>JAQAHW010000020.1:20000-4820000 GCA_027580185.1 Tuta absoluta
TAACCTAACCTAACCTAACCTAACCTAACCTAACCTAACCTAACCTAACCTAACCTAACCTAACCTAACCTAACCTAACCTAACCTAACCTAACCTAACCTAACCTAACCTAACCTAACCTAACCTAACCTAACCTAACCTAACCTAACCTAACCTAACCTAACCTAACCTAACCTAACCTAACCTAACCTAACCTAACCTAACCTAACCTAACCTAACCTAACCTAACCTAACCTAACCTAACCTAACCTAACCTAACCTAACCTAACCTAACCTAACCTAACCTAACCTAACCTAACCTAACCTAACCTAACCTAACCTAACCTAACCTAACCTAACCTAACCTAACCTAACCTAACCTAACCTAACCTAACCTAACCTAACCTAACCTAACCTAACCTAACCTAACCTAACCTAACCTAACCTAACCTAACCTAACCTAACCTAACCTAACCTAACCTAACCTAACCTAACCTAACCTAACCTAACCTAACCTAACCTAACCTAACCTAACCTAACCTAACCTAACCTAACCTAACCTAACCTAACCTAACCTAACCTAACCTAACCTAACCTAACCTAACCTAACCTAACCTAACCTAACCTAACCTAACCCAGTTGCGTTCCGTACGACCTCGAGTAAGCATCTATTTTCAAGTTGCTCCGCATTAAAAAATCGAGAAAAGTGGTTTCCTGTTGACCGATTTTAACAAGTGAAGTGTCTTTCTATAGACAAAAGTGTGTGCTACCATTGAACAAAAACATTTTCACCCGGATTTAAGTGCATCATAGTGAAAGTGCTGAAAAACCTCATTTTTAGAGGAAAAGTGCCACATTTTTCGACACATTATCGCATGCGCTGCTTGATTAAGCGCGCTGACACCACAATTTTCAACTCGAATTAGGAGTGCACCTGGCAGGCGCATCTCCCCCCACCATCAAATCCAGCCGGACGCAGCGCCCCTAGGAGTTATTCAAGACTGGAACTTTTGACAACGTGCTTTTAACCTCACTGAAAATCTGAAACAGACGACGCAGATACCTGAAAAATTGCAGAGCACCTCTACAAGGCCGTTTAAGACTACAAAAATTTTCAGAACTAATGTAGGTCAACTACTTTATTTTTTATGATTATTTCAAAATTCAAACTTTTTACCTTTATATTTTGAATTAGAATTAATATTTGAAAATTTTGAAACTGCTATCTTCTGCGCGCTAATTTTCTTAGTTAACGTAAATTTTTTCGAATTTTTTTTGTCAGCGTAACTAAATTTTAAAATAAAAAACCTGTAAATTCAGGATTTTCAGCCATATATCTACTAACTAATTAATTTATCAAATTTTTTTTGCATTATGTTGTGTGTCTTGTTTTTATCCTAATTTAGCATATTTTTGTAAAATTTTCAGCCTTCAGGTTGCGGAGTTATTGATTTTTTACCTATTTTTCGTCATAAATTCAATAATAATACTTCTAAAATTATTTTATCGAAAATATTGAGTTCTTTAGCCTATTCTTGTAATATATAAGCCCAAACATCGGTGTAATATCTCAAAAATTGAAGATTTTGACTTTTTGTTACTAAATTATAAAAGTGGTACCAAACTTTAAAGTCTAATAGCTCCGGATCCAAAGAAGTTAGGAAAATAATTCTTGCAGTGATTGAAAGCGTAGCACCTCCAAAATCCGACCCAATATTTTTCAGGCGGTTTCAGGACCTGAAGGTTTTCAGTGCTGAAACTCACCTGAGAAGAACAAGACGGTGAAGCCCTTTCACCCGACACCTATCTTGAGTCTGTGGGACCAGTACTTTCGACACAATCCGCATTTTAAGTCGGACTTTGACAGTTGGGCGGCCATCTTGTTTTTCTTCAAAACATCGTCATTCAGCGACCACAGGTTCTATCGAGTTGCGCTTTCGGATTTGCCTTCGGAAGCAAGAGGTCCTTTCAGTTTCCCATTTTCAGGCAAATCCGAGCTGAAATTTTCAGGACCCTGAAAACAGGTCAGAAAGAAGGGGGAGCTCAGGCTGAGTGTAAAAAACCCAGGCACCAGGGTTCTGTGACGACTGTATCCGGCGCAATAAGCATTCAAATATTAAGTTTGACAGTTCAGGCAGCCATCTTGGAAATATAAAAACATCGATTGCTTCCGAACCAGAGGTCGCAGAGCAGTGGTTTCTTCGGCATTATCTTTGGCTTGCTCCCCTCCATAGAGCCCAAGCCATCTTACATTTGTTCAGCGGTCTTCAGGATCTGAAATTTTCAGGCCCTGAAAAAAGCTTAAAATTACATATTTTGTAGTGCTCGGTGAGCCCAAACGACTGAGCCCAGTCTCGAGAAAATCGGAGTACCACAGCCAGAATAAAAGCAGTGTGACCAAATTGCTACCAAGTTGTTACCAATATTAAAACACTTGTAGTTTCTGAAATAGTTAAGCTAGAAACCCAAGACTGGTGTCATCTAAAAGGGCTCAGTGAGACTTATTAAATAAGCTATATAAATCGGCTCTATATAGAGCAAATCAAAAAATTGACTGTGACTCTATCAATTGTAGAGAATTTAAAAAATTTCTTACTGCTTACGTGCATATATTTTGCTTACTTTACTTTACTTGTTACTTTATTTTGATACTGGGCTTTATTGAGCCTTACATTTACTTGTTTTTATTTACAACACTTATTGTGTTTTGTTGATTCTATTTTATTTTATTATTGACGCACTCCTCTGACTCATACTATGTTTGGTACCATGAGAACCCCTCCAAAGACTACAGATAACAAAGACAAGGGTAAATCCCCGCCAAAAACCCAGACTCTATCTACAAATAACGTTAGACGCAGCATTGAGAAATTGGAAGCGGGAGGATCGCACAGCGCGACTCCAACCACAAGTAAGGTTGACAATGAAGTTCAACCCCGACAAGTCCCTGTCTATCGACTTGCTGAGGCTAGGGCCAATCTAACCAAGGCTAAAACCAACCTAAGTAACGCCGGGAACATTCGAAAGGACCTTAAAGCAAACACCATCGAAGCTATAGACAAACTGTATCAGCTCGTAAAAGAAGCAGAAGCTGAGATAGCAACGCTAAAGGGTGCTGTACAACCAACGACTGAGACATCTCAAAAAGTTGCCAATGAGACACTTGCACTACATAGCCCTTCTGAAACGGTCCTCTCGAAGCAAATTGAGGAGCACTCAAAGCTTCTGAAAGAAAATCAAAAGCAAATGCTAGAGCTGAAACAAACTATTGAGAAGCAAAGAGAAATCCTGGACAAACCTTCTTATGCAAGTGTGACTGCAACCCACTCGGTTAAAGCAAAACCACAACGGAGCACGTTGCATTCGGTCGTAGTCACCTCCAAAGATGAAACTGAAACAGGTGAAGAAGTTCTTTCCAAGCTTCGAGATGCAGTTGATGCAAAGCAAGGATGGGTAAAGGTTGAACGGGTCAGAAAAGCTAAAGACCGAAAAGTAATAATGGGATTCAGCACAAAAGAAGAACGAGATAAGGTGAAAAACAGAATCGAATCAGCGAATAGGGACCTCAATGTAGAGGAAATGAAAAACAGAGATCCGCTTCTGATCATCAGAGGCGTCTACACATACAATTCTGATGAAATTGTTCTGAAAGCCCTTAGAAATCAAAATCGGGGTGTTTTTCATGACCTCGGCGAAGAGGAGGACCGTCTGGAGATTAGATATAAGCGGAGAGCCAGAAACCCTCACCAAAATCACATCGTGCTAAGTATATCACCAAAAATCTGGCAAAGAGCATTAGACACTGGTACCGTACATGTTGATCTCCAGCGGGTTAGGGTTGAGGACCAGTCACCGCTCGTACAATGCACCCGCTGCTTAGGTTTTGGTCACGGAAAGCGGTTTTGTAAAGAGTCTGCAGACTTATGCAGCCATTGCGGTGGACCCCACATAAGATCTGAGTGTCCCGATTGGCTTGCAAACGTACCACCTACATGCAGGAACTGCACCAAGTCCAACCTAGAGCACACAGAACATAACGCTTTTAGTGCGGAATGCCCAACCCGCAGAAGGTGGGATGATATAGCCAGATCATCAATTGCCTATTGCTAAAGGCACCCCGGACGACATTACCAAGTACAAAATCATCCAGTCAAATCTCCAGCGGAAAAAGTTGGCTACCAATGAGATGCTTGCAGAAGCCAAAGAACGAGGGGCTGTGGTAGCTCTCATCCAGGAACCATATGTTGGCAATACTGGGGAGATGCGTAATCAGAGGGGCATCAGAATTTTCCAGAGCGGTGCATCTGAGAATGGGCCCGTCAAAGCGGCAATAGTCGTTTTTGATAACGATTTAGACGTGTTACAATACCCAAAACTCACCACAACCAACATCTCTGTTGTGGGTATAAGAACCACCGCCTGGGAAGTTTTGTTGGTCTCCTTCTACTTTGAGCCAGATAGCCCTATAGAACCCTACTTGGAACACCTAAATAAAATCAAATCAGAGGTAAAACCACGCAAGTGGATTGTAGGAGGAGACGCCAATGCCAAAAACTCATGGTGGGGTAGCCCAACTATTGACCACAAAGGAGAGGCTATGGCAGGAACCCTTCAAGAGCTGTCTCTAAACATACTCAACACAGGAGATATTCCGACCTTCGATACCGTTAGGGGAGAAAAGCGCTTCACCAGTTACGTTGATATTACTGCTTGTTCGACGAACCTCATAGACCTGATAGACGACTGGAAGGTAGAAGAGGGACTCACGACTTCGGACCACAACGGCATACTTTTTAACATCAATTTAAAGAAATCCAAAGGTATTGCAATAAAAAGGACTACGCGAAAATTTAACACCAAAAAGGCCAATTGGTCAGAGTTTTGTGCCAAACTCAACCAATTCATACTGGACTCAAATTTGAATATAGAAGAAATTAATAAAATAAATAGCATTGAACATCTAGATATGGCCACAAATAAGTATGCAGAATGTGTTGAAAACTCATGTAGAGCATCTATGCCTATCAAGAAAACACAAGAAACACTAACCTTGCCGTGGTGGTCCGGAAAGCTCGAGAAACTGAAGAAAGAGGTCGCAACCAAAAAACGCAGAATAAGGTGTTCAGCGTTGCACCGACGCTCGAAGGTTGTTGAAGAATACCTGAAAAAGAAAGAAGAGTATGAAGTGGAAGCAGCTAAAGCTCAGACTGAAAGCTGGAAGCAGTTCTGTTGCAAACAAGATAGAGAGGGAGTATGGGAGGGCATATATAGGGTTATTTCATGTACCACACAAAGAGAAGAGGACTCGCTGTTACAAATTAACGGAAAGGTGTTAGACGCAAAAGGTTCCGTGAAGCTACTGGCTGAAAGCTTCTACCCGGAAGACCTTACAGCCACAGATAATGCCTTTCATAGCCATATAAGGGAAAAAGCAGAAACCGTGAATGTCGGCGACCAAAATGATTTTTGCGATCCTCCATTCACGATGAATGAGCTCCAACTGGCCAGCGAGTCGTTTAATCCCAAGAAAGCCCCTGGGGCCGATGGTCTTACTGCTGATATATGCACCAGAGCCATTGGAAGTAATCCCGAACTGTTTCTGGCCCTTTTAAACAGGTGCCTGGCATGTCACCATTTTCCCACCACCTGGAAACAGGCTGTCGTAGTCATTCTAAAGAAGCCAGGGAAAGGAGATTACACCACGCCAAAATCATACAGGCCAATAGGACTGCTACCAATACTCGGCAAAATTTACGAAAAAATGCTGATGGCGAGACTTAAGTTTCACCTATTGCCAAAGATGAGCACCCGACAATTTGGCTTTATGCCACAGAGAAGCACCGAGGACTCCCTCTATACACTCATACAGCACATTCGCACGCAGTTGCAACAAAGAAAAATTGTCACACTTGTGTCACTGGATATAGAGGGAGCCTTCGATAGCGCCTGGTGGCCCGCACTGAGGGTCCGACTAGCGGAGGAAAGATGTCCGATTAATTTGAGGCGCGTGCTTGACAGCTACCTAAGCAATAGAAAAGTTGCAGTACGATACGCAGGTGAGGAATACTGCAGAGCAACAAGTCAGGGATGTGTCCAAGGATCAATTGGTGGACCAATACTGTGGAACATCTTATTGGACCCCCTGCTTAGGAGCTTGGAAGACAGAGGAGACTACGCACAAGCATTTGCAGACGATGTCGTCCTGGTCTTCGTCGGCGACACAGGACATGAGATTGAAAAACAGTCCAATGCCGCCCTTGAGCATGTTCGGGCGTGGGGGGTGAAGAACAAGCTCAAATTCGCGCCTCACAAAACCAATGCTATGACTCTCACCAGAAAGCTCAAGTTTGATGCACCGCGCCTGAGCATGGGAGGGGTCAACATTGACATGTCCTCAGAGGTGAAACTGCTGGGAGTCACCATAGACAACAAGCTTACATTCAATACTCATGTTCAAAATGTCTGTAAAAAAGCCATCAGAGTATACAAACAGTTAAGCAGGGCGGCGAAGGTTAATTGGGGACTTAATCCCGAAGTAATAAGAATTATATATATGGCCACTATAGAGCCCATAATACTGTACGCCGCATGCGTTTGGGCACCGGCAGCTAAAAAGCTAGGAGTAATAAAGCAGCTTCAGGTCGTCCAGCGAGGCATAGCACAAAAACTATGTAAGGCCTATCGAACGGTTTCTCTGAACTCCACTCTGGTGCTGTCGGGATTGCTTCCACTTGACTTACGAGTATGTGAGGCTGCCGCACTATACGAGGCCAGGAGAGGGGTACCGGTGGCACTGCTGGGGGACAGAGAGGTCGAGCGAATGACTTCGGCGCTTGAGGGCCCGCATCCTGCTGAGAGAACAAAGCTGGATTCGGTGTCATTGCTGACTCAGCAGGATGTAGACCAACACAGCCAACTTGATGTACATATTTACACAGATGGCAGTAAAATCCAGGGAAGCGTTGGAGCGGCATTAACCATATGGAGTAATGGCATCGAACTCAGGAATATTAAACTAGCGCTACCAAAATACTGCACAGTATATCAAGCTGAGCTATTGGCAATAAACAGATCTACAAGTTTTATACTAAGACACAACGCGCAATCCTTCGGTATCTTTAGCGATTCTATGGCCGCCATCCAAACAGTCAAAAACCCCAATTCCCTCCACCCCTTGGCGGTAGAAGCAAGAGATAATCTGAAGATAATATCCAGCCAAGACAAAGATGTAACTCTGTTTTGGATAAAGGCTCATGCAGGGTTGGAGGGGAACGAGAGAGCTGACCAGCTTGCAAAGGAGGCGGCTCAGAAGTCGAGAAGGAGGCCGGATTACGATTTGTGCCCGGTCTCCTTCGTGCGCCGAAGCATCAGGCTGAACACCTTAGAGCAGTGGAACAATAGATATCGGACTGAGGAGACAGCCTCGATCACGAAACTGTTCTTCCCAAGCGCTATAGATGCGTATCTAACAGTGCGGAAAATGAAACTGGGCAGTCTAACGACACAAATCATGACGGGGCATGGTGGGTTCTCCGAATACTTGAACCGCTTCAAGTGTAAGGACAGCCCCTCGTGCGCCTGTGATCCTTGTGTTTCAGAGACGGTGCCACACATTTTATTTGAGTGTCCAATATACGCTGTCGAACGCTTCAACATAGAGTTTAAATTAAATATAAATATGAAGAAAGAGAACGCCAGAGACATTATAATGGGTAAAAACAGAAGTCTTTTTATAAATTATTGTAAAGAAATAGCTCAAAAAGTTGTAAATAAAAACAAAACTAGGTAGATAAATTATGCTTTCATAATATATTGGTATATTACTGCTAAGCATAAAATAAATATTGTTAAGAGATAAAGGACAAATAGTTTGTAAACATAAATAAATAAGTGTATTAATTAAGATATGTAGCAATAGCAATAAATAGAAAAACCATCTCAGACAACAATAATAGTTTTGAAGTATGGTCAATATTAGATACATAAGATATCCATATTGTAAAATTGAAGTCGGAAGGGTTTTAGCCAGTAAAAGTCTGGCACTGCCTGGGCCCTCCCTTCCCAGGCGTCCTATGAGGATTTTTCCTTTCCGGCTACAATTCAAACTTGAAAATACAATCTCCGATAATGTTGGAGGAGTAAGATAAAAAAAAAAAAAAAAAAAAAAAAAAAAAAAAAAAAAAAAAAAAAAAAAAAAAAAAAAAAAATAACCTAACCTAACCTAACCTAACCTAACCTAACCTAACCTAACCTAACCTAACCTAACCTAACCTAACCTAACCTAACCTAACCTAACCTAACCTAACCTAACCTAACCTAACCTAACCTAACCTAACCTAACCTAACCTAACCTAACCTAACCTAACCTAACCTAACCTAACCTAACCTAACCTAACCTAACCTAACCTAACCTAACCTAACCTAACCTAACCTAACCTAACCTAACCTAACCAAAATAATAGAAATAAGAAATCTAAATATAGTAAGGAAATGCATCAAAATACTAAAAAGCTAACATTTAACATAATAATTGTAACTAACATTAAGATATTAAAATATAAAAACAATGCATGCCTAAACTAAGACCTATACGGGACTCCCGTACGAAAATCCGGAGCCCTGTACCCCCAGATCCGATTAAGGACTAGTAAATAAAAAAAAAAAAAAAAAAAAGAGTCGTCGAAGTCCGTGTTTGCTATAAAAAGTCTCTGGCCTCCATGCTAGAGGAAATGAAAGCAAAACATACAAAAAAAAAAAAAAAAAAAAAAAAAACCTAACCTAACCTAACCTAACCTAACCTAACCTAACCTAACCTAACCTAACCTAACCTAACCTAACCTAACCTAACCTAACCTAACCTAACCTAACCTAACCTAACCTAACCTAACCTAACCTAACCTAACCTAACCTAACCTAACCCCAGTTTCGTGCCTCCCTTTGCCGAGAAAGCATCTTTTTCGAAACTACTCCGCACATAAAATTACGGAAAAAATAGTAACTGTGATCCGATTGTTGTGAAAAAAGTGTCAGTGTTTGCGTTTTAGTGTCTGTCACACATGTGTTAAAGTTCTGTACCTGAGGATTGTAACGATAAAAAGTTATTAACCAAAAACAAATTTTTAGGTTAAAAAGTTGATAAAAATTATCACAAACTTGCGTGCGCTGCAAAATCTAAAGCGATAACCGTACTTTTTTATATACGCAGATTGTGGACATTTTGTGCCCGGAGAGTTTTGCAAAAAATTTGGATTCTGTATCTTCAGAATCAAGAGTTATCTGAAGATTTGTAAAAAATCCATGTGCTTTTTCAAAAACGTGTTTGTGTATCCAGAAGCGAGCGGCTGTTTTTGAAGCTGCCAAAGCTTGAAGACTACTTTGGAGAAGAAAACGACACATCAACCAGAATTTTATTGTAAATTTTGGACATTCCAGAGGGTTTTGAAGTTTTCAACTTTCGAAGCCCACTGCTGGACAATTGGACCTGACGCGTGGAGTTTGACCCTGCAGTTAGTTGCGCGCTAAGGCAAAGACCATAACTGTGAGTTTTTGGATTTTTCGTATTACCGTGAAGGGAGTTACAGCATTTTCAGCGAAACTTTGAAAATTCGACCAAGAAACCCTGAAAATTACTGAAATCTGATATTTTTTGACTTTTGCTAGATTAAGCCTTATTTTTAATTAATTATAACGATTTTTTCATAATTTAATGTACTTTGTATCTGGAGCTATCGATTTTTAATTGTTTTTCGGGTCTTAATTCAGAATAAATAGAAATATAATTAATTTGACCTTAGAATTAGCTTCTGGACACTATTTACGACTATTATAAGCCCAAACAACGGCCCGATAGCTCTAGAACTAAAGATTTCAGTAGTTTGTTACTAAAATTAATTTTTGGTACCAAACTTTGGAACTATATTGCTCTGGAACCAAAAGAGCTAGAACAAAAATTTAAACGACGTCTAGTAGCGCAATACTTATTTAAACCGATGCAAGCATTTTCAGGCGTTTTCGGGACCTGAAAAGTTTTAGCGCTGAAAACCTCTTGAAAATAACGGGACGGTGAAGCCCTCTCACCTGACACCACTCACAGATCTCTCTGACCAATACTTCCGTGGCAATTCGCATTTCAAGTCAGAGTTTGACAGTTTGGCAGCCATCTTGTTTTTCTCAATACCTTCGCCATTTTGCAGCCCAAGGTCCTAGCAAGTTGCGTTTTTGGTATTATCTTCGGGGACGGAAGTTCTCCATAGTGTGCACATTTCAGGCAAATCCGCTCTGAAAATTTTCAGGTTCCTGAAAAGACTTCAGACAAAAAGAAGAGCTCAGGCTGATTTTTACAAGCCCAAGCACAAGACTCTGCGACCACTGTGCCGGGTGCTACAAGCCTTCAAACTTTAAGTTTGACAGTTAGGGCGGCCATTTTGGAAAAATTCGAACATTGATTGCGCCCGAACCAGAGGTCGTAGAGCAGTGGTTTTTTCGGAGTTCTTGTCGGCTCACTCCATTCTTTAAAGCTCCTGACTTCTCAAATATATTCAACTACTTTCAGGTTCTGAAATTTTCAGGCCCTGAAAATAGCTAAATTTTACATTATTTGTAGTGCTCAGTGAGCACGAAAGTTTGAGACCAGTCTCGAGGAAATCGGAGAACTATAGCCCGAATAAGGCCATAGTAACCAAAGTGTTACTAAATTGTTACTAAACTTAAAACACCTGTAGCTTAACCACGGATTAAGCTAGAAACCCGAGACTGGTGTCATATAAAAGAGCTTTAGGAGCACTTCTATAATTAAGCACTAACTGTTCTCTACATAGAAAAAATACAGATTTAACAGTAACTCTCTTTATAGTAGAGTTATCGAAAAAATATTTGACCTAGATATAGACTTTGACATTATCGACCGATAAAAATACCATATGACTCTTTTGAGCCACGTTTGCACTCATATATAATTAAATATTAGGACTCTACTTTTATTGATAATTTCCACATTTTGTGTAATTTGTATACTTATCTTATTTAGGACCGGCTTTATTGAGCCAAAATAAAACTCATTTACCTCATACAAATCTGAGCGGCTCTTTTGAGCAAATTTTTCTTAACTTACTAGCCCGTACCCTTGACATATAAAATGTTCCACTCTCCGAGAGAGGACAAAAGAAGCTCTGCTTCAGGACAAACACAAATCCCAATGACGAAACAGTTGGAAAACCAACCGACAGGGAAGGCCGGCCCTTCTACATTTGAGCAAGCACGGAAGAGCTTCGATGGAACAGAGCAGCCGCTTACACAAAAATCCCTTAACAAAACAATCACCAAGATGAAGAAAACGCTCACGGAAGAAGCAAAACATATCATGACAAAAGGGATTTGTCAACTAAATGATTCTGGAAACATTAAAGGGTCAATAAAATTAACGGTCACGGAATGCCTTAAGGAGCTGTATGCAGTTGTAAAGAAATCAGAGGCACGATACGCAGAGATAAATAAAAATACAACCACTACAGCGCCCCAAGAGGTTAGACCGATAACCATCAATCGGAGTAACACATTTATAGCTGATGAGCAAAGCCTGATAGCAAAATTAAATGAACACAGCAGACTATTACAGGAAAGTAACAAGGAAATCGAGAAGCTAAGGGTGGATATGCAGGAACACAGAGCAACACTAAAGGAAGAAATAAAGAGTTATGCAAGCGTTGCCGCAGGCCCACTCAAGGAAAAAACCAAAACACCCACAGCCATGCACTCAGTCATCATCACATCTAAAGATGAGACAGAAACAGGCGAACAGGTTCTCGAAAAGATAAGGAGAGCAGTAAATGCTAAAGAAGGCGAAGTGATGATAGATAGAGTAAGAAAGGCTAAAGATAGAAAGATTATCGTAGGATGCCAGACGCAAGGAGAAATGGAAAAGGTTATAAAGAAAATCGAGGCTGCAGGCGACAAGCTCAATATTCAAGAGGCAAAAAACAAGGATCCCCTGGTTGTGTTGCGAGGAGTTCATAACTACAACACAGACGAGCAGGTATTGGCAGCAATAAGAGCTCAAAACCGACGAATATTTGAAGGACTATCTACGGAAAATGACCGCGTAGACATCAAATATAAGAAAAAGACCCGAAATCAGTACTCCTCACATATTGTCCTGAAAGTATCACCTCAGCTCTGGACCCGCCTAACACAAGCAAAAACGGTGCACATAGACATACAAAAAGTCAAAGTTGAGGACCAATCCCCTTTGGTTCAATGTTCTCGATGCTTAGGATATGGGCACGGAAAAAGGCACTGCCAGGAAACTGAGGATGTATGCAGCCACTGTGGTGGCCCACATATGAGTTCAGACTGTACCGCAAGATTTGCCGGCGAAGCACCTGAATGCTGCAACTGCAAAAAAGCAAGCATTGACAACAGAGATCACAATACTTTCAGCTCTGAATGCCCAGTAAGGAAGAAATGGGATGCCCTGGCCAGAGCGACTACGGCGTATTGCTAAGGGCACCCCAATAGCACATATGCAAACAAATTCACTGGAAAAAGTATCCAGGCAGTATCGTATCCTCCAAGCAAACCTACAAAAAAGCCAGCTTGCAACTGCTGAACTCATTATAGAAGCAGCGAAACGAAAAATATCCTGTGCGCTGGTTCAAGAACCGTACATTGGTAACGACGGCGTTATGAAAAATTATGCCGGGGTTAGAGTAGTGCAATCCGAAAGAAAATCCGAAAGAGTGAATAAATCCGCAATTGTCCTATTTGATCCGTCGATAGACATCATCTTGTGTCCAACACTTACCACTGAAAATATCGTAGCGATTAAACTTAAAACAGGAGCAAAAGAAACGGGTGTGGTATCGGTTTATCTAGAGGGTGACAAACCAATCGAACCTTATTTGCACCAAATTAAAAAGACCATCGAAGAAATTGGGACAAAGGACGTGATACTAGGAGGGGACGTAAACGCTTGGAACATCTGGTGGGGAAGTAGGAAAATCGATCCCAGAGGTGACGAACTAGCCGGCCTGCTAGAGGAACTCGACTTGCAGATATTGAACCAGGGCCCTGAACCAACGTTCGACACACAAAGAGGTGAAATAAGATATACAAGCCATGTCGATATCACCACTTGCTCAATGAACTTGCTAGGGCGTGTACAGAATTGGAGATTAGATAGCGAATTAACCTGCTCGGACCATAAGGCGATCCTCTTTGAACTAACAGCTGGGAAACCAACAGGCATAGAAATAAAAAGGCAAACAAGAAAATACAACACAAAAAAGGCAAAATGGTCTCTATTTCGCTCAAAACTTGGACAACTCTGTACAGAAAACAAAATAACTATAGCTGAAATTGAGAAGATAGAGCACACGAAATGTCTTGAAAAAATTGTTACGGCATATTCAGACACAATTGGAAAAGCTTGCGACGCAGCAATACCAGAAATAGTAAAGAAAAACAAGATTGGATTGCCTTGGTGGACCAAAAAACTGGATGACCTCAAAACGGACATGATAAGAAAGAAAAGAAGGATCAAAAATGCCGCTCCCATCCGCAGAGTCCTAGTGGTACAACAATATCTCAACGCAAAGGACGAGTATGAAACAGAGGCAAAAAAGGCACCAACGACCAGTTGGAAAAAGTTCTGTGAGAAACAAGATCGGGAAAGCATGTGGGATGGCATTTATAGAGTGATCGGCCGAACAACAACTCGGAAGGACGATGTTCCCCTTTTGAAGCAGGGTAGAGTTCTTGACTCGCAGGAGTCAGTGAGGCTTCTGGCGGATACCTTTTACCCGGAGGACAATACAGACGGGGAAAAAGCGATACATAAGGAAACCCGAATAAAAGCAAACCAAGAAAATGAATGGCAGCATGATGACCCATGCGACCCATCATTCACAGCACAGGAACTGAAATGGGCAGTGTCGAGTTTTAACCCCAAAAAAGCCCCGGGAGTAGATGGCTTCACCGCAGACATTTGCAAAGCCGCCATCAGCTACGACCTTGAACTGTTCTTGGCCCTCGTTAATAAATGCCTAAGCCTGTCATATTTCCCCACCATCTGGAAAGAGGCAGTCGTAGTTGTCCTGCGTAAACCAGGCAAGGACGACTACGCACACCCAAAGTCCTACAGACCGATTGGGCTACTGCCAGTGCTTGGCAAAATCATGGAGAAGATGTTGGTAAAACGAATAAGGTGGCACACTATGCACGACATGAGTAGGCAACAATTCGGTTTTACACCACAGCGTAGCACCGAGGACTCCCTTTATGTCATGATGCAGCATATCAAGGAGAAACTGAGAGAGAAGAAACTGATTGTTGTAGTTTCACTTGACATAGAGGGAGCCTTCGATAGCGCATGGTGGCCCGCAATTAGATGCAGACTAGCAGAGACTCGTTGCCCAAAAAACCTTCGACGACTAGTCGACAGTTACTTAACAGATAGGAAGGTACGAGTAAGATACGCAGGAGAGGAGTATATCAAAGAAACTACCAAAGGATGTGTGCAAGGTTCCATTGGGGGACCAACCTTTTGGAACTTGCTTCTCGACCCGCTCCTTAAAGAACTCTCTGCAAACGAAAAGTATTGTCAAGCCTTTGCTGATGACGTAGTTCTGATTTTCTCCGGCCAAACAGCGAAAGAAGTGCAAGAACGAGCAAATAACGCACTTAATCATGTTCAGAGGTGGGGAATCGAAAACAAACTAAAATTTGCTCCACACAAAACGAAAGCAATGATCGTTACAAATAAATTAAAATACGATTCGCCACATCTGAATATGGGTGGGCAGGAAATAGAGATATCGCGAGAAATCAAAATATTGGGTCTTACGATCGACGACAAGTTGACGTTCAATGCTCACGCGGCAAATGTGTGTCGTAAAGCATTGAACTTCTATAAACAGTTAGCGAGAGCAGCCAAGATTCAATGGGGACTGAACCCGGAGATAATCAGAACTATCTACATCGCGGTAGTGGAGCCAATAATCATGTACGCGGCCAGTGCGTGGGCATCACAGACACACAAAATAACAATTAAAAAGCAACTTAATGCAGTGCAGCGTGGCTTCGCGCAAAAGATAGTAAAGGCATACAAAACTGTGTCACTAAACTCTGCCCTAACACTCGCCGGATTGCTTCCATTAGATGTAAGGATTAGAGAAGCAGCAACTTTATATGAAATAAAGAAAGGCTATTCCCGGCGAGTGGTAGGAGACAGAGAGGTGGAAAGACCGGTGCCCTTTACAGAATCACCACATCCAGCAGAACTTGCAGAAATAGAGATAGGGAGCGTGACAGACAGTGCAGACTTGGCCCAGCACACCAACGAGCAATTGCAAATATTCACAGATGGTAGCAAGATTGAAGGGAAAGTTGGCGCGGCACTGACCTTGAGGGATGGTGGCGTGGAAACTCACACCAAAAAATTCAAACTGGAGCCCTTCTGCACTGTCTTTCAAGCTGAACTTTACGCTCTTCTTGCGGCTACAGAATTAGCTCTGAACAACAAATTAGAAAAATGCAGCATTTATTGTGACTCCAGATC
The DNA here is from genome assembly GCA_027580185.1 of Tuta absoluta. Taxonomy (NCBI): domain Eukaryota; kingdom Metazoa; phylum Arthropoda; class Insecta; order Lepidoptera; family Gelechiidae; genus Tuta; species Tuta absoluta. The sequence goes on from JAQAHW010000020.1 coordinate 35,533, forward strand.
TGCACTGGAGCTAGTTGCAGGCGGCATTTCCCTCCACCCTCTCGCGGTTAAAATAAGATCGAACTTGATCGCCTGCAAACAAAAAAAGAAAGAGGTTAAACTCTACTGGATCAAAGCACACGTGGGGCTGGAGGGAAATGAAAGAGCAGATGAGTTAGCAAAAGACGCTGCACTGAAATTAAAAATACGACCACATTACGACAAATGCCCTGTTTCATTCGCCAAGCGAGAAATCCGAATGGATTCGCTTAGTGAATGGAACAGACGCTATAAGACTGAAAACACGGGATGTATAACAAAAATATTCTTTCCGAACGCTGATGCAGCGTATAAGATAATAAGAAAAATTGAATTAGACCCCGTTATTGTCCAGGTGATGACAGGTCATGGCGGGTTCTCCGCGTACTTGAACCGGTTCAAGTGCAAGGAGAGTCCGTCATGCCCATGTGATCCAGAAAGGGAGGAAAGTATTGTCCACATTTTGACTGAATGTCCGATATACGGTCGCGAACGTTTCGATCTAGAAAATAAAATTGACAGAGTTATAAGTGTGGAAAATATACCTGACATAATAAATGACAAAAGTATCAGAAACAGCTTCCTTAATTACTGTAAAGAAGTAGCAAAAAAGGTCATCGACAAGAATAAATGATAACTGTTGTATGTATTGTATATATAACCATAGATAAATACGTATTTAAACAGAAATCACAAAAAACGGCAAAATAATGTAAATTGGAATGTTATTGTATTTATTGTATATATACTTAGGTGTATAGCGAATATATATAAATAGCACCAGAATGTAATGAATAATGAAATCACAATGTAATAAGTTAAATTAAACAAAATGTCCTGTAATAGTATAAGAAGATAAAAACTGTAAAGATAAAAAAGGCCTTGATCCAAAACGTCAAGGGTACAAAGATATCAGCCAAGGGTTTTAGTCAGTAAGAGTCTGACACTCCTGAGTCATCCATTCTCAGAGTCCATGATGGATTTTTCCTTTGGCTAAAAAAAAAAAAAAAAAAAAAAAAAAAAAAAAAAAAAAAAAAAAACCTAACCTAACCTAACCTAACCTAACCTAACCTAACCTAACCTAACCTAACCTAACCTAACCTAACCTAACCTAACCTAACCTAACCTAACCTAACCAGTTTCGCGCCTCCCTTTGCCGAGAAAGCATCTTTTTCGAAACTACTCTGCACATAAAAATACGGAAAAAATAGTAACTGTGATCCGATTGTTGTGAAAAAAGTGTCAGTGTTTGCGTCTTAGTATCTGCCACACATGTGTTAAAGTTCTGTACGTAAAGATTATAACGATAAAAAGTTATTAACCGAAAACTAATTTTTAGGTTAAAAAGTTGATAAAAAAAAATATCACAAACTTGCGTGCGCTGCAAAATTTAAAGCTACGACCCTACTATTTTATTTTATCATATTGTGGGCATAAGGTGCCCCGAGGGTTACGCAAAAAATTAGGATTCTGAATCCACAGAATTACGAGTTATTTGAAGATTTGTGAAAAGTACATGTGCTTTTTCAAAAACGTGTTTGTGATTCCTGAAGCGAGCGGCTGTTTTCGAAGTTGCCATTACATAGCGAATACTGTGGAGAAGAAAACGACACATTAACGAGAATTTTATTGCTATTATTGGAGAATCCAGACGCTTTTGAAGTTTTCAACTTTCGAAGCCCACTGCTGGACACCTGGACCTTGTAATAAAACAATGGTTTGACATTTGAGAGTGAACTTTATTTTTCATTGTACGAATACACAGGTGGCGCTAGTAGCTTCATATTTTGTTATAAAACTAACACCCTTACCTAACAAAATAATCTATTAAACATCTGAAATACCCATTAAATTCAAAAATTTATAGTGCTTAGAACTATTTAAACTTTTAGTCAATAAATCTGCTGGCATTTCAGTAGTCGAAACATATTCAATTTTGACCTTTTTATTTGAAACACATTCCCTCACAAAATGATGCCTTATGTCAATGTGTTTAGTACGCTTATTATGCAACAATGGATTTGAAGCTAACTTTAATGAACTCTGGTTATCGCTGTACAAACACAATGGCACATCGGTTGACATATGCAATTCACCTAATAAATTCTGTAGATAAATAGCCTCTTTACAACATTCCGATAAGGCCATGTACTCTGCTTCTGTGCTGCTGAGCGCTATTGTTTTCTGCTTTCTAGATTCATATGAAATTACTGACCCTGACATCAGAAAACAAAAGCCAGTATATGACCTTCTGTCTAAAACACAAGATGCCCAATCTGCATCAACATAGCCATGTATACTACAATCAGACGTTTTGAACACTAAGCCATAATTTATAGTTTTCTTTAGGTACTTTAACACACGCTTTAGATGCCTCCAATGAGATTCATTAAAACAATTATTAAATTGACTCAGAAAACTTACACTATATGCAATATCTGGCCTGGTCAGTACAGACAAATACATAAGGCTACCAATAAGTTGCTGATATGGATATTTGTCATCATAACTGTTAACATCTTTATCTAATATTAAATTAATTTCCATTGGAGTTTCTGTGACTGAACAGTTTGACATGTTAAACTTCTTAAGAATTGTCTCCACAAATTGCTTTTGATCTACAGTAATACAATCTTTTTGTACATTTATGCGCATACCGAGACACTGTTTAATCTGACCTAAGTCCTTTATTCTAAATTTAGCTATCAATTCATTTTTTAGTTCCTGGTAAGTATCCATACAATTATAGAACACAAAGAAATCATCTACAAACAAAGCTATGTAAACTCTAACATTATTATTACACTTTACAAAAAGACAAGGCTCATAGTTTGACTTTTTATAACCTAGCTTTAGTAAACATTCCTCTACTCTAGTGTACCAAGCTCTAGCTGACTGTTTAAGCCCATAGATAGCTCGCTTCAATTTTAAAACTTTATTATTACAATTTCTAAACTCAGTGCATATAGGTTTTTGCATATACACAGTTTCATTAAGAAATCCATTTAAAAATGCAGTAGGAACATCAAGATGACTAATTTTCAGACCCAATTTAATACTTATGGCTAACAATAGCCTAAATGTAGAATATCTTAAAACTGGTGAAAAAGTCTCATGAAAGTCTATTCCTTGCTTCTGGGTGAAGCCCTTTGCAACAAGCCGTGACCTATAACGCACATTATTTCCACTGTCATATTTCTTTTTGAAAACCCACTTGCACTGAATCACTGAACCGTCCTGAGGATGATCAACAAGTTCCCATGCATCATTTTCTTTGAATGAATCCAATTCTTCTTGCATGCTTGCTCTCCAGAACACACTCTCTGGTCCCTTCAAAGCTTCTTCTAATGTGATTTCTCTGTCGTAGTATTCTTCACATTCTGCAATACATAAATTAGTTAAGCCATACCGTTCTGGTAGTCTTCTCACACGTTTCGGTTGTGTTTCATGTTTGTTCAATTCTACTAGGGTGACTTCTGGATCTGAGGTAGTATCAATAAAACTGTCACTCACCGAAGAAGATTCTGAATTCGGAATGTAGGTCTCATCTTCTTTATTCTCTTCCTGCATGGACTCAGTTTCTTCATCTGACACTCTTTCCTCTTCTTCTTCTGTAAGTTTACATTGTACTGGAACCTGCACCATATCTTGTCTTGCTGAATTTTCCATTATTACTATATCTCTGCTGGTGATGACCCTCTTCGTTTTTGGACTGTACAGTCTGTAGCCCTTGACAGTCTCTGAATATCCAACCAATATATACTCAGTGGCTTTCTTGTCCCATTTTAATCTTTTTTCCTTTGGAACATGCACCATAGCCTTGCTTCCGAAAATCCGCAAATGGCCCAAATCAGGCTTTCTGCCTGTCCAAACCTCATATGGTGTCATGTTGTTCAGCCCCGCAACAACAGATCTGTTTCTAATATAAACTGAGGTATGAATAGCCTCGGCCCAAAATTTCTTTTCTAGGTTAGCATCAAACAGTAGACAACGAGCTTTTTCTACAATTGTTCTGTTCATCCTCTCGCACAAACCATTCTGTTGTGGGGTATATGGGTTGGTTTTTTGATGTAATATTCCTGCATTCTTCAGAAAGTTTGCAAATTCTGCAGAACAAAACTCTCCGCCATTGTCGGTTCTTAATATTTTTATTTGTTTGTTTGTCTGTTTCTCTACCATTGACCGAAACTCTTTGAAATAACTGAACACTTCACTCTTGTTCTTCATAAAATACACAAATGCCATCTTGCTGTAGTCATCCACAAACAGTACATAATATCTGGATCCACCAATCGACTGATTCTCCATTGGACCACCACAATCTGCGTGAATTACCTCCAGCACATCCATAGTCTTAGATGTACTCTGCTGGAACGGTAGTCTGGCTTGCTTGCCTTCACAGCAGACAGTACATGATAATTTGTCTATCTCTGCTATTTCTGGGTATGAAATTCCTTCTACAGCTCCATTTTTCATTTTGTTCAAGCTGCTACTGTTTATATGTCCCAAGCGACGATGCCAAGTAGCACTCGACACTTTTCCAACTGCTGCAAATACCTGTTCTGTATTGGTTTTCAGTGTTAGTAACTTGTACACACCATCAACTAATTCTGCTACTCCAACAATGTCATTCTGCGTATTAAATACATAGCAATAGTTGCCATCTTTTGAAAACTGCACACTGTTGCCTGTCTTGTACAACTGACTTACTGAGAGCAAGTTGGTGGTAAGATCTGGTACATACAACACCTCTGAAACTGGAACGTCATATTCTACGTCATCCACCACTGTGACAATACTCATGTCACCAGAACATAGCGCTGGGACTTTTGTTTTATTAGCGATAATAATTTCACTTGTTTTTTGTTCTGTCGAAACATTCTTGAGGTTATCTTTGCATGGGGTCATGTGTGAGCTTGCCCCGCTATCAATATACCAGCTCGAACTGTCGAAATTTCCTGTCAGGAATATAGCACTAAAAGCATGGGTTTGCTGTCTTTTCGACGTATTTTCTGTTCGATCACATTGATTTCTATAATGTCCATAAGAATTACATTTGAAGCAACGAATTTTCGATTTATTTGTTGACATCGGTACGGACGCCATATTTTCATTCATATCTGACTTGTGGGATTGTCTATGAAAATGGCCGCTTTTGGGGTTGCCATTTTTCAATCTGAATTTCCCTTTCGCCGCAAATGCACTCTCTGTACCGGAAGTACCACCTATTTCCGAGCACATGTCCATTAATTTCGTTTTGATAACGTCTGCACTAACCTCAATGCCTGAATGTTCTATTGCCATTATCATCGGCGCATATTTCTCCGGTAATCCTGCTAACATTAATGCTCCAATCCACTCATCCGTTATCTTAAATCCTGTTCCTCGAAGTCGCTGACCCGTTTCTACAATCTGAGTCACGTACTGTGTCATTGACTCACAATTTTCAAGACGAATGTTGATGAGATTTCGTAGCAAACTTATCTTCCTTGTAAAGCCAGAATCATCAAACATGTGCTTGAGCATATCCCAAAGATCGTATGCTGTCTCTGCCTGTTTGATGTGAACATATAAAGACGGATCGATTGTCAATATAAGTTTCGCTTTGGCTTTATCGTCTGTTGCTTTCTGAGCCTTAGTTAGCGCCGGTGTATCTGCTGATTTTTCTTCTATGCAATCCGCCATTGCTTCGAGCACCAACATATTTTGCGCCGCAAAACACCAATCGTCGTAATTTTCTCGACCTTTTAACTTTGGCACGCTGGCAATATAGTTTGTCGACATTTTTATCACTAATTTCGCACTGTAGCACAACTTTTAATTATTTTTATCTAAATAGTTATGAGAGAGGCCCATAACCTGTAATAAAACAATGGTTTGACATTTGAGAGTGAACTTTATTTTTCATTGTACGAATACACAGGTGGCGCTAGTAGCTTCATATTTTGTTATAAAACTAACACGACGCGTGGAGTTTGACCCTGCAGTTAGTTGCGCGCTAAGGCAAAGACTATAGCTGTGAGTTTTTGGACTTTTCGCATTACCGTGAAGGGAGTTACAGCATTTTCAGCAAAACTTTTAAATTTCGACCAAGTCGACCTGAAAATTACTGAAATCTGAAACTTTTTGACTTTTGTTAGATTAAGACTTATTTTTAAATATTTATTGCGATTTTTTCAAAATTTTATGTACTTTGTATCCAGAGCTATCGATTTTTTATTGTTTTTTGGTTATAAATTCAGAATAAATAGAAATATATTTAATTTGACTTAAGAATTAGCTTCTGGACACTATTTACGCCTAACACAAGCCCAAACAACGGCCCGATATCTCTAGAACTAAGGATTTCAGTAGTTTGTTACTAAAATTAAATTTTGGTACCAAACTTTGATACGGTATTGCCCGGGAACCATAGGGGCTAGAAGAAAATTTTTCGCGGTTTTTTGTGGCGCTACCCTCAAAGAACTGGATGTTATTGTTTTCAGGAGCTTTCAGGACCTGAAAGTTTTCAGCGCTGAAAACCACCCAGGAAAAACAAGACGGTGAAGCCCTTTCACCAGACACCTCTCACAGATCTGTCAGACCTGTATTTCCGACGCAATACGCATTTAAAGTCGGATTTTGACATTAGGGCGGCCATCTTGTTTTTCAACTTACCCTTGCCATTTCACAACCCGAGCTCCTATCGAGCTGAGCTTTTGGTTTTGCCCTCGGAGACGCAAGATCTCCACAATCTGCAATTTTCAGGCAATTCCGCGCTAAAAAATTTCAGAACCCTGAAAAGCCTTCAGGCAGGAAGTAGAGCTCAGGCTGAATTTAACAAGCCCAACCACAAGTTTCTGCGACCACTGTGCCGGGCGCAATACGCTTTCAAACATTAAGTTTGACATTTCGGGCGGCCATTTTGGAAAAGTTTAAACACCGATTGAGCCCGAACCAGATGTCGTAGAACAGTGGTTCTTTCAGTATTCGCGTCAGCTCACTTCCCTCCGTAGAGCCCCCAATTAATTGTAAATATTCAGGACCTGAAAGTTTCAGGTCTTGAAAATCGCTGAATTTCACGTATCTTGTAGAGCTCAGCGAGCCCTGAAGTTTGAGCCCAGTCTCGTGGAAATCAGACCACTATAGCCAGAGCAGGAATGGAGTAACAAAACTGTTACCAGTTTGTTACTAAAACTAAAAACATCGTAGTTTCCGAACGGATTGAGCTACAAACCCGAGATTGGTATCAAATTAAAGGGGCTGTCGAGAACTTTAATAATTTTATAGACATTGGCTCTACATAGAGCACATAAAAATTTCTGAAACTCTCTACAATGTATAAAGTATAAAAATTGATTTAGTTGTTTGCAAATATTAAGATTGTATTGACGGTGAAAAATACTCCTTATAGAGAGACTTACCTTGGCCATCAAGGCGTTCATACTCACTAAGAATACTGTAGTAGGAAATAAGCTCTTATACTGGGCTTAAGCTATCTTATTTAAAGTTTATACCACTCAAAACTTTAACTTTTGTTTATTTAACACTTTTAACCAAACGTTGTCACAAACGTTTCGATACTTGACCGATATTATACTTATACTTATATTTACATTTTGACGCATACCTCCAATCATGTTCTTCGCAAGTAGAACCCCGCCAGGAACGAAAAACGATGGGAAGGAGAAAAAATCTCCCCCGAAGACGCAAACGCTCTCGTCCAACGTGAGGCAGAGCATAGAGAAACTTGAGTCTGGGGCAGGACCCCAAAACGGGACGCCAATGGCAAGTGGATCAGCAAACCAACATAAACCAAGACAGGTGCTTCCATGTCGCACAATCGAGGCAAAAACACTTCTAACAAAGGCGAAAACAAACCTTAACAACGCCGGCAACATAAGGAAAGATCTTAAAGCAAGTGCAATTGACGCGATAGAAAAACTCTACCAACTTGTCAAAGAATCGGAAGCAGAGATTAAGGAATTAAATAATTCAGGCTCCACACGAAAACCGACCCCGACAGTTTCAGAGGACTCAACGACAAGGAGCACTTCCCCTGTAAAACCAACAAGTTCGACAAACGCAGACCCAGATCTTATAGCACAACTCAAAGAACATTCTAACCTTCTGTTAGAAAACAATAGAAAAATGGAACAGCTCAGAGATACACTTGAGAAACAGAAAGAAACTCTAGAGAGAACCGCAACATACGCGAGTGTAGCCGCGAACCAAAATGGTAAGCTGGTACCAAACCGTAACGCGCTTCACTCTGTTATAGTCACCTCTAAGGATGAGACAGAGACAGGAGACGAAGTTCTCGAAAGAGTACGGAAAGCTGTCGATGCAAAGGAAGGATGGGTCACCGTCGAAAAAATAAGGAAAGCGAAGGACAGAAAAGTTATCATGGGCTTCAGCACCAAAACAGAGAGGAACAAAGTAAAGGAACGCCTAGAACAAGAAGGAGTCCACCTCAGTGTCGAGGAGGTAAAGAATAAAGACCCGCTTCTGGTCATCAAGAACGTAATGGAGTATAACACCGACCAAGATATTCTGAAGGGATTTAGAAACCAGAACCGTGGAATCTTCTGCGGCCTCGACGCTGAGGAGGACAGAGTTGAATTAAAATACAGAAGGAGAGCGAGAAACCCACATGCCAGTAACATAGTCCTTAGCGTTTCGCCAATTATTTGGAAACGAGCTACAGATATTGGGTTTGTGCATATTGACATCCAGCGAGTGCCTGTAGAGGACCAGTCTCCTTTAGTACAGTGCACTCGATGCCTCGGCTACGGTCATGGAAAACGCTTCTGTAAAGATCAGGTTGACTTGTGTAGTCATTGTGGGGGACCCCACTTAAGAGCGGACTGCACGGAACGACTGGCGGGAGTGGCACCGGCTTGTAGAAATTGTGCAAACGCAGGGTTTGACCATGCAGAACATAACGCATTTAGCTCGGAATGCCCTGTGAGAAAAAGGTGGGACACTCTTGCAAGATCTACCGTAGCATATTGCTAAAGTTGTGCCGACGGAAAACACCCCATACATAATACTCCAAGCTAACCTACAAAAATGCAAACTGGCTACTAACGAACTTATGTTAGAAGCAGTGAAACACAAAGCAGCCGTAGCCCTATTACAGGAACCCTATGTCGGAAAGCATAAAAATATGAGCGGTTTTCGAGGCTCTAGAGTCTTCCAGAACACTAAACCAGGAGAAGGCATCGTAAAGACTGCAATAACCGTTTTTGACCAGAATCTGAATGTTGAACAGCATCCGGAACTCACAACCAACAATATGACAGTAATAAGTATTGAAACTAGTGCCTGGAAGATAACCTTGATCTCCTTCTACTTTGAGCCCGATCAACCAATAGAGCCCTACTTGCAACATCTGAAATCCATAGAGCACAGTTTAGGATCTCAAAAGATAATTATCGGTGGAGACGCAAATGCAAAAAGCATATGGTTGGGTGGGAAAAGGACCGACCGCAGAGGCGAAGATTTCATCGGTGCTATCGATGAAATGGGCCTACAGGTGCTTAACAAAGGCGAAATTCCAACTTTTAGTGTGATAAGGGGCGGACAACATCTCACCAGTCACGTAGACGTAACAGCTTGCACAACGGACTTGCTCGACCTGGTAGACAAATGGACAGTAGTCGAAGACCTCACTGTCTCCGACCACAATGGCATAAAATTCGAGGTAAGTTTGCAAAAATCAGCGGGACAGAAAATTAGTAGAACGACACGGAAATTTAACACTAAAAAAGCGAATTGGGTCCAGTTTCGTGAGAAAATGGATGAAATTATTAAGCAACACAAAATTACAATAGACAGTATAAAAGCAATTAAAGATGAAAAACAATTAGATATCATAATAGACACATATACTAAATCAATAGACCAAGCAAGCACGCAAACTATACCGAAGAAAAAGAATGCCGAAATACTAAAATTACCATGGTGGTCTGAAAAACTCGCGAAGATGAAAGGAGAAGTTGCCACGAAGAAAAGAAGAATCCGCTGCGCCGCGCCCATTCGAAAACCAAAGGTTATAGAAGAGTACCTGAAACATAAAGAAAAATACGAATTAGCTGCTGTAAAAGCACAAGTTGATAGCTGGAAGAGTTTCTGCGAGAAACAGGATACGGAAGGAGTATGGGAGGGAATCTACAGAGTTATAGGTAGGACCTCGAAGAGGCAGGAGGACTTGCCAATGGAGGTAGACGGGGAGGTTCTTGATGCGGAGGACTCAGCCAAACTTATAGCAGAAACCTTTTATCCACGAGACGATAAACAAAAGGATCTTGCAGAACATACAATTCTAAGAGCCTTGGCGGAAGGAGTAAATGAGGAGGATGATGAACGTCGTGATCCGCCTTTTACTCTGTATGAGCTAAAAAGAGCAGCATCATCCTTCAACCCAAAGAAGGCCCCAGGATCGGACGGATTAACCGCGGATATATGCGCACAAGCGATAGCTTACGATCAACAGCTATTTTTGTCCCTCCTCAACAAGTGCCTTGAGCTAGAATACTTCCCCCGTTTATGGAAAGAAGCTACTGTTGTAATACTCCGAAAGCCTGGAAAGGAAAGCTACACCACGCCAAAATCCTACCGACCAATTGGCCTACTACCACTACTGGGAAAGATCTACGAGAAAATGCTGGTAGCTCGCCTCAAGTATTACATCCTTCCACACATGAGCACCCGCCAATATGGCTTTATGCCGCAAAGGAGCACCGAGGACTCCCTCTATACCCTTATGCAACACATCCGCACCAAACTAGATCAAAAGAAACTGTTAACGCTAGTCTCACTGGATATAGAGGGAGCTTTTGACAGTGCTTGGTGGCCAGCTATAAAGATTAGACTTGCTGAAGAAAAATGCCCTGTTAACTTGAGGAGAGTGATGTCCAGCTACATAACCGATAGAACAGTAGCAGTTAGATACCTTGGCACAGAATACCGGAAGAGTACAGAAAAGGGATGCGTACAAGGATCTATAGGAGGCCCCATCCTCTGGAATCTTATATTGGATCCGCTGCTAAAGGGACTGGAAGAGAAGGGTCACTATGTCCAAGCCTTTGCCGACGATGTGGTCCTAGTGTTTGAGGGTGAGACAGCGCAGGAGGTTCAAACACGTGCAAATGCCGCTCTTGAGTATGTTCGGGCTTGGGGAGTAATGAATAAGCTAAATTTTGCGCCACACAAGACTTGCGCCATGGTTATAACACGCAAGCTAAAGCATGACACCCCACACCTTGACATGGGTGGAATCGGCATTTGTATGTCAGAGGAAGTTAAACTGCTAGGCCTCACAATCGACCACAAGCTGACTTTTAACAAACATATAACCAATGTATGTGCTAAAGCAACGGCAGTCTATAAACAGCTTTCAAGAGCCGCTAAAGTCGGCTGGGGATTACATCCAGAGGTCATAAAATGCATCTACACCGCAGTGATAGAACCAATCATACTGTACTCGTCGTCGGCATGGGCCGCCACTTCAAACAAACTGGGAGTGCGAAAGCAACTCAACGCAATCCAACGCAGCTTCGCACAAAAACTGTGCCGTTCCTACCGGACGACATCGCTGAATTCAGCGCTCATCCTGGCTGGAGTGCTGCCTCTTGACCTCCGAATCCGTGAAGTGGCTTCGCTATACGAGGCTAAGAAGGGGGTACCCCAGCCAGTGCTTGGAGGCAGGGAGGTTGAACGGATGGCATCGGCACTGGACTTACCTCATCCCGCCGAGCAAAACTACATAAAATTGGGAAATCTGACAGATGAGGAGCAATACCAGAGCCACTGCAATTACTCAGTCCGCATTTTCACTGACGGTAGCAAGATTGAGGGCAAGGTCGGGGCAGCGATATCCATATGGAACGGCAATGTCGAAATCAAAACCCTCAAACTTTCACTGCCGCCATTTAGCACAGTCTACCAGGCGGAGCTCCTGGCGCTCTGTCACGCGATGAGAGAAGTCAGCAAAAGAAAAGAGACTGATTTTGCGATCTTTAGCGACTCTATGGCAGCGCTCCAAACAGTCGTGAACCCCGATGCCCTTCATCCTTTAGCTGTGGAGGCCAGAAACGCCATTCGGAACTGCATCAGCCAAAACAAGAAAGTTTCCTTGTTTTGGATAAAGGCTCACGCGGGTCTGGAGGGCAATGAGAGAGCCGACTCTCTAGCAAAGGAGGCTGCCCTGACGTCGAAAAAGAAGCACAACTATGACTTATGTCCGGTGTCATACATCAAGCGACTAATCCGCATGGAGTCGCTTTGTGAATGGGACCTACGTTACCGTACCAGCGAGACAGCCTCAATTACCAAAATGTTCTTCCCTGACGCTATTGAAGCATATAAAACAGTAAGAAAGATGACCATGACAAAGGAACTAACACAAGCACTTACAGGACACGGTGGGTTCTCTGAGTACCTGACCCGATTTAAGTGCAAAGAGAACGCATCGTGCACCTGCGACCCAGACCAATTGCAAACAGTCCCCCATCTACTTTTAGAATGTCCAGCTTTTGGTAAACAGCGATATGAGCTGGAACAGAAATGCGAACTTGATGTAGTGGCAGAAAACCTGCCTCAGTTTGTAGCAAATAAGAAATTGAGAAAATCATTTATAGCATATGTAATTGAGATAGTAAAAATAATAAATAAGGAAAATAAAACAAATTAGCGTAAGAAAGATGATTATATAATATATTGATGTATATTATGATAGTCATAATTAGCATAGGTAAAAAGATAAATATAGACAACAGTAAGTACTACATAAGATATGTTAAATAGAAATTAAGTAAAAGTATAAAATCCAATGTAAATAATTGTTAGAAACCAAATTGTAAGAGAACATTCACAGCAGAACTCATCCCTAAATACAAATTAGTAGAAAAGTAAGAAAAGTGAATAATCTAAGGTAATGTGTAAAGAAAAATTGTAAAATTGCTGTCGGGGGGTTTTAGCCGGTAAAAGTCCGGCACTGCCTGGGCCCTCCCTTCCCAGGCGTCCTATGAGGATTTTTCCTCCCGGCACCGATTATTTTTGTATAAAATAAAAATTATTAAAACAGTCTCCAATCATGTTGGAGGTATAAGAATTAAAAAAAAAAAAAAAAAAAAAAAAACCTAACCTAACCTAACCTAACCTAACCGCAAAGATTGGCTGGGGACTTCACTCTGAGGTCATCAGGCAAATTTATACAGCAGTATGCGGCTAGCGCATGGGCAACAGCATCAGACAAAATTAGCATTCAGAAGCACCTTGGCGCAGTTCAGAGAAGTTTTGTGCAAAAGTTAACAAAGTCTTATCGCACGGTCTCTCTGAACTCCGCCTTGCTCCTTGCTGGAATATTGCCACTCGATATCCGTGTTCGGGAAGCAGCAGCACTGCACCAAGCCAGAAGAGGATTGCCGCAATCTAAGTTGGTGGACAGGGAGACGGAGCGAGTCGTTGCATATGCCAAGACAAGTCATCCTGCCCAACATATGAGTCTGGAGTTCTTGAGCCTGACGGACGGCCAGATGGTGGAAGACCAAAACACTCAAGCAGTGAGAATCTTCACCGACGGAAGCAAGCTTGAAGGTAAGGTTGGGGCAGCGTTATCTTTGTGGGATAGCACTGGTGAAACCAAATCCTACAAGCTAAAGCTGAGCCCCTTTTGCACCGTCTATCAGGCGGAACTGTTAGCCATATGTAAAGCTACAAGGGTAATTTTGGATCACACCGAAACATCTTTTGGCATATACAGCGACTCGCGATCGTCTCTTGAGACGATCGTAAGACCAAGCACCCGCCACCCTCTAGCCATTGAAATACAATCGAATGTCAAAGCCTGCAAACTCCAAGGAAAGGAAATATCACTTTTCTGGATTAAAGCACATGAAGGACTTGAGGGAAATGAACGTGCTGACCATCTCGCTAAGGAAGCAGCCCTGAAATTAAAAAAGTCACCAGACTACAGTGGTTGTCCGGTATCATTTCTCAAGAGACAAATCCGATTGGAATCACTTGAGGAATGGAACCGTAGATACCAATCTGGTGAAACGGCTGCCATCACGAAAATGTTTTTCCCGGACGCGATTCAGGCATATAAAATCGTCAGAAAAACAGTCCCCACCGGGGTGCTTACACAGGTGTTGACGGGGCATGGTGGGTTCTCCGAATACTTATGCAGATTTAGGTGTAAGGAGAACGCATCATGCATATGCGAACCAGGCATCGAGGAATCAGTGCCACACATAATATTTGACTGCCCCGTGAACGGTGTTGCAAGATTTAATGTAGAGAATCTTTTAGACATGCACATAACAAGAGATAACATTCACAAAATTATCAGTGACAAAAACAAAAGAGAAATAGTATTGAATTATTGCACAAAAATTGCTGATCTTTCTATCAAAAGAAACAAATAGGGTAAGTTATGTTTATTTTTATATTGATGTATGAAATATAAGCATAATAATAATAATTGAAATAGATTAAGAGTAAAAACCCAAAGATAGACGTTTATATAAAACTTGAATAGTTATTATGGATTGTACACATAATATTTAGATTATGTACTACAAACATTAAAATAAGCAGTAAATAAGTATCAGTTATAAGTCTAGTTTCTAACGTAGATAAGATATAAGATAAATAAGTTATTGTATCAAAATAAGGTGAACAAAGCAAAAAAAAAAAAACCTAGCACATGAAACTTTAAACTTACGCCATAGATTAAGGACCTAAGATTAATTTCGACGTACACTAGGTGCGACATACAGTTATGTATATAGAAATTTGTTAAAATTATAAGTTGTCATAAGATCTCTGAGAAATGTTGTCAGAGGGACGAATTCGAAAATGCCATGTCAAGGTTTTAGTTGGTAAGAGTCCAACACTGTCTGGGTCTCCCTTCCCAGTCGTCCATCCTTGACATGGGACCACAGTAAAAAAAAAAAAAAACCTAACCTAACCTAACCTAACCTAACCTAAGAGGCGGCAAAACTGAAGACAAAGCCGCAGTACGACCGCTGCCCAATCTCATATATAAAACGAGGGCTCCGATCCAGAACAGTCAATGTCTGGAGTGACATGTACGCATCAGGAGAAACCGCGGCTGGAACGAAACTATTCTGGCCCTGTGCGGCTACTGCATACCAACTCATACCCAAGGTAGGCCTGGATCCGGTACTTGTGCAGGTGATGACTGGTCACGGAGGGTTTGCTGCGTATCTGCACAGATTTAAGTGCAAAGACAGCCCGTCCTGCATCTGCAACCCTGAAGAGGAGGAGACTGTCATCCATCTTTTGGCGGAATGCCCACAGCACATGAATGAGAGAAACGACCTGGAATCAAAAATTTACAAAAACATCAGCAAGCAGACAATACCCGAAATTATGCTCGCAAAAAACACAGGTCCATATTTCTTTCTTATTGCAAAAAAATAGCACTAAAATCAATAAAAAGAAACAAAACCTAGGCAATGATGTACACTATACATAATGATTTATGCATAATGTAAATTAAGAAATAACTAATTAATCATAAGTAACAACAATAGCTAGTAAGAAAACTATATAATTAAGCATAAAGCATATAATTGTATATGCGTTTTATGTAATGAATAAGTTTAAGTAATAAATGTAAGGTAACTTAGAATAAAAGCTGTAAAAAAGATGTAATATTATCTAAATAAACTGTAAGCAAGCTAAAAGTAAGATGGATGCAGGGCTCCCATATGAAAATCCGGAGCTTTGTCCCAAATACTTCCGATTAAGGACGGTTAAAAATAAAAAAATAGTCGTCGTAGTCCGTGTTTGGCTTTAAAAATGTCTCTGACCTCCATGTCAGGGGAACCAAGGGCAAACATACAAAAAAAAAAAAAACCTAACCTAACCTAACCTAACCTTTTTTTTTTTTTTACGTGGAGGAAACCTGCGATCCAGGTGCCTAGCCCTTCGGGGGAAGAACTAGGTTATGCTGTCTTCCCCGGGGCCGTTGATAGGACGCCGCAGCCCCCGCTACAAACGCCCATAGCCCCGATGATAGCAGTGCGTGCAGGTCGAATTCCTTAATCAAGTCTCTAGTGAAATTCAACTAATACAATCCAGTACAGTGATAGTAAACTGCTCCATTCCACAGGGTAGTGTGCTGGGATGTACCTTATTTCTAGCATATATCAACGACCTGCCTAAAGTGGTTGACTGTCACTGTACCCTCTTTGCTGATGATATATCCATTTTATTCCAATGCCACAAAAGGGATAATAACTTAAATCACATAATAACTGCGTTTAATGACATTAAAACATGGCTGCAAGATCACAACCTAGTAATTAACAGCGATAAACCTAAGATAATACAGTTTAGACCCTATCAGAGACAGCCTATCAATTTAGATGATATTACATTGAGATTAAAAATTGAAGAAGTACACTCGTGCACGTTGTTAGGTATTACCATGGATACTTACGTATGCTGGAAAGAACACATCGACAAAATAAAATCAAAACTATCCCAATTTATTTACGCTCTCAGTGTCCTTAAATCCAACACAAATATAGAGTGTGCTCTATCGGCCTATTACGCTTATGCCTTCGCTTGGTTACGTTATGGGGTCATTTTGTGGGGTTGTGGTTCGGAGGCAAACGATTTATTTATTCTGCAGAAAAAATAGTAAGTTGCAGGCCCATTTTTAACAAATATAAAATACTTACTTTTCCGTGCATTTATATTTTGGAAATGGCAAAATTTGTACACAAACATCTGCACCTATACCAATTCACAAAGAGTGCTCGGCGGAAACATATTATAGAACTTCCAGCTCCCAAACTATAAATGTTCAAAGCAAGTCCATATTACAGGTCTATAGGTATATACAATAAGTTGCCCATTAGCATTAAAGAAGTTGAAACCGAAATCGCTTTCAATAGAGAGGTGAAGAAAATGCTATTGCAAAAATGCTACTATTCGGTAAAGGAGTATCTAGAGGACAAAGAGCTTACACTTTATTCTACTGCACAAAAAAAGTAAAATTAAAATTGTTATTAATTTGTAATATGTGTTAATTATTTGAATTGTTTATATTTATCGTAGGTATACCGTTATTTATGAAATCGTATCAATAATTAATGTTCAGCAAATTTTGTAATTACCTGTAGTTTTAAGTTAACTGCTACACCCTTACAGGGTACATGTACCTATCTAGCCTATTTTGTCACACCTTATACTTGTACATGAATGCTAATAAATAAATATGAATATGAATAAATATGAATATGAATATGACCCCCTTTAGTCGCCTCTTACGACAGGCGGGGGAGACCGTAGCACTATTCTCCACCGGTGCTACACGGCCCACATGCCAGGACTAATCCTGGCTGCGACCTACGCGAGTGACTCTGCTGTTCAGAGCCCTCCGTTGTCGCCGTCTCGCGGGATCCGCCCGCTCGCGGTCCCTCTCCGCAGTTTCTTTCTGGACCATGACAGTCTCACAGAAGGAAACAACGGCACTCCATGCTTCTTTTCGTTCAAGCATAGTTGAGACTACTGTGGGCAGAGATAAATTTGGATCTATCTCTTGGATTAAGACTTGACGCTCAGAATGCCAAGCGGGACACTCTGCAAGCGTGTGTTGAGCTGAGTCTTGGTTTGCTCCACAGTGATGACACTGCGGTGTCAGTTCCCTACCAATACGATTCAGGTATTCACCGAAGCAGCCATGCCCAGTTAGTATTTGGGTCAGATGGAATGTGACTCTTCCGTGCCGTCCTTTACGACTGAGCCAAGAACCAAAGCTGGGCAAAATGGCTGTAATGACCCTTTCCCGCACGCTTCCAGGCTCATGCAGTCTTGTATGCCATCTGTTTATAGCCTGTGTATGAGCCCTCCGTTGGAGTGTTCCATAGTCTATTTCTGAGTTGACTTCTCACCCTTGATGAAGGGTGCGGTAGACTTTCGCATCCATCTCTGCCAGAATGTCGAAAGGTGGTAGCCGAGCAAGAATAGTTGCCGCCTCAAACGATATAGTTCGGTATCCACGGGCCACCCTTATTGCGAGACGCCGCTGCATAGCATTTAATTTGATCACACGTCGACGGACAGACAGTAATTTGTCTGACCATACAGGTGCCCCGTATAATGCTATTGATCGTATCACACCTGCATAGAGGCGTCGAATTTCCTCTCTTATTATTATTATTATTTATTATTTCTTTATTGCAAAAACAGTGTTCAAACTTATAATATAAAACAGTGTCTCACAAAACTGCACAAACAGTTTGACTGTGAGATCAGACGATACTCGCTTTTAACTTATATAATATTTCACTTATTGTAAAACTTAAAACTAAGTAACTTGAAGTGCCTTAATATAATGAATTTAGGTAGAACTTCTTTAATTTGTTTTTAAATAACGATATTTTAGGTTCCCTACGTATGTCCTCAGATAAACTATTTAATAAATACGGTAGATGTTTCTTTATCGTTCGATCCCCATAATAGTTCATTACTCGAGGAACAACATATTTACCTGAGGTCATTGCCCTTGTATTATGACTATTGGTAACATTTGTCAATAGTGAGTTACGCTCCGGATTACCATGGCTATTAATTAAAAGTACACACAGAAGAGGGCCCAAAACCGACCCCTGGGGAACTCCGCACACGACTGCTCTCTTGGCTATGCCTCCATCGGGAATCCCATAGCAAATACTTCTATCAGAGAGATAGCTTGCTATAACCCTGCGAAGATATATGGGAATCTCGTGATAAAGTAGGGCCTCATGAATTGCGTTCCAGGGGAGAGAGTTAAAAGCGTTGACTATGTCTAGGCTTACGGCCAGAACAACTTTTCCCTGAGATACCGCCTGCTCAGACACTTCTCTAACACGAAGAATCGCGTCTACGGTGGACCGGCCTTGACGGAAGCCAAACTGGTTCTCTGATAAGTCCGGACTAACTTGCACCAAATGTTTATTTATTCTTAGGGCTATGATACGCTCAAAGAGCTTTCCTGTTTCATCCAACAAACAAATGGGCCGATATGCCGAGGGTGAATTGACGGGCCTTCCTTCCTTTCTAAGAAGCACCAGTTTGGCTTCCTTCCATATATCTGGGAATGAGCCGTAACGCAGGCAGCTCGTAAAATGGCGCTTTAGTCTATAGCCTAAAACCTCGAAGGCTATAACTGGAGCCCGACCCGGTATCATATCGGGTCCGGGTGCTGTGTTTCTAGCGGATAGTCGCCTCACAGCATATTTCATCTCCCCATCTGTCACCTCCAGATCACACGACCACGAATCATCCATCAACCTTGGAGAAGTGAATACAACCCTAGGAAAGAGAGTCTCAACTACATTTAAGGTGAATTCCGGTTCAAGAGTTTCTGTCAGAGGGGGAACCCAAGGACAATCCTTATCTAAGCGTTTCAGTGCCCAGCCTGGAGATACATTTACTCGATGACGAATCAAACCATCTGGACGACTGTGGACTACGTTGAAGGTAATGACGTGTCGGTGATCAGATAAGGTGACCACTTCTTCAGCGACCCTCCAATCAAAGACCATTCTCTCAGCTAACTGATTTGCCCAGGAGAGATCCACGATGGATTCGCCTTGCCACCGGACACAAGTGCTAACTGAACCCTGGTTCAGAAGTCGCATATCTAACCCTGCTGCCCATTCAAGTAGCACCTCACCTCTGATATTGTCTTGTATATCTCCCCAAACCATTGAACGAGCATTGAAATCTCCTGAGACAATAACCGGGCGAGGAAGGTATTTGCGTACCAATCTCTCCAGTCTACTCAAATATGTTTCGTATTCAGCGAGGCTGCAATTTGGAGAAACATAACAGCCAACCACAATGAGTGATTCCCACTCCGCAACAATGATTCCTGAGTCGGAGTCAGTTTTGCGGCATGGCAGGTCTCCACGAGAACCTCCCCAATAAAGGGCAACTTGCCCTGTATCGTCTCCGAACCAACGGGGTGGTCAGGAACATTGTACGGCTCACAAATTATCCCAAGAGTAACCGATTTCTCTGAAAAGGTCTGAAAAAACAAGTCTTGGGATCTCCGGCAGTGGTTAAGATTACCTTGTAATACTTTAGGAGGCCGTGTGTTCATGCTGGGTCTCCATTGGCTCCTGGGCCGGGTTGGTGGTCCCCGCATTCTGTAAAGCAGCTCCACCTTCCCGATTTGATGCTGCCGACTCGCGTATGGCAGTAGCCTTCCCTTTTTTGCCTTTTTTGGGCGGTTTGCAATTTTTGCTGCCAACTCGATGGTCGGCAGGTTGACCCAGATCAGCGCTCAGTGCACATTTTGGTGCCGTTGCAGCGCATTTGCTGGCAGTGTGACCTGGCTGTCCACATTTGTAGCACAGTAGACTGCGGTCTACTGTGCTTGTGCACTGGTGTCGGGCATGCCCTTGCTCCAGACATCTGAAACACTGCAATGGTCTTGCTGGCAGGACTTGAACTCTAGCCGAGACCCAACCTACGCGCACTCGTTTCAATGTCATAATTTTATGGACAACTGCGAGTGGACATCGAACCCAGGCTGAACCGAGAGACCCAGCACGTATTCCACGAATTTCTCCCACCTGGACATCTGCCTCAGTACAGCCACCAGCTTCAGCAACGGCAAGCGCAACTTCCTTGGGAGTGACAGACTCATCTAAATCCATTACTCTCATCTCTCCCTTTTTTGTGGGCCGTGAGATACGTACGCCTATGTCACCAAGAGCTTCTTGCATTTTGTTGGCCAACATTATTTGCTCTCGTTGCTCCATCCTCGCCAGATACCTCAAGTATGATTCCACCATTAAGTGCCCGTTTTTGACGGATCTCATTAATTCCAAAATCAGTTGGTCGTACTCTGGCTTTGGCAGCCGCCATCACCTGAGCATATGTGGCTTCAGAGCCCTCTGGGATTGAGACCGCAATAGCCACTGTCCGAGGAACCTTCGACAGTTTCACAAAATTAGCCTTCTTTTTAGGCTCCTTACTTTTGGGACTTGGTCCCTTCCTTGCGTCACCATCAGTTTGAGTTTTGGTTTTCTTTTTCTGCTTTGTCCTTGCAACAGTAGTCCAGGTAGGTTCTGAGTTTTGTTCCAAATTTCTGGCTTCTGGTTGTTTTTGAAAAAAAAGCAGGTGAAACCATTTCTTCATTTGAATGGTTCGCCGTTTCCGTCCCTTTCTTTACCTTCTTCTTCTTTTTTCTGTTTTTTTCCTCAGGTACTTCCTTTGCGAGAGCAGGCTCAGGTTGAGTCTTTTTCCTCAGTGGAGGACGAATAATTACCTCTAGATACGCCAACTTGCCATCTATTATTATCTTGATTTGAGCCAAGAGCTCATCATCAGTACTACGCAATGGTAAATTTGCGTTCTCCATCACGTCTTGCGGCCGTTTTTGAGCCATTTGTAATTCTGAAAGAGCTTTGGAAAGCTCTCTCACCTCCTTATTTAAGGTCTCAATTTTAGAGCGTAATTCGGCGTTATCTTGCTCTAGGCGTGCATTTGAGTTTCTCTGGGATAATTCAGTAACAGCTGCCTTAGCCACACGTGCTGACATCCTAAGAGCTCGAACAAAATCTTGGTTGAGGTTTTTTGATTTTGTTGCCACTTCCTCTACCTTTTCGAGACTTTCGAATACTCTACTAGCAAGGTCTGCAGTCGGTTGGCTACCCATTTCGAACGCAAGGTTTTCTGGCGTTGGCAGAGTCCTCCTTATCTTCTTTGTTGTAGGTGGGGGTGTAAAAGGTAATGCACCACCATCCACTTCCTTCGTTCTTCTCTTTCTTGACTGAGAAGCCGTTGAAATAGTTGATGCGACCGACATAACAGAGCTATCAGACTCGTTACCGTCGTCATATCCCCCTCCAAAAACGAAAGGCGAGGAAGGGCGCAAGCACCCAGTTCTCTGCCCTTGTCTTTCTTTGAACTCTATAGCTCCATCAACATTATCCAATCGTTTTATATCGGAGTCCATTTTGGGATTCGCCAGGTTGTCAGTTTTATCATCGGCATTGTTGGTCACTTCTCCTTCTTTATTTCCATTTTCATTGTTAACTATAAGCATAGGTTGGCCCTCTGCAGAATACGATGGGCCGCCTGGGCCTGGGGGTTTCTTCATTTGTCTGACCAAATCCACAGTCCCAGGGTCGGATTCTCCGCCATCGGCGGTACCGACCTGCAGTAATTTATTGTTTTTTACATATGCCATAATGAACAACCACCACTACGTCGAGTTTGCAGTACGCCCGTTGCGAATTCCCGACGCAACCGAACGCTACCTGGAACTGAACCTTTTCGAGCGTAGGACATTCTACTCAGCTTCAGCCCAGTAAACTAAGAGCGCTGCGCACATACCACTCCAAGGTACTGGTTTTGTTCCGCGCCAGGCAAGCCCGGTACCTTCCATATCTTGGAGGGCATTCCCCTATCCGCCGCCCGGGGACGCGCTCGATGGGAGATCCAGCAACTCCACACGGGAACCTAACCTAACCTAACCTAACCTATGAGGATTTTTCCTCCCGGCACTGATTATGTTAGTATTAACAATAGAAAACTGTTAAAGCAGTCTCAAATCATGTTAGAGGTAGAAGTATTAAAAAAATCGATCTGAGTCTTCAAACTGTAAATGGTGTTGACTCCTTGCATCTACACTGATGGAAGCAAACTGGGGGGCAAAGTTGGCGCCGCGGTTACGGCCTGTATAGATGATAAGGAGCAGACATATACCTCCTTCAGACTGGCCAGTTTCTGCAGCGTCTACCAAGCAGAGTTTTCGGCAGTTACAAAAGCCATCGTAATTATGATACAAAACCCTAAACTGAGAAACGCTAGTCTGTTCTGTGAATCGAGGTCAGACTTGGTGAGCATCAGTAACCCCAACAGCCTGCACCCATTGGCCCATGCAATTCGAGATTGCCTTGGACTTAGATAACCTAAATGTTGTAGTAGAGAAAGAAGACTATCTCTGTCTTTCTAGAGTTCGCAGAAAAATATGTCCGTAAAGCAGGGAAAAGAGAATGACTCCTGACAATACAAATAAGCCAAACAAAAAAAATAACCAGCAAAAGTCGGTTAGTAAAAAACCAATGTTAAAGAGTACGTAACCCTATTCTATTACAGTGCTGCAAATGTCTTTAATTCGGCCACACTAGACTTAGAAGCACCAATGAAGATACAATATGTTCACACTGCTCTGCCATGACACTAAATTTTAAAGATTGCTCCGTCAAACAGGACAAACGTAAAATAAACTGCTACAACTGCGATAAACATCTAATAGTAGTTTATGCAACTGTCATATAATGGGGGTCATTAGAATGCGAGTGTCTGTTTATCACACGAGGCGTAGCCGAGTGTGATAAAAGATTGACACGAGCATTCTAATGCCTAATTATAATGCAGTTGCATACACTATTTTATCTACACTCTAAAAAATTTACTCAGTTGAACACTTTTCCAAACGTCCGCACCGGCGATTGCAAGGCCCGATACATGGTCAAATTCAATACGAGAACGTAATATGGCTTGATATGAATTTTTGAAGATTCTTTACTAAAAGTTGTTTAGATGTCGAGTCTCAACAGCAAATAACTAAACAACTGAACAACAACTGAACAACACTGAACGACAACTGAACAACAACTGAACAACAGTGAACAACGACTGAACAACATCTGAACAACAACAGAACAAAAACCTATTAAAACAACTGAACAACATTCGAAAAATTACCGTACAACAACAACTGTCAGGTGTGGCGGAAGATAGCGATTTGAGTATTGGAAAAAAAAACTTCGTTTCATTTCTCAACTTTATCGTATTAAGAGTTTTCTCATTAAGTCATTACGCTTCTGTAATTTATAGTAAACCCTAGTTTTTATAGGCAGAATGCATAAAGTAGGTCATTATGCATCTGTTTTCGAATTCATAATTCGAACATTATGAGACGAGTGTAGATAAAATATCATAACCTACCTGCTCAGGATGATGAATATAATGGTTTTCTTTTTTAATATGCCATTTTGTTAGTCTTATGCTAAAACTGTCTTAACCTAATTTGTAAAAGCTGTTGGTATTCCAAATATTTTTTTTATTTAATTTTTTTTATTTTATTTCATACTTCAAGTTCTATTGTGCCGAATCACAGTGCTACTTCGAGGGTTTGCCCAAAAATGATCCAGATGACAGGAAAGCTACGTACCCGGATTGATTATGGACAGTAAAAGATATGTAATTTAAATAAGTTGCCCCTACTCTGTAATATACTACAAGTTTAATTTAGATTATTCAAAGAACTACTGCATTGGTGACAATACTGAAGTAGATGCAATCCGGTGACTTGCCCGTCCCCAAGTGACCCAATTGACGGTCAATTGGGCCCATTTTGTGAGATTTACTCCGAGTCCATGCAAGCTGCTCCAGATCATTAGAGTGAACAAATAGTCGTTGATGTTTTGAATCCCAGAAGCACCACCAATCATGGAATATTGTGTGTAGATCTGCAATTCATCGGCATAAAGTAGATATTTGCATTTAAGGAGTGGAGCGAGGAAATTAATAAAGATGGCAAAAGGAAGGGTAAGGACACCGTCCTGGGGCGCACTAGCATCAATATATAGTATGGGTATACATTAATATTATCGATGTTAATTAATTCATTATTGAAACCTACTACATAAGAGGATGTTTATAACAATTTGGTTTCTGTAACTGCTATGTTAGTTTATTTTATTTATTTATTTATTACAAAGCATAAATACAAAGTAATTATGTTAACACCATTAAACCTAAGGGTTTGTGTCTGTGCTTCACATTCCTCTTTAAATATGTTACGTACAAACTAAAATGAAAACTTAAATAAAATACAAACTAAACCTAACTAAATGTTGTAAACTTGAATTAAGAAATTGAAATTGGTATTGAATTGAATAGCACGAAGAGAAGAGGTTCGCTCGTCAACGTGGATACTCCGTTTACGTCTGCAGAGATAACGTTTAAGCCACTCTGCTGCTGTATTGGACAATGAAAATGAAATAACTTTATTCAATGTAGGATAGCATTATCACTTATGGACGTCATGATCGGTCATTGTAAAAAAAAGAAATTTGCATAACGCAATTTTCTTCTTTTTATAACAATTTTGTATTGTCCTAATAGAAAATGTTGTGACCGTAACATCGCAAGGAGTTTATCAAAATCAACGCTGTTAAAAGCGTTACGACGAAGGTCTATTAGAACAACAACTATAATAAGTTCATAAATGAAAATAAGAAATTGAAAAAATGTCAGCGCCCGCCGGGACTTGAACCCGGGACCGTGGAGTACTGTTCCACTGCTCTGCCAACTGAGCTACCGGCGCCCCGACGTAAGCCAACGAAATCTTCAACCTCTTGGTACTCGTCTCGAAGCGACGACAAGCGACATCTAGTATAAGTTATTTATTATTTCGTCGGCTTACGTCGGGGCGCCGGTAGCTCAGTTGGCAGAGCAGTGGAACGGTACTCCACGGTCCCGGGTTCAAGTCCCGGCGGGCGCTGACATTTTTCAATTTCTTATTTTCATTTATGAAAGTAATATAGCACTGTGAGTGCAAAATAAAACCATAGTACATATAATAAGTTGTTTTGACATATCCAGGCGTATTTCACCTGTCACCTTGATAAGAGCAGTCACTGAGACTGTGCTGTGTCCAGGGACTGATGATACTATTTAAGTTGATAAAAGTATATATGTATAAATGTAAGTATGATTGTATGTAATCGTCTAGTTAAATAAAGGATTTACACGTCAAATTATTTTATTGATAAAAAAATGCACACACATAGGGCATGATAGATTTAGTATTATTTCAGTTGCATACATCAACTTGTGTAGAAAATGCTGGTGTGAAGCAGGCTGGCTTTTTCTTCTTTTTGTCACAATCAGATTTCTTTGTAGGGGCTTTGGGTGGAGGGCAAGGTGAGCGCGAAGGGGTCGGTTTGCTTGGCTTCGGAGGAGGTCCACAAGGTGACGGTTTTGGTTGGCATGGATTTGTGCAAGGGTCTTTACTCGTAGTTTCCGTCAATCGGCATGTATCAGAAATTTTCTTTTGCAATGTTTTTATGAATGATGGTTCACATGTTTTTCCAGCTGAAACTTTCCGTGATAAACATTTAGTAGTACTGGCGTTGAATGATGATGAGACGGCAGGGGAAACACCACATGTATTTGCTGCGGCACGAGCAGCACAGGGGGTTGTTTTTACGGTATTGTAGCCGCAAGGGCTACTAGAAGGGGCTTTGGGGGATCCAGCAGGAGTGCAGATGGGCGGCGTTCTGTTTGGTCCCGGAGAACAAGCGTTTTTAGCTGGATCCAGTGACACATTGACACGAATAGTAGCTGCTCCTGGTGGAACGGGTAGCTCTAATCCTCCCGTTGCAGGTGAATCTACTTTAAGAACACAGTCAACTACACGACCTTTGGCTGCTTCTTTGTAAGATGCGCGATTAGCCAACATTTTCTCCAATTTCTCCATATTTGCTTTTGTTTTGGCGACCATTGACTTCATATCTTTGGGTGCTTCTTTTGCGCTAGTAGCGGCGCTAGTGTGTAGATTGCGCGCGTGCGGTGGTTTGGTCTGCTGGCCGCAAGGTATGTCTCGACACACGCGGCGCTGGAGCCGCTCCTCCTGCGTTGGCGGACGGCAGCGTGTCGGTGCCGCTACTGGTTGTACTTTACCACACCAGCCTGTGTCTCCAGCATATTGAGCTGGACCTTTAGTTTTAGCACTCGGACGAGTAGCACTATTTGAGCTAGACTCACCACCTTCACCTTTATTCAAATTAAAACTTTTCATTATACGTGAGGTGATTCCTCCTGCTGATGCGTGCTGGTTGCATGCACTTGATTTAGAAGCAGGGGCGTTAGTGTCGCGGGTTTTGGATCGGTCTATGCTGACAATTACTCTAGGTTTATGCGCGCAGTGGTCTACGTAACCAGGACCACGAATTTGGCACTTGTTATCGGGAATAATCTCAATACATTTCGGAGGCGGTGGTTCACGACACGGGCCACATGCTCGCGACACCGTGATTGGGCCGGCGGGTGGTTCTGGCGGCGAGTCTGCGATGGTGTATGTCCTGCCGTCACTGGCGCGCGCGCACTCTCGCTCGGCGGGGAGGCGGTAGGGCGCGTTGCGGGGAGGAGGGGGCGGCCGCCGCTCGCGTACCTCACGCATGTACTCTTGGCGGCGCCACTCCTTTGAAGCAGCGAGGCGAGCTGCCACGCGGTCTAATTTTTCATCGCAGTTTTTATACAACACGCAACTGGCTGTCATGTTGCGCTCTTTCTGCAAAATAACAATGAAAACTATGTTAGTTTCATTAGCTTTGAAATGTCTTCTAAACTCTTTTTTTTTTAATTTTAGGACTAGAGCATACTCACTGTAGGTCTGGCTTGCGTGCAGTCGAGCGCACAGGCAGAAAGAGGTGGCGCGCAGGGCGGGCGCATGCCGCGCGGCGGCGGGCAGCAAGTGACGCGCAGCGCCTGCACGCGCTCGGCGGCTCGCCCGCGGCACGGGGGGCGTGGGACGGGCACGCACGGGGGGCACGGCGGCGCGGGGGTGGGGTTGCACGAGTCACGCGGGGTGGGAGACACGTCGGACGCGGCGCGCGCTCGGGGAGACAGTGCGAGGCGAGCGAGGCGAGTGAGGCGAGGAAGTGATTGGGGTAGAGCCATGCCGGTGTGTGTGCGGAATGTTGAGTGACGATCAACTACAAAATCTAGATGGCTGCAATTGGAATCGAGACGGTTTTTATGTTTGCAACAGTAACCGTCTGGATTTGTACAGAGGTGTTTTAAGAAAGCATGCAAAAAATTTCACCGCGGGCATGAAGGAATTAGAGGAAAGTTTTTAATTCTGATAGAAATGTTTTGTCGAACTAATAATTAATTTTAAAGATTGTGTTGAGTTGAATGATATTTTATATGTCTGATCTTTTTTATACTCATTGATCAACTCAAAAACCACTTAAGTAATTTAATGTTTTTTTTATGTAATGTAACATAATTAGTTAATGATTCGTTAGTTTTACTAAATAAAAATTGTAGTTGAATTTAATACAGGTTTTGCGATGTCGAGCAACTTTCCCACACCTGTAAACAAAAATGTATGTTAAATACTTTCAGGTAAATAGTTAATAGAATATATATAAAGGTATAAATAAATAGCAATTAAACTAAACTAGATTACAAATAAAAAGTACCTAGTGACAAAAATAAATTATTTAGCCAAAAAAGGATAATCTAGTGCGCCCCAATGAGACATGGTGCCCAGTAAGCTGGCAGCTTTGTATCTTTAGATGGCCAATGTACAGTCAAGACCTTGACAGGCTATACAGTTTTGAATTTGGATCACCTTATTGCCAGGTGCATAAGATTTAAATACATTTGAGTCCTAGCCTGTCAAGGTTTTGATTGTACGAGTCACGATTAACGGGCCTACTTCCATGTAGTGAGGTGAAAACGAGCTACGAGAATGCATTTTATACATATTCTAAGGAACATCACTGTCAACAAAATTTTGTTTTTTATTCTTCAAGATATGAGGAATAAGCCAGGGCAGCGCAAAATCTCATTTTATATTTAATAACGGAGAAATTAAAATTTGAAGTTACCTCTATTTTTCAGTGATGAAGCGTAGCGTAAGAGATATCTTCCGCCAGTGCTAATCGATCTGTATTGATCTTAGTATGATTATTAATGGCAATTTCACGTTGAACCCGCCCGGGCGGCTATTTTTTGACAAAACAACTTAGTTATTAAGAAATTTAGCAAAACACTTACTGTTTCCGGCTGCTTTCCTTGGGAGTAAAAGGTTTTTGTTTTGATGTGTTTCCTCTGCTGTCAAAACTGACGTGGAATTGATCATAGATAAACGGAATATGATGCAGACGCGACACACTGTACATTTGTTCGATATTTTGACCGTGAAAAATTATTGTAGCTAGAATTTTGCCGTAAAATATATCAACTATCTACAACAACGGCATTCTATCCGCTATGGATAATTTTGCCAATGTCAATACTACGTTGATTGGTACATCGAACGAAACGCAAAATATGAACCGATTAGACGTAGGTATTAAAAATATTTTTACGATCAAATAATAGGATGACGTGGTTGTTAGTGCAGATTAGTATGAAGTAGTAAGGTTCGATTTATATGCAACACTAGACGGCGACACGGCGGCACAAAAGCAGTTTTTTAACCGCGGCGGAAATTTTTAAATGTATATATGGAGCGCTGCGCATACGGTCACCACCAACCACAGTTTTAGGACAAATTATAAGAAAGCAAGTATTAGTACATTGTTGTCAAGGTATGGAAAATAAGACTTTGCTGGACGAGTATAGTTTGAAGTCCGAGCCGCAGGCGAGGACTTCAATTATACAAGTCAAGCAAAGTAATTTTCCCCGAGGCTTACATAGTGCTTTTCTCAAAAAAAGGCTAGGAAATGAAAGATTGTACTTCTTATAAAAGTTAGCTAGCGACCACAACACAACGAAACAAATAAAAATTCACAATTTTCCCACCAATTGTAATTTTTTAAAATAAATTCGCCTTTAAGGCACAGTATTACGTAATATTCTGCCATACTAATGTTTAGTTCATTCTTTTCTTTTTTAATTCTGGACAGGCAAGGGTCTTCACATCATACAGCCTCGTCTTTAGTTACCTGTTTCATACCAAATTACGTTCCGTTTCTATGAGAGTCATCGAGATAATTTTGAAATCAAATTATGTGGGATTAGCGTATAACGAATTTATCTTCATGGACACCAGCAAAGGATTTCCATACAACTTTGCTGGCGTGATCTGAGACGTGACAAACAGTGTAAAACTTCGCGGTTTCTTTTTTTGAAAGAAATGAACACATTTCCTAGCATGTTTGAGAAAAATAATTATGTACATGTACTTACGTACATACATACATACCCATATCTCTTGAAACTTGCGTACCTAGTATACAAAAGTATTATTTATGTAGTAAAAGATTTTTGTCAGATTTCAGTTCAAGAGTGGGATCAATTGATTCGGAAGGTTTTTAGTGTTATGGGGTAGAAAGGTTCTAGAGTGGCACTGGGTCAAGATGTTCATGCTAGGGTAACACTGGGTTGAAAGGTTCTAGACTTATACCTAGCTGGAAAGTCCTAGAGTGTCACCGAACAAAATGCCAATACTAATGTAAAAATAAATTTCCAGGTAGGTACTTATCATTTCGGGAAGGTCGAGGGTATCATTATATTAAAGGTTGTGGTCACCCTGGTTCGTTGGTAACACCGAAATATACCAAACATTGTATAGGGCTATAAATCCCTTTTCTAAAAATACCAATTTCAAGACCAAAAATTACAGGATTATCCAGATAGGAATGGATTCAAAACCTTAGTCAAACAAACAATTAGAAGCATCTTCGATTTTAATTTTTCTTAGTTACTTTAATATATACCACCAAAATGTATGATAATTTTTAACTATGAAGCAATTCAACTGGTGTCGGTGATTAAAGGAAAAAGATTGTAAAAGGTGTTCAAAGGTATGAAATTTTTAAGGCATGCGGCTCTGTGTTTGTCTGATGGTCAACAAATATTGTTCAAAAACTAATGAACGGTGCGAGAATGCGACCGCTATTTTATATATTATCATATCATAATATCATACTCGAATATAATTATAATGGCCGTCGCTAATTGGTTTTTGCTATTTATATTTTGAACTTACATCTATGTATACTGATTTATGCAATAAACGTTTAAAATTGAAATTGAAATTTAACAGTATTAGTTGCGCTTAAGGTGCACGCAATGACGAAAATGACAAAGAAATATCCAAAAAAAGTTTCTTAATGTCGAAGTTCGCAAAAAAATGTACAATACCAGGATGGACAAAAACGAAACAAAAATATGTTCGCGCAAAGTGCGTAACATGATACTGGCCACTTGCATTTTTAAACCTGAACTAATAAGTTGGCTTTATTTAGTTTAATGACTTTGCTTCTTCTGAAATAACGTAAAACTAAAAAGTTGTAAATATGATTTGAGATGTTATGAAGATAAGTGTTTTGTGAACTGATTAAGCCCTTATTTTTAGACCAATTCTTTTCATGTACTGAAAGTGGAAGAATAACAAACAAACATACAGTACAGTTTATACAGTTCATAATTAATATGGATACCTACTATGCGTTCAGCTAAGTCTTGGCGAATGGTTCAGCTTATTCCAAAATATGGTCCTTATGATATAATGTAGGTTAATATTCCTTCCAAGTTATAATATCAACTTTGTGAGTAGTCCACCGAGAATCGAACCCGGAACCTTAGCGCCGCAGGCAGTCGCACTATCATTAGTCGTCAAGTATTGTATCAGTACCAGTTAGACTAACATTATATGAAATGGTGACACCTCTATAATATACTCTTTGACATGACTTCCGAATTTCATTTGAATTTCGTTCCTTCCGGCGAAGTAGGACTCTTAAGTCAGTCGTCATATAATCGCTGTCATGCACGACCGTAGACAAACAAATCAACTTATTATGTAAAGTGCGGCTGAGATAACCAAACTTCATCTTTATATCACTAAACTTTTGATGAACTCTAAGCATTGATAGGTACCCACTGACCTCTATTGTAGGTACCTCAATGACACTAAGGCGGTTCTCTCAATTGTCGTCCGTCACTCTTTTTTTTTCACACAACGTAACGTATGTGTCTGTCAGACGAAAGGAATTACGAATTCCAATCTTATCAAATGTATTTTATTTACTTATTTAATGTATATATTTAATATGTAGTATGGAGCTCAAACCTGGACATCGTATGCAAAACAGGAACGTCGACTCAATACATTTCATATGCGCTGCGTAAGAAATATCTTGCATATAACCTGGCAGGACAGAGTCACAAATGAGCGAGTTCTAGAGATTGCGCAGCTGCCTAGTTTTACCACCCTGCTTAAGCAGAGACGATTGCGGTGGCTAGGGCATGTGCACTAGACGGAACCTTTGCGTCTACCACGGCGTGTTCTGCTTGGCGCTGTAGCAAACGCTAAAAGAGGGGTTGGAAGACCTATGCTACGTTTCAAAGATTGCGCCAAGCGGGACATGGCTATGTTTAACATTGACCATCAAAGCTGGGAGAAGCTTACTGAGGATAGGGACAAATGGCGTAAGCGTGTGTTTGATGGGCGTAAAACACACGATAATGCCTGGTTTTCTGGTCTCGCTAACAAAAGGTAAAAACGTCATCTAAACATACATTTGTCAGTCTCAAATTCCACCTTCACTTGTAGAGCGTGCGGGAAATTATTCAATTCAATTCAATTCGTTTATTTGAAAATATAAGTTCACAGCTTACGCCAAAACACTTACATTCTAGTAATTATCCTAAATATAATCTATACAATACTACTTGTCATCCTTAAAACAGAGTTAAGGAACAAATCAGTAAAATGAATAAAAACGTTTTTTTTATCACAAAATATGTCCGCCAGACACTGGTGTGTGAGCATCTCATTAATTAATGTTATGGCTCGAGCTGACGGAGCATTCGCCGCGCTGCGGGTGCGCGAGCGAGTCACTGCGAACAGTGGCCGTGCGCGCCTCCGGAGCGCTGCGCCACCGCCGCGCAAGCACGAGCCTGGTATGAACAAGCCCATCCGAGACAGTACAGTCACGTTATCTACCCCACCCCTCAGTGTCGCATGGTAGTGCAAAATAAGTGCCCGTTTACGCCTAAGTTCTAGGTTGTCTAGACCGACCATTTCATAAATGAATATTGATGGGTAAAGGAAAGGATATGCACCATAAGCCTTTTTATATAAAAATCTGGCAAATTTCTTTTGGGTCTTCTCAATCATGTCCTTATATTTGTTTTCTCGAAGATCCCATACGATGTTACCAAATTCCAACCTGCTTCGTACATATGCCTTGTAAAGAGTGAGTGCCACATTGATGTCATTAAAGCCGTACACTGTTCTGATAATGAAACCTAGCATTCTGTTAGCATTTTTACATATATTTTCTATGTGTTGCCCGAAAGTAAATTGAGAATTTAGTGTCAGACCTAAATCTTTAATCTCAGTGACTCTTTCCATAAGAATAGATAATCTCTTTCCAAGGGCACCTGATTAAGGTGATACTGGGCGCTATGATAATGATTTGACCTAGTGAAAGTAATAACTTTACATTTGGTTTCGTTGAACGAAAGTCTATTTATACGAGCCCATTCCTCGACCGCAGTGATATCGTTTTGCAACGCGATACTGTCTACAGGGTCCCGCACACTCCTAAAGAGTTTTAAATCGTCTGCAAAAAGTAGACATTCAGACCTCTCGACAACCTTTGGCAAATCATTAATCATGATAAGGAACTGTGTAGGGCCCAATGTGCTACCCTGACTGACACCAGACCTGGTATAAAATGTCTCGGAACAATACCCGTCCAACTGGACATACTGGCGTCTGTTTTTCAGGTAGCTTGCAAAAAACCTTAGTAATTTGGTATTAAAACCATGTTTTGCAAATTTGGACAGCAAGACGTCGTTGTCTACCAGATCGAAAGCCTTCCTAAAATCAAAGTAAAATGCATCCACTTGAATTTTTGTGTCTAATTCCGTTAATATATAGTCAGAAAAGTTTACATGGTTAGTTGTGATAGACTTTAAGGGACGGAATCCATGTTGGCAATCATTCAGAGTAATGTTAATGTGTTGCCTTAGTCTGAAATCAATCATAGCTTCGAATACCTTTCCAAATACCGACAAAACTGCTATAGGCCTGTATGATGTTACGTCCTCTTTAGATTGTTCTTTGGGAATTGGTGTTACTCTTGAAATTTTCCATGCCTCGGGATACTCCGAGTGTTTGAGTGCGAGATTATACAGATGTAATAACGGTATCTCAAAAGCTGATGCACAATCTTTAACTAGAAAAGGTGGAACGAGATCTGGTCCCACAGCAGAGCGGCCCTTTAGTTTTCTGACAGCACGACGAAAATCAGAAAAAGTCACACAGTCTATTGTTACATGCAGTTCCGACGCGCCACCATCTCTAGCTGCACTTTCAGCAACTTAGGTATATTGTCCAAGAATACAGATTCAAAAAATTCACGAAAAGCATTAACAGCTTCCTGCCTAGTTACAGAATTGTTTTTAAAAGTAAAGACAGTTGTGCGACTTCGGTTTTTTTTCCTGTCACCAACGTATTCCCAAAGTGATGTGGGGTCACTCAGCATTTTCTTTTGAATTTCATGAGTATATTCCCTATAAGCCTCATCAATTAAAACTTTTCTCTGTAATATTTAAACATTTCCTTGTTAAATTGCTTCCCTTCTTCTTTGTACCTTTTTAGATTAAAATACTTTTGTTGTATAAGCTGAATAATTTCACTTGTATACCATTTGGGATACACATAGCGATTATGTAAATTTTTCTTTTTTAATGGCACATACAATGAGAGCAAAGCATATATTTTTGCATAAAACATATCTGTCGCCCTATTTACGTCGGTCTCCATTACTACATCTGACCAATCAATTTTTTCTAAAGCCGCGTACAGTGAAATAAAGTCGGCTTTATGAAAGTTGTATTCTTGGATGAGCTGTGTATCATTGTCTCGGATAGGCTGTGGCACGGAGCGTAACACACGCGGCAGTGATAAAACAATTTTTAAAGCTGGATGCGGTCTGTCTAACCATATAAATGGTTCAATTTGAGCGCTGACATCAACCGATTCACTATTGAAATTGCTCAACACCAGATTCAGCAATCCGCCATAACTATTACTTATTCCATTATATTGTTTAACATTACAAAATTCAATAAATAAATTATAATTCAATTGAACATTACTACTTGCTGAGTTTAAATTAAAATCTCCTAATTAATTATGCCGCTCCAGTATCGGCTTATACAGCCATGCAAAGTTTTGCCTCTGATTAAATCGTCTGTCACAGACGTGTGAGGCCAATGATGATGATGATTTGAGTTCAATATAATTTTGTGCATTTTTTATATTTAAATGCTTATGAATCTTTTTTTATAACTTAACTAAGATAGCACTGTTTTATATTTTTCTAATTCTTCGGACAGGTCCTTCGAGGCCTCCACGAAGTTGGTTCCGTTATTGTTAAGATGTGCCTCATCTGTTTGTGTACACATGCATACGAAAATAGATATTTAGCCTTTGCAGGTTAGTATCCCGCGTCTTTCATTAATTTTCAAGTCATGTCACGGCCTGTAAAATAAATAACAGTATTTTCAAAAACTTCTGAAAATGGTGTAATTCTTTCTTAAGGAAGAATACCCATTAGCATATAATTCTGTGTTGTAAAATAGCGGCTGCATTATGACGGATTTTGTGAGTACTTTTTTAACGGCTCAATACCCACCGACAATCCGATATTGCGTCCTTGTTTGCGCCAGTGTAACACGAGCCCCGTCATGTAGTGTTTTCTTGTTTGATTTCTCAATTAGTAGGTAGCTTAGTAAGTCAATGGCTGGGTGCTTCAACTCTGTTGGTAGTGCTGAGTTTTCTAAACGCCCTTGGACGCGCAGAATACTATCGTTTTTATCTCAGAACGGGTGGAGTTTCATGATTTTGCTCTTTTTGCCAGTTTCCTATTTTGTTTCAAGGACAAGATCTCCTCATCAAAATAATCTTCCTGTGCGGATTTTTTTGCGCATCGGCCAAACGTAGCAAATAGAAATATCAGGATCTATGTCGTTGTATTTATTGAGTAAATTCTGAATAAATACATCTTTGACGTGCACAGGTTCCGTTAAGAAACAGTTTTGACTTTTGGACAAAACCTTATCGTTTTGAGCCATGTAGGTCCTTTAAACCACAGGGTAAAGTTTAGTAGTTTAGATGGTGTAAGACCTCTTGTCGTGCAGTCGGCGGGGTTTTCGTTTGTTTTAACGTAACCCAAGTTTGACGCAGGAACAATGTTTATTATTTTAGTCTTTCTTTTGGTAATTTAGATGACCTTCCCTGGAGCTACCCTAAGACCACCTTTGGAGTCAGTCAAACACAATATCTTTAGATTGCAGTCTTCTGACCTTTGATGAACTTTTCAAGCAGTTGCGCTAGAAAAAACGCTCCGCAGAGTTCTAGTTTTGGTATTGTTGCTTTATTCTTAATTGGCTTTGTTTTTTGCTGCTATGCTTGGCTATCATAATGTCGTAGGCGCCGATCGTCGGTAAGATTTTAAGGTTTAAAAGGTTTATCCGTTAGCTGAGAAAGATACCAGCTCTTCGGTCTCCAGTGGTTTTCTTGAGGCGGGCTGACACCTTCTGTAAAAGTTTCTTAGCAGATGGGCTCTAGGGATGAAAACTATTTTCGTATTTACGGGATTTTACAACCTCGGCACTAGCAGCTGCCGCACTTGCACGAGCGCATATAGCGGGTGTTTGCGAGCGCGCAGGGGTGACCTCACACATTGCATTCCTCATCTATTATCCTACTTCAATAAAAATCTTATAAGAAATTTAGATCAAGTAGTTATTAGACACTTACAAGTATAGCATCGCCAGCAAGCACGAGCAACTGCGCTGGTTGCTGGGAGCGGGCGTGCGCGGGGGTGCGGGCGGGGAGCGGAGGGGGCAGCAGTGCGCAGGGGGCAGGCACGTGCGCGGGAGGGGGGGCGGTACACCACGCCCCACTGCGCGTGCTCCACACGCACAAGCTGCCTCCGTCGTCGCCCAATGGACTGAAACATTCAAACAAAGCTAAAAACTTGTAGAAAAGATTTTCCTTAGGTATCACCAGGTGGTCCTGAGTTTTCGTTGTCAGTTACTAGAATTTTTTAACTGTAGAAATATTGACGACCGATGTGGCGCAGTGGTAGTGCGACGGCCTGCGACGCAAAGGATCCGGGTTCGATTCTCGGTGGGAAACTCACAAAAGTTGATATTTTATCTCTTTGTGAATTTGTTCCCGGTCTGGTTAGGACATTGCAGGGTGAACCAACTGATTGTCCGAAAAGAAATGGTTCCGTGCTCCGGAGGGCACGTTAAGCGGTCCCGGTTGCTGTCTATGATTACTTAGACGGCGGTCGTAACACAACCATGTCAGAGGCCTACTAGTGATAGTAGGCGGTTGAAAAACTCTGACACCAGGGTTCATCGGGTCGTTGGATGACTCGGTGTCCCACACGAAAAGAGAGAGAGAGAGAATGGAAAACTAAAAACACAGTCACGACAGCTGAAGGTTTGTTTACCAGAAATTGCAAGCTAGGCTAAATTCACCTCTAGTTCGATTAATTCATGCATGGAAATTGTTAAAGTTGTAGAATGGCATGGGTTACCTAACTATGAACTCTGAGGAGAATGCAGGGTGCACGTAATACGGGCGCAGCGTGCTTGGTGGCGCGTCGCACGCGCTGAGCACGCGCAGCACAATCAGCGCCGGCAGCGCCGCGCACACCACGCGACCGCCCTCCTCTACTGCCCACACGCACCGCCCACTGCAACCATATAGACACTTTCAAGTCTCAACTCTAAATACTCTTATTGCTTTCCATGGGGTACAGGTCTATTCTAGCTAACTCATCCTTCTAGCTCTGCGTGAATATAATAGGTAGGTGCTTACTTCGGATGCGGTGCTAATCCGAGCACGCGCGCCTGCAGCGGACAGAGCGCGGCCGGCGGCGAGCAGAGCGCGCGCACCTCGTCCTCGGAGGGCACGGGCGGGTCGGGCTCGTCGACGCGAGGCGCGTGCCGGCGCCGCGCCACGCGCTCCGCCAGCCCGCCGCCGGCCAGCGCGCACAGCCGCGGCAGCGTCAGCGCGCGCAGCGGCCAGCAGCCCAGCGCCGTGGCGCGGCCCGGCGGCCCCCCCGCGCGCCCGCACGCCGCCACCACCAGACGCCGCGTCGTCGTGCTGGTGCTCGCGCGAGGCTCGTCCAGCACACTCCGCAGGAACTGCTCATCGACACCATGTGGCCTATGTTCTGTGACATCTGATTCTGCTGGTGCTTCCACAACGATAACATGCCTAAAACATAACTTGGCTGAGCCGATGGCGTAGCGGATAGTAACCCTGCCTGCTACGCCATGGGTCGTGGGTTCGATCCCCACCAGACACAAATATTTGATAAGTCATTATCAGATATTTGTGTTTAGTCTGGGTGTTTCTATTTATAATATGTATTTATTTACAAAAAAAAAGTATATAAGTAATAGTATCAGCTATCTAGTTCCCATAGTACAAGCTTTGCTTAGTTTGGGGCTAGATGGCGCTGTGTGTGAAATGTCCAAGATGTCCAAGATATATATAATTTTAAATATTATTCTCATTTCTTTTAAAATCTTAAGTATATAAATCATACAAATAAAATGAGCAGTTAGAAAAATAAATAAAACTGGACTAACGAAATGTGTGATTGAGCTTCATTATACACGCGCAGAACAGGGGATGCCACGCCGGTGTACTCCGATTCCTCCTCCTGCATCAAGAGGGTATTCTCAGAAAAAAACAGTAGAATCAATGGGTATAGACAGAAAAACTTTGCAGATAGGTAATGAGAAAATAAAATTAACTCGTTTCAAGACTCAGCGAGCAACCTTACGAGGCATAATAAGGTACAATAGTGTGGCAGAGTCCGTAGTCGAAAAATTCGCACCAGTAGTCCATATAGATGCAGTTTCACATATAAATGACATACTACTAACTTGTGTCGCGGAATTGAGCCAGACGGTGGTGACGGCGCGGTGCGGCGCCAGCAGCCGCAGCTCGAGCGAGAGGAAGGCGTCGCGCGAGGCCCAGCACCCCCCCGCGCCCGCCGCCGCGCCCGCGCGCGCCAGCACGCACGCGCCCCCCTCCCCGCCCCGCCCCGCCAGCTGCAGCACCAGCACCTCCCAGCGCTCCACCAGCGCCAGCGGGCCCGCGACCAGCAGCCGCTCCCCCTCACCCGCCCCCGCCCCCGCACCAGCCCCCGCCGGCGCCCACTCCACACGCGACGCTGCGCGCCAGCCGCGCCGCACGAGACTTGCGTGCCATAACAGTTTCCACGCGCTAGCAGTTTCTCTTCGTATAAATATCTATAGAAAACAATGTAAAAGATTTGTGTATTATAATAATTAATTTATACTTACCAGCTACAATGACCAATTGATAAAAATATAAATAGACACCGTGTGATGCCGGCTTAGAATAGCGTCACCCCATATCTTACCCATGGGTGTCGTAAGAGGCGACTAAGGGACTCGAGGGTGTGTATTGCAATTTTAGGCGACGGGCTGACAACCTGTCACTATAGTGATACACAGTTATCTGATTGACCCTCAAACTTTTGTCAGACGTGGTGTTAATATCCGTTGAACGGCCGTTAACACTCTGCCTACCCCGTAAGGGATATAGGCGTGATTTATGTATGTATGTATGTATGTATAAATAGACAAATTACTGAAATTGACGCATCTTCGGCTGTGACGGCAAGGGCATCCCCTTCGTGTGACAGGGCGGCATGCAGCAGCGTGGGGCCTACCGCTGTGCTTCTTCCAGGTTGTGCATCCCCTCCCCCTCCCCCTCCCCCGCCGTCTGCTTCCGAAGCATCGAGTGGTCTAAGGGAGTACACATGTCGCCAGCCAGCAACAGCTCTGACATATTCATCGCGCCACGACCACTCGGGAAATTCTTCATCCGTTTTATTGATTTCGTCTTCCCAGTTTCGATCACTTACTGAAATATGTAAAAAATAGTAGTTACAAACATTATATTATTATGCAAATAAAAAAACCGTCCAAATGAGACTCAGACTCGCCCGACAAGGGTCCGCAATATGCACCTCCAGCCCGTTTATGCCACTATGAATAATACCTCACCAGAACTACACCAGCCACAATTTTTTTGCTAATTCTTACCCACTGTGTTACTATATATTCTTTCTATCAACTCTTACACTTGGTTTTATATTGAATATATTCATACTATTGTACCTATTTGTGGTTGTAAATAAAGTTTTTCTATGTCTATGTCTAATTTTCTGAAAAACATATTAAAAATATGTATGTTTTCCTACACCTGTACTTCAAAACGAAGCTCCTTACCCCAAATTGTATAGTTCTAGGTCTACGCGAAGTGCCCTATACGTTTTGATTCCATTGAAAGGGTTAAAACACGCGTTTTTCCAGCATAAACGGCTATATTTATTTACGTTATGTAGGAGATTGTTTTTAAACAATTACAAGCGGTTGTAGATTCAAGTAGGTATCTACGCGTTCGTGAGTTAAAAGTATGAGACAGGGTGGAGGGACTGACAACAAAGCGATGCTTTAAGTGTTCCGTTTTTTTTAATGCTACGGACCCTAAAAATGGCTTCAGAATACCTGAAGCATAATGTAGAGCGCACGCGCGAATGTTGTGCGGCGTAGCGCTGCACTCTGCGTGCAGCCGGCGGCGCCACAGCCGCGGCTCGGCGGCGGCGCGGCGCCACGCGCGGCACACCGCCCCGGCGCGCGCCAGCTCGCGCCCGCTCAGACACTCCAACACCGCGGACAGCGCCGCCTCCGCGCGACCGTCACCACCCGCCCACGGACTCTCCACTCCCTCAGACAACATAGCCATTGCTTCCACCCACGATTCTTCCTTTAGCTTATTTACAACTATAATGACATGCGTTTAATCTGCATTTTAGAATAGAGTATAAATATATGTGGCGCGTTAAATCACAACGTCACTGCACGAGCGCGAGGCGACGTACTTTGGATGTAGTAACTAACACGTGTCGCGGGACGCATGCGCACGCGCACCGGCTAAATATAACACACGACACGAATGAAGACTGAAGCTAGCATTCACTGTTAGTGGGTTAGTCGTCACATACAAGTACAACCCGATTTTAAATATTATTTACTAAAACACAAAGTTTGTCTGATACGAATGACGTATTTTACCATAATTACCCTTTGTTGGTCTCTGCTGCTTTATTTCGGGTTTTATCGTGATAATAAAAATATATGGGATTATAGTAAAAATTATTAATATATTTTCAAGGGTGCATCTGCGCTACAATGCAGTTTTTACAAAGGAATAAGTCGAAATACATAAGTTGAATTATATAAAAAAGTTGGTCTTTGCTTTATAAGCAGAAAAGACGTCAAGATACTCATGCATTTGAATAACTTTTCCCATGATCAAAGATAAAGAAATTTCATTCCATACAAATTAAGATTGGTTAAATACAAAATGCACATTCGAATTGATTTTTAAATATATTAAAAATAGTTAATCAAATTATAAATATTATTATAATATCAATAGATTATAAACAAAGATATATATAATTATTTCAATCCAGTTGTGGGGACCCCTTCGGGTAAAAGCCTCCTTCAAGGATATTTTTGGGGTGGTATGGGATCTACCTCCTAGCGGTCCACCCCGGGCAACGGCAACACAGGCTTGCCTGTGGATAAGTCCGGCTGAACGATCCCACCAAGCGGTGGAAGGCTCCGTAAGGAGCCGCCTGGCTCGCGACCACCATCCCACCGAAGTCTGGCGCCAAGTAGCTTGCTGCGTTCCGTCAGTGTGTGGGAGTGCCAGTGCCTTAACAGGCTTCTTCTGGGTGAGCTCGCTCCATCTTAGACTCTGTCTCTGTCCTATGACCTAGACTAGAGTCAAGAGCAAACCCATCATTAATAAAAAAAAAAAAAAAAAAAAAATCCACTTCTCCTGGTCTTCCGCAGTGTTCAGCCACCTCCGTCCTGCCACAGCCTCTATCTCAGCCACCCATCTGGAACACGACCGACCTCATGCTCTAGAGCCTCGTGGACCCATTATACTCATATCACTTCCCCATAACACAAGGGCCGATATATTTAAAAAAACTGCTGATCAGCCTGCTAGCTGGCCAAATTACTGGTTGTCCATTTTTTCACATTTCGACTTATGTTGAATTTAGAGAAAGTTGTTTCGTGTCACGAGTACTTTGACCTGCTTTTGGCTTGTAAAACCCTTTTTCACTTCTCATGCTCTGAAAGAGCTTATTGGTGCAGGATATAGGCTGCACAAAATCGCATTTTATGCACAAGTGCAAGAACGTATCTACTCATAAATGAAGGCAAAGAAAATGAGCCATACACAGCCAAAGGGCGTCTGCCCCGAACGCCGATATCGGCCCGACATAGTGCTATTTCATTTTATATGTATGAAAAAATTGAAATAGCACTATGTCGGCTTAAATAGTAGGCTGTATAGGTCTGCAGCCCAAGCCTAATGCCAATGTCGTAAGATTTAAAAAAATAAAGCGGCGGGAAACAGCTCTTGTTTTTTC
The DNA here is from genome assembly GCA_027580185.1 of Tuta absoluta. NCBI lineage: Eukaryota > Metazoa > Arthropoda > Insecta > Lepidoptera > Gelechiidae > Tuta > Tuta absoluta. Next base: position 77,856 of record JAQAHW010000020.1, read on the forward strand.
GTAATTTCTTCAATTTTCTAAAATTTATATAATATACTATTGTTTTATTTCCTCGCAATCAAAGTGAAAAGCAGAGTTTATAACTCGTCCACAAAACCATTTTAACCTCGACATTACTATCAGCCCTCGCCTTCGGCTCGGGCTGCTAAAAGTCTCGGATGAAAATGGTCCGTCTTGTGCACTTGTTGTAAAATCTACTATTTTTACACCTTACATAAAACGTAATAAATGACTCATACAACACAAGTTGCATGGAAATTATTTTTTTAACAATATTTGTTATATAATACCCGTGCTTGTATTTCGATTCGATCTGCGTTCTTTGGAAAAAGAAGCACTTTCGAGTTTAATTGTAAATTTACTAATTCTTTTAAATATGAGTTAAGATTATATTAACATTAGTTTTAATAAATTAATGAACCTACAACCACTTAGATGGCCCCGGCTTACAGTATATTATGCATGAATGTTATAAGTACAAACGTTCAATGTAAGTAGGTACGTAAGTAATTGTTAGTAACACGGGTTTATGTTATTGATTTATGCAATAAACGTTTGAAATCTTTGAAATCTTCATACACCGGAACGAAGTATGCTGATATTAAACTATTTTTATGTATTTACTTGAAGTTGATTGAATGTTTTATTCTATCTGATTAATGTCAATAAAAAAATGTGTTATCAATAGTTTGGACAGGAGTTTGACTTAACAATAATAAACATTTTCTTCGAAACTTGACACTGGCAAAATCATAACGAAAACGCCATAAAATCAAAAAATTGAATTGAATTCTTGTCGTATAAGCATATAAGTATAACTAGCTTTTACCCGCGACTTCGTCCGCGTTAGGTAGTTTTTTTAGGCAGAAGTTCTAAAGTAGGTATGTGTATTCATACTAAGTGTGACAGTTGTATTAGAACAGTTCTTATCTCTACTGTTTAAAGATGACTTGCTTGCTTCTGTAGTTAAAGGGACAATTTTAAATTTTCTATCCGGCCTAAGAGATCAATATAATATAACCATTGAATACAAAAGTCGGTAGATAACAGAGTACTTACTCCATAGGTGCCGATTTGAGCACACTAAAATGGTCAGCATAAGTAGATAAGACAGATAAAAAGGTAATTTAAGTTACTGTAATACATTTTTATAAACCACATTTTTTTTCAGTCCTCGGTAAAAAGTAGGCAATGTCCTTTCTCAACTTATTCCCATCATACTGAACAACTTTTGTTTTATAACCATTTCTGTATCTCCAATAGTTTAGGTGGGCTCCTATTGGTAGACCTGGTGGTCTACTTAAGGTACTCCAGATCCTCAATGTCCTTGTGAAAAGAAGCGGCCCATCATACTGAAACAACTTTTGTTTTAGAACCATGCCTGTATCTCTAATAGTTTAGCTGGGCTCCTATTGGTAGACCTGGTGGTCTACATGAGGTACTCCAGATCCTCAATGTCTTTGTGAAAAGAAACGGCCCATCATACTGAACAACTTTTGTTTTAGAACCATGCCTGTATCTCTAATAAATAAGGTACTCCGGAGCCCCAATGCCCTTGTGAAAAGAAGCGGCCCATCATACTGAACAACTTTTGTTTTGGAACCATTTCTGTATCTCCAATAGTTTAGGTGGGCTCCTGATGGTACACCTGGTGGTCTACATAAGGTACTCCAGAGCCCCAATCCTCTTGTGAAAAGAAGCGGCCCATCATACTGAACAACTTTTGTTTTGGAACAATTTCTGTATCTCTAGTAGTTTAGCTGGGCTCCTGGTGGTATACCTGGTGGTCTACATAAGGTACTCCAGATCCTCAATGTCCTTGTGAAAAGAAGCGGCCCATCTAACTGATTAACTTTTGTTTTGGAACCATGCCTGTATCTCTAATAGTTTAGCTGGGCTCCTGGTGGTACATCTGGTGGTCTACATCTATACTCCAAACCCTCGAATGGTGATAAAATGTAGCCTTTGTCCGTTCTCGGTATTATAGCAATCTCTGTGCCAAGTTTCATGAAGATCGGTTCAGCGGTTTGGCCGTGAAAGCGTTGCAGACAGACAGACAGACAGACAGACAGAGTTACTTTCGCATTTATAATATAAGTGTGGATTGTAAAGTCGTAAGGTCTACAACGTCTACAACCGATCAATTGCCAGTTTCGATCTTTTTCTCTTTTTAAAGTTGTAACGTGTATTCTCCAACTTAGACATTGGCAGAATTGTCCTTTGCTGACAGAGGCCATTTAAAAAAATAATTGAATTGAATTGAAGTTTTAAATATTATGTAAGTAGTTACACACAAAATAATAATAAGTTAATAACATTTCTGTGAAGCTGAACTGTAGTTGCGGCGAGGAGGACGGTCTTGGAGCGAGCAGCAGGTGTGGAGCGAGCAGCAGCGCGCGGCGAGCATGAGCCACGGGCCTTTCCCCCTGTTCAAGCTGGCTACACTGATCGCGCGGCAGCTGAGCGCGCCCATAGCCACGCGAGTCAAGGTATACCGCGCACCAAGCGTAACAAGACGGATGTATGTATTTTGTAACTAAGCACGTTACCCCTGAAGCTCTTCATAACAAGTAGAAGGCATATAGGTTTAGATATTCATAGCACGTTCGTTCGTAAGGCTTGTCATGTCATAGCATCAGTGCATGGCGTGCACAGTTTCTGTAACAGTACTTATAAATTTTTATGTTGAAATAAAAAATAATAAAATGAGTGCATTTTATCAGACGTACGCAAAGCAGCACCCATTGTTCAGCCGCGTGATCTGTACAACGACAGCGGAGCTGTACCGCTACGGCGAGTGGCGCGTGCGCGTGCTGGCGTTGCGCGCGGCGGGCCGGGTGAGCGGCGCGAGTGAGTGGTGGACGCGCAACCCGCCGCCGCCGCTGTCGCCCGACGCGGCGCGCGAGGTGGGCGGCAACCTCGTCGGTAAGCTGGTCCGAGAGTGTCATTCAATATCTCCCCTTCTCAACATAAGTTTTCTTTCAGAAGGTCGATTGATACCCCAGCAGTATGAAATGTACGGTCGCGTTCTAAAGTGGAGTCATAGTTAACACAAACCTCAGAAAACAAGTCGCTCGCACCCGCGGCTACACTCACACAATGACACAAATGACGTATAACATACTATTATTTGACGAACTACCATTGTATAATAGGCTGAGTAGTATTGACTATTTCACTACATGAATCATAGCTTCGGTAGCGTGGTCAGTAGCGCGGTCAAGCAAATTCTTGACCGTTATTGTGGAGACAATGGATCGAATCCCGATATCTTAGTTGTAATTTTTATTTTATCAAATGAAGCAAAATTTAGTAAATTTTGAATTACATTTTAGTTGTTGCTAGATCGTTTGCGAGATAGTGCGTGTGCTAAGTGATTTTTTTAACCTAAGTTTATTTATTAAACTTCAGTGTTTATTTCTTCGAAATGCATACTATTATCAGTTTGCAGGATAAGCAGCGTATTGTTGCGCTGCAATTATCTGTGGCGCTGCATGATATTGGATTCAATTTAACTCAAATTGCTAATCAGACTGGTCTGGCCGTAAGTATAGTTTTATTTCATTACAATTGTATTTTAAATATTAAAAACTTTGACTCATAGTATGTTGGTAGCTGTGAACCGATTAGTATAAACTTTTTTATTAATAATGCTACTTTGTTTTAGTGGAAGACTGTTAAACGTTGGGTTACACATTTTGAAGAGGAAGGTAGCGTAAAAACTCGACTCGTCTTATTAATGATTCACAGCTGAGGATGATGGTGTAACAATATGAAGAAAATGGTTCTGCCGCTGGTCCAGGCGAATTAGTAGCACAAGAAACAGGGCGTGCAACTGCCGCTAATTATGTTGATATGCTACAGGAAAGCATGCTACCGACGACGCCGACGGTGCGAAATGTTTAACTGTTTATCCTGCTAGTGAAGTTCCTCGTTTTGCATTTGTCCAGGATAAATTGTCCAGTGCATCGAGCTGCCGTGGTGAATAATTGGTTTAGCCAGCACCCAGATATCCAAGTTATTCGTTGGCCAGCAAAATCTCCGGACTTAAATCCCATAGAGAATTTATGGGGTTTAATGGTGCAAAGGTGGGACATGCGCAATGAAAGAACTACAGAAGCTTTAGAGGCTCACTGCCTGGGAGTGTGGGAGAGTACCAGAAGAACAGATATATGCACTTATTTGATCGAGTCTATTAAGTGTTGTTGAAAACAGCGGAGGTAACACCAAATACTAATTATGTAAGCGGCGATTTTTACTTAAGATTCCAATCAGACCCGATCTAGCATACATTGCTGATTATCTTGTGTATTTCATTATAATATATGAATATACACAAAATAATCAGCAATGTATGCCGAAGCGGGCCCGATAAATCGTTGCTCACTCAACCTCTGTTTACCTGCTTACCCGCCTACTATTGCAGTAGGTATTTGTGGAGCATTACATTAGCAATTAAATTATGCTAAAACATCGATATATATTTATATAAGATTGATCATTATTAGTCAGTTATCTTAAGGCCTTGCTTCAATATCTTTTCATTACGAAAACGAGTACTTAAGCTTAAACCTTGAGATGTAGGCAAATAACTGATTTATTATTATTACAATTACTTTTACTTCCGAGGAAAGTGCATCATCGTTAAACATAGAACAATAAAATAATTACTAACGAAATTATTACTTAAATAACTTTATTGAAAGATTCAATCTAAGATTTGGATCATTCCTATGATCTTATAAATAATTACCTATCGATGTTTCAGCTAATGAACACTTAATATCATTTTACATAATATTGTGTTTTATCATTCAAACAAAACTATTAACTAAGTATTACGACAGCAAGTATTTTATGTAGTTTTACATACTCGTATCTTATGGTTACCAAAAGATCTCATTCATGTCATTTTGTTATTTACATAAAGTGATACCATACCTACCAATAAAATAATTTCTTACCTTACTTTTTGTTTTATTACAATATTATAGGTTTATGTTTTTAGATATAATATTTTGATACATAATTTACAATAAACATTTATAGATATAAAATACATAGATGAATATATAGAAATATATTATAAAAAATAATGATTACTGGAGAAAATATGATAAAAACATTTAAAAAAACATTAATCAACATACAGAGATCGGATGGGAACCCGGTTCCGTTCTGATTAGAAGGTAAGAACTATTACCGCTAAGCTACGGTAGCTTGTGATCAATACGACGAAATAAAGATATGTAATCTATTGCTTTACTACAAGTGAACGAATAAGGATAACTATAAACAGTTTTAGACAAACCAGTGTGATGTATACTTTGTGGTGATGTAGTGGCGAATAGGCTATCACCGAGTAATTATTTCAAAGATTACATAGATGTCGCTTATAGGTGGTAATCTGTTTAAGTTTTAATGCTACGCCTTAAGGTGGACTTTTCTACTTACAGTCGATAATCTTACGTGTGTGCGTAAGTTAGTAAAGTAAGTACAGAGGATAATAACCCGTATTGCATTCTGTCAAGTGGTCTAACTATGACTCCACTTATGAATCCGACCGTACTTCCATCTTATTGGAACCATATCCTGGTATAGTTAAGGCAGACTATTATGGAAAGTTAGAGGCTCAACAATAAAAAAGTTGTTTGGTTGATCAAACAACCAGCCCAAGCACGACCTTGGACCGAATCTGGGTTTCAGAATTTGTTCTGGAAAGAGCTAGAACCTTAAAATGGACTTTTTTAAATCTTTTTTTTCCGGTCACTTTTTTGCTTCACCCTAATTGATAACTATAAATTCGAAAATAACTCTGTCTACTACGGGATCACGCTTAAACTTCGAAACCGATTTTAAGGAAATTTCGCACAAACATAGATAAGACGGTAAGAAGGGACATATTTGGCTTTTTTCCTTTTTTTACTCCGAGGAAAATAACAAAACAGCACACGACAAGCGGGTTGCAAACGCACCACCCAAACAGCTATTACAGATTGTCAATATAATTATGAAATATTAAAATTTGAAATCACTATTCTATTATTTATCTCGCAAATCTCATGAGATAATATGGTTTTCTGTTACAGGGGAGATAGTGCTATTTCTAATCGGTTGTGCAATTATTACTTATGAAGTCAATCGGCAGGCAATGATTAAAGAGAAAATGGTACGGAAAATATAATAATGTTGTTTATTGTATTTAATTGCTATTTACAGAAATACTGGAGCATTTTTATAATTTATTTTGCAGCTAAAAGGTTTGATTATTTTTAAGTAACATAGTACATTCTTCACGCGCGAAGAAAATTTTAAATTCTTTATCAGAGGCCGATTGCTAATGAGGGTGTAATTTTAGCACAAATTAATGCCCTGATTTACCTGAAATGATTGTCATTTTCATTCGACAACACTCATTTTGCGCTGCCATCTTCGCGGCATTTTACGTTTTTTAAAGAAACTAGAGAAATACCGTTAAAATGTCTAATTTAGGTATTTGTACTAGCAAAGGTATATATCTAAATGAGGGTGAACTTTTTTGTAATTACTTTTAAAATGTAGACATAATATTAAAGAAAAACAAATAGGCTATTTTAGCCTTTTTTTCTATCGAGTAAAGTTTGTCAAATTATGTTACTAGTATATACAGGGTGGCCCGAACAGTGACGTCCAAAGACAAAATTTGGATGCCTTGTGGTGGGGGGTGTCCGAATCATGTTATTCCAAATTTAATAATTTTTTTGAGATAATCGACTAGCTTTGCCATTTTAATTATTTTTTCTTCTGTAGTGGGGCTTTTCGATTTTTTTTTCTTGTGGCATAATGTCCATGAACTGTACTTTCTATTAATAAATAAATCAGCGATCCAGTATCAATGGAACTTATTAAATTTTCGCTCGAAAGTGAAAACATTACCAAGTAGCATGACTGACTTGAGTTTTCTTTCAAATTTAAACATGTGAAAAGGCTACTCCATGGTTTTTTTTTATTTTAAAAACTGAAGAAGGTTCCAAGCTTTCAGATAAGTACAAAAAAAGTTGTACTCAATGGGCTATTTTCCGCTGAAAAAGACCTTCGAATGTACTCGCATGGAAAATCCCTTAGGAATTACACTAGGTATATCAAAGCCAAATAAAAAAGGATTTCTAAAATAAAAAAAGAAGAGGCTCAGCAACTTTTTGACAGTTGAGTACGTTAATTTAATTCTTTTCAGTGTTGACCGTCGTGATAAAATCAATTTATTTTTATGTAGTTCCGGAAATAGGCGTAGGAAATCCCTTAGGAGCTAAACGAAAAAAAGGCAATGCCTACTTTGCTAGTCTCTTAAGGGCTTATTATATGTATTGTCATCTCTCTAAATTTGTCAACGGTATCAGGTTGTAACCGATGACGATGCTGATGAAATTTTGACAATCAGCCCGTGAATCGCAACAGCTTGTGAGTGGTCAAAATGCGTGAAAGCAATAGGTCTGGCCAGTGCTTAATGAAAATTTAATTAAGTTGGTACCGATTGTGGAGCATGTAATTAAATTCTTAAAATAATAATAAAAAGCAATTGACTGTTATTTTTTTAATATGGAAAATTTTACCTACATAACTTTTACAAAAGGTTTTCGAAAGTTCGTCCTCCGACGGATATGCATAGCCTACATCTACGCAAAAAATTCGCTTTTAGTCTTCTGAACGCTTCCCTGTTGTTTCTTATTGCGTTTCGTGCTTCAGTAATTCTAAGTCTTAGTTCAGCTTCGCTGGAGCATGCTCGTGCGTAAACAATTTCTTTGAAATATCCCCAAATGAAAAAATCTATTGGGTTTAAATCAGGTGAGCGGGCCGGCCAGCTAATAGGGCCTCTGCGTCCAATCCACCTATTAGGGTATCTTTCGTTGAGATGATTACGAACTTCGCTTGCGTAGTGGCACGGTGCTCCGTCATTTTGAAAAACCATAGTTCTTCTGGTTTCAAGATTTACCTCCTCCAGTAAGAGTGGCAGATCATTTTCTAAGAAATTATGGTATGATTCACCGTTCAGTCTGGACGGCAGTTCGAACGGCCCAATCAATTCACCGTTGACAATCCCAGACCACATGTTCACACTAAATCTGTGTTGAAAGTTAGAAGCCCTGACTTCATGTGGATTTTCTACTGCCCAGGAGTGATAATTGTGAATATTAAATACTCCAGCCCGCTCAAATCGGGACTCATCAGTCCATAGGATCTTTTCAAAAAAATTTGGGTCTGCCTGATGCCTCCTCAGCATCGTTTGGCAAAAATCTATCCTTGCTTGATAATCGGAGGGCAACAAAGCCTGCACTCTTTGTATGTGATATGCGTGATAGCCTTCTTCATGGATTATTTTTTGGATAGATGTTCTTGGGATTCCCAGCGTCCGAGCCATTACTCTCGTACTCGTTTTCGGATCCCGAGTTATTTCCTCTATCACTGCATCTCTTCGATCTGGATCAACTCTAGGAACAGGTTCACGATTGCCTCCTCGACCTGGAATACGGCCTGCCATCAATGTCGTGTGAGTGTTAATAAAAACACGATGATCTGGGTATCGATCGGGTTGCGGTCCTCCTCGACGTTGAAGTTGGTCCCGGTACAGTCTTGCCGCTTCATGGCCATTGCCTTGTGCAACCCCATAAAAGTAATGCATTTCTGCATATTCACTCAATGAAGGATTATGGCAAATAATACTAGATTTATTATGATTAAACTGTATTATATTAAATAAAAAGCAGAGATGGCTAGTTGGACGAGCAGCGATGTACAGAAGAGAGAGATGAGAGTTGAAAAGAGAAAGATAGTCATTTTATAAAATTCTACGCTAAGACTTTAAATGCTATACAGCCAACACTCCCACGAAATGACAACTTTCTATCTTCTTACATGTTTACAGTTCATAACAATAACACATGAATACATGAAGAACCTTCAAACAGATTATTAAACGATACCCAAACAATTTCTTAAGTATATAAACTGTTCTCTACATATAGGCTTTGTAAAAATATCAGCAATTTGTTCCCTAGTGTTTACATAGGTTACACTTATCGTTTTATCATTAAATTTTTCTCTTACATAGTGCAATTTTATGTCAAAATGTTTACTTCTTTTATGCAAGCTTTCATTTTTAATTAACTTTATTGCACTCTGGTTATCTATGAACAAGGGAACAGATTCATTGAATTTACATAATTCATTTAACAAAAATTTAAGCCAAACAACTTCTTTAGTGGCATTACATGCTGAAATATATTCTGATTCACAGGTTGATAATGCTATGTAACTCTGCCTTCGACTCGCCCATGTAACAACACTATTATTTATCATTGTGGCATATCCACTTGTTGATTTACGTGAGTCCAAGTCAGAACCAAAGCTTGCATCACAATATGCTTCTACAGTGAAATTTTCACAGTGAGTATACAAAATACCCAGATCTTTAGTACCATTTAGATATTTCAAAATTCTTACAGCAGCATTGTAATGAGTTTTATCATGACATTCAACATATCTACTGACAATATTGACAGCCAACATTATATCTGGTCTACATACTATTGCAAGAAACATAAGTGCCCCTACCATCTGACGATACAAATTATTAGTTTCAGGAAATTCAGGTTTACACAATTTTACATTGGGATCAGCTGGCACTGAAATGGGATGACAATCTTGTAGATTGTATTTCTTTAACAAAGACTCAATATACTTACTTTGATGAATAAACACTGAATCATCATTGATATTTACTTGTAATCCAACAAAGCATTCAACTTTTTCAGTTACAGTTATTGGTAATTTATCTTTCAGTTGTGACAAAAATTCATTCATCAAAGCATTATTTCTGCAAAATAACAATCCATCATCTACATACAAAAGTAAATACATCAAATCGCTGTATTTATTCGACATAAATGCACATTTGTCTACTTCACAAGCTGTAAAACCAAAATCTCCAAGAATTTTAGTAACAGTTTGATTCCAGCACCTTGGTGCTTGCTTAAGGCCATAAAGTGACTTATTTAATTTACACACTTTATTATTTGCATTTAAACCTGGAGGAGGCAACATATAAATTTCTTCTGAAATTTTCCCATACAAAAATGCAGTTTTTACATCAAATTGCTTAACTTTGAGATTCAAGTGAGAAGCTAAAGAAAACATTACTCTAATTGTATCATACCTTACAGTGGGTGAGAAAGTTTCAGAATAATCAATATCTTTTATTTGTGAAAACCCTTTTGCACAAAGTCTAGATTTATATCTGAGGGAACCATCACTATTTTCTTTGATACGAAAAACCCATCTGCACCCAATAGGTTTCTTTCCAGTAGGTAAACTTACAAGCTCCCACGTTTTGTTCTCTTTGTGAGCGTCTAGCTCCTCATTTATTGAAGTGGTCCAAAGGTCAACATCCGGAGATAACATTGCTTCCTGGAATGTAGTTGGTACTTCACAGTCTACTAACAATGCCTCTGCCATGTAGGTCATTGTATTTTCATCTACTGGGCTTTCCAAGCATTCTTCCGAGGACTGCTTGCCCAGGGCTCTATGTAAAAATTCCCCTAATTTAGTGGAGTTGAAGAGTGACTTGCTGCCACCGCTATTGCTTCTGCTCGATCTGCCATCGTTGCTGCTCAATTTGACATCGCTGCTCGTCGCCAACTTGCCATCTCTGCTGATGGCACCTCTGGACACCTCGGCATCATGCTGGGAACTCACCTGAGCATGTGTGAAGGGCCGCGGGGTCCGGCGGGCACCTGTCTCCTTGGCATCACACGGCGGGACATACCCAGCCGTATGCATCGAGGCCTGCGGAGTCTCCTTGGCATCACACGGCGGGACACACCCAGCCATATGCATCGAGGCCTGTGGAGTCTCCTTGGCATCACACGGCGGGACACACCCAGCCGTATGCATCGAGGCCTGCGGAGATAATTCTTCATCTGCTTCCTGCTCTGACTGCGGACACACCAGGCTGTCATCATTATTCAGGGGCAGATGGAATACATTCTCCTCTAATTCGCGTTCACTGTTGGTAGCTCTCTCATCAAATACAACATCACGAGATATTTCGACTTTCTTCGTACACAGGTCCATCAATCTATAGTTATCAGAGTTATTTTCATAACCTATGAGCACCATCTTGATACTTTTTGGCTGAAGTTTGGTTCTTTTCTCCTTGGGCACATGAACATAAGCTGTGCAACCAAATGTTCTTAGATGAGAAAGGTTAGGTTTTCTTCCCACCCATTTTTCAAATGGACTAACACCATCCCTTTCTTTTCTGTTGTGTAGGTAAGCTGCAGTATTCACAGCTTCTGCCCAGAGACTAGCCGGTAACTTGCTGTCAAATAACATTGCACGTGCAGATTCCATTAGCGTCCGGTTCATTCTCTCGCTACAACCATTTTGTTGCGGTGTGTATGGAGCCGTTCGACACAATTGGATGCCATGTTCTGCTGCAAACTGTTTCATCTGGCCACTAGTGTACTCACAACCATTGTCAGAGTGTAGTGATGCTATTCTGACATTCTGACTCAGTGTTTGTTTATAATAGTCTTTGAAACATTGGAAGACTTCACTTTTCTTTGTCATAAAGTACACTTTACAGTATCTAGTCGCTTGATCGATGAAAGTAACAAAGTATCTCTTTCCACTTACTGATCTGATTGGCATTGGTCCACAAATGTCACTGTACACTTTAGCTCCAGCAATGTCGGTACACCCTGGTGACGACTTGAATGGTAAACGATGCTGTTTCCCTAATAAACATGGCTCGCAGAGAAAACTGTCTATTTCTTCTACTTTCACACCTGTTATCAGTCCACTTCGCACCATTTTACGTAAAGTATTTAATGGTAAACGATGCTGTTTCCCTAATAAACATGGCTCGCAGAGAAAACTGTCTATTTCTTCTACTTTCACACCTGTTATCAGTCCACTTCGCACCATTTTACGTAAAGTATTTACATTTGCATGTCCCAGACGCCTATGCCACAGTTCAATGTCACACACATTTGCTTCCTCTGACATTTCATGTAACTGAGTTTGAACTTCGGGTTCATCCTCCTCAGTTAAATGACTGCTCAGTCCTTTCGCTCGCAGAGCACAGTTAATCAAAAATTTCCACTGGCGGAAACCATTCCCATCGAACCGACGTGCAACTAATTGTGAGCCGGCGTCCATTTTTCCTGCCTTGTGCCTTTGTCTACCAAAGCACCGCGTGGCAATTTTTGCGATTACGGCTTGATCACTGTTTCACTCGCGAAATTTTATATCCAACGTGTTTCTGGGCCCATAACCTGAAGGATTATGGCAAATAATACTAGATTTATTATGATTAAACTGTATTATATTAAATAAAAAGCAGAGATGGCTAGTTGGACGAGCAGCGATGTACAGAAGAGAGAGATGAGAGTTGAAAAGAGAAAGATAGTCATTTTATAAAATTCTACGCTAAGACTTTAAATGCTATACAGCCAACACTCAATGTGTAACTCATCACGAGTTGTTCCCGGTAAACAAACCGAAAACGATGTGCAAAACAATGTCCAATCGTAGCAGTGAGGAAGAAATTGGTGAAATCGAGCAGAATTGTTTCCACTTTTAATTGAAAATGTTAAACAAAAGCACATTTGCTTGACATGACATTGACTGTCATCTTTGTGCTAAAAAGTAAAAACGACCATGAAGTTTATGCCATGAAGTTTACTGCAAAAAAAACCTTAATAACTAATTAAAGTCTTTCGATTTTTTCACCACAACATTTAAATTAATTAAATTTACATGGATAATTATGGAAAAGTTACTGATTATGTCTTTTTTTTTTGAAATCCTATTTTATTTAGCTTTGAGGATAGCTACAAAGTAAGGGATTTTCCATGCGAGTACATTCGAAGGTCTTTTTCAGCGGAAAATAGCCTATTGAGTACAACTTTTTTTGTACTTATCTGAAAGCTTGGAACCTTCTTCAGTTTTTGAAATAAAAAAAAAACCATGGAGTAGCCTTTTCACATGTTTAAACTTTGAAAGAAAACTCAAGTCAGTCATGCTACTTGGTAATGTTTTCACTTTCGAGCGAAAATTTAATAAGTTCCATTGATACTAGATGGCTGATTTATTTATTAATAGAAAGTACAGTTCATGGACATTATGCCACAAGAAAAAAATAATCGAAAAACTCCACTACAGAAGAAAAAATAATTAAAATGGCAAAGATAGTCGATTTTCTCAAAAAAATAAATAAATTTGGAATAACTCGGAAACTACAAAAAATCGCGGAACATACATGGGGGTGATTCGGACACCCCCCACCACAAGGCATCCAAATTTTGTCTTTGGACGTCACTGTTCGGGCCACCCTGTATAATATCTGTTAGATCTTGAACCATAATTTAATGGCGTTCTTAGTGGATTTTTACGTTTTTTTAGTACACGCATGCCAATACATACAATAATATCTGCTATAATATTAAAAAAAGGTGTGACAAACTTCAAGACTGCGTCTCAAAGGGTGTAACCTGCGCGTAAATATAAACTTTCATCCCCTTTTTTACCCCCATTAAGAGTTGATTTATTAGAAAACGCTATAATACATCATTATTTATTTTCAAAGTGCTTTCTTAACACAAAACTTTTAGCAAAATTATCAAAGAAAAAAAAGAGTTTCATAGAAAATTATATTCCCTGTTTTACCCTCAAAGGGGATGAATTTCGAAATCCTTTCATAGTAAATCCCTCGGTTAATTAGGAAATCCGCATGCCCGATTTCAAGCTTCTAACTTCAATGGTTTGGCCTATGCGTTGATTGTGAGCAGTCAGTTTTGCGTTTTATATATTACGATACGTTCTTTCTTTCAAGTGACAGATAGTGATTTCTATCTACTACACCTTATATTATTAAAGCATGACGGCATTTCAATAAACCTTAATAATGTCACGAAAAATCAAAGCAAATTCGCGCGTTAGGAGTATTTTCACCGGAAGAGAAGCATCACCGCTGGACGGTCGCTAGTTTTAAATAGTCGTAATCATGGCAGCCTAGATAAATTAATTAATTAATTTATTTTTATACTTCATTCATTGCACATAAACGCACACAAGGCGGGTCTAAAGCCTCGCAGTATTCTTTACCGGCCAACCAGAAGGTAAACAGAGTGATAAAGACACGGGTGCACTCGGGTGTGAAATCATAACAATGAATGTCATAAAATTCTGAAATGAAATTAAATCATGATAGTAATAAAATTGGTGATTGTTACTTAGGAAGAGGACGAGCGCTTGGCGTGGCGCGCGCTCAAGACGCTGCTGGAGGAGACGCGTCACGAGGCGCAGCACCAGCAGGAGGTCATCGACCGGCTGCGCGCGCGACTGCGCGACCACCTCGCGTACTCCAGCGGAGGGGGCGGCCATCACACCGGCCACTACCACTGATACTTACCACTACCACTGATACTTACCACTACCACCGGTAATTTGGTTTAGGTATAACACTTAAATAAGTACGAAACTTGCATTGCTCGGACACCACCAAAAATGGAACATGTGAGGAGGTGATTCGGATAGCCTTTAATATAAGGCAGTGAAGGTTGTTCGAGAGCCCAGTGGCGCCCTCAAACAGGAAAAAAATCCCAGTGTGTCCAGCCAGGGACTTTTTTCCTGTTTGGGCCAATGGGCTCTCGAACCACATTATATGTTATTTTTATACGTCACTCTCTGGGCCACCCAGACTCTGTTTGCTATTTTCTTCTCAAAATGTTTTTTTAATCTAAGAATTTTTTATGGTTGCAGTTGTAAGAGCTGACTAAAAACTATTTCTCAAGCAACAAGTAATATTTTATTGTATTTTTTTTTAGTAGAAAAACAAGTCTTTCTACCCAATTACCATGATTTAAGCAATGTTGTGTCGATGAATATATATTTTTTGGTATATTTTAACCAGATTGTCATTTTACATCCTACAGCCAAGCGATGCCAGATCATCTATAGCTGGCAGCACTGCATCTCCGGCATCCCTTACAGAATGCCGACTCTCATCTCTAATTGTAATTCGATGATAAATATAGGGGTAGCTTTGAGTGAGCCAGGAGCTAGGTGGTAGAAGGGGTGTACTTGTCTAACCAGGTGCGAGTGTTGTGGCCAGAGGTTGTTTAATCCACCCAGATAGAATTGAAAGGTTGATTTTTGCGTAGGAATCGTCGAGACTTTGACTCCACTGTTCAGGTTCTTTACTGTAATGCGTTATCTTGACGATTTGTAGAGGAATCTTACTTGCATATTCCATGACATAGATTTTGTCTCGAATTAGCCGTACTAGCTCCAGTTAGAAAGTACAATAATACTTCTTGTCCTTTGAGAAAAAATATAAATACATTTACTAGAAATTGTGACAGGCATAACCGCAATACAAGGATTAAAAATAAAATAGATCCCTAAGTGTAGACTAGCTAAAGTTACGTCTCAGTATACGATACTTTAATAAAATACCAGATGATATTTTTATTAAGTGTTTATTTGTTAATAAGCTAATTGATTACATTAATGACTAAAGGGGCTCTGAATTTCCAGCGCAGCACAAGAAATACGTACTCTTCAGACGAAATAGATTTATCTACTGCAATTTTTATTATTATTTACATGTAGCTATTTTTGGGCTACACATATTTTTTATTTCCAGAATTAGCTAGGGTTAAATTGAGAAAGATTGTCAATTTAGAGTACGAGCACTTCTGGGCAGGTTTTTGGGGGGTGTTCCTGTTCAAAGGGTATGGTTAATTAACAACCTGCTTTGAAAATTTTGACTTCAATTTGAAACAAATGTCGTTTTCGGATGGTGGTGGCGTAAAGTAACATGCCGTGTGATTAATACACTTGGCCAGCCCCGAGGCAGTACCTTTATTTTTATTTTTTAATCCCGCCCGAGCCAGTTTTCAATTAGGATAAATAAAAAAGAAAATTGTGTTAGACATTTTTTTTGCAATGACGGATCGTGACGTCAAAAAGTGATAATAGTACTGCCCTACTTTGAATAAAGTAAATTTCAATTTCAATTTCACCAGCTCGTCTTGAATTTTTTGCTAATGGTCACTAGTAAAATTTCACCTTATACCATGTATTTTAAATGCTCTCGATTATTCCAATCAATGAACATAATTGCATAAGCAAACTTTAGGGGGTTGAAAAGGACCCAGTCAACCCGCGACCACAAATACATGAAACTGTATTGAAACGTCGGGACACATACTATCGCGATAGACCCGGTCTAATACTTAAAATGGTTGAAAAGGATGTAACGAGACATAGTGATTCACTATGTTGTTTATAATCGCTTGTGAGTACCCCCCGCACCCCGCATCCCGCACCCCGCTCCCCGCTCCCAGCAACCCGTCGTCCGCTCTCACCGCTTCTGACTCAGGGATTTTAGTAATGAAAGCTCTGTCTTTCGCGATTTAAGTATTTCCTGCTAACGGTACAGAAAATTTGCATAATGTTGCATAATTTTTAGTACTCGTAGTCTTGTCGTCTTGAAACTGCATAGCGTAATATCCATTCTTTTGATATAGGACTTCTAACATGGACAAAGGCCACTGTAATGTCAAAAGAAAAAATGAAGTAAAATGACCTCCTCTGAGACTCTAAGGAACGTAAACGGCAAATTGGTCCGTAGCTTAGGAAGGAGAAATTTTGTATCACAGAGAGGGAAGCATTTATTGCATAATTTATGTCATAAATGATTTATTGCTTTGATACGCAATATCTGAAATTAGCTTCTATGTTAGACAGGCTGCATGGCAAAAGTATTACCTTCGATCTGCTTATTGGATCTGAGGGCTATGCTACGCTTTATTTACTACAACATAAGTTTTTACTACGACGTAGCTAGCGTAGCAATCGTAGCAGCACAAATTACGTACGGCGCGACGTGCAGGGCGCGTAGCAGTGTATCCTGGTAAAGTCCACCCGTGAGATACATTGCTTGTTTTGAATAAACTTAAGTCTCTTGAATGCAGTCTGGTATTTTGTCATAATTATTAAAACAGCAAAGGCAGACAATGAGTGATTGACAAGGCATTTAGATTTTGGCTACTTGTCGCGTGTCATAAAGTAGGTAGGTGCCATGCAGACTGTGCGCGCGGGCTCGTGCGCGGTGCGGTACGGGCGCCGGGCGGCTGGCGGCGGCAGTCGCGCGGCTGCAGGCGCCCGCAGCTGACGTGCCCCCCGCCCCCCTCGCGCCCCGCCGGGGCTCACTCTCGATCAGCCGCACTCGCGAGTCAACCTTCCCCGCGTTTGCGTTACAATACGATCCAATCTTCGGATGTGGAGTGCGCGATTGTGCTGCGAGACAGGTGTGTGACGTGAAGTGTGCTCACTATTGAAGGATGGTGGTTTTCGGGAAAATGTGCTCAGTGTCGTCGATTGAATTATAAATCAGGCTAGCTGAAGAGCCGGCACAGCTCGAGGTGGGTTGTGTTCGATATACACCTAGTTTAATAAAATTGCGGGTATTTGTATTCAATCATAATAAATAATTTGGGTTCACAGACTTTCATAATAGTGAAGTAGAGATAAAGGTCACAAATGAATCGCTTAAAACTTCTAATCATGTCCTATCATTCTGTCAGTCTTAGAGCAAGCAGCTATAAGCTGCCAAACAACGTATCGGGTACGAACAGAATTTAATCAAAAATTTTATTACATAATAATAATAATATTCTTTATTGCACACAAAAATAACATCGACAAAATAAAATTAAACAAAGACAAATCACAGTACAATAAGGCGGCCTTAATGCTAAAGCAGCATTCTCTTCCAGGCAACCTTTGGGTGATATGGAAAGTGCAAACATATATTATAGCGGGATAGTGCAAACACCTACATATACTACTTATACTGTAATACACTCTAATACATACATAGACAATATAATAAACTTGATAGATACCTGTATAATATTGATAAACTAATACATAATAAAATAAGGCTGTAATAGTGCCATTATACAAAGGAAAAGGGTCACAGCTAGACTGTAAAAATTACCGCGGTATAAGCCTTCTCAGTGTCGTCGGTAAACTGTATGCAAGGGTACTGATTGAAAGAGTTGTGAAAGAAACTGATGAGAAAGTCTGGGATGCTCAAGCGGGATTTCGAAAGGGGATGGGATGTACGGATCAGGTCTTTTCCTTGCGGTGCATAGCGGAAAAGTATTTGGCTAAGAACCAAAAAGTCTTTTGCACATTCGTGGATCTGGAAAAGGCCTATGATAGAGTTCTGAGGAACGAATTGTGGTCGGCACTATCTGTGCATGGGGTGAGCAGCATCTTGGTACGAGCACTGAAATCCTTATATAAGGATTCCAGTGCTTGTGTCAGGATTAACGGGGCCTTCACTGAGCTGTTTAACATCGATAAAGGTGTTAGACAGGGATGTGTTGCGTCACCATGGCTGTTCAACCTATTCATGGATAGTTGTTTGACAGATTTGAAAGAGTGTGAAAATGGACTGAGAATGAATGGGTAACTTGTCAAATGTCTTCTCTATGCTGATGACCAAGTTATCCTTGCGTCGTCGGCTGAAGAGTTGCAGAAGATGGTAAACATTATGAATGAGGCTTTGAAAAAGAAAGGAATGAAAGTGAATGTATGTAAGACGAAATCAATGGTTTTTGAAAAAGAAGAAGGTATGACGGAGTGTAACATTATGATAGAAGAAGAGAGGGTGGAGCAAGTGAAAGAGTTTGTATATTTGGGATCGAAGTTTACATCAGATGGAAAGTGTGAAAGTGATATTGAAAGGAGGGTAAATGCCGGCAACATGGTGAATGGAGCGTTGCATACCTTTATGAACAGCCAGACAGTGTCTAATAAGGCACGTCTGGCTGTGCATAGAGGAGTTTTAGTTCCAACACTTATGTATGGGAGTGAAAGTTGGGTATGGCAGAAAAAGCATGAAA
Source organism: Tuta absoluta (assembly GCA_027580185.1). Classification (NCBI taxonomy): domain Eukaryota; kingdom Metazoa; phylum Arthropoda; class Insecta; order Lepidoptera; family Gelechiidae; genus Tuta; species Tuta absoluta. The sequence goes on from JAQAHW010000020.1 coordinate 96,815, forward strand.
GTAGAATAAATGCGGTAGAAATGAGAGCGCTAAGAAGTATGATAGGAGTGAAATTGAGTGACAGGATAAGGAATAGCGTGATTAGAGAACGTTGCGGTATAAAAGATGACATAGTGACTGGTATAGAAAAAGGAATGCTGAGATGGTTTGGTCACATTGAGAGAATGAATGAAAGAAGATTAACGAAACAGGTGTATATGGCGAGTGTGGATGGGAACGTTGGAAGGGGAAGACCAAGACGCACGTACTTGGATCAGATCGGGGACGTTCTAGAGAAAGGTCAGGTCAAGAGTACCCTAAACCGACGAGCATGTATGAAAAGATTGATGCATGTTGAAGAAGCGAAAGAGGTGTGTCAGGATCGTAGCAAGTGGAAAGATGTAGTCTCTGCCTACCCCTATGGGAAAGAGGCGTGATTATATGTATGTATGTATGTATAATAAAATAATACTTAAACTATACTATGGAAGCGTGGATAATGCGAAATACTCCGAAGGGAAAAATAGATGACAGTATAAATGGAATAGACTTAAATATATTATACTATAGATTTAGATAAATAGTACATAGTCTTCTTCTTCTTTCGTGTGGGACACCGAGTCGTCCAACGACCGAATTGAGTAGTAACTTTACTTATGTTTATAAATATCTTCGTAATTTATGTAAGTAAAAGAGTAGAAAATATAACCAGCAAGTTTTTGCCCTCGTCAGTGATTTTCAGCTGAAAGTTGCTACAATCAGATATTGTGGTGAAAGCACCAATTGAACTGACGATTCGACTTCGGTTGGGCACTAACAATGTTAATTTTATGACTTTGTGAATATGTCCCCACTTTGGTTAGGACACTGCAGACTAAACCACCTGGTTGTCCGAAAGAAAGAGGACTCTGTGCTACGAAGGGTACGTTAAGCCGCCGGGCCTGATTGTCTTTGATCACTTAGACCGGTCTTTACGCAAGAAAGTTATAGACTTATTAGTAGTAGTAGGCGGTTGAAAAACTCTTGACACTGATCTTGGATCTGAAAGGTTATTATTTGGACACATTTCTTGGACGGGGTAAGAGAAGAAGCCATTTTTAACATATTATACCGTTTGATGCCAAATACCTATTTGAGGGCTGTTTCAGAAATATCGTGTATTGTATACTGACAGGTTGTCAGCCTATTCTAAGCTGACAAGCAGATCATTTTTTTCCTACGTGTGTTGTAAGAGGCGACTAAGAGACTCGAGGGTTTTATTTGTATTACAATTTTAGATAAAAGGCTGACAACCTGTCACGCAGTATTCCTGAAATAGCACTCAAACATTTGTCAGACATAGCGATAGCGACTGTATTTCTACGGCAATTAACGCTCTGACTAACCCGCAAGGGATAGAGGCGTTATATATGTATGTATTTAATTATTCCTAATGAGGTTTATACGATGAATCTGTATTTTATACTTAGTTTGTGTACGTTTTCTCTGAATACTTAACAAATAAAAAATTAAACTAATGCACGTGAAACATGGTTCAGCTACTGAATAGCAGGTGGCGCTATGAACTTCTTATTTCGGGGCCTACGGAAAATAACTTTGATGGATCTAGGAAGCGTGATGATACATTTTTACCTCAGAGCTTAATCTACAACGACACAGCAGCGCCTTTTCACGCCTTTTTTGGTTCCGTTGCGTGATGAGGTGCGATGGTTTAGACTTCGCTTGAGGTTATCTGTTTACAAAATGTATCAAAATATCACGTATCATTACCGCGTGCCCGAGCCTGCTAATGATCCAATCCAGCTACTGGTGGCTGCGTGGCTGCTCGTGGCTGCGTGCTGATCACCGAACACTGACGACATGATTAATCTGAATCCCATCTCGACGAGATGTTAACGCGTGCGCTGCCGGCGCCGGTGCCAGTTGTCATTAATAACAATTACACACACATGCGTCAAGTACGTGTCGGATTTAGATTGTAGCACCTCGACTTTATGATGATGGATGAATGATTTACCATGATTTTATATGGTTCAAGAGTAGGTCATATTATTACGTCTTCAATATACTTTTATATTACGTCTTCAATATACAAACAAATTTCAGAATTAACTTATATTTATGGAGTAACCATAAACTGGACGCAAACTATTGCTTCTTTAAATATTTCTGTCTAATTCCAAGCTAAACTCCCGCAGTGGAAGCGATTTACACAGGTAAATTTCTAGTAAAATACCAGGAGTTCAACTGAAGGTAGACAATGGCCGCGTTACGCAGCGCTAAATAGCATACGCTGCACAATATAGCAGCGCATACTATGAATTAAACGTGAACCTAAATCTATTTAACTTAATTAACTAAGTTGCGTGAAATTGGCAAATGATGTGTTCTGACCTTTACATAACTCAATTCTGTAGTAAATACCGTCTGCCGATCTGGCGTTACGTCACACGTATAAGCACTAGATTATAAGTAAGTACCTCCAAATTATATCACCCCACGAATTCCGCAATTCGTACTAAGGAGTCACAATGATAATGGTACAACAAATATGACTAAAGGGAACACACCATTAACACGAAGAAACAGTTTTATACTAAAACAACTAGGTTTAACACTTACAGTCAACGTGCCGGCGCAAATGCATAAAATACCCAACGGAGAAAGGAAGTTCAGGGAATGGATCAAATAGGGATTCCGTTGGTACTTACAGGGCTGGGTGGAAAAGATATCGACACCCAGCATTCCACTACAGCCTTGGCGCGTTATTCACTTCAAACCACTCACAGCTTCTGTTCGTATTCCACTTTGATATTAGTCATTACGCGTGACCCAACCCGAATTTGGGCCGTACAAACGCGGGCCAATATGGCCACCTGATGCCTATTCAACGCAACGCTCACGTGGAAGACGTCGAGACATCCAACAATCACTAAGCCTGGCATTCCAGTACAACCCAGGAGAAACGCAATAATACGATGCATCAACACGCGCGATCTCAAATTGAATCGTCCATTACACGCGGCATCACAAAACGCGTGGCGGGAAATCCGCACAATACGCGATACCCTCCCGTCCGAACGGTTTTGAGTGACTGACTGCGGTGCAGAAATCACCGCCTGGCGCCTACAGGCGGCCCGCGCGCACGCCGCCACCCGCGAGCGAGAAAGGGACAACATATGCCCAGAGCGATGCGTGCGGGCGAGCATCGCGGCGTATTCACAGACCGTCACCAATACCTAACCTACCCCAGCATAGCAACGCTAAATTAAACATTTATTTATTTTTATTTATTTATTTAACTTTATGCAATTAATTTACATGGGCGGACTTAATGCCGAGGGCATTATCTACCAGTCTACCTTAGGGCATGGGAAATGGGCGAGGCAGGTGCAAAATAAATGCAATAATAAACTAGTATGACGAACACTAATATATGTAATTAATAAATATATATACATACATACATATATACACATATAAATAATATAAAATATATACATAAATATTAGGTATACCTTATCACAGGGCACAATAATCGGGCAAGGTGAAGAAGATATTTGGATTAAGAAATTAATTCCTGAAGTTACACAACCAAATGAGTATGTAATAGATCCGATCAAGACGATTGGAGTGACTTAAGAAAGTGTTCACGTAATTTGGCCTTGAACACCCGGCGACTGGGGGCTTTCCTTATTTCTAGAGGCAACTCATTCCATATTATGGCAACCCTGGGCGTAAAAGAGTCCCCAAGAAATCCCGTACGGCACACTTTACCAGCCAACAGCAAGTTGTCAGATGAGCGAGTTAGCCGTTCGTGGGTATCACATAGATACTGGAATTGGTCCCTCAGATAAGGTGGCGCACAAGGTTCATTCAGAATAGTGTAAAGAACACACAGAGCTCGCACATTCTGCCGCTGTCGTATCGGGAGCCACTTCAGTTTCATACGATATTGTGACACGTGGTCATATTTACGAAGGCCAAACACGTACCTGATACACCAGTTCAGCAACCTGTCCAACTTATTCAGTAGATCAGCATTCAAATCAACAAAGCACACGTCAGTATAGTCAATGATCGGGATAACGAGAGCCCGAACCAACAAGAGTTTAGTCGGTGTTGGTAAAAAGTTTTTCAACCTTGAAAGTGAGCGAAGTGACCAGGTTACTCTTTGACTGACGAGCACTATGTGTGGGATCCAACTAAGTGTGGAATCCATGTTCAGACCGAGATTGCGAACACTGGGGCTCAAAGGCACTTTCGCACTGTCGTACAAAATATCAGGCAATTTGGACTGATCGATGCGCGCCAAGAGCCGTGAACTGCCAATCAATATCGATTGACACTTAGTGGGATTCACTTCAATTCCGAACCTTCCAGACCAGACCCGTATTGTCTCAAGGTCAAGATTAACCCGAGCAATCGCCTCATCAACGCCGTCGACGTCAGACTGCGCATAAATCTGTAAATCGTCAGCGTAAAGGTGATAAGAGCACCGAAGATCCGCAGTGATGAGATTAATAAAAATCGAGAAAAGCAAGGGAGAGAGTATCCCACCCTGCGGAACACCAGCACCCACATCACACCAATCTGAAATTAGGGTAATTTAGGGGGTTATCGGCCACTCTTACGATTTTTTGACTTGAAGATGATATATTTGTATCAAATATTTGGACGAGACTAAAGTATAAAATGATTTTGAGATCAGTAGATATTGTAGTCTTAGTTAAGAAACCCCTATTATTGAAAAAATGCTTCAAAAAGAAATAAATAAATAAAATATCTGAAATGAGCGAATTTGGGGGTTATCGGACAGAACATTCAGTTATCGCCCGTCAAAACAACTACTTTTCGGCCACCATGTAATGCGTTGAAAAATAAGTCTTAGTGCTTTGTAGTAAGGATTGGTTTTCAATAAAAAATGAAATGTATGTAAAGTAATGAACATATTTTTATTCAATATTTATGTTTTTGCCATAGTTCAAAACATGATAAACCATTATTGATAATCAAAACTAAGTAGAAAATAATATTACGTTTCGTGAAAGCTTAAAAAATATTGTTACAAAAAAAATACTTACTTATAAATTGTAATAGTATTCCTTATTCAGTGGCCGGAAACCAAAACATAGATTTTTGGTTCTCGGCCACATTAGTATACTCTATGCCGATAACCAAAATGCACAAATTCAACTGCCGGCCGTCAATATCAGAATTATGAAAAAAATATGTATATATTATTTCAAATAATTGTATGAAGGTGCATGGCCGCCTGTTAACTAAACCATTGCCTTCGGATATAAGAACGCTTGAAATTATATAATTCCTCTAAAGCTTTTCAATATTTAATGAAAAAGAGGATGTAAATTGAATGGTTATCAGCTAGCTATCGACCTGTAGGCCGATAGCTAAATTTCCCCCAAAATTGCTTCTAGTTATTCGGACATCTAATTTTAATGCTAAATATTGAAAATTTTGAGTTTTTTATTGAAATTAACGTAAATGAGAATCATAAATAGTCACACTATGTCAATATTTATATCCAATAAATTATAAACAACGCTGTAACTTACCTCAAAAAATGCGTTGCTCCAAGATTTTTTCACTGTATTTGCACACAACCGCAGTCGCAAATTTTAAGAGGCCAATTGACAAGACACTGGAGCAGTAATAATGCTAACTAATTAAAATGTGATGGGAATAGTCGAAAAGTTTTGAAAGACACTAACTTTTCTAATAATTTACTTAACGTTTTCATATTCGGCGCAAATAATTGGGCAGTGTCCGATAGCTACTAGTGTCCGGTCAACCAGCTAAATTACCTATATCTCCAACTCGCACAGCCTGACGCCGACCCCGCAGATAAGAGGAGAACCAGTCTACACTTGTCGGGCACAAATTCAGGTTGCTCAGAACGGACAGCAGGATTTCGTGGTCAACTGCGTTGAAAGCATTTGAGAAATCAACAAGAGCAAGTACTGTCACTTTCGTATCATCCATTCCAGCTCTGATGTCTTGAGTAATTTTTAGCAAGGCGGAAGTAGTGCTGTGACCCCGACGAAACCCAGACTGGTACGGACTGAGCAGGTGGTTAGAAAATATATAGTCCGAAAGTTGTTTATGGGCACAAGCCTCCAACACCTTGGACAAAAAAGGCAGTACGGAGATTGGCCGTAAGTGCTTCATAAGTGTGGGTTCTGAAATTTTTGGTAAAGGCCGTACATAAGCCTGGCGCCATAGAGAGGGGAATTGACCACTGCGAAGGGAAAAGTTTATAATATGAGTGAGCGGTGTCAGTAAATGATCGATAAGTGTTATGACCATGTAACGGCTTATCTGGTCACATCCGATGGCATGCGACTTAATATGCAAAATTGCTTTGCGCACCTCTCCCTCAGTAACCTCCTTAAAAAAAAAGAAAACGTCAGGATCTGAGGACAATAAACCTGCGAGGTATCTAAGGGTACCATCCTTGGTCCTATGGTCAAGTGTCGCTGCTGATGAAAAATGCTTATTTATGTCGTCAGGCTCAAAAGTATTCGGGATGTTGACAGCATCATGCTTTTTTCCTATCCCCAAAGTACCAAGAAATTTCCAGATATCAGCTGGAGAAGATACTGCAACGTTTTCATGTATGAATTTTCGTTTAGCAGCCCGAACCATCACATTACAACGATTTCTCGCATGCTTAAAAGCAACCCAATTTTGATCACAACGATCTCCCTTAAACAGTCGAAACAGTTTATTTCTGCGTCTCATGGCCATCCGAATCGCATTGGTCATCCACGGGGCACTTGGTCTTTTTATCCGCACTCGTCGAATAGGGGCATGTTTATCATAAAGTTTTAAACATTCACCCGCCCTAGGCCGAATCCCTTAGGCCTATTCACTACTGGGGAGACGAGATAGCGTTGCTATTGCTCGCTTAAGAACTGAATCCCCTACCTGAACTGTCGCGACTCGAGGAGTGCCATCACTACCTGGGAACAAGTTGAGAATGCGCCCTCTGCGCCATCGCAGTGGCGGCAGGTTGGCATCCTTAACCAGAACGAGATCTCCGATGCGAGGGGGTTCAGTTCTGTCCGTCCACTTAAGGCGTTGCTGCAGAATGTGCAAATACTCAAGCGACCATCGCTTCCAAAAATTCTGAGACATTTGCTGCAGCAACTCATAACGCGTCAAACGATTGCTACTGACCTCTGTGTAGGGGTATTCTGGCAAGGCGTTAAGTGGTCGGCCAATTAAGAAATGCCCTGGTGTCAGGGCCTCCAGATCATTCGGATCTGAGCTAAGCGGACACAAAGGACGTGAATTGAGAACGGCCTCAATTTTACAAAACACGGTCGCTAGCTCCTCAAAGGTTAATATCGTTAAACCTATAACGCGCATCAAATGCGTCTTAGCGGACTTTACAACCGCTTCAAATATACCACCCCAGTGGGGGCATTCTGGTGGATCGAACACCCAGTTAATGCCCTGACGGGAGAGGCTCGTGCCGATAGCTTCCTCGTTTTCCGATAAAAACGTTATAATTTCTTTCATACATCGATCAGCGCCCTTAAAGTTGGTACCACAGTCCGACCTGATCAGCGCTGGTCGCCCTCTTCGCGACACAAATCTATCTAAAGCTGCTAAGAAAGCCTCCGTAGTGAGGTCGGCCACGAGTTCCAAGTGGACGGCCTTGGTTGCTAGGCACACAAACACGCACAAATACGCCTTGATTGACTTCGCGTTGCGAAGGCGTGATGCCTTTACCATAAAAGGCCCCGCAAAGTCCGTTCCCACACCCGCAAACGTCCAGGCTTCCGTCACCCGGTCCGGTGGGAGGTCTCCCATCTGAGGTTGCATTGTGGCTGCCTTCAACCGATAGCAAGGCAAGCACCGAAACACAATGCTCCGTACCGTACGTCGTCCAGACAAGATCCAAAACTCGCGCTGCAGAATAGCCAAAAGTGCATTGCAGCCCGCATGCGAGTTTTTCTGGTGACGATCCCTAACTATAAGTTCTACCAAAGGTCCCTTCTTTGGGAGTAACAGCGGATGCCGTGCTGAAAAGGGCAGGTTAGCGTTCCGAAGTCTACCTCCAACCCGGAGCATTCCATGCTCGTCCACGAACGGGTTGAGGCGCACAAGACCTCCCTTCAGCTTTCCACGGCCATCCCTGAGCAGCCTGACCTCTTCCTCAAAATGTTCCGCCTGGACGACCCTAACCAATAAACTTAGAGCCGCATTCCGCTCCGCAGGCGAGAGGACAGGTGCCAAGTTCCGTTCTGCTTGAGGTTTTCTACAGTTGTTCACGAACCGTTTGATCCAACCTGTCACCCCTAGAAGTTTGTCGAGGGAGCTGTATCGTTCCAGCAAGAAAGCCGCACTAGGCTTAGGTACGATCTGCCCTACGTTCACTCGCAAACCTCGATCAGGTGGCCCAAGCGGCGACCCGCACTCATTGTATGGCCATCTCTCAGGTGACAAAGTCAGCCACTGAGGTCCCCACCACAGTGAGTGACCTACTAAATCAGGGGCCCTACATCCCCGTGAGGCGCAGTCCGCTGGGTTCTGTTCTCCCGGTACGTGTCTCCATACCAACGGAGTTTCCGATCCTTTAATCTGTGACACCCGATTTGCCACGAAAACCTCAAGAGTATGTACCGACGTCTGTAACCAGCACAGAACTATCCTACTGTCGGTCCATGCGTACACCGTTTCATCCAAATTGATGGTACCGCGTAGATTACTAGCGACATGATGTAGCAAGCGCGTGAGAAGCGCTGCTCCCGCCAATTCCAACTTTGGAATGGTCCATCTTGTCCTAACCGGAGCCACCTTACTCTTGGCCATAACTAGACGCACGTCTACAGTTCCCGTTGAACTGACTGTCCGCAAATAGACAGCTGCCGCGTACCCTCGCTCCGAGGCATCACAAAACCCATGTAGGGTAGCCTTACATCCCACCGATGGGAGCAACTTGCGAGGTATGGCGATGCGTACGATCCCTGGTAAGGTGGTCACAAACTTGGTCCAATCATTCAACAGCTCTCCGGAGAGCTGGTCGTCCCAACCCAAGTTTGCTATCCACAACCTTTGCAAGAAGCACTTCGCCATGAACGTCACCGGTGCGATCCACCCGTTAGGATCGAAAGTTCTGGCGATCGTCGATAATACCGAACGCTTCGTCCAAGTCTTCTGCAAAAGGTCTGGCTCGATCTGATACGTAAAGACATCATGCGTTGGCCTATATTGCACCCCTAGGATGCTCAACGTATTTGGATTGTCCGGGTTCTCGAAAAGGTGCGGGTCCTGCTGGAACTCACCTGGCAACCCGGCCAGGAGCTCTGGACAGCTGGACAGCCATTTCCGCAACTCATAACCTCCTGATTCCATGATCGCGATCAGCTCGTCTCGTAGTAGCAGTGCTTGTTGCACGCTATCTGCACCCGTGCAGATGTCATCCACGTAGACGTCGCGATCCAGTACTGCTGCGGCCCGAGGGAATCTTACCCTTTCCTGTGCGGCCAACTCTCGCAGCGTGCGTACTGCCAAAAACGGACTTGGCTTCAGACCATACGTTACCGTGTTGAGCTCATAAGTGACCATCGGCTCGTCTGGGCTCTCACGCCACAAAATCAGCTGGTACCGACGGTCATCCGGGTGTATAATTGTTTGGCGAAACATCATTTTGACGTCCGCGACGAACGCTACTTGGTGCAACCGAAAATCTGTGAGGATGTCCACAATGTCCCGGTTCAACTTGGGACCCGCGTGCAGACACTGGTTCACAGACACACCATTCGATGTAGGAGCAGAACCGTCAAACACTACCCGTATCTTCGCCTCCGGTGACTTCAAAACAGCCAGGTGTGGTATATAGTAATGCTCGACACACCTCCAATCTATGCTGGACACCGACATGTGGCCTAACTCTAGGTACTCCCTCATGAATTCGATATACTTCTGCCGAAGTGCTGCATCTCGCTTCATCTTTCTCTCCATAGCCAGTAGTCTCCGTTCCGCGATCTGTCGCGAACTACCTAAGGAGGGGCGGTTTGGGAGAAATGGCAGCCTGGTAACAAACCTACCTGACGAACTTCGTGCAGTGTTGTACTGATAGAACCGCTCGCACTCGTCATCCTCTGGCTTCCGTCTATCCGCTGTGGGTGGCTCCTCAGACTCCCAAAACCTCTGCAGCACCTCCGACAACACACTACCATAGAGAACCGTATCGCCCTCTGGTAGGTCCTGAGGTCTCCAAACTGGGCCAAAAATAACATACCCCCCTGTGGTATCAACGGCCACTAAACCAGTTTGCTGAAGTACTCGTTTTCTGCCACACCAGAACCTCCCGAGGACGTCTGACCCGAGGAGAACGTCCACCGTACCAGGAGTATCAAATTCAGGATCAGCTAACTCTAAGCCTGTGGTTAACCCTCGTACCGTTGACGGTAACCGAACCTGAGGAAGTTTCCCTACCACTTCATCCAGCACCACTGCTGAGGCATGATAGCTGACCCCTGTACCTGTATTACCTAATGTGAACTCGAAGTTCACCTGACCCCGAACGTCAGGCACATCTACACCTCCAATACCTACAGCCCCATCCGTTGTGGGCCTTATATTTAAGCGTAGCCTACTCACCAGCTTACTAGACACAATACAACCCTGAGCCCCTGTATCTAACAAGGCTCTTACCTGTATGCTGCGGCCACCGTATCCCCATACCCAAATCATTGCCGTAGGCAACAATACCGTAATTGGCCGGGGGGCCGAAGCTGGCGTGTAGGCGGCGATTACCTAGCAGGAACCTAAGCGCGGAGTGTCCGCGTCCTGCGGGGGGGTCCCCTCTCTCCGTACACCTTCGAGTGGGTCCCACTCCTGCTGATAGGGACCTCTGGTCCTGTACGCCATGGCTGGCAGCCTATAGTAACCCTGCGGCAGGCGCGCGTACCGTGGATGCGCCTGTAGCCGCGGGTGCTCAGCCAAGGGGAGAGGCATGCGTGGGTCATGGGAACTCACCATGTTGTTCAGACCCGCCGAGTACTGCATGTACTGGCCCTGGTGTTGGCACCCGCCCGTAGCATCACGTACTTGTGATGGGTGCCTCTGACCTTGGACCTGTGACCACCTACCCTGTCCCGGCACCTGCTGCCGAGGTGGTGACTGTCTCGCGCGTGGTGAAGGGGGCATTACCTGCTGATGTCCCTGGCCTCGTCCCTGAAACCCTGGAAGAGGACTCCTCCTTGGAGGGGGTGGGGAGCGTTGCTCCCGTCTAGGTAGGGCAGACTCCGTCCGCTGACCCGCGTCAGCTCTGCCTCCGTAATCTCCGCTGCGGTTCATGCATAGGAGCTGATGGTGGGCACCCTGGCAGTACCTGCAGTTGGTGCTTGATGGGCACTCTCGCACCTGATGCGGCCCCATACACCTAAAGCACCAACGCCGTTGCTGCACCACACCACGACGTTTCTGCACCCGCTGTGCAGCGAACTCCTCACACGCAGTCACCTGATGCCCCGCCTCTCTGCAGTAGGCACACCTCGATTCCAAATTAGCGACATTGTATCGCCTGGGTGGCCTACTCTTACCGTCTCGCGCCTGTGCACCCGGCCGTTCCGGGCGGCGAGCGGCCGCAGACTCCGCGTGAGGCGACTCTCCAAATTGGGCATCTACCCGCCTGCACTCGGCCTCGAGGAAGGACTTGAGCTCCTCGAAGGTCGGGAGGTAATCAGATGTCTTACCTCCGTGTGACTGTTCAAAACGAGCGGCCATGTCGCTCGGCAGGCGGCGCAACAACGTGTGGACCAGGATATAATCATAGCCTGACACCGGCATCCCCTGTCTCTCAAGAGCGTTCACTGCAACGCAGACAGGGTTGAGGACCTTGGCCCTGAGGTCCGTCCCTCGTGTGATGGTCGGCACGGTGAGCCACTGTTCCAGGAGTTGGTCAATCATGAGACGTTTGTTGCTGTATCTCTCGATCAGCAAACCGCGAGCCGTCTCGTAACTTGCATCATCGACTGGTAGATGCTTTACCAGCTCATGGGGCTCACCTTGCAGCTTGGCCATCAATTGTGCCATTTTATATGCCGGCTGCAAGTCAGTGCGGTTATGAATCACACTGTCAAACAGATCCTGGAATCGGGTCCAATCCGTGTAGTCCCCGTGGAAGACCGGAATCGCCACAGCCGGCAGGGGCACTTGCACCCCCGGTCCCCGCGGACCATGGGGTGGGTCCCGCTCCCCAGCCCTACGCCTGGTGATCACAGCAGCCGCCTGCTGGATCTCCTGCCCTATCTCCAGGCACTGGGTCACATTCGCCCGGACCGTAAGTTTGACCTCCTCATCAGGCGTCCCATCAAATAACTCCTCGCATCCAGTGAGGCAATCCAACACCTCCGCGACCCGTTCGTCAATCCGTTGCGCACAAGCGATGAGTGCGTCCTCTCGGTCCCCGCGACCGACCATCGCCTGCTTAGTCGCGAACCACATTAGGTGCGATCTAATTTTCGCCTGAAGCTGTCTAATTGTGGGAGCCATGGTACCAACCCAAAGTAACACCGAACCTTACAATAAAAAACAATAATAGACAATCGGCCCTGATCCTACCGTTAGGATATCCGCACAGGGTAAATACAACGATAATAACAAGCAATTCACTAATTGATTGGCCCTGATCCTACCGATAGGATATTCTACACAGGGCACACACTACAATCACGATAAATATATATATTTTTTTTTATGTAGGTAGATTAAAAATCTTATACTAAAATAATCTTAAATCTAGTGGTTTTCTGAACCACGCTCTGCTACCAAAAATTGTCTAATTCCAAGCTAAACTCCCGCAGTGGAAGCGATTTACACAGGTAAATTTCTAGTAAAATACCAGGAGTTCAACTGAAGGTAGACAATGGCCGCGTTACGCAGCGCTAAATAGCATACGCTGCACAATATAGCAGCGCATACTATGAATTAAACGTGAACCTAAATCTATTTAACTTAATTAACTAAGTTGCGTGAAATTGGCAAATGATGTGTTCTGACCTTTACATAACTCAATTCTGTAGTAAATACCGTCTGCCGATCTGGCGTTACGTCACACGTATAAGCACTAGATTATAAGTAAGTACCTCCAAATTATATCACCCCACGAATTCCGCAATTCGTACTAAGGAGTCACAATGATAATGGTACAACAAATATGACTAAAGGGAACACACCATTAACACGAAGAAACAGTTTTATACTAAAACAACTAGGTTTAACACTTACAGTCAACGTGCCGGCGCAAATGCATAAAATACCCAACGGAGAAAGGAAGTTCAGGGAATGGATCAAATAGGGATTCCGTTGGTACTTACAGGGCTGGGTGGAAAAGATATCGACACCCAGCATTCCACTACAGCCTTGGCGCGTTATTCACTTCAAACCACTCACAGCTTCTGTTCGTATTCCACTTTGATATTAGTCATTACGCGTGACCCAACCCGAATTTGGGCCGTACAAACGCGGGCCAATATGGCCACCTGATGCCTATTCAACGCAACGCTCACGTGGAAGACGTCGAGACATCCAACAATCACTAAGCCTGGCATTCCAGTACAACCCAGGAGAAACGCAATAATACGATGCATCAACACGCGCGATCTCAAATTGAATCGTCCATTACACGCGGCATCACAAAACGCGTGGCGGGAAATCCGCACAATACGCGATACCCTCCCGTCCGAACGGTTTTGAGTGACTAACTGCGGTGCAGAAATCACCGCCTGGCGCCTACAGGCGGCCCGCGCGCACGCCGCCACCCGCGAGCGAGAAAAGGACAACATATGCCCAGAGCGATGCGTGCGGGCGAGCATCGCGGCGTATTCACAGACCGTCACCAATACCTAACCTACCCCAGCATAGCAACGCTAAATTAAACAATTTCTAATAACGTTACGATACTATGACTGAACCTGACAAAGGCATTGTTTAACAAAATTACATTTTGCAATAAATATGTGCATAGCTTTGATTTCAGTGTCGGAAGAACGAATAACCTGCAAATACAAATGACATATCTCGAAATTCCACAGCATTAAGTGAATTGGTTGGACATAATGGTTCCAAAAAAGTTAATTTTATAAATTGTGTCACGCAAATACCTAAAAAGTTTTCGATAAATATGTACTTGGTTTTTGTTCATGTTGAAATTTTTATTGATATTTTATATCATTAAAAAGAATTGGAATCGTTCTAGTTAGGTTAGATTTATTATTACCATATTTCTGTGAATTGCTTTATTTGGGAAAATCTGCTGAAAATCCGCATCATGACTTAACTCATATTTTACGAGAACAACGCTCCATTTCAGCCGAGAGTCGTAAATATATTTTATCGTTCTCTCTCTTCGTCTGCTGATGTCTCGAGTAATGAAACTGGCCTGTTTTTAAACGCAATATTGTTCTGTTTTGTCAAGTTATAACCGTCACTTGAAAATAATGCTTTAGCATTATGCTTCACTACAGAAAGTAGCGACGAAGACAATTATACTCAAAGCCAAACGCAAAGTAAATGGTATATTAAACAAATAAACTGAAGTAAACTTTCAAGATGAACACAATTATCTAGTTTATTATACAGTAATTATTTTAGGTGGATGGTTTTGTATTTACTAAAGAATATAACAAGTACTATAGAAGAAATACTGTTTTTTTTTTTAAATGATTTACACTTTGTGTTGTGATTTCTTGATGGAACTCCATAGTATTCTAGGTAATAAAACACTTTTTTACACTAGTTCCACTATAATATATTAAATTAAAATGCTTTAAAGCGACCGGTTTCGTTACATCATCGTCAGGCAACAAATTTAAAAATCATAACAAAATAATCGCAAAACAACGTAGGTAGTGCAATATTTGCATGTCGCAGTGCAAAGAAAAGTTGGTCAAAGTGAGAATGTCAAGTTGTATATAAAAAAATCAATTAATTAATTTAAGATTAATTTAAAAATAATAAATTCCATGTCCAATTTACTATTATTATATTTTGGACATGGAATTTATTATTTTTGAATTAATCTTAAATTAATTAATTGATTTTTTTATATACAACTTGACATTCTCACTTTGACCAACTTTTCTTTGCACTGCGACATGCAAATATTGCACTACCTACGTTGTTTTGCGATTATTTTGTTTTGATTTTTAAATTTGTTGCCTGACGATGATGTAACGAAACCGGTCGCTTTAAAGCATTTTAATTTAATATATAGTGGAACTAGTGTAAAAAAGTGTTTTATTACCTAGAAGAAATACTGCTGAATTATGCTTATTAGAGTCTATTTTTACATAATATACCTCTAAATTAAGCAGGTAAAATACATAAACTGCCTACGTTTTGAATGTTCCTATTCCAAAAACTGACGTATTAAGCACTTGTTAAGTTTTAAGAGAGGTAGTTTTTCACTAAAAGCGTAAAGTCAATAAACGGATAATTATGGTTTTACAATATCTTATAGAAGTCAAAGTGTCTATAATGGCAATGATAAATGATTTCTTCTCCGATAGGAACAGTGCTCCGTAGATACACACAATGGTCTCACGATGAGCTCGTGAAGGTTCATTAATCATCAATCTATCGGTTCCCTGACACGAGGCTTCGTAGAGTGCATTTTCCGGTCACTCAGTCAGTGGGAGTCGTTTGTTAGGATCCGCTGCAAGGTGCGAGCTCATCAATCTTCACAACCGCCCGCAATGACGGCGGGAGGCGATCATACCTACTACGGTTCTATTTCCGAAAGCAACTAACAATTATTTAAAAACTACAGAAACAAAATTATTTTTTGAAGTTAAACTTAAGGAAGTTATTTGTTCAGTTTACTGAATGTAAATATCATCTTAATCTAGCTCATGTATGGTACCTATGCAAAAAATGACACCAGACGAAGTAAAGGATGCAGCTTCTACTCAAATATTTAAAAATTATTTAAAAAAATGGCTTCATGAGAAGCAGTTTTATAGCTTTGGTGAATTTGTTCAAGCCCCCGTTATTAGAAAAACATAATAACGTATTAGTTCGCTAATATAAATGTATTCTACTAATCAAATGACCTGTAATGCTATTATAATCGAAAAAGCTGTTGTATTGTATTGTAATGTCAGGGTCCGTTTCAATTATTGTAGAGCATGTAGTAACTTAGAAGACGATAACTAATTGCAAAAAAACGTCGAGTCGTTATAAAAATACAATATTTAAACAAAACATTTATCACTGTGACTTTATGAAATGGAGTATTGTCACGCTGACGTGACGCGCGTGGCGGTCTGGCGGGCTGGCGGGTATTCCCCTCACGTCCGGCTGGCAAGAGTCAAAGAGAGTCACTTCCAGCGCCCGCCACCACCACACCGCCGCTGGCCAAGTGGCACGCCAGAAAAATTAATCTATGCTGCTAGATAGCTTAGTTTCATGCAGAGATTTTAACGATTAGATTCTGTCTATTTTACTGTCATAAAAGGAAACAAACAAACATTTGGCGATAATCCAAATCCAGATCAACGAACTGCGATACAAACACAATAAGCTATTCTCTGCGCCATTTAGATTTGATTTATTAGTGTTATCGTATGTTATGTTATTATTGCAAAAGTACCTTGCAGAGAACACTCGTATTAACTCTATAGATAGATACCTAACTACGATACTGTTCAACGTAATAAACTACATACGTTAGTCTCAGTTAATTACAATAAAGCATACATAACACATTAACCTATTTCATGTGCTCTTGTCTTTCCGTCCATCTATCTGATATTTAATAAGAGCAATAAAAAATGAAAATGCAATTAAAAATGTAAAACAGATTTTGCAGCCTCTTGTCCCAGGTGTTTAATTTATAACAAGTGTGACCTGACATGCGGGTAGGAGCGTGAGCGCAGGGGGAGTGGCAATTCGAGGTTGAGTCGGGGGATAGTGGGGGGGGGGGGAGGGGGGGGGAGACTGCCGCTTTATCTCGCAAGATTAACTCGTTCATGCGCGCTAACTCGGATTAGCGCGCTGCACCCATTACCATAATGCATTGCATGACTAACACAACAAAATTAAAAGTTACGACTGCGGAATTAGATTCCCAGTTGACTTTTAAAAGCGGATCCGCATTAGATTAGATAATTAACGGCTTTCTGAAATCCGTTACAAATGTAGTTACGGCACGCGACGTTCCGTTGGTGATTAGTGATTAGATTACAAATGGCTGTGGTTTTGGCAATAAAGGGATAATAATGGCTGCGTTAATCGGAACCGTATCACGGCACCTGACATTTAACCGTGTCGGTGTTATTATATTAGTTTTTGCCTTTTCACTGTGTCATGTTTTGTTTATTTAGGTATTCTTTTACTTAAATCATGTCATTAACACCTGGAATAGGAAGTCATCATTATAAGTACTTAAATAATTTGTCTTGATTCCTACTTTTTTAAATTTACATCTCTCCTTTGCAGATTGTGCTTTATTTCTGAAAAAAATAGATACCATGCAGGATAAAGACTAACTTGACCACGCGGTAGTAGCTGATAATGAAGCCGCTGGGTTTGGTCGGATAAGGCTGTGCTCGCCTGTTAGTTTTTCACGTCGATTTAGATATCACATACGTTTTAACAACGTGGTTAGTTTTGATAAATAAATGATAAATGATAAATGATAACTTTATTTGCTTAGACTAGGGTACAGTACATAGATGGTAAAATAATTTAAGATTCTCCTAATCAGCCATGTCAAATAATTACAGCATGCAAATATTTTATATAAAATCTTCGAAGTCAGTTTTTGTAATCTAAGTATTCTTTTACGGAGTAGAAACACTGCGTACTAAGCCATTTGTACATTTCAAATTTAAATTGTTTTGGCGGTAAATGCCTGATATGCGATGGAATTTTGTTGAAAATTTTAATACACATATTAAAACAGTTTTTCTGAAAACGTGTCGTTTTTGGGATAAAACCAAGTACCAGCCTATCCGGATTCCTTGTATTTCTGGGACATATATCTGTGGTTTTTTTTAAAGCAATGCAGGTTTTCTTTAACGAATTTTGCAATTTCGAATATATACATGCAAGGCAGTGGAAGTACATTTAGTTTCTTGAACAGTGATTTACAAGAATGCAAAGGCTCTACACAACATATAGAACGAATACATTTTTTCTGTGCGATAAAAGCATCATTACAATCAGTGCTGTTTCCCCACACAATTAAGCCATATTTTAAAACAGACTGTACATAACCAAAATATGCTGTCATAGCTATTTCCAGTGAAGCTGATTTTGCGAGTTTATAAAGAGGAAAACTGAATCGATTTATTTTTTGACACACATGTTTTACTTGTTTTTTCCAATTTAATTCTTTGTCAAGGAAAATGCCTAGAAATTTCACAGATTCTGCATGTTGAATATTTTCAGTTTTATATTTTATGTTTAGTTTAGAATTCAGATTATTAAAATTTATAAAATTTGTTTTAGTTATATTAATATTTAAATTATTCTTATTTAACCATTCTATTATTGATGAGATTGTATAATTTATGTCAATTTCATGTTGATTAATTGTATTATTTTTAATATTTGAAGTCACTATAATTGATATGTCATCGGCAAATAAAATTGATCTGTAATTAGTCACTTCAGGAAGGTCATTAATATAAATTAAAAATAACAAAGGACCTAAGACACTTCCCTGTGGTACGCCGAACTCGTTAGCTTTGTACACAGATCTGTGTGTATGTACAGCATTTTCAGAATCCATTTGATATCATTTATAGTTTCTTTGCTCGCCTGTGGCACCTATCTTCCAAGGCACAAAGAGCTCCACATCCCACCATTTTAAGCAACGTATTGAAGCATGTTTTTCAGCCCACGTTTTAAAATTGTAACAATAGTGTTTTCATTCATGAATCACATTTGTTTATTTTTGATGTCATATTTACAAAACTGTTTCATTTCAATGATCCAATTAAATATATTCTGATATCTATACTGTAATATAAATCGTATCATTATCCTAGTAGTGGTGAACTATCGCGTTACAGATCAATGCTAGCGAATTGTGCTAGTGAGTGTAACCAACTCCAGCACCAGCGGGGGTCAGATGTCGCTAATCTGCTCATTAGCGGTGAGCCTCTTACAGTAATCCCGCGGTAATCAGGAACATACCCACATCTCTGTCTCTAGTCCCCCTTAGTCATCTGTTTTCTCTCCGATCAGGGTGCCAACATAAAGGCAATATTGTACAAACAACATGTATTGACACATTACTACATTAGCTCGCTGACTTGACCTACATTCCTCTACAGAAATATTTTCATCATGTTCAGACAGGAAAAACATCTCGTAATATTTTTGACATCGAGATCGTAACTTTGAAAGAGAATAATGTGAATCAACTCCAAACAGCTACAACAACAAAATTAGAGTGTATACGAGGCATGTGATAAGCTACACTAAATGAACAGGTAAGTTAGTATTAGAAGTTTTTTGAAATTTTTATTAAATTTTTTTTGTCTGCTACTTGGATCTAAGAAAATCCTTTTAAAACGAATATTAAATCGAGCAGTTCGAAGCAAAGTTTAAGTTTGAAGTTTCTTCGTGACTTTCCGAGTGGCTCGCATCGGGCGAGCAGAGGCACAGAGCACGAGGCAGGCACGTGCTACTTTCCAATTTTTAATTGAAAACAACAACTTTAACAAAGAAAATAAAAAATGTTAGTAATTTAGCTCAGCGTCACCCCTCCCCGCTCCGGCGGCGGCTGCTTGTCTTAATTAAACCCTGCCGTTCACCAAGTACTTATGCGCATTCTCTTTTGTCCGTATTGAGAAATTCGATGTTTTTTATTAGTAAATAAATTAAATAACTTTCAAGATACGACTTGAGTGAGATAACGAGCAGCAGTTGCAAAAACGTGCAAAGAGCAAGTCGTAGAAACTTCCAGACAGACTTCAACCAACGAGGTTAAAGTTGGCTTTAATTAAATTAACATTTATGAATTTGGCATCGCATGGCTATGAATACATAAACAGCCATTAAAATTGTCACGGGGATTATAAACTTAAGCTCAGCTAAGGAAGTAAGTATAACTATTTGACTGTCGTAGGCGATTTCGTAGCAGCTACGTTTCCCAAACAAGGTCGTACTGTTTATTTTATGATAACTACGCAGTCTTTTAAGTAGCTCAGACCGACGACTATGTGTGCTCATGTTGCTTTAAGTTAAT
This sequence comes from Tuta absoluta, assembly GCA_027580185.1. Classification (NCBI taxonomy): domain Eukaryota; kingdom Metazoa; phylum Arthropoda; class Insecta; order Lepidoptera; family Gelechiidae; genus Tuta; species Tuta absoluta. Next base: position 117,033 of record JAQAHW010000020.1, read on the forward strand.
TACTTTCTCGTATGTTTGTTCTGATTGGAAACTAGGTATATTGTTTATACCTCTACTGTTCATTTTAGTTGAGTGTTCGTAGCAATTACGTAGCAGTTTGCTACGCCATCATATAAATTCAATCTGTAATTTACTTTTGAGGGTTAATTATTTATATTTATCTAAGTTTGCGATAATAATAAATCGTTAATTAATTACTTACTTATCTGAGATACTTGAATTGGTCGAAAGCTTACGGTACAATTATTTAAACGCAATGTATGCCAATGGAAACTTTATATGAATAGAAAATAACACATAAGATGATTGAACAAATTTTTCAATCAAATTTTTTTGCTATACGTCGATACCATATGATAGTACAACACGACAACGATTGCAAACCGATGGTTAACATGGACATATGATCGTCAATTTTGGCAGCAATCAAGTTGTTTTAGCCCCGTGTGTGTGTGTGTGTGTGACCGCAGCCGTCGTCCATCATGGGGAGGTTGCTCAACAATCCGACATCCGGGGCCTATTGATTGCCGCCGACTGACCGAGGGCTGCCCGGCCTCGGCTTGAGGCCCTCGGGGGCCCCACTGGAGTGAAGGGCCTTTGTTCCCACTACTCGAGTACTCATTATTATATTACCGAGTATTTATATTCACCTGTACAAATGATAACCGTTCAAGAGTAAAATATTTAATAATAAATCTAATTTTTCTACATTACTTTAGTTTAGTGACTGTTAGTCGATTTATGGATTATGTTGACGATGTTTTCTGATAACAGTCATTACGACTATCAGCTAAATATTTTTTGATAATCGTAAGCTTGGATTCTTTACAGGCAGTTTTTTATTGCGTTGTCTTTTTGCATTATTTGTATTATATGTGCATAATTTAATGGCAAATACAATGCTGCAACGTAACGTGCGATGTGCGGTCAACATGCGGCCAGGTTGCGGTCGACCGCGGTTGATATGGCATGCGGCTCGCAGCGTGCAGCCTGTTAGATAGCTGATTGACATTCCAATGGGATGCCGATTGACCTAATTCGTGTAAACGTTTGTTATGTAATGTTCTGTATTTTACAAAGAAATAATATACTTACCCAACCTTATTTTCTTGCATACAGTAGGTAAACTTTTTCCAAACACAAAGTAGCCTAAGTTAGTGTCTTGAGAAGTCCGTTTTGAAGTTGTGAAGCCGACCGATGCTCGCTGGCCTGTGCCCGGCGGGTTGTGTCCGGCGGGTCGTGTCCGCCGGGTTGTGTCCGGCGGTCCAGCGATCCCGGCGGGCGAGGTCTGGTAATGCCAGACATCCCCGGAGAAATCGACGGTCGTTGCCGCAACTCCAACTTTGCTTTGTACTAAAATAAGAAATAGGTACGCCATTCGCTAACTCTTATTCTTCGACTGCCTGATCTGTATGGGAATTAACCTTTGCTTGATGTTTAATAAATAATTTCACGTTTAAGAAAATGTAACATTTTCCATCTGTTTAGCAACACTAAACTTACGGTAGCGGGCCGTATACTAATTGGTCGAAACTGGGAAATCAGAAGCAAGCTTACATACCGTTACATAATATGTTTACTGCTTTAATATCCATCTTGCTACTACACTCCTTTGAGACTGTGCTCCGTACGGTAAAGTGACATGCAAGGCAAGCGCTTTCGTTGTATTCTAATTAATTTAATATAAGCAGGCGAATGATGTTAGCATTTTTGAAATAGTCTGAACAAATACAATATGCAGAGATATTTGGCTATCTAAATAAACATAAAAAATAATATTCGTAGCACATACATTCGTAGCACATTCGTAGCACAGGTTTGCACGTTGTTCTAAAGATGTTAAAATCACACTTTTTAGGGCATTCTGCCAGCCCCTATACACGTGCAACCTGTGGGTAAGATACACGAAGAAGACCTACAATGCTCTCCGAGTCCAAAATATAATAATGCTTTCAGGGTGCTGATGCGCCTTCCCCGGTTCTGTAGTGCGTCAGGCATGTTTGCCGAGGCGCATGTCGACGACTTTTATGCAATAATACGCAAAAAAAATTGCGTCTCTAATGCACAGGACTAGGGCAAGTGGTAACAGCATCCTGAATGTCATTACGAAAAAACTGGATTGTAAAATCTTGGGACACTGGAGCTATTTGCACGTTGCATATGGCTCGGGTGTTTCAAGACTATGCTATTTAAATTAACCCAATCATATTTATGACGATGTTTAGTAATAGGCTAACTTATTATGTAAGCAGCATTGTTACTGAATTAATTTATTGCTATGGATATTTTCCGAAATAAACTTTATTATTATTATTATTACAATTTGCCGTGTGATGCCTGCTTAGAATAGCATCACCCCATTTCTTACCCATGGGTGTCGTAAGAGGCGACTAAGGGACTCGAGGGTGTGTATTGCAATTTCAGGCAACGGGCTGACAACCTGTCACTACAGTGATACATAGTTATCTGATTGACCCTCAAATTTTTGTCAGACGTGGTGTTAATATCCGTTGAACGGCTGTTAACGCTCTGCCTACCCCGTAAGGGATATAGGCGTGATTTATGTATGTATGTATGTATTATTATTATTACATACGTATTTGTATGAATTGAGGCCTAAGGCCTGTTAAGCAATTTTTAACGCGACCGCCCGATTAAAAGACCTTTTAGAACAGGAAGGCGAAAATTAAGGGTAGCATTTAAGAGGAGTGTTTTATATGATTTTTAATTTTCTCCCCCTCCCGCGTGACTCACCCCCGTAAGAGTCTCATTGTTGCCAAGTTTAAGGCGACGCGCTATCAAAACCCAATATCAGGGGATGAATGCCGCGAGGAAATATTTTGTCATCATTTGCCTCTTTCTGCGAGCGTGTGCCCCACCGAGCGACCGTGCGACCGCGCCCCAACTTTGATGTTCAGTTTGTTTCAAATCTGATTGAGGAAGCCGATTTCCGATTCCACTGGGAGTAATAATATCCTCTCAGAATGGGAATCACAATTTTGATATCAGACGGAATACTGACGAGCTGTAATTGGGTTTCAATCAGTCCCTATCGGAACATCTGAGGGGACTGTGCGGCATCCCATGTTTCCATTCCACTAGTCAATATTCGACCTGTAAGTTAGATAGGTATCAAGTAAACCACTTATCTTACCCAAATAAAACAATGCTTGTAATTACCGTAACTAAAACGTACAGCTTATGAAGCTTTTTACGTTATTTTCTAACAAAATGAATGTTTAAAATTCTCAAAATATGTAAACTGCGTTGAGATGTTACAAATTCATTCGAAATTATTTGAATTTTGATTCTTTGCTTAATAGTCGTGGGTGGCTTGCATCTCCATTCTAATTACAGATTTAATAAGTCTCGTTCTAGTGACGCAAACTGGAAACGGCAACACGACGCAAAAATATGTTGCAAATAAACGGACAGGTATAAAATTATCCTAAAAACATTTTATCTTTTTATATCTTCCTGAACAGATGAGGCGTATTACTTGGAAATTCCACAACAAAGGAGCAACATTTTTCACGGACGATTTACACACGATACATACGTTATATATACAGACTCATGTGTTTCCTCGCCATTCGCTAAATTATTCTGTCCATTATTCCGTTCGCGCGAGCATTACCTTTGTGCTATATACCTACGCAGGTAGGCTCGCCGTCCCACCGCCGTCGGCCCGCCACCAACCCGCACCGACCCGCACCAACCCGCACCAACCCGCGCCGGCCGTCCAGTGCGGCGGTAATGGAGCCGCGCCATTATTCTGCCAAATCCAACACGGAATCTCAACGCATTTACTTTTCGTAAAAAAAGTGTGAGTGTTTTATTTTTTGCACAGTTCACGATGTGTTTCCGGACGAGTGTTCGCCCCGGGGCTGCAGCCCGGGCGAGGGGGGAGGGGTGATACATTCTTGCTCTACATCGCCGGAAAGAGGGAAAAGTCGCGGGTTTGCTCGCGGTCACTGAGTTTCTAGCATCTAAATCTTCGACGGATTTAGTTATTAGTAACGAAATAGAAATCTTGACGTTACTGTATGTAGAAACCGTATTTCAACTTAGATGTATCGCCCAAATATTAATGATTTTTATTCACAACAATGATTTGTCTTGTGGTGCTGGCTTAGAATGGCGGCACCTCAATATGATTATACCCGTGGGTGTTCTAAAAGTGATAGTCATGTTTAAAACTTTCGCGCTTTGTACACATAATTATGGTTTAAACAAGTCGTATTTATATCAGCATGGAATGATTAGTAGGTAAACATGCTGATATTTTCCTCAACGTTTTGAGCGAGTTGTATGTCTCATGGTCGCAAGAGCAAGCAAAGATAATCGTCCGGGGCACGGGCTGCAACATTTTACTCTGCGCTCGCCATTCCGCCTGTCAAGGGTGGTGTGTATGGTAATACCCCCCCATTGGAGGAGGCCCATGTCTAGCAGTAGACTGTTGTAACTGTGTATGTATGACATGTATGTAAGGATTGGGGTATACTTCCTGGAACTAATTTACCTACTGATTCTCATTCAATTTTTTTTTTTTTTTTATTAATGATGGGTTTGCTCTTGACTCTAGTCTAGGTCATAGGACAGAGACAGAGTCTAAGATGGAGCGAGCTCACCCAGGAGAAGCCTGTTCACTCTTACTTTGAAGAGATTAGGGTTGTATGCTTTTGGAAACACAGACGCAGGAAGTGAGTTCCACTCTTTAGCAGTGCGCATTATAAATGATGACTGGAAGCGCGTAGAACGAATTGGTGGAATGGCTACCAGGTACGGATGGTATCTGGCGGTGCGTCTGGATGTCCGATGGTAGAAGGGAGCTGGTGGAACAAGGTCGTGAAGCTCTTGAGCACACTCTCCGAAGTACAATCTATAAAATACCGACAAGCAGGCAACCTTGCGGCGATGTGCCAGGCTATGTAGCTTGGTGTCCACCAGTTTTATGTCGCCTATGAGCCTCTTGGCCCTGCGGTCCACCGAGTCAAGAGCGGCAAGTTGGTATTTGGCTGAGCCATCCCAAAGGTGACTGCAATACTCCATGCAGGATCGGACTTGTGCTTTGTAAAGAGTTAAAAGCTGTCCAGGCGTAAAGTATCGCTTCACTCTATTCAGGACGCCCAGCTTTTTAGCCGCCGTCTGAGCCTTGTACTCGATGGTCGCGCCGAAGTTTAGATTTGATGTCAACTCCATGCCTAGAAGCTCAAGCCTGTCAGTGACTGGGACAGATGTACCCCGAAAAGTAGGTGTCCAGTCGAAAGGACTCCTTTTTGCAGTGAAAAGACACGCCTGTGTTTTGGTGGCATTGAATGAGACCAGATTGTCGTCGCCCCATTGGGAGACAAGACTTAAGGTCAGATCTGTTCGCTCTACCATGGCCTTTCTTAACGAACGTATTTCATCCCCACTGGTCCCTGCACCTGTCAAGTATCTCTCTGAAACGGTACTATCATCTGCGTATCCAACAATACCATGCCGAAGGAGGTCATTGATGTGCAGCAGGAAAAGAGTTGCAGAGAGAACAGACCCCTGAGGAACTCCGGCATCAATGGCCATTAGGTCAGAGGAGCAGCCGTCAACGACTACTCTGATGGACCGTTCACTAAGGAAGTCTGAAATCCAAGTACAAAAATCAGCTGGGATGCCATAAGCAGGAAGCTTGCTGAGCAGACTTGCATGCCAGACCCTGTCAAAGGCCTTCGAGATATCGAGTGAAACGGCAAGTGCTTCGCCGTTTTTCTCGATGGCTTCGCCCCAGCAGTGCGTGACATACACAAGAAGATCACCAGTAGACCGCCCCCGGCGAAAGCCATATTGACGGTCACTGAGAAGATCATTGTCTTCAAGGTAGGTCAGCAACTTACTGTTAAGTACCCTCTCCATGACCTTGCATAGGATGGAGGTAATGGCAATTGGACGGTAATGGGCAGGGTCGGCACGGTCGCCCTTTTTGGGAACTGGTTGCACATTAGCAAGCTTCCAGGCCCCCGGCACCGTTCTTTCTTTAAGAGAGAGGCGGAACAAGCGTGTCAGCACAGGAGACAGTTCAGGCGCACATAGTCTTAATACTCTCGCTGGTATGCCATCAGGTCCGCTGGCCTTGTTCACGTCTAGACTGCACAATACTCTTCGAACCTCTTTAATGTGTACTGCGATCTCCGACATCGAAGAATCGCAACGAGGTACAGTAGGTAGGTGGTTGTTTGGAGCCAGCGTCCAGACGTGAGTTGCTTGCAAACAAGGAAGCAAACAAATTTGCTTTCTCACTTGCAGAGTGAGCCAGCGATCCATCAGGTTTCAGCATTGGAGGTAAGGTTGGACGACAGAAATTAGTTTCAACCGCTTTGGACAGGGACCAAAACTTTTTACTACCCGGAGGGTGTGATGCTAGTTTGGCCCCTATTCGTCCGACATGGTCAAAACGTGCCTTACGTAAAACCCGTTTGCAGGACTTAGTGGCAGAGTTGAAGGTTCTTTTCTTCGCGCGAACCCTACGTGCTCTTAATTTGCAGTCGCGAGCCTTGACCCAAGCTTGGTATGCCGATTCTTTACGCGCCTCAGCTTGGGCGCATTCTGCGTTAAACCAAGGCTGGGCTTTGTGACCGAGCGGGATGTCGGAGAATGGAATAAAATATTCCATCCCCTGCCGAATCACGTCCGCAACCGCATCTGCACAACACGAGGGGTCACGCGAAGAGAAGCACACTTGACGCCACGGGTAAGATGCAAAGAAGTGCCGCATCTCTTCCCAATCTGCTGACTCGTATCTCCAAACTCGCCTCGTGCCCCTGGGGCTGTCATCGAGAGGAGAGCAGGTCGATACGGATTTCACCAGACAGTGGTCGGACGTTCCCAGCGGAGCTGAGACCGAAACTGAATGACTGTCTGGATCAGTTGTCAGCAGCAAGTCCAAGCAATTGGGTGCATTAAAGTCCCCCAGAAAAGTTAGCTTCGCTGTCGGGTATCTTTGCTGTGCTACGTCTGTCGTTTCAACGAGGTAATTGAAAAGCGCTGTCGTCTCCTGGTCACCGCTGTGCGATCGGTAGACGCCGACATATAGAGTTTTCTCCACGCCAGAGTCCTCCAGTAGCCAAATGGCAGAAAAACCCGATTTCTCAAAGCAACGGAGACGACGACAACAAATGTCATCGCGGACATACACACAGACCCCAGCTTGCTTCTTGAACTTATGCTCAAGAGAGTAACCCGGGTAGTTGAGGTACGCCACGTCCGACGGTGTTGTTATCTTCGTCTCCGTTAGGAAGAACAGGTGCGGCTTCTCGGTCTCAAGGTGGTGATGGACCGGATCGAGGTTGGAGTGCAACCCTCGGATGTTAGTGAGGTGCACTTTTTTTGGGAGGAAGTGCAGCCGTTGTATAAACCTATTCTTCTTTTTTACTTTTTTCATAATTTTAGAGTTTGTGGGGAAAAAGTTGAATTGTCGAGGCGCATTTCAGTTAACCACTGGAACACTAGAGCTTAACCGACCTATGGGAAACTCATTTGGAGACTGCGGGGACGCCCGAACCCCCCCGAATATGGCCACCGGGTCCTCCCATCCAGTCGCCAGCTGGCACGGTGGAGCATATCGGGATTTTTCGCGAGTTGGCGGGGCAGCCTTTGGCACGTGGCTGGCGTGCTACTTGGGCCCCCTACTGACTGCGGTCGGCCAACGGCTGGCACCGTGCTTCGGATCCCGCTACCCTCCAGAATGAGTTACCCGGTACAGTATCGCCCAGAGTCCAAGACCGGTTCTGAATAGCGCAACTGACATCCTCCAATTCCCCCAAAGGTACTGGCACTCCCACACACTGACGGAACGCAGCAAGCTACTTGGCGCCAGACTTCGGTGGGATGGTGGTCGCGAGCCAGGCGGCCCCTTACGGAGCCTTCCACCGCTTGGTGGGATCGTTCAGCCGGACTTATCCACAGGCAAGCCTGTGTTGCCGTTGCCCGGGGTGGACCGCTAGGAGGTAGATCCCATACACCCCAGGAGCTAGGAGGTAGATTCAATAACGGAATATGTGGGAGAAATAAGTTAATCATATATAACATAATACAGTATCGTTGACTACGGAACAATCAAAACAGAGGAACTCATAATAAATAAAACCAACGTGTGCTGTATTCCCGTGTTGCGTCGATCATTTATTTCTTTTCCAATCAAAGGCACCCGCGCGGCGCTACGCGACGCGACGAGACGCGACGTAACAGGAAATGTTTGAAAACGTGCGAATTTTCCTAATGTTATTGTATCGGAAGACGAAACTCCTACGTTTAGCTCGAGCGTGTCCTGCAGGAAGGTTCTCGCGTGGATCCAATTTTGTTCTCATTTCCTCTGCCGGCGCCACGGAGGGGCGATGGCGGGTGCTCGCGGCTGCGGTCGCGGTGACCCGCGTTCGACGCCCGCCGCGGACTGTCCATCCATCAACCTAAGCCTCGTTAACTTCGAGAGCGCTCAGTTTTAATCGTACTTAGCTTTCGTTTTTCTGTTCCTGTATAGCGGAATGATAAATGGGATGATTTATCGACGGCTGTTTTCCGCGATGGAGCGCGTCGGCCGGACGGACGCTCGACTAAAACCGACGACGTTTTTGCCTAGTTTGATTTATATTTTCCGAGCGTATCGTTATTTTTTATTTTCGAACGTAATCTAGCAAAAAATTACAATTAATTAAACGTTAATAGTAAAAGAGTTTTTATGCGAACATTGTGAGTTAAATGTTTCTAAAACGGTCACGTTATTAGACCTGTATAGTTTAAAGTCATATTTTTACTAAACAAATAAACCAAACTAGCACCAGGCTGCGTGGCGAGCGGTGTAACCATCAATTAGGTTTTCCGAATTAATATTTATTTGACGTTTATGTCGTTGGCTTTTTGCCTTTTCACACGTGGAGTGGTCGAGCGAGCGGCGGTAAAGTGTTGTTGTTACGTCATCGTTGCTGTCTCGTCTGCTTGTTGCTCATTGCATAATGCACAAACTTTGCACGGTAATCATTTTGAGAAGGCCCAGCATTTCAAAGTTTCTGGTTTTATGCATTTAAAACTGGGTCTATCTATAGAAATTATTAGATCACGACATCTTTTCACCCTGCTGCAACTTTATTGTTAAAATTAGGCAACCATTGCTCTTGTAAAGTTTACGCTGATGCCGCATAAAAGGCTCATAATTTACATGGTAATGTTTTCCATTTCCCGACTCCGGCACGTGCGAGAGCGGTCGGAGCGGCATAATGAAGTGACGGAGTGACGGCCGCATACTAAACGCGCGACTCATGACTCCCGCACCCGCTCTCACCCGCGATGGATTAACAAGCACACGCACTCCATTTACATCCGTTCAAACAAGTACCGTTTTTACTTTATCAAACACGCGCAAGAACGAACTTTGTCACTGTACAGTACAGTAAAATTTGACTCGTAGCACCTCGCACTCAGGTGGTGAAGAATTTTGGTAGAAAAAAGGGTGCTTGATTATTGGAAAATAATAATAGAGAGGTTATTTTAATTTCATCACAACACGACATAAGACCTCATTTTGATGCAAACTTGGATCACAAACACAAGTCGTTGAACTAATGACGAAATGATATGCGTAGTCATGTTCAATTAGAGTAGTGCAGTAGCGAGCACACACCGCCACGCTCCACTGCTCGGTGTGCGCCAGACCAAGTGTGTGACCTGCAACATGGCGGCGCGCTCCTAACTGCATCGTTTAGTTTGCAGCGCGGGAAAATGTGCTCTAATTTCCACAACGATGCTATTTCTCAACAAAACGCAGACTCACGCTCATTGCGGTACTGCGGGTTGTACCTTCTTTGCCTTTTAATGCAAGTTCCATAACAAATGTATCGTGATCCGGGTTTCAATAGCTAGTTGTAAGCGGCAAGTCCCAGCTTAGTGCGGACCAGAATCTGGCCATTAAATGTTTGACGAAGAGCAGTTTCCACTCGGCCGATGAGCCATCCGTCGGCAATTGAATTAATGAGATCGTCGTAACGAGCCAGTACGAGGAGAGGGAGTCCCAGAATGGGGGAGGGGGTAGTCCTGGACAGCACTTCCCACATTTGCATATTAATCTATTAGGCCTCAAGTTCGACGCTGGGTCCCCGGGGATTTGAAAGCGATCCCGTCTTACTCCACTCGGCTCGGGTTTGTTTTGTACGTTTTATGCGGAAGACAAATTAGTTTACGATCTTATTTGGCTGGTCCGGCTTTTATCCCTCTCCCCCCGCACCGTGACGCCTAGAAGGGGGAGGAGGGGTGATGGGTGACCGCAGGCTGCCCCCGTGGGAACAACAAGTACTGGACACGTATAACGGGATTAATTAAAACTAAACTAAAACTCTGAAATGTTATAAGGACAGTTGGATTCCTACTGATCTTAGCTTGTAATGTGCGCGGTGGAAGGCTCCGTAAGGGGCCGCCTGGCTCGCGACCACCATCCCACCGAAGTCTGGCGCCAAGTAGCTTGCTGCGTTCCGTCAGTGTGTGGGAGTGCCAGTGCCTTAACAGGCTTCTTCTGGGTGAGCTCGCTCCATCTTAGACTCTGTCTCTGTCCTATGACCTAGACTAGAGTCAAGAGCAAACCCATCATTAATAAAAAAAAGAAAACGCTTTTCTAGAAGTTTGGATTGGTCTTTTTAGCTTTCTGGATCAGTTTTTTCGAGGAGACGATATAGTGCGCAGGCATCTTTCATGTGAATTTAAAATCATGTGTAAGAATTTAAGTTAGAATGTACGTGTAATAATCAAATTAGCATGTTGAGGAATTTAATAATTTTATCCAGCAACTCGTAGCACACTCCCTGGAGGTACTCATGTGATGAGGCAGCGTTGTCAGTAACAGCGTGTCGGATAATTAATTGAGAGCTGGCTGTTACTGGAGATTGGAATCATTTATTTACAGAACGTGAGACGATGCCGCTCATTATTGTTTGTGAAACTGAACGCCTTTGTGCTACGAAATAACGAGACGTCATATCATTACATACGTTTGTATGTACTCACTCACTGAGACACAGTGCATTGCTATACTGACGAAACATAAAATAGCTCTCTTTATAACATATTTCAAAGTCGAAAGTAAATACATACTTTTGCACAAACCTTTTTTCATTAATGAATTTGATATTTATACAGATTAGTCCACTGCTAATTGTTTCCATATATGTCATACCAAAATTACGCCTCATTTTAAAAATTTACGTGTTGCTCCAATAATAAAACATACCCTCAGCCGAACAACCAATGACACAAATTTCCATTGCAATATAATAAGTAACTAGCCAGTCGGAAGCCGAATGAAGGAATCTGAAATATGCTTTGGTGGCATTCCTTCCGCCTTCCGCAGAACCGTTTACCTGCACCCCCCGCACCTCGCTCCCCCGCGTCGTCATCATGTCAAATTGAAAAAGTATTGAGAAAGGGACGTCGGTCGTAATGCTGCTACCTGCCGACCCATCGACCTCATAACTATCCTTTTCCCGAACTTATTCAAGCAAGCTACCTTTGGCTATTCAATGATACGTCGCCCAGGGAAATGACAAACTAATATTAGTTGGGGTCGGGTTACAAAAGGAAATCGCCCTCAACCTGTCTATCACTCGCCGTTCGCCGTTCGCTACGCAAATAACCCATTGACTCTAAAACTCTAGGAAACTAATATTTTCGCTTACCGTATTTTTTTCCTCTTACGAAATTCAGGATTGGCCTTTAGAGAACTTTCACTAAAGCAAAACCTTTATATGGGAGAGGAAAGATCTCAAAGCGCAAAAAGAGCGTCATTTGTACTATAAGTCGCAATATGGCAAATTCAGGAATTCGGTAGTATTCCTAGGAATTTGGCCATACGGCATATTCGTTGTCTTCATTCTACCATCGTCCCAAAAAATGGGAAATTTGACATAATTCCTAGGATTTTGTCCGAATTCAAAAAATTATTTAGGAATTATTATAAACTTAATTGAGCATCGTCGTGACAATTTTAATTACTTGTATGATTTTTCCTTGTTTGTTAACAAAGAAAGAACAAATGACGAAGGTATTGAATTATTAAATAAAATTTTCTAGAGTCATTCCACCAATCGATCCCTCATCATTTAGTAGTCAAGCTTTCAGATGGGTTGATTTTTTAAGACATCTTTAAAAAACCTTTAAAAGCTTTTTCAGTTTGCAAACAATCACTAACAGGCGTGGCAAAGTTGTATTCATGTCTTTGTTAAAAATATTTTATTATTAAGATTCTTCGTTAATTATTCCTTTGTTTATGGTAAAAAAGGAAAAACCAAAAAGTGCACAGAAACATAATCATGACGACAATTAGAATTTTAACAGCGTTTTGCCATGTTCCTATACTAATTTAGAAATTCGATCAAAATCCAAGGTATTTGAAGTTTGGTTGTAATGATGGTAGAATGACATCACGATTTTGCCTTATTCCGGCTTTTGGCCAAATTCCTGCGACATACACTTCAGGCGGAAAACCAGGCTCTGACCCGCACACAAAACAAATGGATTTCAAGACAGCCAGTTAGGTGAACGTGTTGAGATTAATTGGCGGAATGAGATTTGTATTCGTTGACCCAAACTCGGTAGTTCCAACTGTCAGTTAAGTTGGGGTTAGTTCGATAGTGCAAATAAAGTTAGTGTCAAGTCATGTGGTGCATGAGTGTGCAATGTGCATTTGGCTTGGGCGCTCGGGTATGGACGTGCGCTGAGTTAGTATTCCCGGCGCGGGTTGCTGAGCGCGGTTCGGGGCTGTCCGTAGTCCGCACCTATTCGAGTAGATATCTGAGCGGGCACTTTCTCTCGTCCAGCTTTAAGCAACAGCTCACGACTCGCCTTCAAGTAGCTGAGTGCTCAACACTCTTTATAATAATAAAAGCGAATTCTATGAAGTCTCTCAAGAGGCTTTTAAATCCAATCGTCGTCAGCTTCCATCATAAGAGCGCCAAAATAAATATCGCGCTCAAATTTCGTAAATTATACTGAAGGACCGTCGTAAGTATGCTTCATTTACTTTGCCATTGTATTATAATAAAACAACTATTAAATGATTATTTGGTGAGTAATGCGAAGTATCTTTTTGGAGAAATACGATTAATTAGCTTTAAGTGGAGTTTCAATATTGAAAAGCAAATCATTTAAATGTTTAAATATTCATCTCTTTCATTATCCTCGTTTTTCTCTAGTCTGAGTAGGTTTAATATTATGATTTTAACTTTGTAATAAGATTTATGACGAGATATTTTTATGTGAAAGAAGGTCTCTGTCTGTGTAATAGCAGGGCCAAAGGTAACTAAGAATTCGATTGTTGATGAAAAGTAAAGTAGGTGGAGTATGACAACATGGCATATATTATTTTTTACATTTATGATTACCTGAGATATTGTTTGTTAAGAATGAATGAAATTAGCAAAGGGTGTTCAGTAACAAACCACAGGCAGCAGCGCCGCGAATGCGGCCCGTGTTGCGGCTGTCAGTAGCTGCCGCTAGCCGCCTCCTCGACGTGCTAGTTACGAGAAGCTGCCACTAAACTCCAGGCGTCCTGTAAACCCGCCGCACCCACACTACAGGCTCCACCACCATTCAAATTGTTTAGAAATTAAACCTCCATAATAAACTTGTCATGCTTTCCCCCGACATCCAAGTCCACTTCCACCAGCCACAAACTCAACCACAAAACTCATAATTTTAACTTCTTAAGATTTTCAAATCTTTTTCTTCTTCTTTTTGAGTGGGACATCGAGTCGACGAACGATCTGATGAACCTTGGTGTAAGAGTTTTTCAACCGCCTACTACTACTTGCAGGCCTCTGACATGGTTGTGTACCGGCCGCTGTCTAAGTAATCATAGACAGCAACCGGGACCCATGGCTTAACGTGCCCTCCAAAACACGAAACTATCTTTCTTATGGACAATCAGGTGGGTCAGCCAGCCTGCAATGTTCTAACAAGACCGAGACTGGGAACAAATTCACAAAGTGATATATCAACTTTGTGAGTGCCCCACCGAGAATTGAACCCAAAAACCTTGCGCCGCAGGCAGTTGCATTACCTTCGATGACTGATACATATATATTTCGACCAGAAATTCCCACTGCGCCACAACAGCCACAAAATAGAGCCGCCGTCAATACTTAGGTACTTTGTGCATCAGTCGTCATTGCAATAAAAACTATGTATAATGTTATTCCCCATGCATCCTCATCTTAACGTTGTCGCTTGAACAATTGCTTGCAGCATTTTGTAATACGTGTCCGTTTTATACTTCATTTATCAACAAATCTACAGCATCGTTCCCGAGGAGATAAATATTACGTTATTAATATTTCGTTAATATTAGTTTTCGCTAGGGTCCTCGCTGCCGCTCGACGCTAGATGGCGGTACTAGTACATACATATACGTAATTCAGCGCCTTGCCGCGTCGCCAGCCCTACGCCGCCGGTACAACGCGCGCCTGATGTATCACACCGACCACGTAATTTGATTTCACACTTATCCTGTCACAAGATTTTCATGATTTCCTTAAATGCCTACTGGAAACAGCACCGTTATTTTACCTATTAGGTTCCTATTATATAAAAAAATACTTAGCGTTTGTATTCGAGTGATAAGTTTCTTATGAACTTTGAAACAAATAAGGCAACTTTTGATATAACATTGTTGCTTAGTTGGGTCAGTGCGTGGTAGGTAACAAGTTTACTGGGCGCGGCGCGCGCTCTAATCACCGGCCTCGTCGATACAAAAGCCGTGATTGCTCGCATGCGTCGCGATTACTTGCCAGCCGCTTGCTTTTATTTTTTGTTCTGTGCTATTGGAATAACAGCCGGCGCGCAGCCGCCAATACTTATTTTGTGTAACAGCCTTCATCATTCGTATGTTTTTTTATCATGCTTTTCAAAGCAAAAACTGAATGAAATCTTCTACAACATGAAATGCTACACGTAATTTTTTTGGCAGACGCTAGCAAACTTTATAACATTGCGGAGCTGATTTAACCCTCTTTACCCGTGTCGAGCGGCATAAGACAGCCGATTAGCGACCTCGGAGTCTCGGCACCCGGGGGTTCCAAACCCGGCGCGGCCAAATGAACACGACAGCTCTTCACGAGCCGACGGACCCTCCGATCGCCCCTTGAATACTGTTAAATACCAATAGGCAAATGTTAAGCTAGGTAGGTACTGTATTTGAAGTATCTTCTGCACGAAGTTAGCAATTTGGTTGTGAAATGGTCTATTCGGTTGGGTTTGTTTCATAAACAGAAATGTCTGGTTGGTTGATGCTTGAGTAAAAAATGTTTCATTTATATTTAACCGGTAATATGGTATCTCAGTCAGGCAGGCACCAGTGCCCCTCGCTATAATTTGACACACGCATTACGCAGGTACCCGTCAGGTCAGTAATATTTCAGCTCGCGCCTCGCGGTCGGAGCGGCGCGGTGCGGAGCGGAGTGGCCATTTTACGCCAAACGCTGATGTTATCTGGCGCGAGACATATTTCGGGCGGGTCGACCTCCAGATTTACCTCTGCTAACGTCACACAACTCCAATGAGTCCAACAATTTTAACAAGCAGGTAGTGAAACAAGAATGATCACTCAATAAAAGCAATTTACTACAGCTCCAAAAATTTAAGCGCAGCATTGTAGGAAAATTGTGTTGGTTTTAACATCGTTAAGTACACTTCAGCGTAAAGTTCGGTTTGCGTTTACTGCCTTCCCGGAACCGGAACTAAGCGCTTCATCAACGGAAATTTATGTTCTGTTATGACACACAGATTAACTCAAATGGTTTATGTTTTCATTTGCTTTTAGATGGACTGCGCTTTTAGCATATTTGCATGCCATTATCTTTCCTGATTATAATAAATCACGATTCAAACTATGATGTTTACCTAGATAATGCCTGTTCACTTTGGCACGTTTGGAAAGTGTCTGGAACAGATCCTAGAATTTGTATTATTACCAATTTTACAAAGTAGAGTTTTCCACGTGGGACGATATCCCTGTGTGTTGTCGTGGGCGCTTGTTTGCTCGTTGTCGCTCGTTGCTCGTTGTCGCGCTGTATAATGCATTATGCCACTTCACTTCACTATTCACACCTCCACACGACACGACCCACTTGCACGTACGACTTGGCGCCGTTATATCATGAATATCTTTTGCTAGACTATTCTATAGGTTTAAGTGATGAACGAAGTATAAAGTGGCAGAGTTCATATAAATGAAATAACATCCCAAATTATCTCATATGATCAGGAATTATCTTTTGAGAGAACTAAAATTGCACCGCAGTTTGTGACTTTGGGTATCAGTACTGCCGACACATCTACCGGGAGAGGTTCGAACCCTGCTTGCGGTCAAATTTGTAAGTTCTCCAAATGACAGAATCGTTTTGGCAAGGAAATTGAGGTGTACTCACAAATCAAAGTGTTTGGTAACAATACTTATACTAATTTAGTTATCATAATCTCTAGTAAAACTAGGTTAACCAATGCAACAGAAAACTGATATACTGATGCAAACTCATGTTCCAACAATTTATTTATTTTAAACAAAACTCGAAAAATATGAAAGAACACTAATGTGACAGAACATAAAAAATTACATGGAACTAGTGTGTACTCCTATGCTAAGGAGTACTTGTAAAATCCTTGCATAGTTGTCTACGTCTAACGTCTTTGTCAAATGACACAATCATTATCTTGATCTGATGTTTCTCAATAAATATCCTTTCATTTTAGTATGTACTCGTTTATCCAAAAAATAATGATCTAAATGTAGGGGAGATGGGGGCATGTTTGGATGCTGAAGGTTAGAAGTTCAGTACAACGTACTAGAACCCGGATAAGAATATGTTTATCCTGTATAAGGATTTATTTGTCAATACCTTGCATTATCTTATTTATCTGTGATACCTTGGATCAAAAGTTGACAATGTTACAGAGTGAGGTTTACTGTTCAAGGAAATAGGCAAACCGGAATAAAATGTGTACTAAAATTTCCTTTTTTGTCAAATCGTATTTCCGGTATCGGCTGTAAATAATCTCACGATTTTGATCAAAATGTACTATTATATTAACATTTAACAAGATCCCAAACATTAATGTTTGATTATGTCCCCAACATGTTGAAGTGTTTCAAAACGCACTTAAACAAATTTTCATTTTTCTTTTTGAAAAGAAAGTTCAATAACGTATGAAAGCATGATCAAGACACAGTAAAGTAGTGCAATATTTTTTGCGGAGCAGCGCTAAGCTTTGTACTGTTTGGAATAAAGCGTGTGTCCTTAGCGACGTTGTGTCAAAGTCTTTTTTAAAAGCTTTTATTTAACTTGCAGTGTATGTAAGTATGTAAGTAAGTAAGTAAGTAACAATGTTTGTTCGGTGCAAATCTTGCAAGTTTAATTTGAACCACTTCTCGGTATCCGATTGAGTTGAAATTTTGCATATTGGTCCAGAACCGATGACAATGCATGTTAATCATAAATTTGACCTGATGCTGCTGCCAGGATCGGCTCCGTACGAGAGATCTCCTCAGCCGTTTATAGCTGGGACACAACATTTTGTATACGAATTCGTTTATTATAGGCAGTTGGTAGGCCCACCATGAATTAGACGCTACATCCAGGGTTGTCTTCGAACTATGGAACTCCTCAATATTCAACTGCTGGGACTTGCAATTTTGTATACGAATTCGTTTATTATAGGCAGTTGGTAGGCCTACCATGAATTAGACGCTACATCCAGGGTTGTCTTCGAACTATGGAACTCCTCAATATTCAACTGCTGGGACTTGCAATTTTGTATACGAATTCGTTTATTATAGGCAGTTGGTAGGCCCACCATGAATTAGACGCTACATCCAGGGTTGTCTTCGAACTATGGAACTCCTCAATATTCAACTGCTGGAACTTGCAATTTTGTATACGAATTCGTTCATGATAGGCAGTTGGTAGGCCCACCATGAATTAGGGTCACGTCAATAGAAGGCCTCCTGATAGAAGAATTAGACTGTTCGAAATTAACTGGGACTCGGCCATGTAAGGCCGTACGCTCGCTCACGCGGTTTCACGCGCGGGACGTCCCGCGCGGGCCAGATTTGACAAAACACAAGATTGGCGCCCCGTGACGCGGCCTGCGGTCACCCGCGCCGCGGCTTCAGCAACTCGCGACATAGTAATACGCGACGGGTAATAATGGCGGCGATGTCAGACCGCCGCGCGGATCCCGCAAAACCGCGTAAGCGAGCGTGGCGTACGGCCTAATAATGACGCCATCAATGAAATGAAAAGACTAAGACATATTACAAGCTAATTCTTCTATTAGGGATGCCGAGGAGTAGGTACCAACCTACTTCTATAGAATATAAAAGAAATAATTATACTTTATCCTAATGTTAGTTTTCCCCGTGCCTTAAGTTTTTCTATTGAAGGTCTCTCCGTTTTATAGAAAGACTTTCGTATTGATCAATAACTATCGTAACATAAACTAAAAAATATAAAATAAAATTATGAAAAAAAAACTTTTAAAACAAGCTTTTATTTAAGTGCTCTGAAAAGATGAAAATAAAATTTTGAATGACATTAACCACATTCATTTATGACTTTACAGAAATGAAAATATAATAAAAGCTTGTCGCGAAACTTTCAATTTGTGATTGAAATTTTGTAATAAGGTACGCACCTAACTGTAATTAGGTAGTTTCTTCTAGGCATCGCGACAAGCTTTTATTATATTTTCATTTCTGTAAAGTCATAAATGAATGTGGTTAATGTCATTCAAAATTTTATTTTCATCTTTTCAGAGCACTTAAATAAAAGCTTGTTTTAAAAGTTTTTTTTTCATAATTTTATTTCTCCATTTGGCTCGACCTTTGCTGAGCTGTTTCTTTGTAAATGCAGAGTTCTGATCGGTCGGTATGTGTTTCCGCGTGAAAGCAGTTCTGTAGGGTGGAGGGGGCGACGGGGGCGGGCGGGGGTGAGGGAGGGGGAGGTAAAGGTTACAAACACCGGAAAGGAGAAACTACATTTTCCTTTCGCCGCGTTCAGTAGTTTAGGAAATAAGGTTTTAAGGGTCCGCTATTTCACCACTGAAAGCGGATTACCACGCCTTTAAATTAAATTTGAACGACATGGAAAATGAGCTTTTCCGTTTCAGGTTTACATGAATACCTAAACGTAAGCAGTTTCCTTTGAACGGAAATATAGTACGTAGATATCCTAGGGCTGGAAACATTTACATAATTTCGATGTAGATTCTCTACATATACTAGTTCTTACAACCTTCAACGACGACCTCAGTAAAAGAAGACAATACGATTTTATTTTATGGTTCTTTGGAGGTGTAAGGAGGCAGGGATGAAAAGGGGATAAAAGTCCACGGCCAAAAATATGGGTGTCGTAAAACGGAGCTATCAATCTGCGAGCGCACAATGGTCGGCCTTTTCTCCTCATCTGCCACTCGTCTGTAGGAACGCAGGCAAATTGAGCAGACGCTAATGTTGTTGTCTGTATCCAGACAGTTTATTCGGGCCCATAAAGCGACAAGACGTCTTTGTTGGGACTGCCCCCGTCATGTAAGGACAGCTATTTAGTCTTGGGTAAAGCAATAAGCGCATAGTTTAAGTTGTTGTTTATCCGTTTGGTCTCGAGTTGAGAGGATGGGATGGAAACGATTTTTACTGGAAATGCCAACAAGCTTTTTTTGTTCTTTCTACTTTGAAACGTTTCTTATACAAACATTTGATCTTCGCTAGAAAAGAGCCGAATTTGGATCACTTCACCTATTATATTTTAACCTCTTATAAAAGGTTGTGCCCATAAAGTCGCCAATCTCGCTACTAATTTATTTATCTTGGCGGTGAATGTTCTGTAGAGATATAGAGCTTTTAAGGAGCGATCCCGGCTTGTAGCGCGAGCAAACAGAACGAGCGGCGCGAGGCGGCTGGGAGCAGCCACAGTAGGTACATATATATACAGGCTAAAGCAGGAGTGAATTTCTAAAACTATACGAAGCTCGCTCATATAGAAGCACGACAACGTAAATGACAACACTAATATCGTGCGTCACTATTCTGTGTTAGTCCAGCATACCGGGAGAATTAAAATAACGGCTGGATTGATTGTTGATTCAAAATTACTCGTTACTCAACAGGCATGATAAGCTATGTACAAAAAATATAAGTCCAAAAAATAATCTGTTAAGTGAAAGTGAAACTCGCGCACGTAGGGATTTGTACCATTTTCTTAAAAATGCAAAAATATGTAAGTATGAGAGTCCCGTTAAACAATAATGTTATTCTGTTTTTTATTATTTGTTGTTATAGCGGCAATAGTAATACATCTTTTGTGTATATTTAATCTGTTTTACTATCACGGTTTGTGAGATACAGCCTGGTGGCAGACAGATGAACAGACAGCCGAGTCTCAGATATAAGGTCCGGTGTTGACCATTGGGTACGACGGAACCCTTAAAAAGGAAAAAATACTTGTTTAAATTTCACATTCAAGTTATGGATAATCCTACTGCTTTAGCTTATTTATGTATTACTGTGGCTTGGCACACTCGAGCAGATTGGCACCCCGCGCGCCCCGCCCCGCGCGCCCGGGCACCGCCGCCGCCGCCGCCGCCTGCAAGCCGCGATACACTTTACCAAACCTATCGGCGCTTTGCCTCCTTTCGCAACGTTCAAGTGATCTTCGGTCAGAGATTTAACTTGCACGAAATGATTCACTTGAAGTGAGGGGTGCTCGTCTATTGAGGGCGGAGAAAAAAAGAAGGTAAATTTTAAAACCGACCACTAGACGATATTATCGTGTTACTGAAGCAAGTCGTCTGCAAACAAGCCGTGAGTTCGTCTGAGAGAATTCGACTCGAGTTTTTTTATAATTTGATGCCACAACTTTTGTTGTTTGAGTTGTTGAGTTGACGAGACACATAATTTGTGGCATGTCTTCTGGATATTAAAATTGACATTTTCCATAAACAAAACGCAGATAAGTATTATTTGCTTACTTAGTTACTTATTTCCTACGACCTTTTGTTAAACCATTTGATACCATAGTTTTGCTGCACCATTCGCGACGCACCATTTTTTATCATTTATGCTAAATACTAAAGCAAATCTAAGTAACGATCTTTAATACAGTTTGTTATAATGGTAGAGAAGGGCAGTGGGCAGTGGGCAGTGGGCAGTGGGCAGTGGGCAGTGGGCAGTGGGCAGTGGGCAGTGGGCAGTGGGCAGTGGGCAGTGGGCAGTAGGCAGTGGGCAGGCGGGAAGCTGGGCCCCACGATCCCGCGATCGCTATTGGCTGTTTAAGCGAAAAATTATACGAGAGTTCTAAATTAATTTTATGTGTTTCTTTAACTTTGTTTCAAACAAGACTTGTTTTCCCTTGATGCAAATAAAAATGACTTTTATAGCCATTTTAAAGATTGTGAAATATTGAGAGTTTTGTTGGAAATTATTTATACATACACTTGCCTCAGTATAAATGCATGAAACGTAACACGACTGTGAATAATGTAAATTGCCCACGTCGGAAACGTTCACAGTGATACGTAATTCGTCGTATTATTGCACCCCACATTCTCTCGGCAAAGTTACACGTAGAATACATTAGGAATCTCGTATTTTAGTCGGTACTGAGTGGAAGCGACAAGAGATGACGGAGCGAGTAGTGGCTGGCGTAGCAGGCAGGAAGGAGCTCGTAGCACATTGTAGCGGCGTAGCGGGTAGCGGGATGTAGCGGGTAGCAGGCAGGATGTAGCGAGTGGGTCGGATGTCGGCTGAGCGCTCGTGTTCGGATCTAATGCGAATCTTTGATCCGATCTGGAGTAATGGCAGCGAGCTGTGAGTGGACGAGTTCAAACTGTAATTCCAGATGTTGGCTCGGTATCGAGTGGCGGGGAGCGGGAACAGAGCCGCTTAATGTCTTACTGAGTAAATTGGCCATTTCTCGTCTGCGAGATACGTTTCTGTCGGTTTGTTGTGTGGGTTCACTATTAACAGATCGGATTTATTTGATTGGATACCCTACAGATATCAGATCCTTAAAGTTTGATCATTCAGTTGTATATTTGTTTGTACGGTTTCCTACCCTACTTCAGAAAATGAAATTAATTAACGAATAGGATTGGGTTGCTTTGTAACTTTCTTTACGAATATCAATTAGGAACTTTATTGGTTTGATCTTATTATTAGTGACATAGAAATAACTGACGTTGAACACTAAAAGTACTCAATCCTTTGAAATTTCCGGGCTGATTACCTAGTCACAAGGAACTGCGAATCAAAACTTACTGCTCTATCTTAGATTGTGCGTGAAAAGCATTTAATGTTGTCTGAAACAATGGGTATGTTGACAAGGGCCTAGTTCACGCCGAGTGTTTGGAAAGGGGGAAGGGGACTTAGGGTGGGGGGGGGGGGGAGGTACAGTAGAGAAGCGACATCTCGACGTGTCCGGAGCAAGCGACGCGCCCTCGAGCCACCGCGCGTCTGCTGGTGACGCAAGGGGTCGATTTGTCTTGCTCTTTGCTTACAGAACCAACGTTTTTGCTGACCCGAATAAGGTCACCTATTATGTACATCGTTCGATATATCAATTGGCACTGAACTGTGGATGATTAACGATGTGGTGAACTGTACATTACTTTCTATCAACAAACATATTGAAAATGTATCATGTCCGAGTAAACCAAACTATAAAAATGACGTTTAATTTATGCACACGTATGGAAGCCAGATGAAAATCGTTGCCATATAAACGCAACGCTGAAGTACACAGATACCGTGACTGCAATCCTTACTTATTATTCCTTGTGTTTGGGGAAGATTTTGAGAAGAGAGGATGTTTTGGTAAATGTGATGTATCTGTTTGTTGCAGCCAATCGTCGCGTGATGGCGCATGGAGTGGTGCGGGGCGCGGTGCTGGGGCGCGTGGCTGCTGCTCGCGGCGCTGGCGCACGCCGGGCCGCGCTACAGCTCGCGCATCGTGCACACGCATGCAGGTACACACGCACACGTACACGCACACGCACACGTGCTACAGCTAGCGGCGCGGTGCTGGGGCGCGTGGCTGCTGCTCGCGGCGCTGGCGCACGCCGGGCCGCGCTACAGCTCGCGCATCGTGCACACGCATGCAGGTACACACGCACACGTACACGCACACGCACACGTGCTACAGCTAGCGGCGCGGTGCTGGGGCGCGTGGCTGCTGCTCGCGGCGCTGGCGCACGCCGGGCCGCGCTACAGCTCGCGCATCGTGCACACGCATGCAGGTACACACGCACACGTACACGCACACGCACACGTGCTACAGCTAGCGGCGCGGTGCTGGGGCGCGTGGCTGCTGCTCGCGGCGCTGGCGCACGCCGGGCCGCGCTACAGCTCGCGCATCGTGCACACGCATGCAGGTACACACGCACACGTACACGCACACGCACACGTGCTACAGCTAGCGGCGCGGTGCTGGGGCGCGTGGCTGCTGCTCGCGGCGCTGGCGCACGCCGGGCCGCGCTACAGCTCGCGCATCGTGCACACGCATGCAGGTACACACGCACACGTACACGCACACGCACACGTGCTACAGCTAGCGGCGCGGTGCTGGGGCGCGTGGCTGCTGCTCGCGGCGCTGGCGCACGCCGGGCCGCGCTACAGCTCGCGCATCGTGCACACGCATGCAGGTACACACGCACACGTACACGAACAGGCACACGCACACGAACACGTGCTACAGCTAGCGGCGCGCTGCTGGGGCACGTGGCTATAATGAATCCTCAGGAGCCCAGCTAAATTACAAAATATACCCACATTTTTAATTTCCATTACAGAATAATTTAATGAAGAGAGGAGTCATCAAGGTACTCTTTGTATTATTTGCCTCTTGTCCTGTCCTGTTTATATAACGCTCTTTCACTCACTTCAAACGTATAATATGCTCTATCCAAAGCCATAGGAGCGCTCCATTCGTTATCATAAAACCACACAGTCGACGACCCAGCGGATTTCAAGGAAAGGCGATCCATACTGAATGGTGAGTCCGTATTTATTTAAATATTCATCCTTTTACTTACATCGTAAGTATGGAAATGTAATACAAACCACAAACCGCACTCAACGTAATCCTTGGGTTTTGTTTTGCGATCAGCCGGTTGGCCGGGGCGGTCAGGCGCTCCCGGAGGTTTAATTTCGCCGGGATCCGGAATCCGGGACAATCCAATCAGCTCGCCGGGACTCGGGACGCGGGCGACGCCGGAACATCGCGCCCAAATGACGTCGTTCATTTTGTATAAGGGTTCCGTACCATTGGCAAGCGGGATTCAATTAATTATTGCTGCTACTTGGAGGTTAAGAAATTGGACGGAATCGCTTAAACCCGGCGGCACGCGGCGTGATTCCAGCACTGATTCATTGTTAGCCCAAGCAATTACTCACCTGTGAAAATTATACAGCTTTGGTTTAGTTAGAATAACAAGGGTTAACATCAACGTGCACACGGTAAATTGATTGAAAATTAAACAACTCTCTTGATTGCTTAGTTATATTAATTGGTTCCTTTCTTATTTCAAATATAGTGAGCTTTTCACTTTCAGCTACCCAATCGTCTTTAGGTGACCAGTTCAGTATCCCGGGGAATTTGAGAACAGTATGTACAGGTACTAAAGTATCCTATGAGAAACCTTCAACACTATCACGGCCATACATTGACCTTGTCGTGTGTTGTGCTTTTGGAAGGTAGCTAGTTGACAGTGCGCTTTGTTGCAGGAGCCATCCGCGGCATCATCGTGGAGCCGATGTCGCGGCGCCTCGAGCCGGTGGAAGCGTTCCGAGGCGTCCCGTACGCGGGGCAGCCCCCCCGCCTGCGCGCCCCCCCGCCCGCGCCCGCCTGGCCCGGCACGCGCCTCGCCGACGCTTTCGCGCCCGTCTGCCCGCAGAACTACCCCGACATATCCAACAAGTAAGATCAACAACCACAACCAAACTTTACTTCTTTAACCAAACTCAACTATTATTTTGCTGTGACAATTGTCATGTCGTGTAGCCAGCATCAAAAAAATACACTATTTTAGGGGCAGCTAAACATGACGACGTTGCTTAAATTGCTCCCGGTTTATTTTTATTATGCTTCTCAATGAAAGGCTGTTCTCTCATTTGTCGTCGTGTCGTTCCGTTTTTTTAACGCATATGTCTGTCAGATTCAAGGAAATTGCGAACGACAACGACAAGTGAGAGAACCACCAAAATCGGGTGATTCAGACTGCAATGTCCTCACTAAAATAGTAACAAATTTACAAAGCGATAATATGTATCTATCGCAGGTAATTGATAAAATCAGCAGATAATAATAATAAAATGCCTTTATTGTACATAACTGTACTCTCAAGTACGTAAATGTACGGTAAATGTACTCTAAAGAGATTGTACAGAACGTGAGCATGAAAATATAATTATGTATCAAAAGGTGGGAGGCTCAGTTATTGCAGAACAGGTTACCAAAGGCCACCTGTCTGCACTGATTTTCAGCTTTGACTTTCTCATTTCAAAAATTAACATATTTGCCAGATGGCGAATATTTAACTCAATTTATTCATAAACCACGAAACTATTTTAGGAAAGTTCTTGACAAAAACGTGAGTTTACGTTTGCTTAGTTTCATGAATCATGACAAATGGCACAGTGCCGGTTTTTGACCGAAAACCTAGAACATTTCAGATTTATGATAAAATGGAGTTAAAGTTTTGCCATCTGCTAGAATTTGACCATTAAATTGAGTTTTGGATCAAAAACTGGACTTATCAACTCTGTGTGAATCCTCCCCAAAAATGGAACCAGGGACTTCCGGATCCTCTGGAAATGAACGCTTAAACCACTAGATCAAGGAACTGATAATTAATATAACGAAGGAGTGATATTATATTGATTTCGTTTGCGATGGATTCAATTTCGAAACGATTAATTAAAACTACCTATAGTACAAATACATACGATCCATTAGGAAACGTGTATAGACGCTTAAAAAACAGCAAACAATCGTGTCATTTCCTGCCAGCATTCAACAGACAAATCATACATTGAGGTACAAAAGTTCGTAATGCATATTGGAGAAAAAAAAAGAAAGTGGCAAGACCGGTAATGACTAGAATATTCATATTATACGGATTACGTAAGGGGAAATAAGGCCATTATTCAGAGACCAAAAAACGACCCTTATTTTATTATTTCTTTACGGTTTGAATAAAACTGACGGGGCGCAGCATTTTTGGGGCGCAACCGTGTTTATGGCAAATTTCAGGACAAATTATAATTATTAGTTAGTACTTATAGATTATTATCCTCTAGTTTTCGGTCCCAGTGGCACCGGGTAGTAAGGTTCTAGAGTGGCATCGGATTGGAATAATACACGGTCCGGGTTGAAAGGTCCTAGTCAGTTCTGGAGGATCGAATGTGTCTACGGTGTCATTTCTTTGCTCAGGTTGTGTAAGCCAATGAGTCAATGGTAACATCGAAATATACCTTGTGTTGTAGAGGTATAAAACAATGTATTACCCTTCTGAGGATAACTATTTAGAGACCAAAAATTACAGGATTTACTGTTGGAAATGGATTGAAAAACCTTTATAAACCTTTATTTACCGAAAAAGCAAGCCTTACAAATTCCTTTTCACTTAGGAATTCCCTCATTCACGTAAAAGGTTTCACCGCAACATACTTGTACCATATTGGTTTATATAATAATGAAGTAATTTACCTGGTGGAAGTGATTTTCAAATAAAATGCAAGGTCCAATAAAAGGTCAAATTCAATACAAGAACGTAATACGCAGTTGTTCAAATATCGACTCAAAAACTGAACAACTACTAAACTAAACAACTGAACCACATCGGAAATTAACTGAAATCTGAACAACAGCTTAACAACAACTGAACAACATCTTAACAAAAACGGAACAAAATTTAAACAACAACTTCCGATAGGTGCGGCGGAAGATGGCAATTTCAGTATTTAATTGGTAAACAGCACTTTGTTTAATTTTTAATTTTATCGAAAGGAGAGCCTTCTCATAAAGACATTACGCTCTTGTATTATAAAAGAAACTGTAATTTCCATAGGCAGAATGCTTAAAGCAGGTTTAAAATAAAAACAGTTGTCTTTACAACTATTTCTTTTTCGTGTTTATTATCACAATATGAGTGGAATCCAGATAATTTTAGGTTTTCGCGGTTGTTGTATGTATTCGCCGATTACGGGCGAAAACGGACACATCTCCAAAATGTTCCTAACATTCCTTTATTAGATTGACACGCGACAATGCCCAAAGGGCGTTTCTAGAAGGGGTGACAGCATATGACGTTAAGGTGCACTGTGATACGGTCTCTTAAGGTTCAACTACTAACAGAAATGTTTTACCGCTGGGAAAAAATCTTAAATTATTTGACAGCACGAGGCCAAAAGCAACAATCTTGAATTGCTTTATAACTTTGTAAATCAATCGTTACGTTACAATTCGTAACAGAATTCCAATTACAAAAGTTGGCAAAATGAAACAGGAAAAGAATGGAAAAAATCTCTCGATTATTTCTTCCTCCGTTTCTTGGTTGCTTTTTTAAGTTGAAAAGGCTCGTAGTAATTTTGCATTTCAAACAAGTTTATTGCTCCCTGTTCCAGAAATTGGAACCAACCTCATCGTAAACATCAAATACCTATCACAAAATTACAGACCGCTGGAATATTGCGATTCCCAGAGCGCTTGTATGAATAACCATGATTGAGGGAATGTTTACAAATTTTATTTATTTTGCGAAACACATACGGCTGTTCGACCCTGCTAGCTTTTAGAAATATGTATCTTGTCAAAATGTATCCCAAAGTAAATCTTTTCCGCATGAGGGTAATCCCGGGGGAAGGCCGGCCTCACCTGCCGCGCCGGGCAGGTTCACCCGCCAGCTGCCTGCTTCACTTATGAAACATATTCTTCATGTGTTTGAAGGGACTTCGGGAAAGGGTTAAAAGTTTACCCAAGAGATTTTATCTTTCGGTTTATTGGTGTAATATAAAAAGGGCCTTTGAGCATTAAATGTTTGTGAAACTTTATTACATGTATTTGTTGTTCGGCCGTGTCCAGCCGGGGTGTAACTCAGGATGTTGTGATGTTCAGGAGTGCAGCTCTGGCGCGGATGCCGCTCGGAGTATACCAGGAGTTGAAAGCGACGGCGCCGCTGCTCGCCAATCAGAGCGAAGACTGCCTCTATCTCAACATCTATGTACCCGGTAGCGGTAAGCTCTAGTTCTTTTATTTCTCTTTACTATTTTGCTTTGTTGGCTATGTGTGTATCATCTCGGCAGCAGACTAACCAACCGAACCATTTTCAGTGTCCAATTTATATGCGATTACTTAATCAGTCACACAGTCGGCAATAATTTAATTATAACTAAGCCTGGCTTCAGAGTTGTGCGAAGGTAGCTTAGTCGTAAGTGAGATTGTAAATGTACAGCGCTGTAGAACAAATTAAGGAGATTGCGCACGGCGGCCGGCATTGACGGCTAGTGTTACTACATTCGCCAGTAGGCAATTTTGCAGACGATCAGCACTACTGTATAATAGGCTAAATAGAGAATTAAACATCTACAATGAGATCTTCTTTGAGGCCAAAAAACTTATTCTAAACTGGCTTGAAGAAAAGAGTTACGTTGATATTGAGAAGATTCTTGACGAAATCACGTAAACTCTAATGAAATTCACACTGACACGCTCACAAACACACACACACACACACACACATACATACACACACAAACACTCAGGCACAAAGCGGACAAATATGTTCTTAGGTTTAACTTTTTTCATTTTGTTATCTTTTTAATTTAGATTAGTATTTTTTTCTCTTTAATTTTTTGTATTTTAATAAGTCATATGTACCTAGATAGGTTATAACTAAGCATTGGAGAGGAGCGGAGTCTCCTGACACAGGCAACGCACGCTTAAAAGGAGGCTCCGGTGGTAATTCATTGTTGAAGCAAATAAAACATTTTTATTTATTATTTATTTAGCGTTGCTGTAAAGCCATCCTAAGGATACTTTGTAAGTGGGCAGGTTGTCGCTGTTAAACTGTTGTGCTTCAATTGACACTAGTATTGCTCCCCGGCAGGCGCGCGTGGCGTGGAGGCTCCGTACGCGGTGGTGGCGTGGCTGGGCGCCGCCGCGCACGAGTGGGGCTCCGCCAATGCGCTCGACGGCGCAGTGCTCGCGGCGCGCGCGCATCTCCTCGTCGTCACTATTAACTATAGGCTAGGTTTATTAGGTATGGAAAACTTTCTCAGTGATTTCTTCTAGACCGTTTAAGGTGAAAATATAAATATTGGTTATTTATTTCTACCTTCTATTGCCTTAATGATCTCTCAGTCTTCAGGACCGCGTCAGAGTAACACAACGATACAGCTGCAAAATGCAATTTTTTGAAATACTGACTGCATATTTCTTAGGGTCGTGTGATGCCGGCTTAGAATAGCATCAACAACATTTCTTTCTCGTGGGAGTCGTAAGAGGTGACTTAGGTACTCGAGGGTGTGTATTGCAATTCTAGGCGATGGGCTGACAACGGCGATACACAATTTTCGAAATGATCCTCAAATATATATCAGAGGTAGCGTAAATGTTCATTTCTGCGACCGTTTACGCTCTACCTGCAAGGGATAATGAGCGTGATATGTGTATGTATGTATTTCCTAGGTTATTTAAGTACGGGTTCGGCGGAGGACCCGGCGGCGCGTGCGGGCGGCGCGGCGCTGCTGGACGTGACGGCGGCGCTGGCGTGGCTGCGGCGCAACATCGCGGCGTTCGGCGGCGACCCGCGCCGCGTCACGCTGGCCGGGCACGCCGCCGGCGCTGCGCTCGCCAACGCGCTGCTCATGCTGCCCGATGCCAAGGGTAACAACAATAACCCCATGATTCCACACCAAAAATAAAGTCATCCAAATAAGTCCCCATCATATTCAGTTCCGGATTTGTCCGGATTCTATATCCATTTCCAGTTTTTTTACCAGTGTTGCGGCGAAGCGAAAACCCCCAAAAGATTCTCGAATCTGTGGGGCACCTGCCTGACTGCTGGTGATACTCAGTAAATAAAAGTCTCCAGTCAGGGTAGATATCTCCACATTTATTTGATAGTCCGCAGAGGTATTTACAGGTGAAAATGCACTGAGGATAACGTAAACTACAGAACAACAATATTTTTATTTGCGAGCAAAATTGGTGACTTGACACCAAGAGAATATAATACTTGACACGACTGTTATTTTTCCGGCTGTCAAGTTCTGACGGTTGTCAAGGAGCATTGGCCATTGACACGCCATATCTTTTGACTGACTAAGGAGAGCGGTCCATAAATCCTACAAAACTATACTGAGGTGCTTGTGTTGACTGTGATTGTGCGTGCAGGTCTAGTGTCGCGTGTGCTGCTGCTGAGCGGGTCGGCACTGAGCCCGTGGGCGCTGGCCCCCGACGCGGCGCTCGCTCGGGACCACGCAGCGCAGGCACTCAGGTGTCCTAAGGACTCCACTGACTCTGAACATTGGTAACTATTATTTTTGCGTAGAATGAATATCGAATTGAATGAATATTGACTCATCGAATTGATTCAATTTATAATTGCCATCCGCCAAATCCCATCTGCCAAAAAACTCGTAAACGAGGTGTCAGCGCGCCACAATGAGTCCACTGGTGACCGAAGAGCTGGCAGTTTTCTCGGCCAACGGCTAAGTTTGGCCATTCAAAGAGGGAACGCTGCTAGTGTACTGGGTACCATGTCTAATGGAGCCGCACTAGACGACTTTTTTTAAGCTTAAATTTAGGTCAATCACTAGGATCTTTATTTAATTTTAGTCTAGTTTAGCTTAGAATTAATTGTTATTTCTCCCTTTATACTTATATACTTTTGTGTAAATTAAATAAATATGGTAGTACATTTATAATTTTCATCAGGTTAGTGACATGCGTGCAGTCACGTCCGTTGACCGCACTGCTGGCTGTGGAGGCTCCCCGCGCGCGGTTCCTGGCCGGCTGGGGACCCTCGCTCCCCCCGGGCGCGGGGGGCGGGGGCGCGGCGGCGGGGGGAGCGGACGCGGCCACCAGGGCGCTGCATGCCAGCGAGGCGTTCTTGGAATGTTCACTTGCTGTAGTCGTCACCACTACTGAGAGTTACCAGTACTTCAATGAAGATGACATTCGGCACGGATTCGAAGAAGAACACAGGTTGGTGATCTATGACAAGTGTTTAATTTTTAATCATTTTTTGTGATTCCTGCTTGTACGACATTATGAAACCGTCTAACTCTCCCGAACGTCCCCAGGAATCGTATTCTCCGCACGTACGTGCGCAACGTGTACCGCTACCACCGCAACGAGATCTTCGCGGCGATACGCAACGAGTACACGGACTGGGAGAAGCCGATCCAGCACCCGATCAACATCCGCGACGCGACGCTCGAGGCGCTGTCGGACGCGGCGGGCGCGGCGCCGGCGCTCCGCCTGGCGCAGCTGCACGCGAGGCGCGGATCCACCACATACGTCGCACACTTCGCGCACCAGACTAGAGATGCTGACTATCCTCAAGTAAGACTTGTTTAATGCAATCGAGCTCCAATTTTATAATAACATTGAATCGTAATAACGTATTAAATTTTACTTTATCAGCGTTTGGGAAGTGTAACTGGAGAAGCGTTGCCGTACTTCCTGGGTCTACCGCTGGTCGGCGGCAGCGCGAGTGGAGCTAGCAGGAACTACTCGCGCGGAGA
Organism: Tuta absoluta; assembly: GCA_027580185.1. Classification (NCBI taxonomy): domain Eukaryota; kingdom Metazoa; phylum Arthropoda; class Insecta; order Lepidoptera; family Gelechiidae; genus Tuta; species Tuta absoluta. Next base: position 148,840 of record JAQAHW010000020.1, read on the forward strand.
CGCGTCGGTGGCTGAAGCAGCCGTGTCACTGCTCGCTGCTCTGGCGAAGACCGGGGACCCTGCGAGCTCAGCACTGCCTCCTACTAGGCATACTGAAGGCGTTGCTTGGCCGAGATACGATCTTAATACGCAACAATATCTCAGCATTGGTAAGTAGGCCGACCAATGTGGCGCAGTGGTAGTGCGACTGCCTGCGAAGCAAAGGTCACTCACAAAGTTGATATTTATCCCATTTGTTCCCGGTCTGGTTAGGACATTACAGGGTGAACCACCTGATTGTCCAAAAAAGAAATGGTTCCGTGCTTCGGAGAGCACGTTAAGCCGTCGGTGCCGGTTGCTGTCTACGATTACTTAGATGGCGGTCGTTACACAACCATGTCAGAGGCCTACTACTACTAGTAGGCGGTTGAAAAACTCTGACACCAGGGTTCATCGTGTCGTTGGACGACTCGGTGTCCCACACGAAAAGAAGAAGTAGTAGGATTGAAGATGTTGGTCTGTTCATGATCATAAATTTTCGAAATACATTAGTTATGTTTGTACCAGGGTCGAAGCTGCGCGCGCGCAGTCACTACCGCGGGCACAAGCTGGCGCTGTGGCTGCACCTGGTGCCGCAGCTGCACCGGCCCGGCGCCGCGCCGCCGCACCACCAGTTCCGCGCCACGCATCCAGACATGTTCGCTGGTGAGTAGCCCTCAAAAATCCAACGAAGGGGTGGTATGGGATATACCTCCTAGCGGTCCACCCCAGGCAACGGCAACACAGGCTTGCCCATAAGTCCGGCTGAACGATCTCACCAAGCGGTGGAAGGCTCCGTAAGGGGCCGCCTGGCTCGCGACCACCATCCCACCGAAGTCTGGCGCCAAGTAGCTTGCTGCGTTCCGTCAGTGTGTGGGAGTGCCAGTGCCTTAACAGGCTTCTTCTGGGTGAGCTCGCTCCATCTTAGACTCTGTCTCTGTCCTATGACCTAGACTAGAGTCAAGAGCAAACCCATCATTAATAAAAAAAAAAAAAGTTAAACAATATTTTTACCCAACAAACTACAGTTTCCCAACAAATTCTCCATTCCTGTGTTGTTTACTATTAATAGAACGGTACACGCGCTAGAGATGCTAAGCCTATGTTTACAATACATTTGGGACTTGCAAATTGGCGGAGTTATAGTCAAAAGGTTTTGTTAATCGCACCCGTAAATGCTGCGAGCCCAATCCTGTGAGAGCCAGCACCCTCATTAGCCGGATAGTCGGGCCACGCGCTGGTAATGTTGCCAACTATCGGACGAAACAATACACCCGCCAACACACGCTTACACACTAATTGAACTACTCCCTTGCATCCATTACGGATGTATCGCTCGCCAACTCCTCATTAGACTGCTCGCTCACTAAACACTAGTAATCCGAGCCCCGAGTGAACAATACGGACAGAAACAGAACAATAGCAATCAAAGCGTGCTCACTTAATCCACGCTCAATGAAAAACGTTAAGGAAACTGCAACAAAAACCGCTCGGGTTTATATTGACGAGGAAAATGATTAATGGGTGTGACAGGAGGTGGCAAAGGAGAGAAATATTATAACTGGAAGAGGCGATGCTCAAAGTTGGTGCTTCCGCTCGCTAATTCTCTCTCCGGCAGCGCGGGGTGCTGGCTGGATGTGGGTGGGACAATGCCCCGCCGCCGCCGCGCCGCGCGGACAATGCGACGCCGGTAATTGCAGGCCGATACTCGCGCTTTTGTACGCGCGCGTTATTGCTGCCAGCGCAAACACTCGCCGCATCCTCCCTCCTAGCCTCAACCCTTCCTTACACCCTCGCCCTCGTTAAACAACCCCGTATGTGGGTCTACACAAAGCTTATTGTCTCCTCGGGCTTAGTTTACGTGACAAGTTTAGACAAACTTTTCTTTTGATAGCAGAGTTTAGGAAGGCAAACTTCCTTAGTGAAGGGAGACTCCTAAAGATAATGAAACAAACTAAGCAATATCCACAGAAAATTAAAGGAATGTGTATCAACACAGCTAATGGTGTCGAACTCGGATAAAACTTGCTGAGGCGTATCCATCTGTTCTGTGTAGTGTGCCCAGCAGTTCTCATGCCGCCTCCATTGCCGGCTGGCCTGCGCCGCTGCTGGTTGCTCGCTAAACGACCACGGGAAATGAACAAAGTCACGCCACCGTATCGCCCCCTCAATCTATTTCATTATCTTTATCTAACTTTTATACCCACTTGGAAGTTTACAAAGGATCAAGAACTTCACTCCCTTTGCTGGTATCATTAAACTTGGGATGAACTCGTTATCACTTCAGAGTATGTAAGCCTAGCTCAGCAGATCTATTACTTTAGATATGAGCTCGGGCATCGTCCGCCATTCATAATCCTTGCCATCAGCGTATACGCTCAAGTTGAAGCTAATTAAGTTTGTAACTTTCAGCTAACCCATTTTATTATGGTAGATATATTTTCAGGGATTGCCAAATGTGAGCGTACACAAATTATTAATTGTGTTAACCAACCTTAAACCGATAAATCTAGTAAATCTTTCCCTTACTCCTTACTTACGTGCGCTTGTTACTCGATTTCTGACGAAACTATTATCCAGGTGAGGTGTTTCCGGAGCTCTACAGCGGCGCGGCCGAGGAGGACGAGGGTGAGGAAGAGGAGGATGGTGAGGGGGATCCGGCGGAGGGGGAGGCGGAGGAGTGTGCGCCGGCGCCGAACCCCGCGCCTGCAGCGCACCCTCCAGCGCCGCCCGCGCAGCCCAACGCGCCGCTTCTACCGACAGATGACTCTTTTGCGCTCGATACGCACTATTACAGGTCAACATTTCCTTTTCTTTTTTTTTCACTTAACTAGCCTTAAAATTCCATTTGAGGTGCGCTGCGGGGAGTCGGGGGAAGAGTCAATAGAAAGACAAGTGTTCTACAGCGATGATTATGTATTACTGCCAACTTCTATCTAATTACATTGCCTTTTGTATTATAACATAGGTAGTAAGTCTACGTACAATTCACATTACTAGACATGTACCTCCCCTTATTGGGGGGTATTTTTTCAAACCTATTAATTTCTTGGACTTTGATAGCGTCAAAACCGTAAGAAACTCAATTCAATCAGTCGTATTTCGCCTAACAAGAAACAGATCAGATACTTACCTTAATTCAGATACTCCATTTATCAAACTCATAAAACCCCATTTGGTAAGAAGAGTTCTTCAACCTTTCTCTTTTACGTTTACAGCAAAATTCATGGCGTTTTTATTTCAATTTCCTGATCGTAAACTAGTAGTAAACAGTTTCCGAACGATACGTCTTCATTTGTCACTGCGCAAACTAATCGTATAAACATCGGGCTCTGTTTTCGCTGGAGACAGCGAGGCACTTGACCTGAATAGAAGGTAAACACATGGGTATTCCCGGGAGCGCTGAAAATCTTATTCACGACCCCGTTATGAAGTTTGCTTTTGTGTACATTGCTGGTAACCTGGACCGTATTTTAATGACAAATACAAGGAAAAGTGCAATGTATGCTGAATTGAACCCTGTCGGCAAAGTCGACGTACTAGGGCTCGTGCGCCCGATGAGGCGACACATCGCATCTGGAGACATGCCGAGCTCGCAGCGCATTACGAGCGGCGCTTCCACCGCACACGCAATTTGGCTAATGTGTTTACCTGCCTGTTTACTTCCCGAACTCTGTCCTTCCTGTCTCCAGTAAACGAAGTAATGTCTTCATAGCCCACGCTCTCTGTTTAATAGTGCGCGCTGTCTTGCTAATAATTTCTTGTATATTTAGGCGACATGCCAATGTTTTGCCCCTAAATTATATTGTCTTTCAGCAAAATATCAATGAAATCTTGTATGTTGATAGTTACACGGTGGCGCTGGGCGTGACGGTGGGCGCCGGCTGCTTCCTGCTCGCTCTGAACGTCCTGGTGTTTGCGGGACTTTATCTGCAACGAACGAGAAATCGCCGGCGACCCAGAAGAAATGGTAATTATTTATCCATTAAACAAAATCTATTCCAGAGACTCTACTTTTGAAAGCATGTAACATGTATAATATTTGCAGGAAGCACAAATAGTAGCGCCGGCACTCCGTCTGACCCCAGCGTCGCGGCTCTGTCACCTCGTAAAAGCACGCTTAAGGTAATGTCCTCGTACATTTGAATGTCTGCAAATGTAATAAAGTGTTGTAGTTCTGAAATAACAGGGCACTCGGTTTCCACAGCGCAGCAGCGAGTCAGAGCTGAAGGAGCGGCCGGGCTCCGGCGCAGCGCCCGCCAAGAAGCGCGTGCAGATACAGGAGATATCAGTCTAGACGAGTTCTGAACTAATGCGTAAAAGCACAGCGCGAACAACAATATGTGTGTAAAGTGATGTGAACTAACATTGTTTATAAGCTTGGTACCTACGAGGGTACAGCGCATTGCGTAGTGAAGATCGGGTCTATTGTTGGAAATTATCAAAATTAATCTAATATCAAAAAATGGATATTCATTCAGATTCAATAAGATCATTATTTGTTTCTTAAATTCTCACAGAATATGCATCTAGGCACATACGTTACTAAACTGTTCATAGTTGATGCTGATCAGCGTTACTCTGTTTGTATGTATCGAATACTTTTTAGAGTGATCCTTATTAATGAACTGACTTTAGTTAGTAAACTGCATGCAAGTATATATCTCTGTTATTCTTATTGTAAATTCATTCTAACTTTGTTAATCATCTCTCAAATTCTGTATAGTTCATGTTATAAAATTGTATTTTTGTTTCAGTAAAGAATTACAAAATGTATAGAATACATACAGTAATAGCGAATTATAAATGTACAAGTTTGAAACTTTCGGAGTGCATAAATGCTCCAAAATAAATAAATAATCTCAAAATGAGACTCTTGTTTAGATTATCACAGAGATTTGTTACTTGAATTACTATAATAGATGAATGATTATTATGATGTATAATATACATCTTCACATTTCTAAATCAATTGTATGACAGTCTGTATATAAACGACGGTTTAGTGTAAAACCTGTAAATATTAGCGATCGTCGTCGATGTCTGTGAACTGGTTCTCTGATGAGAAAAGGTTTTATTAAAGACCATTTTCCTGAATGCTTTGTTTTATTTTTGAAACAATACCTTTGTAATAAAATTAGGACTGAATTTGAGAGAAGCGCTGCGATGGTTAGTAAATATTTGAAACTCAAGGCGGGTAAACTTTAACTGGAGGCAGTATTACGTAAGATCCAGGCCGCGCTGGCTGCAGGGAAGTGGAGCATTCCAGCGGCGTCGACTCACACGGCGCAACAATTTACGAGCGAAGTTGTTCCGCGCCTTCTATAGCTGGTAGCTGCAGGCTGCATCGTCCACCGCCGCTGCCGCCCGCCCACCTCGGGGCCGCACCGGCTAAATTATGCTCGCCTTTATTGTTCCATATTTCGGAAGAAATATTATAAAAGCGGACGGCGTTCGCCATCGCCGGGGGCGACGCGACGCTTTGTTATCTTTAATTTTAGAACTTTTTTGCAAGTTGAACTTTCTGAGATTAATGTATCTGTAAAGGCTTTGATAAATCACTGCAGGGAGGAGGTTGTAAAACTGAATTAAGCGAGAAGTTTTAATGGATGATAGGATAAGCTATATATAAGCGATAGATAAGCGTTCTCAGAAATTAATAAGAAAACTCGTGAAAAAGTACCGATTGCTCAGCAACTCCTGAAGGTATTATTGATTGCCAGGATTATAATCTCAGAAAAGATGAAGGACTATTTGTTCTGAGTTGGCAGGCATTTTGTTAGCATGTTCTTTTGTAGACTTGTCGAATTGATGTTTAATATTTTAACATGCTGTTAAGAATAGACATACAATACATTTGAGTAGTGCGATTGAATATCGTCATAGTAATAAGTCCGTTTAAGTTTGAAAGTTGTCATATCTGGAATATAATATTGGCCCAAGATGAAACATATCGATAATTCTTAAAAGCCGCGGCGTAAATAGAGCGACCTAGATGGCAAACCGCTCGTGGCGGTGAAACGGCGCGGCGCGGTTCACATCGCTCACGTTCCCGAGCCAGCGACTTGAACAATCGCCATTGAATGCTCCTTCCGAGCGTTTTATTATGAAGCTGCAGTTAATTTATGACCCGGGTATGAATAGTGAGGCCGCGTAGCTCGCCCGGGCGAAGTGCGGAGGGGAGGGGGGGTTGGGGCAGCGGGAGGGGCAGGGAGGTGTCATCAATCAGCCGCAGGGCGCATTCAGATTCCGACTCGCGCAGCGACCGCACGTGACACACCGCGCTGGAAATAAAACTAAAATGGGTGGCATTTATGGTCATTTACGCTCAAGAGTTACTATTTATTCTTACCATATTCAAATACCGCCATGCCTTGCTAGCCAGCAGTTGCGTGTCATGCTCACACATCGGCTAGCTACCCACAACACGCACATTGACATTGTTTACCCTTATCGGTCAGGTGTGTGTTCAAGGACTAATTTATAATTACAAAATAACGATGTAGGTAAGATCAGTATCAACATCTACATAATTAATAAGTCAAAGTTAATGGTTTGTAAATATCAGTAGGTATCTTCGAATCAATAGTTCAAACGCCTGTACCTAATAATGCTTTAATTTTATTGTATTCCCACAACTCCAGAAAAGCTAAGTCATAAACCAGTGACACTAAAATGGGGTGTTCGAATACGCACCTACTACTTTGAATACAAACTGAACAACTTAAACGGTATTTATTTACTTTCCACAACAAGTACAAAGATCAAAGCTACAGTGCTAATGTTGCGTCCACACGAGTTTCGCTTTTGTAATGGCGCCGCTTCCAATACGTGCTATGATCAATGTTTGTTGAAGTAGTCCTAAACAAACTCGACAATGCAGGCACTTTCGGAGGCAATGTTACCTGAGCCCGGATTAGCGGAAGCTGTGGGGGAAGTGGAGGGAGTGGGGAGAGGTGGAACTCCGGATGCGAGGTTTTATGCCAGAGTTGTACAATCCTACTTACGTAAATACTTATTTCCTGTTGTATAATTCAACTGAAAGTAATTATTTAAATAACAACGATTTCAAAGTTTCTTTCGACAGATTACAGGTTTCTTGCTTATTATTCGAGCAATCGATCTGTCAAAACTTTATCCCTGTAAGTTTGCTTCGAGTCATGTTGTACAAACTCTGATTGTGATGGACGTTTTTGAGATCTAATCGTAGAGTTTCACCGCGGACTCGCACATCTTTATATTTTTGTTTCGAGGTGATTCCCTTTGCAACCTCCAAGCCTTTAATTACAGCAGCGCTGCGCATGCAAGCACCGACGTATGTACTCGTTACTCCTTACGAAGAGTGCTAATATCCCGCGGTTTGTTCAAATAGGAAGCCAATATATTCTTAAAATATTTATTTGAGTCAACTTCGATTCAACTTTGCGATACTTTCATGAAACAGATTATCATAATGTTCCAGCGACGCCTCTCGTGTTCATGTGTAATTCATCGCTGTCGGGTTCGACGCGGGGCACTACGGAGCACGGGGCCACTAGGCAAGGGCCCCCCGCCTCACACCGCCCCGCGGATCACTCCAATTGTTTCACAATTCAATTTGTTGCTCATTTATTTTTCATTCCTTTCTTGTTTACTCTTCTTGCGAACTGTTTTTATTGTTTCAAAAGTCGAGTCTTGGCATTGGTTGCTCCGTTCGGTTTCTTTATTTAAACTTGTACGTAAGTAAGTATTGCTTTTTCAATTGGAATGTTCCAGGATAATACTCTTAAGATATTAACTCAGTAGTACTTACTTACCGTGGCAAAGGATTTTCTGTTGTTACAAATTGTTGTAGCAAATGTCTACGGCGTAGCAAAATGGGAACTAATTGTTCTAGTTGCGTAGCAGGTAGTTTACTTCAGTTTGTAGGATGCTTTACTTGTTACACATTCATGAAATCATGTAAACTAATAAGTAGCAATACAATTCAAAAGAAATGGAGGTTACGAGTACGTGAACTCTGCGCTCTACTTGCGATGTAGCCCAAACAAAACGCATCGCAGCAGCGTCATACCGCTAAACTCCCACAGACATGTTCTACATGTCACCAACTGGCGACGACGTAGGGTTACATTGCGGTCATTGTGAGCTAAGAAAGCTGGATATGCTCATGTTCTTCTTCTTTTGTTTGGAAAACCGAGATTATTATATTTTTGCAGGATTAAAGTTAAATAAAATAAAATTAAGAACGGGTATCAGGGCTCCACAAGATAATAATAATTAGATTAGCAAAGTAGAAGTAATTTTAATAGCGTGAGAATTTTCAGGTATACGTTGTCTGATGAACAAAGACATGATTTATTTGTGTTGGCGGTCCAGCGAGCAATGTACGTGGAGAGTCACGCGGCACACGCCCGGTGCTGCCGCAACCAACACATTCCGCTTTAGATTAAGGAAATGCTCGGAACTTTAACGCCTTAGACGACGAAGACATAGACCGACATAATCATGTTATCCTGCCACGACTCTGTTGGCTTCCTAAATTCTTAATCTACGTAAACCACGTTAATAAAAATAAAATATTTTAAGAATAGTTACCTTATACGTAATACCTCCGATTATGTAAGCAGATCTACTTATGTCGGGAGTGACTCGCTACTTTTCTTTTGCACATATTAAAAAAAGCAAAAGTAGGTAGGTAGGTACATACTTATGTTCTTAAGAACAGGACAATAGATATTCATGAACACAACAACATTTTATTGATTAGGTTGTAAATAGGTAAGTTGGCTTCTATACTAGTGTTAAATAGCTATTGAAAAAGTAGGTCTGCTATGGTGAAGTAGAATCTTTGTATGCCTGTGTGTGTAATAAATTGAGTAGATATTTTTATACCGTTATTAACGGATAGGTACCATTAAGGCTTTCAATAGCAGAAAAAAGTTTTAATTGCCTTACGTACCTTATCAAACAATTTTAAATAGGTACTTATACTTTTTTAATTTAACTGAAATTGAATAACTTCTTTCTATTTGTTACAAACTTACAATGTTGTGTACTATTTTTTTTACGGTACAATAAGGATCGCTTTCTAAGTCAGTTTTCCTCTTGAAAAAAGGCGGAAACGAAATAAAAATTTACTTTTATACAAATGTACAATTTTGTGGATTTACAAAATTTGACTAGAAGCTCGGTGAACACCTATTGTTCTTCTTAATAAAGAAAAGGGAAACTAAGAGGCTTTTTATTTTAGCAGATCCCGTAATTAAGTCGGATCCCCTGTAAGCCGAGATAATTCTAATATAACACCGTCCCCCCACACCCCGCCGGCTCGCGCTTACATCCGTCCGACTTTTTATTAATGAAGTCTATTTTTTGGCCGGAATTTAATTAATGACGGAGCTCGTGAAGCCCTCGATAATACCTCGACAGGTGAGAGATGATGTCCCTCGATCAATCACACGACTCTTCCTACCGCTCTGCTCTGATATTAATTAGGTAAAAGGTACCCATTAAGCCATTTGAGGATTCCTGCTGAATTTATTCGCGATTTGTGAAATTAAAGCGACTGATTTTCTGTCAAATTATGCCAAGAAAATAAAAGTTTTCTTCGAGGTAATTCATATCTTTTATGTCTTTACAAAAAACGAGTAGTTTACAATTTACGAAACAGTAATTTAAAACAGTTCATTAAAGTAATATTGTTTTATCTTTATTAGATTAATCTCTTTGTCATAAATTCTGCAGCGCAAGCTGGTAGCGTTTGTTTAAAAAAACTGGCGCGTGTCAAATATTATTGATTGAAGAAAATACAAAGTTGGTACGTTTGGTATGTTTAATTTCAATGTTTATGGTTAATGTGTTTATATTGCGTGACATTTCATAGGTCATTAGGTGTACGAGGCACGTGTATTTTTTACATTATAATCTTTAGTGTAGGAATATAATGTGTATCTTAGTTGTATTGTTCGTTAGATACCTTATTTAATTGGTAATAAATAAGCTCTGAATCTGAATAATTATTTTTCTCATAATACTTCCATCGCATGGCCCTGACCTGTACCATAATCAATCACTGGAGACCTAAAAACTGTCATTTATTTAAATTTATCATTTATGTATCTGCCAAATCGACCTGCATATTTGAATTACTCCAAACTGGGATCCGAACCCAAGCTTTTGCATCAAATAGCACATTCAATACTTAGTACTGAGCAATACGAAGGCTATTCGTCTCGATCGTCAAAACGCAATTTTGCTTGAGTTAAACTGACCACAGCCGCAAACATGCCGCGCTGTTTCCCGCTCAGTTTCTTGCTACTCTTCAGTTAAGTATGCTGAATTGTAAACAAATTTTCACCAAGAAAACCTGCACATATTCTACGGGTTAGTTGTGTTTTTTTTTCTCGTATGTCGTTCTGTTACATTTTAAATACCTACTAGTTGAGAAATGTATGCGATAAATAAAACGCTAAAGTTCCATTCTATCCTTACGGTATTATTTTATTCCCCTAGTGTTGTAGCAACGCCCAGTGACCTTGATGGAGGCCTGGTTACGGTACGGCGCGCTTCGGTAAATGAGGACCCTTCGCAAGTCTTCGTCTATCATGATGATGGGAGAACGCCAGGTTGAGGGGTCTATCACCTCCACTTTCAGAAACAACAGCATTTCATTATAGGAGCAGTAGTTATACTGAAACATAAAATTAACCATGTACACCATTAACTAGTTATTCTAGAAGTAAATAAATGTGAAATTGCCTGTGTAACTAAATGATAAAATGTATACTTTGAACAAGTCGCGTTCTTGTGTTTTTGTGTCACAACGTTTGTACTAGTACACTGTTTCATTACGTTTTGCAAGAGAGTGAGTTCCCCCGACGCCTGGTTGTCACGGAGGTAGTACCCGGCGTCCGCCCAGTCATGCGTCTCACTGTCAGGATCATTCACCAGAACTACAACAGAAACTTTCAAAAAATATTTGACTCTGCTTGAGGCTATTATCTAGGTCGGGTTTCTAAGCTTAAGCCCTGCGTTTATGTTAGAATGAGGTATATTTAATACTAGATTTCGCCTCTTCTCACCCGCCACTCATTGCCGCCGCTGTTACTCATTTTTCCGTGGTAATAGTTATTTTTCCGCGGTTAGAAGTAGCCTGTTTTATTCCAGGTTATACTCTACCTGTATTTTAAATTTCATCCAAATCGGTCAAGCCGTTTGAGTGTGAAGAGGTAACAAACATACATACATACACACACATAAATTCTCAAATTTATAATATTAGTATGGATTGGACCCACGGTAAACATATTTCTTTTATATTACGGCATCCAAATATAAAGATTAGTATAATAATATTAGAACATTCAAAGATTACAACTTGGAACCTTCTAACCAACATTTTAGTATTCAACAGCTTGTACAGTCAAGATCAGGCTGGGTTAGACAGTTTGGACTTTGGACCGTGTTTATGCCGCGCGCATAAGACTTAATTTAGCAGATTGAGTGTCTAACCTAGTCTGATCTGGACTGTACTTGTCACACAATTTACGCTTTAGCAATAGATAACAGTTATTGTTGTAAATAATAGATTTCTGGTGGTTTTAATGGTACATACTGGTGTTCCACTAGCACCAGCAGTGGTTCTGGAGGAGCTGATAATTGATACCTTTCTCGAGGGTGGTTGAAGCTGCCTGGCTGGCGGCAGCGAGCACGCCGAGTGCACACACCACACGCACCAACATCATGTTCCACGCGCCGCCGATCCGCCTGCTGCACTGCACGCGTGCACATTTTGCTTTATATTAAATTGCTGTTAATGATTCATACATTATTAAGTTTAATTAGTGCCACCTTACATCGATTAGTTCTACACTTGGTTCTGTATACGTATAGGTAACACTATTGCGCAAATTGCTCTCGATCCTGATTTTTTATAAAAAAATTACTAGAAATCACTTCATTCATAACATTACTTAAATCAACTCAATCCTTTTCAACCTGCTCATTCTATTTGCATACCTTAGTCCAAAATGACACTGTAGTTTAGACTGCATAGACATTAAATAGGGAGTACCTCTTTAAATGATTTTTAATACGTGTTACGTTACGAGGGTAGGTAAATAATTTCGACATTACATTATTCATCTACTCAAATAACTACACATTCAGAAACATGGCATCCATCGTAATGGCTTTGAAATAAATTTGCATTCTGTCAAGAACAATAAAAAAGTTATTAGGAAATCTATTTTGAATAAGTGGGAGGAGATGGTTCTTATTTCAGACGTATTATATGTCGCGGGAGTTCAACTCATTCGGTTTCCGTCGGCTGGCGTCGGCTGGCGTCGGCTGGCGTCGGCTTGCGTCGGCTTGCGTCGGCTGGCGCGGGCTGCGGCTCGCTGGAGTGGAGTATCTACTACATTGGCAACATGCCTCGCGTCACCGGCTCGACACAACTTTTCACATAATTATGCACATTTTTCTTCGCCATGTTGTTGAAATTGTTGTACATATTGGCGTCAATTCTAGCAAGCACAATCCTTCTCATATAGAAAAATAATATATTCTGTTACCTTATTATATAGTTAAACTGGACGATTTGGTGTCCCTACCGAAATGAAAGAAAGAATTGAACTAGATATGTCGCAGTCATATGGTAGAATTAGGAATTTCCTGATTTTGCTATTTTACTGCGACAGATATACTATTTGGGCAATGTTAGCCAGATTATTAACAACTTAAAATATTACATGCTTTTTAACATTGTAGTTGTATAAAAATAAAATTGAAATGAATTAATTTTTCCTTAGATCAAAATTCAATTTATAATTTAAATGTTATGTTTTGCGCAGACTTGACGAAGAAACTAGGAACTCTAATCTCTGATATCTACTCTGACCTCAGGCACCGTCATATGTTGTCATATTCATAATAAAAAATATATATGTCAGCCTGAATTGACCCCGGTGTTGTATATTATTATGGTAATGTGAGTGTCGTTAGAGCGCTGCTCGCGCCTGCATAAACATCAAATGCAAACTTTACCCCTTAAAATAAAAGCCATATTTAACATTTTTCGTGAAAAATTATGTGTGGCCACGTTTTAGCATAACTAATGGAAACATTGACTTTATAATATTCTTACTTAAAACTAAGAATACCGCGCTAAGCACTTTTCTCTGCCTCCATCTGATGGCTTGTATTGTTTAATTCATAAACTTCAGTTTTGTACTGACTGGCCCGATGGCGTAGCAGATAGTACCCCTGCCTTCTACATCAAGGGTTGTGGGTTCGATCCCCACCAGAAACAAATATTTGTAAAGTAAATTTTTCATATATAAGTGTTTAGTCTGGGTGTTTTCTATGTAAGTATTATATTTATTTATTTCCAAAAAAAAGGATATATAATATAATATCAGCTATTTAGTTCCCATAGTACAAGTTTTGCTTAGTTTCGGGCTAGATGGTGCTGTGTGAAACGTTCAGGATGTATTATACGGGGTGTAAGAGACGGTGTACCGAAATATTTGCTGGCATGATCAGACCATGAAACTGAACCACTTTTTCTATGGAAGCAATGTTGGTAAACGAGTTTTCGGTACACCGTCCCTTACACCCTGTATATATATTTTTTGTATCCTACTGTTTTTCTATATGCAGATATTATTTGTTTTCGAAGTATAAAAATAATTTTGGTTAACAAGTTGCATTAGTTACTCAATAAACTTCAATTAAATGATAGCGGCAAAGTTAGATGATATGTGTACTATTTTATATGATACCCGTTTTATACTGATGATGTCATAGAGCTTCTTCTAAAATAAAAGGTTCAAATTTTGTACGATGCGTTGTGCTCGTGGTATCTTTGGCTATTATATGTAACTACTTTATGGGAGAGTGTGTATTTCACATCGTCTGGCAATGGGATGTATTTATTGGTTCGCGTCGTCCAGTTTATCGGCTCATCGACCGCGGACCCGCAACGGCAATAAAAGACAGATTTTATCAAAATTCATTAACAATAAAAAGCTCAGATCTCCCAATCGACCTGGCGGCACTTTTTGTAGTTGCAAACAAGCTATAAAACAAAGCGCTGGAGGAGTTTTAATTAATTTAAAACAGATATTAGACAATCAGATTTTGTCTGTTTATATTTTTTTTCAGGTACCCACATTCTTTTTAATTTAATGTTGCTTTTTATATATTCTGCATAAACAATACAATAATTTTTGTTTTAAAAAGTAGTTCACAAAGGTGAACTTATAAAGAGATCTCTTCCAGCCAACCTGTAAAACTATGTATGAACTAAATACGTACTTTTTCCCCAGTTTTTTTTGTAATTTCTGCAACAATTACACATTTTGAAACCTTGGTTGGAAATGCACGAACGACCCCACAAAATAAACGACCTCTTGCAATTCGTGAACCGAAATACTTCCAACAAAATTAATGGTGCTCTTAATTTTCGTCACGAAAGTGAATAAAAACAAAATCCCGTACCTGAGTTACGTGACTGGGTTCCACGTCGGAGTGTGTGCTGCTCGTAGCTCGCTGGCGCTACGAGCCTCTACCACAGAATATATAATAGTTCTACACGAGGTCTACGCTTCGACTACGCGCTACGCCGTAGCAATGATTCGTTTCCCGGTTTATATTCGGTAGTAGTACATACACAAATCACGCCTGTTATCCCTTGCGGGGTAGGCAGAGCCACGTCTGACAAATACTTGAGGGTCATTTGGAAAATTGTGTATCATCATAGTGACAGATTGTCAGCCCATCGCCCAAAATTGCAATACACATCCTCGAGTTCCTTTGTCGCCATGTCACTTAGTAGTTAGTTCGGTAGTAGTGAAATATGAAATTTGATTCAGATTATCAGACGTTCTCAGTATTATTATAGTGTGTTTCGTTAGTTTTTTTTTGTTTTGTATTTTAATCATGTGTATAAACTAACCTGACATATACGTAGACATCTGAACGGCTTTATTTTTTTCAATTAATGGCAATAAAATCTCTAACAGACGTCTAAATAAATAATATACAATGAATAAAAAATTAAAAACACAAACAGTGAACTTGTAGGTAACATTAAAGCTTGTTTCCACTCCTGACGGTGATTTACAAAATTGTAAACTTTAATTTGCCGTGTGATGCCGGCTTAGAATAGCATCACTTCGACGGCGACTAAGGGACTCGAGGGTGTGTATTGCAATTTTAGGCGATTGGCTGACAACCTATCACTATGGCGATACACAATTTTCCGAATGACACTCAAATATTAGTCAGACGTGGCGTAAATGTACGTTTTTGCGACTATTTTCGCTCTGCCTACCCCGTAAGGGATTGGAGGCGTGATATGTGTGTGTTAACGCTCTGACTATCCCGTGACATGTGTGTAAACTTAATTGTTTCAACAAATGATTATCCTCCAAGAGAGGGTAGGTGAGTTATGCTCGTGCGGGTTGGAAATACGGCGGTAGTTTTTGCGGGTGATAGTAAATCAGCTGATACCGTCACACATATTGCCGCGTGGCCGCCGTAGCTGCCGTTGCCGCCACAGCCGCCGCACCGGTGCCAGTGCCGTCGGGCTATTTACTTTCTCTTGTTGTTTTGCAGCTTCCCGAGAAAAAAAAAAATAATTTATATGTAAGCAGTAACTTATCTCAATACAACATATTGAATTGGAAGTGACTATGAAAATATCATACAACTTTTTAGATAATTTATGTAGATAGAAAAATAATTAAAATATTTCACAATATGAAGTCAAGAATAAGTATCTACTTCGCTTACAAGGTATATTAAAAAAAAACATTATTCATCGATAAAAAATAAAGCAGAAGATAGTCACAAAGATACATACATAAATACTTAACAGTGCACACCTGTTATAATTTGTGTTGAGTGTGTGAATTATGCCCTATAATAATATACAATTTTTTTACAGACACAACTTAGACATAAACCGTGTAAAAAAGCAGAGTTCAAAAATTTTTTTTATACGCTAACTCTTTTTGTAATAAGACCGAAGAAAATATTCAACTCAAAAGTAAAATCTCTCTTTTGAAAGGTCGAGTATAAGAATGAGTGGTGGCGGATGGCGGCTTGCATGTAAGTGGTTTACACTGTCTGGCACACCACACGAGCACCAGGCGAGTAACACAAGCCGCACGGTTCAGATCTGCTGAATAATGCACAAGGGGCAAGCTTGTTCGCCTCCACTTTACTTCTCACAAAAATAAAAGATTCTAACGTTTTGTTTAAGACCAATGTTCCGCAACCTGCAACTCTAAAACAATACAAGTTTCCATTGTCACCATATTGTAGCTCGTTACAAATTACAATCTCAAAGGTATTATACGATGGCGGTGCATTGTCAACAATTTCAACAAAGTTAGCATTGTATCAGTGCGCTCCATCGCACATCACATGTTTCAGATGAGACACGTTGCTTTAAACTGAACCGGAAAATAGTTCATCTATGCGCCGGACAGACAGTTTTCACTTGCGATAATGAGCACATACGTATTTATCCAATTCATTTATTTCAAATATAAAATCCATAAAAGTAGTAAAAAGGTAATAATCATCATTATTTTACTGCAAAACAATGATGCTCAGCTACTTTTACAATCTTCGCAACTTTTTCTTTTTACATACGATTTTCTTTTCTTGTGGGAAACGGAGACATACTACATGTTAAGTCCACATTCTTCTGCTGACTATAATTCTGAAGATTTAGGACAACTGTCCTTAGTTATATTCAAGATTTTCTCGGAAGTGGGAGGTTGTGTTATTTACAGGGACAGTTAAGCTGAAGTTTGCAATCTGTCAGTTATAGTCGTATGTTGCCAAAACGTCGGCAGGGTTTCGTACTCGAAGAGTCATAACGGGACAAATCCTTTTGCTGAGACTCGTCTGTCCGCCTGTCCGTCTGTCTGTCACTAGGCTGTATCACATTACCCTTGCGTGGTAGTTATTATATATATATATATATATATATATATATATATATTTCTACATCTGCCTTTTCAGGGCAAACATATATTTTACAGATTGCAGATAGCGTATTTCTGTTGCCACTATAATATAATAAAATTATAGTGAAAGGGAAATCTATACAAAAACATGCTTTTTTTGCTTCATTTTATCTAAAACTGGCGTTTTCGCCTCCTTTATTCTTCTAGAGTATAACTAGGGTTTAATAGACTTAATGTCATATTATTACAAACAAAACTAAAAATTTCAAATTGAAATTGCTTTAATTCACCTGTAGTTATAAAAGTTATCCTGTGCCCGCACAACGGCAGCTGATATAACAAAAGCTGATTTTGTAACATAAAGCGAGCGATATAAAAAAGAGCAAGGTGTGGCGAGGGCGCGATACTCTCACAAACAACGTGTGAACTTTGCACCAGCACCTGCAACTTTTATTTAAACCGGGCTGGGAACAAAGTGCGGTTTTACATAACATTACACTCATTCAAAAATATGGTTCGTTGCTACTATACTAGTTGAATACTTACTAAATACTTCTCATGTCAGGTATAACGTTTTAGAAAACTTGCATTTTGTTTCACCGCAGGTAGAATTTGCACTTACGACTTTCGCTATCAGTACTAGTGATCTTCTATCTGGGCTACCGCGGCCCAATCGTAGCCTTCGAAATTATGCAAGTGTATCTAATGCATGGCATGGTTAAACACACGCATTTTGCAACTTATTCCCGGCGACTAATCAGATTGATTTTAGCCAAAGCCATGAAAGCCCGCAAGAAATTAAACTGCACATTTTAAAACACTTCTCGTGTTGAGAAAAAAATTCAAGTGTTGGGTTTTCATCGTTGTCGCTACATTTAATCTGTAAAGGATAAATAAATCTCTGGATATTAGTTGAAATAGCTATCTCCTTGAGCCAGGTTTGTCCAGATGGAATAAGCGTCGCTAGCACTAACAGCTAAAGTCCCAGATTCAAATCCTGCCTGCGGTAGAAATTTTATCCCACCCGAGCCGGTTTTCTATTAGGACAATACAAAATTGTTATAAAAAGAAGAAAATTGCGTAATGCAAATTTCTTTTTTTTACAATGACCGATCATGACGGCAATAAGTGATAATGTTTCAGTTTCAGTTTCAGTTTATTTCATAAATTAAAATTTACATGTCAAATGTTAGGTAAATTATACATTATTGAATAGGTAGGTACGTTAAATTTTATCAATAAATTTAAATTGATTATGATTTTTAGGTAATCATATGACTACATCATTTGTTTTTGTCTTGGTTAACAATTTGTCGGACACCCACATAAAACTCATTAACGTTATACACGCTTGTTTGACGAGCATTTCTTTCATCAGTTTTATAAAAATATGGGGACTGGTCGCATTGGTCAAATGACCAGGGAGAGAGTTATATAGTTTAGGACCAACAACATCCAGTAGTTTACGCGATTTGGCGAGACGACGGCGAGGTGCCTTCAGGTGATCCCTGTATCTTGTGTTGCGATCGTGCATATCACCAAGCGTTGGGAAATTCATTTTGCTTTGATGGACCAGTTTGCATATTTGGAATATGTAAGTACACGGCAGTGTTAAAATTTTTAATTTAATAAATAGTTCCTGAGCAGGATGATCGTATGACTTACCCGCGACAATACGTATAGCTCGTTTTTGGAGTTTAAATACCCGATCGCGGTCAGCCGCCGTACCCCATAAGTCTACCCCATACGTACAAATGGAATGAAAATATCCATAGTATGCCTTAAGCAAGTTGTCGCTCGTCAGTGTGTTTCGGAGCCTAGATAGGGCAAAACAGGCCGCAGATAATTTGTTACATAACGCATCAATGTGAGCGGACCACGTTAAACCGGAATCGATAACAAATCCAAGATATTTCGCTTCGTTTACCTGTGGGACTATTGTGCCGCTCACATTGACGTTTAAATTAGTAATGTGAGGATCACGCAACTTAAAATGAATAATGTTGGTTTTTTCTACGTTAAGTGACATGCCGTTCACAATAAACCATTTTGAAATTTCAGACATAACCCGAATTAGTTTAGATCTAAGCTGATCAGTGGTGTCCGCTGACACAATCAAGCAGGTATCGTCTGCGAACATCACAAATTCAGGATCAGGACAGGCCACGGAAATGTCATTGACCAGCAATAGAAAAAGGGTGTTTCCCATCACTGAACCTTGAGGGACAGCGCATTCACCTATTTCTACCAGATCAGATTTGGCGTTATGGACGTATGTAGATTGTTTCCTGTCTCTTAAAAATGCTGCGATCGTTTCGTGGAACATTCCGTGAAAACCATACTGGCTGAGCTTTTCCAAAAGAAGAGAGTGATCAACCATCTCGAAGGCACGCGACAGGTCACAATATTGCAGCGACCTGCCGCCCGCCCTCCAGGTGGTTCGTCACTTTGGTGATCACATCGCGCGCCGCATCCGTAGTCGACCGGCCTGGTTGGTATGCATATTGTTGGTTATTTAAGATATTGTTTTTTGTTAAATGTGACAAAATTCTGTCGCTAATTAATCGTTCAAAGATTTTGGACACTATGGGTATCAGTGAAATTGGCCGATAATTTTTTGGAAGGTGCATTTCCCCCTTTCCTTTATAAACAGGTTGAATTTTAATAATTTTTAGCATATAAGGGTATTTCCCGACCTCTATACACTTATTTAATAAGTGGAGAAGAAGAGAAATAACTACCGGAGGCAGGTAGTCAAGTACATAGGTTGACATTTCATTTACATCTTTCGATTCTTTACGTTTGATACATTTTATTGTTTTAAGTATTTCATTTAGAGTAAATGGTTGAAACTCGAATTCAGGCGAAGAAGTTTGCAAGTATTTAGATACATATTGAGCTGCGATATTCATGCATGGCCTAGTAGTAATGTTGTTATTTGTTTGTGAGTAGTAGTTATTTAACAGCGTCGCAGCGGCAGCAGCGCGCGATGAGTCACTCTCTCCAACTTGGTGGCGCACGAGTACATCTAAGGCACCATTTTTATTTTTTGTTTTGCGCGTTTCCATAGATATCACACGCCAAATAATCTTAATACTATCCGAGCTGTTTGTTATAACGCTATTAATGTAATCACTCCTTGCGTTTGCTAAAAGAAGCGCATAAGAGGATTCTAATTTTAGTAATTTACCCGTGAGTTCGGCACTGGGATGGTGAACTATTTCTAATTTAATGCTACGTATTTGTGACCGTAGTTGTCGGACAAGATTGTTAACCCAGACATTTACACAATCGCGAACCGGACATTTTTTAATCGGAAAACACACATCAAAGAAATGTTTTATTACATTTAATACGGATTCAATACTAGTTAAAGGACATGCACACTTAAGTAATAGGTGATTCCAGTCATATAAATTTAGATTGAAGATAAAGTTTTCAATATTTAAAGGTGAAAACATTCTTTTTAATGTAGAAAGGTTGTTATTATTACACAAAGAAGGGATATTTAATTCAATTTTCGTTCCCATATGGTCAGAGATATTTAAATCGGTACTGCATGCATTTGTGACTTCATTTTTGTCAATATTTGTGTAGGCATGGTCAATACTTGATATAGTGAAGGAAGTTATTCTTGTAGGAAAACTAATTAAGTTTCGTAAGCCATATTGTTTCAACACGTCTTTTATGTCCTTGGCATTTTTGGGTTTAAAAGTATCTAAGTTTGTATCGCCTACAATTAATATTTTATATGCTTTGAAAATTTGTAGATTACATAGTTCATGTAGTTTTGAAAACCATACTTTCTTGTCTGCTTTTGGAGATCTGTATAAACATACGACAATTATGTCAAGTCCGATCAACTCAATAGCACACGCTTCGAAGGCCATTTCAACGGACAGCTGACTAACTTCAACGCGCTCCATTGTCAGCATCGATGATTTGGTGTAGATGCATGTCCCACCACCTATTTCCTTTGGACGGCAATACTGGGCGCGGAGGGAGTAATTCATTATGTTTATTGTGGAAAGAAAGTTCTTTTCCAACCAATGTTCTGACAAGCACACAATATCGATATTATTTCGAATTTGGAGTTCGCATTCCAACTTACACGTTTTGTTCTGTAATCTATTTACATTCTGGTGCAAAATAATTATAGGCGTATTGATGTTGGTTTTAGAATGTTTGCTGGGGCTAGTTGTTTGTAGCTGACTCTGTAGTTTGGCCGGGCTGTTTACGGCTGCGGTGGACGCCCCGATGGGGTCCTGCTGCGTGCCCGGCTCCATACCGAAACCACTCTGAGACTTCGGTTCTTGGGGGCCAATTCTCGGCAGTCATAAATATTTTGTACTTGCTCTCCGGTACCGTCAGAGCAAATGAGGCGTAGTAATTGTGTTTTAGTGTTAGCTTTTCAACGCTGTAGTTGTCGTCGGGTGAAATACTTGTCATGTGTTGTTTAATTATTTCGGGTTGCGTTTCAGGTTTCAGAAAGCAAATATGGATTTTTTTGGATCTTTCCACAGTTTTCAATAGATCATGTTGACCGCAGCCCTTTATTACAGATTGTCGTGCAATTTTTTGTCTTTTTTTCGACTGTTGAATTATCCAAGAACCTTCATTAATGTCTATAGAGGTATAATCCGTGGATTTGTTGTTTGACATGTTGTTGGCGGGGCCTGAGGATGGGGGGCTTTGATGAGCCGGTAAGGGAGTCACCGGTGCGGGACTGTTTGCGGGGGGCTAGCCTCGGGTCCTCTCGGAGCTCGGGCGGATACGTCATCGTCACTATGCGTGGTGGTCTTAGATGCTTTGTTTTGTTTCCGTTGGGCACACGCACTCTCCCTGCGAAAGACTGCGATGGCGGAACTTTTGGTTTTTGGACGCCGATTTTGTTCCGAGCTCCAGCGGTGATGGCCGAAAGCGCCTGTACTTGGGCGGCTCTTCGTGGTCTACCCGTGTTTGGCGTGATATTTTCGTTTAATGGACTTTGGCCCACTAGATCATTTTTTTGAGTTAACACTTTAATCAATGCGTTTTGTTCAGTGACTACACTCTCCAGTGAAATTAATCTATTGTGCATTGCTTCTATAGATTTTTGAAGTTCACGAACACATTTTTCAACACTGTTTGATGACATTTTCGTTAACAATCATTCATACAGCTCAATGCTATCCTACATTGAATAAAGTTATTTCATTTTCATTAAAATAATAGTTGTGCAAAAGGGAGCACGCAGCTTTTTTTATAGTGCTTAATGGTAGTTTTGGTGTCGATAATTTTAGGTAATTTATAAGCTACAATGTGCACCACCAAAATAAGTTAGTATTTTTAAGAAATAAGGTTGCCAAAACGCTATTGGAACACAAAACTCATTTTCATTTTAATTATCATTTAAAGATACGTACAAATATCCGTGAAAGATACCGTGTGATTCCAGCTTTCAATATTATAAACCCATTTCTTTCCCGTGTGTGTCGTTAGAAACGACTAAGGTACTTGAGGGTTACACATGGTATTACAGATAAAGCCACAGGCTGACAATCTGTCACTATAGTTATACACAATTTTCTTATACGATTTCTCAAATATGAGTCAGACGTGGCGATAGTGACCCTTTTTACGGCCGTGTTATGTGTATGTATGGTATGTACAATCATAATTTTAATAATGGAACTGTAATCTCCGGTCGGAGTTCAGGGCACGACAGGCGTTTTCCGTCTCGGTGCTATACAATGCTGCGCGGACTCGAGTCACCGCGCTAATGCATTCAGTCAGAGGCATATCAATCAGTGTATCTCACTTGAGCGAACTACTGTGAAATTAGGTCGATTACTGTACAGGGGATCAGGTTTATTCATTACGACAATAGACAATAGGCTAACCATTGGAATAAAACTAT
This sequence comes from Tuta absoluta, assembly GCA_027580185.1. Classification (NCBI taxonomy): domain Eukaryota; kingdom Metazoa; phylum Arthropoda; class Insecta; order Lepidoptera; family Gelechiidae; genus Tuta; species Tuta absoluta. Next base: position 171,721 of record JAQAHW010000020.1, read on the forward strand.
TCTAAGAGCTTTATTTTACTACTTATAATGTTGTGTAACGTTTATTAATATCACTCTCACATCTTCTTGTATCGGAGTATTATTGTTGTTTATAGACATTTTGGGATATTGAACACAGGAAAACCTCCTCAAGAAAATATATAGAAATTTTTATATAAAATATCTGCCCTGACCTGGAACATTTGATAAGCAAAGGCAAAACGCCATACTAGTCAATCACTTTTTTAAACAAAATATTGTATTAATCTACCATTGTAATATCTATAATGGGTCAATATTATTGTAAACAATGGCGTCAAAATATGTAACGGTTTTTATTTGCATAATTTTAGACTTACATAATAATATATTGAACAACATTGAATATAGTTGTGTAGTAAATAAACAAAAATGTTTCGCTCTGTCTGTCCTATGACCTGGACTAGAGTCAAGAGCAAATCCATCAGTAATAAAAAAAAATCTTCATAATTTCACAACCGGTCCGCACCGTCGACATCAGAGTCAATGGAAACCTTACATTCGGTTTTTGGCTATATTTGCAGGTTGTTTCAAGTTCGTGCCCAGCTGGAATATTTAAGGTCATTAACGAGATCACTGTGAACTCGCCTCCGGAGTTAAGCTCGGTCTCAGAACAACCCGATGTTACGACTAATCACTTGCTAACTGAACTTAACCACTCTTTAATTTCTTTGAGAACCCTCTAAGGGCAAAGAGCTAACTGAGGCAACATAACATTTTATTAGGTTCTCTTTAATGGAAACTTGTTATTTGAAATGACATAAATATCTTGTTAATTATCTAGTATTTAGAAATATTTTAAGGGTGTATTGTATTTTTAGAACTTCTTCTTCTTTTCGTATGGGAAACTGAGTCGACAAACGACTCAATGAGCCCTGATGAGTATTTAAAGAACTGACGAGCTTGTTACATAAATATAATTTGCATTTTATCCTGTTTTATGAGTACATTACAATAATTACCAAAAAACTAATACAAGAATGTATCTTGCAAATACGTAATAAAGAAAATAGTGAAAGCAATGAGGTGAATGTGAATTTGAAAGGGTAAAATTTTAACAAGATTGATTACTACACTAGCAATAGGCAAGAAAACTTATTTTGATACTAAGTTCTTTTATAGCTTTCATGAATAGTATCAGCCAGGCATTTGGCTAGCGACCAGTCCCCCTCCCTCTGCCTGCACCCCGCGCCCTCGCAACGTAACCCGTTGCACTTGCTATTGCAACATTTTTGTACACACAATACTATATACCTACACAAATATCTAAATCGATCTGACATTATGAAAAGATGACCTAAAATGAAGGTTTGTTTATTTAATAGTAGCTCAATTTAAATGTATTTTGCAACTATTCAATAGTATCAATAGTCAACATACACATTAAAAAACTTTTTTGCAACATGACTTCTGGTAACTTTGGTGTGAATTGTTTGATATTTTCAAAGGTAGATTGTGCGTGAGTAGCTAGAGTTATATTAAAGGTCACAGTACAATTTTCTGTGACTCAAAAAATGTTTGTCATATTTTCCCTGAAAGAACCGTACTCGTATCACAAGGCATATCATTTTCCTGGTAATAATGTCGTGAAAATATTATAGGCCTCTCCATCTCGTCTCGAGTGACGCACAACAAAGTAACTGATCCGATATGACAGCAGCTGTTCGAAGTGATCACAAAGGGCGACGTTTTATGAAAAATATACAGCCTCCGTGCGCCCTCATCCCCTTCACACTCTGAAATTACACGCAGAAAGAACTACGAAAAAGACACCAATAAACAAATATATCTGACAATATATTGTCGCACATATCCTAATTTTAGTTATAAAAGTTGAATACTGGTACGGTAAATATTGATAAATAAATTGTAGGATATATTTTGTTAAATGGTGTAAATGACCTACTTCATATTGTTGTTAAATGTGTAAGTAACGCGTTTGGCATAAAAGTAACACCACGGTAGTGTTACCATAGAGTAACACGATTCTCTCTCTCTCTCTCTCTCTTCTCTCTTTTCGTGTGGGACACCGAGTCGTCCAATGACACGATGAACCTTGGTAACACGATGATAAGTATTGTAATTAAACAAAATATTTAATAACAATGAACTTTTAATAATAAAAAAGTTAAATTAAATCTTAGGTACGCACACACATACGTCTGCTGCTGACGTTTTGATAAACCAACACACAGGTTTGCTGATTATTGGTCCAATGTCCAGGTAAATTAGGACTCGTAAATCTGTCTGTTGTATAAACCTGACGTCAGTGTGTGACACATTTGCCGCGAGCGCGACTCAAGGAGTGGAATAAGAGGCAGACTTAAAGATTTTTCAGGTTTATTGTAAGTCGGAAATCGTATGACAGATAAGAACTCGTTATTCTAGGTTTACATCAGTTTAATTACTAAACAATTCCTAAATAAAATGCCGATTTGGCATTTCCTACTACTAAATTATATGCTTGGTAAAATTGCACTTTGATTATCTAAGCAAAACTTAAAATTCTGATTTAGGCAACTTCTTCTGAACTCGCGTACGAAGTCGACCAAAATCATATCGTAAAGACATATGCCATCAGTTTTGTAAAAAGGTTATACGTATAAGATAAGATAATATAATGCTATAATTCTTTAATATAGATAAAACGATACTGATTGATCTTTTATATCGATGTTCTTTCAAAACTTTCTAAAAATGCCGGTCTTGTATTTATTTTACAAGTAAATACAAGTAACAAGCTTACCCCAGCCTGCATTATCCAGGACGATTGACCTTCCCAAGCCACGTGGAAATCACTTACACGTTACTCAGGCTGTTCCTCCACTTGTCGTTCGTCGCTGCGTATTTTTAACGCACCGTAACGCATGCGTCTGTCAGACGAGAGTAAATTGGGAATTTTGATCTTATTCCCATACAAATATGACTACGGTGCATTACGGTGTCAAACAAATTGACAGACGCATTCGAAAGAACTACCTCATATTTAGAGGTAAGAACAATGATTCAATATTTTTGTTACAGGTTGGTCCTATAAAGACCATCAGTTACAAACACAAAAGAATTTGTAGAATTTGTCCGGGTATTTCTGAGTAACGCAATCGTACTCAGTTACACAACACCTCAATAATCCTCGACGAGTTCAAGGACGTTATATTTTTTTCTTTTCGAGTGGTTCACCGAGTCGTCCAACGACTCGATGAACCCTGGTGTCAGGTTTTTTAACCTCTGACCCTTTGACATGGTTGTGTAACGACCGCCCCGTCTTAGTAATCACAGACATCAGAAATTGAAATTGGAATTGAAATTCTTTACTCAATGTAGGATAGTATTATCATATCACTAATTGACGTCATGAACCGTCATTGTAAAAAAATAAATTTGTATCACACAATTTTCTTTTTTTTATAAAATTTTTGTAATGTCCTAATAGAAAACCGGCTCGGGTGGGATAAAAAAATATAAAAATCAAAGCACTGCCACGGGGCTGGCCAGGTTAATCACACGGCATGTAACTTCACGCCACCACCATCTGAAAAGCCGCATCAGCCGGGACCGACGGCCTAACGTGCCCTCTAAAACACGGAATCATCTGTCTTTTCAGACAATCAGGTGGTTCAGCCTGCAATGTCCTAACCAGACTGGCAACAAATTCACAAAGTGATAATAATTATCAATTATTGTGAGTGCCCCACCGAGAATCGAACCCGGAACCTTTCCGTCGCAGGCAGTCGCACTACCACTGCACCACATCAGCCTTCATTATATTAATACATACACATATCACACGCTTTTATCCCGTGCGGGGAAGGCAGATCGTTAACGATCTTAAAATACGGTCGGTATCGCCACGTCTGACAAATATTTAAGGGCCGTTTCTGTAAAATCACTACATAGTGAAATATTGGCATGTAATACGCATGAACCACTCAAGTCCCTTAGTAACTTATTACGACAGCCGCGGGAAAGAAATGGGTTGATGCTATTGTAAGGCGTCACATGGTATCGTATTCATATTGTCATAAATTTTAAATATTAAACCAATACCGATAGTTGTAGAAGGTCTAGCAAGCCATACATCAGTCGCGGCGTGAGTTACCGCGCGCTCGTGCTCGGCGGGACGTGAGTTCGATTCCCAACTTGCGCGGAATTAATTACAACCCGACCCACCGCCCGACGCCGATAACGTATTTGTAACCGCTCCACGAATATTAATTGCACCTTTGTTTCACTTTGCTTTTGTATATTAATATGTATGTATTAGTTTCACAATGAGGCTAATGGATTCTAGATACTGGGATTGCTTAACAAAAGACATTGTTTAAAATTGCAAATACAGCCGATCCAATGAGTCGCATTTGACAGATTCGTGATAATACTATGGCAGAGGGTCCATTTTCCATTGTTAACATCTCTTTTAGTATGAAAATGACAGCTGTCAAATACGACTTATTGGAATGGCGATACTTTAGTATTAATAGGTACGTGTTAAAATGAACAAACTCGTAGACTCGGAATCTCCCCTGTGTGTAGTTCAGTCGTATTTTAGGTTTTCCCAAGTAGCCCAAAGCTCTGCGACGCAACGCAATTGTTCGCAGGTATGAACGCGTCAAGTTTTCCTTTATAGTACATTATTCTCTCGCAAACCAGAAGTTGGGTTAAAGCCAGAGCTGTTCCGCCCAAATAACGTCTTCCTCACGCGCGTGTAACTTAAAATAAGACCGGATAAAAACTTGGAACTGAATTTACTGAGCCAAACTAAGTTGGGGCAATCAGTGCTACGACGTAGCAGCGTAGACCTCTCGTAACGGCTCGTAGTACCAGTGAGGTGGGGCACACATTCTTGGTAGAATTTAGTCACGTTTTCTGGTTAGGGATTAAGTTTCATGCGCTTCTTAGACGAAAATTAACGCTTTTTTAAGCTGAATAGTTTGATAGTACTCTTTAGAGAAATTAGCTACAAAGTAACATAATGTATAGAATATTTTATAATAAAAGTTTGCCAGTTTTCAAAAAAAATTATACCTAACACGGGTTTTTTTTTTTTAATTTAGTATTATTTTATAATAGTTTTTTTATTTTTACTAACTACAAGAAAAAACAGTCCAAGTACGAGTAAGTTGAAGGCAGGTAAAGTAGACTCGAGCGCAAACATCGCGCTTTCAACATATTTCACTAATGCGTTTTTTCACGTTTTTCTATAACGTCTGTTTCACGCGATCACAGGCAAAGTTTATAACAAACGGCGAGCGATCCATTACGAGTTCCCGTAAGCTTAATAGTTATTCATTGGAACTTTCTGTTGTCGCATTTCCCTATAATTTTATATAATGTTTTATTAAATTTATGTTTTAATAGTAAACCGCATTATGTTGGAAAGGTTTTGAAGTCGTCCAAACATGTTTTAAATTTATTTCGACGTTGAAGTACCTAAAGAACAAAAAACTGCTGGGGATTGGCACAGACTTTTTATTGCTAATGAATTTTGATAAAATCTCGCTTTTATAGCGGGCGGCGGCCGCTCAGCCGATAAACTGAACGAATGGAACCAATAAATATGTCGCAGCGCCACATGGGATGAAATGTTTACTATTTAATGAATAAAATAACTGTTTGTCAGTCCATTATTGCTATAAAATTCCTTATCGGTCGCTGGAAAGCCGGAAGGCCAGCATAGTAGATCATAAATTTATAACCAGCAGTGTGCAACGAGAAGCCTGCCCAGCACACTGCTATCTGTGATCCAGCTTGCAAAAGCAGATTTTATTTTTTCAAAATAAGCTTTTCATGAAAATAAATTTATGACGGATAAAGCTGTTACCCAAAACGTTGCTCGCATAAGTGGTGATAAAATCTATCCTATGTGTTATCCCAAGCTTCATTACAATCGGTTCTGCAGTTTTTGCGTGAACAAACAAACAAAACTTTCGCATTTATAAAATTAGTAGATTCTTACACGCACACACATACATAGACACAACAGTCTACTGCCAGACATGTCCCCCTATTACCACAGAGTAAATAATAGTACTAGGGTTCCATTACGTACTATTCTCAAATAAAATCATTCTTCAGTGTAAATTTTTAGAAAACTAAGTTATGTTGATTTCCAGCCAAACATATTTCAATAGATAAGATAGAATAGTTTTGCAGATATCATTCTTCAGCTCTGTCGAGAGAAGTATTCATTACAATCGGTTCTGTAGTCTTCATGAAGAAGTAACAAACAAACATACAAACTTTCGCATTTAAAAAATTAGTAGATTCTTACACTTACTTACACACATACATAGACACAACAGTCTACTGCCAGACATGTCCCCCTATTACCACAGAGTAAATAATACCACTAAGGTACCATTACGTACTATTCTCAAATAAAATCATTCTTCAGTGTAAATTTTTAGAAAACGAAGTTATGTTGATTTCCAGCCAAACATATTTCAATAGATAAGATAGAATAGTTTAACAGATATCGTTCTTCAGCTCTGTCGAGAGAAGTATTCGTAGTGCTATTGTTTACATGCAGCGATAGCTCGAAACTCTGCAGCAGCATTGAATACGATTTCCTGAGTTTTTGTTTCGCCGTTCTTTGGGAAGTCAGTCCTCGTTAAGAAAGCAGGTCGCCGTCTCGCCGTCGTTAGCGCACACGCCGATTATTGTTCCCAGCGAACAACAGTCTTCCTGGCGCGCGCTGAAAAGGGAATTTAATTAAGTTTCGCAGAAGGTACCTGACGGCCAAAATCCTCTTAATTAAAACTGAATCCGAAATTTTTTAATGCAGTATTTTAAAAGGCAGTTCCTTACTCTGGTACCTACTTTTTCTCTGTATATTTAATTTAATATACTTTCTCCTTTTAGCAAACTTCATTGTTTTTATCTACTACAACTATAATATAACTACTCTTCGACGGCCGATGTGTCGAAATGGTAGTGCGACTGCCTGCAAGGCAAGATTCCGGGTTCGATTCTCAGTGGGGCACTCACATTGTTGATATTTAGAGGGAACGTTAAGCCGTCGGTCCCGATTGCTGTCTATGATTACTTCGACGGCGGTTGTTACACAACCATGTCAGAGGCCTACTACTAGTAATTTGCTTTGAATACTCTGACGGGTTCATCGGGTCGTTGGAAGACTCGGTGTCCCACACGAAAAGAAGAAGAAGAATTACTATTTCATGAAGAAACAGATCGTTACGAACTGAATGATTCTACGTTAATATTCGACAAACGTACCCATTAAAAGATTATAATATTTGTTTATGTATTCGAGTGTTTGGCGTTGAGCAAATAGCTTTTTCAACTCATTTCTACATCAAACATCTCCACAGCAACAATTTTGATTATATCGGCTTTTTATTTTTCCTCTTTTGCTTATTTGATTCTAGAATGGTTTCATCTTGGATACTGCAGTATCTTATTTGCTCAGGTATGTGTGAGCAAGGATATTGCTACACCTACCGAGCGCAGCGGGGCGAGGGGTGAGGGGCACGAGGGTTGAAGGAGAGGGGGGGGGGGATGGCTGCTGGCCAAATGCCCGCGGGACCTGCCCGGCTGACACTATTCACGAAACCTGAGAAATATGATTACATCCAGAATCGGTAAAGTTTTCTAACCTGCCCACGGCTATTTACACAATTTATCGCTTCTTTCAAATTCTTGCTTTCTCGGAAGATCATTAAATTCTTGTAAAATATATATTTTGTATCAAAAATTCTACAGTAAGTTTTGTATTCTTTATTTATTGCCTTTATTCAAATTACCTTTTTTGTGTTTACTCTCGCCCTGTTTTTTTTTACTTTTTCCTCCACTCAAAGACTTGTAGCGATAAGGCCGCCTTTGCGCATGTTAGCTATAAATTTTCCAGATATTTTTGTTTGTTGTTTGTGCAAAAAAGTGTTTTTACTTACTGACTTTTAATCAATATTATCAACAAGCGATTTTTCGAATCGATTGACTTAGAGAAACGATGTAGGTAACAAGCTAATTCTAGTTGTTACATGAATTATTTCTCAAACTTAATATTTGCAATTTTATCCAGTAATAATAGAAATTCAGTGTTCTTGCTAATACTTTATTTTCCAGGGGTTTCTAATGAATAATTATCCGCAGGTTGAATATGGATGCTCACGGAAGTAATGTCTGCGGCTTCTCTTGACTCCTTGGTTAATGTATTAGTATTGTACCTAAAGGCAGCATAACCCGAAGCAACATGCACCTGGTTAATCACCTGTAACATAATCGACCTGATTCGGAAGCGCTCGTTGAAGTGAGACGCCTGATGGTGGAATGTTCTAGAACGCATTAGTACGCCAACTTGCATCCGCTGGGGGACGCCTAATAACCTTATATGCTACAATAATATTCAAGTATATGGCCGTGTGATGCAGGCTTAGAATAGCATCACCCCCTTTCTTTCCCGTGGGTGTCGTAAGAAGCGACTGAGGGACTCGAGGGTGTGTATTGCAAATATAGGCGATGGGCTGTTAACCTGTCACTATAGTAATACACAATATTCTAAATGACCCTCAAATGTTTGTCAGACTTGGCGTAAATGTCTGTTTTTACAACCGTTTACGCTCTGCTTTCCCCGTAAGGGAATCTAGGCGTGATATGTTTGTATGTATATATGTATGATATTCAAGTATGTGAAGGTACTTTTAATGGTCGTCGATTTCATTTGGTACATTATTATTTTAAAGAGAGATTTGGAGCGAACGATATAACAGGAAAGACATTTCTTCTGTGAGTGTCGATAAGACACTGTTCGTTACATTAAAATTCACAACAGTCCAGTTGGGGGGTATTGCAGTCCTCACCACGCGGCATAGCAAGCGGATTGGTAAGGGCAGTATATGTTAAATTCACTGGGAACACTACTGCCCATTTCCTGGAAGATTTTATCCCCTAGTCGAATTGGGGAGGTGCTTAGCCAGCAACACACGGCAAAAGATAAGACGCTGTAATATGTTGAAATTTTGGCGATAGCCTACTTAAGTATCAAAATTATTTGTCCCCATGCTCAAGTTTGGTCAGTTATAATGTAACAAACAGCAACACATGCCCAATAATAAATCAGTGACGTCACTAGTCGCCAATGGCGCCTGTTCACGGCTCCTCCTCTATGCAGGACACACTCAGCAGTAAATCAGAAGTCACTCCGGATGTCCGCAACAGTCACGGAAACCCTCATCTACTGTTCAATCCACGTTTATGATAAATCGTATGATATAATATAAATTCAGACTTCACTGCATGTTTTACAGCGATTATAAGTATTGTCGCGTACGTACTCAATAGGAATTCAGATTCAGATTCAGATATTTATTGATAAAATTATAAATTTTACATGTCAAATGTATATGTGTAACTTAAGTTATTTATTATTATAATAAAATTATATTGTAAATATTAGGCTTGGGGTAGCGAGGGCGAAATAAAGAATTCATTGATTGAATAAACGGCATCGTTTACTAACTTCGTCTTTAATTTACGCACAAATGACCCGTACGTTTTACTTTGTTTAATTTCGCATGGAATTTTATTGTATAGTCTAGGTCCTATTATATTCAGAGATTTTTTATATTTAGCAAGACGTACCTTGGGGTGCCAAAGGTTATGGCGTTGCCTTGTGTTGCGGCTATGAGTGTCCCCGTGCGTCTGGAACTGTTCGATGTTTTGCCGCACGTATTTAGCTACTTCAAGAATGTATAAGCTGGGCAAGGTAAGGATTTTCATTTTAATGAACAGTTCCTTCGCAGGGTGATCCCACTCCACACCACACATTATTCTAATAGCTCGTTTTTGTAACCTGAAGACCCGATCTCGTTCGGCAGCATTAGCCCAAAGATCTATTGCATACATAGATATAGAATTAAAATAGCCATAGTACGCTTTCATTAAATTATCGATGCTAAGTGTAGCTTTTAAGCGACTTAAAGCAAAGCATGCTGACGATAGGCGATTACACAAGGCGTCGATGTGAGGGCCCCATGTCAAACCAGAGTCTATTATTATACCTAAGTACTTTACTTCTTTGACCTAAGGCACGCGTAAGCCGTTGCAATATATGTTGAGGTCGAGAGATATCTTCTTTCTCAGTTCAAAATGGACAATATTAGTTTTATCAACATTAAGGATCATGCCGTTTGCTGAAAACCATAACGCTATTTCATTCATCACTTTTGACAATTTGTTTTTTAAGAGGTCATAAGAGTCAGCTGATACAATAACACAACCATCGTCAGCAAACATCACGAACTCGGCATCGTCAGACGACGTTGTGAAGTCATTCATAATTAGTAAAAATAGGTTATTACCCATTATCGAACCTTGTGGTACCGCACAGCCTCCCAACTGCAGTGGATCAGAGCGTGTACCGTGTACATATGTCAGCTGAGACCTATTACGTAAGAACGATGCTATAGTGTGATGAAAGTTACCTAGAACACCATAGTGATCAAGCTTAGCGAGCAGTAGCGGATGGCTGACCAGTTCGAAGGCACGCGACAGGTCGCAGAATATAGCTGCGACTGCGACCTGTCGCCCGCCTTCCAGATGAGTCATGACCCGCGCGATGACGTCACGCGCCGCATCCACCGTCGACCGGCCAGGTTGGTATGCAAACTGTTGTTTGTTAAGCAACCTGTTAGTATTGAAGTAGGACATTAATCTATCACTAATTAAGCGTTCGAATGCTTTCGAGAAAATTGGTATGAGAGATATAGGCCTAAAATTTTTTAGCTCATTCATTTCACCTTTTCCTTTGTAAATCGGTTGAATTTTTACTTGCTTTAGACTATCTGGATAGGTACCTACTTCCACACATCTGTTAAATAATTCGCAAATTATTTGGAAAATGAATGTCGGAATGAGATCAAACAAATGCGTGGACATATCGTTAATATCTCTGGAGTGCTTCCTTTTAATGTTCTTGATAGTTTTAGTAAAGTGCTGTAGTGAAAATTTTTCAATGCACAGTGTGTTTACATGTTTATCAGTATACTTACATAGGTACGATAATGCAGTGGTAATGTCGGAGTGCGTGTTCGCGTTTTTGTTTGCGTCGACGTAGAACCGGTTCAGCTGCTCGGCGGCGGTACCGGCGCGCTGCACGTGGCTCCGCCCAGCTGATTTGCTTATCAGTATATCGAGTGCTGTATTTTTATTCTTACTTCTACATGTTTCGGTAGCGATTACCTGCCATGTAGTACGACTCATGTTTGTACTAGACGCAATCGACCTATTAAAGAATTCAGCTCTTTCTTTATATATCTCATTAGTATACAAAATTTCCAGATTCAGTAATGTGTCTTGCTGAATCTGGGACGGGTCATTTGTTAAGATTGATTTTGTTTGACGTAACTGATTTCGTATGCTTATGACACGCTCGCTAGCCCAAGCCTTACAAGTAGATTTGATTGGGTATTTCCGCACTGGGAAATGGACGTCATAATAATAAATTATTACATTGTATATCATATCGAACATTAAACTAGGGCAAATAGATTTTGATAGAATAGAATTCCAGTCATAATTTTCTAAACTAGCATTAAATTCATGTTGATTATTTTTTGAAAATAATCTTTTACATATAATTTATGGTTAATTGAACTTACCTAAGTGAACTTCAACCAAAATTATACTTCGTTGCTGCATCCTATGAGATTTAATAAACCATGTAGTACGTTTAACGTCGTATCGCATCATCACACGAATTTTTAGAGATATCTAAAAGAAATAATCGAAATAAAGTAAGTATTTTGACTTCCATCGTAGTTCGTCCCCCGCCCGCCAGAGTGCTCCCCGCTTGTGTCATTACTTTTAGAGTGAAAGAATCAGAACAAATTCTGCAATAACAGTCAGGGCTAACGAAGTTGGGAGGGTGGGATCTTAAATCTCTACGGATGCAGCAACTCGTATAATTTTGGTTGAAGTTCACTTAGGTAAGTTCAATTAACCATAAATTATACTTCGTTGCTGCATCCTATGAGATTTAATAAACCATGTAGATGTTTAGATTTAAGTATTGCAGAATGACTTGCAAACACTACTTGAACAAAGACATTTCATGTATGTTTGTACTTAACTGTATGTTATACTTGACGCCATAGTATAATAACTATTTAGTTAAATTCACATACACAAATAGAAAATAGGTAGGTTAATGTAACAAAGTGTTCATTTATGTAAGAACATGAAAAATACTGCACGAAAGATTTCTTAATCAAAATTAGCTAAGCAAAGAAAAGAGCGGTCCAGCTCGCCGCGCGCTTGATGACATCCACAGATACGCCGCGAATCGCGAGCAGCTGCGGACACGGCCCTGCGTGGCGCGTTGGGCTGCAGCGGTGCGGTGTGAGTGTGACGAGCACACTCACACACTAATGTCAATACCACTATCAAGTCAGTTTTCTGTCTAATTAGTTTGGTGGAAATATTATGAATAGACAGTTTTAGTAGTTACACTGGCCCACCGTCAGCACCGGTTACAGCTCTATCCATTGCAAAGTTCTTATCAATTAAGAAGAAACAGCTTTTGGACGTTCATCCATAGTTACAGCAATGCTAGTATCACAATAAGTGTTAACATCGAACACAATGTCTCGTCTATAAATGCGAGAAAAGGTACAAGCTTTTAAGTAACCACTTCCAGATAATAAAGATCCGCTTGGATATTGTCCAAAAAGGAATGCTAATATTTAAATTGATTAAGCCTGGCCTAAACCCAAAGGCACTTAGAAAAACCGAATAACAAAATCATGAGCAAATGAGCTCCGAATATCTAAGACAAATATTGAACAAAATATGTCCAATATACCACTGTAAAGTAGCGCAATGGCAACCAATAAATTAGCTTGAAATAATTTTAAATTAAATTAAATCTGCGACTAAGTGTATATAAAAAGAAAATGTGTTATTTGTGTACACCACAGTATGTAAGTTGTATTGTATATATGGTATGATTAGGTACTGAATGACCATCCTATGAATGACTGTTGCACGCTTTTTTGATAAATCCGCGTACACCTGGGTAAAGTTGTGCCATATGGGATGAGCTGTTCTAGAAGGAGCCAAACCAAGGCAGAACAGGCCAATAGCGTGTTACTAAATGGCAGTTGCTCGGTCCTCAATAGACTTCCTAGGATTACTGAAAAGGTGGGGGGTAAAGCAAAAAAGAAAAAATATGTTTGCATCATCTCAGAATACGATAATTGCAAATGTACCTGGACCTCGTTTCAAAGAAACAAAGTTTGAACATTTATAAATAAATATACGAAATCACGCAAAAAAGAGAATCCCCCTTTATTTGTGTCACCGCAAGGCCTCACTTGTTAATTAATTTTATAGTCCAAAGGGCATCTGTGTTATTATTTACGAATGCGTAACAATATTGAAGAATTTATCTCGCTACAAACAACCGCGTTCTAAATATAATTCTTCTTTTCTACCTGTGATCAATAACTGCCCACAGTTTTCCCTTAACTAATGTTCCCCATGTAAAACACGAACAATGATGAACTCTAATTGAAAACGACCAAACCGTATAGGTTTGTCTGTATTAAAAGTATTCAAATATAATTTTGATCCATACAAAATATCATCATGAAGTAAAATTATTTTTTTACCTCAGCATCATAGTTTAGACATTATAGTAAGGTCCATTAATTTAATTGTTCTCTAAACGTTTGTATATAACTAAAATTTGTTATTTATAGACAAACCGGTGCATTGTCAAATTTTCTATCTGACGAACTTGGCAAACTCTCATACTTTGATCTTTGATTTTGTTTAAATAATATTAAACAAGGTCAAAATACTTTTTGGAGTTTCTCAGAAGAAAATTCGAAAGTTACATTTTGAGAATTCAGTAAGTAAAGGACAAAAAATACGTTGTTACAAAATTTGAGCATAAATAACAGTTATGGCTATAGGTAGGTATACCATAAATTATCTGAATATCCCACCAAACGGTGGCCCTTACTGCGTCAAAAAGTAGGTAACCACAGGTTTCATTAACCTAATACTAACCGAACAAAGCTGAACACAGACAGCATATCGCACTCTTAGTAAAATAACGACTTAAATCAAAATTTGGCCAAAATGAGTTTTTGTGAAAAACTGACTTATTAGAGCAGGGCCCACAACATAGACTTTAAAATACAACCCTATCTCTTACACAATAAGGTTCAAAATAAGATGAGTCTATATCTTTCCCGCCCCGAACTCCTATCTCTTCAGTCAAATAATGACCGATTTAGTCTTGCGTCAGTGGCTGCATGCAAAGTTTTTGTGAAAAGACGACTGATTTAGAAATGAGCCGTTGTTTTATCAAAAGTTGAGGCGAGCGTAGTTGAAAAGTATTTATAAAATAATGACCGATTAAGTGTTTGGTCTTTGTTTTACAAAATACCTGCGATGTTTGCTTGACTCATTTTAAATTAGGTCTGTATTTTACGAAAATTTTGGAAAAGCTCACTGACCCATTTGGAGATAAGCCTGTATTGTTTTGAAAAAATTGTTATTTATATGACTTAACTGGTATTAGGTCTTTGTTGTATTTCTAATGATAAAAAAATCTGGTAACATTTTTTGTTGAGTCTTTGTTTTAGCAAAAGTAATGAAATGACTTCGGTATTATTTCAAATTTGACCTGTATTCGACTGATATCATCACATAATTTAACGTATTAACTTGGTGTCTCACTTCGCATTTTATCTTAATCTTGAGGTTTTGTACCGAAAGCTATTTACAAATAGGTTGAACGTTTTACTACTCTTGAAATTCAACGAATTTTCTATATTTTTAGTACATTAATTTATTTTATTTTATTAATGATGGGTTTGCTCCTGACTCTAGTCTAGGTCATAGGACAGAAACAGAGTCTAAGATGGAGCGAGCTCACCCAAAAGAAGCCAGTTTACACTTACTTTGAAGAGATTAGGGTTGTCTGCGTTTGGAAACACAGACGCAGGTAGTGAGTTCCACTCTTTAGCAGTTCCACTCTTTAATCCTCCGACTGAAAAGTAATCATATTGAACCATAGTTGAAACCATCGGCACCTCGATTGCTGCCGTCAAACTCGACGATGTCAAGGCTAAATGTTTACCAACTCGGTCTCATCTCCAGCCGCATACCGTAGAGTTTGCCTTGAATCACCACCTCACACGTCTATCGTTTGAAGTGTTTACTACAGAACGTTCTACATAGAAAAGCACTGAATACCGCCACTTATCTCTTAAACCACTCAAATTTACGTCGTCCATCACATCACAAGCCAAATAAGTGAGTACTAACATGACCAGCAGATGGATTAAAATCTTGTCACATTGCAGACTGGGTAGGGAAAGCTAACTTGAAAAAATTTGTACACGACACGCTACCAAGGTGCCACCTTCACTACATTTACACAATAAATCTCCTACTAAGAACACGTTTTCGTCGACTAGACGGCTAAATCAGCACGTCGCTTGTCATGACGCCATTATCGTGCGAAGTAACATGGCTGCCATCGTCATCAAAGAGCATGCCGCAAGCCGTTCTCCGTAAGTCAGATAGTCACACTGTGCTCACCTTGTTAAAAGACGGTGCAAGGTGTTGAGATCCATACGTTCGCACGGAATATTGGTGATACAATATGTTGGGAATATCAAAAAACGACGGATGCCAACTAAATTCAAAGTCACCGATGACGCCCGAAACGTTTGCGACAAATTTAACTTACGATATTGGTAGTGCTAGTGTCATTATCCGCTATTCCAACATAGCCCACCAAAAAGCCCGCACCAGAAACATCCTGAGCCAAACACGGGCGAGAAAGGACGTAACCTATTTCTCACTCAGCAAAGCACTCCTCAATTCGATCCTGATCGATTTTCCAAGGCCAGAGTTTACCACGTTCTACAGTCAATCGAAAACTTTTTCAAAACCAATATTGTCATTTGTCTATAATGGTAGGCCCGGCCCATAAGCGAACTATTATGACACAAAAAGTAGTATTCGTTTCCGTTTATAAAAGCCCGACTCCGCCTACTTGCCATTTAGGATCGACGGGGTCATCAAATTGAAAACGAAACTGAATGATGCATCTACCATAGAACTAGCTCTAGAAGAATTGGCGACCACAGTCATCGACGGCAATCGTGTGGCGCCCCTTTTCAAGCGGGTGTTACACCGTCAGCTTCATCACGCGAACCTCGACACGAACATCAATGATTTAAGCGAACGCTGAGCTTGTTAATTATTATTGTAATCTGTGGCTGTGCATCAGCAGTCATAGGACTGACGACGCGTTTCACGCTGTACCGCTACTTTTCTTGAAAAATAAGTAAGACGTCTCCACCGCGGTTTGCCACAGTATACCACCCACCTCCTCGTCTGGAGCAACGTCATTGCGCACTTTCATATAAGTCTATTTTGAGTCATCTGGCTCAGCACACACGCCGTGTATTTTTTGGGATCGCCGCATCGCTCACTAGGCCTGGCGCTCCATTACATGGAAAAAAGTTGGTCCAATATCTACCGAACTACAAGGAACCGCCAGAGAACTCCACCAAGCTATGGACAGTATAATACAGAAGGCAACTACGATCAAAATAACAGCTTGTGTTTCACACCCTCTTAATGTCAGGACCTGAAAAAGCCTAGTGAGTGTTAAGACAGTCCTGTGCAACTCACTACCGGGCGATCACTTTCAAAAGGAAGTACTCTACACTCTGATCACTGAAATGAAGTTTATGGTCAACAGCAAACCTTTAACGCACAACTCCATCAACCTAAACAAGCCAAAGTAATTTTTCATGACTTACTCACAATCACTTCGGTACTACTTAGTGTCCTTGTACACGACTTGCTTGTCGTCCCTTTGATAATCATGACCTCATCGAGAAAAACACATAAAAAACGTCGCAGTGCCTTGCCGATGTATATTTCACCCAAATACGCAATATTAATATAGATTGATGGAGCCCCACGTCAAGCCGCAATGAAAGCCAACAACATCGTGTAGATCGTGAACAACACTCTACCATAAACACCTGACAATTGGCCACGCGGACGAGCCATCGCTACGTATCACGAAGCAGACAGCAGCGTGAGGAAGGTGGACATCAGAATAAAAGAGAGCATCTGAACGCTAGCAACTAATAAGTAACATCGGGTAGAAGCGCTGCCAACCAAACCACACTAGCAAACACCATCGCACCATCTATAGCGACCGCGGCGCATTTAAATTACATTTAAATACGTTTATTCAAAGGGTTCATTGGGTCTTTTGTCGACTCAGTGTCCCATATGACAGAAAAAAATATCTTAATAGTTTCATTGTAATAGGACTGTGTTCTGTTGACCATTTGCTAGTCGCTATATCGCGATTTGAATTTGAGTCACATGTTTAAGTTATAGACTTATTTTTAAATAAATTGTATTTCTTTTTAGCTTTTTAGTAAAATAGTGACTTAATTTAAAATGAGTCGGAGATCTTCATGTTTGATTTGGTAAAATAAAGACTGATTTTAACTTAGGTCAATATTTCTTTCAAATTTTTCATGAAATAATGACGCAATTCTAAAGGGTTACAAATAATTAACTTTTTTTAATTAATGGATGTGAATATTTGTGAAAATTTTAATGCATTTAAAAGAACATATTCTTAGGATTAGTTAAGTGGTTCAAGTTTTATTCTTTGCCTTTTACTTTTAATTCTACAGCCATTTAAAAATTATTCTGTTTATTCAACAAACGTTTTTCATCGATACCCAAAAATTCGTGTTTTTGGATTAGGTCGTTATTTTATTAAGAGTGCGATATTAAACATGTAGGTACCCTACTCAATTAAAACAAAATCGCAAACCACATCTGATTGGGTTTGCGGTAGTCCTCACGACAGGAGAAAGAGCAGGTACTTCACTTTCTATTAACTTTATGAATAGGTACCTACTAAAAAGGAGGCAACTTTAAAGATCCATTTAATCAAGCAGGCATGAGTCATTAGTCAACCGTTTTGAGCCCGTGCCGATATTGTCGAATATCTTGCAATTAAACATTCACTTGAACTTCAAACTTATTGTTTTTGAAATAAAAAAGAACCCCAATTAAAATTAAAATTTAGAAAGTGTAAAATTTCATTGTTTTTTGGATTTTTACAAGTATGTGAAATACGCTTAAATGCAGATTCTGAATAGAATCCAACATAACACATCTTGTGTAATAAATGCTGAACACAGCCAAAGGCACCCTCTATTACCTATATCGGCGAGAGCTGCCACGGCCGCCTCTTTATCGCAGGCTGTGTGGCGTGGGATAGATGCGCGCTTGCGCAAGGGAAGCGCGCCCCGGTCCAGCTGTGCATGCTTAACGAGAAGGCAGTCTGGAGCCTCCATGATGCAAACCTGCAGCTTCCCCTGACAGGTCTGTCGGAGTTATTTTTCTAATTCGCAAGCCGGACCACTGAGTCTTCTCAGGCATATGTAGGCAGGTGCGTCGTTTTGCGAGTAGAAGAAAAAGTAACCAATCTTGCAAGCAAAGCCGAAATATCTTTATGTAATTGAACGCCTGCCAAGAATAATTGGCAACTTTGCCACCGAATATGCAAAATCTAATATTATATTACAATACTCTCTGCATCAAAACCTCCCAAACACAAACAACCTATCTGTTTAACTTTTGTCTAAAAAAGCAAAGTATGATGAGCCACCTACGGTTCATTGTTTTTTCATAAAGTGAAGGATCTAGTTTACTTCGGATATTCATAAGAATATTAGGTCGTTGGACGACTCGGTGTCCCACACGAAAAGAGAGAGAGAGAGAGAGTTGTGTATTGATAATTAAATCAGTTGTTAGGCTGGCTAGCCTCGCTATAGTGCCACAGCACAATTAGCTTTATAATGGGTTCGGAACATAGGGTCCTAGTCAATCAACCCTCTCTCTGATCTGTAGCCAAGTCTTCTATGACCATCTTCCCCAAAACGTTCAGAGATCTCGGAAGAAATCCTCTCTTTTCAGCCACTTTTGAGCCCAAATATTTTACAGGAATCATTGCTTTAGCCGTTATAGAAATAAAATGAAATTTGTGTTCTTCCAAACACCAGCGTCTCCCAGATCAGGTATTGAAGTAGGTAGAATAACAAACGATCTTGGCCGACCCGGCTCCGGCTGAAGGTTCCAGTGACGACTTGAGGTGCAGCAGCCTCAGCAAATCATTGCCAAGTAGGGCGGCATCCAATAGCGGCCGTCAGGAGGGGATTCATACAAAGGTGACTTCTTCAACAGCATAAGTAGGAGGTACCTACCTGTAGCCGAAGGCCCGTTTTTCACGATTTACGTGAGGAAAATACAACCTGAGCAAATTTCATGTTCCATGACTACTTTCTGGATGACGTCACGCGCCACCACATTAGAAAAGTACTTACTTTGCTATGTTTCATAAGTATTCTGTGGCATTCACAGAGGGTCATGTTTCATGCACTTATCTGCTTCCTGGATAACATCTCGTGATACCACGTTAGGAAGCCAATAAAGTACCAATTTAGTTTGTTCATGTTCCATGTATTTACTTCCTGGATGACATCGCGTGCCACCACGTTAGGGAAGTAAGTAGCTATTTCCGGATAACATCGCGTGTTACCACTGAGGAAACGCATCGTGAAGAAGTATTGGAAGATTGTCATGTTTCATGCACTTAACTGCTTCCTGGATAACATCTCGTGATACCACGTTAGGAAGCCAATAAAGTACCAATTTAGTTTGTTCATGTTACATGTATTTACTTCCTGGATGACATCGCGTGCCACCACGTTAGGAAAGTAAGTAGCTATTTCCGGATAACATCACGTGTTACCACTGAGGAAACGCGTTGTGAAGAAGTATTGGAAGCGAGAAATTGTCCTCTTAGATTGGTTTTACTTTCTTCTTCTTTTATACATACTCGTAAGAGCTCATTGCTCTTATCGGTTTTACTTTTTGAAAGTGATAAAGTTATTCCCAGACGACATCGCGTGCCACCACTGAGGGAAAACCAAACGGTATTGAAACAAGAACCAGGAACATGATATATTATAAAAACTAACCTCCATTTTCCTGGCGTGTAATTCCATGTTTAGTCACCTGAATTTCCTTTTAATTCGAACTTAACAGTATCCTTTTTCTATTGCACACCTAAACTTTCAGTTTTCACTTGATTTATCACAAAAATAATATTTTTTTTTACGGAACGTGTTGACGATGCGACACACGAAAAAACGAATGACACAAGCGGGGAGCACTCTGGCGGGCGGGGGACGAACTACGATGGAAGTCAAAATACTTACTTTATTTCGATTATTTCTTTTAGATATCTCTAAAAATTCGTGTGATGATGCGATACGACGTTAAACGTACTACATGGTTTATTAAATCTCATAGGATGCAGCAACGAAGTATAATATTGTTTAATTGTAATATTTTCTGAACTTTTACAGATATAGACACACATAAATGATCAGATAAGTGTAGATTGTGTTTTTTTATACAGGATATCTCATCCATAGGCATATTTGTGTACGCATGATCGATACATGTCTCAGTGGTCTTACATATTCTTGTGGCAAAATTGACCAAGGGTGTTAAACCGATTGATTTAGTCAAATCTTTCAGTTTTGTGCATTCACCTGTTTTTTTGTGCAAATTTACATTGAAATCACCTGTAATGATTATTTTATATTGTTTGAATATTGGCAACTGAAATAATTTACCCAATTGCGTCATAAATGCAGGGAAATTGTTAGGTTCACCTTTTATAGGGGGTGGTTTATATACACATATCACAATTATACCTAAACTCACGTACTCTGTTGCACAAGCCTCAAAAGTAGATTCCACGCTCAGGTTCGCCACCTCAGAACGCTCGATTGTGAGAAGTGAGTCCTTGGAGTAGATGCACACGCCACCGCCCACACGTTTAGGCCTGGAATATGTTGAACTAAGTTTGTAGTTATTGATGTTGATAGTTGTTATCTGTGTTGACGAGAGAAAGTGTTCAGAGATGCAAACAACGTCGACATCAGTGTTGACTTCAAGTTCACATTCTAGTTTTGCGGTTTTATTCTTCAGGCGATTAATATTCTGGTGAATTACCGTGAATGTGTCATCTTGGGTTTTGTAGTTTGTTGTCATCGGACCGGTGGTGGTGTGAAAGCTAGGAAGAGGACTGCCTGCGTTGTTTAGCAAACAAAAAGGGCTGCCACGGCGCGATCCTTGTGTTGATAGGCCAGATGGACGTGGACATGAATGTGTCATAAACTGCGGCAGGAACGCCGATTTTAAAAGATGTATAGTTGTCATGTTTTGCTGGTATCGTTTCAGCGGTATAGTTGTGACCACTTTTTATTGTCTGGAGGTACTTCACGATTTCGTTACACTGGGTACCCTTCTGGAAGTAGCAGGCGTGGATGTATTTTGTCTGTTCTATTCCTTGCAGGCCCGTGTTCACTGCAGATCCATTTATAGTGATCGCTGGCTTACGACGTGGTTTTTTGTAGTTCACTGTTTTGAACGGGTTTTTGTCATCACACATCTCATCACTAGATTCATCCTTCTGGGTGAGAGGTGTGTCTATAGTGCTGAATGCAACCAAGGTGCTGGATGCTGGAAGCTGTGTGTCGAGTGTTCTGGAAATGACTGGACTATCGCGCGCCTTGTCGGCTGGCGGCTTTTTTATATTTTTTATTGTTCCTGACTTATTCGCGGTCAATTTTTCAATGGCAGCGTCAGCAGCTGCACGTTTAGGTCTGGAATTCCACTTGTCTTCAAGTTTCGTCACCTTTTTTAACGGTGATTTGTCACGGGGTGTGGTAGATTTATCTTCGCTCACCTTCATTTGCACTTTATTTGCACGATTTGTCGAAGCCGATCTTAGGTTGACTATTTCACTTTTTAGTTCGCTTATTATTGTCACTAAACTGTTTATTTTCAATTCCAATGGTACAACGGCGTCTTTTATTGCTTTATCAATAGTTTCAACGGTAATCCGCGCCATTTTGCTGGTAATTGCGTCAAAAGAATTCGGGAGTGCGTAGTTGCGCAACCGGCCCGATTAAGTGTGCGAGCGAGACTGATGAGGAGCATTAAACTGAAAATTCATTTCGATAAAGAATAAATGCGCAACACATTAATGTAAGATTGAGCGTCCGTTGTTGCTCTTATAATCTAAATACGTGGGTATATTTAGCGAAAATGTCAAGCTAAAACAAGTGAAGTATATATTATGACATACTTGTTTACAGTGTTGTTGGGCAATCACAGCTGACAGGCGGGCGAATGTGATCTGTCGACCTCTGTAAAGAAGGTTGTCTTTAGCAGCCAAAACATAGAGGGCTACAATCACTAACAAATAATTAACAAGTAAGTCGCGTGAACTTAGATCATGAGTGATATTTGTAAGCTTAATAATGAAGGTAAAGTTTGTTAAAATATTCGAAAACCGCGAGAACCTAAATGAAAAAAAAAGTTTCCAGTAAAGGTGCGATGTTCACGCGCCCTCGATACACCTCGCTAATGGCTTTTTTTATTTCCCCGCCTGTGTACAATGTCGGCTTTGCAATCCTGTGTAACACCGCGGCCACGGAATAACTTTTATAACAAACGGCGCGATCCATTAGGAGTTAAGGCACGGAAACATCTATTCATTGTGACCTCCTGCCGCCATTGCCAACCTTACCTACAATGCTCAGTAAATAAACGACTGCTAGAAATTACTTTGGATGAAAAACCAACAAAGGATTAATTTACTTAAAAAAATAAAATGGGATAAACGGATAAGTAAGAAAACAGTTCCAAAAGAAAACTTTGAATGTTTTCTAAATAGCAGCGCCCACTTCCAGGTTTTTATTGCTAATGAATTTGATAACACATTCTTTAAGACGACAGGAGAGTGAAACTACATACATACATACATACATATATCACGCCTATAATCCCTTGCGGGGTAGGCAGAGCGTAAACTGCCGCATAAAACGGACATTTACGCCACGTCTGACAAATATTTGAGGGTCATTCGGAAAATTGTGTAACGCTATAGTGACAGGTTGTCAGCCCATCGCCTAAAATTGCAATACACACCCTCAAGTCCCTAAGTCGCCTCTTACGACTCCCACGGGCAAGAAATGGGGTGATGCTATTCTTAGCCGGCAACACACGGCAACACACGGCATCTTAGCCGGCAACACACGGCAAGAGTCAGAGTGAAACTTCTGAGAAGAAAGTAGGGGTAAATATCACAATGCAAGGTAGCCTGCTCAACAGTTTACATCACTGAGCTTGCTGAAGATAAGTACTCGTAGGAAAAAGAAGCTCATCGAAGCAAATTATCTTGTACGAGGCCACCACCTTAAATATCAGCATCGTTACCAGCAATATTAATTTACCATAAAAATTAAGTTCTATAAATTGGTGATTTTGTAAATGCCTTAAAAGTTTTAATATTATATATTTTTAGTTCCGCAGTAGCTGTCTATACAACAACACAACTGGGGCACAAAGTAAGTCTCTATTTTGTGACTGGGGCGACACTCTGACTTGCGATAATATTATGCTATTTGACGTGCTATTTATTTATTCGAGTCTTTCACCCAACATTCACTATTTTTTTATTTATACAATTAAACATAACCCTCTTTTTGAAGAAGTAAGGGTGATAAGGTAAGCAGCTTACGTAAACGCAACTAAAGTTAACACAAAGTTTGTGTTGGTTTGCAGAAATACAAAATAATATTAAGTTTGCAATTTAATTTCTCTCGACTCTCTTTGTTTTGTACCAAAACTGAGTTATTAAGTTTAAACGTAACTATTGTTTAATTTTGTATACATTTGAATACTGCGAGTGTTAATTTTCGTATTAAACACCTCTCTGAAATTACCATAAGAGTGTTATTTTATTTAAATTGCGTTGATTCACATACTGGTTAGGCTAATGAAGGTTGAATAATAAAACCTAACGGCGCGTAGAACGTACCTACTATCTGTAATGGCGTAGTCTCTGAGCGAGAACCTGATGATGATATTAAAGTTTCTTTCTTTTTTTATTGCAAAAACATGCTTTGAACATAATTTTAAGTTGTCTCTGTTTCAAAATTCACACAATTCTATTTTATTTAAGTTAATTTCTTTATCACGCTCTAACAGAAACGGTGTTATTACAAAAAAGATCGACGCGTGTTTAGAAAGTGTTCAAAATATATTTCCATACGATTTGACGTTTTCAAACGGCTTAAACCATGTCTTACTTTTTTGTTATTACTCGGTTCATTTTTTAAAACTGTTACTCGTATTGTATGAAAAATTGCCGAACAAAAAAAAAATATGGTCATTCCACATTTTGAAATCGATAAGGTTCGCTTTCAAAAGATAAATATATTGTTTACAGCACAGACCATTAACTATGGTAGAAAGCGTTACAATGCAATTCCGTAAACATATCAGCCGCACGCCGCGTGCGGGGAATGGTTGGCGAGGCGTCCGAGGCCCGACGCCCGGGCGTGCAACACCACGCTGCAGCGTCCCACATCTACTGTATTTATTAAAACACCGTATTGTTTTAAAACTCCGTTGGTCATAAAACAATAGCCATTTGGAAAACATTGTGTTGCTTTTTTTCGTTTCACAAAATGCATACAAAGCGATGCCAGCGGCTTTGATGACATGCAGTGTGTTTGGTTAAGCAATGCTTAATGGGTTTTTTAAATAACGGATATGGAACATTTATGTACGTGGCATTTATGAACGAATGAAAATTCAAAATAATATTAAAGCTTTTGCGGTTCTTCTTCTTTTGTGTCGATGACTCAAATATATTTCGACCAGAAATTGCGGAATCACTATTATAGCATTATAGTATAAAATAAAGTAGCTTCCCGTGTCCCGAAGGTGTACCACCATTTTAATTATATACTATTTAAAATTACGCTACGGATTTTAATGCAGTTTTATTTAAAAGACAGAGTGTTTAAAAAAAAGGATAATATTTATCTATCATTTATGCCAGCAAAACGCCAAATTCCTAGGGAAAACTGGTAGCAGCGGGTGAAACTGCTAGGCGGGCCGCTTGTTGACAATAAAAGAACTAAAAATATGTAAAGAACCTAGATTGAAATGAAAATAAGGAATTGTTTAAATTAAACCGCCCGCCGGTGCTTGAACCCGGGACCGTTGGGCGAATTTCTTATTTTCGTTTATGAAAATAATATAGCACTGTGAGTGCATAATAAACCACAGTATACCTAGTTTTACATATAGTCCAATTCGCCGCTGCTACGAAAGTTTAATAACCTTACCTGCGAAAATTATATCGTTCCTTGTTTTTGACGTGGCCCAAATAGAGCTGTCAGTCCGTCCACGGACAACGGTACAAATTAAAACGTTGACGTGGAATAAAATAAATCACTCTTTACTCACATAAATCGAATTCACATAAATCGAACTCACTATCTACAGTCTGCCAATACATAATTTGTGTTACAGTTCAAATTGATTTACAGAATAGTGCGATCTGTGGAGTTTACAGTCAGACATACATCAGTGTAGACGTGAGTTACAGCATGGTCGGTCTTGGCGGGTCCCGGGATCGATTCCATCATTATTAGGAGGTAAGTGGCGCAACCTCCTGCGAAGAACGAACCGTACTCTTAAAAGATGTGAAATGATTACAGTATTAACAGTACAATAAATGTCTAAACACACAGTGCAGTAGTTTAATATCCTCTTTGTAGTGCAGTGCAAACTCTGACACCACGGTTCATTGGGTCATTGGACGACTTGGTGTCCCACACGAAAAGAGAGAGAGAGAGTGCAGTAGATAGTTTTGAAAATGGTTTTCGAATTATTGAAAAAAATATCATATTTCATAAGATTTCATTAAAAATAACAATGAAAACCTTTGAGAACGCTTAAATCGGTTAGTTGCAAATGATCGATAATTGGTTCACGTCACAAGTCGTTATCATAAATATAGGTTTTCATTAAAATTTATATTATATAATCATTAGTATGGGGTAAGAATGAAGGTAGGTATTTGATCAGCCTTCCTGCAATCCATACCGGGTAACAGCATCGATACTCTCTCTGAGTAGTACCTATATTTTGTGATTTGTGACGTAAATGATAACACATCATACTCGTAGTATAAATACGTCAGAAATTTAGTAAATATACGTACTACACGATCATATTTTTTGATGCAATTTAATTCTTCGGTCGCAGTGTGACACCAGTATCAAAATGTCTACTATCTTAAAATTACCTCAGTAAAAACTTACACACAGTATTAAATCTGAATACTACTACTACCAACTTCTTACCTGCCTACTATGCCTAAATTAAAACGCTAGTTCTATTATATACTCTTTGGCCTAAATGCCCACTGTATCAAAATGTCAACTGTTATCAAAAAATCTAAATAAAATGCCACGTACGCAAAATTCTTATTAACAATAGGTGTTACAAATTGATTAATCGCTTATTATTTTCTAATCTTTACGAAAAATTGGACTGCTAAATATGTAAATTGGACATAGTTTAATTCGATTGAAATAAAAATTAGTCATAGTATATAATTATAACCATGAGGTAAGTCGAAAGTTTGCGCATTTTAGTCAACTGGCAGGTCGTAGCATAATGTGTCACAGATTGTTGATTTTATCTGGAGTAGTGGCGATGGTGGCAACGGGGACCGGAGCAAATCTAAATCCACTTTCTTATGAATATAAATCTATTGGAGAAGAAGGTAAGTTTTTACATCTGTTTCATATTTAATAGATCGTTAAATGTCACCAGCCCAAACCTTGAATTGATGTTGATAGCTGCATATTAATATCTTACCAGTATTTACAACTGTACTTATTAAAAAACATGAAATGTGCATTGCAGGGTCAAACGCAGAGGGAGTGGTTGTATCGAAGAAAAAGTTTACTATTCCGAATTTGCAATGCTCCGGGGAGCTTAATTTTCCGCAAGATGTAGGTACTATTCACCAATTAAACCTAGCAAATTACGTCATTATCAAGTTTAATGTTCTAAAAAAAACAGAAATATTTTATTACCTTTACACTGGACCCAGCTCATGCGCTGAAAAACTTTCCTTAATCAGGCAAGACCAAGTTCAAACTTCAAGTTAACTGATAATTTTAGAATGTTGAACTAATATAATATAATATAACAAATAACACAATCCTTTAGTGCACTAAAAATACAAAAAATAAACAGTTAAACAAGGCGATCGGCCTCACACGTCTGTGACAGACGATTTAATTAGTGTCTGAGGCAAGACTTTTCATGGCTGTACAAGCCGATACGGGAGCGGCATAATTTTCCGCACGCTCTACAAGTGAAGGTGGAATTTGAGACTGGCACATGCATGTTTAGATGACGTTTTTGCCTTAAGTTAGCAAGACCAGAAAACCAGGCATTATTGTGTGTTTTACGCCCATCAAACACACGCTTACGCCATTCGTCCCTATCCTCAGCAAGCTTCTCCCAGCTTTGATGGTCAATGCTAAACGCAGCCATGTCCCGCTTGGCGCAATCTTTGAAACGCAGCATAGGTCTTCCAACCCCTCTTTTAGCGTTTGCTACAGCGCCAAGCAGAACACGCCGTGGTAGACGCGAAGGTTCTATCCGGTGCACATTCCCTAGCCACCGCAATCGTCTCTGCTTAAGCAGGGCGGTAAAACTAGGCAGCTGCGCAATTTCTAGAACTCGCTCGTTTGTGACTCTGTCCTGCCAGGTTATATGCGAGATATTTCTTACTTCTACTAAGTAACCTTAGGGTAAAAGAGAATGTGCGACTATGGAAGCGGGATAGCGCATATATTACCTACGAAAACTAACTACACAAATATACTACTTAAACTTAAACTTACGTATGTATCTTCAGCTTCTGTTTGGATTAGAAATACTCGTTTTTACAAAAAAAATATTTATTTATTTATTTAATCGTATGGTATTAAACAATGAGAGTCGCTATCTTAATGATAACTTAATGACTACAAACGAATATCTAAATTCTTCACCCATTGGGCTGTGTTCTCATCAGGGAAGAGCAAGTAAAAAACTATAATTTGGTTTAACAGTACCACTGCAAGGATAGTGATGGATTGTTGAAGCAATCCTCCAAGGTGCGCGTCACAGTGCTGGACAACAAAGCACCGGCGAAGATCATCTTCGCCAACGACAGAAGGAGCATCAGCATCTACCGCATGGGAGGCTGCCAGGAACCTGCGCTCGTCGAACTACACACAATTTGCGATCAAGTCCTCAAGGAGGGCGTGCAGGTTGATAATAAAACAAAAAATAAGTAAATAAAATGTCTTTACTTCAGGTACTGAGTCCCATATTTTAAAAGTCAATTCAAATTACGTTACATAAAATACATGACATTTAAATTCAAAAAGTTATAAATAACAACATCATCTGCCTGCCCATATCCCAATTAATTTGGGTTCGGAGCAACATGTTTTTTTCTTCCATACATCTCTATCAGCTGTCAAATCTTCGTTTACACCCTTTTGCTTCATTATCATCTTTTATATAATCCATCCAAACATCAAATAACAATCAATCAATAAACAAATGATCGATACTTATCCTGTCTATTATTACTCCAACAATTAAGTTACCAATACGTTTAGAATGTTGTGAAAATTGCCTAGACAATTTCATTGTCACACCTCAACAATCTGTTATTAAGCCTATAATGCCTTCATTCGGCGCATCACTGCGTATTGTCTACCCTGTCCCTGTGATTTAAACATGCCGCCACGGAAGACCCAGCAAGGTTTGGAAACGGTTAATGTATTGAGCCCTTAGTGTATTATAGGTACTTTGCTTGTAATTTTGCCATAAGTGAGCGGTGTAAAGCGCCTATGAGTATACTTTAAATAGTGTTAGTTTTACTTCAGTTGATCCGCGCGCAATACGCCTAGCCAACATGTTACTCTCCAAAGCGATTGCTCTTCTCTGCCTCTCTAGGAAGGTCATTATCATCTTTTAGATTATCTGAAAGCATGTGACCAAGATATTTGAAGGTAGTAACTATTGCAAGAGGAGCTTCACACAGTTTACTCGGCGGTATAATGCTAGGCCCACTCCCTGCGTTGAACACCATGACTTCTGATTCCTTGACATTATACAGGATGTAAGGGACAGCCGTCCGAATACTTGTAGGGTGCTATCAGACCACCAAACTAAACAAAATCCCGTTAAAAAATATTTCAGGAAAGGTAAAACAAAAATACCTTTCATAGTAAATGCAGTCAGCTGAAGGTGATTTTGGATGGGAGGTACAATTCTCTTTTTCGTTCCCTGGCATATGTTCCTAGGGGAAAGTTGTTCAATTTCGTGGTCCGCATGCACCCTATATCATTCTTAAAAAATAAATAAATTGAGAGTATTCAATTCTTTATTTTTGATGTAAAAAAATCTACATCCTTCTTCTATCATATTGTACCAAATACTCCAAAATTTAAATTTCTAAGTATAGCAAGATTAGGCACCAAATTTTAAAACACTTCAACGTGATGGGTACGATGCAAAACGATTCCGGTAGATAGAGATATCCCACGCGTTACTTTACTACAAAGAATCTCATGCCGCTCGTGTCACAGCGAACTATCGCTCGTATCGGGAAAACAGGAAAATTTAAATGTAGAACTACAAAACTAACTACTCATTAAATATTCATGTCAGTTACTACTACTATACTACTATGGAACCTAAAGGGCGGGGCAGACCGGCTCCGTATGCGTTCCGTATACAGCTCTCGTCCGTAGTCACGCACGAACTGATGACGTTGTAATGTATAGGATTGTATGAGATACGGCACACCGCTTGCGTGCAGCACGGAACGGATACGCAACGCAAGCGGTGTGCCGTATCTCATACAGTCCCATACATTACAACGTCATCAGTTCGTGCGTGACTACGGACGAGAGCTGGATACGGAGCCGGTGTGCCCCGCCCTTAAGTGTTACATCATTAAAATTTGGGTTCGCCAAACAAATTTGGCAAAACTAGTCATAGCGAAAGCCGCGGGTTCAAATCCTACCTGCCGTGCAATTTTGCAAGGTCTCCAAAATATAGCAAGATTATCTATAAAATTGGCCATCATATTTTGGTTATAAAACTTCTTACTGTTGTCGGTAAAATCTGAATCGAATACGAAACGTAATCTATAGACCCGTGTCCTTTAACCTTTTTTGTCCTCTCAATGCATTATTCATAATGTTCCTTTATTCTTCAATTTGTCCAGAGTGTTCAATGTTCTATTTCTTACAGAAATAATAAAATACTTGGAAAATTTTCTGTGAGTCAATAAATCTTTCAGTGTAGTTTAGCATTTTTGTCTTCCATTTTGAACTGTTTGGTCAAACTTTAAACTTGTTGACCAAACTCGTCACCAAATTCCAATCTCTGGTGATCTATTTCGGCGATGTTCGCGTCATGTTGGACATGTCCGACATTCTGCGCCGTCATTGGTTGGGACGCGGAATGGTGTCAAAGCTAGCTGAGCTATCGGTGGAATAGAACTGACAGGTCTAGACTACCAATTGACTCACACATCACACATTGACGCTCACCAAGCGAATGGATTTTATCTGCGGATTTTATTGAAGTTTTTGGCATGAGATACAGCAAGTAAAATTTAACTGCCTAGTTGCCTACATTTACAACACACATCACATCATATCTCTCACTACAATAAAACACTCCGAAATGGAATAAAGCATGACAGACAAGTTACGAAGCGGAAATTGAATCGCGGTGTATTTGCAAATCGATGAACACACAATACGGTACATTTTCTCATCACGTTGACGAGAATGTTCGGATTTTCCCCATTTGGTGCGTCGCTACAGTGCCTCGTGCCTCCCTAACAAAGCCACTGGGATGCCAACCATGAATATTTGAATAGGAGTATGAAGCTTTCAGGTCAGTGGCGTCTTGTAGAGTGAACCTAGTTATGCTTATCTATTAAGCGGTTCTGCCACTTGTCGTCCGTCGCTGCGTATTTTTAACATGCCACAAGGCAATTGCGCATTCCGATTTTATTCCCATACAAATACGGCTACGATGTGTTTATAGATGCGTCTGTTAAACTGGAACAGGCGCATCCGTAACGCACCGTAGCCGTATTTATATGGGAATGAGATCGGTATTCGCAATTTCATTATGTCTGATAGACGCATGCATTACGGTGTTAAAAATTTGCAGCGACGGACAAGTGGAAAATCCGCCATTCTGACTCAAATACGAATATAATGTCACTAGTTTATTCGTCAATTTATGGTTGATTATTGAGTTTGATTTTCTTGATCCTTGTATCTTTTTAATTAATTATGATTTAAATGTCATTTGGTGTTTTTCTCACAGGTAGGTACACTGAAGTTATTTTATATTTGTCATATTAAAAGCAATGTAAAGCCAAAGCCAAGCGTATACTTCTAAAAGGTCAAAATGGCATTGCCCTTTACTTCTCACAGCAGTTTCATATTAAACCTACGTCAGACACAGTCACTATTACTATCTACAAACTAACGCCATAAATATGAAGCTCCTGACCCTTCCGGTGAGGTTGAATGTTGCATACCTACCTAAGTGATACGAAACTACTTTTATCGTTTCATAGCTACCATATTGGATGTAAAGACCTTTATGAATAATTTATTGGTTTAATAGAAAGGGTTAAGGGACAGTATATAACGACAGTGAAATAGTATCGAGTTTTTACAAAATGACATCCCTAATGTTTTTTTTAATCTTTATTTAAGGAGTTTTGTCAAAATATAACAATGCCACTCCATTGTGCAACATACATACATACATACACATATCACGCCTATAATCCCTTGCGGGTAGGCAGAGCGTAAACACAAAAGAATAAAGAAATAAACTAGATGCTGTACTGCTACTTATATATATAGAGGCATATGTTCGTTAAATTTAATTTCCAGCTCATTATTTAAATACTATAGAGTCCTAAAAGTTGTAAGCGACATGTGGTGATGAGCGGTAACGAGCCGAGTTCTCTAAGTTTATTTTATTATAATGTGGTTGAGGAAAGGGGTAGGTTGAGGAAGGGAGCGGGGGGAGGGGGGGGGGATTGCAGTTCATGTGGATTGTGAAGGAAGTTGCTCACTGATGCGTGGAAAAGTGGCTGCTTCAACTCAAGTTACTAAGTTGTTGAAAGTTAAATCTGCAGGGAGAAGACTCGATTCTCTTCATACTAAATATCTACAAGGTACTTTAGAAACTCTGACACCTGGGTTCATCGTGTCGTTTGTGAACTCGTTATTCCACAGAAATTAAAACCGAATAATGATTTTTTTCCATCGTTCTGCTCACAAAGGCTAATGCAAAACTTTGCCGAAAAACCTGCCTTGGCCATCCTTACAATATACATATATCACCCGGAAATTACTTCCCTATGTGAAGACATAATGGAGCTTAGCGGAAGTAAATCAGGCACGTCACTCGGACGAGGGTCGCCGGAAATTGTCAACACGCAGCCGGAACAACGATACGGCGCATTAGAGGAATTGATCATCTCGGCCGAGTAATTAATATAATCAAACACAGATTAGCGAGTGGCTGCTAGACCGAGACCGAGCAACAGATGGTCTCGGTCAGATGTGTCTTGTATCTGCCATCATGGCGTCGGAGCGGACGAGGGTTGCTACATGACGCGTCGATGTTCAGATAAGCTTGTCACGGGTGATCTAGCCGTCTAAAGAAACATCCTTTAAACGAAATGATAAGACAATGCTTCCAATGAAAAATAAGAATAAAAAATACTTTATTAATATCCGATTTAAAACTTAAAATAGGGTATACATTACTTGTAGATTAATCTTTAATAAAACTGATATGTCTAAGTAGTAAAATAACACATTTAACAGAGATCCCCAAACTAGGCATTGCCTGTATCGGCAATGCTTCCCGAGGCGGTTATTACCATAATCTACACGCTAAGCCGGCAAGGTGCAAGTTGTTACACTGGTAGAAAATACTAATGCTTATACCCTGCATTCACCTTTTGGTCACTTTGATGACGCTTTGAAACTTTTGACTTAAATTTGAAACAAATGTCGTTTTCAGATGGTAGTGGCGTAAAGTTACATGCTTTGTGATTTATCTGGCCAGCGCCAAGGCAGTGTCTTTATTTTCATTTTTCAATTCGGCCCGAGCCGGTTTTTTTGTTATAAAAAAAGAAAATTTTGATAAACAAATTTATTTCTTGCACAATGGCGGATCATGACGTCAATAAGTGATAATTCTATCCTTCATTGAATAAAGCAGTTTCAGTTGAATTTCATTTTTCATTTGTGGCTTTTACGTCAACCGTGTTTAAAAATGCGGTGTTGCGATTATAAAACAGCTCAATTTTATAACAAAATGAAAATACATACATACATACATACATAAATCACGCCTCTTTCCCGGAGGGGTAGGCAGAGACTACTTCCTTCCACTTACTACGATCCTGGCATACTTCTTTCGCCTCCTCCACATTCATCAATCTCTTCATGCATGCTCGTCGGTTTAGGGTACTCTTGACCTGACCTTTCTTTAGCACGTCCCCGATTTGATCAAGGTACGTTCGTCGAGGTCTTCCCCTTCCGACGTTCCCATCCACACTTGCCATATACACCTGTTTCGTTAATCTTCTTTCATTCATCCTCTCTACATGACCAAACCATCTAAGCATACCCTTTTCTACACCAGTCACTACGTCTTCTTTTATACCACAACGTTCCCTTATCACGCTATTCCTTATCCTGTCACTCAATTTTACGTCAATCATACTTCTTAACGCTCTCATTTGTACTGCATTTATTCTACTTTCATGCTTTTTCTGCCATACCCAACTTTCACTCCCATACATAAGTGTCGGAACTAACACCCCTCTATGCACAGCCAGACGAGCCTTATCAGAGACTTTCTGGCTGTTCATAAAAGTGTGCAACGCTCCATTCACCATGTTGCCGGCATTCACCCTTCTTTCGATGTCACTTTCACACTTTCCATCTGATGTGAACATGGAGCCCAAATACACAAACTCTTTCACTTGTTCCACCCTCTCTTCTTCTATCATAATTTTACACTCTGTCATATTTTCCTCTTTCTCAAAAACCATTGCTTTCGTCTTACTTACATTCACTTTCATTCCTTTCTTTTTCAAAGCCTCAGTCATAATATTTACCATCTCCTGCAACCCTTCAGCCGACGACGCAAGGATAACTTGGTCGTCAGCATAGAGAAGACATTTGACGAGTAAACCATTCATTCTCAGACTACATTCACTCTCTTTCAAATCCGCCAAACAACTATCCATGAATAGATTGAACAGCCACGGTGACGCAACACATCCCTGTCTAACACCTTTCTCGATGTTAAAAAGTTCACTGAACGCCCCGTTTATCCTGACACAAGCACTGGAATCCTTATATAAGGATTTCAGTGCTCGTATCAAGATACTGCTCACCCCATGCATGGAAATGAAAATAGTAGTTAAAAATGGTGATACATAAATTTGCACCGCGCATTTTTGCGATAAATCTTGTAAATCTTGCAGCAACCAAAAAACTTTGTGACGCTATCATCAGCGTACTAAAGATTTGTAGATCCGTAAGGAAAACATCAATAAATTTTGCATCTGATTGGACGCCCGCCAGCGCGACGCGCGATTTGTCGCGATATCAATAAGGAAATTGTTTTTCCTCACATCAATTCCGTATTGATATTATGGAACAACATTGTAATGTTTGTTTAGTTCGTTCGCAGTGGCGGTGAAATAAGAATTAGCACAAAAAACTTGAAGTTTTATCTTTGAAGTGACAAAAAAGTTATCTTTAATGTACATACTTCAGTGGATATTGTCGCGGTAATTTTGAAAGATGTGTGGTCGTAAGTTTTTGTTTGTGGTCCATGACTCTTACTTCTAATAATAAATAAATATAAAATAAACCATCTTATGCGGTTTCTACTGCACAAATTGATGTCTGTCGTAGGTAGTCTTCCTGGAAACCGTTTGATGAAATGTGCCAAATATGCAATCAAGCATTCCTTGAAAAAGATTGTTTTTTTAACGATTGTTTAGCAATGCGCCACCCAACGGTTAGCCAGCCAAATTGATTATCAATGGATTCATAGATTAACATTATTAGGTTATAGCTCTACACACATTTGCTTTCTTGTTTAGCCTTGTCTCCAACATGAAAAGCAATAATTGTATTTCTTTCACAACGTTAATTGTGACCATCACTAGAAAGAAGTGCAATTTATTCCCTTGGAACTTTGAATGCCATTTACAACCTCTAATCTTTTGTGATGTCAGTATTGTAGAGTCGATGGATGTTATCCTCCAGAAGGGGATAAATGGCAATTCATTGATGGATGAAACAATAGCAACATTTAAGGAGGCTCCTTACTAAGGCCAAAGACCAGTATTATTTGTTCAAAAACCAATCTAATTGATTTAAGCCTGATCCTTCTCCTTGGTCTATTCCGACAGCTTTTATTTATTTATTGTCACGTATCTGGTATAAATGGTAATACTTACCCACTGTTTCTTGGTTTCAATGATTTCAAGCCTTCAAATATTCAAAGAGAAGTCTTTGCTACTTAAGAATTCATGAAGGAATAAGGTTTAACAATCGCCTATACCACAGAGCCCTAAAGAGCAGTTTCCTGGTATTTCAAGAGTGATTTTGAAGTTGTCACTCACTCAAAGTCTCAACTCCCCAATCCGTGCAAGTTTTCTCGGTCGCCATGCCGCCTACGTCGGGACATTTTGGGACAGTTACTTTGAATTTCAATAATAATTAAATTTCAAGCTCTAGTCAACATAAAAGGCAACTTTATTTCATTCACGGTACCTTTAATTACTCAAAACGGGATTGCTGTAGCGGAAGATATTTTCATTATAATTATTTCGCTTTTCCCGTTGTTAAAGTGTCACGTCTGGTTTAAAACTTAGTTTGCAAAACGAATTTTGTTACAATCTCAACCCTGAATATTGTTGAATGGATTTTCTTACCATTTCGTAAGAAGCCGGTTTTAATTAATATTTTGGATTGAAAAAGAAAACATAGCACTACTTATTAATATCTATTTTTATTTATTAACACTACCTACTCACAAAGCAAACATAATTATAGCATTGACGTGCGTGCTTAACGCTGCCGTTTTGTGAATTTAAAGACACTGCACTATGTATGTTTTATATTTATCTTATCTACAATTTGACACCGATAGCTGCCGGCCGGTAGCGATGTTTTGTTTTTGTATAACTTTGAAATTTTGTAATACTGTTTTGATTATTGTACCTACCAACCTATATATTTAAAATGTCTGTTGCAGAATGGTGCCTAGACAAACTTTGAAAGTTTAATGGCCCCAATTAAATTGTTTACTTTGTAATGTTTCTTTAATAAACGACTAATCTAACTATCTATCTATTAAGATCTTCATTTACTTGAAATACATGCGAGGTTACCTTATAACTGCCCTGGAATTTCACTCAACCTCCATCTAGACACAAATCAGGGAACCGCCCGGCGCGTCCAGAGCTCATTACACTCGGGCGAGATTAAAACCCGAAACTAAACTACTCGACCGCAAACGGCGACACACGACTGCATGCCTGCCGTTAGTGCAGCCGAGTGCATATATGTGTTTAATAGCATAAAACTCACGTTGTACACACAGATCATGCTTTTATCCCTTGTGGGGTAGGCAGAGCGGTCACGATCGCTATCGCTACTTCACTAAATATTTGAAAACCGTTTTACAAAAATCGTGTGTCACTTGTGAAAATTGTCAACATTTCAACATGACCCTTCAGGCCCCTTAGGCACCTCTTACGACACTCGAGAGAAGGAAACAGGTTGATGCACTTCACATAACGCTGTCACTTTAAAATATTATAGATGAACTAGACTTAAGCTATACCACAAATATAACTAAAACACGCGTTAAAAGTGTGACTTCAGACCCTGAAATTAAATGCGAGATAATTTGAAGTGAGCAGTTTTTTCAAGCCATATTCACAAAGCTAAATAAGACGCATATTAAAATTCTAAAAGAACTCCTCGACTACAGAGAAACTTTCTATCGAAGAGATATTTTACTAAAGACAATACCAATAAGGCTTTCACGCTCGCTCCATTTACAGCGAAACGCAAAAGCTATTTGGATCAGTGAAAAACTATTTCGAATAAAATGTGTTCTGGCAAACCCGCAAAATCATATTTTTGTTGTGAAAATAAGGCTGGGAAAGCTTGGTTGTAGCAAATGCTTAGCACCGCCATAAATTTTAATGCTTGTGTTTTCACAGCGGTTCTTAGCTGTAAGGAAAGGAAGTGAAAATGCATTTTGCTGCGAGGTTGTAAGACATCATTCGAACTTTTATTAATCTGGGATACAGATTTCGATAAATGAATTACTTTTTTTATTGGAACTACTTTACTATTTACAAGTTATTATTCTGTGCTATTTATATCAATACCATGTAGAAATCTTTAATACTGTTAAAATAGCAAATCCTTTTTGATTTTTCATTATTATTGTCTAGATCTACCGGCGAGCTACACGAAGCACATTTTGAATACCAATTTGTAAAACACTTCCCGTGTTAGGTATACAACTTTTAGAAAACTTGCTAAATTTTCTACCGCTGGCAGGATTTGAACCTGGAACTTTCGCCATCACTAGTAGCGACGCTTGTTTCATCTAGGCAACTGCGGCTTATCCTATGCCCGCCAATTTTGCAAGTGCATCTTGATGCCAATAACGCGTGGCACGGCTCCATCTACCGGTTGAGTTTTGCGACTATTACCCAGCGACTTATGCGTTATGTACAGATAGAATGCAACCTCATATTTCTTTCCTTACAAGTAATCAAGTGCGACATGGTGAACACTGCCTCTATACCGCAGTATGTTGCGCTGTAATTCTTGCCAAGTTTTATTTATCGTTTTTCTCCTTACTCCGTGTATCTGTAGAGAGATGCGGACTAAAAGCCTACCACTGTATATTGTATTTTATTTTACCAAAACTTACAACATAAGTCAAACCACAAATCACATATGTATCGAATGTTTTTTTTTTAGTTGTGACAAGCTTAAGAAAATGCAAATTTATATTTCGCACAGTAACCACATTTGGTGATGCTATGATATAGCAATGCCAGAAATTGATTTTCCTTTACAACCACATCAGTCAGTATCTGTGTAAGGGGAAATAAGAATGATTCTAGTCTACAATTCAAAATTGTTTCAGTCCGCACGGTTGTTCTGTTAAGTTTATTAGTGGGGATATAATTTTATTAGTGTTACCTTTTATGTGGTCGTATTTGATGTGTTTATTTTTCTTATATTATTTATTAAGTGTAAATCCTTACCTACTGGTTAACTTAATATTTTATTGCCGGTGGCAATACCATTAGTTACACCCCATACCTGCAATTTTATTCTACTATTACTTATACTACTATTTACCAATTTAAATAATAATTTTGTTTCAGTTGCATCTACGTCGATAAGTACCTACTTTCCTGGGAATTGGGTGAAATGGTTCCCGCCTAGTGGAGCTGATCACCCGTCTGCGAGCTCTACAGACGTCCCAACCCGAGGAAGAAGAAGAAGTACCTACTCGTATCTACATCAGAAATTCCTAAATGAAACTTCGTTATAGGTAGGTAGGTAGATGTTGGAATAATTTATTGCAATAAGATAAGGTTCTCTTTCAATTAAATCGTGACTTTGGAAGGGTCGGGCCGGTTCGCCTAATTGCTTCTTAAAGTGTCTTTGATTGTCTCATGCTTTGCATTCTTCCCTTTATATAAAAACAGTTCTTGAGATACAGAAATGATGTGGTGTGAATAAAGTCATGTGCTCCTTATAATCAAGAATATTTTACATCAGAAATAGTGCTTTACAATATTTTCAGTACCTACCTTCTTGGTAACTTAAATTAATGTTTTTTTGTAAATTGATATTATGAACGGAAAAAATCAGAAGAACACTTATTTGATTCGTTTCAATTTAAGAATGATGCACGTAAAATATCAACAAATTTCAGTGACCACAGGTTGACATCACGATTTGTCGGGACATCTTTCATTTCACCCGTCTGCCAACCTACAAGCTCAAAGGTATGTCACTAGCCTCCTATAGTAAAAAATTAAGTTCCTGCCAACATTTTTCCCAGCTAACCCAAGCTCGTAGCTATCTCGTACTTAGTGACATAGATTCATGTGCTCACGTCGATTGTTAGATCCAAACTTGCGTCGCTCGCGGTGTCTAAGTGGAACTATATGTCACGGGAGATGTCGCGAGTGAGGCTGATTTATTTCACCTCATTTGTCACCTTCTGATAGAGAAACCTTACTGAGAGCTTTTAAAGGTCTGAAAGTTTAATAGCCGAAGCGGCAACTGATATTACGCTACACGACGCGACTCTACACGATGACAGGACACAACACGAAATGAAGTAGGCAGGTCAGTCTCTCTCTTTTCATGTGGGACACTGAGTTGTCCAACAACCCGATAAACCCTGGTGTCAGAGTTCTTCGAACGCCTACTATAGGCTACTATATAGGCAAGTCAGTAAGTACTATGTTTCCATTTATAAAAATAAATAGAACACAACATATAAACCACATTAAAACTTCTTTAAATAAATCAATTAATTTATATCTATTTGTTGTACAAGAAAGATGATATAAACAATGAATGTTCAAAAGTCTTAGTAAGTATAATCCGTACAAAGCTGTTGAACAATGACTTGGAGAAAGCAATAAGTCGCAGCTGAAACAATGTTGCGATTTACAGCAATAACAAGAGCCATGAAGCACTTGAACTGGTATTAAACTCTGCAGTAAACAACTCACGCTGTATCAAACAACCACCAAGTTTATACTTGCACACAACTTTGTAGAAATTGTTGCGTACTGTGCAATGAGTTATAAAAATATAATCGGAAAAATGCAATAAAATACTTCGGTCTTTCAACGCTTTATTGGTTAATATAGGGCTATTTTCGTGGTAAACATTCGTGACGCACAAGAGAGCTTTTAATAAACTACTTTATTTGTTTATCATTGAAATGAATATCCGAAAACCTTATTTACGTTGAGCGAGCATTTATTTTAATTCAATTATTATTTCACCGAGTGTACTACAGACTACAGAGCTGTCGCAAGCACGACGACTTGATTACAAAAAGCCGGACGAACTGTAGCGGCGTTGTTCCTGGAACAAAAACACGCGTGTGTGTTTCTGTGTGTGTGCTTACAGACCCCGGGGGGCCAAGGGTAAATTAAAACGCTAGTCACAGAGTTGAACTACGCGAAAACGAAATGTTTTACATGCCTGGACTAAACTTTGTCACCATTTTCTAAACTCTATCTGCCCGCGCTACACAATTTAGTCTTTCCAACAAAAAGTCACACCGCCTACCTGTGTGATTAGTTTAGACGTTGTTTCAGAAAATGCTACTAGTGAATACATCGTTTCTATAGTGTCTGCCGTGGGAGTAATGAACTGCGAAGTCACAACGTTGAATGAACACGAGCAACACGAGCAAACTGGGAATGCAGTCAATACAATGGACTAATGGTCTGTTACTCGCAATGATAGGTATTTACGAAGCGGAGCGAGTCTGTTCATTTAAGAGCACCTTATACCTCAAATGCTGTTTTTCAAAACGATATCACTCAGTAAAAAAGAGTCGAAAAATTTCAAAAAATATATATGTTGCAGTTGAGGATCTAACAGAGTAAAATTCGATTTCAATTACACAATCAGATAAAATTCGCTCGATAGAAAAAAATGCCAAAGTTGCCTCTATTCAAAATTTCATTCCGATATTATGCTTAAAATATTAATCTTATTGAGATAATTTTTATATAACCCTTTAGATAAATCAATTATCTAGTAAAAATCGATGAGTCGAATGTTGTAGAACTACTTTATGAATTATGATGTCTAAATACCTACAAAAAGGCGAGGGGCGCGGCTCCGCGGGCTTCGTCAGTCGCGCGGTGGCGCTTACGGAGGCTGGACCTGTGCTGGTGCTCTACTCGACGTGCGACGTGATTTGATTTTTCGATTTATTTGTCACCCTTTTAGCGCCACAGTATAATTAATGCAGTACAACAACGGAAAGAAAAACTAAGGGCGGCTACTAGATATTCTAACTTTTAAAAAAGGGACCTGTAATATTTGGATATTAACAACATCAACAACCACAACTGTCCACTGCTGGACATAGGTCTCCTGGTATAAGAGGGTGTTTACCATGCTCACCGCACGCTTGGTAGGCAGGTTGGTGAAAGCAGTGGAAGGTGTTGTGTTATATGTAGCAGAGAAATATTGAAATCCCAACAGTTTTTTTTTTAACTTGCAAAAATTTTGAAGCGCTGGCAAAAAAAAAAATTGCAAGTTTTCAAAAATGTTATACCTAACACGGAAAGTGTTTTAAAATTTGGTGTTCTGTTCCACCAGATATCGAAGTTATAACAACAATTATTACAAAATAATAATAATTGAAAAATATTTTTATACCCAAAAACAAGTTTAAAAAAATTGAAACCTCCGGTCACCCATGGTCTTTTATAAAAGACTTTTGCTGAAAAGTTCTTGGGGCCGCCCGGTATAGTATGGACGAAGGAACGGATTTTAGGAAAAGTCGTCGTCACATCGTAGGTAATAGCTAAAACACTTACCGTTTGATTCGTCATAATGTCCTGATGATGGATCAGTCTAAGTTAATTTAAACAAATGGTACACTAGGTATCTATGACGTCACAAGATGGCGGCTTTACTATTTAGTTTTTTATTTTTATTAATGATGGGTTTGCTCTTGACTCTAGTCTAGGTCATAGGACAGAATAAAATTAAATAAATGCAAATAAAATTGAGTTATATTTATCTGATTTGAACATATGGCGTATCATTTTAAATGGTTTAAAACGTTTAGACATAATTTTCATAACTTAAAAACTATTTTTTTATATATATCTCGCATATATACTTAATTATTAATATGTTTTTTTTCTATACTTACACAGTTGAAATATGCCAAACTCTAGGAAATATAATTAGCTATTCAACAATGCATACAGATTAGGCTTTTAGTAATAAAAACAAAAGTTATAACTGTTTCGGTAAAATAGGTATCTAAATAGGCTTAGGGTCCGTGAAGATTATGCCATGTTGAGCTTCCAAAATATAAGAGTAGGAACGCCAGTGACGGCGTCAAGAAGACTTTTATTCCAGCAATAAAGCTGCAGTTGGTAATGGACATAGAAATCGGAACCAATAATAGGCAATAAAATGGTTTTACATAGGTACTTACTAATCTTACTATTGTATGCAAACATAACTTTTCAAACTGGCGGCCAAAGTAGCTTAGTGGTAGTGCAAATGCCTGCAGCGCAAAGGTTCCGGGTTCGATTCTTGGTAGGGCTATCACAAAGTT
This sequence comes from Tuta absoluta, assembly GCA_027580185.1. Lineage (NCBI taxonomy): Eukaryota > Metazoa > Arthropoda > Insecta > Lepidoptera > Gelechiidae > Tuta > Tuta absoluta. The sequence continues at coordinate 214,246 of JAQAHW010000020.1, forward strand.
GATATTATCACGTTGTAAAATTGTTTCCAGTCTTCATAGGATATTGCAAGCTGAACCACCTGTTTATTCCAACCACGTTATAAATTTTGTTTTAATTACTAAAGTTCTAATTTTAATACATTGTTAAATAGCTTATTGAATTTCTTAAAGTTTGGCATGTCAAACTCAGTGAGTATAGAAGAAAAAAAAATTAAGAATATATGAGAAATATAGAAAAACATATTTATGTTTTTTTATATATAGAAATAGTAAATGGCGATACACAATTTTCAGAATATCCCTCAAATATTTGTCAGACGTGGCGTAAATATTCGTCTTTGCGGCCATTTACGCTCTGCCTACCCCGCAAGGGATTATAGGCGTGATATATGTATGTGTGTATGTAGAAATAGTAAACGTTTTAATCCCTTTAAATTTATAAGTCATATGTTCAAATCAGTAAAATAAAACTCGAGATATTTGCATAAAACTAAATGGTAAAGCCGCCATCTTTGTGACGTCATAGTGTACCATTTTTTGAAATTAAAATAGGCTAATCCATCATCAGGAGATCATGGCAAATCCAACGATACGTGTTTTAGCTATCGCATATGAAGTGTGATGCCGGCTTAGAGTAGCATCACCCCATTTCTTACCCATGGATGTCGTAAGAGGCGACTAAGGGACTCGAGGGTTAGGTTAGGTAAGGTTAGTAGTTACTATGTGTATTGCAATTTTAGGCGATGGACTGACAACCTGTCACTATACACAGTTATCTGATTGACCCTCAAACTTTTGTCAGACGTGGTGTTAATATCCGTTTTACGGCCGTTAACGCTCTGCCTACCCCGTAAGGGATATAGGCGTGATTTATGTATGTAAGTATGAAGTGACAAATAACTAACTTGGAAAATAGAACAGTTATTGCGCATTTTCCTCCAGTCTAGTAGGTACTTATCGCGTGCAAGTAAATAGCAAGTACATAGAGTGAAAGAGGCCTGCTACAAGACCCGACCGCTTTCATTTCAATACCTATAATATACCTACCTACTTACCTTAAAAAAGGAATGAAAACTAAATTTACTCTAGACTTATTCATTTTTCTATACTGTGGCGTTCTAGCCCGCCGCCAAAGGTCACCGAAGTTCATTTCAAAAAGGCTCGCCCGTAACGCGAACGCAAATCGCCTGGACGTGTGAAATACCTAAAGCTTCGGTAGAACGCGCCCTTAACGAACGCGCGTCGCATAGATAAATGTTATTATGTTATTTTATCATATTTCTAGAAAGCTTCACTTCTTATAAACTAATATAGGTACATATTATTTTATTAGAAGTTTACCCGGAACAAAATGTTGTGTCGTAAGTTTTATATGCACCGACTTTCAATCAGGTCTTTTTTCAACTCATATAAATAACAATCACACATGGATATTTAGTTGTAAGAGAAATATTTGTTCTAATGTTCAAAGTATGTGCCCAGTGGAAATCAACATTGTCGCATAAAGGTCCTCCCGGACCTAAGTCGGCGACTGTATCCGACATTTAGATACATCCGAACTTGTCGTCGGTTGTCGTCGGATGTCGTCGGTTGTATACGGTTGTCGTCGGATGTCGTCGGTTGTTGTCGGTTGTCGTCGGTTCGTGCAAAACACGTGTTGCCAGCACAGAAACAAGAAAGGGCCAAAATCATTTTGACTATTCGACACTAAATAACCATTAAAATAACTTCTAAACACATACTCTACAATCTTCACTATCGACTCACAAATACAAAAAAATATTCTTTAAACGTATCAACTTTTTCAGTAAAGCTTATTTTTTTGCTTTCTTTGACAATAATACACAATGAGCATCTACTCATTTATGATTTTAATGTTGACTCTATAAATAAATCATTTAAATCGTGTTTAAAACCAATCCTTTGTGCTGCTATCTTTGATAAAATTTGTAAACAATCCTTTATAAATAAGTATATCTAGTATCAGACAGATTAAATTGTGCTGATAACACTGCTTTTGACGGTACGTTGATGACGTGTACATAGTGATGTGTATTATAAGAAAAGATAAAATATAACAGATACTATAACACTGGCCACCAAGATAAATGTATCAATTTGAAATCTTAAATTTAAAGACTGACTCACACTGGATGCGTGTGCAACAGTGTACGTTGCAGTAGAGGAAGTATCTAATATGTTGTACTGAAAGTGTGATAAATGTATTTGCACATGTATTTGTATATATCTCTTTATCAATGTGAAGTCCTTCCGTAACCAAACATTTAGCCCCTCTGATGTCCCGCACAATTTTGTAGTTATATTTCTGGTCCGAAATTACTGACGAAAATAGTTAAATGCAACCGCACTACACACCGCATCGCTGTGCCGTAATCATATACATCACGCATCACATCAGCTTAATAGCAGTCCACTGCTGAACGTAAGTGCCATACGGATCTGCCATAAGGCACGATCTCCCGTTTCTGCCATCAAGTCGGAAGTCTTTAAGTCTTCGATCAATTTGCTTGGAGGGCGTCCCGTCGCTACGCTTGCTGAGGCATGGAATCCACCCAAAAACCGGCTTACTCTACCATCCATCGGCATCGACTGATGTGACCAGACCAATGCCACACTACCAGATCAAACATTTTTGCCATATTAACTGTCCAATACCGCTGCAACATGTGGTACGCATGAAGCCAATCGTGTCATTCTTTCCCATGCCCTTAAAATCACTGTTTACATACTTAAACCTTTATAAGGCGATGGGAAGAATGTTCCCACCTAAAATTGAACCTTAACTACCCGCAATAGATTTCAAAACCAATAGAAAAACATTACATGCTTTGCCCGTTAAAGGGTTAACATGATTTTTGCAACATTTCATTCAATCGAAGATTTTATTTCGCGAAATGTTAAAGTCTGCAAGTTTGCATATTTTCTATCATTTTACAACTTCGTAGTTTTTGACTTTATCAATCATCTATTTCGGTGACTTGAACAAAATCACATGTGATAACATAACTCATTTATTAATAATAATAATATTACATATCAAATGTTTAACTTAAACTTGATAAAGAGTATAGGTCAGGGAAAAGTAATTTATTTCTATCGACTGATAACGCCTCGGAGTGTATGTGTGAGGGCGAGTGTGTGACTGATAATTGTTAACATAAAATGTTATTGCGAAATCCTGATGCTGTGCTGTATGTTATTTTTTGCTGCAACGTAGGTATAATCGCACGCACGCGTGATGCACGTACAATTGGTCTGCCTCAGTCTTTAAACAAACTAACTGACTGATGGATAAAAAAACTTCATAGAAATCGTCATGGAAACAGTTCCATCATGGATCATTGTCTAGTTCTCTATGGGATTATAGTTGTACTTTTTAACAAAAAACTAAACCACCTTCAAGAATAAAATCACCAATAAACGAAAATCATAAAATACTGAAAATGAATTTTCATGGGATATCTATCCCAATTTTTTATTCTAGTTACCTATTAACTTTATTATTTATTTATTCATTATATTAACTATTTAACTACATAATATTATTATATATAAAATTGGCCTAGAATGATGCACCTCTGAGGAGGGTTCAGGAGGGCAAGCGAAGACTTCATATCAAGTTGTTTAAATATAAACATGCCTAATTTTAAAAACTTTATTAATTGAAATGGACTCAGTAGCCAAGCTGAACGTTATGGCCTTTATTCGGGATAACAATTTTCTTTACTTACCTTATATTAGCGCTGTCACTTTTCGTCAAATACTTAGGTTTAGGAACGGATCCTATATGTAAGTCTTGTCATGAAATGCGCATAATCTGTTAAAATGAGGCGACGATAAAACAATGGTGACTAAATTTACTAGAAAAGGCGTAGAAGCCATTGAAGTTTTTAAACATGATAGGACTTTGGTATCTCATATCCTTCTCCATACCTATTTGACAGAAAGTGGCAGCGCTAATATTAGGTAAGTAAGGAGGATACCTACACTCAGCATTGGGTGGCAACGAGTTAAAAGAGAAGAAATAGATGAATATAATTGTTATTCTGATTTTAGACCAATACTTACCCACATTACATCAAAATATATAATCTACCTCTATAATTGATTAGATCAGAATATTGGAACACGAACGTTACCTCCCCTTTTTAACGCTTTTGACAAAAAATTACGTTTTTTTCGTAGAAGGAAAACCAAAGAAAATCTTATTTATGTACTCCTACTTCTTTCGCAGTACATTCTGTATGGTAATTTGAGGGCAAGAGAAGATTTCAGAGAGAACCCTCCTCCTCCTTGAGTCGTTTATCCTCAATGCTGAGGGTCGTGACCTCGTCGAATAACTTTCGCCTGGATTATGTGACGCCATTTTGTTCTGTCTTCGGCGGTATGGATGGCTTCGCAAACTGTGGTGCCCAAAGTTCTGCGGATCTGATCAGACCAACGAGTCGGGCTTCTGCCTCTGGGTCGTTTACCGTCCACTTTGCCCGTTATTAGCAGCTTCTCAAGATTGTCACCCTTTTTTCGACAATGTGGCCAAAGTATTCGAAGCTTCTTCGTATGCATATGGTGGAGAGTCTTATGGGAATCTTGAGTTCCGATAATATGGACTCATTGGTCCGATGCTCAGTCCAGTGAACCCCAAGCATTTTTCTCCAGCACCACATTTCGAATGCAGCAATACGAATGTGGTCTGCTTTTTTGAGTGTCCAGGTCTCAGTTCCGTATAGAAAGATGGAAAAAACAAGGGTAGTGACGAGTTGCTTCTTGGTTTTTCGCGAGATACTCCTGTCCGCCCAGACACGATTCAGTTGGGTCATCGCGTTCTGACCCATGCCAATTCTTCGTCGGATGTCCTGCTCGCATGATCCATCATTTGTTATGACTGAGCCCAGATAGACGAATTCGTTCACTACGTTTAGGTTCAGGCTGCCAGTCATATTGAGGTTCTTACTGCGGTCGACTACCATGACCTTTGTTTTAGCCCTGTTTATTAGGAGTCCCATTTCTCTACTAACTTTCTCCACTCGTTCCAGTAATAACGACATTTCCTCTTCATTGGCTGCAAATAGAGAGAACCCTAGATGCAAGTAAAATGATACCATGAAATACTCATTGCAATCAAAGGCATGCGTTAAAATAAAACAAAAACAAATTCTTAAAGACACAAAATACTATTTAATCAAGCTTTCATAAGCATGTTTAATCTTTACACCGAATATACGCACCATATTTTTAATAGGTATAGGTATTTTTGGTAGTTAACACTATCACATGACACTATAAATTTTGTCTGATTGTTTTTTTTTCTAGCCAAAACAGCAAATGATAGTGTGATAAACCCCGCTTCTGCCACTCCATACATGACATGTAACATAATGAAGCTTATTTACATGGTTAATGTAACTGGTTGTTTTGATAATTATTACACTCATGATTAAAATATACACCTATTACTCAGACACGAATAATGTTGCGTAGTTTGTACCGGCGCGACGTTACTATTGCACATTTTAAGATGAAAAAGTAGTTATTGTGGCATAACTGTTATAGATAGACACATAGTATTGAGGATATTTTTTTAGATATTGATGTCTTCTATAAAACTGTAATACCTCATTTTGCTTTATTGTCAATAATTTCCACAGCGTACGCGATATAAGATTTCTTTTGGTACTTTTTTTACGCGTTGGGTTACATTATTCGATCCCTATTATTTCTCGTACCAAATAATATAGCCTATGTTCATTAGGGATAATGTAGAATTTTAATGGTATTTTTTTATTGGTTCAGTAGTTTCGGAGCCTATTCAATTCATACAAACAAACAACCAAATCTTTCCTCTTTATAATATTAGTGCTAATTGCGGTGAGATGAGTTTTTCATAGCTTCAAGTATAATATTGGTAGGTTTCACATTTACTTGCTCTGAGTCTGACATGATATTGACCTGCAAGTTGACATAACTCTCTGGATCACTGATATTGACTTATATGCTGTCAAAGTAGGCTGACTGCGTGCTGACTTTTGGAACCATAAATGCACGACATTGATTATGCACAATACGATTACGCCCGACAATGTTATGTACAAAATGACTATGTACGTACAGTCGCTCATATAACATAAGGTAACAGGCATAAGTGGTACTAAACGAACACTACGGGTGTGCCTTGTGTGAAAGAGGTGAACTATTTCACGCCTAGTGACTGCAAGTCTGTGGTGTAATGGTCTTACTGTTCGGACGTAATTTAAAACCATTTCACGTTCAAGGTTCGATCCTCGGGATGTGATAGCGTTTGATATTTTTTTTATTGTATTATTTTGAAACATGTTTTATTGTATAAGGTTTTAGTCGGTAGCTGGTGACTCCAGGGATATAAAAAAGGCTTTAGTATATTTTAATTATAACTAAAAAGCTTTATAAGCCTTCTTATTTAACATGAGGTGTTAACTAAGTACTGATAGTATAGCAAGTGTGGGCACGGAGCTATATTATAGAAAAAGAGAATTTGTATGAAAGTAGCGACATCTGGTGATCAGTAATAGTAACACGATGTTCTCTCTGATCATCGCCAAGCGTAAGAGGGGGAGATATAGCTGACCTGATGGTATAGGTGTCTCTAAAGTATTAAGAGGTAGTATAGGTAAACCTATCTACAAACATAAATACATATAAATCACGCCTATATCCCTGACGGGGTTGGCAGAGCGTTAACGGCCGTAAAACAGATATTAACACCACGTCTGACAAAAGTTTGAGGGTCAATCAGATTACTGTGTATAACTTTAGTTACAAGTTGTCAGCCCATCGCCTAAATTGCAATAAAGTCGCTTAGTCGCCTTTTACGACACCCATTGGTAAGAAATGGGATGATGTTATTCTGAGCCGGCATCACACGATAGACCTACCTATACCTAAAAATATCAACTAAAAAAAAAAACGTAATACCTGTATTTTATATTAATTGCTAGGAAGGTATTTATACTTATTTATTGGTATTCAATACGATATCATATTTTAAAACATGATCAGATACAAATAAAAATAGAAAAAATAAAAGTGAACAATAAGTTGGAAGTATTTATTTATTTACAACGTTTGTTTACAGCCTCATATAGGTGCTATGCTTAGTAACAATAATGGTGCGTATATCTATACATATAATTATTAGACAGGTTTAAAACAACGATTTGAATAGCTTGCAACTGCTTCCTTTGATTAGTTAGCTAGCCCACAGTGAATAAACATGTATAGTTAAATACAATAACATCACTTTGGAGCTTATTTAAGAATGCGTTGCAAAGCTATTATAATTTTGTCATCCATCTCAGGGTAAAGAATCTTAGGTATCTTATAATGTCTCACTTTGCGTAGGTCAGCTGGAAGAAATTTCTTAGTAGAAATAAGCTGTCCTGTTGTGTCGTTATTCTTTGTATGTGTTTCTCTTGTAATGTTTTTGTGTACAATAAACGGTAAATAAAAATAAATAAATAAATAAATAAATAAATAAAGAAATGTTCCAGAAGGAACCTTACGACCAACCAAAATTAAACTACCGAAGTATAAAAACTTACTCAATCATATATGATGCACGCTCAAATACAAATAAAAGCACATTCTTTTTAAGTATAAACAGAGTATCTCGTGTATTTTTAGTGCATCAAGTTATATTTGAGCGTGAGTCAAATCTGAATTAGAAGAGTTTTTCTTGGCTTCACTCCGGTTATTTGTAGGGTTCCCTCTGAAATTTTTAATACATTTAGGTCAAACAAACTTAATAATGTAGTCTGAAAAATAGTTGAAATATTAGTAAATATAACAGTTTTTCAAAAATATTAATATTTTCTAATATTTCAACGATTTACCTTCAGAGTCGAGAACTTTTTAAAGGCGGCTTGGCATACCATCTACCATTTCTGAGACCCAATCTTTCCCACGCATGGATTCCCAAGTATAATGAACTAGGTCCTTGAGGTTCTGGTTCGTTCTGACATTAGATGGATCCCAGTTTAGAACCATTTGTCCCCACAAATTTTCAATCACGTTCAAATCTGGACTTTTTGACGGCCAGTCAATCACCGTGATATCAGGTTTAGTCGCGAGTAGGCTCGATCTCGCGAGATCTCGAAATCCCCAAGATCTCGAGCAATTTTTCGAGATCGAGATCTCGAAAAAGGCGATCTCGTCTCAGAAAAATCATTCGAGATCTCGAAAAAATCCATCGAGATTTTCGAGATTTCGAGAATGAGCTTGCGTAAGTCATTGACGTGTTCATTGACGTGTGTCCGTGTCTGGCGTTTGCCGGCGGCAGGACCTAGCAGTCGATACCTTTTGAGCGGGTGCGTTGCGGGGGGTACGGGACGGGGGATTGACGCGACGCGACCGACCAATCCCAAGAGCTTGTTTATTGTTTACTTACTCGCATTTTCGTCACTGTGCATTTCGTGTTTTCAAGTGAAAGTTATTATTCATCTATACAATAACTAATTACATTCATTATTATTCTATATTAGATAATTTTCAATGTGAAATATAAATATGTCAAAGAACAATTCAAACCAAGTGTTTGTGGACGTTACTACAAGTTATTTGCCGGTTTGGAAATATTTCAAAAAGTCTGTGGATGGTTCGACTGCAAAATGCGACGCTGTTCGTAAAAAGTACAACGTTTACCAAAATTATATGAAACAAACAAAATCTCGATCTCGATCTCGAAATCTCGACCAATAATCCAACGAGATCTCGAGTTGGTCAATCTCGAAACCTAAGATCTCGAACGAGATCTCGAGTTGCCAATCTCGGCTCGAGATTGCATTCCCTAGTCGCGAGCCAGTCTTGCACTATGTGTGCTTTGTGCACAGCACAGTTATCTTGAACTTAATAAATTCGTACTTCAGGGTGGGCAATGCGCACTGTAGGCAACATTACTTCACGCAAAATTTCTAAATAGTTTGCACTATTAAAACGGCCATCAACTTCCACAATCTCACCTGGTCCCATTGAGAACATCCAACCCCAATAAGCCAAGCTTATTCTACCACTTGTTCTAGTCGGTAATACACACAACTCATTATAACGTTGTCCACGTTTGCGCCACAGAATCTTGCGTCCATCCTTGTCCAATTTAAAACATTTTTCATCCGTAAAAATAACTATGTTATTCTTCCAATCGAAATTTAAATACTCCCTGGCAAATCGAACTCTATCCTGACGATGTCTATTACCTAGATAAGGCGATTTTTTTTGCCGGTTTGTATGTTTTAAACCCTTCCGCATGCAAATGTTTGTGCACGGTTTGCACAGATAAACCATGTGCGATTGCTGTATCCTTTGTTGATGTAAATGGATTTGCAGTGTGCGTTGCAATTACATCCCGATGGCGTGCAGACTGAGGAGTAAACATATTGGGGGCAAAACCAGGCTTAATACGTTGAACATCTCCAGTGTCACTATGACGCTGAATCCACAACCTCACGGTCTTCCTCTGCAAATAAATAAATCCTAAATTAGAAGAATGATCGTACAGAGTTCTCTTTCTACCACTGAACATTTATTGAAACCTTATATTAAATAACATTGTAGGTAACTATTTAAATGGGGATTTTTAATAACATAACACGCGTAATAGTTTACTTACCGAAATATTTAATTTACGAGCGATTGCACTAATTGACATTTGCTGTTCATGTAAGACCACAATTTCAGCCTTCATTAAAACTGATAAATGATGCATTTTGATAAAAAATAGTTAAAGTTCCGTTAGAATTCAAAAATACTGTTGTCGCTTCCAAAGTAGACGATCAATAGTAAAGAAACGAATTCATTTAAAGGGCGGGGCACACCGGCTCCGTATCCGTTCCGTATCCAGCTCGCGTCCGTAGTCACGCACGAACTTATGACGTTGTAATGTATGGGACTGTATGAGAAACGGCACACCGCTTGCGTTGCGTATCCGTTCCGTGCTGCACGGTGTGCGGTGTGCCGTATGTCATACAGTCCTATACCACACCTCGGACACTGGCGCTCAAATGTATGAATCAAACGCGTTGCTACGCACACAGTCTAAGCTCGCGTAGGTGAACGCGTACCATGCTTGTGTGTGTGGGACAACATGTCAGGGTTGCCGCCATTTTGCGTTCGCGAATCGGGAATGCAATGTGCGGCAGTATAAAATGACCTTCGTCGTCGCGTCCTGGCTAGCCGGTGTCTGAGCGTCCTCCGACCGCGGGTGGGCGGCGCTTGTAGGGGGAGGCAGGGAGTGACCATACTGTACGCTAGTACTATTATTTATACTGTGCCTATACATTACAACGTCATGAGTTCGTGCGTGACTACGGACGAGAGCTGGATACGGAACGGATACGGAGCCGGTGTGCCCCGCCCTTAAGATGAACTTCGGTTATTTATAAGTAATTTTTATTGGCTACCTGCAATTTTCTACCAGACTCGCGGTATATTCAAGCATCTCTGATCTGACTATTTATGACGCGCAATGTTATTGATAAGCTTGTGGCAACCAGTTCGAAATTTAAACATCCTACGTAATAAGCATCTGGTCTAGGGGCTTTGCTGTCGGATACAACGCAGCATAGCCACGGTTCGATTCTCGGCCTGCGCCAGAGTGGTTGCACTCATATTTTTATGATAAAATTTTATTTTCTAAGTGAATCATTGCGAGTCCGATTATACTTCGTATTTGGTTTGCGAAAAAGCTTCCAGCAAGTTTAAGGTTTAAGTGACGTATGCAATGATAGTAAATACCGGCTAACTAGCTCAGTGCTGCCACCAAGTTTAAATATTGGCAAGAAGTTCGATGTGGTGGTTTGTGGTTGTAATTTTGTAGTTAGTGTCGCTGGTGGTGCCATCTTTGTGTTGAATAGAGCACAAATTCCTTTGATACTTCGCATATGCATGCCTGTTACCTTACGTGGTATGAGAGACTGTACGACAAGCAATATTTGTTAAGTCCATATTCAAGTATTTGTGTTTAGTCTGGGTGTTTTCTATGTATAATACGTATTTAATTTACAAAAAAGTACTGATATCAGCTATCTAGTTCTCATAGTACAAGCTTTGCTTAGTTTGGGGCCAAATGGCGCTGTGTGAATTGTTCTGGATATATAAAAAAAATTACAAATGTAATCTTGTTTTTTTATTAATCAACAATATTTCTTTTTATTTGTCATTTTAAGTGTTTTTTGAAGTAAAATAAGTATAAAGGCATTACAAAATCGAATATTAGACAGAATGTGGCAAAATACGATTATTTTAGGAATTTTATAGTTAAATATTGTAGTGAGAGATTAGGGATTAAGAATGCGAAGAATATTATGCTATAGGCATGTATTTCTGTAGGGTGAATTTATAAAGTGAATACTTAAAGGTTTGCTTTAGTTCGTAATACTTACCGTATATACTTACCACTTTTCCCAAGGAACTTAGGTTAACATTTAAAAAAAATAGGAAATAGTCCCGGAAACTTAGAAACTCACTGGGAACATTCCATTGGGAATATTCCCAGTAAATTACTAAAGTAGGAACGGCACATATTGCTTTGTACGATACAGTCATTGGATCGTGTTCAGTAACTGGACCGGACAATTAATATACAGGGGTGTAATTCGAATTTAAATAAAACTACGTCGACAAGTAAATGAACTCATAGACTAGTGTTGGCTATAATCGACTTCTTGATTAATTATTGGAATATGACATATAAGGCCGTGGAGGGGTGGTGAAACGAAGCCCCCCGCATTAAAATTTTCTTACACACATCCGACCCAGTACCAGGTAACCAGGTTAGGTACGAGTTGTGACCCCCTGGAGCGAACAAAATGAGCGAGTCGTAAAAAAATACAATAAAAAATATATAAGAAAAAAACAACATCGATTAAGTTATACGAGTATGTAAAACTATCGATTAGGTTAAATCACTACTAGCAGATTTTCAAAATGGTCACGTGATGTCTTTGATGATCGTGTCGTGCATGCGCAGGGTGTACATTGTTACTACAAGGGTATTTTTGGCGAAACTGTTTTGATTTCATTGCCATTGTCGTGCATGCTTGGGTTGTGCATAGCTCTGACGTTCATGATTATGCTGTGCAAAACACTCTCTTACATTATAGGGACTCTGACTGTTTATGTTTACAATTTTACAATTTATTGTTTTATTTACATTAATTTCAATCCAATATTTTATTTAGTTTTGGAATTATTTGTGTCATCACGACAAATATTGCAGGTGTTTTATGTAGCCGTGTTTGTGTTATATTTAACCTATCTGTAACAACAAAACTATACTGTGACAATGACCCAATGACTTACCTACCTACTTGTTTTATTTATTTTATAGAATAAATTATTCTATCTATCAGTAACGGCTATGTAACTCAACCGATATACAAGTAAAATACATATTTGTTATAAGTACTTTATTTAGAAAGAGATACATGCATAATAATCAGATATTCATCGGGTATTTCGTTGACTTAGTACATTTTGTACCTATAACATACACAGACAAAGCACATTTTGTAGGTACATATTACATAGACAGGAAGAATTTAGACGACAAAACGGGTATAAGGTGTTAATTTCATGATAGTTTTCAAATTGTCGTCAGCTGCTGGTTTTAGATTGGGTTTTAGTGTTTCATTGGTCTACCGACAAAAGCATCGCTTTTTGAAGAACAAGATCGACATTAATTTGGAAAGATGGTCGCAGTTCTCCCTGCAGGACCGTCCACAAGTTCCAAAACCAGATATATAAGCTTGATAAGCTGTCCGTTGTTTATTATCTTCCGAACTTCGAAATCTTGCTGAGATTCTGCTACGCAAAAGATCCGATATCATCCAGTTCTGAAGATACCGAGTATTCAAGTAAACCGTGATGATCAGAAATTGAAAAACTAACCTCTATATTGATTTATAGCACCGAAACACCATATTTAAGTATTACTATCAGAATTATATCCATAAAAATACACAATTATTATGAATTCATAAACAAATTTGACACAATAGGTGTCAAATTTGTAACTATGCGGTGTAGATCAAAATTATGAGAGTTTTAGAGTTCTGTAGTCAACTTCTTGCAGGCTGCAAAAACGCTCATAATTTACCTACTAGCTATGCTGGTCTAGTCCAGTGGTCCATACAGCTTCTGATCATGGGGGATCACAACACATACCATAGCAAGACTACCGTCGGGTGAAAGAAAATATTCATCACAAGAAAAGCGACTAGACACATCACATTAAAAAAGACAAGGTATGCCCACTGCACCACATTACCACTACACGTATTGCGAGCGAATCTAGCTCTACACTTACGTTTAATAAGTTGCTTGCGAAGCAAGCTTGAAAATTTAAAAGCCAAGAGAGTTCCGCCCTACAGCAACAATAAACATATTGCGAGCAAAGCGAGCTCGACATTTACTTTAAATTAGCAAAACGAGGACTTACACCACGCTCCACGAATATAACCTATAATATAGAGCGAAGCAAGCTCTAAATTTCATATTACAAAGGCAACAGAGGGGCCGGTTGTCTTTTTACTTTGCGCCACAGCAACACTAAACTTAACACGTCCTCCCCCCCTCTATCGAAAAATATCCTCCCAATTTTGGGAGGACAAAATTTTTCGTTCTTAGAAAAGTACAAAAAGTTTTTCAGTTTCACGTCTAGGAAACGCTCTGAAAGTTTGCATTAGTATCTCAGACACACTGTATACAGGTTGGCCAGTAAAGTGACGTCCTAAGACGAATTTCAAATGCCTTATACTGATGGGTATCCGAATCACTAACATGTATGTCCCGCAATTAATTGTAGTTTCCGAGTTATTCAACATTTCTGGCAGGCTTCCTTCCTTCTGTTCTTTAGTTCCGTAAAAGGGCTTTTTGAGTTGTTGTTTTTGTAGCATTTTTATTTCTCGCGTACAAAAAAAGAAAAAGGCCTGCCAGTCATGTTTTTCTCATACAACTTCAAAAGTTGAATAACTCGGAAATTACCAAAAGTCGCAGAACATACATGGGGGTGATATAAATAGCTCTCAGTATAACGCATATAAATGTTGTCTGTTTTACGCATGCGACACAGGCCAGCAAAGCCAAAAATTTGTAATATAAAGGATATCCCAAAATACAGGTTAAAGTAGCTGCAAATGTAGAATCATCTCATGCGCACCAAATCAAATCAAATCAATCAAATCATTTATTTGCTCAAAACACGGTGTAACATAGATGGTAAATAATTATTAACATAGATCTTTCATGTTTTGCTATTTTCTAGCATGCAAATCAGGTAATTAAATTGTTAACAATGTCATGATGAGTTAGCAATGTGCAATATATTAGAATAACAATGTGATAAATAAAATTTCTAAAATAAGTTTAATGTTAGGTACAGCAGTAGTCAAGATTAGATTTGTCATTTAAAAATTCATTAATGCAATAATAAGACCTCACAATCAAAAATTTGCGCAGCCGATTCTTGAACGAGGCCAGATAATCAACGTCACGAATGCTTTTTGGTAGTGCATTATATAATTTTGGCGCCATTGCAAATAAACTTTTATGAAACAGAGTAGTTTTACATGCATGAAGTCGCAGCCGATCATTTCGACGAGTTCTTTCGAAACGTGGGAATAAGCCCATATTAGAGCGTACAAACATTACGGTCTCATAGATATAAAGTGATGGAAACGTCAATATGTTTAGCTCTTTAAAATAGTTTTTACAGCTTTCGGTGCGCTTAAGTCCGCAAATAGCCCTAATACAGCGTTTCTGTGCTTTAAATACATTATCACATCCAGTAGCGTTGCCCCAAAATATAACCAATTGGCAGGCTTTTACGGTTTTTCGTCATTTCAGGTATTTGATTACAAAAACCCTAGATTTAGGTGTGACCGACACGCTCTTAGCAGGTTTTCATGCCACGTAAGAACAAGTATTGAAGTTTAACAGGTATCCCATCCCTTTTTAATCAAATAAAATTAATCGAATAGCTGTGACGTCATATGTATAGAAATGTAGAGAAAAGTCGGAGAATGTAGGAAAATGTTGGCGGCCGACATGCCGGCATCGCTCCCACACTGGATGTATGGAACAGTCGCCGACTGTAGGGAACAGTCGCCGACTTAGGTTCGGGAGCACCTGATAGACTTACAAACCGTCAATGCTTTAAAGTTTCCTTGAAAGTGCGTCATTTGAACCCTCTCTCACCACAACAAGTCTTGCGAACTGTCGATCCCAAACAACAGTGACCGTCCCCGTTTGCCGGAAATCGGGAACAAATCACGATCTGATACAATCTTTGCAATATCTTTTTACGACCTCTGCATCCAAGTTATTGTAATAAAATGGGATTGCAATTTTCAGATTGCTATGCAATGACGAAGAATGCTGTTGGATTCGGGATTCACATATCTAATTACCTATACGGAAAATTATTGTAAAACAAATAATGTCTTTATTACGTCAAAAGTAAAAAAATAAACAATTAATTGAATAGGAATCAATTAGAATTGAACTAGAATTCTTCTTCTTCAAATTTAAGAGTCAAACTCTTGTCGGTGGAGTAACTTCCAACTAGAATTAGTTATATTAAATTATTGCTACGTTTAAAAGTTATCGTAAAATAAATATTGGTATTATACTAGCTATGTTGGTATGGTTAGTACCGGGTGGAACACAGATCTTTTATACTTTGTCAATGTTATAATATTATGAATCAATTTTTTCGTAGTAGAGTGCACAGTCGTCTCAGGTAGATATATTTAAGATCTCCGATCTTACCCTCTCGCTCCAAATGTCTCACAACAAAGCAACTGATCCGATATGACAGCTGTACGGAGCAGTCACAAAGGACGCGGTCGCACGAAAAATGCCCTCCTTACTCCCCCTCCTGCCCTCCCCCGTCCCTACTTCGCCACGAAACAGCCTGAGGGCGTATTAATGAACAAAAGGTTTTGGCGATGAAAATTCCAGGAACATTAAGATGAAGATCTTAGTAATTTGTTTTGAATATAATATTATTTCGACGGTTTTATTCTCATTTATCAACAGGTAATTTTTATTTTGCTAGGATGTGCTACTTTCATTTTTTAAGTATTATTATCCAATAAAAGTTTTAGCGTTTTAGATGAATATCTAAAAAATATAAACGCAAATAATAATTTTAATAATCAAAGTTGAATAACTCGCAACATGTCGGTTGCTGGATCGTAGTCTATACAAAGAATGCTACGTGATCGGAATACTGGATATGCATGACAAAGTATTAACGCTTTTTAATATTAAGTCGGTGCGTACTGGTACTATAGCAATTTTATTTTTAATCCTAATAATTATAATAATTTTAATTGCTCACATAAGCATAATTTTCAATCGAGGAATTTCAAAGAGTATAAAATAGTAGTATGACATCAAAAATATTCCAATAAAAAATTTGAAGGTTGTTTTCATAGAAATCTGAAATTCCGGAACTTTCAACTCGTAGCTGTTTCACAACCATACAACTTTGAGTATTAAAGTTGGTTGTCTTCTAAAAATAAAACTTCGCATGAGGAGACGAGGTAAGGCAATGCATAATGCATGACACCTGAACTTTGCGTCTTGTGTGATAGACAGGATAAATGTGTTTATCTACACTCGTCTCATAATGGTTGAATTATGAATTCGAAAACAGATGCATAATGACATACTTTATGCATTCTGCCTATAAAAACTAGGGTTTACTATAAATTACAGAAGCGTAATGACTTAATGAGAAAACGCTTAATACGATAAAGTTGAGAAATGAAACGAAGTTTTTTTTTCCAATACTCAAATCGCTAACTTCCGCCGCACCTGACAGTTGTTGTTGTACGGTAATTTTTCGGATGTTGTTCAGTTGTTTTAATAGGTTTTTGTTCTGTTGTTGTTGAGATGTTGTTCAGATGTTGTTCAGTTGTTGATTAGTTGTTGTTCAGATGTTATTCCGATGTTGTTCAGTGTTGTTCAGTTGTTGTTCAGTTGTTGTTCAGTGTTGTTCAGTTGTTGTTCAGTTGTTTAGTTATTTGCTGTTGAGACTCGACATCTAAACAACTGTTAGTACAGAATCTGCAAAAATTCATATCAAGCCATATTACGTTCTCGTATTGAATTTGACCATGTATCGGGCCTTGCAATCGCCGGTGCGGACGTTTGGAAAAGTGTTCAACTGAGTAAATTTTTTAGAGTGTAGATAAAATAGTGTATGCAACTGCATATAATTAGGCATTAGAATGCTCGTGTCAATCTATTATCACACTCGGCTACGCCTCGTGTGATAAACAGACACTCGCATTCTAATGACCCCCATTATATGACAGTTGCATAAACTACTATTACGAGCTCGATTTATGAGATCTTTTTGTGTTTGTGAATTTAGTGTCTGATATCAAAGCAAGTTTAAAGAATAACTATTTGAAACTATTTAAGATACAACTTTTCCGAAATAATTCTTAATAGCTTGCATTTAAATAGATTTAGTAGGTCTGGAAAAGTTTTGTAGCATCTAAAGTAGCTAAACGTAAAGCAAGAAACAATAATAAGCCAATCTTTCTAATAGTATCTGTATAGGTTCCCGTAGGTTCTACATTCAGGTTCGATCCCAGAACTCGTGCAGTATCAATTACAACCCACCACCACCCGTCGCGCTGATAACATATTAGTATCCGTTTGTGGAATATTAATTTAAACATTGTTTTGATTCATTGCTGTATTAGTACAAGTAGATACCACAAAAAGCAACAAATACACTAGCGTAAAATTCCATCTTAATAGTAAGCAGGCACCAATTGGAATATTTTTAAGCAAATAAAAAATGCATTTCTCATTTTCGAACACAATTTTGGGTTCGAGCCAAGTATTGTTCAAGCCAGAATAATGTCTCCCGCAGCCATACATAAATAAGACACGGTTGAGCAAAAAAATGCGGTTAACCAACTTTGAGTACGCAGAAATACTAGTAGTAGGGATTAGCGGGCTTTGGACCACTCGTGACCCTTTATCGAGGCTCTTTGGGGGTGCCTGCCAAAAAGGTCGTCACATATGATTTTTGATCCGCGATTTGATATCAAATTTATCCGCGTATGTAATAAAATTAATCCGCGGTTTGATATCAAATTAATTCGCGGTTTGATATCAAATTAATTCGCGGTTTCATATCAAGTTAATTCGCGGTTTGATATCAAATTAAGTCGCGGTTTGATATCAAATTAATTCGCGGTTTTTGTACAAAATTATTCGCGGTTTCGGTACTTGCTCATTGATTTACTTATCATGTTACATATTTTGATATCGCTATCAATTTCACTTTATACCTACATTTATACCTATCACTTATCAACATAACTTAACCTAACCTAACACCTCTACACCGATTTACCTGCTGCTACCTTCGTAATGAAATGTTAATCAATACCTATCGCATATCATATTTTGATATTGCTATCAATTTCACTTTATACCTACTTTTATACCTATCAATTATCAACATAACTTAACCTAACCTAACCTAACACCTCAACACCGATTTACCTGCTTCTGCATAATGAAATGTTAGTCAATACCAATCACATATCATATTTTGATATCGCTATCAATTCACTTTATACCTACTTTTATACCTAACACCTTAACGCATGTTTACTCTACTAAGCATGTCGCTACAAGTTACTTCTTTTGAATTGGGAACAATGGCTTAGCCTGCCGCCGGTCTCTTTATCTCTTTGGCTATTTCAACAACAAAGCATTTTTAAGTGTTTGCCCTGCCTTTCTTTTGCACGCACCGCCTGTTGTGAATATTTCTAAATTTATTTCTATGTAAATGCAATTTTGAAATGTTTTTATTATCCTTTGATTGTAAAACCTTCCTTTCATAAAGCCGTCTTCCGCTTAGGCATACAATGGACACGATTTTAACTTGTCGATACATGCTTACTAGTGTATCAGGCTCGGTGGCGGTTAACAGTATTACAAAAAAAATGCCGCCGCGGGCGGTGGTCTTGCTATATAAGCGGAACTTACGCGTCAGTCTTCACAAGTTGTTTCGAGTTGTGACGTATAGTATTAAAAAATTTATCTAGTGTTTGTGAACGCCGATTATAGTATAAAAATAAACCTAGTGTTCGTGTTCGGAGTGAAGACTTCTACCAAACGCCATGTCCCGGTCTACAGCTAGCTGCATAGGAAAAATGGAGGTAAGAATAGTTTTATTTTATTTCTCTTATTTGTTTTATACTGTTTCAAATTTATCTAACATGCGTAGTACTTATATGTAAGGTAAATATTGAGGGCTACGTCCATCAGAGGACTGCTACTGGCTGTTGTGATGTGTGTGACGTGACATACTTATTTACAGTTGTTCAGGAGAAATATTGTTGTAATTATGTGATGATGTTGTCTAAATAATATAGATATAATATTTTCTTCAGTTTGCGCAACTATTACTCATAATTAAAAGTCTTTTTATAAAATTCCAA
This sequence comes from Tuta absoluta, assembly GCA_027580185.1. Classification (NCBI taxonomy): domain Eukaryota; kingdom Metazoa; phylum Arthropoda; class Insecta; order Lepidoptera; family Gelechiidae; genus Tuta; species Tuta absoluta. Next base: position 233,751 of record JAQAHW010000020.1, read on the forward strand.
ATAAACAAAGCTTTAAATCCGTATTTTTTTTATTAATTTTATTATAATATAGATATGTCAGCGTAAGTCATTAACCTGAGTTTTATTAAAGTAAATTTTATTTCAGCATTGTTCTCGTTACCATCAATAACATATATCCGTGTTTTGTTTTAGGGATCGACAATTAACGTTGATGACTTACCAAACACATTCAAGAATTACTACTTTGCCGCATCAAGCGATGATGAAACTGAGAATGCATTTACTATTGTCGAATCCGATCAAAAATCACCAAAGCGAGCAGGCAGCGATAATGGCATCGATCAATTTTTCGACACACCGAAAATCAAAAAACAAAAGAAAGTGCAATCTTCCACAGTTGGGATGGCGCGAAACGGTGGTGTATCTTATATATCATCAAACACTAATGACGCAGCAAACGCAACCCATCTGGTTAAAGTGGAAGTCTACGATCTCAAGAAATTAGCCAAAGTGTCGTCAAACAACCACTGGAAGCATGCAGATGTTCGTGCCAAATACTACACAAAGGTCACGGACAATGTTTACGATCGCAGCAAGGAATTAATATACGACATCACGAAAAACGTTTCGCAATCACAAGATTGTAAAAAATACTTTTTTGATAACTAATTTCATAATTCTCAAGCAGCTAAAATAGAAAAAACAGTAATCACCAACACGCTTAACAATAGAGCAAATCCCTTTCTACCTGAGGCATATTTTCGGCGTTCACGAACACAGGATTTTAATACTTTATTACGCATGACAATGGGTTCACAATGCTCCTTAAACCAAGGATGGAAATGACAAAAGAGTCGAATTCACTACTTAAGCGAGTGATTTCAAGCTTCGCAAAACAGTCAGTATCAGACTTGTGCTTGTGCAGTACACATTTATAACCAAAAATGTCTTTTCTTACTAAGAATATCATCTCAACGATACCAAAAGATGTTATTCTCGCCGAATACGCAAGATACATCAGGTTTTGGTATATAAATAATCAATTACCCGAAGCATTAATTGAAGACAGTGATATCAAAATGTTTTACACCCCGTGCGAAGGACATTCTAAAAAGTTCAGTGAAGTGTCAGAAGATACGATTGATGGAGTATTTCGCATGAAGGCGTATTGTGGAGAGTGTCATATGTCATACTCGAAACCTGTAGAGACATGTAGTGACACCATACATCCACTCAAAATAGATTGGAGCTACGAGGAAGAGAAAGAACTTGAAGAAATAATGAATAGCGCCCAATCGGATGACTATGTTTTACCATCATCACCAACATATTCACCTACCTTGCAATAATTTTTCTGTTTTTTTTCGTATTTTAGTTAGGCTTCTTAGTTTGTATTATTCTTAGTTTGTATTATTCTCAATAAATTTAATTGAATTATTATTTTATGTCTCTTGTTTTCTTTCTCTTTTTTCTAAAACACTACATGTTACTTCTCACTTAATGCTAATAAAATAAAAGACCTGTTTATAAGCATATACCATTTATTTCATAAAACACACATTGACATAGCCGTTTCTTAAAGCTAGATACAATTTAGTCTTATTAGCTAAATTATAATGGTAACATTCAACTCAAAAATACTACTTGAACGAGGCTTTAAAGATTTCGTTTAATAAAAAATCATTGTCAAATGAATCCTTAGTAAACATGTTTTTAAAATCTTTAAGACTTAGGCCTCTGTATTTTAAATACAAATACACTAAACAATATTCACCACATAAAGATGAAAAAATGCTTTGAATAGCTTTATGGTTGTATTCCCATCTGCGTGAATTTCTTTTTAAATAATTTAAATGATAACCTTCAGGTTTACGACCATAGCTGTCGAAATATTCACCAACACCATTTGAATGAATAACAATTGCTACCCAGTGCGAACCCGGTTTTGTATCAGGATCTAAATTACTTATCAAATACACCGGTGAAGTCATAAAAATAGGTAGACGATTAGCGGGGAACACATTATCAGCCAAAGAATGATGAATCATTCGCAAGTATTTTTTTATGGCCAAAGTATTCATATTAAAGTCTAATTTACACAAAAATAAAAATGCATCTGAGAGATATTGACAGTCCATCATCTTATATACTACTTAACTACTAAAGTCTACACTAACATTTCTGTTCTTATCTATTTCAATTAAATTATCAAACTCAGCATACACAATACAATTAATTGTTTCAGTTAAGGCGTTTTCAAACCTTACTTCTAATCTGACACTTCCATGTTTAATCAAGTTCCAATGTGATGAAGAATTAGCACATAAATCGGGTGTTAAGTCAAAAGCCATCAAACAATAACCTTTTGCATATCTATCCTTATTTATGCCGTTTCCTTCATTTAAAAAATGAATACCAGTTCCAGAAAAAAGTGTATGATACATAACAGTATGCAACCCACTACTGAATTGTGGTTGTAATGCTTTAGAAGGAATTTGGATTCCGTCAATATACAAACTAAACGTATTTAAACCATAGTTGTCAAAATCATACGGATTTTTGCTAAAACTACCATTAAAAGCTGTATTATTTACAAATCCTATAATACAGCGTTTAGGTATTTGACCTAGAAAAACATTATCTAGCGTTTTGCCTTGAATACCAGACGGAATGGTTAAAACTTTTACTTCAGCCCGTGTGATCGGATATTTAGCAGTTGTAGTAGCTAATACTTTTTGATGAGCGAGTAGTACACTTGGATTTATTCGAGCTTTACGCAACATTAACGTAGCATCAGTGATAGCTACTTTGACTTTGATATCATTTGTTGGTGCCATCAAGTTAAATGATTCCCTGGAACGTATTAGTTTGATACACATGTCAACACCATTAATTAAAAACTTTTCTTGATTAAAAATATCCCCGTGTAAGTGCCCTATCATTTCTACCTCTTTGCTATCTTTAGTATATTTCAGCCTAGATGAGTATCCTTTATTATTTTCATCAGTGTTATTCATTTTTCCTGCAGTGTCTTCATACCACATGGCACATGTAAGATGGGACTCTTTTGCTGCAGGCGCATAATTCAATAATGTTTCAATGTATGCACGATATCCATATGTGTTATTTGGTGGAGATATGAGCTTTTGATTTAGATATACATCTAACTGACTGAACATTGAATGAAGCCAGTTATTTACTGGTGCTACTGGCGTTTTTTCAGTTTCAATATTAGACAAATCTTGATTTAATATTTTAGCCTTCACATGAAGCAATGTATGTGATAAATCAATATAATCATCTCCGGAACCAGGGATTTGAAATTCTATAGGTCCATCGTCGCTAAGAGATGAGATGGGTTTGTAATAAATCCATTGACCACTTTCTATACTTGTTTGTGTCGATGGTAAAGCAAATAAATCTAATTCTGATTTTGCACATTCACATGAATGATTATGTAAAAATGACATCGTTTATATTATTTTTAAGAGAAAATATCATTAACGGTTGAACTTTTACTTTTCCTCCCCTTTTTCACTGTTCTTCCTTTCAAATTCTCTGAGTGAATGAGAGCTTTAAGGTTTCGTTTTCTATTTTTATACCCCGAGCCACTCATAGCTCTCACAATTTTATCATCAGCTTTTCTTTTGAGATTAGAAGTGGCTTCTTTAAAACGGTTTGTTAGAGATTCTTCTAAAGGCTTGGCACTCACTATATCTGATAAAAGCCCTACCCCCGCACTCAAAGCTTCTTTTCCAACAACTTTGGCTCCATTCGACAAAAGTGGTAGGACAGATCTAAACAAACCACCTAAAAAGCTTCCTATACCATGACCACGTTGATGTGATACTCCTTTATAAATTATTCCGATTCCAGTTCCTGCTTGATGAGAATAGTAATGTTGATATGGGCATAATGAATTATTTTGTTTTATGTACATACTGTTTTATCTTTTCATAAAATGTAGTTTAACACAGCTCGTTCCAAATTGGAATGGTACTTTATCTCCTGTGTTCGATCTTATATCTATTTCAATTGTATCAAACTCTCTACGCATGACTGGTACATAATGCGGTGGTGAAAAAATATGCATTTTGTTTGATCCATATACATATTTCACAGGATCTAATGATGTTATTCTCAATAAAGGGCACATGACATCTCCAACCATCTGAGGTTCCACAATATCACAATATATGTATAGTTGTGATGGTAATCCAAGGTATAAATTAGCTGGAAACTTTCCAGTTGTTTGTGTTGCAACGTTTGTATTAGGATCAAAACCAAGTTGAAGGCTTAAAACAGGCGAAAACTTCAAAGATATCAGATTATTCACATCGCCTGTGAGTGAGACCAATTTCGTTAATTTGTCATGTCTTAATTTGAAGCTTTCTCTTGAATTTAGTGCAGTTATAACATCGTTAATGTTTTCATAGCTGGAAGTAGGTATGTGACTTTTGTATGTTACTGTACTAAGTTCTGGTTGGTCGGGTACTTTCATACGTTTTGTTATATACATTATATTATTATTATCCTGAACAGTAAACATAGTGCATGGATACTGAAATTCAACTAATCCTACTGACCATTCCCCATCCAACTTTATTGATTTTGGTAGTTTTGTGGAGAAGTTAGTGGTTTTGTTACTTGGAAAATATGTAAACGAGCTATTACTAGGTAAAGTTAAGTAAAAATTTTCGGTCCTCATGACTTCTCTAAATAAGATGCTAAAATCCAACTATTAAATTTATCAGGATAACCTTTCCACTTCACTAATAGTTCTTTTCTGCGACCTGAATAGCGGGTGCGCAATATTTTATCTATTTTGTATGTAGCGGTGGGGTCATATGTCACTTTCTGTAGCTCTTTTTCATAAAAAGTTCCAATTACATTTTCATTCTGCAAATCTTTTATTGTGTATACAACCCATGGTGATCTGTCTATAATCGAAGTTATTAAAAATATTTCATCACTCCAATTTGTTTCATAACCTTTTTGAAAAATGTGTTTGTACTTAGTAATTCTAACATGATCACCAACTTTAAACTTGGGTTTGCTTTTAATGTAAGTTTCTTTATTATTTTTTCGTTCATACAAATTGCGCCAAACTGTCATAATATTATTAAAATTAACATCGCAAGGACGCATTTTAATACTTCTATGAAAGCTGTTATTATATGAATTAAGTAAATCCTGCAAAATATCTATATATCGATACGTATTATTATGAGTAAAATATCTCCACATTTTCATTTTAAGTGTACGCTGGAATCTTTCAACTATGCTTGCTTTAATATCAGGATTATTGGTGGTGTAATAGTTTATACCGTTACTTTGGAGAAAAGATTGAACATCTTTTGCTATAAATTCAGTACCTTTATCTGATTGTAAATGTCTCGGTGTAGCTTTAGCTTCTAAAAATATGTCCCTAAAATTTTCTTTTATAGTTGCCGAATCTTTCTTTTTAATAGGTCTAGCAAAAGCATACTTACTAAAAACATCAATTACACATAAAATGTATTTAAAACCGTCATTATATTCGCTGTAAGTCCGCATATCGCTTAAATCAGCTTGCCAAAGTTCATTAAAATTTGATAAAATGTACTTATTTCTAGGGAAGCGACGACGCACTGGTTTATGTAGGGTGTATGTTTCTTGAGATTCCAGCCATTTCTTTGTTTCTTCTTTAGTCATTTTATTTTTCATAGCTGCTGTCAATTTACTGAGACTGCTGTAACCGGCTGGGTTAGATACATCGTAATAAATATTATGAATTTCTAGTAAGGGGTCCATTTCTCCCAATTAATTTTTTTGGCTGGTTTTACTTTAGATCCACTGCTAGTTAATTTTGGCGTGCTAAAATAATCAGGAGTACTGTTTTCTGCCTCTTTTGAAACGTCTTTTGTTGTTCTAGCATTAGCTGGGCTCTGAGATAAAACTCTTATGTATGTGGCTCTTTTTGGATTGCCAATAAAGCTTAAGGGGACTGATAGATCTTTGAGCACATGAGCAAAATCTTCCCAACCATATGGTGAACTGTTTTTTAGAGGTCTCAAGATGTCACTCAAAAGGTCAACGATATTACTTTTACGCACTTCTCTATTGCGGACGAACACAGTGCCTTTTTCATTCCAGGATATTTTATCTTTATTTTTCAAAAGTATATCTATTAACAATTCACCTCTTAATTTGTATGTCTTTGGAATAAAAGCAAGTAACTCTGATTTTGTATAACCATTATAGGTTGTCTCAGTAGACGTCTCTTCGTTATCTGGAGCTTTCTCTGACTTTACTGTTTCTTTTATTTCATTTTCTTTTTCATCAAAAGGTAGTATAGGTATCTGTAACGGTTTTCGATCTTCTCCAATGAAATGAAGATATCTCTGCAATGTTTGCAAATAAAGTGGCCACTTTTCCCTGTCATCTATTTTAGTGTTTATTACTTTATGCATTTCTTCATCTAAACGTGATAAATTTTTAGTACTTGCATTATCGGATTTCAGTCTTTCTATGACTTCAGGCTCAATAAGTATCATTTTCTTTGCGCTTTCCATATTTATTTTATAAATGAACCTAACAATGTGCTAAGAACAGACCCTAGAATAATAGGTAAAAAAGCCCCACCTCTTTGCACGAAAATTTGTTTCCTTTCTTTACTTTTTCCTTTCAAAACAATTTTCCTCAATAAATCTTTATGTTTTTTTAATTTACGTCTCGATTTATCATCTAAGGGTACTTTTCCTCTTAAAACATTGAAAATACATTCAGTTATACAGTTGATTTCATCATCTCCACAATTTTTTAACAATGCTTCTCTATGTTTTGGTTTTAATGTTAATATTGCTCTTAATAAATCTTTATGAGGCGTTATTCTTTTAATCATTTTTTTTAAGTTAGGACGTTACGATCTGATATTCGATTTTGTTCAATGCATTTACAAACTAAACAGCATCAGATGAAACGAAACAGTTAAATTTACATATATTAAAAACAGATTCGTTGTTTTCTTTTATATGAAATTTTTCTTTAAAAACATTTATTATACACTCACAAATTTGTTTTATCTCATCATCATTACAGCATTCTAACAAGGCTTCACGATATTGTTCTTTTATGATACTTAAAGCTTTTAAAAAGTTGTTTTTTTTAGATGTTTCTACTTCAGACATTATTTGTAACTGACATAAATTATTTGCTGAGCATCGTATTTATACCCCTTTTTAGGGACATAAATTGTACACTGCTCATCGAATGGAAAAATTTTACTTTTAAATCGACATATTTCATTTGTGTTTTGCTTAAGATCAATGAATAGATATCCATGAGCTTTTGTCGTTGCATCCTTGTAAGCTTCTTCAACGAATTTAGCATTTTCTGGATAAACCTGACGAGCTAAATGTCGTATTTGTGTTCTGTCTCGAGGGTTTTTAAAATAAGTTATATAACTTGAATTTAGAGAAATATCTCTTTGACCTTTTCCTTGATGAAATATGTTTTGAGTTATGTAAAATACACTGAGATTTCTATGATGGCTTCCCTTTGTAAAAATATCAACGATACGACCATCTGACTCTCTCATAAGATCATCGATTATAAGTAGTCTAGGACATTTTCCATCAAACATACTTAAATCAGGGATACCTTGATTGTAATTAACATCACTCAAATTGTACAAGGGTTGCATTTCATCATAGCACCATATGATTTCGGAAAATTCTTGACTGCATATTACTTTACAGTGCTTTAAAAAATTTGTAACAAAATTTGATTTTCCACACCCGCTAGGACCTGCTACGATTGCAGTAAAAGGGTGAATAAAATGAATCATTGCGACGTGCAAGTTTGAGCTGGTAGTATAAACGAATGAAAGAAAACACTGATATTTGTCATTATATACAAATTAATATATTCAGATTATAATATGTACAATAAAAACAGCATGCATTTAAAAATCATAATCACTAAAAACCTAACAAATACATATTATTTTTAAAACACGTTCTTATGTTTAAATATCCGCAGAACTGAAGTTACTAAAATGAAGTGATTGAACATATTATAAAAAGTAAAATTCATAATATTTACAATAAAAATACAGTTTCATTTTATGACAATCTTACTTAAATACACACATAAGTAGAAATTTTTTTAAAATTATGCTATCTTAAAAACGATATGATTCCAATAATACTTTTATGTAAATATACAGGTAGATGTAAAACAACCTTACACCTTATAGTATCCTGAATCTTACAACTATTATTTTAATTATTTCTTATGCTATAATGCCCCCATGCTAAGGTGTCAGTGGAGTTTGGTAAAATGTATCTCTTACTATCACTATCAGACAGACTTACTTTATTCAGTTTTTGTGTAAAAACCACATGTTTAATCGATCTAAATCTATACATTGAAGCAAGCTGTACATTTTTGTTAAGCAAACAAGATTTGTAATCCTCGAATTTCATTTTCTTCGTAACATTTTTGTTGACACCCTTAGCTTTTGCAATTACTGTATCTTCCACCTGAATTGCATACATTTTTGATCGCAGACCGACAAATTCTTTAAAAATTCGACCATTATTTTCATCTTTAAAATACCCAATCTTTTTTTTATTTACATTAGGATAATTGAATATATTGTTTATGGGATAATCTGAAGTGTCAAAGTATTTTTCCAAATCAGGTCTTATATCATCATAATAATCATCAGTAAATATCTGATAAATTAAACTATCAGTATCAGTATACAACAATTTTGCATTGTCATTGAATTTTTTTTTTATATAATTATAATGAAAATCGTACATCAAGGTTTTTGAAATGTCTAAAATGCAAAATCCTAAGTAGATAGGTTTATCGTAAAATAGTTTAGTCTTATTTAATTGAACAGCTACTAAATTTTCGGAAAATATAGATAAACTGTGAAAATTCGGACGAGCTATTAAACTTTGTGCCCCCTCAACTTTACCATGATTTTCCCAATGCGTTCGTAGTTTTACATTTACACGTTTTTCTATATTCTCCATAGTTTTGCCGAAGACAGCATTATTCATGAGCTTATAAAAATCTTTTTCGAAATCTGTCTTTGCTTTTGTTCTTAACTGTGTGTTTAGCTCAATATATTTTCGCATCCAACAACTTTGCTTAAATTCCAAAACTCGATGAATTTTTACCAGTTTCATGCCTTTTTCTAAACACTGCATTAGGTTTCTATAATGAATAATGTACTTTCTTTTATTGTTTAGGTTTGGTACTAGCTTAGGTTGTGTACTTCCTCCAGTGCATATATTTTCCGGACAAAATGGTAGATCAAAATGCAAGTCATGCAAATTATCTGGATAATCAAGATCTACTTCTAGGATATACCCTATATCTGATGTGGGGGAGACTTGAAAATTTACAGTCGGTTCAACCCATTTAAAACCACCGTATGGGAGATACTGCGACTGCGCCCAACCATACATATTATTCGCATCCAAGTAAGCTAAAAAAGATTTGCGATCCTTTGCATTGTAATCACATAAATATTTATTATTAGCTTTCGCATGTCGGTTGCTACATACGGACACTCCACCTCTTATACCTGATTTAATAAACGCTATCATATCAAAATCTACCAACAAATCTAATTCAATTTTTGTGCACTTCAACATAGCATCCCAGCTTAGACCAGGTGCAGTATAATAATGTGTTGGGTCTAATCCATATGTTTTTAAACATACATCTCTGAAATTTTCAAAGATGTCAGCCAATAGTAAAACATCAGTTTTTAAATAAAGGTTCGAATAATCTCTCATATTCTGACATTGAAAATGCTGCCAGACATCTTGTGCATGTTTATAGTCTTCATCAGAAACATGCGATCCTGTTAAAGAGCTATAAAAATCCGATTGGTTTGGTAAAAATGTAGCATTTAGTGATTCATGTGATTGAATAAATTCATAGGGAAAAATACCTTTTCTGATCAGACGGTTAAAATCGTCAACTTTAGACACTTGTTTTTTTAACTCTCTAAGTTGATCAACTTGGAGATTTTTGGACAGGTTGTCTAAACTACTTGACAAAAATCTGAAAGAATCTAAAAATCTTAATTGCACATTATGTCCATTAATATTTATGTTTTTGGAGAATGATATATATTTTTCTTTATTTTGAGGAATAATTTCTATTTCCCCTTCCTTTAGATGCAAAGAATGTACAAGAAAATGAGCATCATAGTTACTCAGATTGTGCAGAAAAACCGGAACAAAAAATGGAGCTCTAAATTTAGATTTGCAGACTGGATGTGCCACCCCTCTAAAGAAACCCGTATGCCAGTCAAAATCTAAAGCTGATTCTGACTCGAGGTCTTTTAAACAAATATGGCATGTTTTTGTTCGAACAACATCAGCCTCTTGCCAATCTTTTAGAGGAACCGGCGGTTTCTGTATACAATTTTTTTTATGAATTTCCCTAACATCTTTACACAGATTATCCATAAAACTTTGAGTACAATCAGTCCCTGTATATGTTTTATAAGTTGATAAATTATCGTCAAATGAGCATTTAATGTAATAACCATAACTATAAATTTCATGTTCATGTACATTAATTGTATGTGACTTATTTGGATCCGCATCACAGCTAGAAATAGGCTTGAGAAGTGCTTCTGTGTCAGCATAAACTACAAAAGGCACCCTCATCTGTTTATGATAATTGTTAAACCGTATTTTATCCGTACGTTCATTATTACCAAACCAATCTTTTTTAGTTTTTGATGGGCTGGGCAATTCTGTAAAAACATGACTACAGTCGAACTTTTGGTGGTTATCCAACCTCGCTTTTGTGGTGAAATGCAATAAGCACTCATCACATAAAAAAACAGCCTGATTTTTCCTCGATAGCTGCTTACTTACTAATCGCGATAAGTTTTTAATAAAACAATAATGCCCATTACTGCCATTAGAAATATACAGCAAATTAACGTGTTTTTCACGTTTATTTTTAGACCAATAAAGTGGTCCCACTACTGAATTCTTTCTAGATATCTCGTCATATTCTAACCCAAAAACATTAATGCTAATATTGTTGTTTTCCTCAACCTTGACAATGTCCTTTAACTTAACTGGAAAAGGAACATTATCAAAATTCAGTTTGTTTTGATGTCTAGAATAAGATGAAACCCTATCTTTATGGTAGTTTACAGGATATAAAGCAGAGAGTAATGCCCACTTCAAACATTCATGATCATTATTTTTTACGTTTATTAAAGCTCTTTTGTTTTGGATATCTTTTGGTAATTTTACATACGTTGACCCTTGAAGAGGGTTAAACTTATTAACGTTCATTTCCAAATGACGAACAGATTTAAATGACCACCCGCTGTCTTTTTTTTCGAATTCACTCATTTTTGTGGAAATAGTTTCACATAATGTTTTGAAGTATGCATCCAACTCATCACCCATACAAATGTTAAAATTTGATGTTTGAAAATCGAATATATTATGCAAATTTTTTGTCTCTTGCACAAACTCAGCATGGATTATGAAATTTATTTTGATTATTGTGAGCTGTTTTAGATTCTCATTTATCAAAGTGGAAATCGTACCTTTAACTGAGTTGAAGAATTCAACAGGTGTTTGTAGAGTTTCGTCGTTATTCGGTGAAGTAATTTTGTAAGTTATTATTCTACAACCAAATGCAGTATTTATCACACTTACATTATTATCCCTACTTAAATTTAAAACCTTACTTTTATGCGTAGAGCTCCGAATATGATTAGAAAAATATCTACGGCTCACCAGTATTTGACAAGCATCACACTTAATCATATCATTACTTGATGCAATGAGATCATTAGTAGATGATGAAGGTCCAGGGACAGCTTCCGCGTAGGAGTCACCATCATGTGATAATTTTCTTTTCAGGCCTCTCCCAGTTTGCAGCACATTCCTAAATAAAAAAATAGAATAAAATACAACCATAAATTTTAATATTAAATCATGAATAAATAAAACAGGAATGTTAATTTATCAAAATATCCATAACATAATATTTTGTTTGTAAACTTACGTTTGCTGATGCTTCATGTCGAAAGAGTTTTTAATAATTGCGCCATCATTTTGATTTTCGATCTCCTTTTCTCCCCCAGTTTGTATCGCATTTCTGAATAATAGCAAAGAAAATGTTAGAACAATTATATATAATATGTTATCAAACAAAATTACACTTAAAAATTTGTAAGAAATAGTTTGATGATAAACTTACATTAGCTGATGTTCTATCTTAGATGCAATAGCACATAAAGCACCATCATTTTCGGATGAAAAACTATTTACTGTTAAGTTGAGCATGTCAGCATTATTCTGTTCTAATATTTCACATTGTTCCAACACTTCACTGCTGAAGAAATCACTAAACGGAAAGTCTTGTTCACTATTTTTGAAGAAATGACTAACAACACGTTCTTCTCCCATTTTTTATAGAAATAATCGAAATATTTTCGAAACTCTTTTTTCAACTGATTGGCGAGCATAAGTTATCCGAGCTCCAGTCTTGGGCTGACTGTTTTGCGAAGCTTGGTATGGTTGGTTTAAGTAGTGAATTCGGGTTTATTGATGTACACGTTTTTAGTTAACGAGCATTAAGAACCCATTGTAGCGGTGCATCATATAGTAGAGTTTGCGAAAATATGGTTCAGGTAGAAAGGGGAGTTGCTCTGTTGTTGAGTGGCGGGCGTGGTAGTTTTTTGTTTTGTTTTAGCTGCTTGAGAATTATGAAATTAGTTATCAAAAAAGTATTTTTTACAATCTTGTGATTGCGAAACGTTTTTCGTGATGTCGTATATCCGTTCCACTGTGGATCACGTGACATTCCAAAGTGGCTAACTGGGGGGCCCGCCCGCGGGGAGTAACCACTTCACTGTATCCGGTTACATAAACAAACACTTCTCAGAAACTATTAAGCGATAAGCATGGTATGTTATATCGCCGAGTTCGTCGTGAAACAAGCTACATTGTTGTTGAATAATCTAAACATTTCGGATATTGTATTTCTGTCGATCTCTAGCTGAAGTGGTAGTTTTTTTTATTACCCGGTTTTTTATGTTTACCGCCAAAGAACTTGTGAATTAAACAATGTTTGTTAGAAATATCTTTATATTTTACATTACTGTACATCTATTTACTAAAATAAAGCATAAAATATCCCACCTCGATATATATTTTTCACAGGAAGAGCATGCACACAATACGCCAAAAACTGACATTATCTGTCAAAAAAATATGTCAATTTTAAGGCTATTTTTAAGGATGCTTAAAACATAAATACAATTCAATTTGTTATTCATTACTTTTAACACATTATTAATTAGCTTTTTACAAAGTTTTATTAAAGTAACATTACCTTTTTATTGCAAAATTCTTGCAAAATAATTTGACAGGTAGGTACTGGGCGCGACACAACGAGACGCGGTAGCGTGCAAGTTGTTAGGAAAATGTTGACTTAAAACCATGTTAGATCGGCAATAAATTACACTAAAACGATCGTAACTTACCCTGTTCATAGTTGAACAGTGCCCAAACACTTCGTAAACACTTCCAAAACCACTTAAAGTTGATACAAAAAACACGATAAGAAATCTGACACCCGCGCGGCACAGACTCCGAAACGCACACAAAGATTGGATGGTTTTGTTTGATAAAACTCTATGGTTCCGCTTGGTGTTGCTATTATTATATTCTAAAACCTTCTAACACTGTATTTCATTCATTCAATCACAACTGCGTGCTGTAAATATTTAAAACTAGCTGTTACCCGCGGCTTCGCCCGCGTACTCATAGAGTTTTATTAATTAGTTGTGTATTCTAAACAGGGCGACAGCACACACAACACAGGTCATTACTTTCCGGTTTAGTGACTGCGTCTCTATTAAAATTACGTTTATGGGTCACTTATTTAACTCCTACGCGAATATTATAATACAAATATAGTAGTAATGGTTATGCCAAATTATATCAGCGATATAATTTGGCATAACCTGCATTATTACACAATGCAGCGCTACATCTAGCAATACTACTAAACTACCAATACACCTATATTTATGCCTAGCTATTACACTCAGCGCTCTATGTCGCCATAGAGTATAGCTACCTTATGAATATTGTGAATATTGCCTAGTGTTATATTGGTGGTTAATAAATAATAAGAAAGTATAGATTGCTATATAGCTTTAATTTTTTTTTAATATTCCTGCTATTTTGAAATTTTTATTACATACAAACATGCTCCAAGAAGACATGAAAGAAAGGAGTGGGTATGTAATCAAGGATTTGAAAACCTATATTAGCTCCAAACCAAATTAACTTGGGGATGGATGTTCTTGGATTGGAATTATAATAATATGAATACGCAGTATAATGATTTTGCCTAGTCTTCAATTTTCAGGACTATGGTACCAAAAAATTTAAGTTTATTATGTGTCTTCGCAAGTATACGCAGGGCAAACTTACTGTGCTAAAAATGGTTATTATTATAGAAATGGACTTTCAAATCATGTTTAACTGTAGAAATTAACTTTACTACTGTGGTAAGAAGTATCTCAAGTACATACCCACATCACCCTTAAAGCCACATTCATATCCCAAAACTCATATTCAAGAGACATTCTCATAGTAGTGCTATACAGGGTGTAAGTGACAGCCCTTCGAATACTGATTGGGTGTATTCAAACCATGAAACTGAACAACCTGCCATAGATTAAATTCTTTTTTTCTATATCCCATACAAAATCACAATCAGCTCACTGCATTTACTATGGGAATATCAGTATTCGGAGGGCTGTCCCTTACATCCTGTATATACATCTTTTTTATGTGGTATGGATGTATTCTATGCTACACAATAATCAGTTTTCCGATGGGAAAAATATGTTTTTCCGAGATAAAAAATAACCTATGACACTCACCAGCTTTTCATCTAACTGCTTTCCAAAAAAAAAATGCTTTACATCGCTGCATGATACTCATTTATGTATGTAGTATGGATGTATTCTATTGCTAAACATTAATCGGTTTTCCGAAGGGAAAAATATGTTTTTCCGGGATAAAAAATAACCTATGTCACTCACCAGCTTTTCATTTAGCTGCTCTCAAAAAAAAAAATGCTTTACATCGCTGCATGATACTCATCTATGTTCGTAGTATGGGTGTATTCTATTGCTAAACATTAATCGCTTTTCCGATGGGAAAAATATGTTTTTCCGGGATAAAAAGTAGCCTATGTCACTCTCCAGCCTCTCACCTAACTGCACACCTAAAAAACACTGCATGATATCGCTCTGTTGTAACGTGAAAGAAAGACAAACAAACAAACAAACACACTTTCGCATTTATAATATTAGTATGGATAGGCGCGAACTGTGAGCTCTCAGCTTGACAGACCAAAGGCGACCATATTATGGCTTCTCCCCAGTTCGGGGCAAAATGGCGGCAGCCAAGTCTTGGCTCTTCCCCAGTTGAGCGGATATTAATTCCTTGCTGCGATCGTAAACATTGTCCGTGACCTTTGTGTAGTATTTGGCACGAACATCTGCATGCTTCCAGTGGTTGTTTGACGACACTTTGGCTAATTTCTTGAGATCGTAGACTTCCACTTTAACCAGATGGGTTGCGTTTGCTGCGTCATTAGTGTTTGATGATATATAAGATACACCACCGTTTCGCGCCATCCCAACTGTGGAAGATTGCACTTTCTTTTGTTTTTTGATTTTCGGTGTGTCGAAAAATTGATCGATGCCATTATCGCTGCCTGCTCGCTTTGGTGATTTTTGATCGGATTCGACAATAGTAAATGCATTCTCAGTTTCATCATCGCTTGATGCGGCAAAGTAGTAATTCTTGAATGTGTTTGGTAAGTCATCAACGTTAATTGTCGATCCCTAAAACAAAACACGGATATATGTTATTGATGGTAACGAGAACAATGCTGAAATAAAATTTACTTTAATAAAACTCAGGTTAATGACTTACGCTGACATATCTATATTATAATAAAATTAATAAAAAAAATACGGATTTAAAGCTTTGTTTATTTGGAATTTTATAAAAAGACTTTTAATTATGAGTAATAGTTGCGCAAACTGAAGAAAATATTATATCTATATTATTTAGACAACATCATCACATAATTACAACAATATTTCTCCTGAACAACTGTAAATAAGTATGTCACGTCACACACATCACAACAGCCAGTAGCAGTCCTCTGATGGACGTAGCCCTCAATATTTACCTTACATATAAGTACTACGCATGTTAGATAAATTTGAAACAGTATAAAACAAATAAGAGAAATAAAATAAAACTATTCTTACCTCCATTTTTCCTATGCAGCTAGCTGTAGACCGGGACATGGCGTTTGGTAGAAGTCTTCACTCCGAACACGAACACTAGGTTTATTTTTATACTATAATCGGCGTTCACAAACACTAGATAAATTTTTTAATACTATACGTCACAACTCGAAACAACTTGTGAAGACTGACGCGTAAGTTCCGCTTATATAGCAAGACCACCGCCCGCGGCGGCATTTTTTTTGTAATACTGTTAACCGCCACCGAGCCTGATACACTAGTAAGCATGTATCGACAAGTTAAAATCGTGTCCATTGTATGCCTAAGCGGAAGACGGCTTTATGAAAGGAAGGTTTTACAATCAAAGGATAATAAAAACATTTCAAAATTGCATTTACATAGAAATAAATTTAGAAATATTCACAACAGGCGGTGCGTGCAAAAGAAAGGCAGGGCAAACACTTAAAAATGCTTTGTTGTTGAAATAGCCAAAGAGATAAAGAGACCGGCGGCAGGCTAAGCCATTGTTCCCAATTCAAAAGAAGTAACTTGTAGCGACATGCTTAGTAGAGTAAACATGCGTTAAGGTGTTAGGTATAAAAGTAGGTATAAAGTGAATTGATAGCGATATCAAAATATGATATGTGATTGGTATTGACTAACATTTCATTATGCAGAAGCAGGTAAATCGGTGTTGAGGTGTTAGGTTAGGTTAGGTTAAGTTATGTTGATAATTGATAGGTATAAAAGTAGGTATAAAGTGAAATTGATAGCAATATCAAAATATGATATGCGATAGGTATTGATTCACATTTCATTACGAAGGTAGCAGCAGGTAAATCGGTGTAGAGGTGTTAGGTTAGGTTAAGTTATGTTGATAAGTGATAGGTATAAATGTAGGTATAAAGTGAAATTGATAGCGATATCAAAATATGTAACATGATAAGTAAATCAATGAGCAAGTACCGAAACCGCGAATAATTTTGTACAAAAACCGCGAATTAATTTGATATCAAACCGCGACTTAATTTGATATCAAACCGCGAATTAACTTGATAAGAAACCGCGAATTAATTTGATATCAAACCGCGAATTAATTTGATATCAAACCGCGGATTAATTTTATTACATACGCGGATAAATTTGATATCAAATCGCGGATCAAAAATCATATGTGACGACCTTTTTGGCAGGCACCCCCAAAGAGCCTCGATAGGGGGGTCACGAGTGGTCCAAAGCCCGCTAATCCCTACTACTAATACTTAGTTTAAATCAATGCGTAAATCCTTTCTCCATAAAATATTTATAAAGTGCTGATACACACTTTGTAGCAATTCTGTAGACGTTTCGTAGCTATAGACTATAGCTCTTGTGGTAACCTAATTATATATTATTTAATTGTAAAAACTTTCAAACCATCTGCTTCTTAGCCATTAGCTTTCAGTTTTCATCCACAGTCAATCCATTTAGTTTCACAGTATGGTCCAACGTATTTTTTGGAATATTTAACCTTGCTCAATTAATGAATGTCAATTCATCTTATTCACCTTTGCCGCATTAAACACCAAGAAGACGAGCGTCCCAATGAACTCTGGTGTAAGTACTCTTAAAATAAACTTATGAAAAATATGAGAAAACAAATTACTGGTAAGAAACCTATGACAGTAAATATTCCTAACTTGATTTGTATTTAAGCTCC
Organism: Tuta absoluta; assembly: GCA_027580185.1. Classification (NCBI taxonomy): domain Eukaryota; kingdom Metazoa; phylum Arthropoda; class Insecta; order Lepidoptera; family Gelechiidae; genus Tuta; species Tuta absoluta. The sequence continues at coordinate 251,747 of JAQAHW010000020.1, forward strand.
ATCACTCATCGTGAAACCTTTTATTTCACCGATAATTTGAAGGTAACCTTACAAAAGGGCATTTTCCACGTCATCGATTCTGTCTGGGACCTCTAACAGATAGATGAGTTTGGGTGTTATGCAGAGAGGGTGTCGAACGGGTGTCGAACGGGTGTCGCGTGCGTTGGGAGCCGGGTCACGTGCGCGAAGTCCTCGGTTGTCTACATCGCTCGGATTTATCGCAGGGTTCAGGACACTGATAGACGGAGTTTACTGTTTATTTACTAAGCTTCTTTTCGTATAGCCAACGTATCTGTAAATAAATGAACGACTTTAAACCAAAATCTTCTTTGATGAACGAAAGAAAACGTACTCATTTGATTTATAATAATAATAATCATCGGCTCAATCACTAACTCAGCAACTGATCCAGAAAGTTACTCTTCAACCGACCTTCACCTTCAATAGTCCTTGCATCAGGCGGGTGCTGGCTCTGAGTGTACTTCAATTGTACAGACAGTGTGAGTATCCACTCGAGGTACATGTTACATCACATTATTTGGTAAGTTCAAAAAGACTTGCGGCTGTTAGCTTTGGCCCCATCACATGCCTCAAAGGACCAGGTCTCTACGGGCCCAAGATGCGAAATAGTACCAAAATGATACAAATTTATTAATTAACATATATACATACAAATAATCTAGCTTCTTTCCCAGAGGGGAAGGCAGAGTCCTGACACAAATTGGAGAGTAACTAAGGAGAGTAAAATAACATAAGCCAAGCCAGTTTATGCTGTTCAAAAAAGCTATTTGCAGTTGTAGCATCGTAAACATATCAAGCTGAACAAACCGCGTGCGCGGAACAGCCGACACCGCTGGGTTTTACTGTGTCATTTAAATATCCCATTGTTTTTTGTACACGAAATTAAAACACTATGATTTTTTTACGACGCTATCTTTGCTTTTAATTTTTTTCAATTTGAGCATGCTTTGACGACATTATTATGACGTCAAACGTAGAATTATGGTTTCAGAAAGCTTTATATACCATGAGAGTACCTAAATTGGTAATTTAAGACTTTTACATTATTAAATTATATCATCAATAATAGCCGGTTAATACAGATTATCAGATTTTAATAATTTTGAGTCCATGTGATGCCTGCTTGGAATAGCATTACCACATGGGTGTTGTAAGCGATTGTTAAATGTGTATTAAAAATTTAGGTGACAGGCTGTCATGATACTATGTGTATGTATCATTTTGAGACATCTTTGTTATGAAAGTTGTAATGAAAACGAATACTTTGTGCTTTTATTTCCTAGAGTATCACCCAGCAGTGAGCCTTCGTTAAGAAAGCAGGTCGACCTCGTTAGCGCTCACTTAGTTTATTGTTTGCTAGGAAATGAGCCGTCGCCCTTCTCGTGCCGAGCCCAAACTAAAATAATAAGTTCAGAATTCATAGTTATGCGAATACTTTGCTTGGTACCTCTTTTTTTTTCTCGTAGATGTCGCAAGAGGTGACTAAGTGGCTCGAGGGTTGCATGTGTATTGCAATTTTTTGGCGATGGGCTCACAAGCTTGTCGCTCTGGTGATATACAATTTTCTAAATTACCCTCGAATGGTTGTCAGACGTGACGTTAATGTCCGTTTTACGGCCACTTACACTTGATCTACCCCGCTAGGGATATAGGCGTGATCTTATGTATGTATGGCAAAATAGAATTAGCATAGATTTTTCTCTTTAACATTTTGCAGACACCAATATTTTATAAACTGCCATGTTGGTCATTTAACGCGAAATATGATACATCAAAAGGTTTACACAATATGCCAAGTTTTCTAAAAAAAACTCGACATTATATTGCAAACCAAATTTGTGCACTCCCGATTTGCCAGATATTAACATAACCGTTTTTAAATACATTGTGTGTTTTAGTTCATTTTCGAAACAGACAGTCAACGAAACGCGGACAGTGAAGACAATTAAACACAGTGAAATAAACCTTCTTTTTTTATTTCATTTCACATAACAATTTCAAAAGATTGTGTATTAAAAAGACATGAAAGTAATTTATTTGAATTTAACTTCTCGAATAGAGCTGTCGCATGCAGGACATCATTGGAATCCCGAGCGACCTTTTCCATTGAATAAAACTAAGTCTGAATACCTGTCATTGAAAGTCCAGTCTAGAGGTCGTTTGAATTCAGCTGGTCAAACAAAAATTACTTTAAATCTCTGTTCTAGTTTCACATCTTAATTTGATTTAAGCTGAAGTTTTAGCAGGTTACATCATGTAACCATGTATGTGAGGATATTGCAATAGTGAGTGCAGCAGGTCACGTACCAAGGGGTATGAAGGGGAAGGGGGGAACTGGCTACTAGCCAAATGCCCGAGGGACTTACCCAGCGAACACGATTCATGAAAGCTGTATATTATATGACCATATAACATTCGAGAATAAGAATACTTTGCTTTCGCTTCTATTTAATAAAATTGTATCTTAGTGCAAGAATCAAGGCAAGTGCTTTTTCTGAACAGAGATTTGTCACTATTTCACAAAACGAGTTTGTATTATTATTATGTATCCTGTTCAGGGGCCGTATTCTGCTATTTGAAAAGCGTCTTAGTTGCGATTCAATAGAGTGTAAGTTGAAGTTCGAAGTAAAGAAAATGACAATGGATATAAATTTGACAATTGAATTTCGATGGCATTATAATGACAAATAATAATAATTGGGGCCCTGATAAAAGTCACTGAAAGTATATTTTAATACGGGTGAGTATGTACTGTCTAACTATTTTAGCCCTTTGTACTTCGCTCGCAGTAGGATCTTGAACAAATTAAAGCGTGGTTACCAAGTGTTAGCAAGTAATTAATCCAACCTGTAATACCATTCTGATGGTCTCACTACAGCTACTGTAAGTAAAGAGTTTAAGAAATTTCACGTGTTCAGATAAAACGTTTACTCCAATAAGAAATATAAAAAGCAGCAGCAAAGTTGAATGTATTTCTAAGCTCTGCTGCACTGCTGTTGCATTTATTTGCAAAACTTTATACAGAATTTCAGAACTTTATACAGAAGTCTAAAAATTCTGTTCAATTCGAACTAACTCTGTTAAAAGTAATCCCATCACATTCACTTGCAATGTTTCAACACGTGAGTTTTAATTAGAGTCATACCGCCGCCGACCAACTCTGACATACAAATATCGTCAAAATACACATCCCTTTCATGCTGATTTATGAGTAAAACCATGAAAATTTCGTAACATTTTATTTTCCTTCGAATGTTTAGAATTATACGAAATGATAAAAGTTCACAGTTTTATCTTTTTTCCACCTTCTACCGACTTTGCTACACACATCGTCTGAATACGACCTTCTTTTTATGCCTGTTTATATGAACGAGACCACAAAATTACGATACTATTTTACTGTAATTTGCCTTAAAAGGAAAAGCATTTCTCTTTAAATACGTATATAAACCTAGGAATTAAATTAAATCATAGTATTTCGTAGCTTAATATATTTGCTAGTTTCTCATACTGTTTACGTATTACAACACATTTTCCATTTTACGGACACAAACGTCTCATTTCTTAAAACGGAAACAGCCGAGGGTGAAACCGCGAGGTGGAAAGCTTGTACGCTATAAATTAGTGACGTGCTCATTGCACCCTCGCGTTAGTTAGCGCACTATAAACTGTTACTGGCAGACCGCGCTCGCACTATGCCTCTATTTTGCATACGACTCTCTCAGTAGTAAATCAGTGCTAGCTCTGGACATCCGTTACAGTAACGTTACTATAATTGCGCGCCTTTATGCATTGTGGACAGCAGCACGTATTATACTGTAGGTACGTTGCATTGCTTTGAACGAGGTCCACGCAGAAGCGTGTGCTTTGGGAGAGTGGAAATGGATCCCCACAGAATATAGAATGCGGTTTATCCCACTGCCCCAGTGTGTTGTATCCGACTGAATTGTAAAGGCCGTTTCCTGGTTCAGTAGCACGCTGCAGTAATCCCCTGACTAGCTACAATTCACACTCAAACCGCGCAAAGGCTTAGCGTTTGCTTTGGAATAGCCTCGATTCCATGTCGGATAGGAAAGCTAGAATATCTGTATGGCGGCAGGATTATAACCTCGCAAAATCTTTGCATTCTCAGAAGGATGGTTCAAAGCACTATTTTACTAAAAATTGCAACCTATTTCGATGCTAATCTGATCGATAATAACGAAAACTTTGAAAGAGTAAGGATTACTGTAAATCCCGTGCCAGGTTTAAGTTGCTTCGTGTATTCTGCACGTTTCCAAGAGGAGACAGGCGTAGTGCTGCTTCCGGTGTAAGCCGGGTTAAGACCCGAGAAAAAGAATGCTGCGCTTTTTGCCTCACTTGCAGCAGTATGTGATAAGCGGGAAAAACACGCGAAAATTAAGGGTTGTGTGTGATCACATTGTCCATATCTTGTAGAACGACACGGCTAACTATATGTCACAGTAAAGTGGCAAAATCAGGATTTTGGATGTAGTTTGGCAAAATGGTGAGTTTATTCTGCCATCGCCCTAAACGGATCTGGGAATTCGGAAGAATTTCTACAATTATAACCAAATTCTTTAAGTTGTTTAGGAATATGGCAAAACGAGGTTCTACAGATACTAGATTATTACATATCGTTGAATGTAAGAGTTTCCAGTAGGTGTAATATGATAAAAAGAAACGCTAATAAAGACTCAACAATATTGAACGAATTTTACGTACACTACAAAATTTACGCAGAAAAATACATACATAAATCACGCCTTTATCCCTTACGGGGTAGGCAGAGCGTTAACGGCCGTAAAACGGATATTAACACCACGTTTGACAAAAGTTAAAATACGCAGAAAAATACATTTCCTAAAACACTAAAACCTCACTTTAATTAAAACTTATTCCCGGAAAGCTATCAAACATTGCAAACCAAACACGTCGCATGTCATCAAAGCCGCTCGCATCGCGCTGTGTGCATTTTGTAACACGAAAAATAGTAACACAATGTTTTCCAAATGGCTATTGTATGAACGAATGGAGCTTTAAAACAATACGGTGTTTTTATATACAGGCTGTTTGTATAAAGATGATGATCACACATGAGCTCGTAAATAGTATAGGTTATGTGAAAATGATTTCAATATTTGTATCATAATCATCATACAAGTAAATCATAAACAACCGTGAGAGAATTTCAAAGGTAGTCCTTATCTTACAAGGTTTTATGACCTGTGGGGTAGGCAGAGCTATCGTGGGGTAGGCAGAGCTATCGCCACTTCTCACAAATAGTGACAGGTTGTCAGCATGTCGCCTAAAATTATAATACACATGAAACCCTAGAGTCCCTCAGTCGTCTGTAACGCGTGCTATTTGTTTAGTGTGACGATCCGCGGAAAAGAAATGTTGATGCTATTCGAAGCCAGCATCAAACAAAATAGATACACCTAGGTATTTTTTATTTTGTGATTATTGTGACCTGCGAGATACGTTTTATATACTAACCTATATGGGACCTTGATGTATGCAGATCTGATACAACCCTGTACAACAACCTGCCGTAGCAGGGCTCGACGCCATTCCGCACACTCGGCGCTGATATGTTTACGAAGCTGCACCATAACGGTATACGGAGTAGGCTAATGGCGCGGGCACTAAACAAATAGCACATTTCTATTCATTGCTGAATGATATTGCGATTGTATCAAATCATGCAAGCACGTTCATATTCCTAGAACGGCCACTAGCAATTTGAAGTCATGCTAAGTCCATTTATTATTTTCTTTTATTAAATTAAATGAGAAGAAGAAGACTAAAATTAGTATCTGTCTAATCAGCAGGTTTTTAAGTCTGTAGTTATGTTTTGAATAATTTTTGAAGGTTTTGATTATGAATGTATAATAGTAGTTTATGCAACTGTCATATATTGGGGGTCATTATAGGACGAGTGTCTGTTTATCACACGAGGGACAGCCGAGTGTGATAATAGTTTGACACGAGCATTTTAATGCCTTATTATAGCAGTTGCATACTAATTTATTTACACTCTCTAAAACAACACAGTTTAATACTTTTCCAAAAGTCCGCACTGGCGATTTCAAGGCCCGATACGTCGTTTCAAAGACGCATACGTAAATGAACAGTAGCCGTATTTGTAGGGGAATAAAATCAGAACTCGCTATTTTCTTTCGTCTGACATGTTTTAAGGTGCATTTAAAAAAACGCAGGGATAGACAACAAGTACGAGAACCGTCCGAGAAAGTGCAGGAATAAGTTGTTCCTATTCAAAGCCAGCATCAAACGAGAAACGGAAAACTCTTCTTCATTATTTAGAAGTTTTAGTATTGTAAAATTTGTAGTTTCTCAAATATATATTTTTTTCATTTCAACAATGTTAAACAAGCAACAAGGCATGAATTTAATTGTTGTTAACAAAAACTTTATTCGCAGAGAAAATTGCATTTGAAAACTGCCTTCTCTGTTTTCCGACAAACTAGTAAAATTAACTTTGCGCAACACTTTGCCGCTTCAGTTCCACTTACGTAAATGAATTAGTTTTTTATTTAATTTGGTTGCTAATTTTTATAATAATAAATCTTCTTGGTTAGCTGGTTCCATTATCAACTCTCACTCTATTAGAAAACTTATTCTAAAGTCAAGAGAAATACAGGACCATTTCAAAATCAATACATCTTGTTATGTAAATCCGTGTAAAGAAAAAAAAAACCTGGAAAATAGCAGCGGGGATATGGCTCACCATCACACGCTTTTAACTATTGAAGGCTTATCGATAATTTTACGCCGTAAAGCTTCTGCTGTTGGCCCTACATTTATGTTTTATAGTTTAAAAATCGTATCTATAATACTATTAAACATCAACCGTATTTCTAATTTTCAAAATAGTACCTTCGACTAAAAGCCTTTGTTGATATTGAATTAAAGAGTAATTTCTAACCGTTGTTTATTTACTAAACGTTGTGAGAGTGAATGCGACGGCAGGAAGTTACAATGAATGAAAGTTTCCGTTCCGTTACTTCTAATGGATCGCGGCGTTTGTTGACGAGTTTATCCTTTGACCGCGTTACAAAGGAAATTTTCATTGTTTAAGTTAATTTAAGAAAGAACCCAATACTAAAAATAAATTTCTTAACATTACTTACTAACTTTATGTCAGTAAGATCCCTAATCTGTGCGCAACGTTTTATAACAGCACATTCTGGTTTAGGTACGTACCTGCCTAATACGTTGTGGTACATAATTTTTTAATTCAATAAACAATTAAATTTATATCACAATTTATTACATTAAAAATATACCTCGATATCATTATTAATTATCTCATTTCATATTACATAGCACACCTCCTTCCCTTGTGAGGTAGACAGAATGGTACTCCACAGGTCCCTGGTTCAATTCCCGGCAGTCGCTAACATTTTTACAATTTCTTATTTTAATGAAAGTAAAGCTTGTTTTTGTACGTCAAGCACAGACCAAAGAATGTGTGTGTATGTTCGTGTTTGAAGTGATGCCAGCTCGCTAATAGAATGTTTGCATGCAAATGCATACATTTCCGTATCATTCCGATCTGAACATGCCTTATTCATTAGAAGCGGGGAATTAGCACTTATGTTTTACATTTGCGTGTAAATGTAATTTAAACCACAAACTGGTTATAATCTATCTACCTCCTAGCGGTCCACCCCGGGCAACGGCAACACAGGCTTGCCTGTGGACAAGTCCGGCTGAACGATCCCACAAAGCGGTGGAAGGCTCCGTAAGGGGCCGCCTGGCTCGCGACCACCATAAATAAATGATACTCAATCATTTTATGTAATGGAAATAAAGCATATTTACAAGAAATAATCAACTTTTTTTAATATTCGGATATTATTATACATTTATTATCAACATGTTATTTTATCGGTTCTCATCGATAAGTTTTTTATTGTAAATAGTTTCAAAACTATTTTGGTCACCGTAATCGTGTAAAAGAGCGAACAATTGGCGTGCAATGCTAGGTGTCAGTATGTTGATGGATTTGAAATTAAGTGAAAAACGAGGGAAAAAAATCAAAAAAGGCTTTCAGACTTTGGATTGTTCAAGATAAGTATTGTCAATTTATTAAAGGAAATAAGTAGGTTAAGGTAAACGCACAAAAAACGTTTCATTGGAACACGAAACCTATTAGTTTTCGTTCTTGCCCGTTTGGTTTATTTAATCCACACTAATATTATGAATGCGAAAGTAACTCTGTCTGTCTGTCTGTCTGTCTGTCTGTCTGCTATGCTTTCACGGCCAAACCGCTGAACCGATCTTCATGAAACTTGGCACAGAGATTGCTAGCATACCGAGAATGGACATAGGCTACTTTTTATCACCATTCGAAGGTCTGGAGTATAGATGTAGACCACCAGGTGTACCAGAATAAAAGTTGTTCAGTATGATGGGAATAAGTTGAGCAAGGACATTGCCTTCTTTACCGAGGACAGAAAAACAAAAAATGTGGTATAGAGGTGTAAAAATGTATTACAGTAACTTAAATTACCTTTTTATCTGTCTTATCTACTTTTATGCTGATCATTTTAGTGTGCTCAAATCGGCACCTCTGGAGTAAGTACTCTGTTATCTACTGACTTTTGTATTCAATGGTTATAAATATTGATTTTAAATTGTCCCTTTAACAACAGAAGCAAGCAAGTCATCTTTAAACAGTTGAGATAAGAACTGTTCTAATATACACTTACTATGAATACACATACCTACTTTAGAACTTCTGCCTAAAAAAACTATCTAACGCGGACGAAGTCGCGGGTAAAAGCTAGTGATACCATAAATAACAAAAAACTTCTACGAAACTGCTAAACTATTGCCCATTGTCATTAATTCGAGCCATGGGCGAGGCGCGTCAGACAGACGTCCCATTTCCTGCTTCACGTTGCTTCGATGGCGCCCTGCTTTCATAATGAGGATTGACTCCAATAATGTTTGCTATTTTGTGAAAGATAAAATTGTCTAGGCTTTCTTGCTCAAAACTACCACTTTCATCGTATTAAGAGATTTTAGCTTTATAACCTACCTTCATACTAAAAACGTTCCAATGCAAAACAGTTGATAACCTCAGAATACGTGCTTATCTATATACAAAGGATTGCTGTCTGCAAATTGCAAATAAATGTGTAACACTATCTTGGATGAATGAATGAATACAATAATATATTCTGTTGATTTTTAGATTAAAGATTGGTCCTCGCTGTCGTGAGCGCTAGCGAACCAATCATTTATCTAAGTGTTGATTCATGTTTGAACACGTCAAACTATCGAAAACGTCCTTGAAAATGAATTTTTTTGCTAATAACCTACAAAACTAGCGTCAACCATCGACACCGGGAGGGCACCATTCGCCCATTATATGAAACACGGTTTTGGCAGTTTACCTAGCATCATATATCAACGGGAGCAGCTTAAGGAAAAATTGCCCCCTGATAAAACAAAAATTAGAAATTATTACAGGAAAAAGAAAAGTAGCAACACCAAGAATATAAAGCTTCTGTTCGGAAGTGTAACCAAAATCCTTAACAATAAAGAATATAAACATCTGTTGTTGTGCAGTGTTGCCAACTCAAGATGTGACTTAAGCTTCAACACTGGGGAGTGGAGCACTTGCCACTTCACAGGTAACCTACAACCACGAATTGGGGGTAGTCCAGGGTTGTTTCAAGTTGTTTTACAAGTAAAAGCAACCGTTCATCATCATCGGCCTGTCTTATGGGATGGGTAGGACGCAAAAACCAACCATGAGTCAAAATTTGAAAAAAGGAATGAAACATATACAAAATGAAGAGGTCTTATCACGGCCAAGAGGTGCAAAGTTCAGCAGTGTTTAATAATGTATTCAGTAATCAGTATTTATTGCACATGTTACGCTCCGGCCCAAATCTTTTACTGCATGTTAATTTTATTACCCAAGCAATATTCTAATTAAATTTTGACTTTATGTTAATTCAGTATTATATTGATCGTTTAAACGAGTGATTCAAGGAGCTGTTAATATATCTTAACAGGCTTAAAATTCAATGCTCATTTGCTGTTCAGTTCGTATTAGTATCGCACTGCTCAGGACTCACTGCAACGTTGTGAGTAATCAACATTAATCAGTGCTCGTCACTTGTAGGTACGTATAGAGCGGACAGATCACATTTACGATGTAGATTTTACGTGGACAACGAAATGGTAGAGAATCGAGGTCTACGCTTTTAATACAACAACAAATCTTTCACAGGTTTTCACTTGATTATGACGGTCGATGTGGCAGTGCGACTGTCTGCGGCGCAAAGGTTCCGGGTTCGATTCTCAGTGGGACACTCACAAAGTTGATATTTATCACTTTGTGAATTGGTTCCTGGTCTGGTCAGGACATTGCAGGATGATCCAACTGATTGTCCGAAAAGAAATGGTTCTGTGCTTCGGAGGGCACGTTAAGACGTCGGTTCCGGTTACTGTCTATGATTACTTAGACGGCGGTCGTAACACAACCATGTCAGAGGCCTACTAGTGGTAGTAGGCGGTTGAAAATCTCTGACACAAGGGTTCATCGGGTCGTTGGACGACTCGGTGTCCTATTCGAAAAGAGAGAGAGACTAGATTATTCTTTTTTTACCAAATAGTGAACAAGTCAACATCGTTGCAGGACGGTTGATAAAAGTACTCGTATGTCTATGTAACAAATTAAATGTGCCTTTATTTTCGTGTCGTTCACAAGAGTTTCAATTTACGCCTTTTGTAGTTGTTCCGGGAAAAACGCTGTCACAGTTCGTCCCCGCTTTTTGTAATCACGTCGTCCTCGTGTCAGTGACAGCCCTGGCATAAACGAAAGAAAGCATTAAAGTAGGTATTTTAAAGCTGTTATATAACATTCAACAACAATATATGAAAGAGTTGGTATATTTAACTTGTTAAGTACCAAGAAAATCAATTACACTTTTTGAACATGTCTGCGAGTGAAACTAAAGTAGATCGAAAGCTTTTACATAAATACACATATATAAATCACGCCTATATCCCTTACGGGGTAGGTAGAGCATTAACAGTCGTAAAACATACATTAACACCACGTCTGACAAAAGTTTGAGGGTCAATCGGACAACTGTGTATCACTTTAGTGACAGGTTGACAGCCCATCGCCTAAAATTGCAATACACATCGAACCCTCGAATCCTTTAGTCGCCTCTTACGACACCTATGGGTAATAAATGGGGTGATGCTATTCTAAGCCGGAATCACACAGCAAAATTTTGATACTCAAATTTTTGCTCATAAATTAAGACAATCTTGTTGGTTCCTGTTTGGTTAATTTTATTTTAAATCAGAATAATTTTCTGATAATCATCAATACCATAGACGATTACGTCATAACCTACAGCTCTATAAAATACCAGTTAGTACAAAGTCGGTGCAAGTATAAACTTGGTGGTTGTTTGATACAGCGCGAGTTGTTTACTGCAGCGTTTAATACCAGTTCAAGTGCTTCATGGCTCGTGTTATTGCTGTAAATCTCAACATTGTTTCAGCTGCGACTTATTGCTTTTTGTTATTTATTGTTCAACTGCTTCGTGCAGATTATAACTCCTCAAAGGCGCCCGCTCTAGTGTGCGACTGATTTTCTCTTGTAAAAGGTATTGCACATCTTGTTTTATTATAAACTCTTGCTGTCGTTGTTTAGATACAGGAATACATATAAAATAATATATAAATAAATAATAATATACATCACCTACGCAAGGTGCCTAGTGCCTATACTATATACTTAGCTCAAATATATTTTCATTACTTTTTTCGCTAAGTGCAAATCTGTTAAATATGAATGATTACAATAAGTAATCCTACTATCCCAACTTATAAATGCGAAAGTTTGTATGTGCTTTTTCACGCAAAAACTACTGAACTGATTGTAATGCAATTTGGCACAAATATAAAAAGTAACGTGGAATAATACATAGGATCGTTTTTATTCTCGGGTAATACCGCGGGTAACAGCTAGTTGTACATAAAACCACTTTGTTAAATATGAAAGTACAAAACATAACCTAGTTTTTACTTTGAGACCAACTAACCAATTCATTATCTAATTTCAACCGTAGCGTAAATTATAGTGAAATAGGTGGATACATTATCTATAAAAAGTATACAAGCCAAACATTCTGCATCAATATTATGTTTACCATTCATCCTAAGAAAAAACAAGCATAAATTTGCAAGTTCTAAATTTCACGAAAAATCGAGTACTTATTCTCATAGCAGAGCCCTTACTTTTACACCAAGGAAAACTTACGTAAACCAGTCGGGCCTTTTTAAAGTTACAAATCGAGTTTAATGGAGTCAAATTTAGATGGCATTAAATATCAATACAATGTGTCTTTAAATAGAGTAAAAGATCTAAAGCGGACAACGATCTCAATTTTTGTGTAGATCTGTATTTACAATGTCAACATTTTAAATAAAAACTAAAAACAAATTACTCGGCAGGACGCGACAGAAACGTGCAAGCTCATTTAAATACTTAGTGAATGTAGTCGCCGCGTGATTGCATAAACCTGCCTCTATTAAACTGTTCCCTGCTGCAGTCGGATAACCCGTAAAGTGCAACCTCGCGTCACTCGTGCTACTAACGTAGAACGACGCACAATCATAGACCTGATCTCCGATTGACAAATTTTCATCGGCATCGTCGTCGGCTGCATGCCGATACCGTTGAAAAACGCACCAATAGGAAGTAACCAAACTTTGACATTGACATATTTTCCACTAATCACAGTGGCGCCATCAGCTACATTTTGACTGTTAAAAAATGTGCCGATTAAAGTAAGACAATCAGCTCTCTGGTTTTTGTGAGACGTGGATATCTAAAGTTTACTCATATTTATGCTAATTCAAGTTATCAGAGACGTCTATTTGCTAGACAAAGGCTTCGTTCAGGCGCTTCCATCGACCGCAATTTTAAGAAGACTGTACCAATGCCTGCCCGTAAAGAAAATTCTTAATCTCATCTCTTTTAATCTAAATGTTACATACATACATACATAAATCACGCCTATATCCCTTACGGGGTAGGCAGAGCGTTAACGGCCGTAAAACGGATATTAACACCACGTCTGACAAAATTTTGAGGGTCAATCAGATAACTGTTTTTCACTATAGTGACAGGTTGTCAGCCCATCGCCTAAAATTGCAATACACATCTAACCCTCGAGTCCCTTAGTCGCCTCTTACGACACCCACGGCTAAGAAATGGGGTGATGCTATTCTAAGCCGGCGTCACACGCACAATCTAAATGTTGTTTATTGAAAATACTATCATAATAGATAAAACCACTTACTAGATACATAGAAAGGAGCCACGCGCGGCGTGTCACTAATTTGTGTACCTGGCTTTGGACAGATGGCTACATATCGATGATATGTACCACTCCTCTTGCGTGGTAGTTGCCGCGTCTATAAATTACAAATTACACCTCTGTGATAAAACCTATCTCACTCGCCACAGATACACGAGAAATAGAGAAAGAAGATAAATGAAGCAAGGAATACAGCGCAGCATATTGCGGTGTGCAGGCAGTGTTCACCATCTCACACTTAATTACTTGTAAGGAAAGAAATATGAGCGTCGTTTAGTTCGCCGGTTGATATCTGAGCTTATTATTTGTTAAAGCAACCGCTGTTTTAAAGTATTACAGAACAACTTATCCTCCACACAAAGGTTGTCTGGAAGAGATCGCTTGTAGCGATAAGGCCGCCTTATCGCTACAAGCGATCTCATTGCGATTGCATGTCAGCAATTAATTTTTCTGATATTTCTGATATTTATTTAGTGCAACAAAGTGTTTTTACTTACTTTTACTTACTTATCAAGCAAAAATTACGTACCGATTTCATGTTAGTAGTCGATCTTTGTGACAAACAGTTTTTATTCAACATTTTCTACGATTGTTTACATTACAACTACATCGCTTAGAGTACATTTCAATATGTAAAGAATGAATTAGTCGCTGGATATTAGTTGCAAAATTAACCCGGTAGATGGAGCCGTGCCACGCGTTATTTATGGGCATCAAGTTACAAGGGCGAGCTGCGGTAGCCTAGATGGAAGTGGCGGCCCCACTAGTGATGGCGAAAGTCGCAGGTTTAGATCCTGCCCGCGCTTGAAAGTATTACATATTTTAAAAAAACTACAATATTTTATGTTCTATACAAAAAAAAACTGAGCGCCGACAGTCGCAAGTATACAATTATACTTTAAAGTAGGTTTCAAATAGGCAATCTTCCAGACATAATTTATTTTTGTAAAAGAGATAAACTAAAGCAAAGTTTGGAACATTTGATTCGAAATTATGAAATATCGGGATCTCAAAAAAATATAAATTAGTCGGTGAAAACCCCGTTTAAATTATAACTATGAATAATTTATTTCGGAGCCAGATTTAACTTTTTTATCCGTTTTACATCGCATTGGAATTTCATCAGATTCTATTTTGAGTGGCGGCGTGAGTGAAAAATAAAAGTAATTTAAAAGGAGCTAAAACACAAATTTTGCAGTTGGTTCTCTATAATATTTATGAGTTTCGCAAAAAAAAACAATTTTACGAGTAACCAGTTAGTTAGCGGCATATCAATTTATAAAAATTATTTTATTACAATATCTGGTCATGGTATAGGTACCTACCATCTTTTATTTTTATACTCTGAGAACATTTAAGCAGCTAAATTAAAACCGATTTAACAGTGAAAAAAAAAACTGCGGTAGTGACTTAAAATATTTTTTGTTACGCTTTTCAGTTGTATAACACCAAAAGAAATCAAAAAATTATCAATATCGACTAAATGGGTTTGAAATATTATGAGAGGAAGAATACACAAGTGCTGTAGGTATCGAGAATGTGACATTTTACTTTGGAATGATAACCCCCTTTTTTGATATCGGTAAAAAAAAAACAATAAATAATAATATGTCAGGCTTGTCAGAACATTTCTCCTACAGTAACTATAGTAATAAAATGGTGTAATTTGGGGAAGGGTCTCGTAAAAACACCAATTTACTGAACATAAATACTTTCCGTTTATGTTTCTCACTGGACGTGAAGCTTTCATAAAACTAGCAGAACGAGCCATTGAATGAGCAAAACTTGGTAGCTCATGTCAAATAAAATATTTTTTTATATTCGATGCGCCAAACAACCTTACAAATTCCGTAGCGAATTTGCTACGCCGTAGGGGCAGTCTACGCAGCTCAATATAGTTTCTTAGCAAATTGATAGAAATTTTTTTTGATGTAAGCAGCATTCTTTTTTAACAATTAAAAGGTCTTCAAAACGCTTAAACCTATTAGTGCTAATATTTCAAGAGCACGTAAATCAACAAACGGAAGAATTATGAAATAAGATTGAGATAAAAGGTTTCTACTGAACCATGTTATTTTACATCGACGGAATACTTCAGACGATGTCATACCGAGTTGTCTTGTAGATAACAAAGGTTAATGGATCACAAACAAAGCTTTTATTTCGAGAAAATTTTCTTTGGGCTTGTTTTACTGAAATAAAAGTGTCTAAGCATTAGAAATTACCCACATACAGGGTGTTAGGGACGGTGTACACTTTTCAGGAATGATCAGACCATAAAACCTCAAGATTATTTTTTGGTAATGAAGAAGAATAGATATTTTTATCTCCAATATAAAATTTTGTGACGCAGCGTTGATGTTCAATAAAAAGATAACTTGAATACCATATTTTAAAACACTTCTCGTAAATTTTTCAAAACTTCCATCTAGGCTACCGCAGTTTGTTCCTTGCCCGCAAATTTCGCAAGTGTATTTAAACCCAGTAACATGAACGAACGAGCTACGGTAGCCCAGATGAAAGAGGCGTCGTCACAAGTAATGACGAAAGTCGCAGGTTCAAATCCTGCCCGCGCTTGAATATTTTGCATGTTTAAAAAAAATTTAAACTTATTTGACAAAGCCCAACTAGGCCGGTTCTTGCAAGATTACAAATAAGTACATGTTCGCAATGAATTTAACGAATGAATTGAGTAAATTAATATACCTCTATAATACGAAGCATAATTCTTTGCAAAAAAACCTGTGAAATTGCTTTAGCGCCGCAGCGACCGAGTTGCCCAATATGATTCGACCCTTAATATTAATATTTCATAAACCCTACATTTGTTAAACGTTTCCAGTACACATTTTTTACATCTAGTATCTTCTTTGTTAGAAAAGGAACATACAAAGTTACAATCTCGTTAAAACATTCTGCAAATGGTTTCCACTAAGAAGAAAAAAGTCAACCCAATATCGTGCCGGGAGCGACTGCGTGTAATTTCATGCAAATGAATATTAACATGCACTTGGCTGCCCGCCCATACAAAGTTACAATCTCGTTAAAACATTCTGCAAATGGTTTCCACTAAGAAGAAAAAAGTCAACCCAATATCGTGCCGGGAGCGACTGCGTGTAATTTCATGCAAATGAATATTAACATGCACTTGGCTGCACTTAGGTGAATCGCACACACCCTACACAATTTTAGCTGTATTTTTTCGGTTTGATTTATAAAGGAATAGATCTTTATTGGTGGTGGCGTAAAGTTACATTCCGTGTGATTAACCTGGCCAGCCCCGTGGCAGTGCCTTTATGTTTACTTATTTATTTTATCGCGCCCGAGCCGCTTTTCTATTAAGACATTACAAAATTGTTTATAAAAAAAAGAAAATATTTTGTGGTACAAATTTCTTTTTTTTTGACAATGACGGTTCATGACGTCAATAAGTTTAATACTATCCTACATTGAATAAAGAATTTCAATTTCAATTACGAAATCGCATAGACAATCCATGAATCATTGTCACATAATGGCGCATCGCCGGTTGCTTGCTGGCTATATAAACCAGCAATATTGTGCACCCCCTCTTACTGCAGGCATGCAGTTGGTTGTTGCCGTTTGCGGTCGAGTAGTTTAGTAGCGAGTTTTAATCTCGCCCGAGTGTAATGAGCTCTGGAGAGTTGAGTGAAATTGCGGTGGAGCTCACGTCTTCTTAAATGTATGTGAGTATATATGTACCTAATATGTAATTTAGTTTTGTGACTTTGTTAAGTTGAATATTTTAATTGTGTACTATGGCTTATTTTGCACTTACACTGTTGTATTATTTACATAAAGGAACAAGAGAAATCGAAAAAGTGATAGCGTCGGCCGGGGTTTGACTTGGAGGTACTCTTGTGGAGTACCGTCCTACGATTTGTACTGTTACACGTTTTGTACGAAATGGGTCGGGACTCCACATCCTAAGCTTTATTTTTTCTATAACTTTGATTTTGGCTTAAAAGTAAGTAAATAAAACAAAAAACGATCGAAAGAGTTCAAGACAGTTTTTAAGCATAACGAAATTCGTTTTTAGCTAGAAGCCCACTCAAAAGTTCACTCAATCCTATTACCATCCGTAGAATTTATAATAACTCGTAATTGAAGTGGGTATAATGACTTTTGCAAGATTTCCAGAAAACCGTAAAGTAATAAACATTTCTTTCCTGTCGTCGCAGGATTGTTTAGCGCTGTCGCGTTCGTAGCTCACAACGTTCCGTGCGATATGAAACCAAAAAAGTATGTCGACTATTTGTCGTCTCTGTTTTCTATAAAGGTACCTACACTTAAAGAATATACACACATTCCCAACGGTAACTTTTGAAATAAGAACGCTGTTGTGAAATTCCACTCTATACGTAAATGACTAGGCTCGCTGCCTAACACGTGTATTATGGAAAATAGGTAAGTATTTTAATTATTTTATTACGCTACCTTAGCCCTTCCAATCAATATTACAGCGTAAAAACTTAAAAACATACAAGTTTAATGAGCTGGTCTAAAAGGTCTGTATAAGCCACTATACAAAAAAAAAACACCAACTAGTCAGGTGTAAATTTCAAAGCCCCGGGGCTATAGTTGCAGAGTCCAGTCATAAAAAAACATAAGTTTATCTAATAATCTTTTGTCAATAAGATGTCCTGCACAACAAAAAAGGACCAATTTTTTTTTCCCAGTTTTTTTTTATGTTGCAGTGTAATCCATCAATTATTCATAATTTTACTGCAAATGCAAATGAATAGGTTAGTTCAATTGTTTGTGTTGTTAGTGTTCCGGTATGAAGCCATGTCTCATTATTTATGCTAACTGTCAACCGTGTGTGGCTGGATTCAACATCAATTACTTTACATATGTCTGTATTGAAATAAAAGATAGTAAAAACGTTAATAATGAACATGAAAATATTGATAATAGTGTTTGTAAACAAAATTGTCTAATCGGTACGAGTATAAAACTTATCTACACTCGTCTCATAAAGACCGGATTAACTCTAAAAATAAATAGTGTAGTGAATAGTTGTATAAAGACCTCTATCTATAATGTATTCTGCCTATAGAAGTTACAGTATATTCTCAAACGCTGATGAACGCTGAATTATATCTAATGAGAAGATACGCTTTTCGATAAAATGGAGAAATGAAACGAAGTGTTTTTGCTGCCATCTTGCGCCGCACCTGTCAGATGTAATTCTTTTGTTGTTCAGTTGTTAATTTGTTGACTCTACATCTAAACAACGGTTAAAAAAATATTTTTTTAAAATTAACATCTAACCTAAAACGTTCTCGTATTGAATTTGATCTTGTATTAGACCTTGCAATCGCCGGGGCGGAGGTTGGAAATAAATTGTATTACTATCTTTTTTTGTAGAGTGTAGATAAAATTTTATATGCAACTCTTAGACTAGGGAAAAAAGAGTGGACTCGGCATTAAAAGAAGACAACTAAGACATATCTGCGTCTCTTTTTAACTTATGGGTATTACAGTATGAAAAAAAGGACAACTAATGTTTTATCATTACCATAAATAGCAACACTGCGGCCGGCCGTCATGTTTAGTCCCTGTCAGATGAAAGTACGTCAGTTGTCATCCCGCGTGTAAATATCGAGGAATTTTTAAGAATATTTGTGTTTTATGTGAAATTTGAGCTTATTCAAAGTGATAAAACTTGGAAGAATATAGTATTAATATGGGTAGGTGCAGTGTGCTGGGATGCCCCATGAAAAGCAACAATAAACATCAAAAGATAACGTTGCACAGGTAAGTAACCGATTTGATTTAAAATATGTTGTATTTCCTGTTATTTTGTAAGATTGTGGTAACTGTGAGAAACTTTTTAAAGAAACGCTTACGTTTTTATAATCATCTGCTGCTATACAAAAGATATTCCGAGATTTTTTGCGAAAATCATTCATCATAGTATATAGAGTTGGGGTACGGCATTTTCAATTTATCGATATCATATTTGAATAAGTGAAACAATTGTGATCCCCTTTATTGCTTACTTTTGAATCGTGCCCACGCATACATTCTAAGTTTTTCGTATGAAGTTTAGTGTCATAAATGCGGGCACACTTAAAGCCGAATTGTTTTATGATTATAGATTGCCAAGGCGTCAAGAACAAAGAAAGCAGTGGCCGAAAGAAAGAAGATATACTTGGGGTCGAAAATTTAAATACTATGACCAAAGATATTTTCATTTGTTCCCTGCATTTTAAAGATAAATGGTTTAACCGAACATTAAATGTAACAAGACGATGCTTTGCCTTCAAGTGAGTTGTTGGTAAGTATTGCTTTTAAAATTCATTCATTCATAGCGCGCCCACTCTAGGGTTAAGTAAATAACCAATAGATTACCAATATAATGATATTACAATTGGTATTAATTAGCATTTATCAATAAGTAGGCTATTATGATTTTTGAAAAATAAAATTATATATTTAAAAAAATATATATTTAGATCTTAATTACAATTAGAACAATTGTATTAGTTGTATAAACTTTGCTATTATTTGTATATAGGTACTGATTCTAATAAATTTATCATAAAATATGGATTTCTTGTTTTATTGATATCAAGCCTACGTCTGCCTACCCCACAAGATACTAGGCGTGATATGCATATGTATATAGCGGATCGCCAGACCCTCATTGACCAGCAGGAGCAGCCTGTCGTGCTGAACATTTTTTTCTAAAATACCTTAAATCGTATCTCATCTTATAAGTACAGGGTTGTTTTTTATTCACCCAGGAAAATTTGCAGGGTGAATCTACTCATGATTCTGAACAACTGTTACTATAGGACCGCCTGCGAAATAGCGAAAAAAAGCAGCTGTTCCATACAAAAATGAATACCTACACGATCAAAATGTATGGAACAGCTGATTTTTTGAAGCGATTTCGCAAACGGCCCCATAGTAAAAGTTGTTCAGAATTATGAGTAGAATCACCCTGCAAATTTTCCTGGGTTAATAAAAAATAGCCCTGTAAAGTTTAGCTGTGCACCTGGTGCCCTCTGTCAGGAATTCCAGATCCTCAATTTCCGACATTAATTTGTCCATGTACGTCTCTAATATGCTAGAAATAGTGGGTTGGTTATCCACAGGTCCCGGGTTCAAGCCCCGGCAGGCAACGAAATTTTTTCAATCTCTTATTTTCATTTATGTCAGAAATGTGGCAAAGATGTGGTTCGGCTAATTTGGGTAATACCTGCTATTTTTTTTGCGATTTCCCGGTTTCCATGCTGTTAACTGTTTTCCCGTGGGAATAAGATATTTTCCTATGGTAAAAAGTAGCCATGTTACTTTGGAATGTTGTAACTCTCATATAAAATTAATAATTGGTCTAGCAGTTTCAGTGTTTATCGATTACATAGGTACACACAAAAAGACATATCTTTAATGTTTATTATGTGTAGATGTAGATATTGCAGAATTTTAGATGATCGAGTTCAATAAGTTCCGACTGCTGTAAGCACCGCACATACAACTATCGATAAGTTTTTATCCAAGATCCATAGGTAATAATGAGTGCAGCACTATGGCATGCCGCCATATTTGTGACAGATCGAGTGTAGGTATGCACGTTTTTTTCGTAGGTATTTCAAGTCCACTCTTTTTTCCCTAGTCTAAGATGCAACTACACAAAAATAGACATAAAAATGCTCTTGTCAAACTTTTATGACACCGATAAAAAAACACTCGCATTCTTATACATACATACATATAACACGCTTATATCCCTTGCGGGGTAGACAAAGCGTAAACGGCCGTTAAAAATGGACATTCACGCCACGTCTGACAATCATTTGAGGGTCATTCAGAAAATTGTGTATCACCATAGTGACAGGTTGTCAACCCACCGCTTAAAATTGCAATACACATATGCTAACGAGTTTCTTAGTCGCTTCTTACGACACTCATGGTAAATATATGGGGTGATGCTATTCTAAGCCGACATCACTCGGTATTCGCATTCTTCTTCTTCGTCGTATCCTCATGACTGAGGGACGTGACTTTTCTGGGCTATAATCGTCACCAGCTTCCTCCAAACTTCTCTGTCTTGAGCCATGTGTACGGCCGCCTGTAAGGTGGTGTGAGTGGCGTCTTGTACTATATCACTCCAACGTGATGGTGCTCGTCCTCTACTCCTAGTACCTTCAACACGGCCTGTTATAAGGACCCTCTCTAGGCTGTCTGGGTCTCGTCTGACTGTGTGTCCGAAGAATTTAAGTACACGTTGTGTACAGATGGTGGAGAACCTGGTTCTTATATTTAGTTCATCAAGGATAGATTCGTTGGTGCGGCGTTCCGTCCAGGATATTTGGAGCATCTTGCGCCAACACCACATCTCGAACGAATCTATCTTTTTCCGGACGCAAGCCTTTAATGTCCAGGTTTCGGAGGCGTACAGAAATATAGAGAAGATAAGGGTCCTCATTAACTTAACTTTCGTTTTGCGGTTAATACCCCGGTTACGCCATATCTTCTCCAGCCTCTTCACAGCTGACTTAGCCATTTGGCCCCTTCTGACGACTTCCTGCTCGCAGTCACCATCGTCACTGATTTGCGAACCCAGATAAACGAATTTTTTCACAGTGCTGAGGTCGCTCAGCTCGTTGGTACGCTGTGAAATTCCTTGCCTAGCGACAAACATCAACTTTGTTTTGCTTCTGTTAATATGGAGGCCATACTCTTTGCTGATGGTGGCAATTCGTTCCAGCAGTACTGCTAATTCGGACTCAGAAGCGCCGACGATAGTGGTGTCATCTGCAAACCGCAAATTGTTGATCAATTGACCGCCCACGCGGATACCACCTTCCCAGTTGTCCAAGACCCTTCTCATAATATGTTCACCGATGAGATTGAACAATCGCGGTGAAAGAATGCAGCCTTGGCGCACTCCACGCTCTGCCTGGAAGGGGTGTGATACGGCTTCCTCAATTCTTACCCTAGATTTGCTGTTGAGGTAAAGATTTTGCACCAAGAAGGTGAGATGCTGTGGTACTCCCATTTCGCGCATAACTCTGAACATTATACTCCAATCGATGCAGTCAAATGCTTTAGCATAGTCTATGAAGCATAGTGCAGCGTTGATGTTGTGTTCTCTGCATTTTTCGATGAGTTGGCGAATGTTCAAGATTTGCTCTCTCGTACCTTTGCCTCTAACAAACCCAGCTTGCTCTTGGGGTATTTGGCTGCTTATATATGGCTCCAGCCTCTTGTTTAAGATGTGCAACAAGACTTTACTGGCATGGGAGATGAGCGACAGAGTTCTATAGTTTTCGCATTTCCGGGTAGAGCCTTTTTTGTGTAAGGGAACCACGATAGAGTCAGTCCAATCGTAAGGCCATTGCCCCGTTCGCCAGATCTTTAAACATATGTTGTGCAGTATGTTTATGCCATCATTTCCCAAGTTACGGAGCATCTGGGCGGAGATGCCGTCGCTGCCGCAAGCTTTGGGTTTCAGTCGATAGATTGCAGACTCCACTTTGCGAAGGAGAATATCGGGTTCCTTTTCAGAGTAGTCCAACCGGTCATATTCTTCACCAGTATAGTTTTGGCTATATAGCTGCTGACAGTACTGCCTCCATCGATCAAGGATCGCTTCTGTGTCCAAAAGTGTTTCGCCAGTTTCGCTCTCGATTGTCCAGTGTCTGGGCTTGAATTCTTGCGATAGCAATTTCACCTTCTGGAACATATCACGCGTGTGGGCAGTATCCGAACACTTTTGTAGCTCCGTGCAAATATTTTCGATGTAGACATCCCTATCAGTTCTACACTGCCTCTGGATTGCGTGATGGAGATTTGCGTAGTGACTACTTTTGTCCGAGTATAAGCCTTGTAATTTAAGGGCTTTTCTCTCCTCGATCAATTTCCATGCTTCCGCACTCATCCAATCGGCTTTGGGGATGGTGATTTTGTTCGTGACAGCAGCTTTTTTGGCTACATCAATGATGGTAGACTTTAGGTTTGACCAAGATGACTCAGACGACTCAAATGGGTCTTGCTCAAAGATTTGGAGCTTTTTCTGGATCTCCATTTTATATGTTGCGAGAGCAGCTTCATTTAGGACGATCGGCTTATTCTTCCTCAGTTTGATAGGTGCTTTTAACCGAATTTTAAACTTAGCTGCTAGCAGCTGATGGTCGCTGCCGCAGTCCGCTCCTGGTCTCGTTTTCGCACAGAATATAGCAGACCTCCATCTTTGGTTCACCAGTATAAAAATAGAATAGGGTTCATCGGGTCCTTGGATGACTCGATGTCCCACACGAAAAGAGAGAGAGTACAAAGTCAATCTGGTTTTTGTATTGACCGTTTGGTGACGTCCAGGTGAACAGGCGCCTTGGATGTTGCTGGAACCAAGTGTTCATGACCGACAGTTTATTCTCTGCACAGAAATCCAGAAGTATCTCACCGCGTTCATTTCTCTCGCCTAGTCCGAATTTGCCAACAATATCCCTCAGGTGGTCATCATCGGTTGTAGCTCCAATTTTTGCATTGAAGTCTCCTACAGTTAATACCGGTTCTTTATTGGGAATATTTTTAGGGTCTTCTCTAGCATGTCGTAGAAGTCTAAAATTTCGTCATCTGTAGATCCTGATGTAGGCGCATAGACAATTATCACGTTGAACGGGTATGGCCTGGCATCGAACTTGACTTGCAGTATTCTGTCATTGATACAGTCATTACCCAGCATCTTGTCAGATAGGGGCTTGGAAATCATAGCAGCCACTCCACTATATTCCGGTACTCCTGATACTATGACCATTTTTCCTGCAGCACTAGTGTAGTGACCTGTTTCTTTGATGTGGGTTTCCGTGATTCCAAGTATATCTACCTTGTACCTGTCCATTTCTTTTTCCACCACTGCATAAGTTCCAGGTTTTGAGAGTCCACGGACGTTCCAAGTGGCTATCGTGAGAGTTTGGAGGTTTTGAGTCTGTCCCTTGGTGTTATTAGGAGGCGCCTGAGGTGCAGCAGTCGCATAGTTTCCACAAGGAGCCTGCTGCCGCACAGCCTTGAGGCCGGTAGCATATTTAACACCAGCCGTCCCGGACGCAGACTGGCGCCGGGGGTCAGCCGGATCGCCCGACAGAATCTTTCTTTTCACGACTTTGCCCATAAAGTTTTCTTGGGATGAGTGTGAGCGGTAGTATCCCCTTCCTTTCCGCCTTAGTCTTTTTGAGGGCATTTAATCCTCAAGGCCACTGTAGCCTCCTGGTTAGCCAGGGGTCGGGTTATCACGTCCGCCGCCCGATGCTCGGCGTTGACTGTTTTACGATTGGAAATGTCACCCTCCAATCAACCCTCCTCTTTTTGCATCCGGGCTTGGGACCGGCAAAGGCAGAGTTCATTCAATTCGCATTCTAATGCCCCCCATTACATGGCAAATACATAAAATACTATTATCATTATATACAATAATAATAATTTTATTATTATTTACTACTAGCTTTTACCCGCTACTTCGTCCGCGTTAGATAGTTTTTTTAAGAAACAGGTTCTAAAGTAGATATGTATATTCATAGTAAGTATGACAGTGATATTAGAATAGTTCTTGTCTCTACTGTTTTAGGAGGACTTTCTTGCTTCTGTTGTTAAAGGGACAATTCATAATTTGCTATCCGGTGTACTGCCCTGAGAGATCAATATTTTTAACCATTGAATACTTTAGTAAAAAATTGCCAATGTCCTTTCTCAATTTATTCCCAGCATACTGAACACCTTTTGTTTTGGTACCATTTCTGTAACTCTAATAGTTTAGGTGGGCTCCTGATTGTACACCTGGTGGTCTACATAAGGTACTCCAGATCGTCAATGTCCTTGTGAAAAGAAGCGGCCCATCATACTGAACAACTTTTGTATTAGAACCATGCCTGTAACTCTAATAATTAAGCTGGGCTCCTGATGGTACACCTGGTGGTCTACATAATGTACTCCAGATCGTCAATGTCCTTGTGAAAAGAAACAGTCCATCATACTGAACAACTTTTGTTTTAGAAACATTTCTGTATCTCTAAAAGTTTAGCTGGGCTCCTGATGGTACACCTGGTGGTAGACATAAGGTACTCTATATCCTCAATGACCTTGTGAAAAGAAGCGGTCCATCATACTGAACAACTTTTGTTTCAGAACCATGCCTGTATCTCTAATTGTTTAGCTGGGCTCCTGATGGTACACCTGGTGGTCTACATAAGGCACTCCAGATCCTCAATGTCCTTGTGAAAAGAAGCGACCCATCATACTGAACAATTTTTGTTTTAGAACCATGCCTGTAACTCTAATAATTAAGCTGGGCTCCTGATGGTACACCTGGTGGTCTACATAATGTACTCCAGAACGTCAATGTCCTTGTGAAAAGAAGGGGTCCATCATACTGAACAACTTTTTTTTGGAACCATTTCTGTATCTCTAATAGTTCAGGTGGGCTCCTGATGGTACACCTGGTGGTCTACATAAGGCACTCCAGATCGTCAATGTCCTTGTGAATGAAACAACCCATCATACTGAACAATTTTTGTTTTAGAACCATGCCTGTAACTCTAATAATTAAGCTGGGCTCCTGATGGTACACCTGGTGGTCTACATAATGTACTCCAGAACGTCAATGTCCTTGTGAAAAGAAGCGGTCCATCATACTGAACAACTTTTTTTTGGAACCATTTCTGTATCTCTAATAGTTCAGGTGGGCTCCTGATGGTACACCTGGTGGTCTACATAATGTACTCCAGATCGTCAATGTCCTTGTGAATGAAACAACCCATCATACTAAACAACTTTTGTTTTGGAACCATTTCTGTATCTCTAATAGTTCAGGTGGGCTCCTGATGGTACACCTGGTGGTCGACATAAGGTACTCTAGATCCTCAATGTCCTTGTGAAAAGAAGCGGCCCATCATACTGAACAACTTTTGTTTTAGAACCATGCCTGTGTCTCTAATAGTTTAGGTGCGCTCCTGATGGTACACCTGGTGGTCTACATAAGGTTCTCCAGATCCTCAATGTCCTTGTGAAAAGAAGCGGCCCATCATACTGAACATCTTTTGTTTTAGGACCATGCCTGTATCTCTAATAAATTAGCTGGGCTCCTGATGGTACACCTGGTAGTCTACATAAGGTACTCCATATCCTCAATGTCCTCGTGAAAAAAAGCGGCCCATCATACTGAACAACTTTTGTTTCAGAACCATGCCTGTATCTCTAATAGTTTAGCTAGGCTCCTAATGGTACACCTGGTGGTCTACATAAGGTACTCCAGATCCTCAATGTCCTTGTGAAAAAAAGCGACCCATCATACTGAACAACCTTTGTTTTGCAACCATGCCTGTATCTCTAATAGTTTAGCTGGGCTCTTGGTGGTACACCTGGTGGTCTACATCTGTACTCCAGACCCTCGAATGGTGATAAAAAGTAGCCTATGTCCGTTCTCGGTATGCAAGCAATTTCGGTGCCAAGTTTCATGAAGAACGGTTCAGCGGTTTAGCAGTGAAAGCGTAGCAGACGGACAGACAGACAGACAGACAGAGTTACTTTCGCATTTATAATATTAGTGTGGATGGCACATCTTTTGTCTTGCCCCGCGTGCCCTAGTACCTGCACTCGCGAGGACCTGTACAAAGCAACGGACAAAGCTGTGCGTGTGGCTGAGTACTGGTCCAAATATATATAAAGCGCCAGAATCGATTCGCTAAGAAGAATACTATTATGAAAAAAAGATTTGCTTCAATATCCTTTTCCCTAGTTTACAAGCCTTAGGATAAGTTTATGGTTTAATATTTGTTTCTTATTTAAACTTCTTATATGTTAACAAATGGACAAATAACAATTAATACTAAGCTAAACTAGAATAAAATTAAATAAAGTTCCTAGTGACTAACATAAATTTCAGCTATAGTGCGCCCCCGTGAGACATGGTACCCAGTAAGCCGGGTACTTCTTCTTTTTTTAAACATTTTTATTAAATTAAAATAAAAGAATATAACCTACTTGATTCAAATGAAAACTTACTAATAATAAACTTAACAAACTGTAAAGAAACCAGTAAAGGAAGACTCCCACAAAGGTATTTATGTTTTTATGGAACTGTTATTTATGGAACTAGCGGTGAACTTGCTAGTGAGCACACCTATGTCAAAACGTTCGTTCAATTTAATTATATTTTAGTGGTTAATTTTGTTATATTGAAAGTGAAATTAGAATTCTTGTGTAGTGCTAAAAAATATCTACTGGTTGGTGAAAACTATGTAAAAATCGGATATTAATTTCTAAAGATATTTGCATTTATAATTCAAAAGTGAATATTAAACGGTTTGTGTGGACCATGACCTATCTCAATGTTCGACGTTGAGCAGCGATCCAAGCGTAAGTCGGCCCATACTTGGGGTCAGTGACCGACTAACTAGTTAACCTTGGCAACGGGCGTACACTAGAAGCATAGCGGTCGCGGGACTAGATGCTGTATTTCACCGCTTACTCCACAGTGCAGATAGCCAAATGCTAAAGCCGTCGCCTTTCAATACGCAAGACGCAAGTTCGAACCTGAGCAACATTTCATTGTTTTTTGTTTGCTTAATATAATATATTTTTCATTTTATTTTTATTCTACAAAGCACAATATGTCTTCGAACGGAAAATCCTCAATCACCGACGTGTGTTTGATTTGTGCAATATGTAATATAAAAATTTTCAAAAAGAGAAGCTTGCTTTGCGTTAAATGCACCCAATATTACTGCCAGGAGTGCACCAACACTGAAAAACTATTTTACTTATTGAAGAACAAACAGACATGGAAATGCAAAACATGTTCACGAGATACTCCGAGCAAGGACATCAAAACCAACGAAAAAGCAACTGTTTTCAATAAAAACAAGATAGAAAGTTGCACGCAGACACAGAGTACCGGAGATTTAATTGCACAGCAGGAGACTGAAAAAAATAATGAATCAGTTTGCAGTATACCTACCAACACTAACACATCAACCCCGGAACCACCTTCGGCTAGTATTGTATCCTTACAGTCGAGAGAGGACATTCTGCAGGAATCAGTTCTACCTTGTACTTCTTCTTCAGGGGACTGTGAAAAAAACAAAGACGTGTCCTACTGCTCCAAATCCGGGATATCGTCTTCTGCTGCATCGCCCATTATAGACAATGTTACAAAAAGGAGGATATATAAGGCTAACGTAACCACTAGTAATTCTTTCGAATTATTATCCGTTGATGAAGATAATGTACTTGAAATGCAAAGAGGTGTGTTTCAGAATATAAATAATAGCTGCCCGGAGATAGGCAAGAGCCATAATATCCAGGAGGAATTAAGAAAAAATAAAATTATTATAACTGAACTGGAATATAGGTTGAAGAATTATGATATAATATGTAATAAATACTTATTAGAAAACTCACAGTTAAAAAAGATAATAAATTCATACGAACAGAAGCTAAATAATTTGACCAATATATATGCGTCATCATCAAGGAAAAACTCTACTAGCAGCAATATAAAAATGACACCGAATACGGGAAGATGTGATCTGGACCACCTTAAGCGTAACTTGAATGCGCAAGAATTCTCGGCAACTGTGAAGAAGGCCCTCCAGCATGATTCTGGGAGAAACCATACTCTCGACTATAATGAAAAACTTTCTTTTTTAACCGGAAAAATAGTTGAGCTCCAAAAACAACTCACTATTACGCTTCAAGAACTTAAAAAATTAACCACGAAAACAAGAAGTGAAATGAAATCTTATGAACATTCTTTTAAAGATTACTACTCAGATTCAGACGAGGAATCTTCGGCTGATGATGCACACATCATGCCGGGAGATGTTTCTAAAAATAAATCTGCTAGTGAAAAAGTAAATATTCATAAGGACGTTAAGGACCCGAAGCATAAGATTTTAATACTCGGTGATGAGACCGGCAAGGGTTTGAACGACATATTACAGAAACTTTTAGGTAATGATTATTCAGTACTTTCAATTATTAAAAACAATGCAAACTTACATCAGGTTCTGTCGGATTGTAGTAATCTTTGTAAAGACTTTACCAAGGAAGATTATTTGGTAATAATTGCAGGAAGTAACGACAAAGATCCTATGAAGTTGCAATTGGATCTCTATAAATATCTGCACTTATTACGACACACAAATGTCTTGGTTGGGGAAGTCTATATTAATAAATACATTGCTGAGACTAAACTACATCATGCGTATAATCTTATCTGTTCATATTTTGATAATGTAAGGCTTTTGAAAGTAACTGGACATCCATATAACATTTATAAAATTGATCGAGTCTCTTTCTGCAGGGAGATGTTGAGAGATATTTTAAATATTCAATACAAAAATAAATATGTTAATTACATCATGAATACTGTGTCGCATAATTATTGTAAAACTGTAAATAGCACTGCATCTCAGACTGACGAAACGCATTGTTTTTTTCGTGAGTGACATCAGCCAAACTAACGTCAGTCAAAATAATACGTGTAATACTACTGTAAAAATTGGTCCTAAAAGTAACTTGAACATCTTTCACCTCAATGCGCAAAGTTTGAGACCTAAAGTCGACCAAATTGAAATCATTGCATCTGAAAAGGATCTTGATGTGTGTTGTTTCTCTGAAACATTTTTGCCAAAAGATGCAATACAATATATGCATATTGAGGGTTTTAAGTTGGCTGATTTTTACTGTCGAGAGAACGGTAGTAGAGGTGGTGTAGCTATATATCTTAGAGACTCAATTGACTACAAAAAGATTGATTGGATATCTAGGATGGCGATTGATAAACATTTTGAAATATGCGGAATTATTGTGACTGAACTCAACTGGGTAATAATTTGTGTATATAGGACACCTGATAGTGATTTTGACATCTTTAGTAACTTTTTCGAAAAATTATTATATAAAATAAGTTCTAGGCCTAGACATGCATACAAAAAAATATTTATTTTAGGTGACTTTAATTTGAATATCTTGAAACAGGATAAGAAAACTGCCGAGTTTTATAATATTTTAAACGCATTCAATATGAAAACTACAATCAATGAACCTACAAGGATAACTAAAAAAACGCAAACATGCATCGATAACATTGTCACAAATGTAAAAAATTACTCAACAGAAATCCTGGATCTGGGTTTATCAGATCATACTGGCCAATTGATTAGTGTTCCATGTTCAGTTAGTTTTCATCAACGACATTGGTTTATTTATAAGAGAAATGTTGACTTATACATGGACATTTTCGTAAAGTATTTATCACAAGTGAATTTCTACCATGTTTATCAGGAAACAAATGCAAACACTGCTTATAAACAATTTATTGAATTATTTAAGTTAGTATATGACCTATGCGTACCAATTAAAAAAATTAAAGTCACGTTTAAGAAAAAACCCAAATGGACGACTAAAGGAATTAAAATAGCAAGCAGAAATAAACGTCAATTTCATTTAACAGTTCAGAAAAGTAATGATGAGTTGATGCGTGATAAATATAAAAAATATTGCAAAATAATGAAAAATGTGACGAGGCGCTCTAGGCAGCTAGCAAACATTAAATATATTAATAAAAGTAGTAATAAAAATTCAGCTACGTGGACCGTCATTAGAGAAAATACCTCACAGACAAATAACATAAAGGAAACAGTACAAAAAATATTACATAATGGTAAAATTTATACTTCAAGTGACGATATAGCCAAGATTTTTAATCAGCACTTTCTAAAATCTAGTGATCCAAATAGAGCTCCCTATAAAGCGATAACCTCAACCAATTCAAACAGTATGTTTGTTACTCCAATTACGGTCTCAGAACTCAAAAAAATTATTATGGAGTTAAAAAATAAAAAGAGTTGTGGTTATGATAACATACCCATACAAATAATAAAGCATAGTATAGATTACATAGCGGATATTTTGACGTATATTATAAATTTATCAATAGAGACTGGCTGTTTCCCTGATGACTTAAAAAAAGCTCTGATAAGACCACTGCATAAAAAGGGTAACAAAACCGATGTATCCAACTACAGACCTATAGCAATATTACCTTGTATTTCAAAGATTTTTGAGAAAGTTATACACAACCGTCTCACCTCATTTTTCGAAACAAATAAAATTTTGAGTGAAAGCCAGTTTGGTTTCCAGAGAGGAAAAAATACTACAAACGCTATTTACAGGGTATTGGTAGAGGTCTGGAAAGACTTTAATAATAAAAAACGTTGTGTTGGTCTCTTTGTGGATATGTCAAAGGCTTTTGACTGTGTTATTCATGACATCCTTTTGACGCAGTTAGAACGTTTGGGAATAAGAGGAAATGCATTAGAGTTATTAAGATCGTACCTAAATAATAGATGTCAGGCTACAGTGTTAGATTCATATAGTGCAGATTCAAAGAGTTTTGACCAGGTTTTGTCAGATTTTGAGCCACTGAGTATGGGAGTGCCGCAGGGAAGTGTACTTGGGCCCTTGTTATTCTTAGTGTACGTAAATGAACTACCTTTGATATCAAAACATCTATGCGTCATGTTTGCTGACGATGCTTCAATTTTTATAAGCAAGGATAATCTCACAGAACCTGAGTTCAATCTTGAAATAAATGATACTTTAAATTGTATAGTGACTTGGCTTAGCACTTTAAATTTGAAAGTCAATGTAAATAAAACAAAGATTTTAGAATTTAGAAACTTTGGGCAAAGGGCGCTGGATTTAAACATTATTTATGATAATAAAACTGTTGAGGAGGTCAGTGAGATAAATTTTTTGGGCGTGACCATAGATACCCATCTTAATTGGAAGTCGCATATCGTAAAAATTAACAATAGAATATCAAGTTATTGCTTTGCCCTCTCAATATTAAGAAATGTCACTAATGAAACTGTAGCAAGAAATGCATACTTTGGTTACGTCTATCCTGTTCTGACGTACGGAATAATTTTTTGGGGTAGCTCAGTAGACTCTGAGTCAACTTTTTTGCTACAGAAAAGATGTCTACGTATTATTTATAGAATGCCCAACACTGACACTCTCAGAAACGTTTTTGTGAATAGGAGGTTTTTCACTCTGACATGTTTATATATATTTGAAATATGCATGTATGTTAAAAATCAAAATGAATTTGTTCGTGTTCTTGATACTAAGCCAAATGTTCGTGCTCAGTATAAATACGATCTATGTACAAATATTACGCGAGTTAAAAGTGCTACAATGAGGAAAAGTATTCTTGTGAGAGGAATCAAAATTTTCAACCATTTGCCCCAAGACCTTAAAATGTTAAATGGAAATAGTTTAAGAAATAAGTTAAGGACTTGGTTAGTTAATAATGCTTTTTATAATCTAAATGAATTTTTTAATTCCTCAAATTAATTGTGTTGTGATCGTGAGATTTAAAAATAAAACTGAATTGACATATTTGATACATTGACCTTAATATTATGTAATGATATAAACTAATGAATAATTCATTTCGTATTGATTAACTATCTTATTTGACATCAAATGATTTTTATTTTTTGCTTAAAATGTTATTATAATTATATTTTGTAATGAAAATTGTATGTCCGAAATGGGCACATTGTTGGGACTCTACCTATTTGACTATCTATGTGCTGTACACAATGAACAATAAAAGTATTTTGTATTTGTATTTGTATTTGTGTTTTTGTAACTTGTAAGCAAAAGTTTTTTTTTATCTTTTGAAAATATTTGCCTTGTCGTTTGATAAACCGATGGCAAAATTTTAGACTGTAGTGTCTTTAATTTATTAAGAATGTCTGATCGCAAATGATTTGTACATTTAACTTGAACTTAGTAATTTCTTAGAATATCGAGAAAACCTTCAATCCATAATTCCTTTGATGGTTTGAGGGAGTACCAACAAAATTTGCTACGAAATTCCAAAGAAAATTTCAAAACCAGACGAGACAAGAGACTTAAACAACGTGAAAATCGAAATAATTATAATGAAATCATTTTACGCTTTAGTAGTCCCGTTTTGAGAAATTATAGGACATCAAGTTATGTTTTATATTCACTAGAGCCGACTGCCAAAGTGGCGCAGTGGTATTGCGACTGCCTGCGTCGCAAAGGTTCCGGGTTCGATTCTCAGTGGTGCACTCACAAAGTGGATATTTATCATTTTGTGAATTTGTTCCCAATTTGGTTAGGACATTACATCGCGAGTGCTTAAAAAGTTATAGGACATTACAGGCTGAATTACCTGATTTTCCAAAAAGAAAGTTGGTTCCGTGCTTCGAAGGACACAAGCCGTCGGTCCCGGTTGCTGTCTATGATTACTTAGACGGCGGTCGTCACACAACTTTTGAAAAACTTTGGCACCAGAGTTTATCGGGTCGTTGGACGACTCGGTGTCCCACAGGAAAAAACTACAGCTTGAAAATAAAATGTAATAACTATTAATAAAATTCGGAGTAAATAATGTCGAAACAAATATCCCAGCGTAGACGACCGAGGAAATTTTCCCGTTTTTTTGTGAGTGACAACTACAAATTGTTACAAAATTAATTCTGCAATTTCTGAAGACTGTTCTTGTGTAATATTGTGTTAGTATATTTATGAGAAAAATTATTCATGTCAAATAAACACAACGACAACACGACTACGAGCTGAACGTAAAAACACGTAAGTTAACTAAAACATCTTTCCCATTATCGTATAGAAAACCAATATTATAGGAATTGGTGTATATTTTTTATGAAAGCGTGTAGATTTAAAACTTAAAGAAACTCAATTAAAATGTTACTAATGAAAATTCTTGATATGGACTCGCGTGTAAATTAAGTCCCTAAAGGTCGTCAAACGTTTAACACACATTTTTGAGTCGATTGATTGGGAATTAGGGACACAAATCCGTGGAGCTTTAATTTATTCATTTAATATTACGTAAGGTAAATGTACAACACCAGTGGGAAGTAAGTTTATTATTCAGTACTTATTCTATTAGCAATGTGGATTCCGCGCCCAGCGTTCCACAACAGATATGATCTTTACACTTCGCCAACTTCAGGAAAAGTGTAGAGAGCAGAGAACACCTCTGTTTGTGGCGTTCGTAGACCTTAACAAAGCCTTCGACACCGTTAGCAGAGAGGGCCTTTACACTGCACTTGTAAACATTGGGTGCCCGCCAAAACTGCTGAGCCTCGTTAAATCCTTCCATATAGACATGAAAGGATATGTTGTTTTTAACGGCAATACATCCGAGCCGTTCGAAATGCGTAGAGGTGTTCGCCAAGGCTGCGTGTTGGCTCCTACCCTGTTTGGTATTTTCTTTTCATTGCTATTTAAAGTAGCTTTCGGCGATGACCAACAGGGTATCCACCTGCACACGAGGGCTGACGGGAAGCTGTACAATATCTCGCTTCTTAAGTCTAAGCGAAACCGCGATGACTTATTCATCGGTAGCCTTCTGTTTGCTGACGATGCAGCGTTCGTTGCTAATTCTCAAAGTGAGCTTCAAGTCATTGTCGATAAGTTTTCCCATGCGTGTACTCTGTTCTCTATGACCATCAATGCCAAAAAAACAGTAGTGCTAGCTCAAGGCGCAGATGCACCACACATCACGCTAGCCGGTGTTCCCTTGAGCATAGTCGATAATATAACTTTTCAAGCACTCGCGATCACTTTCACTCATTTTAAGTATTAGACCGGGTCTATCGCGATAGTAATTAGGTAAATATTAGTAATTTACCTGTGTCCCGACGTTTCAATACAGTTTCATGTATTGTGGTCGCGGGTTGACTGACGTCCCAGCGAGTTGTCATCTAGGCGGCGGGTAACGAGATGTTCTGCTACCCACATTTGTCTTTATAATTTTAATATTATTGATTGTTTGTAAACATTGCACTAGGCTGCCGGCACACAACACTCACTGTATCCGACGATTGTTCCGATGATAAATCGCGCGGTTTCAACTTATCAATGACTGGACTCCATGCGGATGACAATTTAAACCCGTCCTCCCGGTTGAAATTATTAGGGTTCTTCTTAATTTCAATAGCCTCGCGAACGATCCTTGGGTAATAGTGGCGTTCCACAGAGAGGATTTTCGGGGCATGAAGTTCAATCCAATGATTCGGACCGGATGATAGAAGGTGTTCTGCTATTGCCGATTTATGCATCTGTCGGTTTTTTACAGCTGCGATATGTTCTTTGACCCGTTCCAGTCATTGATAAGTTAAAACCGCGCGATTTATCATCGGAACAATCGTCGGATACAGTGAGTGTTGTGTGCCGGCAGCCTAGTGCAATGTTTACAAACAATCAATAATATTAAAATTATAAAGACAAATGTGGGTAGCAGAACATCTCGTTACCCGCCGCCTAGATGACAACTCGCTGGGACGTCAGTCAACCCGCGACCACAATACATGAAACTGTATTGAAACGTCGGGACACAGGTAAATTACTAATATATACCTAATTACTATCGCGATAGACCCGGTCTAATACTTAAAATGAGTCATAGTCGATAAGTTTTGCTACCTGGGGTCGACTGTGTCAAATAATCTCACGCTCGATGCTGAGATCGATACACGAATCGGCAAGGCGGCGACCATGTTCGGCAAGCTTAGTACCAGAGTATGGAACAATAAACACCTGACCACAAAAACCAAGATTATTGTTTATCAAACTTGCGTTTTAAGCATACTCTTGTACGGAGCTGAAACCTGGACATCGTATGCAAAACAGGAACGTCGACTCAATACATTTCATATGCGCTGCGTAAGAAATATCTTGCATATAACCTGGCAGGACAGAGTCACAAATGAGCGAGTTCTAGAAATTGCGCATCTGCCTAGTTTTACCGCCCTGCTTAAGCAGAGACGATTGCGGTGGCTAGGGCATGTGCACCGGATGGAACCTTCGCGTCTACCACGGCGTGTTCTGCTTGGCGCTGTAGCAAACGCTAAAAGAGGGGTTGGAAGACCTATGCTGCGTTTCAAAGATTGCGCCAAGCGGGACATGGCTGCGTTTAACATTGACCATCAAAGCTTGGAGAAGCTTGCTGAGGATAGGGATGGATGGCGTAAGCGTGTGTTTGATGGGCGTAAAATACACGATAATGCCTGGTTTTTTGATCTCGCTAACAAAAGGCAAAAACGTCATCTAAACATACATGTGCCAGTCTCAAATTCCACCTTCACTTGTAGAGCGTGCGGAAAACTATGCCGCTCCCGTATCGGCTTATACAGCCATGAAAAGTCTTGCCTCAGACACTGATTAAATCGTCTGTCACAGACGTGTGAGGCCAATGATGATTCTATTAGCAGTAGGCGGTTGAAAAACTATGACACCAGGGTTCATCGAGTCGTTTTTGCAGTTGGCTCCTTATTTGCGGTGCAGTGTCTCCCCGCAGTCAATGGCACATCTATTGTGTTGCCCCGCGTGCCATAGTACCTGCACACGGCCCAGCCACGAACTATATAATGTAAACTATACAATGATATGCACCCATAACCCTTTTTAACTGTTTCTTTTAGATTAATTTCGATTTATTAGTACTTACTGTATTATGATAAGTCTATTTAAGCATGCTTTGGTAGGTATGTATAAATTGTAACCGAGCGATATTCTCTATCAATGTTTTTAGTTTGGCGAGAAGTTTAAAATGTAATTCCATGTGCTTGCCAAATGTATTTCTAATGAAATAAAAAAACGCTGTGCGCGTGGCTGAGTACTGGTCCTAACACAAAGAGAGAGAGAGAGAGAGATAGAGAGAGTACTTATTCTTTGGAATGTATTATTTGAGGTTGCGTTGCGTACTGTTCCTGTAAAAGCTTTATTTAGTATTCCTGTAGAGTATTCCCTAAACAAATCACGCACTGCGAGTGCTAGTAAATGTTCTGGATCGGGATAGCACGGGAATTTTCAGGACAATATTTGATACGAGCTCAACCCACGCTACTACAATGGATAAAATAATTTAATATTTAAGTTTCAAACGCGTTTTTCTCTTTGTTTTGATTACATACATACATACATAAATCACGCATATATCCCTTAAGGGGTAGGCAAAGCGTTAACGGCCGTAAAACTGAAATTGAAATTGAAATTCTTTATTCAATGTAGGATAGTATTATCATATCACTTATTGACGTCATGAACCGTCATTGTAAAAAAAAGAAATTTGTATCACACAATTTTCTTTTTTTTATAACAATTTTGTAATGTCCTAATAGAATTGAACCGGCTCGGGCGGGATAAAAAATAAAAATCAAAGCACTGCCACGGGGCTGGCCAGGTTAATCACACGGCATGTAACTTTACGCCACCACCATCTGAAAACGATATTTGTTTCAAATTGAAGTCAAACGGACATTAATACCATGTCTGACAAAAGTTTGAGGGTCAATCAGATAACTGTGTATCACTATAGTGACAGGTTGTCAGCCCATTGCCTCTTACGACACCCATGGGCAAGAAATGGGGTGATGCTATTCTAAGCCAGCATCACACGGCATAGCCGGCATCACACGGCATTTTGTTTTGATTACTATTTTTTTTCAACTTTGCAAAACATTAAGAGTTCAAACTACCGTTGAATTCTACAGAACACACGCTGCTCTAAAATTGTGTTGCAATCAGTTCAGTAATCTATTTTGTTCTTTCACAGGTCACTGCAAGCGTTCAGCGTAGGCAAATATTTTCCTTTTTCTAAAAAAACAATTTGTATTTGTCGATTTTTATTCAGTTCAGGATTTCTATTTTAAGGTAGAGTTGTTGATGCCATTGGAATAGGATTTATAATAACAGTTTTGTCTCCGAATAAATAAATACATACAAAAACAACTAATGGGGACATTAACACTTTTATACTTTTTTAATAAATACAAATTATTTTAATTATAGCCAGTACACAAATATCTGAAACATGAGTTAAAAAAATATTTTAAAGAAGTTATCTTTAAAATATTTTTTTAACGGGGTGTCAATTTATGAAATGTGTGGAAACCACAATGACTTCATTACTTTATTATATCTCTTGTTAATCTTCATGTTAACAATACACCAGAATAGCCTTTGCCCAAGTTTTTGGTGTCATTTTGTAGTTCAGCGAGATCCTTCAAACCAGATACAATATTTATAGTAATTTATATTGCGACATTACTCGTTATACCAAAAGTGACCGTTTTTATCACGCGCTCAAACTTAACAACTGCAAATATTTTATTGATTTTGCAGGTTTAATTATACTTTAAGGTGACACTAGGTATAGTACATACTGATGTAAATAATAGGTATTCGCATGAAAAGATACGTTTTTTGTGGAGTTACGCAAGTCTTGCGGCACAATATAACCAATAAAAGTCGTTTTCAAAAAAAGAACTTATGGATAATAGTTCAATGGACGATTGACCATGATTTCGAAGTTTTCGGAATCCTTAATCCATTTAAGAAATGAATACCATGTGAGTCACATGGGTCACATGATGTGACCCATCAGTTTAATAATCCCTGACATCGCAACAGGTATTATTTAATAAATTAAATTGCAAGATCGAAGTACGAAGGAATATTGTTGTGTTGAAGACTGATTGAGGGTCACAAATCAAGTTTTCCAAGAAAATAAGATTACGACTCGATTTGGGACAAGGGAAAATGAGAAGATTTGACTTGTTAAAACTTTTGAGTGGTATTCTGAATTTCACAATTGCATTTGTTCATTAGCAGTTTGTTTTATCAACTTTTTTTTTACTACTTTTTCTAGTAGTAGTAAGCGGTTAAAATACTCAGTCACCAGGGTTCATCGGATCATTGGACGACTCGGTGTCCACACGAATAAGAAGGAAAGTGAAACAGTATCCCGTTGGAGAGTTGGAGCGCGATTCACCGGACACCGTCCGTGAAGCAGACTGAGCAAATACGGAGAGTGTGTGCTGTTTGCTCACCGCCGCGCCCTCTCACTCAATATTAGTACAACTTTTATCAAAAACGCAAACAAACAAAAATATGTAGGTTTTCCTTATGACGTGACTTGAAATATTTTGTGCCAGTATTATTTGTGCAAATGTTCGAAATATCGGACAATTCAACAATAGCAATTATCGCGATAAAAACCCTGTTTAGTGTTTTGTGACAGTACTTTTTGGTTCATCAAATTCAAGTTTTATTATTTTTGGTAACAAATGAATCATACTTAGTGCTTAGTTATAGCAAAATGTTAGATTTGATTATCTTGGCGTTTCTCCCACTTGTCGTATGGCGGTCAAACGACATGACAGACGCATCCGTTACGCACCGTAGCCATTTTTGTTTGGGAATAAAGTCAGATATCGCAATTTTTCTTCGTCTACCAGACACATGCCTTACGGTTCGCTAAAAATGTGCAGCAATGAACGACAAATGGGAGAAACGTTTATATTTTACCCTCGTAATAGGGAAATTTGAAATTTTCTGTTGTATTGACTGTTACTAGGTGGTATATTATGTGCGTTCGACGTTGTAAACACCATGTTCCAGCAAAAAAGTAATCATTTCATTTGCCAAAGTGAAATACATCTAAGACATCTTTCACTTCTAGTTCGATTATGGCGCCATTTTGCATTTTGCATTCTATGTTGTTCTGTGGTAATTGTAATCATTGACAGCCAAAATGTTTGCCACTGCTGTCCGAACACGTCCTTTTGCAGAGATACCTAGGACGCAATATATGTTTTGCACTACTGGCCTCTTATAAATGTTTGAATTTTGAATGCTAGAGGTATATTAAAAAAAAACACTTATTAATTTGAAAAAAGAATTGGTGGGAAAACGTCTGTCATTTGTTTTTTATTATGTCATGAAATACAAATTCCGCTATTTTAGTAAAATTTTCAAAGATTTTTCACGATTTTAAAAGTTCACTCTCTTTGCAAGATTGCTACGCTTGTCTTCAAAATGATTTTGGGACAAAAGCACGTCATTTGAGCACCGTCGGCAGGATTTCATCGTGGCCGTGTATATCTTTTCGACGAAATTCGTGAAGGTCGGCCCTCAACTGCGATCACTGGAAGAATGTGGCTACTGTCCGGGAACTTAACGAAGAAAACTTAAAGCGTATCAACCATGAGGCGATTGGAGGATATTTGGACACTGATATGAGCCAAATTCATAAAACTTTACATTAACAAAAAATAAGGCTTTGTAGCCGATAGATTCCTCATAAACTCATACCCTAACAAAAGTACGCTCGGGTTGATTGGTGTAAAAAAAGCTATTTAAGTATGAACATCTACTCCCAAATGTAGTTTATGATATAGTGACAGCAGACGAAATATGGATATATTACCTTTTACCTTAGCAGTTACCTTCCAGAAAAAAGCAACAGTTTTCTGTATGGGTGTTCAAAGGCGAGAACAAACCGACAAAAATAAGACAGATAAAAAGCGTCGAAAAAAATTACACGGGCCTCCTCCTGATTTTTCATAATGCTCTGTCTTGGCGTAATCTTCGCCTCATGGTGCCGTCTCTCTCAGACCATATTCCCATCTTCTGCATTTCTACTGATTTTTTCAGTTCGTGGCTGCTATTCACTAATTACTTATTCAAAACTATTAGGTATCTAGGTGGTTCGTTGACTCAGCGTCCCACATGAAAAAGAAGAAGAAAGTTCTTATTTATTTAGACGGGCGCGTATTTGAAAAGTAATTTTATTTTTGCATGCTCATCCAACTGTGTTTATAACTACATCCCTAATCTTCCCAACATAATGTAGTTAAAACTCAAAATCTAGTTTGTAGTTGCAAATTGGCAGTCTCGGCTCGGCAAGAGAGGGCCGCAGATTTCAGTTGAAAATGTATGGAAGCAAATATCGCGCAGACTGAAGCCGAAAACCGCGGGAAGTGACACAAAATGCAGTTTCTATTGAAGCCGTCGGCTCCCAGGGGCAATATAATTGAAAAATTGAATACCACTTGTGCAGGCGTCGCTCGTCCCTACTGCAGTGTACATATTACACCAACTGGCGAATTCTCTCTGCTGGGAATGAAATTAAGTCGGACTTTTATATTAAAATTTTAGACTACCGCTAGAATTGTGAGTTCTCAGTTTAAAACGTTTTTATTATTCGCCACATTCTTTGTACTATAACAGGTCCTTTCATCACAGACTTCTATTTATACGAAAACGACAAGAATAATAAATAAAAGTTGTTAAAAATTTACTGCAAATACTTTAGGAGTGAACCGGCTCATGATACCGAACAACATTTTCCTAAAAAATTAAAAACAAATACACCCGTTGAAATATTTGCGCTTATTTTTTACCATTCTGTTTAATAATAAAATAGCACCGTAATAATTAGGAGCCCAGACACTCTCGCCTGCCGCCGCTTGGTAGCGAGATGCCTCCATCATCGATGGAAAGTAATTTAAGCCATCTTAGTCTAAACGGCGTGTAGCTCATTGGAGTCACCGAGTCAAGTATTTAGCTCCCTGTCCCCCTCTAATAGAAGATGGGGAATGAAACGGTGAAAGCGATAGAGTGCAATAATTTAAAAGCACTCAACTGTGCCGTAAGTCCCACGAGACTCTTATTGAAAGATAAAGAGGTCATTATTTTTTCAATCTTGTATGATAATGGAAGAATTAGCTGGCAGATCAAGTGGTGGAGGATGACAATAACGCATAAATACAATGTGCCGTGTAGAAACTATTTCGCCATTGTAAAGCAATGCCAGTAGAAAACAATAACACTTACAAGATTGCGATCGAAAACTATTACAGTGATACCTACAAAGAACAGCTCGAAAATAAGTACAGTAATCTACAAAATATAAGCCTTTATTTTTCACTTTTCACAAAAGCAGCATCTCGCTCACATGGAAGGAAAACAGAGGACAAAATTGTTCCAGATATAAGTTCGTAGGTACGTAATATTTTGACATAGACTGGTTATGAAGCGAGAATAAAGTTACCAGATTTGTTTTAAAGAACAATTTCAAAATGTAATTATTAGAAGGCGTCATGATTGTCATTTATCTAATAAAATTTATATTAATATAAGTAAGAGTGCATTACATCGCCAACAAACTGCATGGCACTTTTTCGATTTTTATATATATTATAAGATCAAATGTCATATAAGATAAATACTAAATTAAATACTATAAAAAGCACATATATGCACGTGGAACATTCTATGAAAACGTCTTGAGGCGGAAGCTATAATTATAATATTTCCGTATGATAGACAGCTTTTGTTAGTGTCTTTTCGAACTCTGACACCAAGATTCACCTGGTCGTTGGAAAACTGAGTGTTCCATACGAAACGAAGAAGAAGTGACTAGTTTTATAATTTTACCAGAAAGCGATATGTTACTCCCTATTTTGTATCTTTAGCTTTAAGTAAGTGCCACCATTAACAGATATGTGGTTGCTGTTTTCATGAAATGTTTCATATCTAAGGTACAGATTATGGTACAAAAATAAACTGCTCAAAGTAAAGAACTTCATATTAGAGGTAGAATGGTTTATTGATGCCTTCTGCGGTTTTAATAACTTTCAAGTTATGGCTTTTGACTGCTGCAGAGTATTTTGAAGTAGAGTTCGTATTATTATGTGGTTTACATTTCATTGTAAATAGAATACTGTATAAAGCACAACAGTCCACTGCTGGCCTCTCCATATCACGAGGGTTTTTTCCATAGTGACCATGTTTGGCAGTGCAAGATATTGTTTCACAGGGAACGTTGCTGCCCATTCCCTGGATACATCCCTTAGTTTTTTTTTACGATACCCACAGGTGGATAGGGGGTGATGCTATTCTAAGCTAGCACCACACGGCAGCTGCTCAAACTGCAGGATAATAATTTAGGTGCATATAACGCATACAAAGAATATGAAATTCAATTAAATAATGGAAATCTATAGTCCGTACCATTTGATTTGTAACGAACACTTTGCTAAAGTTCTTTAAAATAAAATATAAAATACAGGTATACACTGATATCAAAACAAAAAACTCTTGAAACGGCAAAATTCAATGCTCGTATTTCACAGTTAGAGTGTAAACAATGTAATGAAGATAAAAGAGGTAGCAGAGAACGCAAAGGTCGGTGATTTGGGTACTTAGCGGTCTGTCCCTTCTGTTACGTGAGGCAGAAGCGGGTTAATGCAAGTTTGGGATTCA
The DNA here is from genome assembly GCA_027580185.1 of Tuta absoluta. NCBI lineage: Eukaryota > Metazoa > Arthropoda > Insecta > Lepidoptera > Gelechiidae > Tuta > Tuta absoluta. The sequence continues at coordinate 295,306 of JAQAHW010000020.1, forward strand.
GATTGACGCAGGTAACACAGTATAAGCACTTACTATTTTTTATTCTGTGGTAACGATTAGGTCGTGTTCACATATCCAGAGGTAGATTTAGTAGAGAATAAGATCGTTGTTGTATACTATACAGAAATGTAAGAATCAATCAGAAAAGTGATGCCGGCTTAGAATAGCATCACCCCATTTCTTACCCATGAGTGTCGTGAGAGGCGACTCAGGGACTCGAGGGTGTGTATTGCAATTTTTGGCGATGGGCTGACAACCTGTCACTATAGCGATACACAATTTTGCGAATGACCCTCAAACATTTTGTCAAACGTGGTGTATATAGCTGTTTTTTGCGGCTGTTTACGCTCTGCCTGCCCCGCAAGTGATTATAGGCGTGATATGTGTATGTATGTAAGAATCAATTATTTATATTACGTGACGTCGGTGCTCTTTCTGTCGCTTCCACTGGGTTTGTGGAAGTTATCTTTTTAAAAGCTTTTATGTAAATTGCAATGTGTGTATGCACCTATGTATGTTACGGATTCTGCAACTCGATTCTGCAAGAATATAAACTTCAAATGAGTAAATTAAGAAAATAAGGGTACAAGCATACAACACACACCCTTCACACATCTTTTCGAATTCGGTCTTTGTTCCGAGTTGAATGTCTGAAATTATACTCTGTGTAAAGTTTTGAAGGTCAATTTGCTCTTTGTCTTTGAAATTGTCTTCAGACAATTAGAAAGTGGGCGTTTTGTGAAAGCTTTCGGAAACCTGAAGTTTGAAGACATCAAAAGTGAGTTTTAAGGGAAATTACGATGGTGTTACGCTGCTATTTCAAACGTTGGTCTGTCGGACTAACAATTGAGTTTTTCAAACACCTTGATGAAATTGCATTGCGTAACAGTGTGCCATGGTATCTGTTTTTTGTACAGGAATTAAAAATTTCCTGGTGTCTGACAGACGAATTCGTTAAAAAAACTTCCGTCAGCGGCCGAGTTACCACAACTTAGTAACGAAGGTTAGGACGGAGAGGATACACATGTCAATTAGCTTTCGTTTTAAGAAAAGTGGAAGGTCACCTTTTATACTGTTTTTAGAACCAGAAGCTTTTCCAGGAGTTTTCGACACGACGGTAGGGTAGTAAGGTAGGTTCAGATAGTCTATCTGGCCCATATACGTGTTTTGTGAAGTGTTTAACCTGTCCGTTGACTTCGATCCACCACCTTCACTTGTAGAACGTGCGGAAAATTATGCCGCTCCCGTATCGGCTTATACAGCCATGAAAAGTCTTGCCTCAGACACTGATTAAATCATCTGTCACAGACGAGTGAGGCCAATGATGATGATGATGACTTCGATCTAAAGCAGGAAAATATTAATCAAAATTATGAAGAGCAGCTACCTTGCATTTTGCAGTATATTTGGATGGCTTAACGTTCTGAGAGCGTTAAGAAGTATGATTGACGTAAAATTGAGTGACAGGATAAGGAATAGCGTGATAAGGGAACGTTGTAGTATAAAAGAAGACGTAGTGACTGGTGTAGAAAAGGGTATGCTTAGATGGTTTGGTCATGTAGAGAGGATGAATGAAAGAAGATTAACGAAACAGGTGTATATGGCAAGTGTGGATGGGAACGTCGGAAGGGGAAGACCTCGACAAACGTACCTTGATCAAATCGGGGACGTGCTAAAGAAAGGTCAGGTCAAGAGTACCCTAAACCGACGAGCATGCATGAAGAGATTGATGAATGTGGAAGAGGCGAAAGATGCCAGGATCGTAGTAAGTGGAAGGAAGTAGTCTCTGCCTACCCCTCCGGGAAAGAGGCGTGATTTATATATGTATGTATGTTAACGTTCTTTGTGTTGTCACCAAAAAGCTCAAGCCACTGAAACTGCTTTCCGCCGAGTAAATATTACCGCAGTTTGCGGAAACTGCGGTTATGTTCAAAAGGTAACCGCCTTTGCTGTGCATTTTTTTAAATTAAATGTTGACTACCTTTATTCTGTATGAGTTAACGATTGGGAGGAAAGGGACACCAACTAAACTTGAAACATTTTTGTTGCAATTTGGAAAACTAGCAGAGTGTTTGTAAATTATACTTGAAAAATGGGTATTCAATAATACTTTCATTGGTCTTCATAGTTTATGCTTTTAACAAGTCATTTAAAGTCGTTTTCAATGTAAGCTTACCAGTAATACCATTGTACTAGCTATAATTCAATGATTACGTGCATTGTTCTGTGGTTTATTTTGCAAAAAAAAAGAAAATAAGAAGAAAAAACTGTTTCTTGTTTTTGGTTGCGACCAAAGTTTTCAGTAGGTTTAAGTTATGATTGGCATGTAAATATTCTTTTCTGGCATAATAATCTGTTTGTCTAACTTTTTCTCTAGCAGATTTACGCACTACACTCCTTCCGATAGAAACCATTCACTCGTTCTTATTCGCTTGATCACTCACCCCGCCCGCGAGTGAGTGCAAGCCTTTATGCTAAATTATTGAATTTTGAAATTCGAAAAGCGCTGGCTCCGGAGCGGAGATAAAATCCATTTTCGTAAACATTTATTTATATCACACCAGTTTCGCACTCGTTGTCTGGCAAGTTGTCGAGTGGCGGTAATGAATGGAAATCTAATAAACTTGAGTATAGCACGTAATTACAATCCGTTCAGAAAATGCATTTCATATCTAGTGTGAGTGCTGTAATGGTATTTATAGCCATACTTTTAAATTTATCGCAATTTTTCTTATAGTTTTCAAATGAGCTTCTTAGTTTTCTGGGATGACATTATATTTTATTTTGATATTTGTTTCTCAAATAACTCCAACATGCTTAGACTGGTTTTGTGACTCGTTCATCAACATATAACTTTGCCAAAAAAATTCTCAAATTATACACCGCCACTACATGAAAGCGCAAGACGCGTGTGTGTTTTAACTTATCATTATATTCAGGTCATGGGAAACAAACAAACACAACACACATACCACACAAATAATACTACACGCTACACAAAACAATGCGATATTGCTAATTGATGAGCTGAACCGAACAAAGCGGTCATTTGTTACAATGATAACGTTTTCATTTGAAATTTTACGTGAAATATTACTATAAAATTATCTGTTTTCTGCTTTGTTAATTCAAACAGTTCATGTGTTTGTAGAGGTAATGTAGGAAGTAAAATAAAGATAAGTTATGAGCCCCAATTTGGGAAATAAATTATCTTTACTTAGGTACCTTAAATCACACTAACGATTACACTTTCCGTCAAATAGGTGTAGAAAAGTATAGGATATATAATTGATAATATCAATGGATTATTCGTTTTGGGGTGGTATGGGATCTACCTCCTAGCGGTCCACCCCGGGCAACGGCAACACAGGCTTGCCTGTGGATAAGTCCGGCTGAACGATCCCACTAAGCGGTGGAAGGCTCCGTAAGGGGCCGCCTGGCTCGCGACCACCATCCCACCGAAGTCTGGCGCCAAGTAGCTTGCTGCGTTCCGTCAGTGTGTGGGAGTGCCAGTGCCTTAACAGGCTTCTTCTGGGTAAGCTCGCTCCATCTTAGACTCTGTCTCTGTCCTATGACCTAGACTAGAGTCAAGAGCAAACCCATCATTAATAAAAAAAAAAAAAGCCTAGTAAATATAGTCAGTTGTTTTTATCGTAGCCTTATTTTGACAGGTAACGCATAATTTGCGTCAAATTATAAGACTTGACATGACCTAGATATCATCTATCCTTTTCCGAATCTATTTCACGAAAAAAGACAGCGTTCATATAAGGTAAGTTAGGAAAATTTATTTCCCGGATTCAGGGCATTTACTAATCAAATACTTATACTTGCATAGTCAGAACCAACGCAGAGTGGTACCTATAGCTTATTTTAAACAGAGCCTTGTTACAGAGACGTGACTCTGTATAAAATAATTAGACGCTAGAGTCTGAATAGTGTCTGTGAAGTGCACTTTTACAAAATATTTCAGAAAATACGCAAGATTTATGAAATGTCAGTAATTTAAAATCCTGTACTTGTTCAAATACCAAATATTGGCTAAAGCTCGTTCAACTGTGACAATTTCTGTGACTGTTTCGAAGCCTGGCCGGTTGCCAAAGTGCTTTGTTATGCATCAACACAAACCTATACCTTCTCTGAAGATATTTGCCTGTCAAGTAGAGAATCCTTGAGTTTATCTAGTCCTGAAACTTTGTTTTAGTGGAGACAAACAAATAAACAAATCGAAAATAATATATTTTTTGAGAACTTGCAATATGTTTAAGCGCGGGAAGAATTTCAACCTGCGACTTTTGTCATTACTAGTGACGACGCCTCTTTCATCTGGGCTACCGCAGCTCGTTCCTTGCCCGCCAATTTTGCAAGTGTATTTAATGCCAGTAACGCGTGGCACGGCTCCATTTACCGGGTTAGTTTTACAACTAATACCCGGCGACTAATTCTATCTTTAATAATAGTACCTAGCAGTAGTTATAATTTATTTTGTGTAACTACTAAATAGTGGTCCGTGTGGTGGATTAAAATGGCATCACTGGACATCACCTTATTTCTACCCGTGCGCTTCTTAAAAGCTACTTAAAAATGAAACAAGGAATTGGACAGGCAGCGTTCCTTGTGAATTCAATACCTTATACTGCGCTCGCCGTTCCACCAGGGAAGCTTATATCTAGCTGTGTTTGTTAAAGTGACGTTAAAATGAAAGTCTCGTTGACGTAAAAAAATATTTGTTCTACAATCTTGAACTTTAAATGCAAGGCCAGTACTACAATTAAGTTTGACGGCTGGGAAGTCATTGTGCCTACTACTACCATTGATATTCAGTCTCCAATCTCCGTAAATACGTGCACATAATGAATTACATCCAGGCTGGAGATTTACTTCTGAGAATACAAATTGATGAAAAATACTCATTAGTAAGTTGGTATTGTTAACCTTAATAAACATACAACATACAAATTATATCACGCCTGTTTTCCTTTGCGGGATAGAATTAAAATCCAGAAATAATTAAATGTAGGTACTTGGGTATTTAAGCAGTAACAAACGCTTGAAGTAGAGACATAAGTACATAGCCATTTAGTATAAGAATATAATGTGTACCTATCTATGATGTAACGTTTGTTCGATCGGTTGATCGATACCTTATTTGATTAGTAATAAATGAGCTCTGGATCCGAATACTTGTTTCTCTTAAACTGCTCCCATCACATGGCGACCGCTGCCATTATTGGGATGCACGCGTCGCGCCTCGTGTCATCGCGCCCCGGCTGTGTTATGACAAATTAATAAAAGATCGACAATGTGGACTGAACTTTTTGCGTGTGGTTAATTTGGACTTTCCGTGGTTAAAATTTTTCGTCAAGATGTGCCAGTCAAAAGTGGAGAAGGAGGACATCATAGTAGCTCAAAATGCTGCAGGTGGCAACAATGATGCGGTGCTCTCGGACATAGGAAATCACTTAACCAAAGGGAACTATTTAATGACGATCATATGCGTTGTTATGATTATATTGCTGAGTTACATCGCGTTTCGCCTATATAGAAAATGTCATCAGAGGTGGATGGCCCAGCAGATCAACGACCATCATTTGCAGCGTTTAAGGTCCTTTCGCCGTCGTGTTCAAAGGAACAAGGACGACCGTGAGGAAGAAGATTCGGCTTTGTAAGGTGTGCGTGCGGTATATAGGTAGCTATTTTGCAGTGGTACCAGCGGAAGTGAATTAACTGTGAACAGTATGAAGTGAAGTGTTTTTTTTTTTCATTTTTCCGGTGGACATTATGATCCTGTATATTCTGAAAAGTGTAACTTCTTCGTCGTGATGAAATGAACGGAACTTTTAGCAGGTGACATCGGTAGGTACATTTCGTCAGTTCAAGGTGCACGTTTCCCTAGAAGGACTGATGTCGCATTCCAAGGAACTTTATCACCGTTCGAAGCGCAGTGATAGTTGATGAGTAGTTAATTAATTTTACGTTGATAATGGTTAGGCTAAAAATAGATTAAGATGGAAATTATACAGGGTGTGATTTTGTATTATGGCGGAAAAATTGTTTGAAATATATGATGAATTAGTAAAAACGCAAAACTACTTAAAAAGGCAAGGTAAGAAAAGATTTCAAGGTAGGATAATAGAGATTAATTTAGGTAAAAGCCAGGAATTATATAGTAAATGTAGACAAATTCAAGATACTACACTTCTTGAGTTAGATAATGCAGAATTATTTGCAAAATATATTGAATTGTGTGACAGGATTAATACCGTTTTTAGTACGATAAAAATATTATGTACAAAGCCCGCGCAGGGTAATAATTCTGGTACTGGGAAAGGTGTGAAAAATATGGCTTCAAAAATGGATTTCGACCTAAAAGCGGCTTGTGACTTGATTCCGGTTATGGACAGTTCTGAGAAAAATACAAAGAGAATCATTGATGCTATAGAAATGTATGCTGACATGTTGGAGGAAACTGACAAACCACTTCTAATAACATTTGTCCTAAAAAGTCGTCTTTCGGAAAGCGCTAAGTTACGTCTGAAACAAACTTATGCCTCTGTTGCTGATCTTGTCAAGGACTTAAAATCAAACTTATTACCTAAAAAATCATTCACAGCTATTCAGGCAAAAATTCAAACTTCATACCAGGGCTGTAGATCGGTTGAGGACTACGGTTCTGAACTAGAAAAATTAATGACTGACTTGACAATTTCACAAGCAGAAGGCGATTCTTCAAAATACGATACTTTAAAACCTATAAACGAAACAATGACCCTAAAACGTTTTTCAGACGGGTTAAGAGACGCTCGTCTGAGTACAATTATTGCTGCTAGGAACTTTTCCAGTCTGCGAGATGCTATCCAGGCTGCCAAGGACGAGGAAACCTACAGCGCGTCCACGTCGAGGTCATCCGAGCCCCACGTGATGCAGGCTTCGAGACAACAAAGAGGTAGGTTTATTGGCCGAACTAATTTTAGTAACAAATTTCTAAGGTCACGAAGTACAAATTTCGGACGACCACCACAGCGATTCCAGCAAAACACTGGTTACCACCGTCCATGGAATGCTGGTCGTGGTTATAACTATGGATATAACACAAACCGTAATTTTCGTGATAATTATTCTTATCGCGGAAATTACCAAAACAACACCAACCGTAGGAGACCTTTTTCAAGGACACACCATGCTCAAAATCTTTTTTCGTTGCAAGGTCAAGAAAATCAACCTGAGACAAGGAATGAAGCGGAATCTAATAACCAAAGCATGAAGTTTTTTCGAGATTGAAAAAATAATATTAGCATGTAACAGCGCTAAAGCAAAATATGTAACACTTAATTTGTTTAATACACAACTCCGTTGGTTACTAGACACCGGCGCCTCGATTAGTGTCATTAAAGAGATCGCGTTACCGAGGACTACCACCATATATGGGGACGATGTTATTGTTAACGGAATTGGAGGACAGGTTCAATCATTAGGCCATGTTTATCTAACTTTGCAATCGGATAAAGGTGATCAGTTCAATCATAAATTCCAGGTATTTAATACCTTACCACCTTTAAAGGCGGATGGTATAATTGGATTGGATTTTCTAGATAAATTTAAATCATACATAGATTTGGAATTGAATTATTTACACTTAAAAAATAATGGAACAAAATGTTATCCTATACCTATACTAAAGTCGAATACAATTAGAACCAAAAATGACCAATATTTGTTAATACCCCCACGTAGTGAGTCAATTCATTACGTAAGTGTAGAGTCAGTTTTACAGGATGGAGTAATTTGCGCAAAAGAGTTGAGTAAAGATATTTTTCTAGGAGGTGCTATAGTTTCAGTGAAGGATGGAAAAGTACCTCTTAAAATTTTAAATGTTAGTGAAAATGAACACCAACTACCTATTTTTTCACCGGAACTGCTATCTTTGGAAGAGTTTCAGTGTTTAGAATTTTCACATAATAAGACTAACATGGAAAGAGCTGAAAGGTTATTGAAATTAATAAAGTTAGATCACGTGAATTCAGAAGAAAGAATTACCTTAGAAAACATATGTAGAAAATATTCCGATATATTTTATTTAGAGGGAGATAAATTGACAACCACAAATATTTACGATTGCTCATTAACAATAAAACCAAATTCTAGTCCAATTTACGTAAAACCGTACAGGTTACCTCAATCATTAAAAAGTGAGGTCCAGAAACAAGTCCAAAATTTATTAGAAAATGATATAATAGAGGAAACTAAAAGTGAATGGTCAAGTCCAATGTTACTAGTTCCTAAGAAAACTGATGAAAGCGGCAAAAAGAAATGGCGTCTAGTAGTGGATTATCGTAAACTGAATAGCGTTATACAGGATGATAAATTCCCGCTTCCGAATATCGTGGATATTTTGGATTCACTTTCAGGTTCCATCTATTTTACCCATTTGGATTTGTATTCTGGGTATTATCAGGTTAACTTAGATCCCTCTTGTAGGAAATATACCTCATTCTGCACAAATACGGGTCAATATCAAATGAAACGTCTACCAATGGGACTGAAGGTTAGCCCTAGTGCGTTTAGTAGGGTAATGTCGGTAGCAATGTCTGGTCTTACATTCGAAAAATGCTTCGTGTATCTTGATGATCTTATAGTTTTTGGAAGGAATTTGCATACTCACAACAAAAATTTGACTGATGTTTTTGAAAGGCTAAGGAAAGTAAACCTAAAATTAAACCCAAACAAATGCAATTTTCTCAAAAAAGAAATTTTATATTTAGGTCATATAGTGTCCGCGGAAGGTGTAAAACCCGACCCAGAGAAGATTATTGTTTTAGAAAATTACCCGACTCCAAAAACAGCTGACGAAGTAAAACGCTTCGTAGCATTTTGCAACTATTATAGGAAGTTCATACCAGATTTTGCGGAAATTGCTTTACCTTTAAATAAATTATGCCGAAAAAATGAAACATTTTATTGGACTGAACATTGTCAAAATTCCTTCGAAAAATTAAAATCAGCTATGATATCACCTCAAGTATTGCAGTTTCCAGATTTTTCAGCAGAAAACAGTTTTATTTTACAAACTGACGCTTCCGGTACAGCAGTAGGTGCAGTTCTTTGTAACGGAAACAGGAAACCGGTAGCATACGCTAGTAGACCGTTGAATCAAGCTGAACGAAATTATCCTACTATACAAAAGGAATTAACAGCTATAGTATGGGCAATCAAATACTTTCGACCATATCTTTTTGGTAGACATTTTATAATTGAAACAGACCATAAACCACTTATTTATCTGTTTAGTATCAAAGATCCGTCTAGCAGACTACTTAAATTCCGTTTAACAATTGAGGAATATGACTTTACGATAGTTTATGTCAAAGGGAAAAATAATGTGGGAGCAGATGCGTTATCCAGGATACAGATTTCGTCAGAAGAGTTAAAGAACATGAATAGGGAGGTTGTAGCTGTCCTCACCAGAGCGCAACGGAAACGAATGAATGATGAAGGTGGAGTGAAAGATAAACTGGTTCTTCCTAGTAAACCCATCGATTATAGGTCTGATCAGCCTAGAGTTGTGGAGTTATTACGAAAACCATTGGATAGTGTGGAGATGATTTTAATGCCCGGAAAGGAAGTAGAAAAACTGAATAATTTAGGAAAAATAACTGAACTAAGTGAATGTTTTGCTCTAGAGTCAAATAAAAATATATTACACATAAACCTCGCCTATGCGTCCCATTTCTCGCGAGCCGAATTTGTGGATAAATTGAGAGTGTTTTGTGAGAAAATGAAAATAAAAAACGTAAGCATTGTAAAGAATAAAGAAAATGAAGATTTTATAAAGAAATTATGTAATGAAATAAAAGAAAAATCGCATTGGTCCGGACCACGAATAAATGTTTTAAGAGGAGTTACAAGAATAGTCAATAACGATGAAAAAGAACACATTTTAAATGACTTTCACTTATTACCAACCAGTGCTCATGCTGGTTGTCGTAGGATGATAAATAACCTAAAAATGCATTTTTACTGGCCAGGTATGGAACAAGATATTTTAAAGTTTGTTAAGAAATGCCCGAGTTGTCAAAAAATGAAGCACAGTAAGTATATTAAGGAGCCCATGGCAATAACAACAACTGCGAGTTACGCTTTAGAAAAGATTTTCTTGGATATCGTAGGACCGTTACCTGTAGATTATGATGATAACAAATATATTTTAACCATACAATGTGAACTTTCTAAATTTGTGGAAGCATATCCATTGAAATCTAAAGACACAGACAGTGTAGCAAAAAGTTTCGTTACTAATTTTGTTCTTAGATTTGGCATACCAAAAATAATAGCTAGTGATAGGGGAACAGAATTTGTATCATCTACCATGGAACAGGTTTGTAAGTTACTGCAGATAGAGAAAGTCACATCAACAGCGTATCATCATCAATCTATTGGAGCATTAGAAAATACACACAAACATCTCGGTTCATTTTTACGTATTCAATGTTCTAAAAATCCGCAAACTTGGAGTCATTGGATACCTTTCTGGTGCTTTAGTTTTAACAGCACTGTCCATACCGAAACTAAGTACCAGCCGTACGAGTTAGTTTTTGGCCGACCTAGCCCTGTACCAAGTAGGATAGTTAATAGTGTAGAACCTTTATATAATCAAGATAGCTATAGTCAAAACCTTAGATTTAAGCTTCAGGTAGCATGGAAAGATGCTCAAGATAATTTACTCGCGAGTAAACATAAGAGAAAATTAGTTTATGATAAATATATTAATCCCATAGTATATAAGAAAGATGATATGTTATTGGTAAAGAATGAGACTGGTAACAAGTTGGAACCAATATATAAAGGTCCGTATAGAGTTGTTGAAGATCAAGGAGAAAATGTTAAGATAAGTAAAGATGGTAAAGAAGATATCATACATAAAAATAGAACAAAGCCATATAATCTGTAATTTTATTAATATTTCTAGTTTAGGTAACAAAAAAAAAAGAAAGTTAATAACTTTTTTTTTTTTTCCTTCTCACCCCTGGAGGTGAAGTAGAGACATAAGTACATAGCCATTTAGTATAAGAATATAATGTGTACCTATCTATGATGTAACGTTTGTTCGATCGGTTGATCGATACCTTATTTGATTAGTAATAAATGAGCTCTGGATCCGAATACTTGTTTCTCTTAAACTGCTCCCATCACACGCTGTTATTTTAATAATCTAAATTGCACTGATATAACAATACCATTGCTATTTCATTAATGAATAAAACTTGAATTGCTTTATAAGAATGTTCGAAGTTTTTAAGACTATGAAAGTAAATGCAAGCTATATAGGTGGAGGTGGGAATGTGTAAAAATTGCACTCGGAATAGAACAAAGACAAAACTTGGTAGACAGCGCCGTCCACGACCACCCCGTGTCGGGAAATAATAAGATAATTTGATATTAAATAGAAATATAAGGAATTATCTTACTACGTATCTTTTCATATTTGTAATTTGTAACTGGAAGTTAATAGGAACAATAGTAATTAATTAATACTATCTACTAGATAAAGAACTAACTTTTTACATAAGTAGTTATTGAATTTAGCCACTGAGAATAAAATCTGCTTGTCGGTTTTTTACAGATTGTACTTCGGAGAGTGTGCTCAAGAGCTTCACGACCTTGTTCCTCCAGCTCCCTTCTACTATCGGACATCCAGACGCACTGCCGAATACCATTCATACCTGGTTGCTATTCCACCAATTCGGACTAAACGCTTCCAATCATCATTTATAATGCTAAAGAGTGGAACTCACTACCTGCGTCTTTGTTTCCAAACCCATACAACCCTAATCTCTTCAAAGTAAGAGTGAACAGGCATCTTCTGGGTGAGCTCGCTCCATCTTAGACTCTGTCTCTGTCCTATGACCTAGACTAGAGTCAAGAGCAAACCTAACCTTAAAAAAATAATAAAAAAACTACGAGGACAACACACGTGCTGAATACTATTGCTGTTTTTGGGAACCTGCAAAAAAATAATAGCATGTGTCAATCGAAAGACAATACGTCGACGTGTGTCATTTCTTAGAACTACTTTTGTCAATAAAATCAGAACGTAAAAATAACGCAAAAATGCCGTGCATTTTAGAACCACCTGGGTCTCAGAAGTGTTTCGAAAGAGTATCAGTTGGATGTCTTTGGTTTTTTCGTATTTCAATAGGTATATAGAATAACAGTGGCAATAGATTTACAAATGAGTGTCAAGGAGATACTGTGGAGCACTGATTCGTTTGGCATTATAAAAAAATTTTTTTGTTTAAACAATTGACCCATTTGACTTACCGAACCCTGAAATTGGTTCTATATTTCAAGACGGGATAAGAAACTTTTTCCAAAGACTTTACGAGAATATAAAATGATAAATATACTAGGCTGGATGAAAAGGTAAATCAATTTTGAGTATTGTCAATTTTTTTTGAATTTTTTGAAAAGAAGAATATTGAAGTCAGTCATGAGGAAGCAGCGGAAGAGGCAAGAAAAAAAACAAGAAAAAATGGAAGAAAATGTGATAATTATGAGTTTTGAAGTGGATGTGCATGGAAGAAGTAAGGTGCGTGGAGCGATTGGAGAGACGTGAAGACCCCTGAAGTGTGATGAGGAAGATGGAATGTCCTCGAATATAACTTCAAGTTAAGTGGAAAATTCTTTATTTATATCGTAAATAGGGAAAATAAAATTGCAGTTTTCTTCTAGTTATAGTGCGTCTACTAGATATTTATAATAGTGTAGGGAGGTATCGAGAGTAACCTGTCAACCCTCTTGGGAGGTCAAAGGTACTCTGTTATTGAATCTGACTTGATTTCTTATTTCCTTTTAACTTTTTCACCTTTGATTTGCTTTCCTTTCGAATTTAAATATAAATATAATTGTTGGTTTTCGAAGATTTAAGTTTATTTTGGAAATACAATTAGGATTATTCATTATTTTCCGAATATTGGGACTGTGACGGCTTTTGGCTAATATTTCTTAGGAATTAGAAGATAGTCACAGGTTAGGGGGGGATTCAAATTCCTTGTGTTTACTATGGGAATCTCAACTAATTTTGCCATTTAAGATTAACCGCGAAGACTCAAGAAAGCAAGGAAGTGTGGAAGTCAAGCCGACGTGCCGTTTTGAGGAGAAGAGGAGGTCTGACAACGTGCGCTCTCCGCCTGAATGCGGTCATCCAGCGTGTGGAGACACAGCCGAGGGTATACGCTTCTGTTCAAGACGCCGGTCGTGAGTGTTTCTAGGTTCCTTTTATTAATAGTTAGTTCTAATAATTATTAGCCGCGGATGCATAAGACCCCTGTGCGGGAGAATTCGTAGGGTATATACATCTTGGAAACTTCGGTTGTGAGTGTTTACATTGTCCCAATCGAGGGATGATACCTCTAAGTCTCCACCAGTGTTACAGACAGCTTGGAATGGCTGGTTGGAAAGGGGAGATTTAATTATAGTGATGGGCACATATACCGGGCATCTGTTGTTAGTATTTTAGGGTTTTCTATCAATAAACGGTATTATGCGTTTTATTCTCTGGAAAGAGACCTCCGTTTAGTTTATAGTTCCGTTTTGTGCCAGTTTTGCACACACGGTTTTTTTTGTTTGTTGTGTGCCAGTTTTGCACACACGCTACTAACGTCCTATTTTATGTCGTTTTTACACGTACTTTATATGCGTCACATAATGTGCTGTTTTTGCACCCACTTTACAAGCTTCTTACAATGTGCCGTTTTAGCACTCACTTGATGCGTCGTACAATGTGCCGATTTTGCACTAATCTTACATGTTTTATCCATAGTGCCGTTTCTACACTAGTTTTACTTATAATCTTCTTAGTGCGGGTTTTGCACTGATCTTACTTTTTTCAAAATGGACATTTTGCGAGCTAGACATTTTGCGGAATGGACATTTTGCGAACTGGACATTTTGCGGAATGGACATTTTGCGAGCTGGACATTTTGCGAACTAGACATTTTGCGGAATGGACATTTTGCGAGCTAGACATTTTGCGGAATGGACATTATGCATCTAAAGGCTTTTTGACACTTCAGATAACCGCTTTTTGGATGTATTATTTTTGACACTTAAGATAGCTGTTTTCCTGGGTATTCCAAATTATGACAGCCAGTTTAGATCTGACAAGAGCCAATCAAATGTGACATACTAATGATTTCTCCCTTTAACAAAGTGACATTGACTTTTGATGTCTGAGCATCTACTTCTATTTACAAATATGAAATTTGAATTTATGTCACTCTTTTTCTAAATTTTGACAATGGAATTTACAACTTCGATTGATCATGTCACGATCTATTCATTTATTGTCTAACCTTTGTGAGAGTAACTAGTGAGTGTTTTTCTATTATAAAGAAGAAATGTAAGTTAGCCTTTTGATTTATTTTAGATTATAAGATTTTGATTTAGGTTCTTGAATTATTAGTTTACTATACTGAAGTTTTCTTTTTCCAAATTGGGCTCGGGGATAATTTTATAAATTCAGGATAGATGGTTCAGCATGAAAGGTTTTGATTTTACGTCTTTCATTTAGGAGGTTTATGAATGATGATGCTTGAACGCTTGCATGTTTGAATGTCTGGGTGTAATAGTTAGGGGTAGTTAGTCTATACTTACAATAACGCCAAAGCTTTCTTACTTTTAGCTAGGACTACCTTTTACTAAATCCATAAATTCAATCGACCTTAAGCTCAATAAACTTTATTATAAAACAACGATAAATTAAAAACAGTTTAATCTTCCAAATTATAAATAAAAGATAATCCTTAATTAGTTAAATTAAAGAATGGGACGATCTACATTTCTTGTAGTTTAAATATAAAATTGTATTAACCTGTGTGCGTATTCCGTGGTTGCCACGTTGCGATGTTGGCTGTTAGGGGAGGATCAAGAGAAACACGTATGTGCAGTTCAGACGTATAATGGCGACTGACTGACGCTACAAGCTAACTTATACATAACTATAATATACCTAATAGTAGGGAGTGATGTGTCACCACAGTACACCACCCCCCTTAATTTTGAAAAAAAAAATTAATGCCAAAAGTATATTTTTTTCTTATTCTTGTACATATTATTACTACATTATTTTAAGTAACAACAGTTTTTTGAAAAATTATATTATGTAAAAATTTTGTTTTTGACATTTACCTAATAAGAAACATAACAAATTTTTATTATTATTCATAGTTTGATCACAATCTTACAGCATATGGTTATAATAATTTGGTTCTTTATAATTATTTTAAATAGGTAAGTTATATAAAAAATAAACTTTGTTTGCATTACCTACAACAAGTTTATATATTTATTTTTAGAACCAAGGTGCAGTTAGAATTCTTTACCTTTCCTTCCAAATTATTTAAACTTTCTTACATTAAAATATTTAAAAGATACATCAATATAATTAGATCTACTCATAAATGAAAATAACAGTTCGATAAAGATGTAATTAGAATTACTCCAGTTGGAACTTGACACTGAAGCCGTGAAATATGCGATAAAATAATAATTATTTTCATTTATGGATATATATAATAAAAGTAAAATTAGTAAGTACATAAATGCAAAAATTATAATGTAATAATTAATTGAAAATTACAACTGTGTTGACAACTATATAATTGTTATTAAAAGGTTGAATATATTTGATCATAGTAAAAAAACATAGTATTAATCACGTATTATTGTAGCTCCAAATCTTCCGTTCCTAATATTGTTCAGAAATTAATATTTCACAAAAAAAATACATGTTAATGCAAACCGCTTTAAAAAAAATACAGTGTGAGAATATATTAGGCATGTAGGTTTACAATAAAAACATAATGTATTACAATAAGGTTTATAATTCTATAAATATAGTATTTGGTAGATACCAATAATTGCATCCAATTCTAACAGGAAGCTACAGATACATTTCGTTAGTCCAAACGAACATTACATAGACATTGAATCTATTTTATAAGATTATTTAATTACTCATGAAATATATTGGTTTAAGTGCCTTCATTTCTTTTTAATATATACTTATTATCATAAGACCATGATTGATTATACCCAATTATTAAGATAAAGGCAAATATTATAACTAAAAAAAGGATTAAAAAATTCCTAGACTTCTTATAATTAATACTATCGTATATTCTATTCTTTTATTTTCAATCCAAGGCGTAGGTACTTTTTTGACACATCTATTAATTCAATTCACTTATCATATTATTTCTTCAATAGAACTTATATACACTTACGTTTTATATCACACTCTGATTATTTTGAACTTCCATGAAACGAGACTTGTTTAAATATTTTTCTAAGATCTCTTAGATTTTATATCTGCTAATTAATTATTTGAGTGTTATTTACTATTCCTAAACACGATTGTTAACTTTTCTCAAAGAAAAAAAAATCATTCAAAAATATTTTGTAATTTACTTAGTAGGTACCTTTAAGTATCTCCAGCTCTCAGATATACCCAAAATTTATTTGACTCAACTCTACTCTTCACATTATTTATTATCATTAATTTGTCATAATATTTGTCACATTTATTTATCATATTTCTTTATCATATTCTTTTTATTAGTATATGGGCTGCACTCTACACTTCACGTTATTTATTTATCACTCATTGGTCATAATATTTGTTATATATCTTTATCATATTTCATTTATTCGTCTATGGGCTGCGCAGCCATTACAAAAAAATCGGTAGCACACTTTTATTAATTATTTTTATTTGCGGCACTACTCTACCGACCTGTCCGGACATAATTATATAATACAGGCATACTAGCCTTAAATGAGTTCCTTAGAACTTCATTTTAATATAAGGTCAATTTTAAGACTGGTGTCTCCAACGTTTTTCACGGTGGAAAACTCGTTCCGGCCATGATCAAAATGAAGGATCTGATCCTTATACGTGCCTAACCCTATTGTTACTACGTAACTAATGGGCTTGTCCTTATATTGCATATAAAATGCTTACTTTTCCTATACTTACTAAACCTGGCTTAAAAACTCGTAACGATAAACCATTTAGATAATAAAATATCAACTCTTGGTTGATCTGGCCAATCGTATTACGATAATTTATTAACTTATGATTTCCTTCTACTACAATTTTCCTAGAAAATATGCTATACTGCCTTTCAATATCCATTTTAACCTGCACTCAGTGGGACCATCTGGCTGCTATATTAGTAAGTTGCCGTACCAAATTGACTTAAACATCATATTCAGCCAAAATGATTTTTAATACGTAACTTCTAATAAGCTTTTCTTTCTTTACACCTTCTATCTTCGTCCGTGAGACTTTACAATACTCTTACGTCGGAGTAAGAGTATAGACTTCTATAGTCTATGCTGTAGAGTATGTCTTTCAAGTATATGTGTTATTATAAATGTTTCAAAATGTATAGGTAAGTAGGTAAACCAATTATTACTAAAATCTAAACCAAAAGAATTTATTTTATAAAATTAAAATAAATCTGTGAGTATGTACCTAAGTATCAGACAAAAAGACATAAGTAAGTTCACTCAAACATTTAAATTACAGTATAAATTAAATTGCAATTGACCTAATTCTATTGCTCGTGTAAGTACACTCATCTCTCAAGTCAGCAATACGGTGGCGTACATGAGTACATGATAGACAACGGCTCTGATTTCTTAGCAACTTAATGAAACAACATAATTATGTAGATAGATAAGTAGTTCATAACATCACATATCGAACATTGTTTCTATGCGTATCTGAAACACAATGTTTTTGATGCACGCTTTATTTGATCTTGGTAGGTACTGACGACACTGAACTTCTAAAGTTTCATCAACAACAATGTTCTAGAATATGAACACGTGTAAAATATTTCATTAAAATTCTAAATTCAAATAAAGGGTACCTATTCCCGTGCATATTTTTGTAAATTATCGTAATCTACTCAAAGATGCATTAAGATATTAGGGGTCTTGTAACTATAAATAACCGAAATAAGATAATTTTTAAACATATATTTAATCTGTATACAAGTTTTGACTTACCAACCAATATATATTTTTTTAACCCATAATTTAATATCATACATTATACCTGTCACTAAAATAAAACTCCTTTGTACTTGCTTACATTGAGGCGTACGTATGGATAGAAATGACTCATAACTTCTCCATTATCATTCCTTAGAGCTTGCGGGGTAAATAAAGCGTCAACGGCTTTTTGCGTTATCTGCACCTCACCTATACCTATTAATGTTTTCTTTGTATACCGTCTGTTTCAAAATACTACTGACTGAGATATGATTGAGACTACTATTGATTAATTTTCTTAGAGATCCTAAGTAAAATAAGATCAAACTGTCTTACATTTTAATTCAACTCATAAAATTAGTACATTTGGTACAAGAACCAAATATGAACCAACTTTTTGAATTTAATTATTTACTTTTTACTCTTTATCTTAACGTTAAAAAATATTGACTATCCATTTAAAGTTTCTGAATTTTATTTCATGAAATAGTTCAAAATAATATTTTGTCTTTTCTACCTTCCAAAAAAGTTCTTAGTTAAACTGACGACGCCTTGGAATGAATGAACAAACTTATTCAATACGCTTAATTATTAAGTGACTGCATAAACTACAACTAACAATGGGGTCTATAGAATTGACATTAGAATACCTAGCATTTGAGTAAATGTGTATAATTTATTATTTTTATACGAAAATATTTGTTTAACAGCACATGTATTATATGATTTAAAAAAATGTTTATAACATTCACTCATTATTTCATGTTAATAACTGTTTGTTACATAATATAAAATAACTTCACTCACTAATTATACCTCTTTATAAAGAACATGTATGCTGTCAAAAAAAATAAAAATATCTTCACTTCAACAATTTGTAAATTGAGAATTCCAATAATACGAATAATAAATCATCTGTAATTAAGTTTATTGAATATTATACGTAATCCATTTTATATTATCTTTTTTAATAAAATTATGATTATTATTTTCACAATAATTGTGTATTTAAAAAAAATTATCACACTTGAAAACGAAAAATAATGTTGTTGCTATTGTTGGTGGTTCCTTGAAAGTCTGTATCGTAAATAATGTTCTGGGGCACACTCACATGATGAATTTTAAAATAAGAAATCACTTACGGTTGGACACTGGTACTTTCTTTACACCATGACACGCCGACGTCACTGATGATCACGCTTCCCTAACTTTCACAACCTGGGAAGTATTTCCACATGTTGTAAATTGGACAACACTTCAGCCTGCCGCATCCACTTCCGTCTCGTACAACCTCCCGGCGCCCTGCTTACTCTGCACATCTTATATTTTCACCATCAACATCCGACTCCAACAACCTCCCGGCGCCCTGCAAATCTGCTCATCATATTTTCGCCATCGACATCTGACACCAACTTTCTCCCTGCGCCCTGCAACTCTTTCTTCAATCCATTGCATCTGACTGTTTTCTACTCCTGTATCATCACGTCATGTATTCTTTTATTTAATATCTGGTATTTGAATTCAATTTAGGTTAATTTATCTCAATTGGATTTTCTTCTTTCATTGTTAATTTAGATACCAATAGGTTATATTATAGGTAGCTTCTGTACAAATGTACCTATGTCATATCACAAGTATATATGCTTTATTTCTCGGCAAAAAATAGTTCACTTTCACATAAAAATACATATTAAAATATAGGTCCCATAGTTAGTAGATAGTCCGCTTTACAAGTCACGTTGCAGTAATTTGACACTGCAGCACTCGTCCACTGGCGACATTCTTAGTCCGTGGGAACAAAGTTCACTGTTCGAATGGTTCGAAAAAACACTCAAAATTGTTCTTTAACACTTCGACTCCCCTAAACAACCAACCACATCAGAAACCACAGCTCAGCACTGCCAAAAAGCAGCGCTGGCAGGGTCGCCATGCGATGTTGGCTGTTAGGGGAGGATCAAGAGAAACACGTATGTGCAGTTCAGACGTATAATGGCGACTGACTGACGCTACAAGCTAACTTATACATAACTATAATATACCTAATAGTAGGGAGTGATGTGTCACCACAGTACAACGTGCGTACAGAGGTTGATTGGGGCAATAGAGTAGGCATGTACATTCTACACCTGATCTCGAACCAGGGGTATATGGTGGTGTTAGTGGACACAAACTCTAGTATCACAAGATAGCTCCTAGGTTCTCGGTTTGTTGTTGCAACCAGATACACTTACAGTTATCTAGTACAGAAAGCCCAGTGTTGGGGTAAGTCGCTTCCCTGCCCTGGTGCACGTAGTGGGAAGCGATGATGCCTCAACAAATACATACATCTCCAAGGGTATGGCCCCCCGCTCATTACTCTATTGTTCGCCTTCTGGGTTTCTAAACAATGATTGTCCCCAAAATACCTTTTGGCCTTAGGTTATGTGGTTGCTCAGTCTCTGGACTTTGAGCTAGCTAGGCAGGTAGATAAGTAGAATACGGGTTGGATGGTCACGGGGATTAGCCCCGGGGTTACCATGAACCGGGTCTTCCTGGACCTGGTTCCCCAACCTCGACCCCTTTTAACTTGCTTCCTAGTGAAGCGTGATTAGCTTTGTTAGTTTCCTCATTATTAGGAATATTTGACTTTCTGGCTTTCAACTACAGTATCCTGAGCGTCGTGTAAATTCAAAATTCTTTGGGTTGTTTAGGTATATCGTATGAGAGTGTCCAGGCTTCTTTGGACGGTGGTGTAGGTTGGAAGGTGAGCCCCGTACTCCTGTAGAATCCACAATTCAACATAAAATGTTCTCTCTCTCTACATCTCAAGTAAAACACTGCTCCACTTCGTAAGAATCTATGAGTTACTATTATCATCACAACGTATTCCTAACTTCTTTGACGATCACATACATATTTGGCCATATTATTATGGATGCAGCAAGAGCTGAATCATCACAATACCAATGGCAAAATATAAAGAGAATCGGAACCCAGAAAGATTAAAGTTACGTACTAACATTCCTTGTCATGTTCTATATATTAGCTGGCCCCCTCAAATTTGCTATTTCGTAGTATATTGTCATTTTAATCTGCCTAAGAATAGACGTTATATCATACCCGGGATTAGCCCGCCATGATCACATCACGCAGCGTCGCATACATTATCCTTGCTATAAAATTATAATGGCGTCCCATCGTCGTCGCTTCAATTTATGTGTTACCGATTTATTAACGTTTTACGTCCTCTCGTGAAAGGATATTGCTACTCGTTGACGAGACTCTGTTACGTGTATCACGTGATCCTATACTTACTTACCTGCTTGTTTACTAAGGTCGTTTTACGGCCCTTCTTTGTTAAGCCTGGTTCCATTAATATGGTAATGTTTAATGTGATCATAAAAAGTAGCATTTACTTTCAGTAGGTTTTAAAACAATTCATATTATTCGTGACATAACATGATAAAGATGTATCACTAGCAGCTATTTCGATTGATGTTATTCCATTATTAGAGCTACATATTAAATAATAAACTACATGGGCCCCTTTTATTGACTTTTTTATCTGCTTCACAATCAGTCAGTATGAATTTGTCTCCAAAGATGTTATCCTACCAATGACGGCCCTAATACATTATAATAATGTATAACATCGGACATGAACATAAATTGAACGCTACGTCAGATCTGAGAGATTAGGTTTTAACGACGTAGCAGTTGCTACGAGCCGACAACGAGCCGTAGATAGTCTACGAAATTCTAATAATAATTTAGCCAGCTCACTGAAAATGGTTGGTTAATTCTTTTTTTCGAGGAAATGAGCTATATAAATAAAACGAAATATTAATATTAATTCAATACTGTTGTATCAGTTGTATCCTACCTACTATTAATCCTGAATATACCTGAAATAGTTCATAAGGCATCGGAGATACCTACTTATGTTTGTGAGTTTGTTGCCGTGTGATGCCGGCTTAGAAATGCCATGTGATGCCAGCTTAGAATAGCATCACCCCATTTATTATCCATGGGTGTCGTAAGAGGCGACTAAGGGACTCGAGGGTTGGACGTGTATTGCTATTTTAGGCGATGGGCTGACAACCTGTCACTAAAGTGATACACAGTTATCTGATTGACCCTCAAACTTTTGTCAGACTTGGTTTTAATATCCGTTTTACGGCCGTTAACGCTCTGCCTACCCCGTAAGGGATATAGGCGTGATTTATGTATGTATGTGTGTATGTACTGTTGTCTCCTACCTACTATTAATGCTGAATATACCTGAAATAGTTCATAAGGCAACGGAGATACCTACTTATGTTTGTGAGTTTGTTGCATAGGTGCAAAGTTCCCAACTTGTGGTTTCGATAGTTTGTCTAACTTGTTTGTTTCATGAAAGCAACACGCTACGTTTAACTACCAACAAACTTGCCGCTAAGTATTCGCATATTCATCATCATCTTAATATTATTAAGAGTAAAGAAGCTCAGAGTAAATAGGTTCTAAGGTTTCACGATTTAGGGTTTACTTACTTATTACATACATTTTTGCTTAGCTAGGTAAAAATATTCTTGTTTACCGGTTTTTTAAATAGTTATATTAACATGTACTGTATTCTTTTAGAAGCTACGTTTTCTATTATAATAATTTACCGTTTGCTCACAAAAAAAATGTTTATATTATTTAAAGGACCTCCAAACCTTTTTTGTCAACTATGTTTATAATTTTTCTTCTTTTTTTCTCATGGGAAACCAAGTGCTCCAACAACACGATGAACCCTGGTAACAGAGTTAATATGTTTACAAGACTGTTTGTGTCCTGAACAAGCAAATTAAATATATGTGTCGATATTTTAACTATCAAATATTAAAAAAGAATCAACGTCAAGCTTCGAGTCTAATGTCTTTAATACCTAAGTACCGTATTCTCGGCATAACATATTTCAAAACCACATGTAACGTCAGATTATGTTCAGAAATAAATTATATTCACGACAAGTCTGTTTGTTATCAATAGGGAAGGCCCATGACCAGCAGTGTTAAAGTTAATAAGTTAGTTAACAGTAGTATTTCAAATAAGCTGTATAACTTGAAGCTCATAGCACCCACATCCTAAATATGGCATTGATTCATTCCCCCACTACCGCGGTTCAGCCGGTTGTTGAGCGCGGATCAAATGTTATCCGTCGTATACCGCGTTATCCTGGATTTACGTAATAGCTTCAAATGTAAGCCCGGCTCGAGTATATATTTCTATCAGCTCCCTGTATATAAGTAAATTCTTCGAGTATATATTTTTTCTAATTTTTATGCTCTTTCTACTGCATACCTTAATACTTTTCATTTCATAAACTGACTTCTTTGTCCAGCTATAAGCGGTTTATTGTAAAAGTAAAAACTCATATTACAGTCAAAGCAAAAAGACATTTTATGCTCATGCGATGGACGCCCACATTTGCAATAATAAAGCTCCTCTCTTTAAATTGTTCGGTTAATTGCTGAAATATTGTATAAGTGGGTGCGAAAATGTCTTTATCATGAGCACACCTTTAATAATAAGATCAAAAACATGTTTTCTATTCGTTTAACATGTTTCTTTCGGTCGCTATGGTATTAGACGAATACCGAATATAATATAATATGTGTGTGTATGTGTGTTTAAACGCAAATGTGTGTGGAGTTTACAGTTATACAAACATATATCACGCTTTTATCCCTTGCGGGGTAGGCAGAACATAAACGGCCGCAAAAAACGGTCATTTACGCCACATCTGATAGTTATCTCAATTAGGTATCTAAAATTTGACGTTAGATGAGTTAAATCATTATCACAGATGCTTCGTTCGAATGATTCAAATCCGTGACCCGTATTTTTCTGTCAACAGCCAATATTAAATTGAAAACTTATTTTCGATAAAACTCAGATTTCCTGGTCACGGAAAATGAAGCAAATTTACATTATTCAAAGTGAAGGTATACAAAAAACTTAATAAGCAGTACCGACTTACATTAAAAGTTACAAAGTTTTTCTTTCTCAATATTTTTTCCATTCCACTAAGTCGTAGTATCCAAGGTAAGTTTATCTTGGAGCAAACTCGGAACTACAATCGGGGCTCTCTGTTTCTAGTTGAGTGAGTGAGTAGTTGGTAAAGTGTGGAGCAGTGAGCTGTTTCCCTCATCCAAGCAGCCGGCAGCTACCTCCGGAACAATCGCGTGGAGCACTCTTCATTCACAAGTTGGTAAAAGCTCCACTTTGACAACTTTTCTAGAAAAGCGGTGAATAATGAAAAGTAGTGAACAAATTTATGGCTCGCAGCTAAAAATTTGTTAACAGCGTGGCTGGAGGAAAGAATAAAGTAATGGCGTAAATACGAGTAATCTCAGAAACAAAAGGTGATTTAATTACGCTGAAAATTATGAAACTGCTAGAGGCCCACTCCGTGATTTTTTATCCGTTTTCCCGAGAGATTATTATATTTTCCCGTTCTAAAAATTATCTGTCAGTAATATTGGTACGTACGCAAATGGTTGCGGAACAAAGCTTCGTATTTAATATCTATTTTTTTAATTGTATAAATGTAACATCATGTGCAAAATTTATTTGATGTCATAACAAATATCAAATTCAGCAGGTTATGCCTATTGTTTTTTTCTATACATGAATTCGTTACATCTATACATTACTGTACAAACAGTAATGCTACACCTACTACAAACTCTATAGCAGTGTGGCTCCGCCGTAGCTGAATTGCTATGGCGTCGCTTAGTTGCTACGCCGTAGCTGAGCTGCTACGCCGTAGCTGAGTTGCTACGCTGTAGTTGAGTTGCTATGCCATAGCAGCAGTCCAAGCAGATCAAACTACTTTCCAAGCTTAGCATTATTTTTAAAGACTTACGAAAAGTCTTTCAAAATGTTAATACCAATCTGAGCCAATATTTCAAGAGTACGAAAAACAATTATGCCGTGTGATGCCGGCTTAGAATAGCATCACCCCATTTCTTACCCATGGGTGTTGTAAGAGGCGACTAAGGGACTCGAGGGTGTGTATTGCAATTTTAGGCGGCGGGCTGACAACCTGTCACTATAGTGATACACAGTTATCTGATTGACCCTCAAACTTTTGTCAGACGTGGTGTTAATATCCGTTGAACGGCCGTTAGCGCTCTGCCTACCCCGTAAGGGATATAGGCGTGATTTATGTATGAATGTATGTACGAAAAACAAGAAATGGAAGAATAATGAAATAAGACTACGATATAAGATTTTATCTGAACCATGTTTATCTTACATCCACAGAATACCTAAATTCAAACGATATAATACCTAGTTATCTTGAAGGTATGGAATGTTAATGGATCACAAACAGAGCTTTTATTTCGAGGAAATTATCTTCTGGCGGGTGCGTAACGTTTGTTATAACAACAGATACTATATTTTCAACTGTGGCAATGCTACAATACATATCACTCACTTGATATAATTCTCATTTCGTAAAAATTTACTTCTCATTATATTAGCTTATTTTCTTAGCATTTCATTAAATAATATTATATGATTTCATATTCTTTAATAATATTATACAATTTCATATTCTGCTCAAATATTACCAGATAATTTAAACAGTGAAATTTAACTAGTGACCGATAGCAAAAACTTAAGTCGGGCTGGTCATAAGGAAAAACTTTTCAAAAGGAACAAAGATCTAAATTTGGCCCTCCCAAACAAAATTGCAAATCAGCTTAAATTAGTTACCTACTATGGAAACACAAAATATCTTTATCATATTTCAACCTATCCTTGAAATAGCCGACGGCCGGTGATTGAACACGGGACCTAAGGAGTACCGTGCCACCGCTCTTCCACTAAGCTACCGGCACCCTGGTACTGGAACGGTACTCCACAGTTCCCGGGGTCGATCCCAGGCCGTTGCTAACACTTTTTAAATTTCTTATTTTCATTAAAAACCAATGTGCATTCTTTTATGCGGCCGATGTGGCGCAGTGGTATTGCCTGCGACGCAAAGGTTACGGGTTCGATTCTCGGTGGGACACTCACACAATTGATATTTATCACTTTGTGAATTTGTTTCCGGTCTGGTTAGGACATTGCGTAGTGAACCACCTGATTGTTCGAAAAGAAATGGTTCCGTGCTTCGGAGGGCACGTTAAGCCGTTGGTCCCGGTTGCTGTCTATGATTACTTAGACGGCGGTCGTTACACAACCATGGCAGAGGCCTACTAGTAGTAGTAGGCGGTTGAAAAACTCTGACACCAGGGTTCATCGGGTCGTTGGACGACTCGATGTGACACACGAAAAGAGAGAAAGACATTCTTTTATATGTCAATTAAATTGTATTACGTGTTGTTATCTATAAACACAAAGCGCCAAACTACGAGTACTATGTACTTAAAATGAACCTGTCATTTTATAAAAAGTTATGTAATGAATTTTTATGACATTTAATTAAATTAATATCTTCCATACAAAATTACGTGACGTAGGCAGTGATGTTGTTTCATAGAATGTTGCCATTTTTATCGGTTCCCAATAAACTTATATTTTAGAACTCTACATGCCCATTTTCATACACCTAGTATTTGCTGAGAGTAATAAGGGAAAAAAAGTATTACAATCTCGTTAAAACTTCTGCAAATGGTTTTCACCAAGAAGAAAAAAGTCAACCCAATACCGCGCCGGGAGCGACTGCGTGTAATTTCATGCAAATGAATATTAACATGCACTCGGCTGCACTAAGGTGAATCGCAGACGCTCCTGGCGATAAGCGGGTCATGACAGCTGCCATGCAAATGACAAACTGTGACAGCCGCAATTTAATGCGGCGACGTATTTCTTGATTTAAGAGTATTTGCAAAATTAACCTAACGGCAGGATTCGAAGCTGCGACTTCGCTATCAATGACGTGTCTTATCCACATGCAATAATATCCGAGTAAAAAAACTCAAAATATAAAAAACAGGTTCCAGTAAAACACCGGTAAACTATGCAGTGCGTGTGAGAACCACCCAACTGCAAGGATGCAGTTTGGTGTCGCCGTTTGCGGTCGAGTAGTTTAGTAGCGAGTTTTAATCTCGCCCGAGTGTAATGAGCTCTGGAGGGTTGAGTGAAATTGCGGTGGAGCTCACGTCTTAAATGTAGGTGATTACAAACTTAGGTACCTACTGCGTATTATTTAGTTTTCTTAGTATTTCATTTTGGCTTCGGAGATAGTAAACAAAATAAGAAACAAGTGAAAAAAATAAGAAACAAGTGAAAGGGCGCATTACAGTTTCTTTCTGATAAACGAATTTCATTTTTAACTAGAGGCCAACTCAAAGGTTTTTCTCACTCCTGTTAAGCATCCATCCATCCGTAGTTTTAACGCGTATTTAGTTTGAAATTCTGGTTTTTAAGAAAACCGTAGAGTAATAAACAATTCCATCTTTACCCCGGTTCGTCAGCGCAGGATTGTTTAGCTCTGTCGCGTTCGTAGTTCACAACATTCCGCGCGATATGAAACCAAGAAAGTTTGTCGACTATTTGCCCTCTCTTGCATTTTCCACCCGTACGGGAACTTTTGAAATAAGTACGTTGTGGTAAAATTTCAATGAGCGACTAGACGTTAATGACTATCGACTAGCTGCATGACACTTTTTAACTGTTTCTTTTACTTCTCCACCTTTTCCTCCCCAATCAACAAGGTAGCGTAATGCTTAGAGAAAGTTGGCCAATTTCGTCCATATCAGCCCTTTAGAACATGATTTTTATCAAGTTATTTCACTTTCAATGTTGCCGTTCAACGCCTTAATTTAATCATCATTTGACTGAAAATGCAAATAGGTCAATTCAATTGTTTGTGTTAGTGTTTCGGTGATGAAGCCACATTCCATTATTTATGCTAACTGCCTGCCGTGTGTCCGCGTGTGGCTGGATCACGGCTGGATGGATCACCAATTACTCAATACATTTTTGACTTATGTAAATGAAACTAAACGCAAAAAATTTAATGTAAAATGTAATAATGTACTTGGAAATGGTGATTGAAGTAGGAGAATCAAATAGTCTAGTATCAGCAACTTCTTGAACTTTATAAATTAAAGCTATGTGGAAGCTACAAATCTGCATTATTTTAAGTAGGAGACTTTGTTTTCGCTGCCCTGCGTGATTTGCGTCGTAGTTTCAGTTATGATAATTAGCAAATTAAGCACGTTATAATCCGGAATCAACGTTTTTCCAACAAACTTGCCGTCAAGATATCTACTTACTCTTCCACTGTCTACCGCGGTCAGACGGGTGCTATTCGAGGGTTTCATGTGTATTAAAATTGTAGGCGACAGGCTTTTTTTTTGGGCACACAGAACAGTTCAGTAGATGTGCCATTGTTTGAAGAGAGGCACCACATGCACACACGTTGTTCGTACTGTACCCGTTTGAAACGGCCCTCAAGTATTTGTCAGAGGTGGCGATAGCGACCGTATTTTAACGGCCCTTATTGCTCTGCCTACCCGGCAAGGGATAAAGGCCTGATGTATGTATGTCTGTATGAATGTATATAATGATATAATGTGAACCGCGCTCAACGGTACTATGATGTTGGTTTAAGCGACTTATTTATAAAACCCACATCATAAATGATATTTGTTCATTTAATACAACGCTACTATACACTGAAAAAAGTAACGAGATAATATTTTGATGTGTAAGTATTTAACTCGTCTCTTATTTAATAACTCGATAGTTATCTTATAACTTAACACACCATTGAGAGACCTACTACCCTTGACAACTACAGAACGCCGTCCGGCTATTAAATTGCATCGCAAAAGTTCAACTGATCTATTTTGCTTTATCACAGTTCACTGACAGTGTTTTCCAGAGGTAAATATTGGTTACTTTCGTGCAAAAAGATTCGTAATCGTCGATTTGTATTCAGTTCAGTCTTTTTACTTTTAGATGGAGTTGTTGAAAAAACGTTGATGTTGTTTTGCCACGGAAAAAAATATTGATATCAGTTTTGCAATCAGAAAACAATTGATTCTCTGAATCTTGATTTTTTGATTGTAAAGATAATTATAATATTTGTAAACTTGGGTACTAGAAAATAAATTAGATGATTTTGAATAAAATATCAAGAAATGCGTAATAAAAAAAATCGTCTCATAATTTTTGTATTGGAAATTCGTTAGCAGTTGCACAGGGTAGACAAAAAGGTTGGGTGCGCTTTATGGAATGTTAATATCTCGTCTTATTACGGTTCAACCAAAGCAAGTTATAAAAAATAAGTAATGACATAATGCAAATTTTTTGATTAGGCATAACAATACGCGTGACAAACTTTGACTATTATTAAACACCTCGCTCGCAGTCTAATATCCCCCATTATATGACAGTTGTATTAACTACTAATAAAGGATAAATACGGAGACTTGTGGATTTCATAATAAAATGCTTGGAAACCACTATCATTTTAAAACATTTATATAAATACAAGATCTAGTAAAAAAATATACAGCTTCCAAAGCCAAACATAAGTACTTTTTTGGTAAACATTTTAACTGACCATGCCTGCAAAATTGTACGTCTCCGTATTCAATATGTTCGTACATCTGTAAACCAGTAAAGAAAATAATACCGTGTCACTATCTGTTTAACAATCCTTGACATTGAGCAGATAATATTTTATAAATTAGATTGAAGGAATCAAGGTTCAAAGGAATTTGCTGTGTTGAAGACTAAGTGAGGGTCACAAATTAAGTTTCCCGAGAAAATAAGGTTTCCACTCGATTTGGGACAAGGGTAAATAAGGAGATTCAACGTGTTTAGATTTTTGATGGTTATTCTGAATTTCACGGTTTTGCTCTTCATTAGTAATTTGTTTTATAAACTTATGTTTTACAATTAATTTATCAGATACCTAGAGTTGGTTTTGACAATTGATGTTTATTTAAATTAATTGGATAAATACTCATAACTATTGTTGTCGGAAAATATCAACTTAAAAATTTGTACCAATAATGTAAAACGAAAAACAAACATTTTAATTTATTAACGATAATGTTTAATAACTTGTTATTTCCTGTTGAGAATAACAAATTGAAAGTCTGATTCTTACTGATCTATGGTTGCTTTAAGAAATATTGCGAGCAATTTGAAAGAATGGTGGTATAGTCAATGTGCCCTGTTTACTACTAAAACTACCATCACGGCGCTAACTCTAGATATTAAATGCATTTCCTGGACGGAATGGAATCACGTCCGATGCTCAAGTTTATTAGATTTCCATTCATCATCGCCACTCGACAACTTGCCAGTCAACGTGTGCGAAATAAATGTTTGCGCAAATGGAATTTATCTCCCAGTGCTATTCGAATTTCAAAATTCAATAATTCTGCATAAAGGCTTGTACCCACTCGCGCGCGGATTGAGTGATTGAGCGAATGAGAACGAGTGAATGGATTCCATCGGAAAGAGCGCTGTTTGTGTAGAACGCATTGGTATATAGCCGTCTCATTCTCCCGAGGCCAGCTGATATTATTTCTGTGATTGAATTGAACGTTAATCTGGTAGCGAATAAGATTTACCCATAGTTCATAAAGATAGGTACTTATCCTTTTGTAAATAAACCAAAGCAGATGTATTATTATCCAAGTTTTATATATACTTTCAATAACTACGGACTAATTTCTCCTTAACTATATAAACAAGTACAGAAGGAGTAGAAAAAAGAAAGTAAACATTAAAATTTTCTAAATTGCCGAAGCAAAATACCGACGCAAAATAAAATTACCTACACCGTAGTAGTGTGCAAGCACAGGCGGTTAACTTTTGAATATTACCGCAGTTTCCGCAAACTGCGGTGATATTTACGACGTAGTGGTGCGGAGTAGTGGGTTGTTGGTGACAACACAAAGAACTTTAAGCCATCCAAGTATACTGCAAAAGACAAGGCTCTTGAGGTTTAGCTGCTCTACATTTGTTTAATCAACTTTTATAGTTCAGTACGGCTGGCATTTTTTGGGGGCATTTATAAACAAAAAATCTACACAATCTTATTTTTGTACGATTGCGTAACAAGGTACTTTTTGTGTATTATTTAAGATTGCTTAAATTTTTCATCAAATGTATAATAGCTATAATAATTACTGTAGTGTAAAATATACCATAATGGTACATGTGACAGTCTAAACATGTAAAAACCCAGTTTGAGTCCTTGTAATCCACTGCAAACGAAAGTATGTTAGAATAAATCTAAAATGAGACAAATAATAAATCGGGTTCAGCCAATAGTATTGAAACCGTAAGCCAAATATAAACGACATAAATATTTATGTAACATAAAAAGCTAGCCAAACAGTTACTTTGAATACCATAATTACTGTAAGGTTCGAAAGTTGAAAACACTCTAGTGTATATAAGCAGTTCAGACGCGTAATTTTGATAAGGTACTTCGAAGGTCATGTCACTCAAATATTATTTATGCACAAATTAGTTCCAACTTTTTGGAATGGCAGCATAGCATCCTCTTATTTCTCCTAAAACCCTTTTAATGTCTTCAAACTCCAGGTTTCCGAAAGCTTTCACAAAATGCCCACTTTCTAATTGTCTGAGGACAATTTCAAAAGGTGAAGAGCAGATTGGCCTTCAAAACTTTGCACAGAGTATAATTTCAGACATTTAACATTCAACTCGGAACAATGACTGACTTTGGACTTTGTAGAGATGTGTTGGTATGCTTGTACCCGCATTTCCTTTACTCTTTTCCATGATATATAAAGTCCTTTGTTTGCTTTAGTTGATATTTTGTCACAGAGCACCCAAATTTATTATATATTTTGTTTTCTCCGCCCGAGCCGATTTTCTATTAGGACAATACAAAATTGTTATAAAAAAAAGATTTTTTTTTTTACAATGACCGATCATGACGTCAATAAGTGATAATACTACCCTACATTGAATAAAGTTATTTCATTTTCATTTTTCATTTTCAAAGGTCATGCGCTGTCACCGCTCGTGCGCGACTTCTTTTCTCTTTGATATATTCAATTATAGAGAACATGACAATTGGCCGTGTAATGCCGGCTTAGAATAGCATCAACCCACTTTTCCTGTAGGCGTCGTAAGAGGTGTCTAAGGGACTTGAGGGTGTTTATTGCAATTATAGGCGATGGGTTGATAACATGTCACTATGGCGATACACAATTTTCCGAATGACCCTCAAATAATGTCAGACGTGCCGAAATTGTCCGTTTTTGCGGCCGTTTGACGCTCTGCCTATCCCGCAAGGGATAATAGGCGTAATATGTGTTTTTATGTATGTATGACAATTGTGAACGTATAAACGTGTATGTACGGGGAAGGCACAAGTCCAGTAGACTGACTGACTACAGTGACAGCCGTTGCAAATTTTTTCGTGATTTACGGCCGTTGCGATTCTGTCTACCCTGCTAGGGATATAGGCATGATATTATGAAGAATAAATAAAATAATTGTCATCTTCATGAACAGATGTACGACGGAAATTCCGTAACTTTGGCGTGACACATACTTCACTTACCCCGTTCTATAGATGCTTGTTTATGTGCTCATCATTATCATTAAACTTTTGTCATTAATATTTAGCGCGTTGTCAGGTGTCGCGTCATTATATTGCTCCCTAAAAGTGTAACTACCTTTATTGTGTCGTAAACTCATAAATAATCTACTCAGTTTAATTATCTTTGAACAAAGCTTTACGTAATACATTATGAATGATTTAGTAGGGTAGTAGAAATGTTAAAATTATTACTTTTATGAATCTAGTGGCAGCGACAGAAAATTTAAGCACTGGTTTCACATACGATAAATACTTGTCTTTTATTGATGTTTAGTATACAACAACGGTACTATCGCGATCGCCACCGCTGCCTCTTACTTCACTCCTGGATTTATGAAAATGACCTAATTCCTACCTGCGTCTGCGTCAATCTGAATCCCAAACTTGCATTACCCCGCTTCTGGCTCACGTAACAGACGTGACAGACTGCTAAGTACCCGAATCGTCGACCCTTGTATTTTCTGTTACATATTTTATCTTCATTACATCACACTCTCTCGTAGTTAGGCGGTTTTCCCGCTTGTCATCAGTTGTTGCGTATTTCTAACGCACCGTAACGCGTGCGTCTATCAGACGAAAAAAAATTACGAAATTTTATCTTAGTGCCATACAACTACGGTTACGATGTGTTTACGGAAGCGCAGCACCGTAAACGCACGGTAGCCGTATTTGCATACATCTAACTGTCGCATGCGTTACGGTGCGTTAAAAATACGCATCGACGAACGACAAGTGGGAGAACTACCATGTTGGTTGAAACATTTTGTAGGAAATACTAGAAACGATTTTTTACTTGAGATTTTCATTTTAATCTTAAGTTCTTTGTGTATGTTGTATGTACCTAAATAATTCTCTCCTGCATTTTAAACTGCCACCTACTAAAACCCCCTTCTACGATAAATGCTTTTATTTACTGCGATATATGAACGACAAACTTATATGAATTCTGCTTTCAAAACGACTAGCTCTGCAGTCTAAGGTCAAAACTTCAAAGTTATTAAAGACTGCAGAACGCATATAACATAAAATTTGAAGTTATTTACTTGAAGCAGTTTATTTATTTTATCTGCATATGCAAACTTTCGTTACAATCAGGCTAAACAAATTCTGCAAGTGCAAGTCTACACAGCGCATTGCATTTAAGTTTAAGTCCTACACTACTTTATCAGCTTTCAATAATACATTTTTTCTATCAAACAAGACTGAAAAATAATGACCTGTTTATCTTCCAATAAGAGTTCGGGACTTACGGCACAGATGAGTGCTTAAGATACGCAATCGCTTTCACCGTGCCCTCCCCCTTCTTCCATACGAGACTTTCCCAAACTAATCAGCACTTTGATTAAGAGCTAGAAACTTGAATTCGTGACTCCTTTTTGATGCTTTTTTATATTTTATGTCTTTATTACTCTTCGTATCTTTGGAATGATAGGGACCTGTCGCACTACTAAAAATTGGCGGATGATAAAAAAGATTCGAAATGAGAACTTGCAATTTTGATGCCTAAAATTTTATATAAAAGGCTGACTTAATTTAATTTCCAGTACAGATAATTAGCCAGTTGGTGCTATATTTACACTGCAGCAGGGAGGGACGACGCCTGCAGCAGTATTCAATTTTTCAATTATATTGCGTCCGGGAGCCGACGGCTTCAATAGAAACTGCATTTCGTGTTACTGTATGCGGTTTTTGGCTTCAGTCTGTGCGATATTTGCTTCCGTTTATTTTATACGTGTATCTGAGGACCTCTTTCGCCAAGCCAAGACTGCAAATTTGCACCTTGAAACTAAATTCTACATACATACATACATATATCACGCCCACAATCCCCCGCGGGGTAGGCAGAGCGTAAACAGCCGCATAAAACGGACATTTACGCCACGTCTGACAAATATTTGAGGGTTATTCGGAAAATTGTGTATCGCTATAGTGACAGGTTGTCAGCCCATCGCCTAAATTTGCAATACACACCCTCAAGTCCCTAAGTCGCCTTTTACGACTCCCACGAGCAAGAAATGGGGTGATGCTATTCTCAGCCGGCAACACACGGCAAACTAAATTCTGAGTTTAACTATATTAATATGTAGGTACGATTTTATAGGGATGTAGGGATTAACACACACACATACACATATCACGCCTGTAATCCCTTGCGTGGTAGGCAGATTGTAAACGGTCGCGAAAAACGGACATTTACGCCACGTTTGACAAATATTTGAGGGTCATTCGAAAAATTGTGTATCACTATAGTAACAGGTTGTCAGCCCATCGCCTAAAATTGCAATTTACACCCTCGAGGCCATTTGTCGCTTCTTACGCCTCCCACGGGAAATAAATTGGGTGATGCTATTCTAAGCCGGCATCACACGGCAAATGTAGGGATAAACATATTAGAAATAGCACACAATAATTAAATTTTTCCCTTTGTACGAGCCCATTTAAATAAATTTGAGAGGCACCAACTTGTTTTGATAACTTGTACGTCTTATTTTTCTTATTAGTGAATAAAAAATACATTGTCGACTTTAGAACGCTTAAATCCACCCGTCGAACAAACCATTTTTTTTTTTACGAAATATCTATAAATAGCAACATAGAATCGATTTCCCGTGTGATGCCGGCTTAGAATAGCATTACCCCATTTCTTGCCCATGGGTGTCGTAAGAAGCGACTAAGGGACTCGAGGGTGTGTATTGCAATTTTAGGCGATGGGCTGACAACCTGTCACTACAGTGATATACAGTTTATCTGATGAACCTCAAACATTTGTCAGACGTGGCGTAAATGACCGTTTTTACGGCCGTGTATGCTCTGCCTACCCCGCAAGCGATTATAGGCGTGATGTATGTATGTATGTATGTAGAATAAAATTGAACAGGAAATGAAAAATATGTTGTAAATGTATTTCACTCAAGCGAATGAAACGATTACGTTTTTCTAACACCTTGATGTTTACATCGTCAAACATACATACATACGACAACTGCCAATAATAGGATAGAAGAAATACTCGAACGAATTTCCCTATTACGAGAGTGTGTTCTTCGTATAACGTAAGTAAAATTTCCTGGAATATCTTATCTTAAGAAATTTATACGTGGAAGGTCATTCATCCTTGGCAGAGAAGGCCATCAAAATCTATCTGATATTTGTACTACAATGTTCGTAGCATCATACTACATTGTGTCTCTGTCAAGTTTCACAATAGCAGAGATTGCGGTTTGCTCCAATAGACATTATTCTTAGCAATTTCATATATTACGCTGGCAGTAGTTCCGCAAAAAAACGGCAAAAGTTTATACAATACAACTAGCGCATACTGAGTGGTCTCTTTTAAGAAGCGTCCATTTTATGAATATTACTTTTAAAAGTTGAAATTATTTGTTATAATGTAGATAAATAATATGAACTTCTTTCAGTATGATACTTTACTCATGGAAGCTTTTGCAAATTAGCGTTCAAATAAGAGTGAGAATGAGTTAGTCCAATGACCTAGACTAGAGTCAAGAGCAAACCCATCATAAAAAAAATAATTAAAAAACATGAATAGGCAGCCAAGCCACTTACTCAAAATATGTAGAACACGACACGTGTTTTTACAAGAATATAATCAATAAAAACGTTGAACGACCTGTAAACTTCTTCAGTCTAGTATCTACAACATAATGTAACAAATAGGTACTTAGTTTTTAGCATATGGTTTATTTTGCTGCGATAAATAATTATGTACGTTACCAAAATTTATTGTCGTGACAAAATATT
This sequence comes from Tuta absoluta, assembly GCA_027580185.1. Taxonomy (NCBI): domain Eukaryota; kingdom Metazoa; phylum Arthropoda; class Insecta; order Lepidoptera; family Gelechiidae; genus Tuta; species Tuta absoluta. The sequence continues at coordinate 331,697 of JAQAHW010000020.1, forward strand.
TCCCGTCACGTAGAAAGCAGCTCTATATATTTGTTTGTTTGCGTTTTCGATAAAAGTTGTACTAATATTGAGTGAGAGGGCGCAGAGAACAAACAGCACACACTCTACGTATTTGCTCAGTCTGCTTCACGGACGGTGTCCGGTGAATCGCGCTCCAACTCTCCGACGGGATACTGTTTCACTGACTGACGTGTGATGACGTCATCATTTTGTTCTGTGCGTTCATATCTGCATTTTTCAAATGCTACAGTAGCGTAAACCTACGCCACACCGAGTACAACCAGGCTATTTTGAAAAAATATCAGAAAGTGATAATTTTTTTTTTTGTTGCCTTGTGATGCTGGCTTAGGACAGCATCACCCCATTTCATTTCCGTGGGAGTCGTAGGAGGCGACTAAGGGACTCGACCGTGTATATTGCAATTTGAGGCGATGGGTTGACAATCTGTTACTATGGCGATACACCGAATGACACTCAAATGTTTGTGAAACGTGGCGTAAATGTCCGATTTTACGGCCGGTTACACTGTGCCCACCCCTCAAGAGATAGGCGTGATATGTGATAAATTTTTAGCAGCATTGAAACGTAGTTGATTTACCTACATTGTGTATGAAACCGAAAACAAATATTAAGTATGTAAAGTATGCGACGAATGAAATTGGGTGTAACACTGTGATAAAACATTTTAAAAAACAACGAGGATTCGAACATTTCAAGTTAATGAACCACAAAACAAAGCGTTTCTATCTTAAGAGAAAAAAAAAACAATTCATACGTTCGTGTAAAAAACATTTCCTTTAATACTGGTTATGAAAAAATATGCGATGAATCACTGATCTTCCAACGGAGTAGTTACTTAAACCAATTTAATTGGTTAATTACATCACAATGGAAAATCAGAAAGTTATTTAATGCCCTAAAGATATCTAAGAGTTTATTCTTTTTCAGTGATTGTGCAATAGAAGGAAAAGTCCTGTAACCAACTAAAACAATTGTGGTTCTCAATTTATTTTATTGCATATCATACAAAAGGCGGGCCTAATGCCACAAAGCATTTTTTACCGGCCAACCAGGGGGTAAACAGAGAGAAAAAGAAGCGGGTGCACTAGGAAGTAAGAATGAAAAAATAAAATAAAGGAAAACATGTATTCATTGGGACTAAGTTATATTTTATTTTAATTTTTGTTTATCAAAACGCTCCAAAACGCTTAGACCGATTTTCAGACTCAATCGACATAAAATTCAATCAACAATTTTCTCAAATTATACACCGCCCACACACGGAAGCGCAGGCCGCGTGTATGTTTTAACTTATTATTAGAGTCAGGTCATGATAAACAAACAAACACAACACACATACCACACAATTATACTACACGCTACACAAAACAATGCGATATTGCTAATTGATGAGCTGAACCGAACAAAGCGGCCATTTGTTACAATGATAACGTTTTCATTTGAAATTTTACGTGAAATATTACTTTAAAATTATCTGTTTTCTGCTTTGTTAATTCAAAGAGTTAATGTTTTTTTTATTTAAACATTAATGGGATGCAGCATAATAGTAACAATATATTTTTGTTATGTATATTTTTATGACGATACACAATTTTCCGGATGACCCTCAAATGTTTTGTCAGACGTAGCGTAAATGTCCGTTTAATGCGGCCATTTATGCTCTGCCTACCCCGCAAGGGATTATAGGCGTGATATGTGTGTGTATTTTTATGACGCCTTAATATTTAATAATTAAATGATAATAATCATAGAGCAGAATCAAAAATCATGAATTCGTGGAATGTGGACCGTTAATAATATCACACAGTTTGACAACAAACTAAAATTTAATTTTATAACTAATGGAAATATTTTAACGTTTACAATATTTTTCACATTCCTGTATTGCTAGTGCTTTTCCTGCATATTGTCGTTATTTAAATTAAACGCTTTTATACTTAAACATTCGTTTCATTTACGGCGTCCACTCTATTACAAATTTTTGTTTAATTTGCAGTTATTTGATTCCAAAAGCTAACAAGCACATCATCAGGTAGTAAAATATTTTATTAAAGAAAATCTCTTTAGAACGACTTTATAAGTTACTAGCGGCCCGCCCAGCGGTTTCACCCGCTGCTACTTACCAGTTTTCCCGTAGGAATTGGATCTTTGCCCGCAGTAAAAATAGTTAACTTCTGTACTCCGTTCCAGCAGAAGTGACTCAACAGGACCATTTGCCAGCAAAAGCGGCCCGTATGTTAAACAACTTTTAATTTGATGCCGATACCTTATCTCCTGTTGTTTAGATGGGATGCTGGTGGTCTGCATCAGGTACTCCAGACCCTCCATGACCATGTACCAGCAAAAGCAGCCCGTCATGCTAAACAACTTTTACTTTAAAGCCATTACTGTAGCTCTTCTAGTTTAGATGGGATGCTGGTGGTCTGCATCAGGTAGTCCGGATCCTTGATGACCATGTTCCAGCAGAAGCGGCCCGTCATGCTGAACAACTATTGCTATCAAGCCATTATCGTATCTCATATAGTTTAGCAGTTCACCTGGTGCCCACCATCAGGTACTCCACTCTCAATGACCAAGTGCCAACAAAAGCGGACCGTCAGGATAAACAACTTTTACTTTGAAACCATTACCGTATCTCCAATAGTTTAGATGGGATACTGGTGGTCTGCATCAGGTACTCCAGATCCTCGATCGATAACCATGTGTCAGCAGAAGCGCTTCGTCATGCTGAACAACTTTTGCTATAAAGCCTTTTCGTATCTCTTATAGTTTAGCTGTGCTCCTGGTGCCCTCCATCAGGTACTCCAGACCCTCAATGACCAAGTGCCAACAAAAGCGGCCCGTCATGATAAACAACTTTTACTTTGAAGCCATTACCGTAACTCTTCTAGTTTAGATGGGATGCTGGTGGTCTGCATCAGGTACTCCGGATCCTTGATGACCATGTTCCAGCAGAAGCGCCTCGTCATGCTGAACAACTATTGCTATCAAGCCATTATCGTATCTCATATAGTTTAGCAGTTTTCCTGGTGCCCACCATCAGGTACTTCAGATACTCAAGTGCAGACAAAAAGTAGTCCAAGTCCGTTTTCAATATACCACCAATATGCCAGTGCCAAATTCACGAAGATCGCTAAATCGGTTTGGCTAATTTGGGTAATATCCGCAATATTTCCCGCTTTTCCTGCTTCTTACCGTTTTCCCGTGGGAATGAGGAATTTCCTCGTAGTAATAAGTAGCTAATGTTACTCAGGAATGTTGTTGCTTTCTAATGGTGAAAGAATTTTGCAAAACGGTCTAGTAGTTTTGGAGTTTATCGATTACATACAAACAAACAAAAAAACTTAACGTTAATTTCTAGAATGGAAAAATATACTATTCACACAGGAAAACTTTCTGATTCTGTGGTACACCGAGTCGTCTAACAACCTAATAAAACCTGGTGTCAGAGTTTATCAACCGCCTGCCTAACAGTAGTAGGCTTCTGATAAGGTTGTTTAACGACCACTGTCTAAGTAATCATGGACAGCAACCGGGACCGATGGTTTAACGTGCCCTTTGAAGCACGGAACCATCTTTCTTTTCGGAAAATCAGGTGCAATCACCAGACTGGGATCAAATTCACAAAATGACAAATATTAACTTTGGGAATGCCCCACCGAGATCTAACTCGGAACCTTTGCGTTGCAGGCAGTCGCACTACCACAGCGCCATATCGCCCGTAGTTTTATAATTTTCAGCGTAATTAAATTACCTTTTGTTTCGGAGATTATTTAGGCCATTATTTCATTACTCTTTTCTCCAGCCACGCTGTTAACTAGTTTTTAGCTGCAAGCTATTAATTAGTTCACTACTTTTCATTATTCACCGCTTTTCTAGAAAAGTTGGAGCACGCGATTGTTCCGGAGGTAGCTGCCGGCTGCTTGGATGAGGGAAACAGCTCACTGCTCCACACTTTACCAACTACTCACTCACTCTACTAGGAACAGAGAGCCCCGATTGTAGTTCCAACTTTGCTCCAAGATAAACTTACCTTGGATACTACGACTTAGTGGAATGGAAAATATTTCATAAAGAAAACTTTGTAATTTTTCATGAAAGTACACTGCTTTCCAAGTTTTGTATAATTTACCTGAATAATTGAAACTTGGAAACATTTTCCGCTATCGGGAAATCAGTCAACAATTTCCAGTATTGTATCGAAAATCAGTTTTCAATTAGATTGGCAGGTGACAGGAAAATACGGGTCACGAATTTCAGTCGTTCGAACGGACTTTTTGTGATATTATCCAATTAATCCTGCCTCAGATCATGGAATTTTAAACTCCACCCAAACACGCACTCGCGCCTACACACACTCACAAATTGTATTATTTTTGGTATTCGTCTAATACCTACTGCAGCGGCTGAAGAAAACATATTACACGAACAGAAAATATGCTTTTGATCTTATTTAATAAAGGTGCTCTCATAAAACAGACAATTTCCATCAGTAGCACATCAACCTACAAATTAAAAAGATCAACTTATACTGATTAATATTCTTAGTAATAGCATGACAAATATGTTTAAGATCCCTTAAGGCGGGGATATAGCGCGAATAAGATTTCTAAACCAGTTGCATTTAGACAATTACAGCCGTAAAATTCTAGAATTGAGTTACGAGATAATAATTTTAAAGTTTAGGACATTGACATTGTTGACTCGAATAATACGCCATACGATTAAAACATTTAAATTCTAAAGAAATACATGTTATTTTTGAGGATCTAATAGATAAACCTATCAGTTACGTAATTTGACAAACTTTACTCGATGGAAAAAGGTCTGAAGTAACCTTTATTTGAAGCGCTTAATGATTGTCTGTTTCTGTCTGGCGCAGTGCAAATAAAAGGAACAAACTTTCCAGGTGAATCAGGTCCTTAAAGGAGTAGGTTGAAATGCTACTTATTGAACACACATAAACAATATTTCAACTGTCATCCACAAAATCTAGACGTGGCGTAGAAATTTGTTCTTTCAGCCGTTTACGTTCTGCCTACCCCGCAAGAGATAAACGCGTGATGAATGTAGGTATGTTATCCGAAAAATCTAAAAATAACGCTAAGGGACAACTGTTGTAAATCTTGGCGTCAATCTCATTAGCAGAATTGTCATTGCTCTTTTCTTGGCTGCAATACGAGTTTCGACCTCAAAAACACATACAATGAGCCACTTGTAGCTGGACAAAGTAGTTTATTTACCTGAAACGATGATACGAAATGTAAAAATAGTACATAAATTTTAAACAGAGCACAAAAACTGGGAAAAAATAACAACTCAACAAACTGAGAGCTGTTGGAAATAAATACTCGAGCCTCAACTCGCCCACGGCCCAAATATTTTGCGGGCGACATGCCTCCTAAGGGATATTTGAAGCTATTACGTAAATCCAGGATAACGCGGTATACGACGGATAACATTTGATCCGCGCTCAACAACCGGCTGAGTCGCGGTAGTCGGGGAATGGATCAATGCCTTATTTAGGATGTGGGTGCTTCGAGGGGCACCTGAAGTTATAAAGCTGATTTAAAATACTACTGCTATTAAGCTATAGTAATTGACCAAAAAACGGTAATCGAAAAGATTAATCAGGTTATTTTTGCTTTTACTTTTGAATGAACATTCAAACAAACGAAGAGTTAGTTTTGTTACCAAACGGGCTTTCGTGAATATAATTTTTTTTTGAACATAACCTGATGTTACAAAAGTTTACATATCTTATTAAAATATGTTATTCTCTGAAAACCGTACTTAAGTATTTAAGACCTAAGTCAAGAAGCTCCCATAATACAATTAAAAAGGCTTACTTGTTCAATGTTAATTCGTTTTTGAACTTCTGATTGTTAAAATATTAGATCAATTATTTTATTTGTCTATAAATAATACATACAGTCATCTAAACAAGATAAAACTACACATTATGTATTTGACAAAAAAGATCTGGAGGTCCATAAAAACATAAATATTTATTTTAAGTCAGCGCACGGTAAATACTTATATAAAATATGAAAAAATAATAATAATTTTATATAAAATGATAGAATAGCAAGTAAATAATATGTTTTTTGAGTAAGTATACTCAAAATCGCAAAATCTTTCAACCTATTTACGCATAAGTTCTTTAGCCTTAATAATATTAAGATGATGATGAATATGCGAATACTTAGCGGCAAGTTTGTTGGTAGTTAAACCTAGCGTGTTGCTTTCATGAAACAAACAAGTTAGACAAACTATCGAAACCACAAGTTGGGAACTTTGCACCTTTGCAACAAACTTACAAACACCATCAACTAATAAGTAGGTATCTCCATAGCTTTATGAACTATTTCAGTTACATGCAGGATTAATAGTAGGCAGGATACAACAATGTTGCATTAAAATTAGTATTGTTGTAACAATATTTCTTATTATTGCCTGATCCGATGGCGTAGTGGATAGTTCCTCTGCCTGCTACGCTGAGGGTCGTGTGTTAGAACCCCACAACCCACAAATATTTGAGTAATTTTCAGATATTTGTGTTTAGTCTGGGTGTATCTATGTATTAAAATTATTTATTATTAAAGACCATTTATGTATTAATATCAACTATCTAGTTCCCATAGTACAAGTTATGCTTAGTTTGTGGCTAGATGGCGCTGTGTGATTTGTCCAAGATATTTATTTATTTCTATTAAAACAATAAATTCATCTCCTTAAACACATATAAACCAAGTGTAGTAAAACATCGGGAAATTTTAGTGTTTCTCAGCGAACTAGCTAATTATATTAGGTTTTCGTAGATCATGTAGTTGGCTCGTAGCAACTGCTACGTCGTTTAAAACCAATCTCTCGGATTAGACGAACTAATTCCAGCGTCCATGTCCGATTATTATATAATAGAGCCGTCATTGGTAGGCCAATGTCTTTTTGCAGAACTAAAGCAAAATATAGACTAACTGATTGCGAAACAATGGAAAAGGCATGAATTAAAGATGATATGTAGGTTCTGATTTCATATCCAACTCAAATATTGGAACTTTATCAATGAAAAAGCTGCTAGTAAAAAGTTTTATCATGTATTTATGAATAATCAGATTTGTAACTGAAACGTACTTAAAATAAATGCCATTTTTGATCGTCACATTGAAAATTACCATATTACTAGACTGAACAAAGAAGTGCCGTAAAACAACCTTAATAAACAAGCAGGTATGTAAGAATAGGATCACGTGATACTGGTTACACAGTCTCGTCAACGAGTAGCAATATCCTTTCACGAGAGGACATAAAACGTTAATAAATCGGTAACACATAAATTGAAGCGACGATGGAACGCCATTAAAATTTTATAGCAAGGATAATGTATGCGACGCGGCGTGATGTGATCATGCCGGGCTAATCCCGGGCATAATTTTTATTTTCTTGCAGATTAAAATGACAATAATATTATCGACGGGTTCCGGTCTATTTGTATTAACCGTCATTTTTTAAACTTTACACCAGAGCAGTTTAAAGTTTCGATTTTCAGAAAAAAAATCATTACATTGCCAGATCGCATTATGTTTTCAAAGCAAAGGTAATTTCTGTTTCTATTACATATTACCCATAATCTGATTAATTTGTTTTCCTGATTTTCCTATTTTTAACGAAAATAAGTGTCGTTTAATACAAAATGACCCATATCTTACTTTCTCTTGTTACAGGCTAAATGACGTAACCGCCTCAGATTATTGTTTTATGTTCCAGGCTAAGTGACTTAACCGCCTAAGGTTATTGTTTTATGTTCCAGGCTAAATAATGTAACCACCTTAACTTATTGTTTTTTGTTCCAGGCTAAATGACATAACCGCCTAGGTTTATTAATACATGTTCCAAGCTACTTGACTTAAGTGCCTAAGATTTCAAATTATAGCTCTAAGCTCAGTGCTTAAACCAATGAGTTGGTCATATTTTAAGCCTAAGCTAATTGATTTAATTACCATATCTTGAAATTATTAACGTATGGCTAATTAGTTTATGCGACTTATTTATTTTGCTTTTTATTGTTTGATTATTATGATTATACTAAAATAATGAGGTGTGTATTAAGCGACACTGGACAAAAATTTGACTAAGAGGCTAGTTGTATTAAGTGACACTGGATATAAATTTGACAGAGAGACTTATTGTGTTAAGCGACAAAAGACAAAAAAAATACTAAGGGGCTAATTGTATGAAACGACATGTCTTTATATTTATATGGTCAGGCTAAATGCTTGAACCTAGGCTGCCTGTAAATTTTTGCTTAAGGATAAAAGGTTTAAACGACTGTGTGATATTTTGGTAGTGAGCTTAAGTACACAAGTCTTAAAATTGACAATATTTTGTGTCGGTTCATACATTGCACTGCAAAATAAGCCCAAAAAATGCGGTTGTATTAAGCGACATTTTTCTGCTCCGATCGTCACCAAACCGAGCTCAAACGACGCAGAAAAAATTGCTGATTCCAAACATGTATAAAAGTATATATCGAAAAAAATGTCGCTTAATACAAATAGCCCGGAACCCATCGTTATAGAAACACACAAAGAATATTAGTTATTTTTAGTTCCCAAGCTATTAAATAACTTAAGTAAGGAAATCCGAGAGAGTATCACTGTACAAAACCAATCGAACGCATCTTACGTAGACAACTTTGCCAAAGTTGGAAAATTCTGTGTATAATGTTATGCAAACCAGTCCAGCCGCCCCAGCCGGCCGGCGCGTGGCCGGCGCGCACTGTACGGCAAATACTCATTTACGCATGAGCTCGATGCTTTGTTGCTAGATTAGCTAGAAACTGTACCTACCTAAAATATTTTTAATTTGTAATATTTTATTTAGTCTTAGGCGGATGATCACGAGACAAACCTACTACGATTTTAGCGGGATCCTTAGTTTTATTGCGTTCTATTGTAATTGTTGTTTATCTTTTTTGTAAATGTTTTAATAAATAAAAAAATAAAAAAGTATTTGTGATGTAATAAAGATTAATAAAAAAAGGCTATTCTCAAATGCACGGCATAATTTTGCGTCATTCCTACAGTCCGGTTTTATAGACAAAACGAGTTCTACTATAAAATGACAATGCCGTATCAGCCCCCGATTGTGTCAGACAATCATTTGCTGCTGGAAAACGTAATATTTTTCAGCACGTGTGTGGTCATTTTGAGTGGTATAAAATAACTATTTAAGTATGCAAACACTTGTTATTTTATGGTTTTATCCCTAACCAATGTAAGATTTTTATTTTATGCTTTCAAATACAGAATAAAATAAGAAAATTGTTTCAAAAATATAAAACTTCTTACCTTTCTATTTGACATAAGATTCTCTTATTTGCTCATTATTTCCCGACACGGGGTGGTCGTGGACGGCGCTCTCTACCAAGTTTTGTCTTTGTTTTATTGCGACTGCAATTTTTACACATTCCCACCTCCACTTCTAGCTCGTATTTATTTTCATTGTCTTTCTCACGTTTAAAAAGTTTAAATTTTAGCTGTACAAGTTTTATGCTAAAAATTAAAATAACAAATATTAGGTTATTTTTATTATTATCACAGTTCTTTTTTTAATATTTATTTGCAAAATAATTTTATTTTACAATTTTTTATTGTCATAAAGTTCTGCCCAATATACCATCATTTTACAGACTGAAACACAATAATTTATCTTTAATCCAATGATAAATTTCAAAAGCGAAGCATGGTGAATCGTATACGCACCGTACTGTATCTTGGTGCGTGACAGCCACCACTATTAGAATGATACTCTGTGACAGCCTCAATTAAATACCGATTTTTGTTGATTAGTAAATTTCTGTTGTCAATATACCAGAAATATTTTCTGTACGTATGAGAACCGCCTTATGAAATGTGTGTTTGTGTGTGTTTGTGTGTGTTTGCATTCTGCACGACCAGTGTATTATTGAGAAACAAAAAAAAAATACGGCAATAACTATTTGCGTAAATCTCAAAAATATATAAATTAGCCTTGATGTAATATAATACGTGATCATGTTTTTGGAGATGAGAGACTGAATTTCAATGATAATAGTTGGTAGTTGTTTCCCAATCTGGGGATAGTCAATTTATAGCACGAAGCATTTTTGTGACAACGATACAATTTAAGTAGTAAGCTAAATCTAATTTGATTTTTAAATTTCTTTTCAAATCAAATCAAATCAAATTCTTTATTTAATAAACATAATTACTAATACGTAAAACTATACAAAACAATTATGAGGCTTAACTATTTCCTAAACTAAGGATAATCATTCCTGTGTCTTAGGTAAACAGTTTGCCAACATAACTATTCTAAATAAAATATAAAAATAAAATACGACTATACAAGTAAAATAAACTTAAATACACTTTAAAATACTACTATTCTAAAACCTATTCTAACGGTGAAGCCGTGAGCGGTAGCTTCCCTCGGAAGCGGCGAAACACGACTCCCTGCGGCCAAAACTCAGGTGACGTGAAGACGCTCACAGTAGCTGTCGGGACTCGCACCACGAACGAGTTGAAACCCACCCAATGGCGCGACTCCAACGGCTCCACGTATACTCCGAGTCTTGGCGTATCCTTGAAGGCACCTGCTTTATGCCTCGCGAAGATGTAATCCAGCACGTCTTGCTTGGTAGTGGAGTCGTGCAGGCGGGAGACATAAAGCGATGTCCTCGGCGTGAAGGCGCGCAGCTGTAGATTGGCCTCGACTGGGGCGGTGCCACACTTGTTCTGGCGGGGTTGCCTGCTGCGCTTCTTCTGAACCAAAGTAAACCCATCCGCGTCTACTTGGTCACAACGCTTGTTAAGGGGTGGCTCACAGAGTGATAGATGAGCCATGCCCTTTTGACTGGGTAAACTCGAGGTTTCTTTATTTAATCGGTAAATATTTTTAAAGAAGGTATAGATTGTGTTGCTGCATAACAAAGCACTCAGGCTTCAAAACAATCAGATAATTTGTTACAGTTGGCCAAGCTTTAGGCGTGGTCCTAATTGTGAGCTGAGATCAATTCAAACATATGAGGTTGTTCTGCGTATCCTCATAATTAACCGCGAGCGTGCTTCAAAATTGTCAGTAAAGTTTGTTATTTTGACCGACTCTCGGACACGTCGCGTGGCTATATGAGGCTGATGCCTTGGTCAATTAGTAAAGGTAATGAGAATGTCGTGTGATGCCGGCTTAGAATAGCATCACCTCATTTCTTTTCCGTGGGTATCGTAAAAGACGACGAAGGGATTTAAGGGCATGTATTGCAATTTTAGGCGATGGGCTGATAACGTGACACTATGGCGTTACACAATTTTCCGAATGATCCTGAAATGTTTGTCAGATGTGGCGTAAATGTCCGTTTTTGGAGGCCGTTTACGCTCCACCCACCCCACAAGGGATAAAGTTGTGATATGTTTGTAATGGTTAAATTGGCTTATTTTTGCAAATAAATGTATACTTGTATGGCGGGTGACAGGAGTGATGCCAATAGGCAGTATGGAGGGTTCCAGGTGGAGTCGGGAAAAGTGTAGGGGCCAGGTGTTGTGGCCAGGGGACCGACTGGTCCACCTGGATAGAATTAGAAGTTGTATATATGCGTTGCGCGGTGAAACCCTTCGATACCGCGTTTCAGGCTCTTTGTTCTGTCACGTGGCGCCAGCTTGCAGATATGTTGGAACTTCTGTTGCGTCTTGTTGCTTGTGAACCACTTTGAGTGAGCTTCTTGTCGTAGCTCCCAGACGTCGCTACACTTGTGTTTCGTCGCCATGACTTATTTATGGTGTAGATAGGTAAATAAAATGCTTTATTCATAAATGGTTTATGGACGAGTCCAGCTTTTTGATTAACTAGAATTACAATAACTTGCGTCTTCTACTGAAATATTTTGTTAGAGTCCACTTCAAAGACACAATCCTGACTCTAGCGGTAGAACGTGTCCAATTATCTTATTCTGAATTGCGTCTCTGTAACATGGCTCTCTCTAAAATATTTGGAAAATTGATAAAATAACGGTAAGTTATTTGAACGTAATAAGATACTTCTTAACATTTGATTGTCATATAACTTCTTTCAATTTTAAAAGTTAAACTACCTAGGAAATTGCTTACAATCTAATATAAGATTTTCCAAATTATTATTCGAATTTCAAAGAAGAAGAATTATTACTACTACAAACAAGATTTTAAAACACTAAGTGTAACGCGAAACTAGTTTAAAATCTTGAAAAATGGGTCTTCATTATGTGTTTTATTTCTGAAATTTTTAAATAAAACTATCGTATTTTATATTTATGTCTATTCTTGTCACAAACTCAAATAAGCAATGAGATACATATAGTACCTAGTATCTACACAGTGTAGATGTTTGAAAGAAGCACAAAAGGCGACCTCTAGACGTTAGCGCCTAAGTTTTACATAATTTAAACTAATTATGAACCCTCAATGCGGTTTACAGCTCTCCTTTGTACTTATCTACAATGACTTTTAATTCATCAAATTAATATCTCATAAATGTTTTATGCAGTCAAAAGCAATCACATCACTATAATATATTTTTATTAATTTTGATGGCGATGTGGCGCAGTGGTAGTGCGACTGTTTGTATTATAATTTTGAGAATTTGTTTTTAGTCTGGTTAGAACATTGCAGGCTGAACCATTTGATTGTCTGAAAAGAAATATAGTTCCGTGCGTTGGAGGCCACGGTCACGGTTACTACCTATGATTACTTGGACGGTAACCTTACCATGTCAGGCCTACTAATGGTAGTAGGCGGTTGAGAAACTCCGACACCAAGGTTTATCAGTTCTTTCATCGATGTACGACCCACATGAAAAGACACGATGACAAATCTTGAGGCTGGACCTTTCAGCTTCCGTCAAAGACCATGTCTGAGCACCGTAGGTAAGGATTGGGAAAATACATACGTCCATCAGTTTTCGTTCACTCTGATGAATGATGAATTTCCCTACAAATTTGTATTTTGAGCAGTATAATTAAAATATAATTTTCTTTTTAAATAAATATAGATACTTATTTAATGTATATTTAAGTGGAGTATAATATTAAATAATGCCCTGCAGTTGTGATAAGTTTGTTAGCTGAATGAATGATTCCCCGTAGCATTGTAGCTGTCTGCTACGCCGTAGCTATTTAAACTTTATACCAACGACAAACATACACACATACATTTCAACTCCAGACTTTTTAGAATTATTTTATTTTAATGGCAATTAAAAATAAGTTCATCCGTAAAATATAACTTTATCTACCTGAAATCCTTTGTTTGATTCCCCTGTACCTTACCTCGTTTAGAACTTAAATTTTTAATTTTGTATTCCGTACCTCAGTGTTACCTCGAAGGATATAATTGGAAGGAGCCGAGAATAAGCAATTCCTGAATCCGTAATTGGTGTTCGATTCGCAGCAACATAATTGGATCAGTCGGGGTCGAGTGTCGAACAATAGCCAACGTAGTGTCGATATAGCGTTGGAGTTTAACAGTTGAAAATTGTAAAAAACAGACTAATTTTAAAGTCTTTCGTCCTTACAATACCGGGTGTAGAGACGTTGTACCGAAAACTTTGCAAGCGTCATCAGTCCACAAAATAAAACAACCTTTTGAAGCATTCATATGTTGGAAATTAAAATTTCTTTCGACTTTCTCTATTAAGCTCAGTGAGTATTTTATTTATTTAATCGTATGGCAGAATATCAAATGTCTTATTTATAGAATTATGTCTAGGTTTTTGATCCTATCAATCACGTCATTTTCTAAGGTAAATATGGCTTCAGGATCTCCGCTGTATTCACGTGAAGGGCATTCCTTTAGTATTTTGAATTATAGATCTTGTATTTTTTTCGTGTGATGCCGGCTTAGAATACCATCACCCCATTTCTTACCTACGGGTATCGTAAGAAGCAACTAAGGAAGGGTTAGATTGTTTTGCAATTTCAGGTGATAAGCTGACAACCTGTCACTATAGTGATACACAGTTATCTGATTGCCCCTTAAACTTTTGTCAGACATGGTGTTAATATCCGTTTTACGGCCGGTAACGCTCTGCCTACTCCGTAAGGGATATAGGCGTGATTTATGTATATTTTTTTCAAACAAACTAGTTAAGTGAATTAAGAAGTTTATCATTTATTATTATTAAGGTATATCAGAACATAATATTATTTTAATTAAATTTGGTTTTCTATGACTAAGGTTTACTTGTATTTAAGCTCAGGAGTCACACTTAGTTATATACAAAGTGCTTCAGTTTCCAAAGAGCTTTCCACGCCGAATAAGTAAGTATAAAATTATTCACATAAAATGCAGCTTATTCTGTATCCCCTTTAAGCTGCAATAAGCTAGAAAAAGCTATGCAAATAAGTTAATTGGTTTTTAGTTTAGAGCTAAAAAGGATTTTGAAAAAAAACCTGGAATTTTTAGCATCCAACCTCGGAAGGCAACTTTTGCGTTGACAAAGCACACCACAAAGCTTACGGAGCTTCGGAGGGCACGTTAAGCGGTCGGTCCCGGTTGCTGTCTATGATAACTTAGACGGCGGTCGTAACACAACCATGTCAGAGGCCTGCTAGTGGTAGTAGGCGGTTAAAAAACTCTGACACCAGGGCTTAACGGGAAAAAGAAAGAAACCACAAAGCCAGTACACCACAAAGCAATGTGAAAAGGTTCATACAATGTCAAACAATAATAATATTGGCAGCCGCAAAGCTTGCGTCATTCAGCCAGCCACGCGGCATATGTGAAAGGAGCTCAAACAAACACACACACACACACACACATATCACGCCTTTAATCCCTTGCGGAGTAGGCAGAGCGAGAACGACCGCAAAAAACGGCCATTTACGCCACGTTTGACAAATATTTGAGGGTCATTCGGAAAATTGTGTATTGCCATAGTGACATGTTGTCAGCCCATCGCCTAAAATTGCAATACCTACACACACATCCTCGAGCCATAGTCGCCTCTTACGACTCCCACAGGTAAGAAATGGGGTGATACTATTCTATGCCGGCATCACACGGCACAAACAGCCATCGAAATATACAAGCTTATCATTTCCCTCGTCACATTACCATCAAATTGAATAGGTACTCTAATATAAATGGATTTAGTGATCAGCTATTATTTACTTGAGCTAACGATCTGCTCTGATTGGGATAATGTTTTATGCCCATACAATTATCCTGTATTGTGAAGCAGGAAAATTAGTGATCGAATTGAATCACACCTCACTTTCAGCCTATTGAGATAAACCTGATAACGATGTCAAACATTTAAATTAGGTGTTCATTAGTTTACGTAATCCACAACATTTCATTCTACTTTAGATACTAAAATAATATATAATATCTTTCACGGTGTTTGGGATCCATAATAAGATACATAATATATTTTCATAATTTTTAATGTAATCGTTTTTGAAATATTTTTGAAAAGATGTAAAAACTTCCAAAGTTAAGATTACCCTGAAAATATCCTTTGCTTATAGTAGAAAAAAAAATAGATTGTGGCAGCATGATCTTGGACCTTCCCCTGTCCAGAATACACAATATAATAAAAAAACTTTATAGCCATTAATAAAAACAGTGACAGACACGTGCACAATCAACCCACTAAGTAAACCAAAGATAAAACGACCTGTGGAGAAAACTTCATTCACTCATCTGTCAATGTCAATCAGTTTTTTCAATAAAGGTCTTATAAGTGGTAGGCTAATGATTTTTTTTTATCAGCTTAGTGGTTGGAGCCAAACTAAGGCACATTTTAAAATTCAAAATCTCTGATTATGAAACAAAATAAAATAAAAAGTACTAGCCTTTTATTTAATGATGCTATAAACTATAAAGTCTTGTTAGATATTTGAAATGTTGTGGGTTTTGTTTATCAACATAGGTAATATTTTCTTTTTTCTTCAGAAGAAAATTATTGTTACACACAGTATCTACTATACTCCTTACCATATACCTATACCTGCATTCAGTATTCAGAATAAAACATGCATTTAGCTGTGAGCAAAATCACAACAACATCAAGATTTAACTCATCCAAATGCAATAACTATAATTGATTGCAAAGTAATATCGATTTGATATCTAATAGTAGGTCAGTGTGTGCGAATATCCCACGTCATGTGCTTTTAGTAGCCGCAGATATTGGATAACACAACACTGACAGCTGGTGATGTGACAATCGATACTGGCTGTTATGTTGCATTCATGTTAGGGGAACAAGCTTTTGAACTGAACTGGGGCAACGCTAGGACTACCTATTTTGGAACTATTTAGGACTACATACCTTAAGGACTATCTTCCTAAACAATTTGCTTGTTTCTCCTTAAATGTCAGCTCGCGCGCTGCAATCTGCGAAAATTACTGATAATGGCAGTAACCTCTCGCTGCCAGTGTAATAGAGAGCATATTGACAGCGGGAAGGAGTGACGGGGTAAATAGGGAAAGATTTATAGAAAGTCGGTATTCTTTGGGATTTCATAAAAACAAAATATGAATTAGAAAGATGTGGTCATCTTTACGATTCCTTAGTTTTTATACGGCTAGGCATAGAGTTATAAAGAAACTGAGCTGGTAATGAATCTTATGTGAACCATTTTCTGTAATTGACCGGCAAGTAAAGTCTCAAATTGAAATCATAGCGCAAGTTTTAGTCGTGCTGAGTGGGTTTAATTACAACTCCATTTCATCTCCACCAGAAGGCGCACTGATTTCCAAACTGTTCATTCACTCCTTCTCATTCATTCACTCACTGCTCTTGACAGCTGCACGAGCAACGAGTGAATGAATGAATTTTTACTCTACATTTGATTGAAGTGAACATGTGCATGTCCGACACCTGTTCCCTCCAGTGCATACCTGTTTATTACTCATTTCCCTACGTTTTCGAAATTGAGGTAACCGTAGTGAGAGCTTGACAAGATTTTAGTTTTTTGGATCAAAAGAAAATAATATCCCCGAACTATGGTTGTCACGAGTGTTTTACGCTTAGCAGGGACTGCGTAAATTCAAATGAAGTGAACTGCAGTTTTATTTCAACTTTTTTACATAAATAAATCCGTACTAATATTATAAACGTGAGAGTTGTGTGTGTGTGTGTGTGTGTATGTATGTATGTTTATAACCTCTTCACGCTCAAACGGCTTGACCGATTTGGATGACATTTGGAACTCCGGTAGAGTATAATCTGCAATAAAACATAGGCTATTCTTTACCACTGGAAAAGAACTATTACCACGGGATAATGAGTGGCAGCAGGTGGCGCTGGGCGGAAATCTAGTAATAAGTAAATATCTTGAACATTTCACACAATGCCATCTTGCCACAAACTAAGCAAAGCTTGTACTATGGGAACTAAATAGCTGATATAATACATGAATACTTATGTTTTGTGAGTAACATACATACATACATACATAAATCACGCCTATATCCCTTACGGCGTAGGCAGAGCGTTAACGGCCGTAAACGGATATTAACACCACGTCTGACAAAAGCTTGAGGGTCAATCAGATAACTGTGTATGACTATAGCGACAGGTTGTCAGCCCAGCGCTTAAAATTGCAATACACATCCCTCGAGTCCATTAGTCGGCTCTTACGACACCCATGGGTAAGAAATGGGGTGATGCTATTCTAAGCCGGCATCACACGGCATTTTGTGAGTAAACACATAGAATACATAGAAAACACCTAGCCTCAACAGATATATTTGAAAATTTACTTACCAACACTTGTGTTTTGTGGAGATCGAACCCACGACCCTTGGTGTAGCAGGCAGGGATACTATCCACTACACCATCGGATTTGTCAGTCAATAATTTTGCAGCAAACCAAACCTACCTGTATATGCTTCGTAAAAGCCATAAGGTTTATGTGTTCCACACAATATAGCAGACCTTAAATAGTCCTCTATCAGTCAATATAAACTCACTTCAAAGTTTAATATATTCCAACCCAACACTTGAATAATATCGCAGTTGCTTGGTTCCTTGTGGATGGTAGTAAAATATTCAAGAAGCCTGGAATCGCTTCATGCCTCGCGGAGATAACCGGCCGTGATGTGTTTAGTCGCGGTTTACGCACGCGTTAACCAGCCGTTAACTGGCGATAGTAAACCTTTATCACGAGGGTGGTAGTCAGCCAAGAAATCAGAGAGGACTGTTGTGTTGTTAACTGTAGTGAACATTTAATCTAGTGAATATGAAATAAAATAAACTTTATTTAATATATAAATAATATCAGAATAGAGCTATCACTTATTAACGTGATGATCCATCATTGTAAAAAATAGTAAAACTCGAAATTCTTCTTTTTATATCAGTTTTAAATTGGCCTTAATTCGCGATATAAATTCTCTTAACTTACCTTAAATTAGTGCTGTCACATTCTGTCAAATAGTTTAAGAGAAGGATAGAAGATATCTTAGTCACGTCATGTCTTATTGTTTGACACAAAATACGTGTTATCTGTCAAAATAAGGCGACGATGAATACAATGGCGACTAAATTTGTCGTGATAGAAAACCGGCTCGGGCAGATTAAATATAATAACAAAGGCACTGTATGGAACTGACCAGGTTAATTACACGGTGCCACAAGTAGGTACCCATAATACTTTGTTAGTCAGCTTCTGAGCTGAACTTATGGACACCGAAGTACCAAAGCCGTAAGATACTTAAAGGTTGTTAGTCTCATCTCACTAGGCTTGGAAGTATTCATTCAACAACGTTTTTGTATAGCTTGCTGCAAACTTCTTGTAAACATAGGAAAGACATTTTAATTTGAAATTATAAACTAAACCTATGTTTTGCCAGTGTAAAGCAATACCTTATTTGAATATAACAAGAACGTCAAACTAGCTTCCTCAAACGTAGTCAAAATTGACTGCAATTTAATGTTGCCAGTGTATTTCACTGGCAGGAAGGAAACGCATCAGAGGAGCGAGAAGACGCTTCAAACAATATAATAGGAAGCTTGCATGACCATGCTCAATTATGACATGCTTTAGTTTACTTATAGAATAGATACTATGCGGGGATATAGTGCGAGCAAGGTTTTGAAACCAGTTTTATTTAGACAATTACAGCCATGAAAGTCTGAAAAATTTTTACTGTCGAGAATGTAACAGATAATGTATACCTAGATTCTTGACAATGACATGCACACAATATGACAAACTTTACTCGATAGAAAAAATAACCAAAGTCAGTCAGTGAAATATTTTTTCAATATTATGTAAAAAAAATTAAGTTATAAACAAAAAAATATGCTTTAATTTAGATACATACATTTACTAGTACGAACACCAAATCAAGCCTTTCTAACGGTATTTCTCTAGTTTCTATGTCGGAAAACCGTAAATCTCGCGAGAGTTTGAGCGTAAAATGAGTGTCTGTTTCTTTCTAGCGCAGCGCGAACGAAAGAGACAAAAATTTTCAGGTGAATCAGGGCCTTTACAATTAAACAACTACAATATACATATAAATAACAGATTTACTAAAGTGAAATCAGTTTTCATAAGTAGTCAAATTAGTATTTTCGTTGCCTTTATGGTAAAGACAAGTACTGAGCGCACCTGCACAAGTTTGTTGTACGGGTAGACGCAAAATTGGAGCTACACAAGCAATCTACGAAACTGGAAAAGCGTGTTTCGTACAACACATTGTGTGGGCTGCGGGCGGCGCAGTCGTAATGAAACTCGCACCGGACTGCGAGCGCGGGATAAATAACCGCAGCGACATGATCAGCGGACGAGAGGGGAAAGAGGGGCAATTCCGGGAACACCAACGTTGCGGGACTAAATAACCGTGGTCGTTGTGTTCAGGATGGTTACGCTCACGGTCGTATGCTTTGATTACACACATTTTACATTAAATTAAGAGCCACAACAGTCTACTGCTAGATATGGGTCTCCCCCTATTGGGCGGTATTGCTATACTTACCGCGCTTGGCAAGCGGATTGGCGAGCGCAGTGCAAGATGTTGCATTTACACAGGTTGTATTGGGGTGATGCTGTTGTAAGCCGGCACCACACGGCAAATGGCCGTCATTACGCACAAGTACAAGATTAACATAAATAGATGCAAGCGTATTACGTAGCGTGACTTAGCTGAGCGTTCTGATTGATTTGTCGTTATCGAGTGATTCGTATTTTCATTATGATTACAAATGTGGTCGGTAATAGTACGAGCATTACTGCACATAATTGTTCTGGACAAACGTCTTTACTCTGGTAAGACACATTTCGGCAGTGTATTCTTATGGTAGGATACCTAAATGAACAGTTTATGCAATAAAGATTTGTTAGAATTTTGATTCACACACCGATATTAATATTATAATTTTACGTACCCTTGTGTTGAATGTCACAAAAAGCCAATCATTTACGGTATGGTGGTGTTGTAAGCACAGGCTTGTAAAACGGCCTAAGTCCGGGAATTCGGAGCTCTTGTGTATAATTAAGAGACCTTCTCCTGCCACGCTCGTGAGTCCCGGAGTGTAGGCGGTAGAGAATTAACCATTGTGCCGCAAAATCGGTGTTGGACGCTTCTCATTTCTCAGTTATTTATCACTGTAATAGGTAGGGTTGATTCTAACAAGCGTTGTCCTAAAATGATTTTGTTCTCTACACAGTGAAAATATTTTCCGGTGTGATGGTTACACAGAGCAAAAACAAAAATGGTTGTGTAACCTGGGTTACGAAACACACGAGTCCGGGCATTTGGAGTTCTTGTCTATAAATATGGCACCTTCTCTTTATTCCAAGTCTGGTTAGGACATTGCAGGATGTACCACCTGATTGTCTGTAAGAAATATAATTCCGTGCTTTGGAGGTCACGTTAAAGTCGTCGATCCTGGTTGCTGTCTATGATAAGACGGTGGTTGTTAAACTACCATGACAGAGGCCTAGTTAGTAGGCGGCTGAAAAATTCTGACACTAAGGCTCGAAGTCTGCTAAATAAAAATCTTATCAAGTGTGTGTCAGTGGCCTGTCAGTGTGACCGTTTTGGTCACTTATTCTGCTAACAGAGTACGAAATGAAGTATAGAAAATCACAGCAGCATTATAATGACAGTGTGTGGTAGTGTCATTGGCATTGCAAGGGTAAAAACGTAAGAGAATCCGGGCTCTAGGTTCATCGGATCGTTCATTAACTCGGTGTCAAACACGCAAAGAAGAAGTAACCAAGTTGATTAAAACAAGCATTTGTCCTCTCTCTCTCTCTCTCTTCTCGTGTGGGACACGACACCGAGTTGTCCTTAAATGATTTTATTCCCTATACAAAGCAAATATTTTCCGGTATAATGTTCTTGTAACTGGGTTCAACAGGAGTCCGGAAATTTGGAGGTCTTGTGTATAATTACGGGACCTCTCACTGACACGGTCGTGAGTTGCGAAATGTCTGCGGTAGAGCATTCACCATTGTCTCACACAATCGCTGTTGGACATTTCCGATTTCTCAGAGGTTTATAATAGGTCAGTGTAGGCGACGCACTGCATGTTTCTACTCTATGTTTACATGTAGTATGTACTTTACCTATTAATTGCATTTATTATGTTAAATAAATATGAGCGTGGTCGAGTATCGATTAGATCCTTCCATTCCTAACTAGTCTTTGACACTTTTAATCTTTGACGCGCGCAAGCGCCACCTATAGTCAGCCTAGAGAAAGTCACCGCCGCGAACACGCTAGAACGCGCGCCATGAAAACAATTTCTCGCCTTCTTATTTACATCCAATACAGTCAGTACTTCACTAAGTTAATTTTAAAAAACGTACTGTATTGAAATAATTGAATTTTGTTCTCTAATAACTAACTGTTTAGGGTGTAGTAAAATTGATTTCCTGCTAGTAATGTTAACAGTAAACCTGTTTAATAGAGGTCCATCTTAACACGACTTTCAGCTAGTACCCGTAGCAAGTAACGGTATTATAGAAGTAGTCATTATAACTGACTCACTTTATGAAAGAAATTACAATACCGGTTGAAAGGAACGCTGTACCGAAAACATGCAGGCATGATAATACAATGAAACTGAACAACTTTGACTACGAAACCATGCTGGGAAACAAATATAATGTATGTCAATAGACTGTCAACTGATCGGCAATTTTGTATTGTAATTATATATAAAATAATAATCTTTATTTCAGGTCATAAATCCATAGACTTAAGTACAACATTTACATGATACAGCGTGATTTGAATACGTGAGTATGTTTTTCTAGCCTTACATGACACGTTGATAACTTAAATTGACAATAAAAAAACTGAAAATAAGTAAATAAATATAACCCACATCAAAACTCAATTCAAAGAAACATACGCGTGCTAAGAATTTCAATAACGTCTATTGAATCACCCCCGACTGAATGTCGACGGGTCGGGAATTCTAAGAATTAGAAAGACCAAAAGCTTTTTGCCTATATACATAAAAAGAATTTTATCAAATTAAATAATATGAGAACAAAGTAATATTGCTTACATGGCCCTTCGAAACTGATCCCATACTGACAACTCAAATCATGCAGAATATGATAGAGAAAACAAAGATGTGTTTTTGTTGTTATCTTTATACAAAATAATAAGTAAAATTCTTGATTTATGCGAAATTGAGGTAGTAAAGGTAATACCGCATGTAATTTTAACTGAACCGCGATTGATCACTATTTTGAATGCCCCCCCCTCCCCCCTAAGACGTATGACAGTAGTATATAGGTACTAGATGGGTATCTTCAGTACGTACTAGCGGGCTAAAAAACCTAAGATTGATTCCCTCTTTACGCCTCATTCGGTTTTTACAGTATCAAGTTTTGTCACCCTTCCATAAATTGGCAAAAATCACAGTCTGTAATATATTGGTTACTAAAGTTCAAGGAAAAAGCAATTACTATTTGAGCTTTTTTCCAATTATTCCAGTTTGTAGATTTGATTCTTAGATAACCGTGAGTATACCAAGTAATTAATACTAAACGTGTACTCCGTAACACTAACTGCTCCAGGGATGCATCGCTTTCGCTGTTCTCCCACATTACGTCTGTCGCTGCGTAGTTTTAACGCACCGTACCGCATACGTCTGTCAGACGAAAGGAAATTGCGAGTTATGATCTTGTTCCCATACCTATAGTTTGTTTACGGTGCGTTACGGTGCGAAACGGATGCGTCCGTCAAGTCGTTAGCCGTGTTTGTGTGGCAGAGTATGATCGGAATTCGCAATTTCCTTTCGTTTGACAGACGCATGCATTACTGTGCGTTAAAAATACGCAGCGACGGACGACAAGTGGAAAACTGCCTTTTACTCTTCATCTAGTTGTGAGTAGTTTTATTGCACCATTTAATCTCTTCCAAGATAAATGAAATGAGTCGTTTACGAGTATAAGACTCCATAATATTTGAAGGTTGTAATATTGTCTAAATTTTAGCTAGCTACCCACTTTAGACTCGCGTGAATAGTCTAGGGAGGTTAGCCTCTAAAAAGAGCTTGAAGTTTGCACATTGAGTTAAAACGCTGGAAGTGGGTGCGTAACGTTTGGTTTAAAAACAGATTATATAATTTTCGTTTCTCATAACGCTGAAGAGACTTAAGACTCACTTTATATAATTTTTAGTTTGTATAATAATAATTGATTCTTATTGCATTTACCTAATATAAATAAAAAAAAACACTAGCTAGTGCCCGCGAACTTCGTTTCGCTCTTCTTCATCGTGTCAATGAATCATAGTCATATTTTGGACTGCCAGTATTTGGCAACCGCAATGGCATTCTCATTAGCCAAGTTCAGATCGTCTTTGCTGCAAGAGACTGACAAAAGAGGGCACGATGTTAGGTGCGCCATAGATTGCGATGGGGCTCCACAGTCGCAGAGCACTTGCGTTTTGTCGATGAAGCCCCACTTCGCCATGTTTTCTCTACAGCGGCCAACCTGCGTTCGCAACCTGTTTAGAGATTTCTAGGTTTGCCACGGTAATTTATGTCCCCGTGGCAGAGTCTCGGACGGAGACTTCGTTTCGCCGACTGAATGTCAGCAGACTCGTACCATACGTCACGTCTGAGAGGAACATAAATTCCATTTAGCTAATAAGCTTTTGCTGATGCTTCAGTTTTCAATCCACAGTACCTTAATTCTGGCTAGGTTGTGTGATGTTGGCTTAGAATAGCATCACCCCATTTCTTTCCCGTGGGAATCGTATTATATTACATTATCATTTTATGAAACAACGTTATACGATGCAAATTTTTTAACTGTCAAATTATTTAATATGCGGTTATATCAAACAAAATTATATAAAAAATATTTATATCAAACATGAAACACCCTCCGGGGATTGTTCCAAGTTGCCTAGTTTATTATGAAAATGAGGTTTACTTGACTGTCTACAATGAACACATAAATGTAGGTAATAATATATTAATATTAATAGGACTACGGTGAATTCACTAACTTATACTAAGTTTTCCCGTAAATATTCAACTTTATGAAAAAGTTTTTGAGTAAGTTATAGAATACGTAATTGAGTTTTAGTTCACCTAACATTTTTCTCTTTTACGAGTTCATTAACTGTATTTTTACACTGCTTAAACTTTCCTATAGACTTTAGAAATCTTTTGTATTTACAAGGTCAGTAAGTACTTAGGTAGTCTCTTTCGTTGAACTCATAATTTTAACTGGTATAATTAGTTTAATTTTTGCTATGTAGTATTTTTGTTCTTATCACTATTATGAGGTACATAAAACACAATTATGTAAGTTCACACACACACATACACCTTTAATCCCATGCGGGATAGGCAGAGCGTAAACGGCCGCAAAAAACGGACATTAACGCTAAGTCTGATAAATATTCAGAAAATTGTGTATCGCCATAGTGACAGGTTGTTAGCCCATCGCTTAAAATTGCAATACACACCCTCGAGTTCTTTTCTCGTCTCTCTTTTTCTCTTTTTTTTCATGTGGGACACAGAGTCGTCCAACGACACGTCTAACTATTTTATCTTAGCCGGCATTACACGGCGCTCACTTTAAGACATTTATTTGTCGTAAAAATAATATTATTACAATTCACCTAACCTACGAGAAATACATGCTTTAGTTACCTTGGAAGAGTAATGTTGCAAACAATCGCATCTTCACTTTAAACACAAACTATCACTTTTGGTAAGTAAGTATTAGTAAACGAGGTAGTTAATTAATAGACCAGAAAATTATTGATGGTACTAAGGTGAAAATTAAAGTAATACTTATAATTAATTTCTTCAGTATAAAATAAGTCGGTAGAAAGCCTTCACATAATGGCCGAGAGATCCTATTAAGTAATATTCTTAGATTGCCATCGTTATAGTAGTGAATGGAGATCGATTTCTATGGTGATGCCATCGTACACTTTCTATGTTTTAAAATGTCGAGTATTCACCCAAAATGTGAAACTTAGGTTTCTTTTCGAATAAGGAAAAAGATTGAATTTAATTTATGTAGGCAACAAAAAAAACCTCTTTTTCTTCGCGGCATACAATTGCCTGTACATACCTTTTTAGACAAACAAAATCATGACTTGTTGTAATGCATTTTCCGAGTGAGATGGAATCTAATTACCACGTTGGAATCCAGCGGAAGGAGACGATAACATTCAACTGGCGAATAACCGGCTGAAACCGGCTCCTAGAATGTGCACAGTAAGTAATAAATGCTGTTTTCGCAGTCGCAACTCTTTGCCAAATTAAATTCTACCCAACCCCAGTCCTCCAGCCACAGTAGATGTGAGAAACAGTACCACGTCTTTTTGTATACAAAAGCACCCAAGTCAAGCACTTGAGTGTGATGCTTGAGTGTTGTCTGAAAATTAAGATGGTTCCATGCTTCGGAAGGTACGTCAAGCCGTCGGTCCCGGTTGCTGTCTATGATTACTTAGACGGCGGTCACACACCATGTCAGAGGCCTACTACTAGTAGTAGACGGTTGAAAAACTAGACACCAGGGTTCATGGGGTCGTTAGACAACTTGGGTGTGGCGCACGAAAAAAACGGTTAGCTCGCTTCATCTAAGACTCTGTCTCTGTCCTATGACCTAGACTAGAGTCAAGAGCAAACCTATCCTTGAATAAAAAAGTAATACGTAAAAAGGTACTTTATTTTGCTAAAATATAGATCATTTTAAAATGGTGATTGAAGGAGATGCAATTTATGTATTTCTGGTAAACCATTTTAGTTGTTTATTATTTATTATAACCGCACATGTAACCTTTAACGGTCAATGACAGGTATTCCGTGGTATGCATTTAGCATAACTGTCTTTCTTTTACTAAACTCTTACTGTGTCTTAACCCTTTCCGGCTGAAGGCACTGCGACCAACTGGGATTTAATTCTTAATTTGTTTTTATTTAAAAGTCTGTTGGGAATTATTTCTCTCGGCCGTCTGGCCAAGCCTGGGCCTCGGATAATGAAATAGCTGTCAGTTCATTAGAGCAAATTAAGTGTTTCACTCGCCCGTACTCTTTCTCAACTAAGTTGAGTGAATGAAGAGTTTAGCCAGAATATTACAAGTTTATTTTAAAAGTAAATTTCAAATCTAGGCGAGCCTTTCTTTGGCTGGCGCATAAATTTAAAGGATTTCTTAAAAAAAAAACACACACATTATAATAGTATCATGATATTTGTTGAAAACCAAATTTTAAAACATCTTCCACGTTATGTATACAATTTTAGAAAACTTGCAAGATTTTCAACTAAGTTAGGTTCAAATCCTGTCCGAGGTAGCAAAATTTGTAAGTTTTCTAAAAATAAAATGTATTATTCAATCATTTCCTAATTTATAGTGTTTCTACAAGTATCGCATTAAAACCAAATGTTCTTGTATATTTGTCACTTAGTTCTTATAATTACGTACTTACTGAATAAAATTTATAACTGTCTTTCTCACAACTCACAACTTTTAACGATGCGAGAGTTGTTTTTTTTTCTTTTTCAAGTAATGTTGTTGGTGGCATCCAGTCCTTTAATCCTAGTGGAACTGAC
Organism: Tuta absoluta; assembly: GCA_027580185.1. Classification (NCBI taxonomy): domain Eukaryota; kingdom Metazoa; phylum Arthropoda; class Insecta; order Lepidoptera; family Gelechiidae; genus Tuta; species Tuta absoluta. Next base: position 358,791 of record JAQAHW010000020.1, read on the forward strand.
AGATAGATATTACCTAGTTTAAATTTAATGAACAATTATAATTTTGATAAAACATAAATGCAATTTTGAAGATAGGCGCCATAATCATAACCGTTTCCGATTCAAATCATAAACGAGGAGATTACCTGAAAATCGAGAAACGGTTTCCAGGTTAGACTCAGAAACCGGTGCTCGTTTGCGTAATCTTTGCATTTATCAAACGGTTTGGACCAAAGACCACACAGCCTACTAGACAGCATCTAGACAGCATGTAAACGCGAATAGTTTCTGGCGAGAACCAGATCCGTATACTTGACGTAAGATAATATTTTCTTGAGTTTGCACAATTATTACTCATCACAATAAAACAATTTAAACGTAGAAATTGTAAAATCCAAAATAAACACAACTTAAATCCGTTTAAAATTGGTATATTGTGTTGACGTAAGATCTCGCGCATTGGCCAGTCAGAGGAGATTTATGAGATGACGCGATCACTGGCTAATCAGCATGGGTTCCCTATCCATATCCATAAATAAAATAGTCATTCATAATATAGAATGGCATATTGTTATATATGTAATATTATGTAAGCATAACACTTTAAGCATAATTTATTAGCGCATAATAAATATTACCATAATTATTTTAAGCACAAAATACAAAACTATAACTTTAATGAAGCATGTTATATGCATATATCAAGTCAGAATTCTTAAGTAAAAATTATCAAATAAAGGTATTCCAATCAGCATGTTCGTAACCTGCCCTGGAGCGCATCTCAGCTTGTCGACAGAATAGTCCGGTACGACAGTCAGTATTTGAGGTCATAAATTTTAAAGTCGTTTATTTTTTGTACGATTGCGTTATTATGTGTTTGAAAGTTTCATATTACATTTTGTGTCATTATTAACGCTTGCGTAAATTTGCAATTTAATGTATGGAAAGTGACTTTAATTATTTTAATATTATAAAATATACCAGTATTGTGATGTGAAAGTTTACATCTGTGGTTAACACAGAGTAAAAATTCAGTTTGAGTTGTTTTATCCACTGCATACGCAATATACCTAAAATTACATAAAATATTAAATTGAGTTCGCCCAACACAACGGTTCAGAAACTATAGGCCAATAATAAACCATTTTAATATATTTTTTGAAACATGAAAAGCTAGCCATACTGGGCTATTGCCCTGCTTTTGAATGGTTATTTTGCATACCATACTTTCTGTAAGGTTCGAAAGCGTGAAACATTCTTGTGTAAGCCATAATATTGTAAATTGGCGCATTAGGTATCTAGTAGACTGTCTAGTCGATGTATCAATTGGTTTCGAGCAAGACTACATTCAAGGCATTTACATAAGTACACGCGGGGGAAAACTCTTATCTACCAACATAGGTAGGTAATGGTTTGTTTTGTATGCTAATGAAACTAGGTGGGCGTACAACACAGACGGTTTTTTTAAATGCCTTGATTTTATTTTTTGCTCTTACATAACACATATCACACCAACAATTACGCCACATCTGACAAATATTTGAGGGTCAATCGGAATATTGTGTATCGTCATAGTGACAGCTTGTCAGCCCATCGCAATACACACCCTCGAATCCCTTAGTTAGAAATAGATCTAAAATAATGCCGGCAGTGTGATGCCAGCTTAGAATAGCATTACCACATTTCTTTCCCGCGGGTGTTGTAAGAGGCGACTAAGGAACTCGAAGGTTTCATGTGTATTGCAATTTCAGGCGACAGGATGACAACCTGATACACGCTTTTCAGAAACGGCCGTCAAATATTTGTCAGACGTAGTGATAGCGACCGTATTTTACGGCCGTTAACACTCCGCCTACTCTGCAAGGGATAAAATCGTTATACGTGTGTATATCTGAAGTAGAGTCAAATAAGCAAAAAACCGTCTAAAATCAGGCAAAATTTAAAAAGAAAAACCAACATATCACAGAGAAATTTTCATGTGGTGCTTATGGCTTTAATTTGAGTTGTAAACATATTATTTTTATAATTATAGAAATAAAATAAGTAAATAAATAAATATCCTGGCCAATTTACACTGCGCCATCTAGCCTAAAATTAAGCTAAGCTTGTATTATAGGAGTTGATATGAACAAATAAAATAGTAATAAAAAAGTATGTAAGTAAGACATACTTTTTTGTAAATAAATACATAAATTTAAATTAAAGTATGGTATGATTAAGTATATTTATTAATGTACTTACACTGTCTAATCTTACCTTTTTTTTATGCACTACTCTTTTCTTCCCTTTGATTTCTCCTCCACCTAAAGGTTGTCTGGTAGAGATCGCTTTCAGCAATAAGGCCGCCTTTGCGCATTTTTAGTTTAAGTTTTCCTGATATTTATTTGTGTTTTGAATGTGCAATAAAGTGTTTTTACTTTACTTACTTATACATAGAAAACACTCAGACTAAGCACAAATACTTGAAAATGGACTTAACACACATTTGTGTCTTGTGGGGATCAAACCCACGACCCTCGGCAAACAGTGGTACTATCCGCTACGCCGTCGGCCTTGTTTATATAAGTGATATATTATGTAACAACCTGTACATATCCGTAAGTAGGTATAAAGCTGTTTAAAAAAGGTTAGCAGACTGCGGGCGGGGCGGAGTGCGCCGAAGTGGAATAAAGATAAGTTCGGGAGTGGACGCGGTTTGTGACAGCATGATGGATGGGTTATGCAGGAGGTTTAAAAATATTTTAAGAGATATACCCTGCCCTACTCAAATAACAATAGAATTTGAGAATTTAGATACTTATACGTCGGTAATAAATGATTAGCATCACCCCATTTTTCCCGCGGGTATTATAAGAGGCGACTGAGAGACTCGAGAGTGTATTACAGGCTAAGACATGCTGACAAATTGTCACAGTGATACAAGATCTTTCTGAAACGGCCCTCAAATATTTGTCAGACGTAGTAATAGCGACCATATTTGACGATCGTTAACACTCTGCCTACCCCGCAAGGGATAAAAACGTGATATGTGTATATGTATGGTTATGATTGACGACGACAATACATTATGTAACCTAGTATCCGGTTTCAAAACGCGGTTTTAGGTGTTAAGATGAAGAAGGCGTATTGATGTAATTGGTTATAGATTCTGATTATAATTACACAAGAATAGCTTAGATAAGTTAAAGTAGTTATGTTACGTAAAGGCCCACAAAATCGAAAGCCACAAAATTTTAAAGTCGTAAAGTGCATAATAAAATACGTGGGAGGTATGTATTGAGATGCTTACTACGTTATTAAATAGATAGATAGACAGATGAAGATTATATAAGTCACTAGACTCAAATTTTAAATGTATTTAAATAGTATTAAACTAGCGACACATTGGTCACACTCCGACTTCAATTAATAAAATGGACTGCTCTACTACTCGAGTCGATTAATTTAGTATTCCCCTTCTCCCAGAAGCATTTCCAATGATTACTCTCCAGTAAATGGCAAATAATAAAAGTGTTATTACTTTTTTTATATTAAAGAAGTTAAATATTGCTTAAGCTGTTTGATAACGTCGAATCGTGAGGAAAAATAATTGATATACTGTCTAAACTATATTTTTGGTGAGGAATGACCAAGAGTTGCAAATTGATGCAACGAGGCAAATACTAGTCAAAGCTATAGTTTAAAAACAGGTAGGTGAGAGTAAAAGTACTTTTGAATCTGGCAAAATAAACGTGCGCAAAGTGAAATTTTAGGGTTCATCGTCATCGGGTCTTTTGAAAATTGGTGTCCCACGCGACAAAAAAAAATGTGGAGTCCGTCACTCATACTCACACTGTACGCATTATTTGTAAGATTTCGTATTTTCGCGACACTTAAGTTTAATAATGTATACTTTCGAGACGGCAGGAAAAACATACAACATTATATTAAAGTTAGACAATTGTAATTGTCAATTATATTTTTATTTGTAATTTTTTATTATTACTAAGAATATTTACGACTTTTTGAAAAATATTGTAAATACTTACAATAAACACTATAATATATTCTGTGTAAATAGCTAATATACCTACCAAATCAGTTTAGGATTTTATTTTTCATAGTTATATCCTGAATCCGGCCCTGGCGTTTGAGCTCCCGTGTAGGTAGTCAGAGAACGCAAAGGATTTGTGCTCTTATGCGCGTGCATTTGAGTTTAATTTAGATAGCGCACGGTGTCTAGGATGTTACAAAAAAAAGTGTAGGCTATTAAAACGGCGGCTTTCTTCAACATCAAAGGAGTGTCGCTTCTGTAGGTACTACTATTATCTATTCTGTGGCATTAGTCACTTAACAGGAGATTGCTGAAATATAAATGGTCGAGCAGTAAAACTTTGCTGTGATATTTAAATTACTTGAAAATCTGTACTATGGTTTTATAATGCACTCACAGTGCTATATTGTTTTCATTTAAGACTTGAAAATCATCCAAACATACGTACACATTTCACGTTTATAGAAAATGCTGGAACGCGGGGACATTGCCGTGGCAAACGTGGAAATCGCTCAACTGATTACGTACTCATGTTGATCGGTGCAGAGAAAATATGGTGAAATGGGGTTTCACCGACAACACGCAAACAAACTGCGACTGTGGAGCCCCATCTCAAATTAAAGCACATTTACTGGCTTGTCCTCCGTTATCCCTTACGTCTTGTAGTAAGGAAAAACTAAACTTACGTCGCCAAGTACTGGCAGGGGAAAATCCAACAGTTTTGAACCATGACACGAAGAAGAGGAGAACGCTGTCTGCTCATTCCCTAGATTTAACACTTAGTCGCTTTTTAAAACACATACGCACGGGTAAACGGTTACGCTATTCTATATGAATTTAATTTCATAAATATTGTGTGGCTACCTACTTCCCTTTATTTTCACATATCCCATTTTCTAGCTCTATGCAGAAAAAGACACTTTCGATTTTCTAAGTAGTCAAAAGTAGAATTGGCGTGAAAAACTTTCCGCGAAACAATTTGTGACGTTCATCTCAAGGAACTTTGTGAAACAACGAATGAAATCTTTTATTCGATTTTAACTTTGTAACTCGTATTTTTTTCTACGCAAAGAACTGTACAGTTATTTTTATAAGTGCTGCTCTAAATATAAAAAGTGAACCTATCAATAAAACTGAACAACTAATGTCAAGGGTTTCCATGTTATTGTACGTACATTTAGCTGTCTGAGTTATTTTGTATATAAGGACTGATTTAATTCCTTAAAGTACTGAGTTTCTTAACATAACCTTATTTGTTACCTAACGCAATATGGAGGTTTGAACTAAAATAATTACTTACCTACGGAATTGATTTTAAATATAATTCCAAACAAAAAAAAACAATACATACATACATTAACAGCCACAGCAGGCAATAAAAAACGATTGGACATCAAATCTAACGAAAATTAAATCGTGTGTTTTTGAAAACAACAACAACGTTCAAACGCGCAACATTATGACTGAACTGAATAACTTCGTTCAAATATTATTGAAAATGTTTTCGTTCAAATGTTTCGTTCGAAACTAATACCAAACATTAAATCGGCAATGATAAAAGTCGACGATAGAATTCCATGCTGTTATATTTATATGAGTTTTTTATAGTTAGTATCTGTCAAGTCATTTAGCACACGCATCCGTAAACACACCGTTACCGTATTTGTATGGGAATACGATCGGAATTCGCAATTTCTTTTCGTCTGACAGACGCATGCATTACGGTGCATTAAAATATGCAGCGATAGCCGACAAGTGGGAGACCCACTTATACTGAAAATTAGATTTATTTGCTAACGCTACAAGCGTGATTGAGGTCAATTCGGGATTTAAATTTTCCTTACTTGCCTTAAATTAGTGCTGTCACTTTCCGTCAAATAGGTTTAGAAAAGGATAGGAGATATTTTAGTCGTGTCATGTCTTATAATTTCATGCAAAATACGTGTTATCTGTCAAAATAAGGCGACGATCAACACAATCGCGACTAAATGGACTAGAAAAGGCGAAGAAACCATTGACGTTTTTAAAAATGACAGGACTTAGATATCTCCTTTCCTTTTCTAAACATATTTGATGGAAAGTGACAGCACTAATTTAAGGCAAGTAAGGACAATTTATATCCCGAATTGTGGCCATTGACAGCAAAACAAAATATGTGTGGACAGCAATAGATAAACAAGTTGTCACCTAATTTCAAAACAGACCGCCAACCGGCATGTTTCAGTAATCGCTATAGTATAAACTAAACACGTTTAAACTTTAGCAATAACTGTGATGTCCTTTCTCATATAAATTGTTGTTGTCCTTGAGGCCTATTTAGCTGTATAACGGCGTCGAGTTTTTGTATGGAATGACACATGCGGGCATTACGGCGTCGGAGTTCGGTCGGAATTCGGTCGAGTTTCATCTAGGTGTCAAACAGAATGACAAGTAATTTACATACAAAGTTCTTAATGTCATCGGGTTTTTGTCCCTTTCTACGATTATTTTGTCTATGGTGTCGAAAAGCGGTCGAGCTATGACAACCAAGTTTCTGTCATTGTGCTCGACCATGAGCAGTCTCAAGCATAGGTGCCTTGCCGATGTCGAGTTTCATTTAATTAAGATAACTTATAAAAAATTACCCATAACTATGAGATTTTTAAGGTTGGTAATGCATCTGTAGGATATTTTAGACCGCATGAGCAGAATAAACTCGTTTAAAAAAGTAGTAAGCTAACTTTACCGACACACTAAAAGTACATATAAAAATTACCACTTGCCATCAGCTACTGTTGATTTTCGATTATATGTGCAACTGTTTTTTTTTGGGTTCAGTTTTAAGCCTCATATATTTACATTATAAATAATTATTTCGATTACTTTTCTGAGTGATGATGATAACATTATGATAGTTGATATTCAATATTATAATGAATATCTTTACAATAACAAATGTGTTATAAATGCTTGATCTCGTGATCAAACTTTGTACTTCTTGTGCTTGTCAATAGTTGGAGTTGCTTCGTACTGTATCAACAAACATCACTGTAGGATTGCTAAATATTGAATACAGACTTATCTATAGAAGATATTTTATAATTTTTACGTAACATACATAAATCACGCTTCTTTCCCGCAGGGATAGGCAGCGTCTACTTCCTTCCACTTACGACGATCCTTGCATACTTCTTTTGCCTTCTCTATATTCATTTATCTTTTCATGCAGGCTAGTTGGTTTATTTTTTACTAACTAAAATGTATGCACCAACGAGCGTACATGCGTGTGATGATGATTGCCGTGTGATGATGATTGCCGTGTGATGACGGCATAGAATAGCATCACCCCATTCTTTTCTCGTGGGTGTTGAAAGAGACGACAAAGTTGAAGGTTGTACTCGTGTACGGTGTGTGCACTATTCGTTTATAACTCGTGCTCTACATACATTCATTAGCCTATTGCAGTCCACTGTTGGACGTAGGCCTCCCCTAGAGTAGGTACAGGGCACGATCTCTCGTTTTTTCCATCCAGTTATCAGTCCATCTGGTCGGTGGTGGTCCAACGCTACGCTTGCCGCGGCAAGGCTTCCATTCGAGAACCCGCTTACTCCACCGTCCGTCCGTTCTATCATAGGATACACACACGTTTTCTACGCGCGCTCTATTCTTGTGAAACGCGTGCTTTACACGTTGGTGACGCGTATTATACTAGTGTACAACACGTTTTCGATACGTGTGTAACGCGTTCTCTACACGTGTATTACGCGAGCTCTACTTGTATACAATGCTTGCTTTACTAGTATGCAACGCGTGCTCTACATGTGTACAACGCGTGGGCTGCGCGGGCGTATAACATGCATAGAGCACGCGTGGTGTCAGCGTACGTGTAAAGCTGCCCAACATCCTAATAGACCAACATCCTAAGTCTTACAGTTTTCGGAATAATCACTTTAAATTACTTGATACTAAGGTACAGATTTTCCATACATTTTAACTGACTATTAAATACTCTTTACATCATACTTAACAATCCTTGATCAATTTTATTTATGTCAGTCACTCAGAATAAAATGTGTTATTCGTCACGTCAGACAATTCATAATCATAAGTCATTTCATTATTGTAGAGGAGCCCACAATGCTCAATGGGGTTTTACTCGAGCGTCAGAGACCTTAACATAAGATCAGCCAAGATTCAAAATTAAGAGCAATACATGACAAAATTTAGTGATAGCTGTCTTAATTAAAACTTGGAAACTATGCATGTATGTTTCTGTGGAAAAGTTGTAGGTCTTGACAAGATCTACATTTGAGATGACAGCTGTCAATTTTTTGTGCCCATCCAGTATCTCTGTTGAAATTTGGATGTTTTTGAATTTCTAAGGCTTCCCGTACTTTCCTAGGAATGAATCTCTTCTCTCTCGCTAGGATTGCTGCCTTATCGAACCTGACATAATGGGTGGGGTTATCCATGATATGTTCGTACATATTGCAAAGCGAGATGAATAAGTTCTTTGTTTGACTACAAAATATACATCTCGGCAAGACCTACAACTTCTTCAAAGAACTAGTAGTTAAGCATGCATAGTTGACGAAATAAATTAGTTCAAAGTTTGACAGATGTCATCTAAAATTTCAAGACCTACAACTTTTACAAAGAAATTAGTTTTGCATGCGCGCTGATTATTGCGCATGACTTGAACAAGACAGCGACATAAATTTGAGAAGGTGGACTACAGGCAATAGAACTTGAGTAAATAGCGGTTAAAAATTTTTGGTGGACCACGCAACGAAAAAAATGTGGTATGGCCCACCAGGTGGATCTATTTTAAAAAATCCCAGCTCAGCTCTATTGGTGAACTACGCGAAGAAAAAAAAATAACCTATAGGTGGACTACGGGTTAAAAAAAAATTGCCCAACTCATTTCATGGCAGAACTGACCAGCTTAGCTTTTAAAATGGAGACCTAAAGAAGATATAAGACCTAGGCTTGATTTGTTCTTTTGCTGTTGTCTACACTGCACCCACCATTAACCTTGCATTTTCTTCTGTTACAATATATTTAGGAAGTGGACGAGTTCGGAAATGGACGAAGTCGATCTAAAGGATCCAGCAATCCCCACTTAGGCTCCTCTACTATTAGAACTTGCATCAGTATTCCTATTTACTCCTAATGATTAAAATAAATTATCTGAATTATCATGACTCGTTATGAATAAATTTTGTTCAGATGACTGAATACTGTAACATACCAAAATTTCATCCAATTTAATTAAAACTACATTTCTCCCACTTGTGTTCCGGGGCACAGATTAACTACAATATGGTCTGGGGTTGGAGTGGGAAATTGCACAATCAAAAACTGTAGTCTGCTATGTACGTCGATCAACTCGGCCTTCTTTTATGTAAGGAACGAGACGAGAGACCGCTTGTCTTGCTGGCTATGTGTTTATATGCGGATGTTAAAGAAAAGCAAAAAGAATTTCAAGTTGGTTGTTTTTATTAATTTTGATCCATTATGTTTCTCCCTAATAAGATGCCATCTAAAACACCTCGAGTAAAACCTTAAATGGGTATCTTGAGGTGATGTTAGTAGAACAATCATAAGTTCATAACTATTGAATGCATAAAAATCCTTTCTTGACTTCTCGAGGTTCGAGTCTGTCGCGTCTGAGTGTTCTTTCTGCTCGTCTGCTAAGTTTTTCTCAAGCAAGGTCTTAATTTGTCATAAAATTTGCGCTGGCAAATCGTGTGAAAACTGCAATACTTCACACAAATTATAAGGTTTCCTGGAGACAGCTGAGCTACAATGTAAACAAAGTATATTAATGAATGTTACCATCTACCATCAAACTTAATAAGTGAACTCTGCCAGTATTCGCAAAAACTGAAATATAAGGAAACCATGCAGATTAACTTCTACAGCGGTTCGATTATAGAGTAAGCGACGAGTTTGCTAAGATATCTAGCATAAACATTGTGTAGGAACCATGTAGGAACTAAAATTATATGTGATCAAAAGCATAGTAAGAAAAACAAATCTAACCTTCTAGTAACGAGTGGGTAGGTATTTCGCCAGCGCGTGGGGAAAAATACTGTAAATCAAAACCAGTTCTTCGCCTTATACAATTTGGTGTTTATTTAATATTTACAAGAAAAAATTAGGAACCAAAAGTAACAACCAAAACGTAAATAACCAAACGAGTCTCCATGACAACCAATCAACAGGAAGAGACCGCGCGCGCCGATGCGAAATAACTATATACAAACAAAAAAATCATGTTGTCGCGCTGTCTATCTGTAAATTAAAAAATCTTTAAATAAACTAAATAAAAAAGCAATGGTGGCGATGCACCAAAAGTATAAATATTTTGTGTAATTATTATTATTTTATTTTATAATTTTATAATGAAACCACCCACACCGAGACGACGCCGCGGAAGACCCCGTCGCAGGTGGCGAGACGAGCTACATGCCTTTAGCAAAGACTGACACTTGGAGACCCAGAGTAGAACTGGATGAAAAGAGAAGAGGGAGGCCTTTGCCTAGCAGTGGGACGATGTAGGCTAATTAAGATAAGAAGATAAGATGACATAATGAAACGCGTAATTACCTGTTCTTATGGTGTCCATGACTGCAAAGCTGGAATGTTGTGCATTAAAAAAGTTTCAAGCTTTTAGCTTTGTATCTAATGCCTCAGTTCCTCAGTTTATCCTGTCCTGTTGAGTAGTTATAGTCTTACGTTTTACGATCACTTTTCAGCTGAATTACTGGTAGAGTTTCTGCCGATTTGCTCAATGATAGTGATAAATTTCAGCTACCCGTTCGGACGGCCGTTGTAGCGTAGTGGTAGTACGACTGCCTGCGGCGCAAAGGTTCCGGGTTCGATTACCACTGGGACACTCATAAAGTTGATATTATCACTTTGGTAATTTGTAATTTGTTTACAGTCTAGTTAGAACATTGTGGACCGAACCACCAGATTAAAAAAGATTCTAAAAAAAGAGAAACTCTGCCAGTACTTACGTTTATTTGTTACGCACCTAGACTACACTTTGAAGAATCACACATCATATATGAACACATTAAAGTTTAAATATTACAATCTTATTTTTGGTTGTGCTCACACACACACACACATATATTTATCTCACCTATAATCCCTTGCAGGGTAGACAGAGCGTAAACGGCCGCAAAGAACTTAAATTTGGGCCACGTGTGACAAATATTTAATGGTCATTCGGAAATTTGTGTATCGCCATAGTGACGGGTTGTCAACCCATCGCCTAAAATTGCAATACACACCCTTGAGTCCCTTAGTTGCCTCTTACGACTCCAACGGGAAAGAAACGGGATGATGCTATTCTAAGCCGGCATCACACTGCAAATTGGTTGGGCAGTCGTGTAAAAAGGTATTGTATGATCAACATCAATATATTCCTTTGTTAAAAAAGTACTTTCAGCAGCATAATTATATCTATAACAAAGCACCAATTTAAACTGGCTTTTGTACAGTTTACAAGAAAAACCAGTAAAGGTTGGTACCCAGCTCCACTATTGGCACAAATTGTACATAATATTTTATAAAATATTCATAATTTATTATAATAATAATGGAATTAATGTGTATCCCATCTCACACTTCTCTCAAACGGCCTATACTTGTTTGGCCTATATATATGTCGCAGTATTATGGCAGAATTAGGATTTCGGCCGAAATCCTAGGATTTTGGCCAAAATCCGGATTATGGCAAAATCGAAGACTTCATTCGACCATCGTCCTAAGAAGATCTAGGATTTCGGCCATAATCCTAGGATTTTTACCGAAATCCTGGATCTACGTAGTAATATGGTAAAACGAAGGCTTCAGAACACTTTTTATAAATTTTGTAGTGACAATACACATACATACATAAATACTTGCGGAGTATGCAGAGTTTTAATGGCCATAAACAATTTTGAGGGCTATTTTAGATAAAACGTGAATGACTAAGAAAAATAAAATGGTAAAACACATGAAAACTTCCATCCGTTAGTCACTTCTGGGTGTCGTACCCGCGGGAAAGAATAGGGGTGATGCTATTTTAAGCCGTCATTACACGGAATAGTGACTATCGCCATCCATTACTATTTGTCTTTACTTTAATTTGTATTTTTATTATGCTTTTGGAGAGAAAAATAAGAACTTAAGAAAATTTTACAAAACATAATAAATGACACAAAAAATATTTAAAATAATCAAATCAGTCTTTTATTGTTATTGATTCTAGATAGAATGTACTAATCAGTATTATTATTAGGTATCTAGTCTCGATATAAAAATTAACCATTTTTCATAAACATTTAAGTGCTAACCTCTTCTAACTATGATTAATATAACAAACATTAAATAATTAGTTTTTCTGTCATTAACATAAACATTTGAGTATCATTTCTTTCATTAAAGATTTTTCAAGTAGTAAAAACAATATTTTTTAGATAATCACATAAGTAACTGTTTATAATATTATTAGATGAGTGATAAAATAAATAAATAATGCCGTGTGATGCCGGCTTAGAATAGCATCACCCCATTTCTTACCCATGGGTGTCGTAAGAGGCGACTAAGGGACTCGAGGGTGTGTATTGCAATTTTAGGCTACGGGCTGACAACCTGTCACTATAGTGATACACAGTTATCTAAATGACCCTCAAACTTTTGTCAGACGTGGTGTTAATATCCGTTTTACGGCCGTTAACGCTCTGCCTACCCCGTAAGGGATAAAGGCGTGATTTATGTATGTATGTATGTATGTATAAAATAAACATTTGGGTGTCTTCTCTTTTACAAAATATAACAAGGTAAACAGAACCTCCTGTTATAATTTGCATCACCTAGTATCTAAATAAAGATTATGAATGATAGAAATAAATACTATTCTTTTCTGAAAATAAAAACAAAGGACGCCGCGCGCGCGGGGGAGGAGCGTATTGTTCCCTCCCCGCTCATAGATTCCCCCGAATCGCGATTAATGCCATAATACTAAGCAAATCTAGGATTTCGACCAAAATCCTAGGATTATGACCGAAATCCTGGATCTGCTTAGGACGATGGTCGAATGTAGTCTACAATTTTGCCATAATCCGGCTTTTGGCCAAAATCCTAGGATTTCGGCCGAAATCCTAATTCTGCCATAATACTGCGACATGTATATGCCCCACGCGAGCCCCGTGATTTCATAACGAGAAATAAAAAGCTATGAAAGCTAATGTGATGACTTCTTACGGGCATCACCTCACATAAGTACGTGGCATCACATAAGCCCAGTGGGTCTGCACCTTTTATTCTTGCTTAATGAATATGTCCCTTCCATGGACGTAAAAAAAAGTACTGACGGAATCCCAGCTAAGACACATCTGAGGAAGCAAAATGGCGGCGGCTGTCTATGTATAAGTGAATTAAGGGTTGCCAAGTTAGCAAATTTTTTACCAATAAAAGAAAGTTGATAGATAAAAATATTTTTATTGTTTATTCCGCGGTAAAATATAGCCTATGTTGACTCGGTGTCCCACTCGATAAGAAGAAGAAGAAGAAGCAGAGATAAATATAATGTAGCTTTCTAATCGTAAAATAATTTTTGAAATCGTTTTAGTAGTTTCAGAGCCCATTCGCGTCAAACAAACACACAAACAACCAAACAAACAAACAATCAAATCTTTCCTCTTTATAATATAAGTGTAGAACTGTAGATAAGCTTCCCATATTTTGGGGAAATGGTTTAAGTGAATACTAGCAACACTGGATGTTTGACAAATAGTTTTGCTCTTGAAAATGAAAATTTATTTTAAATTGAAAAACTGTAAATAAGTAACTGAATTATCTATTTACCTGTGAAACGTAATTCCTGGATGTTTTTTCTTTTGGTCACTACGGTTTTTACACCATTTCACCACGCAAGACATATTGTTTTTCCGAAATTTTCGGTGGGTATTTTTGTCCGCTTATGTTGACGTTTGCGCGCGTTATGGCCGACTAATGTGTGAATGTGTGCGTGTGTACTTGTACGTACAGAGAACTGGCCAACTTTGAGCGACACAGTTTGTTATTAGCCGGATTCTGTTCGTACTTTTTTTTACGTCCATGGTCCCTTCGTATAAAATATGAGCACGCAGGCTAGTCCGCGGGTAACAGCTAGTCTACATTTATGCATATACGAATTTCAAATAGAACCTTCAAGCAATTGATACATTGACCTTCAACGTATAATAAAAGAAAAGATTATCTGTGGTTACTATCTTGCCTTCCCTTCTAGCCTCTGCGTCAAACTGATGCAAGCCGCAATAGGTCTAATACCGTCGCGTCGAGACGTTATTACCTCTATCGGCCCCCTTGTTTCAGCACAAATGACATTATAGCTGAAACTTTCTAATAGAATGTTGAATAATTTATGTGTAGAATGAATTAACCTATAGAGGGTTATTGTTAGAACGCAAATTTTCGACGAATAGATACAAACAACTGTTACTATTTGGCCATTTCCAAAATCGCAAAAATCATCAGCCTTTCAAAATACATATTTTTTCAGATAATAATATAGAAATATCTTTTGCCTTTCTATTTTTTGTTTTTCACAGGACAAAGCCGAATGGACATATAAAGAGAAGTCACAAAGTCCACCTTTGTTGCAGTGTGGCTGCAATTTTTACACATTTTCATCTTTAGCTTACTATTTATTTTCATTTTAGCGCACACAATAAACGTTATGACTTACATTTTTAGCAGCTGTAACGCGCTACAGTTATTGTAGTGATAATAGCTGTTCATAACTAAGTATACCATTTAAGAGAGTCGACTACGAGCTCATAACACAAGATAATAACTCATTAGTTACAAGATAAGGGCAGAAAAGAAATCCTGCGGATGAATGATACGAATTAGGAGTCCCCTCCCATACAAGTTAACCCGGCCGGGTAACACACTTAGTATGGGAGGGCAAATCTATTTTTTTCATATTCCGGCCTATGTCCGTGGGGGAAAGTTGTTCAGTTTCACGAACTGGTTCACCCCTTAAAATATTCTCAGCTATTTTTTTACACCTTATATAACTCTCTTTAGAAAATCGATCATGATTCAGTAAGTACACTTAATAAACCTTCAATTCAATTCAATTTTATTTCACTTATACTATTTAACAGTATAAGTAAATGTGAGTATATTTGTTATACCCAAGAAATACGATGTCTCAAACCAAACTTACGAGCTATATGTTATTTAAGCTCGTTGTCGGATATTCAAAACTGAGGTACCCAAAGTTTGTATAGTAGCTTCCTGTAAAGTTTGAGTTGTTTTCAGATGAAAATCTTCAAAGCGTATTCATGCTTATCTGATATGACACTGCATTTTGGCTGCTTCCCAAGCTTTCGTTCGAAATTCGAATAGTCTGAGTTCCCAAACATAAGCGAAAATTTGAATTTAGCGCGCAGGTGACCCGAATCACCAAGTTTTGTGAGATGAATCTTTTGAAATGCTGAATTGATACTTAATTCTATTCTTCTTACTGAAATTCAAAAAAGACAATTAAGAACGTTGTAGCCGCAGTAGCAACGGCTGGGCTGGCAAAGCGGAGGAAATACCAGGACGTAAGCAACTGCAACAACTTCCTCCTTTTCGGCACCGAAACGTTGAGTCATGTGGCCACGAAGCCCGCTCGTTTCTGAAGATCATATCAGTGCGCCTCATCGAGACAACGTCAGACATAAGAGCGAGTTCCTTCCTCGCACAGCGCATAAGTTTAGTTGTACAACGAGTAAACGCAACTAGTCTGCTAGCGACGTTGCCTTGATGCGGGACACTGGAAGATAATACGGCTGCTGAAGAACTTCCGAGATGCACCTTCCGCCATGGCACTTTAAAGAAAGCTGAAAAAGTGGCTGTTGCAAGAAATATTTTGCGATGTGAATGATTGTATCATCACTATCACCATATAATTGCAATTAATTACTATTTAAGTAAACATCGTTTCATATTGTACTATTTTATGGAAACAATGAATTTATAATTATTCACATTATTTAATTATGATTAATTTTTGCCTTGTAACAATATGTTCTTGTTTCTGTCACTAAAAACGTTTGGCAAGGTATTCTTTAGATTGTGCAAAGTTCTCGAATCAATAGATTTAGGATTAGCGCAAATGAGTAACAGCCGAAGAACCAGGCAAGTGCCTGTCGGAAAGCTTAACAACTGTTAAGTTAATAAATTAAAAGACTTTAAAGGTTGCAAAATAATCATAAAATCTTTTGAATTTTTATTTCAGCTGTATTTTCCATTAATTTAAAACAAATATCACGAGTAGACCAACACTTACAACGAAAAGCATAAAAATGGCGCACAAAGTCACCATATAAAACAGCGTAAGAAATAAAATCGTCTAATTCAATTTACAATATACGGAGATATACGGAGTTGATGCTATTCTGCAGAGAGTAGAGCGACGCCTGCAGAAGCGGTATTCAATTTTTCAATTATATTGCGCCCGGGAGCCGGCGGCGCCAATACAGACGTGCAGTTTGTGTCACTTCCCTTCCACCAGCCAGCTTTACCAACATTTAGCTTCTACAAAATTCAGTTTCATAAATCCGTGAATAGATTTTGTTTAGTCCCCAAAATGTAGGCTAGATTCTTTTGTTTATTTTCAAGAATAAAGATTCACTTACCTTATTCAAAAGACACATACACATATTTCGCCTTTTTCCCTTACGAGGTGGGCGGCGCTACCACGTTTGACTATAATTTGAGGGCCGTTCCAGAAAAATCGTGTATCGCTATAGTGTAATGCTATTCTAAGCCGGCATCACACGGACCGCTATAACTAATATGTAGGTGTTTGCGCTATCCCGCTTATATGTGTGCACTCCCATTTCACCCAAAGGTTGCCTGGAAGAGAATGCTGCTTTAGCATTAAGGCCGTCTTATTGTTCTGTGTTTTGTATTTGTTTTTTTTTCTTGATGGTTTTTGTGCAATAAAGAATATTATTACAAAATAGCATATCTAATAAAAATAAAGAACAGTCTACTACGCTACTGCAATTCAAATTTATTTTCCGTTTTAAATTCGGAACAAGGTACTCCGTGAATTTTAATATCCTTTTGAGCCGCAAATCCTATTTTATCCGCAAAGTAGCCGCCAGTAGACAGACACAGAACTAAAAAGTATTATCTACAATTTTAATATAACTAAATATAACTGCAATTTTAAAAGCAACCCAGTTTTATTAATTAGTGGCCAGCTCATGGTTTTTAGATGCTATCTATACCATAATCATTGAAGAAAATCACGACTTTGTTGTAATCATGTTAGTAGAGCCCATTCCCAACATGAATTATGTTTTCTAGGTGGTTTTCTTTACAATAAGTTGAATCTTGAATAAAACTTCTATTCTATGAAAAAGCATTTACCTAAAAGGACTCTCATTCACTGGCTGAAAGGTAAAACTTATATGGAGATAGAAAAGCTGCTGTTAATAGATGTTTTATTTTTGTTTTAAAGTTATTTGTTTTAGTATTTTTATATAAAAATGATTGTGTTTGAGTAAATAATCATATTATTTTTAAGTAGCATTAATATTAAGAAAATCTCTTGAAATACATGTAAATATGTTTTGTATTTAGTTAGTTTAGGTATAGTAAATAAATGTATGCACAACTTTAATTTTTTATCTGAAATATGTGTACGCACAGTTTTATTTGAAATAAATTATCTAATCTTATGTCGTTTATCCGTAACTTCTTTACAGTTGAAGACAATTCCATTTAATCAGAATGAGAGAAGATGTTTCGCAGAATTCACGTTCGATGGTGACATTCTCGAGATCCTGTGAGAAGGTGATTTTCGGAGACTGTTCATCATCCAAGGCGGTGACTTCAAGCATGTTTGGTGGTGCTGTAGCTAGCCCGGCGCGGCATGCATACTGTTAAAATAATAAATAAATATACTAGACAATTCACACAGCGTCATCTAGCCCCAAACTAAGCAAAGCTTGTACTATGTGAACTAGATAGCTGATTCCAATACTTATATACTTTCTTTTGTAAATAAATACATAGAAAAACCCAGACTAAACACAAATATCTGAAAATAACTTAACAAATATTTGTGTCTTGTGGGGATCGAACCGACGACCCTCGGCGTAGCAGGCAGGGGTACTATCCGCTACGCCATCGGCCCAGTCAAAAAAAAATTTTTGTTGCACGTGAAGCTGCCCAGGATCGGGAAGAGTGGTGAAAGCTCGTGTCGGAGGCCAAGACCCACTTGATCCCTGAGCCACAGGAGTAAGTAAGTAAGTTTGTTGCACACAAAAACATTACAAGAAGGAAATACATCATAAAGGAATACGACACAATAGTAAGTTCAGCTTAATTTAATGCAGAAATTTCATTCAGGTGACCAACGGACATTAACACATTAGTAATATATTCAAACTTATTATGTTATGTTGTATTGAGTTGTGTAATGTTATGTTGTGCTATGTTATGTTATGTTATGTTATTTTATGTTATGTCATGTCATGTCATGTCATGTTATGTTATAAGATACGTTTTCTAAAAATGCAATAAAATTTGCGATAATAAATTCTAAAAGAGAAGGAACTTACATCACGCGGGAATTCTAGCAAGCCAGAACATTGGCCGGCCGGGATGCGCCGTTTTGTTGGAGTACCCATCGGTAGTTCCGAGAATACCTGACCTGAAAATGAATAAATAATGTTAGTACAACGTTTTTTAGTTAGGTGGGTCGATTACATCCGATGTTGAACTGATTACATCCGACGTTGAACAAAAAGAGCAAAGTCTCCCTTAGAAATAAGGTGAGAATTTACACCACCTGCGTAAGGCCTATTATGACCTACGCCAGCGTAGCCTTTGCTCACACCTTCGATTCACATCTGAAAATGCTGCAGGTCATCCAAAACCGTTTCATGCGCAAAGCTACCGGGATGCCCTGGTACATGCGTAACGCCAACCTCCAAATCGGCTTAGGTCTCCCTGCCATTAAAACATATATGAAGTATAGTCGTCACTTCTTTGACAACGCTCCCCACCATAAAAACCCCTTGATAGTTGCCGCGTCCAACTACTTCCGCCATCCAACCTCGCGTTTTAAACATCGTCTGAGACACGTCCTTTCGGAAGAAGATGACATCACAGTAGCCAGTGCTGCAGCCATTGCAAGTAGATCACACTCCACAAGCTCCTCAAGCAACGCCCGCCCGCCGGCGGAGGCGCGGAGGTCCCTCATTTGTACCCCATTTTGGGAACTACAGGCACGTGCTGGGTAGATTTAGTCCAATACGTTCTTCCCAGAACAACTCGTAAGTTTAAACAACCAAAAAACTTCTCCGGGTGAGCTCGGTCTCGCCACCATACAGTGAGGTGTTGATTTAAATAGCCCAGGGTTAAAGTCATAGGGTTCAGAACTAAAAAAAAAAAAAAAACAAGTTAGGTGGTTCTCCCACTTATTGTTGCGCAGTTTTAACACACACGAAAGGAAATTGCGAATTCGGATGTATTTAGTATTTTATGATTAATTATTTATCATGTGACACAGTATGGTTATTTGAATATACGGGGTGTAAGGGACAGCCTCCGAATACTGATAGGGTGCATTCAGACCATGAAACTTATATATGAATAAAACAGACCATACATACATATATCACGCCTATAATCCCTTACGGGGTAGGCAGAGCTTAAACGGCTGTAACAAAACAGACATTTACGCCACGTCTGACAAATATTTGAGGGTCATTTGGAATATGAAACAGACCATGAATTTTATAAAGCGAAAATATTTTTATGAAGTGGCGCCACTGTCGAGGCTGTTTACGACTACACTCGCCTTAATACAACCCGTACTACAACCGACATCAGCTACCTAGGCACGATGTATTAAAATGTCAAGACTCCCTGCGCGTGCAGCACGCTCAAGGCAGCGTTGGGCCTTATAATCAACTAGAGCAATAAAATGCCTTACCTTCTTTGTGGGAGGTGATATATTTGTACTCGTGAGCTTCGGCAAAGGACAAAGTGTCCAGTATGACCGCGACAGCAAATGCCAACAAAACGTGTCTCATCATTGTGGAAGGATTCAACTACTGCTGAAATATAGAAGGAGAATGAGGCAGCCATTACACAGATCTGGTATTTCAATGAGCAGTGGACAAATTGATCCGTCACGGCTACCTATTAGTGTACACGTGTAAACATTCGCAGATTTCGCTAATCAACGCAATTATGAAGATTAAAAACGCATTTTGATACTAATGTACACTGTGCAATTAGTTACAAAAGTTTAAGGTGAGGTTTCACTATGCGACAAGTGCACCACGCAATGCGACAATAGGTAACTGTCTGGTCTAACTTTGATATCAAAATTCGAATTTGGAAATAATGCAATACTCAGGACTCTAAAGTGATAATTTGAATTGGACAACTCGGTATCCCACACGAAAAGAAGATTATTTAAATCGTGTGAAATTACAAGTTTCAATATACGGCAGAGTTAGGTGTTAGTTAGTAAAGGCCGAGTATTCTTTTTCGGCCGATTGTTCGGCAAATTCATCGAATATTCGGTACGTTAAAGTATATTGTTCCTTTAATATTTTTTTCAATATGTTTATGATATGAAAAGGAACAAATTAGTATTTTAAATGTACATCATTATCATCGTAATCAACATTTTTGTTATGATAATTGGAGAGGTACAGTCGCGAGCTCTGCGTAAAAAGTAAAAACTTGAATCTATTATAGTATATGGGTATCAATCAATTTCTGCCGAATAATTCAGCCGAATATTTGATTCGGTAAAGTTTTTACTAAAGATTCGGCCAAATATTCGTATTCCGTAAAACTTATATTGGGCTCATCTCTACCGCCAATTATTAAATATTATCTTATATTCATATCAGTCACTGGACTGTTCAGTGGGTCTATGAAATGTTGACGCCAGAGTTCATCGCGTATATGACTTACTTGTTATTATTTGGTAGAGAGTTAAGCCTTCTATGTTCCATCTGCTAAGACCTCGGCAAGAGCAATGCAAACCGCGGCCCGCGCAGTTTTTGGCAATCACAGCTCACGGGCAGCCGTAAAGTAAATGGCTAAACACTCTACCAAATAAATAACAAGTAAGTCGCGTAAACCTACACCATAAGCGAAGCTTGTTCGTTTTATAATATTATTCTTATAGCACGTTCACGCCATGCACCTGCTCCTGCTGCTGCCGCAAATATTGCTCGAAATACTTCCGCGGAAGTATTAACGCAAGTGAGTGTTCATACACTGCCGTTATACTCTTCACGCACCAATATGAGTGAGCGAGATATCAATACATTCCATATGCGTCCGTGCTGCTGTTCGTTTGACTCGCGCACGCAAAGCCGACAATCGAGGGAGCACGGGAAGTGGCAGCGGCATGACGAGTAGCAGCGCGAGTAACCTGTTCACACATTCGCGCTGCCCACTTCCCTAACTATTTCCCTGCCCATATTGGCATTGTGTTAACGGGCTATTCACACAATTGGTTTTCTTTTAGTATCTCATCGTCGCTTTGTTTTATAATTTAATCCCCTCACTGGCCTCTGCTCAGGTATTTTCATAAGCCGGTGTCGGCGGAGATTGATATTGCCTCCTTGATTACAAAATTCCGCTTTTCTATTAAAATTTACATCTACCCTCGTTTGTTGGCTCGTACGCTTCAATTTACAGGGAACAAAGTGATAATTGCAGGCGCTAACCGCTTGCCGCGAGCCGGCTGTAAAAACACGAGCATAATCCATATGTAGTATTCACTTGTTATATGGTGTGTGAAGCAAGCCACAAAGTTTTATTTTTGTGCAAGAAGAAACCGTCGGTGAAGTGTGAGATTTACCTGTACGGTCGAGAATATTATAGTAAAATTATATTTGGCTCGACAGGAATTTCGTATTGCAATACATAAAAACCTTAACGTCTTTGACCGTTAAAAACGTTTTACATCTCTATCATCCAACACGATTCAAATTATCATGTAATCCGACCGTCTTGAAATAATTTTATAATCTAAAAGAGTTTAATAACCTACTATCGAGTGTATCAATTTGATTTTGACTATTGAACCCTTCGAGCAACACGGTCTTCCGTCTCGTTCCGAAGGCCGTCGTTGGTCGAAGATTGAACCTATGCTGTGTTGGACTGAAAGCCATCATATGTAAATCATCCAATCATGCTTCTTTGCACAACCATCAATCCCCACGCCTAAGGGACTAAAAGCGTACATCTTCATTTTTTAAAGTCAGCATTTTTAGCTCGTGTCGCTACCTATAATATGCTGGCAGCTTAAAGGCAGTTGGCACTCTCCCCAGCCATGCTCCAGCCAGACAGCTTCGCTACAGTTTATGAAAGTATCAGTTATGAGAAAGGCTTCTTAAGTTCCTTTGACTCAACTCTTGCACGACCTTATAACGTTCACTGTAATTCAATTTCCTCGGAAATCAGCTTTTGTAATACTGTATCGCATTTTCTTCTTACACTTTCTTTCTAAATTACAATTTGTCTCCAGGAATATTATATTCAAATTCCTTACAGGTTCAAAAATATATTATAAAATTTCTGATATTTCTATTTTGGTACACTATCAACTAAGTAGGTACTTCTTCTTTTTTGTGTGAGACACCGGAGTCATCTAACGACCCGATGAACCTTGATGTCAGAGATTATAACCACGTACTACTACTAGTAACCTTCTGACATGGTTGTGTGTAAGTAATCAAAGACGACAACAGGGAACGATGGCTTAATGTGCCCACCGAAGCTCGGAACTATATTTTTTATCAGACAAACCGGTGGTTTAGCCTGTAATGTCCTAACCAGACTGGGAGCAAATTCACGAAGTGATAAATATCTACTTTGTGAGTGCCCCATCGAGAATCGAACGCGGAACCTTTTGTGTCGCAGGCAGTCGTACTACCACTGCGCCACATCGGCCGTCAATTCGTCACCAATTTACTACAGTAAATGGGATCATACGTAGTTATCTGAATACTCAATAAAGATAAGAAATGTAGATTTGTTTTTATTTAACATCACATGGATATCAAATTTTAAAACACTTCCCGTGTTAGGTACACCATTATTGAAAACTCGCAAATTTTTGCCGTGCCACGCGTTACTGGCATTAAAATACACTTGCAAAATTGGCGGGCAAGGAGTGAGCTGCGGTAGCCCAGATGGAAGAGGTGTCGCCACTAGTAATGAGAAAGTCGCAGGTTCTAATCCTGCCCGCGCTTATAAAATTTGCAAGTTTTCAAAAATAACATCACGAGGTAAATTGAAGAACGGCAAAATGTCCAGAAAGTTCCATATTTGCACATCCATAATTATTATGACTTTGTATAGCTAAAGGTTGTATTGTGTCTCGAAACTAGTTTTGTTATTCAAGCGCCTAACTACTTCATTAACCTACATGTGCACTCAATATTGACGTGCTTGCACTCCGCTGAGAGCGTTTCATCGTAGTGAATGACGTCGGTCATTTTAGCGAAGCATATTGATTGTTAATTGTTGATTTTATGTACTGTTTATCAGCCAACACGTGGAGAAAACGTATGTTTTATACAAAATTCGTAATAATGTACGATATAATTGTGTTTACGAGTAAGTACCATAATAGCGTATTCGTAGATAAATACGTAAAGAATCTATTGACGTCACTTAAGACGTTTTTGCAAGGCCATAATCGGGTGACGCGCTTTTACGCGGTGCGGTGTAATACAGGACCATTTACGAGTTGATGAACGATCCGATGAACTCTGTAATTAGAGTTTTTAACATACACACAAACATACCTACACATATTCCTTGCAGGGTAAGCAGAGCGTTAAAGGCTGTAAAAATACGGTCTATAGCGCCACGTTTAACAAATATTTAGGGCAATTTCAGAAAAATCGTGGATTACCCTAGTGACAGGTTGCCAGCCTGTCCCCTAAAATAATAAAACACATGAAACCCTCGAGTCCCTTAGTCGCCTCTGACGACACCCCCGGGAAAGAAAAAGGGTGATGCTATTTTACGCCGGCGTCACACAGCTCACAAAGTTTTTAAAGTTGGCATTTTCATGACATAATTGAATCTAGTTACCTGTTGAAAATATTGCTACCCTTGCAACCACATTATTAAATAATTTGTCATGAGGTATCCGGCAAGCAAACCTCAATGGAACATTTCGTCGATAACTTCCTGCAAATATACGCACAATGGAGTTTGTGAGTATAGGATATACTCGTACCTTCCGATAGCATCGGCCATTGGAATGGAAATTCGGAACAACGTCGGTACACTGACTGGCATATTGCTGATCAATATCTATCCATAAACTTAGTGCAGGTATTCAGATATTCATATTCAAATACAGTTCGAGAATATCAATACCTGAGGGTCGTAACATACTTACATATATCTCGCTTTTATGCCTTGTAGGGTAGGCAGTGCGTAAACGGACACGGTCACGTCTGACAAAAATTTGAGGGTCATTAGGAAAATTGTGTACCGCCATAGTGACAGGTTGTCAACCCATCGCCTAAAATTGCAATACACATCCTCGAGGTTGATGCTATTCTAAACCGGCATCCCACGGCACAGTCACGACATACTTATAGCTTATTCGCTTAGATAGTGTCGTGACTAGCACGACTTGAAATCCATGCTCGATACGGGTTCGTACTAAGAGTAACAAAAGTACAGTTCAAAACTTTTAAGGCGATTTTTTCGCTTGACACACAATGTTGCGGTATTTTCCCGTGATAATGACGAAACAAATTGTATGAAAGAAACACATACGATGCCGTACCGCCGCTCGACTGTCACGTTCTGCACGGAAGTTTGTACGTACAACACTGCAAAATTGCAGTGATGATAAATAACTGTCCTTTCCGTATATAGGGTGAAATTTTACTAATGACCGATAGCAACAGCTCAAGACGTTCTGGTGATAAGGAACTACTTTCAGCAAGGAACATAGGTTGTAAAACGAAAAAAAAATACCAAATGTGATTTGACAACACAACACACGAAATGCGGGTAATCTTGTACCTATCAAAAGTAGGCTAGTTAAGGCCGGCAAACTGACTCACGTCATGGGACCGCGAGTGTACAACAAGTTACCGCAAGATGTCACTGACGCGCCAAGTGAGGCTAGTTTTAAAGTCAGGCTAAAGAAATGGCTGATTGAGCAGGCGTTCTACTCGTTTGACGACTTTTTAATGCTTTAATACGGAAAATTTGTTAACATTAATGTAATGTTTAGATTTGTTGGTTATATTGATATAACTTGATTATTTTACCTACAATTAAGATGTACAATGACATGTAAATTTATATTTTTACCAATAAAAATGATATGACATGATATGATATGACATACTATGGAAGCACAAAATATTTTTGTCGTATTAGAAGTTGTTCCTTATAATCCGCCCGTCTTGAAATTTTGATATCGATTACTAGTAATTTTTTACCATATTCATCCTAGTTCTTTAAATATAGGTAAATAATAAACATTATTTATACAAATATCTGTGTTGAAATATCAGCTTCGAATTTACATTCAAATTGTTTAACCGTAATAGAATATTGAACAATTCTCTCAGTGGGCATCTACACAATTGCAGAGTTAGTAGTGTTAGGAGGTAGTTAGTCTAAACGTCGGATCGTTCCATTCCCGACTACGATGTGATAAATCGAGCCGAGGAGTGTTAAACGAAGCTTCCGAATTTGCTAGAACAAATAACTTAGTCTACAATTTCAGGTGACCGATATTTGCATGAATAAATTGTCTTTTGTTGGCTCAGTGTTTGACACGTCAGAAAAACAGTAGAACCTACATAAAGTCACAGAAGGAATAAATTTAACTGCCCCGATGGCCGAGCGGATACTACTCCTGCCTTCTACGAAGAGGATCGTGGGTTTGATTCCCGCAAAACACAAACATTTGTTGAGTAATTTTCACGTTTGACGTGGAACTGGGTCCAACCCGTACATAGACTTAGTATAATACTACATGATACTACGAAGTATGGATCTTTCTTATGAATAAAATAAGGTTGTCACATTGGCCACAATGTCACAAAGTGATATCAACAACTTCTCCTCCAAGAATCGAACTAAACACCTCCGGAACCATAATACAAGACATAAACCGCTACACTACAAAGACAGTTGATTAATAATGGTTAGCACACATAACTGCATCACGGTAATGCAACGTCTCAGTGCAACACGGAACTACTCATCATCGTGTCAGGGGATCATACTAATGCGCTCATGCCAGCCCCCCAGGGGCGGGGGGAGACGTGGTAAGGATAATATACTGCATTCTGTGGAGTAAGCGGTGTGCATTGTCTTTCATTGTGTAAGAAGTCCGAGTACGGCTGTTCTCTTACTTGTTGACGTTTCGTTTTTTTACGCGACGTAACGTATACGTCTGTCAGACAAAATTAAATTACGAATTTTGATCTTATTTCTATTATCATCAACGCACCGTAAAATCCACCGTAGCCGTATTTGTATGGGAATACGAATTCGCAATTTCATTTTGTCTGACAGACGCATGCGTTACGTTGAATGTGACGTGAGAGAACCGCCTACATTTCATATAATGACCTAGTTTATGTTTCGAGTGTCGTTGTTGATTCGGAATTTTTCACACCGTTGCTTTTTATATATTTTTAAGTACTATTTTTGTTTCTATGCCTATTGTACCATGGTCTATTTTGCACTTTCAGTGCTATATTATTTTCATAAATGGAAATTAGAAATTAAATGAAAGTAAGCGACGGCTGGGGATTGAGGCATTTATATTATTCTATGCTTAATATAAATGCCTCAATATCAATAACACAAATATGTTGTAATAATTTTCGGTGCAATTGGTTTCTTCATGGCTAATTTGTTGTTTCTAATAACTAAGAAAACTGTGCCAAAAACGTCATACCCTTAAAAAAATTAACATAGGTACTTTTAAATATGCTTTACATACTTTTGAGGTATTAATTTTCTAAGTTTGTCATTTGAACTCTCTACATAATTTTTGAACTCCACTTTTTTTTTTTGGTATATTACTTCTCCATAAAAGTGACAAATTATCCTAACTTCCCCAATAAAAGTAACTTTAGAAGATGTAGTCTTTCAAACTTTGCGATATTGAGTTTATTACCTTCATATTTTTTAGTTATATTTTTTTAATAGCATGCATATGCTATAATATAAAAACGTAACCGTTCTATTTAGAATTATCGTCACGCAACTCACGCATTACAAAAACAACTAAAAGAACTCTAATTCCGAACTTTTATATGACCAAAACAACGACAAAAAGTTGTTATCTATCAACAGCTTTGAGAGCGCGTCTTTGGATGGATTCACAACTTTCCCAATAAGACAGTTGTGATAGCCGCGAGCTTCCCGCTTCACTCCACTCGCGAAAGAACGCAATCCCACTGAGGAATACGTAATGTGCAAAGAATTTTCGAGATACTTCTCTTCACAATAAAACTAAGGATTATTTATATTATTCTCTAGATAATACAGAGCAAACACAGGGAAAAAAGGGAAAATTAACCTTTTATTTGCTTGGAATTCAATGAAACAATAAGTAGAAAATATAATTCTTCATCCGTCTGGCTGTCAGAACAAATTTCTAGTTCTGGATAGAAGCCTTTCTCCGGTAGTGTATTTTTTAATTTTTTAATCAATCGAAACTAATTTTGCATGAATGTACCAGACTACGACGAGTAGTATCACATGCTCTACTACTAATATTAAAATAATATAATTTATGTAGTTAACTTTTCCGGGTGAACTCTTGTAACCCACCAAACAGTCAGGTGTAGATTTCATAGCCCCGGGGCTAAAACATTGAAGAGTCCAGAACTTAAAAAAAATGTTAATAAATGTTACCGACGACGTAATGCTAGACGTAAAAAATATGCCTCCAGACATGTGACTAGGGCTTGCTGTCCGGTCCAACGGATGCCTGGATCCACCGAATCCGGTGTCTTTTTGCGGCCTATCGAATCAGGTGATATTCCATCGGATCCTGTACTGAATCCGGAAAATGTATAAAACTATAGGGAAAATATATTTTAATGTGATATTTTTGTCAATTTGTAATGCAAACGATGTAGCGACGCCTGCAAACAGTCGTGCTAGCTTAATGAGTGATGGTTTAGTCTACAAGTGCAACTTATCTCCTCGCGCTTAGCGAAATGCCACGATTTTGTTATTTATATCGTAATGTTACCATTTGACTTCAGTTATAAGCTATTTTCACCTAAACAAAAACTTCTTTTTTTATCTTCTACTTAAATGCGTCAAAAAAAAAAATGCGTGTTTTTACTATAGTGGCAATCGGGTACAATCCGGCCGGATTGAAAATCAGTCCAGATTGCAATCCCTACATGTGACATCAGCACCTACACATATCTTAGACATAATGTGTTTACCGATACAAAGAAACATGAAACAGCTCCGTCCCTCTGATAAATTGATAATGAATGAATGATTAAGACGATGAATTGGTCTCGGCTCTAGGTGGAACAAAACCTGCCACACCGTCCTTAGCTGCCGTGACTGCTGCCACTACTGACGCACTCGTCCCAGGAGAACCGGCCGCGCCCGTCGCTGCTGGTGCGCCGGCCGCGCCCGTCGCTGCTGGTGCGCCGGCCGCGCCCGTCGCTGCTGGTGCGCCGGCCGCGCCCGTCGCTGCTGGTGCGCCGGCCGTGACTATCGCTGCGTCGGACGCGCCCACCAGGCAAACGCGACGTGGCGGACGCGGTAGAGGTGCTCCTGCACTGCCTGTGGGAACAAAGGCGCGACCAACATCGCCTG
Source organism: Tuta absoluta (assembly GCA_027580185.1). Classification (NCBI taxonomy): domain Eukaryota; kingdom Metazoa; phylum Arthropoda; class Insecta; order Lepidoptera; family Gelechiidae; genus Tuta; species Tuta absoluta. The sequence goes on from JAQAHW010000020.1 coordinate 387,682, forward strand.
CGCCGGCCGCGACTACGTCACCCACCCGGCGAGGACGACGCGGAGGACGCCGCGGTGGACGCGGTAGGGGCGCTTCCCGTGCTCCTGCACCCGCTGTGGACACAAAGGCGCACCAGGCATCGGGAGCCGACAGCAACGTGCAGCCTGCGGGGTCACCTGCCTCCCCTACCAACGGGTTGCAAAGGGCGGTGAGAGTGCCGCTCACTCCAGTAGCTGCACCGCGTACTTTTAGGGCGCCTACCACCTCAGCCCCCGCTGTCCCGACACCGAAGCCGCGACGGCGTGGCCCGCGCCCGTGTCCTACTCCTCGACCCAACGTCGGACCACTTCTTGACAGTGTGAGTGCAACGAAAACGATAAAGGCAAAATCAAAGACTCTAATTTACTCTGACGAGATAGGTGTAGGTTTCGGACAATTATTAAACTATCGTTTAAATAAACAAGTGACAAACATGTGTTGTCCTGACACCTCATTTGAGGATATTGTTAAACAAGTAGCTGTAGGGAAATTTGATGAGCACACCACCATTATAATTATGATAGGAAATCATTCTAACATTAGTCGTAGTACATTAGACAATAGTGTAGAGGTGTTGCTCAATTTACACAATCAGACAAAGTGCAAGTTCATTTTGTGCAACTTCCCATACTGTACAAACCTGTCAGATCAACAAAACAACTGTGTGCATAGAATGAACATGCACCTATACAATATAACATGTCATCATAGCGATGCTATTTCTTATTTTGACTTGAATAATTTTATTCACACATTTATTTTGACTCAGGATACTATGTACCTGTCTGATTATTATAAAAAACAAGTAGCTACATTGTTAGCATATAATATAAAAGACACAAAATCTGTGTCATCTCCTATATTAATTTGTAATGTTACTAACAATAATTTAAACTAGAATTTAAGACAAAGGAAATCCCCTCTTTGACTGATATTAATAACAAACACAAACCGGGGTTTTCTTGCACTCATCCTCAGACAAAGGAAAAGCAAAATCAGTTACAAGTGTTACATCAAAATATTCAGGGTTTTGCTAGCAAAGTATTAGAAATTGAATTATTCTTAGAAAAGCATAATTATGACATAGTTTGTTTAACGGAACATTTTCACAAAGATCCTGACATTTTGATAAATTATGAAAATTATTGTATTGCCAGTTCTTTCAACCGAAAATTCGCGATACATGGAGGTTCCTTAATACTTATTAGAAACAACATTAAATTCAAAGAACGCAAGGATGTTGTCGGATTGTCGGTTGAGTGTTGTACTGAATTATCTTGTGTTGAGCTGGAAAGTCATGTTATAGTATGCGTATACAGACCGCCAATAGCAAAAAATTTTACCAAATTCCTAGAAATAATGGAAGATGTACTCAAATTAGTCACAAAAACTAATAAACATGTAATTGTTGCAGGTGACTTTAACATAGACATTTTAGAAATCAATGCATTAAGTGATAAATTTTTAGGTCTTTTTAAATCATTCAATTTATTTAATATATTTTTTGAACCTACTCGTGTGACGCCTACTTCTGCCAAATGTATTGATAATGTATTCAGTGATTGTGACCCGGTACAAAAATGCATTATAAATTCTCTTCAATCAGATCACAAGGGTCAAAGTGTAATATTCCCATTCAAAAACCATATTAAAACGATCAAAATAGAAACCAGGCGCATCACTGCAAGCAGGTTGGAAAAATATCAAAATGTGTTAATCGAGAAATTGCCTGTCCATAATTATAATTTTGAAAACCCAAATCATGTATACGAAGACGTTTTCAATTTGTTAAGCAAAGAATTCGAAATCATTTTTAACTTAGAAACGAAAAAAATTAATACGAAATTTAAGTTTAGTGATTGGGCAACCAAAGGTCTTAGGATTAGTAGAGATAGGCTTTTTGAACTTTACGAGCTTAAAAACATGACAAACGATGTAAGTTTTAGTGAGCTAGTAAAAAATATTCTAAAACCTTCAAAATAGCTTGTGAAATTGCTAAAGCAAACTTTATTAGTAATAAGATAAAGTCTTCAGATAATAAAATAAAAGCTGTCTGGAAAGTTATTAATAGCGAAACAGGTAAAACTAAGCCACGCGAAAATAACTTTTCACTTAAAACCGACAAAGGAGTGATTAGTTTAAATTCAGATGTAGCGCAGGAGTTAGAGACATTTTTCACAAATATACCTCTAAAAACTACTGAGTCATTAAGATCTTCACCTACAATTTCATATTCATTGCTGAAGCAAAATGTAGATGTTTGCAATTCTGAATTTAAATTTACTCATGTAAGTCCCCAGTATATTTTAAAAACTTTTAAAGATATCAAAGTAAAGAGCACCGAAGATTTATGGGGGATGTCAGTTAAAGTTTGTCAATCAGTAATCGAAATATTAGCACCATACTTAGCAGATATCTTCAATGAATGTATTGATCACGGCATTTTTCCTGATTTAATGAAACATAGCAAGGTAGTTCCGCTGTTTAAAGCTGGTGACAAACAAGACCCCAGTAACTATAGGCCTGTATCAATTCTGCCAGTACTCAGCAAAGTGTTTGAGAAGATCATACTAAATCAAATGCTGTCCCATTTTAATCAGAACAATTTGTTACACAACCAGCAATTCGGTTTTACAAAGGGACGTTGTACCACAGATGCTGGTGTTGCTCTAATCAAACATGTATTTAATGCTTGGGAAGAATCAAAAGATGCCATTGGTGTTTTTTGTGATCTTTCCAAGGCATTTGATTGCGTAGATCATGAAACTTTATTGCTAAAATTAGAACACTACGGTATTCGAAACGCAGCTCTGAAATTTTTGAATTCATATTTAGATAATAGAACTCAAAAGGTCCAAATAAACGGCGCCAAATCACTGGGGTCTCGTGTTAAAATTGGTGTGCCTCAAGGCTCTATTTTAGGACCATTTCTATTTCTAATTTACATAAATGATTTGCCTTACATGGTAGAGAATTTGTCCAAGATTGTACTATTTGCTGATGACACATCCCTTATATTTAAGGTCGATAGACATGCACATAACTATGACGAAGTAAACAACACTCTTGGACAAATTCATAGTTGGTTTACTGCAAATAATTTAGTTCTTAATGAGAAAAAAACTAAATGTGTATTATTCACTTTACCTAACGTAGTACATTCTTTGAATAATCATGTCGTACTTAATAATGAAAAATTAGAGTTTACTACCAGTACAGTTTTCTTAGGGATTACTCTCGACTCAAGTCTCCAATGGGGCCCTCATATTACATCTTTGTCGGGAAGATTAAGCTCAGCTGCATATGCGGTACGTAAAATTAGAGAGATCACGGATATTGCAACTGCGCGACTTGTTTACTTTAGTTATTTTCATAGCATTATGTCCTATGGAATTTTGCTGTGGGGGCGCGCCGCTGATATTGAAACAATTTTTATTCTCCAAAAGAGGGCCATTAGAGCAATTTATAAACTTTGCAGTCGTGATTCCCTAAGGGAACTGTTTAAGGAAATTAATATTATGACTGTACCGTGTCAATATATTTATGAAAATATCATGTATGTTAGAAAAAATATAAATACTTTCACTAGAAATTGTGACAGGCATAACCGCAATACAAGGAGTAAAAATAAAATAGATCAACCTAAGCATAGACTCGCTAAAGTTAGGACTTCATTTGAAGGTCTAAGTATAAGATACTATAACAAAATACCGGAAGATATATTGAGTTTATCAGAAAGCAAATTTAAGTCTGTTATCAAGAAAACATTATGTTATAAAGCTTACTATAAGTTAGATGAGTACATTAATGACAAAGAGGCATGGAGCTCTGAAATTCCAGCGCAGCACAAGAAACACGCACTCATTTTTAATACCAAAATGGGGCGTGCGTGGAGTTTACAACTGGCATAATTTTACAAATCTGCATGGATGTAATTTCAATTGTTTAAAGTAAATATTTTATAAGTTATAACTGGTAGATTTATCTACTTCAATTTTTACAAAAAAAAAAATGTAGCCATTTTTGGTCTATACATACATATTTTTTTTACTTACAGAATTAGCTAGGGTAGCTTAGGGGCTAGTAAGATTGTTAATTTAGAGTAGGAGCACTTCTGGGCAGGTTTTTTGGTGGGTTTTTCCTGTTCAGGAGGTCCGATTAATTATACGCATGTAAACTACACGCTTTGAAAATCTTGACTTCAATTTGAAACAAATATCGTTTTCAGATGGTGGTGGCGTAAAGTTACATGCCGTGTGATTAACCTGGCCAGCCCCGTGGCAGTGCTTTGATTTTTATTTTTTTCTCCCGCCCGAGCCGGTTTTCTATTAGGATATTACAAAATTGTTATAAAAAAAAGAAAATTGTGTGATACAAATTTCTTTTTTTTACAATGACGGTTCATGACGTCAATAAGTGATATGATAATACTATCCTACATTGAATAAAGAATTTCAATTTCAATTTCAATTTCAATTTCAAAAGATAACGTCCAAACGAATGGAACCAATATTTCATCCGGGAAGGTAATAAAAGGAATCTCCGCGTAGTTTTTTTACGGATGACACGGCAGGAATTGTTTGGTTGTTTTCCCAAGCGTGTAGTTGCCAATGTTTCGTCTGTTGGGTAGATACAATGTGGAGCAGTTTAAGGGGATAACAATCTTAAATAATATAAGCCTGCTTTCCATTATACCACGCTACCCAATGACATACGATAGTATACCTATGGGACATTGTATCATCGAACATTAAATAAGGACAATCTTTTTTATTTTGTTTTTGTTTTATTGCTCTTAGGAAGACTAACAGCTGAATATTAAAAATACATTAATAATTTTAAATAAACAAATGGTACAAATAACTCTCAAGCTATAAAAAAATCATCGGAATGCTTTTTGATCGTTTTTACGATTGTAAAAGTACTGCATAAACCTAAAAGACAAAACATACGTCTGCGGAGATATTCAGTGCGGAATTTTAGATTATTTGCATATGATATTTTGAAAAATCATACTAAATTCTTGTATCTAATATTCCGTTCCTGTCAAATTAACAGATTAGTTTCAAAAGGTCAAGTATCAGCCCAGCAATTCCACACTTACCGTTGTTGCGTGGGAGCAAAAACATCTATTTGAGCTCGTTTTTGTTCCGCACAAAAGTTGTCTAATATTTTGTCAGAGGGGACAGTGAACAAATACGTCGTGGGCGGCGGACAAACTGCCCTATTTACTTAGTCGACCGTAGTACGGTCGGTGTCCGATTTAACTGAAGGATTGGGGCCACATTGGTAAAGTGAACAGGTAAGTAGAAGGCGGTTCGCCCACTTGTGCGTATTTTTAGCAAGTACCGATCTTCTATCTCATTTCCATACAAATAAGACAACGGTGTGTCTTTGCGTTTACGGTTGCATCTGTCAAGTTAAACCTTCGAAGTCGAGCGTGTATGCTGACGATACATTTTTTGGGTCATAATTTTTACTATATTCTTTCCTTTTTTTTCATGTAGGACACCGAGTCTTCCAACGACACGATGACTATCTTGATACGTAAGTATAATAAGAGCGCTTGCTCTTTAGTAAAATGTGCGAAGGTTCAAATCGAGAGGTCATTTAAACAACGCTTGAAACCCGAGTTCTTAGCTCTTTGATAATATATTTATATTACGTTTTACATGACACGTATTGACGTTTAAATTAATAAGTATGGGATCGTTTTAGGTTAAGGTACAGGGTTAAGCTACCGGTATAATAACGGTACCGGTATACTTTTTAAAGGTAGACGGATAAAGGTTATGATAAAGGTTATGGTACCGGTAGAAAATTACGGTATCTTTATTTTATACCTGTAGCGTTATAAATTTATTTAACCTTTATTTAACCAGTATTAATTTTGATATCGAAAAATGAAGTGCGCGCGATGTTGTCAGACCTAAGTTCCACGCAGTTTATGTTTCCTTTGTTTTTATGTTGTCGTGTTCGCTTTCACTTTGGGCGTTGGCCCCACGTGCTTCGCTTGTCAAAGTGAACTGATGTTTCATGTGCTGTTTGGCAGGTGTCACTGATACCTGTCAATTATGACATGGGGCTGTCACTCACAGGGGTGAGTGACAGCCCGGGTGGGCCTCCCCTGACATATCTTACCCCCCTGCACCCCCCTCCAGTTCAAAATTTCATCCCCCTTAAACACCCCGGACTTATTTTTTTGGGCAGGGCAAGTTGCCCCCAACCACAAAATTTTTGATCGGCCATAACCTTTGAACCGCTTGTTACATTTTGAACGGGTTTTCACCGAAACTCTTTATAAAAAGGGCGTGCGTCGAACCTCTCCCCCTTGCCCCCCCGTACCCCCTGCCGAATTTTTGACCCCTAAGTTCTTGGGAACAGCTGGTCCGATTCGCACCGCGTTTTCTTCAACGGCTGCGCCAAAACAAGAAAAACTCATTTCGTGCACCACAAACCACCCTCCTTTCTTGTTGCCGCGACCCAAAAACCCCCTTTTTGAAACCAAACTTTAGAAGCGTATTTCTCGGGATCGTAGAGGCATACAGACCAATACGGACCACGAAAAGCGTGCAGGGTTGATAATCAGCACCTATTACGACTAAGCTATCGGTCTAGCGCCTCGGCACGGACCGCTTAGCCATGTCAGATGACGAGATTGCTGAAAGGAACATAGGTTTTGGCCCAGAAAAAGGCTGAGCTGCAGTTGCTGCAGGAGATGGCTGCAAGGAGCCCGTCTTCTTACAAATGTCTCGGTATCCAAAAAAACTACGGTGCTAACGGCTATGAGTGGTGGAACCCTGCGCTAGACCGCGTGCGTAGGGGAGTCGCGGCAGCGCGCCGTAACTGGCAGAGTGCAAGAAAGAGACGCAACCCTAATCATGGAGCATTTACTCACCATTCTTCGGGCTAAAAGAGGTCAGTACAAAAATGCAATGAGGCTCGCTGAAATCAACCATTTTCGCTCGGTGGCAGATTCTGGAAATGAAGACACATAGGGGCTAACGTATTGGGTGGACTCCTGAAGGTCGCGTCCACCCATGAATGTGCTCCATTGTGTAGACCTGCTTCAGGCCTACACCACTACTGCAGACGGAACAATGTCTGGATTGTTGACGGCACGCTGCCCGGATGACGTCCCCTCTAGGGATACGGCGTACCATCGCGCGATCCGTGTCGCTGCCGCGTGTGCTCCATCATGTGACGACTCCAGAACGTCAAGTCTCAAGACGCTCGAGAACATCATCAAGAAACTCCCGAACACTGCACCTGGTACGGACGCCCGACAGCCCATACAGCCCGAATTATCAGGCACGCCTGGAAGGTTAGTAGCACTGAGATGCTGCTCATGAAGACGCGTTGCTTGCATGTTGGTTCTTCCCAGACGCATTAAAGATCAGCCAACTTGTTGTTCTTTCCAAAGGAAACGGCAAGCCCCCATCTGATCCGAAAGCCTACAGACCCAATAAAGTTTAAAATAGTTTGTAATAGTTAGTTGGGAAAGGTCAAATCTGTTAAGTATTATGTTGTCATTAGGTAGGTAGGTGTTGAGGTAAGCCAGGGTCAAATGGTAGCTCCGAAATATCGCATGTGTTGTATAGAGCAATGAATTTCCCTTCGAAAGATCCCTATTTGAAGACCAAAAATTACAAGATTTTACAGATGGAAATGGATTTAAGAAGCTTAATCGAAGAGGCAAGCCTTAAATAGTGCTCTTGATTTTGATATTCTCTCAATCAAGTTAAAAGGTGTCACGGAAATATACCATATTAGTCTGATAATGCAGTTATTTACCTGATGCAAGTGATTTTAAACTTTGTGGGAGGGGGAGAGGTAGGGAAAGGGTATGGCAAGGCGGAGCAGTTTATTTGGGAAATGAGCGAAGCAGGGAGAACGGTGAGCAACGTGGGAGCAATCAAAGTAAAATTTATGTATGAAATTTTCGAAAATTTCAAGATCAAGGTCAACCTAAGGTCAAAAATTTAAGTAATTAGTAATTTAAGTGGTTTTAAAGGGGATTTGAAAATCTTGTTATTTTTTTGATGCGACGACGTACCGTTTTTGAGATAATTGCACTTACTTTTATTTTGTTGTTTATGTCTACCACCTAGTATTGAAAATCGGCTGTATGATGCAGGTTTAGAATAGAATTACCTCATTCCTTTCTCAAGGGTGTCATAAGAGGCGACTAAGGGACTGTATTACAATTTAAGGCGACAGACTGACAATCTGTCACTATTGTGATAAACGTTTTTTTTCTGAAACGGCACACATATATTTGTCAGACGTGGCGATAGCGACCGTATTTTTCAGCCGTTAACACTCTACCTACCCCGCAAAGGATAAAGGCGTGATATGTGTATGTATGTTGTATTGAAAATAGCAATTTTTCTGTGACATTATTAATATCCTCAGTCCAGTCCATTCATTATAATTATAGCCTACGCTCTATACCATATCAAACATACTGAAAGATTTGTCACCATACACCGCAGAGCCACCGGAGTTCGACCCAACCGCTCTAAATAATTCGTTGCATACATTATCTTGTAAGTAAAATCGCACTTGCCGGCACGCGCTGCGCGGTCGCGACTGCCGTCGCCTCAGCCGCTTGGAAATTTCGACTGCGCCGCGCAAAACACAATTCGTTGCATACATTTCCTTGTAAACTCGCGACCCTTAAGAATAGCACCGATTTAAATGTAATTTGACACAAACATAGGTTAGACAGTAAGAAAGGTCATAGACAATTTTTTAACGCAGGAATATTAACAAACTACACATTTCATGTAGTAGTATGGTATTTTCGGTGATACCTGAAAGAGAAAATTTCAAAATCAAGAGGACTTCAAAGGCTTGCCTGTTCGACTAAGGTTTTAAATCCATTTCCATCTGCAAAATCTTGGAATTTTTGGTCCTAAAATAGGGATCCTTAGAAGGGGAATTCATTGCTCTATACAACGCATGCTATATTTCGAAGTCACCATTTGATCCTGGCTTACCTTAACCTCATCAAATTATGACGACATAAAATTAAACAGATACAACCTTTCCCAATTAACTATTACAAATGATTCTTAACTTTATTTACATTCATTTGGTGGCACTTCAGTCAAAATAGAACCTTTCATTTTACAACCAATCTAAATCTTCCGACCTAGTGCCACTTTGGAACCTTAGGAACCTGAGCCTCAAATGATCCCACTTATTTATTTACTATATGATCTGACCGAAAATCATGTACGTTGATCGATGACAAGATTTGATGCACACGACCGTACGCACGCTTAATTAAAGTAGTACTACCCGTACGAAACGAACACGACTACTTCTTACCCTGCCCTACCAAGCTACCTAGGCACGACGCGCCTTTTTAAATCAAAAGGGTTAGAAGAATGGCGGCTCTGTCAATTCAACACGCGCGGGCAAGCAATTTGCTTGATGCGACATTCGCCCTTAGACCGCATGCACGGAACGGCAACGCAGCGTAGGCTACGGTGACCGAATTGTCGGAGATGACCTTGCAAAACCCTTTTGATAGCGGTTTTGGTACCATAAAAATACCGGTACCGGTAAATTTTCGGTAGCCACAAGTTTCCGGTTCGGACACTTTATGGTATCGTAATATTTCGGTATGACGTCATACCGTTTACCGTTTCAACCGAAAAAATTTCGGTTATACAATCCCTGAGTATGACGGTGCATGCCGTATCTTTGCTGTTTTTGCTGGAACGAGATTGACAACAAAAATCTGGAGAAGCGTCAAGTCTTCTGAGCGCTGTCAAGGTTTTTCAGATAAAATCAATCAGCGTTTCATTCGAGACGACGAATCGCCCTAGTTCCGCGTTATCTTGCATTGTTTCACGTCAAAAGCATCTTAAAAGGGCGAACTGTGTTATTCTTTAGCTATCTAGGCTATTAATTCGTGTATACTTGATTATAAAATTACTTGGTTGACAAATACAGCATGTGAGCTATAATTTTATTGAAGATACCTACTTGATAAGATGTTAAATAAAGCCAAATACTTCACAGTCATACTCATTTTTTTCATATTTTAATAGAAACCAACAACAATAGTTTACAATTCCAACTGCCTTCAAAATTACTGCCGCATCAAATTTAATTTCACTTATAAACAAGCTGGGGGAAGTATATTTGCAGGATTAATGAAAATTACTTCCAGAATTCATTTCAAGCCAACAACAGCGCAATTAATTGCATGAATGGAATCGAAAGATATATTTGACAGTTATTAACAGTTACCTGTTTATTGCAAACACCAAAATAGTGACAACTTGTAGTACACAATTTTCTGAATTACTCTCAAATGTTTATGAGACGTAAACGCTCTGCTCACTCCGCAAGGGATAGAGACGTGATGTGTTTATGTAACAGTTGACAATATATTCTACCATTTAGTCGGTAAAGAAAAAGTGTATGTTCTACAATTATCAGCGTATTTGAATATCTAAAATTAAAATACTTTACGTAAAAATACCTACGTTCAGAATCCCTAAAATCTATATACCTAGTGGTTTTTCTACCTAAATTCAAAATACCGCAAGTATGAAATGTCAAATGGATTATGTCACCAAAGTTCATAAAGATAAAACTTGAAATATCTACATTTAAAGTCCCTAAAATTGATGTACCTCAAAGTTGATTGACCTAAATTCAAAATACTGTCAGTATAAGTATGTGAAGATCAAAAGGTATAAGCAAAAAGAAACACGACCTATTACAGTATTAAATTTTAATCAACATAATGGTTATCAAAAATAAAAGTACGATAATCAAGAACAGCCAACGATGTCTTATTACATGGTTCCAACAAGAAAGAACTATAGTCTAGATGACTGATGACGCACCAGAGCATTATTTATAATATTTTTTGGGTATAGGGATGAGATCCCCACCAGACACTAGATAGAGAGCGTAGAACATTAATACTTTTTTCACATTTTATACTCACATGGTCAATATGATGAACAGTCAGTTTGGAATCTAGGATTACTCCTAAAAATTTTGATGAATCTTTCACAGGAACTGCTTGACCGTTCAGGCAAATAAGAAACAGTGGGGTATCTTTTTGCAATCAAAGTGGTTAACTAACAACTGACACAAAATATCAAAAACATAAACAAAGAGACAATTTTATCAGTCCACCCTCTTTTTTGCTCGCGGCGCCCGAACTACTATTTAAAAAGAACGCTCACGCACGAGTGATGCATCATTTTAGGTATTTTGACCACTGGGTATTTTAAACGTTGGTGTTATATCTGTAGATATTTTATTACATTAGACATTTAGTCCATTAGTTTTTTAAAACTTAGTTATTTTATAAGTCGGCGTTATAAACTAAGGTATTATAAACCACTAGGTATATAGATTTTAGGGATTCTGAACGTAGGTATTTTTACGTAAAGTATTTTAATTTTAGATATTCAAATACGCACCCATCCCTTATTGTGGAAAGGTGCTACTATTCTTATATGACTATTAAAATGTAAACAAAGTACCAATCTTAAAATTCACTTTGACAACTAGACCCATTATTATGCACGAATATTAAATTTTACTTAATATTGATGTTGTTTGTTATTGTTCAAATATTTTAATTTAATTATTTATTTTTTGCTAGATTAATTTATAGTTTGACAAACTATTATTTTGAATTAAAGTTTTGATAACTATTTAACTTTTTAAGCACTCGCGATCACTTTCACTCATTTTAAGTATTAGACCAGGTCTATCGCGATAGTATTTAGGTAAATATTAGTAATTTACCTGTGTCCCGACGTTTCAATACAGTTTCATCTATTGTGGTCGCGGGTTGACATTGTTATTGAAATCGTGAATTTCAATCTTATTCCCATACAAATACGGCTAAGGTGGGTTTACGGTGCGTTACGGTGCGTACGGACTTGACAGACGCCTCCATTACACACCGTTACCGTATTTGTATGGGAATAAGATTGGAATTTGCAATTTCCTTTCGTCTGACAGACGCATGCGTTAAAAAACGGAACGACGGACAGCAACTAAGTGAACCGCCTAACTACTCAAAGTGTTGAGGAGTAGAATAAATGACATTGCCTTGCTTTGTAAGCAGTAGAAGCTACTATACCTACGTACCCTAATATCGTTTGATAATAAAGCAAAAAGGTAATACCTTAGAAAGCGCAAATTCATCACCAATTCAACAATGAAAGAGCCTAATTCCAGTGGAAATGGGCACATAAAAGGCACGATTTACTGGACACAAATAAATTCGTTTTATCCTCGACAACAGAACCCAAACGTCTTGATAAAACAAGAGGCGAGCGGGACGAGCAACGCTGTAATCGTGGAGGAAGTACACTAAAGGAGCGTCTATTGAAACTAAAAAACGTACCTTAAAATTAGCGCTAAAAATATAGATGGCGCTAGCAAGTAGGTCAGAGGAGTCAAAAAACACTAGCATTAAATTACAAACTATGGCTCTTTTAAGGGTTCCGTTCCTACCCAAAGGGTAAAAACTGGAATCAATTTTTGAAAATAAGGCTGTCTGTCTGTCACCAAGTTGTATCGTATAAACCGTGACAGTTGGAAAATTGAAATTTTCATAAATGCCGTACCGCCTATTGACGCTATATAAACAATTACAAATAATTTTAATTACATTACATACAAAAACATGTTCTTGTTCATTTTATGTATAGTGTTTCGAAGGTTGTATCTCATGATCGATTAGGAAGTTTGATTCCCACAAATATTTGTCAAGTAATCAAATATTTGTGTTTAGTATTATTTGACAAACCTTACAAGAAATAAAAATGAACTTGTAAAGCCACAAACCACATTAAATAATGTCAGAACATCATGTATAGGGTGTTCCCTATACATGATGTTCTGACATTATTATACGAGAATAATAATAGATGGCGGTGCGGTGTAATACTAAAGTGTTTAGTCATTACACTTTTTAGTTTAGGGTTGCCACTCCTTTAGCGGACCTTCCTCCATGCCTTGATTATTACAAATGTCGCCCAGCGCCCTTATTCCAGAGTATTGTTGCTTTCGACAGAAAAGGAAACTCCTTTATCTGAACAAGGTTTAAGAGGGATTCCGAAAGACTTGTAGATTTAGCTACAATAAAACATTTTTGTTCGCAGATGTTCGGTATTTATCTTCATAATGCCATTGAGCTAGTAATGAAAAAGAACAAATTGATGAGAATTCATTTTCTTGGTTATGTTTGATAACTACTAGGACCTACGGCCATAATTTCCGGACGAAATTTGTGCTACGGCGTAGCACCTGCTACGAATATACTGAATTTGAAGAGTGTCCAGTGTTCCAAAATCAAATAAAAAATATAAACGTAGCGTGCGTTAAATTTATTTATATGAAAATGAATTACAAAAATTTATGTTTTTATGAAAGTAAATTAAAGTTGTATAATTCACGTAATTCATTAGCCCTCTTGAAACTAATGTTGGCAAAACGTTGTCCTCGTAATAGTGATAATTGTTCGGATAATGTTTCTTTAGAGTTGTTTTACGGACTGAAACAAACATTATTTTTTACTCTTATTTAATGTAAAAAAAATATAGTACACTATTTATAATTTTTATTATTTATTGTTGAAACACCGAACAAAAGGGTTTGGTCTATCCTGTATTATGTTTTGTGTAAGTATATTTTACATTGTTTATTTTGAAAGTAAAAGTAAGTTCTTACTTTTTACTACCTACCTACGCAATAACTTTTCATTTTATAAATCACTTAATTTTGATTTATTTGTGTGTATTGTAACTGTGATTAATTAAATGTAATTTTTTATAAAAGTAAACAATATTCTGCTGGAGAAAACAATAAGCTTTTTGTTGAATAATATGCGTGTAAGTGTGTTTAATGTGAATAATGGCTGTAGACCCTCATGCCAGACAGTATTGTTAAATGTCTTTTGTAGTTTCAGACACAAACGCCCTAAGAGATATCAATTTGGGAGGTAACAAATCACCGAAAAATAACTTTGCCCCATACTTAAAACACATAACGTGTTATTAGTTATTAGTTATAAATAGACATGGTCTAAGCAGTTTGACAACCTCTAATCGTTAAACTATTTTTAACACTGTCTGAACGCGCGTCAAACTTTTTTGAAATTACACCGGTATTTTTATTTTTTGTAGTTGGTATTCGTTCTCTGAAATTAATAATAATAGTAAAATAATAATTAAATTAAATTATTATTTTTAATAAAACGTCAATTACACTATGTACATTATAATTACTTAAATAATGATGAATAAGCAATCATTAATTTAATGAGGTATAAAAATATACAATACAATACAATACAATAACTTACCTTTAAAACCTTTTTGAAAACTAGCAATATTTTCAAGCGCGGGCAGGCGTTGAACCTGCGACAAATTAAGTGTATGGACTGCGGTAGCCCAGATGGAAGAGGCGTCGTCACAAGTAATGACGGAAGTCGCTGGTTTAAATTCTGCCCGCGCTTGAAAAGATCGCAAGTTTTTCAAAAATTTTACACCTAACACGGGAACTGTTTTAAAATTTGGTATTCAATACCTTACCATGTTTCGGGGGGTTAAAATACATCCATCGTAGCAAAAAAACGGTGACCTGGGCGTCAAATCTGGGTTGCTCACGAAATGTCAGTGACGAGATATAGCACGAGATATGGAAGTTTCTGGCTCAACGACGAAAAAACGCGCTAATATAGAAATACATTGAACATTTTGTACTGATCAATTTAACAAAATGCTTCATAACAATCAACGTATACTAAATTATATTTTTGCAAATGTGTGAGTGATGGAAATCGTAAGTCAAAAAATGCAAATAGTTCATTCAAATTTGAATGAAATATCAGAATACGGACCCAAATATCTGTCAAAATAGGATAGCTTTCCATACCTATTTTATGTCAAATACGAGATATAGCTTTTTGACATAAAATAACAAATCACAACGTAAACAACACAGAATATTTTATAATTATTTGTTTTTTGGACTTTTCGAAGATATTGGAATGTTTTAGGTGTTTTTCAGTGTGTGTTTCAAGCTTCTGGTGGGAACAAACATCAGGATGTATAGCACAAGCAGCCAATATGGACCCAATTGATCCATCCCAAATACCTTGCCTGCTTTGCCCTAATACTTCGAACAAAACTTACGAAAAGCCATGGTCTGGTCATCCTACTGCCTGGCCTGGCCACACTGGACGTACACACCGCCCCCCTGCTCAAGATGATATCAATAGCACCTACAGCGAATTCACAGTCCCAATCCAGCACAACTCTTTCCCTGCAGTTTCCTCACTCTTTGACGACCTCGCACATCTCAATTCCTGTGTTTAAGCACATATCAAAAGGTGCTTGATGTTTAGCTGCTGAAAAACGAAGCTCTAAAATAGAGAAATGCATGCTTTTCGCATACACATCATTCAGTGTGCTAGACCAAGTGGTTATTTAACCACCAATGTGAAGCACAACGTAGACAGTGCTCCTCTCTGCTTGGAGGCCTCGTCAATCCCGTTTTTCAAAGACCCATTTCAGTGTAAAAAAGAAATGAAACTAAAATGTATGACGGAGATTTGAGAGGAGCGGTCAGAATCCTTACGTCGGACTACGGAGTGGCTCCAGCAGATTCATTCAGACAAGCATCCACCTACGACCAATTACGATCCCAGACAAGCCAAACCCCACCGCGCTGTACCTTGCTGTGTCCCTCTGATGACGTGATAACCCATCTATGGTCATTTCACTCTGGCTCTGCAGCTGGCCTGGATTAAATGTGCCCTCAGTACCTATGGAGCTCACTATAAATTGAAGGCACGGCGACAGTGCCTCTGGGCCAAGTATAGAGAATATTTAAAGCATAGCAATTGTAAACATGCTAAATTTATTAAATACACATAAAATGGATGCATTGTAGTTTGTATATCAGAAAATTCTAAGTAGCTTGTTCCTTGTTACACAATCCTAAGACCTACACTGAGTTTATGCTTTAACCACTTCGCTCAGGTCGAATTTTGCAACAATAGATTTGTATTGTTCTTCAAGCACACATGTGTGCTTTTACGAGCGGAGTAGGATCGATTTCTGCCTCTAAAACAGTCGTGTTTTTGTAATCATATTTTTTACTTTACATCACATACATACATTTAAAATTATATTACACATCATCACATCGCATCAGCCTACGGCAGCATTCCACTGCTGGGCATAGGCCTCCCCCAGGGTACGCCATAAGGCACGATTTCCCGTTGTTCCCTTGAGTCGCTTCTTTTTCCTCTTTTCGTGTGGGACATCGAGTCGTCCAACGACCCAATGAACGAGTCGCTACCAGCCGCCGTCTTTTATTCGATACATCTGGACGGAGGGTGTCCAACGCTACGCTTGCCAAGGCGTTGCCTCAACTCGAGAAACCGTTTGCTTAAAATTAATTTTAATATTTTTTTATTTATTTAACCTCGCAGTGTTAGTGCTACATACATCCGGTGTTGGTGCTACCTAAAACAAGTGGCATTTACAATAAGTGTACTCGATGATTTCCTCTAGGACCACGAGAACCACCGGCACCGTGTAGAACCACCAGTGGTTCTAGTTTAGTGGTATCATCAAACTGGGGTTGCCTATGTGTATCTATTACGGTGGCAACATGTGAAAGTTAAAGTAAAACAAATCGAATTTCAAATTAGTTAATTGTATTTGATAAATTTTCCTAGAATATAACTTTTCAAAAGGATCAATAGTTTAACTTGATATCTTAAAGTGCGGCTGATAACACCTATCCATCTAATAGAATTCATAACTAGTCAATGTATGAAAATCCTGTTTTGGCTGAGAGTTTTTATCGCATCTGATGTGTTCTTCTTGCTCGGCGTGCACTTCAATTTTTGCAACGAAACTTTCGGACGAATTACGCTGGCAAATTGTGTGAAAATCGCAATACTTTGCACCACTATAGGGTTTCCTGGAGACAGCTGCGCTGCAATGAAAACATAAAGTAGTTAATATCTGGTAAACATAAGCTTACCATCAAACAAGTGAACCAATATTCCGCCGGAATTTTAGGAAAAATCTGGGATTTAATGAGCCAACACACACAATCACTCCTCCTAAACATTGTAGGAACTAAAATTGTGTGTGATCATCATCAAAGTAAAAAGATATATCGCTCTGGCTACCAGTTTTTTTTCTAATAGAAGATGGTAATGCTGGAATGTTGTGCATTGGGAAAGCTTCAAGGCTTTCACTAAGAGCCCTTATGATGCCTTGTTACAGTTTATTCGCCAATATACGTTTATTTAGGCAAAAAAACACGTAAATTTTTATTTCACGTTTGTTATTGTAGACTATGTCAACGTCAATAGGTAAAATGACAACTAAATAAACGACAGCAACGACATTTTGTGATTCTTTGACATGACATGATTTTACCAAAAAGAATTTGGTAAAATAGTTCCGTTCACGGTTGTTTCTACCTTTTAATAATAAAAATTTATTTCTTTTCAATTTGCCATCACGTTTCCTATTATTATTATTCTATATAGTATAGTAATTCCGCTAAGTGTAATATAAGTATGTGATTCTTTGACATGACATGATTTTACCAAAAAGAATTTGGTAAAATAGTTCCGTTCACGGTTGTTTCTAACTTTTAATAATAAAAATTTATATCTTTTCAAGTTACCATCAAGTTTCATATTATAATAAAAATTTATATCTTTTCAAGTTACCATCAAGTTTCATATTATTATTATTCTAATATAGTAATTCCGCTAAGTATAATATAAGTATGGCCATACTCAATTTTCAAATGTTCGTCAGACGTGGCGTAAATGTCTGTTTTACGGCCGTTTACGCTCTGCATACCCCACAAGGAATTATAGGCGTGATATATGTATGTATGTAAAGCAACCGACTGTCAAACGTTACAAAATTGAACTGTGATAGTCAACATTTACACAAAGCATGTCAATTCCTTCCGGGGGAGGCAGAGCGTTAAAGACCGTAAAAAATGCCCCTTCATCGTCACGTCTGCTAAATACTTTGTTTTTTTTTTCAGAAAATTGTGTAGAGATGTAGATAAATTGTTGGTCTATAGCCTCCAATTGTTATACGTAGTAGCTAGGAACATGAAGCCAGTCCCTTGGTCACCTCTTACGTATCTCTGAATAGTATGAGTTCTTACGTTTGTATAGTGGATTTTTCCTATTAAAGAGGTTTATATGTACCAAACCGCAATATTTTTAACTAATCTAGTACTACGCTCTCTAAAAACGATGATAATTTATTGAATTATGATTATTCTTTCAAAGAAAACATACCAATTAAAGACTCATTCTGTTTTTACTTATAATCCTTAATAATGATATAAATCTACTGCTTAGAACTCCTTTGGGTTTTATTTTCAGATTTTAAGTATTTAGAATAAAACTTCTTCTTCGTGTTCAGTTCTATATAATTTTTTGACAAAATTTTGTAAAGGCCACAGCACTCCTAGTTGCCGTATTCAGATCCTCCCTGCTATTGTTTGAGATGGGGCTCCACAGACTCAATTGGTCTGCGTTTTATCCACGAAGCCTCATTTGCCGTGTTCACCCTGCAGTGGCCTACTTGACCGATGGTGTGATGAACCCCACAGGAGCCGGCCAACGGGGGTACCACAATTGGTCTCTGGCTTGCGGCGCATTGTCTGTAGCAGATGTATTCCTCATAAGCTTTTTCGGCTTTTCAAACGAGCGCGAGACATTGAGTAGTTGTCCAGTGGGTGTCGTGTGTCTGTTTCTTGCTTCTGTTACTCCAATGCACAAGCTACTTCTTACCGGACGTCTGGTGGCGCTATGTCTGCTTAAGGATACAGCATATTCAGAGGAATAGGTTTGATGTTCTAGAATAAATAAAGTATCGTAAATCGTAATAGTAACAAACACAGACATTATGCCACTAAACTTTAAAAGAATCGCAAAGATTTCTGGGAACTGCAACGAATGCATAAATAAACCTAGCATAATAGGAGCGATTTTATTAGCGACTGAAAATGGTAAAAATCGTAGTAGGGCTAAAGTATTTGTTAGTACCTTAACCAAATGCATTTGTACAGTTTATCATCTTCTTCAGCAAAAAATACATTATGATGTCTTCTCGGGCCGGCTGGAACATTAGCTAGCCCAAAGCTAGCGGGTTTTTCCAAAAAAAAACAGCCATTCACTCGATTCTTCTTTATTATTATCATTTGTGAAAATTACTTTCCTTTTGTTTGTTTTGATATTTTGTTTACATTCAACATATTGAATGACCGGAATGAACGATATTTGAAACATTAGGCTGAAATGTTTTCTGTTTCTTCTGTTGCCATAAAAACTGAAGGGGATGGAGTAACCAATTTGGTTCAGATACTGGCCAGAATCTCAGAATAGGGCCATATCTCGTTTTTGACATTATCAGCTGATTTTGATTGATATTTAGCCGCTCGCATGTGCGGTTTATAGCTTACAATATAATCCTACATTGCTGGCTCTAAAGAAACCCAGTGTGATTTTGGTAACAAAATCCGTAATGTATAAGGCCAAAAGCGTAACCGAAGCCAGAACCGCTATATCTCGTTCGATATATGGCCTCAGATTTGGCCCCCTGAGAACCTGTAGAGTTACGATGTAGTTGTACGGGTTATCCTGTACGAATATGTTTCAAAACAGATTCAGACGGGTTATCCTGTACGAATATATTTCAAAACAGTATCAGATTAATGACAAAACGAAGCAACGATCTCTCGCTCCAGTGAACCGTCACCAAACAAAGATAAATAGATAAAAGACAAACGATGACAAACGGACGTCGCCGGCGCGGGCGCGGGCGCTTTGTGATTTATTTTTGAGGAAAGGGCATAAGATACATAGACATACAAACAAATAAAATTCTTATTCTACCTTCTTGTAATATGTATATCACTGGCAAATACCCATCGATTGTGGGAGGCCCAAATCCAGCAGTGGACTTCTTGTGGCTTTGAAGTAGAAGAAGAATATATCACTGCAGTTCCGCTTCTTTTACCTCGGACACTCCATACAGCGGACTATTTATAGACAACTGTTATTTCTACATATGCATGTGTAGGTGAGCACAGATGTGTGAGTGCAGGGTTGGCATGCAGGTTGATTTTTATACCTAACCTGATGAATGCACACAGTCACTACCAAAGAGGATTTAATAAGCCTAGCACTAGTTTCTACTTAATTCTCCATCCACTGGTATTTTGACATTTCTCGGGTGAGGGCGGGTCGGGAGCTGGGGTGCTGGGAGGTGAGTGTCCGTTCTGTATGTAAATATTTATACTACAATTTTGTTATTCTGCGGAACAACACAAGATAGTGTTGAAATAATATGTTTTAGGGCCCTGTATCACTTAAAGTGTTGGTCCTTTTCATTCGCACTGCGCCGCAGAAAAAACAGACAATCATATGGCGCTTAAATTAATTGAGTTTCATTTAAAAAAAAAAAAATGCCCTGGAAAGTATTGACTTTCGTACGTTTGGATCAATCCTGCAACACTACTATGTAGGCCTTGCAGAAAAACCAAAGTGAAATAATTATAGATTCTGATTATTGCTTACCATTTCTAAAGAGATGCTTATATTTTTACACTGGCAGACATTTTGGAGTTATTGAATGTTAAAGTTGGGCATTGAACGAGACAAAAATGCTGATGTTTGAGTCTATTTCATTCAAAATTCGTTGTTTTCGGTAAACAGTGTTAAAAAATATTAATAATTAACGTGAAAATAATAATTGCATGATTAATAATTACACGTAAATATGCTTGATAAAGTTAAAAAAATAAGTAATGTTCTCAGTTTTGTGCAACAATTGACGTGGCTATTCTTCGTTAAAATTGAAGATATTATACACTTTAATTTAATGTGTGACGCGCGATGCATTTTGAGACCATGGATTGTTATACTTCTTTGTTATATTCCATATGTAACGTGAATTACCAACAATTTATACACAGAACAACAAAAAAGATAAAAGCTAATTCAAGAGCGACAAATATCTTCATACGTTAGTTAATAAACCTAATTACTTAGTTCTACTCAATGTAAGCTACAGTACAGCAATATTATTAATCAAACGCTATCATTCGTAGTAATATTTAGTGGCAATCTGTACTGAATTATTGTTTGTCACTCCCTCCCACTCCCTCTGTCTCCCCCCTCTTCCTCCCATCTCCCCCTTGGAATCTGTTTCCTTATGATAATACCCGACTGAGCCTGATTGGAAGGAAATATCCTCGAAATAATAAATAGAGCCTATTACAGTTACGGTTATTTCCAGGTCAAATATTCATGGACATCTTAAGATCGCAAAATTAGCAAGTTTTTCGATTTCGGCAATGACTATTTATTTTGAATTTCATTTCTTGTTTATTATTTCTTTTTAATGCGGCTAAATATGTAAGTACAACTTTAAGTCAGTATCTGTCAAATTTTTATAAAATTAATTCTGCTTTATTTTTACTATATTCTGGACGGAGAAAAAGACCAACGAAGAAATTCTCCAACTTGTGAAAGAAAAACGCTGATCAAAACTATAGAAAGCAGAGAAAGCAACATGTTAGCACATTTTATATGACATTGCAATGCGGTTCTACCATTTGTCGTCCGTCGCTGCGTATTTTTAACGCACCGAAGCAAAAAGCGCTCAAAGCGAGTGTAGTCGTGAACGGCCTCAACAATGGCGCCACTTCACAAAAAAAAACTTTTCATACTTACAATCGAACAGAATGTCCGTTGCTCAAGATTTTAGTATTATCCTTAAGTAAATTAGAACCTACAAACTCAATCAAATATTTGCTGTAATTAAAGTTATCTCAATTAATACTAAAAGCCGTTTTAGGCACTTTTTGTCATATAAATAGAAAAAAACTACTTATTTAACAAGTACTGTTTATCTGAAATGATGTGTGATGCCGGCTTAGAATAGCAACACCCTATTTCTTTGACATAGGAGTCGAAAGAAGCGACTTAGGGACTCGAGGGAGTGTAATGTAATTTTAGGCGATGGGATAACAAACTGTCACTATGGCGATTCACAAATTTCCGAATGACCCTCAAATGTTAGTCAGAGGTAGCGTAGATGTACACTATGCGGCCGTTTACGCTCTGCCTTCCCCGTAAGGAATTATGGACGTAATTTGTGTATGTGTGTGTGAGTCTGAAAAATATCTGGAATCAACTTATGTCAGCTTCCATTTTTAAAACGAAAGTCTAACAGTCACATCACAACTGCCTCGTTTGTCATAGAAGCTGTGAGTAGCAAACCCTTGTGTCTGAGATACATGTTATTGGATTTGTTGCGGATGCTAGGCACCCAGCGGGTAACTCTCTTGCCTTTACTCTGTTTGATATACTGGGTACTTTAAACATTGTTTAAATGTTCTATTTTGTGATTGTA
This sequence comes from Tuta absoluta, assembly GCA_027580185.1. Taxonomy (NCBI): domain Eukaryota; kingdom Metazoa; phylum Arthropoda; class Insecta; order Lepidoptera; family Gelechiidae; genus Tuta; species Tuta absoluta. The sequence continues at coordinate 410,176 of JAQAHW010000020.1, forward strand.
AAAACTTTAACAGGCATACTTAGCATCGTGATACTAAATAACTTTCCCCAAGGAATTATAATTTTCGATTTCAATACTTAAATGTTTATTGCATTCCATGAGGCACAGATGTTACAGTAAATGTTATAATTATATAAAAAAAATATTGTTAATTAATATAACTACCACATGGACCCTGTTGGGCACAGTTATTTAGGAGAAAGGAGTCATAATTTTTATTGCTTGAAATATATGTTTACTCTGGGGTGGCGGATCTCAGTGAATGTATAGTTTATTTAATAATTTATTTGTTTTTCTTGGATTAAAACATATTAGTTTTAACATATTATTATAAAATTTATTTAGTTTAACGCGTTGCAGTGCCATCGTTGTCTACTCCTTTGAGTATGTATCGAGATCGTCGCGCCATCGTTTTTGGGATCTACTTTAATGTCGAGGCCCGTTTTGAGGTATCCACAAAGCCAATATTTATCAGTTTGTGAATTTGTTCCCAGTCCGGTTAAGACATTGCAGGCTGAACTACCTGATGTTCCGAAAAGAAAGATGGTCCTGTGCGTCGGACACGTTAAGCCGTCGGTCCCGGCGCCGGTTGGCGGTCATTACACAACCATGTCAGAGGTCTAGTAGTAGTAGGTGGTTAAAAGATTCTGACACAAGGGTTCATCGGGTCGTTGGCCGACTCGATGTCCTACACAAAAAAGAAGAATCTACATCAGTGGCATGCCAGTTCGACGCAAACAATTAATCAAAACGTGTTTTCCTATAGTTTTTGCGTATTTTAGATCCGGTGCCGGATCCGGTCGAATATTAGGTAGATCCGGTAGGCGACTAAAAGGCATCGGGTCCTGGGATCCGCTAGACCGGATTGCATTGTTTGAATTACAGCAGCCGTTAGACTTCCACTGCTGGACATAGACCTCCCTCTCTATGGACCACTATTTTCAACCACCTAGAGACTGTATTACTCTGCGCCTACCGATGCATGGCTGCCCCTTCAGAACCTTACAACACAATCCCCCCCTTCCCCTTATTAACTATCCAACTACATCAACCTTACAATCTTTCCCAACTCATATTCGTTGGGGAAAGTTGTTTTGTTTTATGAACTGGTAATGCCTGCAAAGTTTCTGAAACACCTGCTCTTACACCCTGTATATTCACAGCAAGAATTCCCTCACACTCAACAATCACCTGCTTTGTGCTTCACAATGGACAAGCAATTCAATCGATTCTGATCTGTCTGTGTGATTTGCATTTCAAGGAAACTGTCGGAATGTACGTAAGTACTCTATCAGTCCAAACTTCCAAGAAATATGTTCGACTTTATGTGCTGGAAAATAGCTGGTATCAAAACGGTCTATAAAATATTAGAAATGTATTTAAAATGTTTTACGCTGCCAGTAACGCGTGGCACGGCTCAATCTATTGAGTTAGTTTTGCAACTACTAATTACTGGCATTAAATACATTTGCAAAATTGGTGGGCAAGGAACAACCTGCGGTAGCCCAGATGGAAGAGGCATTGTCACAAGTAATGACGAAAGTCGCAGGTTCAAACCCTGACCGCGCTTGAAAATTTTGCAAGTTTAAAGTTATGATATTTTTGCCTCATCTTGTTTTAACACACAAGGGGATTGCATAGCCTAGCCCTTTGACGTCGAACAGTAAACAAGCTACCTTCTACAAGTTGAAACAATAATGGTAAAGTTTATTAAGTAGGTTAACGGCCGATGTGGCGCAGTGTTAGTGCGACTGTCTACGGCGCAAAGGTTCCGGATTCGATTTCCGGTGAGACTCTCACAAACTTGATATCATTACCTACTCTGTGAATTAGTTTCCAGTCTGGTTAGGACATTGCAGACTGAACTACCCGATTGGCCGTAAGAAAAATGGTTCTGTGCTTTGGAGGGCACGTTAAGCCGTCGGTCCCGGTTGCTTTCTATGATTACTTAGATGGCGGTCTTCACACATACATGTCAGAGGCTTACTAGTAGTAGTAGGCGGTTGAAAAACTCTGAAACCAGTGTTCATCGGGTCTTTCGTCGATTTATTGCCCCATATGAAAAAAGTGAATACCTAATTTGGATGACGATGTGGTGTTAGAAACCATCATTTTGAAGAGGACAAATATTATATTCCATGGTTAAATTTGATCACAGACTTAATTATTTTACTCAGATAAATTGCAATTAAAATTTTAAATGTGAAATCAAAATCTGCAACTAAACTGCATAATTAAGCAGCGTGGTCACTCAGCTTGCATCTCTGCAGTTAGTGCAGCGGAGTGCATGTTAATATTCATTAGTATGCAATCGTGCAGTCGCCCTCAGTCGGTATTGGCTGCACTTTTTCTTTCAACTGCAAAGTGCAAGCCATTTGCGAAGCGTTGCGGTTGAACTGCCACGTAATTGGATTTCAACGTCATTTCTATTAGTAAAGAGTAGTTTTGATTTTCCAAGTGCAAGTGCACATCAAGCGCAATTTAAGCCGCGCGGTTCACAGAAGCGAATTGCTTTAATACTTTGAAGTACTTAAAAAAATACAAGAGGCCAAGATTACCGGAACAACCGTCAGCAGAAGTTTTTGGAATAAGCCAGATAAATCTACCTCATAAACATCCCTATCTTAGTTTAATTAACTACAGTAGGTCTGGACGGAAATTTTATTATTATTATTCTTTGTTAATGGCGTTTCCACATTGTGATTTCGCACAGTCTCAAGTTATAAACGATAACAAAATATATAAATTGGCGAGTGCACCAGTGTGAGTAGTTGCAATTCCAGCGCCGCGCTGCGGTGGTACTGGGTGCTGGGTCCAGTAGTGTGTACTCTTGGGCCATCCGGAAATGTAGTGGTAGCTCTCCAATTACAGTTTTGTAGTAAATGCTTACATTAAGAATAATTCATTGAATAAATACCATCAAAATTAATCACTGAAGACTGAAATCACTACATAGTATAAAATAAAGTCGCTTCCCGTTTGGTGTCTCCTTATATCTTTAGAATTACCCAACGGATTTTGATGCGTTTTTTTTTATTAGATAGAGTAACTTGAGAGGAAGGTTTATAAGTATGATTTATTCCGGGAAATTGTCACATTCCCATGGGAAAACGGGTAGCCCAACTAGTAAAATTTCAAAAATGATGAAACACGTATTTAATTATTTTAAGTTATGAGTCTAATCAGAAATTTTGAAACAGATCACATTTAAGATAAAAAACTTTCATACAAACTTTTAACCCCCTTTTCACCCATTTAAGGGTAAAAATTTCAAAAATGCTGAAACACGTGTTTAATTATTTTAAGTTATTAGTCTAATCACGAATTTTGAAACAGATCACATTCATTTAAAAAAACGTACTTTCATACAAACTTTTAACCCCTTTTGACCCTATTAAGTGTTAAAATTTCAAATATTATGCTGAAACACGTGTTTATCACTAATTTTGAAACGGATCACACTTAGGACAACGAACTTTCATACAAACTTTTAACCCCCTGTGCATCCCTTGGGGGATTTTAAAAAACGGAATTTTATCTTTAATAGTAGTTCATTACATAAAAAACTTCAAGTCCAAGTTTTATCTCTCTAGCTTCAGTAGTTTAACATTTATACTATCACGAAAACTGAGAAAAGTAATATTTTAGTTCCATAATACAAACATAGATGTCGCTTTTAGTTTTTAACGCACTATCGTGATGTGTTTTTTCAAAAACTATAAAATTTGTATTTGTTGTTATAGCAGCAACAGAAATACAACATCTGTAAAAATTTCAACTGTCTAGGTTTAACGGTTCAGGCATAAGAATAGATAATCAGGAGTTATAGCTTCGTAACTGTAGGACGGACGGACGGATAGACAGACGGACAGCCGAGTCTCAGTAATAGGGTTTTCGTTATTACCCTTTGGGTACTGAACTCTAAAAAATATTTTGAGGTAATAAATACCTAAGTGTTTATAATAGTAGCTGTAGGTAAGGATAAAAAATATATAATAAAAAACCTCCAATTTGAAAAAAGGGTGTAAAATTTAAAGTGCATTTATGTAAAATATAATTATTGTCCACCCGTGCGAAGCCGGGACGGGCCGCTAGTTTAAATTATAAAATTAAAATTGAAAAGACGTCCATCACTGACGGATGAAACAAAGGAACCCCACGGTCTGTCGCATTCATCCTGACAGGTGGGCCATAGTTCCTATTAAGTGGTTGCCACTAAATGGTCGCAGACGATGAGGCCGCCCTCGAAGGAGATGGCTAGACGACTAACAGCCAAGCCACACGATGCGGTGCGGCGGCGGCGCGGCGCCTGAGCGGTACCGCTCCGGTTTCCTACATATAAAAATGTATGTTATGGCACACGGCGCCGTCCGGTGCGCTCCGGCGTTGCACCGCAGGCGCACCGGAGTGGAGACGAGGCGGGGAGGGGTGTAAGTATTGCGGCGCCGGAGCTGCACCGCTCAGTTGTGAGCGCGGCAGAGTGAAGTGCGAAGCCCCGTTCAACTTTGTATGGGGAAGACAAGATACCGTAAGGGGAAAATTACCAACCCTCCTCTTCCGTCGCCGCTACGGTGCCGCAAAACGTTGCGGCATCGTTGCGGCGCCGCACTTACCGTGTGGCAGGTAGTCCGGCGAGATGACCTGCGGTGCGGCGCCGCACCGCATCGTGTGGCATAGCACTTAGGCGGTTCACCCACTTGTCTTCCGCAGCTGCGTATTTTTAAATGCGAATTCCTATCTTAACGCACCGTAACCGTATTTGTATCCGAATAAGATTAGAACCCCCTTAGTCGCATTTTGGAGTTACCTAGCGAGCACTCTAGAAACTATAATTATGTCATAAAAAAGGGGAGATATTTGCCCAGCTAAGACACAGAGAAAATAAAATATCTCATTTACATTTTGTAAATGAGAACGCTGCTAGTCAAATTAGTAAAATAAAGTGATTTCGTGCCAAGTTGCATGTAATTGTTTAGCCCACACCATCCCACTGCTGGGCAAAGGCCTCCCTCTTCTCCTTCTATTCTTGTGATTAACTATCCAAAAATGATTAATTTTTCTTAACTCTAGAGTACCAGTTAGCAATTTTCACGTAAACCTGTTTCAATGAACTGAAAACTGGCTGTTCTATTCAGTCCTCCTCATACAGCTCATACGCCATTTGTTCGGGCCAATAAGACTTAGCAGTTATTTGAAAGAAATGAGTTCCCAGTTCCCGCTAACCGCAACTAGATGGTATTTCTCGACGTTTTCTTGAAGCTTGAGCGCTAAGAGCAGTCATAAAATTTTGTGGTCGTGTAAGAGCATTGCTTGGATGTTGAAATCTCGTACTGCAAAAGTAACTGCATTGAATGTTGCAGTTTAAGTTTGATGTATAAACGTAGCGTATGAACTCATGATATTTTGACCTCATCATTTAAACTAGTTGTGATTTTTATGGTGTGTTTAGACCGGTTTTATGAAAAAAGTCAAATTCGTAAGATTAAAGTTTGCGTAGATAAAATACTTCAGCACACATTGTTTCAACTGATATACCTAACTACATGAATAAAATACCTACAATTACCATTGATGTTGACATTATCATATTTTATCATAAATTTAGTAATTTTCATCATGGATATTTACCAACAGTGTTAGATACATGTGTGATACTCTTATAATAGCTACTGAACAGCAAATGGGAATCAAGCATAATATATAAAAAAAGAACGACAGAGATAAAAGTTTGCTTAAGACACTCTGGATACTGTAAGGATTCTTCCGATGCAATTCTCATTCGAATCTGTTCAGTGGTTAACGAATTGCCGCACTTTAAAGAATCGCCCTTATATATACTTACATGAACTGTAAAAAATCATTACACTCCTATTTTGGTTGGGCAGTCATGTAAAAAGTAGGATGTGCACAAATTAGAAACGACGCGAGCTAGAACTAGTTAGAAATTACTTAGAAGGGTACCAAAAAGGTACCTCAACACCAGCCCTTATTAATATTCAGCTCAAAACAGAGACAGTTGTCAACCCCAGCCAGTAGTTAGAATGACAAATGGTTAAGTAAAACACTGCGCGTTTAATGGCGGAACACGAAATCAATACCAAAAGCTATTTCATGCTCTGTTTATTAATAGCTGTGATGAAGTATGCGTAATATAATCGATTGCCAAACCACAAACAGTTTAAACATAAATTGGGATTGGATTGCTAAAACAGCTAAAAGTGGTGGAAAGTGGTCACAATAGCCTAATTCATTCAGCCTTTGCAGTCCACAAAAAAACAATAAGGTGGATATCGATTTCAAATAAAGCCATGGATATTTTGCCTGCACACAGGATGGACAGCTCTCCGAACACTTATAGAATGCATACAGGCCATGAAATTGAACAACTTCCCATAAAAAATATTTCTGGAAACGTCAAAAATATTTTGACTTCCCATAGTAAATGCAGTCAGCTTATCGTGATTTTGTATGGGAGGTCATTCTTTTTAACTTTTCCTGATATTTAGTCATTGGAAAGAGTTGTTCAGTTTCATGGTCTGCATGGACCTTATCCGTATTCGGATGGCTGTCCCTCACACCCCGTATATTATGCTTATATCCCCTCTTACGGGGTAGGCATAGCGGAAACAGCCGTAAAACACGGACATTAACGTCAAGTCTGACCAACATTTAAGGATCGTTTAGATAATTGTGTATCACCAAAGTGACAGGTCGTCAGCCTATCGTCCAAAATTCGTTTGTGTAACCCTCGAGTCCATAAGTCGCCTCTTACGACACCCTCGGGATGGAAACAGTTCAAGAATCAAAGTAATGTAGATAATTTCCCTGTAAGGTAACATTACATTTAAAATTTAATAATATGCATGTTTTCTTTTTTTCTCTTTCAAAGTTACTTAAAATATAAATAAAAATGATTGTAAAAATACAGTTATGTTAAGGGGAGCTATTCTCTGCCAACAAACTGTTTGGCTGACTGTAAAATTTGTAACAACGAAACTGTTTTTATGAGAATAAACGCTTTATTATTATTTTTCATGTAGTCTGATCTACTTATCTCGACATTTTGTCGGTGTCTACAAAACCAAGTACGGGCTAAGCCAAGTGACTTGGTTCCGATGCTCTATCGTTTTCTGTTTGGAAGATGGTCGCATTGGTGAGGAATCGTCGGACTATAGAACATGTGTCAAGGATAACAGATTTTTGTATGTTTACGTAAGTTGATTTTGGAAGCTTTAATTCTCCTATTGCCTTGTGAAGTGTTTTAGGGACGATGCCGGTGGAAGAGATTATTATGGGGACTATGCGGACTTGATCTTGGTGCCACATAGCCTGTATTTCTTCCGCTAGGGGTATATATTTTTGTATTTTTTCTGTATGTTTCTTTTGTAGGTTGTCTGTGTTAGGTACAGAGATATCTATCAAGTAAGTTATTTTAGCTAATTTTTTTGTAAGAGTTATGTCTGGTCTATTGTTTTGTGTGGTTCTGTCTGTGATAAAGTCGCGATCCCAGTAAAGTTTAGCTGTTTCATTTTCAAGAACATTTTGAGATTTATATTTATAGTAAGGGTCTATGTTTTTAATCAAATTATATTTTTTGGCTATTCGGGCGTGGATCTGTTTTGCCACATTGTTGTGTCTGTCTGTGTACTGTTTGTTGGCTAGGTAATTACATCCTCCAGTTATATGGTCAATTGTTTCTTGTTGCTGATTGCAAAGCCTACATCTATCTGAAGTTACCGTAGGGTCTTTTATTATTCGTTTCTGGTAGGTTTTAGTTTTTATTATCTGGTCCTGGATGGCTATCATGAATCCTTTGGTTTCTGCGTAAATGTTGCCTTTCTTTATTATTATTATTATTATCGCCATCATTCAATTTAGTAAACGTGTTAAAACAATCCTGACCGCCAATAGTTCATTTAGCGAACAAAAGTGTTCGCAAACTTTTCCCTGATATTCGAGTGGAAAGTGTTAACACCCGGGTCAGGCAATTCCGGAACAATGGTAATTCGCTCCTCTGAACTCGCGACTACGACTGCGAGATCCCGGTAATTATACACAAAAGCCCCCGAATTCCCGGGAATCGGGATATTATTCCGGGATTCACTGGTTTTTGAAAGGCGTTTTCCTGAAATTAATTTGAACTGAAACACTCACAATACTGCATCACGGGAAAAGTCTCGTTTTATACGATTTAATTTTACTCGTAGCAATATTGTTAAAGATAAAGTATAAAAAACCTAGTTGAAAATTGTTATCCTCTAGGGTATACGCGGCCAGTTCATTTAATTGCTTTAGGAGTCCTTGAGCACCCTCAAGGACGCTCACGGGAGCGCTTGCTTCTGCCTTTTCGGTGTCTAAAAGATTGTTTACAAAATATAAGTAATAAAGAAAACGAGCGTTTGATATTTTCACAACTTGGCGGAAAGACGTGTATAAATGAATCATACCATGATAATAAGAAGTTGAAAAATGTTAGTGTCGACCGGAGATTGAACCCGGGAAGGTGGAGTACCGTCTCACTGCTCTGCCACTGATCTACCGGCGCCCCGACCGAACCTTTCCAAATTGTTAACGCCCTGGCCACCGCTTATTTAGAAAATATTATCAAAAGTGCATAATAAACCATAGCAGGTACAAACGAAACATATATCAAAGAACGGTTACCAGGTCGTGAAAACAGACCACAAGACATTTTATTTTCGTTCATAATATTTAGAGGTTTAAAAGTTTGCTTTACTATCCTTTGCAGGTTTATGCTGCCTCTGAATAAACCCAGCCCCACAATGCTGCTGCTGGAATGACATCTGCAATTTCCCTGCGCTCTGATTACACTGTTTCGGATTATTTATTCTGCACTCTGTCCAGTCTGTTTTCGTTATTACTGCGCACCGCACAATGCTGGAGAGGACTACGTAGACTTTCCGTGTTTCGTAGTACTGAAGTTATCTTGAATACGAAATTATAAAATACTTTATCGTGTCAGAATACAATAGCAAAATTACACAGGGTTCAAACACCTGTGACTATTGCTATCGGTACTAGGTACGCTTCTACTTACTGGGCAGCTAAGGCTTAAGCTATATTAAACTATAAAACTTTAGTAAGCAGTTTTAATTTTTTACTGTTTTAACAGTTCCGTGATCATGACCCTTAATAAATGGGTCAAAATATCGGACTATTCCAAAATACATACATACATATCATCACGCTTCATTCCCGGCAGAGTAGGCAGAGACTACATCTTTCCACTTGCTACGATCCTGACACACCTCTTTCGTTTCTTCAACATGCATCAACCTTATTATACATGCTCGTCTGTTTAGGGTACTCTTGACTTATTCTATACTATTCAAAAATCGTCTACATTATAAGAATAACGGACAAAATTCTAGTGTCTGAAAGACAGAGTGGGAAAGGGGGAAACCGTTGAAGAAGACTTATGTTATCTTATCATGTAGATTGTTCGTGAGTGGGATCTGAAACTAGAACGAAGCTCGCGGTGCCTAAGTGGAACAATAAATCACGCTCTAGGTGTAGTGCGGGGGTAGCTAGTGATGTAGTGAGCCTGATTTACATCGCATCATCTATCTGCTTCAGATAGACCGGGGTTTTTGTCGACGTGCAGTTTTCTAAAAGAACAATGAGAATTTCATGTCAGCGGAGAGTGATGTTGATTTATCGATAACAATTTTTCAATAGAATGCTAGTTGGAAGACTGGTGTCCCACACGATAAAAAAATTGTAGGTATAACCCAGAATAACACATAGGCCACTTTTTACCACGGAAAATTTGTGGCAGGCGGAAATCTAGTAAAATCATAAAATTAAGTGCGCACATCGATATGTGTACCTTTTGCCGTCACAATTTTTTATTCAGTCAACAATGATATACATTATTAGCAATTTCTGTCGTCTTATTACAATTTAACACTTGTTCGCAATACGTAAGTTTGTCAGGTTTGGGTCTTTACAGATGCTTTAAAACGACTTGCGGCAGATGCTTTGGCCGTGTGGTGCTGGCTTAGAATAGCATCACCTCATTTCTACCCGACTAAGGAATGAATTCGGGGAGTAGGCAGCAGTGTTCTCTGTGAATATCTTTAATAACTTGTTCTGCGCTCGCACAGTATCCTCCAGGCCGGCTTATCCCCGGAACTTTGGTGGAGGATCTAGACTATACCCCCCCCCCCCCCAAAAAAAGTTCAAAAAGAGACCAGTCACAATATATACACATTGCAAATTTAAATGTTAGAACACTTAAAGCCGACTCTAGACTCATAGAACTAGATCATGCTATACAACAAATAAAATGGGACATATTAGGTATATGCGAAATAAGAAGACCAACGGACGAAATCATAGAGCACTCTGAACATATACTCAGTCGTCCGGCGAACGCGCTTGCGACCGTTTGTGTTTACATGTTGTTTGTATAGAGGTATCTAAACAATGCCTTCTAATGTGGTTAAGTGTGCGCACTGCAATATTGTGATTAATGAGCTTCTTGCTTTTGTGAATAACAAGATCTCAGTCATGGATGACGAAAGTATCAGCAGGATCTGTTTGAGTGCTTTCTCAGAAAGTGATATCGTCACGGCGAAAAATATGTTGTTTGATTCTATGGCGACATCAAAACGCAAGATTAACCGCAAGAGACAAGGAAAGGAGCTAAGAGACATTGATGACATTATTTGTGCTTTAAGAGACACCGATTCTGAGGAGATTCCCGTGTTTGTAGCCCGTGACCTAGAAAAATTACCGCCTGTTTTATTTGACCATGTTGACGTCACTAGACTCTTAAAAGATATAGTCAAGCTGCAACAGGATATTAAAATGATAACAAAAGACTATGCAAGTGTAAAACAGGTGGATGCACTAAAGTGTGAGGTCGAAACACTAAAGCATACATCGTTAGTTAACGACTACGGGCGTAATGTAAACATGCGACGCGGTGCTTGTCTAATAAACAGTTTCGAATGCCACAGTAGTGGTCCAATGGGTTTGCCCCCGGGAGGAAATTTTGATGCGACTATCCAACACTCGGATGTAAATTGTGCCTCATCACCAAAACAAACCTACCGAGATATTGGACAGAAACTTGCCACAGAGGGTAGTTAGAGAACTCGGTCATTGTCGCCGCTACTTGGAAATAACGCTCAGCACGAATCAGCTGGGGTGACTCACGACGCTTCACAGCTAAGCGAGAACGAGAACGCTGATAAATGTAGCTTGCCGCAACCGCCCGTCGCGGCTGCGTCAATGCCTACTATGAATGCTGCCGGGAACCGGTCGGACGACCATGTGATACACACAGCCGCCCCGAGTGATGCACTGACTACGTCACGATCTATGTCTCAGAAACCACCGTCGCCAGCTGCGAATGCCCCGAAGCCTACTAGGGCCACTATGAGCCATAGCGAAAATATGTCGACTAAGTCAAAATCTGCGGCTGAAATTGCTAAAGAAGGCAATTGGAAACCCCAGACCAAGAGTGATGAATGGATTCGAGTAGAGAGGAAAAAGCTGCGTAATCGTTTTGTAGGAAACAGAGGTAAAGCTTGTCTAGAACCCGGGAACAATTTTAAGGCGGCTGAAACTAAAGTTCCAGTATATATTTATAATGTGGTGAAGGGGGTGTCCGTGTGTGATATCACTGACTACATTAAGAAAAAGGCGGACATAGAAGTTAATGTAGATAAGATGAATATGAAAATTACAAAGGGCTATGAATCGTTTAAGGTATTCGTGCCTAAGTGTTTGCTGCCAACATTTATGTCGGAAAATTTTTGGCCGAAAGGAGTAGCCTATCTTCGATTTATTAACTTTAAATACCGAGATAATGGAAATGCCGTCAAGGCAACTGGGACAAATCAAAACAAATCTTAATGGATAGTACAACCAAACTTGTAAGCTTTAACTGCAAAAATGTCGTGACGTCGGTGGACTGCGTGCGAAGACTATGCCAGGCTGCAGACGTGGTTGCATTGCAGGAAACCTGGTTACTGCCGCATGATATCGGCTACCTGGGGAATATAGATAATGCCTTCGCGTTTACTGGAACCTCTGCGGTCGACACGTCAGCCGGCGTGTTGAGGGGGAGGAGCTACGGTGGAGTAGCATTACTCTGGAGGAAAAGTAAGCTTCCCTTGGTCTCCGTTGTGAAGTGTGTAAGTGATCGCCTAGCTGCGATCAAGGTTGAACTTAGTGATCGTCATATTATGATTTTCTCAGTATACATGCCTACGGACTGTGGTAAAAACTTGGTAGAATTTACGGAATGTCTCGGAGAGATGGCGGCTATTATTGAGAGTCATAACGTGGACTCAGTGTATATGTTAGGAGATTTCAACGCACACCCAGGCACGCTGTTTTCGACTGAACTCCTATCATTCTGCTCGGAGCAATTGTGGTCGTGCGTGGATATGGAACTGTTACCGTCGGACTGTCACACATTTGTGAGTGGCGCGCACGGAACCCTACGTTGGTTAGATCACTGTCTTGTTACGAGCGCTGCGCGCACCTCCGTCGTCTCGAGTTCTGTACTCTATGACATCTACTGGTCTGATCATTACCCCTTACTTATAGAGTGTAACTTTGACGTGTTAAAGCCAAAGATTATCTTACTGAATAAAAGTGTAAATGAGATAATTTGGGGAGAACGTGATAAAAATCAAATATTGTCTTATCATGAGCAATGTCACTTGAGACTTAGAGAAATTGATTTTCCGTCAGAATTAACAGACTGTAGTGATGGTATGTGTAGTAACAATGACCATAGATTTTTGCTAGATAATATGTTTGACAAAGTTGTGTGTATTTTATCTGAAGCTGCAATTAGTAGTAGTAAGTCTAGGAGAAAGAAAAACGGAGAATACCTACCCGGGTGGAACAAGTACGTTCGCGATGCTCACTGCAGGGCTTGGCTTTATTTTGAAGTTTGGACGCTTTATGGGAGACCTCTATCTGGAGATGTTTATGATGAAATGTGCGAGACAAGACGGATATTTAAATCTAAATTGAAGTGGTGTCAGAATAATCAGCAACAAATCAAAATGAATATAATTGCTGAACTCCACTCTAAGAAGAAATTTAGTCAATTTTGGAAAAGGACAAATAGTATGAATCCAAGGCCGAGCCTTCCAGTCAGCGTGGCGGGAGTACATGAGCCCCAGGACATTGCAAACCGGTTTCTGAAACATTTTAAGGTGGAACCTCCATTAGCAGAACAGCGGCAGATGTCCGATGCTGAGTCCTGCAACTCTGCGCGTAATGTTAAGTTTACCGCAAATGAGGTAGCGGCGGTGATTAAGAGCATGGTGAGAGGCAAGTCCCCAGGACATGACAGCCTCAGCATCGAGCATCTTCAGCATGCTGGAGTCCACTTACCAAGGGTATTGTCTATGTTTTTTTTAATCTGTGTCTGGGTCATTCTTACCTACCCGAGAATTTAATGCGTACCATAGTCGTGCCTATTATAAAAAACAAGACTGGTGACTCATCAGATGTGAACAATTACAGACCAATCTCTCTGGCGACAGTCATTGCTAAGGTGCTGGATAGTTTGCTTGGTCGACATTTAGATAAGCACATCTCGCTTAACGATGCTCAGTTCGGTTTCAGGCCAGGTCTTTCTACCGAGAGTGCGATCCTGTGCCTCAAGCAGACTGTTCAGTATTACACAGCGAGGAGAACGCCTGTCTACGCTTGTTATCTAGACTTGTCAAAAGCGTTCGATCTAGTAACCTATGAGAAGCTGTGGAAAAAAATTAGACATGATACTGACCTACCTGCGGAAGTTATATCACTTTTTCAGTATTGGTATAACAACCAGAAAAACAACGTGAGGTGGGCAGGTTCTCTATCTGAGGAATATAGGTTGGAATGCGGGGTGAGGCAGGGGGGGTTGACCTCTCCTTAACTTTTCAACCTCTACATCAACTGAACCAGCTGATTGATGACCTTAGCAGCACTGGTATCGGCTGCCACATAGACGGTGTCTGTGTAAATAACATCAGTTACGCAGACGATATGGTGCTGCTGAGCCCATCAATCGGTGCAATGAAGAGGCTGCTTGCTATCTGTGAGTCCTATGCTGTGGCGCAGGGGCTCAAATACAACGTCTCAAAAAGTGAATTCATGGTATTCAAACCTGATAATATAAGATACACTACCGTACCAAAATTTATGCTCTGTGGTACTCAATTAAAACAGGTTGAGCGTTTCAAATATTTGGGCCACTGGGTCACGGAGGACATGAAGGATTCTGTGGATATAGAGAGGGAGCGCAGGGCGCTGTCTGTTCGCTGCAACATGTTGGCCCGCAGATTTGCACGATGTGGTAAGGCGGTTAAAATTACTCTATTTAGGGCGTTCTGCCAATCCTTTTACACGTGTAGTTTGTGGGTTAACTATACGCAGAGAACATACAGCGACCTGCGCATACAATACAACAACGCTTTCAGGGTGCTGATGAGGTTGCCGCGTTGGTGTAGCGCCTCCGCCATGTTCGCGGAGGCCCAAGTAGATGGGTTTGCGGCTGTTATGCGCAACCGCTGCGCATCAATCCTTAGCCGCGTGCGTGGTAGCTCTAACAGCATCCTGAGAGTGTTGGCGGACCGCTGGGACTCGCCGATTTGGCCCGCTGGATACGGCTGCACGCACTCGTGTGAGTGGCCCACCATCGGATAGTCTCACTGCGGTCGTATATAGTTATTAGATTTAGTTTTAGGTACAGATTATTATTATTATCTACTAACATGTAGAACAGTTATAAGTTTTTAATTGTTTTTAACCTAACCTTATGGACCTAATGTTGTCTGAAATAAAGATTTTATTATTATTATTATTATATATCTTTTACCATACAAAAAGCACAAACGGTCAATATGGAGTTGGATTTTTAGTCAAAAAATACTTTAAAAAGAACATTATTTGTTTCAAGAGCTATACAGATAGAGTTGCAACTTTGGAATTAAACTTGCCAAATAAGGAAGTGCTCTATCTAATTCAAGCATATGCACCTACAGAGGAATGCAAAGACGAGGTTTTGGACACATTCTACGCTACTCTACAATTGGCCATTGAATCTACAAACATCAAAAACCTCTCAAGTCGGAGCCGCACAACAAGGGGAAGAATTGGCACTTGGCAAATATTCAAACGGAAGAAGGTCCAAACATGGCCAGGTACTAGTAGAGTTTGCACTGGAAAATAACCTGACAAACAGCATGTTTAAAAAAAGGAAAAATCTAAAATGGACTTGGGTGTCACCAAATGGCATAAGTCACAACGAAATCGATTACATACTTGCAGCTCCCAACCTTATTATACACAATTTCAACATAATTTACAACCTTAATTTCAATACGGACCACCGAATGATTCGATGTAAAATATACATAGAAACAACAAAAAAGAGAAAGTTTGTCAAACCTAATAAAAACTACACTAAAGAGCTTCCAATATTAACAAGAGAGAGCGGTAAGCAATTAGAAATAAATTTCGCAACTGCAGTTCAAAAATCATCTGAAATTCAGACTCAATACAATAACTTTGAAGAAGAAATGTCCAAGTTACTCACACAAATACCTGAAGCCAAGAAAAAAGAGAACAAAGAACTAAAGATTTTCCTAAATAAGCTATTTGAAGAACGAAAACGACTATACCGGAAGAAAAGAACTAAAAATATAAGATATAAAATTACAAAAGTCAGCAAAAAAATTAATAGAGTAATTTCCAATAACACGAGAGCTCATAGAAAATGTACCTTTGAAAAATTTATAAGTAAAACAGGAGGAGTAAAAAAAGCATTCAAAGAACTTTCTACTAGTTCTTCGCTAGTGTAGGTAAAACATTAGCTGAGAAGGCGAAAACACAAACTTGCAGTCGACCGCTGTTCCATTCGCAGACTTCCCAATTGCACTCATTTACTTTACTTAATACTGACGAAGCAGAAATTGAGAAAATAATTTTGAGTTTGAGAAATGACTGTGCTACTGGCATTGACAAAATATCGTGTTCTTTTTTGAAAACTTTCAAAGACTTTTTAATACCGCACTTGACTTACATTTTTAACCTCTGTTTTTCGCAAGGAATATTTCCAAATGCTTTGAAAAGAGCAATTATTCGGCCCATTCACAAAAGTGGTGATAAAAGTGTAGTCAATAATTATCGTCCCATTGCCATATTGCCTTCTATTTCGAAAATCTTAGAAAGATTGATCCAGAAAAGGCTTGTTAAGTATTTAGAGGACAATACGTTACTGGCACAAACTCAATATGGGTTTAGATCCGGAATGTCAGCAGATAAAGCTGTTCACGAGTTTACTGACTACATAGCTAGAAAATTAGACTCACAACAAAAGTGTTTGGCTATAGGGTAATTTAGGGGGTTATCGGCCAATCTTGCGAATTTTTGACTTGAAGATAATATATTTGTATCAAATATTTAGACGAGGCTAAAGCATAAAATGATTTTGAAATCAGTAGATATTATAGTTTTAGTTAAAAAACCCCCTATTATTCAAAAATGCTTAAAAAATTAATAAAACGATAAAATATCTGAAATGAGCGAATTAGGGGGTTATCGGACAGAACATTCAGTTTTCGCCCGCTAAAACAACTACTTTTCGGCCACCATGTAATGCGTTGAAAAATAAGTCTTAGTGCTGTCAAGTAAGAATGGGTTTTCAATAAAAAATTAAATGTAAATATCATGATCATTTTCTTATTCAATATTTATGTTTTTGCCATAGTTCAAAACATGATAAGCCGTTATTAATAATCAAAACTAAGTAGAAAATAATAATGCTGCTTCGTAAAATCTTCTTAAAACAAAACTTACTAATAAATTGTAATAGTAACACTAATAAATATATGGCCAGAAACCAAAAAAAAGGTTTTTGGTTACCGGCCACATTAGAAAACTCTATGCCGATAACTAAAATGTACAAATTCAGCTGTCGGCCGTCAATTTCAAAATATTTTAAAGTTTATTTATTTTAAATTATTGTATGAAGGTGCATGGCCGCCTGTTAACTAAACCGTTGCCTTTGGTTATGAGAACGCTTGAAATTATATAATACGTCTGAAGCTTTTCAAAATGTAATGAAAAATAGGATGTAAATTGAATGTTTATCAGCTAGCTATCGACCAGTAGGCCGATAGCTAAATTTCCCTGAAAATTGCTTCTACTTATCCGGAAATCTAATTTTAATGCTAAATATTGAAAATTTCAAGCTTTTTAATGAAATTAACGTAAATTAGAATCACAAATAGTCACACTATGTCAATATTTATATCCAATAAATTATAAACAACGCTGTATCTTACCTCGAAAAATGCATAGCTCCAAGATTTTTTCACTGTATGTGCACACAACCGAACTCGCAAATTTTAAGAGGTCAATTGACGAGACACTGGAGCAGTTATAATGCTAACTAATTAAAATGTGATGGGAATAGTCGAAAAGTTTTGAAAGACACTGACTTTTCTAATAATTTACTTAAAGTTTTCATCTTCGGCGCAAATAACTGGGCTGTGTCCGATAGCTACTGGTGTCCGGTCAACCAGCTAAATTACCCTATTCCTAGACCTGGCAAAAGCTTTCGATACCGTCTCAATCCCCATACTTTTAGACAAACTGGAGAGATTAGGAATTCGGGGACTACAGCTTGAACTAATCAAAGACTATCTGACTAACAGGACACAGAGAGTTAAAATTGACGACATAGTAAGTGACGAAATTGCTATAGAATATGGAGTACCCCAAGGAAGCATTTTAGGACCTATACTCTTTCTCGTCTACATTAACGATCTTTGTCTTTTACCACTGCCAAATGGTAAATTGATTTCATATGCCGATGACACTGTACTTGTCTTTAGTGACAAATGTTGGAAAACAGTTTTCAATCGAGCGCAAACTGGATTTGATATGATCAACCAATGGCTTATTGAAAATGTTTTGACTCTAAACACCGACAAAACAAAGTACATGACGTATTCCTATAAAGTTACTTCTCAGCCGCCAATGAATACCTACAACATACAAGCACACAATTGTATTTTCCAACAAGATGTTCTTTGTAGTTGCCCTAAATTAGAACCTACCAATATAATTAAATACTTAGGTGTCACTATAGATAACCATCTCAACTTTCAAGCGCATATAAAGATCCTTACAGGAAGAGTACGAAAACTTATCTATGTTTTTAAAAATTTAAGGCACGCGGCTACTCCAAGTTTATTAAAATCAGTTTATCAGGCACTCTGTCAGTCTCTGCTGCTTTATTGTATCACGTCTTGGGGTGGATCCAATAAAACCACCATTATTTCCTTAGAAAGAGCACAAAGGGCTGTACTAAAAGTAGCTACTTTCCGCCCCTTCCACTTCCCTACAGCAGAACTTTTAGATAAATGTGGTATACTCTCTGTACGCCAGTTATTCATCCTGGAAACTGTTGTAAAAAAACATCTGCTCACACCATTTGATCCTTCTTATGTGGAGAATACTAGACGGTCAGATCATGTCTGCAAACAAGAGAGATTTAGAACTGCACATTCTCATAAGTTCTTTTGTTTTCTGGGCACTCATCTGTATAATAGATTAAACCTAGTCCTTGATCTTTATCCTAAGAATAAAATTACTTGTAAAAAGACTATACAAAACTGGTTTATAGGAAAACCATATGAAGAGACTGAAAAACTCTTGCTTGTGGTTGCCTAATTTCAATTTAACTTAATGCTTACTAACCTAGAATAATTTTAGAAAATACTAACACTAATTTATTATATTAAATCAGTAATTTAGTATTTTCATAATAATAAAAAAAGAACAGGCACTAATTTTGTAAATATATGCAGTTATTTTTAAGATACCTAAGATACAGGCAAATATTTACTTAGTTTAGGTATCAAAATCGCCAACTTGCCCTGTAATCAATATTTTAGATCTACCACTTACTAATTAATAAGCTATTGTTTACAACGATACTGTTTAAGTTAGAATTAATGTTTTTATTTTTATTTTGTATATACCGCTTTGTTATGCAAAAACCAAACTTGTGAACAATATTTTTTATATGAAATAAATTATTATTATTATTATTATTATTACTACCTCAAAATGGACGCCAAGTTTAACAAATAGAGTGGGAAACAATATTTCAAAGCGACGAGACATAATAAAAGAAGCCACAGAATTTTAGCAGGAACTCTACTCTACGAAACTTACGACGAATTTAGAAAAAGAAATATCGGAGAGTACAAATGCAGAAATAATGCCACTTATACTACTTTCGGAAATAACATTTGCCATTAAAACCCAAAAGAACGAGAAATCACCAGGAGAAGACAAAATAACGAACGAACTACTTAAATCTCTTTTAGAACCGCTACAAAGACCTCTACAAACAATGTTTAACAACATGCTTGAAAAAAATAATACTCCAAATCAGTGGTCCAGATCAACAACGACTCTATTATTTAAAAAAGGTGATAGAAATAACTTAAATAACTACAGACCGATAAGCCTCATTAGTAATATTTACAAAGTCTTCTCGAAAATTTTACTGAACCGGCTCTCAAAAACTTTGGATGAAAATCAACCTTGCGAACAAGCGGAAAAACTTCTCAACAATAGATCATATTCACGTTATGACACAATTAATAGAAAAAAGCAAGGAGTATGGAAAGACACTTTACATTTGTTTTATAGATTATTCTAAAGCTTTTGATTCCTTAAAACATCCCGCTATATGGAGTGCACTAACACAACAAGGCACTGACACAGAAATGTAGAGCTCCTTTACAGCGTATACTCTAAAAGCTCGACAAAAAACGACTGGAGAGCAATGGACCTGAATTCCCTATCAAGAAAGGGGTCAGCCAAGGTGACCCACTTTCTCCGAAGATTTTCTCGTCAGTACTAGAAATGGTATTCAGAAATATAAATTGGGACAACCAAGGTATAAAAATTGATGGCGAGTTCTTAAGTCACTTGCGATTCGCGGACGACATTGCGATATTCGCTGAGGAGAGTGCAGAATTAGAAAAAATGGTCAATGAGTTAGCAAAAGCGAGCAAAAAAGTAGGATTATCGCTAAACGCGTCAAAAACTAAGATAATTAATAATGGTACAGTTAAAAATATTTCAGTTAATGGAGAGGCTATAGAATTTGTAAGTGAATATATCTACCTAGGCCAGTCAATCTCTTTTAAAGATCTGACGGAGAATGAAATAAATAGACGTATCTCAATAGCATGGAAAAATATTGGGCAATGAAAGAAATAATGAAAAATAAAGACGTTAATATTAAAATAAAAACCAAATTATACAATATTTCAATATTGCCATGGCTGACATATGGTTGTCAAACACGGTCTCTCCGTAAGAAAGACGAAAACAAACTGGCAGTACATCAACGCAAAATGGAGAGAAGCATGTTGAACATAAAAATTTCACACAAAATCAGAAATGAAACCATACGCAAGAGAACAAAACTTGCGGATGTACTTGAAAAAATAAGGTCTCTAAAATGGAGTTGGGCAGGTCATGTATGCAGGATGGCAAACAAAAGGTGGACCAAAAAACTGACAGACTGGACACCACGAGACGGGAAAAGAAGTAGAGGCAGACCAAGAAAAAGGTGGGAGGACGTATTTAAATAAATGTGTGGACCAGACTGGCGAAGAAAAGCTAGAGATAGAGACGGTTGGAGGAAACTGGGGGAGGCCTACGCCACTGAGGCGACTTCCACAACGGAATACAAATAGAGAGAGAAAAAAAAAACATTTCGTAATATAGTATTTCAACTTGTCAAGTAATACTACAAGCTATATACTTAGATTAATTAGTGTTTTAAAAATTAATGTTTTGTATTTGTTACACTGGTTTACTATTATTACTATAGAATGATTTGTTTTGTATAATTATTATTGATTTATGTTATTGAATTATTTTATTTTATTATTTTAAAATGCTTGATTTTATAGAATTTTATTTGTGGTAGAATAAAGGCTATTTTCATTTTCATTTCATTTCTGCGCTTGCCAATCCGCCTGCCAATCATGGTCTCTTCTCTTTTCATGTGGGACACCGAGTCGTCCAACGACCCGATGAACCCTGGTGTCAGAGTTTTTCAACCGCCTACTACCACTTGTAGGTCTCTGACATGGTTGTGTTACGACCGCCGTCTAAGTAATCATAGACAGCAACCGGGACCGACGGCTTAACGTGCCCTCCGAAGCACGGAACCATTTCTTTTCGGACAATCAGTTGGTTCTCACTGTAATGATCTAACCAGACCGGGAACAAATTCATAAAGTGATAAATATCAACTTTGTGAGTGTCCCACCGAGAATCGAACCCGGAACCTTTGCGTAGCAGGCAGTCGCACTACCACTGCGCCACATCGGCCGTCGTGGTGAGTATGTCAAATACCCCCCACTGGGCGAAAGCCCATGTCCAGCAGTGGACTGTTGTAGCTGTTGTAGTTGTAGTAGATACTTTAAATGCAACAAATACATCGAAATACAAAATCAGGTCGTACATACAGGGTTATTTTTTATTCAGCACGGAAATTTTACAGGGTGATTCTACTCATGATTCTTCAGCTGCTCCATAGAAAAATTCATACCTACTCCAACAAAATGTATGGAAAAGCTAGTTTTTTTTTCGCGATTTCGCAGGTGACCCCATAATAAAAGTTGTTCAGAATTATAAGTAGAATCGCCCTGTAAAATTTCCGGGCTGATTAAAAGTAACCCTTTATTACAAAATTTGTCCCAGAACTTTAAATCGAATAGCTCAGGTAAGTACAACAAACAGGAAAGCCATAATCTGCAGCGTCGAAACAATGTTGTTTTACACCCGCAATCACATCAAGTACTGTTGTAAAAGACTTGCAAGTGCTTTAAAATAACCGGGCTATGATTTTATCCATTTCATAAATAACATTGTTTGGAAACACTTACTTGGTACGGTTGGTCAGTTTTACTTAGGTTCTTTGTGGTACAGAATGCAATGCGATGCCGGCTTAAGCAATCATGCAATTTCATTCTAGCGGGTGTCGAGAGAGACGTGTACATCAATTTTAGGCGACAACCTGACAACCTGTCGTTATAGTAATACACATTTTTTCTAAGACGGTCTCGTATATTTGTCAGACGTGGCGAGAACGACGGTATTTTTACGGCCGTTATCGGTCTGCCTACCCCCCAAGGGATAAAGGCGTGCATGTGCGTATGTATGTTTGTGGTACAGAAATGGAGCCAAAGACTGAAAAATTCTCACAAATTGCAACTTCATAAATAATAAGATATTAACTTTTACTACCCGCAATTTTATTTTACATTTAAAGTGATCTTCAATCCAAATGTAGGTTTAAACCGCTATAAAGTTTCTAAAGTGCCAAGCATTTGCACTTTTCCGATGTTGGAGCATCAATAAAATTATTGAATTTATTTCAAATTTAGTCCGAACAGCGGATAAAATTGCAATATGGTTTTTTTTACTATAGTATAAGCCAGATCATCCAGGGCTAATCCAGGAGCCTATATAAGGGCGCAACATAGCCAGCTGCTTGAGACTCATATGAGGATCACCGCTTGTGTAGAATACCTGGTGAAAATAAGCCTACCTCCGGCACTACAATAGACAGAACGAATTCAATAGCCACCCTCAACGTTAAGAAGACTTTAGCTAAGCCGATCATCATCATATTGTAGTAATTTTTTGTTTGTTTTTCCACAGGCCTTCAGAACCTCCAGCCACCACAAACAGCCTCAAAACGCTCTCCATGGAGACCAGCTACAACAAACGCATATAAACAATATAAATATAAACTAAACTATACGCATGTAAACTACACGCTTTAAAAATCTTGACTCCAATTTGAAACAAATATCGTTTTCAGACCGTGGTGGCGTAAAATTACATGCCATGTGATAAATCTGACCAGCCCCGTGGCAGTGCCTTGATTTTTAATTTTTTATCCCGCCCGAGCCAGTTTTCTATTAGGACATTACAAAATAGTTATAAAAAAATAAAATTGTGTGATACAAATTTCTTTTTTTTACAATGACGGTTCATGACGTCATTATGTGATATGATAATACTATCCTACATTGAATAAAGAATTTCAATTTCAAAAACAGAACAGTATTAAGACAGGAGAACATTGCCTTGGTTCTGTCATAATACGAACTGGGTATTTTTCATCTACCGCCTGTGTAAAATCGATCAGATGAACTTTCACAGGTAAACCGGGTAAACCCGTTGCCGAGGATGGGCGGATAGACGGTTATTTCCATACCTATACATATAGGATTGTATGTATGTGTTAACTTTATTGTACCAAAAGAAAAAGTAACAAAATAAGACATATAAATTAACAGTTTTTTTTCATTAATGATGGGTTTGCTATTGACTCTAGTCTTGTCATAGGACAGAGACAGAGTCTAAGATGGAGCGAGTTCACCTAGAAGAAGCCTGTTAAGGCACTGGCATTTCCACACACTGACGGAACGCAGCAAGCTACTTGGCGCCAGACTTCGGTGGGATGGTGGTCGCGAGCCAGGCGGCCCCTTACGGAACCTTCCACCGCTTAGTGGGATCGTTCAAATGGTGTAAGTACAAAGACGGACCTGTCTAACTAAGGAATATCTACCAGTCAACCCTAAAGGAATCTAGAGGGTATGGTTTGCGCAAGTAAACTCATAAAATTATAAATCATTTATTGTTCGCCATAACAGGTAGGTATCAAAGATCACAGTTCAATTCATTGTTTGGCATCTCTGCAAAGAGATGACATTAAATTTTGAAGAAGATTCAAATTACGCTATATCTAGATTTCGTAATACCGTTCTTCTTCTTCTTCTTATACAGTTCATGTCAAGTAATTTAATTATTAATATAGGGGAAAGTTGGCTTTATTGTCCCCTCCTAACTTCTATCGAGATTTGCGAGAAAACTGTAGGGTCTATACAGGTGAAGCGGCCGCGCAGCAGCGACCCGGCAGCAAATTTTGGCGGCCGCGACCGGGCCGCAGAACGGTTTATGTGGAGCGCCCGCGCCGCCGTCCGCCGCACGCGCGTTCTCCACAGTTTCGGGACAAGTTCAGGTCAAATGTGGGACTACATATGAGATGTTAGATAAATAAAATACATGTATTTTGCTATTGATAATTTGTTTGTTTTTATTGTTTATACAAATTACGACCGATTTTGATACCATTTTTAACATTTTGTTGTAATTTTCTAAGTTAATTAGGTAGGTATATTATAAATATTATAATAAAAGGATTTCGTTAATCTAAAATAAAATTCCACTTCAAACAAATAAATTACAAGTAAATTAATACTTATGTAGGTATGTATGTACAGATGTAGGTACTATACTTTCATTCATTCTCTCTTCGATTAAACTAATGAAGAGTTCGGTATCGAACATATTGTCACACTATTCCGCGCAGCGACGCGTCCGCTCCACATGAACCGTTGCTACTGAGTGTATAGAAACTTGCAATGGCGGCGAGGCGCGGCGACCGAGTCGACAGTCGGCAGCGCGCGCGCGTCGCCGCACATGAATCGTTGCATACAGTTTCATAGGAACTGGCGAAAAGCGGCTGAGTCGAGGTTGCGCGGTCGCTCTACCTGTATCGAGCCTAAGGGTTATCTTAATGTTTGTCTGTTTATCATGTTAGTTTTGAAAATCCCAATATTTGTCCTTTTTATTATTATTTAATCAAAAACCAGTAATGAACATTCAAATGTTGTAAATGTTCAAGTAACTCCGAACGATACCCGACGACAGACAATCAGTTTGGTAGACAGACGTTTTTATAGCTTTATAGTTTCACCCCACAATTCGCAAGCCAGCAACCCCGAGCGTACAAAGTATCGGAATGCGGTTATCGTTTGCGGAACTACTTCACTGCGCTTTCCAAACTTTTACCACAGAGTCTGCTCTATTTTTCATGTCAACTGCTTTTTCCGCAGTTGAATATTTTAACGCGTTTGCGCACTGCTGGAATATTTTGCGGGATTTTTCTCTCGTCCGAGTGTGCGCTATGTAACGAGTTTGTGTGAATAGATTATTGAACTGTTGAAACTTTTTTCGTACCTACTCAACATTCGAAATTTTGCACAGTCATTGTGGTTACGAATAACATCTCCCCATTTCTACCTATAGGTGTCGTAAAAAGCAAGGGTTAAATCCAGGGAATGGGCAGCAGCGTTCATGTGTATGCAACGCTTTGTTCTGCGCTCGCCATTCCGCCTACCAATAGTGGTGAGTAAGTAAAATACTCCCCAACTGTCTTGACCTCTAAATAAATAAATATCTTGGACATTTAACCATCTAGGCCCAATTTAAG
The DNA here is from genome assembly GCA_027580185.1 of Tuta absoluta. Taxonomy (NCBI): domain Eukaryota; kingdom Metazoa; phylum Arthropoda; class Insecta; order Lepidoptera; family Gelechiidae; genus Tuta; species Tuta absoluta. The sequence continues at coordinate 435,548 of JAQAHW010000020.1, forward strand.
CATAGCTTGTTTTATGGTAAGAGATAGCAAATACATTACATAAATATTTTTTATATTGTAATTAAAATACTTATAATACGTAGAAAACACCCAGATTAAACACAAATATTCGAAAAGCAACTTACAAAATTAAATACTTGAGCTGTGAGGGCATCGAATCCACGACCGTCGGCGTAGCAGACAGGGGTACTAACCACATCGCCGGGCCTGTGAGAGGCTTATGTCCAGCAAATGGATTCTTGCTGCTGGTAATGTTGTTATTTATCATAATGTTTGTTGTTGATGATTCACCAGCGAATTATAATCAACAGTGATCATCAGCGTCAACAATTGAACATGTGCCTCATTGCTATACCTACTTTATATTCGTTTTTGGATTACATTTGTTTAGACTAGTACTGAGCAATTCAGACAGCATCGTCTGTGGCTTCACACAGATTTTTAAGGCTGTTCTTCCATTTGTCGTCCGTCGCTACGTATTTTAAACGCACCGTAACCCATACTTCTGTCAAACGAAAGGAAATTAGGAATTCCGATTTCATCCCCATACAAATTCGGCAACGGTGCGTTTACAGTGCAAAACGGATGCATTTTTCAAGTCGCTTGACAGCGGAGAACTACAAAGTAGGAGTACCGCCTTGCTGTTCAGGTGATAGGGCCATATGACCATACCTACTCATCACGTTTGTCAGGCAACCGCCGAACGCAAGATTCAATTCTTACTCGTTTGCCTTTTACGACAATTCGCTACACGTAGAAATGGATGGATACTATATGCATGTGCTATAACCGACACCACACAAACCAATTACATTCCCACTTTAGAACGAATCGTTACGAAACAATTTTAGTTGGTTGTTTGAGTTCAGTAACTCTCCTCGTTTCAGGTGTTTCATTTGTACCAGTCAGTAGTAGAAATACAAAATCAAATTGCCGTTTAGTTCGAATACTGTTCGAGTACAAACTTTCACGTTAGTTGAGAACCAGCTTCACTTTGTATAAATGTTATTCGAGCATTTGAAGAAGAACGAACTTTCAATCGCTTCATGAAAAAGGATACTTCAATGAAAGCCTGAAATGAATGAAAATAATTGATTTCAACAGTAATTCTGTATAATTCCGTGTAATTCACAGGTTCGTACTTATTAAGGACCTATCACCAAATAACAAACTTTAATTATAATAACCTTTATTCCTATGAAATGAAAATGTACATACATACATACATACATATATCACGCCTTTATCCCTTGCGGGGTAGGCAGAGCGTAAACGGCCACTTACGCCACGTCTCACAAACGTTTGAGGGTCATTGGGAAAATTGTGTATCGCCATAGTGACAGGTTGTCAGCCCATCGCCTAAAATTGCTATACACACCTTCGAGTCCCTTCGTCGCCTCTTACGACTCCCACGGGTAAGAAATGGAGTGATGCTATTCTAAGCCGGCATCACACGGCATATTATGAATTATTTATGTTGTGTTGTAAAACTGCTTCGGCTAGTTCACCTTTGTAAACATTCAAGATACTTTCTACTACTTAAATTTCTATTCATTTCAAATTGACGCAGGTACCTACTAGGTAAAAAAGAAACACACAAACATATACGTATCACGCCTTTATCCCTTATGGGGTAGGCAGAGCGTTAACGGCCGTAAAAACTGGTAGCTATCGCCACGACATATACTGGGTGTAAGGCACAGTCCTCCGAATACTAACATCCAAATTTTTTGGACTTCCCATTGTAAATGCAGTCAGCTGATCATTATTTTGTATGGAGGGTCTAATATTTTTTATCTTTTCCTGACATAATATGTTCCTAGGGATAGTTGATCAGTTTCATGGCCTACATGCACCTTATCAGTATTCGGAGGGTCCCTTACACCAGGTATTTGAGGGCCGTTTCAGAAAAATCGTGTATCAACCCTCAAGTCTCTTGATCGTTTCCCGCGGGAAATAAATGGGGTAATGCTATTCTAAGCCGGCATCACACAAAGAAACAGTGAATTTAATCTTCCAAGCCTAAAACGAAGCATCGTTTAGAATGTCAATTTGCTTCGAGAGTCGTCGGACTCAGAATGAACGGGAGTTTAGACTAACTGCTTCTAACGTTTGCTAACTACTCGTCTATTGTTCGACTGTCCACTGAGAAAATTGTTCAACACTTGTGTCCTTTGGAACTGCAGATGTCAAAATAATTATGCACGATGTGTATTGTTATCATTGCTGTCCGTTCAGATAACTAAATAGGTAGTTTCTGGAAGTAGTTCTTTTAAATGAATAGGTAACTATCGAAATAACATAACATTAAAATCCCCTATTTAAAAAAAACAAGACATGATGGAATTGATGGACAAATAGATAAGAAAGAGCACAATGTGGCTTTGGCTAGGTCGCTATTTCTGCCAGACAACTTTAGAGTAAAGGAAAGTAGATTAAAGATTAAATAAAATTACAATATTCAAAATTATTTGCAAAGTATAATAATATAATTAGAAGTTTACTTTGTGTGAATTTGTTTTCAGCAGGTGGTTTAGTGCATAGTAGTACGGGTCCTATTTGGTAAGTACGATACCATCTGGCAGAAAGCATGAAATTTGGTATATATGTAGCTTATAGATGTGTGCTTCAGGAAAAGAAGAGAACCAGATCGAGGCCCCCCTGGTTCCCCCCCTTCTCCCCCCTTTTATGCCCCAATTTTCAGTTTTTCGGATTTATATTTGAAACGACTAAAGATAGAAGAAAACCGTCAAGGCAAAAAATATTCCTTATAAAATTGTCTATATACCAGTCTTTGGAAGTATGTTGATAAGATTTATAGTTTTCAAGATATGCTTACATTTATTTTATTATTGCAAGAAATAATGACTATAATATTAATATGACACCATAAGCGGGCTCCCACACAGTTGATGGTGGGGTGGGAGAGTTCAGGTGGAAGGAGGGAATAGAAGGGGGGAGGCGCGCGTTGTGTGTTATGTATGTATTATATGAATATATATGTTATCATTAAATGTTATTATGTTTTGCGAATGCATTAGTATAACAAACGTATTAGTGCTAGGTTTTGAGTGAGTATTTAAAACATAAGTCTAGGATATTAATTTATTACCCTACCAGATCCTTTCGTCCCGATTGCTGAGAGCTTGCCGCCTGGCCATAATTTGCCATGGTCGGTTTGGAAATCTTTAAATAGACCTCGGACTCAGACCGGCCGGAGTAAGGAAAACATGCCCAAGTGGGGCTTCTTGAAGGGTTCCGATGTAAACTGTTTGTGTGGTGCAGTTCAAACAAGGAACCACTTAACATCGTGTCCTGCGTGCCCTTGCACCTGCACGCTGGACGATCTTATGACAGCGTCTCTCAGCGCTGTCATCGTAGCCAAGTTCTAGGCCGCGACGGTGTAGTGTCTGCCATCGACACGCTAAGAAGAATATTAATTTATACAACTTTAATCAATTAAAATCACTATTATCTCCTACGCACTTGCAAAGGCCAGTACAAGGAAGCCCTGACTTCCTGCATTGGCACCGACCCCTACTGCAGGTGGTCAATTCCTTTAGGGAGGCTGCTGTTTCTTTCATTGTGCTCCATAATGGAGACCAGAGACCATCTTCTTTTATCCAACCCTAATCTTCGAAACTGGGATATTCTGGATTAGGTATGAAACTCTGACCCCAGGTGAAGCCGGCTAGGAAAGACGCCCTTTTTGTGTGTTCTAAAAGAGCACTTGACGTGGGTGGTAACCTATCCATGGCCCGTCCCTTAACAAATCATATCAGCACAGAACACCAAAAACAAACTTGATAAACACTTAAAAATATAAAATGGAAGGAGATAAAGTGAACTATGAACAGTGTGATACAGGTACCATCAGTTGTTACAACTGCCTGCCTGATAAAACATAATCATATTAATAATAATAATAAACAAGGCCTTCCTTGCTTCATTCGGATCTTCTGCTTCACATGTCTTATCATATGTAAAGATAACATACCTCGACAAAAGATCCAAATGACGGGTTTTAATTGCATTTACAGGCTGTAATAATTCTTTGAAGGTTTTTGTGGCTTCAGGGAATGATTTCCACGCATTCCAAAAGGACTTCTTTCCTTTTCCACTAAAGCCAGTATCACAGCCTGTAAACGCATGAAAAAATATAATCCCACAGCATACTTCTGGCCCGAATGAATTAGCCAGGTCATGGATAGCGATGTTACGTGTAGCTTTTCCGACCCCAAAACAGATCCAAAATTCTTCCAAACAGCATAGACGACTACAACCTTGGTATGACCGTGCTGCACAGCATGATAAATATGGAGGAGAATTCGGGAATCAGCTTCTTCTTGCTTTGAGTACAGGGAAGCTACGTCTGTGCCATCATTACGTAGAACTTTTTCGCCTTTTGTTGATAAAATCGTCCTTTTGTCATATTGAAATTGCTGGAGCCCATCAGATAGGAAATGTTCTATTTATTGTCAGAACAGAGAAGAAAGTTTTGCCAGTTTTTTGGTAGCTTCCCTGCTGCTGTGACCCTTTGTAGTATTCTTCAAGCTGCCCTCTTTGTACACGTCAAATATTACGAGTACATCAATTCTGTTCCCTTTTTGGTTCTTTACATAATTTTATAAAACTACTGCGGTAGTCTTCGAACGTTATATTGGTATCTCCAGAAGTGACGTAAATATTTCCATTTTAATATCATACCTAACTTACATACACATACACATATCACGCCTGTAATCCCTTGCAGGGTAGGCAGAGCGTAAACGGCCGCAAAAAACGAACACTTGCGCCACGTCTGTCAAATATTTGAGGGTCATTGGACAAATTGTGTATCGCTTTAGTGACAGGTTGTCAGCCCATCGCCTAAAACTGCAATACACACCCTCGAGTCCCTAAAGTCACCTCTTACGACTTCCACGGTAAATAAATGGGGTACCTACTAACCTAACTTACTTACATAATAAAATAAAATTATGTCCACGTGCTGTGTCCCAGTGGTCCGGTGGCGCCCCTACGTGTATGCTTAGATCTTTAAAACTACGCAGCGGATTTCTATGCGGTTTTTGTTGATAGCTGAAGAGATTCAAGAGAAAGGTTTGTATAAAATACATGCCAAAACAAAGTCTTATTCCCGCAGGAAAACGGTTAGCAGTGGGTGAAATCGCTAGATGGGCCGCTATTTCCTCACAAAATTGAAGTAAATAGTTGCATTTGTAGGGTAAATTATACGGCTATTAGTGAACCAAAGATTTCCTTTGGTAGGATTGGTCCTTAAGACCCAAGGATGGATTTTAGAAGTGGAGCCACCAAGATTTTTGATGTTGGTTTTTTGAGATTCTAGCTGCTCTAGATCCGGAGGAAATTAAGTTCTTAATTTCTATAGAGGCATAAATTAGGCTACTTCTCCAAGTTTGGTACCATGTTCGTATGACTTAAGGGTGCTGAATTCATTTAAGGACTTATATTTGAAAAGAAAAGTACATCAAATAAAAGAATAAGTACTAATTACAGTTTCAAAAAAAAAAGAAATACAAAACAGAATACAAAAAATACAAGACAGTTTCTAGCCTTAGTCCTCTAGATCTAGGTCTATATCATCTTCGATGAGTGCTTTGCGGTCCTAGGAGTGTACATGGCATCCCTTCTCGCCTACAAGAACAACGTCCTCTACAGCTGTTCTCACAGCCACATTTTACCAGCTCTCGCGCCGCATCCCAGATACTCTCTTGCGTTGTCCATATTGGTTGCCATTTTCCATCTTTTTCAGCCCATCCCCAGTTTCATGGAGAAGGTATATCGGGCGAGGAATTAAAAGCTTGTCCCCATATATAGCCTGCTTGGTAGGCTGCCCTAAATGTATGCATCATAAGGGCATATCTTGTGGGAGGAATATTCTGTAAAGGCTTACTTTTTGCGAACAAAACCTTGCGAGCTTCATTTACAGAGACTATTTCACTGGCACCACAGTAAAGCTTGATGACGAACTTTTCCAAGCTTATCAGGATGTCATCGGTCAGTTCAGTGACCGGATATGAAAGCGCTTTAAAAGCCAATGTGGCATCAGTACATCCCTGCCATGCCTTCCAGGTAAGTGTTTTCCCTTTTGAGTAGAATGCAGAAACGGTGTCACAACCTGTAAATGCGTGGTACGGGTATGGCTTCTGCTTTCTCTTTACCCAGATGATGAGCCAAATCATGCACTGCTAAATAGCTGTGATGCTTTCCAGTGCCAAATGACACCCATAACCCTTTTAGACCCAACCGCTCAAGAGAAAAGTAATAGGATATGGCGATTATGAGAATGCCAGAGTCAACAGTATGTATTATGTTTGTTGCCCCATTCTTCACCATGTCATTGGCATGCAGAATAATGCAGCTATCAGCCTCCTCGCAAGTTACATTAAGCCCTGTCAACAGCGTTTTTGTTGGTACAGATGATTTGCATGTCGGCCCGATGTTAGTCACTATATGAAAACCGAGGTTCCCCTGAAGGGCATAGAGTCCGAGTGAAAATGAAAATGAAATAACTTTATTCAATGTAGGATAGCATTATCACTTATTGACGTCATGATCGGTCATTGTAAAAAAAAGAAATTTGCTTAACGCAATTTTCTTCTTTTTATAACAATTTTGTATTGTCCTAATAGAAAACCGGCTCGGGCGGGATAAAAAAATAAAAATAAAGGCACTGCCTCGGGGCTGGACAGCACGTAACTTTACGCCACCACCATTTGTAAACGACATTTGTTTCAAATTTTAGTCAAGATTTCCAAAGCGTGTCATTTACATGCGTTTATTTAACTTATTTATACAGTTTTTCCTTATTCTGAGAGTTTGTGAGCCAACTACCTTCTATACCTACACACGTAAACATAATTACGTATAATGATTACTTATTTGAAATTCACACTTAATTTTTTTAATTTTATTAAACTTTACTATCCGTGGACGTTAATATAATTCCGGAAAAGACATTTAGACACCCGGTTTAATAAAAAATGATACCAAACTCGATTGTAGACCTAAACCCTACGCAGTTATTGACCTAAGACATTGTTAAGGCTTTAGCCCCCCCTCCCCCCCACCTGCACAAAATTTTCGGGTGGCTCCACTTCGTAAATCCATCTTAAAGATCTAAAGACCAATCCCAACAAAGGAAATCTTTGGTTCAGCAACAGCCGTATTCTTCGTTTTTTTGTCTTGTACGGCAGCAACTAAAATGTAAGCATATCTTGAAAACTATAAGTCCTATCAACATACATCCAAAGACGGTTATATAGATAATTTTATAAGGAATATTTGTTTCCTTGGCGGTTTTCTCCTATCTTTACCCGTTTTCAATAAAAATATAAATAACTGAAAATTGGGACATAAAAGGGGGGGTAAGGGGGGGAAACAGGGGGGCCTCGACGTGGTTCCCTTCGTTTATTGAAACACATATATAAGAGCAACATACATGCCAAGTCTCATGCTTTCTGCCGGATGGTATCATACCTCCATACAAAGTCACAAATTGGGACCCGGACTATAGGGCATATTTTATTTTAAACACATTTCATCAGTGTTTGGGACATTTAGCTAGAGGCCACTCCATTTTTCCATCCCTGCGTCACTTTAACCCGCTGCATTTATACAATTCCCAAAGGGGTATATAGAGACTTGATTCTTCCACTTTGTGTACTTATTTCGCTTCTTCTATTCTGCTTGCATGTTCATTGGTTTAGGATACTCTTGACCTACACTTTCTTTATATAGCATGAAATTTTACAAGTGATAGATATGTACGTATGTTTGCTTGCTGTGTCTATAGGTGTGTATAACGTATTTAGTTTTAGGCCGTGAGGCGGCAGACTGATGATTATTTGAAAGTTGCGTGTTCACAATGAAACAAGGAAAATCAGGAGGCCTATTTAGCTGTATAACGGCGTCGAGTTTTTGTATGGAATGACACATGCGGGCATTACGGCGTCGGAATTCGGACGGAATTCGGTCGAGTTTCATCTAGGTGTCAAACAGAATGACAAGTAATTTACATACAAAGTTCTTAATGTCATCGGGTTTTTGTCCCTTTCTACGATTATTTTGTCTATGGTGTCGAAAAGCGGTCGAGCTATGACAACCAAGTTTCTGTCATTGTGCTCGACCATGAGCAGTCTCAAGCATAGGTGCCTTGCCGATGTCGAGTTTCATTTAATTAAGATAACTTATAAAAAATTACCCATAACTATGAGATTTTTAAGGTTGGTAATGCATCTGTAGGATATTTTAGACCGCATGAGCAGAATAAACTCGTTTAAAAAGTAGTAAGCTAACTTTACCGACACACTAAAAGTACATATAAAAATTACCACTTGCCATCAGCTACTGTTGATTTTAGATTATATGTGCAACTGTTTTTTTTTTTGGGTTCAGTTTTACGCCTCATATATTTACATTATAAATAATTATTTCGATTACTTTTCTGAGTAATGATGATAACATTATGATAGTTGATATTCAATATTATAATGAATATCATTACAATAACAAATGTGTTATAAATGCTTGATCTCGTGATCAAACTTTGTACTTCTTGTGCTTGTCAATAGTTGGAGTTGCTTCGTACTGTATCAACAAACATCACGTAGGATTGCTAAATATTGAATACAGACTTATCTATAGAAGATATTTTATAAATTTTACGTAACATACATAAATCACGCTTCTTTCCCGCAGGGATAGGCAGCGTCTACTTCCTTCCACTTACGACGATCCTTGCATACTTCTTTTGCCTTCTCTATATTCATTTATCTTTTCATGCAGGCTCGTTGGTTTATTTTTTACTAACTAAAATGTATGCACCAACGAGCGTACATGCGTGTGATGATGATTGCCGTGTGATGATAATTGCCGTGTGATGACGGCATAGAATAGCATCACCCCATTCTTTTCTCGTGGGTGTTGAAAGAGACGACTAAGTTGAAGGTTGTACTCGTGTACGGTGTGTGCACTATTCGTTTATAACTCGTGCTCTACATACATTCATTAGCCTATTGCAGTCCACTGTTGGACGTAGGCCTCCCCTAGAGTAGGTACAGGGCACGATCTCTCGTTTTTTCCATCCAGTTATCAGTCCATCTGGTCGGTGGTGGTCCAACGCTACGCTTGCCGCGGCAAGGCTTCCATTCGAGAACCCGCTTACTCCACCGTCCGTCCGTTCTATCATAGGACACACACACGTTTTCTACGCGCGCTCTATTCTTGTGAAACGCGTGCTTTACACGTTGGTGGCGCGTATTCTACTCGTGTACAACACGTGTTCGATACGTGTGTAACGCGTTCTCTACACGTGTATTACGCGAGCTCTACTTGTATACAATGCTTGCTTTACTAGTATGCAACGCGTGGTGCTCTACATGTGTACAACGCGTGGGCTGCGCGGGCGTATAACATGCATAGAGCACGCGTGGTGTCAGCGTACGTGTAAAGCTGCCCAGCATCCTAATAGACCAACATCCTAAGTCTTGCAGTTTTCGGAATAATCACTTTAAATTACTTGATACTAAGGTACAGATTTTCCATACATTTTAACTGACTATTAAATACTCTTTACATCATACTTAACAATCCTTGATCAATTTTATTTATGTCAGTCACTCAGAATAAAATGTGTTATTCGTCACGTCAGACAATTCATAATCATAAGTCATTTCATTATTGTAGAGGAGCCCACAATGCTCAATGGGGTTTTACTCGAGCGTCAGAGACCTTAACATAAGATCAGCCAAGATTCAAAATTAAGAGCAATACATGACAAAATTTAGTGATAGCTGTCTTAATTAAAACTTGGAAACTATGCATGTATGTTTCTGTGGAAAAGTTGTAGGTCTTGACAAGATCTACATTTGAGATGACAGCTGTCAATTTGTTGTGCCCATCCAGTATCTCTGTTGAAATTTGGATGTTTTTGAATTTCTAAGGCTTCCCGTACTTTCCTAGGAATGAATCTTCTCTCTCGCTAGGATTGCTGCCTTATCGAACCTGACATAATGGGTGGGGTTATCCATGATATGTTCGTACATATTGCAAAGCGAGATGAATAAGTTCTTTGTTTGACTACAAAATATACATCTCGGCAAGACCTACAACTTCTTCAAAGAACTAGTAGTTAAGCATGCATAGTCGACGAAATAAATTAGTTCAAAGTTTGACAGATGTCATCTACAATTTCAAGACCTATAACTTTTACAAAGAAATTAGTTTTGCATGCGCGCTGATTATTGCGCATGACTTGAACAAGACAGCGACATAAATTTGAGAAGGTGGACTACAGGCAACAGAACTTGACTAAATAGCGGTTAAAAATTTTTGGTGGACCACGCAACGAAAAAAATGTGGTATGGCCCACCAGGTGGATCTATTTTAAAAAATCCCAGCTCAGCTCTATTTGTGAACTACGCGAAGAAAAAAAAAAAAACCTATATAGGTGGACTACGGGTTAAAAAAAAATTGCCCAACTCATTTCATGGCAGAACTGACCAGCTTAGCTTTTAAAATAGAGACCTAAAGAAGATATAAGACCTAGGCTTGATTCGTTCTTTTGCTGTTGTCTACACTGCACCCACCATTAACCTTGCATTTTCTTCTGTTACAATATATTTAGGAAGTGGACGAGTTCGGAAATGGACGAAGTCGATTTAAAGGATCCAGCAATCCCCACTTAGCATAGAGTAACTTATATAATATAGGGGTATAGAGAGATCAGTCGCAATTTTGTGCAGCGCCCTCTGACGAAGAGTTCTGGCAACATTTTAAGGCGGTATTAGACGTGGCTGAATACCGTGCACGGTCCGGCATACATTGCTGGTTATCCATTGCTGGTTACACACACCTACCCACTCTAGCCTAATTAAAGAGTAATTTAAAGTTTGGAAAAGAAAACACATATTTTTACTTTAATTATTTATTTTTTCTTTTAAAAGAGTCTTGGGCTTGTTTTTTTACAAAATCAATATTATTATTTTCCGCTCTGGTGCCGTTTAAAATTTTATTAACATCACGACGACACCAGTTGTACAAAAAAAACCTACAGGCTTATAAATTCAGTGATTTTGTGCCATATGCGTATTACATAATATAATAAAGTTAAAATTCACCACACACTTTTTCAATATCTTCTGAAATGTTTGATTCCCCGAAAGGTTTAGTGTCTGAGCTACATAAGTATCTTTTTTCTTAATAGATTTTTGTAATTTAACTATTAAATCACGAATTTTCACTTTCTGCTCGCGCACTGATTTCTTCAGTGAAACATTTACCGGCCGGGGATCTGAAATAGTGTGAAAAATTAAATCAAACAATAAATGCCAGAGTTTTTAAACTGCCGAAATGGCTACTGACATGCCTGCAGCACCAATGATGAGAACTATAGTATTAAATTCTAAGCAGACAGTGTTTTTTAGAGTTCCGTAGTCAGACCTTTATGATTTCGACATTTGTATCTATTTCATCAAGAACATAATATGAATAAAGTTGATTTGTGTTAATTTAAAGTGATATTCATAACTTTGTGTATTACTGCGGGTATTGAACCTTCAAACACAGGAAATACGTACCAATATTATAAAACTGATATGTATGTTTGTTACCTCTTCACAGTCAAACTTTGTTCGGATTTGGATGAAATTTGGCACTTAGATAGAATATAACCCGGAATAACACATAGGCTACTTTGTACCACGGTAAAATAACTGTTCCCAAGGGAAAATGAGTTGCAGCGTGTGACACCATTGAACGGAAATCTAGTACAAAATAAAACTATGTAAAGCCAGGGCGAGTCTCAAGTTTCTAATAAGAAAAAAATATATTTACCTCTTGATGTAGAAGGTAATGTATTTGAAATGTCTTGTTTTAAACCTTTAGATGTAGATCGTTCATTCAGTTTAGTTACTTGATCGAAAGCCACATCTGACAATGCTTCTTTTATAAGACTCTTCTTTTTCGGTTCAGTCACTGCTGAGTCTCTTCATTGAAATTTGTCTCATCTGACAATGGTCTTTTGGCTGCCTTTTTTCTAAAACCTGTTATAAAGAAAAGAAGTATACAAATCTGCTCATGTTGTATATAAAAACTATGTAGGGTCAACAAAACACAGTCTTTTTAATAGCCATGTAAAAAAACATGAAATACTTAACCTCCTACCTGATAACTGCAAAGTTGGCACAGCATTAACTGCAAGTGTATTAGTCCATGTATGATATTTTTCTTCAAGTGGTTGTGGCATGCTCTTCGACGTTTATAAATGAATTGGTTATCTAAAGACAGTATATCTCCTCCAACATTGTAAAGCCAAGATTTAAACTGGTCTGGTTTCTTTTCGGGATTTGGAAATGAGTGCAATGGGACTTCACCACCTAGAAATAATGAATGAAGCAATTCAAAGTTATTATGTGTATCGGTCATAAATAGTATAAGAAACAAACACTAGTTCGCACATTCTTCTCCCGAAAGATGAAGTAGAAGAAATTTGCGCTGTATCTATGTCGGCAAGAATAACGCAGGAATATTTACAACTTGCTGCCTGCCCAGCAGCGGTTTCACCCGCTGCTACCGAGGCGTTTTCCCGTGGGAATAGGCATTTTTTCGAAGTAAAAAACAACCAATGTTATTCGGGTATGTTGTAACTTTCTAATAGTAAAAGAATTTAAAAAAATGGTCCAGTAGTTTCGGAATTTAACAATTACATACAAAAAGAAAACAAATCTTTCCTGTTTATAATATTAGTGTAGGAGTCTAGACAACTAGAATAAAACACGAGTATACTTACAAATCACTTTACATTCGGGTACACAACACTTTTATTAGACATTTTCCTCTGGAAAATACTGAGTCAAGTCTAAGCAGACAAAATAAGTATGTAGGTAGTTTGTGGAGGCAGCGGTGTCGGTATCCAAAAATCTAGCTCGGGTCAATAGAAGAAGGCGGCGACAATCTGAGTCCAAATACGAATGCTGGGGTCTATATTCTAGTCGTCGAGGGCAAGATCTGGTAAACGTAAGCGTTACTATTAATAAAAACTCACGAAATCGTACAATTTCATTTATTAATATTCAATTTCAGTAATCACAACAATTCGCAAACAACTTGTGAAATTGTAAGAAACTGTCATAACGTTTCGTTACGCACGCAGCAGTGTAGTCATAAAACAATAAATGCATCAAATAATAAAAATACATACAAATTCGGAAGCTTTAATTCTTTCAGAATAGTTTCAGTTTATTTAATTTATTTATATTTAATTGGAATAACTGTTGATTTGATATGAATTCAATACTAAGTTTTCGTAAGTATTTTGCAAGGAACGGAACAACTCTGGCAATTCTAATAATATTGCAAATACTACAAACACTGGTTATGGATAACCGGTATGTGAATTGAAAAAAATTGCGCCATCTAGCGAACTGCGCCGACATGTACTCGTGCAATAAAATTGCCATACAAAAAGACACAGTACTAAGTGAACGCACACTGCCCACTTAGGCTCCTCTACTATTAGAACTTGCATCAGTATTCCTATTTACTCCTAATAGTCCTAATGATTAAAATAAATTATCTGAATTATCATGACTCGTTATGAATAAAACTTTGTTCAGATGACTGAATACTGTAACATACCAAAATTTCATCCAATTTAATTAAAACTACATTTCTCCCACTTATGTTCCGGGGCACAGATTAACTACAATATGGTCTGGGGTTGGAGTGGGAAATTGCACGATCAAAAACTGTAGTCTGCTATGTACGTCGATCAACTCTGCCTTCTTTTATGTAAGGAACGAGACGAGAGACCGCTTGTCTTGCTGGCTATGTGTTTATATTCGGATGTTAAAGAAAAGCAAAAAGAATTTCAAGTTGGTTGTTTTTATTAATTTTGATCCATTATAGCGTTTCTCTTTAATAAGATGCCATCTAAAACACCTCGAGTAAAAGCTTAAATGGGTATCTTGAGGTGATGTTAGTAGAACAATCATAAGTTCATAACTATTGAATGCATAAAAATCCTTTCTTGACTTCTCGAGGTTCGAGTCTGTCGCGTCTGAGTGTTCTTTCTGCTCGTCTGCTAAGTTTTTCTCAAGCAAGGTCTTAATTTGTCATAAAATTTGCGCTGGCAAATCGTGTGAAAACTGCAATACTTCACACAAATTATAAGGTTTTCTGGAGACAGCTGAGCTACAATGTAAACAAAGTATATTAATGAATGTTACCATCTACCATCAAACTTAATAAGTGAACTCTGCCAGTATTCGCAAAAACTGAAATATAAGGAAACCATGCAGATTAACTTCTACAGCGGTTCGATTATAGAGTAAGCGACGAGTTTGCTAAGATATCTAGCATAAAAATTGTGTAGGAACTAAAATTATATGTGATCATCAGCATAGTAAGAAAAACAAATCTAACCTTCTAGTAACGAGTGGGTAGGTATTTCGCCAGCGCGTGGGGAAAAATACTGTAAATCAAAACCAGTTCTTCGCCATATACAATTCGGTGTTTATTTAATATTTACAAGAAAAAATTAGGAACCAAAAGTAACAACCAAAACGTAAATAACCACAGATCTCTTATATATATGTCCTTAAGGACAGATAAGAAACAAGCCTTAGTACATAAAGTCCTTACTGAATTGACCATAGACTTACAATATACCACTACGTGAATTGACCATGGATTGTGAAATTTTACTGTGATGTACCATGGACTACTCGCTACGTTAGGTTGTTACCTCCTAGTATTTAATAGTGATGTGTAGTAGTCACAGTAATAGGTAGTATTTTTCACAGGTATTTTTATTATACAGGTAATTTAAATAAAATGAATGTTACACAATTTATAATAATTTTATTACAGCAAACTAAACACGAAGTAAACGACTGTCACCTCAAGCCGCCATACGCCGGTTTCTTATTCGTATCACTCTGGGAGCCTGAAAATAAAGCATAGGAAAACTTTATTAAAAACGATACGATAGATAAATCTCAAAGTACGAGCCTTCTGTCCGTCGCAATGGATGTATGCAATTTAACTACAACAGGATAAAATAAATAAAGATCCACATAATAATAATTGAGTCTGTCAAAGAAATTTGAGTTTCTATTTACTTTTCTGATCATGACCAACCAATTTTTTGATAAAATAGACGTGCAAACCTAGATTGTTTATATCAGGTTTATAATTATGTGTTTTCAGAGCTGAATAACGAAAACGCCACCCAGCCCACCAAGCTTGTATGGTACACTTAATTTTTCTCCATGCTAATGTTTGAACTAAAATTAAGTTTATTTTGTCTTATATAAAAGATAACAAAACTAGGTTTTGGTCTAAACCTGCGACATTACCTTCTACCTTATCAGGTAGGCAAAATAGGCGCGGATACGATTCTTATTTTTTTTCTGTATAAGTTTAGCGCTGATACTGTCCATAGAATTGCACTATTCTGAAACATTAATATAGTGTTACACTGTAATTGTTCTATTGTATATAATTAGTGTAGGGAAGTCGTGAGTTCATTTATTATAGGCAAGGTGGTGAAGAATGTGGGACATCATGCTATATTAATGTGATGCAGTAGTCTAGCGTCTACTGATACTTAGCCAACTTATCGCTCGGTGTAGCTGTTCTCAATTTCAATTGTACATTGCTTTGGAGAGCATATCAAGCCAGGCCGGGATGATGTTTAAGATGATTCTACTTAAATGCTGATCGCTACACTGCCTCGTTGGCCTAGTAGGCAGTTTAAATACGCTGATGCTGCGGTTATTCGTGCGGAAAGAGAAAAAGTATAACTCACCATGCATTTAATTCACCAGTTTGGATGCCAACGAAGAATCGAATGTGTGGATCTTCATTTGTATGGAACTCAACAGATCACCAGTCTACTAAGATAACAACATCTAAGTAGCTCTTATCTTTGGTGTATTCTGAAAGTAGAAAGCATTGGATTGTTTTAAACTGGTCACTACCATAATGAACGCACCAAAAAAACTAGACACTTAGACACACATAAGCAAAAAAATATTGTGATATCAACATCAAGGGAAGCTGCTTACATTTGCTATAGCGAATAAGTATGAACGTTGAAGTCATATCATTACTTATATTACATACCACAAAAATTGCAGCGAAACTGCGTTCTAAACGATGTTCTAAACAGTTTCAATAAATTCTTGATCGTAAAAACAGCAATACAAATTTTTATCGAATGCCGTCACCTCGTATTCGCCAAGTTCACTTTTCTTCGTCTTTGCCCATAGCACAGGTCAAAATAAAATACATACATACATACATACATAAATCACGCCTATATCCCTTACGGGGTAGGCAGAGCGTTAACGGCCGTAAAACGGATATTAACACCACGTCTGACAAAAGCTTGAGGGTCAATCAGATAACTGTGTATCACTATAGTGACAGGTTGTCAGCCAATCGCCTAAAATTGCAATACACATCCCTCGAGTCCCTTAGTCGGCTCTTACGACACCCATGGGTAAGAAATGGGGTGATGCTATTCTAAGCTGGCAATCACACGGCGGATTCTAAGCTGGCAATCACACGGCGGAAAATAAAATAAATGGTTATAAAATGGTCAATGTTTACAATAATATTAAGGATAAATCGTAATTAAAGAAATAGAAATCGTTAGAAGTTGGCCGTGAAAAAAATGACAGTTTGAATTTGACAGGCATAGATAAAATTCTTTTGTATTCTATTTATCCATTGGACAGGCAAAGGTCTTAAAACCATACAGCCTCGTCTTGATGTAGCTAATCGTAACTCAGAAGATAATCGTGGGACTGGGACAGGTATACGGTCCACAGCTTTGTTCGGAGATTCCAATGGCTGTAAATAACCAAACGAGTCTCCATGACAACCAATCAACAGGAAGAGACCGCGCGCGCCGATACGAAATAACTATATACAAACAAAAAAATCATGTTCTCGCGCTGTCTAACTGTAAATTAAAAAATCTTTAAATAAACTAAATAAAAAAGCAATGGTGGCGATGCACCAAAAGTATAAATATTTTGTGTAATTATTATTATTTTATTTTATAATTTTATAATGAAACCACCCACACCGAGACGACGCCGCGGAAGACCCCGTCGCAGGTGGCGAGACGAGCTACATGCCTTTAGCAAAGACTGACACTTGGAGGCCCAGAGTAGAACTGGATGAAAAGAGAAGAGGGAGGCCTTTGCCTAGCAGTGGGACGATGTAGGCTAATTAAGATAAGAAGATAAGATGACATAATGAAACGCGTAATTACCTGTTCTTATGGTGTCCATGACTGCAAAGCTGGAATGTTGTGCATTAAAAAAGTTTCAAGCTTTTAGCTTTGTATCTAATGCCTCAGTTCCTCAGTTTATCCTGTCCTGTTCAGTAGTTATAGTCTTACGTTTTACGATCACTTTTCAGCTGAATTACTGGTAGAGTTTCTGCCGATTTGCTCAATGATAGTGATAAATTTCAGCTACCCGTTCGGACGGCCGTTGTAGCGTAGTGGTAGTACGACTGCCTGCGGCGCAAAGGTTCCGGGTTCGGTACCCAGCTCCACTAATGGCACAAATTGTACATAATATTTTATAAAATATTCAGAATTTATTATAATAATAATGTAATTAATGTGTATCCCATCTCACACTTCTCTCAAACGGCCTATACTTGTTTGGCCTATATATGCCCCACGCGAGCCCAGTGATTTCATAACGAGAAATAAAAAGCTATGAAAGCTAATGTGATGACTTCTTACGGGCATCACCTCACATAAGTGCGTGGCATCACATAAGCCCAGTGGGTCTGCACCTTTTATTCTTGCTTAATGAATATGTCCCTTCCATGGACGTAAAAAAAAGTACTGACGGAATCCCAGCTAAGACACATCTGAGGAAGCAAAATGGCGGCGGCTGTCTATGTATAAGTGAATTAAGGGTTGCCAAGTTAGCAAATTTTTTACCAATAAAAGAAAGTTGATAAATAAAAATATTTTTATTGTTTATTCCGCGGTAAAATATAGCCTATGTTGACTCGGTGTCCCACTCGATAAGAAGAAGAAGAAGAAGCAGAGATAAATATAATGTAGCTTTCTAATCGTAAAATAATTTTTGAAATCGTTTTAGTAGTTTCAGAGCCCATTCGCGTCAAACAAACACACAAACAACCAAACAAACAAACAATCTAATCTTTCCTCTTTATAATATACTAGCAGCCCGCCCAGCGGTTTCACCCGCCGCTAACAATTTCCCCCCCGGAATAAGACAGTTTAATATAGCCTATGTTCATCAGGGATAATGTAGGATTCTAAAAATCTTGACTTCAATTTGAAACAAATATCGTTTTCAGATGGTGGTGGCGTAAAGTTACATGCCGTGTGATTAACCTGGCCAGCCCCATGGCAGTGCCTATATATTTTTTTTTATCCCGCCCGAGCCGGTTTTCTATTAGGTGATAACAAAATTGGTATAAAAAAAATGTGTGATACAAATTTCTTTTTTTAGAATGACGGTTCATGACGTCAATAAGTGATAATTCTATCCTACATTGAATAAAGAATTTCAATTTCAATTAACGGTAAAATATTTTTTTAAATCGGTCCAGTAGTTTCGGAGCCTATTCAATTACCTATAACAAACAATAAATAAAATCCTGTTTCTAATATTAGTGTAGATTATATAATTATGTGCCGTGTGATGCCGGCTTAGAATAGCATCACCCGATTTCTTTCCCGTGGGAGTCGTAGGCGACTAAGGGACTTGAGGGTGTGTATTGCAATTTTAGGCGATGGGCTGACAACCTGTCACTATGGCGATACACAACTTTCCGAATGACCCTCAAACATATGTCAGACGTGGCGTAAATGTCCGTTTTTGCGGCCGTTTACGCTCTGCCTACCCCGCAAGGAATAAAAGGCGTGATATGTGTATGTATGTATTATTTTAGTGTAGATTTTTTTAATGCATTATTTAATGTTTTTTGTCGTCTTTTTATACCGAGTAAGGGACAGCCCTTCGAATACTGATAGGGTGCATGAAACATAAAACTGGACAACTTTCCCGTAGAAACATATGTCACGAAACGCCAAAAAAATGACCTTCCATACAAAATCACAATCAGCTGACTGCATTCACTATGGGAATTCAGTTTTTTTACGTTTCCTGAAATATGTTCCTAGGGGAAAGTTGTTCAGTTTAATGGTCTGCATGTACCCTATTAGTAGTCTAAGGGCTATCTCTGACACCCTTTAATACAGTAATGATTAAATGTAATCATTAAACTGGTACGAATAATGTGGCGTAGTTGGTACATTTTTAAATGAAAAAGTAGTTATTGTGGCATAACTGTAATAGTTAGACATATGGTATCGCGGACATTATTATAGATATTGATGTCTTCTATAAAACTGTAGTACATCACTTTGCTCTATTGTCAATAATTTCCACAGCGTACGCGATATAAGATATTTTTTTGGTACATTTTTCGCACGTTGGGTTACATTATCGAAATTTTCACGCGGATCCCTATTTTTTTCTCGTATAAAATATAGCCTATGTTCATCAGGAATAATGTAGGATTCTAATGGTGAAAGAATTTTTAAAATCGGGCCAGTAGTTTAGGAGCCTATTCGATGCAAACAAACAAACAAACAAACAATCAAATCTTTCCTCTTTATAATATTAGTGTAGAACTGTAGATAAGCTTCCCATATTTTGGGGAAATGGTTTAAGTGAATACTAGCAACACTGGATAGCCCCTACAGATATCAAAGACTCAAGACGGGCTGGTGATAAGGAACAATTTTCCTCGAGAAACATAGGACGAAATACGAAAACAGATATGAATCTCCCGATCAGCTGATTTGAGTTAATAAGGAAGCTCTAAATATTTTTGTCATATTTCAACGAATGTTCCATGGGAAAAGTTTTTCTTTATCACCAGCCCATTGTGAGATTATGCTCTCGGTCACTAGCAAAATTTCACCCAATGTTATATTGGTCTAGATTGTATTTGTGCAAAATAAATTATTATCAAAACCATACAAAATTATGGCCAAAGCATTAGTAGCATTGCTATTGGAGTTATTGGATTGCTTGGACAACAGTGTTCGAATACCAATATTTGAAACACAGTTAAAGGAATAACTTTCGGGTTATTGATCCGGCCTGGCTGGGTGTACCGAATAATGTTCTCCCTGAATTTACATTCGAATGGCTTGGTGCAGTTATCGTGCTAAATCATACTCACAAATTGCTTTCGATATTATTTATTTTCTGTAACTATTTGAAGTTGTATTTGTCGGTGATTTGGTGTAGTGCCTGATATATAGTCTGGAAGTGTAGCAAGCTGGGCTTGTCATATTCTTAGAACCAACGATGGAGCAAAAGGGGTCTCGAGTGGCAGCCACGCCTCGGCAAGCGGAGCGTTGAAAGCACCCGGCCAGATGGTCGACAGGTAGCGACTAGATAGAGAAAACGGGAGATCGTGACTTATGTTGTACCCTGAAGGAGATCTTCGTCTTGCAATGAACTGCTATAGGCTGATGTGTAGTTATCTACCTAATAATAATGTGTGGCTCCATCGTACTGAGCCATGGCTCAGGGGGACACTCTTATATCTGAAACAAAACAAAAAAATTAGAATCTCGTGAACAACATACACACGTACATACATATATCACGCCTTTATCCCTTGCGGGGTAGGCAGAGCGTAAACAGCCGCAGAAAACGGACATTTACGCCACGTCTGACAAAAATTTGAGGGTCATTCGGAAAATTGTGTATCGCCATAGTGACAGGTTGTCAGCCCATTGCCTAAAATTGCAATACACACCCTCGAGTCCCTTCGTCGCCTTTTACGACACCCATGGGCAAGAAATGGTGTGATGCTATTCTAAGCCAGCATCACACAGCATCTCAACATCTCGTGTACAAGGAGAATGTTTATAACTAGCAAAGGAATAAATGGGTCGTTTGTCAACTTGGTGTCTCACACAACAAACCAAAGACAACAGACAACTCTACAGAAGCCAATGTTCTTCTATGTGGATTCATTCAGTTTTTCAGGTGGTTTAAAATATTTTTCGTTCAAACTCCTGGCTAAAGTGGTGCTCCAATAAAAATAACTAGGAAAATACAAAAGCACTTAAGGAGGTACGAGTATTGTTAGCCAGCAGGAAGCTAATTGGAGCAAGCAAGAAAGTTCTGTTTATTCTACTAAAAAATGGCCGGCAAACGATTTGTGCTGCAAAAATATCGCCACTTCAGGAAAAGAAACATAATTTCTTTTTGCAAACAATTCACTAGTAGGAATGTCTATTGCACGAGTTTTTGGTGTTAACTAAAATACATACATACATACATACATCAGCCTATTACAGTTTACTGCTGGACGTAAGGGTACACCATAGAGCACGATCTCCCGTTTTCACCATCCAGTCGCGACCAGCCGCCTTTTTCAGCCGCACCACTTGCCACAAATCGGCAATTTTAGACATTTTATACTCCTTTAGCACCGATCTGAAAGTTCAAGATTTTTAAAATGTTTATCTCCTCAGAATCCCCAACCCTGTCCAAGGGTAAAAAAAATATGTGTCTTTCATGACCATAACCAGCATTCATTGCTTATAAAATAGACAACTATAGTCTACCTATTTATGATCAGTATGGTAATGATTTTCCGCATTTATTCCCTTGGTAATATAATGCGTAATGGCGCGTAATGACGTAGCCGCCTACAATCGACCCACTTTACACTCCACTCATCTAATTCCAATTTCGAGAGCTTTACGGAATTTTGCGCGCTTCAAATAAGTGGAAATTTTGAGTGCTTTATAAAGTTTTGTTCATATATTTTGTTTCATTAAGCATTAAAATTAAAGTACCTGTTGAATTGAGCGGTGTTAATTAAAATGGTCGAGTCAATACAAAAGTTGCTTTATAAAAAGAGCCCATACACAAACGGGTTGATGTGATTGAACCGGTTCGAGTAAGACTAAACTTTATTGGCATACCCACATGCATTATGTAAATAAATATGCAGTACCTACAACTTATCACTACATGTCCCTTCTTATAAAATAATTAATTAATTTTAAATGATCCTTAAGTTGATTATCACATTTTCAATTTAGAAAATTAAGTAATCCATAACATATAATAAACCACTATTATTAATTATATTTTTAAACTTGAAAACAAAACATGTGATAATCAACATAAGGATCATATAAAATTTATTGTTTTATAAGAAGGGACATGTAGTGATAAGTTGCAGGTACTGCATATTTATTTAATAAAACGCTGTCACCATGATTTGTTTGAAACACGGGTTCGACCAAGACTAAACTTTATTGGCATACCCACATGCATTATGTAAATAAATATGCAGTACCTACAAGTTATCACTACACGGGTGTGTTTCCGTAGCGACGCTGTTCTTCCAGGGCTTGAATTCTTACTATGATAATGCAGGCGACACTCAACTGCCATTCTATTCACTATGACATTCTATACTTCAAATGGTTAGCAGAACACGAAACGACCAAAACCATGCAACATACACGCTATCGATAAACAAACGAAACGATTTTCATTTAGCAGACTTCGGGCCCTTAAGTCTGTCAGCAACATATGGTCTAACCAAGGTAAACATGGAATAGCAAAAATGCATAGGGCCGTAAAAACTTGGGGTGGTATGGGATCTACCTCCTAGCGGTCCACCCCGGGCAATGGCAACACAAGTTTGCTCGTGGATAAGTCCGGCTGAACGATCCCACGTGCGCGGTGGAAGGCTCCGTAAGGGGCCGCCTGGCTCGCGACCACCATCCCACCGTAATCTGGCGCCAAGTAGCTTGCTGCGTTCCGTCAGTGTGTGGGAGTGCTAGTGCCTTAACAGTCTTCTTCTGGGTGAGCTCGCTCCATCATAGACTCTGTCTCTATTCTATGACCTAGACTAGAGTCAAGAGCAAACCCATCATTAATAAAAAATAAAAAAACGCACTCTCAGAAATATTACTCTGATTTTTTTGCCTTTGGCTATGTTCAGCATTTTATAATTGAAAAGAAAACATCCCTACCTGGAAAAACACTCCATATTTTTACACACGTATTGATGTATTGCCGATAATCCGACGGCTTATTTTTGCCCTCGTAATAACAATATTGATTTATGGGAGGTATCGGAGAAACGATAAGCTTCGAGACTGAGTTGTACACAATTTTCCTCATTCCGTTATTCTTGGAGCTTATGTTAAACGAAGCTCACGTCAAGACCCAGCGAAAACATATTCGAGAAAGATTTTCTACATGATCGGTCCCGATTTACCGAATGATGCCGGCTTAGAATAGCATCACACCATTTTTTCCCGTGGGAGTCGTCAGAGGCGACTGAGGGACTTGAGGGTGTGTATTTTAATTTTAGGCGATGGGCTGACAAGCTGTCACTGTTGCGATACACAATTTTCCAAACGACTCTCAAATATATGTCAGACGTGGCGTAAATGGCCGTTTTTGCGGCCGTTTGCGCTCTGCCTACCCCGCAAGGGATAATGGGCGTGATATGTGTATGTTTATATCTCTCTCGAAATTGTCTAGGCTTTTTAGAGGTATATTGCTGTAGAATGTATTTATATCTACATTAAACACGCCTATATCCCTTGCGGGGTAGACAGACCGTTAACGGCCGCAAAAACGCGGTTGCCATCGCCACGTATGACAAACATTTGAGGGCAAATGTGACCCTCGAGTCCCTTGGGCGCTTCTTACGACACGACAATGTATTCATTATACTTTAAATACATAATCATAGAGTTTGGTCGTCCAACGCTGCAATTTCCTTTCCTCTGACAGACGCATGCGTTATAGTGCGTAAAAAAAACGCAGCGACGGACGACAAGTGGGACAACCGTCTTAACCATGATCTTAATACGACTGCATGTATCAACTGGACTCGAGAGTGTGTATTGCAAATTTAGGCGATGGGCTGACAACCTATCACTATGGTGATACACAATATTCCAAATCACCCTCACATGTTTGTCAGACGTTGAATAAATGTCCGTTTTTTACAGCCGTTTACGCTCTGTCTACCCCGTAAGGGATTATAGGCGTGATATATGTATGTTTGTATATGTTATGTATCAACTGGCCGAAGCAATGAATAACATTTGAAAGTAAGTCAGTATTGTAAATTGTGACTTAAAACTTTATAAGGCGATGTCTCTCAAGATAACTTAAACAAATTATTGCACGTGCGTAAATAACAAGATATTGAGTCTGAATTTCAAAGTATATTGTTATTATTTGCTCTTAAATAAAACACAATACAATACACGCTCTTAGCTGAATAATTATTTCTCAGAATCGTATTATTTGGTCAAGTATACATAAAAAGTCTAGACAGCCTCTCACAGATCCATTGAGTGAGTTGAGCAGCTGCCCTCATCCCTGATTGAAAGTAATTGAACCAGATTAATGGCCGTGTAAAGAGCTCTGATTGGAGTCACGGAGTCGAGTATTTAGCTCCCACAGAGCACGGAATATCATCCCTTCGCGTGCCCCTTTAAAAAAAAACCCTCAAAAGCAAGTGTGTTAATGTAAATGTGCCGTGTGATGCCGGCTTAGAATAGCATCACCCCATTTCTTACCCATGGGTGTCGTAAGAGGCGACTAAGGGACTCGAGAGTTAGATGTGTATTGCAATTTTAGGCGATGGGCTGACAACCTGTCACTATAGTGATACACAGTGATTGATCCTCAAACTTTTGTCAGACGCGGTGTTAATATTCTAGTTACGGCCGTTAACGCTTTGCCTACCCCGTAAGGGATATAGGCGTGATTTATGTATGTATGTATGTATGTTAATGTAACAATCTAGAATTCGCCTATGTTACGTGTTTCAAATTAATTTAAGAAATTAATAAAGTGCTGTTTTTTAAACTACCTGTGATAATATTATACAGGAGGTAAGGGACAGCCCTCCGAATACTAAAAGGGTGCATTCAGACCATGAAATCGACCAATGTTCCATCAAAAATTTTTTTGGTAATTTCATTTTATTGCTTTTTGTACCTCTAATAAATGCAGCCAGCTGATTGTGATTTTGTATAGGCGGCCGAAATTTATTTTGTCGTTTCCTGACATATGTTTCTAAAGTAAAGTTGTTCAGTTTCATGGTCTGAATGCATCCTATTAGTACCCGTATAGAATACTTATTTGCGTATTGTTGATAAATTCTTTAAAGTACGAATTGGAACTGAAAATGGCGGCGTAAGCGACTTTGGCCTTCTATGAGGCATGAATTGTTTTATATCTAGTAGCGGAACCGCTCGAGAATCCGTGCTCTGTGGCATCAAGTCACGGAGTCAAGCATTTAGTTTCCAATCAGAGTACCGACTAGAGCCCACTGCGGGGGGGAAGGGGGAAGGGGGTAGGAGGGTAGAGTGATAATTTAAAAGCACTCGCCCGTGACGGTCTCATTGAGAAAAAGCTAACAGAATCGTTTTATTACATCTTGCTTGTCTTGGTTTTGCTTGCTCTTTTAAAAAAAAAGTCTTTTTAAAGAAAATGCGACTGAAAATAAATAAAACTATCAGCTCAAAATACTGAACCGGAGTTCTTACCGCAATACCTTAGATGACAGATTGGTCCTCGCATCCATCATTTATCTAAGCGCGATACTTATTTTTGTTGAATGCCGTGTGATGTCGGCTTAGAATAGCATCACCCCATTTCTTGCCCGTGGGTGTCGTAAAAGGCGACGAAGGGACTCGGAATTGTAATGTATTGCAATTTGAGGCGATTGGCTGACAACCTGTCACTATAGCGAGACACAATTTACCGAATGACCCCCAAATATTTGTCAGACGTGGCGTAAATGTCCGTTTTTTGCGGCCGTTTACGCTCTGCCTACCCCGCAAGGGATAAAGGCGTGATATATGTATGTATGTATGTATGCATGGGCCATGATCACGGAACAACTGATGTTTTGCGAGTGGTTAGATAGAGTTTTCATATTATTTTCAGTTAATATGTGTGACCGCGAAAGTTTGAAATAGTTCAAAACCATCAGCTGCAAGTTTCTGTCTAAGATTAAAATTACTACATAGTATAAAATAAAGTCGCATCCCGAGTTCCAGTATCCTTAGATCATTAAAAATTACGCAAAGGATTTTGACACGGTTTTTTTAATACAGAGTGTTTCAAGGCTTTAAAA
Source organism: Tuta absoluta (assembly GCA_027580185.1). Lineage (NCBI taxonomy): Eukaryota > Metazoa > Arthropoda > Insecta > Lepidoptera > Gelechiidae > Tuta > Tuta absoluta. The sequence goes on from JAQAHW010000020.1 coordinate 461,795, forward strand.
AAAAACAGGTAGCAGCACGTGTAACCAGTGGGTGAGCCGCTTGTTATTTAAAAATAACAATAATTGGCTTATGTCTATTCAGGGATGTGAATACTTTTAGACGTTTGTATACCTATTTAAATTATGGAAGAATAATTATTTGCCGTGTGAAATTGATCTGTAGGTGTCGTAATAGAAAGACACGAGAGTTACAAGTAAATTGCAATTTTATGCGATTGGCTGACAACCTGTCATTAGGGTAATACACAATTTTCTAAATAACCCTCAAATGTTTGTCGGACGTGGCGTGAATAATAGTTTTTACAGCCTTTTACGCTCTGCCTATCCCGTAAATAATATTAGCGTGATGTATATGTATGTAGATATTGTTTTGTTATCTTTACTAGAACTTGCTAGGAAGAAATATTGATACAAAGGAATACCGAGGCGGAATCACGTGTAAATATTCAACAATAGTGTATAGTCTCAAGACTGCTTAGCTTGGCTTGTATCCAAACCGTATTGTCACATCTTTGAATATTGTATGGAGATATGTCTTACTGTCCCTTCTAGGTAGGTAAGTGGTTAGAACTTCAAATAAACAACTTACCATCTTCAAAACTTGGTTGAAGTAGAAAGATCAACCAATCGGCGCGAATAATGCTTAATTATTTGCTGAACATTTTATTAACACAAAATCCCCATTCTGTTTCCCTTCATGTTCCAATGCTACGCATCACCTTCCAACCTCTTCCATTCAAACTCTCTGATCCCCTCACAAGTCGGAGCCCAACAGGGTGACCCCTTAGGTCCCCTTATTTTCAGCCTTGCCATCCATAGTGCTATTGTCTCACTAAAGTCACCCCTGAACATTTGGTATTTAGACGATGGAACAATAGGAGGAACCGCCGATGAAGTAGAGGACGACATTCAGAACCTTTTCCCTAAACTCAAAGATATGGGCCTCACAGTAAATTTTGAAAAGTGCGAGGTCTTCCCTTGTAGTGCAGCTGCCACTGCAAAATGCAAGAGGTTCGAAACTCTTATCCCGGGGATAAAGATTCTGAATAGAGACACCTTCTCCCTGCTGGGCTCCCCTATCCACCCGGATGGAATCCCCATGTTCCTCCAATCAAAGAAAACCACCCTCTGCAAAGCCCACGATCGCCTAAAGGGCCTCTCAAGCCACGTAGCCCTCACCCTACTCAGGAACTGCCTGTCTTTACCAAAACTAACCTATGCAATCAGAACATGCCCCACATGGTTGTTTCCTCAACAGGTGACAGAGCTTGACGATGTCCTGAAGAACACCCTCGAGGACATCCTAAACATCAACCTTGGCGAGCGGGAATGGCAGCAGGCCAGCCTACCCATCCGCCACGGTGGCCTTGGGGTGCGACGCGTACAGGACACGGGCCCGTCAGCGTTCCTAGCTTCCGCAAACGGAGTCTTGAAATTAGCCGCTCTTATCCTGTCTTCACAAGGCGGCTGTCTCGAGATTCCTTTCGCGAAGGAGGCGCTGGCGGCGTGGACTGCAGCCTGCCCTAATTTGTTCCCCCCAGCCAAACCACATATCCAACGAGCATGGGATGACCTTTGGGCAAAGTCGGTGATCAACGCCCTCACGGAGACTGCCACCGGAGCAGACTTGGCCCGGCTCAAAGCCGTCTCCTGCCGCGAAACTGGGGCATGGCTCCATGCACTGCCATCACCACATATCGGGACGCTACTAGATAATAATTCTGTGAGGACCGCCGTGGCCCTGCGCCTGGGCTGCAAAATCTGCGATCCACACATTTGCCGCTGCGGCGTGCAAGTGGACGCGACTGGCCGGCATGGTCTCAGCTGCAGGCTCAGCGCTGGCAGACACTCGAGGCACCACGCCATCAACGACTTGATCCGCCGCGCCTTATCTACGGCAAACGTCCCGTGCGTCCTCGAGCCTCCAGGCCTGTCACGCGCCGACGGTAAGAGACCAGATGGCCTCACTTTAATCCCATGGGCGAGAGGCCGCTGCCTCCTATGGGACGCCACTTGCGCTTGCACGTTCGCTGCCTCCCACCTGCCCAAAACCACACGCACGGCCGGCTCGGCAGCTGAGCACCTTGCCACTCTTAAGCTGGAGAAGTACTCTGATCTCCAGCTGAACTACGAGTTCGTCCCTTTCGCTGTCGAGACCACGGGCGTGTGGTGCACTGCAGCCAAGGCGTTCATACGCGACATACAAAAACGCCTAAGGGCCCGCGGCGGCTGTGACCCCCGTTCTGGATCGTACCTGGTCCAACAAATATCCCTCGCAATACAGCGGGGCAATGCAGTGAGCGCCATGGGCACCTTCGGACCAGGCACGGTACAGACAGGGCTCCACCTCTAGTTTATATTATCTGCTTTTATTGATAGTCTATTTTATTTAAGTTATCTATAATTTATTTCTATTTTATATTAAGCCTATGTAATTATGCTATCCAAATAAATTTAATCTCCCTTTTATTAATTTTTTTCATCAGACGTGATATTGAAATTGAAATTCTTTATTCAATGTAGGATAGTATTATCATATCACTTATTGACGTCATGAACCGTCATTGTAAAAAAAAGAAATTTGTATCACACAATTTCCTTTTTTTATAACAATTTTGTAATGTCCTAATAGAAAACCGGCTCGGGCGAAATAAAAAAATATAAAAATCAAAGCACTGCCACGCGGCTGGCCAGGTTAATCACACGGCATGTAACTTTACGCCACCACAATCTGAAAACGATATTTGTTTCAAATTGAAGTCAAGATTTTTAAAGCGTGTAGTTTACATGCGTATAATTAATCGGACCTCCTGAACAGGAAAAACCCCCCAAAAAACCTGCCCAGAAGTGCTCCTACTCTAAATTAACAATCGTACTAGCCCCTACGCTACCCTAGCTAATTCTGGAAGTAAAAAAATATATGCATAGACCAAAAATGGCTACATATTTTTTTTTGTAAAAATTGCAGTAGATAAATCTACCAGTTTCAACTTATAAAATATTTAGCTAGTCTACATATTGCTAATTTGTGAAAATATTTACTTTAGACAATTGAAATTACATCCATGGAGATTTATAAAATTATGTCAGTTTTAGTTTTAAACTCCACGCACGTCCCATTTTGGTATTAAAAATGAGTGCGTGTTTCTTGTGCTGGAATTTCAGAGCTCCATGCCTCTTTGTCATTAATGTACTCATCTTACTTATAGTAAGCTTTAGAACATAATGTTTTCTTGATAACAGACTTAAATTTACTTTCTGATAAACTCAATATATTGTGTTTGGAGTTATATGAGTTGTATGACAATAATTCTGAATAAATAAATATTGTTAAGTACACAATTTTCACAGAGCCACAAACATGAGTGTTTTAGTAAACTCTCATACCATTTACCATAGAGTGTGTTAGTATAATTAATTATGTATCTCATTCATCTGCAGACTTCCTGCTCTGTGTCACAATATTCCAAGGAGCAGTAGTTTAACTTCATATTAAGGCCCAGTTTGCGCACTCACACATGCACACGCCCGACCGACCTATACGTACACGACTACTACAAAGAATCTCGTGCCGCATGTGTCACAGTGAACCAAACTGTCGCTGTGCATTTTTGTTTGAGTAACGGGAAATCTGGAAAATAAATACCCAGAAACCGAACTTCTCGTTAAATAATAATGTCAGTCATTGTTTTCTTACTGTAACTTAGCTTAAAAAACGTAACTGTGACGTCACAAAAATTTGGGTTCGTAAAACCAATTTGTTGACATCCCTGCAAATGTAGGTAGTTTCAGACGGAAAGGTGCTTGAGTTCAACTACTTTTCCTCGGATATTATGTCTGTGTTTGTTCCCCTTCGTGTAATGAGTGATTATCTCGTCTTATGATTATGAGTCTGCTGTCGAGTCTCATATGTCGAGCTTACCTACAGAAACACTCTATTTTAGTTAGGAAATTCTTCTATATAACTACAACAAGTCGTAACATAACATCACGTCACGCTTTTAAATGCATCTAAACCATTATGCAATTTTTCATTGTGTGCGGTAAAATGAAAATAAATGTCGGGTTAGCTGAAAATGTTTAAAAATTGCGCTCACGCTGCGACCGCAGCGCTTTTTATATATTTTGCGGAAAATAATATTGTCCGTGGTTGAAAATATAGAAAAGTAAAGAAACATCGTATATTATCAAAATATCATGTTTTACAACATGAACAACCACAGCAGTCCGCTTAACATGGGTTTGCCTCTATTGAGGGGAATTTCCATACTTAACACTTTTGGCAGGCGGATTGGCGAGCGCTTTTGATGGATAGCAGCAGTTCACACGGAAAAAATTGTCTGATCCAGGGCAGCAGCTTTACTTGTAAAGGCAATATCTTACACTGAACTTGCCAATCCACTTGCCAAGCGTGGTGAGTACGGCAATTCCCCGCATTGGAGGCAGACCCATGTCCAGTAGTGGACTGCTGTGGTTGTTAATGTTGTAAAAATACAGAGAAAACACCGCGACTAGATTAAGAAATATTTGTGTTATGCGGAGAACCCACAACCTTTGGCGTAGCAGGCAGAGGTACTTTCCGCTACGCCATCGGACCAGTCAGACAAAAAATAAAGACAAAAAAAGAGAAACTGAATTTATGAATCTGTAGTTTGTTTCATACATTGATTTAGGCACTTCCTTTTTTCTACATAACCCTTCTTTCCTTTCAATAAATTATTTATAGCGTCCCTTTTGTTTCAATTTGACTTTATGAGAAAACTTTCTCAATAACAATAAATATCAGTTAATGTATGCTGAAATACGAAGGTATTTGTTGAAATAAAAGTAATAGATAGAACAGGACAGTAGAAAATATAATTTGTGATAAAACGTTAGAAGTAGGACCATATCTGATTTAGGAAAACAAATATTCTTGAATATATTCCAATAAAAAATAAAAAACTTTGGTACACGAGGTTTAAACTGGTAGGTATTCAAAAATAAATAACACAGATAAGTTTTATAACTGATCCCATCAAAAACATTGACCTGTTGAGTCTGCAATTCTCGCTACTACCGTAAAAAATAGAAAGATCCATGTAATACCTACATATCAAGTTGGCAATGTATCGTATTTTATACAACTTACTTGCATCCTATAAAAATCTAGTTTTCAAACGAAATTTATTCAAGGTTTGAATGTGGCGTGTTGCACTACTATTGCCCCAGATAAGTTCGTAGTTCAAAAACGAAGTTTTCGAAGCGAAATTCAAAATTATCCGTCATGACATATCATGGTTTAATTCTTTAAAACTCCGTTTAAGGTTTGCAGTGAGCCCTCTAATCCTATAAAGCTTCGCTAAAGCTGCTTTACTTGACGTGGGGTAAAACCGCATTTTCCTCAAACGACCGCACAGCAGGTACGTCGTTGCCTCTAGTGCACACTCCCCCTACCTGTGTGCTGTCAGCTAGTCTACAACCAGCTTTACCCTGACGTTTCACAAGAGCCGCTCTCCAGGCCATTCTAGCTGCGAGTACAAAAACGCAGTAAAAGATTAATGCTTCCATTACCGTAAAAACGAAATTTTTAACATTGAGCAATTTTTGAAATTGTACTTCTGGTTTTTAAATGGTTGATGGTGAGCCAAGGGCGTTTTTGGACGACTGATGTGACGCAATGGGAGTGCGACTGCCTGTGTGGCACAGGTTCAAAGTTCGATTCTCGGTGGGGCACTCACAAAGTTGTATTATTACTTTGTAAATTTGCTCAAAGTCACAACATAGCAGGCTGAATCACCTGAGTGTCAGAAAAGAAAGATGTTTCCGTGCTTCGGATAGCACATAAAGACGTCGGTACCGGTCGCTGCTTATGACCACTAACCTAACCTAACCTAACGATGTCAGAAGCCTACTACTAGTTTTAGGCGCTTGAAAGACTCTGACACCAGGGTTCATCGGGTCTTTGGACAACTTGGTGTCTCACAAGAAAAGCAGAAGAAGTCGTCTTTGTTATTTTATTGAATTGAAATAAAACAAAATTGTACAGAGATCATTAAAAAAAACAATGGAAACAATTACACAAATTCAGAAAGTTTCCTTGAACGTACGCTCCAGAGATTTGATTTTGTTACAGCATCAATATAAGTGGCAAGCAAAAGTTTCCAAATTATTATAATATAGTCCGGGACTTACGGAGGTGCGAGGAGGGGGCGTAAAGACAAGTGGGGGGAGGTGGGGATCGAGTTAGCAGTTCGTGAGGATTACAAAGTTGCTAGTCGCCGGATCTCGAGCCGCCGATGTGGAAAAGTGCCTTACTGAACTTCGATCATGTTTTCAACTTCCAAACTTGTATTATAATATGAAGATTCATACTTAGAACAAAATGTTTGAAATTATCTTTAAAAAGTAAGACACATTTTATTCAACTAGTGATGATTTCCATTTGAAAACATCAAGCCTACGACCGTCGGCATAGCACGCAGCGGTACTATTCATTACGCCATCGGGCCAGTCATAAAACATGGATACCACAAATATCCTGAATAAATGAAATGATTAAAAAGGCATGTTTTTCATGTCGTGTGTGAAGTCCATTGAGGGAGTTACGTGAAAATGGAATGCAGCCGCAACACACTGCACTGCAGGATATAATAAATCTGAACGATGCGTAAACAGCTGAATTACAATTGATTTTCTTCATGACATGTTTTGCGCATTTTGCAAGTTGTGAACAGGTATGGCTTATTCTAAAATGCCGTTTGATACCGGCTAAGAATTGTATCGTAAATAGTGACTGAGGAATTAATTCATCGCAGGGATGGGCAACAACGTACCTTGTGAAAGTAATATATTGCACTGCGCTCGGCAATCAGCTTGTATTGCAATATCCCCCAATAGGGAGAAGTCCAACTCTTGCAGTGACTTGTTATGGTTGAAAATGTAATGTTTTCCAAACTTAGAGCAACACGGCCTTCCGTTACCATGACGCTTGATGATTCCGAACATGTACATGCCAGTTAACCTGATGGGTCAGAAACTCAGAAGATGCATGTTCTTTAAAGTAAAAGGTATTTTAGTCTGTGGTATTACTGTTTTTCTTTGGATTGTGCTTTCAAAAAGGAATTGAACAAAGTGTGTATCTCTTCAAAGTGAGAGTGAACAGGCTTCTTCTGGGTGAGCTCGTTCCATCTTAGACTCTGTCTCTGTCTAATGACCTAGACTAGAGTCAAGAACAAACCCATCCTTAATATAAAAAAAAATGGACTGGGTCGTGACGCTACAGACAAATGCAAAGCAATCGGAAGTCCTGTGGCGTAGACTTTTGGATTTATTGTGTTTGAACACAAATTCTATTAAAACACTTTTTATTCACTTTTAACATGCGTGTTTCAACCTGATGGTATGAACCTAATGGCTGGCTGTGGACTATTTGAATTTTACATTCCAGTATTCTGATGGCCGGTTTTCAATTTCAGCACACAAATAATTTATTCTCTCGTTCTCATTCGCTCAATCACTCACTCCGCGCGCGAGTGGGTGCATGCCTTTATGCAGAATTATTGAATTTTGAAATTCGAATAGCACTGGCTCCGGAGCGAAGATAAAATCCATTTGCACAAATAATTATTGTAACGTACTATGCGGTCACTAACAAATTGAAAATTATTATTTAGTTATTATTAGAAATTAATTATATTATTATGATTAATCTTGAATTAGCAGTACCTATACATGGTGTAAAAAAAAATGCTGAGAATATTTTAAGGGGTGAACCAGTACGTGAAACTGAACAACTTTCCCCAAGGAACACAGGTCGAAATATGAAAAAAAATTGGCCCTCCCATACAAATTATCCGGGGCGGGTAACACACTAAGTATGGGAGGGTCAAATTATTTTTTCATATACCGTCTTATGTTCCTTGGGGAAAGTTGTTCAGTTTCACGAACTGGTTCACCCCTTAAAATATTCTTAGCTATTTTTTTTACCCCTTATATTATTTTCTTGAGTTTGCACAACTATTACTCATCACTATAAAACAATTTGAAACGGATTTAAGTTGTGTTTATTTTGGAAAGGTAGGAATTGTAATATCCAAATAAACACAACTTAAATCTGTTTAAAATTGTTTTATTGTGATGAGTACCTATCAATGTATACGTACCGCATCACAATAAAATATTTTCTCTTTATATATAGTCAACCCATCAAAATTACTGTTGCTCAAGTTATAAGTTTTATCCATGAGTAAAGTTTGAATCTACAAAGTCAATGAAATATTCGCTGTTATTAAAGTTATGACAAATATTACCAAAAGTGGCCATTATATAAGACTCTTTTTGCCATAACTTTAATTACAGCGGAAATTTCATTGAGTTTCTAGGTTCATTAGGAAGAGTGATATTGAAGGCCTGGTCGGGAGTTGTGACCAGGGGAACGACTGTTCCAACCAGACATGTTTGGAAGTTGTATATATAGCGATCGGCGGAATAACTTCTATACCGCGTTTCAGGACTTGTATGTGGAGCGCATGCGCACAGCCACAGTTCTAATTTTACGTAAGGATAATACTAAAAACTTGAGCAACGGTAATTTTGATAGGTTGTGTGTATAAAGTTTTTTTTTATGAAATGGCGCCACTTTCGAGGCCGTTCACGACTACACTCACCTTTATATGAAGGATCTCGTAATTTAAATTACAGTTGGTTGTTTATTTATCGATGATGAAGGATGATAATGGATTCCATCAATCATACCAAATGATTTCATCGCTCTCCCGCACAAAATGTTATGTTCAATTTGATTTGCGATCAATTCTTTCTTTTTTGTGTGGGACACCGAGTCGACAAACGTTCAGTGAAGTAAAGTGAAAAGATACAAATTTGTACTTGAATATTGTGAGTGATCGTAATATGCAAGGTCATTAGTCGTAAACACTTCTTAAATGTTATTTTGATTCCAATTTAAGCTAACATATTGCGCAATTCATTTGGGGAAAGTAAGAGGTACTTAATAACAATTCAACAGAGGAACAGGCTGTTACGCCATTTTGGAATGTCACCCACCAACTCGTGACTTTAATGATAAATAAACAATGTTTTGTAAAACGTAGGAACATTTTAAGCATCACTGCGTTTTGAGTATCTATCACTTGATTATAACATTGCAAATTAAGTACTTCATTCGAGACTGCAATAGGTCGGATTTTAAGATAAAATAACTTTCGCCATATTAACTTTACAGCAAAAAACATCATTATTTTTTACGCGCCCACTAGTAGGTATGTGCGTAAGAACAACAGTTCCAAAATGTAATACAATGTTTTCTGCTAAAAACGTGGATTATGAATCACCTGCTTTGGTTTATTAACAAAAAGGTCCTAATACAATAGATGGAAAAATCATCACTACATAGTATTCAATTAGTGAAGTAGCTTCCCGTGTCCCGATGGTTTCCCGGGCGGATGTTGTTTGCTTAGTGCTTTAAAACTACGCAACAGATTTTTATGCGTTTGAAAAAACTTGATGGAGTTTTTTAGGGCGTACGGCGCAGGCCACAAGCGCAGCGAGTTGGAGCGTCTTGACATTATTATCCGTCCGAATTTAGAAGGCGTATCGAGCCCAAGTAGCTTTTATACGGCGAGGTGTCGTCGTTTTTAGCCAAGTCCCGCCCGCGGCTGGGCGACCCGCGTCACGCAGCACTGCTCTAGTATTTTTCCGTTTCTAGCCTACGCATGACACAGCGTTGGTTATAAAGGGGAAGGTTTTAAATATAAAACGGTTTGCAGCCAATGGAACCACAAAGCAGGCCGCTAGTACATGATAAAAGTAAAAATCTTCCCTCTGTAGTCTATCAAGTAACTGTTTCTTATTAAAACTTTTACACATTGTGTTAAGATATTTGCTCGTGTCGAGGCAGCTACTTATAGTTGATAGTGTATGTGAGTTTGTTTGTTGTAAAGGTGCAAAGTTCCCGACCTGTGGTTCCGATAGTTTGCCTAACTTGCTTGTTTTGTGTCAGTAACACGCTTATGTTTAACTACCAACTCACTAAGTAGATGAATATTTATCATGTTTCGTATTAATGGGAGATCATTTATTTGGTTAAATTAACTTGACAGTAACAGCTGTTGTTGGCCATTTACATTCGGAAAACTAATAATCAGTCACTTAGAATGGCCCGATGGTGTGGTGGATTGTAAACCTATTTTTTGCTGCGACGAGGGTCGTGGGTTCGATCCCCACAAGACAAAAATATTTGTTAAATCATTCTCAGATATTAGTGTGAATTCTGCGTGTTTTCTATTTATTTATTTTCAAAAAATATAAATATTCTCAGCCGATGTCAACCTTATGCCAGATAAATTGTAATCAATTCATCTATTCTGCAGTTGAATGGCAGGAAATTAACAACAAAAGCCTCTTTATCAGATTAATCAAAAGATAAACTGACGATCAAGGGCTTACAGGCAGTCGGCGATCAAACACAAAACAAACAAAAGACAGTCGGTGACATAGTAACAGACGAAGACAAAAGGAAGGTACTTCGGTACAATGACGACGTTTATATATCGACATGTTAGGTTTTTATTCAAAGCGGTACTAACATAAAACCTATACACATACATACCGACCCACTTGTGTGAATGCCTGCGACGCAAAGGTTTCGAGTTCGAAGCTCGGTGGGGCACTCACATAGTTCATATTTATCACTTTGTGACTTTCCCAGTCTGGTTTGTACATTGTAGGCTGAACCACCTGATTGCCCGAAAGGAAAAATGGTTCCATGCTTCGCAGAGCACGTCGAGCCGTAGATCCCGGTCGCGTTCGTTACACAACTATGTCAGAAGCCTACTACTAGAAGTAAGCGGTTGAAAAACTCTGACACGAAAAAGAAAAATAATTGAGTAAGTGAGTATTTCTATTCTCCTATCTACCTATAAACACGTTTATGTCCTATGGTGAGTAAACAACAAACAGTCAATAGGTAACAATCTTCAGGCCATTGTGTTGTGTATGTGTCTTCGAGGGTTTGATCTTCAGAAGTCTATTCGACCGTAAACAAGCTTGGAGCATCCATCCATTTGCACGTAACTAATCGACCATGCCGCTACTTATTGTGAAATGGAACAAAATCATGTTATATACGACTAAGGAACTCGATGGTGTATATTTGCCATTTTGAGGTGATGGGCTGATAATCTGTCACTTTGGCAATACACAGTTTTTCGGAATGTCCCTCAAATATTTGTTAGCCGTGGCGTTAATGTCCATTTTTGCGGCCGTTTACGCTCTGCCTACCCTACAAGGGATAACAGGCGTGATATGTGTATGTATGTATGTATGTACGTACTTAGTTACTTTGCGAAGGTGCAAAGCCCGCAAACTATAATATGTCGTTTGCTAAATGCTGTTTGTAGTCATCAAGCTATAAGTATATGATAAGTTACAAATTAATTAGCAAGGGTTCCTTAGATCTACGTTGTGTGAATATATCTGAAGTCACTAAGTACCAAACCTTATTGGAAGGGATAGCATGATAATTAATTGATATACCCGACTAATTTGGATATCAGAAGCAGTCATTGAATTCTCTGAACTACTTGTCTGTTTCAAGTTTATCTGTATGTAAGTATATTAATTATCAAGAAAATGCTCATGAAACATACAATATTACCTGTATACTTATTATGTATGTTTGCAGTTATGAAGATACTCGTACCTACGTATGAAATTTCTAACTGCTTTACTAACTAAAATAATAGTATATGTTTTTATAAACACAACTCTGAATTTCAATGGATTTATTTTGATATGTTTCCAAGTTTCAGTAATGCTAGAATTGCTAAAAATCTTACTATAAATATAGCAGTTTTCTCTATTCACAGGGAAATGATTTATAATATCATTTAATTTAGCTGCAATTTTCACTTCCAGTAGATCTCGAGTAATCAACTTGTAGTTCAGTTCGGCCGGCCATTACCAACAAAAGCTATGATATGTGAACCCGGTAAACCTCTGTCACAACCATCGCAGTCGGGTATTGTTTAAACCAATGTATTGTGAATTGTGAGCGGTATTGGGGAGGAAGCCGTTTATCTCCGAGTTACACATGGCTTCATTTGTCTCCTGTTACTCTTGTTTTACTTCATTGCGTTGATTTACCGAATTATCGAATATATTGCTATTGGAGATAAGAAATTTAAAATACAGACGTTGTTTTAATACGCGTGTATTTATTTTAGTTACGTAGTAGTGGAATAAATAACAGTATGGTGTTATGCTAGAGTTCGTAGACTTAAGAAAAACGGAACAATTGCTGAGCAAATCCTTTACAGCGGCATAGACAGCGGTGTGGTAGTCTGAAAGATTTCATAATAGTATTAAGAATTTAGAATAACACAATTATGGAAAGACTCTTCAATCATCTGATTGAAGGAATGATTGAATTACACGAGCACGGCCACAGCCGGCGCCCTGTGCAGAGACGGCCCGCTTCACTCGCTTGTAGAGGGTGGTCGTATAAAGAGTAAAATTTTACTAGTGACCGAACTGACCGATAGGAAATCCCAAGACGGGCTTGTGACAAAGAAACCATTCTCCTGGAAACATGGGTTGAAATATGACAAACATATTTTGTGATCCTATAGTAACTCAAATCAGCTGATCGAGAACGTTGAATGGGAATTCCACTTTTTTTTGGTGTTTCCAACTATGTTTCTTTGGGAAAGTTGTTCTTTATCACCAGTCCGTCTTGAGTTTTCGCTATCCAGTCACTAGTAAAATTTCACCCTTTATCCTTCCTTTAGCCTTACATTCTCGTAGGCCTTTGAAATGGTTTGGCTTGCGGCTTAAATGTATGTGTTAATTATATGATGCCACATGTAAATAATTTTTAAAAGCGTTAGTCAAGTTGATGTTTGGTTCTTATATGCTCGCATAATTTTGCATCGCCGTGCGGCTGTCCCTGACTGTAACTTTTTACCGAAACCAATCCTCCATTTATACCTAGAAGTGAAACAGATCCTAAGGGTTTATATAACTACGCTGTGCTTACATACACATGGCCAGTAACAAACGTAAAACATTTTTTACGTCCAGAAAATTAGGTCTTTTATGAGACTCCTTGCCTAAATTGAGCACTTTTACTACTGTAATAAATTACGCCGCAGCGGCCACAGAAAGTAATTCGGTCACTTACAGTGAAATAAATTTTACTTTAGGTAATATGTATTACATAAACGTTTTTGTGCTACTGGCAGAATAAATACATGGTGTAAAAAAAATAGCTAAGAATATTTTAAGGGGTGAACCAGTACGTGAAACTGAACAACTTTCCCCAAGGAACATAGGTCGAAATATGAAAAAAAAAATTGGCCCTCCCATACAAATTATCCCGGCCGGGTAACACACTAAGTATGGGAGGGTAATTTTTTTTTTTTCATAATTCGACCTATGTTCCTTGGGGAAAGTTGTTCAGTTTCACGTATTGGTTCACCCCTTAAAATATTCTTAGCTAATTTTTTTACACCTTATATATAAGGTGAAATTTAATAAGTGACCAATAGCGAAATTTCAAGATGGGTTGGTAATAAGGAACAACTTTCCCAAAAAAAAAATGTCCTCCCAACCAAATTGACGATTAGCCGATGGAAGCTCTAATATTTTTTAATATTTCAACCTAACATAGGTTGAAAGAAATTTTTCCTTATCACCAGCCCGTTTCTGTTTTCAGTGTCGGTCACTTGTACAATTTGACCATTTATAAATAAAAAGTAAAAATTAGAGAATATTGACAACGAACGGATGTTGTACAATTTACCAAATTATTACTTTATATTTATTTGCCGCTGTGTGAGTGTGTGTCTGTATGTGGGTGTGTTTCTTGTTTCATAAGTATGACCATTTATAAAAAAAAATACAGAATATATAGATTCCTTTTATAATTGTTGTAGAGGCTAAACGACAGCTGTTTTTGTACCACCACCTGGTAATCATAATATTTAAGTAGAGGAAGTTATTTCACAAAGTCAATTTTGCGAGTCACAAGGTCAAAATGCTGGGAGTTTGCAACAACAATGTTGAAAACTTTGCCAATTTGTCAGTTTTATGGCAAAATAATTTACCAAAATTGAATTTGTTGTAGGTACGAAAGTATGAGAGTGAGTTTTGAGTAATAAATAATGAATGAAACGAGTAATGGAGCTCTTGTATAACAATTTTAAAACTATACATGCAGTATTTTCAGAGTTCTTTCATAGGTTTTGAAGCTTATTAAATAAGAATATTTCACAAAGTAAGTATGGGCTGCCAGACGAAAGGAAATTTTGAATTCCCATACAAATAACGGATACTATGGCACACTGTAACGCTGCGATATGACAAAGGTTTAATGACAGAGGCATCCGTCAGTCCGTCATAGTGTAGGGTATACCTGTAGGTCACTTTTGCAATATGCCTACAGAAAAAACATGGGACAAGTAGCAATGCAAACGTGAATCGAAAAGAATGCCTACTGATTATAAAATAACCAAAATTTTAATCTTCTTTTAGGTACTTAATGATCTACTGACTGTTCCTATTTCTATCGTTTACATAATATTAATAGTACGAGTATGATGTCCAATAGCATATTCATTTCCATGTTTCAATGTTATTTACATTATTCATTTTGGAATTGAATTAATGAGTAATTTGCGCTAGATCAGATTTTCAATTCAAAAACAATATACTTACATCAATTTATTTGTGTGAAAGCGATATATTGAAATATTTATTTACAAATTAATGCAAAGTGTGCACTCCAAATACCAATACCAAATATCGGCTAACCATACTATGAAGCAATCATTTAAAGCCTGTTAACCTCATTAAATGATTAAACAAGCAAGCTTATGAGGTTAAATTTCGAGTAACAATTACTTTTTAGTTGTTGAAATAATTGTGTATAATTTTATATTTTTACTGAGAGCTAAATACGCACGGTATTGAGCATTTAGTAAAGTGGACCCAGACTGCGCCGACGCCAGCTGACACCTGTATCTTGCTTTAGAGTAACTTCAGTTCCTTCATAGAATTTTGGATTTGAACGATATACCTTCCACCCTGCAAAGGACAGCCCTCCGAATACTGATCGGGTGCATTTCGACCATGAAACTGAAAATGTTTCCACAGATAAATATTTCAGGAAATGAAAAAAAAATTGACTAACCGTAGTAAATTCAGTCAGCTGATAGTGATTTTGTATGGGAGATTGGGTTTTTTTGTTGATTTCTGATATATGTTTCTAGGTGAAAGTTGTTCAGTATCATGGTCTGTATGCACGCTATTAGTATTCGGAGGGCTGCCCCTTACACCCCGTATATCACACTAAACGCTGCAATTTTTTCCTCCAGTGGTTGTAAGCCATAACTTTGTTCCGGAAATCAAAATGCGGTTATCGTTCCATGCGAAACTAGTTTCGTCGAGCAATCCCAAACTTTCAGCGCAATTCAGTTCTATTTACCTGCCAACTTTTTGTGCACTTTACGTATTTTTGCACGTTTTGCACGTTTGCACGTTTTAGCTTGGTGGTTGTAAACTTTGCGAACGGTTTCGAGTGTAACGTAGTTAGCGTAAGCAGGGTGTTGTAACTTTGCATAGTGTGGATGAGTTTTTTCTGATAAGGTGGTACATGAGTACCAGAATATGAACTCTCGTGAATATAATTATGCAAATAATTCACTATACTGATTGTTGAAATCGTCTGCAGGAATTATCGAATGTGTATTGAAAAATCGTAAAGTAAGGCGGTTCTTCCACTTATCGCCCGTAGCCGCGAATTTTTAACGCACCGTAACGCATGCGTCTGTCAGACGAAAGGGAATTTGCGATTCCGATCTTCTTAAAAAAACAGCTACAGTGCGTAACGGATGCGTCAAGTTGTCTGATTGACGCAAGCGTAAACGTACCGTAGACGACAAGTGGGAGAACCGCTAATAGATTTATATAGGTATAAAAATCAAATCACCGTCATAAGAAAATAAAATTTTATTTTTATTTTCAGCTTTTAATTAGACTGAACGAGCTAGTCGTGCGTGGACGAAATAAAACGAGACGTCTCGCCACGCTCCACCACAGCGCGATGTCAACTAAACGGGTATTTATTTAAAAAGCACGCAAATTAAAGTTGAGTACAAACCACGGAAAACTGTTATATTCATATAATAAAACAAATTGAAATTATCAATTTAATTTGTTTTTTGCAATACCACAGCAGATTGCATATTTTACCAAAAAAATGATTTATTCGAGAAATACTTAACATCATTGTAATTGTTGATTTACCATTGTTATTTGATACTTATATGGCAGCCTCACATAACCATGTCAAGGGGCTACTAGGAGGTAGTAGTAGAATTCTGAGAGAGCTGTCAGTATCAAACTAAATGATAAGTCAACAAAATAAAATGAACATTAACACGAATCTGACAGCTATCATAAGCCTTAGGTAGATATGGTAGAAATGGTTTTCAACCTCTTGGTATTCTTATTGTATCTGACTTACTCATGACCTTTTGAATGGCTATAATCCGCGTGATAAAGGTTTAATTACACGGTTGTTGAACGTTTGGTTAACGGGTGCGTAAACTGTGGTACGTAGTCACGTCTGTGTGCATCGCGGCGAACCATAGAGCGATTCCCGCGTTCAAATATCATTCACGAGATACAAAACTTATGAAAATGTGGATAACTTATAATTATTATTGTACTAAAGTGGTTCACATACGTACCACATGATCTTAGGTACCTATTTCAGAAGATCCGGGAAAAGCTTATAGTTACTTAAAAATGAATATTGCAGCAGGTTTCATTTCAACACATATAATTAATCAGTTTTAAATTTATACATACACATACGTAAATCACGCCTATATCCTTTACGGGGTAAGCAGAGCGTTAACGGCCGTAAAACGGATATTAAAACCACGTCTGACAAAAGTTTGAGGGTCAATAAGATAAATGTGTATCACTTTAGTAACAGGTTATAAGCCCATCGCCTAAAATTGTAATACACATCTTACCCTTGAGTCCCATAGTCACTCTTACGACACCCATGGGTAAGAAATGGGGTGATACTATTTTAAGCCGGCATCACACGGCAGATGTTTTATTTTTATTATATTTCTATTTCAGGATCTCCTACGAAGAATAAAATTTTAAATTACACGGAGAAATTGAATAACAGATTTCACCGGATGTTTTCATCATTATAAGGTCGGCACTATTCAAAGAAAGAATCTGAGAGCAAAGTATGTCTCCATTTTCATTCTTGAATGAATAGCAGCAAGAATGAAAAGTAAGTGACTTGGCGCGGGAAAAAGGAACTCGATTAGCGCTTAGCTTGAAAGAAGCTTAGGTCTTACGTGAAGCCTAGCTAGCTTCTTTTATGCTAGACAAGATTGGATTAACCCACTTGCCAAGCGTGGCAAGTAAGGCAAGTATTTTCCTGTTCCTTATTTATGAAAAATCGTTTTAAATTCCGGAAAAAGTAGTTCTCCTTGTCGTCCGTCGTTGCGTATAGTTAACGCACCCTAGATTGAAATTGAAATTCTTTATTCAATGTAGGATAGTATTATCATATCACTTATTGACGTCATGAATCGTCATTGTAAAAAAAAGTAATTTGTATCACACAATTTTCTTTTTTTTATAACAATTTTGTAATGTCCTAATAGAAAATCGGCTAGGGTGGGATAAAAAATAAAAATCAAGGCACTGCCACGGGGCTGGCCAGGTTAATCACACGGCATGTAACTTTACGCCACCACCATCTGAAAACGGATCTTGATGGATTTTATACTGGTTTTTTATACAGTTACTTATAATAAACAGTTTAAGTTGAACACTTAAATAGAAGGTTGATGTGGTGCTGATAGTACCCACACCGTACACGACAAATCCTTACGACCGCAATCATAATGAATTGGTCGCAGCGGAAAATTTGGTCTCAGAGATGAATGATCAGCATAGCTTGAATTTCTTTTTTTTTGTGTAGGTTCTTCAACTCGGTGACCCAATGAACCCTGCTATCAGAGTTTTCAACCGCCGACTACTACTAGTTGGCCTCAGATATAATTGAGTAACGACCATCGTTTAAGTAATTATGGACAGCCACCAGGACCGACGGCTTAACATGCCCTTCGAAGCATGGATCCATCTTATGTAACTTATACACACCTTTATGCTGCTCAATTTCAATCCAAACTAAGTAAACGACCCACAAACTACTTGTCAACTTGACAACTTGACAACTGCACACTGAGTGAGAAAATGAATGGTGAGTAATGAATAAACGGTTTGGAAATTAGTGCACCCTCTAGTAGGGACTAATAGCGCTGGTTCTGCTGGCTCGGTGCGATTTAAACGGGTATTACCTGAAACTGAAACCAGGTTTGCGAACATAACATTAAGTGAGTTGTTTACCTCATACTTTTTGTAACGACGGCTGATGTTGCGGCTACCACTTTGGTAGTGCGACTGCCTGTAGCGCAAAGGTTCCGAGTTCGATTTCCGGTAGGGCACTCACTAAGTTGATATTATAACCTTGTAAATTTGTTCTCAGTCTGGTTAGGACATTGCAGGATGCACCACCTGATTGCTCGCCAAATAAACGGCGCCAAATCACAGGGGTCTCGTGTTAAAATTGGTGTGCCTCAAGGCTCTATTTTAGGACCATTTCTATTTCTAATTTACATAAATGATTTGCCTTACATGGTAGAGAATTTGTCCAAGATTGTACTATTGGCTGATGACACATCCCTTATATTTAAGGTCGCACATGTAGACATGCACATAACTATGACGAAGTAAACAACACTCTCGGACAAATTCATAGTTGGTTTACTGCAAATAATTTAGTTCATAATGGGAAAAAACTAAATGTATATTATTCACTTTACCTAACGTAGTACATTCTTTGAATAATCATGTCGTACTTAATAATGAAAAATTAGAGTTTACTACCAGTACAGTTTTCTTAGGGATTACTCTCGACTCAAATCTCCAATGGGGCCCTCATATTACATCTTTGTCGGGAAGATTAAGCTCAGCTGCATATGCGGTACGTAAAATTAGAGAGATCACGGATATTGCAACTGCGCGACTTGTTTACTTTAGTTATTTTCACAGCATTATGTCCTATGGAATTTTGCTGTGGGGGCGCGCCGCTGATATTGAAACAATTTTTGTTCTCCAAAAAAAGGCCATTAGAACAATTTATAAACTTTGCAGTCGTGATTCCCTAAGGGAACTGTTTAAGGAAATTAATATTATGACTGTACCGTGTCAATATATTTATGAAAATATCATGTATGTTAGAAAAAATATAAATACTTTCACTAGAAATTGTGACAGGCATAACCGCAATACAAGGAGTAAAAATAAAATAGATCAACCTAAGCATAGACTCGCTAAAGTTAGGACTTCATTTGAAGGTCTAAGTATAAGATACTATAATAAAATACCGGAAGATATATTGAGTTTATCAGAAAGTAAATTTAAGTCTGTTATCAAGAAAACATTATGTTATAAAGCTTACTATAAGTTAGATGAGTACATTAATGACAAAGAGGCATGGAGCTCTGAAATTCCAGCGCAGCACAAGAAACACGCACTCATTTATAATACCGAAATGGGGCGTGCGTGGAGTTTACAACTGACGTAATTTTATAAATCTCCATGGATGCAATTTCAATTGTCTAAAGTAAATATTTTCACAAATTAACAATATGTAGACTAGCTAAATATTTTATAAGTTGAAACTGGTAGATTTATCTACTGCAATTTTTACAAAAAAAATATGTAGCCATTTTTGGTCTAAACATATTTTTTTTTACTTCCAGAATTAGTTGAATAGCATAGGAGCTAGACGATTGTTAATTTAGAGTAGGAGCACTTCTGGGCAGGTTTTTTGGGGGGTTTTTCCTGTTCAGGAGGTCCGATTAATTATACGCATGTAAACAACACGCTTTAAAAATCTTGACTTCAATTTGAAACAAATATCGTTTTCAGATGGTGGTGGCGTAAAGTTACATGCCGTGTGATTAACCTGGCCAGCCCCGTGGCAGTGCTTTGATTTTTTTTTTTTTATCCTGCCCGAGCCGGTTTTCTATTAGGACATTACAAAATTGTTATAAAAAAAAGAAAATTGTGTGATACAAATTTCTTTTTTTTACAATGACGGTTCATGGCGTCAATAAGTGATATGATAATACTATCCTACATTGAATAAAGAATTTCAATTTCAATGTCGTCTTCTATTTAGCGAATCTATTCTGGGGATTACTAAATTAATATAGATTGTCCGTAAGAAAGATAGTTCCGCGCTTTGGAGGGCATGTGAAACCCGGTCGTGGTTGCTATCTATGATTATTTGGACGGCAGTTTTACACTACCAGGTCAGAGGCCCATTGAGGGGGCGATTGAAAAACTTTGACACCAGGGTTCCTCGAGTCATTCGTCGACTCGGTGTCCCACATAAAAAAATAATTCTTCATACGGTCAAAACAAACAGGTAAATAAATAATAGTAGTTTATGCAACTGTCATATAATGGGGGTCATTAGAATGCGAGTGTCTATTGATGATAACAGATTGACACGAGCATTCTAATGCCTAATTATATGCAGTTGCATACACTATTTTATCTACACTCTAAAAAATTTACTCAGTTGAACACTTTTCCAAACGTCCGCACAGGCGATTGCAAGGCCCAATACATGGTCAAATTCAATACGAGAACGTAATATGGCTTGATATGAATTTTTGAAGATTCTTTACTAACAGTTGTTTAGATGTCGAGTCTCAACAGCAAATAACTAAACAACTGAACAACAACTGAACAACACTGAACAACATCGGAATAACAACTAATCAACATCTGAACAACAACTGAACAACATCTGAACAACATCTCAACAACAACAGAACAAAAGCCTATTAAAACAACTGAACAACATCCGAAAAATTACCGTACAACAACAACTGTCAGGTGCGGCGGAAGATAGCGATTTGAGTATTGGAAAAAAAAACTTCGTTTCATTTCTCAACTTTATCGTATTAAGAGTTTTGTCATTAAGTCATTACGCTTCTGTAATCTATACATATAATAAAACAGAAACGAAACCAATTCTGTACATGAAATAGATTCAAAAAAGGGTTTTTGCTTCTAATTGTGTTCAAGATACAGACATCAAAACAGAAGTAAAATTGATTTTTGTCTGTTTGTCTGTTTGTCTGTCGGTATGTTTGTTATTCTTTCACGTAAAAACTACTGCACAGATTACTACAAAATTTTATACTGTGGTAGCTTATTACCCGGGTCAACATCTAGGATACTTTTTACCTCGAAAAAAACTTTCATTCCCATGGTAAAACACAGTAACTGGTTCCGCAAAGCGAGTTCCGAATTTTTTTCCTATAAAATAATATAGATGTCGCTGTTAGTTTTGTAAAACGCGGTATTGACCACGTATTGACTGACATACGATCTGACCATCTAAACGACCCCGTGAAACGACCTAACCAAACAAAAAACAAACAATCACACATTTAATCCTTGCAGGGTAGGTTGAGCGTCAACGGCCGTAAGTATTTTATCGCTATCGCCACGTCTGACATATATGCGGGTCGTTCTAACTATTACAGAAATGTTTCGGACTTTTACTTTGACCTTTGGTCATGGTCAAGGTATGTGATGGAAGACAGATGAATTGTGATATTTTCTTGAGTTTGCACAACTATTACTCATCACAATAAAACAATTTTTAACGGATTTAAGTTGTGTTTATTGTGGAAACGTAGGAATTGTGAAATCCAAAATAAACACAACTTAAATCCGTTGAAAATTGTTTTATTGCGAAGACAAATTATGATTTGGGTAAAATTAGTTAATTTTTTTACCACTACAAGAGGCCGTTGGCCTGAGTTAAAGGTTATAATACTTTTAATTTTAACTCGACATCTCTACGTGTAACCGAGATAGTGAGTCTTGAAAGACAGACAAATGGACAACAAAGTGAGTGAACCTATAAGGGTTCCATATTGCAGCCTAAAACCTATTTACCAATTATAGTTTTTATTTTAACTCGATATCTCTGCGCATTTCCGAGATAAAGCGTCTTACGAGACGGATGGACGGACGGACGGACAACAAACTGATCGTATAAGGGTTCCGTTTTTTTGTACGTTTCTTTTTGATGTACGGAACCTAAAAAAATATAAATACCTTCATTAGTTAGAATCAAAAATGTTAGAGTAAAATTTGTTTAAAATTACTTCATAGATGTCGCTGTTAGTTTTGTGAAACCCGCTAATGAAATGTTTTCTCCAAAATTATATAACAAAGCCACTGACAGGCGGCAGGTTTTCTAAAAAAAATAATAATATAGTATTGTAAACTATGCCGTGTGATGCCGGCTTGCAATAGCATCAACCCATTTCTTTTCCGTGGGAGTCGTAAGTAGCGACTAAGGGACTTTCACATGGGCGATGGGCTGACAACCTGTCACCATGGCGATACACAATTTTCTGAATGACCATCAAATATATGTCAGACTGCCGAAAAAACGGACATTTACGCTCTGCCTACCCTGCAAGAGATAATAGGCGTGATATACGTATGTAAGTATAAACTTGGGCAACGGATATTCTGATAGATTTTCTTCAAAGATAAATCTTTTTTTGTGAAGTGGCGCCACTATCGAGGTCGTTCACGGTTACACTCGCCTTAAACATTTTTGCAGAGATCAGAAGGCAAGGAAGGATTGCACTTGCTGTAGTATCTTCAAGTATCGCTGCCACACTGCTTCCAGGAGAGAAAACGGCGCATACAACTTTCAAAATAACAATCGATTTGGACACAAACGATACTCCAATATGTGCTGTATCACGTAATAGTTACAAGGCAAAGGTTTTCTGATATTGTTGTCTGGTAGTTATGTGACGAGTGTACGATGGCCAACAAAAAAACGGTAGAAGCTATGGATAGGACTTTGAAAGACATACGCAGAGATCATATAGACTGGCAGCTTCGTGCTTGCCGCTCCTTCATTGGTTGCGGTGAGGCGGGGGGAGGGTTGCACGTCACTAGCACGCGTATGCTACACACGTAGAGATTTCAACTGAATATATCTCGAGATTAATACTTATAGGTAATTATGGTTCTCAATGATTTCATATGGTTTTATTTTTGGTGAAATATTTTTTATGTTTGCCGCGAATGATTCCACGAGTAAATCTACACACACAAATAAGGCCTTTATACCTTGCAGCGTAAGGCAAAGTGTTAACAGCCGTAAAATACGGTTGTTATCGCCACATCTGACCATCTGACAAATATTTGAGAGCCGTTTCAGACGTTAGTCGCTGATTACGACATCTGCGCGAAGAAAATGGGTCGATCCTATACATAACACGGTAACATGTGAAATTGCTATTGTGTTGTTAATTAATAAATAATAAAGTATAATAATATATGAAAAAAAAATTATATGGAGGTACAAATAATTAAAATGGAAACTTATTATTTTTATTATAATAATCATGAATCAATCATTATCATCACAATTGCTAAATTGACATCATTCTGGTGTTCCTGCGTAGAAGTATCTTTCTTGCGTTCTTCAAAGAATTTGTGTATGTTATACACAACTTTCTTTGTTTGTTTTCTTATTGAAGGACTCATCTTGGGGTCGTAAGCTCATGTGCGTCTTGTAAAAAGTTTCGAGTTCCTAAGTACACAGCTGACCGCGGCGAGTGACCGCCGGCAAATGACAATCAGTGACAAGCGTCGTGCTCGCGCCCATTCCCCGCACACTTTCCGCACCCCCGCAGAGATCGTAATTACCCTGCCCCCCGAACGTCTGTAACGCCGCAGGGAGCGGCATGCACGACGTTGCCAGACTATAGGGCCATGGGCCATATCACTGTTCTTTTTTCCAGTGGCTTTTGCCAAACACTTCCAGTTGTTACTCGAGGTACCAGGGCTGATGAGGTGAATGCCTCACTAAAGTCATCGGCTCTTTGGCCACAAATTCACAAGCTGACCATGACGGTGATCATGCGAACCCGTCTCGGAGGTAATCCACGGGCTGAAGAGTTTTCACAAGCTTTATTAAAACTCGGCAGAGGTACTTTACCAGAGGATAACGGTCAAGTAAGTCTGCCTGAAACGCTTTGCCAAATAGTTTCTGGTCTAAAGAGAATCATTTCTTCTGTGTATGGCGAGCCTTCCTTCCTTCAAAAGAAAGATTCGTAGCTACGTGGAAGAGCTATTTTTGCACCCAAAAATTATCAGACTGCTTCAATAAACCATACCATTATGTCACAAATCATTTGGGATATGGTGGTATACGCGTCAATTAACACTGTTATGAATCAAGACAAAGCCACTAACAACCTAATAGAATTCCTAAACTTCTTGAGTGCGAATGGTCTTTCTGCACACCAAATATTACTTAAACTTGGTGTTCCTATCATGCTTCTTTGCAATCTCACTCCGCCAAAGCTGTGCAATGGAACCAGACTGAAGATCTTAAGCTTAAAGATGAATGTATTCGAGGCGGATATTTTCACTGGTTGTGGCGCGTATACCACTCATTCCCAACAACTTTTTATTCCAATTTCAGGGCATTCAGTTTCCCGTCAGCGTTTTCTTTGCAATGACTGTAAACAAATCGCAAGGACAGACGCTGAAAGCCGCAGGCGCGTAGGTCTTACGATTCCCTGTTTATCACACGGGCAGCTATATGTCGCTTGCTCTCGAGTCAGTTCTCCTGAAAATTTGTACGTTTTAGCACCCGATGGTAAAACTATCAAAGTAGTTTATAATGATGTTTTGTAGCTGATGTCCATAGTATCAAAACCAAGTACCTAACCGAATAACAAGTTAACCAGTACCTATTCATTGCACATCTTAAAGAGAAAAAACTTTATACAAACATGATATTAATATTAAACAATATGCATACATCAACTTCACTAACTCACAAGTCACTACACCATGCGTACGAAGTCGCGGGCAACAGCTAGTTTATAGTAAACCCTAGTTTTTAAAGGCAGAATGCATAAAGTAGGTCATTATGCATCTGTTTTCGAATTCATGATTCGAACATTATGAGACGAGTGTAGATAAAATATTATTTCTTACGCCGCGCGCTGTCTGGTTGAGAAGCAGACGACCGCAAATTTACCGGTTCTGAGCACGAAGCAAAGGCGGCAAAAACCCGGTTTGAAACGAGTTGTAGGAGGATATCGCATTATTTCATGGTGTCGTTAGTGTCGAATAATATAAAAGGTGTAAAGGACAGCCCTCCGAATACTGAAAGGGTGCATTCAGAGCATAAAACTGAACAACATCCTTAAAAAAATTTTTAGTATACATCAAAAGAATTTGGCCTTCCCATAGTAAATGCAGTCAGCTGATCGTGATTTTGTATGGGAGGTCGAATATTTTTTATCGTTTCGTGACATAATAATGTTCCTAGGGTATAATCGTTCAGTTTTATGGTCTGCTTGCACCCTATTAGTATTAGGAGAGCTGTTCCTTACACCGCGTATAGTACGGTAATGCGAGTCTAGGATGATATTAATGTATTGTAATATTAAAGTGGAATTTACAAGGTATTTATTTTATTCTTTTCTTATTTGTTTTTTCGGTCTTTGATATACTGCTCCGGCTTCCCTTGTGATAAACTTTACACTACGCCACTGGTAGGTATTGATTTTAATCAAAAACTACCGTTCTTCCTCGATAGGCAGGGCTTGCCATGAACTCTGAACTACAGGAAAATAGAATCAGGCGGTTTTCTCACTTGTCATCCGTCGCTGCGTATTTTTAACGCACTGTAACACATGCGCCTGTCAGACGAAAGTAAATTTGCGAATTCCGATCTTATTCTCATACCAATACGGCTACGGTGCGTTTACGCTTCGTTTACGGATGCATCTGTCAAACTAATTTGTTATGTTTGTGACACCCATGAAAGAAATGGGGTGATGCTATTCTAAGCCGTCATCACACTACATAGTACTATATGTTACTTAATATGCTTATGACGCAATGTAACGAACCCATCATTTTGTGACGGAATTTTTAGCCGTAAGTTCCTTTCAATTTCGTAATAAAGAGGTAGCTATTTAGGTAAAACGTAAAATAAAGAAGACACATTATACTTAATCAACAGTAATGCAATCAAAAAACTCCATCAATTTGTCAAAGACAGCACATCCGTAAACGCACCGTATCCGTATTTGTATACTATGAAGATCAGAATTCGCAATTTCCTTTCGTCTGACAGATGCATGCGTTACGGTGCGTAAAAAATACGCAGCGACGGACCACAAGTGAAAGAACTTTTTCCCTCCCTATCTCCTCCCCAGTTCAATGTGCTCGCATTTATTACACCGGCTTGCGGCGAGCGGTTGCCGCCATTATCACCGTGCCCCACAGATTGCAGCGTGCGAGCTGATATTTACGAAGAAACAAGCGATTAACCTTACAGCATATTGCTACGTTATTTAATGAAAAAAGGTTCATAATAACCACTTTTCTCAAAACATTGCACAATACCGACACTCATATTGTTCTTTGTAGCTACAACGGCTACGCAACGGCTACGCAGCTACTACGGTGTAGCACTGACGTAGCATTAATTCGGTTGTAGTATTAGATTCACTCGTATTGCCTGATCTTAGTCATTAGATTGGTGAAAGCAGGTTAATATTTTTTTTTTTATAGTTACCTTCAAAAGATTTTGATTATATTCATCTAAGATAATTTCGTTTTCTCTGCTCTGCCTTCCCGCAAGGGATACAGGCGTGATATATGTATGTATAAATGATTTGATTTTGAACTACAGAATGCTCTTTAGGCAACACTGCGCTTGATTGCACCAGATAATTAGATGTACTGAACAGTATCACGCCAATCAGCCGGGATCGTTAGCAGTTTGAAACTAATAGCCGATTATTCAATGTATTTACGTTAATAAGCGGAAATTTGTTGATGAAGTAATTTGAGAGGTCATTTTAGGAGAGCAATATGCAACTGCAACTTCAGTTTCAACAGCCACAACAGTCCACTACTGGACATGGGCCTCCCTCAATTCGAAGGTATTTGCTATACTCACCACACCACGCTTAGAAGTATGTTGTACTAGATTTCCGCCTAGCTGTTTCACTCGCTGCCACTCATTTTCCCAAGGTAATAGTTGTTTTCCTGCAGTAAAAAGTAGCCTATGTGTTATTTCAGTTTATACCCAAACTTTTGTTAAAATTTCATCCAAATCGGTCAAGCCGTTTGAGCGTGAAGAGGTAACAAACATACGTACACAAACTCTCAGATTTATAATATTAGTACGGATTTCCTGGGAACACTGCTGCCCGTTCCCTAGATTTATTCGTTAGTCGCCTTTTACGACACCCACGAGTAGAATTGGGTTGGTGCTATTCTAATTCGGCACCACACGGAACACGAGATTTCTATGATGAAATTATGATAAATTATGAGATAGTTATTAGTCTAGATTTGTTCCATTTGTCTATCTGTGTGATTGATTCATCAGCTCGATACTTGATAAGGTCGATATTAAAAAAAGAATAAGCTGTTTATCAGAACAACTTAATTTCATATACCAGCACAATGCAATCCTAGCTGATTTTATTTAACTCCAATTTGCTTCTACAAAATGCGATCAAAATATCCTTTTAGCTCTGAAATTGAAAACCAATACACTATTTGCATAACTGCTTTCAGCTTATACTCAGCAAGGGAGCTACAAAATAAGCTGCATTTTGTTTGCACTATTTGATTCTAGCATAAACATCGACTAGTTTATATATTAAACTATTTCAAAAACTCTCAAACGCTGTTCTTTAGATGTATGTTTGTGTTTATAAATATACTAGCAGCCCGACCAGCGGTTTCACCCGCCGCTAACAGTTTCCCCCCGGGAATAAGACAGTTTAATATAGCTTATGTTCATCAGGGATAATGTAGGATGCTAAAAATCTTGACTTCACCCCATTTCTTACCCATGGGTGTCGTAAGAGCCGACTTAGGGACTCGAGGGATGTGTATTGCAATTTAAGGCGATGGGCTGACAACCTGTCACTATAGTGATACACAGTTATCTGATTGACCCTCAAGCTTTTGTCAGACGTGGTGTTAATATCCGTTTTACGGCCGTTAACGCTCTGCCTACCCCGTGAGGGATATAGGCGTGATTTATGTATGTAGATATTTTTAATTATTTTATACTTGTTTCGTTACAATAAAGGATATATATGACTCAAAATAAAAATTGTACGTTAAGATGTGGAAATCCTGTTTTTTCTTAAAATTGGTCCCTTTCATTTGCGCTGCGCTTGAGCGAAACAACATCATTTGGCGAAAAAAAATTGCGAGTATTAACGGCTATTTCGACATAGAAGCCAGAAGGATTCCGTTATAATGTCTAATTCAGCTATTTTCACTAGAAAAGGTATACGTAGGTATCTTAATAATATCATCAATAAATTACTATAATATATTAGGTCCTTACATATGAAATTGTCGTTTTGTCGTACTGGCCACTTTGATCACAAATTTCTCCTATTTGGTTAGGAATTCGAAATTCAAATTTATACAGCTATTTCCACATGAAGTTGTGTTTCGTAAACCGTCATTCATTTGTTTTATTACTTATCTTTTTCTGTTTGCATCGCTCAATTTACAAAATGGAAAATTTGAAATATCGCGTTATTTACGAGTACGAGTTCCACCGTGGCACCAGTGCTGCGGAAACGGCTCGAAGGGTTAATGATGTGTATGGCGGTTGTGTCGCAAAAGAAAACACAGTGCGTTTTTGGTTCCAACGTTTTCGTTCTGGAAATTTCGACCTGCAAAACAAGCCCCGTGGACGGCCGGAGACCCAAGTTGATAATGAAGAATTGAAGGCTATTGTGGAAGCGGATCCATCGCAAACCACGTCCGAATTTGCTGCAGGCTTCGGTGTTAGTGATAAAACTGTTTTAATCCACTTGAAGCAAATTGGAAAGATTAAAAAACTTGAAAGGTGGGTTCCTCACGAATTGAGTGAAGCAAACCGGCAAACGCGCGTCAACTGCTGCGTTACATTACTTGACCGGCACAATAACGAAGGGATTTTAAATCGAATCATTAACTGTGATGAAAAGTGGATTCTCTACGATAATCGGAAGCGCTCATCGCAACGGCTGGACCCTGGCAAGCCAGCCAAAGCCTGCTCCAAGCGAAAATTGACCAATAAAAGTTACTTGTAAGCGTTTGGTGGACTAGCGCCGGTGTCGTTCATTACAGTTTTCTCAAATCTGGCCAGACGATTACGGCAGATGTCTACTGTCAGCAATTGCAAACCATGATGGAAAAGCTAGCTGCGAAACAACCGAGGTTGGTCAATCGCTCTACGCCACTGTTGCTTCACGACAACGGTAGACCACACACTGCACAACAGACGGCTAGCAAATTAGAAGAGCTTCAATTGGAATGTCTAAGGCATCCACCGTACTCCCCGGGCCTTGCTCCAACAGATTACCATTTTTTTCGAAATTTGGATAACTTCTTGCAAGGGAAAAAATTCAACTCAGATGGGGCAGTCCAAATCGCCTTCAAAGATTTTATTGATTCCCGTCCGAATTGTTTTTTTAGTAAAGGGATCAATGAACTACCTATGAGATGGCAAAAGTGCATAGATTACAATGGCTCATACTTTGATTAAATAAATATACTATATTTAAAAAAATCGAGTTATGTAAGGATGTAAGGACCTAATATATTTTAGAACTGTAGACATATTATTGAAAAAAAAAGATCTCTATTCTCTCTCATTCTCGACTCATATTACCATCAAGTAAAGATTGTCAATAGGTGGTAACTGATAACTGATAGTATATTTTATCAGTCAGATCCTCGACAATAACATATTTTATGTCTGTAATTGTCTAAATAAAACCGGTTTATAACATTTTCCCACGCGCTATTTACAAAGTTTGGAGAAAAACATAAACCTAGTGTCATGAGCGCGAAATCTAGCTCAGCAAGGATTACTGCTCGCACGCTAAAAAGATTTCCAAAACACGCAGCCACGTAGCACTATTTTGTAGTTTTTACTGGCTTTTACTTCGAAATTCAACCTTAATCGTAGTTTATGCAACTGTCGTATAATGGGGGTCATTAGAATGGGAGTGTCTATTTATCTTTTGAGAATAGTTTCACACAAGCATTCTTATGCCTAATTTTATGCAGTTGCATACACTATTTTATCTAACACTCTTCAACAAAACTCAGTTATTCACATTTTCAAACGTCCGCACTGGCGATCGCAAGGCCCGATAAAAGGTCAAATTCAATATGAGAACGTAATTTGGATTGATATAAATTTTTGAAAATTCTATTCTTCAGCAGTTATTCAGATGTCGAGTCAGCAACTGAACAACATGTGAACAACAACTGAACAACATCTGAACAACACTGAAACATCAACTGAACAATGTTTGAACAACATCTCAACAACAACTGAACAATTACAACTGACAGGTGCGGCGGAAGATGGCGATATAAGTATTAGCAAAAAAAAAATTTTTTTCATTTCTCAATTTTATTGAATTATAAACCTTCTCATTAAGACATTACGCTTCTGTGATTTCTATGCAACTTTAATTTCTATAGGCAGAATGCATAATAGAGTTCATGATTCACTCAGTAAAAACTTTCATTTACGCCACGTCTGACAAACATTTGAGTATCATTCACAAAAATATTGTATCACCATAGTGACAGGTTGTCAGCCTATAGCCTAAAACAGCAATACAGATGTAACACTCGAGTCGCTTGAACTTCTGTAACGACACGGAAAAGAAATGGGGTGACGCTATTTTAAACCGGAATCACACGGCAGCTCATCTCTATTCATACTCTATCAAGTAGCATACTAGGTTATTGGTTCTCCCGAACCACAGTATTGGAATACAAATATCTGGTACATAGTTTTTGGACCAACTTCCCAGTTATTGATCAGCAAGGCGCCGGTCGGTGTACCGCTGTTCTGTTTGAATTTCCATCCCAATAGCTCGGTAAAGTTATCGCAACAATCATACTTACAAATTCCTTTCGATGTTTGTGGTACAGGTTTGTCTTCTTACTACGATTTGTTGCTAGTGTTTTTATATTATTGTAGGCGGTTCGCCCACTATGACAGACAGCACAAATGTATGACGTCTGCCTCTCAGAAGAAAGGAAATTTCGACGGCCGATGTGGTGCAATAGTAGTGCGACTGCCTGCGACGCAAAGGTTCCGAGTTCGATTCTCGGTGGGACACTCACAAAGTTGATATTTATCACTTTGTGAATTTGTTCTCGGTCTGGTAAGAAAATTGCAGGGTAAATCTTGTCTGATTGTCCAAAAATAAATGGTTCCGTGCTTCGGAGGGCACGCTAAGTCGTCGGTCCCGGTAGCTCTCTATGATTACTTAGATGGCCGTAATAACACAACCATGTCAGAGGTCTAGTACTAGATTAGGCGGTTAAACAACTCTGACACCAGGGCTCATTGTGTCGTTGGACGACTCGGTGTCCCACACGAAAAGAGAAGGACGAGCGAAATTACAGAATTGCGTAAATGTTTAGAATAAGGTTTGAGTATGTCTTAATTAATTTTCCAAGCGATGTTAATGAGAGCGTAAGTAAGAGTGTTGTGAAAACTAGAATTAGATGACATGTTAAGTACTTGCAAGAACTTAAATACAAAACAAGCTTATTGTTTGAACTTTGATCGAGTGTCTGGCGGTCGTCTTTTGTATCACATTCGTGACATGTTATTTGCTTCAACCTTATTCAAGTAACTAGTACATTTATCTCATGCCATTGATGTTTGACTTTGTTACTTATATATGACAAAGAAAAGAGCTACTTTATTTATGGTACCTTATTTCTTCAAACGTTGGTATTTCTAAGGATGAGTTTTTTTCCAAGTACCTAGTACAAGTTTTGTGAGACATGCTTTTTTATCTAACTTTATTGTTTTCTTACATAGGAAATGGAGTTTTCTAAACAGTACTGTTTTGGACTGACCCGATGGCGTAGCGGATAGTACCCCTGCCGAGCACGCCGAGGGTCGTGGGTTCGATCCCCACATGACACAAATATTTGTCAAGCTACTGTCAGATAGTTGTGTTAAGTCAGGGTGTTTACTATGTATAATATGTATTTACTTATACAAAAAGTATATAAGTATTAATATCAGCTATTTAGTTCCCATAGTACAAGCTTTGCTTAGTTTTGGGCTAGATGACGCTGTGTGAATTGTCCAGAATATTTATTCATTTTATTTTATATTTAGTAATACCATCGTCCTTTTAAGGTACCTATAATTAAACTTTAGTTACACATTGTCTGTGTATATAAAATATTCCAGGAACTTACCTATTACATTCCATATGGAAATGCATGTATCAAAGTTTGTATTTCATTTATGTATTCTGTTGTAGATACTTGTTTGCCGTGTGATGCCGGCTTAGAATAGCATCACCCCAATTCTTTCCCGTAGGTGTCGTAAAAGGCGACGAAGGGACTCGAGGGTGTGTATCGCAATTTTAGGCGATGGGCTGACAACCTGTCACTATGGCGATACACAATTTTCCGAAAGACCCTCAAATGTTTGTCAGACGTGGCGTAAATGTCCGTTTTTTGCGGCCGTTTACGATCTGCCTACCTCGCAAGGGATAAAGGCGTGATATATGTATGTATGTATGTATGTAGATACTTAAAATGAATAACTGATAATTAAATATCCCAAAGCCATTTCAGATACGATTCATCATCATATTTCCAAACTCAATACAAACAAAATAAAAGTCGAAAGGAAGCCAAACAAATATACACGCGAAAACAAATCTCATGTCCGCTTTATCGTTACCTGTTGGCATATTGATACATTAGATCGATTGATAATCCGAAGGTTTATATTTTGTCCTCGTAATAAAAACAATTTCTCACAATGATTTATGAGAGGTATCGTCAGAGCTAAGCCTCGGGGTAGCGTACCGATATATCCTCATTTCATTATTGTGAATTTTTATTGAGCTGAAACATACGTCAGGGAAACACATTCGCTGGCGAAAAACACACTCCACGATTTATGAATAAAGAAGGGGCTGAAATGAATTTGAATTGTTTGGAAATTTTATCGCGATCCTTACTGAAAGCCGTTTACGTCCATAGGACTTCGGTAAATAGATTTGTCTTGTGAAGTAAACGTTTTTTTTTGTCGTAAAATAGTAGACCAGACTAGATTAAAAAAACTACGAAGCCCATAGAGTTAAATTAAACTACAAAATAGTATTATCGTACTATAATATTATAAATGCGAAAGTTTGTTTGTTTGTTTGTTTGTTTGTTACTTCTGCACGCAAAAACTACTGAACCGATTGTAATAAAATTTGGCACACATATCGAACGTTACATGTATTAACACATGGGATAGCTTTTATCATATTAATTTATAAGTAACAGCTAGTAGGACATAAGTAACAGTTTTGATTTAGCACAAATAAGCGTCGAGTTTCTTGAAAATAACGTAACACATTTTAATGTGTGCTCGTAGAGATGCACCGACTAGTCTGAGAAGCAGACTTGTTGACTTTCCTTATAGTCGGTGACTAGTCAGTTGTAATAGCTACATTGAATTTTAATATAATAACTTTTCAAGTATAAATAGTGTAAGTAGTATAAGTAATTTCATTCGAAAAGGAACAAGTATTTGATTTGTAGAAATGCTGAACACGTCACCGAAGTAATTTTATTTATTTATTAAACGTATTTTTATTAACTGCTTGCTTAACTAAACTTAAGAGGATCCCATACAAATTATTTCACACGTCATATGTTTGCAAAGACGCCTTGCATTCGCCGTGCCGTGCGAGGTTAAGTTTGAAGAGCCGATATTTTTCTTTTTTTACGAATCAAGGCAAATGAGTTTGTCATACAGCCCAAATCACGCTTTCAGGTTTACAAGGACGTCTTCAAAAAATTACGTTCTAATTTCAACGCAAAGCGCGCGAAAATATAAACAAAAAATCCTGCCGACTGGCAGGCCACAAACAGGGCATTTTTCGTTGTGCCGTGGGGCGGCAAGTCCACAGACAAGGGGTAGGAACATCTACATCTTACATATCTAACGTTTACATAAGTAATGATTACAGTTTCCGAATAACCCTCAAACATTTGTCAGACGTGGCGTAAATGTCCCTTTTTTGCGGCCGTTTATGCTCTGCCTACCCCGCAAGGGATTATAGGCGTGATATGTGTGTGCGTGTGTGTAATGATTGGCGCAGCCGCCTAGTCCAATGCTGACTTGTGGTAGGCGAATAGTCAGCTGATTTTAAGCCAATAAGTCGGTAGTAAAACCATAGTATCTGCATCTCTAGTTCTCCGCTATCTCAAAGCAGATTCCTAATGGTCATGTAAAATGTACGTCGCAAAGTTTCACATTTCAAATAGCAAAGATGAAGGGAGTGCTCTTTTGGCGAGCTCGAGATGTTCCAAGCGATGTCGAGAGCTAGGAGTACATGTCTCTTTGTAGAACTTCGCTCTTACTAGTTTTCTTTTCAAGTAGAAAGAAAACTGTGGTTTCGAGTTGGTTTACTTTAAATTTTGCCTCTCAACAGCAGACAGCTCGTGAAGTTGTGAAGATAAGTTTTTGAAGTTTTGTCTTTCATGAGCGCCAAATTATGCACTCAAAGGACATCATTTTTTGGTTAAGAAGTTCAGGGCCAAGATTCTCTTATTTTTAGTCATTGTAATGCCATCGAATTTCAATTGTCAATTAAATGCCACTATAATTTTCTATACTTAGTAAGTTAGAATACGAATTGACTGACAACTGTCCCAATGACAGGCCATTGACACACAACTGAAACGATTTTCATATAGCAGACTTTAAGCCCAGGCCACTCACAAATCGTAGTGGTTGGTAATGATATTTTATTAATTTAAATTACGTAAACTTTATTCATTAGTTTTTCGGCCGATGTGGCGCAGTGGTAGTGCGACTGCCTGCGACGCAAAGGTTCCGGGTTCGATTCTCGGTGGGACACTCACAAAGTTGATATTTATCACTTTGTGAATTTGTTCCCGGTCTGGTTAGGACATTGCAGGGTGAACCAACTGATTGTCCGAAAAGAAATGGTTCCGTGCTTCGGAGGGCACGTTAAGCCGTCAGTCCCGGTTGCTGTCTATGATTACTTAGACGGCGGTCGTAACACAACCATGTCAGAGGCCTACTAATGTTAGTAGGCGGTTGAAAACTCTGACACCAGGGTTCATCGGGTCGTTGGACGGCTCGGTGTCCCACACGAAAAGGAAGAAAGAAAGATTTATTAGTGGTTATACTAAGTTTACCATACGAAATGGTTCAGGTGGTTTAGAGCGTGAGGTTGTGTGTGCTAGTTTCTATAGGATGCATATCCCTTTTGCTAATCGATCAGCTTTATATCTATGCCTTGGCTAAAATACCATATTATAATCATAAATCCGAGAGTTCTTGTGTATGTATAAGTTACCTCTTCACGCACAAACAGCTTGACGGATTTGGATGATATTTGGTTTACGGATAGAATATCACTTTGAATAATATTAAGGGTTCTTTTCGCGACCATTCCCAAGAGAAATCCGAAAAAGTTGTGATTACGGTTAAGGTTAATTATAGTCTTTCCAAAATTTTAATATAATAATTAATTCATAATAAGTAGCCGCAGAGTGAGGCTCACTTTTAGGTCGATAGCTGGTTCAAATAGGAGCGAAAGTGTATACTGAGAAGGTCTGTAGTTTAATTAACTTTTGTGAGCTCTTTATACTGACTCTATATATAAGTGGGCCCTGATGGAAAAATCCTATCTACTAAGTATTATTTATTAGTTAATTATATGAGAAGCTCGATGATTGCTAAAAATAAAATCGTAAACGTTTCAAAACCTCCCATTCACCCGAGCAACAGCGCGTTTACAAGTGATTTTGAACCATAATACCCTCATGATAATGATAATAATAATGATAATGATAATGATTTATTTGCAAGAAATGTGGTTACAATATATGTCTTAGGTATAGGTATAAGGTAAAGTACAGCACATTTCACCATACAGGCATGCAAATTTCTTGTCGAATAATTCACAATTTCATCTAAAAACAATACATTTCATTTTGGCAGTAAATAATAAATTCTATTAAACACAAACCGTCATAAAATCATAATTTAATATTATAGTCAATTCATTATTTAGTCATCTTGTACTCACTTAAAGTTCAAAACCTATGAAAACACAATATGTAGTACATTTGTAGTAAAGGTGTAATATTAGTAAAACTTGAGCCAATCCGCAAAAAAAAGGCACGTAGCCACAAGCAAAGTAGGTATTAACAAGATAATGAAGATAAAAGAGATAAGGTACACAAGGATCGGTCCTTCAGGGATACTTATGGGTCTGTCCCTTCTGCTGTTCTGAACAGGAGGCATGTACATAATGGACGTTTGGGTTCCAAATTGACGAGTTTGTATCAAGATTGATAACTGTTAATATAGCAAACTTGAGGAAACTTTGCGACAGGTGTATAACGAGTACAACTAATACAGTAAAAACAATCGTTGTTCTACATTAATCATTACACTGTTTAGTTCAGAAGCTGTTTTTACTGTAGACGAATTAAAAATTGAAATATTTAGCTATCTTTTTGAATATTTTCTTTTTATAATTTGAACCTACTATAATAGCTATAAGTTCTAGCTACTGAAACTCATCTGTAAACTGAATAGTTTATTGACATGAAAATCTATATTATATTTGGACCTAATTAAAGCTTGTAAAAATTGTACACATTAGATGTACCCTTTTAGTATGCCCCCTTTTAGCAGTATTTTATGTTTCTATAAGTAATGAGACTATTTTTTTCATAGTTAATATTTTTATCTAATTTAATTTATTGCTAGTTTTTTGAAACCTAGCCTTTGCATATAAATATCATAGGTATTTTTACGGGGATTTTTAAACTGTTGGGGATGCCACCTCTCTTCCGTTTAGCCTTAAAATACAAGGTCATTACATTGACAAAAGATGATTAAAACAGTTTTCCTTCCTTTGTTGCAAACTCAACGAGGTTATCTTTTCCAACACTGATTAATTAAAACTGATAACCAACGACGCCCGACGCCTCCGTCCGGTTACACCGGCTAAATGAAAATTATAATACATACATTCATACATAAATCACGCCTATATCCCTTACGGGGTAGGCAGAGCGTTAACGGCCGTAAAACGGATATTAACACCACGTCTGACAAAAGTTTGAGGGTCAATCAGATAGCTGTGTATCACTATAGTGACAGGTTGTCAGCCCATCGCCTAAAATTGCAATACACACCCTCGAGTCCCTTAGTCGCCTCTTACGACACCCATGAGTAAGAAATGGGGTGATGCTATTCTAGGCCGGCATCACACGGTAATGAAAATTATAATTATTTTTAGACTTAGTGATATTCACCTAAGATTAAGTGAACTTTCTAAAATCCTATATATTTATACTTTATTCGTTATCAAACGATCAACCGAACATTTGAATTTCAATCACAAGTGCAGCTTTAACTCAACAAAAATAAATTTCGTTCATTCGAACTTTCCCAAAATAAATTTCAAGTTAAAAATAATGTCATGTAAATAAATTAAATTTTAATATCTTGGAAACTACTTCATAGAGCACCATCTAACCCCAAACTAAGCAAAGTTTTTCCAATGGAAACCTGATAGCTTTTGATGGTAAAAACATACATAGAAAACACCGAAACTCACCATAAATTATTGAAAACTTGCAAAATTTTCACTATAAATGTTTGAAAAGCAACTTACAAATACTTGTGCTGTGTGAAGATCGAACCCACGACCCTCGGCGTAACAGGCAGAAGTACTATCTACTACGCCATCAAGCCAGTTATTTACAGTATTCTGTATATACGTTGTTTTACATATTTTTTTGACAAAAATCTTGATTTAAGATCTACAAAACTAAGCAATCTACTGCTGGCTGCCCAAACCTAAATCTTATCCAGTTGAGTTCCTTACTAGAATTTTACTCAGCACTAAATAGTATAAAATGAAGTCGCTTCTCGTGTCCCTGTGTATGCTGTCTTCAAAAGTACGCAACAGATTTAAATGCGGTTTTTTTATTAGATAGACTGATTCAAGAAAACTGTTTTTAGGTCTAATTCATGCAGGGAAAAGTTCTTTTCCCTGTTGGAAAACGGTTAGCAACAGATGAACCGAAAAGTCAAAAATAATAACAAGCTTATCGAAACAAGCTATAAGGCCGAATTCGAGCTTTTTCCGAAAGCAGGGTTCAAATATTTTCCTGAGTTCAGTAAACTGTGACAAATACTCCGACTGTTCGATCCGTGGCTGGCTTTCTGCCAAAGTGCTGTGTTATGCACCAGCTTCAATAACTACACTCTGAAGCAAGCAAGTCTCCAGCAAATCAAGATAGAAGTTAAAAGTTTTATTATAAGATACGATGAAACTAAAATTATGAACTCTTTACAGTCAATATAATTTTGCTAAACCGAAAAACGACCTGTTAAACACTGATGTCAGAGTAAGAGATTTTAATTTTTTTAAATCTCGTGTGATGCTGGCTTAGAATAGCATCACTTCATTTCTATCCCGCAGGTGTCGTAACAGGTGACTAAGAGACTCGAGAGTTTCATGTGTAATACCATTTCAGTAATACACGAGTTTTCTCAAACGGCTCGCAAATATTTGTCAGGCGTGGCGATAGCGATGGCAATTTTCGGCCGTTAACACTTTGCCTACCCCTCAGAGGATAGAGGCGTGAGAGAGATGTGTGTGAGAGAGAGATTTTCAAACGCCTACAACTACGAGTAGTCCTCTGACATGGTTGTGTAAAGACAGGCAGCAACCGTCACCGACCCGAAACACGGAATCATTTTTTTTAAATTAAGTATGGGTTTGCTCTTGACTCTAGTCTAGGTCATAGGACAGAGACAGAGTCTAAGATGGAGCGAGCTCACCCAGAAGAGATTAGGGTTGTATGCGTTTGGAAACACAAACACAAAACAATAGGTGGTTTAACCTAATGCTCCAACAAAATTGAAAACAATTTTGCAGAGTTCTTCTTTCTTCTTTTTCGTGTGGATCAAAGTCGTCCAACAACCCGATGAACCCTGGTGTCAACCATCTAATAGTAGTAGGCCTCTGAGGCTCTGTCATGGTAATGTAAAGACCACCGACTAAGTAATCATAGACAGCAACCGGGACCGACGGCTAAGCGCTCCCTCCAAAGCAAGAACAACATTTGACAGAGTGCTATTGAGAGAGAGGATTGCATTTTTAATTCTCCACATTCTAGTTGGATTGCTCTCTGATACGTCGATCTAATTTCGCTCCAACATCGCTCTATGACATCGAAGTCATATCCCGTCTCCACAGATAACGGCTCCGTCTGTATGTTGGATATGACACGGACATCGCTGGAATAGCACGTCAGATCTGAGCTCATCTGACAGATCGGGTTTAAACTTGGAATAGAATATCTTTCTGAAAGCTTTTGAAGTAATTGAAGATGAAAAACAGTATTGCAGTTGACAATCAAGAATAGAAAATAGTTTGGTACAAAGGAGAGACGTAAGTAAAGATTACTAGAAAAATTCACAGATAATAACAAAAAATGTAACAAAGAACCAATAACTAAGCAATTTTACTGTAGTGTATCTGTGTATGATATATATCAAAATGAAATTGCTCATTGTTTCTCAGTAAACTAGTCAGTCATACTGTATTTTTGTCTAGCTTTGTCATTTCAGTTCATGTCTTTTCGTAGAATCTATTATATTCAAAATAAGTAAGATAGCTATAATGAGACATGTTACAAAAATGTAAGCAATTAAATAAAAATATTTTGAGCGTCCCATTCTCTGGAAGATTATCCCTTAGTCGCTTTTTACGACACCCACGAGTAGAATTAGGGTGATGCCATTCTAAGCCGGCACCCACGGCAGCGTTCATTGTGAATGCAACATGTTGCACTGCGCTCGCTAATCCGCCAGCCAATCGTAGTGAGTATGGCAATACCCCCCAATAGGGTTAGGCCCATGTCCAGTAGCAGTGGACTATTGTAACTGTTAATGATAATATGACAGTACATAATATATAATTCAAATACTTATACCAATTCACGTATGCGAAAGGTATAACCTATAATATTATGACGGTTATCAACGAGTCTACGAGCACATTACTAGTGTGTTACTCACGTAGTCAATATAATTATAGCGTCAACTGGGGATTGAACCCGGGTCTTTGAGCTACCGGCGCCTCGACCGAACACTTAAAAATTTTCATCATCTTGATAGTCGTCTTGAAGTCTTTTTTTCAAAATCGATTATTACAACTTATTATTTTAATTTATTTATTTACAATTTTCCGAATGGCCCTCAAATATTTGTCAGACGTGACGTAAATGGCCGTTTCTGCGGCCGTATACGCTCTGCCTACCCCGCAAGGAATAATAGGCGTGATATGTGTATGTATGTTTGTGTATTTTCATTTATGAAAATAACGTAGCACTGTGAGTGCAAAATAAACCATAATATATTACACGACAGTATTTATAGCTTCTTCAAAAATGTCTTTACACCTGTGCATACGTAAATACGTAATAGAAAAAGGGGAGTAGAAGTTGCCTAGATAGGTCGGCATATAATTTTTCTGTTTCAAAAGCATTTTCCTCTTGCACACGTGTCAGTAACAACACCGTGTCCCAACGTCCCATGTTTGCTGATAAGAGATTTCCCTTGAGCGTACTTATGTAAATGTCGCCTCGCTAAGACTTGCCGAGAAACGGTTGACAAATGCACAGATTACGCAAACGAGCGCGTTCCAAACTTAAACCGGCAAAAGCGTTTCTCGATGTTCCGAATGCTCCGATAATCGCATCGTTTATCACACAAATCGGCAACGGTATGATTATGACGTCTCGTGATAAGCCTTTAGTCTGATAACTTAAATCATTTGCATGTTCAGCATATTGAGATCATTTACATGACAAAATAAAGATTACCTGTGCAGAGCCTTAGAAAATAAAATAAAATATCTTTATTTCAGGTCATAAACCCATAGATTTAATGGTACTACATTTAAAATTATGCTATCTTAGATTAAATTAGTTTAAAATGGTTTTAGTTATTTTACGACATGTCTCATTTACTTAAGTTTATAAATATTTTCTTTCTTTCTTCTAATACAATGTTACCCTTTTTTTGTAACAAATTGAATTTAAATTACAGAATACGTCGTTACAATAGAAATTGAGATTAAATTACAGAATAAGTTATAAGATTACTTCATATACTAGGTATACAGGGTTTGGAACATAGTGCATGACAGGGTTTATACTTGGCAACCGTTGTAGGTAGAGCCGAAATTTAGTAAATTCTTTGTTCAGATATTTAGTTTGTTTTGTTGATATATTCATGCCTTATACCTAACATTTCTAACCATTCCAGATCGTCACTTGTTTCCTGCCGAGTCTTTTGTGTAAGTATAGGTCCGTGTGTTCTAATCGTGTATACGTTCGAGTAGTCTGTGGGAGGGAGAGGTCAAATGCCTACAGACCCACACTACAACACGGGTCCTAAATGTCTTAGCAAAGAACTCCATAGTATACGTTGTTTACCAACCATGTAGGTGCAACGAACTCAGGAAAAAATGGGGCTTCTCTGAGAACGAGAAGTGTGAGTGCGGCGCTATACAATCTATGTCGCACTTATTGTCGTGCCCCACCTCTCCGTTCACCTGCACCCAGGATGACCTTTTCAGCGCCAACCAACGAGCCATCGATGTGGCCACGTTTTGGGCTGATATACTCTGAACTGAAGTATCCATATTTTGCCATTGACCCGACAAGAAGAAGAAGGAAGAAGAAGACTAACCGTGTGATGTCGGCTTAGAATAGCATCACCTCAATTCTTTACATTGGGTGTCGTAAAAGGTCACTTGAGGCTTAATGGTTACAAGAGTTTTGCAATTTTAGGCGATGGGCTGACAACCTGACACCATGACCATACACAATTTTCTGAATGACTCTCAAATGTTTGTAAATTTTCGTTCTTTACGGCCGTTTTTTCTATGCCTACCGCGTAATATATATATGCGTGATATACAGGGTGTAAGAGATGTTGTACCGTAATTTTAAAAGCATGATCAAACTATCAAACTAAACAACTTTTTCTATGGAGGATTATTTTATGTAAGTAGATAAAATATATTCGACCTCCCATACAATATTTCCGATCAACTGACTGACTTTCTATAGAAACTCGAAAAAATCATCGTTTGCCAACATAGGCTCCGTAGTGTTGTTCAGTTTCATAGTCTGATCATGCCAGCAAAGTTCGGTACACAGTCCCTTACATCTTGTATGTATGTATGTGTTGATTACACACGATGCAAGCATTCATCTAGAAAAAACCAATTCCGTCGGACTTGCGCTGAATTGGTTCTGTAAAGAATACAAATTGAAAACATCATATCTTATTCAGGACCAAGCCTTTGTATTCAGATTTTCCAGTGTACAATCGTTTTCGTGGCCTACGTTTTTGTTGCCAGTGGAAAGAAATCAGAGTAAGAAATAAACAAACGGTCGAAATGTAACAATTTAAACTGCAGCTTTATGTAACAAAAAAAATATATATCTGAAAGTTTTCACAGTTACAGAAGAATACATAGAACTTCAAAAGATAAATAGCTATAAGCCTCCACTACTTTCAATAAATGCATCAACAGCATTTACACCCTGACTGTTAGTGTATTGTCCTTCTAAACAGATTTGTTTAAGTGTTCATTGTTCACTCAGGAATACATTGAATTATCAGTGTTTAAAATTTTCATTAAAGGTACACTAAATTTCGGAACAGGAAATATGCACAGATGCACGCTTGATTGAATTCTTATTATCTTCCTAAATAAATAAAAAAACGTATATTTTACTTTAAACTTTGATTTTCATTAATTTGTAAGCTGTACCTGTTGAATACAAATAAACTGCAAGTTGATCAGGCCTGCAAGGCTCGTCGTGTTCTCTGAATTATTAAATACTTGTAGTTGCGGCTGTGGGCAACTTTAAAGTTCCGGAGTCGCGCCTAGTGGACAGTTATTGGAGTTCCCTGTTTGATATAACTTGTTTTCAAAAGAAGTTCTATGCACAAGAATGCAATATGACATTGTACCTAGATAAAAACTTATCAATAGATGTTGCGGCATAAGTTAAATTTTAGTGTTTTGCATAGATTTCAGTTAGGTTCCTTTCAAATTTTACAACAGTTATTAAATCAACAATAGTAGTTTGCTCTGCACATTTTGGCAGGCGCTTTTCCTAACAATTCTCATTGTATTACGCCCATCTTAGCTTGAAACCTATCTAGGCGCATCACATACGCCTACGCTTGTAAAAATATTTAATTAGGTACTCTTCAAATAAACCTCAGTTTTTTTTCAAACGAATCTAAAAGTTTCATTACTATATCACTATGGGGAAAAAATACTTGAGCTGTTTAATACCTAAGTACCTTATTACAGTAAATGCTGAAAACTCTAAAACATCTTATAAACTTATAGAGGTGAAGGGGCCAATTTTTCACAAAAAACATATGTCGATATAGTAAGGTAAAAAATTATCTCTCACACAAAGTGATTTTAATATAGAAGAGAAATTGAAATTGAAATTGAAATTCTTTATTCAATGTAGGATAGTATTATCATATCACTTATTGACGTCATGAACCGTCATTGTAAAAAAAAGTTTGTATCACACAATTTTCTTTTTTTTATAACAATTTTGTAATGTCCTAATAGAAAACCGGCTCGG
Source organism: Tuta absoluta (assembly GCA_027580185.1). NCBI lineage: Eukaryota > Metazoa > Arthropoda > Insecta > Lepidoptera > Gelechiidae > Tuta > Tuta absoluta. Next base: position 505,754 of record JAQAHW010000020.1, read on the forward strand.
GCGGGATAAAAAAATATAAAAATCAAAGCACTGCCACGGGGCTGGCCAGGTAAATCACACGGCATGTAACTTTACGCCACCACCATCTGAAAACGATATTTGTTTCAAGTTTCAAGAAGTTATATTGTTCAAATTGTTAATAGGTTAATGAAATTGATACTAGCTTAACCCAGATTAACAAGTGTCGAATGATTGCCAGAATGACCCGCTTCAACCCATCCGCTGCTAATCCCTCCACAGCCACGATTAATTAATGCTTCGTCAATATAATTTACCTGGATTCATAATTCTTACCCTGGCCAATACCTACTGTAATAGATTGAAGTATACATGAAATATTTTGTATTTAAATATCATGATGGTTCACGCGATTTACTTATAAGTAAAGATTTTAACTAAATATCAGATACAAATAACCAAGTATAGTAAATATCTATTTATTTAAGTATTTGCTCACCACGCTAGACACACCGATTGGCGAGCGCAGTACAGAGTTTTATATATAGATGCTCACAGAGAACGCTTGCTGCCTATTCCCCGGATTCATCCCTTAGTCGCCTTTTACAACACCCACGGGTAGAAATGGGGTGATGCTATTCTAAGCCGGCACCACACGGCCAATTGCAAATTATGGCTTTATAAGTTTGACTTAACCAATCTTAATATAACTTTGAAAGCGTTTAACGAAATAAAACATAACAACCTCAAGTCTAGTTATCACAAAAGACAAGTTTATTTCATTTTCAGTTTCATTATATTACCGCGAGACTGTTTTGTGACGGCGGAGCTTGAAATTATTTCAATTTTCATGTCGCCGCGAGAACGTCTGGTTTCAGACGGAACTTCATCTCAGAAAATGAATTGTTGTTAAAAGTTAGATTCGTCGCAAAAACCTCAACGCGTTTTTTAAATTTTATTACAAGTTTAGGTTTTGGAAGAAGATGAGGGCAGGTGAAAAGGTCAGTATAAGAACGTTATTCAAGTAACACTACGTACTCATTTATACGTAATTGGTGGTTTGTTTTGAAAGTAAGGTAAGTAAATTTTAGAACTAATTTAATTATTTCTCAATAATATAATTCATTTCTTTTTAAAAAAAAATATGTTTTGAGGATGTGACGTCACAATTGTTGGTAAAGTGAATTACTATTTTTAGTTAAGGAAATAGTTAAGCCTCATAGTTGTTTTTGTATAGTTTTACCTGTTAGTAATTATGTTTATTAAGTAAAGGATATGTATTTGTGTTGTATTGTATCGTATTGTAAAGTGTTAAAAATGACTTGGCCTGCACAAATAATAACTTAATCATAGGCATGACAAAATGTCAGTAACGAGTAGTTTTTTCGAACCATGACAAAAGCATTTATTCATAATCCTGGCTACGAGGCGTCATACAATGGTCATCGAGAGTAAAATATATTCTATTAAACATTTTCGTAGTAATACTCTGTTAATTTTTCTATTAAGTAGATAATGTAAATAAAGTATAATACTCGAGGTACTGAATAGGCGCATTCAAGCTCTCTCGACGATTTCCCCAAATCAGTTCGGATTCCGGCCGTCTAAGTCAACAACAGACGCAATACAAGCAATCCGTTTGCTAACCGACAAATACCGACTGAACAAAGAAGATCTACACTTCATATTCATAGATCTCGAAAAGGCATTCGATCGAGTACCGCGAAGGCTAGTATGGGAAGCACTGAGAGCACAACATCTGCCCGAAACCTATGTGCAATTGATACAGGACATGTATCACAATGTCACCACAAAAGTTAAAAGCCCAGTAGGCCTTAGTGAAGCCTTCGACGTCAAGGTCGGAGTCCACCAGGGCTCGGCACTCAGCCCGCTTCTATTTAACCTGGTAATGGAGCTAAAAACGAAGAATGTCCAAGCCCCACTCCCTTGGAACCTTTTGTATGCAGACGATATCGCACTTATAGCAAACACTCCCGAAGGGTTACAGACCACACTACACCTGTGGGTAAATGCGCTGGAGGAAGCAGGACTAAAAGTCAGCCGATCCAAAACTGAACACCTAGAATGCAAATTTAGCAATACTGCCCACACGTCCACTATTTACTACCCAGATATGAAAATAGTCCCAAAAGTGACACAGTTTAAATATCTTGGGTCAGTCATCACAGAGAATGCAAGCGTGGAGGAAGACGTAGCGCACAGAGTAAACGTTGGCTGGCAGAAGTGGCGGTCATTAACGGGAGTGTTATGTGACACCCGCATGCCCATTCGCACTAAGGGAAAGGTCTACAAAATGGCGGTGAGACCAGCGATCCTTTACGGAGCGGAGTGCTGGCCCGTAAAAGAAACACACGTGCAAAAGCTTCACACGGCTGAAATGAAAATGCTGAGGTGGTCAGGAGGGGTTACAAGGCTGGACAAAGTACGGAACGAGTACATCCGTGGCAGTTTTAAAGTAGCCCCTATAGCCGAAAAGCTTAAGGAAAGCCGTCTGAGGTGGTACGGCCACATAATGAGAAGGGATGACGACTATGTGGTGAAGACAGCTTTGAAACTTCCTGAGAAGAAGAGAGGCAGAGGACGCCCTCCATACACGTGGTACACCAGTATGACAAGCCTCACACAAAGAGAAAAACTACCCGACCCGACAACCCTAGACAGAATGTCATGGCGCAGAAAAATTAGGAGAGCCGACCCCACCTAACGTGGGATGGAGCAAAGAAGAAGAAGAAGAAGACTCGAAATGTTGGTGATATTTTTCTTGAAATTGATTGTCTTAGCTTATTGAATTGTAGCATCGCTTGTCTGTTCTTCAGAGGACACGTAAGGCCGTCAGTTCCTGTTGCTGTCTATGTTTACATACATACACACATCAACCTATTGCAGTCCACTGCTGGACGTAGGCCCCTAGGGTACGCCTTAGGGCACGATCTCTCGTTTTCGCCATCCAGTCTATGTTTACTTCAACTATAATGTGATATATTATATTATTTCAAGTTATCATTTCTTTCTGATTACTCTCGAACTACTCTGTTGTCCTATACTTTCTTCTTCACTGAAAGATTGTCTGGAAGAGATCACTTGTGTGATAAGGCGGCCTTATTGTCTCTCTCTCTCTTTTCGTGTGGGACACCGAGTCGTCTAAAGACCCGAGGAACCCTGGTGTCAGAGTTTTTCAACCGCCTACTACTAGTAGTAGGCCTCTGACATGGTTGTGTAATGACTGCCGTCTAAGTTATCATAGACAGCAACCGGGACCGACGGCTTAACGTGCCTTCCAAAGCACGGAACCATTTCTTTTCAGACAATCAGTAGGTTGACCCTGCAATGTCCTAAACAGACCGGGAACAAATTCACAAAGTAATAAATATCAACTTTGTGTGTGCCCCACCACTGTGCCCACCACAGTCGCACTACCACTGCGCCAAATCGGCTGTCTTCGGCCTTATTGAGAGTTTACGTCGGTCACCTACAGTTATGACTAGATACCGGGTTATATGCATTTTCATGTTTGTATATGCATTTGCATATATAAGCCCTTTCGCTGCAAAAAGCATATTTATTTTAGGGATCAACTATAATGTGATAATATAATATATTATTATCACATTATAGTTGATCGTGCCCTATAGCATGCCCTAGGGGTCTACGTCCAGCAGTGGACTGCAATAGGCAGATGTATGTATGTAAGCAGGGGTTCCATTTCTTTTCCGATTACTCTCGCACTGCTCTGTTTTTCTTTACTTTCTCCTCCACCGAAAGATTGTCTGGAAAAGATTGCTTGTATTGATAAGGCGGCCTTATTGTGGCGGCCTTTTTGCATATTAGCTATGAATCTTTCTGTTTTTATTTTGTTTGTGTTATTTTTGTGCAATAAATTCTTTTTACTTAAAAAATTAATTTCTTATTTTTTGCTTACACAGGGAGACGATGCAGATTTGAGTTAGATAAATCCCCTGCTAGTGGTTGGTTGTAATTTGTTTCGCTAACCGGTCCCGCGCCCGACAGCACTTAGGGCGCGCATGAATATTTATCTGTGAGGCTGTATCGGCCTTGCTGCGGTTAGAATCAAACTCCATTCCGCCATGAACCCGACCCACGAGTTTACGTCGGTCACCTACGGTTATGACTGGAGACCGGATTATATGCATTTTCATGTTTGCATGTGCATTTGCATATTTATGCCCTTTCGCTGCAAATAGCATATTTATTTTAAAATTCTTGTCTTAATTCATATTATTGACACATCTTACTAATATTATAAATGCGACAGTTTGTATGTTTCTTTGTTTGTTTGATACTTCTTCACGCAACAACTACTGAACAGATTGTAATAAAATTTGGCACACATATAAAAGGTCGTTACCAAATTGGTATAGAGAAGGTAATGGATTAACACAAAGGATAGTTTTTTTTTCATGCGGGTAACAGCTAGTTTTAAATATTTTTGGATCGAAGGGCGTCATTTTCGTTTTCCCTCCCGTCTTTCACGCATGTTTTTCTAAAAGTTTTGTTGTTGTTTGTTGGCGACTGGTGGAATCATTGATCTATGAAAATTTGTGAGCCGACCTCCTGAGAAAAAAAAAACTGTGTCTACGTAGATATCTGACTATCCTGGATCATTATAATTATTTGTAAAGTTTGGAAAAAAATTATTGTAATATTTTATACGTAAACCTATAAATTGATCTGGCATATTTTGCCAGATTTCGTAAATTTTTACATGTATATTTCAGGCTTTTTATGTTGCATATATTCCGGTCTCTACTTGCGACAATGAATATTTAAACCAGAGACGTATCATATCTTTATCCTTTCTCCATAGGCAGAGAATCGCGATCGATAAAATCAGGTACCGCTACAAATCACGCTTATGTCACTTGCGAGGTAGACAGAGTCCCAGTGGCCATAAAAATCTATTGGTTAGGCTGTCTCTGACAAATATCACTGTTGTCTAAAGTTATAAGGGTAGGTTCAGTGTTAGCACAAATTCACCCGCGCAGCCTACGCTTTGACCACGCGCTACACACGCATGCAACCCACATTAGTTGAACATGCATATTTCTCTCTAATAATAATGTATATGTATTAGTTTATTGTAATATAATGTATTTAGTAGTTTACTTATATTGTTATTTATGTAAAATATGTAGGTGTTATTGTATATGTATTTTATATAAACGTAAAAGCACTAGCCCGCATCTCAAATCTACTCTCCTTTACCCTAAGGTTGTCTGGTAGAAATAGCTACCTGGCTATAAGGCCGCCTATATTGTACTCTTTCTTTTCTATCTGTATGTTCATTTCTTGTTTTTGTGCAATAAAGTATATTATGTTATGTTTATGTTTGTTGATAGTGTGAGTTATATATTTCAATTAGCGGTTTATTTGTGAAAGCACGGATTCGACGTCACTAATCCCTGTTCGAGGATGCTTTGACATCAATAATCTCACCCATTGATTATTGTTACGACATTTCTATGCTAATTGGTAGAGTGGAACTATTAATATTCAAATAGAATACCTGAGCTACGGTACAAGTTAAAGTTTAGAGTGAGCAAATTAAGGGCATTGAAATTATTTTACATTAAGTTGGGTAATTTGTTATTGTTGATGAAATAAATGAACTATGATGCCATCAATACTAGGTACCGAAAAAAAAACGAAGCAAATTGACGGACATGGTCCTTTTTTGAAAACATGCAAAAGGCACGGTTCACTTGAAAAATTGGCGGTCAAGGAACGAGCTGCGGTAGCCCAGATGGAATAGCGTCGCCACTATGCGCAAGTCGCAGGTACAAATCCTGCCCGCGCTTGAACATTTTGCGTGTTTAAAAAAGAAACTAACATGGGAAGTGTTTTAAAAATGTGGACATGATACTCTTCCTATGGAAGTATTATTGCCATTTTAAGTTCACTTATCTTGTTAAGCGGATTATCAAGCGCAGAGAAAACTAAAGAATATTATACTATGGTATGGTTTGATTATATTAATAATGTAAACTGTCTGATCTTACTTTTACTTTATCCACTTTTCTCTTCTCTTTGATTTTTTTTCCATCCAAAGGTTGTCTGGTAGAAATCGCTTTTAGGAATAAGGCCATCTTTGCGTATTTTTAGTTAAACTTATCCTGTTATGTATTTGTGTGCGAAAGTGTTGTTTTGTTTACTTTTTTACATACTTTACCCCAGCTGAGCCCGCAGTAAGGATGTAATTAGGACTATAAGTGGTTTTGCTGTCTTAAGCTAGTTACAGCTGGTCTTAAGCTGGGATCTTCCGCTAACCAGCTTATTCCACTGAGCTACTGCAGGTGGATTCTCTTCCAGCTTATTTTAGTTCCTTGTCTGTTAGAGCTATTAGTGAAACATTATCCCGAAATACCGTAGCCCAAGCCATAATGTTAAATAATGTACTTACTTGTGTGTTGGATTGTTCTGTGTTAGCAAGTAAGTTATTTAGACAAACAAAAAATAGATATATAGATAAATCAATAAAATAACTTCTAAGTGAAGAAACACTCGCCTGCGTGGTATTTGGGATCGAATTGTTTGAATATTATGACGTTGAAGATTTTTGAGTTAGATACCATATATCCCATGGTGGCTGAAATAATGTAGGTAAGTGAGTTTTGACCTTCTAATCCGATTTATTGACTTTCTCTCTTCCATACATCGAAATCCAAAAACAGCTTCGTGCTTGGCTGTTAAGTTTATTTACATACATATAGGAGTAACAAAAAAAGGGCTTAGCAAGCCGAAGTTAGGCCAAGGTGCTCATGAAACTGAACAACTTTCCCCATGGAACATAAGACAAAACAATATATGTATTTTTTAATTAGTACACATACATGCATACATATATCACGCCTTCAATCCCTTGTGAGATAGGCAGAGCATAAACGGCTGGAAAAACGGTCATTTACGCCACATGTGACAAAATATTTGAAGGTCATTCGGGAAGTTGTGTATCACCGCAGTGACAGGTTGTCAGCCCATCGCCTAAAATTGCAATACACACCCTCGAGTCGCTTAGATCCCGTGCGATGCCGGCTTAGAATAGCATTACCCCATTTCTTACCCATGGGTGTCGTTAGAAGCGACTAAGAGACTCGAGGGTTTTTGATTGGTCCTCCCAATAAATTAACCAGCTGTTCGACAAATGAAATTCATTCAAGAGATTTCTCTGAAAAAAACATTCTGTTGCTTTCATCCGCCTTGAACTTAGTGTAATCTACCAAGAAGAAAATCTCTTAAACTCCTTAATCTTAACCTACTTGAAGCTCGGCTAATTTCTAGCTAAGTAATTCAGCTGCTTGGTTGCATGAACCGGTAAACACCGCTAATTAACCTCTAGTGCACTACAGCCACGGCGAAGTTACTATAAATTATAGGTAACTGCTTCTGTACTTACCTATGTACTCTAAACTAAGTAATTAATGTCAGGCCATCCCTATAATCTACGAGTATTGCTCTAAAACCGTACAATTTTAGCAAAAGCATATTTTTGTGAGAAAGAACAGCGGAACTGCGTTGTTTGGTTTTTATATGTCGAAAAAACAAATCTGAAATCTGTATTGTTCTGGTAGGAATTGTAAAAAAATTAATATTTATTAAAAAATTTAAAAGTTTATTCAAGCGTATTTCCAACCACTACAACTCAGATAAATAAATTGATAACGTAGATATGTGTTTAAAAAATACATATATTAAAATACGTAAACAGAGCCCTTTTAACTCTATTTACAGAACCTATTTACATATAAAGCCAATTATATTAACATCAATGCCATGTGATGTCGGCTTAGAATAGCATCACCTCATTTCTTTACCGTGGGAGTCGTTAGAGGCGACTAAGGGACTTGAGGGTGTGTATTGCAATTTTAGGTGATGGGCTGAGAAACTGTCACTTTGGCGATACACAATTTTTCGAATGACCCTCGAATATATGTCAGACTTGGCGTAAACGTCCGTTTTTACGGCCGACCGCTCTGCCTACCCGCAAGGGATAATAGGCGTGATATGTGTATATTTACATAAATGAATACTAGTCATTAAAGAGGCCACCCCTAGTTTTGAAACAAATGTCGTTTACAAATGGTAGTGGCGTAAAGTTACGTGCTGTGTTATTAACCTGGCCAGCCCCGAACCAGTGCCTTTATTTTTATTTTTTTATCCCGCCCGAGTCGGTTTTCTATTAGGACAATACAAAATTATTATGAAAAAACGAAAATTGTGTTATACAAATTTCTTTTTTTTACAATGACGGATCATGACGTCAATAAGTGATAATACTATCCAACATCTGCCAGCAAAATTTTTCAAAAGTAGCTGTATATTAGTCGTATTTTCAGTGATATATTCGTGATAGAAACGTGATTATCACTGGAAAATGGCCCCTCATATAGTACACTTAAGCACCATATAGGCCCTATTGTAGCTCCGCTTAGGACTGTATAACCGTATATTAATGATATAACTGTGTCTATTTGTGCTTTCTAGTCATATATTAGCAGTTTTGAAGCTGTTCTATCCCTAAGAAGTGCCACATAAGCAACATCAACACTAATATAGCGCAAATTGATGTTAAATTGAAGATAGTGACATAGTAACACAATTTGCATGGTGTCCGTAGCGTAATGCGTGTTGACAGAATTAAAAGCGAAAAATTTTAAGTTTTGGTCATTAATATTAAATGTTTTTAATCTTATATTCATAATTCTTACGTGCGAGAATTACGTATGAAAATTTCGTGAGTATAGGTCCATATATACAAATTTTACATGCGCCTGTAACTTTACTGATAAATATGTGTTATATTTTTATTATATTTTTATTGCGCCCCACAAATTCATAGTATTTAAATAAATAACAATAATTTAATTTAATCATGGTATCAAACTGCGCCATTGTGAAGCTAAGTAGTGTTACAGTTGCTGATATATAGTTGAATAAGAGCTCCTTTTTTCGGTTGGATATTTAGGGTTCATCAGTCGCAATTAATAATCCTTTTCACAATTAAATCTATGTTTTGTTGCAGTCTTCCGCGGAAAACAATGATTGAAATAATGGGCGTTGACTGTTTTTTAAACAAAAATAATTTCAAATGGCTCAAGAAAATGGGATGGCCGTGGAGAAAGACACACTTTATTTAAAAAAAAAACTTTATCACACTCAGATCAGCAGCCATTTATAAAAAGTTATATTACAACACTATAAATTCTCAAATAGAGCTACAGGTTTCTTTAACTGTGTTCTCGAGTAATGATAAGCCACTATTTAGCCTAGTTATAGAGATGAAAATGCTGTTATAAAACCAGTGACATAATGGCACCATCAATGCTTTAATAACTCTGTGCAGTTTTAATTTAGATTCATGGCCACTTATTTCACACAAGTGTTAATAACGGCTAATATAGTACTCAATTGTGATTTAAAAGCTTTCTTGTTGCTGTTATATCACGACCTAGCTTTAAAGGTGATCAGTATAGCACCAGCTCTATAAATAAACGTGATATCGGAGCCATATTAGCCTGCTTTTGCGTTATTGCAGAGTTTAAGAAATCAGATATATAACCTTAATGCTCTAATTCAATGTTATGAAAATCATATTACAGCTGTGATAAGAAAGCTGTACAAAGTAGCTGAGTAAACGTTACTATCACTAGTAATATCACCATTTGGCTGTATAAACTTATACAGCTGAAAAGGGTTACTCGTTGCGTATATATCTCAGGCCGATATAAGCATCGCTTATATATCCCCGCAATATCTCTACTTCATGTTAAGATCTGGCCTTATTTTGCTGGCTGGTGAATAAAGTTATTTCATTTTCATTTTCAGTCGTACTCGTACTTGGAAGAAAGGTGCCCAACACGCTGGCGGGGTTTTAATCGGCGCAAATATGATCTTTTCTTGTGGGACACCGAGTCGTCCAATGACCCGATGAACCCTAGCGTCAGAGTTCTTTAACTGCCTACTACCAGTAGTAGACCTCTCACTAGTTGTGTCACGACCGCCGTGTCATAGACAGCAACCGGGACCGACTGCTTTACGTACCCTCTGAAGCACGGTACCATCTTTATTTTCGGAAAATCAGTTGATTCAGCCTGAAATGTCCTAACCAGACTGGGAACAAATTCAAAAAGTGATAAATATCAACCTTGTGAGTATCCCACCGAGAATAGAACTCGAAACCTTTGCATGGCAGGCAGTCGCACTACCACTGCGCCACATCGTCAAAGCTGATGGTTTGCTAATTTTGACAAGAGTTTATGAGATGATATCGAACTACCTGAAATTTAACAATATCTAATTAATTTAGCTCGTGCTACTAAATACAGTTAATTAACCAACAGTGAAGCCATGGGGAAGCTTTGGCGGCCTAGTAACTAGTTAATTCAATATTAGTAGATCTTTGCCGTGTGATGCCGGATTAGAATAGCATCACCCCATTTCTTACCCATGGGTGTCGTAAGATCGACTCGAAGGTTAGATGTGTATTGCAATTTTAGGCGATAGGTTGAGAACCTGTTACTATAGTATTACACAGTTATCTGATTGACCCCCAAACTTTTGTGAAACGTGGTGTTAATATCCGTTTTACGGCCGTTACAGTCTGCCATGCCGGTAAAGGTTATAGGCGTCATTTGAGTATGTGTATGTAATTATGTAGATCTATTCTCGGAGTTCATTTTTTTATTAAACAGTTCTCTCACGTACCACATGATTTGCCGTTCTAGATCCGGTTTTTATACGAAAGAAGTTTACTAAATACCATAGCAGATCCGGGTAAATGGAGACACGTTGCCGCATCAAATTGCGGCTGTCATAAGCTGTCATTTCCATGGTGGCTCAAAATCGACCGGTGCGTAAGTATGCGATTTACCCTAATTGATTGAATAAATCAATGGCAATTTCTGTAATTAATCACGTGAAAATTAATAAGCTTTAAGTAATCCGAGAGGCAATTTATTGAGGTTGTGTGACAGGATGGACGTTATCAGTAACAAATTATTTTTGCTTCCAGATTAATTATTTCTATGAAGATATAATGAGATTTGTAAAAAATCTTACTTACCATTCCCCGACTAGCTTCACATACTTACGTATGCAATATTCAAAATACAAAACATTTATTTCTAAGTAGGAATTTACAAGATTATCTCTTGCATGTCTCGTGGGAGTGGGCTGGGCACGTTTTTCGGATGCACCCGGATCGTTGGGCAAAGATCGTCATCAAACAATGGGTTCCTCAAAACGGGTCCCGACGTAGAGGTAGACCTCGAAAACGTTGGCGTGACGATCTTGACGCCCATTTACAGGAGTGGATGACGGTGGTATTAGAACACAAAGAATGGAAGATTGCGGGGGAGGCCTTTGCCCAGCAGTGGGATCAAGAAGGCTAATTATAAATAAATATATAAATGTCTCGATAAAATCTTATCAAGCGGTTCCCCCACGCGTGTGTCAAACGACTTGACAGACGCCTCCGTTACGCACCGTAAACGCACCGTAGCTGTATTCGTATGACAATAAGATTGGGATTCGCAATTTCTTTTCGTCTGACAGACGCATGCGCTACGTTGCGTTAAAAAAACTGAACGACGGAAGACAAGTAAGTAAACCGCCGTAGACGTAGCTAGTCTCAAATTCCTCCTCTTTTCGTGTGGAACACCGAATCGTCCAACGATCCGATGAACCCTGGTGTCAGAGTTTTTTAACCACCGACTACTAGTAGTAGGCCTCTGATATGGTTGCGTAACGACCGCCGTCCAAGTAATCATAAACAGCAACCGGTACCGACGGCTTAACGTGCCCTTCGAAGCACGGAACCTTCTTTCTTTTCGGACAATCAAGTGGTTCAGCCTGCAATGTCCAAACCAGACCGAGAACAAATTCACAAAGTGATAAATATCAACTTTTATGGGTGTCCCGCCGAGAATCGAACCCTGAACTTTTGCGTCGCAGGCAGTCGCACTACCACTGCGCCACATCGGCCGTCAATAAAAGTCTCAAATGATTGTTAAAGTGGACATTATTCCAAAAAAGTTATATACACATTTCTTAGTTTATTGTGGTAAGGTCTATAGTGCTATTCTCCCGGACTTTACTGCAAAACACTTTATTTGCCGAGTCAGTGAGACTGTAAAAGTTATTTCGCAGGAATGTGTAGGCACTTTCCGACCCGTCTCGTCGGGAACTCTTGTTCTAGACGTTAAACGGAAGAGGTTCCAGCACTAAGCACTAAGCACTAAGCGCTAAGAGCACGTTTATAAAACTTAGTGGTCATGTAAGTGCATCGCAATGCTTTCTGTTGGAAGCTGGAAACACATATTTATATACAACTTTTCTGTACGTAGGTACATAAAACAATAAGTGTGAAAAACTCCTATAGACAAATCAAATACTTAAGTAAGCCAATTTTTCATCTGTCAGATTCTTGCTAATACATTGGCAGAGCGACGATTTTATTTTGTATACATCTCTTTTAGTGTGGAACTGACAGCTGTCAAAAAGGGCTTATTCGGATGGCCTTACTTTAGTGTAATATCAAATGTAATATTCAGTTAAATTATAGTGGCGTACAGAGAAGAGCGATTCTCGCACCTGCCGCCGCACGATTTTGCGGTAGGTACTCTATCTGTACTGTATGTAACCGCAAGTAGAAAGCATGGCGCTGCAGGAGTGACTGTCACAGGCTGTCATTTGCTGGATGGTTGTCAAATATCGCATTGTATGACAGTGTGTACGAATGGCCTCACACTACTTGGTTTAGAAATAAAGAGTGTAAGGTTAGGCTCAACCTTAGGTCACCAACACGGTTATGTCTGGGAATCTATAAATTTTAAATGATTCATTATGAAGATTAAAATATTCATAAGACCATCTTTAACCTAAGCTGGAATCTAATTTTTTTTATATACACTCGTCTCATAATGTTCGAATTATGAATTCGAAAACAGATGCATAATGACCTACTTTATGCATTCTGCCTATAAAAACTAGGGTTTACTATAAATTACAGAAGCGTAATGACTTAATGACAAAACTCTTAATACGATAAAGTTGAGAAATGAAACGAAGTTTTTTTTTCCAATACTCAAATCGCTATCTTCCGCCGCACCTGACAGTTGTTGTTGTACGGTAATTTTTCGGATGTTGTTCAGTTGTTTTAATAGGTTTTTGTTCTGTTGTTGTTCAGATGTTGATTAGTTGTGGTTCAGATGTTATTCCGATGTTGTTCAGTTGTTGTACAGATGTTGTTCAGATGTTGTTCAGTTGTTGTATAGATGTTGTTTCGATGTTGTTCAGATGTTGTTCAGTTGTTGTTCAGATGTTGTTCAGTTGTTGTTCAGATGTTGTTCAGATGTTGGTCAGTTGTTTAGTTAAGTTATTGTTAAGACTCCACATCTAAACAACTGCTAAAGTATAGATTTTTAAAAATTCATATCAAGCCATATTACGTTCTCGTATTGAATTTGTCCTTGTATCGGGCCTTGCAATGGCCGGTGCGTACGTTTAGAAAAGTGTTTCTGAGTTTTTTTGGAGAGTGTAGATAAAATAGTGTATGCAACTGCTATAATTAGGCATTAGAATGCTCGTGTCAAACTATTATCACACTCGGCTGCGCCTCGTGTGATAAACAGACACTCGCATTCTAATGACCCCCATTATACGACAGTTGCATAAACTACTATTATCTACACTCATCTCATAATGTTCGAATTATGAATTCGAAAACAGTTGCATAAAGACCTACTTTATGCATTCTGCCTATAAAAACAAGGGTTTACTATAAATTACAGAAGCGTAATGACTTAATGAGAAAACTCTTACTACGATAAAGTTGAGAAATGAAACGAAGTTTTTTTTGCCAATACTCAAATCGCCATCTTCCGCCGCACTTGACAGTTGTTGTTGTACGGTAATTTTTGGATGTTTTTCGGTTTTTGTTTTGTTATTGTTGAGATGTTGTTGAGTTGTTGTTCAGATGTTGTTTAGTTGTTGTACCGATGTTTTTCAGATGTTTAGCAGTTGTTTAGATGTTGCTCAGTTGTTCAGTTGTTATTCCGATGTTGTTCAGTGTTGTTCAGTTGTTGTTCAGTTGTTGTTCAGTTGTTTAGATATTTGTTGTTGAGACTCGACATGTAAACAACTGTTAGTAAAGAATTTTCGAAAATTCCTATCAAGCCATATTACGTTCTCGTATTGAATTTGACCATGTATCGGGCCTTGCAATCGCCGGTGCGGACGCTTGGAAAAGTGTTTAACTGCGTTAATTTTTTAGAGTGTAGATAAAATAGTGTATGCAACTGCATATAATTAGGCATTAGAATGCTCGTGTCAATCTATTATCACACTCGGCTACGCCTCGTGTGATAAACAGATACTCGCATTCTAATGACCCCCATTATATGACAGTTGCATAAACTACTAATTTGTTTTCCGTGATAAAAAGTAAATTGTAAGACCATTGCCAAATCGCCATGCCACGGCGAATTGCCAGCCAGCCTAGCCATGTCTCAGCTCCACCTGCCAGCCCTAGCCAAGTCACGCCATCTATGCCCGCAGCCTTGAAGCCTTTGGTGGAGTTGAAGACAAGCCGTATACAGAGTAAAGCCTTACTCTGTATACCAAGCCAGCCAGCCAGCCAGCCATTTTGTAGTTTAGAAAAAGAGATTGCATTTGGACAAACAAGGGACGGTTGTATTTGCTTGCACTCCCGCCATAACGTTGGAATAAAGTAGTTCGTTGTCCAGCACAAAAGTGTTTTATTTTCAGCGTTTTTTATACTCAGAAGTTGGATAATAAACCCAAAGAGGATTTAAATAAAAAGCGTTTTATACAATGAAAACATGGGCCGCAAGTGGATCTGAACGATCGCAAGAACCTGACCAATTGAGACATAGATTCCAGGCGTCTCTTCAAAATCCGTGGCTAACCAGGATGCTTACGCAGGCAGATCCACTCAACGTGCAAGGAAAATCTTTGGAAGCCCCTTCGTCCAAGAAGTGCAGAATGCTTTTTACGATTTGAAAGAAAACAGCTTTGTTTTCAGATGATAGATCAGGTGGGAGCAGCGTTGAGAGATCCACGGCTGCGATTTATAAGAAGGAATGGATAAGCTGAGAGGCCAAGCTTAAGACTAAGACACTTTACCAGCCATCTAAACTCTGAATCTCATCATAATGCAACTAGGTACCTACACAAGGACGTGTAGTGAGTAGCGCGCCGCCGGTATAGGTACCTACCTGTCCTAGTGCCTACAGACAGGAAGCTGCCCGGAAACCTCAGTCCAACAGGTTTGTTTATGTGCCAATATTGTCTATATTTTGCCTATATCAGCCGAGCCAAGTCATTTATTAGCATAGCCATTAACATAACCTAACTCCTTCATTTACAATTTTGCAGTCATAGCACGACCTAGTATCGTCTCGTGGTTTTGGGCAAAACGCGGGTTTGTTGAACTCATATACCTATTGTCAACATTGTGATTACGTTCTACCAATAAATTCCAGACGGAAATAGGTACATACTGACGCCGCCCGTGCCGGACAATGACTTTGTTTGCTAGAATATTGCCCAAAAAGCAATGTTAACTAATTAGTGAAATATTGTTTGTTTTCCCGCCATTTCTGTAAAGAAAATCATAGGTTATGAAATGAACATCTTTGGTAGGTAGCTGATCTAGTAAGTACCTACCTACCTACTTTACTTTAATCGCTGGTCGTCCCGCCTGTATTCCTTCGGACAACACTCATTCCGCTCACTCTCATTCGGTCACAGGTAAAAACCAATCAGAAAGCTTGAAATCGAGTTCGGTTCGGATAACATTCACTCAATCATCACTATGCCCGGAAGCCGTTCAACGCCGTCGCTTAAGATAATTTATCTGCGATGACAGCTCGTAAGACCGCGTTTTAGTGTCTGTCAGGAGAAAATTTCTACTTGTCCAACTTATACTACCCCGTTCATGCGCACACGTCAGATAAAATTTCTCGATCTCCCGACTGAGGGAATATTTAGCCAAACGTCAGTTTGACAGATGCATAGTGATATCGTTTAGGTAATATATTTGTTGTTTACCGTGTTGCACTATAAATTATACTTTAATAATTTTATATTTACGAAAATAAGAACAGCGGCATACATTTACAAAAAAGAAAAACAACAATTACAATAGAACGCAACAAAAACCTGTCAAGGTTTGTCCGTGCGGTCTGATATCGCCACTACGGTGGCGCTGCTCGATACAAATAATAAGTACATGCATAGGTACATAGTTGCTTGAGCTAGCAAGTACAACCACGAGCAGCGGCTGTACCGTGCTTATACAAACCGGTTTCCAAGCGCGCGCATACAGCGTGTCCCGTCCACGAGACGGAAGAACGTGAGAGAATATGTTCAATAGTACATTGTAGCATTCTGCTACAATTACTACCATTTTTCTAAATATTTCCTGAAATCCATTTTATTTTATCAATTTGTTTGTTTACTTTCTTGATGTTATGTCAACCTCTCAAAGTTGACGGCTATCTATACATCATAGAGCCGCGTAGCTTTCTACTAAAAAGTTATTATACATTGATCTACCTCTTCGTATTTTCTGACCTCCTGGTACTTGTATCTAAATTTACTACGCCTGGCACTCTCCCTCTCCCTCTCCCTCCGGAGGAACTGAGGTCCCGAGCCCTCCAGCGTGCCTCGGAGCCATCCTCATAACCACCTCATCATCAAGCTAACATGAGATGCCAACAGATCTCCATGGACAGCGACGACTGGCCACTGACAAGTTCCATGATCTCAAAATGACGGCTGACGAGGTCGACGATCGTCGAAGATTCTAGAACCGAAGAGGATGACGATCGAAATGAAGAGCGCGATCGTCATCGAAGCTTCTGGAAATGAGCATGACTATCGAAATGAAGACTGTGACAGTCAGCGTCAGACGAGGGTATAAAAGCCACGTCAAGCAGCTAGGGGATCAGTTTGGTCTGGACTCTAAGTTGTGATCTCGAAGACTCCCAGTATAGTCTCTCACTGAGTAACCACTGTAACAGTCTATTTTAGTCCTAAAAGTCTCCCCTCAAGTGACGGAAGCTTAAAAGTCTCCCCTCAAGCGCCTACGCCTCGTCGGATTGAAGATACAGCTGCTGCGAAGACGCTCCTCGCGCTGGACGCGCCGCCGTTACCTTCTGTGTGAGTGGCCAGGTTATAATTTTGGTTTTCGTATCAGGAGGTGGTTATCTGTTAATTCTTTAATAAAGCCTTATCGTTTACGTTCCCTCTTTTACTCCCTCGGCCCCTCACTTAGCGTGCGGGCGCGAGGCTTGCTAGGGTGCCTACACACAGGACACTCTACCCACACTTACTCACTCACGCCCTCCGGGGTCACAGGCACTCGTGTTCGCGAGACCACTCTACAAATACTTAGCTATAAGTATTCACCTGCGGTTACCTTGGCTCCCTGAGCGCCGGTGCCTCTCGGAGCCTAGATAACACGACAACATACTAGTTTTAATCTAATGAGATGACATCTAACTGTCGTTCGTTCATTTACTTCGCCAAACCCCCGTTCAGAGATGTGTTAGTTTTAATCTTAAGCCAAGGTTATCTTATCCGGAGCACGTTGAACGTACCCCAGAATCCGGTCTTATCAATATCAATCGGTTTGAAATGTCAAATTGGTGCTGGCTGATATCTGTGGTTTTTATTTACGTTTGAAGACAGGACGATTAAATCAAAAATGATAATAATGGAAAAATAGTGATAATCTGACAAAGTGAAACGTTCGGTTAGATGACAAACTGAATCGCACAGTTTCGAACAATAAACGTCTCAATAGTCCCGGGATACACGCGCTGGAATATACTTCAAATGCGTCACGATGATAAAGCTGACTTCTAGTAGTTTCTAAAATGATGCGGCTCATTAGGTTATACGTGCCAAAGAATACTATACTCACTGGCATACGTGCTGTCATGTAGTCTTTGCGCCTAGTGCACAGGAGAATACCTACGCTACCAAGGTAACATTGCATTCCACACCTAAGCCTACTGAGGCAATTTAAAGACCAAGAAGGGCTACCAGTACATATTAGTTGTGTTATGTTATGACACTCTTTTCGAAATATTTGCTGTTTGCTCAAACTAGTAGATCTGTATGTCCACACCACTCCAACAACCACAACAGTCCACTGCTGGACATATCTGTGTGTCGCCATTTCTGAATGAGTTGCAGAACCAATGCACCCAAGATGCAAGACAGCTTAAGATAGCAAATAGGTGGTTAGTCCTAGGTATAAACAATGATGTGATAGGGAGAACCTATTATTATTTGAGAAGTAGGGGTTGGTCCTGAGAGACCAAAAGCCACTGCGCCCTTTGCTGATCTATTGTAGCTAGCCCTTTCTTTTTAAATTACCTCATCCAGTTGGGCCAATCTAAGGAAGGCCACGACTTGTTTGGGGTTAAGAGACTGGATCTCTTTCGGGGACAACAAGGGGCCACTTATGTCTGACAGTGGAAGCAGTACAGACCATGACTACAGTCTGTGTATGTATGTGCATTGAGTCGCAGAGAATAATAAGAGTAATTATAATATTAATTTTACCTGACGCACATACTTGGATCAGATTGTGGACGTTCTAAAGAAAGGTCAGGTCATGAGTACCCTAAACCGATGAGCATGTATGAAAAGGTTGATGCATGTTGAAGAAGCGAAAGAGGTGTGTCAGGATCGTTGCAAGTGGAAAGATATAGTCTCTGCCTACCCCTATGAGAAAGAGACGTGATTATATGTATGTATGTACTATTTGCAATAAGTTATCTAAAATATGTAAATATTTAGGTAGATAATATGCAAAATGGTTATAATAAGTAAAAATTGTAAGATCTTGTGTACAACTTGTAAACAGAAATCAAGTATTGAATTTAATTGAGTAAGGTTCATGCATAATCCTTTCTTGTCTTGCCTTTTACTAATAGTGGGTCTTTTTCCCATTGCGGGAGCAATTGTTGCAGGACGGCCGAGTGTAAGACCATTGCCAAATCGCCATGCCACGGCGAATTGCCAGCCAGCCTAGCCATGTCTCAGCTCCACCTGCCAGCCCTAGCCAAGTCACGCCATCTATGCCCGCAGCCTTGAAGCCTTTGGTGGAGTTGAAGACAAGCCGTATACAGAGTAAAGCCTTACTCTGTATACCAAGCCAGCCAGCCAGCCAGCCATTTTGTAGTTTAGAAAAAGAGATTGCATTTGGACAAACAAGGGACGGTTGTATTTGCTTGCACTCCCGCCATAACGTTGGAATAAAGTAGTTCGTTGTCCAGCACAAAAGTGTTTTATTTTCAGCGTTTTTATAAAATGTTGTATTATTTATAGTATTACATCTAAATCCGTCGAGCTGTTTGAGCGTGTAGAGGTAACAAACATACTCAAAAGAACTCTCGGTTTTATGATAATACGAGAGGTTATGGACAGATTGGACAGTATTTAACATTTGCACGAATGTATTTATTTTAGTTATGGAGGTCCAATTATTTTTCACATTTCGACCTATGATCCTTGGGGAAAGTGTTTCCTCAACCAGGTCATCTTGAGTTTTTGCTATCGGTCCTGGCGCAGTAAAATAGGGCGGACAAATACTCTACATCGGTGGGGTTGCCTACAACGCATTTAGCAGCGCAAGTGCTGTGAATGAGTGACCCACCGCATAAGTCGAAACACTGTTTAGTCAATCGTGACCCATCAGTCATCTGATCGAGGGCCGAGTTACACCGGCACGGCCGCCGCCGGCTTCCCGCGTAGAGACGGCCCGCCCCTCTCGCTAAGAGGGGGCGGCTGTATTTATACGAATCAGCGGAAACACTTCGATACCGCGTTTTAGGACTCTCCCTTCATACGTAGAAAAGTGTATAATAAAATCTACACCAATAATATAAAGAGGAAAGATTTGGTTATTGTTTGTTTGTTTGCATTGAAAATACTGGGCAAATTAAAAAAAATATTTTACTATAAGGATCCTACATTATTCCTGATGAACATAGGCTATATTAAAATGTCTTATTCTTGCAGGAAAACGCTTAGCAGCGTGTGGAACCGCTGGGCAGGCTAAATAATAAAGTGGAAAGAACTCGCATTGAAATTTTATATCAAACTTTTAACATATTTTATAACCGACCTGAATGGCGGAATTGGCGGCTGATGTAGCACAGGCGTAATGCAACTGTGCAGAGGTTCCGGGTTTGACTCCTGGTGAAGCACTCATAAAGTAGTTAGTATCACTTTGCGAATTTGTTCCAAGTCTGGTTAGGACGTTGCGGGTTGAACCACGATCACCCGTAAGAAAGATGGTCCCGTATTACAGAAGGCATGTTAAGCCTTAGCATGAAATAAGCTGTCGGTCCTGGTTGCTGTCTGTAAAAACTTAGACGGCGGTTGTTTCACAACCATCTTAGAGACCTTCTAATAGTAGTAGGCGGTTGAAATATTCTGACACTGGGGTTCATCGGGCCGACCTGAAAAAAAACAATATTTGACAGACGCACCTCGTATTTTTGTTGGAGTTTATGCTGTAAATTTCTTCATAGTCTATTTGAGTCTTCATTAAGTACTGTTCGTTGGCTGAGATATTGGAGAGCTATCAAATTTTTACTGCGACAAAGAATTTCAATTTGTTCGATGTCAGACCACGAATAAAAATATTAAAGCTTTTTCATGACGCTATTACACTTTTACGTCCAATACTTATGCATACATTGCCGTGTGGTGCCGACTTAGAATAACATCATCCCAATTCTACCTGTGGGTGTCGTATAAAGCGACTAAGGGATAATCGTTTAAGGAACGGGCAGCAGCATTTCCTGTGAATGCAACATCTTGCACTGCACTCGCCAATCCGCCTGCCAAGCGTGGTGAGTATGGCAATAACCCCCAATAGAGGGAGGCCCATGTCCAGCAGTGGACTGCTGTGGGTGTTAATGTTAATGCATATGAGTATCTGAATCAAGGGTGATATCTCGTATTTAATATAATAAACCGTCATTAAAAAATATAACGTAATGATTTAAGTAACGACAGTTTATTAGAGTAAAACGTCATGTTACCTAAATCCTCATGAAAACAGACAAAAACTATTATAATAAGCTGTTTTCATAAACCAAACTGATTAGAACCTTCATAAAAAAGTGTGTAATTTGACGGGGCCGTTCTTGAAATACTAAACAACAAATAAAGAAAATATTTAATACCTCTCTCTCTTTTCGTTTGGGACACCGAGTCGTCCAACGACCCGATGAACCCTGGTGTCAGAGTTTTTCAACCGCCTACTACCACTAGTAGGCCTCTGACATGGTTGTGTAACGACCGCCGTCTAAGTAATCAATAGACAGCGACCGGAACCGAATTACCAGAAACACAAGAAAGATAACATATAGGAGTGGCAGCAGACCCCATACTAGACGGAAATCAATTGTCTATGTGTAATTAGTGCAATTCAGCAAAAATACAGGAAAATATAACCGGCCAAGTGCGTGTTAGGTTTGGACACTGAAATTGAAATTCTTTATTCAATGTTGGATAGTATTATCATATTATTATACAGGGTGTAAGGGACGGTGTACCGAAAACTTTGCAGGCATGATCAGACCATGAAACTGAACAACTTTTACTATGGAGCCTATGTTGGGAAACGTAATTTTTTTTTCGAATTTCCATAGAAAGTCAGTCAGCTGATCGGGAATTTTGTATGGGAAGTCGAAAAAAAAATCTCGTTTACCAACATAGCTTCCATAGAAAAAGTTGTTCAGTTTCATGGTCTGATCATGCCTGCAAAGTTTTCGGTACACCGTCTCTTACACCCCGTATAATTATATTAGAAATTCGTATCACACAACTTTCTTTTTTATAACAATTTTGTAATGTCCTGATAGAAAACCGTCTCGGGCGGGATAGAAAAAAAAAGGCACTGCCACGGGGCTGGCCAGATTAATTACACGGCTGAGGGTTCCGTAACATGCACATCATGCTCTTTTATATGATACCCGTACCCAACTTAGACTACTAGCATCAATTTAATATTTACAACTAAGAAAACCGCCTAAGTGATATACCACTATGAAATATTCGAGCATATTTGTTTGTATAACGGCTGAAAGCTACAACACGGGTGCTGTAAAATTGAGCTGCACTCTGTTTTCCCGGCTTCATGCTGGCTTATAGCCGTAAGAAGCACTACGCAGCTCAACCGAGCTGTGTAAAGTGCACACGTGGGGCAATATAGAATGCAAGCTTTGCCCCAGGAAGTATTCATATAATATTCACAACTAAAAATAGAAAAAAATTAACTGAGATTCGAAAGACGTACGTTCGTTTAGATTTATCTTATCGGTAAAGTCAAGCGAAATGAAGAGCCACCCATTGTTTAGACTAATTTACATTCTAATCATCCCTAACTACTTTTTTAATGTTTGGGTGAGGCAACCATATAGAAAATATGACTTTTCGGTTTGTTATATAAAGCATCATTTTTGCCATGTTCGTGAAAATAATATTACATCTTGAATAACATTTCATCGAGCTTTATTGATGATTCATAGAAAAACAATAGCAAGTTGGTTTAAGGAGTTGCAACGGTGTCAAAAGCCGTGTCTGAACGCCGGCATGGGACTATTGTAGCGGCCATAAAAAACGGACAATTACGCCATGTCTGACAAATATTTGAGGTTCATTCGGGTTGTCAGCCCATCGCCTTAAATTGCAATACACATGTCACCCTCGAGTCCCTTAGTCGCTTCTTACGACACCCACGGAAAAGAAATGAGGTGATATTCTTCTAAGCTGGCTTCACACGGCAGTATAAATTTAATAATAGCTTGATATATTTTTGGATGCAGCAAAAGTCTATCAAAAACAACCCAAAAGGCAATACACATTTAATTATGGCCTGAAAAACCATTACAAACAAATCCAATTTAATGTAAAAAAAATGCTATTATCGAAATTCGCGACTGAGTTCTACAAAAATCATTTCAGGCAGATATTTTTTTATATTTCAAAAATATATTTTAAAATGATCAATTAATTGCAATATAAAAAAAATATTGAATACCTTAATAACACTTTCCGTGTTAATTAAACAACTTTTGAAAACGTGCAATATAAAAATAAAAATTAATAATCGGTTTATTTTGTCACATCTCTATCAAGTTCGAATACGATCAGAGAAGAGTGAATAGTTTGATCGACCCACAATAGAGTTGGAGTGGTTTTAATGAACACTCGAGATTCGTTTATCTTCCGCCGAGACCGAGCAAAGACCGAGAAATGAATATTTCACTTCAACTATTTGTCCAAGCGGTTATTACAAATCGTTTTAAATCAAAAGGAATTTCGCAACATGCTCATTTTTATATATTAGAGTAAAATAATACTTACATAGAGGTACATTAATCACGCCTATATCCTTTGGGCTGGCAGAGCGTAAACGGCCTTAAAAAACTCACATCTACGCTATGTCCGACAAAATTTTGAGGGTTATTCAGAAAATTACAGTCATAAGTCGCCTCTTACGACACTCCCGAAGAAATGGGGTGATGCTATATAAGCCGACATCACACGGAAATATGATGATGAAGTCAAATCAGTAGAGATAAGAGCTATACAGCAAAAAAAATGAGTTTCTCATACGATTATGCGGTCCGGTGCAACTGATAAAACGAGCTATTTGACCCGCACTTGGAAGCATGTACCATTACAGGTTGTCATTTACTGGCTGGCTGTCAAATACCACAATATCGTGCTACATGGGTACGATGAATAACTATCAATAATAATAATTTAATTATACCACCAGTTCACTGATAATTTCGGTAAAATAAATTATAAATTTAATATAAAGTTCATGCTCTTTATTTTCATACTCATGATTAATTAAAATGAGATAAAATTATGACATTCGACATAATTGTTTACTATCCAGATATGAACATTAAAACTGATATTCGTTCGCTAGAGTAATGCCGCAGGAATTCCATGAAAACTTTAATAAGCGGTCGTATTTTTGTATGCTGCAATAATAACCATGTATTTCACTTAATATTTCGCATCCCGCGTAAAATAACATAATAAAACTGTAACGGGTCGCTGTCTGTACATCACTACATAGTATAAAATAAAGTCGCTTCCCGTTTGGTGTCTCCTTATATCTTTAGAATTACCCAACGGATTTTGATGCGGTTTTTTTTATTAGATAGAGTAACTTGAGAGGAAGGTTTATAAGTATAATTTATTTCGGGAAATTGTCACATTCCCATGGGAAAACGGGTAGCCCAACTGGTAGTAAACTTTTGACCCCCTTTTGACACCTTTAAGGATTAAAATTTAAAAAATGCTTAACCTCCCCGCTCGTCAAAGCACACATGTGTACATTAATGGCCGCCTACCGTTCGCTCGTCGAAGCACACATGTGTGCTTTAAGTATGGTGTCAAGTTTTTCGCGCGTTTTCGGTCCGTCAAAAATGATTCATAGACGAAACTTAACTTTTTTGGTGAATGAAACGTGCATAGAACTGTTCAGAATAAAATTTTCATTATACTAGCAACACAAAGTGTAAAGCGTTAGAAAAAAAAAGTAAAATAACAAACTGTCAAAGTTGATCAACCGCTTTCGCCCGTCGGAAATTTTTGGTGGATGATGTTTTTAGTGCTTTTCATATGAAAAAAATATGTATGTATAGACAAATGGAGAAATGTATAATTGCATCACATATTTATTACAGATTGTGCTAAAATAATTGAACTTTATCGGTACATCATATATTTTTCGTAATTATATTATATATTGCGACGTCAGCAAAATTTCTAGACATGCAACTTCCAGGCCCAGAAAATAAAAAACAAAACAACATAAACATGCCGAAAATTTGTAAATAAACCGGTAATATATTTCCGCACTAGTATTTAGTAGTGGATTGAATGTAAACCGTAAAAATTTTAAATAATTTATATTTTTGCAACCATAATCCTTGCGAAATTAGTCGCCATTTTTGTTTGCGAAATTTGACACCAGCGAACGGTAGCTGGGAAATGTCAGTTGTAAGTCTGAGAGGGTTAAACACGTACTTCTTTATTTTAAGTTATGAGTCTTATCAGAAATTTTGAAAGAGATCACATTTAAGATAAAAAACTTTCATACAAACTTTTAACCCCCTTTTCACACATTTAAGGGTTAAAATTTCAAAAATGCAGAAACACGTGTTTAATTATTTTAAGTTATTAGTCTAATCACAAATTTTGAAACAGATCACATTCATTTAAACAAACGAACTTTCATACAAACTTTTAACCCCCTTTTCACACATTTAAGGGTTAAAATGACAAAAATGCTGATACACGTGTTTAATTATTTTAAGTTATAAGTCTAATCACAAATTTTGAAACAGATCACACTCATTTAAAAAAACGAACTTTCATACAAACTTTAAACTCCCTTTTGATAATTAGAAATATGCTGAAACACGTGTTTAATTATTTTAAGTTATAAGTCTAATCACAAATTTTGAAACGGATCACACTTAAGACAATGAACTTTCATACAAACTTTTAACCCCCTTTTCATCCCTTGGGGGATTAAAAAAACCCTGAAATTTATCTTTAATAGTTGCTTTATTACATTAAAAACTTCATGTCCAAGATAGATTATCACTACATAGTATAAAGTAAAGTCGCTTCCCACGTCTGTCCCTGTCTGTTTGTTTGTTTGTATGCTTAAATCGTCAAAACCACTTAACGGATCTGAATAATTATATATATTTTTAAAGATAGTGTGATTCAAGAGGATGGTTTTTATGTATGATTTATGTCGGGAGAAGGTCTGTTTCCCGTGGGAAATCAGTTAGCAGCGGGTGAAACCGCTGGGCGGGCCGCTAGTAGCAAATAAAATGAAAAAACGCCATTATGGGGGCATTAATGCAATAGTACTCGAATAAATTTTTTGTATCACAGGTCTGTTTATTTGTTTCTCTGTGGATTTGAATGACAGATTTGTAGTGTATACTGTATAGCTACACCTACTAAGCCAACTAACAGAATACTTTTTACCACGGGAAAATCACTTATTTCTACGAAGCAAAATTGTTGACCAACATAAGCCCAGCTTAGGCAAATTGCCGTGTGATGCCGGCTTAGAATTGCCGTGTGATGCCGGCTTAGAATAGCATCACCCCATTTTTTTCCCTTAGGAGTCGTCAGAGGCGACTAAGGGACACAAGAGTGTGTATTGCAATTTTAGGCGATGGGCTGCCAACCTGTCACTATGGCGATACACAGTTTCCGAATGACCCTCAAATATTTGTCAGACATGGCGTAAATGTCCAAAACATGGCAAATAATTGGCGTTTCCTGAAATAGTTTTCATGGAAAGTTGTTCAGTTTTATAGAGTAAATGCATCCTGTCAGTATTCGGAGGAATGTCCTTTACACCCTGTATAATAGGCATAATAATTCTTGATTGAAATCTAAATACCTTATATCCAATTAAATTCACGCCGTGCGAACGATGTCGCGGGCATTAGCTAATCTGTAAAATATAATCAATGAAAACGCTTTCCACTGCCAAACATAAATTTTAACATAAATTAAATATATCTAACTGTCTTTTTTTATGTAATCGACGTTCTAATTTTTGTGAAATTTTTAGAACTTTAAAACGTAGTACACGTTTGAAAGATGTTTTATTTTGCCCTCACAGAGCTATTATAATTTTTCAATTTCTTTTTTTATTTCAAAAGTGTACCTATTTATGACTGAAAACCACGCAAATTCTCTGAAAACGATTACTTTAAAATTCCGCAAAAGTAAATACAGTACGATTTTCCATGTGATTGGAGATAAATAAATATTATTAGGTCGTGACGGGCTTCGGTTGCTGTCAAATGATCTGGAAGCTGTTCTTAGAATCTAATACTATTCATAGTTTTATAATTATAAGTCTTACAATAAATGTATTTTGTGCTAGTTTTAAATAAAAAATCTATATTAGTAATTTGAATTAGTATTCGATGGCCACTGATACGCAAACAGGGCCGGTTTAAAATTAAATCTATTTATTTTAATATTCCTTAAATTATTTTCAGGAACAATATGACGTAATGAATAATTATTTAAATTCCGTTTATTTTTCTTACAGATATTTGCAGTAAATGCGAGTGAGTCTGCACATTTTATTTGTACAATTCGAAATTGCACGACTGAATTACAAGGTCCTTAAACACACATTTGAATAACGTAGAAAAGTCACTACTAATTAATTGCTACTATTTTAGTGGTACTCGTGACACTGAACAATTTTTTTTTCAATAAATAGAGGTATTAAAAGATATTTTGATCTCCCATACCAAAATGTGTTACTTTGTATGGGAGGTACCATTTTTCTTCATAAATCGACCTATGTTCCTCGGAAAAAGGTGTTCAATTGTACTAGTAAAACTCACTTAAAAAATATGTGCACTGAATTCAAAAGGACCTTATACAATAAAAGAATACTAAACTGCCAGTGCTAATAACATTTCCTTTCCCTTTTTCCCCCTCATTCAATATGCTCGCGTTTATTACATCCAGGCTTGCGGCTGCCGACGGTACTAGGGTACGGTCAGCACCATTATCACTGTTTCCCAGCAGATTGCGATGCTGACGGTTATTAGCCAACAAGCGAGCGGAATGAAAACAAACGGTAGTGGTTTATAAAATGCCTGAAAAAAGGGTCAATGGGGTATAAATAAAAAGGAGTGATGGTAGAAACGCTGTATCTGGACGAAATGATGCCAATATTCAACACGGACGTGATTTAAGCTTACGACATTGACACCATCACATTGGAACCATAATAATATAACGAACCCATTTCTAACTCTCACTCACTACATATTGCTACGCTACCGCTACGCCGTAGCATTTGCTACGCTACCGCTACGCCGTAGTATTTACTACGCTACGGGTTCACTTATGCGTTGTACCTGTACCTATAGTTTAATTACCGGAACAAATAAATAGAGAGATTTTAAACATTGCTGGTCACACATAATAAATCGAAATACTGATACGGAAATATCGGACAACTCAACAAAAGTAAGTATCGCGGTGAGAACCCCGTTTCAGTGTTTCGAGTATATCAAATGTGTTTGCGAGTAAAAACGACAAACGACTACAACTATCGACAAACGACTACTATCACCGCGATTGTGCATGTATTTAAAAGAGACAAATGACAATAATATCTTACTAACTTGTTCCAGTGGATGGAGTAAAGTTTCCAGTTTTTGCAACACACCTACTTTTCATTGTAAAATTCAAAATTGTAATTAATTTAGACAACCTTCACGAATAATTTTTGATGACCTGTCAAGCAGGTGTGTTTGGTGTGGCCACTAACACCAACCGTTTTACGGATTAACAGACGATCCGACGAAATTAATCAAAATAATAATTTACAGACATTACTTTTGGTAACAAAAACGGATTATCTGAACAAAACCACGGAGGCAATAAATCCGCTTTTAACGGATTTATTTGTGCATTTACGTGATGTGTTAGCTTAAACTTCACGTTAACGAGTTCGTAAACTTTAAACTAACAACCGAGTTACCGGGAATACGAAATTATTCACACGGAATTCAATTTATATGATGTACCTATACTAATGGAATGTATTATTATTTTATGTTAACCTCAGTGGTATATTGGTTTGAAATTTGGCTCTCATTCTGGAAGTGAACCTGGTATGAATGTTTGTTTCTCGGTTGATCTACTTATTTCCCTAAAAGATAAATTATCTTTGCTACTTATTGGATTAAGCAAGGATCGTTTTCGGTGAAGAAACAGGGTTAAACTAGCGGTATAATATCGTTTTCGGAAAACGTTATAACGGTAGATGGAAAAAGGCTGTTATATGGGTTATGGAACTTATAAAAAAGATAGAATATAGCAGTACCGCTAAAATAGTAATTTTTATATGGCAATTATAAATGTATTGTTATTTAATAAAACATAACGGTACCATAATGATGCAGTAACAGAAAATTTTGATACCTAAAGGTTATGATATCAAAATATTTCGGTATGACGTCATACCTTTTACTGTTTAAACCGAAATAATTTCTGTACTACAATCCCTGATGATATAAGTAAATAGTTGTAAGAGGACAGGGCTCATATAAGTAGAAGACTATCTTTAGCTGTAATTTTTCTTTGAAAACAAGATAACAAAAAATATCTTATCAAAAATATAATTATTTCAAGAATGACTTCCGTTTTAACCACACTTACATGGGGTCCAACTCCATTCAACAGAGAGTAACAAAAAGGGTATGACAAGCCGAAAGGCGGTCCTGGTTCTCATGAAACTGAACAACTTTCTCCATGAAACAAGGGACGATATACTTAAAAAAAAATTACCTTCCTTACAAAGTTGCCAATTAGATGGTTAATATACTATAGGATATAATTTTTTTTTTATATCACAACGTATATTGCATAGGGAAAGTTGTTCAGTTTCATTAGTTCCTTGACGTCTTTTCGGCTTGTAACACCTTTTTTGTTACTCCTTGTATGAACGTCCCGTCGTTATATATACATGAAGAATAAAATTTCACTGCTAGACATGGGCCTCCCCTATAGGGGGGTATTTACATACTCACCACACTTGGCAGTATGATTGGCGATCGCAGTTTAAGGTGTTACATTCACAGGGAATGCTGCTGCCCGTTCACTAGACGAACTTATCCCTTTATCGCTTTTTACAACACCCACGGGTAGAATTAGGATGATGCTTTTCCAATCCTTTTTAACATAATCGTTACACAACGTTACAAAAACACCGTCACAACACGTAAATAGCTTTGCAGGTTTTGTTCCACTGGCATGAATATAACATAACAGCCAATATCGATTTCCGCTTTGTGTCATACGAGTAGTGCCAGATGGTTGAATTGCGTAGTAGGGATAGCGTTCGATGTTATATTCATACCAAGCAATTGTGTTTACTATATGTATAGGGTTAAATTTTACTAGTGACTGATACTGAAAACAGAGAACGGGCCGGTGATAAGGAACAACTTTTTCCAAGGAACATAAGGCAAAATTTCAATTTTTTTTTTTCATACAAATATGCTATGGTGTGTTACGGTTCGTAACGGATGCGTCTGTCAAACGACTTGACACACAGCGACGGACGATAAGTGGGAGAACCGCCTTACATAAACGTATTGAGCACTTGACTGTCGATCGTAATTACTGAATAAGCTCGTTACAAATCAAGATTTATTGCACATAAATGAAAATAACATTTGTATTTTTTGCAGGGGTAGGGACTTGAACTCGTGACCACGCCTCGACTGTCACCACCAAATTTTGAATATCTCGATGCTCTTCTCAAACCGACAATTAAAGGGCTTTTTTCAGTTACTTAGTGAATAACTGCATTTTTTTAAAATAATAATACATTACAGATGAATTATGAACCTGTATTCGTGTGTAATAAACAGTTTTTACTTACTTACTTACTATAAGCACATCTAACACATACCTAAGTATACTCAAAAGAAGACGAAGTACCGATCTGATTTGGTCGCCGGCACGTTCACCCATAAACCTCCGGCAAGATGGTATCGCACCTTCCGAGAGCCTGATTAATCTTCTCATTGATTCCGAAAGGGTTCTCACGGACGTGGGAATAAATGTTACACGCTGGCGCTTTCTATGACACCAGGTAGGTATAGAAACATGCTAATGTTACCTTGGAGACATTACTTGGCTAAAGAAGCTTGATTTTGGATAGGTATATTGTTAAATCATTTGTTCACTGAAAAAAACAGTGCCGTGTGATGCCGGCTTAGAATAGCATCAACCCATTTCTTACCCTTGGGAGTCGTAAGAGGCGACTAAGGGACTCGAGGGACTAAGGTGTGTATTGCAATTTTAGGCGATGGGCTGACAACCTGATACTATGGCGATGCACAATTTTCGGAATGACCCTCAAATATTTATCAGACGTGGCGTAAATGTCCGTTTTGCGGCCGTTTGCGCTCTGCCTTCCCCGCAAGGGATAAAGGCGTGGTGTGTGTATGTATGTGGGAGAATACGTTTTTAAAATACAAAATTTTATTAATTCTATTATAAAAATTTATTACTATAAATTTAAAGAGTATTTTTTGGTCAAAAGAATATGATTACAACACAGAAGAAGTTGTTAAACAACACGCGCAGTCTTTCTGACGCGCACGTGTTCCCGCCGCCTACCTGACGTCAGTTGTTTACGCCGCATTATAAAAGAGCCGTACTGGCCTATCGACAGATCAGAAGTTGTCCGACTGCGGACACGGCACGTTGTGGAGTGCTCTGAACTGTCATACACTTTTGCTGTCACTTTGTCAGTTGTCAGGTATGTAACTAATTAATAAAATAATTACTGATTATTTAATTTTGTTGTGTATTCATTGGTAAAATTAATTAGCTTTTATTTCTGAAATATAATTCGTCTTTTAATAAATAATGATTATTCCTACCACATTTCTTTTTCATGTTATTATTCCTGTTGAATCCCACATCAGAAGTGGGATTCAACAGGAATAACGACTTTCAGTCTCAGTAGTGCGCATACTAAAGTATTCTACTACTTTGAGTTGCTTGTCATGGTTCTGAACTTCATACTGACGCCAGTTCCTCTGGGTTTGGGGCTGTACTCTTTCAGAAGCATGACAAGCAACTCAAAGTAGTAGAATACTTTAGTATGCGCACTACTGAGACTGAAAGTCGTTATCATTCTTACGAATTAGAGACGTTAGCTGTCGTTAGAGCCATTAAACACTTTCGTCACTATTTACTCGGCAGACAGTTCAAAGTAGTAACAGACTACAACTCTCTAAAAGCCTCGCGTAATAAAAAAAGAACTACTTCCCCGAGTTCATAGATGGTGAGCATACTTACAGTCATTCGATTTTGAGATAGAATATCGTAAAGGAGAAAGAATACCTCATGCTGATTTTTTTTGTCGTAATCCCACAAACCTTAACATAAATAATGTACAGAATTATAGTCAATGGCTAGAAGTAGAGCAAAATAATGACACGGAGACAAAAGACATAATGCAATCCATTAAAGACGGCAGTATTGATAAAGACATAGCAGCTTCTTATGAAATAAAAAATGGATTATTGTATAAAATTTTTACCACCAAAGACAAAAAAACAAAAAAATGCTTATTTGTTCCTAAAAGTTATCGCTGGCACATAATACAACTTTATCATGACGCGCTAAAACATTTTGGTTGGGAAAAAACATTAGAAAAGATCCGCGAACAATTTTGGTTCCCGAATATGAGTAAATGTACACGTAAATATGTTGAGAGCTGTTTAACTTGTCAGGTTAACAAAAGTCAATCTGGAGCTCGACAGATTTCTTTACATCCAATTGATAAGCCCCCTGTGCCTTTCCATACCGTTCATATGGATACCACTGGCAAGTTGAGCGGCACCAAACCTACCAAACAATACGCAATCGTGTTTATTGACGGTTTTTCCAAATTTTGCTATTTAAAACCTGTAAACAATCTTACTGCGGTGGCTACTGTCAATTGCTTAAAGGACTTTATCTACACTCGTCTCATAATGTTCGAATTATGAATTCGAAAACAGATGCATAATGACCTACTTTATGCATTCTGCCTATAAAAACTAGGGTTTGCTATAAATTACAGAAGCGTAATGACTTAATGACAAAACTCTTAATACGATAAAGTTGAGAAATGAAACGAAGTTTTTTTTTCCAATACTCAAATCGCTATCTTCCGCCGCACCTGACAGTTGTTGTTGTACGGTAATTTTTCGGATGTTGTTTAGTTGTTTTAAAAGATTTTTGTTCTGTTGTTGTTGAGATGTTGTTCAGATGTTGTTCAGTTGTTGTTCAGATGTTGATTAGTTGTTGTTCAGATGTTTTCCGATGTTGTTCAGTTGTTGTTCAGTTGTTGTTCAGTGTTGTTCAGTTGTTGTTCAGTTGTTGTTCAGTTGTTGTTGAGACTCGACATCTAAACACCTGTTAGTAAAGAATCTTCAAAAATTCATATCAAGCCATATTACGTTCTCGTATTGAATTTGACCATGTATCGGGCCTTGCAATCGCCGGTGCGGACGTTTGGAAAAGTGTTCAACTGAGTTTATTTTTTAGAGTGTAGATAAAATAGTGTATGCAACTGCATATAATTAGGCATTAGAATGCTCGTGTCAATCTAATGCCTGCCTCGTGTGATAAACAGACACTCGCATTCTAATGACCCCCATTATATGACAGTTGCATAAACTACTATTATCTATAATTTTGGAACCCCTAAACGGATAGTTTGTGATCAAGCTGCTTCCTACACCGGCAAAGAGTTAAAAAACTTTTGTGATCGTTGGTCTATTGAGTTGCATTTTATTGCAAGTGGCGTAAGTCGTGCAAATGGGCAGGTGGAACGGATGATGAAAGTTCTAACCAACTGTTTCACTATTGTTGAAAACACTTCTAAGAGGAGTTGGAAAGATGCTGTCGGGGAAGTACAACTTGCTATAAATAGTACTTTCAACAAAAGAACTGGCCGCACACCTTTCCAACTTCTCATGGGTTGTGATCAGTCACCTCCAGCCATATCTGCTTTATTGCATGATGTGGAACGCTTGGATATTGATATTTGCCGTAAAGAATCGAAACAAAGGATAGACCTGAAAAGTCTGAGTATGAAAGAGCAGTTCGATAAAAACAAAGCTAAAGTCATCCCATTTAAAGTCGGCGATGTGGTTTTGATAAAACAAAATCCACGTACTATTAACAAACTTAATAGCAAATATCGTGGTCCATGCGTTATAACTCAAGTGAACAACAATGACAGATACACTATTAAAGTTTATGAGACCGGTAATGAACTGTATGTATCACACGATAATTTACGTTTAGTAAGTCCTAACGTGGGGTGTGAACTCATCGATTCTTTAAATGATAAGTGATTTATGTATGTAGATTTTTAAATCTTTGTTAGCATTTAGTGAGAGTTATCAAGAATCTTGCATACATGATGGGTGTCTGGCCAGCTCTTGTTTTGTATGCGTGATTTTTGGTAACAATAATTATGTAAAATAGCCATGTGATTTGGCATGCAGAGTCATGTGATTTGACTCTTATGTTTTTACTGCTGCCATGAGATTTGGCGTTTTTAGTCATGAGATTTGACTGCCAGTAGAAACTATGTTCAATTTCATTAGCCATGTGATTTGGTTATTGGTCATATGATTTGGCCGTGGTCATGTGATTTGACCCTTACATCGTATGATTTGGTTAATACGATTATGAGAGCTGTTTATATATTTTTTACTATTTTAAGGAAATAGTTGCCATGTGATTTGGTTTAATATCCTTTATTTTCTTACTTAAAATAATAAGATTTGATTTTAATTATAAAATTATATTTATTTTGATGTTATATTGGCGAGCCTATCGGCTGCACGTCAGGATGGTCGTGTGGGAGAATACGTTTTTAAAATACAAAATTTGATTAATTCTTTTATAAAAATTTATTACTAAAAATTCAAAAGAGTATTTTTTGGTCAAAAGAATATGATTACAACACAGAAGAAGTTGTTAAACAACACGCGCAGTCTTTCTGACGCGCACGTGTTCCCGCCGCCTACCTGACGTCAGTTGTTTACGCCGCATTATAAAAGAGCCGTACGGCCTATCGACAGATCAGAAGTTGTCCGACTGCGGACACGGCACGTTGTGGAGTGCTCTGAACTGTCATACACTTTTGCTGTCACTTTGTCAGTTGTCAGGTATGTAACTAATTAATAAAATAATTACTGATTATTTAATTTTGTTGTGTATTCATTGGTAAAATTAATTAGCTTTTATTTCTGAAATATAATTCGTCTTTTAATAAATAATGATTATTCCTACCACATTTCTTTTTCATGTTATTATTCCTGTTGAATCCCACATGTATGTGTCTGTAAAAAACAGTGCATGACAATATATGTTTTAAGCACTTACAATAGCTTAGGATGTATTTTAAATAACAGTTATGTGACGACTAAAGATACTATGAAGATAACTTGTGCCAAGCACTGTATTTGTCAGTTAAAATGACGTAATAAGCGCCAACGCTGCGTCGAGCAGGCTTCATGTGCCGGTCGGCCCCTGCCCAGCATCCTGTGACAACATGCTGAGTTAGCGCGGGTTAGGTCGTCCGCATCACGCAGCAGCGTTGCTCTTGTATTTTGCCAAATCTAGCCCGCTCGACGCAGCGTTGGCGTTATTATCTTTAATACAAATGTCTTCCACGTGATTTTGGAGAAAAGATAATTGATCTCACCTTTACGAGTAGTACGTAAGATAGGTATAAGATAACAGCTTCGAATAGCATATCCTCATTTCTTTCCCGTGGATATCCTAAAAGACGAGGGACTTGAGGGTTACATGTGTTGTTTAATATTTAGTGTTGCTATGCTGGGGTAAGTTAGGTATTAATGACGGTCTATGAATGCGCCGCGATGCTCGCCCGCACGCATCGCTCTGGGCATATGTTGTCCCTTTCTCGCTCGCGGGGCGAGGGTGGCGGCGTGCGCGCGGGCCGCCTGGTAGGCGCCAAGCGGTGATTTCTGCACCGCACTATCAGTCACTCAAAACCGTTCGGACGGGAGGGTATCGCGTATTGTGCGGATTTCCCGCCACGCGTTTTGTGATGCCGCGTGTAATGGACGATTCAATTTGAGATCGCGCGTGTTGATGCATCGTATTATTGCGTTTCTCCTGGGTTGTACTGGAATGCCAGGCTTAGTGATTGTTGGATGTCTCGACGTCTTCCACGTGAGCGTCGCGTTGAATAGGCATCAGGTGGCCATATTGGCCCGCGTTTGTACGGCCCAAATTCGGGTTGGGTCACGCGTAATGACTAATATCAAAGTGGAATACGAACAGAAGCTGTGAGTGGTTTGAAGTGAATAACGCGCCAAGGCTGTAGTGGAATGCTGGGTGTCGATATCTTTTCCACCCAGCCCTGTAAGTACCAACGGAATCCCTATTTGATCCATTCCCTGAACTTCCTTTCTCCGTTGGGTATTTTATGCATTTGCGCCGGCACGTTGACTGTAAGTGTTAAACCTAGTTGTTTTAGTATAAAACTGTTTCTTCATGTTAATGGTGTGTTCCCTTTAGTCATATTTGTTGTACCATTATCATTGTGACTCCTTAGTACGAATTGCGGAATTCGTGGGGTGATATAATTTGGAGGTACTTACTTATAATCTAGTGCTTATACGTGTGACGTAACGCCAGATCGGCAGACGGTATTTACTACAGAATTGAGTTATGTAAAGGTCAGAACACATCATTTGCCAATTTCACTCAACTTAGTTAATTAAGTTAAATAGATTTAGGTTCACGTTTAATTCATAGTATGCGCTGCTATATTGTGCAGCGTATGCTATTTAGCGCTGTGTAACGCGGCCATTGTCTGCCTTCAGTTGAACTCCTGGTATTTTACTAGAAATTTACCTGTGTAAATCGCTTCCACTGCGGGAGTTTAGCTTGGAATTAGACAATTTTTGGTAGCAGAGCGTGGTTCAGAAAACCACTAGATTTAAGATTATTTTAGTATAAGATTTTTAATCTACCTACATAAAAAAAATATATTTATTGTGATTGTAGTGTGTGCCCTGTGTAGAATATCCTATCGGTAGGATCAGGGCCAATCAATTAGTGAATTGCTTGTTATTATCGTTGTGTTTACCCTGTGCGGATATCCTAACGGTAGGATCAGGGCCGATTGTCTATTATTTTTTTTTATTGTAAGGTTCGGTGTTACTTTGAGTTGGTACCATGGCTCCCACAATTACACAGCTTCAGGCAAAAATTAGAACGCACCTAATTTGGTTCGCGACTAAGCAGGCGATGGTCGGTCGCGGGGACCGAGAGGACGCACTCATCGCTTGTGCGCAACGGATTGACGAACGGGTCGCGGAGGTGTTGGATTGCCTCACTGGATGCGAGGAGTTATTTGATGGGACGCCTGATGAGGAGGTCAAACGAATGTGACCCAGTGCATGGAGATGGGGCAGGAGATCCAGCAGGCGGCTGCTGTGATCACCAGACGTAGAGCTGGGGAGCCGGACCCACCCCATGGTCCGCGGGGACCGGGGGTGCAAGTGCCCCTGCCGGCTGTGGCGATTCCGGTCTTCCACGGGGACTACACGGATTGGACCCGATTCCAGGATCTGTTTGACAGTGTGATTCATAACCGCACTGACTTGCAGCCGGCATATAAAATGGCACAATTGATGGCCAAGCTGCAAGGTGAGCCCCATGAGCTGGTAAAGCATCTACCAGTCGATGATGCAAGTTACGAGACGGCTCGCGGTTTGCTGATCGAGAGATACAGCAACAAACGTCTCATGATTGACCAACTCCTGGAACAGTGGCTCACCGTGCCGACCATCACACGAGGGACGGACCTCAGGGCCAAGGTCCTCAACCCTGTCTGCGTTGCAGTGAACGCTCTTGAGAGACAGGGGATGCCGGTGTCAGGCTATGATTATATCCTGGTCCACACGTTGTTGCGCCGCCTGCCGAGCGACATGGCCGCTCGTTTTGAACAGTCGCACGGAGGTAAGACATCTGATTACCTCCCGACCTTCGAGGAGCTCAAGTCTTTCCTCGAGGCCGAGTGCAGGCGGGTAGATGCCCAATTTGGAGAGTCGCCTCACGCGGAGTCTGCGGCCGCTCGCCGCCCGGAACGGCCGGGTGCACAGGCGCGAGACGGTAAGAGTAGGCCACCCAGGCGATACAATGTCGCTAATTTGGAATCGAGGTGTGCCTACTGCAGAGAGGCGGGGCATCAGGTGACTGCGTGTGAGGAGTTCGCTGCACAGCGGGTGCAGAAACGTCGTGGTGTGGTGCAGCAACGGCGTTGGTGCTTTAGGTGTATGGGGCCGCATCAGGTGCGAGAGTGCCCATCAAGCACCAACTGCAGGTACTGCCAGGGTGCCCACCATCAGCTACTATGCATGAACCGCAGCGGAGATTACGGAGGCAGAGCTGACGCGGGTCAGCGGACGGAGTCTGCCCTACCTAGACGGGAGCAACGCTCCCCACCCCCTCCAAGGAGGAGTCCTCTTCCACCAGGGTTTCAGGGACGAGGCCAGGGACATCAGCAGGTGATGCCCCCTTCACCACGCGCGAGACAGTCACCACCTCGGCAGCAGGTGCCGGAACGGGGTAGGTGGTCACAGGTCCAAGGTCAGGGGCACCCATCACAGATACGTGATGCTACGGGCGGGTGCCAACACCAGGGCCGGTACATGCAGTACTCGGCGGGTCTGAACAACATGGTGAGTTTCCATGACCCACGCATGCCTCTCCCCTTGGCTGAGCACCCGCGGCTACAGGCGCGTCCACGGTACGCGCGCCTGCCGCAGGGTTACTATAGGCTGCCAGCCATGGCGTACAGGACCAGAGGTCCCTATCAGCAGGAGTGGGACCCACTCGAAGGTGTACGGAGAGAGGGGACCCCCCCGCAGGACGCGGACACTCCGCGCTTAGATTCCTGCTAGGTAATCGCCGCCTACACGCCAGCTTCGGCCCCCCGGCCAATTACGGTATTGTTGCCTACGGCAATGATTTGGGTATGGGGATACGGTGGCCGCAGCATACAGGTAAGAGCCTTGTTAGATACAGGGGCTCAGGGTTGTATTGTGTCTAGTAAGCTGGTGAGTAGGCTACGCTTAAATATAAGGCCCACAACGGATGGGGCTGTAGGTATTGGAGGTGTAGATGTGCCTGACGTTCGGGGTCAGGTGAACTTCGAGTTTACATTAGGTTATACAGGTACAGGGGTCAGCTATCATGCCTCAGCAGTGGTGCTGGATGAAGTGGTAGGGAAACTTCCTCAGGTTCGGTTACCGTCAACGGTACGAGGGTTAACCACAGGCTTAGAGTTAGCTGATCCTGAATTTGATACTCCTGGTACGGTGGACGTTCTCCTCGGGTCAGACGTCCTCGGGAGATTCTGGTGTGGCAGAAAACGGGTACTTCAGCAAACTGGTTTAGTGGCCGTTGATACCACAGGGGGGTATGTTATTTTTGGCCCAGTTTGGAGACCTCAGGACCTACCAGAGGGCGATACGGTTCTCTATGGTAGTGTGTTGTCGGAGGTGCTGCAGAGGTTTTGGGAGTCTGAGGAGCCACCCACAGCGGATAGACGGAAGCCAGAGGATGACGAGTGCGAGCTGTTCTATCAGTACAACACTGCACGAAGTTCGTCAGGTAGGTTTGTTACCAGGCTGCCATTTCTCCCAAACCGCCCCTCCTTAGGTAGTTCGCGACAGATCGCGGAACGGAGACTACTGGCTATGGAGAGAAGGATGAAGCGAGATGCAGCACTTCGGCAGAAGTATATCGAATTCATGAGGGAGTACCTAGAGTTAGGCCACATGTCGGTGTCCAGCATAGATTGGAGGTGTGTCGAGCATTACTATATACCACACCTGGCTGTTTTGAAGTCACCGGAGGCGAAGATACGGGTAGTGTTTGACGGTTCTGCTCCTACATCGAATGGTGTGTCTGTGAACCAGTGTCTGCACGCGGGTCCCAAGTTGAACCGGGACATTGTGGACATCCTCACAGATTTTCGGTTGCACCAAGTAGCGTTCGTCGCAGACGTCAAAATGATGTTTCGCCAAACAATTATACACCCGGATGACCGTCGGTACCAGCTGATTTTGTGGCGTGAGAGCCCTGACGAGCCGATGGTCACTTATGAGCTTAACACGGTAACGTATGGTCTGAAGCCAAGTCCGTTTTTGGCAGTACGCACGCTGCGAGAGTTGGCCGCACAGGAAAGGGTAAGATTCCCTCGAGCCGCAGCAGTACTGGATCGCGACGTCTACGTGGATGACATCTGCACGGGTGCAGATAGCGTGCAACAAGCACTGCTACTACGAGACGAGCTGATCGCGATCAT
This sequence comes from Tuta absoluta, assembly GCA_027580185.1. Classification (NCBI taxonomy): domain Eukaryota; kingdom Metazoa; phylum Arthropoda; class Insecta; order Lepidoptera; family Gelechiidae; genus Tuta; species Tuta absoluta. The sequence goes on from JAQAHW010000020.1 coordinate 545,766, forward strand.
GGAATCAGGAGGTTATGAGTTGCGGAAATGGCTGTCCAGCTGTCCAGAGCTCCTGGCCGGGTTGCCAGGTGAGTTCCAGCAGGACCCGCACCTTTTCGAGAACCCGGACAATCCAAATACGTTGAGCATCCTAGGGGTGCAATATAGGCCAACGCATGATGTCTTTACGTATCAGATCGAGCCAGACCTTTTGCAGAAGACTTGGACGAAGCGTTCGGTATTATCGACGATCGCCAGAACTTTCGATCCTAACGGGTGGATCGCACCGGTGACGTTCATGGCGAAGTGCTTCTTGCAAAGGTTGTGGATAGCAAACTTGGGTTGGGACGACCAGCTCTCCGGAGAGCTGTTGAATGATTGGACCAAGTTTGTGACCACCTTACCAGGGATCGTACGCATCGCCATACCTCGCAAGTTGCTCCCATCGGTGGGATGTAAGGTTACCCTACATGGGTTTTGTGATGCCTCGGAGCGAGGGTACGCGGCAGCTGTCTATTTGCGGACAGTCAGTTCAACGGGAACTGTAGACGTGCGTCTAGTTATGGCCAAGAGTAAGGTGGCTCCGGTTAGGACAAGATGGACCATTCCAAAGTTGGAATTGGCGGGAGCAGCGCTTCTCACGCGCTTGCTACATTATGTCGCTAGTAATCTACGCGGTACCATCAATTTGGATGAAACGGTGTACGCATGGACCGACAGTAGGATAGTTCTGTGCTGGTTACAGACGTCGGTACATACTCTTGAGGTTTTCATGGCAAATCGGGTGTCACAGATTAAAGGATCGGAAACTCCGTTGGTATGGAGACACGTACCGGGAGAACAGAACCCAGCGGACTGCGCCTCACGGGGATGTAGGGCCCCTGATTTGGTAGGTCACTCACTGTGGTGGGGACCTCAGGGGCTGACTGAGTCACCTGAGAGATGGCCATACAATGAGTGCGGGTCGCCGCTTGGGCCACCTGATCGAGGTTTGCGAGTGAACGTAGGGCAGATCGTACCTAAGCCTAGTGCGGCTTTCTTGCTGGAACGATACAGCTCCCTCGACAAACTTCTAGGGGTGACAGGTTGGATCAAACGGTTCGTGAACAACTGTAGAAAACCTCAAGCAGAACGGAACTTGGCACCTGTCCTCTCGCCTGCGGAGCGGAATGCGGCTCTAAGTTTATTGGTTAGGGTCGTCCAGGCGGAACATTTTGAGGAAGAGGCCAGGCTGCTCAGGGATGGCCGTGGAAAGCTGAAGGGAGGTCTTGTGCGCCTCAACCCGTTCGTGGACGAGCATGGAATGCTCCGGGTTGGAGGTAGACTTCGGAACGCTAACCTGCCCTTTTCAGCACGGCATCCGCTGTTACTCCCAAAGAAGGGACCTTTGGTAGAACTTATAGTTAGGGATCGTCACCAGAAAAACTCGCATGCGGGCTGCAATGCACTTTTGGCTATTCTGCAGCGCGAGTTTTGGATCTTGTTTGGACGACGTACGGTACGGAGCATTGTGTTTCGGTGCTTGCCTTGCTATCGGTTGAAGGCAGCCACAATGCAACCTCAGATGGGAGACCTCCCACCGGACCGGGTGACGGAAGCCTGGACGTTTGCGGGTGTGGGAACGGACTTTGCGGGGCCTTTTATGGTAAAGGCATCACGCCTTCGCAACGCGAAGTCAATCAAGGCGTATTTGTGCGTGTTTGTGTGCCTAGCAACCAAGGCCGTCCACTTGGAACTCGTGGCCGATCTCACTACGGAGGCTTTCTTAGCAGCTTTAGATAGATTTGTGTCGCGAAGAGGGCGACCAGCGCTGATCAGGTCGGACTGTGGTACCAACTTTAAGGGCGCTGATCGATGTATGAAAGAAATTATAACGTTTTTATCGGAAAACGAGGAAGCTATCGGCACGAGCCTCTCCCGTCAGGGCATTAACTGGGTGTTCGATCCACCAGGATGCCCCCACTGGGGTGGTATATTTGAAGCGGTTGTAAAGTCCGCTAAGACGCATTTGATGCGCGTTATAGGTTTAACGATATTAACCTTTGAGGAGCTAGCGACCGTGTTTTGTAAAATTGAGGCCGTTCTCAATTCACGTCCTTTGTGTCCGCTTAGCTCAGATCCGAATGATCTGGAGGCCCTGACACCAGGGCATTTCTTAATTGGCCGACCACTTAACGCCTTGCCAGAGTACCCCTACACAGAGGTCAGTAGCAATCGTTTGACGCGTTATGAGTTGCTGCAGCAAATGTCTCAGAATTTTTGGAAGCGATGGTCGCTTGAGTATTTGCACATTCTGCAGCAACGCCTTAAGTGGACGGACAGAACTGAACCCCCTCGCATCGGAGATCTCGTTCTGGTTAAGGATGCCAACCTGCCGCCACTGCGATGGCGCAGAGGGCGCATTCTCAACTTGTTCCCAGGTAGTGATGGCACTCCTCGAGTCGCGACAGTTCTGGTAGGGGATTCAGTTCTTAAGCGAGCAATAGCAACGCTATCTCGTCTCCCCAGTAGTGAATAGGCCTAAGGGATTCGGCCTAGGGCGGGTGAATGTTTAATATTTAGTGTTGCTATGCTGGGGTAAGTTAGGTATTAATGACGGTCTATGAATGCGCCGCGATGCTCGCCCGCAAGCATCGCTCTGGGCATATGTTGTCCCTTTCTCGCTCGCGGGGCGAGGGTGGCGGCGTGTGCGCGGGCCGCCTGGTAGGCGCCAAGCGGTGATTTCTGCACCGCACTATCAGTCACTCAAAACCGTTCGGACGGGAGGGTATCGCGTATTGTGCGGATTTCCCGCCACGCGTTTTGTGATGCCGCGTGTAATGGACGATTCAATTTGAGATCGCGCGTGTTGATGCATCGTATTATTGCGTTTCTCCTGGGTTGTACTGGAATGCCAGGCTTAGTGATTGTTGGATGTCTCGACGTCTTCCACGTGAGCGTCGCGTTGAATAGGCATCAGGTGGCCATATTGGCCCGCGTTTGTACGGCCCAAATTCGGGTTGGGTCACGCGTAATGACTAATATCAAAGTGGAATACGAACAGAAGCTGTGAGTGGTTTGAAGTGAATAACGCGCCAAGGCTGTAGTGGAATGCTGGGTGTCGATATCTTTTCCACCCAGCCCTGTAAGTACCAACGGAATCCCTATTTGATCCATTCCCTGAACTTCCTTTCTCCGTTGGGTATTTTATGCATTTGCGCCGGCACGTTGACTGTAAGTGTTAAACCTAGTTGTTTTAGTATAAAACTGTTTCTTCATGTTAATGGTGTGTTCCCTTTAGTCATATTTGTTGTACCATTATCATTGTGACTCCTTAGTACGAATTGCGGAATTCGTGGGGTGATATAATTTGGAGGTACTTACTTATAATCTAGTGCTTATACGTGTGACGTAACGCCAGATCGGCAGACGGTATTTACTACAGAATTGAGTTATGTAAAGGTCAGAACACATCATTTGCCAATTTCACTCAACTTAGTTAATTAAGTTAAATAGATTTAGGTTCACGTTTAATTCATAGTATGCGCTGCTATATTGTGCAGCGTATGCTATTTAGCGCTGCGTAACGCGGCCATTGTCTGCCTTCAGTTGAACTCCTGGTATTTTACTAGAAATTTACCTGTGTAAATCGCTTCCACTGCGGGAGTTTAGCTTGGAATTAGACATGTGTATTGCAATTTTAGGCGATGGGCTTACATCCTGTCACTGTAGCGATACAAAATCTCTGAACGACCCTGAAATGTTTATCAGACGTGGCGTAAATGTTTGTTTTTTACAACTGTTTACGCTTTGGCTACCCTGCAAGGGATGATATGTTTATATCTGTATGTAGGTATACTCAGTATAGTTATATAATAGCAAACCTTGGTGCGGTGTAATCACTCACGGTTACAATGATGGAGGGACCTCTACTCTGCAGATGCGGGGGTGTGTGGTGTATCTTTATTTTATTGATGAATCAGAAAGAAAACTTACAGTCGCGAAGGAAATAAGCTATTTTCAGTTTTAAAGACATTTCACGCAATACAACATCGATTAAATGCTCTTAATACGGCCGACGTAGCACAGTGCTAGTACAACTAGTAGCGATGCAAAGATTCCATGTTCGAATCCCGGTGGGGCACTCACAAAGTTGATATTTATTTAAGTTTGTTCTCAGTCATGTTAGGACATTGCAGGCTACCTGATTGTCCGAAAAGTAAGATAGTTCCGTGCTTCGGACGGCACGTTAAGCCGTCGGACCCGCTTGCTGTCTATGATTACTTAGACGGCGGTCGTTACACAACCATGTTAGAAGCCTACTACTAGTAGCAGGCGGTTGAAAAACTCTGACACCAGAGTTCGTCTGGACGTTGGACAACTCGGTGTTTCACATGAAAATAAAATTGAATGTTTTATTTTTTTTAATACTAAATGAATGACGAGTAAGTAAGCATTATACACTATCATGTATTAACAATAGACTGGAAGTTAAGCAAGCAAAAGTGGCAGTGGGCTGATCATAGAAAGTCGTAGAACCGATGGACGGTAGAACAAGCGGATTATCAAAGGAGGCTATGCCTCTGCAAGCGTAGCGTTTTACGCCCTCCGGCTAAATGGAAGCTGCTGGAAGAGATTTCTTTTAAGAAATAAGTAGTACCTGTTGTGTTGTTTTTCTTTAATGTAATTGTTCTGTGTTTTATCTTGTGTACAATAAAAAAAAAAAAAAAAAAAAGAAATATCTTTATTTCAGGTCATAAACCCATAAACTTAACGGTACTACATTTAAAATTATGGTATCATGGATTAGAATGGTTTTAGTTATTTTACTACATGTCACACTTACTTAAGTTTATAAATATTTTCTATCTTTCTTCTAATACAATGTCACCCTTTTTTAAACAGTTAAATAAAAAATAAATAAAATAAATGGACCGATGTCTTTAGAAGGGCGGCTGGTAGCGACTGGATGGCAAAAACTAGAGATCGTGCCTTATGGCGTAGTCTGGGGGAGGCCTACGTCCAGCAGTGGAATGCTATAGGCTGATACAATTAACAATACCGCCGACTTGATCAGTAAGGTCCTTTTACCTAATTTGTGGCACCATGAAGTATATTATGTGTAAAATAAGTTTTACGTCTTACAGTTAGCCCGTTTCTAAAGGACATTTTTATAACTAGACTCGATTTCCGCCCAGAGGTTTCACCCGCTGCCAGTCATTTTCCTGCGGTTAAAAGTAACCTATGTGTTATTTCAGGCTATACTCTATCTGTGTTCCAAATTTCATCCAAATCGGTCAAGCCGTTTGAGCGTGAAGAGGAAATAAACATACACACACACAGAAATTCTCAGATTTATAATATTAGTTCAGATTAGTACGGATTTATACCATATGGTTAAACAATAAACACTTCGAACTTTGAACTTTGGACTGACAATTAACCATTATAACCTCAAAGTTTCATTCATCAATTAATTTTAATTAGTATCATCAGTTCTGCTCTCTGCTAACAGAATCCATAATCATTATCTAATTAGCGGTGTCGAAACTTACACAAGCCTCAATTAAAACATTATGACCCGGTATAGTTCGCAAACATTGCACCACACGATGCAAATTTAATGTGTTGACTCACAATGTATCAGCGTACCATTATAAGCCAATTATTAACATTGAGCTTTATGACTTTCAAAAGTAAAAGTTAAATAAGGACAAAGGAATCATCCCTTCCATATTACTACCTTCTTTTGTTTAAGTAAATTGACGACAGATTTTGTTTGTAAAAGGTATTGGCATAGGTATGATTGCAATGGCAACAATTATGCTATGCTAAGATAGTATTTTGACATAATATAATTATGTTGAACGTCAGACGGCCGATGTGGCGCAGTGGTAGTGCGACTGCCTGCGACGCAAAGGTTCCGGGTTCGTTCTCGGTGGGACAAATACAATGTTGATATTTATCGGTTTGTGAATTTGCTCCCGGTCTGGTTAGGACATTGCAGGGTGAACCACCTGATTGTCTGAAAGAGAAATGGTTTCGAGCTTCGGAGGGCACGTTAAGCCGTCGGTCCCGGTTGCTATCTATGCTTACTTAGACGGAGGTCGTTACACAACTATGTCAGAGGCCTACTACTTGTAGTAGGCGGTTGAAAAGCTCTGACAACAGGGTTCTTCGGGTCGTTGGACGACTCGCTGTCCCACACGAAAACAGAAGAGAGAGTACGTCACACAAGTGATAGTGACGCTGACACAGACAGAAAAAGAACTGGCTGAACATGAAACCGAAGTATCAATAAGCGACAATAAATAACTACAAAGATTATTTAAAACAGAAAAAGTATGTCCCAATTTGTGTTCTGCTTTCTTCATGGAACTCCATATTCTAGGTGAATTAAAAACTTCTTACACTAGTTCTTATAAATATATTTTTAATTTTACCGGTTTTGTTACAACATCATCAGGCAGTAATAAAACGGAACTAGTGTTAAATGTTTTTAATTTACCTAACACAAAAAAAGTATCGGCATAATTGGTTTAAATAAGCTATGTAAGCCGCCATTGCTTAAGCTCAGAGTTTATCAATTCTTTTAAAATCTTTGTGGCTAGTGATTGTCGCTTATTAAATAAAATAAAAATTAAATAAAAGTAAAATTAATTTAATAAATTGTTAACACATATATATTATACTCTAAGCTAAACAAATCAATAATTAAATAAACTATACATTCCCTGAAATCCCCCCCACCTCCGAGTAAACATACATTTGAAGAAATAAAAATTATGACTCCTCTCTCCTAAATTGCTGTGCCCAACAGGGTCCATGTGGTAGTTATATTAATTAACAATGATTACTTTATATATAACATTTACTGTAACACCTGTGCCTCATGGAATGCAATAAACATTTGAGTATTGAGTATCATACCTGGTTTGTTAGTGAATATTTTTCACAAAAGCGGCGCTGGAGTCGCTAAAACAAATAACAGCTGCAGACTTACAAGGTAAGTACATATGGTTCATACTAGCTACCTACTCGTATTTGCTTTTGCGAAAGCGGAATAACCTCCAAACTGCAATCTATTTGCAAGGTCCCGCTTTAGCCAGAGAATGTACAGGATGTATTCGTAAAGTAAACAATCTTATAAAATAAAAACTCATTAAGTAATTGTATCAGGCGTTACTTTGCGGAAGTCCATCTTGTTAGATAGAAAGGTATTTAGCTTCTTCCGCACTTATGATGGCTAGTAATGCAGCTAGTACATTACAGATCAATAAAAGCTCATTACTTAGACGGTTCCAAGTTTGATTCTTGACGGCTGATATGGCCAATGGTAATACAAATACCTGCAACGCAAAGGTTTCAGGTTTGATTACTCACAAAATTGATATTTATCACTTTGTGAATTTGTTCCTAGTCTGGTTAGGATATTGCAGGCTGAACCACTTGATGGACCGCATAGAAAGATGATTACGTGCTTCGGAGGGCACGTAAAGCCGTCGGTCGCGGTTGCTGTCTATGATTACTAAGACGGCGGTATTTGCAAAATCATGTGGGAGGTAGTAGGCGGTTGAAAAACTCTGAAACCAGGTTTCATCACGTCGTTGGACGACACGAAGAGAGAGACAGATTACTTAGATGTTGGCTGATCGTTTTTCAACCAAGTGAGAAGTTGGCGGTTGAAAAACTCTGAGGACCGGGTTCGTTGGCCACAACCACATCAGAGGCGTTGGTAAATTAGTAGATAATGCGTCGTAACTTTTTTTGTGCAACTGTCGGTCATACGTATAATAGTTTAAATCATAAACTAAGTTTTGCATGTCACAGACCTTGAGTGCCAAAAAGAATAAACATAAAAACAGATTGGTTTAAAATTACATGTGTTTAGATAATAGTTTTTCGGAATTCCTCTTCTTCTTATTTTCGCGTGGGACACCGAGTCGATTCTAGCTTTTCAACCGCCTTCGGAATTCGGAATTTGACAAGATTACGTAAGTTATCTTAACAAGATGTATAATGTATTCACTCACAAGCAGGAATTTTAAAATATCTAACACCACTATTGGGTTCACCCGGTGTCCTCAACGAAAAAAAAAACTTATGGTGATTCCACTTAGCAGTATCACCCTATATAGCAGCTTATAGGCCGGAAGGAAGACCTACTGCGCCTGCCTCGGCTCAGCGCTTCGGAGTGCACAGTTGCGCACATATGGGATCAACTGAACCTAGTATATAATCTAAGTGAATAAGCCCCTCTGCATTTTTGACTAGTCAAGTACGCTTTTAACTGTTACTACTAGTAACTGTGATTGATAACTAAACGACTGGAAAAGAAGAAGAACTAAAAATATATTATCGAGTGGCCCGATGGCGTAGCGAATAGTATCCCTGCCTGCTACGCCGAGGGTCGTGGGTTCGATCCCCACAAAACACATATTATTTGTTTAGTCCATTTTTAAGTATTTGTGTTTAGTCTGGGGTTTTTCTATGTATTTATAAAAAAGAAAGTATGTAAGTATTAATATCAGCTATCTTGTTCCCATAGTATAAGCTTTGCTTAGCTTGGGGCTAGATGGCCTGTGTGGTCCAGGATATTTATTTATTATTGAAACTCTTAAAACATTTATTTTCGATGCAACAGTGGGGGAAAAACGAAAAGCTTGTTGCAAATGGCTTCAGAAGCGACTGTGCATAATCACGCAAAAAAGAAAAAAAGACAAATAACTTTGACAACATACACACATGTCCCATCACACGGAAGTAGCGTAGTCAAGAAAGGCACCCAGTTTAATCCTAGTTTTCCTCCTCATTGCATTGCCGTGTGGCACCAAAGCATTTTAAAAGGTTGTTTACTTTTGTCGTAAGAGGCGACAAAGAGACTCGAGGGTTTTATGTGTATAACAATGGCTGAAACGGCCCTCAAATGTTTGTCAGACGTGACGATAGCGACCGTATTTAACAGCCGTTATCGCTCTGCCTACCCGCCTACCCTAATGTATATGTTAGTTTCATCAGCGAAACCATTTGCAAGAGTTGAGAGAACAATTTCGTTCAATCCTTTTAAGTTGAATGTTTACTAAAATAGTTTCCTTAGAAAATTCAAAGATAGTTCGTTTGGTCGATTCTCCCACTAGCCGTCCGTCGTTGTGTTTTTTTAACGCACCGTAACGCATGCTTCTGTCAGAAAAAAGGAAAAAGCGATTACTGAACAAATCTGGCTACGGTGCGTTACCGTTGCGTCTAGCCTGTCAAGTCGATTGACCCTCGTAAACGCACGGTAGCCGTATTTGTATGGGAATAAGATGTGAAACCGCAATTTTGTCTTGTCTGACAGCCGCATCAAAAAAACGCAGCGACGGATGCCAGGTGGGAGAGAACAGCCTTACTGCAGATCCAGTTACAAAGTTTCAGAACTAATCCGCTCTATGCACATAACAACGCAGTTTCACTTAAAGTTTTCGCCTTTAGCTTAAAATCTCGTTCGATTATCAGATTTCTGCACGAGAGCCAAGAAAAACACGAGACTATCTATGAATGCAGAACCATTACTTGTCAAGTAGAAAAATACCCCTTTGATGTCAAATAACTGTTCTCTAACCGCGCTCCCACAGCAGTACGAGACAATGAAATTGATATTTGGTAGTTTTTGGAAAAGATTTCTTAACGGGCCTACTTCCATGAAGTGAGGTGAAAACGAGCTACGAGAATGCATTTTATGCATAATCTAAGGCACATCACTGTCAACAAAATTTTGTTTTTTAATCTTCAAGATATGAGGAATACGCCAGGGCAGCGCAAAATCTCATTTTATATTTAATTACGGAGAAATTAAAATTTGAAGTTACCTCTATTTTTCAGTGATGAAGCGTGGCGTAAGAGATTTCCTCCGCCAGTGCTAATCGAACTGTATTGATCTTAGTATGATTATTAATGGCAATTTCACGTTGAACCCGCCCGGGCGGTTATTTTTTGACAAAACGTCTTAGTTATTATGAAATTTAGCAAAACACTTACTGTTTCCGGCTGATTTCCTTGGGAATAAAAGGTTTTTGTTTTGATGTGTTTCCTCTGCTGTCAAAACTGACGTGGAATTGATCATAGATAAACGGAATATGATGCAGACGCGACACACACTACATTTGTTCGATATTTTGACCGTGAAAAATTATTGTAGCTAGAATTATGCCGTAAAATATATCAACTATCTACATAACGGCATTCTATCCGCTATGGATAATTTTGCCAATGTCAATACTACGTTAATTGATACATCGAACGAAACGCAAAATATGAACCGATTAGACGTAGGTATTAAACATTTTTTTACGATCAAATAATAGGATGACGTGGTTGTTAGTGCAGATTAGTATGAAGTAGTAAGGTTCGATTTATATGCAACACTAGACGGCGGCACGGCGGCACAAAAGCAGTTTTTTAACCGCGGCGGAAATTTTTAATTGTAAATATGGAGCGCTGCGCATACGGTCACCACCAACCACAGTTTTAGGATAAATTATAAGAAAGCAAGGATAATAATTATGTACATGTACTTACGTACATACATACACATATCACGCCCATATCTCTTGCAACTTGCGTACCTAGTATACAAAAGTATTATTTATGTTGTAAAAGATTTTTGTCAGATTTCAGTTCAAGAGTGGGATCAATTGATTCGGAAAGTTTTTAGTGTTATGGGGTAGAAGGGTTAGAAGGGTTCTAGAGTGGCACTGGGTCAAGATGTTCATGCTAGGGTAACACTGGGTTGAAAGGTTCTAGACTTATACCTAGCTGGAAAGTCCTAGAGTGTCACAGAACAAAATGCCAATACTAATGTTAAAATTTCGGGAAAGTCGAGAGTATCATTATATTAAAGGTTGTGGTCACCCTGGTTCGTTGGTAACACCGAAATATACCAAACATTGTATAGGGCTATAAATCCCTTTTCTAAAAATATTAATTTCAAGACCAAAAATTACAGGATTATCCAGATAGGAATGGATTAAAAACCTTAGACAAAAAAACAATTAGAAGCACCTCCGATTTTAAAATTTTCTTACTTACTTTAATAGATATCACCAAAATGTATGATAATTTTTAACTATGAAGCAATTCAACTGGTGTCGGTGATTAAAGGAAAAAGATTGTTAAAGGTGTTCGAAGGTTTGAAAATTTTAAGGCATGCGGCTCTGTGTATGTCTGATGGTCAACAAATATTGTTCAAAACGTAATGAACGGTGCGAGAATGCGACCGCTATATATTATCATATCATACTCGAATATATAATGGCCGTCGCTAATTGGTTTTTGCTATTTATATTTTGAACTTACATCTATGTATACTGACTGATTTATGCAATAAACGTTTAAAATTGAAATTTAAATTTAACAGTATTAGTTGCGCTTAAGGTGCACGCAATGACGAAAATGACAAAGAAATATCCAAAAAAAGTTTCTTAATGTCGAAGTTCGCAAAAAAATGTACAATACCAGGATGGACAAAAACGAAACAAAAATATGTTCGCGCAAAGTGCGTAACATGATACTGGCCACTTGCATTTTTAAACCTGAACTAATAAGTTGGCTTTATTTAGTTTAATGACTTTGCTTCTTCTGTAATAACGTTAAACTAAAAAGTTGTAAATATGATTTGAGATGTTAAGAAGATAAGTGTTTTGTGAACTGATTAAGCCCTTATTTTTAGATGAATTCTTTTTTTTTATTTTTTTTTATTAGTGTTGGGTTTGCTCTTGACTCTAGTCTAGGTCATAGGACAGAGACAGAGTCTAAGATGGAGCGAGCTCACCCAGAAGAAGCCTGTCAAGGCACTGGCACTCCCACACACTGACGGAACGCAGCAAGCTACTTGGCGCCAGACTTCGGTGGGATGGTGGTCGCGAGCCAGGCGGCCCCTTACGGAGCCTTCCACCGCTTATTGGGATCGTTCAGCCGGACTTATCCACAGGCAAGCCTGTGTTGCCGTTGCCCGGGGTGGACCGCTAGGAGGTAGATCCCATACCACCCCAAAATTTTAGATGAAAGTGTAAGAATAACAAACAAACAGACAGTACAGTTTATAGAGTTCATAATTAATATGGATACTATGCGTTCAGCTAAGTCTTGGCGAATGGTTCAGCTTATTTCAAAATATGGTCCTTATAATATAATGTAGGTTAATATTCCTTCCAAGTTATAATATCAACTTTGTGAGTAGTCCACCGAGAATCGAACCCGGAACCTTTGCGCCGCAGGCAGTCGCACTACCATTGGTCGTCAAGTATTGTATCAGTACCAGTTAGACTAACATTATATGAAATGGTGACACCTCTATAATATACTCTTTGACATGACTTCCGAATTTCATTTGAATTTCGTTCCTTCCGGCGAAGTAGGACTCTTAAGTAAGTACTCCATAATCCAAAGTAATAAATTTTTACAAATTAAGTAGGTACAATTTCTGTAAATTTTATGTACAACAATAGACTACTAATATCAAACATCGTCCTGCTGTGAAGCGTGGTTTTATTTTTACACGAATGCAAAAACGTGTAATGTAATGTTTTGGAGTTCATGTAGGTAGGTATTTATGTTTACTAAAATATGTGCGGTTCTTTAAGGGACTGAACCTCGTTAACCACTGAACAGTTTAGAATGGGAATTGTTACGGAAAAATTATCCCGAGTGACAAAGGCTGGGCTTTATCTCAGAAATCAGTCGTGTTTTTAAATTTTTATTTATTTATTATGCTTGTTTATTTATTATGCTTGTATTCGTTGTTGTCGAAAATAATGTTCATAAGAGTTTAAAAAACTCCTAGTCCAAAATAGCTAATCAAATATGTATATAAATAAATTAGCCTGTCCGATATTTTTCATGTCCGATGTATATAAACGCTATTTTTCTAACAATTTTTCTCTAAAGATTTTTTGCTGGTCTACCTTCATTTAAATTTATGATAACGCGAAGTCCATACATAAAACGACACGAAAAGCACACGTAATTAAAAATTAACACAGCTGCGGCGCATTTTAAAACAGCTTCACAAAAATGCCTTTTTAGTTTTTGTAAGTTGTTGCGGTAGTTTTAGATGGTTTCAGTGCCCAATTTCGGGTTTCAGTTTTCTATACAGTTTAAAATTTTGTTTTTCAGTAAAATACATACGCAGACAAGTGAGGGATGCGTTCTGTCGCATAAAACGTGGTATTTTAATTCGATTAATAAAATAAAAATGCCGTGCAACTTTTGTTGAATAAAAACAAACAAATTTTGAAAATTTCGTTGTAAGGGATTTGCGTAAAACGGGGTCGTGTAAAGCGGGTGGTGCCTTTTTATTAAGAAAAGCATCACCCCTTGTCTTCATCAAGTGTCTCTAACTCAACGTAATTTTAACTTCAGCAGCCACAACAGTCCACTGCTAGTCATGAACCCACCCTAATTTTCATACTCCCTAAAGACACTTGGCAGGTGGATTGGCGAGCGCAGTGAAAGGTATTGTATTCACAGGGAGCGCTGCTCTCATTCCCCGGATTCATTCCTTAGTCGCCTTTTACGACACAGGTAGAAATACGGTGACGCTATTCTACGCCGGCACCACACGAAGAAGATAAGTAATTTATCATTAGTAATATACCTAAATAAGTGTAATTGCAAATAACCTGCCAGTATGGCCTATTCCTATGAGTATACAGATAAGTAAGTTAGTAAGTAATAAACACTTTATTGCACAAAAGTTTTAGGTAAATTCATAGTTTATTTACGCAAAGCTGGCCTTATCGCTAAAAGCGATCTCTTCTTACGCTGCCGATACCTTCAATGGTTAAACATGTTCATTTAGAATACTACATACGTATCCGTACAAAATAATACGTTATGCAGAACCTGATTGCAAGCATAGCTCTTAACTTCTTAAATTGTTTAAAAAGAACTACTTAGGCCAAAGTCTGTTTAAGACCTTTAAACGAACCCACCTACTGCCTAAACTCAACGTGATACGAGTATGTTGATTTTCTGGTGTACAGGGGGAAAATACTTCTAATTGCAAATATTTTTTTTATTAAAAATCAATATTTTTTTGCATACGACTCTGGAAATATTTTTATATGTTCCTCTTATACATTCTTTATCACCAGCCCGTATTGTTTGTTTTTCAGTTCGCAGTAATAAAACCCTTAGTATAGATCACATTCCAGACTTTATCTATCGCATCTTCAGCGGCTTACTGTTCCAAAACGCAAGGAACCACTCGGTTGCCAGACTTTTACCTAAGAAGCCCATATTAAGCTCAGACTCTAAAATATGGATCATTTTCTTTTCAAAATCAAGTCTCTCGCCGCTTATACTAGTACTCGCATACTGCCGTTTGATCAAATTACGAATTACTGTAGACACTTTTGATAACTCCCCAATGATAGACAGATGGACAGAGAGACGAAAAGTAGAGGTTTAATAGGATACTCTTTTCTACGGAACACGAAAAATGAAATACCTATAAACGGGAGGTAAACCGCTTAGCGCGCAAAGCAGCCCATTCATTCGCCCAGGTTTGAGGACCACTCGTTGCTCGTGCGGCTGTCAAGAACAGGTTAAAAACCGGAATTATGAACTGATGTTTCGGTTATTTTTATTCCGGAATTCAAAGATTCAAACGCGTTAAAACCGGTTTTGTGACAACAAAATAATAAATAACCATGCTAGAAATTTCACACAGTGCCATCTATCCCCAAACTAAGCATAGCTTGTACTATGGGAACAAAATAGCTGGTATTTACTTGCAAAATTTTGTTTGTGTCCATAATTTTCAAAGATAATTTGGGTCGCTGGACGACTCGGTGTCCCACACGAAAAAGAAAAAAAAAGATAATTTAAATGACCAAAATTTTTTATTTTTTATTCATATTATACTTACATAGAAAACACCCAGACTAAACAAAAATATCTGAAAAATTAAATAAAAATATTTATTTCTTGTACGGACCGAACCCACAACCCACGACGTAGCAGGCAGGTATCGGTATGCCATCGAGCCAGTGGTTTTTATATATTAAATATCTTTTTCGGGGAAAAATCTTTTCTACAATCTGCACTCTGCATATTTGCACGAATTTTGTCACGTAAATACTAAAGTAACAACTTTTTCCACCGCCGCGAAAATTCCTCGAAAAGAAAAACATTGCTTTCATATTTTTACTTTTAAATAAAATTTACTAAAACCGATTATAGAATCAGTATTCAGAACCTTCTGATTTTACATGCTGTGTACATGCCTCGTTGCTCGTACGGCTAGGTGGTACGTCTGTCGAGTGAGTGAGTGAATGAATGAGGGGAATGAACTACGCCGGTTTGGAAATTAGTGCGCCCTCTGGCGGGGATTAAATAGACCTGGTGCCTATGTTATGAAACTACAAGTCTACAGGTGAAATTCTTAGTACATTTCGTAGCTGGTTCATATTCCTGTATCATAATGGCTAACCGACTACGCAATGAACATCGAATTTCACCTGTAAAATTGTAGCCTGTAGTTTCATAATATCGGGTACTGGTTGTAATTAAACTTTTCCGCTTTCATTACCGTACCGTTCTTAAATCTGAATCGTAACATTGCTAATTGAAGAAGCAAATTTTCGTGAAAATTAGGCGATTATGAAGGATGGTTTAACATGAAAGAAAACATATTTGTGTTTAAATTTACATTAAAATAATAATCACAAATATTATTTTTTTCATCACTGTTACCTTTTTCAATTTATAATTTTATACGATTTTAAAGTACTTAAGTAAATTCTTGGTGCCAATAACTTCATTAGTATTATTTAGTATAAGTACTAATAGCTACAAACTTCACACAAGAGTAATTATTCAGGGCCCGATTCTCTTATTTTTGTAGCCCTTGTAATGCAAGAACCAGATGAGACAGACCCTTGACCGTCAGAAGTGGAGAACATTAGAGAAGACCTACACATTGGGTGGCAACGGGTTGAAGAAGAAGAAGAATGCCATCGTCACTCAACTGTCTATCCACCACTGAGAATTTTTATACTTTAAACTGTTTGCGAAATACGAAACGGCCAAAACCATTCAACTGAGATTTTTTTTCAAATAATGGAATACGTCGGAAGAGGTCTTAAACACCTACTAAAATAAATTGAAAAAAAATGACAGCAAAAAAGGCAAACGCCAAAGCTTAGTTGGCAGAGCAGTGGGACGGTACCCCACGGTCCCGGGTTCAAGTCCCGGCGGGCGCTGTCATTTTTTCAATATAGCAGTACTAAAAGCCAGTTCGGTTTGATTTGAGTTACTATAGAACTCGAGTGCTGTTGATAATCATGTCATTCGTTTTCCAGCGGAGTTTCAAAAGCCGCCATCACCATACTCGTAGTGTGACTGCACACAAGCTTGGAAAATAAAAGAACGTTTATCAACGCGTGTGAGCCGCCGTCGGTATCCGCGCGAGAACCTCACACCTCCACAAATAGCTTGTATTTTTATGCTGTAATTAATACGGCGAGCTTTTTCAGACTCAAAGGTCCATAAATTTTGCACCTCTCATATACTCGTACATGCATACATCACGCCTTTGAAAAATCATGCCACGTCTGACAAACATTTGAGGGTCATTTAGAATATTGTGTATCGTTAAAGGGACATTTATATATATTCTTTATTGTGCATTAACAATACAATAGTTTTTGCCTTAAGAGTAGTTCACAAAGGTGAGCTTATCTCTATAAAGAGATCTCTTTCAGCCAACCTGTAAAACTTAGTGAGAAATTAATACGTGTAGTTCTTCAGTTAATCGCCTCATATTGCAATGCACATGTAACTCTCGAGTCTCGAGAAAAGAAATGGGGTAATGCTCCGACAATGATGTCGACTAAGAATATTATTCTAAGTCGACATCACACGGCATTGAATACGCTTTATGCTTTGTTTCCGCGAGTAGGTTGTTGTAGGTTCTACGCATGTGTTTGGGTTACTTAGTGTAGTTATTTTTTCATCCACGGAATATTTCTGCCTTTCAAATTAATAATACTTGAAAGTGAAAGCAGAAATAGTATGCAGTTTATTCATAATGCTTATTCATAAATGTAATTAAGAAATTGAAAAAATGTTAGCGCCCGCCAAGACTTGAATCCGGGACCGTGGGGTACCATCCACTGCTCTTGGGGTACCGTCCCACTGCTCTGCCAACTGAGCAACCGGCGCCCCGACTGACTCTTGCCAATTCAATACAATTTCAATCTCTTGGTACTCGTCTCGAAGCGACATACATGCGACATCTAGTATAAGTTATTGCACCGAATACTATGGCTAGTTCACAATCAGAGTAAAAATTCAAACCATGCGATGAAACTTTGCTTATATTTAAGAAAGTAATATAGCACTGTGAGTGCATAATAAAACCAATTAAAATTGAATTCTATATATCTTGTTACCTGTTAAAATAGTTCTTTTATTTCTAGTAGTCAGTAGGACGGCACGCGCAAGTCTCTGGGGAATAGGGAGTAATAAAATTAATGGTGCACTCAATTTGCGCAAGGAGAGCGTAAAAACAAGCCGCAACCTGAGTACGTGACTTGGGTTAATTCTGAGTACTTATTTACCCTACTTAGACTCCCCCACTAATCCACTATGTAAATTTTAAAAAGGTCAAACCTGCGTCGAGTTATCAAGTCAGTCGAAAAATGACTCGCTGTATTTTGTTAACAGATCTAGTCCAATATGGTAGTACACGCACACACACACACACAATATCACGCCTATAATCCCTTGCGGGGTAGGCAGAACGTAAACGGCCGCCAAAAAACGGACATTTACGCCACGTCTGACAAATGTTTTAGGGTCATTCGGATAATTGTGTATCGCCATAGTGACAGGTTGTCAGCCCATCGCCTAAAATTGTAATACACACCCTCTAGTCCCTTAATCATCTCTTACGACTCCCACGGGAAAGAAATGGGGTGATGCTATTCTAAGCCGGCATCACACGGCATATGGTAATAGTAGGTGCTTAAACAACTGTCACTAGGGTTCATTGGGTCGTTCGTCAAATTGGTGTCCCATGCGAAAAGAAGAACATGATACGCATTCAACTGCAACCTTAATAGTCCACTGATGGACAATAATGGACATGGGCCTCCCTTATTGGGGAGTATTTGCCTTAATCACCACGCTTGGCAAGCGGTTGGCGAACGCAGTGCAAAGTGTTGTATTCACAGGGAACGCTGCTGCCCATTCCCTGGATTCACCATTTAGTCGCCTTTTTACCCAACAAGGTTAGAAATGGACGGGTGAAAATTAATATCGCATTATGTCTAATTAATAAAAACACCATCTTAACTATCACTAAATATTATAAAATGAAGTCGCTTCCCGTGTCCCGTTGTCCCTATGTATGCTTAGATCTTAGAACTACGTAACGGATTTGATACGGGTTTCTTTAGTTTATAGAGTGATTCAAGATAATAGTTTTATGTGTAATGTATGCCAGGAAAAAGATCTTTTACCGCGGGAAAACAGTTAGCGCTGGGTGGACCGCTAGTTTATCGATGAACGTGTTTTCATTTTCATTAATGAAAATAAGAATTTTACCAGTTCAGCGTTAAAACTGAACTAAACTACATACAGTTTAGCGATTGCCCCGCTCGGGTACAAGAAGCTTATCGTAGAGGACGAAACTCATACACAAGTTGTCGTAGCACACTCATGAGACCGATGTCTCGCAGATTCGCACCAGTGTAGTCCATATGGATGCAGTTTTATGAAAATAAGAAATTTAAAAAATATATTTGCGACGTCCGGGGATTGAACCCGTCACCTGTGGAGTACCATCCCACTGCTCTGCCACAGGAACCCCGACCGAATTCTTAAAATTTTCAACCTCTTGATACTCGTCTTGAAGCGACGTGCACGCAATATCTAGTGTTAGTTATTTAAACTAATACTATGGTTAATCCTCATAATAGAAATAATTCAAACCTTACGATGAAGATTTGCTTATTGTAAATTTACTTTATTTTAATTTATGATATTTATTCATTTATAAGCATTTATAAAAATAATATAGCACTGTGAGTGCAAAATAAAATATGTTTTCATTTTCTCGCAGTTACCAATCAAAGTGGCAAACATGTAATTTCCACACACAAGATATTTTACCATGGTTGCAAATCTCGTTCGAACTTTGAATATTGGCATCCAGTGCAATTCAAACAACAAAATCTATTTACGAATGTATTGTACTGAATTTTGGAAGAGCTGAACGGTGGCAAGCTGGCGGTGTGCATGTGACAACAAAGACACGTACATAAATCACGCCTATATCCCTTACGGGGTAGGCATAGCGTTAACTCAAAACGGATATAAACACCACATCTGACAAAAGTTTGAGGGTCAATCAGATAACTGTGTATCACTATATACTGACAGGTTTTCAGCCCATCGCCACAGAATAATAACTAGTAACCCATCGCCTAAACTGTGTGTCAAACGACTTTACAGATGCCTCCGTTACACACCGTTACGCACCGTAGACCCACCGTAGCCGATTGGGATTCGCAATTTCCTTTCGTCATGCGTTACGTGGCGTTAAAAAAATGGAACGACGGACGACAAGTGGTGTACCTCATTATGCGTATTATAATAAAAAGTACTTTTACCACCTATTTACAATACATTTACGTAGGCAACCTTCTTTTACCTACCTATCCCACAATTTAGCAGAGAAACAAACCTGTATACACGACTAAATTTTTTTTATTAAAGTTACTAGGCGGGCACCACCCAAATACACACTCCAGTGGATACCAATATACCTTCAATTTTTCCGGTTATTTCCTATCTCATGAACTTATGATGTTCCGACAAAATTTACATCGGTTTTGGCTATTCGATACTTTTTGCCGATCAATGTCCTTTTACCCTTTCTATGGAGCCAATAAATTATTCATGCTGTCCCTCATGCTTAAAGTTGACCCAGTTAAGTAGAGTATTCATGACAGGATAAAAGGATAAGTTTAGTTTTGAAAAATGATACTACGAGTATCCGAAGGTGGTAGAGCGTTTTTTACGTTGCTTCACATTTACGCTCTGCCTACCCCGCAAGGGATTATAGGCGTGATATATATGTGTGTGTGTGTGTGTGTGTTCACATTTATCTATCGCCTTAGGTCTCAAACTTTTCCTAGATCTGAATGTTATGTTTATATATACAAGATGGACAAAACATTTGGTCGCACTTTGTAAGAGCGTGTGTGTACTATAAAACAGAACATAGCTCAATAATTTTGTTTATTGTTAAACGGGTGATTCTAGATGACATGGAAATTGATTCAGCATAATAAACATTGTCTGGATGTCCACTATTAATTTGACCTGAGACACAATATATTTAAAAATTTAACCCTGTTTTGAGTTGGCCTCACATCAAATTTAGTCTTCAATGGAAACAGTATTTATCGTTAACATTGAAAAGCCACTCAAATTCGTAAGGCGCCCTCTGCTTTTGTTTGCATGGTTTTAATCATCAAATAATTTTAATTTATGCAAATGTGGTTATATTATGAGTTCGAACTCAAAAGCACCCAAATTCAGACGGCATTACAGTGGTTTTTTAAATGCTAAGTGCCTTACTCTGTTTACTCATAAATATCGGCTTAGTTTGTTTGTTTGCTTTTTGTGAAATGAAAACAGTTCTGTCAGTTTTTTTACTGATACAATAGACTAGAACATTTAAATCTGTTTCCAAATTGATTGATTTCAGCGTTTAGTTTCACATTGTTACTTACTACTGGTTTTGATTTTACCACAGTAGTAGTCCCAAAAACTAGAGTAACAGTCCTAATAATAAGGCCACGCATACGCATTTTATCACAAAATAAACCCTTATCACAAAATAAACCCCTATCTCATAAAAACTCTATGAAACTGTGAACATTCAAACCCATAATTTGTTTTTTCTACAATAATTTGACGAGATATTATCATTCTAAAGTGCATCCAACCTTTTGGTCAAAAAAATTACTGCTATAGTTGCCAATTTCTTTTTATTTATACAGGGTGTAAAGGACGGTGTACCGAAAACTTTGCAGTCATGATCAGGCCATGAAACTGAACAACTTTTACTATGGAACCTATGTCGGAAAACATTTTTTTTTCAAATTTCGATTCTATAGAAAGGTCGATTTTTTTTTCTTGATTACCAACATATTATCCTCAATAGAAAAAGTTGTCTAGTTTCATGGTCTGGCCATGCCTGCAAAGTTTGCAGTATACCGTCCATTTTACCCCGTATTTTATTTTCCATGTCTCATTGATAACTAAGGGAAAAATTTCTACCAAAATCGTGAGCATTTTGGAAAATAGTATCACCAAATCTTACGCCACTAGACCCTTATCATTTTATCTACTTTGTTTGTCTGTCTGCCTCTCCGTATGCTTTAATTACTTCGTTATTTTTGCACCTAGTAACATGAGATTTGGTATGAAGATATATCGTATTGATGCAAGTTAAGGTATGATGTAAAAAAAGAAATAAAGTGGTTTAGGGTCACATATAAAGTGAAAGGAAGTCATTACATTTTTTTTATCAAAAATGCCCTCCGAAGACCAATTCAACGATACCGTACTCAATAGTGTCGGGTGTCTGAAAAGGTCTTGTTAAACAAAAGGAAGGTTTATTCGAAAATATTCTGCTACGAGGAATTTGCAATTTGAATTTGCTTAGACTTAAACAATAGAAAAAAGTATAAAATGTATTTTTCCCTTTGTGGTTACTATAAAAACCAAGACAAAAATCGTTACACGTTTTTTTTCAGAAATATTTGGAAACCCGTATCAAAGCCATAAATAAAACTATGACTGAAGTTTACCAAAGTTGTCAAATGAAATTATATTTATTGCTTTAAAATAAGTTTAAATACATTTTGTATCCATTTAGTGTAATCTTTTTATGAATATAAATTATCATTCATATTTAGTGACTATGAAACCTTGAATTTGGGCGGGTCCGACTCGCTCTTGGCCGGTATTTACTAAAGCTTTCGTTGGCTAAGTTTCTCATCGACTTTTTTGAGTCTAATAAGTTGAGCACGGATCTGTAATGGCTAACGAAGCGGCTGAAGATAAATTATACTCGTAAGAGAAACACTTGATAAATATAGAATCAAAAATTTAAGAATAAAAAACTTAATTTTGACAACCAAAAGTAGTTCAATATTTTTATTGCTTACTTTACTTCAATACCTACCTCACTTTCCTGTTAGCAAATATTAATTTATAAGTGTTAAAACAAAAATTAAATTGCCAATTTACTTTCATAGCTTATCACGTAGAAAATTGAAGTAGCCATCTTATTTACCTAAAATTAATTTATTGCGTAAATTAAATTGGGGGATAATTTCAAATTTTCGTTTCGTATTTAATTTGTCGTCGTCCAAATATTTCTTAATAAAAAAATTAAAACGGCATTAGGATCTGTGAGTTTTGCAATCATTACTAGCCCGATGGCGTAGTGGATAGTAACCCTGCTTGTTACGCCAAGGGTCGTCAGTTCGATCTTCACACATCACAAGTGTTTATAATTATATTCTTTTCAATATTTGGTTACAGTAAGTTCAATGTATGTATGACAAAAAAAATAAGTATTTATCAGCAGCTTTAAATTCTACTAAGCTCTTATCTATCTAGGTACTTAACTTAAGAAACGGCAAAAGGAAATAGAGGTACGTTTGATGGCAAGACAATTACTTTTCAGCACAAATTATCAGCCATTGCCTCCTCCCTGAGATCATCGTGGGTAAAAAATATATTGTACCATCCGGGAATCCCCTTTGGCCATATTTTAATTGCTCATATCAGGCCTGTCTGGGTTCGAAGTCTATTTAAATCGACTGGCTCGACGGCGTAGCGGACAGTAGCCCTATCAACCACACCAAAGGTCGCGGATTCGATCCCCACAAGACACAAATACTTTATTATTAACCATTTATTGCACACAAGAAACATTACAAGAGACATAATATACAAAGAATGAGGACACAACAGGACAACTTATTACTACTAAGAAATTTCTTCCAGCTGACCTACAGAAAGTGAGAGTTCTACAAGACAGGCGGATAGGGCGTGCACAATTACTTATTTAAATAAAGAAATGCCATTAAAAATATTTAAATACTTTCATAAATAAACATACATAATAAATTTCATACGTTTTTGTTTGGTCAATTTTCAGATATTCAGTCTGGGTGTTTTCTGTGTATAATGTGTATTTATTTACAACAAGTATCCTATCAGCTATCTAGAGGTAGTTCCCATAGTAGAAGCTTTGCTGGGTTTGGAGTTAGATGGCGATGTGTGAAATTTCCAGGTTATTTATTTATCTTAAATAGATCGTACCAAAAACAGTATGTAACAAACACAAACAAACAAACACCCCTACTAGATAAGAATGTCCCCCCCGTGCGTACTTATGGTAATATCCGCGGTTTCCGGACCATTTGATAAATGCTCAGATAACGCAAACGAATGCGGTTTTCTGAGTTAAAATGGATAACTGTTGTTAGAAACGTGTTTTTTACGGTTGACAATGAGGATAGTTTTCATCACAATAAAACAGTTTGAAACGGATTTAAGTTTTGTTTATTTTGGATTTTACAATTCCTACGTTTCCAGCTCTTTACGGAGTTCGTGGTCCACAGATGTTAGACGTGATTAATTAGAATTTTAATTATTATTGTTCTACCGCCATCTATTTCTTAAATCCCGAACGTAACAACCCGGTTTTACGCAGAATGCTGACACCGTATCTTGTGTAGTAGGTCGAAACTCGAAACGTAGGAATTGTAAAATCCGAAATAAACACAACTCAAATCCGTTTCTAATTGTTTTATTTTGAGTAATAATTGTGCAAACTCAAGAATATAAGTATATTAAGAAAGTTATCCTTTTGAACTTTTTAACAAAGCATGCAAGTTAAAAAAGAATTGGGACATTAATAGCAGTCGCCCGTGGTAGGTAAAAATAGTTAGCAATTTTTTTTACATACACATACATGTGATATATCACGCCTACAGCCCCTGTGGGGTGGGCACAAAACGAACATTTACGCCACGTCTGTCAAACATTTGAGGGTCATAGTGACAGGTTGTCAGCCCGTCGCATATAATTGCAATACACATGACAGAGTAACCCTTGAATCGATTAGTCATCTCTTACGACACCCACGGGAATGAAATGGGGTGATGCTATTCTAATTCGACATCACACGGGGCGTAAAAATGAACTTATATATAAATGGATACGTTACGTCACGATAAAAAGCTTCAACCCATTAGTTTGCATCTCCCAAAACGTATGAAGACGCAAATGAAGAAAACATAATGGCCGCACATTTAGACGCGCGCTTCCAATTCGCAAACCAATCACATTCCTCCGCCCGATACACAGTTCACTCAACGCACCGCGCTACTCGATGGAATCCATTCACTCGGTCTCATTCGCTCGATCACTCACTCCGCGCGCGAGTGGGTGCAAGCCTTTATGCAGAATTATTGAATTTTGAAATTCGAATAGCGCTCCCGAGCTGGCTGGAGATAAAATCCATTTGCGCAAATATTTATTTCACACACGTCGACTGGAGATGAATGGACGGTTCGAGTATTTGACGTGATTGAGTTCAGTATCTATTGAATTTTCCATTAAATTATTTTATTAGCTGACTGAAAGCTTGAATGATATTGCAATAAGTTGGAGATAAAATACGGAAATAAATCCGTCCAAGTTCCTACAGCAACATATGGTCATAATCTCACTTCATCTTTTCTGCTAGAAGATATAGGTAGGTAGATTGGCTTAGTATACCATCATGACGTGATGATGAATACTGAGCTTTCATCTTATGCGAAGAGAACAATTCAAGATATTTTCCTAACATTTTTTTTCTTTTTTGTCACTCTTGCACTTGATAGAGAAAGCATATTGAATGCCAAAGTTTGTTGTATCTTCATACTTTAATATCGAATCTATGTTCTCGCTAATCTCCTCATGGAGACATTAAATTCGTGTGCTGTCATAAAGGGTATTTTTTCCAGTACGCTATCTTTGCAGTGTCATTGTACTCAGGATTTTGAATAACTTTTATAATGGGGCCACCTGCGAAATTTTCCAGCGGATTGCCGTAGGACTTCAACAACAACCTGCGAAATCAGCTGCAAAAAAACAGCTGCTCCAAACATTTTGGTCGAGTAGAATCTTAATTTTTCTACGAACAGCTGCTATATTTTTACGATTTCGCAAGTAGCCCCATAGTGGAAGTTGTTCAAAATCATGAGTAGAATCACTCTGCAAACTTTTCGTAAACGTACTAAAAATAACCCTGTATTGGTGTTATCATCGGAGGCAGTGTTTGTCGACAATCTATCCTCAGTTATTGTAGGAAACCTACATCGCTTGACACTGGCAGTATTGCCTTTACCGATAAATGCCAGGGGATTTTAAAACTGTAGTATTTTTTTCCTTTTCTTGACCATCAAGCGTATTTTGTAAAATAGTGCAATAATAACAATAATAAATAAATACAGTCCACTAAGAAGCCTTTCCATTGTAGCTGGGCATTTAAGGATACCAACATTGGTCCGTCTCACCAGGAAAGAAGTTTCCAGCTCTTGATTGCACCGAAATTCAAGAAAATACCAAACTTGATCGATGGGTCGCCATATTTTTTGAAAATATAAAGAGAAGAAACTACAAGCTACCAGAACAGTGAAAACCTAGTGCCTAAAACTGTGGTAATTGGTTGTTCTTGGCGTTTCCAACGCACAAAAAATAGCCGTCGAAGCATTCAAATATATTGCATCGACAACGGTCTGCGACAATATTTTCTTCGCACCGTATGTAATATCCGGTTTTCCATTTTTGCTGCTGTGGTGGCAGAACAGCAACGACAAGGAGAGTTTTCCATCTCGTTCTATCTTCCTATTTTCTATAGGAACAAGCAAGACGTCAATAGTGCGTGACTTCGTCTTCTGTCATGAGCGCCATGCACGCGCCGTGACCAACACCGTCATTGGTCGGAAGAAACGGATACAGCACCAAACTTCATCAAAGAAGATACAACGTCACTTTCAACTACGTCATACCACAGAGTTGAATTCATAAATTTTTACAAAATTATTCTCCTTCATACTCCATTGACAAAGAGTCAAATTGACACTTGACACTGAATTATTCAGTAGATTATTCCTTGGATTGATTTTTTTGTAAACAAAACAAATTTTTCTAATAATTTATTTTAGGAAAATTTTAAATTTTGTAAACTAGGATTTTTCAGCGTGTGTTCCAGATTATTGCTATTCGTAAAAATGACGAATACTGCGGAGGATGAAGCAAAACTTACCACGCTCAGATATAAAAGAGGTTACAAAAAACAGAGCTTGACAAAAATTTTTAAAGAACTGGAAAGCATGGACTTGGAAAAACTGTCCATCGAAGCTCTCATTGTTTATAAGGAACAGTTAAAAAATTACTATCAGGCTTACGACGAGCTAAATGAAGAGTTATTCATTTTGGGTGACAAAGAGTGCGACACAGCCTCATACGAAGGTCCCTACATGAAGCATCTCATAACTCTATCGGAGATAATAGGGTCCAAAAGGCAACCTCCTCCGCAGTCTTCCCAGAATAGTCAGGATCACTCGATAGTAAATGTCAAGTTGCCTGTAATAGCGATACCAACATTTACTGGTAAGTTTACAGACTACAAAACATTCATAGGTCTTTTTGAATCGTTAGTACACAATGATAAAAAACTGACTGACATTCAAAAACTGTATTACTTGAGAAACTCTCTGAAGGAAGAACCCCATGATTTAATATGCGATCTACCACTAGTAGGTGATAGTTATGCCGAGTCACTGACCATTCTAAAGGAGCGTTATGATAACAAATATCTGATCATGTCAGAACACATAAACACCTTGCTCGATATGCAGCCTATAACGAAGTCGACTGCCTCTAGTATTCGTAACTTTGTTTGTATAGTCAAACAACAATTAGGTGCGTTGCGAAACTTAACAACTGACGCCGACAAGTGGGATCAAATTCTCATCTGCATTCTTACTAGAAAACTCGATGTATTCTCGAATAGGGAATTCCAGTTTAGTAGGGATATGAAAAAGGATCCGAGTATTAAAGAATTAATTGATTTCCTAGAAAAGAGGGCATTAGGCTTCGAGAATGCGGCGTCGTCAGCGAGCTGCAATTCTTACACTTTTGCTCCCGTGCAGCGAGCGCAGCAGATATACAAAAAGAAGAGCAGCATTCCATCAACATGCAATGTTACTGTCAAGAGTGCTCCCACCTGCATTTACTGTAAGTGTTCTTCACATAAGCTATTTTCATGCGATAGATTTAAGGCGCTGCCTGCAGCTGAACGAATAAAGTTTGCAGCGGACAACAAATTGTGCCGAATTTGTCTCACAGCACATTCAAAGAAGTGCAAATTCTTCTTCAAATGTGCTACTTGCCGTGGACTGCACAATACTCTGATGCATGAAGACCAGCCAGAAGAGCATTCAGTCTCTATGGTGACAGGAACATTTGGTCAAGAGATGCTACTTCCCACCATGCAGCTTAAATTACGAGCAGCTGATGGAACTGAGGTTATAGCTAGAGGTATGCTAGACAGCTGTTCTCAAAACTCGTTTGTTACAGCAGATTTGGTGAAGCAGTTGGGTCTTCAGCCCAGGGCAATAAGGGCAAGCGTAGTTGGCATTGGAAATGTGTCAAAAAACATTCATCAAGGCGTTGACTTGGAAGTTCAGTCGGTAGCTACTTCATATAAGAGGTCGATATATTGCTACGTAACTGAAAACATAACAACTCACCTCCCACACAACAAAATTGATCTGAGTTCAATAAGAGTACCTTTAAATCTTGCTGACACTACTTTTGATACTCCAGGTAATGTGCAGATTCTCATGGCAGCTGATGTGTTCTTTCAGGCATTAGTGCTACAACCTGAGCAACGTGACTACATATCACCAAGTACTCCAGTCGATCCTGAGCATCAGCCTGCTCATCCTAGTTTGTACTTCGTAAATACCAGGTTTGGTGTCATAGCCGCAGGTACGCCTCCCAATCTATGTCATTATCGGCAAGCACAAAAAAAGGTATCTTTATTTTGTCAAACTTGTAATAACGGTATCAATGACACGATCCAGAATTTTTGGAAGGCTGAAACTGTACCTGAAATGTTCCCAGAGAAGTTAGCTGAATGTGAGCAAGCGGAACAAATTTTTAAGGAAACCGTTATGCTGGAAAACAATAAATTCCAGGTTAGCCTTCCGCTCAAGGTACCTCTTAGTCAGGTTAATGAAACTCTCGGTAACTCATATTACCTTGCTCTAAAAAGGTTCTATAACGTAGAAAAAAGATTTAGTCGCGATGCCGACCTATACAAACAATACAAGGCCTTCATTGACGAATACGTTGCTCTCGGGCACGGTACGTATATTGACATTGATAAATATGACCTCACTAGTGATGCGGTTTACTTTTTAGCACATCATGCAGTCCTGAGACCTGACAAAAAGACAACAAAGTGTAGGGTTGTATTCGATGCATCAATGCTCACAAATTTACGTAGATCTCTTAATGATTTATTACTAAATGGCCCAACAGTTCAAAATGAACTGTTCGATATTCTGGTGCTATTTCGATTAGGTGTTTTTGTTTTCAGCGCAGATTTGACAAAAATGTTCAGGTCCATTATGTTAGATCCAAGGCAGCGCTCACTTCAACTAATTTTATGGCGTGACTCGCCACAAGAACAAATGAATTGTATCGAGTTAAACACGGTCACTTATGGCATGAAAAGCTCGACATTTTTATCCACTAGATGTCTTCTAGAGCTAGCGAATAGATACAAGGCTCAATTTCCAGCAGCATCTTTCATTCTGCAAAACCAAACATATGTCGATGACATTTTGGTATCTAGTAGCTCCCTTGATTCATTAACAGAAAAGAAAAAGCAATTAATGGGTCTTCTAGCTCTGGGTGGATTTCAGGCACACAAATGGTGCTCAAACTCTCCCGAGTTCCTTAAAGATATACCTCAGGACAAACAACATTTTGATGAACTTGATATACAACAGCAAAATCATTATATTAAAACGTTAGGCGTCACGTTTAACACGCAGACTGATACCTTCAAGATTGCGAGCCCTAAACAAGACGGCAACCCGCCTCTTACGAAGCGTGATGTTGTTAGCTTTGTGTCAAAGTTTTTCGACCCTTTAGGTCTAGCTGGTCCCTTGATTGTCTCTGCAAAGGTTATTATTCAGAATATATGGGCAGCTCAAATAAACTGGGACTCCGTTTTACCGGACGATTTAAAAAACGAATGGCTAGGTTTTTATGAAAGTCTTCAGGTCATGCAACCCATTCATATAAGTAGAAATTCAACGCTGCAGAACGCTACTTCTACGCAGCTGATCGGATATGCTGATGCCAGTTCTGTGGCATATGGATGCTGTCTATATCAACGTGACGTCGACGAAACAGGTAACGTCAAGACAACTTTGCTCTGTTCAAAATCTAGACTTTCTCCATTAAGTCAGAAACTCACTACGCCCAGACTAGAGTTAAACGCTGCATTATTGCTGAGCAAGCTTGCTCACCGCGTGCATTCACTCATATCTATAAAGCTGAATGTACGCAATGTATTGCTTTTTTCGGACTCACAAATAGTGCTGGCGTGGTTGAAGATAGATATCACAAAATTAAATGCTTACGTAGCTAACAGAGTAAAGCAGGTCTTGGAGTACACTGAACATTTTTCATGGTCTTATGTGAGGACAGGAGACAATCCCGCAGATTGCCTGAGCCGCGGCGTGCAGCCAAACGAGCTCGAACAAAACACGCTGTGGTGGCAGGGACCCAGTTACCTGCGTGACAGTGAGTATTCTCCTTCTGAGGCTAAAATTGAGTTGTCGCAAGATTTACCTGAACTAAGGGCTACCGTAGCTGACTTTCCACTCTCGTGTGCTATGGTTTGTACAGAGGAAAGCGATTGTCTGAATTTAGACTTTCTAAATAAATTTTCTAGCATTACTAAAATGCAACGAGTACTTGCTTATGTGCGTCGATTCTGCAAGAATTTGATCCCACTTGCGACAAAAACCAAGCTTAATTACATTACTAGTGCCGAGCTAAATGAATCTTTATTATTGATAGTTAGGTACGAGCAGCAAAAACATTTTTGTAATGCAATTAAAATGGTAAAACAAAACAAACCTGTGTCTGACGGTTTAAAGTCGCTTAATCCATTTATTTGCGGTATGGGTTTACTAAGGGTTGGTGGTCGTTTAGATTGCGCTACCATACCTAACACACAAAAGCATCCTGTTATCTTACCCAATAAGTCTAGAGTCACAGAGCTGATTGTAAAAAATGAACATGTAAAGAATTTACATGCAGGACCGAAGCTTGTTTTATCTTCGCTCAATCAAAGGTTTTGGATTATAAACGGTATAAAAGAAATTAAGAAAATAATCCATTCATGTGTTATATGCTTTAAACTTAAGGGTCAAGTAGCCTCCCAGCTAATGGGTAGCTTACCTGCTGATAGGGTAAACATCAGTAGAATATATTCAAAAATTGGAATAGATTTCCTAGGCCCAGTGCCCCTAAAACAATCGCGAATAAGACGCTCTGTCATTTCAAAAGGGTACATTTGTGTCTTTGTCTGCTTCGTGACGAAGGCAGTTCATCTCGAGTTGGTTTCAAGTCTGACGACTGCCGCATTTTTAGCTTGTTTCAGGCGGTTTTTTTTCCGCCGCGGCAGGCCAACTGATGTCTATTGCGACAATGCTTCCACTTTCAAAGGAGCAAAAAACCAACTAGATGAGCTTTGTAGATTGCATAATTCTTCAGATCACCAAAAACAGGTGCAATCATACGCAGCAGAGGAAGGCATTAACTTTCATTTTATTCCTGCGTACTCGCCTGTTTTCGGGGGTCTGTGGGAGAGTGCGGTTAAAAGCACAAAATATCATTTAAAAAGGGTAATCCAAAAAGCGTTGTTAACATACGAGGAATTACATACCGTGCTTTGTCAAATTGAGGGCATCTTAAATAGTAGGCCACTTACCCCATTGTCT
This sequence comes from Tuta absoluta, assembly GCA_027580185.1. Taxonomy (NCBI): domain Eukaryota; kingdom Metazoa; phylum Arthropoda; class Insecta; order Lepidoptera; family Gelechiidae; genus Tuta; species Tuta absoluta. The sequence continues at coordinate 576,881 of JAQAHW010000020.1, forward strand.
ACAGACATCAATGATTATTCATATCTTACACCTGGCCACTTCATCATTGGAACTGCTTTGAATGCACTCCCAGAAAGAGATGTTTCGAATACACCTATAAATAGACTGAGTTTTTGGAATATTTGTTGTATTATGTATCAAACTTTCTGGAAGGTTTGGAGAAAACAGTATCTCAATGCACTTCAAAGCAGACCCAAATGGAAGGACAGTTCACCAAATATTAAGGTGGGCTCTTTAGTTATTTTAAAGGATGACGCTACTGCGCCCCTTCATTGGCCTATGGCCCGAGTAGTTAATGTATTTCCAGGGTCTGATAATAAAGTAAGAACTGTAGAAATAAGAACTCCTAATGGTCACACTCACAGGCGTTCTATTACAAAGATTTGTTTACTTCCTATAGATTGTGATTAATAGGTAGGCTAGAGATAAATAATTTTATGTGATCTATGTTGTCTTTTGTTTCAAAGTTACACATGTTTGTGCTACTACGTTATGTTTTATTTTGCACACGAGCTTGATGTCAACATTCCAAGGATTTTATGTTATGTTATGTTAGGTTTTATAAAATTTTGAATGTCATGTATTATGTTTTAACGTTGTTAGAAAAAGGTTCTGCTTGTATCTATAATTAATTTATAATTATATTTAATGAATACTTAAGAACTAATCTAGGAAACCTACATCGCTTGACACTGGCAGTATTGCCTTTACCGGTAAATGCCAGGGGATTTTAAAACTGTAGTATTTTTTTCCTTTTCTTGACCATCAAGCGTATTTTGTAAAATAGTGCAATAATAACAATAATAAATAAATACAGTCCACTAAGAAGCCTTTCCATTGTAGCTGGGCATTTAAGGATACCAACAGTTATTGCGTGTCATGCCTCACCCCCCCCTACTCCTGTTTACCCTCCCCCTTCCCCTCCTTCGCCTGGAATCTGTTTGCTCATGATACTACCGGCTGAGCCTGATTGGGAGTCAATAAACCAATATCGATACTAATACTGTAAACCGAAATTGGGTTCGTTTGTACTTTTTATCAGGACGAAACGGTTGAACGAGCTGGTGTAGTATTGTCGGTATTGTTTGTTTCTCATTCTTTTTTCGTGTGGGACACCGAGTCGTCCAACGACACAATGAACCCTGGTGTCAGTTTTTCAACCGCCTACTACTAATAGTAGGCCTCTGATATGGCTGTGTTTCTCACTGTCTGATAATGATCATTGTCTTGGCCGTGTGGTGCCGGCTTAGAATAGCATCGTCCCATTTCATTTACTTAGAGAGGAGAGACATTGAACAAAACGTTAAGTTTTAGGTCTATTTATTTACAAGTCATACTAAAGCCATTTTCATTTGTTACCTCGGTTTATTACCAACAAAAATATATTTCTTATTATCATTTTAAACTGGTGTTTCCATTCAGATAGGCAATCAACCAGCTCTAATATTATCTACTACTGCCACCACAGTGAGGTACACTATGGGTTTCGTATAAGGCGACTAAGGGATGAATCCAGGGAATGGGCAGCAGCAGTCCCTGAGAGTACAACACCTTGCTCTTCGCTCGCCAATCCGTCATCTAAGCGTGGTGAGCATCAAGGGAAGATTCATGATCATGACCAGCAGTGGACTATTGTGGTTATAATGGTGATTTTGACACTGTCAGAACACACTGGTCAAATGTGCACCGGCTCTAAAACACCTTGAATGCTATCCACTGCATACAGTGGATAGCATTCAAGGTGTTTTAGAAATATTATTATAATTTTTATGTTATGTAGTTGAAATATACTTTTAGTCATGCGTACTTCGGTTCTCTTTTACTAGTTTACCGTTAAAACTGAACTAGACTACATAAAGTTTAGCGATTGCCCCGCTCGGGTAAAACATATTATAAATGGAAATAAATAATTTTATTTCGAAATTATGAAACGAGTTTCTTTAAATGACCTGTCTTATGAAATCAAAAAATTTACCCGGCATAACGAATTATCTGTTCTGAAGAGTCTTTTTATGGACTTATAGCCCATACTGGCTAGCATTTTATGTTTCAAAAATATACTTAGTCGTTTATATTTACGGTTTCTGGACCATTGCTATTTGCTTGCCCTATTTATTATATGTTTATGCTAACATATTTTCGTTTGCGGATAAAAACGACTCAAACTGACACTGTGTAAACATACAATACTGGAATATTTTGTAACATTATTTTAAAATATACTTATATTTTTTCATAAATTAGTTGCCATACATTGAATCGAAAATTTACGCAAGAGTAAAAAACTACACAAAATGTAATATGTGCTGTTCTGACAAACATATCGCAAGCATACAAAAAATTAACGACTTTAGAATTTTTGTGAGTCCTGCCCTCAAATAATGCCAGCCTTACCAGACTATTAAGCCAGTTGCTGCCATTGATACCTCATAACAGCCAATAGCGCCAGACAAGCGAAACTTTAAGCAACTTAGTAAGAACACAGCTTCCATTAGGCCAATACTTCGTTAGTGTACTAAGCTAAGTTTCCTGCAGTTTGCGCTACCAAACTTGTCAGAGACTCTGTTACAACCATAAGCATTTTCATAATAGTAAAGATTCAAGCTGTAGAAAAAAGAGAGTTACAAATTGACTTGCAAATCTTTTCTATTTGTCTCCTTTTAATGTTAAGGTTGCCTTGAAGAGTTCGCTAGCGATAAGGGCCGCCATTGCTTATTTTTAGTTTTAAGTTTTCAGTATTGTATTGTTTCTGTTGTAAGCAATAAAGTGTTTATCTACCTTTCTAACATTCCTGGATAAACATCAGGATTGAAATAGGTACCTAGGCCAGGATATTTAGAGTCGGTAGATCCAGCGTATAGTTAGTAGTTTAGCTCAGCGTAAGTTTAGTTATAAAAGCATATTATAAAATTATTGAAAAACAGTATAATAAAGCTCAATAAGTAATAACTTGTAATATACGAGTATCTAGATATGCGCAAATTGTATATCTGTAGGATCGTAGCAAGTATCAAAATATGACCATTGCCTTCCTTTTGGAGTATCACCACAGTACATTATTTATTACCTATGTTATTTAGAATGGAATTTTACTAATCACCGATAGCAAAAACTCAGAGCTGGTGATAAGGAACAACTTTCCCCAAGAAACATAGGCCAAAATATATAAAAAAAGGACCATCCATGCAAAGTTCCCGATCAGTTAATTTGATTAACCATGGAAGCTTTTGTTTTATTTCGACCTATGTTCCTTGGGGAAAGTTGTTCTGTATCACCAAGCCCATACTCTGTTTTCAGTATCGATCACTATTAAATTTTCACTCTTTAGATAGGTTTCGCGGTATGTGCAAGTTTTAAATTTTGAACATTTTACCATTCTCAAAAACAACCGAGCAATTCAAGCTTTACCGTGTGAACATCAAAAATTGCTATTTGTAAAACTTTAGTATCTGCATATAGTATCGTATAATAATTATAAGTGAAAATTAATCTCAACGTAAAACGTAATTTTCTTTTAATTATTCCCAATTGTTGTCGCCGAAAATATTTTCATTTTAATTATATTGTGCCTCCCGTTGTTAATTATCTGTCTTTGAGTTTTAATTTGTGTGGAATGCTTGTGTCAACTTGGAGCCAGGGAAAGGATTCGTCAGATGTTTTATTAGAAGTCTTGCAAAATATATCAGCAGTTTATTAATAAGCACTTGTAGATGTTTTGAAGGTGAGTCTCTTACGAATGTTTTTCCCCAACGATTCCCAGACAAAACACAAAAACGTTGCTTTCCATCGGTTACAGAAAACAAAAATGTTTGTGGAATTTGTAATGGAAAAAAAACAACCGCAAGAGCCTTTTTTATTTTTATTTTTAATAAAAAATAGGTAAGCATTTGTCTGCCATCCCACCTGATCTTAAGTGACGATGCAGACGATGTTGGAACATGCTCACCTAGGTAATGCCTATTCACTCTCGCCTTGAAAAGGCCCAGGTTGTAACGTTTCGGAAACAGATCCGCAGGCAGGGAGTTCCATTTTTTGAGACTCGGTTTAAGGCTGATCATGTTTACAATATATCACGAAAATAATCATAGAAACGCCGTTACTAAGATTCCATGTATATTGGTGCCAAGAAAATACAGGGAAATACACACAAAGCACATAATTCCTGAAACAGAGATTTTCCTGGAGTACAACAGGGCATTATGGCCTCAGGACATGAGAAATAATACTCTTCTTCTTGTTATTCTTCTTTTCGGTTTGCAAGCATCCGTATCATAATTTTTCCTTTTGTGGCCTATACCATAAAACTGCCTATATGGATTTTCAATTTAAAATTATGCAATCAAGAGCTTTCATTAATCCAGTGAAAGGTCGAATAATCAAAATACCGGTCCTAAAATAAATACGACACAGCATTATGGGTGGTTATTTACAGAACTGGACCCAACAGCACTTAGAGCCACATGAATATTTATCCTTGGGGTTATAACGTCCTGCCCGCGTTTAAAATCAAACTCCTTTCCATGTACAACACGGCACAGTAAAGTAAAATCGGCAGGACATCTCAAACATGTCATGCCGGGTGAAAATATTATATATAAATACATACATCAGCATATTGCAGTCCACTGCTGGGCGTATGGTACGCCATAGGGCACGATCTCTCGTTTTCACCATCCAGTCGCTCCCAGCCACCTTTGTTTAGCCATCAGGCCGGAGGTCGTTCAAGTTCTTGCCGAGGCGTGACCTCTACTCCTTCTGATGGACACGGTCACTACTCCACTTTGCGATGATTCATGAATATTTATTCAAAGCGAGTTGCTGAGTGTACTGCCTTGAGTAAAGGTAGTTACGGTGTGAGTCTTCTGTACTCTAATTACTCTGTGACGAGTCCATCTAATGGACACGGTCACTACACTACTGGACGATGATTCATGAATATTTATTCAAAGCGAGTTGGTAAGTGTACTGCCTTGAGTAAAGGTAGTTACAGTTTGAGTCTTCTATACCCTAATTACTCTGTGACGAGTCCATCTGATGGACACGGTCACTACACTACTACTGGACGATGATTCATGAATATTTATTCAAAGCGAGTTTCTGAGTATACTGCCTTGAGTAAAGGTAGTTACAGTTTGAGTCTTCTATACCCTAATTACTCTGTGACGAGTCCGTCTGATGGACACGGTCACTACGCTACTGGACGATGATTCATGAATATTTATTCGAAGCGAGCTGCTGAGTGTACTGCCTTGAGTAAAGGTAGTTACAGTTTGAGTCTTCTGTACCCTAATTACTCTGTGACGAGTCCGTCTGATGGACATGACGGTCACTACACTACTGGACGATGAATCATGAATACTTATTCAAAGCGAGCCACTGAGTGTACTACCTTGAGTAAAGGTAGTTACGGTGTGTGTCTTCTGTACCCTAATTACTCTGTGACGAGTCCGTCTGATGGACACGGTCACTACACTACTGGACGATGATTCATGAATATTTATTCAAAGCGAGTTGCTGAGTGTACTGCCTTGAGTAAAGGTAACGCTTGGCGGCACAAACGGCTGGGCCAGCTCAGAAGGTATGTAGGTTCAAAATTTATTATTGAATTATTTAACATTGCCGTGTGATGCCGGCTTAGAATAGCATCACCCCATTTCTTACCCACGGGTGTCGTAAGAGGCGACTAAGGGACTTGAGGGTTAGATGTGTATTGCAATTTTAGGCGATGGGCTGACAACCTGTCACTATAGTGATACACAGTTATCTTATTGACCCTCAAACTTTTGTCAGACGAGGTGTTAATATCCGTTTTACGGCCGTTAACGCTCTGCCTACCCCGAAAGGGATATAGGCGTGATTTATGCATGTATGTATTATTTAACAAACAAATATATACAGGTAGTAACGAAAAGGGTATTATGAGCCGAATAGAGATCGAGGCACTAATGAAACTAAACAACTTTCCCCATATTTCCAAATTTTCCAGCTTTCCTTGTCAATGTGACACTCTGTACTGCGCTCGCCAATCCAACTGCCAAGCGTGGTGAGTATCTATGGCGATTCTCCCCAATAGGGTGAGTATAACCTATATCCCACGTGGTTCTTAACGTAACGACTTACATTTTATTTTATAAAAGAATTAAATTTAAATAACACACATATACATATATCATGTCTGTAATCTCTTGCTCGGTAGGCCGAGCCCAAAAGGCCGCAAAAAACGGTCATTTATGCTACGTCTGACATATAACAAACACTACAAACACATAACAATATTTGAAAGTGTTTCGGAAAATTTTGTATCGCCATAGTGACAGGTTGTCAGCCCATCGCCTAAAATTGCAATACACACCCTCGAGTCCCTTAGTCGCCTTTTACTACTCCCACGGGAAAGAAATGGGGTGATGCTATTCTAAGGCGGCATCACACTACAACACCGACGGGTAAAAATGGACAAATAAATACAAAAAGTTTATTTTTAGTAAATTTGTACACATATAGATGCTGGAGTCTCCTTTTAAGCATATAAAAAGCCTGTATCAGGAGGCCCCGCTCTTACGCATTGTTATATGAACAAAGCTTATTATAAAAAATATAGTTAAACTCTTATATACAGCTTTTAGAAATAACCTCTTATACTTATATAGCTTTTAGAAATAACATAAATTAGAAATGAAAATGGAGCGATGCAATTTTATTTATTTTGTCATAGCCTTAGTAATTTTTTAGAGATAAATCGAAATTTATCCTTCTAATTACAATCCAAGGTCCAATTACTTAAACACACATTGATTACAGTAACGTTAATATGATGCAAATGGCTGGTGTGAAACTATTAATATTCAGATGCGAACGTCTTAATTAATGTGTAACGCGCGGGTTTAAATTACCATTAGAGCCGTCCGGGGTAAGTGAGCGCAGTGGGTAAGTGAGCGCAGGGGATAAGTGAGCGCAGGGGGTAAGTGAGCGCAGGGGTTAAATGAGCGCATCACTTTTATCTCGAAAATGGGATGCTAGGAGTGGAGTGTGTTTTAGAGTTAAGGCCCTGATTTAACTGACAAAAATATCCCTTTTATTTGCGCCGCGCTAGAGAATACAGACAATCTTTGGCGCACAAATTTTCGTGAGGTTTTACGGTTTTTCCGACAAAGAAACCAGAGAAATTTCGTTACAATGTCTTAGTTAGATATTCGTACTAGAAAAGGTATGTATCTAAATTACATATATTTTTTTGTAGTAACTTTAAAACTGTAGACATAATATTGAAAAAAATATACAAATAGAGGTTACTTTTTACCCGACTACGGCAAAGCAAAAAGGAGGGTTATGATTTTGACCGGTATGTATGTATGTATGTATGTGGAAACGAAAACGTTTGTTCCGTCCTCTCTTCTAAACAAGATACGAATATAAACTTTATTCATTGTAGGATAGTACTATTAGATAATGTCGTCTTGATATGTCATTGTTAAAAAAGAAATTTGTAGAAAAATCAATTTTCTTCTTTACTATAACAATTTTGTACAGTCCTGATAGAAAAACGGCTCGGACGTGTTTCTTTTTCTTTCAAAGGTACTGGCTCGTAGCTGGCCAGGTTAATCATACGGCATGTAACTATGATACTCGGTTTCCAATTTTCAAGATGGTTTCAGCGAGGCACGAAACGTTTAACTTATATAAATATAATTTTAATATCAGATAACAGAATAAATAAATAATTCAAAAAGTACATACATACATCCGCATAATATCACACCTTTATCCATTGCGGGGTAGGCAGAACGTTAACGAAAACAAACTGCGAAAGAAAGAAAAAGGCGAAGTGTCCACCCGGCCCGGCGTGACTCGAACCCTGTACCCCGTGTGTAGTCGGGCGCTCAGACCACAACACTACGCGCACAGTGACGCGCCGCGGCGAAATAGTGATACACAACCTACCTACTACGCTCCAGTACTACCTAATCAATTAATCATCCTCACAGCTTTATATGGCCAGCAGCGCAATGACATCTTGCGGCGGATGCAGTAAACAAATTCTTGATTTAAATTGTATGGAGTGCGCCAAATGCAACCAGCTTTATGACCTTGCGTGTTTGAATATATCAAAGGAAAAATTCAACGATCTATCCGAGGGGTCAAAAGCTGAATGGATATGCCCTACCTGCGCTAACTCGCGTGAACTACGAGCACCAAGGGGAGACAATTCAGGAACACCGGTGCGGAAATTAGACGAAACGCTGAAGTTGAATGATACTTTCACTAAAAACATCAACACAAACAGGGGAACTAGACCAGCAGCAACTAAACCCAATAATGAGTCTACCGGCGGCGGCATCGAGAACATATCAACAGTAGATGACAAACTATCGTTTTTAATAAAGCAAATTCAACTCCTGCGGCAGGAAGTCAGAGATCTCAAGGATTTTAGCGAAGAAACCTCAACGCAGCTAACAACTTTGCAAATCTCGGTTAACTCCTCAGCTAAAAATTATGCTGAAAAATACGAAAAAGTGAACCGTGATCTTACGGAACTCCAATCTGTTGTCTCACACATACTTTACGAAAGCGATAGTCGCAAGCAAGAAAGCTTATGCAATGAATTGGAAATTATGGGTATCCCTGAGAGCGACAATGAAAATCTGTGCCACATTGTCATGTTAGCGTCGCAGAAAATAGGACAGGAACTGACCGAAAACGAAATTGATCATGTTTTTCGTGCCGGTCCTAAACACAATATAAATGCCGCAAAATCGCAAAACAAGCTAGCACGTCCAATAGTTGTAAAACTACTACGGCGACGCAAACGTGATGCTCTACTCGTTGCTGCAAAATCCAGGCGTAACGCCACCAGCGAAGGCATTGTTGACGGCGAACCAGCTAAGCTGTTTTTCAACGAGAGTCTTACTAAAAACAACCGGCAGTTATTTCGTGCAGCACGTGAACGAGCAGCAAAATCAGGATATCGCTACTGCTGGGTCAAAAATGGTCATATATTTGTACGACGTTCCGATGGAAGACCGGCTATTAGAATCATTTCAACAACCGACCTCGAGGAAAAAATTATACCGGCACCCATATTATAATGCCAAACATAGCCATTTTGTCTTTGTAAAACTGTACTGCTGTATAACTTTATGTTTTTCTGCTTTATCAGCTTTTTTGTACGTCCATACACATAAGAAACAGCTATCAAAACCGAATAAAATCACATCACAATCTCAAACTTACACACATACACCGCACATTACTAAAAACACGAATATATTACTTTTTTTCACTATACACCACTTGAACACAACTGCAGTAGACAGCTCCGTCCTAACTATATACTTAAGGTTGACCCTTATAGCGACGCACTATTTCTGTTATACGCTCTATCACTTTAACTTAATTAAAACATTTAAATGGAAGACCTAACAAAAGATCTTGATGAAACGCTATCGATAGAGTGTTTGTCGCTTGAAACTCTAGAGACCTGTAGCAAATATTTGACTCCTGCACACAACTTTAAATGTGCAACTTTTAATATAAGAAGTCTACAAAAAAACTTTGACGCATTTTTGGTTGCTTTAAAACGCTTAAATGTCGACTTTGACGCTATTATACTTACAGAGTGTTGGCTCACAGAGATCTCGATCTTGCCCCAAATTCCAGGTTATATTGCTTTTCGGACTCATAAATTTCTGAATAAATGTGGCGGTGTTGCGGCTTATATTAAAGAAAATAGGAAGGTTTCAGTCGTCGAACCAACCTGCGATGATTGTAATTGCCTACAGATAAATATGGACGACAATTTAACTATACTAGGAATATATCGCTCTCCCTCTTTTGATTGCGTAGACCGGTTCTTATCTTCTCTCGACGTTATTTTAAAAAGCCTTAGTAATCATAAAATTTTAGTAACTGGAGACTTGAACCTCGATCTGTGCCGGGAGCCTTTGGAAAAGCGGATCTCTAATTACCTCTGCCTGCTGTCTAGTTACAAACTGATACCAGCCATATCGAGTCCGACTAGAGGACAAGCGTGCCTTGATCACTTTTTCGTCAACGACCCATCTTCTGCTATAGGTTTGATATGTCATAGGTACTGATATTACTGACCACCAAATTTGTGTATTGGGTATGCCTATAAAGAATAAGAAATCCCGCATCAATAGAACACGTATTAAAATCGATTTCGGAAGTGTTGTTGAAGAACTCAACATGGTTGATTGGTCAACTGTCTACAGTAAAAATAACGTAGAGGAGGCGACTAATGACTTTAACAATATTCTTGACAATACAATAAGTAAACATTCAAAGGAAGTTCAAATTAGTCGTACTCAATTTAACATCCAACCATGGATAACTCCTGGCCTAATGAGGTGCCAAAGGAACCGGGACCTACTTCATTTGCAGGCAAGACAAAATCCCTCAAATGCAATTATTTGCTTAACTTACAAGAGGTATCGCAACTACCTCAACAACCTTCTACGTGAAGTTAAGTCAGCCTACGAAAGTCACGTACTCGGAATTCATAAAGATAACCCCAAAAAACTATGGCATACTATTAAAGATATATGTCATCTTTCAAAAAACCGTAGCGAACCTTTTGAACTATGCGAAATTGATGTTGATCCCACAAAATCATTAAACAAGTGCAATACTTATTTTACTAGTATTGGCCAAAAGCTAGCTAATGAAATATTAAAAAAGACAGCATCTACAGAGTCTTCACTAGCCGCTCAATATATACCTTTGCGAAGCATATCAGACTCTATGTTTTTAAAACCTACGGATATAGATGAAATCAAAACCCTTATACGTGATTTAAAACCGGATAGCGCACCAGGCTTTGATGGATGCACTCCTAAACTCATTAAAATAATTGTGGATGCTATCGCTGAACCCTTGACGTATATATGTAATTTAAGCTTGTCATCTGGAACTTTCCCACAGACCTGGAAAACTGCTTTAGTCACACTTATACACAAAGGTGGGGCTAAAGATAATCCATGTAATTACCGTCCAATCTCTCTGCTCAGCATATTTTCAAAACTCTTAGAAAAATTGGTAAATAAACGTTTAATAAGTTTTCTTCAAAAATACAATATTATTTCTGAGAGACAATTTGGTTTTAGGCAGGGAAGATCGGCTGAGGATGCGGTTTTGTTGTTGACTAATAACGTTTCTTCAGCTTTGGATCAAAAAGAACAATGTCTGGGTGTCTTTCTTGACCTCGCCAAGGCGTTTGATACGGTGTCGATATCCATTCTTCTCCGAAAAATGTATGGCGTAGGTATAAGAGGAGTGGCGCATGAATGGTTTTGCAGCTATCTCACGAACAGACAGCAGTGCGTGAAAGTTGGTCAAACAATTAGTGATATGCTTCCTGTGAGCTTTGGTGTACCTCAGGGTAGTGTGTTAGGGCCAACATTGTTCTCAATATATATGAATGACCTTCTGGAGCTGTCACTACCAAATGCAGACATTATATGTTATGCCGATGACACAGTCTTACTTTTTAAGGGTAAATCATGGCAGAATGCTTACAAGACTGCTGAACACGGCCTAAGGAAGGTTGCCAACTGGCTCGAGAACAATCTTTTGACTCTGAACGCAGAAAAAACAAAGTACATAGTTTTTCACAAAACTGCCCGATCGCGTCCTCCCGAAACTAAACTGCTTAAATTGCACTCTCCAAACTGCCACTCACAGCAGGCAACAAATACTACTTTTTCTAATCTCCATGAAACACCACTATCTTGTAACTGCCACTCGATTTTGAAAACTCAAGACATAAAATATTTAGGCATATTCCTGGATCAAAACTTATCTTTCCAACGATATATCACGACGCTGTCATCAAGAACGAGGAAAATCATATTTATTATGAAATCACTTCGATTATCCGCCAAAAAAGATACTTTGCTGCTCGTATACAAAGCTCTCTGTCAATCAATACTAACCTATTGTATTAAAGCTTGGGGAGGAGCGGCAAAAACAAGTATAAAAGAGCTAGAGATATCACAGAGGGCGGTGCTCAAAGTGATGCTGAGGAAGCCATTCAGATTTCCAACTGACACGTTATACGTTGAGTGCAAAGTTCTAAGAGTACGCCAACTGTATATCTTGAGGGTGGTGGTCGCAATGCATAAAATGGTGGTCAGCGCTCCGGAGTACGAAAAACTCCTAAAACAAAGAGTTTTCAGAGTTAAGGTTCCAGCTGTACGTACTTCCTTTGCTAAGCGCTTCGCGAGATACTTATCACCTTATATATTTAATGTCATTTGCAAGATACACCCACAAGTCAAAACAACGACCACCCGCGACTTCAAAAATATTATTGAGAGATGGCTGCTCAGTCTAGATTATGGCAGTACTGAAGAGATACTTCCCATATGGGGGACTTGAAAATTACAACACACACACAAACACACGCGCACACACACACACACACACACACACACACATACACAAACACGAACTTTAGTAAGTACATTTCAGTTTATACTTTTGCTTTAATTGTCCTCGAAAACGTTATTTTTATTTTATTTTTTATTTATTTAGACCGGTAATAATAATAAACTTTGTGTCCGAGTGTACACCCAAAAATGTTAATGCAATACTAGGCCCCTGCGATACAAGCTTTGCTTAGTGCAGGGTCCGCTGTGTCACACAAAAAATTGTTTAAGCTAAGAGAAATGTAATCCTTTTGTTTGTTATTTATTAAGCATGTTTTTGGTAATAAAAAATATTATATTCTATTCTATTCTATTCCGTTTCAGAAAAATCGTGTATCACTATAGTGACAGGTTGTCAGCCTGTCGAATCCCTTAGTTGCCTTTTACGACACCCGCGGGAAAGAAATGGGGTAATACTATTCTAGGCCTGCATCACAAGGCCGTTGAAAATACGGGGTGTAAGGGACAGCCCTCCGAATACTGATACACCATGAATGACCCAGACCATGAAACTGAACAACTTTTTCCCTAGGAGCACATATTGTCAGGCAGCGACAAAAAATATTGACCTCCCATATCAAATTCAAATTACGATCAGCTGACTTCAATTACTATGAAAAGTATTTTTTTTTATTTGACGTTGCCTGAAATTTTTCCTCATGGGAAGTTGTTCAGTTTCATGGTCTGAATGCACCCTATACGTTATTAGAGGGCTGTCCCTTTCACCCTGTAATTGGAATAGTATACGAAATTTATGATCGGCTTATCGACTATTGCAAATCAGCGTTGTTAGCAATAATACAATACAACTCGGTTGATTATCCCAATTCGCCCCAATGCACTAATTTTATTACTAAACAATTTGTATGCTAATGACAATCAATTAGTTATTTCAGTGTAGTCAACTCACATAGTTAACAATAATGTCACTAATGTCATCAATTTGTTTTGTTTTAATTCGTTTTGCATCGTCGCGATTTGTCTTTGTTATTTACTGGGTCGTTATATTTTGGTTTATTAGTATGTAGATGTACCTATGCACTATCCCGCTTAACCATACATACTCTTTCTTTTTTCACCCAAAGGTTGCCTGGTAGAAATTGCTACCTCAGCAATAAGGCCGCCTAAATTGTACCGATCCTTTTTTCATTTTTTGTATCTGTTTGCTTTGTTGTGTTTTGTACAAATAAGCGACTAAGAGACTCGAGGGTTTTATGTGTATTACAATTTTAGACGACAGACTGACAACATGTCACTATGGTGATACAAGATAATTCTGAAATAGCCCTCAAATATTTGTCAGGCGTGGCGATAGAGACCGTATTTTACGGTTGTTACCTTTGCCTACCCCACAAGTGATAAAGGCGTGATATGTGTATGTACTTATGTGCTTATTTTATTTTAAAGAAAGTGTTACTTCTTTTAATCTTCTTTGAAATCTATTCAACTAATTTAAACTATTTTGTGATACGTCAAGCTCCTAAGTTTGAAAGTATTAAAATAGAATTTGGTGTTTATTTATTTATTTATTAGGTACCAACAGAATAAACATCAGTTACCTACATACAAAATAAACAAAGACAAAATGAAATAAAATTTAACAAAAATTCTTTACGTGTGTGTTGTGAGGTCAACGAACGACCTACGTGATAAGACGCGTTGCAAGTAAAGTTATAAATCGTCGTGTATAGTCTAATCCGACTACGCATCGTCACAGAATAAAGATGTTTTCAGAAGGATGACTCACGCTTCCGCGTGGATTACCTTATTCAAAGATGCCCCCTTAAATACTAATTTAATTTAAAAAAAATAGTGATTTACCGTTCATTGTATACAGCCTTCAAACCATTAGGTAAAGTTAAAATCAAGCTAAAATAAAGTTTTTGTATGGGAGTCCCTCTTAACTTTAATTTATGGCGGGTGACAGGAGTGATGCCAATAGGCAGAATGGAGGGTTCCAGGTGGTGTCGGGAAAAGGGTAGCTACCCGCCTGGCCGGGTGTTGTGGCCAGGGGACCGACTGGTCCACCTGGATAGAATTGGAAGTTGTATCATATACAAAAAAATGCCTGTTTTGATCAATTTCATCCATTTTTTGTGTTTTTTATATTCCTTTGTTGTATTATCGCCGAATATGATTGAAAACTTAGGGAGAAACAATAATATTCAATGATTTCTGTTACTATTTTGAAGTGTGGAAATTATTCCTATCTTCAAATTTTCATCCACACCAGATTCATGATACCTTCTATCTTACATTATCTCGCTAATTACTCATCCCAAGCAAATTTTGATTATTCCCTGCCAAACGGGACCTTTTAAGTATAAAATTGCCATTCACGCTTTTTCTTTTTTTATTCTGAGAAAAATAAAAAACTGTTTTTTTTTGCCCTCTGTAAAATTTGGTTTTTGTAAGTTAGGAGTAGTCAGCACTTCCCCGTCGATATATGCGTTCCGTGGAGAAACACTTCGATACCGCGTTTCAGGTTCTTTATTCTGTCACGTGGCGCCATCTTGCAGATATATTGGAACTTCTGTTACGTCTTGCTAGCTCGTGAACCACTTTGAGTGAGCTTCTTGTCGTAGCTCCCAGAGGTCGCTACAGTACTCCCCCTCAAGACCGGAGGTCGATACTGTCGGCGAGCGAAGTGGGGCTGATGACGTCATGTAGCGTGGTGATGCAGTCAGGCGTGGCGATGCAGTGCTGGTTCCAATGTCCACGGTGAGTCGGGACGTCTACGGTGAGTCGAGACGATGATGGAAGACCAGTGAAGCTGCCGTGCTGTGACTGCGGTGGGTGCTGATGACGTATTAGTTGACTGCATGTTGTAGTGGTTGATGCGTGGTTGAAGGCTGCGAAGTCCAAGGTAGGGGTCACCAATATGGCGGGTGACAGGAGTGATGCCAATAGGCAGAAAGGAGGGTTCCAGGTGGTGTCGGGAAAAGGGTAGCTACCCGCCTGGCCAGGTGTTGTGTCCAGGGGACCGACTGGTCCACCTGGATAGAATTGGAAGTTGTATATATGCGTTCCGTGGAGAAACACTTCGATACCGCGTTTCAGGCTCTTTGTTCTGTCACGTGGTGCCATCTTGCAGATATATTGGAACTTCTGTTACGTCTTGCTAGCTCGTGAACCACTTTGAGTGAGCTTCTTGTCGTAGCTCCCAGAGGTCGCTACAAATTTTTCTAATTTTTGTAATTTGTTGTTATAGCCACAACATAGGACATCGATGAAAATTTTAACTCTCTATCACGGTTTATGAAACACAGCCTGGTTGTTACCAGATGGACAGCAAAGTCTCAGGAATACAGGTCCCGTTTTGACCCTTTGGATATGGAACTCTCAAACCCGTTTTTTTATGATACTTGTGTGAAGACATCAAGTGAAAAGAGAACAAAATGGCTGAGCATTAACCTTTTTTTTGTTGTACAATACAAATATACGTACACTGCAAATATTAAGGCAACGCGTGAATATTCCCTAGAGATCCTTTTAAATCGCTGTAACCACCAGACATAGCAGGTATATGCGTGCGTGAGCCAAATGGTAACCAAGTTCTAAGTGGGCCATCTGTACAGCCATACGTCATCTTTGTGCGTAGTGGTAATCCGCCTCCGCGCCGTATCGCACTCACGCGCCGCGGTTTTATGTTCCAAACATAAAAGTTAACGGTCGTGAGATAAGCGGAAGACTCTTTGTGCCGGCAGGCTGAGCAGCTCGTTCGTGAAATGTTTCAGTACTTCTTGTTCTGACGTTTGGTTCTCGTCTATCGCTCACACACACACATTTTTTTTTATTTTATTAATGATGGATTTGCTCTTGACTATAGTCTAGGTCATAAGACAGAGACAGAGTCTAAGATGGAGCGAGTTCACCCAGAAGAAGCCTGTTAAGGCACTGGCACTCCCACACACTGACGGAACGCAGCAAGCTACTTGGCGCCAGACTTCGGTGGGATGGTGGTCGCGAGCCAGGCGGCCCCTTACGGAGCCTTCCACCGCGCACGTGGGATCGTTCAGCCGGACTTATCCACAGGCAAGTCTATGTTGCCGTTGCCCGCACCCACACACACATCAAGCCTTTATCCCTTGTTGATAGACAGTACGTAAACGGCAGTAATAAACGAACATTTAGGTCCGCCACGTCCTACAAACATCTGAGAGTCATATTTATATAAAATTGTGTATCGCCCTAGAGACAAGTTGTCAGCCCAACGCCTTAAATTGCAATAAACATGTAACCCTCGAGTCCCTTAGTCGCCTCTTACGACACCCGCAGGAAAGAAATGGGGTAATGCTATTCTAAGCTGGCATCACACGGATCTAATCGCTTTCGTTTGTGGATTTAAGTTCCTTCGTGGTCTCGCGGTGAGGATCCAGAGGAACCTGGTTCGAATTGAGGGGAAATGTCAATTAGTCAGACAAGGTCAGACTGTTTCCACTGTTGTTTGACTGTTAAGGTAGTAATGTTTCAATGTGAGCTTTGCTACAAGTTAACAAAATAGCTTACTGCCTTGTCTAGTTGGATCATGTACTCAAAGAAAGATATCCAATAAAGTCGCTTCCTGCAACTATCCATCCCTATGTCCATGTATGATAAAATTTTAAAAGTATGCAACGGGTTTTGATGCGGTTTATTAAAGATAAAGGTTCACATGTATAATTAATGTGGGTGAAATCGCTGGGCGGGCCAAGAGTAACTCGGTTAACTATTGCGTTGCTGTAATCCAAATAGGTTTCTGTCATTGCGTAAAACAGCCTCAACAGTCCACTGATGGACATAGTTCTCCTTCTATCGGGGGGTATTGCCATACGCACCTCACTTGGCAGGCGGATTGGCGAACGCACTGCAAGATACTGGCTGCCTGCTTCTTTAGTCGCTTTTTACGATACCCATGGGTAGAATCGGTGTGTTGCTACGAGTATACGAAGCCGGCACTTATACGGCAATTGTGTGTAATCTTAAATTCACTAAATTAAGTATATTTAAGTTGAAAGGTAACTCAGTACATTCCCTAGAGGGGGTAAAAGGAAAGGTTGTTTCCAATATATTCTTCCATAGAACGATGGGTCGGAAATCATAAGTAGTAATAAAATTATGAGGATTTTTGCTCTTGCGAAATGTATGTCGGAGTAAAGTCAGCTGCATTTATGGTACTTCGTTGTAAAAAATCACATACATACACATACATACATCACGCCCATAATCCCTTACGGGGTAGGCAGAGCGCAAACAGCCGCAAAAAACGGCCATCTACACCACGTCCGACAAATGTTTGAGGGCCATTTGGAACATTGTGCATCGCTATGGTGACAGGTTGTCAGCCCATCGCCTAAAATTGCAATACACACCCTCGAGTCCCTTAGTCGCCTCTTACGACTCCCACGGGAAAGATATGGGGTGATGCTATTCTAAGCCGGCATCACACGGCATCGGCATCACATGGCACGGCATGTAAAAATCTCTATGGAGAA
The DNA here is from genome assembly GCA_027580185.1 of Tuta absoluta. Lineage (NCBI taxonomy): Eukaryota > Metazoa > Arthropoda > Insecta > Lepidoptera > Gelechiidae > Tuta > Tuta absoluta. Next base: position 594,798 of record JAQAHW010000020.1, read on the forward strand.
ATACATAAAAACAACATAAAGTACTTCTCTGTTTCATCAGCTAACCGAAAAAGTACAAAAGTCTACAATAAACGGGTTTTAATGAAAATAATAAGTTGTAAAGCAGAAATCAGCGTGTGGCGGTGTCCAAGGCGTCGTCGTCAAAAAATCAATCAATGGACCAAAGACATTTCCTTTTTTTTAATACAGACAAATAGTCGTAGATGGCGTGATGAGCTTGATAAATTCTAGAAGGACTGGCACATAGATGCCCAAAACAGAACTAGATGGAAGAATAAGAGAGAGGCTTTTGCCCAGGAGTGGGATGCTGCATGCTAGATAAGATAAGAACACATAATTTTATGAAAGAATATGTTGGAAATATCCTCTCAACCTCTCGAGGGAATGTATCGAATTTCCTTTTACCCTGCATTAACGGTTATAAATAAACACATAATATCTACTCACATATTAGTAAGGATCATTTACCTTGTAGTAAAAATATTTACCGCATTATTTACTTTAAGCCGGTGGAGCGCAGTGGTAGTGCGACTGCCTGCGGCGCAATGGTTCTGGGTTCGATTTCCGGTGGGACACTCACAATGTTGATATTTTTGCTTCGTGAATTTGTTTCCAGTCCGGTTAGGACATTGTAGGCTGAACCACCTGATTGTCCGTAAGAAGAATGGTTCCGTGCTTTGGAGGGCACGTTAAGCCGTCGGTCCCGGTTGCTGTCTATGATTACTTAGACGGCAGTCGTTACACAACATGTCAGAGGCCTACTAGTGATAGTAGGCGGTTGAATAACTCTGGCATCAGGGTTCATCGGGTCGTTCCTCGACTCGGTGTCCCACACGAAAAGATATTACGATAGATATACGATATACTTACTCATAATTTGAATACTACTCATATATGTGACCCAATTTCTTATTCGAGAACATTTTATACTTGGTTTCACCTAATTTGAAGATTCTGGAAACAAGGGTCGATATTTTATGAATGAGCCGCGTTTCCAAGTCGAGTGCCTTAATTAGGTTTTCTTAAGAGTGTATGTATCTAAACTTTAACAACTCGTGTTTCCAAGTGAACTGATAAGATTTTTTACAAAGGCTGGCTATATAAATAAGCTGAACATGAATTGAATACCAAATTTTAAAACACTGCCCGAGTTAGGTATACTTATACGTTACTGGCATTTAGATACATTTGCAAAATTAGCGGGCAAAGGACGACCTGCGGTAACCCAGATGGAAAAGGCGTCGCCACTAGGTAATGGCAAAAGTCGCAGGTTCAAATCAATTATGTATCTCAATTAAATTAATTATGTATCTCAATACGAAATAGCGACTTTATATTTATCAACAAGCAAGTATTTTTGATTCATTTGTATTGATTCATAGGAAGCAAAGGATTTTTGCGGTGATAAACTGACCAAGAATAAGATTTCCCATATAATTATGACAAATGCAATTGAATAGTGGGAGCAATGCTAAAGTACCTACTTATAATAAAATTGACTTTGCTTTGAATGACAGCGCTGTATCTGAGGGACTTCTTTCTAGACTACTACAGCTACAAACTACAATAGCCACAGCAGTCTACTACTGGATATTGCACTACCATCCACCACAGCATTACACTACCCCTATATTGGGGGGGTATTAGCTACACTCACCCGCTTGGCAGGCGCATTGACAAGCGAAGTGCATGTTGTTACAAATGTTCACAGGGAACTCTGCTGTCCATTCCCCGGATTCATCCCTTAGTCGCCATATACGATACCCACGGCCCACGGGTAGAAATAGGGTAATCTTAGTGATGCTATTCAATGTTGGCACCAAACGGCGCTTTCTAGATAAATCTACCTTGTAATGTACGACGAATATCCCTATTTGTAAATTGTTGTTATATTAAACGATTCTACAGACCCTGCCAACAGGTTCAACAGCTGTAATACACCTTCAGCTACACGTGTAACTAGTTACAACTAGTTTGAGCTGGTGTAATCACTTCTAGGCACCTATTTAACAAAGTTGTAGGGGTGACCAGTCTGGTAATAGCGTTTAGTGATTCGGTAGAACCGCGACAGTCAGACATTGCTAACAGTTTCAACTACTATAATAGATTTAACTTCTGTAATAGAGCTCCCGTTTCACTGGCAACTGCTTACAACCAGTTTAAACTAGTTTTAATTAGTTCTAGACACCTATTACCACTACAAGTTCAACTGTAGACAGTTTGCGACCTACACTATTAGTTTGATTAATCTGGTTGCGACTTGAATAAAAATCGTTTACGATATTATGTTTAAAAATGCATAGTATGTATTTGGTTAGGTGCTTTCTGTAACTTAAATATACTATAGCTACGGCCGGAGGAAGAAGCAAGGACTACGCAGTTCGCGTAGCTTTATGCCTACGATCGTAGCACGAGCTACATACGAGAATTCTACGAAACGCTGGCACTTGAAGCCACCTATCGGCGAGCAGTGAGAAGTAAACGCTTAGTACCGCTATTTGCCACATGTTTTCCGATTATTTGAAGAACGTCCGTTGCTGTTTTCAAAACTCTCTACTGTGTAGCAAAACGAATCTTTCTTTCAAAAAAATGAATTAATCTCTATCTAAGTACTCCTGTGTGTGTTATATTTTCAAGTTCCGTAGTTTTCAAATAAGTACATAAAGATTATTACTTTCCTATCCTTAGCTCTATAAAATTATGGTCTTTAACTCTTTAGAAATAGTCGTTCATTGAACTACGCAGAACTAGTTAGTTCGCGACGTTAACTTCTGCTCCAGGACTTAAAGTTATCGAGACGTCGAGAAACTATATCCAAGATACGGTGGGGACTTGAACTGGGGATATTTTATTGGATTTTATAGAAGTTTTATAATTATTTTTAAGGTGAGCTTCAGTGAACTCCACAAAAAACACTTTTTTCTTTATACAAACAATCATTGAGAATGTCCGTTGCCCAAGTTTTTTGTATTATCTTTAAGTAAAATTAGAACCTGCAAACTCAATGAAATATTCGCTGCAGTTAAAGTTATGGCAAAAAGTGCCTATGAACTGCCACTTTTGGTATTAATTGCCATTACATTAATTACAGTGAATATTTCATTGAGTTTGCAGGTTCAAATTTTACATAAGGATAATACTAATAACTTGGGTAACGGACATTCTCAATTATTGTTTGTATAAAGAGAAAATATTTTTTTGTGAAGTGGCGACACTGCCGAGGTCGTTCCTACACTCGCCTTAAAGAGAGTTAAAGTATCTATCTACGTTCCTATACCTACCTAAGCCAATGAAGCTTGTCATGTAGGACACCGGGGCGATGAACGACCCAATGAGAGTCGAAATTGCCAAAACATCTACCACGTGTCTAATTAAGTACTTAACAACATCGGTCTCTGTTGCCGTCTATGATTAGGTACTTAGACGGCGGTCATTACACAACCATGTAACAGGCCTACTACTAGTAGTAGGCGGTTGAAAAACTCTGATACCACCCAAGTATCAAAATTTGGTTTTGAATAAGTCACCAATGCGTTTTTGAAAAGACTAAAGGCATATTGAAAAAGTCTTAAATAAGCCACGTAGAGTACTACTATACCGCGTTTGGGCACAAAGTTCAGGACTACTGATCTTGGTTTAGCTTTGTATACGCCAGGGAATATGCTAATTTGCTCTTAATTTAATCTCCTAAACGCACAAAATGATGCTTTGGATCTTGTATTCTGCTAAACTAAGATTATTTTGAGAGTTGCGGCCATTTCCAAAATAAAACTCAGTGTGGTTAAATGCGTTCACAAATTTATAAAATATATTGACAACTTATATTTTAAAACAAGCAGCCATCAGCGATATTGGGGGATAGTGTTTACTGAGACCAATTTTTTAAGCGAACTTAAGTTTTTCGTGGATTTATATATGAATATGTGGTGAACTTTCAATGCCCCCTTGATTTTTTCAGTTTAAAGCCTTTAAAATTATAAAATTTTAATGTGCAAATAAAACTAAAACTATTACAAGATCTTATGTCTGAGATTCTGCTTTGATAAGACCTATGCTCCGATTCAGATTGCCACAATTCGATACGATAATAATTTTGGGTTCCGCTGTAGAAATAAATAAAGAAAAAAAACCTGTCCAACTATATAATATACCTACCTACACACTTTTTTTGTGTGCATAATGGGCACATACCTAGTTGTGTATTTTTACGTATAATGTAATAAGTATTTAAATAAAATGATATGGAGTTATTTTGGTTGTTAAATGATGCATACCTACCTAGTTAAAGTCACATAGTGCCAGTGGCGAGGTGTGTAGCAACTTTAAGGCTAAACTTTTACTTGTATCTATTCAGTTTTTGGGAAGTTCCGGAATATGGTGGTATTACAATATTTAGATGTAGATACGTTTTTGACCAAAGATGATTTCCGCTTACTACAAAAGTCAAAGACATGGCTATGGAAAAAGACTCATTTTAATTACAGTCAAAAATGTTTATTAAGTATATATTATTATGTATAACCTTATTTTGACAATTAGAAATATGTACGGAACCACTAGTTACATTTTCAATATCGCACTTTTTTTGGATAATCATGTTTTCACTTATTTCTTGCAATTTTTGATACTTAGCAATAACTTTTCTTCAGAACCCACCACTTCGCTTTATTTGTGTCCATTTTTTCAAATCAATTATAGTTTTATTTCGTAAAATACGTAAAAAATCTTTATCCTCGTGTCCACCTTGTTTATTAGTTAAGATTTTGAAAATGCAAGATGCAGGATTAGTTCCAGATTTTTCATCTTTTTTAAGAGCAAAAGAGTACTAATTACATACTATTACTCTGGTAAGAGTCAGTGTCGTTGCTTTCCCAAGATCACTAGCACAGCGTGTTCAATAATGGCGTTAGTAGGACTACGAGTCTTGTACAAATCCTAACGACGCACTTTTGTAGAGTTGTGTTAGTTTTGGTCAAGACTTTTTTAAGAGTAGAAATCTTATCTTAAAGTTAAGGTCTTATATCTTGCTACCCTAGGACTGACACTTGAAAATATCTTAATTTTTAATCTCTAATGCGCTTTCGAGACTGAGTTTAGAAGATTATTTCTCTTGGCATTTGAAAAGCACTAAGCAGTGCAAAACTAAACCAGCATACATTTACCAAAATTATTCTGTGACTTTTTTAAGACTTTTTGCATTATAATCCGCTTTTCTCAAGAGAACTTTGCTAGTTGGGCAGGGCTCATCGGGTCGTTGGACGACTCGGTGTCCCACACGAAAAGAAGTAGGTACTTAACAGGCCTTGACATGATTATGTAACGACCACCATCTAAATAATCATTACAGCAACCAGGACCAACGGATTACCCTCCGAAACACGGGACAATCTATCTTATGGACTTAGAAAGATATTTCAGACTTCTATATTTTTGTCGTTTATATTGGTGTTAGTTTTATTGCCTGGAGAGAGTTACCTTACAGGCTAGGCTAATATTTTATGGTACAATAAAAATGGTTCACTCTACCAAAAAAATAATTGGTCTTCGCCTCTTCACAGACAAAAATTCACCAACTAAAACCTTTAAAACCGTTTGCGTTGAGCGGCGAGCGCGGGGGATTTTCTCGCAATAAGAGTTTTCTAGTTGGTACTGGCGCTGCATAATGTCCACGACTTAGTCTTACTGCGAGGCCACGAAACCGGCGATGTGAATGGGCAATGAAACTGGCGACACAACCTACGGTTAGACGCACGACGAAAACACAAATAGTAAAAAATACAAACAAAAGAGACAATGCAAAAACTACCTTAATTAATTATTGTTATCATAGCTCTTGGTTTTTTCTACCTTTCTTAGGACTGACTGACAGTCTACTCTTATTTCACTTTCATGTGAAAAGAGACGCTTTATGTTGGTCCTACAAAAATCGGAAAAACAACTTCTTGTACGCATAAGGCCCAAAGCTGTCGTCGTGTGCGTACAGGTTGTTGTACTATCCGTGCTCGCGCCGAGTGTTGCTGGGCGACGCGCGTCACGCAGCGCTGATCTTGTATTTTTCCAAATCTAGCACGCGAGCGGCCGGCCCGCATTCCGCTCGACACAGCCTTGGGCTAATGTTAGTCCTACGGAAATCTGGAAAAATCAACCTTATGTAAGCATAAGTGTTCAGTATCGCGAAAAATATTGCTAACCGCGTCGCCTGTATCCGTGTCTAGACCCTTTTTCAGCGCGACCCGCGTCCTTTAATCCTGGAATGTTTTTAAAACAATCCAGTCAGAACAATCCTATTATGAACCAGCCGTTCTACTAAGTGCGTTCCTACAGTATGCTAATGGGGGCTTTGTTAGAATTCACAAGAGCGCCAGACGATTCAATTTGGGAAACTGATATTACATTATTATTGTGCTTACGTGCTGCTGCCGCATACATAGGACGTAATGGAAAACTAGCATAATGTTTGCACTTTCCATATCACCCAAAGGTTGCCTGGAAGAGAATGCCGCTTTAGCATTAAGGCCGCCTTATTGTACTGTGGTTTGTCTTTATTATTATAATAAAGTATATTATTATTATTATGATATCGTAGTATGTATCCGTGTGATGCCGGCTTAGAATAGCATCACTCCATTTCATTCCCGTGGGTGTCGTAAGAAGCGACTAAGGGACTCGAGGGTGTGTATTGCAAATTTAGGCGATGGGCTGACAACCTGTCACTATCGTGATATACAATATTCCAAATGACCCTCAAATGTTTGTCAGACGTGGCGTAAATGTCTGTTTTGTTACAGCCGTTTACGCAGACCAGCCCAGATGGAAGAGGCGTCGCCACTAGTAATGCGAAAGTCGCAGGTTCAAATCCTGCCCGCACTCGAAAATTTTGCAAGTTTTCAAAAAAAATTTAATACCTAACACGGGAAGTGTTTTAAAATTTGGTACTCAATTTATCGCTGGTTTTCATCGCTTAGACTACATTCAATCTTTAAAGATAGAATTAGTCACCGGTTATTAGTTGCAAAACTAACCCGGTAGATGGAGCCATGCCAAGCGTTACTGGCATTAAAATACACTTGCAAAATTGGCGGGCAAGAAATGAGCTGCGGTAGCCCAGATGGAAGAGGCGTCGCCACTAGTAATGCGAAAGTCGCAGGTTCAAATCCTACCCGCACTCGAAAATTTTGCAAGTTTTAAAAAAAAATTTAATACCTAACACGGGAAGTGTTTTAAAATTTGGTACTCAATTTATCGCTGGTTTTCATCGCTTAGACTACATTCAATCTGTAAAGATAGAATTAGTCACCGGTTATTAGTTGCAAAACTAACCCGGTAGATGGAGCCATGCCAAGCGTTACTGGCATTAAAATACACTTGCAAAATTGGCGGGCAAGAAATGAGCTGCGGTAGCCCAGATGGAAGAGGCGTCGCCACTAGTAATGCGAAAGTCGCAGGTTCAAATCCTGCCCGCACTCGAAAATTTTGCAAGTTTTCAAAAAAATTGTATACCTAACACGGGAAGTGTTTTAAAATTTGGTACTCACAGGAAATCTCGTTACTATCGACTAAGGGACAGAGAGTGTTAAAAGTGAATTACAATTTAGGGGTTGGGCTGACAACCTGTCGCTATGGTGATATACAATTTTCTAAATACCCCTCAAAACATTCGTTAAACGAGGTGACCATTGTCCGTTACATATGGCCGTTCAAGCCCTGCTACCCTGCAAGGGATATAGGCGTGATGTTATTGTGTACATATGGAAATATTATAAATTTAATCACTTAATCAATTGCCTAGTCACATTAAAAAGGAAGACGAAATTAGAACAGAAATATGTACATAATTTTTTCTCGGTAAAGTAATGTTCGTAAGGAAACAAAATGACGGCTTCCTTTTCTTTTGCTTGTATAAATAAAAATAAGTGATGAAAAGAATAACTAAGAAAAAAATTACAAGTCGGAATTTATTAAGCGTAATCTGTTTTAGGAGGTCTAAGTTTACATTAAGACTTCTATAGACTAATTTGGATTTTGGAAATAAAACAATGTATTAGGAATATAACTCTTATATTGTAATCTTTTGCATTGCAAGCACTCTTATTGCTTGACAATGTAAATTTTCACTTAAAATAAGAAACATACTCTCGGTACGTAAATAACTCAATTTTTGCAATAACTACGCGTCAAATAACCAGTTCACGCTCTGCCTGCCCCGCAAGGGATATAGGCATGATAAATATATGTGTTTAAGTAGTTCAAGGAACTACTTCCTAACAATCGATTTTGTTTGACGCGAAGCTAAAGCGCTTACTCATAACACATCAGAACATTAAAAACAGCACTTTGAGGTAGTTGATTCATTCATCATTATTCTCAGACTGTCTCTTTTTCTTCTTCTTCTTCTTTTCACTCTTGGGCGTCTCTACCTCCATTCCGTCTACCTCATCTGGCTCCTCCTTGACTTCCACTTGTGAAGAGTCAAGTGACTTCTTTTTTTTCTTCTTCTTCTTTTCTGAGGTGGGTTCTGCGACGTCGTCTTGCGGCTCCTCTTTGATTTCTTCTTTTATTTCACCTTTGGTCTTCTTTTCTTTTTTCGGTGTGACCTGTTTAAAATATATTATTGAAATAATTTACACACTACAGAGACCTAGTTTTTGACTAGCGGTCCCTCATACACCCTTGGGAGCGAGGCATTTTCCCGCGGTAAAAAGTATTTATTATGAAATTGGTGTTGATAATGATTTTTGGTGTTTAATTAACGAAATATATTATAAAACAGCACTGCAGTCATACTAGACATAATATTGTAAACGAAATGTCAATTTCATCACTTTCATCTAAGTTGAAAATAGAAAACCAAAATAAAATAGAATAGAATATGGAGTGCTATAAAGAGTTAAAAAGGGATGATTGATTGAAATGAGTTTTTCATGGCATCACTGGTTATTTGTAGGGATTCCTCTATAACATTTTCTTGCTCCGAGCTACCTGCGCAAATAAAGCACTTATCAAGTTCATACTTACAGCTGCCTCTCCATCCTCCAACTTAATCTTCTTAGAACTGCTGGGTTCATCTTCAGGCGAATGTTCCCTCTTCACTGGTTTCTTACCGAGAGTGCTGTCCCCTGCTACCGGGTAGTTGAATACCTCACTGTGGACAAAATTAATTTGTGAACAAAACAAAAAGTATTGCTTTTGCATGGCTCAACAGCCAAAATGTGAAGACCGGCTGGTGGACATAAGGAACAACTTTCCCCTAGGAACATAGGGTGAAATATGTCAAAAATATTTTGAGTTTCCATTCATAGTAACTCAAATCAGCTGATGGGCAATTTTGTATGGGAGGTCCATATTTTCAACCTATCATCCCTGGGGAAAGTTGTTCCTTAATTTCACCCTATATTTAGCCGATGTGGCGCAGTGGTAGTGCGACTGCCTGCTACGCAAAGGTTCCGGGTTCGATTCTCGGTGGGACACTCACAAAGTTAATATTTATCACTTTGTGAATTTGTTCCCGGTCTGGTTAGGACATTGCAGGGTGAACCAACTGATTGTCCGAAAAGAAATGGTTCCGTGCTTCGGAGGGCACGTTAAGCCGTCGGTCCCAGTTGCTGTCTATGATAACTAAGACGGCGGTCGTAACACAACGATGTCAGAGGCCTACTAGTGGTAGTAGGCGGTTGAAATACTCTGACACCAGGGTTCATTGGGTCGTTGGACGACTCGGTGTCCCACACGAAAAGAGGAGAGAGAGACCCTATATTTTATAGGGTATTGTAAAAAATGCTGCATTCCTATTGAAGAGTGAACTTGCCTTCTAGCATCATAAGTCATGATAATAAAAGTAGAACATGAAAACCTGTGTAAATAATATGATATTCAGGGAAGGGAATAATTTTCATGATCGCAATTTTATTGGAAATTTCAAACACTGTAAGCGGAAATGAAACTCAATGTTCTGAATATAAATAACCAATTGAAACAAATTTTGTTTCTCTGAATATAATTAAATAATAATTAAAAAAAAAGTTTCTCTAAATATAATAATAACTAATAAAATATATTTCTGTGTATGTGTAAAAAGTGTGAAAAATTCAACTTACGATTTACTCTGGTACTTCTCGAACTTGGCCTTAGCCTTGCCGGTACCGCTGATCCTCTTCAGATTTCCCTCCTCCAGCAGCCGCAGTCGGTTTTCCAGCTTCACTTTGTGCTCCGCTCCAAATTCAAACGAAACTGAATTGTCTTCTCCAAATGCATCCACTCTAGTTGCTAGGGCTGCCTTCGCTGCCAGCATACGAGACATCTTACCCTTATTTTTTGTACTACATTGACCTACTAGTTGTGCGTGGTAGATTAAACCATACTTTGGTGTATCTTTCTTCGTCTTCAAGGCACGGAACAAAGCTTTCTCTGCTCCGAAAATCTGTAGTGTGGAAGCCGGGTGCTTGGCTAGATTCATCAATGAACCAGCATGAGCGATCAACCGAGCACCAATATGTTCACCAATCAATACAGTTAGGTTTGGTGCCATAGCCATCATTCTAGCCTTCAAGTAGTCAGTCAGATGTGTCCTATAGTCAGTTATGTTGATGATTTCGTCACACAAGTTCTGGATGTTCATGATGTCGTCATCAGAGATCTCGGTTCCCATGGAGATTTCCGCAGCTTCTTTCACTTTTTCTTCTAAATCTTCAGGCAAGATGTCTGATAGGTCGGTGGATGATGCATTGTCACGTGTGCCAATGAGTTTGACTACTTTAACGAACAATGTGTTGTCTGTGATAATTTTTCCCAGTTCAGGGAAGTGCCAACCGTACCACTCTCGGCATCTCATTATGTAGTTGTTCAGTTCTTTATCTAAATCATCTAATAGACACTGCGCTTGGACAATCATTGTGTCTATCTTGTCCGGGGAGAATTTCAGCTTGTACCGGGAAAGTGAGTGAGCAAGACCAAGGGCCATAGCAGTCATCTCTTTCTTTGGTAGCCCTGCAAGAAGACTGTCCATCTGTGAGCGGATACATCTGAGCAGTTCTTGTACATTTGTGTTGGACACACACTGCAAGTCCAACTTTTCTTTAATGGCACTTCCGAGTTTTGCATCACCTACTAACAATTGGTCCTGAACTTCTTTACAAACATACTTTTTGAGGGCTTTCTTCAATGTTTTTGAAACTTTGCCCTCAATAGCTGCTGTTGTAGCTGCTAAGGCTTCAGTAGTGTCTTCAAACTTGATAAAGTTCTTTAGCTTTACTCTGAAATGAATAGTAATAAATAAAATAACAAATAAACAAGCAACATAAACACTTATTTAAACTAACCTAAAAAGTGCTTCATTTCATTTCAGTATAACAAAAACTCACATAAAAGAACTAATACATAAAAATAAACATATTATAGTGTTTACTTGGTGTATGATTTCAATTAAAATAGGTAATTACGAAAAAAATTAGTAAGAATATTTTTTGAAAATGTATGACTCAAACTACTTACACAGCAGAAGCACCCTCCGGAGTATTAAACTCTGTGTACAGGTCCTCAATCTGGGACAACTTCGACTCATCCAGCAACTACAACACAATTTAACCTCATTTCACAACATTGAAGATAAGAAATAAACATTAGGTACATTTTGTTGGACTTTTTGAGATATAATTAAATCTATTTCATTATATATCTCGTCTATTTAGTAAAAAAGTTATAGGAAGATCAAGTAACATGTATACTAAAGATAGAAATTCGATTTCCCCACATTTTCTATAATAATTTCCATGCTTACCTCATGGTATGAGAGCTAACAACATTGTGAAATAGCTTAGCGGAAAACGATGGAAATAGCAGTAGCTGTACAATAATCAAATTGTACAGATATGAAGTCATTATTTCAGTTATGTTTCAAGGGTTTCAGGGCGTATTATCAGAGTTATCACCCAAATTCGGCGAAGAGGTTATGTGGAACACGTGTTGGTTTTACCTTGAAGATTGCGTACCCCGCCGGGGTCTCGAACAAGACCAACATGCTGCGTACACTATTCACCACACGCTATAATATAATTTAACCAAAACCACCGATTTATTACAGTTTTTTAATTTAACAAACACACAAGACGCGCATCGCGCTTTGCATCAAGGCACTTGTCAATTTGACAGGTCGGTTGGTGTTACCATTTTTAATAAAATGCTACCAAAAACCAAGAAAGCTTTACTACTTTTCAAGGTATGTTTACAAAGTAAGCTCTAAATAATTTACATACTTCGCTGCTTTTGGGGAGTTTAATTTATGTGATATTGGATTTTGTTCTTGTTCTGGTGTTAGACTCTTTGCTGGGGAGTTTGATTCTTTTTATTTTTGTGTGGACACCGAGTCGTCGAACGACCCAGTAAACTGATATCGCTAACAATGCATGTAAGTACTAACTACTAACAGCTACGAAAAAGGAACGCCAGCAAGGTTACGAGGAATAAAACGCAAATTTTATTACATTACGACGCTAATGGGAAATTCTCGAGTGTCATGTAGAGTAGAGGGCGCTAAGCTTAATTGAAATAACGTTTCTTTACACAAAAACTGTACCACTTTATAAATTATTCTTTATTTTGTGTTTATTGAATGGTTCTTTATTTATTATTGGTTATTTGTTTACTTGCAAGTCGATAAGCTTATTTTGTAGTAAATCCAACTAACATAATTTATTCACAACGTAAAACGGAACCTGTGACAAAACTATGGCCAGCCATATTGAAACGTCAAAATTTCAGTTTAGCACAGCGCCCTCTGGTTTGACATTCAGAACTATCAAGAGAACTGTTAATAGAAAAACTCCCATTGGAAACCCTCAGATGTTTACCGCCATCTCTTGGCATATAAAGCATAACCTTGTAATCTTTTAAAAATTACCTCATTAAAGTAAGGTAATTTAGCTAGCATTAGGTACTTACCTACTTACCTACACCTACTAACATTAATCTTACCTGAACGAAACAGAGGAGGCGCGAACGTGAGCGGAGGTTAGGGCAAAGCGGACAGACGGGGAGCGCCCAGGGAGCGATTAGGAAACCGAAACGATCGTGATGCTACATTGACAAGCGTGCCGCCACCGCTCACACCGTTTTCCAACCACTATAGGTACGGGGTAAGGGACGGTGAACCGAAAACTTTGCAGGCATGATCAGAGCATGAAACTTCAGAAAATATCATGTATAGGTAGGTACGGGGTGTAAGGGACAGCCCTCCGAATACTGATAGTGTGCATGCAGACCATGAAACAGAACAACTTTCCTCTAGGAATAATGTCACGAAACGACAACAAATGTAGAATGTTGAATGTTGAATGTCTGATCGTGATAAAATCAAGATCAGCTGACTGCAGTTACAATGAAAAGTTAAAAAATTTATGGCGTTCCCTGAAATAATTTTTCATAGGAAATTGTTCAGTTTCGTGGTCTAAATTTATCCTAGAAGTATTCAGAGGACTGTCCCTTACACCCGTTATGAAAGAATAAACTTACTAAAATACTTTCAATAGAAATTGTGACAAACATTACCGCAATACAAGGAGTAAAAATTAAATAAGTAGATCAACCTGAGTATAGACTAGCTATCTGTTTTTTTTGTATCATGGCGATAGCGTGCATTGACCTTAACTACCACTGTACTCTCATTTGCGATAGCGATACATCGTATTTCCTTGAAAAAGTTAGCGACATGAATATCGCTAGAGTACATGAGCTTAGGGCAAGGTCGCTGCAGGGATCAGAAACATTTTTATTTGTGACCATATTTTAGATCATTATTGTAAGTAATTCTACTAGTTTTCGTCTGTTTTAAATTGCCATGAAAATTAATTTTTTTTTTTTTTTTTTTTTATTAATGATGGGTTTGCTCTTGACTCTAGTCTAGGTCATAGGACATTTTTTTTCTCGTGGTTAAAAGTAGCCAATGATGTGTGTGTTATTCTGATGTATGAACTGTATTTTCATACAAAACGCGAATTTTCATACAAACTTCAAGTCCCTGTTTACCCCTTGTGGGTTGAAATTAGAAAACGCTGAAACACGTCTGTAGTAATTATTTTATTTGTTTAGTCTTTTATTATTTATTATTTGATTCTAAGTGACCAAAATGTAAAAAATTTAAAAATGTGAAACAAATAAAAAAGAAAAAACCAAAAAATCTAATTTAATTTGAGAAAAATAATTTTTCCAAGCCTAAAGGTTTATTCACACACATCTGGGTAGTACGCAAATGCATGGGTATAATTAAAATTTGAGCCGCGCTACAATAACAAAACGTGACTGGCTAACAAGTAATGTAACAAAAATAAACTTAAACAAACAATAACCAAAACACCGAGAAACAGCAAGAAAGACTTCCAAACACGAACGAACGCAAGCGCACTTCACGACGATCGATCAAAATGAAAACAAAATTGAGCCTGCGGGACCGCACCTCTGGCCAGCTAGGGGCTCATAACAAAACAACGTAACTCAAAAATTTTAGTTTTAGTGTCAACAATTTTGTTTTAAAACTTTTTAAGCACTCGCGATTTTTTTCACTCATTTTGAGTATTAGACCGGGTCTATCGCGATAGTATTTAGGTAAATATTACATACATACATATAATCACGCCTCTTTCCCGTAGGGGTAGGCAGAGACTACATCTTTCCACTTGCTACGATCCTGACACACCTCTTTCGCTTCTTCAACATGCATCAATCTTTTCATACATGCTCGTCGGTTTAGGGTACTCTTGACCTGACCTTTCTCTAGAACGTCCCCGATCTGATCCAAGTACGTGCGTCTTGGTCTTCCCCTTCCAACGTTCCCATCCACACTCGCCATATACACCTGTTTCGTTAATCTTCTTTCATTCATTCTCTCAATGTGACCAAACCATCTCAGCATTCCTTTTTCTATACCAGTCACTATGTCATATTTTATACCGCAACGTTCTCTAATCACGCTATTCCTTATCCTGTCACTCAATTTCACTCCTATCATACTTCTTAGCGCTCTCATTTCTACCGCATTTATTCTACTTTCATGCTTTTTCTGCCATACCCAAGTAAATATTAGTAATTAAATATCAGTCAACCTGCGACCACAATACACGAAACTGTGTTGAAACGTCGGAACACAGGTAAATTACTAATATTTACCTAAATACTATCGCGATAGACCCGGTCTAATACTTAATTTTGTTTTATATTTATGTATGGTAAAAATGTATTTTGTAAAGCTTTTTGGTTTCTTATTTGCTCAAATTATAATTGCAACCCAGAATCATTTTTATTTTACGGTATTATACCTATAATAGAGAATACATTTTGGGCAATATTTTAAAACGTATGTTATAGAATTGAACTCATTTCAAAAGTTAGCGAAAATTATCGACATATAAAAGTAATAAGTAGTTAAAAAAACAACTTTTCGAATTGGCTACAAGTACACTCATTTTTGAAAATTTTGGATATACATGGTTGTGGAATGACGCCGGGTTGTGCCGGGGGAATACCCGAAATTATGATACTTTAGCGATGTGAATTCTAGCGATAGTTTGTATGGAGAGCGATAATTATCGCCTAAAAATGTTGTTTTTGGGACCGGTCGTGTCAATGTACGCTATTGCCATGATAACGCGTAAATGGTTAGAATTTAATTTGAAAGTCTATAATAAAATACTTACCGAAAGATATTTAAGTCTAATAACAGACTTAAATATCTTTCGGTAAGTATTTTATTATAGACTTAAACTAAACTTAAACCATTCCGTTAAAAAGCTTACTAGGTACTTATATGTTAGATGATTACGTTCATGACAAAGAGGCATGGAGCTATGAAATTCCAGCACAGCACAAGAAACACGCACTCATTTTTAATACCAAAATGGGGCGTGCGTGCGTGGATTTACAGCTCAAAATTTAAACATATGTATGTATGTATGTTTGAACTTTATTGTACCACAAAACAAATTTTCATTATCAGTAAACAATGGAATAAAACAAGAGGCACAGAGACGCACTTATCCCACAAAGGGATCTCTTCCAGTCAACTTATATACCTATTTATTTATAACAAAAGTGATATACCTACTATATGTAAGTAAATACGTTTGAAAGTTTGAATTTTGCATATTTCTTTCTTTCTTTTCGTGTGGGACACCGAGTGGTCCAATATAATAGGTATATTTTGGAGAGTCAAAATTTAAAAAAAAACTAGTTGTTCAAGTGGGGTATCATATGAAAGGGCTTGATGTGCACGTCACGCAAGTGTCTGTGACGAGTCCGTCTCTTTCTACTTTGCCGGTTTTGTAGATCCATGTGCCCAAATCAGTGTCGAACACGCATTGTAGGTATTTAACGTAGGTGTTCCGGGCATGACCTATGGATGGGCTGTGAGGTTTCTTTACACATAGTCCCCTTGGGGAGACCCTCCTCATGTCAGCAGGTACGGCCACTGAATCAACATTAGTAAGGTTCTTTCCCAGGAGAAAAATCCTCCTTCAATTTGCTACTAGACCGTAAATAAAATACCTAATAAGTGTAGGTAGAAAGCATAGAAATAATAACACTAAGATTACTTGTACCTAGAAAAAAATATTTGGTTAGTTGAAATACTTATAACCTATCATAGATATATTAATCTATCTACTGGAGGTCCTAGTTTTTTTTATTATTTATATGGGCGGTCAAAGTAGATAGCTTTTGCAACAGTAGCCTTTCGGAAAATTCCAACTTTCCTACTTATAGTAATTAACCACTTCCAACAGTAGTTAACCTTTCGGAAAATACCTAATTAGTTACTAATAAAATGATTAGATAAAATAGGAATCGAGGGTGTGTATTGCAATTTTAGGCGATGCGATGGGCTGACAACTTGTCACTATGGCGATACATAATTTTCCGAATGACCCTCAAATGTTTGCCGTTTGCACTCTGCCTACCCCGCAAGGGATTGTAGGCGTGATTTGTGTGTGTGTGTGTGTAAGTAATAATTAGACAATCGGAAAATACTTATCTACTTACTACTACAAACAAGAGTCTGTAATTGTCTCGTAAATCCTACCTACTCAGTAGGCATAACATAACATACGAGATCAGTTATTACTCGGTACATATTTAACCACTCTCAGACATGCATAATCAATGATCTTAATGAATTGATACCGTGAGATATAGCCAAAGACTCCGCATTTGTAGACCTGACTTGGCTTGAGAAATCTAGTGTAAAAATAAACTCTTATTTTATGTTTTAAAAAAGAGAGATCTTGCCTTATGGCGTACAATAGGCTGACAAATATAGGTATGTATGTAAAGGTTTAGAACTTTATGTAAGGTACACAAACACAACACACGCTGTGCCACCACGGGTAATCGAGGGATTTAATTACTTACGTATCTACACTGGATTTGATTGGGAGATGTCTGCTAATAAAGACGAATGAATAAATTGATACATATTGATACATAAATAACGCCTAAATCCCTTACGGGGTAGGCATAGCGAAAACGGACATAAAAACGAATATTTACCTACGCCACGTCTGACATACATTTTAGGGTCATTCAGTCAGACTGAAAATTGTGTATCGTCTTAGTGACAGGTTGTCAGTGCATCGCCTACGATAAAATTTTACATGTCGGTAACCCTCGAGTCCTTCACTGGCCTCTTACGACACCCGCGGGAAATAAATGGGGTGATGCTATTCTAAGCCGACATCACACGGCAATGGCAACAACAATGAAGTGATGCTGAAAGGCTATAGGGTTTCTGAACCTAGTCTTGTCATGAACATTGTCATAGATTTGCACACTCTCTTACACAAACACAAATCAACAGTCCACTGTTGGACGAGGGCTTCTCCCTTTGGATGATTGCCATACTCACTCATCACGCTTGACTGGCGGACTGGCGAGCGCAGTGCAAGCTACTGTCCGCATTTCATAGAATCATCCCTTCGTCGTCTTTTATGACATTTACGGGTAAAAATGCTATCAGAAGCCGACACCACATGGCATTGATGCTGATGATGATGATGATGATGATGATGATTCTTCCGACCTATTTGTCACGTCGCCGCGACACTCGTCAGTGCAGACAATGAAACTCTTGTTTGGGGTCAATGGATTTATTGTGGGGGGGAAGAACCCTCTAAGGGTTCAAATCAGTGTTCCAGATAGTTTATGTGGGCACTTCACCACTGATAAACTCGAGGGCTTGTATGTGGTGGTCACACTGGTAACTTATAAAACACACTGTGTACACAAATAAACACTGGGGGCACTAGCCCGTCACCAGCTTTACTTTAGGCTGCCTGATCTCCTGGAAATATGGCGTCTTGGAACGACAGCGATTCAAACTTCAAATGTGAAAGATGAGATAGAAGTTGGTGGTGGACAGTGTTGACAAAATAGTGCGATGCCCGGAGGTCGCATTGCTACATATTTAGGCCATGGCGACCACTTAAAATTTTCGCTGATGCGCTCGGTGATAGCTATACTTTGGCCAATTTTAGCTGCGAAATAATGGCATTATAAAAGTTCCGTCTAGAGTCTTGAGTGATAACATGTCATTGGTTGGACAGGTTATACTGAGGCACTTAGCTGAATTGATAGCCTTAATCTATTCATAGTTCACCGTTGTCTTGAGATCGCGCCAACTTCCTTCCACTCTCGAATCGATTGAAGTTATATTCCCTACTCTGTGTCAGTCGAATATGTCTGCAGTACGTCGTAATAATAATCGCTAAGGCATAGAGTAGAAATCACATAGAGATGACACTCCCGCTCCAGACGCGCTCAAGGTCAATCCGTCTGAATGTCTCTTAGAGAACAATTCAGTCGGGAGTGCGCTTCGCCGCGGAAACGTTCGTCGTGCGGGTCGAATTTTCATTGGATGGATTAGCGAGCAGAGTGCAAGGTGTTGTATTCATAGGGAGAACGCGTTTTACAAAAAGAATGCTATTCTAATCTGGCTTCACACGGCGCCATTTTTGCACCTATTTTAAAATTCTGTACCTACCTATTAACAATAAAATGGTAAAGTAAGACTTTAAAACTGGTAAATATTTTGTTCCCATGGCAGAAACTGTTAGCAGCGGTCGCAACCGCTTGACTGGCCGCTAGTCTGGAATAAAATTATTGGCACGTGAAAGCCCCGACTTAAAGCGCGGGAGAGTGCGGGGCGTTACGGGCTGCGGGGGGAAGTAGGTATTTAAAGCGCGGCTTTTGGGGCCCAGACAAAGGAGTTTCGTTTCTATACGCCAGTATTATTATCTATTCTTATGGCTAAGGCATTAAGCCACAGATTAATAATAAGTTACTAACGTAAATTAAGCAGACAAATTGTTTCATAACTAAGTATTGACTAAAATTATAAGTACTAAAATTGACAGTAAAATCTAATTACTGATATTTTCAGTACCTAGCTTACATAATAAACAAGGAGTAACGAGTCGAAAGGAGGTGAAGGTACTCATGAAGCCGAACAACTTTCCCCATGGAATATCAGTCGGAATATGAAAAAAAAAAATTGGTCTCTGAGATAGTAAATTTACCAACTGAGCTCCGTAACAAAGATGGTTCCGTGCCTCGGAGGGCACTTAAGCGTCGGTCCTGTTTGCTGTCTATGATAACTTTAGGCGGCGGTCGTTACACAACCATGTCAGAGCTTTAAATGTTTAGTAGTAGACGTTTGAAAAAGTCTGACACCAGGGATAATCGGGACGTTCGTCGGCTCGGTGTCCCACATTAAAAAGAAGAATGGGACCAGCTTGGTTATGTTTAATAAATTAGTTTCTTAGATCGGCATTTAACCGCACGTGCCTGATTTCCAATTACTTATTCAGAATGTAATCGAAAATATTGGATAAATAAATGCCCTTAGATGAAGGATGTACGTATACCCAGTAACTTTCCCAAAGTCAAATAAATATTTAAAGGGAAAACTCCTTTGATTTCACATCACGAAAGTATGGAGGATACCCTTTCAGAATAACACTCCCTGCATAACCCAATTCACTTCAATACGTCCAAACTTCGCGAATATTTGGAACCAAATTAACATTCTTACAATGCTAGTGTCCCATATCCCATCGAATGTGACTCTGTGGCTTTTAACATTCTTGTGCCGCTACCTCAGCCATTCGAAGTGACAAGTTGCCTATTCGAGCTCTCAAAATTGCTCTTCTTTGGCACTCAGAGCGATTTTCTTGAATAAAAAAGCGATGTGACCAAATGAGACGCCCATATAGGCGTGAACGGCGCGGGTCTGGGAGAAGTATTTTTGTGTCGGTAGAAATCCGATTGTTTTTTTTATAAAACTGGATTCCTGGATTTTAGCCCCGGACCAACCCATACCTAACTGATTAATCAGCATGGGATCACCCGGAGAAGTTTGTGTGGTTGTTCAAACAACCAGCCCAATCAGGGCTAAGAAGTTTTTCTGGTAAGAACGGATCGGACTGAGGAAAATATGATTGTTATGCGTTAGTTTGTAACGAGTGGCCTAACCCCTGGTATCCGCCTATGTACCATTGGACATGGATACTAGTAACTGGTTTCATATGTGCACCAGTTATTTTAAACCTTAATACCCCACTATAAAGTTTAAAACCTATGAAAACCAACAATCGCTGGTATTCTAAAAAATCAAAAATTAAAAGAAAGTCAACGTTAGGATGTATTACACTTTTTACTGCTCGATTTGTTCATGTCAAGGTTATGTGTGAATGGATTTGTCTAGTAGAACGTATGATTCGAGTAGCGGTTAGACGATCCCTGGCAGACTCTCGAATGCGAAATTGTTTAAAAAATTAGACACCAGGGCGCTCTTTTTGAATTTTCAGTCAGCTGCTAACTGTGCTTATATCACACGTTCTACTAAACTTATCCATTCACACATACACTTGACATTAACAAATTCTAGTTGTAGAAAGTGTGATACGACTGGTCAGACCAGTCGTTGCGGACTTCCGTGCACGATTTCAGAAATCACCATTTCAAAAATGGAGCTCCTGCCCCTGATATCTCACTTTGAACGCTAGGCACGCCGATAAATTTAAAGAATAATAGGTTTGAGAATTTATAGGTGCGAAGAAGGTCTGGCTGGAGATGTCTCGAATAATTTATAAAGCTCTCAGCGCTCGATATGAAACTTTCGAGATGAAAGCCTCTGATTTTTTATTGGAATATTTTACTTTTTAAAAGAAAATCGACGTTAAGTTTTCTAGCGTTACTTGTTTGGTCTCTATAATATTTTACCAAGTACCTAATTCTTCTACTTTTTGCGTGAGAAACCGAGTTGTCGAACGACCCGATGAACGCTGGTGTCATAGTTTATCGACCGCCTACTAATACTAGTAGACCTCTGAAATTGTACCTAATTAACACTGGTAGAAATTGCTAGCTCAGACTGCCTAAATTGTACCGACTTTTCTTTTACTGTATCTGTTCATTTGTTGTGTTTTGAAACAATTAAGCATATTTTATTGTAATGTAAGACATACTAAGATCATGATAATTCTGTTCTTAGCAGCTATGCAAGTAGCTTGGCTTCCCCGTTAATCCTTCCAGGTAAAATCTTATTCCTCTGCGGGAGTAGTAAAAAGGATAACAAGGGAGATTGTCAATTTCCATTAAGACGTTTTCCCACTTGACGTCCTTCGCTTCGCATTTCTAACACACCGTAACGCCTGGTTCTTTTTTTTGTTTTGGACGCTATGATTTTAGCCCCGGGGCTACACCTGACTGCATGGTGGGGAGCAGGGGCTCATCCGGAGACGTTTTGTGGTTGTTCAAACAACCAGCTTACGAGTTGTTCTGGGAAGAACGTATTGGACTGATCTACCCGGCACGTGCCGGTAGTTCCCAAAACGGGGAATAAATGAGGGGGCGTCAGTTGTTTGAGACGACTGCGTCAGTCTGACGTAGGGGAAATTGAGAATTACTGTAGAATTACGGCTACGGTGCACCGTAACCGCACCGTAACGCATCGAATTTCCTCTCGTCTGACAGACGCATCCGTTATGATGCGTTAAAAATACGCAGCGTCGGACGACAAGTGGGTGAACCGCCTCAAAAAAATTCCTTTTCCATTGTAATTTCCTGTTTCAATTATTCTTCAGTAACTCTAATCTCGGATTTGGGCGCAAACAGACGGTTTTAATAATTCATCAATCTTGAGGTAAAAATATTGTAACGTCGATTCTACAGCGGTCTAACTTACATTTTCTTTTATTTTACTAGCGAGATGTTGTTCAGCATATTTTGTGCTTTTGCCTTGGCGCTATTACTTAAGTACTATAGTTTAAAATAGTATACTATAGTATAGTATATAGTATGATGCCGGCTTAAAATAGCATAATTTCATTCCCGTGGGAGTCGTAAGTGATGTAGATAGATAGAGATAGAGCGACTAAGGGACTCGAGGATGTAGGGGAGAGTTGGCTATATTGTACCTGCAGATTAATCGTACCACCTACCTATTTTCTTCCAAATCACGTTTTTATTTAATCCAGCAACACTAAATAGTAGTTGGCAACACTCAAGAAGCCATGACAGTTTTTGACGGCGCTGCGTAGGAATGGTTCATTGTAATTAAATAATTAAGATTTCTATTGGTGCTGATAGTGTTTTTTGGCTGAAGAATCTAAGGATTAACAAAAAAACGGTAATCTTTTTGAATGTTGCTATTTCATCACATTCAAGCTTGGTTATTTCCCTTTTATTCTGCATTCATGAACCTGCGCAATCATGTGAGGTTATGAAATGATAAATTGTTTTTGCAAAAAATGGGTTGTTTTCTAAATTGTACCGATCCGTAGTTTTTTTAATCGTACTGGTACAATTTAGCTACTTTAGGAAAATATTGCTATAAAAATTATTTATTGCTTTTAATAAGTGAAGAAATGAATTAATATTAGTTAGAATTTTGATATTTCGTAAGTTTTTAATATTATTGCAGATGAGTGAAAAGAAAACGAAAAGAAAATATTACAATTGGTCCCAAGAAGATTAAGGACATTAAACAACAAAACGTTGGATCTCAAATCAGAGCACTATGATTGAATTTTTTAAAATTTCTATACAAAATAAATATGTACAAAAATCACTTTGTTTTGTTTTCGGTGTTTGTATAGAAATTCTCAAAGTACGATTTAGAGACCTCGCGGTACGATTAAACGTACCCGTCTCTAAATCGTACCGATAGCTACTTTTTAAAAAAAGATCTCTTGTGAGAAAAGTACTCACTTAATTTAAAAATCATTTACGGTATAATTAAGCAAATTAACTAAACTTCATTACAAACAGACAAACATTAAGATAACCCTTACAGTTTTCTCGCAAATCTCGATTGAAGTTAGGGGGGACAATATAGCCAACTTTCCCCTATATTGCAATTTGAGGCCATGGGCTGACAACCTGTCACTATGGCGATACACAATTTTCCAAATGGTCAAAATATTTGTCAGACGTGGCGTAAATGACCGTTTTGTGGCCGTTTTAGCTCTGCCTACCCCGCAAGGGATTATAGGCGTGATATGTGTATGTGTATGTATGTATGTATGTGTATGTGATGAAATGAGCTTACTTACAAAATTTTTGATACACGAAATCACAATGCAGTTGCAGAATTTCCAATAGTTAGAAATAAGTATAAAATTATATCAGCAGATGCAGAATTTTTTCATATGTCACAGTCAGTCATTAGACCATATACACAGGGTGTAAGGGACAACCCTCCGAATACTGATAGGTTGCATTCAGACCATGAAACTGAACAACTTCCTAGCAATTAGTATTCAAGATATCTTCTTTTTTTTTACTTTCCTAAATAAATGCAGTCAGCTGATAGTGATTTTGTGGAAGAGGTCGATTTTTATTGTCGTTTCTTGATATGTTTCTAGTTAAAAGTTGTTCAGTTTCATGATCTTCATGCACCCTATCAGTATTCGGAGAGCTGTCCCTTACACCCTGTATATATTGCGACTAAATTTATGGCAGTTCCAGTAGTTTTTATCGCCTCTGAATAAGCTACCTATATTAATAGATTAAGCGTTTATTGCATAATCTAAAAATTTCCACACATTAAAAAAATAACAATTTAGAATAAAATAAGTGGACACACAGCTACTTCTTGAGATAGAGACGATGACGCGCTTCTCGAAACAACACAATGTTTCAACTGGGTCGAAATATTGGACAATTCAACAAAAATAAATATGGCGGTGAGAACCCCGTTTCAGTATTTTGTTTGAACAAAAATGTTTGTTGAATGCGTTGTTTTTGGAGCGCAGTGGAATGACCCGGGAAAGACGGATCAGAAGATTGGGACCGTGTCCAAACTCTGATGGCTGCGGCTGAATTATTTATGATCAAAGTCGTTTCCTCAAAAATATAATAATTAGGTGCACCGCGAGATTGCGTCGGGTAAACAATATTTATGGTATCTGTCGGTTATCATCATCTCCCTGCCTTTATCCCAATTTATTTTAAAGTCTTCTTGTTTTCGCGTGGGACAACGAGGCGACGAACGACCCGATGAACCCTGGTGAGTTTTACAACCGCCTACTATTGCTAGTAGTCGCCGTCTTAGTGACTGTCTTCGTCAAGGGGCGAAGTTAGTCAAAGGTCAACCAGAGCGCATATCCAAAATTTATTATATAAACCTTCTTCCCACAAAAAAAAATATGAGAGGAATGTATTTCATATGTGTACCTCTATATACAATCATATTCCCGGCGATATAAAACTTTTGACTGGCAACGCCTTTAAAACAAAATTGACATTATGGCTCTCACAAAATTGATTGAATTAGATAGAAAGGTATTTAGCTTCTTCCGCACTTATGATGGCTAGTAATGCAGCTAGTTGAATGCACCACGCGTACGACCGCAAGTTAATGCAAATGCACAAGCGATGCACTTTACTCGCACTACCTCCACCGTTTTACACTCTACACGTGTTTCGCCCCTCCACGGAGCATCATCAGGAGATCTTCGACAGTCGAGTTCCGAGCACTGACTGAGTAACCGTCGTTGTCGGCTCGAGCTTATAAATGCTTCCTCCCCGCCATTAGGTGACGCAATGTACGAGAACCAATCAGAATGCAGATTGGTCAGGTGACTCTCTGCGATTGGTTATTTTGAAAAATACGCAGTAATGGAGAAGAGGAAACATTTACCTGCTCGTTGAAGATAGTTCCAGTACACCCGTGACGTATGATTTCTAATTGTTCCAACACGTTCAGCCTGTAAGTACCCACGGAATCCCCATTTGATCCATTCCCTGAACTTCCTTTCTCCGTTGGGTATTTTATGCATTTGGACCGGCACGTTGACTGTAAGTGTTAAACCTGGTTGTTTAGTATAAAACTGTTTATTCGTGTTAATGGTGTGTTCCCTTTAGTCATATTTGTTGTACCATATCATTGTGACTCCTTAGTACGAATTGCGGAATTCGTGGGGTGATATAATTTGGAGGTACTTACTTATAATCTAGTGCTAATACGTGTGACGTAACGCCAGATCGGCAGACGGTATTTACTACCGACTTGAGTTATGTAAAGGTCAGAACACATCATTTGCCAATTTCACTCAACTTAGTTAATTAAGTTAAATAGATTTAGGTTCACGTTTAATTCATAGTATGCGCTGCTATATTGTGCAGCGTATGCTATTTAGCGCTGCGTAACGCGGCCATTGTCTACCTTCAGTTGAACTCCTGGTATTTTACTAGAAATTTACCTGTGTAAATCGCTTCCACTGCGGGAGTTTAGCTTGGAATAAGACAATTTTTGGTGCATGGTGGTGGTAAAGTTTACAGTAACGGGAATAAATATGGTAGGGGTGAAGTTAGTTGGGGTATGGGTGTCAGGGGTGGTGGAGGTAACGATCGTGAAGCTGATGGTAATGTTGGCAGTGATGACGTGAGTGGTGGTGATGGTGGTGGCGGTAGCGGTGGCGGTGGTGATGGTGGTGGCGGTGGCGGTGGCGGTGGTGGTAGTGGTGACGGTGGTGGTGGTGGTGGTGGTGGTGGTGGTGGTGGTGGTGGTGGTGGTGGTGGTGGCGGCGGTGGTGGTGGTGGCGGCGGTGGTGGTGGTGGTGATGGTGAAAGAGATGATAATAGGGGCAGTGGTGCAGCTAGCCATGTTTTCTACCCACGGGTGAAGAACTTGACTAGCGTGCAATTTTCATCAAACGAGTTATCACTGCTGGAAAAAGGTCTGAAGTACAACATGACTCCTAGGCTGACCCAACAAACTGTTGAGGAATTAGGTGTAGATACAGAGCTAGCATGCATGATTAATGGTAAAGATAGCTTGGTAAAAGGAATTGTTGCTAATGAACTAAAGAAGCAGAATCTGAATTACACCGTCGGACCTGAGATAAGAACAGTGAAATCATTGAAACGCAAGATTAATAGTAACAATCTTATAGTCACGAAGGCAGATAAAGGCAACACTATAGTAGTTCTTAACGATAGCGATTATGTCAATAAGGTGAACGATGTAATTCAAACTGATGATTTCATTGTCTTACGCTCAGATCCGACGGCCAAGTACAATGCAGAAGTCAAAAGAGCTGTTGATAATTCTAAATTCACATTTCCAAGCGAGAGTGCTTCTAAATATATAGTCCCCATGAACCCTCAGGCTCCTGTGTTGTACGGTTTACCTAAGATACATAAAGACAACGTTCCCATTCGTCCTGTTGTTTCGTACATTGGGTGCCCAGCATATGAGTTAGCTAAAAGATTAAATACTATTATTAAGAACAAGTCAGGTTTTTCTCCTAAATATAGTCTACAGAATACGCAAGACTTAACAGAAAAAATAAAGGATGTTGTGTTGCCCACGAACTCTCTTTTACTTTCTTTGGATGTAGACAGTTTGTTTACTAACGTACCCTATGAAGAAGTTTTAATTTTTCTTTCCGACATGTTAGAAAGAAAAAACTTACATCCAGAGGAGGTAAAAGAACTTATTGACCTAGCAACAATATGCATGAAACAAAACTATTTTAGGTTTAATGGGGCTTATTATAGGCAGAAAGAGGGTTTGGCTATGGGGTCTCCACTATCTCCATTGATGGCGGAGATATTCATGGATAACTACGAAAATAAGTACATCGTGGGCAACAGTAATATCCTTTATTACAACAGATACGTTGATGATATACTGATATGCTGGACAGGTACGAGACAAGAATTAGATATCTTTGTTAGTAGTCTGAATACATTCCATCCTAAAATCAAATTCAAATTAGAACTCGAACAGAACTGCGCAATTAACTTCTTAGATGTGACTATCACACGGGAGCGTTGTCAGCATGCCTTTGAAGTATACAGAAAACCAACTCACACTGATTTAGTTATTCCGGCGACTTCTTGTCACCCTTGGCAACACAAATTAGCGGCTTTTCATTGTTACGTAAATAGGTTATTAACATATCCTCTATCTTTGCAAGCGTATAATAAAGAATTGAATACTATTTACTCAATTGCAGTTACAAACGGGTACGACCGGCGAATGGTGGACGGGTTAATCAGGAAAAAGATAAATCAGCAGGTTTCTAGCCGTTTATATTCAGCGCCACAGGAACGCGATGTTCATCACTATCGGTCAAGTTTACTGTACGTCGGACCAATATCTGAAAAGATATCAAGAATTTTGAGGAACAACGATGTTCATGTGGCTTTTAGGACTAACAACACCATTCGTCGGGCGGTTTGCAACGGCAAAGAAAAGACTGAGGTTGGTAAGAAGTCGGGCGTATACAAACTTGCATGCGATGTGTGTAATGGGGTTTACGTAGGTCAAACTGGTCGTAGCTTTAATACACGTTATAAAGAACACACTTCTGCGTATAGGAATGGACGTCCAGAAAGATCGCATTTCGCAAAACATTTGCTAGATTCTGGGCATGGTTTAACAGACAGCCATTCCTATAAAGTTCTACATACTTGTAATAAAGGCCAAAGGCTGAACGTGTTGGAACAATTAGAAATCATACGTCACGGGTGTACTGGAACTATCTTCAACGAGCAGGTAAATGTTTCCTCTTCTCCATTACTGCGTATTTTTCAAAATAACCAATCGCAGAGAGTCACCTGACCAATCTGCATTCTGATTGGTTCTCGTACATTGCGTCACCTAATGGCGGGGAGGAAGCATTTATAAGCTCGAGCCGACAACGACGGTTACTCAGTCAGTGCTCGGAACTCGACTGTCGAAGATCTCCTGATGATGCTCCGTGGAGGGGCGAAACACGTGTAGAGTGTAAAACGGTGGAGGTAGTGCGAGTAAAGTGCATCGCTTGTGCATTTGCATTAACTTGCGGTCGTACGCGTGGTGCATTCAACTAGCTGCATTACTAGCCATCATAAGTGCGGAAGAAGCTAAATACCTTTCTATCTAATTCAATCAAGATGGACTTCCGCAAAGTAACGCCTGATACAATTACTTTCTCACAAAATTGTTTTTAGTGTAAAAGAATTTATGTATTACTAGCGGCCCGTCCCGGCTTCGCACGGGTGGACAATTATTTTTTACATAAATGCACTTTAAGTTTTACACCCTTTTTTCACATTGGAGGTTTTTTATTATATACTAGCTGTTACCCGCGGCTTCGCCCGCGTACTCATAGAGTTTTATTAATTAGTTGTGTATTCTAAACGACACATCGTAAGGCGAACAACTGTGTAAACTGGGAGGGCACTAAAATCACTATTCACCGATACACAGACGACACTACACTGGAATGGTTCACTTCCTTGAAAAAGTATATAATTTGTGGTACCTGGGCGCTACCATCACTAATACAGGCTATTGTAAAATCAAGTAATGAGGCGCAAGAATGATCCTTGAGTTCTTTTGCCACTTTGCACTCATGATCACTGGAAAAGTCGATGGCAAACGACCAAGAGGTTTCAGTACAATTAGGTGGTCTCATTAAATACACTCAGCGCTCTATGTCGCCAAAGATACGCAGCGATGGAAAAGAATCCTGAATGAGAAAAATATTTCCCATCAGGGGAATTACGACCTTCAATAATGAAGATATTACGACGCTAGAAAGAAGATTATGACACATTTATAGTGTAAGGAAAAACAGGCATTTAATGTTAAAAGTAAAGATAACGTAATTTTAATAGAGACGCAGTCACTAAACCGGAAAAATTATCGTGAGTAATATGGAAGACATATCTTGATGGAGAGCGCGTATACAAAAATTGTCTTTCAAAGGGGAGGGATTTATGCTTTTACAGTGTTTCGGAGCGTTTCTTTCCAGAAGAGTGTTAAAGACATAGTACACAGCTTAATGGACACAGAACAGAGCACTATTTTAATACGCTATTATCATGTTTAACTGTAGAAATTAACTTTACTACTGTGGTAAGAAGTATCTCAAGTACATACCCACATCACCCTTAAAGCCACATTCATATCCCAAAACTCATATTCAAGAGACATTCTCATAGTAGTGCTATACAGGGTGTAAGTGACAGCCCTTCGAATACTGATTGGGTGTATTCAAACCATGAAACTGAACAACCTGCCATAGATTAAATTCTTTTTTTCTATATCCCATACAAAATCACAATCAGCTCACTGCATTTACTATGGGAATATCAGTATTCGGAGGGCTGTCCCTTACATCCTGTATATACATCTTTTTTATGTGGTATGGATGTATTCTATGCTACACAATAATCAGTTTTCCGATGGGAAAAATATGTTTTTCCGAGATAAAAAGTAACCTATGACACTCACCAGCTTTTCATCTAACTGCTTTCCAAAAAAAAAATGCTTTACATCGCTGCATGATACTCATTTATGTATGTAGTATGGATGTATTCTATTGCTAAACATTAATCGGTTTTCCGAAGGGAAAAATTTGTTTTTCCGGGATAAAAAATAACCTATGTCACTCACCAGCTTTTCATTTAGCTGCTCTCAAAAAAAAAAATGCTTTACATCGCTGCATGATACTCATCTATGTTCGTAGTATGGGTGTATTCTATTGCTAAACATTAATCGCTTTTCCGATGGGAAAAATATGTTTTTCCGGGATAAAAAGTAGCCTATGTCACTCTCCAGCCTCTCACCTAACTGCACACCTAAAAAACACTGCATGATATCGCTCTGTTGTAACGTGAAAGAAAGACAAACAAACAAACAAACAAACAAACAAACACACTTTCGCATTTATAATATTAGTATGGATTGTTTATCCTTACCTACAGCTACTATTATAAACACTTAGGTTTTTATTATCTCAAAATACTTTTTAGAGTTCAGTACCCAAAGGGTAATAACGAAAACCCTATTACTGAGGCTCGGCTGTCCGTCTGTCTGTCCATCCGTCCGTCCTACAGTTACGAAGCTGTATCTCCTGAACCGTTATACAGTTGAAATTTTTACATATGTTGTATTTCTGTTGCTGCTATAACAACATATACAAATTTTATAGTTTTTGAAAACACATCACGATAGTGCGTTGAAAACTAACAGCGACATCTATGTTTGTATTATGGAACTAAAATATTACTTTTCTCAGTTTTCGTGATAGTATAAATGTTAAACTACTGAAGCTACATACATACATACATATATCACGCCTTTATCCCTTGCGGGGTAGGCAGAGCGCAAACGACCGAAAAAACGGCCACTCACGCCACGTCCGACAAACGTTTGAGGGTCATTCGAAAAATTGTGTATCGCCATAGTGACAGGTTGTCAGCCCATCGCCTAAAATTGCTATACACACCCTCGAGTCCCTTCGTCGCCTCTTACGACTCCCACGGGTAAGAAATGGAGTGATGCTATTCTAAGCCGGCATCACACGGCAATCTAAGCCGGCATCACTACTGAAGCTAGAGAGATAAAACTTGGACTTGAAGTTTTTTATGTAATGAACATGTAATGAAGCAACTATTAAAGATAAAATTCCGTTTTTGAAATCCCCCAAGGGATGAACAGGGGGTTAAAAGTTTGTATGAAAGTTCGTTGTCCTAAGTGTGATCCGTTTCAAAATTAGTGATTAGACTAAGGACTTAAAACATTTAAACACATGTTTCAGCATATTTGAAATTTTAACCCTTAATAGGGTCAAAAGGCGGGGGTAAAAAGTTTGTATGAAAATTCGTTTTTTTAAATGAATGTGATCTGTTTCAAAATTTCTAATTAGACTAATAACTTAAAATAAATAAACACGTGTTTCAGCATTTTTGAAATTTTAACCCTTAAATGGGTGAAAAGGGGGTTAAAAGTTTGTATGAAAGTTTTTTATCTTAAATGTGATCTGTTTCAAAATTTCTGATTAGACTCATAACTTAAAATAATTAAATACGTGTTTCAGCATTTTTGAAATTTTACTCCTTAAAGGTGTCAAAAGGGTGTCAAAAGTTTCCTACCAGTTGGGCTACCCGTTTTCCCATGGGAATGTGACAATTTCCCGGAATAAATTATACTTATAAACCTTCCTCTCAAGTTACTCTATCTAATAAAAAAAACCGCATCAAAATCCGTTGGGTAATTCTAAAGATATAAGGAGACACCAAACGGGAAGCGACTTTATTTTATACTATGTAGTGATGATAAGGTTAAGTTAAGGTTTAAATGACGCAATGAATGAATTGAATTAATTGGACATCTTTTTACTTGTTTATTTTTTATATTGTTTAATAACGTAATGTGATGTATTCTTTAATTATAATAATAATTTGATTTTTAGACCACCTAGTTGCTAGTTGCTGGGCTGACAACCTATCACTATAGCGATACACAATTTTCCGAATGACCCTCAAACATTTGTCAGACGTGGTGTAAATAGCCGTTTTTTGCGGCTGTTTACGCTCTGCCTACCCCGCAAGGGATTATAGGCGTGATATGTGTATGTATGTATGTATTTGTAGTTGCTAGTCTATGTTTTGCACGCTTGCATGCAAGCCGAATATTATGTACTTCCTAAATTGTTAAAACCTAATGTAACTATATTCTGGCAAATAAATTATCTTGATTCTTGATTCTTGATTCTTAGTAAGCACACGGTACACGGTACGGCACGGTATGATCAAAACGTCATTATAACCTAAAAGTACGACGTGCGTTTAGCGAGAGTTTGATTTATTCCCATACAATTTTACGTTGTCGAACGACTTTTTTGGGCGGGCGTCTGTCGACCTCCGTAATGAAGGCTCTCCGAAACCTAGAGGGCGAAACTTTAAAAAAAATGAAACAAGTAAGTCGCGTAATCATCATTGGCCTCACACGTCTGTGACAGATGATTTAAATAGTGTCTGAGGCAGACACTGCGTTGCCTGGGACGCAATTATGGATAACGCAGTGCTGCCCAGGACCTGCGCCACCCTCTTGGCCTTCCTGGCTGGATCCGCAGGAACGACTAGTCGATACGTGCGGAGCCAGATCGGCTGCAGGAGTCTGCCGCGCGGTAGATCTCTGTCACACGCGCCTGACGGAGACCCCGTTCCGGGTTTCATTGTGGAGTTGGCCTCTCCAGGACCGTTGTGTTTGGGTCGGATTTATCCCTCGGTCGCTTCTTACGACCCCCACGGGAAGAGATGGGGTGGTGCTATTCTACTCTGCCGGCACCACACGGCTAAAGTCGCGTAAACCTACATCAAAACAGTAGTGTCTAAAAAATCTACGTTGCCAGTCTCCTATTACGAAATACCTTCAATGAACATGAGATGAAAACAATCTTCGCCGTGAAATATGAAAATGGTTGTAAACATTAGCGGGTCTATAAAACAAGCAACGCTACCCCGGATTTTCGGAACTCATTAAAACGGCTTCAGAATTTACGTGGAACCAACTAATTAGTTAGGCAAGTGGGTAACTAAGAGTGACGGAAGAGAGTATCAAAATGGTTGCGCAGGTAGGAATATTAGTTAGAAACATACATTTCCAGCTTCAGTCGAATTTAGTCTAAATAATAATTTGTGCTGCAAATAATTTACGTAGAGCCAACCTAATAATTAGAGCAGAAAACTAGGTAACTAGTAAATAGAGTCTTCGTAGAGAGTATCAAAATGGTATTGCAGAATATTACCTAACATTAACAGCCACACATTTGCCGTGTGATGCCGGCTTAGAATAGCATCACCCTATATCTTTCCCGTGGGAGTCGTAAGAGGCGACTAAGGGACTCGAGGGTGTGTATTGCAATTTTAGGCGATGGGCTGACAACCTGTCACTATAGCGATACACAATATTCCGAATAACCCTCAAACATTTTGTCAGACGTGGTGTAAATGGCCGTTTTTTGCGGCTGTTTACGCTCTGCCTACCCCGCAAGGGATTATAGGCGTGATATGTGTATGTATGTATTAACAGCCACAACAGTCCACTGCTGGACATGGGCCTTCCTCTATTTGGGGTTACTGCCATATACAAATACAAATATATTTATTTCGCATCACATCTTAGGCATCACAATCAATAAATACAATACAAATATACAACATGAGCTGAAATGGGTGTAGGCACAGCATACTGCTAGTTTTAAGCTTACCCCAAGTCAAAAATGGGTGTTCTTAAATATTTCATTTCATATAAAGTAAGCCATACTTACTACGCTTGGCAGATGTTGCATTCACAGGGAATGCTGCTGCCCATGCATTCCTCGGATTCATCCCTCAATCGCCTTTTGCAACACCCAGGAGTAGAAATAGGGTGATGCTATTCTTAGCCGGCACCACACGGAAATATTACCTATGTAGGTAGGTTGAATTTAAAACATGAATATAAAGTTTTAGCCAAATTTTGTCCAAGTAATAATTATTTTGTGCTGCAAAATGGTATCCACTTATAAATCAAGTTCTTTATGGCACACTATTTTCTTGAGTTTGTACAACTTTTACTCATCACAACAAAACAATTATGCCTACTACACCAGATACGATGTCAGCATTCTGCGAAAAACCGGACCGGTACGTTACGAGATGGCGGAAGATCAATAATAATAAAATTTATACCTTAGTCAATCAGTGACCACAAATTCTGTAAACAGCTCGAAACGCAGGAATTGAAAATTCAAAATAAACACAACTTTAAACCCGTTTAAAATTGTTTAATGTGTTGTTTATGCCAATTAGTATAGTCCAGCGTAACTCAATTAGTACTGTAATGCGGTTACAAGGGATTGGGTAGCTGACATACAATTCGAGTATCTCTAGTAACATACCTAAGCAGTCAACAAGACGTGAATATATACTGTGAAATTTTACTAGTGACCGATAGCGAAAACTCAAGACGGGCTAAGGAACAACTTTCCCCAAGGAACATGGTAGAAATATGAAAAATGGACCTCCCATACATAATTGCCGATCAGCTGATTTGAGTTAGGTACGAAGCTCAAAATATTTTTGTCTTATTTAAACCTACGTTCCTTGGGGAGAGTTGTTCCTTATCACCAGCCCGTCTTGAGGTTTCATTATCGGTCACTAGTAAAATTTCACCCTACATGCATTTATTTGCAGTAAGACGAACAACATTAAAAACATCAACATATATTTATTTTTGAATATTTATTAAATATTATTTTATTGTTTTAGTGGTTGTTTATGTTTTCCACGGAATCTTTTGTTTACTCAGTGTCCCACATAAAAAGAAGAAGCGAAATTTCCAAACGAAATTTAGGCGCAAAGTCTTTAACATTAGGTATAATGCAGATAATTCAGCCAAAATTGGTTTTATCATACAGAAAAAAGAAAATATTTGATCCCCACACCGCACATCACGGCCATCGATTGCCATCTAAAATTATAAGCATATTTTAATGAATAAATAAAGTAAGTTAAATAATCACACACTAAAAATATCCCTTGCGGGGTAGGCAGAGCGCAAACGGCCGCAAAAAACGGACATTTACGCCACGTCTGACATACATTTGAGGGTCATTCGGAAAATTATTGTGTATCGCCATAGTGACAGGTTATCAACCCATCGCCCAAAATTGCAAAACACCCTCGAGTCCTTTAGTCGCCTCTTACGACTCCCACGGGAAAGAAATGGGGTGATGCTATTCTAAGCCGGCATCCACGGCCTAAGTTAAATAATAAAGTAAGTAGATAAATGTAAAGTAGAACGAGTAAAACGAGTTCTTTGCTCACAATTAGCAGAGTTTCGACGTAATTGAGTTACTCTACAATGTGGTTACTTTCTCAACTGTGTTTGTGTAGGTACTACCTTATTTATGGTGGGTTGATGAAAATTATATTACGCAGTGAAGTCTGATTGATATTGAAGTTCTTCTGATCCAAGGCATTGATTCTTTTTAATAAACTTTTATTACATATGCCGTGTGATGCCGGCTTAGAATAGCATCACCCCATTTCCCTCCCGTGGGTATCGTAAGAGGTGATTAAGGGACTTGAGGCACAATAGTGTTTCAATTTAGGCGATAGGCTGAGAACCTGTCACTATGGTGATACATAATTATCTGAAGGACCCTCAGATATTTGTCAGACGTGGCGTAAATAACCGTTTTTACGGCTGTTCAAGCTCCGCCTACCCCACAAGGGATATAGGCGTAATATATGTATGTATGTACATAGAAAATCATCATCAATATGGGGTGCCATCTTCAAATTGAAGTTCGGAGGTCAGCATGTATACGTAGTAACCCTCGCGGTCTTGCGCCGCCCTTTTCAACTAGTAGTACCGAAGTCCGGACCAATCTCGAATGTCATCTATCCAATTTTTGAAAACCTGCAAAATTTTCAAGTGTGGGCAGGATTTGAACCTGTGACTTTCGCATTACTAGTGGCGACGCCTCTTCCATCTGGGCTACCGCAGCTCATTCCTTGCCCGCCAATTTTGCAAGTGTAGTGCCAGTAACGCGTGGCAAGGCTCCATCTACCGGGTTAGTTTTGCAACTAATACCCGACGACTAATTCTATCTTTACAGACTGAATGTAGTCTAAGCGATGAAAACCCGCGATAATTGAATACCAAATTTTAAAACACTTACCGTGTTAGGTATACAATTTTTGAAATCTATCCACTTCCTCTTGGGTCGGGTACTTAGCAAATAATTACCTATTATGCCTACCTAGCTAAATGTGTAGACAAAAAAATAAGGGGAACTACTTTTGCGCCTCAGTCAGCGCAACAGTATCTACTTTATTAACTTGCATTTGCAAAAATAATGGTGCCAAAACATTTCTTTTGACTTCTGTTTAACTTTTAGTAACACTGAAAAATTATTTTAATTTTTATTCATTTTGAAGTTTCAAACAGGATAAAACATCTACTTAAGCTGTAAATCATAGCAAACAGAAAAAAAAACTTGGGCTCAGACAGACTTTTCTTAATTGCCTACTTGCCCAGCGACTGTCTGGAGGTTATTCAATTATAAGTAGGTCTCGATTCAGATAGAACCCTTCTTAGAAAATTTTAACTACTACAACTATTATTATAAATATAATATACTATATATCCCTTGTGCAGTAGGCAGAGCGTAAACGGCCGTAAAAAAACTGTAATTTATTCCACTTCTGACAACATTTTGGGGGTCATTCAGGAAATTATTTATCGCCATAACGACAGGTTGTCAGCCCATCGCCTACAACATTGCAATACACATGTAACCCTCAAGCCTTTTAGTCGCCTCCTACGACAACCACGGGAAAGAAAAGGGGTGATCCGATTCTAAGCCGACATTACACGGCAACGGAGACAGGAAATTACTGAAACAATCAATAGTTTCTTCAATGTCAAGTATGTCCCTAGGTACGCATTTTTACCAAGAACTTCCAAAATTGCACCGCAGGCTGGGTTCGTTCATTGGGTGGGATTTTTATTGATTGTAAGATCAAATGTTAGGGTATAAGATAAATAGTAATTTTAAAAAATAACAATATATCATTATACATTTATTTTCGAAATCTTGAAAAAAACACTGCGCATTTCAATAAACTGCTATAACACGGCGAGGTGTCGTCGTATTCGTACGGGTTGTACTTAAGGCGGGGATTATAGCGCTAGCAAGATTTTAAAACCAGTTGTATTCAGACAATTACAGCCATAAAATTTACAATAAAATATATATTATTGCCGAGGATCTAGCAAATAACAATAGTTACACAATTTGACAAACTTTATAGACAGAAAGAAAACCTTTTTTTTTCAATAATATGTACTAGTTTGAAAGTTTTTACAAAGAAAAATGCTATAATTTAGATATATACGTTTTCTAGTACGAATACCTAAATGAGACATTCGAACGGCATTTCTCTTGTTTCTATCTCGGAAAAACCGAAAAAGCTCGCGAAAGTTTGAATTCAAAATGAATGTCTGTTGCTGTCTGGCGCTGCGCGAATGAAAGGGAACAAATTTTCAGGTGAAACAGGGCCTAAGTAAACGCTCATTTTAAGTATTACACCGGGTCTATCGCGATAGTATTTAGTATTTAGTCCAGTCATTGATAAGTTGAAACCGCGCGATTTATCATAGGAACAATCGTCGGATACTGTGAGTGTTGTGTGCCGGCAACCTAGTGCAATGTTTACAAACAATCAATAATATTAAAATTATAAAGACAAATGTGGGTAGCAGAACATCTCGTCACCCGCCGCCTAGATGACAACTCGCTGGGACGTCAGTCAACTCGCGACCACAATACATGAAACTGTGTTGAAACGTCGGGACACAGGTAAATTACTAATATTTACCTAAATACTATCGCGATAGACCCGGTGTAATACTTAAAATGAGTGAAAGTGATCGCGAGTGCTTAAAAAGTTATAGGGCCTAAACGCGCCCGCGCCGCACGTTCTCGGACCAGCGGCACGGCCCGTGCAGCCCGCTCCACGCAGCGTTATCGCTTAGTGCCAATAACGCATGACATGGCTCCATCTACCGGGAAAACAAAATAGCGTTTTAAACTTAAGCCAGGTTATAAAAATGTGCTGCTAGAATCAAGAGCTATTGTAAGTAGATACAATTTGTATTCCTAATCCTAAGTAAAGCAATTACCTAAATAAATTGTACAAATAGTCTCGGATGGACCCTCTCCCGAGTAATGAGTGTCTACATAAAGGGATAGACGAGCTTGTTACGTAAGTATATTTGTCTAACTAATGAAAGCTTTGATGTATCTAACCATGTTTTATATGAGGTGAAATTGAAGTATAGATAGCGAAATTTCAAGACGGGAGGGCTTCAAATCTGGGTTGCTCACGAAATGTCAGTGACGAGATATAGCACGAGATATGGAAGCTTCTGGCTCAACGACGAAAAAACGCGCTAACATAGAAATACATTGAACATTTTGTACTGAACAAAATAACAAATGCTTTATAACAATCAATGTATACTAAATTATAATTTTGCAAATGTGTGAGTGATGGAAATCATAAGTCAAAAAATTGATATCATTCATTCAAATTCGAATGAAATATCGGAATACGGACCCAAATATCTGTCAAAATAGGATAGCTTTCCATGCCTATTTTATGTCAAATACGAGATATAGCTTTTTGACATAAAATAACAAATCACAACATAAACAACACAGAATATTTTATAATTACTTGGTTTTTTGGACTTTTCGACGAAATTAGAATGTTTTAGATGTTTTTCAGTGTGTGTTTTAAGCTTCTGGTGGGAACAACCCTCAAGATAAATAGCACGAGCAGCCAATATGGACCCAATTGATCCGTCCCAAATACCTTGCCTGCTTTGCCCCAATACTTCGAACAAAACTTACGAAAAGCCATGGTCTGGCCATCCTACTGCCTGGCCTGGCCACACTGGACGTAAACACCGCCCCCCTGCTCAAGATGATATCAATAGCACCTACAGCAAACTTACAGTTCCATCCCAGCACAGCTCTTTCCCTGCAGCTTCCTCACTCTTTGACGACCTCGCACATCTCAATGCCATCGTCCCTGTGTTTAAGCACTTATCAAGAGGTGCTTGATGTTAAACTGCTGAAAAACGAAGCTCTACAATAGAGAAATGCATGCCTTTCAGTGTCCTAGACTAAGGGGTTATTTAACCACCAATATGAAGCACAACGTAGACAGTGCTCCTCTCTGCTTGGAGGCCTCGTCAATCCAGTTTTTCAAAGACCCATTTCAGTGTGAAAAAGAAATGAAACGAACGTGTATGACGGAGATTTGAAAGGAGCGGTCAGAATCCTTACGTCGGACTACGGAGTGGCTACAGCAGATTCATTCAGACAAGCACCCACCTCCTTCCAGACCAATTACGATCCCAGACAAGCCAAATCCCACCGCGCTTCACCTTGCTGTGTTGCCCTGATGACGTGATAACCCATCTATGGTCATTTCACTCTGTCTCTGCAGCTGGCCTGGATGGAATGTGCCCAATACGCTATGGAGCTCACTATTAATTGAAGGCACGGCGACAGTGTCTCTGGGTCAAATATAGAGAATATTTAAAGCATAGCAATTGGAAACATGCTTAATTTATTAAAAACACATAAAATAGATGCATTGTAGTTTGTATATCAGAAATTTCTAAGTAGCTTGTTCCTTTTTACACAATCCTTAGACCTAAACTGGGTTTATGCTTTAAGATCGATTTCTGCCACTAAAACAGTTGTGTTTTTGTAATTATATTTTTTATTTTACATCACATACATACTTTTAAAATTAATTTTCCCATCATCACATCGCATCAGCCTACGGCGGCAGCATTCCACTGCTGGGCATAGGCCTCCCCCAAGGTACGCCATAAGGCACGATTTCCCGGTTTTTCCCTCGAGTCGCTTCTTTTTCCTATTTTCGTGTAGGACATTGAGTCGTCCAACGACCCAATGAATTTGTAGCTACCAGCCGCTGTCTTTAAGTCATCGGTATTGGGTACATCTGAACGGAGGATGACCAACGCTATGCTTGCCAAGGCGTTGCCTCAACTCGAGAAACCGCTTGCATAAAAACAATCTTAATAAATTTTTATTTAACCTCCCAGTGTTAGTGCTACATACATCCGGTGTTGGTGCTACCTAAAACAAGTGGCATTTACAAAAAGTGTACTCGATGATTTCCTCTAGGACCACGAAAACCACCGGCACCGTGTAGAACCAGTGGTTCTAGAGGTATCCTCAAACTGTTGTTGGCTATGTGTATCTATTACGGTGGCAAAATGTGGAAGTTAAAGTAAAACAAATCGAATTTCAAATTAGTTAATTGTATTTGATTAATTTTCCTGCCCCATCAGCAGTTTCTTGATAAAATTACTTTTTAAAAGGATCAACAGTTTAATTTGATATCTTAAAGTGCTGCTGATAACACCTATTTATCTAATAGAAATAATAACTAGTCAATCTATGAAAATCCTGTTTTGGCTGAGAGTTTTTATCGCATCTGATGTGTTCTTCTTGCTCGTGCACTTCAAATTTTGCAACGATACTTTCGGACGAATTACGCTGGCAAATTGTGTGAAAACCGCAATACTTTGCACCATTATAGTGTTTCCTGGAGACAGCTGCGCTGCAATGAAAACATAAAGTAGATATCCGGTAAATATAAGCTTACTATCAAACCAATGAACCAATATTCCGCCGGTATTTTAGACAGAATCTGGGATATAATGAGCCAAGTTAACACACACAATCACTCCTAAATATTGTATATATATATATATATAATATGATTATACTACCATATTATAATAGAAGATGGCAATGCTGGAATGTTGTTCATTGGGAAAGCTTCAAGGCTTTCACTAAGAGCCTTGTATCTTATGATGCCTTGTTACAGTTTATTCGCCAATATACGTTCATTTATGCAAAAGAAACACGTAAATTTTTATTTCACGTTTGTTATTGTAGACTATGTCAACGTCAATAGGTAAAATGACAACTGAATAAACGACAGCAATGACATTTTGTAAAAAAAAGACTCTTTGAAATGACATGATTTTACCAAAAAGAATTTGGTAAAATAGTCCCGTTCACGGTTGTTTCTACCTTTTAATAATAAAAATTGATTGCTTTTCAAGTTACCATCACGTTTCCTATTATTATTATTTTATTGTAGTATTACCGCTAAAACCGCTAAGTATAATAGAGGTATAAGTATGGCGATACTCAATTTTTCAAATGACCCTCAAATGTTCGTCAGACGTGGCGTAAATGTCCGTTTTACGGCCGTTTACGCTCTGCATACCTCACAAGGGATTATAGGTGTGATATGTGTATGTATGTATGTAAAGCAACCGACTGTCAAACGTAACAAGATTGAACTGTGATAGTCAACAGTCACACATATCATGTCAATTCCTTCCGGGGGAGGCAGAGCGTAAAAGACCGTTAAAAATGCCCCTTCATCATTACGTCTGCTAAATACTTTATGGTTTTTTTCAAAAAATTGTGTAGAGATGTAGATAAATTGTTGGTCCATAGCCTCCAATTGTTATACGTAGCTAGGAACGTGAAGCCAGTCCCTTGGTCACCTCTTATGTATTTACTGATTATTATGAGTTCTTACGTTTGTACAGTGTTTTTTCATATTATGTGCCAAACCGCAATATTTTTAACTAATCTAGGACTACGCTCTCTAAACAAGGTGATAATTTATTGAATTATGATTATTCTTTCAAGGAGAACATACCAATTATAGACTTATTCTGTTTTTACATATTATTCTTAATAATGATATACCTACATCTACTGCTTAGAACTCCTTTGGATTGCATTTTCAGATTTTAATTATTTAGAATAAAACTTCTTCTTCGTGTCCAGTTCTATATAATTTTTTGTCAAAATTTTGTAAAGGCCACGGCACTCCTAGTTGCCGTATTCAGATCCTTCCTGCTATTGTTTGAGATGGGGCTCCACAGTCTCAATTGGTCGTTTTATCCATGAAGCCTCATTTGCCGTGTTCACCCTGCAGTAGCCAACTTGAACGATGGTGCGATGAACCCCACAGGAGCCGGCCAACGGGAGTACCATAATTGGTCCCTGGCTTGCGGCGCATTGTCTGTAGCAGATGTATTCCTCATAAGCTTTTTCGGCTTTTCAAACGAGCGCGAGACATTGAGTAGTTGTCCAGTGGGTGTCGAGTGTCGGTTGCTTGCTTCTGTTACTCCAATGCACAAGCTTCTTCTCACTGGACGTCTGGTGGCGATATGTCTGCTTAAGGATACAGCATATTCAGAGGAATAGGTTTGAGGTTCTAGAATAAATAAAGTATCGTAAATCGTAATAGTA
Organism: Tuta absoluta; assembly: GCA_027580185.1. Lineage (NCBI taxonomy): Eukaryota > Metazoa > Arthropoda > Insecta > Lepidoptera > Gelechiidae > Tuta > Tuta absoluta. The sequence goes on from JAQAHW010000020.1 coordinate 636,998, forward strand.
AACCGTGGATTTGACAATATTAGCTAAGTAACAAACACAGACAATAAGCCACTAAACTTTAAAAATTCGCAATGATTTCTGGGAACTGCAACGAATGCATAAATAAACCTAGCATAGGAGCGATTTTATTAGCGACTGAAAATAGTAAAAATCGTAGTAGGACTAAAGTATTTGTTAGTACCTTAACCAAATGCATTTGTACAGTTTATCATCTTCTTCTGCAAAAATTATAATATGATGTCTTCTCGGGCCGGCTGGAACATTAGCTAGCCAAAGCTAGCGGGTTTTTCCAGCAAAAAACAGCCATTCACTCGATTCTTCTTTATTAGTATCATTTGTGAAAGTTACTTTCCTTTTGTTTGTTTTGATATTTTCTTTACATTTGACATATTGAATGACCGGAATGAATGATATTTGAAACATTAGGCTAAAGTGTTTTCTGTTTCTTCTGTTGCCATAAAAACTGAAGGGGATGGAGTAACCAATTTGGTTCAGATACTGGCCAGAATTTCAGAATAGGGCCATATCTCGTTTTTGACATTATCAGCTGATTATGATTGATATTTAGCCGCTCGCATGTGCGGTTTATAACTTACAATATGATCCTACATTGCTGGCTCTAAAGAAACCGAGTGTGATTTTGGTAACAAAATCCGTAATGTATAAGGCCAAAAGCGTAACCGAAGCCAGAACCGCCATATCTCGTTCGATATATGGCCTCAGATTCGGCCCCCTGGTGATAAGGAACGACTTTTCCAAAAGAACATAGGTTGAAATATGACGAAAATTTTTTAAGTTTTCATAGTGACTTTAATCAGTTGTTTTTCAGCAAAATGTGTTTTCCATATTTCGACCTATGTTACTTTGCGAAAGTTAAACTTTTCGCCAGCCGGTCTTAAGTTTTCGCTATCGGTCACTAGTGAAATTTCACTCTATACGGGGTGTTATAGACGGTGTACCGAAAACTTAGCAGGCATGATCAGACCATAAAACTGAACAACTTTTTCTATGGAGGATAAACTTTCAGTACAACGTTCTTACACCCTGTATAAGGCCTTATTACATTAACATGCATACATTAATAGCCAGAACAATTCACGATGGACATTGCCATATTCACCACGCTTGGCAGGCGGATTGGCGAACGCAGTAAAAGATATTACTTTTACAGGGCACACTGCTGTCCATTCCCTGGATAAATTCATCCCACAGTCGTTTGATACGACTCCCACGGGTTGTAGTGGGGTGATGCTATTCTAAGCCGAGATCACACGGCATATTGATGATTGATTGATGTATCCTAACCATGTTTTTGTAAGATCCTACTAATTTCAGTGCAAATGTTTTAGGGTGAGTTCTAATCGTGAAACTGAAGAATTTTCCCTCAGGAACATAGATTAATTATAAGAACAAATATTTGGACCTTCCCATACAAAAATGTAAAAAAATGTGTCATTTTGTATGAAAATATTTTTTATTTAATATTTCTACCTATGTTCCGTGCAAGTTGGTTCGTTTCTCGAGTAGAAATTGCTTTTCTTATTTTCTTTACGTGTCACCGAGTCGACGAACGACCCGATAAACCCTGATGTCAGAGTTTTTTAACCGCCTACTACTAATAGTAGGCCTCTATCATGGTTGTCTCGATTGCCGTCTAAGTCATCATAGACAGCATCTGGGATCAACGTTTTAACGTGCCATCTGAAGCACGTAACCACCTCAATAATTCAATACAACGAGTAATAAATTGCTGCCAACTTTTCAATGCGCCCCAACCTGTAGTAGGTTTATCCGATTACTTACACCTACGTACGGCATAAGGTAGCCTTTCAAAGCGAGCGTTTTTTAGCGTCAGTGGCGCCGCGACTGTGATGCCGCGACAGAGCGACAGATAGATGTTCTATACAAATGTATGAAATTCGAGGAAACGTCATTCGAGCGCAGCGACACTGACGCGGCGTCTGTGACGTCACAGTATCGCGATCACGCTATAAAAATCAGTGACGCTTTTAACGCTGCGTCTGTGACGCTTAGTTCGAAAGGCTACCTTTAGGAGTGAAAATTGAAATGTTTTAACTCTATTTAAACAATGCGCGAACTCAATTATGCGTGTTCGAAGTTGGAGCATGTTTGAGACGCGCGTGTCGAGTTGGCACACTCGTGTCGGCGACGGCTGGAGCGACAGGCCCGGCCGCAGGACGTGCCCGTCAGATATTGCTACAGTTTTTTTAATAAAGCATATACATGTGTACATATTACGCGTCGTTAAACCCCATTGGATTTGTCAATAACACAGCACTACACATCATTAGTATGACCAAAGAGTAATAGTTTTACAATGCAAACACAAGACATAACCCATTTTGTAGAAATAATATTTGATCTCCCTACCCTCTCATACATCAAAGCTTATACTTATAAACATCGACTCCGAGTGGACGCTTCACCCGTGCAAGCTGGTTTTGTTGCTTAGGTATATAGGTTGGTAGGTCTTCAAACTTCCTACATACACACATACACATATCACGCCTATTATCCCTTGCGGGGTAGGCAGAGCGTAAACAGCTGCAAAAACGGACATTTATGCCACGTCTGACATATATTTGAGGCATATTCGGAAAATTGTGTATCACCATAGTGACAGGTTGTCAGCCCATCGCTTAAAATTGCAATACACACCCTCAAGTCCCTTAGTCGACTCCCACGGGAAAGAAATGGGGTGATGCTATTCTAAGCCGGCATCACACGGCAAGTAACTTCCTGCTTTAATACTTTGCACATTTTTGAGTTTGTCACTTTATTCACCTAACTCCATTAACCTAATTTTAGCATCTATCAAACCGAAACTAGAAAACATGTCAACAAAAAATAAAGACCTAGTCAAAGCATTCGCATGATTTTGATAGCTGTTAAAATTGGCTTATTAGAGCGACGCATGTGTCATTAGCTGCGTCTAGGCCTTTAAAATACAGAGATGAACAGGTCTAAGCAAAGTAGCAATGATGCAATCAATGTTGCAATTACGTCACAGACACTAAACTAATTTCCATCATCATCGTTTGACTCTATCGGTCTTATTACAAAAAAGTTAGTCTTGGTTTAAGCATTTTGACAGCGTCAAATCGTACAGAATAATATTTAAAACACTGCCTAAAATCGCGTCTAACTTTTTTGTTATAACACGGTATTAGTCCACTACAAGACATAGAACGATAGTATAAGTTGGACGACTCGGTGTCCCACACGAAAAGAAAATAAGAAGAAGATTAGTAGCTTAAAATATCAATTGCATAAAGTATTTTTTTTAACAATCTTCTGTGCCCGGATTCTCTTATTTTTTTACCTTTACAATGCCAGCGACACTCAACTGTCATTTTATTGTCACCGTGATGCCTTATACTTAAAACTGTTAGCAGAATACGAAACGCCCAAAACCATGCCACCAACACGCGTTCTACATACTACCAAAACGGTTTTCATTAAGCAGACTTCGGGCCCTGATCTCTCGATTTAAGCACGTCTGCCAATTAGCCTTGAATGTTTAGCAATAGCAGCACTCACCTTAAGTGCAGAGAACAATAAAGGAATAAGAACACTCCTGGCAACATACTATCGGATTTTAATCCAACTATAAAACCCAAAGGATTTAACTGGCCGCAAAAAGATTGGTGCCAGCTTAATAGGCTACTTACTGGCCATGGAAGATGTGGTGAATTCTCGCACAGATGTGGATGGCGCGACTCACCAGCCTGTGACTGTGGAGCTCCGGTGCAAAGTATGCGGCACGTCATCCCAGATTGCCCACAAAGAAAACTCACCGGGGATTACAAGGATTTGTTCAGCCTTGAAGATAACGCAGTCCATTGGGTGAAGAACTTGAACATACAATTGTAGAACACTGACATTCGCCATACGAATAAATAAATAGCAGTAAATATTTCTTAAAATTTTCAACTTTAATGTAGAAATAAACAAGCCGGATTGATAGAGATTAATAATTAAAACGTTTGCCGGTCTGCTGAACCGGGTTATTTAACTAAATTCAGTTGCTCCTCAATTTTGTTCCCATTTCGCGTCTCAATTTCTTCCTCTTCAATCTCGTCCATTTTCATCAGACGGTTTTAATAAAATTATAATGTCAATTTGATCTATGATCTGGAACATTCGGGATGTTTATACAGAGGAATAATTTATGGAACCTCTTTGTATGGTAATTTTCGTTTGATTGCGGAAGCAAAAGGAAAGGTTTCTTGTTTCATTGTCTTTCAGTTGTGCAGATTTAAAAAAAAAATTGATACCATAAATGAAAATAAGAAATTGTAAAAATTATAGCGTTGGCTGGGGATTGAACCTGGGAGGGTACTTTTACTCTTGTCTACCTCGTCTGTCGTCAGGGCGCGGTAAGATGGTACTCCGCAGGTCCTGGGTTCAATCCCCAACCGATACTATATATATATTTTTCGTTTTTGAAAATAATATAGCTAGCGCTGTGAGTGCAAAGTGAACCATAGGACATCCTAATGAATACCGTCTTCATTTTTTGAAAATAATATAGCCCTGTTAGGACAAATAAACCATATTAGTACATCTAATATATACCGTCTAGATGGACTACCGATGCAGATAGCGGTTAGGACTTATTGATTTCAAGAGAGTCATGATGACAACTCGCACAAGTTAAGTCATCTTCGATAAGCCAGCATAGCATGGTCTGCTAAATAAAAATCGTTTCAGAGTTGTATCATGGCATGGTATCATAATGGCCTGTTATTGGGACAGTTTTGGTCATTTCGTATTCTGCTTACAGTTTGTAGTATAAAAAATCACAAAAGGCATTATAATGCCAATTGACAATTGATGACATTACAACGACTACAAAGTAAGAGAATCGGTGCCTTCGTCTTGGGCAATCTTAAAGTTGCATATATCTTTAAGTTGAACTATAGAGTACCTAGCGAAGTACGTAAGTCGAATAGACCATTTCCATAATATTCTTAATTCATGGCTTTTTACATTTTCTAATTTCGACAGCCTGAACCATAGAAAATAGATAATAAATTAGCGAGTGGTCCAATGACAGAAGTTGAAAGTCCAGCGCTGCTGCCCATGCGGTCATGTACTGGTCTCCCTAAATACAGAAATCCCTAATTTGTGTTCATGTACTGACCTCCCTAATTTGTGGTCATGTACTAGTCATCTTAACTTGTAGTCATGTACTAGTATCCCTAATATGTGGTCATATTGTTAATGATGTGCCGAAAGGAAATTCAAACCACCTATAGTACCTACTTGCTAAGTATCCTGTTTGTTATTATTATATAAAATATTTATATTTTTAAATTACTATTATCATATGTTTGTAATATGTAAATCAAATAATTTAGTTAAACTAGATTTTAGGGTAAATGACATCGAAAGAAGGGTGAATGCCGGCAACATGGTGAATGGAGCGTTGCACACTTTTATGAACAGCCATAAAGTTTCTGATAAGGCCCGTATGGCTGTGCATAGAGGGGTGTTAGTTCCGACACTTATGTATGGGAGTGAAAGTTGGGTGTGGCAGAAAAAGCATGAAAGTAGAATAAATGCAGTACAAATGAGAGCGTTAAGAAGTATGATTGACGTAAAATTGAGTGACAGGATAAGGAATAGCGTGATAAGGGAACGTTGTGGTATAAAAGAAGACGTAGTGACTGGTGTAGAAAAGGGTATGCTTAGGTGGTTTGGTCATGTAGTGAGGATGAATGAAAGAAGATTAACAAAACAGGTGTATTTGGCAAAAGACAGGCCGTTGTCTGTCACGCGTCATATTATGACACGAGTGAAGAGGTTTCACCGAACGATGTTTTTTAATATAAATTTTACTACATCACCACTTGTGACACTTTAAATGAACGAATGATGGAATAAACTACACTATTCAAGCAAAATTTGCTAGGTTTCAAACTAAAAAGAGTAAAATAAAAAAGTTTCAAAGTGAGTGTTCATCACAGTGAAATTGCAGCTCATCGTGTGTGTACTTGTTTTTTAATGTTCTAGTTTATGTTTATGCATTATTTCTTCATATATGTAAGCTTTAATTCATATAATTATATAAAAAATGAAACTTGAAGATAAATCTTTTATTTACTCCAATAACTGCCAATAACTTAAAAAACACTTTCTAACAATTTGCGTGACTATATTGAAGTAGTATTTAAATCACATTCGCCGAAAATGATTAAATCGAATGGGAAATTTAACCAGGATTCCAAAAGTATATAACATGTCTTATAAATAATAACATGAATTGTAATATAAACAAAAAACTGCACATGCAACTGCAATTACAATTTGCAAAATAATGGCTGACAAACAAGCGAATTTCGCCGCCAGGTGAGTGACACTTGAGGGGTTATTCGTTCACCCTAATCCGCCCCTGTGGTACGGGTACGAAAGTGCGGGCTTTACGTTTAACTTTTCGAGGCTTGATCCTCCCGTTCCGTGTACTACTTACCAACTTACCGCACCTACGTACTTATCTACATCGTAGATATAGCATTAATACATACCTACATCAGCTTATTGCATGCCGTGTGATGCCGGCTTAGAATAGCATGACCCCATTTCTTACCCATGGGTGTCGTAAGAGCTGACTAGGGGACACGAGGGTGTGTATTGCAATTTTAGGCGATGGGCTGACAACCTGTCACTATTGTGATACACAGTTATCTGATTCCCTCAAATATTTGTCAGACGTGGTGTTAATATCCGTTTTACGGACGTTAACGCTCTGCCTACCCCGTAAGGGATAAAGGCGTGATTTATGTATGTATGTATGTTATTGCAGTCCACTGCTGGACGTAGACCTCCCCCAGGGTACGGCATAGGGCACGATCTCTCGTTTTCGCCATCCAGTCGCTACCAGCCGCCTTTTTTAAGTCATCGGTTCATCTGGCCGGAGGTCGTCCAACGCTACGCTTGCCGAGGCGTGGCCGCTACTCAAGAATTACCCTAAAAATTACCAACCTTACACTGATGACGATGACTGAAATCTGCCAGGATCAAATGCTCTGCAGTTTGGCGGTTTCTTAGTTGAACCTGGCAACCAGTTTGTTTGAAATAATTAATCATTTTATTCTGATGTAATGTAATCACCCCGTGTGATGCTGGCTTAGAATAGCATCACCCCATTTCTTGCCCATGGGGGTCGTAAGAAGCGACTAAGGGACTCAAGGGTATGTATTGCAATTTTAGGCGATGGGCTGACAACCTGTCTCTATTGTGATACACAGTTATCTGATTCCCTCAAACTTTTGTCAGACGTGGTGTTAATATCCGTTTTACGGACGTTAACGCTCTGCCTACCCCGTATGGGATTAAAGGCGTGATATGTGTATGTATATTTGTAATGTAATGATTTTGACATTATATCAGTACTTTTCTTTTGGTCTTTTGTTTATTTTTATTATATTACTATTATAATTTATTATAAGATTGATCGTTTTTACGCTCCAGTATCCCTCAAACCACTTCCTTCGCTCTCTATTTGTCTACAATGGCCTTTAGTAGGGTCTTTGATTGCGGACTAAACAGTTTGTATTCGATTCACGAGAGTTTACTTCGGAACTTGTCTCGTGATCACTTAGTGACGAGATTGATCAACTATGTTGTAACTTATGCAGTTACGCTGATCGCGTAGCAATTGTCTACAAGATTCTAATTCGTAGCTCTACAAAATAGTAAAAGCTTTTACTGTTATAGTGCAACTGACATTGCTTACAATTTGGACACGTAACATACGAAATTGTGTCTAAACCACCCGATGAAATCCGTCCGTATGAAAGACGGTTCCGTACTTTTGAGGGCACGTTAAGCCCTCGGTCCTGGCTGTTGTCTGGGATTTGTACTTAACCCGTCAGAAGCCTAACAGACATCTTATAGGCGATTCAGAAACTGTCACTAGGATTCATGTGGTTATTCGTAGACTGTGTCTTACATGATATCAGAGAAAAGTTGACGGCCGATGTGGCGCAGTGGTAGTGCGACTGCCTGCGGCGCAAAGGCTACGGGTTTGAATCCCGGTGGGGCAATCACAAAGTTGTTGTTTATCTCTTTGTGAATTTCTTCCTAGTCGTGTTAGGACATTTCAGACTGCACCACCTGATTGTCCGTCGATCCTGCTGTCTATGTTTATTAAGACGGCGGTCATTACACAACCATGTCAGAGGGCTACTATTAGTAGCAGGCGGTTGATAAACTCTGGCACCAGGGTTCATCGGGTCGTTGGACGACTCGGTGTCCCACACTAAAAGAAAGAAGAGTAAAGTATATCCACAAAGCCTGAAAAGGGCTGATATCTCTCTGTAGGCCGGATTTCCAGCAATTTTGAAAAGAATGGGTGGAACAAAGGGTGAGTAAAAACGCACGCAATACGCAGCTCACGCAATGTGCGTTTTAATCTCGAGGCGCCGAGAACGAGAGAACACAGGGAAAGGAAGCGTTGGGGTGAACAGAGGTGAACCTTTAAGCTGTGTTGACGGGACCAGCGGCAGCGGCAGCGAAAATCTTTATCAAAAAATATAAAATATTTCATCTTTACACCCACAACCCGGCGTAGCAGGCAGGCATACTATCCACTACGCCATCGGCCCAGGCGTCATTTCAGTAAAAACTACAAAAAAAAACGTAAAAAACTTGACAATCTAATATATCTCAAACTATGCGAGAAAAATTAAATCAATGTTTCATGAAAATCCGTCGCGTAGTGTTTGCGTGATGCGTGCACAAACATGTATGTATGTATGTATGTAATAACTAATTTGCACCAAATAAAAAATAAAAAACAGAAACGGTAAGGCACAAAAGCGGAATTATCCCATTAAGGGATCTCTCCCAGTCAACCTTTGAGAAATCCAGAGGACATGGTGTGCGCAGGTAAACTATGGTAACACATAGACAAATATACGAAAAGTTCAGAAATTTGTGATTGCATAGCATTGTGAATTCAATTTTCTTTCGTTTGACAGACGCTTGCTTATGGTGCGTTAAAAACTACGCAGCGACGCACGATAAGTGTTTAATAAAATATGGTATTAATCTTAGAATATTTTTTTATTACACGAAAACTTGGAACACTTAACATATTTTTGTACATACTTATTTCCTTATGATTACCGAGAATGATGGCTTACTTAACAAAATTCAATTGTCCTTAATAACTACATTTTAACACACAAGAAATATTTAATTTGGTTAACACAAATAATTAACAGTGTTGAATAGATATTTACCGGTCTCCATATTATATTATTATTATGCTAATAGATCAACCGTTACATTACAAAAGATATAACTAGGCGAGTTAAACGTATATACCTACAAACTACCTAAACTCACTACCTGCGTCTGTGTTTCCAAACGCACACAACCCTAATCTCTTCAAAGTAAGAGTGAACAGGCTTCTTCTGGGTGAGCTCGCTCCATCTTTGAATCTGTCTCTGTCCTATGACCTAGACTAGAGTCAAGAGCAAGCCCATCCTTAATAAAAAAAATAACTATAATCACACAAGCTGTTGGCGTCTTATATTAAGTGGTAATATTTCTTGTTGAGTGACATTTCTTCTCTTCTGTATGTAAGACTTCCATTGAAGCCTGCTGGCTTTGTTGCAGAGCAAAACTATAGTCAGAGGCACTAACCTTAGATAAAAGATGACTTTTAGAACAAGGCATATCATATCTTGAATTTCATTAGGATTTTCAATAAAGGTAAAAAAATAGTTGTACGTCAATTTGATTTTAATTATGTGTTCTATTGCGGCTGTCACTTGACAAGTCACTCCTACTCCAATCAATGATATCACATGGTTCCAACTCCTGTTCGACATACGAGTACTTACACAACAACAAGACATTACTCTAACGCATATTATTATAAACAAAACAATATTCAAACAAATCACTCCTAATAACACTAAAACTAAAACTGCTAAAAATGAATTTGCAAATGTATCAAAAGATATACTACGATTTTGGAGAGAGAAGTGTAATTGGACTATTCCAATACTAAATATACTTAGTAACGCGAACAATCCATAACTGAATGCGGTTGCAATAGTTTTCTCATAGCTTATCTTCGGTTGGAGCTTCACTAGCTTTAAATAAGCCACTATCGATGAGCACACTGACCAACAAAATGATACAACTAAGCACAAGAAGTACGGTATATAGAGATACCATCTGTAGATATTAAACCATTTGTATGGTACCTGTGGGTGGAGAAAGAAAGCCAAAGTTCCAAATATGACTTCGTTAAGACACACGTAGGTTTGAAGTGTCCTCCACTTCGGTAGAAGTTTCCACGCCGTCAGTAGCGCCACCGTACACAGCAGGGATGCAACAGCTCCCAATTCACCGATCCAATCTTCGCGAAGTTCAGCTTGTACCACCGCATAAGACAAGCCCGCAAAATCTATATTACTCATATTTTTAATTTGCTCTGTGGACTGTTCTAGGGCTCTTTACAAAATAGTGAACAGGTTTTTATAAAATAAAAATATTAATATGTAGGTGCGATACTCAATATAGTTTACTTATCAAATAAACCAAAGTCATAAATTTTTTGATATCATTAAAAATAATTGCATATCATATTATAATATTAAATAGGAGCGTATTTAAATAACCACAATTTTTTATCTTGTTAATGTAATAATGAGTACCTAAATATTTTGTACTAAATATTAATCTTACGGGGTCATTAAATTATAACCACTATACTAATTAGGTCTGCGTTAAAGCTTTCCGAATTCACTTGGTACATATTTTATAACTAGAGATCCGCCCTGGTGTCTTACTTGCTTCTTCTTTTTGTATGGGTCACCGAGTCGTCCAAAACCCCGATGAACCCTCGTGTCAGTTTTTCAACCGCCACCTTCTACAAGTAGGCCTCTGAGATGATTGTGTGGTGATTGCCGTCTAAGTAATCATAGACAGCAACCGGGCCCGAAGGCTTAACGTGCCCTCGGATGCACGGAACCATATATTTTTTCGGACAATCAGGTGATGCAGCCTGCAATATCCTAACCAGACTGGAAACAAATTAACAGAGTAATAAATATCAACTTTTGTGATTGCCCCATCGAGAATCGAACCCGGAACCTTTGCGTCGCAGGCAGTCGCACTACCACTGCGCCACATTGGCCGTCGACCTCGTGGTGCGACTAATAGTCTAGCGGGAGACCAATATATATTAAAAATTGTTGTTCAACTGCTTAAGTTACACCATGTATATAAGGTCCTATAATTCAGCTGGCCAGTTGTACTGTGCTTCTTGCAACCGTGTCTTCAAGACAAAGTTCGGTTTCGCCAGCCACATTAGATCACACCGGAATAAAGACCCAATTTCATAATATATAGGAGTCGCCGTCACCGGACACGGTTTGGACGACATGATGATATAAGGTCCTAATAAATTCAATGCAAATATTTTTGAGGGTGAGTTCTACTCATTAAACTGAACAACTTTCCACATAAACATAGGCCGAATTATGAGAAAAATTACCCTCTCATTGGCACATTCTTTTTCATTTTGTATTAAAGGTAAAAAAAAAGTGCCGTGTGATGCCGGCTTAGAATAGCATCACCCCATTTCTTTCCCGTGGGAGTCGTAAGAGGCGACTAAGGGACTCGAGGGTGTGCATTGCAATTTTAGGCGATGGGCTGACAACCTGCCACTATAGCGATACACAATATTCCGAATAACCCTCAAACATTTGTCAGACGTGGTGTAAATGGCCGTTTTTGCGGCTGTTTACGCTCTGCCTACCCCGCAAGGGATTAAAGGCGTGATATGGGTGTGTGTGTGTGTGTAAAAAAAACATATATTGACTTATATATGATAAAAGTTGTTCAATTAGTTTAACAAGTAGAGCTCACCCTAAAATATTTGAATTTAAATACAGTCAAGCTCAAACTTCCAATGTAAGCCTTATGCGCGCGGCATAAGAACGGTTCAATATCGAAACTGTCTACCCCAGTCTGGTCTTGACTGTACCTTATATATCAAGTTGAATCTACTGACACGTGTGATGCCTTAGAATAGCATCACCCCATTTCTTTCCATCGGGAGTCCTAAGAGGCGACTAAGGGACTCGAGGGTGTGTATAGCAATTTTAGGCGATGGGCTGACAACCTGTCACTATGGCGGTACACAATTTTGAATGACCCTCAAATATTTGTCAAACGTGGCGTAAATGTCCGTTCCTCTGCCTACCCCGCAAGGGATTATAGGCGTGATATGTGTATGTATGTATGAATCTACTGACAACTATAGACGCAATACCTCATCGTATGTAGACTATAATGCTATTTCAGACCACAATGGCGACCTTGCGGCCAGCCAAGATTTACTGTAAATGGACTATTGTTGGCAATTTCTTATTACAGACACAATGTCGAAACTGGCGTGTATAAAAATATATAATCCCCATATAATATATTAATTTAACGGTTTATTGAAAGACTGAAACTGACTGGCCCGATGGTGTAGTGTATAGTATCCGTGTTAGAACTTCAGATAAGCTTGTATATAATAATCTTCCAAAGTTGACATTTTATTTTAAACAATGTTGTGGCATGTGTGTAAGAATTTATAATGCTATTCCTAATGACATCAAACTATTACCTAGACAGTTATTCAAAAATCAATTATTAAAATGGCTTAAGGAAAAACAGTTCTATGATATTAATGACATTAATTTTACTTTTATGATATTAATTTTACTTTTCCTGACATGTTAATAATTAAATAGATAGTAATGTTAATTAATTGTAAATTCTAAACTTAAAAATTTGCATGCCATATACTTTAGTAAAATTATGTGAGACTGAATTGTAAAATTAACATCTTATTGTACCTACCATAATTTTGAGCAAATAAATTTCTATTTCTATCCCTGCCTGTTACGCCGAGGGACGTAGGTTCGATTCCCACACAGCACAAGTATTTGTAAGTTACTTTTCAAATATTTGTGTTGGGTCTGGGTGTTTTCTATGTATTTATTAACACAAAAAAGTATTTATGTATTATATTGGCTATCTAGTTTCCATAGTACAAGCTTTGCTTAGTTTGGGACTAGATTGCGCTGTGTGAAATGTCCAAGATATTTATTTACTTAGTCCTTATTTAAAAATATATGTTGACATGAGTGAAGGAAGCTGAGAAGAATGCGTGGGTATTTTTTATTATTGGGCTTAATTGTTATGTGCCTTGGTTATGCCTCATGTGAAGTTCAATAGTGATGGTGATATTTCACAAGTGACAGATAGCGAGATCTCAACACGGGCTCGTGAAAAGGAGCATTTTTGCCTAAGGAACTTAGGTTGTTCGCGAACTCCAATCTTGTTCCCATACAAATACGGCTACGGTGGAGATTTTACGGTGCCTAACGGACGCGTGTGTCAAACGACTTGACAGACGCCTCCGTTACGCCCCATAACGCACAGTAAACCCACCGTAGATGTATTTGTAGGGGAATAAAATAGAAAATCGCAATTTCCTTTCGTCTAACAGACGCATGCGTTACGTTGCGTTAAAAAAACAGTATCTCTGTTAAAATTCGGATGTATTTGGATTTCTATGGCTTCCCATACCTTCTTAGAAATAAATCTCTTCAATCTTGCTAGTATTGCAGCCTTATCAAACCTGACATAATAGTTTAAATAAGTATACCTACATGAGAATAACACGAACACTTTATGAATTCTGTTGTGTAGAACTTTCTACAATAAAAACAGCTAGGTATTACATCAGTACAACCAAACCAGGAAAAGCCGTGATGGCTAGTTCTCTTCGAAACGCGTTCTCCTGATGATTCCGTCATCATTTTTCAAATTATGTTTTTTGGTATTTTGGGGGCATTGCGTCAAACTTTAGAGGAATACAGATAAAATTATGTGAAAGGCCCGCTTTTTGGTCGAGTAATTACAAAGTTATAGCTAGCCCACTATTAGCTGTGATGGAATCAAGAGAACTGTATTCGGTGTATGACGGATCTAACAAATATGGTTCAATTGGCCTTGTTCATTAGTATTAACACGAGTAACATATACATACACATTAATTATTGTGGTATAATGAAAAATTTTAAATCCATTTTGAATTTGAATTAGATTTTCATGAAGAAAATTGAGTCCCACTATTTAGGTGACGGATCTGATAAAAATGCCCACGATTTGGGTGACGGATCTGATAAAATGTAATAGTGTTTTTGTAAAACATAGTTTTAGCTTGTTTATTTTATAATAAAAAGGAATATATAGTAGTAAAAGAAGTGAGAGAAAGTACCTAAATGAATGAAATAAAAGGATATGTTTAAATCTGAATATTTATTTTGAATGATTTTTTGGGCTCCTGGTTGTTTACATCAAATACTCCAAACCTTCCACGTCTATTTGCTGGCAGAAGCTACCCATCAGGATAAACAACTTTTGCTTTGATGCCATATCTGTATCTCCTATAGTTTAGGTGGGCTCCTGGTGGTGCACCTGGTGGTCTTTATCAGGTACTCCAAACCTTAGAACTCTATATGCTTGCAGAAACGACCCATCAACCTGAACAACTTTTGCTTTGGTGCCATATCTGTATCTCCTATAGTTTAGGTGGGCTCCTGGTGGTGCACCTGGTGGTATACATCAGGTACTCCAAACCTTCAAACTCGATATGCCAGCAGAAGCGACCCATCAAGCTGAACAACTGTTGCTTTGGTGTCATATCTGTATCTCCTATAGTTTAGGTGGGCTCCTGGTGGTGCACCTGGTGGTATACATCAGGTACTCCAAACCTTCAAACTCGATATGCCAGCAGAAGCGACCCATCAAGCTGAACAACTGTTGCTTTGGTGTCATATCTGTATCTCCTATAGTTTAGGTGGGCTCCTGGTGGTGCACCTGGTGGTATACATCAGGTTCTCCAGACCCTCAAGTGATGACAAAAGGTAGCCTATGTGTTAATCCATGTTACCTCGATATGTATGCCAAATTTCCTGCAAATCGGTTCAGTAGTTTTTGCGTGAAGACGTAACAAACATATCGCATTTATAATATTAGTAGGAAGGATATATTAGTAAAATATAAACAAAAGACCCAACCGTGGGCACCGATTTAGTCCCACTTTTACCGAATCTCTTAATTCCATCATCACCTTATCAGATCCGTCATTGCACTGATGACGGAAAGTTATGGATCTGATATGAGGGATCTGATAACCAAAGCATATTTTTTGGCTTTGTTGCAAACTGATAGCAAGCAAGTACGAATGTTACACACAATGCTCTTCAATTAGCAGTGGTACATCATATTTCATTGAAAGAAAAACTCACATTTACATAGAATTAGAGAAAATCGCAACGAAAGGTATGACAAAATCATGAAACAAAATGACAGATCTGAAATGTCTTAGCTTCTTGTGCGGATTTCCATTAATTTGCAACGTGTCTGCCTCGTTCAGATCCTGGGAGGTGACTAAGGTAACGTGCAGGCAGGGTTATCATACGTCTCAATCTAACTGTTAACGAATGACAAGCGCCATAAAGGGTGCGTTTGGATATGAGACGAGTTCTTGACACCAATGATTAAACGAGATTATCTATGGCAAAATTACTTTTCAATTACTATCAAATGTCACCATATGATACTCTCCATCACTATCCAACAAAATGTAAGTAAACCTATGTACGTATTACCAAAACACAAGATTTAATTCAGTTTCACTTTGCAAAGTAGGGTTGGACACCACCTACGGAATCTAGAGAACGACGTTTTAAATAATTATTTAAAAATATCTATAATAATTACAACCATTTCGTGAGTTTGCTTCAGGAATTAAAGGTCTTTACTTCCAAATAAAAAATCGAGAAAAATATATCATCATCAGATCAATGTGTTTTCTGGTGCCACTCATCAGTTCCCTCATCAATGAGAACTAGCCTGATAAATAGTTGTTTCCATAAGGAGCGATGATCCACTATCCACCTCTGAACAAAACATGACACCACACGACACTTTGCTACAGAATGGAGTGCCATTTCTAATCGCATTCGTCTCGTGTCACCCGCCCGCTTCAGTGGGTAAACAACGTTATGAATTACAGGCTAATGTTGGTACACAAGTAAAACTGTTACGGAAAGTAACTGACATATTAATTCTTGTGTGGAAAGTGTTTGTATCATACGCCAAGAATAAGCGATACTTTTTTTCATCCTACTTATATGATGCTTGGAGGAAAATGACGTAACCTCCTGGTGCGCTGTAAGCAGAAATGACAAGCATACAAAACCCTTAAAAACAAAATCAATACGGCATCACAATGAAGAGAGTTACTAAGCGAGGCGAGCAGGAAATAATAAGGTAGGGACTTTTTAAATGGACTCGTTCGTCGTCGTAGAAGTTTCTGTAATGGTTCTTCAATAAAGTATTAATTTAGCAACTGTCGAGTAGATTGAAAAGTCGACGGCGAGTCTGTAACGAACGAGCCACGAGGGGTAAAGAGGGGGCGGAAAATCACTATTGCCCGTCTGCGGGTAACAATAAACGTTTATTGAGTCCTGAAATAGAACCGGGCCATTCGTATGTTCCCTATAATTTTTTACACTCGAAGACGTTTCTGTAAATTCTTATGATTCTTGAAGAAGAGGCGCCACTCTACGCGTCAGAAGAACATACACACACACATATCACGCCTATTATCCCTTGCGGGGTAGGCAGAGTGTAAACCGCCGCAAAAACGGAAATTTACGCCACGTCTGACATATATTTGAGGGTCATTCGGAAAATTGTGTATCGCCATAGTGACAGGTTGTCAGCCCATCGCCTAAAATTGCAATACACACCCTGAAGTCCCTTAGTCGCCTCTTACGACACCCACGGTAAAGAAATGGGGTGATGCTATTCTAAGCCGGCATCACACGGCAATCTAAGCCGGCATCACACGGCAAGAAGAAGCGCCAGAAGAAGAAACAATAAACTCTTAACACATGGCCTAGGTGGCGCTCAAGACAAGATTGCATAAACACAATATACCTAAAACGCGCAAGCAAAATGCTCATAGTGTTTTGCATTCATACATACATAGAGGTACAACATTTGAAGATTTAAATGAAAATAAGAAAATAGAACAACACAACCACCCATTTGAAGAGTTATTGCATACATATTGAAGACTAAAATTTTAATACACTTCCCGTGTTAAGAACTCAATTTAAGAAAACTTTCATTTTCCAGTGCTTGTGTCAGGATTGACGGGGCCTTCACTGAGCTGTTTAACATCAAAAAAGGTGTTAGACAGGGATGTGTTGCGTCACCATGGCTGTTTAACCTATTCAAGAAAAGTTGTTTGACAGTTTTGAAAGAGTGTGAAAATGGACTGAGAATTAATGGGTTACTCGTCAAATGTCTTCTCTATGCTGATGACCAAGTTATCCTTGCGTCGTCGGCTGAAGAGTTGCAGAAGATGGTAACAATTATGAATGAGGCTTTGAAAAAGAAAGGAATGAAAGTGAATGTAAGTAAGACGAAATCAATGGTTTTTGAAAAAGAAGAAGGTATGACGGAGTGTAACATTATGATAGAAGAAGAGAGAGTGGAGCAAGTGAAAGAGTTTGTATATTTGGGATCGAAGTTTACGTCAGATGGAAAGTGTGAAAGTGATATTGAAAGGAGGGTAAATGCCGGCAACATGGTGAATGGAGCGTTGCATACCTTTATGAACAGCCAGACAGTGTCTAATAAGGCACGTCTGGCTGTGCATAGAGGAGTGTTAGTTCCAACACTTATGTATGGGAGTGAAAGTTGGGTATGGCAGAAAAAGCATGAAAGTAGAATAAATGCGGTAGAAATGAGTGCGCTAAGAAGTATGATTGGAGTGAAATTGAGTGACAGGATAAGGAACAGCGAGATTAGGGAACGTTGCGGTATAAAAGAAGACGTAGTGACTGGTATAGAAAAAGGAATGCTGAGATGGTTTGGTCACATTGAGAGAATGAATGAAAGAAGATTAACGAAACAGGTGTATATGGCGAGTCTGGATGGGAACGTTGGAAGGGGAAGACCAAGACGCACGTACTTGGATCAGATCGGGGACGTTCTAGAGAAAGGTCAGGTCAAGAGTACCCTAAACCGACGAGCATGTATGAAAAGATTGATGCATGTTGAAGAAGCGAAAGAGGTGTGTCAGGATCGTAGCAAGTGGAAAGATGTAGTCTCTGCCTACCCCTATGGGTAAGAGGCGTGATTATATGTATATGTATGTATGTATGTTCATTTTAGAAACATATTAAGAGTTTTTGATAAATTACATCGTCTTTAATTTTTTATTTTTGCCATAGAATACACTTCCGAATTGCATGTCTAGTATAAAGATTCGACCTACATCGTATACATATATATATCAGTCTATTGCAGTCCACTTCTGTACGTAGGCCTTCCCCAGGGCAGACCTACATAGAAACGAAATAAACTTATTTCATTTTATTTCGTCTTTAATGTTTTCGCTATTGTGATTTGTGAATCGCATCGTCTAGTATAAAGATTGGACCTACATCTCACGGGCTTGCTGAGCGGCTACTGCGAGGCTGAGCGCTGATAAAGTGAATTAGTCGCCGATTGGGGCTGCACTATTGCTTCCTTCCTCCTCCAGACGTCTGCCGCTCGAATCAATTTCGCAACGGCGCTTTCAAAATTAGCGCCTGCTAGGAAATTGCCTCTCGATAAAAGGCAATTTTTCTAAAGGTTTTTAAGACCCATTATTAGGACATGAAGGAAGGTTTGCTTAGGCGGTTTTCTCACTTGTCATCCGTCGCTGCGTATATATAACGCATCGTAACCATGCGTCTGTCAGACGTAGGGAAATTGCATATTCCTTTCTTATTTCCATACAAATACGGCTACTGTACGTTTACAGATGCGTCCGTGAAGTCATTTGACAGTTTATAAATTGTAAGCGGTACTCTCATCGTCACTATTAGCTGGCGAAAACTGTTCTCCATTCTTAATTTTATGTTGTCCGCAAAACAAATTTGCTAACAATTAATCTGCAGGTGGCTTGTTTCGTAAATAAATAGCTGAAAGTAATGCCGGCTTAGAATAGCATCACCCCATTTGTTTTCCGTGTGAGTCGTAAGAAGCTACTAAGGGACACACCGTATTGCAATTTTAGGCTATGCGCTGACAACCTGTCACTATGGCGATACACAATTTTCCGAATGACTCTCAAATATTTGTCAAACGTGGCGTAAATGTCCGTTTTGCGTCAGTTCACACTCTGTCTACCCCGTGTGAAAGTAAATGTCAGTCAGCAGCGTAGAGATACGTCGTCGCAGTCGCGGTGCGCATGTTAAGCCAGAAGAAAACGTGCGTATGGCGTGGAAACCTCTTCTTTTCTTGTGGAACACCAAGTCAACGAACGACCCGATGAACCCTGGTGTCAGAGGTGTTCAACCGCCTACTACTACGCCTCTGACATGAGTTTTGTAACATGGTAACCTCTATAAACGTGCAATTACCCGCATTCGGCGTTATAATGATGACCGCGCCTAGCCTACGTTTTAATTCGAGGCAACAGAGAATCCATTTTTAAGGCGAAATCTGGCCGAGGTAGCCGCGTTTTCAAGGGGGTGAAGCAGCCGCGCGGGCGGAGCAGGCGCGGGGTGTACCCCCCCCCCCCCCCACGCACGGGCAAGTAGCAAACGCAGCGTAGCAGGCTCCCGCGCACGACAGTATAGGCGCAGGGTAAACGTGCTAATAATTGAACTATTTGTTTCATTGAAAGGTTGTCTTTTTTAATGTTATATGATAAACCTATTCAGTGTTTATGTTTTTTAGACATGTAGATCATGTAAAACTTTACGTAGTGGTAAAGTTTTTAAATCAGTCATAGTTAGGTAGGTACAGAATTATTTATAAAGAAATAATGTCTAGGGATCCGTATGATTATTGATTATTTATGTTATATGGGGAAAAATTCAAATAATATACATCAAAAAGTAATCAAAATTCATTTACAAGACAAAAAAAATACATTCAAATTAAGATATCTACTTCATTTACTGACGCCCATAAATAGGGTTCCTTCCGTAATCTGTTGAAATTATCGAGGCGAGGCATACAAACGAACAGACATAGAAATAGAATTGGCAAAATAATAAGGGATTGAACTAAGGAAATCTATAACAGCCCCAATAAACAGGATCTGACAGTCCAGCGCCCACTTTCCTGGTTATATAGCAGGTTTTTCAGAACCTCTCAAAGGCATCCCACGGGCTCGACACGAGAATCTACCATTCTCATTCAGGGAGAATATGATTCTATTTTAGTTTACCAAAAGTTGTCATATCTTTGTATATACTGTCTCCATTTCATCAGATTGTTTTCTCCATATAAAACACATCTTATCTTTCCCGTCGCACGTAATTGTCCCTGAACTTGGAAAAACCAATTACTATATTTAATTCACAGTAACTTGATCTTGCTTTTTATAATTTTTCAATATTTGCACCTTATTTTGTTTTATAGCTTTTTGAATGCCATTATTTGAGGCAGCAACTGGGCATTTCACTTCCACTGTGGTATTTACACCCACGATTTCGAAAGGGTAGCACTTATGAAGATACATATTTTTCATCAACAGTCCACATTCCTCGATTCTCAAATTCTCTTGGCTGCTCAAACAAACTGTTGAGAAATCGGTGTAGTCGTCTGTGTAGGGATGCGAAAAGACGCCACATTGATGACTCTATCGATAATTATAAGCCAGCACAAGTCTGGAAATATTTACGCGCGCTTGGTGATGGGAAGTCGCCAGCTACCCCTAGTGGTGCTGTAGATTTGTCAGCACTCAACCGGCATTTTTCGTCTCCTCCTGTCACACTGACTGATGTCGTCAAAGCAACAACTATCGCTAACATAAACCATCACCACTTCCACAGTGTTCTTTCTTCTCTTTTAAATTTGTTGCCGAGGACGATGTTTAGAAACATATATCATCCATCAAATCTACTGCCGTGGGCAATGATGGTCTCTCCTCCCGTATGATCTCCCTTATCCTTACCGAACTCTTGCCAATCCTCACACACATCTTTAATTTCACTCTGGTAACGAGTTCTTTCCCCTCAGCATAAAATCGTGCAATTGTTATACCTCTCCCTAAAGTTTCCAATCTTTCATCGTTCTCCCAATTTCATCCCTTTTCCATCCTTCCATTCCTATCCAAGATCCTTGAACACATTGTCCACAAACAGGCATCTGACTTCAACACATCTAGTAGTCTTCTTTCTACGTATCAGTCAGGCTTTCGTGCTGGTCACAGCACTGCACTGTGACAGCACTTATCAAAGTCACCGACAATATTCACCAGACCATGAAGAATGAGTCTTTGACTATTCTTATTTTACTTCATTTCAGTAATGCCTTCAACTCAGTTGATCTTGATGTACTTTTCGCTATCCTTCGCTCTTTTAACATCTCTTCTCCGGCAATTACTTGGTTTGATTCATAATTTCGGGGTCGCTTGCAACGGGTCCTCGGAATGGAGTAATCTCTCTGCAAGCGTACCTACAGGTGGCGTCCTATCACTTCTTCTCTTTTCTGTTGTCATTAACACAGTTTTCCTCTCTTCTAGCTTCCATCTTTACGCAGACAGTTTGCAGATTTACCGTCGTTTCACCTGTGATGATATAAATAATGCAACTGTGGCTATCAACAATGACCTCAGCAAAATTGCTATATGGGCTGAATTCTTCTGTCTCGTGGTCAACCCAATAAAATCTCAGGCCATGCAAATAGGTAGTTCTTATATGTGTGTGTAGGCAAGTGGACCATACAATTATCCCAAACGTTATTTATTACGGCACGTCTATAGCTTTCACGAAAACTGCCAAAAACCTTGGTATTTTGCTGGATTCTACTCTCAGTTGGACTGCGCAGGTCAACGCTGTCAGCAGTAAAGTATTTTTCTCTTTTCTTTCACTTTAATGACTTCAAAATTTCTTGCCTCTTAAAACTAAGATTACTCTTGCTCAGACACTTCTCCTTCCCTTCCCCGTTTATACCACGCCGACACCTGCTGCGTGGATGCCACTGAGGAGTTGTTTAGCAAACTTGAGCGTCACCAAAACCTCTGCATCAGATTTATTTTCAGCTTACGCAATTACGACCACAGTTTGGCTCACAATTCACATTGAATCGTTAAAATAGGTTGTACAGAACACACTTATCGAGTCCAACTCGCACTTTACCGGTTTTTATCTATCCACACTAATATTACAAATGGGAAAGCCTGCTTGTTTAATTTTCCTTTCTTCTCGTCGCAACGGAGCGGTTTTATGTAAAATTGAACTTCCCATACAAGGTGTACTAGCCGGCCTAGTCAATTTGTATGGGACCCATATGTTACTTGAGCAAATTTGTTCCTTATTCTTAGACTGGTGTCTGGTAGGCATTCCATGGTTTTCGCTATCGGTCACTAGTTAAATTTCACCCTATACAATAGTAAAGTTAGGTTGTACGGAACCGTCCTGAGCTATCAAGTCCAACTCGCACTTGACAGGTTTTTATCCATCGAAGCGTGTTTGTTTGATTGTCCTTCCTTGACGTTGTAATTGTAACGTCACGTTGCGTTGGGTTGATTGTGAGGCTGGAGTGACATAAGGCAACTTTTTTTTTCTTTGGAAAAATATCTTTTCCTACGGGAAAAACATCACGCCGTGGGTGAGGCTAGGTATAAATAAATTGTTATGTTTACCATACATAAGGAAGTCCTTGCAAGCTACTTCTACCCTAAGTAAAAAAAAAATATCTTTTAAAAATTAAGTAAATATTATGCCGTGTGATGCCGGCTTAGAATATCATCACCCCATTTCTAAGGTACTTGAGGGTGTGTACTGCAATCTTAGGCGATAGGCTGACAACCTGTCACTATGGCGATACACAATTTTTGCGCATAACCCTCAAATATTTGTCAGACATGGCGTAAATATCCGTTTTTTGCGACCGTTCACGCTCTGCCTACCCCGCAAGGGATTATAGGCGTGATATATATGTAAATATTACGCCGCAAACTACCTAATCCTCTGTTTTTTATAGCAAGGCTTGGAAAGCTTAATTTTTTTTTCTTTAACTTGGCATTTTTCTTCCCTGCTCACTAAATGTCGTAATATCTCCGCGGCTGGAAAAAAGTTGTACATGTCTGCTTCCGACGAGGCTCAGTGGCCGACTGAGGGGAGCGGGCGCGGTAGAAACCGACGTGCCCGTGCGCAAACCGAACATACTTTTGTGTTTAAGTGTTCTTTTTTTAAAAGCTTTTATTTAACTTGCAGTGTATGTAAGTATGTAAGTAAGTAAGTAAGTAAGTAAGTAACAATGTTTGTTCGGTGCAAATCTTGCAAGTTTAATTTGAACCACTTCTCGGTATCCGATTGAGTTGAAATTTTGCATGTTGGTCCAGAACCGATGACAATGCATGTTTATCATAAATTTGACCTGATGCTGCTGCCAGGATCGGCTCCGTACAAGAGATCTCCTCAGCGGTTTATAGCTGGGACACAAAATTTTGTATACGAATTCGTTTATTATAGGCAGTTGGTAGGCCCGCCATGAATTAGACGCTACATCCAGGGTTGTCTTCGAACTATGGAACTCCTCAATATTCAACTGCTGGGACTTGCAATTTTGTATACGAATTCGTTTATTATTGGCAGTTGGTAGGCCTACCATGAATTAGACGCTACATCCAGGGTTGTCTTCGAACTATGGAACTCCTCAATATTCAACTGCTGGGACTTGCAATTTTGTATACGAATTCGTTTATTATAGGCAGTTGGTAGGCCCACCATGAATTAGACGCTACATCCAGGGTTGTCTTCGAACTATGGAACTCCTCAATATTCAACTGCTGGGACTTGCAATTTTGTATACGAATTCGTTTATTATAGGCAGTTGGTAGTCCTACCATGAATTAGACGCTACATCCAGGGTTGTCTTCGAACTATGGAACTCCTCAATATTCAACTGCTGGGACTTGCAATTTTGTATACGAATTCGTTTATTATAGGCAGTTGGTAGGCCCACCTTGAATTAGACGCTACATCCAGGGTTGTCTTCGAACTATGGAACTCCTCAATATTCAACTGCTGGGACTTGCAATTTTGTATACGAATTCGTTTATTATAGGCAGTTGGTAGGCCCACCATGAATTAGACGCTACATCCAGGGTTGTCTTCGAACTATGGAACTCCTCAATATTCAACTGCTGGGACTTGCAATTTTGTATACGAATTCGTTCATGATAGGCACTTGGTAGGCCCACCATGAATTAGGGTCACGTCAATAGAAGGCCTCCTGATAGAAGAATTAGACTGTTCGAAATTAACTGGGACTCGGCCATGTAATAATGACGCCATCAATGAAATGAAAAGACTAAGACATATTACAAGCTAATTCTTCTATTAGGGATGCCGGAGGAGTAGGTACCAACCTACTTCTATAGAATATAAAAGAGATAAGTATACTTTATCCTAATGTTAGTTTTCCCCGTGCCTTAAGTTTTTCTATTGAAGGTCTCTCCGTTTTATAGAAAGACTTTCGTA
This sequence comes from Tuta absoluta, assembly GCA_027580185.1. NCBI lineage: Eukaryota > Metazoa > Arthropoda > Insecta > Lepidoptera > Gelechiidae > Tuta > Tuta absoluta. The sequence continues at coordinate 661,615 of JAQAHW010000020.1, forward strand.
TTGATCAATAACTATCGTAACATAAACTAAAAAATATAAAATAAAATTATGTAAAAAAAACTTTTAAAACAAGCTTTTATTTAAGTGCTCTGAAAAGATGAAAATAAAATTTTGAATGACATTAACCACATTCATTTATGACTTTACAGAAATGATAATATAATAAAAGCTTGTCGCGAAACTTTCAATTTGTGATTGAAATTTTGTAATAAGGTACGCACCTAACTGTAATTAGGTAGTTTCTTCTAGGCATCGCGACAAGCTTTTATTATATTATCATTTCTGTAAAGTCATAAATGAATGTGGTTAATGTCATTCAAAATTTTATTTTCATCTTTTCAGAGCACTTAAATAAAAGCTTGTTTTAAAAGTTTTTTTTACATAATTTTATTTTAAAAGCTTTTATTTAACTTGCAGTGTATGTAAGTAAGTAACAATGTTTGTTCGGTGCAAATCTTGCAAGTTTAATTTGAACCACTTCTCAGTATCCGATTGAGTTGAAATTTTGCATGTTGGTCCAGAACCGATGACAATGCATGTTAATCATAAATTTGACCTGATGCTGCTGCCAGATCGGCTCCGTACGAGAGATCTCCTCAGCGGTTTATAGCTGGGACACAAAATTTTGTATACGAATTCGTTTATTATAGGCAGTTGGTAGGCCTACCATGAATTAGACGCTACATCCAGGGTAGTCTTCGAACTATGGAACTCCTCAATATTCAACTGCTGGGACTTGCAATTTTGTATACGAATTCGTTTATTATAGGCAGTTGGTAGGCCCACCATGAATTAGACGCTACATCCAGGGTTGTCTTCGAACTATGGAACTCCTCAATATTCAACTGCTGGGACTTGCAATTTTGTATACGAATTCGTTCATGATAGGCAGTTGGTAGGCCCACCATGAATTAGGGTCGTGTCAATAGAAGGCCTCCTGATAGAAGAATTAGACTGTTCGAAATTAATTGGGACTCGGCCATGTAATAATGACGCCATCAATGAAATGAAAAGACTAAGACATATTACAAGCTAATTCTTCTACTAGGGATGCCGGAGGAGTAGGTACCCACCAACCTACTTCTATAGAATATAAAAGAGATAATTATACTTTATCCTAATGTTAGTTTTCCCTGTGCCTTAAGTTTTTCTATTGAAGGTCTCTCCGTTTTATAGAAAGACTTTCGTATTGATCAATAACTATCGTAACATAAACTATAAAATATAAAATAAAATAATGTAAAAAAAACTTTTAAAACAAGCTTTTATTTAAGTGCTCTGAAAAGATGAAAATAAAATTTTGAATGACATTAACCACATTCATTTATGACTTTACAGAAATGAAAATATAATAAAAGCTTGCCGCGAAACTTTCAATTTGTGATTGAAATTTTGTAATAAGGTACGCACCTAACTGTAATTAGATAGTTTCTTCTAGGCATCGCGACAAGCTTTTATTATATTTTCATTTCTGTAAAGTCATAAATGAATGTGGTTAATGTCATTCAACATTTTATTTTCATCTTTTCAGAGCACTTAAATAAAAGCTTGTTTTAAAAGTTTTTTTTACATTATTTTATTTAATGATAATAAGTAGATAATTGAAAAACTAGCTCCATACGTTGATTACACATACAATAAGGAAGGAAATGACATAGAATAAATTTTGAAATATTGGATACCGGTCAAATGGTACAGGTTTTTAGTCTATGAAACAGGCCAAAAACCGCAAAATTAGAGCTTATTTTGCGATTTTTTTCTATCGAGAAAATTTTAACCAATCGTGTTTTGGGCCCCATAGTTTTGTAGCATATATCTTGAAGTAGTCCTGAAAATAATTACGTCTCGTATTTTTGAGATTTGAAGAAATGGCATAGAAAACTCCGAACACTACTCCGCCTTTGCTCGGTAGATTTCTAAGGCCACCTCACCTTAACAGTCACAACGTGAATGTAACGAATACTATGGTAAGTAACGGATACTTTCCGTGTGATGCCGGTTTAGAATAGCATCACCCCATATCTTTCCCGTGGGAGTCGTAAGAGGCGACAAAGGGACTCGACGGTGTGTATTGCAATTTAAGGCGATGGGCTGACAACCTGTCACTACAGCGATACACAATATTCCAAATAACCCTCAAACATTTGTCAGACGTGTTGTAAATGGCCGTTTTTTGCGGTTGTTTACGCTCTGCCTACCCTGCAAGGGATTATAGGTGTCTAATTCCAAGCTAAACTCCCGCAGTGGAAGCGATTTACACAGGTAAATTTCTAGTAAAATACCAGGAGTTCAACTGAAGGCAGACAATGGCCGCGTTACGCAGCGCTAAATAGCATACGCTGCACAATATAGCAGCGCATACTATGAATTAAACGTGAACCTAAATCTATTTAACTTAATTAACTAAGTTGAGTGAAATTGGCAAATGATGTGTTCTGACCCTTACATAACTCAACTCTGTAGTAAATACCGTCTGCCGATCTGGCGTTACGTCACACGTATAAGCACTAGATTATAAGTAAGTACCTCCAAATTATATCACCCCACGAATTCCGCAATTCGTACTAAGGAGTCACAATGATAATGGTACAACAAATATGACTAAAGGGAACACACCATTAACACGAAGAAACAGTTTCATACTAAAACAACTAGGTTTAACACTTACAGTCAACGTGCCGGTCCAAATGCATAAAATACCTAACGGAGAAAGGAAGTTCAGGGAATGGATCAAATGGGGATTCCGTGGGTACTTACAGGGCTGGGTGGAAAAGATATCGACACCCAGCATTCCACTACAGCCTTGGCGCGTTATTCACGTCAAACCACTCACAGCTTCTGTTCGTATTCCACTTTGTTATTAGTCATTACGCGTGACCCAACACGAACTAGGGCCGTACAAAACGCGAGCCGATATGGCCACTTGATGCCTATTCAACGCGACGCTCACGTGGAAGACGTCGAGACATCCAACAATCACTAAGCCTGGTATTCTAGTATAACCCAGGAGAACCGCAATAATACGATGCATCAACACGCGCGATCTCAAATTGAATCGTCCATTACACGCGGCATCACAAAACGCGTGGCGGGAAATCCGTACAAAACACAATACGTTCTCGTCCGAACGGTTTTGAGTGACTGATAGTGCGGTGCAGAAATCACCGCTTGGCGCCTACCAGGCGACCCGCGCGCACGCCGCCACCCTCGCCCCGCGAGCGAGAAAGGGACAACATATGCCCAGAGCGATGCGTGCGAAATCGCGGCGCATTCATAGACCGTCATTAATACCTAACTTACCCCAGCATAGCAACGCTAAATTAAACATTCACCCGCCCTAGGCCGGCCCTTAGGCCTATTCACTACTGGGGAGACGAGATAGCGTTGCTATTGCTCGCTTAAGAACTGAATCCCCTACCTGAACTGTCGCGACTCGAGGAGTGCCATCACTACCTGGGAACAAGTTGAGAATGCGCCCTCTGCGCCATCGCAGTGGCGGCAGGTTGGCATCCTTAACCAGAACGAGATCTCCGATGCAAGGGGGTTCAGTTCTGTCCGTCCACTTAAGGCGTTGCTGCAGAATGTGCAAATACTCAAGCGACCATCGCTTCCAAAAATTCTGAGACATTTGCTGCAGCAACTCATAACGCGTCAAACGATTGCTACTGACCTCTGTGTAGGGGTATTCTGGCAAGGCGTTAAGTGGTCGGCCAATTAAGAAATGCCCTGGTGTCAGGGCCTCCAGATCATTCGGATCTGAGCTAAGCGGACACAAAGGACGTGAATTGAGAACGGCCTCAATTTTACAAAACACGGTCGCTAGCTCCTCAAAGGTTAATATCGTTAAACCTATAACGCGCATCAAATGCGTCTTAGCGGACTTTACAACCGCTTCAAATATACCACCCCAGTGGGGGCATCCTGGTGGATCGAACACCCAGTTAATGCCCTGACGGGAGAGGCTCGTGCCGATAGCTTCCTCGTTTTCCGATAAAAACGTTATAATTTCTTTCATACATCGATCAGCGCCCTTAAAGTTGGTACCACAGTCCGACCTGATCAGCGCTGGTCGCCCTCTTCGCGACACAAATCTATCTAAAGCTGCTAAGAAAGCCTCCGTAGTGAGGTCGGCCACGAGTTCCAAGTGGACGGCCTTGGTTGCTAGGCACACAAACACGCACAAATACGCCTTGATTGACTTCGCGTTGCGAAGGCGTGATGCCTTTACCATAAAAGGCCCCGCAAAGTCCGTTCCCACACCCGCAAACGTCCAGGCTTCCGTCACCCGGTCCGGTGGGAGGTCTCCCATCTGAGGTTGCATTGTGGCTGCCTTCAACCGATAGCAAGGCAAGCACCGAAACACAATGCTCCGTACCGTACGTCGTCCAGACAAGATCCAAAACTCGCGCTGCAGAATAGCCAAAAGTGCATTGCAGCCCGCATGCGAGTTTTTCTGGTGACGATCCCTAACTATAAGTTCTACCAAAGGTCCCTTCTTTGGGAGTAACAGCGGATGCCGTGCTGAAAAGGGCAGGTTAGCGTTCCGAAGTCTACCTCCAACCCGGAGCATTCCAAGCTCGTCCACGAACGGATTGAGGCGCACAAGACCTCCCTTCAGCTTTCCACGGCCATCCCTGAGCAGCCTGACCTCTTCCTCAAAATGTTCCGCCTGGACGACCCTAACCAATAAACTTAGAGCCGCATTCCGCTCCGCAGGCGAGAGGACAGGTGCCAAGTTCCGTTCTGCTTGAGGTTTTCTACAGTTGTTCACGAACCGTTTGATCCAACCTGTCACCCCTAGAAGTTTGTCGAGGGAGCTGTATCGTTCCAGCAAGAAAGCCGCACTAGGCTTAGGTACGATCTGCCCTACGTTCACTCGCAAACCTCGATCAGGTGGCCCAAGCGGCGACCCGCACTCATTGTATGGCCATCTCTCAGGTGACTCAGTCAGCCACTGAGGTCCCCACCACAGTGAGTGACCTACCAAATCAGGGGCCCTACATCTCCGTGAGGCGCAGTCCGCTGGGTTCTGTTCTCCCGGTACGTGTCTCCATACCAACGGAGTTTCCGATCCTTTAATCTGTGACACCCGATTTGCCACGAAAACCTCAAGAGTATGTACCGACGTCTGTAACCAGCACAGAACTATCCTACTGTCGGTCCATGCGTACACCGTTTCATCCAAATTGATGGTACCGCGTAGATTACTAGCGACATGATGTAGCAAGCGCGTGAGAAGCGCTGCTCCCGCCAATTCCAACTTTGGAATGGTCCATCTTGTCCTAACCGGAGCCACCTTACTCTTGGCCATAACTAGACGCACGTCTACAGTTCCCGTTGAACTGACTGTCCGCAAATAGACAGCTGCCGCGTACCCTCGCTCCGAGGCATCACAAAACCCATGTAGGGTAGCCTTACATCCCACCGATGGGAGCAACTTGCGAGGTATGGCGATGCGTACGATCCCTGGTAAGGTGGTCACAAACTTGGTCCAATCATTCAACAGCTCTCCGGAGAGCTGGTCGTCCCAACCCAAGTTTGCTATCCACAACCTTTGCAAGAAGCACTTCGCCATGAACGTCACCGGTGCGATCCACCCGTTAGGATCGAAAGTTCTGGCGATCGTCGATAATACCGAACGCTTCGTCCAAGTCTTCTGCAAAAGGTCTGGCTCGATCTGATACGTAAAGACATCATGCGTTGGCCTATATTGCACCCCTAGGATGCTCAACGTATTTGGATTGTCCGGGTTCTCGAAAAGGTGCGGGTCCTGCTGGAACTCACCTGGCAACCCGGCCAGGAGCTCTGGACAGCTGGACAGCCATTTCCGCAACTCATAACCTCCTGATTCCATGATCGCGATCAGCTCGTCTCGTAGTAGCAGTGCTTGTTGCACGCTATCTGCACCCGTGCAGATGTCATCCACGTAGACGTCGCGATCCAGTACTGCTGCGGCTCGAGGGAATCTTACCCTTTTCTGTGCGGCCAACTCTCGCAGCGTGCGTACTGCCAAAAACGGACTTGGCTTCAGACCATACGTTACCGTGTTAAGCTCATAAGTGACCATCGGCTCGTCAGGGCTCTCACGCCACAAAATCAGCTGGTACCGACGGTCATCCGGGTGTATAATTGTTTGGCGAAACATCATTTTGACGTCTGCGACGAACGCTACTTGGTGCAACCGAAAATCTGTGAGGATGTCCACAATGTCCCGGTTCAACTTGGGACCCGCGTGCAGACACTGGTTCACAGACACACCATTCGATGTAGGAGCAGAACCGTCAAACACTACCCGTATCTTCGCCTCCGGTGACTTCAAAACAGCCAGGTGTGGTATGTAGTAATGCTCGACACACCTCCAATCTATGCTGGACACCGACATGTGGCCTAACTCTAGGTACTCCCTCATGAATTCGATATACTTCTGCCGAAGTGCTGCATCTCGCTTCATCTTTCTCTCCATAGCCAGTAGTCTCCGTTCCGCGATCTGTCGCGAACTACCTAAGGAGGGGCGGTTTGGGAGAAATGGCAGCCTGGTAACAAACCTACCTGACGAACTTCGTGCAGTGTTGTACTGATAGAACAGCTCGCACTCGTCATCCTCTGGCTTCCGTCTATCCGCTGTGGGTGGCTCCTCAGACTCCCAAAACCTCTGCAGCACCTCCGACAACACACTACCATAGAGCACCGTATCGCCCTCTGGTAGGTCCTGAGGTCTCCAAACTGGGCCAAAAATAACATACCCCCCTGTGGTATCAACGGCCACTAAACCAGTTTGCTGAAGTACTCGTTTTCTGCCACACCAGAATCTCCCGAGGACGTCTGACCCGAGGAGAACGTCCACCGTACCAGGAGTATCAAATTCAGGATCAGCTAACTCTAAGCCTGTGGTTAACCCTCGTACCGTTGACGGTAACCGAACCTGAGGAAGTTTCCCTACCACTTCATCCAGCACCACTGCTGAGGCATGATAGCTGACCCCTGTACCTGTATTACCTAATGTGAACTCGAAGCTCACCTGACCCCGAACGTCAGGCACATCTACACCTCCAATACCTACAGCCCCATCCGTTGTGGGCCTTATTTTTAAGCGTAGCCTACTCACCAGCTTACTAGACACAATACAACCCTGAGCCCCTGTATCTAACAAGGCTCTTACCTGTATGCTGCGGCCACCGTATCCCCATACCCAAATCATTGCCGTAGGCAACAATACCGTAATTGGCCGGGGGGCCGAAGCTGGCGTGTAGGCGGCGATTACCTAGCAGGAATCTAAGCGCGGAGTGTCCGCGTCCTGCGGGGGGGTCCCCTCTCTCCGTACACCTTCGAGTGGGTCCCACTCCTGCTGATAGGGACCTCTGGTCCTGTACGCCATGGCTGGCAGCCTATAGTAACCCTGCGGCAGGCGCGCGTACCATGGATGCGCCTGTAGCCGCGGGTGCTCAGCCAAGGGGAGAGGCATGCGTGGGTCATGGGAACTCATCATGTTGTTCAGACCCGCCGAGTACTGCATGTACTGGCCCTGGTGTTGGCACCCGCCCGTAGCATCACGTACTTGTGATGGGTGCCCCTGACCTTGGACCTGTGACCACCTACCCCGTTCCGGCACCTGCTGCCGAGGTGGTGACTGTCTCGCGCGTGGTGAAGGGGGCATCACCTGCTGATGTCCCTGGCCTCGTCCCTGGAACCTTGGTGGAAGAGGACTCCTCCTTAGAGGGGGTGGGGAGCGTTGCTCCCGTCTAGGTAGGGCAGACTCCGTCCGCTGACCCGCGTCAGCTCTGCCTCCGTAATCTCCGCTGCGGTTCATGCATAGGAGCTGATGGTGGGCACCCTGGCAGTACCTGCAGTTGGTGCTTGATGGGCACTCTCGCACCTGATGCGGCCCCATACACCTAAAGCACCAACGCCGTTGCTGCACCACACCACAACGTTTCTGCACCCGCTGTGCAGCGAACTCCTCACACGCAGTCACCTGATGCCCCGCCTCTCTGCAGTAGGCACACCTCGATTCCAAATTAGCGACATTGTATCGCCTGGGTGGCCTACTCTTACCGTCTCGCGCCTGTGCACCCGGCCGTTCCGGGCGGCGAGCGGCCGCAGACTCCGCGTGAGGCGACTCTCCAAATTGGGCATCTACCCGCCTGCACTCGGCCTCGAGGAAGGACTTGAGCTCCTCGAAGGTCGGGAGGTAATCAGATGTCTTACCTCCGTGTGACTGTTCAAAACGAGCGGCCATGTCGCTCGGCAGGCGGCGCAACAACGTGTGGACCAGGATATAATCATAGCCTGACACCGGCATCCCCTGTCTCTCAAGAGCGTTCACTGCAACGCAGACAGGGTTGAGGACCTTGGCCCTGAGGTCCGTCCCTCGTGTGATGGTCGGCACGGTGAGCCACTGTTCCAGGAGTTGGTCAATCATGAGACGTTTGTTGCTGTATCTCTCGATCAGCAAACCGCGAGCCGTCTCGTAACTTGCATCATCGACTGGTAGATGCTTTACCAGCTCATGGGGCTCACCTTGCAGCTTGGCCATCAATTGTGCCATTTTATATGCCGGCTGCAAGTCAGTGCGGTTATGAATCACACTGTCAAACAGATCCTGGAATCGGGTCCAATCCGTGTAGTCCCCGTGGAAGACCGGAATCGCCACAGCCGGCAGGGGCACTTGCACCCCCGGTCCCCGCGGACCATGGGGTGGGTCCGGCTCCCCAGCCCTACGCCTGGTGATCACAGCAGCCGCCTGCTGGATCTCCTGCCCTATCTCCAGGCACTGGGTCACATTCGCCCGGACCGTAAGTTTGACCTCCTCATCAGGCGTCCCATCAAATAACTCCTCGCATCCAGTGAGGCAATCCAACACCTCCGCGACCCGTTCGTCAATCCGTTGCGCACAAGCGATGAGTGCGTCCTCTCGGTCCCCGCGACCGACCATCGCCTGCTTAGTCGCGAACCACATTAGGTGCGCTCTAATTTTCGCCTGAAGCTGTCTAATCGTGGGAGCCATGGTACCAACCCAAAGTAACACCGAACCTTACAATAAAAAACAATAATAGACAATCGGCCCTGATCCTACCGTTAGGATATCCGGACAGGGTAAACACAACGATAATAACAAGCAATTCACTAATTGATTGGCCCTGATCCTACCGATAGGATATTCTACACAGGGCACACACTACAATCACAATAAATATATTTTTTTTATGTAGGTAGATTAAAAATCTTATACTAAAATAATCTTAAATCTAGTGGTTTTCTGAACCACGCTCTGCTACCAAAAATTGTCTAATTCCAAGCTAAACTCCCGCAGTGGAAGCGATTTACACAGGTAAATTTCTAGTAAAATACCAGGAGTTCAACTGAAGGCAGACAATGGCCGCGTTACGCAGCGCTAAATAGCATACGCTGCACAATATAGCAGCGCATACTATGAATTAAACGTGAACCTAAATCTATTTAACTTAATTAACTAAGTTGAGTGAAATTGGCAAATGATGTGTTCTGACCCTTACATAACTCAACTCTGTAGTAAATACCGTCTGCCGATCTGGCGTTACGTCACACGTATAAGCACTAGATTATAAGTAAGTACCTCCAAATTATATCACCCCACGAATTCCGCAATTCGTACTAAGGAGTCACAATGATAATGGTACAACAAATATGACTAAAGGGAACACACCATTAACACGAAGAAACAGTTTCATACTAAAACAACTAGGTTTAACACTTATAGTCAACGTGCCGGTCCAAATGCATAAAATACCCAACGGAGAAAGGAAGTTCAGGGAATGGATCAAATGGGGATTCCGTGGGTACTTACAGGGCTGGGTGGAAAAGATATCGACACCCAGCATTCCACTACAGCCTTGGCGCGTTATTCACGTCAAACCACTCACAGCTTCTGTTCGTATTCCACTTTGTTATTAGTCATTACGCGTGACCCAACACGAACTAGGGCCGTACAAAACGCGAGCCGATATGGCCACTTGATGCCTATTCAACGCGACGCTCACGTGGAAGACGTCGAGACATCCAACAATCACTAAGCCTGGTATTCTAGTATAACCCAGGAGAACCGCAATAATACGATGCATCAACACGCGCGATCTCAAATTGAATCGTCCATTACACGCGGCATCACAAAACGCGTGGCGGGAAATCCGTACAAAACACAATACGTTCTCGTCCGAACGGTTTTGAGTGACTGATAGTGCGGTGCAGAAATCACCGCTTGGCGCCTACCAGGCGACCCGCGCGCACGCCGCCACCCTCGCCCCGCGAGCGAGAAAGGGACAACATATGCCCAGAGCGATGCGTGCGAAATCGCGGCGCATTCATAGACCGTCATTAATACCTAACTTACCCCAGCATAGCAACGCTAAATTAAACAATAGGCGTAATGTATGTATGTACAATGGTAAGTCATTCACCTTAATTCGGGATATAAATTCTCCTTACTTGCCTTAAATTAGTGCTGTCACTTTCCGTCAAATAGTAGAAAGGGATAGGAGATTTTTAAGTTCTGTTACTTTTGAAAACGTCAATGGTTTTTTTGCCTTTTCTAGTTAATATAGTCGCCATTGTTTTGATCGTCGCCTTATTTTGACAGATAACACGAATTTGGCATAAGACGTGACACGACTAAAATATCTCCTATACTTTTCTAAACCTGTTTGACGGAAAGTGACAGCACTAATTTAAGGCAAGTAAGGAGAATTTATATCCCGAATTGAGGCCAATTGTTACAGAAAAAAATTCAGATGAAAGAGTTGTTGAAGGGCAACCAGGATCACCAGATGCAACTAGGGATGCAAAGCGGTAAAATTACTTTCGTAAAGTTACGTAAAATACGATATTTTACGTCATTTATTATATTTTACGGTAAATGTGACGGCCGATCAGGCGCAGGGGTAGTTCGACTGCCTGCGACGCAAAAGTTTCCGGGTTCGATTCTCGGTGGGACACTCACAAAAGTTGATATTTATCTCTTTGTGAATTTGTTCCCGGTCTGGTTAGGACATTGCAGGGTGAACCAACTGATTGTCCGAAAAGAAATGGTTCCGTGCTTCGGAGGGCACGTTAAGCCGTCGGTCCCAGTTGCTGTCTATGATTACTTAGACAGCGGTCGTAACACAACCATGTCAGAGGCCTACTAGTGGCGTAGGTGGTTGAAAAACTCTGACATCAGGGTTCATCCCATGTTTTCGGATAAATTACGTAATTTTGCAACCCTAGATGCAATCGGTGTGGCGCATGGCTTAGCGGTAGTGCATCTGATTGCAAGTTTAGGTCTCAAATTAGGTTTCCTTCGTCGGTGTTCTTATTGGTGTTTCTTTCTGAGTCCGTTGTACCCTGCAGATGATTCTAGTGTCACAAATTATGTAATTATTGGCGGTTTCTATTTTGTACAGTGTAGCTACATAAGAAAAATTTTACTGGTGACCGATAGCGAAATCTCAAAACGGGCTGGTAATAATGTTCAACTTTCTCAAACGAATATGGCTCATATAGAAAAAAAAATTGGTTCTCCGACACAAATTGCCGATCAGCTGATTTGATGATTTTTTTCATATTTTGTCCTAAGTTCGTCGGGGAAAGTAGTTCCACCAGCCTATCTCGAGATTTTGCCATCGGTCAGTTAGCATAACCTAATTTATTGCTCTACGTTTGACAGCTATGTGTGTACCTACATACATACATACATACTTTTATCACGCCTATATCCCTTTCGGGATAGGCAGAGCATAAACGGCCAAAAAACGGTCACTTACGCCACGTCCGACAAACAGTTGAGGGTCATTCAGATAATTATGTATCACTGTAGTGACAGGATATCAGCCTTTCGCCTAAAATTGCTAAACACATGTTACCCTGGAGTCCTTTAGTCGCCTCATACGACACGTTACGTTGTGTGTATCAGATCTATGGAGACTAAAAGATAATCGCTTAGTCGCCTCAAACGACACGTTACGTTGTGTGTATCAGATCTATGGAGACTAAAAGATAATCGCTTAGTCGCCTCAAACGACACGTTACGTTGTGTGTATCTATGGAGACTAAAAGATAATCGCTTAGTCGCCTCAAACGACACGTTACGTTGTGTGTATCAGATCTATGGAGACTAAAAGATAATCGCTTAGTCGCCTCAAACGACACGTTACGTTGTGTGTATCAGATCTATGGAGACTAAAAGATAATCGCTTAGTCGCCTCAAACGACACGTTACGTTGTGTGTATCAGATCTATGGAGACTAAAAGATAATCGCTTAGTCGCCTCAAACGACACGTTACGTTGTGTGTATCAGATCTATGGAGACTAAAAGATAATCGCTTAGTCGCCTCAAACGACACGTTACGTTGTGTGTATCAGATCTATGGAGACTAAAAGATAATCGCTTAGTCGCCTCAAACGACACGTTACGTTGTGTGTATCTATGGAGACTAAAAGATAATCGCCTGAATTTCCGTAAATTTTTATGATTCTGCCATTTGCGACAGCAAGTGGTGCCAAAAATAGACCTCCAGCGCGCAATGAATTTGCTAATAATTTAACCACAGGCGTTTTGCGCTATTATCGGGCCGTTTTGCTTATTAATGCGGCCATTAAAAGTTTTATGCATTCTTCTCTCTATTATTGCGGGAGTTCCACTGTTTTCTGCGAATCTATGGAGGGTAAGTAGAAAATTAACCGTGTAATAAAAAAGGCGCGCATTTAAACGCCGTCTAAATTATTTTTCCATTCGATTTCACGTTGTCAAACGACTAAGACACTGTTTAACTTTAAACGTTTTAAACGTTTTCAGGCTTCTTCTTCTTTTCGTGTGGGACACCAAGTCGTCCAACAACCCGATAAAAATGCCCAGATCGAAGAGGCGTCGTCACTAGTAATCAAGAAAGTCGCAGGTTCAAATCCAGCCCGCACTTGAAAATTTTGAAAAATTGTATACCTAACACGGGAAGTGTTTTAAAATTTGGTATTAAATGTATCGCGGGTTTTCATCGCTTAGACTACATTCAATCTGTAAAGATAGAATTAGTCGCAGGATATTAGTTGCAAAACTATCCCGGTAGATGGAGCCATGCCACGCGTTACAGGCATAAAATACACTTGCTAAATTGGCGGGTAAAGAACGAGCTGCGGTTGCCCAGATGGAACAGGCGTCGTCACTAATAATGACGAAAGTCGCATGGTTCAAATCCTGCCCACACTGAAAATTTTGCCAGTTTTCAAAAAGACCCGATGAACCCGATGTCAGAGTAGTAGGCGTTTGTCATTGTTGGGTATGGACCGCCGTCTAAGTTTTCCTTCTACGTGATATGTAAACTTTTCAAACATGATTTCAGTTTAATCTGAAATAGCTTAAATTTCGATTATCACACTTCGATAAACAGTTCATTGCTCAAATTCCATTATATCAAACACAAATGCCGAATCAAGTGCTCAATTTTAGGCGTTCGAACGCAAGCAATCAGTTCCACAACACATCAACCTCCTGTCAATTGACATCAATTGACAGACGCATCCGTAAACGCACCGTAGCCGTATTTGTATAGGAAATAAGATCGACATCCGCACTTTCCTTTCTTCTGACAGACGCATGCGTTACGATGCGTTAAAATACGCAGTGACGGACGACAAGTGGGAAAACCATCTAAAGCTAACTTAAGTATTATGTTTTTAGGATAGATACCTACTTTTTGTTGTACGTAAGATACTTGGTTTAATACCTCTAGTTTTTTAAATTTCCTAATATTTTTAATGTCAGTATAACTTCTTAAAGGGTTAAACCTTTTAAACGGTTGTTACCTTTGAGGGATAACTTAAGTTTTTAATACAGATTATACGGGGTGTAAGGGACGGTGTACCGAAAACTTTGCAGGCATGATCAGGCCATGAAACTAAACAACTTTTTCTATGGAAGATATGTTGGTAAACGAGAAAAAAAATTCGACCTCTCATACAAAATTCCCGAACAGCTGACTGACTTTCTATGGAAACTCAAACAAAATATTTCGTTTCCCAACATAGGCTCCATAATAAAAGTTGTTCTGTTGCATGGTCTGATCATGCCTGAAAAGTTTTCGGTACACCGTCCCTTACAACCTGTATATAAAACAAATAAATGTTAATGGTCAATATAAAATAGTTTCTAACACAGTTTATACCAAAAACAAATAAATGTTGATGAGTAGGTTGACGTACAACAGATAGTACCCAATTTTAAGCGTTCAATCGCAAACAATCAAGTGTTGATGAGCATTGCCGCAAATGTCCGCAGCAAAACGAGCTGGAGGCAGGCAATCACGTTAGCCCGGGATAGCCCGAGATAGCCCGGGATAGCCCGGTATAGCCCGGTTGGTCAATCTAGAGCCCCAATCTCTTGTCGGGTACAGAGTCAAGCCCGATGATCAAAACACTGGTGACAGAGTTTATAAACACGAATCTACGGCTTCACATTTACACCAATATGCGGGCTTCTTCTTTTCGAGTCTATGGCAGACAACCAATACAGCTGTTGTGCCCCAAAACTGGCCACGTCGATGGCATTTTGGTTGTCTTTATATAGGTCCTTCTGTGTGCAAGCAGCAGGCCTAAGATGTGGCATAGATTGAAGGGCGCCACACTCGCATATGTTATCTTGAGAAAAGCCCCACCTCCTGAGCTCCTCACACCTGCCAACACCTGACTGGAGTCTATTAAACGCCTTTCAGATGGACCGGGGAAGGCTGTGACCAGCAGACATGGAGTGCATGGAAGGAACTTCTCCTTGGTGCACCTTGGAAACAACTAGCCACGATAACGCAGTGTAAGGGCTGACCGATTCTTCTACCACAATGGCAAACTCCCAAATAACTCCAAAACAGCTCTTTTCAGAGCCAGCGATTACAGTTGCTTTGGTCAACATTGAGGGTTTCTCTAATGTGAATGCGGTAATTTCTCCAGAAATATCATATACAAAATGGGGAAATCTCGTAAGAATAAAGTACCTTACCATACACATATCACGCCTTTATCCCTAGCGGGGAAGGCAGAGCGTAACGGCCGCAAAATACGGTCGCTATCGCCACTTCTGACAAATATTTGAGGGCAGTTACAGAAAGTTTGGTAGCACTATAGTGACAACTTATCAGCCTGTCGTCTAAAAGTGTAATACATGTTGTCGCTCACAACAATATCTACACTTGACGTCTAAAAATAGGGTATTCCAAGCCTTTAAAAATAATAAAAAGTTAAGTGTATAGTCTATGGTGGGGGCGGCAACATCAAGGCCTAGGCACACCCGAAGAGTACGCACGGTTTTTGTGCGACGCTCATTTGTGTGCTACGGCCTTTTACCGGTTTTTAGATTTTAAATGTGGTAGGCGGTGCCGGCAGTCGATTGTGGACTGTCAAGCGGGAAACTTGTGTGCAGCTAACGGTCTGAGGATTTCGGTAATCTTGGTAATTCTGCCCTGAAAAGTATGTATCTGAAATATTTAACTTTATATAGCTAATTGTACATATTTATTTGGTGAAATATTATAACTGTCTGTTAAATGTCTCAGTGTGTTTAATAAATTGATTACTGGTGTATTAACGTCTATTCTTTTGATATCAGAAGTGGAAGAAAAGAACTCGCCATGCCACCGTTTCGACCAAGTGGCAATACCCGGAAGCGCAAGCGGAGGGCTCGTTCTTCATCGAGTTCTTCGAGTAGCAGCTCGGGGTCTTCCTCGAGCTCATCTACTAGCAGCAGCAGCAGCTCCGAGCAGAGACGTCACTCTAGAAGTAAGAGACGGTCGAAGAAGAAAAGATCTCGTCGCCCAACACCAATCGTGAGTCCAAGTGTTCTTTTATCATCGGTTATCCCGGAATTCGATCCATTGATAGATGACATTCGTATGTGGATTAATGTAGTGGAAGCGAACGCTAAAGCTTTTGGGTGGAAAGATAGAGTTATTAAGTATCAAGCGTTACAAAAGTTACGTAACACAGCAAAAACTTGGTACGATTCGCTGCAAAAAAATAAGACTAGTTGGACCACGTGGAGATGGAAAGATTGGCGTTCTACTTTGTTAGATACTTTCGAAACTAAAAGGAATATGTACAGCATGCTTAAAGAATTGATGGAGATTAAACCCACCGAGGGCCAGTCATTATACGAATTTTATTTTCAACAAAAATCTCGAATTGACAGAATGAGGTTAGGATTTTCCGACCCAGATATAATATCCGTCATTGTCGGATCGATTGGCGATAAAAACATAAGTACAGCAGCAGAGGCAGGAAGTTTTCGTTATTGCGATGAATTAGCTTCATTTTTGCATTCCAAAATTTATACCACCGTGGAAACAAAACCGTCCCTGAAACATAATCCATCTTCAAGTAATTATACAAAGCGGCAGACTTTTCAAAATAATTCGGAAAATAAAGCTGAAACAATTAATCAAAATACAGCGGTTAATGATTTAAGTAAAATAAAATGTTTTGTATGCGGAGAGGCAGGTCATAAAAAATTTAACTGTACATTGAAATCAAGTACAATGAAGTGCAATTTTTGTCAAAAAAACGGACATTTAGAAGCAGCATGCCGATCTAAATCTAACACTAAAGCTGAAAAAGATGTCAAATTAGTAAATATAATAAATGATAAAGAAAAATTCTACAAGGATGTTTCAATTAATCAACATAAGTTTAGTCGTGCATTTATTGATATGGGCAGTGATTGTTCCCTTATAACATATGAAGTAGTTAAAAATTTAGAACTACCCACATTTAAATTAGATACACCTGTTCATCTGACAGGTTTCACAGCGGGTTCATTTTCAGAAGTTAATGAAGGGGTGAATGCTAATCTTACCGTAGACAATGTTGAACTACCCGTTACATTCTATGTCATAAATAAGTTATCTGGAAGTAATGTTTTAATTGGTAGGAATTTTACTGAAAGCACAAAAATTATGTACTCTCGGGTTGGTAATAGCTTAGTATTTCAACCGGCTGTGGTAACGGAGCAGGTTTCTTTAATAGAGTCGTCTATGCTGAATACTAGTTCTAGTGAGCATATATCAACACTTAATCAAATATTTTCGAAATTCCCGAAGAGCATATCAAATGATTTATCTACTTTAGGAGCTACATCATGTGTTGAGCTAGATATTGAATTAACAACTAGTAAACCTGTTACACTCAGGCCGTACCGAATGTCGGAATCAGAAAAAGCCATCACTCGTGAAATGATTGATGATTTACTTAGCAATGGGATAATCCGAGAGAGTAGTTCCCCTTACGCTAGTCCGGTTCTATTAGTTGACAAACCAAATGGCCAAAAGCGTCTTTGTGTAGATTATCGTGCACTTAATAAGATAACTATTAAAGAAAAGTATCCTATGCCAATAGTTGATGATTTGATTGATAGATTGAAAGGATGCAAATATTTTACTTCCCTTGATTTAAAAAGTGGGTATTATCAGATTAAGATAAATGAAAGCTCAATTCCCAAAACTGGCTTTATAACTCAAGATGGACACTACGAATTTGTACGAATGCCGTTTGGTTTGTGCAACGGTCCCTCGGTATTCCAACGATTAATGAATACGGTGTTGGGTAAACTTAGATTTGACCGAGTAATATGCTATATGGATGATTTATTAATCGCTACAGAAACTATCGATGAAAATATTAAAATTTTGGAAGAGGTATTAAAAACTTTAGAGGAAAACGGTTTAACCATCAATTTAGAAAAATGTAATTTTTTTCAAAGAAGTATTAATTTTCTCGGATATGAAATTTCGTTGGAAGGTGTTCGCCCGGGGAAAAAGAAATTAGAAGCGATCAAAGATTACCCAACACCACAAAACGTTCACCAAGTGCGGCAATTTTTAGGCCTTATAAACTATTTTCGCAAATTCATTCAAAATTGTGCTGTTCTCTGCAAACCTCTTACAAAATTGTTAAAAAAGGAATCTGTATGGGAATGGGGACAAGATCAAGCCAAAGCGGTTTCAACTTTGAAAAATGCTTTACTAGAAGCAACACTTACAATTTACGATCCAAAATTGCCGGTTACTATGTATTCGGATGCAAGTAGAGATGGAGTAGGATGTATTTTAGCACAAGTCACCGAAAATGGAGAAAAGCCCGTCCATTTTTATAGTCGTCAGACAACTGACGAAGAAAAACGATATCACTCCTTCGAATTAGAGTTTTTAGCTATTACTGTAGGGTTGCAAAAGTTCAGACACTATCTCTTGGGAACTACTTTTAACATCGTAACAGACTGTAATGCGGTTAGGTACTCGTTAAAAAAGCAGGAAGTAAACTCTCGTATAGCTAGATGGGTTTTACAAACACAAGAATTCACTTTTGAAGTTATACACAAGCCAGGAACCCAAATGCAACATGTTGATGCATTAAGCAGGAATCCGGTAGTAAGGACAGCTCTTGTTTCACATGAAAGCGTGATGAATATTACCGAAGCGGATTGGATGTTATCTGTACAACTTCAGGATCCTAAAATTTGCGCTATTAACGAAATATTGAAGTCAGGACAGGCCGACGAACATAAACAAATATTTAGAGAATATGATCTATTGGGTAATAAAGTGTACCGCAGGACAGAATTTGGTAGGCGATGGTTGGTACCTAAGCAGTGTGTATGGCAAATAATTAAGGCTAACCATGACGACATAGGCCATTTCGCAGTAGACAAAACAATTGAGAGGGTTAAAGAAAAGTTCTGGTTTCCACACATGAAAAAAGTTATCAGTAAATATATTAAAAATTGTATAAATTGTATATACTTTAAAAACATACACGGAAAAAAGCCTGGGAAACTTTTCCCTATACCTAAATATGCGAGGCCATTCCACACGTTACATATCGATCACTTAGGACCATTCGTTGAAACTTCTCAGAAGAATACTTATTTGCTTGTAGTGGTTGACTCTTTTACTAAATTTGTTTTTATTGCTGCGGTTCGTAATACAAAAAGTAAAACAGTTATTAATGAACTGAATAAAATTTTCAAAATTTTTGGTAGTCCTAAGCGATTGATATGTGATGCAGGGTCCGCGTTCACGTCGAAGTTATTCGTAAATTATTGCAAAGAAAACGGGATAAGACATCACGTGATAGCCACTGCCATGCCCCGCTCAAACGGTCAGGTTGAGAGATACAACCAGACCATTTTAGAGGCTTTGCGCAGCATGGGCGCTAGCACCGACTATAACAAATGGGATCAGCACATTACAAGTATTCAACAGGGTATAAATTCTACAATTAACAAAACAACGTCTGCGGTCCCTAGCGAAGTATTTTTCGGCTATAGACTGCAAATGAACTCAGACCGGACTATTAGTGAACTAGAAGAATCTGAAGTAGATGTGACTGCTCTAAGGAAAATGGTAGACGGGAATATTAAAATGAACGCCGAGAAACAAAAACAAATTTTTGATTCGAAAAGAGCAAACGCACCAATATATGAAAAGGGGGATTTGGTAGTTATTAAAATTCCTAGTCAATCAAATGATGGGCAAAGTAAAAAGTTACTTCCAATTTTTAAAGGGCCTTTTCAAGTTACAGAAGTTCTAGGACATGATCGGTATAAAGTAGAAGATATGCGAGGAGCAGATCGGACTTCCAGGCGGTATGAGGGCATTACTTGTGTCGAGAATATGAAGCCTTGGATAAGACTAACAGACCTAGACCAGAACTAACTGCAGGATAGCCCTCGGATGTTGTCAGGTATGAGTAAATTGAGTAATTTTATATTTCATTGGATTAATAATTGCTTAAAAAAATATATTTGTCTAGTGCATATGCTTCGAACACACATATTATCGCATTATCACAATTTGAAAGTAGCACATGGTCTTGGTAGTACGTTTCTAGGGTTGGCCGAAGGCATCGCCTAGAATAAAACCAGGGCCATGTAAACTAGCCGTCGATGGAATAGTATAGTTCAAATTGTGCATGAGTGCAAGTGTGTGTGTTAGAGGATTAATGATTATACCATTGTAATATACTGGCCGCCGATGGAACAGTTACTATTTAAATGGTATAAATATATTGGTTGTTTATCTACGCATAAATCTAAATGAGAGATGGACAGAAGAACATCTTGTTTGGATTTATGAGTTGATTTCAAATTGACATGAATGAGTAGTGTTTCAATTAAGTGTGTCTTTTGTTCTCCGCAGATGCACCAGACACTGACGCATTCGAGGACGAATGCGTATGCAGGACGGCCGGATGTTGTCGCTCACAACAATATCTACACTTGACGTCTAAAAATAGGGTATTCCAAGCCTTTAAAAATAATAAAAAGTTAAGTGTATAGTATATGGTGGGGGCGGCAACATCAAGGCCTAGGCACACCCGAAGAGTACGCACGGTTTTTGTGCGACGCTCATTTGTGTGCTACGGCCTTTTACCGGTTTTTAGATTTTAAATGTGGTAGGCGGTGCCGGCAGTCGATTGTGGACCACAGAACACTTATACTCCTGGCGGAGAAGAAAGCCAACTTCATACAAATTGGTTTACTACCGCCATCTGTGAACAACCCACGACACTAACTGGCAAAGCGCGGGAAAAATGAACTGGGCCCTATATATAGGATTTAATTTTCAAATTTTAAAGGTGTTTTTATATAAAGAAACTCAATATATGTTAGTTTTTTAACTTTTATTCCAAAAAAAGGAATAAAAGCAACTTATATATTGAGTTTCCTTACAATACATCAAACAACAAAAGTGAGAGATATTATAGAGGTTTATTTCCTATATTCGTCACAAACTGTACAAAATGTTTTACTGTTCTGTTGTGTAACACACCACAAAAAAAAAAAAAACCTACGTGAAGAGATACAAACACAGTCCATGTCATAACTATAGCACAATGCACAAGCATATGGATCTATTTCTTAATTGCTATGGCAATGCAAATCTGGGTAGCAATTTCTTACAAATTCTTGAAATTGTATTCGATGATCCATAAATAATTGTCTTAGTTAGTAACCTAGTGATCCATAAATAATTGTCCTAGTTAGTAACCTAGTAACTTTTAGAAAGAATAAATACACTAGCTAATACAAAAACCTTTCTTTTGATGTCAATACATTAATGCGTTTTTGCAGCTGGCATATTTTTTGCACATATTTGATGCATTTCGCCTGTAGGATCTTTTCTTTCTCTGTCTTTCTTCGAGCAGGAGTAGTTGTTTATTTGTTGTTTTTTAAAGGGATCATTCTGAATTGTCCTTGTTGTGGTTGGTCTGGTACGAGGACGGGCACTTGTTGCTCAACCTAAAAATAAGACATGAGATATTTATTATTTCCAATAATCAAGAATCAAGATAATTTATTTGTCAGATTAATGTTACATTAGGTTTTAACAATTAAGGCAACTAGGTGGTCTTAAAAATCAAATTATTATCATAATTAAAGTATACTTTTCACATTATGTTATTAAACAATTCCGGGAAATGGACCAAACGCACCACGAGGAATCAGACAGCCCACATGACAGAAAAACAGACAAAAACAAGACTCTTTTTTTTTTTTACTTACATCTACATCACATGGAACAGCAGTTCTAAATAAGTATTTTCTGCCGGCACAATCTCTGAAATCTTCATCTTTGAAATGCCTTGCACACAACATTCTGTGCTCATTGACAACTTTTTTTGAAATTCAATGGAGCTGACATTTCTGTCAGGGAACAAGTACTTGGCCCACAACTCGCACCTGAAAATAATGAATTGGCATTACATGTTATTCATATTGGTATTACAATATTATGTACAAAATACTACACTGAGTGGGCTAAACTGTAGTCTATGGGCCGCAGAGTTGGGCGTTGAAATTGTTATCTAATTATTTCCTGATAATTATTTATTTCTAAGGGTAAAATTGTGTAGTTTTATTTGCCGCACACTTTTAGTGCTAGAGATATTCGTGATTGAAGCTTTGACTTTGTAGGTCCGTTTGGTATAGCCTAAACCTGAAAAGCGCCAGGTTAGGTCAGAACTGTGACCACAACGCACGAGCCAGGGGCAGGGGAAGTGCCAGAAACGACACAGGGCGGAAAAACATAACTTTAAAATGTATGAAAATGGGGGGGTGATTTCCGCTCTTAGCCCCCCCTAACCTCCGCGACACTCGGCGACCCATATATCTGCGGCCCATATACTACAGTTTTTACCTTGTAGTGTGTTGTAGAAGTAAATAATCAGGAATAAAACCATGAAGTAGACATTGTTTACTTACCGAACTAGGTTCTTGGTTCCCGGTTTTAAAACTCGAAACAGTTTAACGCCGTCCGTAGAAGGCGAAGATCCACACTTAAAGCACGTGCCCCTGTTCTCTTTATCTGCCATCAAAACAGACTTAAGAGTGTATTTTTTCACAAAATAAAGGCAGTTCAAACTCGACGTTTTTGTGGCGATTTAAGAGTCCTTTCTCCTATATCACTGCACATTAATGTTAACAAACGTAAATTCTAACACTTAATCGGAGACTTAACACGATTTAGAACGAAAATACGACAGAAAGTTTACGGCAAAGATATACAGTTCACGTAAACACGAAGAACCGCCATTTTGAATGTCATCTTTGTTGTCATCGCCGCCTGGTGTGGCTGCTATAGTAAAAAAAACTACTGATTATTTTATGTATTTGCATCTTATTAATTTACCAACTCATTTATTTCTAAAATATTATGGTAATTGAAAAATTAGTAAATAGAAGCGTGGAAAATTAAATTACAAAATGACTGATTTCAAAGTTAATTCAAGGTACGTCGCAATTATAACTTACTAAGCACGTGATAACTCAAAGCAACCACACTGGTAGTTTTCCCCTAACGGTATCTTGTCTCCCCCATACAAAGTTGAACGGGGCTGTTGTGGACTGTCAAGCGGGAAACTTGTGTGCAGCTAACGGTCTGAGGATTTCGGTAATCTTGGTAATTCTGCCCTGAAAAGTATGTATCTGAAATATTTAACTTTATATAGCTAATTGTACATATTTATTTGGTGAAATATTATAACTGTCTGTTAAATGTCTCAGTGTGTTTAATAAATTGATTACTGGTGTATTAACGTCTATTCTTTTGATATACATATGAAACCTTCTAGTCCCTTATTCACCTCCTATGACACCAACGGAAAAGAAATGGGGTGATGCTATTCTAAGCCGACATAGCATTACTGATGACAAACCACATGTACAACTCGCATTATTATTCAGTTTGACGAATGATTGGATATTGCTGTACTAGAATGTTATGGCTGAATGTATTCACATTAACTCGGTAATAAGACTGACCCGGTTGCTGTCAGAGGCCTACTAGTAGTCGTCCAACGACCCGATGAACCCTGGTGTCAGAGTTTTTCAACCGCCTACTACTTGCAGAAGGCATCTGACATGGTTGTGTAACGACCGCCGTCTAAGTAATCATAGACAGCAACCGAGACCAACAGCTTAACGTGCCCTCCGAAGCACGGAAATATATTATTTTCGGACAATCAGGTGGATCAGTCTGCAATGTCCTAACCAGACTGAGAACAAATCACAAAGTGATAAATATCAGCTTTGTGTGTGCATCGCCGAGATAGAACCCGGAATCTGCGTCGCAAGCAGTGGCCATACCACTGCGCCACATCGGTTGATTAAAAACCCCGGCATCAAGGGAAATCGGGTCATTTTTACATGACTGCCCAACCAAAAAGGAGTGTAATGTTTTTATAGTTCATACCTATATTATTATGTATGTATACCTATATGTGCAATTCTTTAAAGAACTGAAACTTGGTAACCACTGAACAGATTCGAATGAGAACTGTATCGGAAGAATCCTTACATTATCCCGAGTATCATAGGCTAGGATTTATCTCAGAAAGCAGTCGTATTTTTAAAGTTTTCTATTTATTATGCTTGTCTGATTTAATGTCCCACTTACACGATAGTAAAGCAGTCTAGAGTAGGCCTGCGCTGAGGTCACGAGCAATGCAACGCGCGGTGGCCCGTCTCATTCCATTACATCGAGAACGTTCTAGATCCCAGCCTGAGCGCGCGCATGCCGCAGGGGTAACGCGATTGTTCGTCCCACCAAGCAGATTGTCTATCAGCCGTGGATTCCAGTTTCAGTGCTCTATTAGGCTGAGTATGGGCTCTCGATTTTGATTTGCTGTAACAGTGTAGCTTCCTAAACCAGTAATGGATGAGCGCAATTCTGCGGCGAAGAAACACGCCATGTAGCGCTCAGTGCCTTATTTTTTTTCGTCGGGGTTTTCGAAGAGCCAGTCAATCGACCCCTGTGTCCGTGTTTTCGTCTGTATGACCCAAAATAACTTTGTTAGTTTTGTAATGAGTATAAATCGTATGCTAATTTGGGGTGAAATTACACTAGTGACCGATACTCTTTCTCTTTTCGTGTGGGACACCGAATCGTCAACGACCCAATGAATCCTGGTGTCAGAGTTTTTCAACCGCCGACTACTAGTAGTAGGCCTCTGACATGGTTGTGTAACGACCGCCGTCTAAGTAATCATAGACAGCAACTGGGACCGACGGCTTAACGTGCCCTCCGAAGCACGGAACCATCTCTCTTTTCGGACAATCAGGTGGTTCAGCCTTTGATGTCCTAACCAGACCGGGAACAAATTTACAAAGTGATAAATATCAACTTCATGAATGTCCCGCCGAGAATCGAACCCGGAACCTTTGCGTCGCAGGCAGTCGCAATACCACTGCGCCACAAGTGACCAATACTGAAATCAGAAGACAGCCTGGTCATAAGGAACAACTTTCCCCAAGGGACATAAGTCGGCCTCTCCGGCTTTTTATTTTCTTCATTCAGTCCCCTGCGATTTGAACAAGCTTTGCTAAAAACGGTATAATAATAGCATGCATATGATGACTCTTCAAAGAAATCTGGTTTTCAAAAAACTAGTGTTTCTTATACGCAGCTTTCTTTTGTCTAGTGTTTTTTAATATCCTTTTTATTCTGTTTCTAACTTTTTTTGCTACGTAGTTTTATTTTTTGTTGTATTCTGTTTACTACTGGGAAAGGAGGTAGCTTCAGTAATTGCAAAGCTGAGTGCAACATTATTCGATTAACGGAATAGCGAGCAGATTACAGCGGCTTAGCCTCGGTAATAGACATTGTACGATGTAGGTACGTAGAATGCGACGGCCGATGTGGCGCAGTGGTAGTGCGACTGCCTGCCATGCAAAGGTTCCGGGTTCGTTTCTCGGCGGGACACTCATATAGTTGATATTTATCACTTTGTGAATTTGTTCCCGGTCTGGTTAGGACATTGCAGGCTGAACCACCTGAGTGTCTGAAAAGAGAGATGGTTTCGTGCTTCGGAGGGCACGTTAAGCCGTCGGTCCCGGATGCTGTCTATGATTACTTAGACGGCGGTCGTTACACAACCATGTCAGAGGCCTACTACTAGTAGTCGGCTGTTGAAAAACTGTGACACCAGGGTTCATCGGGTCGTTGACTATTCCGTGTCCCACACGAAGAGAAAAAAAAAAGTAGAATGTAGAATAACTACATACATATATCACGCCTGGTTTGAGGTCGGTTTGCATAAAATTTCAAGTCATATTTGTATTCCGCATATGTTAGGTATTTAGTCATAATTATTCAAAGTCAAAAAAACAACACGCATAACCCTAAGCATAAATTACCAAGTCATAACGTTTATAAGCAAAGATATACGGCCGTACTTTATCCCCAAGAAAAGCATATTCGCTTAGCCGCCGCACTTTATCCTATTATTATTACTTTAAAAGTGATTCCAATTATATGACTTTCAATGCAGTATGACACATAAACAATATGCCAAACAAATAGTATGACTAAGAATTTTATGCCAACTGAGGTACTTATGCCAAAGTATATTAGGTACTTCAACAATATGCAAAACGACGGTATCCCGTCACGCCTATATCCCTTGCAAAGGCAGAGCGTAAGCAGTCATAAAATCGAACATTCTTCTTCTATTTGTGTGGGACACCGAGCCCACGAACGACCCAATGAAGATCAATGCCACGTCTGACTAATATTTGTGGGTCAATCAGAACATTCCGTGCTTCGGAGGGCACGTTAAGCCGTCGGTCCCGGTTGCTGTCTATGATTACTTAGATGGTGGTCGTATTCCCAATAAGCTGTCAAACTTTCAATGGAAACTCGCCAAAAAATTCGTTTACCAACATAGGTACGTTCCGTAGTTAAAAGTTGATGAGTTTCATGGTCATCATGTCTGCAAAGTTTTCGGTACACCGTCCCCTACACCCCGTATATTTAAGTAGGTACTCAACTTTAATTCAAATGTAGCATATTCCTGAAGCATTGTTGTCCGGATTGAAATAAAGTTTTTTATGTTCTTTTGCTAAATGATAAACATCTTCGCGCTCGTCTGACGTCATAAAACAGATCCTAGTAATACATCATCCCGAAAACAATAAAAGAAATCTCTGAGAAATAAAGCAGGAGTGAGGCAAGATTTGTTTCGCTCCTCCCCAGAGAGTTGTTTTATTTTCATCTGTGATACAAACTCAGATATAAAGTGGAATTGTTTCTTTTATTTTTCGTGTGGGACTCCAAGTCGACAAACGACCCGATGAACCCTGTCAGTGTCTTTCAACCGTCTGGCTAATGGTAGTAGGGCATTTGACATGGTTTTTGTAACGCCCACCGATCATAGACAACAACCGGGACTGAAGGCTTAACGTGCCCTCCGTGGCATGGAAACATCTCTCTTACAGACAACCAGGTGGTTCAACCTACAATGTCCCAACCAAACTTTGATCAAAGTGATTTATATTAACTTTGAGGGTGTCCTGGGAATCAAACCGGGGACCTCCGGATCAGACACCAACGGTGTGACCGCTAGACCACGGAAGCAGTGAGTAAAATTGTTGACTAGCGCAAGCCGATGTGGCGCAGTGGTAATGCAACTGGCTGCGACGCAAAGTTTCTGGGTTCGATTCTCGGTGGGTCACTCACAAAGTTGATATTTTTCACTTTGTGAATTTGTTCCCAGTCTGGTTAGGACATTGTAGGCTGTACCACCTGATTGAACAAAATAAAGACGGTTCCGTGCTTCGGAGGGCACGTTAAGCCGTCGGTCCCGGTTACTGTCTGTGATTACTTAGACGGCGATCGTTACACAACCATGTCAGAGGAAAACTGCCATCAGGGTTCATAGAGTCGTTGGATGACTCGGTGTCCCACACAAAAAAAGAAGAAGCGCAAGAAAATAAAATAAACTTTTGCACAATAATTTAACACCAAATAAATACTTGGTGTCATCAGCAGCATTTCGAAGTACTATTTAACAGATCAACCTTTTTTTAAGTTATTCTAATAAACGGTTTAAAAACCAGTGTTTGTGGATGTCACGATAATGCACATCACAAAACCCATTCTTTTTATCTAGGTGCAATAAAGACGTCATAAAAATATCTCAAATGATTTATTTTGCATGAATTACGTATAGCAGATTCCGGGCCGTTTTATCCGTCTTGGCTCACGGGTGCATTCTTGGCGAGCCAGGATACTGCCAAGCTTCTTTGCCTCATGTGACGCTTTTCAAAGGTTAGCTGGATAATGGATCGCACATGTGCCGCACTGTATTTCAGTTTTTGTCAGCCAGCAAGCAAATGACAGCAAACTTTGAAGTATTTTTTTTTTCTTAGCAGATTCACAATGAATACGTTAGACATAAACATTTTGACATATTGAATGACAAAATAATCAACAATGTCTATTACAGTCATGCACAGGTTGGAATAGACAGTTTGGACTTAAGAACCTTCTTATACCATACGTATAAGATTTCGTTTGGCGGTTTGAGTGTGCAACCGCACGTGAGCTTGCTGTACACAATAGTAAATAGGGTGAAATTCCACCAGTAACCGACAAAACTCAAGACGGGCCGGCGATAAGAAACAACAGTAACTGAAATTGAAATTGAAATTCTTTATTAATGTAGGAAAGTATTATCACTTATTGACGTCATGAACCGTCATTATAAGAAAAATAAATTTTGTTATTGTAAATTAAATTTTTACCCCGAATTAAAGCATGAATGATTAAACTTTAAGAAAAATAAATTTGTATCATACAATTTTCTTCTTTTTTAAAACAATTTTGTAATGTCCTAATAGAAAACCGGCTCGGGACTTCAACATTCAACTTTCCCCATAGAACATAGGTCGAAACACGAAAAAATTGTATCTGACTATTCCACGGTGATGTGGTATCTTGTGCCATAATGTTTCTATGTGATTTTTTGTCAATAAAACCGGACCCGCAAAATAAAGCCGTATGTGTGAGGAGTACGTAAGCGCGTCGTATTTCACCCGCAATCTTATGAAATTTCCCGCGGAGGCATAACTTGTACACTGGAGGTGTGTTCACAATTTTTCCTTGCTGTCTCCCAAATGGAATATTCCATAAATTTTCGTCTCTCCGCTGGAATATCGTACGGTTATGAAATCACTCTGATGTATCGTTTCGCTTATAGCCCGCGGTGTCACTATTATAACAACAACGTATGCGATCACGTTTTATCTTATAATACTCCGCACACTTTTCGTATGCTTTTAGTATCGTAACTTTGAGAGGTGTTGTTTACTTTAGTTACTTTATGAGATTGGATCCCTTAAGGTGAGTACTTGTGAACGGCCTCGACAGTTGCACCCACTTCACAAAAATATTTTCTCTTGAATGAAAATATTTTAACTTTATGAAATATTCACTGTAATTAAAGTTATGGTAAAAAGTGCAATTAAAGGTATGGCAATTAATACCAAAAGTGGCCGTTTTTAGACACTTTCTTTACAACTTTAATTACAGCGAGTATTTCATTGAGTTTGCAGGAGGCCTATTTAGCTGTATAACGGCGTCGAATTTTTGTATGGAATGACACATGCGGGCATTACGGCGTCGGAATTCGGACGGAATTCGGTCGAGTTTCATCTAGGTGTCAAACAGAATGACAAGTAATTTACATACAAAGTTCTTAATGTCATCGGGTTTTTGTCCCTTTCTACGATTATTTTGTCTATGGTGTCGAAAAGCGGTCGAGCTATGACAACCAAGTTTCTGTCATTGTGCTCGACCATGAGCAGTCTCAAGCATAGGTGCCTCCGAGTCGAGTCGAGTTGCCGATGTCGAGTTTCATTTAATTAAGATAACTTATAAAAAATTACCCATAACTATGAGATTTTTAAGTTTGGTAATGCATCTGTAGGATATTTTAGACCGCATGAGCAGAATAAACTCGTTTAAAAAAGTAGTAAGCTAACTTTACCGACACACTAAAAGTACATATAAAAATTACCACTTGCCATCAGCTACTGTTGATTTTCGATTATATGTGCACCTGTT
Organism: Tuta absoluta; assembly: GCA_027580185.1. Lineage (NCBI taxonomy): Eukaryota > Metazoa > Arthropoda > Insecta > Lepidoptera > Gelechiidae > Tuta > Tuta absoluta. Next base: position 691,006 of record JAQAHW010000020.1, read on the forward strand.
TTTTTTTTGGGTTCAGTTTTAAACCTCATATATTTACATTAAAAATAAGTGTCCCTCAAGCTGTAATCCTCACCTATGAAAACTTACCGAAAGACAATTTTGGTTTTGTCAAAAAATAGTGCTGAAATAGTGACAAATAGTGACATATGCAAGAAAATTAGTGACTTCATATTTCCCAAGATATGGCTATCGTTTGGTGAGGATTACAGATCGAGGCTCACGCTGTAATCCCAACTCTCGTGTGAGCAAACGGTGGGGTATTTTCACTTGGTCTACATTCCAAAAAATAGTGCCTAATTAGTGACTAATAGTGACAAAAGATGAGAAAGATGAGTAATAATTCCGAAGTTATAAAGGCATCTTTGTGAGGATTATACCTATAGCAATTTTTGCTGTAATCCTCACCTCATTTCTGCTAAACGCTTAGGTCTTTTGACTCAAATTTAGTATCAAAAATAGTGCTGAAATAGTGTTCTTAAACTGCATTGATATTTATTTAGTTTATGTAGTAGAAGCAATTAAAAAAACCGTAAGAACTTCTCCATACAAAATGGTCAGGTACAGTCGCGAACAATACTTCGTAGAATACAGACTTGATTTTTGCTTTAATTTAGGTAATGTCATTTCTGCCAATATAGGTAGGTATTAACTTAAACATAAGTTGAGCCACTGACATTATTTTGGTCTATTTTATGAGTAGGTATTTTGGTTGACTATTTTTTAACGCCTTGAACTTTTTAACGGTTTTATAACAATAAAGTATTTATATGTACTTATGCTATATCTTTCAGATCAACACATCGCATTAATTTATCACATCGTATTCTCTTAAGTCTGAAAGCCCTGTTTGGTCGCGCCACCGCTAAACAAAACCGGTTTGGCCGAGCCTCGAAAACTGAGCGCCGCGCGTGTGAGCGAGAGGGTAGACAATAGTGAAATTATTGCATGCACTTCGCCTGCGTGGTATTTTTTGGTTTCATCACGTTACGCGATATTGAGTATTATGACAACTCAAATATAAAATTTCTTAAATAACAAATACGCCACTTACGATTATTATGAAAAATTAAAATAAAAACGCACGTTTTGAAAATAACAAAAAATATTATTTAGGTATAATTAGGTACTTATAGTATTAATCCTCGCCTCGAACGTCGTTAACTATATAGGGTTAAATCTATTTAGTGACCGATAGCGAAAACCCAGGACGGGCTGGTGATAAGGAACAACTTTCCCCAAGGAACATATGTCGAAATATGAAAAAAAATTGGAACTCCCATAGTAACCCAAATCAGCTGATCGGCACTTTTGTACGGGAGGTCTAATTTTTTTTCTTGTTTCGACCTATGTTCCTTGGGGAAAGTTGTTCCTTATCACCAGCCCGTCCTGGGTTTTCGCTATCGGTCACTGATTAGATTTCACCCTATATACCTACTTTCATTTATTTATGAGTTCAATGAATTTTACCACATAAATATGTTTTTTGTTCCATTTTTACCAAACAAGTTAGGTACCTAATCTTTTATGTATTTATTTATGTACTACATAGATACAAACATATATCACACCTTTATCCCTTACGGGTTAGGCAGAGCGTTAACAGCCGCAAAAAATACGGTCGTTATCATCGCCACGTCTGACTGATTGAGAAATATTGTGTACTGTCAGATATAAACAAAATACTTGAAGGAAATAAATTTGTTTGATTACGTTCCTTCCGACATAACAAACCAGTATTGAGCTTCAAGTACGACAATACGAAGTATTGTTCGCGACTGTACCTGACCATTTTGTATGAAGAAGTTCTTACGGTTTTTTTAATTGCTTCTACTACATAAACTAAATAAAAATCAATGCAGTTTAAGAACACTATTTCAGCACTATTTTTTCATACTAAATTTGAGTCAAAAGACCTAAGCGTTTAGCAGAAATGAGGTGAGGATTACAGCAAAAATTGCTATAGGTATAATCCTCACAAAGATGCCTTTATAACTTTGGAATTATAAAGCGACTATTTCTCATCTTTTGTCACTATTAGTCACTAATTAGGCACTATTTTTTGGAATGTAGACCAAGTGAAAATACCCCACCGTTTGCTCACACGAGAGTTGGGATTACAGCGTGAGCCTCGATCTGTAATCCTCACCAAACGATAGTTATATCTTGGGAAATATGAAGTCACTAATTTTCTTGCATATGTCACTATTTGTCACTATTTCAGCACTATTTTTTGACAAAACCAAAATTGCTTTTCGTTAAGTTTTCATAGGTGAGGATTACAGCTTGAGGGACACAAAAATAATTATTTCGATTACTTTTCTGAGTGATGATGATAACATTATGATAGTTGATATTCAATATTATAATGAATATCATTACAATAACAAATGTGTTATAAATGCTTGATCTCGTGATCAAACTTTGTACTTCTTGTGCTTGTCAATAGTTGGAGTTGCTTCGTACTGTATCAACAAACATCACTGTAGGATTGCTAAATATTGAATACAGACTTATCTATAGAAGATATTTTATAAATTTTACGTAACATACATAAATCACGCTTCTTTCCCGCAGGGATAGGCAGCGTCTACTTCCTTCCACTTACGATGATCCTTGCATACTTCTTTTGCCTTCTCTATATTCATTTATCTTTTCATGCAGGCTAGTTGGTTTATTTTTTACTAACTAAAATGTATGCACCAACGAGCGTACATGCGTGTGATGATGATTGCCGTGTGATGATGATTGCCGTGTGATGACGGCATAGAATAGCATCACCCCATTCTTTTCTCGTGGGTGTTGAAAGAGACGACTAAGTTGAAGGTTGTACTCGTGTACGGTGTGTGCACTATTCGTTTATAACTCGTGCTCTACATACATTCATTAGCCTATTGCAGTCCACTGTTGGACGTAGGCCTCCCCTAGAGTAGGTACAGGGCACGATCTCTCGTTTTTTCCATCCAGTTATCAGTCCATCTGGTCGGTGGTGGTCCAACGCTACGCTTGCCGCGGCAAGGCTTCCATTCGAGAACCCGCTTACTCCACCGTCCGTCCGTTCTATCATAGGATACACACACGTTTTCTACGCGCGCTCTATTCTAGTGAAACGCGTGCTTTACACGTTGGTGACGCGTATTATACTAGTGTACAACACGTGTTCGATACGTGTGTAACGCGTTCTCTACACGTGTATTACGCGAGCTCTACTTGTATACAATGCTTGCTTTACTAGTATGCAACGCGTGCTCTACATGTGTACAACGCGTGGGCTGCGCGGGCGTATAACATGCATAGAGCACGCGTGGTGTCAGCGTACGTGTAAAGCTGCCCAACATCCTAATAGACCAACATCCTAAGTCTTACAGTTTTCGGAATAATCACTTTAAATTACTTGATACTAAGGTACAGATTTTCCATACATTTTAACTGACTATTAAATACTCTTTACATCATACTTAACAATCCTTGATCAATTTTATTTATGTCAGTCACTCAGAATAAAATGTGTTATTCGTCACGTCAGACAATTCATAATCATAAGTCATTTCATTATTGTAGAGGAGCCCACAATGCTCAATGGGGTTTTACTCGAGCGTCAGAGACCTTAACATAAGATCAGCCAAGATTCAAAATTAAGAGCAATACATGACAAAATTTAGTGATAGCTGTCTTAATTAAAACTTGGAAACTATGCATGTATGTTTCTGTGGAAAAGTTGTAGGTCTTGACAAGATCTACATTTGAGATGACAGCTGTCAATTTGTTGTGCCCATCCAGTATCTCTGTTGAAATTTGGATGTTTTTGAATTTCTAAGGCTTCCCGTACTTTCCTAGGAATGAATCTCTTCTATCTCGCTAGGATTGCTGCCTTATCGAACCTGACATAATGGGTGGGGTTATCCATGATATGTTCGTACATATTGCAAAGCGAGATGAATAAGTTCTTTGTTTGACTACAAAATATACATCTCGGCAAGACCTACAACTTCTTCAAAGAACTAGTAGTTAAGCATGCATAGTTGACGAAATAAATTAGTTCAAAGTTTGACAGATGTCATCTACAATTTCAAGACCTACAACTTTTACAAAGAAATTAGTTTTGCATGCGCGCTGATTATTGCGCATGACTTGAACAAGACAGCGACATAAATTTGAGAAGGTGGACTACAGGCAATAGAACTTGAGTAAATAGCGGTTAAAAATTTTTGGTGGACCACGCAACGAAAAAAATGTGGTATGGCCCACCAGGTGGATCTATTTTAAAAAATCCCAGCTCAGCTCTATTGGTAAACTACGCGAAGAAAAAAAAATAACCTATAGGTGGACTACGGGTTAAAAAAAAATTGCCCAACTCATTTCATGGCAGAACTGACCAGCTTAGCTTTTAAAATAGAGACCTAAAGAAGATATAAGACCTAGGCTTGATTCGTTCTTTTGCTGTTGTCTACACTGCACCCACCATTAACCTTGCATTTTCTTCTGTTACAATATATTTAGGAGGTGGACGAGTTCGGAAATGGACGAAGTCGATCTAAAGGATCCAGCAATTCCCACTTAGGCTCCTCTACTATTAGAACTTGCATCAGTATTCCTATTTACTCCTAATGATTAAAATAAATTATCTGAATTATCATGACTCGTTATGAATAAAACTTTGTTCAGATGACTGAATACTGTAACATACCAAAATTTCATCCAATTTAATTAAAACTACATTTCTCCCACTTGTGTTCCGGGGCACAGATTAACTACAATATGGTCTCGGGTTGGAGTGGGAAATTGCACGATCAAAAACTGTAGTCTGCTATGTACGTCGATCAACTCGGCCTTCTTTTATGTAAGGAACGAGACGAGAGACCGCTTGTCTTGCTGGCTATGTGTTTATATGCGGATGTTAAAGAAAAGCAAAAAGAATTTCAAGTTGGTTGTTTTTATTAATTTTGATCCATTATAGCGTTTCTCCCTAATAAGATGCCATCTAAAACACCTCGAGTAAAACCTTAAATGGGTATCTTGAGGTGATGTTAGTAGAACAATCATAAGTTCATAACTATTGAATGCATAAAAATCCTTTCTTGACTTTTCGAGGTTCGAGTCTGTCGCGTCTGAGTGTTCTTTCTGCTCGCCTGCTAAGTTTTTCTCAAGCAAGGTCTTAATTTGTCATGAAATTTGCGCTGGCAAATCGTGTGAAAACTGCAATACTTCACACAAATTATAAGGTTTCCTGGAGACAGCTGAGCTACAATGTAAACAAAGTATATTAATGAATGTTACCATCTACCATCAAACTTAATAAGTGAACTCTGCCAGTATTCGCAAAAACTGAAATATAAGGAAACCATGCAGATTAACTTCTACAGCGGTTCGATTATAGAGTAAGCGACGAGTTTGCTAAGATATCTAGCATAAACATTGTGTAGGAACCATGTAGGAACTAAAATTATATGTGATCATCAGCATAGTAAGAAAAACAAATCTAACCTTCTAGTAACGAGTGGGTAGGTATTTCGCCAGCGCGTGGGGAAAAATACTGTAAATCAAAACCAGTTCTTCGCCTTATACAATTCGGTGTTTATTTAATATTTACAAGAAAAAATTAAGAACCAAAAGTAACAACCAAAACGTAAATAACCAAACAAGTCTCCATGACAACCAATCAACAGGAAGAGACCGCGCGCGCCGATGCAAAATAACTATATACAAACAAAAAAATCATGTTGTCGCGCTGTCTATCTGTAAATTAAAAAATCTTTAAATAAACTAAATAAAAAAGCAATGGTGGCGATGCACCAAAAGTATAAATATTTTGTGTAATTATTATTATTTTATTTTATAATTTTATAATGAAACCACCCACACCGAGACGACGCCGCGGAAGACCCCGTCGCAGGTGGCGAGACGAGCTACATGCCTTTAGCAAAGACTGACACTTGGAGGCCCAGAGTAGAACTGGATGAAAAGAGAAGAGGGAGGCCTTTGCCTAGCAGTGGGACGATGTAGGCTAATTAAGATGAGATGACATAATGAAACGCGTAATTACCTGTTCTTATGGTGTCCATGACTGCAAAGCTGGAATGTTGTGCATTAAAAAAGTTTCAAGCTTTTAGCTTTGTATCTAATGCCTCAGTTCCTCAGTTTATCCTGTCCTGTTCAGTAGTTATAGTCTTACGTTTTACGATCACTTTTCAGCTGAATTACTGGTAGAGTTTCTGCCGATTTGCTCAATGATAGTGATAAATTTCAGCTACCCGTTCGGACGGCCGTTGTAGCGTAGTGGTAGTACGACTGCCTGCGGCGCAAAGGTTCCGGGTTCGATTACCACTGGGACACTCATAAAGTTGATATTATCACTTTGGTAATATGTAATTTGTTTACAGTCTAGTTAGAACATTGTGGACCGAACCTCCAGATTAAAAAAGATTCTAAAAAAAGAGAAACTCTGCCAGTACTTAAGTTTATTTGTTACGCACCTAGACTACACTTTGAAGAATCACACATCATATATGAACACATTAAAGTTTAAACATTACAATCTTATTTTTGGTTGTGCTCACACACACACACACACACATATATATATCTCACCTATAATCCCTTGCAGGGTAGACAGAGCGTAAACGGCCGCGACAAATATTTAATGGTCATTCGGAAATTTGTGTATCGCCATAGTGACAGGTTGTCACCCCATCGCCTTAAATTGCAATACACACCCTTGAGTCCCTTAGTTGCCTCTTACGACTCCAACGGGAAAGAAACGGGATGATGCTATTCTAAGCCGTCACATCACACTGCAAATTGGTTGGGCAGTCGTGTAAAAAGGTATTGTATGATCAACATCAATATATTCCTTTGTTAAAAAAGTACTTTCAGCAGCATAATTATATCTATAACAAAGCACCAATTTAAACTGGCTTTTGTACAGTTTACAAGAAAAACCAGTAAAGGTTGGTACCCAGCTTCACTATTGGCACAAATTGTACATAATATTTTATAAAATATTCATAATTTGATTGAATTAGATAGCAAGGTATTTAGCTTCTTCCGCACTTATGATGGCTAGTAATGCAGCTAGTTGATGCACCACGCGTACAACCGCAAGTTAATGCAAATGCACAAGCGATGCACTTTACTCGCACTACTTCCACCGTTTTACACTCTACACGTGTTTCGCCCCTCCACGGAGCATCATCAGGAGATGTTCGCGATCGAGTTCCGAGCACTGACCACAGATGAATAAGATAATGTACTAGGGTACAGATAGGAATCGGACCAATCACAGGCGGAGACGCTAATTATAGTTCCATTATATCAAGTGCATGTCGCTAGTGTGCTCATAGAAAGAGACAGGTATATAATGCTATCTCTTACCACCTGCTAGTGTTGCTAGTGATGTGCCACTACTATCGATATGCATACCACGCTGTTCACTTAGTGAACTTGAAATAAAACTATGTAAGATTTGTTAATTCGTTTATTAACTGTTACATATATCTAGACACGCTGTAAGCGTGTAATGTAAGAATGATTTATTTATTTTATTGAAAAGAAACACAGTCTTATTTTCTTTTAAATAGTACAACTTACATAAAGATTTGTTTGCATGTTAAAACTATCCAAGGCAAATTTTATGGTATTGTAGAATCGAAGTTGGCTATATTTTCCTGATCCTATACCTGAATAAATTAATTTCAGAAGTGTCTACTCAACATGGCAACCATTTTACATATCACTACTTTTGTGGGTTGTACGATGAAATTGGCTTTCAACGTTCACATTTATATTTTTGGTGGGAAAATAGTATACTTAGCCTAAGAATTTTTTACATGATATAAAATGAAATTGACAACCGAACATCTCTGAAGAAATACTTCGTAGACTTATATTTAAATTGAATAGTCCCATATTTTACTCAAAGCCTCCAGGGTTGTGATCCAGTTACGTAAGGAAGGAACAGTGATAATTTTTTGGTTACCTTGCCTATCATGTGTCACGCACGTATTTCATATTTTTAACAACTTTATAGCATCTTCATCTCCAAAACTCAACGTGGCCGTTGTTGACTGCAACAGGAGTACGCATTTTTCCCTTGCATCAAAGCTCCTTTTTGAGGAATGTACACTGTCGAAAAGTTTATCATAGAATAGTAGCAGAGCAGTGGTGTTACTCATCGTCGAATATTCGTCATTTTTCGCAGCTTAAAAGAAAAATAAATAATTAGTAGGTACCATTATTTTTAAAGTGGCTGGAATAGACTAAAATAAGTAAAACAGTGTTAATTTCTAATTGACCACATTATATTCCGTATTTTAAAGTAGCGTATTATGGCATTGTCAAAACATCGATAGTCGATAATTTTTTGGACATCCCTATTTTTCATACTTTTCTACTTTTGTTTAAAATAAATATTATTATTTGAAACAAAGATGATGATTTGAATGAAACACGAATTTAATACCCTGACCAAAGTAGACAGAAGAATATCTAATAGACAGAAATCTACTTACCTTTTCCATTTGGAAAACCACTGCTAATTGCTGCCGCCGTAAATAAAGGGCTCAACTGTACTATATGGGCGGCAGAGTTGGGCGTTGAAATTATTATGGTCGGAAAGACTTCAGTATAGGGTATAATAACAAATTTTGATGTAATTTATCTGATTTAATAATAGAAATAGCACACAATAAGAAACTGCAAGTAACTTTCACCGCGATAAAATTTCAGACCACAGATAACTAGTAGGCGTCGTCTGACAGTTCGTCAAACGTCATTGCATTGAACACTAGCGCTGCGTTCTTGAGATCCATGTACTACGACCTGGTAAAAGTGATTATGAACTCTATGACCAAACTATTAATGATTAAAATTGAGTGTGGTAGATAATGTCCTCCGATTCTAGTATGGCGATTCAATAGCGTGGCACTGACTGAGTAACCGTCGTTGTCGGCTCGAGCTTATAAATGCTTCCTCCCCCGCCTTTGGGTGACGCAATGTACGAGAACCAATCAGAGTGCAGATTGGTCAGGTGGCTCTCTGCGATTGGTTATTTTGAAAAATACGCAGTAACGGAGAAGAGGAAACATTTACCTGCTCGTTGAAGATAGTTTCAGTACACCCGTGACGTATAATTTCTAATTGTTCCAACACGTTCAGCCTTTGGCCTTTATTACAAGTATGTAAAACTTTATAGGAATGGCTGTCTGTTAAACTATGCCCAGAATCTAGCAAATGTTTTGCGAAATGCGATCTTTCTGGACGTCCATTCCTATACGCAGAAGTGTGTTCTTTATAACGTATATTAAAGCTTCGACCAGTTTGACCTACGTAAACCCCATTACACACATCGTATGCAAGTTTGTATACGCCCGACTTCTTACCAACCTCAGTCTTTTCTTTGCCGTTGCAAACCGCCCGACGAATGGTGTTGTTAGTCCTAAACGCCACATGAACATCGTTGTTCCTCAAAATTCTTGATATCTTTTCAGATATTGGTCCGACGTACAGTAAACAATCTTATGTCACAACAAGATTATGTCAATTAGGTGAACGATGTAATTCAAACTGATGATTTCATTGTCTTACGCTCGGATCCGACGGCCAAGTACAATGCAGAAGTCAAAAGAGCTGTTGATAATTCTAAATTCACATTTCCAAGCGAGAGTGCTTCTAAATATATAGTCCCCATGAACCCTCAGGCTCCTGTGTTGTACGGTTTACCTAAGATACATAAAGACAACGTTCCCATTCGTCCTGTTGTTTCGTACATTGGGTGTCCAGCATATGAGTTAGCTAAAAGATTAAAGATCGGCTAATAGCTAGTGAGTGCGCACGGTGAGCGAGCAACTGCGAAAGTTTGAGGGTAAGAGAAAACTTCCTTTTTGTCGCCTACCCACAGTATTTTCTTACTGGGGGGGTAGTCGACTAAAACTTCTTTACCCTCTACCCACTTCGCCACTCCGTGGCTCCGCTATCTCCCATTCGCCCCCATTCCATCCCTGCGGTGCGGCGAGTGGTGGTCTCCGAGCGGCGTACTTCCCGGGGCCCACACCCAGTACTTGTTATAGGGTGTGGAACAAATCCCGGTTGGGGAACCGCTGGGAGCGCATCGCTCTCCTCACTTCTATAGTGGGGAAGGAGGGGAAACCCCCCACCTCTACTGCTTTCTTTGGGCCACTTGCCCCCCCCCCCTGTACTGCCAGTGGCAGCTGTTCCCCGAGTCGCGGCGAGCGGCCGCTCCTAGTCGGAGGACCAAGCGGGGCCCACACCGCAGTAACGTTCTGCTGGGTGTGGTTCCCGTTAGGGGAACCGTCGGGAGCGCACCGCTCTCCCCGATTTAATATAATCGGGGGGCAGTCGCCCCTCAGCTGGCTTCGTCGCCTACGGGCAGGGGACACCGGGAGTAACTCCCCGGTGTCCCCAGGTGTGTTTGCTGCGGCGGGGTAGAGGTTTCAACCTCGCCGCCGCAGCGGACGTCGTCAACGCGCGCGGGAGGATGGCTCCCCCCCCCGGCGCTAAGACCAAGACCAAGCGCCTGGCGAAGGTGCCGCGGCCCCGGGTGTGGCGCAGGACCGTCACGTCTGACGCGCTCCTGCGGCACCTCGACGCCGTGACGCAGGGCGGAAATCCCGCCCCGCCTCGCCAGGACAAAAGACCCGAACATGACACCCGGACTTCAACGACCCCCGTGACATCAACCCCACGAGGGTCCCCGACCCAGACTCCGACATCGACTCGGGCCTCCACCCCCTTCACCCAAGGAGGGGGGGAGGAGTACTTCTCCCTGAGTGACACGGCCTCCCAAACCGTAACTGACCCTCCTCACCGTCAGACTGGGCTATCCATGCCCAGTCTTGACGCTGACGCAGAGGCCAATGAGGCCCACTTTCAGGAGTGGCTGAGGACGACGGTTAAAATCCCGTCGGAGCACTTCGCTCAGGTAGCCCCTTTCCTCGGCCACCCCTTGACCACACAGAAACCTGTGCCCCCGACACGAAGCTTCTTCCCGGGTGACCCGCGCGCGCAGCGCCGGGCACCTGATGACTTGAGCCCGCCCCCTCCGGCAAAGATGGTGGCCGCACAGTCCCTCCTCTCGTCGTCACGATCGGGGGACATCACTCTCCGCGTCCCCTCTCCGGCGGGGCGTGGCAAAACACCTCCCTTTCCAGGGAGACAGGGAGCGCGGACGCCTCATAAGTCCCCTCCCGCCTCCCAGCATCAACCAAGCCAGGTGCCAGAGGCGATGGAGACACAGCCCTCGTTCGCGGCTGTGCTATCCGGCGGCACCCCGCCCCCACGCACGGCACCTGCTTCACCACGGCGGGAAGACAATTCCCCGCCAGCGACAATGACGAACGGCCAGGCCGAGCCCGCTCAGCAGCCCGCTCCGCCCGCGTCCAAAAGGGAGAGATACCCCCCACTAGTGGTGGAGGTACTCCCGGACTGGGCCCGGCACTTCCGTGCCCTCCGGGAGAAGCTCGGACACCCTCCCAACGCCCGACCCTACGGGCGGGGGGTGCGCTTCATCCCGAAGACCGGGGAGGAGTACAGGACCATACAGTCCTACCTGATGGCCCTAGAGAAGGAGACCAAATTGTCTTGGTTCTCCTACTCCCTCCCTGCGGAGCGCAGCCTCAAGGTTGCCATCCGAGGGCTACCGGTGGACACCGACGCAACCCTCATTGAGGCTGAGTTGCGAGAGCTGGGGTACACCCCCGAGTACGTGCGCCCCATCCAGGGGCGTGGCGGACGACCCGGGTGTATTTACTTTGCCCAGCTCGAACGCAACGCTGCAACGATCCCCGGCATATATTCAGTGAACATACTCCTGAATATGCCGGGGATCAAGATAGAGGCCTGGCGGGGCAAGAAGGGACCGGCGCAATGTCACCGGTGCCAACAGTTCCGCCACTCCTCGCACAAGTGCCACCGCAAACTTGCGTGTGTGCGCTGCGGGGAGGAGCACCCGGCCAAGGAATGTCCTAGGCCGAGGGCAGAACCGGCGACTTGCGCCAACTGCGGAGGGCCACATCCCGCCAACTATGTGGCCTGCCCGGCCTTCGTGCGCGAAGCGCGCAATAAGAAGGCTGGAACCGCAGCCCGCACCTCCTCCGGAAAGGCCGGCGCGGCCGAAGCTCGAGCCGCGCCCAAAGGGGAGGCCAACGCCAAGGGGTCGCTCATGGCCAAGGCCAACGACCCAGGGAGCGGCCCCAAGGGCAAAAATAAGCGCAGGAGGAGGCGCAAAGGAAAGGGAGCCAAAGGCCCCTCCTTGCCCCAAATCCCGCCTCGACAGCAGCAGGAGCCAGCGCACAACGATGCTCCTCCAAGGAAGTTCTCCACCTCCGACCGACACCCCGCCCCAATCCAGGGGAAGGGGACGTCGAACGTTAAGGCGGCCTTTGAAGCCGGCAAAAAGTCGGCAACGATGGCCGCCATTGAGGTGCTGACCGAGGTGCTAGGGGCACTGAAAGCGGACCAAGACCCGCTTCCAGTGCTCCTGTCCGGTATGGCAAAGATCCTCAAAGCATAAGCAATGCTTGTGTCTTTGAGGATCGTCCACTGGAACGCCGAAGGCCTATCTAAGGTTAAGATAGGCCTTCTTCGTGCCCTCTTGAAGGAGCAGAACGTTGATGTCGCGCTACTTTCAGAGACTCATCTGAAAGGCGCAGACCAACTGAAGATTCCCAACTTCTTCGTTTACCGGCAGGACGAGCTCAGCGACACAGGTCGCGCCTTCCGAGGCCTAGCCGTCCTGGTAAGAAGAAGATTGGTGCACCAGCAGCTGCCACCCTTCACCCATGCTGACCTTCAGTCGGTCTACGCCCTGGGAGTGGAGATCGCTCTCGGTGACGTCCCAACTCGTGTGTTTGCAATTTACAAACCACCGGCGACGCGGTTGGTCCTGGCTGATGTCCAGAAGATTCTGGACTCCCCAGGGCCGACGATAGCCGCCGGGGACTGGAACTGTAAACACATAAGTTGGAACTCCATGCGGACTTGTCCGGATGGCAGACGCCTCTTCGATGACGCTGATCCCAGCGGGTACGTGGTTCTGGGGCCGGAGACCCCGACCCACTACCCGCACGACCGCATGAAACTCCCGGATGTCATAGACCTCGCGGTGGTCAAGGGGCTCCGGCCCGATCCCACCGTCGAGACACTAGACTTCCACTCAGGCTCCGACCATCTACCTGTCCTGCTGGTCGTCTCAGACCAGCCAGCAAGGACTAGGCTGCTGCCGCCGAGGCGGAAGTACGACTGGGATAAATTCGGCCGGTTCATGGTCGAAAACACTCCCATGAGACCAGTCTCAACCCCATCAGATGTCGATGCGTTGGCTAGCGAGTTCGATTCCGCGATCCAGCGAGCTAAGCAAAGCGCCGTGATGGACGCCCCCACCTCGGGGGCCGCTCCGCCTTTACCACGGCGCATAGCTGACATGCTCGCTGAGAAGCGAAGACTGCGTAAGCAGTATAACTCAACTCGCTGCCCCACCATGAAGTCCCGGCTGAATGCGCTTGCTGAAAAGATCTCAGCAGCGCTGGACGCCGTTTCCGCCGACTCTTGGCAGCAAGCCATAGATACAGCCGGTGAAGATTGGACCGGCATCCATAGACTGTGTCGCCGGCTCTCCGGAAAGGCGATGCCAGTAAGACCTCTCCTCGGTGGGGACGGGCACCCCCGTTTCAAAGCCGAGGATCGAGCAGAAATCTTTGCTGAGTGCCTGGAGAGCCAATTCCGGCCGAACCCAGGTGCCGACCACGACGAAGAAGAAGTTTCGCGAAGTCTAGCGGGCTACTTCGCTCAGCCGATCCCTCCTGATGAGGACCCCATCGTCTTCACGCCCGGCCAAGTGCTTCGGGCGTTAAGACGAACCCCCCTCCGAAAGGCACCCGGACCTGATGGCATTACGAATGAGATGCTGCGTCACCTCCCCCCGCGTTCAATCGCAACGGTGACGCGCATCTATAATGGCATCATGCGGACGGGGCACTTTCCGGACGCGTGGAAGCTTGGGCGAGTAATCATGCTCCCCAAGCCCGGGAAGAACACCCTGTTGTTAGCTTCGTTTATAAGTGGACTGCGGTGGTTGGCTAGTGATGGTGGCTTGGGTGCGTGTGAGGATGTGAATAAAAGGAATTATATAACTTTAGCACTTTCTTTACTTTTATTGCACTATTTTTACTTGGAATTTATAATAAGAAAATTTAAGTATAAAACGCGTGTGGCATGGCTGCCGGTCGGACAAGAAGAACAAAAATACATCGAAATTCAAAAATGCTCTTACAAACTTTTCTTTATAGAGAAAAGAGTTTTTATGTTGTGAACATAAGTTGCCGCCTCAAAGAAATTACATAACATCTTTTGGTTACTTTCTAAAAATATCATTAAAAGTTCAAAACTTCTGTAAAGCAACAACTTATTTACATGAATGAATAAGTTAAAACAATAGAATGACATCTATACAGTTCATAGAAAACTTGTAAAAAATTACTAACAATGTATTTTGAATTACAGTTAAGATAAACATCTGCAACTGATGGATAACATACAGTAGCTAGTAGGTACCTAAGTTTATAAATAGGCATGAGTGAAAAACAAAAAACAAGCAAAGATTGTTCTCAATGACTTTAGATATCTACCTATTCTTTAACTAAGTGTATAGGCAAATGAATAAGAAATCTACCTGAACTTATTACAAGTTGAGGGCTCCACCTCAAAAAAAAAATTAAATAAAATTACAGTAAGCAGCAGCTTAACCAAGAAACTACCTATTTAACTTATCTTATAAAAGACTTATAACATAAAATTCGCTGATGACTATAAAATGAAGTCATATTATAGTACAAAAATTAACCTATGTTAGTATCTATCGGCAGCACACAAACCTTCGTAATGGCTCTGTTATGCCTATAGCCGTTAGCAGACATCACTTCGACAGCGCGAACTTTACCATCCTTGCCGGGGAAAATGTTTGTCACCCTAGCCATGGGCCAGTGAAGAGGTTGTGTGTTGTCGCTACATAATATAACCAAACTACCTATTGTCACATTCGGCATTACATTTTGCCACTTAGGCTTATTTTGTAGTAAAGTAATATAATGCTTGCTCCAATACCTCCAAAACATTTGTTTCATGCTCGAGGTTATAGCCCAAAGCTTAAGCAAATTAGGTTTAGCTTTAGTATGGTCACGCTCTGGGTAAGTATTGAGAGGCGCGCCAGTAAGAAAATGACCAGGAGACAAGTAAGAAAAATCATTAGGGTCTGAGGTTACAGCAGTGAGAGGCCGAGAATTTAAAATTCCCTCTATTTCTACGAGCAATGTGTTAAGCTGCTCATATGTAAGCACAGCTTTACCAACAACTCTCTTAAGATGATGTTTCACACTCTTAACACCACTCTCCCATAGTCCACCAAAGGTCGGGCTGTATGAAGGTATGAAATGAAAATTAATTCCGCGCGAAGCAGCGTATGCTTGTACCTGACTTTGGTGACTCTGAGAAGAGTATAAATGATACAACTCATCTACTTGGTTTTTAGCTCCCTTGAACGTGGACCCGTTGTCAGAGTAGACGTCGCTGGGCAGGTTCCTTCGAAAAATGAAACGCCTAAAACATGCCAGATACGTTTCCGTAGTCAAATCCGATGCGAGCTCAATATGAACCGCTTTTGTGACAAAGCATACGAAGAGTACTATATAAGCTTTCGTTATCACAGACCTTCTTAATTGGCAGTTCTTTATTGAAACCGGGCCAGCCATATCGACTCCTACAATTTGAAATGCTCTATCGCAAGGGGTGACACGTTCAGCGGGGAGTTGACCAAATAGCTGAGTGTTGGCTACTGCTTTCATTCTGAAACAGATAATACATTTATGAATAACTTTCTTGACAGAACGTAATCCGTCTACTATCCAAAATCTTTGTCTTAACGAACTAAGAACTAGTCGTTGACCAGCATGGAGCAATTTTATATGTTCATCTCTCACAAGCAGGGTAGTAATATCAGAATCTTTAGGTAAAATAGCTGGATGCTTTTTCGCGTAAGGAATTGGAGCGTTCTGCAAACGACCAGAAATTCTAAGTACGCCGTCGATAGGGTCCAAGAAAGGCGTAAGCGGCTTTAAGCTACCAGTGACCTGTTTGTGAGAAACCAGACATTTAATTTCACTAGCATAATACTTTTGTTGCTCATGCTTTACAATAAGTAACAAAGCCTTATCCAACTCAGCGGCTGATATAAAATCCTTATTTTTTACAGCATTCGGCCTCACGTTGTTACAAAATCTTCGAATGTAAGCAAGTACACGAGTCATTTTATTGATGCTCGAAAAGTTTTTTAACTTTGAAAATAAATCGTTATCAATAGTGCTAGTCGTAGCAAACACAACGCTTTCGTTAGCTTTCAACTCAGGTAACAGTGTCGGTTGATCGCATTTTAATGGAAAGCTGTAGTCTTTTTCATGCAGCAAAGATGGACCATTAAACCATATATGATGATGCTGAAGTTCTTGAGGTTGCAAGCCTCTGCTGAGACAGTCTGCAGGATTGTCTGCAGTATTGACATATCGCCAATGACAGTTACGAGTAAGCTCTGAAATTGCTCTAACCCTGTTTGAGACGTACGTTTGCAACTTAGTGACGTCATTTTTTAGCCAAGCTAACACTATCTGCGAGTCAGATAAGAGGTAGGTGTCATCTATGTGTGTTTTTGTAGCCAGTGTGTTCTGTACCTTTACAGCCATTTTTGAGAGCAGAAGCGCAGCGTTCAGTTCGAGCCTCGGAACAGTGAGCTCTTTGCGAAGCGGATTGATGCGCGACTTGGAACATAGTAGCTCAACTTTTACTTTACCTTGTGTATCTATAGTGCGTAGGTACAGAGAACAGCCGTACGCGACAAGCGATGCATCGCAGAACCCGATCAGTTGCCTAAGAATAGCATCACTCAGCATTACACATCGAGGTAAGGAAAGTGGCGCCATCTGCTGGATGCTATCCACAAAATCAGACCAAAGTTGGTGAATGTCTTCGGGAGGAGAGTCATCCCAGTCCGTGTTACTAGTCCAAAGCCTTTGCATAATTACCTTAGCTTGTACCATAATAGGTCCTATAAGACCCAGAGGGTCGTAGAACTTACTAATGTAACTCAGTATGTCGCGTTTTGAGTGACGCTTTCCTTTATAAGGCTCAGGGCACATGGTGACGAAGACATCACTTTGCACGTCAAAACGAATACCTAGAGTTTTGAGTGACAAGTCCTGCTTCAGAAGATCCAGCTCTCCAAAATGATGAGTTTCCCTGGGTACGTCTTGTAGGACAGCAGGGCAGTTAGAAGTCCATTTATGTAACTTGAATCCCCCCAGAGCGAGTAGCTGAATTAACTCAGATTGCATTTGGAGCAGGGCTTGTTCAGAATGAGCATTTGATAGTACGTCATCAACATATGTATTTTCCTTTAAAATTGCTGATGCTAGGGGAAACTGACTTTCATACCTAATGGCAAGCTCTATGAGACAGCGAGTGGCAAGATAGGAAGACGACTTTGAGCCGTAGGTGACAGTATTCAACTGTATGCACTTGACATCTTGGTCAGGTGAGTCTCGCCACAAAATGTTTTGTAGAGAACGCTGAGCTGGGTCAATCTCAATACACCTAAACATCTTTTGAATGTCGCAGATAAAGAAATACATTTCTAATCTGAAGGAAAGCAAAATTTCAAAGAGATCCTTTTGTACTACCGGACCGTTCAGTTGAAGATCATTTAAAGATACTTTTTTATTAGTAAGCATAGAGAAATCAAAAACAGTTCTTAATGGAGTGGTTTTGCTAGTCTCCCTTATGACACCATGGTGAGGAGTGAAGTAGACCGGGTCCTTAGACAAATCATAGCTACCTATGTCCCGATACTCACCATGTCCCATCTCAATGTATTGATTTATGAATTTAATATATTCCTCACGAAAACGCGGGTTTTTTTTTAATTTTTTTTCAAGATTATAAAATCTCATGAGTGCCAGATTAAAAGAATCTCCCAGCTCTGAACTAACCTGCTCCAAAGGAACCTTTAGAGGCATTGAAACTTGAAATTTCTGATTTTCAAGCTTGGTGGTTTCCTTGAAAAGCTTTTCACAATAATCATGTTCAGGTAATCGCTCTGGAAAGATTTCCGGCACCTTTTCCGTCCTCCAAAACTCACTCATAGTGTCGCTTAAGTTGGTGCTACAATCTTGACAAAAAAAAGAAAGTAACTGGTTGGTTTTACTTGTTGAAAAGTTGTTGGCTCCACCGACGATGTGTCCAAGTGTGGTGTGTACTACAACTGGCTGCTTACTGCTGGTGGCTGCCGCTGGTTCTGCAGGAGCTAGGCTGCTCGCAGACACCTCACCACCCGGCGACAGCAATAGGATCTGGAAGAATACATCAGCTGCAAGCAACATATCCACATTCCCAGGCACATTAAAATTAGGGTCGGCCAACTTGCAGTTAGGAGGCAAAGTAACATGCGACACATCAAACTGAGCTGGAGGCTGGTTTGAAGTAACATTTTTTACTATATTGCAGTTGACATTTATCTTGAATGGATAGACAGTGGAATGCACCTCAAGGTCTACGCATTTGTCAACCGATAATGATGCACCAGTGATACCCACTATGGTGGCATTTGTGTTAGTTGGAGTCTTTCCTAATTGATCCACGATTTTACTTGAAACTAATGAAGTCATAGAGCAAGTGTCAAGAACAGCTCGTGCATGTATTATAGCACCTGTCTGTGTAATAAGCTTGACCATAGCTGTAGGCAATAAAACCTGACCGGAAGCAGCATTCGAAACCAAGGTCACATTTTGCTTAGGCTGCTCAGAATCTATCCCATGGACCAGACTATTATGCATCATCTTACAGCCGGGCTCGGAACATTTGAAATAAAACTTACATTTGCGACCATGCTTTGTAAGACACACCTTACAAATGTTGTTTGCCTTCACGAACTCAATGCGTTTGTTTGCTGTAAGAAGCTTAAAAGCAGGGCATTGATATAATCGATGATCATACTTACTGCAATGTGAACATGGAATGCCCTTCGGCACGGTTGCAGCATGACAGGTGAGTCGCTGCGCTTGGGCCTGAGGCTTATGCATGCTGGCCTCTGTCGATTCTAGTGCTAAAGCTCGATGTTCAAGATACTCAAGGAGATCCTGGGTAGTAGATGGCTTCTTGGAATCTGTCTTGTCCATCTGGAAACCACGAACGGTCAGCAGGTCCAGCTTTCTTAATAGGATACACACCACGATGCTGTCCCATGAGTCTACAGGCTCTTTCAGGTTTCTAAGAGCTGCAAGATGCTGCTTGGTATCTGAAATCAGTTTGCGAAGATTCGCTGTAGTGGATTTGGAAATATTAGGTAAGTCAAGTATTATGTAGATGTGTTCCTGTATTATCTTGGCTTTATTATCATAGCGACCTTTTAACAACTCTAAAGCCTTCTCATAACTGTCATCCTCCAGCGGCAAGTTACTTACTAAGGAATGAGGTTCCTCAGCTAAAAATCCCTTCAAGTAGTAAAGTTTTTGAACTGGATACAAAGAAGTGTCTTTGTGTATCATAGCAGTAAAGAGATTAATAAAATTATGATATTCTGAGTACTGACCAGAGAATTTTGGAATGACTACGCTGGGAAGCTTAGTCTTGGCATGATTTGACACAGGTACACTCTCACCAGCCCCCTTTTTTGATTTTGCGGCTATGTGTTTGTCTAATTCAGACAGAGTAAGCAAATAATCATCCTCAACTGCCCCTAACCTTTCATAGTCATCATCCTTTGGATCTATAACAGTAATGCTCGCCGAAAGAGAAGAAAACTCACCGAAAGCTTCAATTATGCGGGCTCGTTTTGTCTGCAACAGCTCTATAGACAGGACAGGGAAGGTGTTTGCGATATTCTTGAGACGTGTGATACACGCCTGCGCATATCCGCGGCGAGCCTTGAGATCGGCTAGCTTTTCGTTTGCCATTTTGCAAAAAAACTACACCTACACTAAGAAGTAACTCGTGTACTTGACTTGCAAACTAACACAAATAAGTAGCTGATAAGCAGCTATTACCGAGAGAACAAGAAAGATCTGTTTCTTACAAAACACACTGATAATAAATACAAATTCGCGAAGAAAAACAATTTCTCAAAGAGGATCTAATACACTAGCGCAATTCCTAAGTCGTTACGTGACTGACGGCAACTTTTGAAAGTGACAGACAGGCTTCGTTCGGGCAGGTCGACACAACCCAAATGGAAGCGCTGTGATCGCTTAGGCCGTGCGGTGCGTTCGTTTCATATCCAATCTTGATTTTCTTCGATGCAGCGTTTTGTTCTCTCGAAAAAATCGCAAGCTTGATTTTGTATGGGAACAAAATTTTATCGCAAACTTGCTTGAATATAGGTCGTCGTGCTGAAAAAAAAATTGACGTACTATTTGCGCCCTTTTTATTGCTTGCGTCCTTGAAGAGAAACGCAAGAGGCGTACGTGACACGAAGACAAAATGGCGGCGATTTCAAATTTTTGGCCGCCGCTTCTCTCCCAGGCAAAGCTGAAGATGCCAACACGTAGTTCCTTTTGATGTAAAAGTCCAGTTCACACACGCACTGATGAAACCACAATTTCACGGCGATGATGGACCAAAATGTTGTTAGCTTCGTTTATAAGTGGACTGCGGTGGTTGGCTAGTGATGGTGGCTTGGGTGCGTGTGAGGATGTGAATAAAAGGAATTATATAACTTTAGCACTTTCTTCACTTTTATTGCACTATTTTTACTTGGAATTTATAATAAGAAAATTTAAGTATAAAACGCGTGTGGCATGGCTGCCGGTCGGACAAGAAGAACAAAAATACATCGAAATTCAAAAATGCTCTTACAAACTTTTCTTTATAGAGAAAAGAGTTTTTATGTTGTGAACACACCCTGAAGCCTGAGAGCTATCGGCCAATCACCTTACTACCAACGATCAGTAAGGTGTTTGAGAAACTTCTTCTGCGTCACATGAGACCCCACATCATGCCTCGCGAGGAGCAATTCGGCTTTCGAGCCGAGCACTCTACGACCCTTCAACTGTCGAGAGTACTGCACGATATGACGGCGGCCCTCAATAAGAGGGAGACCACCGTAGCAGTATTTCTGGATATGGAGAAGGCGTTCGACCGCGTATGGCACCCGGGCTTGGTTTATAAGCTGTCCACATCTACGACTCCTCGGCGAGTCGTTAAGATCGTGGCCACCTTCCTAGAGAATAGGCGCTTCCAGGTGGCAGTGGAAGACGCCCTCTCCCAAGTCCGAAGGATCGCTGCTGGAGTCCCCCAGGGTAGCTGTCTGTCTCCGGTATGCTACGCCAGGTACACGGATGATATCCCGGTTGAGGGCGGCACTAAGCTGGCGCTCTATGCCGATGACGCTGCATTTTTCTCCGTGTCCCTCAACACGAGGCACGCGGTCAGGAAAATGCAGATAGCTTTGGACGCCCTCCCAGCCTGGCTGGCAAAATGGAGATTGACGGTCAACGTGGGGAAGACCCAAGCGATCATCGTGGGGCGTGGTCGAAGAGATCCCCCGAAGCTGAAGCTCCAGGGACAAGAGATCGGGTGGTCCGCACAGGCTAAATACCTAGGCGTGACCATAGACCGAAACCTGTCCATGGTCCAGCACGTGAAGAATGTGATCGGGCAAGCGGGGGCTGCCACTGCTTTGCTCCGACCCATTCTGCGCTCGAGACTCCCGTTCCGCATGAAACTGGGCGTGTTCAAGGCGTACATCAGAACTCGCCTGACGTACGCCGCTCCGGCATGGTACGCGTTGGTCTCTGAGACCAACCGCCAAAGACTGCGGGCCCAGCAGTCCAAGGCGTTGCGAGCCATCGCCGACGCGCCAAGATTCGTCCGAAACGAAGTCATTCGGAGGGACCTGAAAGTCGAGACCTTGGATGAGTTCGTCTCCAAGCTCTCGACCGGGATGTTCGCGCGCGCTGACCGGTCAGATTTCGAGCACCTTCGAAATCTGGCCCCGTACCACGCGCGCCCACCTGACTGGAAACCGTATCCTCGCGAGCTCGCTGTGGTGGAGGAGCTCGCGGAGGATACTGACATACCGGACTGACCTTGGTCGCCGGCTGGTGGTGCGCTGTCACCTTGATAGCGCTCACCAGCCGGCGGCCCCCCCACTAGATTGACCATGACTTAAACTTTGACTTTTGCCGGCTGAGCGGGTCCGCTCCGGGCCAAGCTCGCCGGCCATACCCGGACGTTACATTTCGCCGCCAGGCTGGAAGGCACTCACTGGGCCTCCCTGAACAGGGTCCCACCCGGTGGGTGACTCGCCGGCGGTGCACCGGAAAAGACAGCGGCCGGTTCTGCCCGGCCGCGCCTCGACCGAATAGACTCTTCGGGCCGTGGCGAAGTGTTCCCACACTCACCACGGCCCCCAACCCCGTGACCCGCCCGCTTTTGCGGGCGGCGGCAGAAATCACGCCCAGGAGGCTCAGCCTCGATGGCGTCTCCCCGACGGCCTCACGGCCGTCGAGAAGAAAACTTGGATGGATGGACGGTTACTCGCACCTTCCTAGAGAATAGGCGCTTCCAGGTGGCAGTGGAAGACGCCCTCTCCCAAGTCCGAAGGATCGCTGCTGGAGTCCCCCAGGTTAGCTGTCTGTCTCCGGTATGCTACGCCAGGTACACGGATGATATCCCGGTTGAGGGCGGCACTAAACTGGCGCTCTATGCCGATGACGCTGCATTTTTCTCCGTGTCCCTCAACACGAGGCACGCGGTCAGGAAAATGCAGATAGCTTTGGACGCCCTCCCAGCCTGGCTGGCAAAATGGAGATTGACGGTCAACGTGGGGAAGACCCAAGCGATCATCGTGGGGCGTGCTCGAAGAGATCCCCCGAAGCTGAAGCTCCAGGGACAAGAGATCGGGTGGTCCGCACAGGCTAAATACCTAGGCGTGACCATAGACCGAAACCTGTCCATGGTCCAGCACGTGAAGAATGTGATCGGGCAAGCGGGGGCTGCCACTGCTTTGCTCCGACCCATTCTGCGCTCGAGACTCCCGTTGCGCATGAAACTAGGCGTGTTCAAGGCGTACATCAGAACTCGCCTGACGTACGCCGCTCCGGCATGGTACGCGTTGGTCTCTGAGACCAACCGCCAAAGACTGCGGGCCCAGCAGTCCAAGGCGTTGCGAACCATCGCCGACGCGCCGAGATTCGTCCGCAACGAAGTCATTCGGAGGGACCTGAAAGTCGAGACCTTGGATGAGTTCGTCTCCAAGCTCTCGACCGGGATGTTCGCGCGCGCTGACCGGTCAGATTTCGAGCACCTTCGAAATCTGGCCCCGTACCACGCGCGCCCACCTGACTGGAAACCGTATCCTCGCGAGCTCGCTGTGGTGGAGGAGCTCGCGGAGGATACTGACATACCGGACTGACCTTGGTCACCGGCTGGTGGTGCGCTGTCACCTTGATAGCGCTCACCAGCCGGCGGCCCCCCCACTAGATTGACCCTGACTTAAACTTTGACTTTTGCCGGCTGAGCGGGTCTGTTCCGGGCCAAGCTCGCCGGCCATACCCGGACGTTACATTTCGCCGCCAGGCTGGAAGGCACTCACTGGGCCTCCCTGAACAGGGTCCCACCCGGTGGGTGACTCGCCGGCGGTGCACCGGAAAAGACAGCGGCCGGTTCTGCCCGGCCGCGCCTCGACCGAATAGACTCTTCGGGCCGTGGCGAAGTGTTCCCACACTCACCACGGCCCCCAACCCCGTGACCCGCCCGCTTTTGCGGGCGGCGGCAGAAATCACGCCCAGGAGGCTCAGCCTCGATGGCGTCTCCCCGACGGCCTCACGGCCGTCGAGAAGAAAACTTGGATGATGGATGACGGTTACTCAGTCAGTGCTCGGAACTCGACTGTCGAACATCTCCTGATGATGCTCCGTGGAGGGGCGAAACACGTGTAGAGTGTAAAACGGTGGAAGTAGTGCGAGTAAAGTGCATCGCTTGTGCATTTGCATTAACTTGCGGTCGTACGCGTGGTGCATCAACTAGCTGCATTACTAGCCATCATAAGTGCGGAAGAAGCTAAATACCTTGCTATCTAATTCAATCAAGATGGACTTCCGCAAAGTAACGCCTGATACAATTACTTAATATTCATAATTTATTATAATAATAATGTAATTAATGTGTATCCCATCTCACACTTCTCTCAAACGGCCTATACTTGTTTGGCCTATATATGCCCCACGCGAGCCCCGTGATTTCATAACGAGAAATAAAAAGCTATGAAAGCTAATGTGATGACTTCTTACGGGCATCACCTCACATAAGTACGTGGCATCACATAAGCCCAGTGGGTCTGCACCTTTTATTCTTGCTTAATGAATATGTCCCTTCCATGGACGTAAAAAAAAGTACTGACGGAATCCCAGCTAAGACACATCTGAGGAAGCAAAATGGCGGCGGCTGTCTATGTATAAGTGAATTAAGGGTTGCCAAGTTAGCAAATTTTTTACCAATAAAAGAAAGTTGATAGATAAAAATATTTTTATTGTTTATTCCGCGGTAAAATATAGCCTATGTTGACTCGGTGTCCCACTCGATAAGAAGAAGAAGAAGAAGCAGAGATAAATATAATGTAGCTTTCTAATCGTAAAATAATTTTTAAATCGTTTTAGTAGTTTCAGAGCCCATTCGCGTCAAACAAACACACAAACAACCAAACAAACAAACAATCAAATCTTTCCTCTTTATAATATAAGTGTAGAACTGTAGATAAGCTTCCCATATTTTGGGGAAATGGTTTAAGTGAATACTAGCAACACTGGATGTTTGACAAATAGTTTTGTTCTTGAAAATGAAAATTTATTTTAAATTGAAAAACTGTTAAAGTAACTGAATTATCTATTTACCTGTGAAACGTAATTCCTGGATGTTTTTTCTTTTGGTCACTACGGTTTTTACACCATTTCACCACGCAAGACATATTGTTTTTCCGAAATTTTCGGTGGGTATTTTTGTCCGCTTATGTTGACGTTTGCGCGCGTTATGGCCGACTAATGTGTGAATGTGTGCGTGTGCACTTGTACGTACAGAGAACTGGCCGACTTTGAGCGACACAGTTTTTTATTAGCCGGATTCTGTCCGTACTTTTTTTTACGTCCATGGTCCCTTCGTATAAAATATGAGCACGCAGGCTAGTCCGCGGGTAACAGCTAGTCTACATTTATGCATATACGAATTTCAAATAGAACCTTCAAGCAATTGATACATTGACCTTCAACGTATAATAAAAGAAAAGATTATCTGTGGTTACTATCTTGCCTTCCCTTCTAGCCTCTGCGTCAAACTCAGCCATTGGAATCTCCGAACAAAGCTACCGGACCGTATACCTGTCCCAGTCCCACGATTATCTTCTGAGTTACGATTAGCTACATCGAGACGAGGCTGTATGGTTTTAAGACCTTTGCCTGTCCAATGGATAAATAGAATACAAAAGAATTTTATCTATGCCTGTCAAATTCAAACTGTCATTTTTTTCACGGCCAACTTCTAACGATTTCTATTTCTTTAATTACATTTATCCTTAATATTATTGTAAACATTGACCATTTATAACCATTTATTTTATTTTGACCTGTGCTATGGGCAAAGACGAAGAAAAGTGAACTTGGCGAATACGAGGTGACGGCATTCGATAAAAATTTGTTTTGCTGTTTTTACGATCAAGAATTTATTGAAACTGTTTAGAACATCGTTTAGAACGCAGTTTCGCTGCAATTTTTGTGGTATGTAATATAAGTAATGATATGACTTCAACGTTCATACTTATTCGCTATAGCAAATGTAAGCAGCTTCCCTTGATGTTGATATCACAATATTTTTTTGCTGATGTGTGTCTAAGTGTCTAGTTTCTTTGGTGCGTTCATTACGGTAGTGACCAGTTAAAAACAATCCAATGCTTTCTACTTTCAGAATATACCAAAGATTAGAGCAACTTAGATGTTGTGATCTTAGTAGACTGGTGATCTGTTGAGTTCCATACAAATGAAGATCCACACATTCGATTCTTCGTCGGCATCCAAACTGGTGAATTAAATGCATGGTGAGTTATACTTTTTCTCTTTCCGCACGAATAACCGCAGTATCAGCGTATTTAAACTGCCTACTAGGCCGACGAGGCAGTGTAGCGATCAGCATTTAAGTAGAATCATCTTAAACATCATCCCGGCCTGATGGCTTGATATGCTCTCCAAAGCAATGTACAATTGAAATTGAGAACACCGAGCGATAAGTTGGCTAAGTATCAAAAGACGCTAGACTACTGCATCACAGAAGGTGTGCGTCAATATAGCATGATGTCCCACATTCTTCACCACCTTGCCTATAATAAATGAACTCACGACTTCCCTACACTTATTAAATACAATAGAACAATTACAGCGTAACACTATATTAATGTTTCAGAATAGTGCAATTCTATGGGCAGTATCAGCGCTAGACTGATACAGAAAAAAAAATAAGAATCGTATCCGCGCCTATTTTGCCTACCTGATAAGGTAGAAGGTAATGTCGCAGGTTTTAGACAAAAACCTAGTTTTGTTATCTTTTATATAAGACAAATTAAACTTAATTTTAGTTTAAACATTAGCATGGAGAAAAAATAAGTGTACCATATAAGCTTGGTGGAGTTTTCGTTATTCAGCTCTGAAAACACATAATTATAAACCTGATATAAACAATCAAGGTTTGCACGTCTATTTTATCAAAAAATCGGTTGGTCATGATCAGCAAAGTAAATAACAACTCAAATTTCTTTGACACACTCAATTTTTATTGTATGGATCTTTATTTATCTTATCCTGTTGTAGTTAAATTGCATACATTCATTGCGACGGACAGAAGGCTCGTACTTTGAGATTTATCTATCGTATCGTTTTTAATAAAGTTTTCCTATGCTTTATTTTCAGGCTCCCAGAGTGATACGAATAAGAAACCGGCGTATGGCGGCTTGAGGTGACAATCGTTTACTTCGTGTTTAGTTTGCTGTAATAAAATTATTTTAAATTATGTAACATTCATTTTATTTAAATTACCTGTATAATAAAAATACCTGTGAAAAATACTACCTATTACTGTGACTACTGCACATCACTATTAAATACTAGGAGGTAACAATATAACGTAGCGAGTACGTCCATGGTACATCACAGTAAAATTACACAATCCATGGTCAATTCACGTAGTGGTATATTGTAAGTCTATGGTCAATTCAGTAAGGACTTTATGTACTAAGGCTAGTTGCTTATCTGTCTTTTAGGACATATATATAAGAGATCTGTGGTCAAACTGATGCAAGCCGCAATAGGTTTATTACCGTCGCGTCGAGACGTTATTACCTCTATCGGCCCCCAGGGGAACTCCAAAGAGCTGAATTATCTTTATATCAAGTTAATACATAATAAAAATTCAAACATATTCTCATAAAAGAAGTCATTTTCTACTATTACATATTCCAAGAAAAAAACATTGCTGGGGACAAAAATAACCCAGTTCTTTTGGAGTGATACTGGTACCTTGTGTGCTACAACCGACTGTACATAGAAAATACTTACCTTTTATGCTTACTTATCTAAATGTTTGGACAAAAAAATGGGTCAACGACTTGGGCCTCAGCGCAACACTACTATTGCAAAAATGATGGTGCTTTAACTAATTTTCTTTTGACTTCTGTTTAACTTTTAGTAACACTGAAAAATTATTTTAATTTTTATTAATTTTGAAGTTTCAAAGTGGATAATAATTTCTACTTAAGCTATAAATCATCGCAGACATAAAAAGAACTAGGGCTCAGTTCGGACTTTTCTTAATTGCCTACTTGCCCAGCGACTGTCTGGAGGTTATTCAATTATAAGTAGGTCTCGATTCTGAAAGAACCCTTCTTAGAAAATTTTCAGTAAGAATACATACCTATATCACGCCTATAATCCCTTGCGCGGTAGGCAGAGCGTAAACGGCTGTAAAAAAACTGTCATTTATTCCACTTCTGACAACATTTTAAGGGTCATTCAGGAAATTATTTATCGCCATAACGACAGGTTGTCAGCCCATCGCCTACAACATTGCAATACACATGTAACCCTCAAGCCTTTTAGTCGCCTCCTACGACAACCACGGGAAAGAAAAGGGGTGATGCGATTCTAAGCCGACATTACACGGCAACGGAGACAGGAAATTACTGAAACAATCAATAGTTTCTTCAATGTCAAGTATGTCACTAGGTACGCATTTTTACCAAGAACTTCCAAAATTGCACCGCAGGCTGGGTTCGTTCGTTGGGTGGGATTTTTATTGATTATAAGATCAAAATGAATAGGGTATAAGATAAATAAAAACTTTAAAAAAATACAAAATAACATATAGGTATTTTCGAAATGGTGAAAAAGTCACTGTGAATTTCGGTATCGTACTAATAAACTGCTGTAACATGGCGAGGTGTCGTCGTATTCGGACGGGTTGTACTTAAGGCGGAGATTATAGCGCTAGCAAGCTTTTAAAACCAGTTTTATTAGACAATTACAGCCATAAAATTCACAATAAAATATATATTATTGTCGAGGATCTAGCAAATAACATTTATACTTACACAATTTGACAAACTTTATAGACAGAAAAAAATCTTTTTTTTTTCAATAATACCTATGTTTATAGTTTGAAAGTTTTAACAAAGAAAAATGCTATAATTTAGATATTTACGTTTTCTAGTACGAATACCTACATTTAACATTCCTCCGGTATTTCTCTAGTCTCTATGTCGAAAAAACCGTAAAAGCTCGCTAAGTTTTAATTCAAAATGAATGTCAGTTGCTCTCTGGCGCAGCGCGAACGAAAGAGAACAAACTTTCAGGTGAAACAGGGCCTAAGTAAACGCTCATTTTAAGTATTACACCGGGTCTATCGCGATAGTATTTAGTATTTAGTCCAGTCATTGATAAGTTGAAACCGCGCGATTTATCATAGGAACAATCGTCGGATACTGTGAGTGTTGTGTGCAGGCAACCACAAAGTAAGTATTGGCGGCTGCTTGTGCGGCAACCTAGTGCAATGTTTACAAACAATCAATAATATTAAAATTATAAAGACAATTGTGGGTAGCAGAACATCTCGTCACCCGCCGCCTAGATGACAACTCAACCCGCGACCACAATACATGAAACTGTGTTGAAACGTCGGGACACAGGTAAATTACTAATATTTACCTAAATACTATCGCGATAGACCCGGTGTAATACTTAAAATGAGTGAAAGTGATCGCGAGTGCTTAAAAAGTTATAGGGCCTAAACGCGCCCGCGCCGCACGTTCTCGGACCAGCGGCACGGCCCGTGCAGCCCGCTCCACGCAGCGTTATCGCTTAGTGCCAATAACGCATGACATGGTTCATCTACCGGGAAAACAAAATAGCGTTTTAAACTTAAGCCAGGTTATAAAAATGTGCTGCTAGAATCAAGAGCTATTGTAAGT
Organism: Tuta absoluta; assembly: GCA_027580185.1. Classification (NCBI taxonomy): domain Eukaryota; kingdom Metazoa; phylum Arthropoda; class Insecta; order Lepidoptera; family Gelechiidae; genus Tuta; species Tuta absoluta. The sequence continues at coordinate 720,554 of JAQAHW010000020.1, forward strand.
AGATACAATTTGTATTCCTAATCCTAAGTAAAGCAATTACCTAAATAAATTGTACAAATAGTCTCGGATGGACCCTCTCCCGAGTATTGAGTGTCTACATAAAGGGATAGACGAGCTTGTTACGAAAGTATATTTGTGTAACTAATGAATGCTTTGATGTATCTAACCATGTTTTATATGAGGTGAAATTGAACTATAAATAGCGAAATTTCAAGACGGGCTAAGGTGATAAGGAACGACTTCTCCAAAAGAACATAGGTTGAAATATGACAAATTTTTAAAAATTTTCATACTGACTTTAATAATCTGTTTTTCAGAAAAATGTGTTTTCCATATTTCAACCTATGTTACTTTGCGAAAGTTGAACTTTTCGCTAGCCCGTCTTAAGTTTTCGCTATCGGTCACTAGTAAAATTTCACCCTATACGCGGTGTATGGGACGGTGTACCGAAAACTTTCCATGATCAAACCATGAAACTGAACAACTTTTTCTATGGAGGATAAACTTTCAGTACAACGTCCTTACATCCTGTATAAGGTCCTATTACATTAACATACATACCATAGTTATTATCTATTCTTATGTACATACATCAATAGCCACAATAATTCACGATAGACATTGCCATATTCACCACGCTTGGCAGGCGGATTAGCAAACGCAGTGCAAGATATTGTTTTCACAGGGCACGCTGCTGTCTATTCCCTGGGTGAATTCATCCCTCAGTCGCTTGATACGACTCCCACGGGTTGTAGTGGGGTGATGCTATTCTAAGCCGAGATCACACGGCATATTGATGATTAATTGATGTAACGTAACCATGTTTCTTATAAGGTCCTAGTAATTTCAGTGCAAATATTTTAGGGCGAGTTCTAATCGTGAAACTGAAAAACTTTCCCTCAGGAACATAGATCACTTATAAGAAAATATATTTGGACCTTACAAAAACGTATTTTTCACTTTGTTTTTTTTTTCATATTTCTTCCTATGTTCCGTGCAAGTTGTTCCGTTCCACGAGTAGAAATTACTTTTCTTATCTTCTTTAAATGTGGAACACCGAGTCGACGAACGACCCGATAAACCCTGATGTCAGAGTTTTTTAACCGCCTACTACTAATAGTAGGCCTCTATCATGGTTGTCTCGATTGCCGTCTAAGTCATCATAGACAGCATCTGGGATCAACGTTTTAACGTGCCATCTGAAGCACGTAACCACCTCAATAATTCAATACAACGAGTAATAAATTGCTGCCAACTTTTCAATGCGCCCCAACCTGTAGTAGGTTTATCCGATTACTTACACCTACGTACGGCATAAGGTAGCCTTTCAAAGCGAGCGTTTTTTAGCGTCAGTGGCGCCGCGACTGTGATGCCGCGACAGAGCGACAGATAGATGTTCTATACAAATGTATGAAATTCGAGGAAACGTCATTCGAGCGCAGCGACACTGACGCGGCGTCTGTGACGTCACAGTATCGCGATCACGCTATAAAAATCAGTGACGCTTTTAACGCTGCGTCTGTGACGCTTAGTTCGAAACGCTACCTTTAGGAGTGAAAATTGAAATGTTTTAACTCTATTTAAACAATGCGCGAACTCAATTATGCGTGTTCGAAGTTGGAGCATGTTTGAGACGCGCGTGTCGAGTTGGCACACTCGTGTCGGCGACGGCTGGAGCGACAGGCCCGGCCGCAGGACGTGCCCGTCAGATATTGCTACAGTTTTTTTAATAAAGCATATACATGTGTACATATTACGCGTCGTTAAACCCCATTGGATTTGTCAATAACACAGCACTACACATCATTAGTATGACCAAAGAGTAATAGTTTTACAATGCAAACACAAGACATAACCCATTTTGTAGAAATAATATTTGATCTCCCTACCCTCTCATACATCAAAGCTTATACTTATAAACATCGACTCCGAGTGGACGCTTCACCCGTGCAAGCTGGTTTTGTTGCTTAGGTATATAGGTTGGTAGGTCTTCAAACTTCCTACATACACACATACACATATCACGCCTATTATCCCTTGCGGGGTAGGCAGAGCGTAAACAGCTGCAAAAACGGACATTTATGCCACGTCTGACATATATTTGAGGCATATTCGGAAAATTGTGTATCACCATAGTGACAGGTTGTCAGCCCATCGCTTAAAATTGCAATACACACCCTCAAGTCCCTTAGTCGACTCCCACGGGAAAGAAATGGGGTGATGCTATTCTAAGCCGGCATCACACGGCAAGTAACTTCCTGCTTTAATACTTTGCACATTTTTGAGTTTGTCACTTTATTCACCTAACTCCATTAACCTAATTTTAGCATCTATCAAACCGAAACTAGAAAACATGTCAACAAAAAATAAAGACCTAGTCAAAGCATTCGCATGATTTTGATAGCTGTTAAAATTGGCTTATTAGAGCGACGCATGTGTCATTAGCTGCGTCTAGGCCTTTAAAATACAGAGATGAACAGGTCTAAGCAAAGTAGCAATGATGCAATCAATGTTGCAATTACGTCACAGACACTAAACTAATTTCCATCATCATCGTTTGACTCTATCGGTCTTATTACAAAAAAGTTAGTCTTGGTTTAAGCATTTTGACAGCGTCAAATCGTACAGAATAATATTTAAAACACTGCCTAAAATCGCGTCTAACTTTTTTGTTATAACACGGTATTAGTCCACTACAAGACATAGAACGATAGTATAAGTTGGACGACTCGGTGTCCCACACGAAAAGAAAATAAGAAGAAGATTAGTAGCTTAAAATATCAATTGCATAAAGTATTTTTTTTAACAATCTTCTGTGCCCGGATTCTCTTATTTTTTTACCTTTACAATGCCAGCGACACTCAACTGTCATTTTATTGTCACCGTGATGCCTTATACTTAAAACTGTTAGCAGAATACGAAACGCCCAAAACCATGCCACCAACACGCGTTCTACATACTACCAAAACGGTTTTCATTAAGCAGACTTCGGGCCCTGATCTCTCGATTTAAGCACGTCTGCCAATTAGCCTTGAATGTTTAGCAATAGCAGCACTCACCTTAAGTGCAGAGAACAATAAAGGAATAAGAACACTCCTGGCAACATACTATCGGATTTTAATCCAACTATAAAACCCAAAGGATTTAACTGGCCGCAAAAAGATTGGTGCCAGCTTAATAGGCTACTTACTGGCCATGGAAGATGTGGTGAATTCTCGCACAGATGTGGATGGCGCGACTCACCAGCCTGTGACTGTGGAGCTCCGGTGCAAAGTATGCGGCACGTCATCCCAGATTGCCCACAAAGAAAACTCACCGGGGATTACAAGGATTTGTTCAGCCTTGAAGATAACGCAGTCCATTGGGTGAAGAACTTGAACATACAATTGTAGAACACTGACATTCGCCATACGAATAAATAAATAGCAGTAAATATTTCTTAAAATTTTCAACTTTAATGTAGAAATAAACAAGCCGGATTGATAGAGATTAATAATTAAAACGTTTGCCGGTCTGCTGAACCGGGTTATTTAACTAAATTCAGTTGCTCCTCAATTTTGTTCCCATTTCGCGTCTCAATTTCTTCCTCTTCAATCTCGTCCATTTTCATCAGACGGTTTTAATAAAATTATAATGTCAATTTGATCTATGATCTGGAACATTCGGGATGTTTATACAGAGGAATAATTTATGGAACCTCTTTGTATGGTAATTTTCGTTTGATTGCGGAAGCAAAAGGAAAGGTTTCTTGTTTCATTGTCTTTCAGTTGTGCAGATTTAAAAAAAAAATTGATACCATAAATGAAAATAAGAAATTGTAAAAATTATAGCGTTGGCTGGGGATTGAACCTGGGAGGGTACTTTTACTCTTGTCTACCTCGTCTGTCGTCAGGGCGCGGTAAGATGGTACTCCGCAGGTCCTGGGTTCAATCTCCAACCGATACTATATATATATTTTTCGTTTTTGAAAATAATATAGCTAGCGCTGTGAGTGCAAAGTGAACCATAGGACATCCTAATGAATACCGTCTTCATTTTTTGAAAATAATATAGCCCTGTTAGGACAAATAAACCATATTAGTACATCTAATATATACCGTCTAGATGGACTACCGATGCAGATAGCGGTTAGGACTTATTGATTTCAAGAGAGTCATGATGACAACTCGCACAAGTTAAGTCATCTTCGATAAGCCAGCATAGCATGGTCTGCTAAATAAAAATCGTTTCAGAGTTGTATCATGGCATGGTATCATAATGGCCTGTTATTGGGACAGTTTTGGTCATTTCGTATTCTGCTTACAGTTTGTAGTATAAAAAATCACAAAAGGCATTATAATGCCAATTGACAATTGATGACATTACAACGACTACAAAGTAAGAGAATCGGTGCCTTCGTCTTGGGCAATCTTAAAGTTGCATATATCTTTAAGTTGAACTATAGAGTACCTAGCGAAGTACGTAAGTCGAATAGACCATTTCCATAATATTCTTAATTCATGGCTTTTTACATTTTCTAATTTCGACAGCCTGAACCATAGAAAATAGATAATAAATTAGCGAGTGGTCCAATGACAGAAGTTGAAAGTCCAGCGCTGCTGCCCATGCGGTCATGTACTGGTCTCCCTAAATACAGAAATCCCTAATTTGTGTTCATGTACTGACCTCCCTAATTTGTGGTCATGTACTAGTCATCTTAACTTGTAGTCATGTACTAGTATCCCTAATATGTGGTCATATTGTTAATGATGTGCCGAAAGGAAATTCAAACCACCTATAGTACCTACTTGCTAAGTATCCTGTTTGTTATTATTATATAAAATATTTATATTTTTAAATTACTATTATCATATGTTTGTAATATGTAAATCAAATAATTTAGTTAAACTAGATTTTAGGGTAAATGACATCGAAAGAAGGGTGAATGCCGGCAACATGGTGAATGGAGCGTTGCACACTTTTATGAACAGCCATAAAGTTTCTGATAAGGCCCGTATGGCTGTGCATAGAGGGGTGTTAGTTCCGACACTTATGTATGGGAGTGAAAGTTGGGTGTGGCAGAAAAAGCATGAAAGTAGAATAAATGCAGTACAAATGAGAGCGTTAAGAAGTATGATTGACGTAAAATTGAGTGACAGGATAAGGAATAGCGTGATAAGGGAACGTTGTGGTATAAAAGAAGACGTAGTGACTGGTGTAGAAAAGGGTATGCTTAGGTGGTTTGGTCATGTAGTGAGGATGAATGAAAGAAGATTAACAAAACAGGTGTATTTGGCAAAAGACAGGCCGTTGTCTGTCACGCGTCATATTATGACACGAGTGAAGAGGTTTCATCGAACGATGTTTTTTAATATAAATTTTACTACATCACCACTTGTGACACTTTAAATGAACGAATGATGGAATAAACTACACTATTCAAGCAAAATTTGCTAGGTTTCAAACTAAAAAGAGTAAAATAAAAAAGTTTCAAAGTGAGTGTTCATCACAGTGAAATTGCAGCTCATCGTGTGTGTACTTGTTTTTTAATGTTCTAGTTTATGTTTATGCATTATTTCTTCATATTATGTAAGCTTTAATTCATATAATTATATAAAAAATGAAACTTGAAGATAAATCTTTTATTTACTCCAATAACTGCCAATAACTTAAAAAACACTTTCTAACAATTTGCGTGACTATATTGAAGTAGTATTTAAATCACATTCGCCGAAAATGATTAAATCGAATGGGAAATTTAACCAGGATTCCAAAAGTATATAACATGTCTTATAAATAATAACATGAATTGTAATATAAACAAAAAACTGCACATGCAACTGCAATTACAATTTGCAAAATAATGGCTGACAAACAAGCGAATTTCGCCGCCAGGTGAGTGACACTTGAGGGGTTATTCGTTCACCCTAATCCGCCCCTGTGGTACGGGTACGAAAGTGCGGGCTTTACGTTTAACTTTTCGAGGCTTGATCCTCCCGTTCCGTGTACTACTTACCAACTTACCGCACCTACGTACTTATCTACATCGTAGATATAGCATTAATACATACCTACATCAGCTTATTGCATGCCGTGTGATGCCGGCTTAGAATAGCATGACCCCATTTCTTACCCATGGGTGTCGTAAGAGCTGACTAGGGGACACGAGGGTGTGTATTGCAATTTTAGGCGATGGGCTGACAACCTGTCACTATTGTGATACACAGTTATCTGATTCCCTCAAATATTTGTCAGACGTGGTGTTAATATCCGTTTTACGGACGTTAACGCTCTGCCTACCCCGTAAGGGATAAAGGCGTGATTTATGTATGTATGTATGTTATTGCAGTCCACTGCTGGACGTAGACCTCCCCCAGGGTACGGCATAGGGCACGATCTCTCGTTTTCGCCATCCAGTCGCTACCAGCCGCCTTTTTTAAGTCATCGGTTCATCTGGCCGGAGGTCGTCCAACGCTACGCTTGCCGAGGCGTGGCCGCTACTCAAGAATTACCCTAAAAATTACCAACCTTACACTGATGACGATGACTGAAATCTGCCAGGATCAAATGCTCTGCAGTTTGGCGGTTTCTTAGTTGAACCTGGCAACCAGTTTGTTTGAAATAATTAATCATTTTATTCTGATGTAATGTAATCACCCCGTGTGATGCTGGCTTAGAATAGCATCACCCCATTTCTTGCCCATGGGGGTCGTAAGAAGCGACTAAGGGACTCAAGGGTATGTATTGCAATTTTAGGCGATGGGCTGACAACCTGTCTCTATTGTGATACACAGTTATCTGATTCCCTCAAACTTTTGTCAGACGTGGTGTTAATATCCGTTTTACGGACGTTAACGCTCTGCCTACCCCGTTTGGGATTAAAGGCGTGATATGTGTATGTATATTTGTAATGTAATGATTTTGACATTATATCAGTACTTTTCTTTTGGTCTTTTGTTTATTTTTATTATATTACTATTATAATTTATTATAAGATTGATCGTTTTTACGCTCCAGTATCCCTCAAACCACTTCCTTCGCTCTCTATTTGTCTACAATGGCCTTTAGTAGGGTCTTTGATTGCGGACTAAACAGTTTGTATTCGATTCACGAGAGTTTACTTCGGAACTTGTCTCGTGATCACTTAGTGACGAGATTGATCAACTATGTTGTAACTTATGCAGTTACGCTGATCGCGTAGCAATTGTCTACAAGATTCTAATTCGTAGCTCTACAAAATAGTAAAAGCTTTTACTGTTATAGTGCAACTGACATTGCTTACAATTTGGACACGTAACATACGAAATTGTGTCTAAACCACCCGATGAAATCCGTCCGTATGAAAGACGGTTCCGTACTTTTGAGGGCACGTTAAGCCCTCGGTCCTGGCTGTTGTCTGGGATTTGTACTTAACCCGTCAGAAGCCTAACAGACATCTTATAGGCGATTCAGAAACTGTCACTAGGATTCATGTGGTTATTCGTAGACTGTGTCTTACATGATATCAGAGAAAAGTTGACGGCCGATGTGGCGCAGTGGTAGTGCGACTGCCTGCGGCGCAAAGGCTACGGGTTTGAATCCCGGTGGGGCAATCACAAAGTTGTTGTTTATCTCTTTGTGAATTTCTTCCTAGTCGTGTTAGGACATTTCAGACTGCACCACCTGATTGTCCGTCGATCCTGCTGTCTATGTTTATTAAGACGGCGGTCATTACACAACCATGTCAGAGGGCTACTATTAGTAGCAGGCGGTTGATAAACTCTGGCACCAGGGTTCATCGGGTCGTTGGACGACTCGGTGTCCCACACTAAAAGAAAGAAGAGTAAAGTATATCCACAAAGCCTGAAAAGGGCTGATATCTCTCTGTAGGCCGGATTTCCAGCAATTTTGAAAAGAATGGGTGGAACAAAGGGTGAGTAAAAACGCACGCAATACGCAGCTCACGCAATGTGCGTTTTAATCTCGAGGCGCCGAGAACGAGAGAACACAGGGAAAGGAAGCGTTGGGGTGAACAGAGGTGAACCTTTAAGCTGTGTTGACGGGACCAGCGGCAGCGGCAGCGAAAATCTTTATCAAAAAATATAAAATATTTCATCTTTACACCCACAACCCGGCGTAGCAGGCAGGCATACTATCCACTACGCCATCGGCCCAGGCGTCATTTCAGTAAAAACTACAAAAAAAAACGTAAAAAACTTGACAATCTAATATATCTCAAACTATGCGAGAAACATTAAATCAATGTTTCATGAAAATCCGTCGCGTAGTGTTTGCGTGATGCGTGCACAAACATGTATGTATGTATGTATGTAATAACTAATTTGCACCAAATAAAAAATAAAAAACAGAAACGGTAAGGCACAAAAGCGGAATTATCCCATTAAGGGATCTCTCCCAGTCAACCTTTGAGAAATCCAGAGGACATGGTGTGCGCAGGTAAACTATGGTAACACATAGACAAATATACGAAAAGTTCAGAAATTTGTGATTGCATAGCATTGTGAATTCAATTTTCTTTCGTTTGACAGACGCTTGCTTATGGTGCGTTAAAAACTACGCAGCGACGCACGATAAGTGTTTAATAAAATATGGTATTAATCTTAGAATATTTTTTTATTACACGAAAACTTGGAACACTTAACATATTTTTGTACATACTTATTTCCTTATGATTACCGAGAATGATGGCTTACTTAACAAAATTCAATTGTCCTTAATAACTACATTTTAACACACAAGAAATATTTAATTTGGTTAACACAAATAATTAACAGTGTTGAATAGATATTTACCGGTCTCCATATTATATTATTATTATGCTAATAGATCAACCGTTACATTACAAAAGATATAACTAGGCGAGTTAAACGTATATACCTACAAACTACCTAAACTCACTACCTGCGTCTGTGTTTCCAAACGCACATAACCCTAATCTCTTCAAAGTAAGAGTGAACAGGCTTCTTCTGGGTGAGCTCGCTCCATCTTTGAATCTGTCTCTGTCCTATGACCTAGACTAGAGTCAAGAGCAAGCCCATCCTTAATAAAAAAAATAACTATAATCACACAAGCTGTTGGCGTCTTATATTAAGTGGTAATATTTCTTGTTGAGTGACATTTCTTCTCTTCTGTATGTAAGACTTCCATTGAAGCCTGCTGGCTTTGTTGCAGAGCAAAACTATAGTCAGAGGCACTAACCTTAGATAAAAGATGACTTTTAGAACAAGGCATATCATATCTTGAATTTCATTAGGATTTTCAATAAAGGTAAAAAAATAGTTGTACGTCAATTTGATTTTAATTATGTGTTCTATTGCGGCTGTCACTTGACAAGTCACTCCTACTCCAATCAATGATATCACATGGTTCCAACTCCTGTTCGACATACGAGTATTTACACAACAGCAAGACATTACTCTAACGCATATTATTATAAACAAAACAATATTCAAACAAATCACTCCTAATAACACTAAAACTAAAACTGCTAAAAATAAATTTGCATATGCAATAAAAGATGTACTTATATTTTGGAGAGAGAAGTATAGGTGGACTATTCCAATACTAGATATACTTAGAAACGCGAACAGTCCATAACTGAATGCGGTTGCAATAGTTTTCTCATAGCTTATCTTCGGTTGGAGCTTCACCAGCTTTAAATAAGCCACTATCGATGAGCACACTGACCAACAAAATGATATAACTAAGCACAAGAAGTACGGTATATATAGATACCACCTGTAGATATGAAACCATTTGTATGGTACCTGTGGGTGGAGAAAGAAAGCTAAAGTTCCAAATATGACTTCGTTAAGACACACGTAGGTTTGAAGTGTCCTCCATTTCGGTAGAAGTTTCCACGCCGTCAGTAGCGCCACCGTACACAGCAGGGATGCAACAGCTCCCAATTCACCGATCCAATCTTCGCGAAGTTCAGCTTGTACCACCGCATAAGACAAGCCCGCGAAATCTATATTACTCATCTTTTTAATTTTCTCTGTGGACTGTTCTAGGGCTCTTTACAAAATAGTGAACAGGTTTTTATAAAATAAAAATATTAATATGTAGGTGCGATACTCAATATAGTTTACTTATCACATAAATCGAAGTCATAAATTATTTGATATCATTAAAAATAATTGCATATCATATTATAATATTAAATAGGAGCGTATTTAAATAACCACAATTTTTTATCTTGTTAATGTAATAATGAGTACCTAAATATTTTGTACTAAATATTAATCTTACGGGGTCATTAAATTATAACCACTATACTAATTAGGTCTGCGTTAAAGCTTTCCGAATTCACTTGGTACATATTTTATAACTAGAGATCCGCCCTGGTGTCTTACTTGCTTCTTCTTTTTGTATGGGTCACCGAGTCGTCCAAAACCCCGATGAACCCTCGTGTCAGTTTTTCAACCGCCACCTTCTACAAGTAGGCCTCTGAGATGATTGTGTGGTGATTGCCGTCTAAGTAATCATAGACAGCAACCGGGCCCGAAGGCTTAACGTGCCCTCGGATGCACGGAACCATATATTTTTTCGGACAATCAGGTGATGCAGCCTGCAATATCCTAACCAGACTGGAAACAAATTAACAGAGTAATAAATATCAACTTTTGTGATTGCCCCATCGAGAATCGAACCCGGAACCTTTGCGTCGCAGGCAGTCGCACTACCACTGCGCCACATTGGCCGTCGACCTCGTGGTGCGACTAATAGTCTAGCGGGAGACCAATATATATTAAAAATTGTTGTTCAACTGCTTAAGTTACACCATGTATATAAGGTCCTATAATTCAGCTGGCCAGTTGTACTGTGCTTCTTGCAACCGTGTCTTCAAGACGAATTTAAGTTCGGTTTCGCCGGCCACATTAGATCACACCGGAATAAAGACCCAATTTCATAATATATAGGAGTCGCCGTCACCGGACACGGTTTGGACGACATGATGATATAAGGTCCTAATAAATTCAATGCAAATATTTTTGAGGTTGAGTTCTACTTATAAAACTGAACAACTTTTCACAATAAATAGGCCGAATTATGAAAAAAATTACCCTCTCATTGACACATTCTTTTTCATTTAGTATTAAAGGTGAAACAAGTTGTTCAGTCAGTTTAATAAGTAGAACTCACCCTAAAATATTTGTATTTACGGTTTAATATCGAAACTGTCTAACCAAGCCTAGTCTTGACTGTACCTTATATTATATCAAGTTGAATCTACTGACACGTGTGATGCCTTAGAATAGCATCACCCCATTTCTTTCCATCGGGAGTCCTAAGAGGCGACTATGGGACTCGAGGGTGTACTGTATAGCAATTTTAGGCGATGGGCTGACAACCTGTCACTATGCACAATTTTGAATGACCCTCAAATATTTGTCAAACGTGGCGTAAATGTCCGTTTATTACGGCTGCTTGCGCTCTGCCTACCCCGCAAGGGGTTATAGGCGTGATATGTGTATGTATGTATGTATGTATGTATGTATTAACCACTTCGCTCAGGTCGAATTTTGCAACAATAGATTTGTATTGTACTTCAAGGACACATGTGTGCTGTTACGAGCGGAGTAGTCTACTGACAACTATAGACGCAATACCTCATCGTATGTAGACTATAATCACAGTATAATTAATAGTACTAGCGTACAGTATGGTCACTCCCTGCCTCCCCCTACAAGCGCCGCCCACCCGCGCTCGGAGGACGCTCAGACACCGGCTAAGCAAGGACGCGACGACGAAGGTCATTTCATACTGCCGCACATTGCATTCCCGATTCGCGAACGCAAAATGGCAGCAACCCTGACATGTTGTCTCACACACACAAGTATGGTCCGCGTTCACCTACGCGAGCTTAGACTGTGTGCGTAGCAACGCATTTGATTCATACATTTGAGCGCCAGTGTCCGAGGTGTGCTATAATGCTATTTCAGACCACAATGGCGACCTTGCGGCCAGCCAAGATTTACTGTAAATGGACTATTGTTGGCAATTTCTTATTACAGACACAATGTAGAAACTGGCGTCTATAAAATAATATAATCCCCATATAATATATTAATTTAACGGTTTATTGAAAGACTGAAACTGACTGGCCCGATGGTGTAGTGTATAGTATCCCTGCCTGCTATGCCGAGGGTCGAGGGTTCGATCCCCACACAGCACAAGTATTTGTAAGTTACTTTTCAAATATTTGTGTTGGGTCTGGGTGTACTCAATGTATTTATTAACACAAAAAAGTATTAATGTATTATATCGGCTATCTAGTTTCCATAGTACAAGCTTTGCTTAGTTTGGGGCTAGATGGCGCTGTGTGAAATGTCCAAGATATTTATTTATTTAATCATTATTTATAAATATAAGTTGACATGAGTGAAGGAAGCTGAGGTATTAGGATAGGGCATGCGTGGGTAATTTTTATATGTACCTTGGTTATGTCTTAAGTAAAGTAGGTACAATAGTGTTATCTAGGGTGAAATTTTACTAGTGACCGATAGCGAGATCTCAAGACGGGCTCGTGATAAGGAACAACTTTGCCTAAGGAACATAGGTTGAAATATGATAAAAATATTTTGTGGTTCCATAGTACTTAACTCAAATTCGCTTATCGACCATTTTGTAATGAAGACCAATTTTTCTTTCGTGTTACGAACTATGTTCCTTGGAGAAAGTTCTTCCTTATCAGCAGCCCGTCTTGAGTTTTCGCTATCGTTTACTAGTGAAATTTCACCCTATACGGCCGATGTGGCGCAGTGGTAGTGCGACTGCCTGCGACGCAAAGGTTCCGGGTTCGATTCTCGGCGGGACACTCATAAAGTAGATATTTATTACTTTGTGAATTTGTTCCTGGTCTGGTTAGGACATTGCAGGGTGAACCAACTGATTGTCCGAAAAGAAATGGTTCCGTGCTTCGGAGAGCACGTTAATCCGTCGGTCCCGGTTGCTGTCTATGATTACTTAGACGGCGGTCGTTACACAACCATGTCTGAGGCCTACCACTAGTAGTCGGCGGTCGAAAAACTCTGACACCAGGGTTCATCGGGTCGTTGACGATTCGGTTTCCCACACGAAAAGAAGAAGAAGACCCTATATGGCTTGATTCAAGGTGTTGACAATTTTTTTCTTTGAATGAAAGCGCTGCGTCCGCAGGATATATTTACAATGGCGTGGAAACCTTGATGGTTCGGATGTTAATGACTATGACTTCCTATAGATTGTTTCAACACCGCTGCGTAGAAACTTTGGTAACTTATAAATATAATATTTTCTTGAGTTTGCACAACTATTCTGCTTCACAAGAAAACAATTTTAAATGGATTTGAGTTGTGTTTATTTTAGACTAGCAGCCCGCCCAGCGGTTTCACCCGCCGCTAACAATTTCCCCCCGGGAATAAGACAGTTTAATATAGCCTATGTTCATCAGGGATAATGTAGGATACTAAAAATCTTGACTTCAATTTGAAACAAATATCGTTTTCAGATGGTGGTGGCGTAAAGTTACATGCCGTGTGATTAACTTGGCCACTCTGGCCAGCCCCATGGCAGTGCCTTTATTTTATTTTTTTTATCCCGCCTGAGCCGGTTTTCTATTAGGTCATAACAAAATTGTAATAAAAAATAAAATGTGTGATAGAAATTTATTTTTTTAGAATGACGGTTCATGACGTCAATAAGTGATAATACTATCCTAGATTGAATAAAGAATTTCAATTTCAATAAACCGTAAAATATTTTTTTTAATCGGTCCAGTAGTTTCGGAGCCTATTCAATTCAAACAAACAATGAAAAAAATCCTGTTTCTAATATTAGTGTAGATTATATTATTATTATTTTAGTGTGATGCCGGCTTAGAATAGCATCACCCGTATTCTTTCCCGTGGGACTCGTAGAAGGCGACAAAGGGACTTGAGGGTGTGTATTGCAATTTTAGGCGATGGGCTGACAACCTGTCACTATGGCGATACACAATTTTCTGAATGACCCTCAAACATATGTCAAACGTGGCGTAAATGTCCGTTTTTGCGGCCGTTTACGCTCTGCCTACCCCGCAAGGGATAATAGGCGTGATATGTGTATGTATGTATTATTTTGGTGTAGATTTTATTAATGCATTATTTAATGGTTTTTGTACCGAGCAAGGGACAGCCCTTCGAATACTGAAAGGGTGCATGAAACATGAAACTGGACAACTTTCCCCTAGAAACATATGACAGGAAACGCCAAAAAAATTACCTTCCATACAAAATCACAATCAGCTGACTGCATTCACTATGGGAAGACAGTTTTTTTACGTCTCTGAAATATGTTCCTAGGGGAAAGTTGTTCAGTTTCATGGTCTGCCTGTACCCAATCAGTATTCGGAGGGCTATCCCTGACACCCTTTAATACAGTAATGATTAAATGTAATCATTACACTGGTACGAATAATGTAGCGTAGTTTGTACATTTTTAAATGAAAAAGTAGTTATTGTGGCATAACTGTAATAGTAAAACATATGGTATCGCGGATATTATTATAGATATTGATGTCCTCTATAAAACTGTAGTACATCACTTTGCTCTATTGTCAATAATTTCCACAGCGTACGCGATATAAGATATTTTTTAGGTACATTTTTCACACGTTGGGTTACATTATCGAAATTTTCACGCGGATCCCTATTTTTTTCTCGTATAAAACATAGCCTATGTTCATCAGGAACAATGTAGGATTCTAATGGTAAAAGATTTTTTAAAATCGGTCCAGTAGTTTCGGAGCCTATTCGATGCAAACAAACAAACAAACATTCAAACAAACAAACAATCAAATCTTTCTTCTTTATAATATTAGTGTAGATTTTATAATTCCTACGTTTCGAGCTCTTTACAAAGCGCGTGGTCATGTATGACATTATTTAGAATTTAAATTATCTTTGTTCTACCGCCATCTATTTTTAATTGTTGAGCGCAACATCCCAGTTCCACTTAGAATGCTACAACCGTATATTGTGTAGTAGGTCTTGGATCTGGTTCTTCCGAGCCCTACCCAAGTTGATGAGATTCCCCATCCAGTATATCTCTGTTAAAATTCGGATGTTTTTGGATTTTTATGGCTTCCCTTACCTTCCTAGGAATGAATCTCTTCAATCTCGCTAGGATTGCAGCCTTATCAAACCTGACATAATGGTTTAAATAATACCTACATAGAAATATCACGAACATATTATGAATTCTGTTGTGTAGAACTTTCTACAATAAAAACAGCTAGGTATTACTTCAGTACAACCAAACCAGGAAAAGCCGTGATAAATAGGTGTTTCAATGAGGAGCGATGATCCACTATCCACCTCTGAACAAAACATGACACCACACGACACTTTGCTACATAATGGAGTGCCATTTCTAATCGCATTCGTCTTGTGTCACCCGCCCGCTTCAGTGGGTAAACAAGGTTATGAATTACAGGCTAATGTTGGTACACAAGTAAAATTGTTACGGAAAGTAACTGACATATTAATTCTTGTGTTGGAAGTGTTTGTATCATACGCCAAGAAAAAGCGATACTTTTTTTCATCCTTCTTATAATGGTGCGTAGAGGAAAATTACGTAACCTCCTGGTGCGGTGTATGCAGAAATGACAAGCATACGAAACCCCTTAAAACAAAATCAATACGGCATCACAATGAAGAGAGTTACTAAGCGAGGCGAGCAGGAAATAATAAGGTAGGGACTTTTTAAATGGACTCGTTCGTCGTCGTAGAAGTTTCTGTAATGGTTCTTCAATAAAGTATTAATTTAGCAACTGTCGAGTAGATTGAAAAGTCGACGGCGAGTCTGTAACGAACGAGCCACGAAGGGTAAAGGGGGGCAGAAAATCACTATTGCCCGTCTGCGGGTAACAATAAACGTTTATTGAGTCCTGAAATAGAACCGGGCCATTCGTATGTTCCCTATATTTTTTTACACTCCAAGACGATTCCATAAATTCTTTTTTTATTTTTATTAATGATGGGTTTGCTCTTGACTCTAGTCTAGGACAGAGACAGGGTCTAAGATGGAGCGAGCTCACCCAGAAAAAGCCTGAAGCCAATTCTTATTGATTTTAAAGTCATGGCGCCTGTATGCGCCAGAAGATGTACCTATTAATTCTCAACACATGCCCTAGGGGGCGCTCAAGACAAGATTGCATAAACACAATATACCTGAAACGCGCAAGCAAAATGTTCACAGTGCTTTGCATTCATACATACATACAGCATTTGAAGATTGAAAAGAAGAAATTTATAAAACAACACCACCACCCATTTAAAGAGTTATTGCATACATATTGAAGACCAAAATTTTAAACACTTCACGTGTTAAGTACTCAATTTAAGAAGTACCTAAAGTACACAAAATTAGAAAACTTTAATTTTAGAAACCTATTAAGAGTTTTTGATAAATTACATCGTCTTTAATGTTTTATTTTTGCCATAGAATACACTTCCGAATTGCATTGTCTAGTATAAAGATTCGACCTACATCGTATACATATATACATCAGCCTATTGCAGTATACAGCTGGACGTAGGCCTTCCCCAGGGCAGACCTACATCGAAACGAAATAAACTTATTTTATTTCATTTTGTCTTTACTAATGTTTTATTTTTTGCCTTTTATTTTTCCCATTAAATACTTATGAATCGCATCGTCTGGTATAAAGATCGGACCTACATCTCACGGGCTTGCTGAGCGGCTACTGCGAGGCTGAGCGCTGATAAAGTGAATTAGTCGCCGATTGGGGCTGCACTATTGCTTCCTTCCTCCTCCAGACGTCTGCCGCTCGAATCAATTTCGCAACGGCGCTTTCAAAATTAGTGCCTGCTAGGAAATTGCCTCTCGATAAAAGGCAATTTTTCTAAAGGTTTTTAAGACCCATTATTAGGACATGAAGGAAGGTTTGCTTAGGCATGTTACACAACCATGTCAGAGGCCTTGAGGTAGGCGGTTGAACACCTCTGACACCAGGGTTCATTGGGTCGTTCGTTGACTTGGTGTTCCACACGAAAAGAAGAAGAGGTTTCCACGCAATACGCACGTTTTCTTCTGGTTTAACATGCGCACCGCGACTGCGACGTATCTCTACGCTGCTTACGTCTGTCATTTACTTTCACACACACACACACACACACACATATCGCGCCTATAACCCTTTGCGGGGCAGGCAGAGCGTAAACTGTCGGAAAATGGAAATTTACGCCACGTTTGACAAATATTTGAGAGTCATTCGGAAAATTGTGTATCGCCATACTTACAGGTTATCAGGCCATCACCGAAAATTGCAATACACACCCTCAAGTCCCTTAGTCGCTTCTTACGACATCCACGGGAAACAAATGGGGTGATGTTATTCTAAACCTGCATCACACGTCATTTACTTTCAGTTATTTATTTACGAAAAAAAGACAGCAATTATGTTGTCAGCAAATTTGTTTTGCGGACAACATAAAACTGAGAATGGACAACAATTTTCGCTAGCTGATAATGAGGATGAAAGTAGCGTTTACAATTTATAAACTGTCAAATGACTTGACAGACGCATTTTTAAACGCACCGCAGCCGTATTTTTATGAGAATAAGATCGAAATTTGCAATTTCTCTACGTCTGACAGACGCATGATTACGGTGCGTTATATATACGCAGCGACGGATGGCAAGTGAGAAATCCGCCTACCTCTATAAACGTGCAATTACCCGCATTCGGCGTAATAATGATGACCGCGCCTGCGTCTCAATTCGAGGCAACAGAGGATCCATTTTTAACATTCACCGCGTGAATGTTAAGGGTGAAACTCTTCGTTCCAGGTAGTACCTAAGCAAAAGAGTCACATCAAAGATCTAAAGATTTGAAAATTGAAAATAATAGTTAACGCCAAAAGGTTTGAAACAAAAAAGTAGAAAACATATTAGCTTCGGCCAGGGATTCAACCCGGAACCTGCGGAGCACCGTCCCATCTCTCTGCCACTAAGCTACCGACGCTCCGTCCAAAATGCATCCAAAGTGTCAACCTCTTGATACTCGTCTTGAAGCAACATCTAGTGCAAGTTGTTGTAACGAATACTATGGTTAGTCATTCCCCTTAATTCGGGATATAAATTCTCCTTACTTGCCTTAAATTACTGCTGTCACTTTTCGTCAAATAGGTTTAGAAAAGGATAGGAGATATCTAAGTCCTGTCATTTTTAAACACGTTAATGGTTTTTTTTGCCTTTTCTAGTTAATGTAGTCGCCATTGTTTTAATTGTCGCCTTATTTTGACAGATAACACGAATTTGGCATGAAATTATAAGACGTGACACGACTAAAATATCTCCTATACTTTTCTAAACCTGTTTGCGGAAAGTGACAGCACTAATTTAAGGCAAGCAAGAAGAATTTATATCCCGAATTTAGGCCATTGTTACAAAAAAAAACGGATGTAAGAGTTGTTGAAAGGCAACCACATCACCAGATGCAACCGGTGTGGCGCATGGCGTAGCGGTAGTGCATCTGAGTGCAAGTTTAGGTCTCAAATTAGGTTTCCTGCGTCGGTGTTTTTATGCGTGTTTCTTTCTGTGTCCGTTGTACCCTGCAGATGATTCTAGTGCCACAAATTATGTATTTATTGGCGGTTTCTATTTTGTACAGTGTAGCAATGATGAGATTTTGCTATCGGTCACTAGTAAAATTTCACCTTATTTGTCATAATATTGTTAATATTACGCCTTTATCCCTTGCGGGGCAGGCAGACATAAACGGCCATAAATACGGTCACTTACGCCACGTCCGACAAACAGTTGACGGTCATTTAGATAATTATGTATCACTATAGTGACAGGATATCAGCCTTTCGCCTAAAATTGCAAAACACATGAAATCCACGAGTCCCTTAAGGGCGGGGCACACCGGCTCCGTATCCAGCTCTCGTCCGTAGTCACGCACGAACTGATGACGTTGTAATGTATGGGACTGTATCAGATACGGCACACCGCTTGCGTGCAGCACGGAACGGATACGCAACGCAAGCGGTGTGCCGTATCTCATACAATCCTATACATTACAACGTCATCAGTTCGTGCGTGACTACGGACGAGAGCTGGATACGGAACGCATACGGAGCCGGTCTGCCCCGCCCTTTAGTCGCCTCATACGACACGTTACGTTGTGTGTATCTATGGAGACTACAAGATAATCGCCTCAATTTCCGTTAATTTTAATGATTCTGTCATTTGCGACAGCAAGTGGTGCCAAAAATAGACCTCCAGCGCGCAATGAATTTGCTAATAATTAATCCACAGGCGTTTTGCGCTATATTCGAGCCGTTTTGCTTATTAATGCGGCCATTAAAAGTTTTATGCATTCCTCTCTCTATTATTGCGGGAGTTCCACTGTTTTCTGCGAATCTATGGAGGGGAAGTGGAAAATTAACCGTGTAAATAAAAAAAATAGACGCGCATTTAAACGCTGTACTTATTTTTTTTTCATACGATTTCTCGTTGTAAAACGACTTAGATACTGTTTTTTTTTTTGGAATAACACCATAACGGTCCCATTGAAAAAGAAAGTAATATGTGATTTAAGCTTTTTGGCAGCGTGAAATCGTATAGAAAAATATTTTTGACATTACCTACTTCTTCTTCTTCCTTTCGTGTTGGTCACCGAGTCGTCCAACAACCCGATGATCCCTGGTGTCAGAGTAGTAAGCGTCTGTCATGGTTGAGTATCGACCGCCGTCAAAGTTTTCCTTCTACGTGATATGTAAACTTTTCAAACATGATTTCAGTTTAATCTGAAATAGCTTAAATTTCGATTATCACACTTCGATAAACAGTTCATTGCTCAAATTCCATTATATCAAACACAAATGCCGAATCAAGTGCTCAATTTTAGGCGTTCGAACGCAGTTCCACAACACATCTACCTCCTGTCAATTGACATCAATTGACAGACGCATGCGTAAACGCACCGTAGCCGTATTTGTATCGGAAATAAGATCAAAATCCGCACTATCCTTTCTTCTGACAGACGTATGCGTTACGATGCGTTATAATACGCAGTGACGGACGACAAGTGGGAAAACCGTCTAAAGCTAACTTAAGTATTATGTTTTTAGGATAGATACCTACTTTTTGTTGTACGTAAGTTACTTGGTTTAATACCTCTAGTTTTTTTAATTTCCTAATATTTTTAATGTCAGTATAACCTCTTAAAGGGTGTCCTTTAAAAGGGTTGTTACGTTTAAGGGGTCATCTTAAATTAGTTTTTAATACAACTTATTTAAAAACAAATAAATGTTATGGAGAGGTCAATATAAAATAGTTTCTAACACAGTTTATACGAAAAACAAATCATGATCCCTGATGGGTAGGTTGACATGCTGCAGATCGAATAAAACCCAATTTTAGCAAACAATCAAGTGTTGATGAGCATTGCCGCAAATGTCCGCGACAAAACGAGGTGGAGGCAGGCAATCGCGTTAGCCCGGGATAACCCGAGATAGCCCGAGATAGCCCGGGATAGCCCGGTTGGTCAATCTAGAGCCCCAATATCTTGTCGGGTACAGAGTCCGGCCCGATGATCAGAACACCGGTGACAGAGTTTATAAACACGAATCTACGGCTTCACATTTACACCAATATGCGGGCTTCTTCTTTTCGAGTCTATGGCAGACAACCAATACAGCTGTTGTGCCTAAAAAGGAGCGACGTCGATGGCATTTTAGTTGACTTTATATAGGTCTTTCTGTGTGCAAGCAGCAGGTCAGGTAGGGCATAAGACGTGGCATAGATTGACAGGCGCCACACTGTCTTACACTTATATAAAAGTTATAAAGACATACACGGTCGCAACACACGAAATGCGGGAAATCTTGTACCTATCAAAAGCGAGTGTGCAACAAGTTACCGCAAGATGTCACTGACGCGCCAAGTGTGACTAGTTTTAGAATTTATATAGAATTATTAATGTAATCATAGTAGTAATTATTTAATACCCTTAATTAAAGATGTACAATGACTTGTAAATTTATATTTTGAGCAATAAAAATTATATGATATGATATGTCATCTTGAGTGATGCCCCACCTCCTTATGAGCTCCTTACACCTGCCAACACCCGACCGGAGTCAGCGAGCCAGGGAAGGTTGTGACCAGTAGACATGTTTCAAGTTTCAAGTTTATTTATTTCAGAACAATTTACATTGTATAGAAAAAAACATTAAAATATAAAATACATGACAAAATTGTATTGGCAGAATCCTTACATTATCCCGAGTGTCATAGGCTAGGCTTTATCTCAGAAAGCAGTCCTGTTTTTAAATTTTTCTATTTATTATGCTTGTTGGACTTAGTGTCCCACTTACACGATAATAAAGCAGTCTAGAGTAGGCCTGCGCTGAGGTCACGAGCAATGCAACGCGCGGTGGCCCGTCTCATTCCATTACATCGAGAACGTTCTAGATCCCAGCTGAGCGCGCGCATGCCGCAGGGGTAACGCGATTGTTCGTCCCACCGAGCAGATTGTCTATCAGCCGTGGATTCCAGTTTCAGTGCTCTATTAAGCTGAGTATGGGCTCTCGATTTTGATTTGCTGTAACAGTGTAGCTTCCTAAACCAGTAATGGACGAGCGCAATCCTGCGGCGAGAAAACACGCCATGTAGCTCAGTGCCTTATTTTGTTCCGTCGGGGTTCTCGAAGAGCCAGTCAATCGACCCCTGTGTCCATATTTTCGTCTGTATGCCCCAAAATAAGTTTGTTAGTTTTGTAATGAGTATAGATTGTATGCTAATATGGGGTGGAATTACACTAGTGACCGATACTCTTTCTCTTTTCGTCAACGACCCAATGAACCTTTTTCAACCGCCGACTACTAGTAGTAGGCCTCTGACATGGTTGTGTAACGACCGCCGTCTAAGTAATCATAGACAGCAACTGGGACCGACGGCTTAACGTGCCCTCCGAAGCACGGAACCATCTCTCTTTTCGGACAATCAGGTGGTTCAGCCTTTAATGTCCTAACCAGACCGGGAACAAATTTACAAAGTGATAAATATCAACTTCATGAGTGTCCCGCCGAGAATCGAACCTGGAACCTTTGCGTCGCAGGCAGTCGCACTACCACTGCGCCACAAGTTACCGATACTGAAATCAGAGGACAGGCTGGTTATAAGGATCAACTTTCTCCAAGGGACAAAAGTCGGCCTCTCCGGCTTTTTATTTTCTTCATTCAGTCAGCTGCGATAGATTTGAACAAACTTTGCTAAAAACGGTATAATAATAGCATGCATATTATGATGATTTCTCAAAGAAATCTGGTTTTCAGAAAACTAGTGTTTTTTATACGCAACTTTTTTTCTGTCTAGTGTTTTTAACACTTACATACATACACACACATACACAAATCACGCCTATATCCCTTACGGGGTAGGCAGAGCGTTAAAGGCCGTAAAACGGGTATTAACACCACGTCTGACAAAAGCTTGAGGGTCAATCAGATTACTGTGTATCACTATAGTGACAGGTTGTCAGCCCATCGCCTAAAATTGCAATACACATCCCTCGAGCCCCTTAGTCGGTTATTATGACACCCAAGGGTAAGAAATGGGGTGATGCTATTCTAAGCCGGCATCACACGGCGTAAGTGTTTTTTAATATCCTTTTTATTCTGTTTCTAACTTTTGTTGCTACGTCGTTTTATTTTTTGTTGTATTCAGTTTACTACTGGAAAGGAGGTAGCTTCAGCAATTGCAAAGCTGAGTGCAACATTATTCGATTAACGGAATAGCGAGCAGATTACAGTGGCTTAGCCTCTGTAATAGACATTGTACGCTGTAGGTACGTAGAATGCGACGGCCGATGTGGCGCAGTGGTAGTGCGACTGCCTGCCATGCAAAGGTTCCTGGTTCGTTTCTCGGCGGGACACTCATAAAGTTGATATTTATCACTTTGAGAATTTGTTCCCGGTCTGGTTAGAACATTGCAGGCTGAACCACCTGATTGTCCGAAAAGAGAGATGGTTCCGTACTTCGGAGGGCACGTTAAGCCGTCGGTCCCGGTTGCTGTCTATGATTACTTAGACGGCGGTCGTTACACAACCATGTCAGAGGCCTACTACTAGTAGTCGGCTGTTGAAAAACTCTGACACCAGGGTTCATCGGGTCGTTGACTATTCGGTGTCCCACACAAAGAGAAAAAAAAAAAAGTAGAATGTTGAATAACTACATACATATATCACGCCTGGTTTGGGGTCAGTTTGCATAAAATTTTAAGTCATATTTGTATTCCGCATAATGTTATTTAGTCATAATTATTCAAAGTCATAAAAACAACACGCATAACCCTTGTAACATAAATTTACCGTAACAAGTCATAACGTCCATAAGCATAGATATACGGCCGTATTTTTTCTCCTAGAAAAGCATATTATATTATATCCTATTATTATATTACTTTAAAAGTGATTCCAATTCTATAACTTTCAATGGAGCATGACACATAAACATTATGCCAAACAAATAGTATGACTAAGAATTGTATGCAAACTGAGGTATGCCAAAGTATATAGGGAACTTCAACAATATGCAAAACGATGGTATCCCATCATACCTATATCCCTTGCAAAGAGCGTAAGCAGTCATAAAAACGAACATTCTTCTTCTTTTCGTGTGGGACACCGAGCCCACGAACGACCCAATGAAGATCAATGCCACGTCTGACTAATATTTGTGGGTCAATCAGAACATTCCGTGCTTCGGAGGGCACGTTAAGCCGTCGGTCCCGGTTGCTGTCTATGATTACTTAGATGGTGGTCGTATTCCCAATAAGCTGTCAAACTTTCAATGGAAACTCGCCAAAAAATTCGTTTACCAACATAGGTACGTTCCGTAGTTAAAAGTTGATGAGTTTCATGGTCATCATGCCTGCAAAGTTTTCGGTACACCGTCCCTTACACCCCGTATATACCTCTATAAGTAGGTACTCAACTTTAATTCAAGTGTAGGATATTCCTATATTGCCGTGTGTTACCGGCTTTGCCGTGTGATGCTGGCTTAGAATAGCATCACCCTATTTCTTACCCATGGGTGTCGTAAGAGGCGACTAAGGGATTCGAGGGTTATGTCTATTGCAATTTTAGGCGATGGGCTGACAACCTGTCACTATGGTGATACACAGTTATCTGATTGACTCTCAAACTTTTGTCAGACGTGGTGTTAATTTCCGTTTTACGGCCTTTAACTCTCTGCCTACCCCGTAAGGGATATAAGCGTGATTTATGTATGTATGTATGTATATTCCTCAAGCATTGTTGTCTGGATTGAAATAAAGTTTTTTATGTTCTTTTGCTAAATGA
Source organism: Tuta absoluta (assembly GCA_027580185.1). Taxonomy (NCBI): domain Eukaryota; kingdom Metazoa; phylum Arthropoda; class Insecta; order Lepidoptera; family Gelechiidae; genus Tuta; species Tuta absoluta. The sequence continues at coordinate 744,892 of JAQAHW010000020.1, forward strand.
TAAACATCTTCGCGCTCGTCTGACGTCATAAAACAGATCCCAGTAATACATCATCCCGAAAACAATAAAAGAAATCTCTGAGAAATAAAGCGGGAGTGAGGCAAGATTTGTTTCGCTCCTCCCCAGAGAGTTGTTTTATTTTCATCTGTGATACAAACTCAGATATAAAGTGGAATTGTTTCTTTTAGTTTTCTTTTGGGACACCAAGTCGAGAAACGACCCGATGAACCCTGGTGTCCGATTTTTTCAACCACCTACTATTAGTAGTACGCATCTAACATGTTTTTGTAACGACCGCCGTCTAAGTAATCATAGACAATAACAGGGACCGACGGCTTAACGTGCCCTCCAAAGCACGGAAACATCTCTCTTACAGACAATCAGGTGGTTCAACCTACAATGTCCCAACCAAACTGGGAGCAAAGTGATTTATATTAACTTTGAGAGTTCCCTGGAAATCAAACCGGGGACCTCCGGATCAGACACCAACACAACGGTGAGACCGCTAAGCCACGGGGAATCCGTCAGTAGAATTGTTGACTAGCGCTAACAAAACAAATAAATTTATGCACAATAATTAACACTAAATAAATACTTGGTGCCATCACCAGCATCTCGAAGGACCATTTACCAGATCAACCTATTGTAGGTTACTCTAATAAACGTTTTGAAAAACCAGTCTTTGTGGATGTCACGATAATGCACATTACAAAACCCTTTATTTTTATCTAGGTGCAATAAAGACGTCATTAAAATTTCTCAAATGATTTATTTTACATGAATTACGTATAGCAGATTCCGGGCCGTTTTATCCGTCTTGGCTCTCGGGTGCATTCTTCGCGAGCCAGGATACTGCCAAGCTTCTGTGCCTCATGTGACGCTTTTCAAAGGTTAGCTGGATGCTGGATCGCACATGTGCCGCACTGTATTCCAGTTTTTGTCAGCCAGCAAGCAAATGACAGGAAATTTCGAAGTTCAGAACTGTTTTTCTTAGCAGATTCACAATGAATACGTTAGAATGACAAAAAAATTAACAATCTATATGACAGTCATGCACAGGCTAGGTTAGAAAGTTTGGGCTAAAGAACGTTCTTATTCCATACGTATAAGATTTAGTTTGGCGGTTTGAGTGTGCAACCGGACGTGAGCTTGCTGTACACAATAGTAAAAAGGGTGAATTTCGACCAGTAACCGACAAAACTCAAGACGGGCCGGCGATAAGAAACAACAGTACCTGAAATTGAAATTGAAATTCTTTATTATTGTAGGATAGTATTATCACTTATTGACGTCATGAACCGTCATTGTAAGAAAAAGAAATTTGTATCACAATTTTCTTTTTTTATAACTATTTTGTAATGTCCTAATATAAAACTGGCTCGGGCCTTATACATTCAACTTTTCCCATAGAACATAGGTCGAAACACGAAAAAATGCATCTGACTACCCCACAGTGATGTGGTGTCTTGTGCCATAATGTATCTTGTTTCTATGTAATTTAGGGCTCTTTTTGTCAATAAAACCGAGCCCGCAAAACAAAGCGGTGTGTGTGAGAACTACGTAAGCGCGTCGTATTTCACCCACAATCTTATGAAATTTCCCGCGGAGGCATAACTTGTGCACTGGAGGTGTGTTCACAATTTTTCCTTGCTGTCTCCCAAATGGAATATTTCATAAATTTTCGTCTCCCCGCTGGAATATCGCACGGTTATGAAATCACTCTGATGTATCGTTTCGCTTATAGCCCGCGGTGTCACTATTATAACAACAACGTATGTGATCACTTTTTATCTTATAATACTCCGCACAGTTTTCGTGTGCTTTTAGTATCGTAACTTTGAAGAAGTGTTGTTCACTTTAGTAACTTTATGAGATTGGACCCCTTAAGACAGTATTAATATTTTTTTGTCATCTTCTTCGTTTTCGTGTCGTCCAACGAACCGATGAACCCTGGTGTCAGAGTTATTCAACCGCCTACTTTTAGTAGTAGGAATCTGACATAGTTGTATAACGACCGTCATCAGAAACGGGACCGACGGCTTAATATGCCCTCCAAAGCACGGAACCATCTTTCTTTTCGGACAATAAGGTGTTTCAGCCTGCAATTTCCTAACCAAACTGGAAACAAATTAACAAAGTGATAAATGTTATAAATAATACAAAAATATATGACGGCAAAAACGTTTTTACAAGGCAATGTGGGGCGATATTGTTAAAGAATTGACGGGCTGAAATTGCTTTGTACTAAATGTACCTCATTTCAATGGAAAATAATACAGTGGAAGAAAAACTATGAAATATTTGTCAAGTACAAAACATCTACGACGTCCAACCACCGTCCAACTACTAACCGACTGCAGGTAATTTGCGCGTCCGAAAGTCGTTCATCCTAACTTTAACAGTGTGACTGCGGCATAATAACGACCATGTGAACATAGTAGAGCTACAATGCAGTAGAAAATATCTCTACGTCTAATAAGTCTTTCGTCTCATGAAGATATTAGGGCTTTAAGGCAGTAGGACATGTCTATGTGTCTGAAATTTGTTCAGTTGAACACGTGGCTCTACATTATATCTAAATTGTGAAATAAAATTTTATAGCCCATGCCTAACAAAGGCTAGCCTCTTCTCTGGACGTGCACCTAACCCTTCCCCACAGTAGACAATGAAGATCGGGTTGTAGTCTGCCCGCTGATCAATATCTGCCCTTCAGTAGCTACCACAGATTACGCATGCACACTTAGAGACGACACTCCCACCCCAGACACGCTCAAGGTAATTCTATTAGCCTACCGTCTGGCTAGCACTTAGCAAACAATTTAGCTAGGATAGACAATAATAATAATAGGTACACATCACAACACATTATTTGGTGCAAAAAGCCCTCTGTACTGTGTGGCTTCGGCCCCACACATGCCTCAAAGGACTGGGTCCCTGTGGGTCCGAGATTTGGAAACATACCAACATAATAATAGATTAGGCTACATTTTATAAGATCAATTGGTTTTTTAATCATGACGATTTATTTAGGGGTTTTCGTGTAAAAATGACTCGAAAAGAATGCCACAACTTTCTAGATTATTAAACCTAATTATTAAATTATTTCTGAATAATTTCTACAAATATTATCAAGTAAATGCCTAAGAACGTAAATCTTACTTGAAAATAACTAAAAACATTGAAATGATTCCTCCTTCTGGAATAAAATTTCAGCACATGACAGCCCTTGGCTTATGTCGCTGGAGACCGCGCGACGTAACGGGCTGAGGAGGAAAGAAGGTATTCAAAGCGCGACTTTTGGGGCCCATAAAAAGAAAAGAATTCCTACACGATAGTATTATTATTTATTCTATGCCGCTACTAAGTGAGTTCTTTAGTTCTTTGGTCCACCTACCATCATTCCACTTAGCTAAGTTTGGTATCCTCAAAATTATGTTAGCTGTGCCCGATAGGTTCAAAGGAATGTTATTATTGCTGGGAATAGGCAGCAGCATTATGAGGAAATACACCTTTGGGTCAATTTATACTTCGAGTGTCGGCGGTGGTGGAGTATAAATCTGTGTGTTATGCGTACTATGGAAAACTTATCATACTGCTCTAATTATGCCGGCCTATTTGCCCAACGAGTTTGCGCCTTTAACAACCCCTATAACCACCTACCAACTATTTAGTTTGACTTGAAGGGTGCCATGTCATACTGCTTTCATTATTTTCTACTGTGTCGAGTACAACTTTTCCGAGGAATGTGCACCATTACCGACACCTTTCACTACCTACTAACTGGCATTAGTTCAATTTGGAGGGTGCCATGTTATACTTATCATCATCATCATTATCATCATCACCATTATCATCAACATCATCATCATCATCATCATCATCACATATCACGCCTATAATCCCTTCCAGGTTAGGCAGAGAGTAAACGGCCGCAAAAATGGACATTTACGCAACGTCTAACAAATATTTGAGGGTCCTTCGGAAAATTGTGTATCGCCATATTGCATTGCCTAAAATTGCAGTTCACACCCTCGAGTCCCTTAGTCGCCTCTTACGACTCTCACGGGAAAGAAATGGGGTGATGCTATTCTAAGCCGGTATCACACGGCACAGCATGTTATACTGCTTTCATTATTTTCTACTGTGTCGAGTACAACTTGGCCGAGGAATGTGCACCATTACCGACACCTTCTACCACCTACTAACTGGCATAAGTTTAACTTACAGGCCACGAGGTGAGATTTATTATCTGGAAATAGTTTCCCCGAAAACAAAGGTAGTCATCATGTTGTCTAAGATTTTAGTCAAGTCAAGCGCTAGATTTTAGTCGCTGGTCTAAAATAATTCTAATTCATGATCAAAATGGAAAATAAAATTTGTACCAAATATGCGAACAGCCAACTCAAAAAGAAAACTCCCTATTATGGTAATAGGGAGTTTTCTAGAAATGGGAGTTTTCATGGTAAGAGGGAGTTTTCTTTCTATTTATTTTATAGTCTCATTTACTCGCTAGATAGATGGCGCTGTACTTGGCACATTAACGTAAGGAACGGAATTTTACTTAATTACTCGATTTTTACACTTAGTTGTTTAAGATCGTAAAACACAAAAAATTTTACTTTCATGGGTTTCCCTGCATATTTACGAAAACTACAACGAAATAATGTTTGTAAATGTTTTAATAAATTAAAATGATAAATTAATTAAATCCAAGCGCAAACCAAGGATAGATAAGGAAAGAACAATAATATTTTTTTACGTGACTTTTGGTTTTGGCATTTAGTAACGTAGTCAGTTCAACGCAATCTACATAGTTCTTGGACTTAAACTTTTTTTAATTCTCGAAAGAAACTTCCCTATTGGATCTTTAGAAGCTTTTGTAGCTTCTGATTTTTTTAACCAGGAAACATTAAGTTCAAACTCATTACTCAGTTCAACGCCAGCTACATAGTTCTTGGAATACTAAACTCTTTTTAATTCTCAAAAGAAACTTCCCTATTGGATCTTTAGAAGCTTTTTTATCTTCTGATTTTTATAACCAGTAAACATTTAACGCCTTCAAAATTACGCAGAAGTTTTATTACTACATATAAATACATACACATAATCCCTTGCGGGGAAGGCAGACTGCAAGCAGCCGCAAAAAACGGACATTTACGCCGTGTCTGACAAATATTTGAGGGTCTTTCGGAAAATTGTGTATCGGCATAGTGACACATTGTCAGCCCATCGCCTAGAATTGAAATTCACACCCTCGAGTCCCTTAGTCACCTCTTACGACTCCCACGGGAAAGAAATGGGGTAATGCTATTCTAAGCCGGCAAAACACGGAAATTTATTACTCCCTGATAAAAACTTTCTCTAAAAACAAAGCTTCACTTCCTTCATAACAATAATGTTATTATTATTTTTGAAAAAAGGAACCAGGAACAATTTTCCACTAATTGAGTACTTACACGTGTCCCTCTTTCATGTTATATTCATCGTATTGTATTCTTCAAAGAAATATCTCGCAAATAGAAAAACTGAAAATGTCGGTGATTGATGTTGCCATGTCTCCAACATAATCGCCATGCCAAGGGGAGATTTCAATAATATTAAAAGATCAAAAACCAAAGAAATATATGAAAAATACAATGAGTACTCGTATAATCGGCCAATATATTTATTACAAGTATTTTATGTGTTACAAAGGCAACGGACCTATTGATGTTTTATAAAACTCTTGGGGTACCTTAATGAGTAGGTAATTTATACCTTACACTCGAAAATTTACACAAATTTTATACAATACTGTGTTTCATGTATATTACAATTTTAGGTTGCCGTGTGATGCCGGCTGAGAATTGCATCAGCCCATTTCTTTCCCGTGGGAGTCGTAAGAGGTGACTAAGGGACTTGAGGGTGTGAACTGCAATTTTAGGCGATGGGCTGACAACCTGTCACTATGGCGATACATCATTTTTCGAATGACCCTCAAATATATGTCAGACGTGGCGTAAATGTCCGTGTTTGCGGCCGATTACACTCTGCCTGCCCCGCAAGGGATAATAGGCGTGATATGTGTATGTATGTATGTGTACAATTTTAGGCGACAAGCTGACAACCTGTCTCTATAGTGATACACGATTTTCCAGACACAGCCCTTAATTATTTGTCAAACGTGACGATAGCGACTATTTTTACGGCCGATAACGGTCTATTTTTTTTTTTTTATTAATGATGGGTTTGCTCTTGACTCTAGTCTAGGTCATAGGACAGAGACAGAGTCTAAGATGGAGCGAGCTCACCCAGAAGAAGCCTGTTCACTCTTACTTTGAAGAGATTAGGGTTGTATGCGTTTGGAAACACAGACGCAGGTAGTGAGTTCCACTCTTTAGCAGTGCGCATTATAAATGATGAATGGAAGCGCTTAGTCCGAATTGGTGGAATGGCTACCAGGTACGGATGGTATCCGGCGGTGCGTCTGGATGTCCGATGGTAGAAGGGAGCTGGTGGAACAAGGTCGTGAAGCTCTTGAGCACACTCTCCAAAGTACAATCTATAAAAAACCGACAAGCAGGCAACCTTGCGGCGATGTGCCAGGCTAGGTAGCTTGGTGTCCACCAGTTTTATGTCGCCTATGAGCCTCTTGGCCCTGCGTTCCACCTAGTCAAGAGCAGCAAGTTGGTATTTGGCTGAGCCATCCCAAAGGTGACTGCAATACTCCATGCAGGATCGGACTTGTGCTTTGTAAAGAGTTAAAAGCTGTCCAGGCGTAAAGTATCGCTTCACTCTATTCAGGATGCCCAGCTTCTTAGCCGCCGTTTGAGCCTTGTACTCGATGGTCGCGCCGAAGTTAAGATTTGATGTCAACTCCATGCCTAGACGCTCAAGCCTGTCAGTGACTGGGACAGATGTACCCCGAAAAGTAGGTGTCCAGTCGAAAGGACTCCTTTTTGCAGTGAAAAGACACGCCTGTGTTTTGGTGGCATTGAATGAGACCAGTCTATCTACCCCGCAAGGCATAAAGGCGCGATATATGTATATGTACAATAAATATTGCTGTAGGTGTCCATATCCATATTCAAATCTAAACATTTTATCTTCATCTCATCAAACTTATCTTTACCCTACTATGTGAGAGCGTTTTCCGAACGCCGTCGCCCTAATTCACAAAAAAGAGGAAACAACAAAAAGCTTGAACAGTTTATTTATGTCGTAATTCTGTTTGAAGAAAATATCGACAGAAAATTCTAGTACTAACATAAAATGAGACAGGCACGTGTTGTTTACTAAGACTCGGCGCGGGGGTGCCTAGGCGCGCCACCGTAGATAACAACGCCGCGCCGCTTCGTGACACATAAAGAACCTAATTTGTACTTGAAAGCACCTTTCATGTCTCCATTATTGAGGAAACACACGGCTTCTAATTTTATAAAAAACCGCAGCGCTATTAGAGTGAAATTTTATTACTGACCGATAGCGAAATCTCATATTGGGTTGATGATAAGGAGCAACTTTCTCTAAGAAACATATTATTAAACCATTTATTGCACACAATAAAAACATAGGACACATACATATATGAAACAGTTCACAACAGGTCTACTTATTTCTAAAAAGAAATCTCTTCCAGCAGACCTTGGGCAGTGAGATCTCATAAAGTGAGGCAGATAAGGCGTGCACTATCATTTAAAAATTTAGATAATAATTTTAATTTTCTTTAATATCAACTACATAAAATACCCCTCAATATCATACAACTACATAAACCTACATAAACTATATACCTACATATATACTGAAACAAAATGAAAACATAATATAAATATATATGAGTATAAATATTCGATAAATATATACCTATATATATATATATATATATATATGGATCACTAAGAAAGAGATAGGTAATGTTCTTTAACTCGTCTTTTGAACACAGAGATAGTTGGACTGTCGCGCACTGTGTGTGGAAGAGAGTTCCACAGCCTGGCCGCATGCACAGTAAAAGAATAGCTATAGAAATCCGAATGATGACATAGGGCAAAATAAGGATGGATCGCATATTGGCTAAAGTAGTTAACCAGAAAGCGGTACTAACCGCTTATCACGGACTTGTTGCATCTAGATTGCGATATGGCATCATTTTCTGGGGAAATGCTACAAATACCGATCAAATATTTTTGGCTCAGAAAAAATGTATACGGTCGATAAAGTGCTTGGACAGTTGTAAGCCTTACTTTCAGAAACTTGGAGTGTTGACGTTTTCCTCAATGTACATTTATGAAATTGTTCTTTTTGTAAAACGACACCCAAATGCTTTTGCGCATGTCGTTGGACATGCGCAAAACGTCACCAAGCTAAATTACGCACACGTCCATGTAAAACAGAAACGTTTAAAAAAAGTGTTTTAGGAATGGCTACTAAAGTGTACAATAGTCTTCCTCTACATATATTGCATTGTACTGATAATACATTTAAGACAATACTTCATAAGTACTTAGTTGAGAAAGCATTCTATACAATAAAAGAATATTTTGAGGAAACAAGTGGTCGTTACACTTAGTCTGGTTGCTGCTGGCTGACATCTTATGACACTAATGTTATTAATATTAAATGAATGACATAGGTGCCTACTTTGTATTTTTTTTCATGACATGCGTTTTCATAATGATAAATATATTATTTATAGAATGTTATAGGAAATACTTTTAATTTCTTTATGACATGTTTTTTATATTGATAAATTAATAATTATAACTTCTTTGTAAATAATATTCATATACCGAAAGGTAAATAACAGCTGAACAAATTTTTATAATGTTACAACTTAATCTTATGATGTACATGTCATCAAGTAATCATGAATAAAATAATTTGTATTTGTATTTGGAAAAATATTGGACCTCCCATACAAAATCGTTTCGTTCAGCTGATTTGGGTTAGTATGGAAGCCTGAATAAGTATTTTGTCATTTTTTGGCCTATGTTCCTTGGGAAAGTTGATCCTTATCATCAGCCCGTACTCTGTTTTCTGTCACTATTTCACCCTTTGACCGACAACAAAAACTTAAGACGGGCTGGTAATAAGGAACAAATTTCCCCAAGGATCTAGCCGAGTTTAAATCTAGTCGACTCATAGGTCAAAATATGAAAAACAATATTGGGCCTCCCATACAAAATAGGCGGCCAGTCTAGCCACGTCTCAGCTCCACCTGTCAGCTTCAGCCAGCCGTGTCATCTATGCCCGCAGCTTTCAAGCCTTTGGTGGAGCTGTAGACAAGCAGTCCATAGAGTAATTGTCTAATCCTGAGTGCCAGTCAGCCAACCCGGCAGCCGCCGCCATTTTGTAATTTTTCCAACCGCGTTCGGACAAACAAAAGACGGTCGTGTTTTTTTACTCTCGATATACCTAACGTTGGAAGAAAATAGTTGTTGTTGTTGTACAGCATAACGCGTTTTATTTTCACCATAACAATTAACTGATAAAATAAATTTTCGTTAATTCGGTGACACCTTTCACGACCACTTATTACTTAAAATTTTCTTCCCGTGTGTTCTATACTTTGTGTGTATGTATGTACCTTCCAGGTACCAGGTATCTTCTACTACAGGCTGGAAGGGGAATGTGGTGTAATTTGCTTGGGTAATTATAGGGTATATTATAACGTTTGCCCTATCTGCCCTCATTCGGCCCTGAGCGGTCGTGTCTGGAATGAAGAATCAACTTCGTTATCATAATGCTTTGTGGTCTAGTATTCTGAGCTTTCGTCTTAGTAACCGGAGGTACCAGGTTTGATTCCTGGGGATTCGATATTTATCATTTTGTGAGTTTCCAGTTTGGTCAGGACATTGCATGCTGAACCACCTGGTTGTCTGTAAGAAAGATTTTTCTATGCTTCGGTAAAACCGTCGGTCTCGGGGCTGTCTATGATAATGTAGACCATGTCAGAGGTTTACTACTGCTACTAACCTAAGGTGGTTAAAGAAACTCTGATTCCAGGTCTCATTGGGTCGTTCGTCACCGTGGTATCCGGCAAGACAGAAAAATACTTTACCAGTCGTGTCTGGACGGTACATTCACCTCATTTGTGAACTTAGTGAGCCGCAGGCGAAGCGCCATGCCAGATTTATAAAGGCCTTTTTGCTTTAGTGACAGGTGACAACTTATTTATTAGACTACAAACCACTACAAAACACTCGACGACAAATCATAAATAAATCATGATTATTTTTTATCTACTTTATCAACATAGACTTTAAGTAGGTACCTAATACCATTAAAAGTCAAAGACTTGAGTCTAAACGTACACTAAATGCACTTATTTCTTAATTAAATTGATGCACCACAAATAAAATTGTATCTTGACAATACGTGCTATATCATAGGTACTCGTTGTAAAATTGCCTATCTGTTCAATTTTATACCCTCACTACACTACTGCCCAACCAAAAATGGAGTGTAATGTTTTTAGAGTTCATGTATGTATGTATATATATTTAGAGATCAAACGAACTTACCTGTAAGTGAAGTTCGATCACAATTATGTGAACGGCTTCATTCGACGCGATTTATTGTTTACATAGTGTAGTTTCGTCCCCACGTACAAGCCTTGCACGGATTTTTAAAGACTAAAAATCAATTTGAATCGATTTTTACAATATTCGAATTCAAATCGATTTTTCTCGATTCTTTTCTGATTTTAGAATGGCAACACTGCCGACCTACCCCGGTACCATCCACCCCTTCCGTCTGACATTTACGTTTTGACTCATTTAGTTTATAGCAAATAACATTTTATTTACAATTTTCTACTGTCTAAGAAGTAAAAATTGCATGTATGGGAAGGGTTAATGATTTTTATGTTAAAATGGGCGGGTGTGCATAAATCGCGTCGAATGAAGCCGTTCACATAATTGTGATCGAACTTCACTTACAGGTAAGTTCGTTTGATCTCTAATTATGTTTCACGGCTTCATTCGACGCGATTTATTGTTTACATAGTGTAGGATGTTCAGAGACCACCCATGAGGAAAATAAAATGTTGTTAATTCTACGCCAAGTTGAAGGTAGACACAAAATAAAACAGGTAAGACTGTTTCTTGTAATCATATTTATTAGGTACTGTGTAAATTGAATAAACACGACGTGCATAATTAATATAATTCTATCATTTCAGATTAATCTCCACAAGAAAGTATTGATAAAGCAAATTGATTGGAATGGGAAACAATATCCTTATTGTAAAACTTGGCGAAAACAGAAGAATGACTACTCCAACCTGCTGTTTTTCTTATCACGTCTAAACTTATACCTAATCTCTTGGCTGTTGATGTTGCTGCATGACGAGTGCTATGTGCACTAAAGACGGAGGTATCTACACCACTATTGCAAAGCGTGTCTTTAATCCAATGACTTAATCTTTGAGAACTAATTTTAGAATAAGGTTTCTTGTAACTAATGAATAAATAGTCATTATTACTGTTACGGATTGTGGATGTTTTATTTATATACGCTTCAATACACCTAGCAGGACAAATTTCGGGACGTTCATTGAAAAAAGGTAGTTTTAGCACAGGCTGGGATGAATTAGGTCTGGATGTTTTAATCAGGTCTGGTATTTTGATTACAATTTGGTTTGAAGTTTCAATTGAAATATTACTTATTTTTATAGAAGCAAATGTTTGGACTCTATGTGCAGTCACCAAAGCCAAGAGAGTTGAAGCTTTCTTAGAAAGAGTTTCCAGGCTAAGAGTTTCATTAGGGTATTGAAGAGCTAAATGGTTAAGTACGATGCTAGGGTCCCATGTTAAATCATATTTTGGGTTTGTAGGTCTCAGCCTGTAAACTCCCTTCATAAAGCGTTTAATTCTATCATCATCAAATGAATCACCAGTAATTAGAGAAACAGCAGATTTGTAGGAATTGATAGTTCCATATTTGACTCCTTTTTCAAAAATTTCTGTTAAAAAATTTAGAAGAATTGAAACAGATGTTTGAGAATAATCAAAACCATGTTTATTGCAATAATTTATCCAAGCCTTGATACTACAGTCATATTGTTTATATGTGTTATCGCTCAATGAAGCTAGCATTATGTCTACTGATTTAGGTGATAAGTTTCTTTTTAATAGGGCCTGGCGGAAAGCTTCCCGGCAACTAGTCGCAGTGTCTTGTGCAGGCTGTGGCAGCGCCTGAAAGGTGAGATAAGCAAATTGACTTCAGGTTCAAATATGATTTGTTTAGAAATACATAGTTTTTGATAAACAGGGTACCAAGGCTGGGTTGGCCAGTACGGAACTATCACAATTCCTTCCGCTTTTTCTTGTATAATTTTCTGTAGGACCTTAGTAATTAATGCGAATGGTGGAAAAGCATAAAAATAAATATTTTGCCAGGAAATAGTAAAAGCATCTATTTTCCACGCCTCGGGGTCATTCTTCCAAGATACATATTTATGACACTTAGTGTTACAACGGCTGGCAAATAAGTCTACTTCTGGATGACCAAAGCTGTGAACTATATTATAAAATGCCTGATCATTTAGTTCCCACTCTATGTCTTGGAATTTTTTCCTTGATAAAGAATCAGCTTCGCGATTATCTTTGGTATGTATATAAGAGGCAAATACTTTAATTTTACGTTTTTCGCACCATTCCCAGATTTCTCTAGAAATTTTATTTAAGTGACTATGTTGAATGCTACCCATTCTGTTAATACATGATATTGCAGTTACATTATCTAATCGTAAAAGAATATCACAAGAACGTAATTGATCGGCAAAACATTTTAGGGCAAGAAAAGCAGCTTTCAGTTCTAATTCATTAATGTGTGCTGTCTTTTCATCTTGTTTCCAATATCCATAGCTTTTTCTACCCTCAGAGAAAGCTCCCCACCCGGTTAACGAAGAATCAGAATAAATTTCTACATCATATTTACTACTTTTAAGGGGAACAAACCCATTATCAATGTGATTAAGCCACCAATACATGTCTTCTTTTAAACGATCAGGCAAGTGAATAACTTGTTCATAACTTTCATTTTGATGTAAAATTTTATATTTATAACGTTCAAATGTTTTGGTGTATAGCCATGCATATTGTATAGCTGGACATGCTGATATTAATAAACCTAAAAGTCTGGCAAAATCTCTTAATTTGCATTTACTAGAATTTATAAAAGTATATATTTTATCTTTAATTTTTATTTTCTTATCAGCGGGTAGTTCCATAACCATTTTTTCTGAATTAAAAATGAAACCCAAAAATTTTATTTGTGTCATTGGTATCAATTGGCTTTTCTCATAGTTTATTTTAAAACCAAGCTCTTCCAAGAGATTTTTAGTACATAATATATTATCGTAACATTCAACATAGTTCATGCCTAGGCAAAATATATCATCTAAGTAAATAACTGAGACTAAAGTCTGCGATCTAAGATATTCCATTACAGGTTTAAGAAGTTTGGTAAAAACAAACGGCGCCGTGCATAAGCCGAACGGTAGGCAATTAAATTCGTACAACTGACCATCATATTCAAAACGGAGGTACTTTCTATGTGACTTATGGATAGGGATTAAAAAGTATGCATCTTTTAAATCTAATAAGCCCATATAACAATCTTTTGTGATAAGTTTAGCAGCAGTACGGTAGTCCTCCATTTTGAAATGTTTTGTGTCAACAAACTTGTTTAATTTTTTTAGATTTAGTATAAACCTTTTGCTACCATTCGGCTTAGGCACCAGAAAAATACTTGATAAAAATTCATCTTTTACGTGATCACATGGTGAAATGGCATGAATTTTTAATAAATCGCTAATACATGTATCAAATTCTTTGCGATCTTCGTCAGATTTTGGATGATAACTAGGAGAAACTGAACCGGTAGGTATAGATTTAAACGGTATTTTATAGCCTCGAAGCCAAGATAGTAAAGTTGTATCACACGTGATATCAGACCATTTATCGAAATAATATTGAAGTCTGCCAGCGTAACCTACCTCGTTTAACGCCTCTGATATGGAGTCCTCCTCGGCGGCGGCGGGGGAGAGCGATCGTTCTTGCGTGTGTTGCTCCCTCTCGCTGGTGCTCGATGAGTCGGTCGACCTCTGCCGCTGTCGCTGGATAACTTGTTGTCCGTCTTTCGATGCTGCTGTGGCTTGAAGTTTAAACGATTTCTGTTTTTCAAGGCAAAATTATCTTTGGTAAAAACATTTCTTTTTGGAGGGTTTTTCAAAACCTCTCCTGATCTTTGTATATTTTTGGCTGTCTTTATAGTTTCCGAGATATTTTCACCAAACAAAAATTTGTCGCGTGTGGTACCAATTAATGTATCTTTGAGGGTAGAGTTAACAGAGGAAATTACGAAATTTCTTCGCGTTTTTGTTTCGCTGAAATGAACATCACATAACAGGCGACAGGCGTCGCTGATTGGTTTCAGTAATTTCTGCTTGTTTGTCTCATTTGATATTAACATGTTTGCTACAGAGGCCAGGGCAGATATGGCGGTTCCTAGTTGTTTCTGCCTATACATCATATTGGTGTCACGTTTTATGGCTGCATCCTGAAGGGCCGCTTTTGCTTCCGGGTTTAAAGCAGGCGCTAAAAGGAGCTCAACGTTACTTGGAACTAAATATTCTGAGGATATTTTATCTTTCATCTCCTTAGTAAGCCCTTTGGTCAAGATTTCCTGCCATCTGTTTGCTAGATCTTTGTGTATAGGATCTCCAAGTGGAGTATCTACTTTTGGAGCATCGCCCAAAATTTGCAAAATATCTTCATCTAATTCTGGCGTATTTCCCTGCTCCTGATGTACTTCTGCAGTGGTGGTTACCTTAGAGGCTGAAGACACCGGAAAAACAGGGGAGCCGGGAGGTGGCACTGATGAAGAGGGTGAATCATGCTGGGGCGGTGATGACGTCACTGGTTCTTCGCTCGTTGATCCGTTTGACCTTGGGTCAGGATACGGCGACGAGCGATGAGGCGGGTCGGGCGTGGCAGGCGCCTGACGAATGTCATCTGAAAATTGCGTACCGCAATCATTCATAAAGTTATAGGAATGAAGTAATAAAAGTTTTTGGGGTGACAGAGACGACCTCAAAGCGGAAGCTCGCATCATTTTTCGTATGATAGAGTCAGCCTCAAAACAGCAGCTCGCATCACATTGGTAGATTATGAGATTATGCATTTCAGTGACAGTAACTACCTCGTGTCAGTAGCCCGTATCACTAAAGTGCAGTGACAGAGACAGCCTCGAGTCGGCAGCTCGCATCACATTATATTTGAAAAAATATTTAACATTATATATACTTGTAACACTCACCTTCAGAATCATCATTTTCCGATGAGGATGATAATGGTATTATACGACGACGTCGACTTGAATTCCGAACCATTTCTTCTAATTTTTGGATTTTTTGACGAAGCACATCACTGGAGTCGGATTTTCGTTTTCCCATTTTATTTTATTTTAAATAAGTATTTCTTTTTGTGGCACAGGAGTAAGAAACGTGCGAAGGCCTGAGCACGGAAACGACGAATGAGTCAAAACGTAAATGTCAGACGGAAGGGGTGGATGGTACCGGGGTAGGTCGGCAGTGTTGCCATTCTAAAATCAGAAAAGAATCGAGAAAAATCGATTTGAATTCGAATATTGTAAAAATCGATTCAAATTGATTTTTAGTCTTTAAAAATCCGTGCAAGGCTTGTACGTGGGGACGAAACTACACTATGTAAACAATAAATCGCGTCGAATGAAGCCGTGAAACATAAGTGCGATTCTTTAAAGGCCTGAAACTGTTTAACCACAGAACAGATTCAATAGGGAATTGTACTGTGAAGAATCGTTACATTATCCCAAGTGTCATAGGCTGGGCTATCTTACAAATCAGTCCTGTTTTTAATTTGTTTTAATTTATAATGACATCCTGTTAAGGCACAGCAACATCATGAGAGAGCGCCATAATTAATTAATTCAGAATAGGTATGCAAACTAAAGCTTTGCGAGCCCAATGTTCCGCAACAAATTAACTCAATTTTCGCCACATTTTCCCCATTTGTCACAGTTCAGAAACAAGTGGACTTGACGCAACACAATATAAACGACAAAATAAAAATGACCGACTGACCGCACCATGCGGGTAAAAGTTATATTTGGTGTAAATATATTTAATATAATTTTGTTTGATATAATGTGGCATTTAATACAATACACATGTGTTATAATTTTAATATTATTATTTCATATTATTATTTTTGTGCTTATTTACAAAATTAAATGTTATAATAATTACTTGCTACCGGTAAACACTTATCTCGCTTCTTAAGTCTAAGCGAAAACGCGAAGACTTATTCGTCAATAGCCTTCTGTTTGTTGACGATGCAGCGTTCGTTGCTAATTCTCAAAGTGGGCTTCAAGTCATTGTCGATAAGTTTTCCCATGCGTGTACTCTGTTCTCTATGACCATTAATGCCAAAAAAACAGTAGTGCTAGCTCAAGGCGCAGATGCACCACACATCATGCTAGCCGGTGTTTCCTTGAGCATAGTCGATAAGTTTTGCTACCTGGGGCCACTGTGTCGAATAATCTCACGCTCAATGCTGAGATCGATACGCGAATCGGCAAGGCGGCAACCATGTTCGGCAAGCTTAGTACAAGGGTATGGAACAATAAACACCTGACCACAAAAACCAAGATTATTGTTTATCAAACTTGCGTTTTAAGCATACTCTTGTACGGAGCTGAAACCTGGACATCGTATGCAAAACAGGAACGTCGACTCAATACATTTCATATGCGCTGCGTAAGAAATATCTTGCATATAACCTGGCAGGACAGAGTCACAAACGAGCGAGTTCTAGAAATTGCGCAGCTGCCTAGTTTTACCGCCCTGCTTAAGCAGAGACGATTGCGGTGGCTAGGACATGTGCACCGGATGGAACCTTCGCGTCTACCACGGCGTGTTCTGCTTGGCGCTGTAGCAAACGCTAAAAGAGGGGTTGGAAGACCTATGCTGCGTTTCAAAGATTGCGCCAAGCGGGACATGGCTGCGTTTAACATTGACCATCAAAGCTAGGAGAAGCTTGCTGAGGATAGGGACGAATGGCGTAAGCGTGTGTTTGATGGGCGTAAAACACACGATAATGCCTGGTTATCTGCTCTCGCAAACAAAAAGCAAAAACGTCATCTAAACATGCATGTGCCAGTCTCAAATACCACCTTCACTTGTAGAGCGTGCGAAAAATTATGCCGCTCCCGTATCGGCTTATACAGCCATGAAAAGTCTTGCCTCAGACACTGATAAAATCATCTGTCACAGACGTGTGTGCCCAATGATGATTATGACCGGTAAACAACTTATAGCAATTATTTATATCAAAATGCGTTTTCTTTTCTGTAAATATAAGCAAGCAAGCATACATACATGTGTTCATGCAAACAGGCAAGCATACATGTCAACCAAACTTACCAAAAAAGGTGTGATTAGTTCTTCTTATACTGCGGGGGGCTTCGCATGCATGCAAGCAATCAGCAGGCATACATTTATGAACGCAAACAGCGAGCATTCAAACAAGCACAAGCAGGCATGCATACATGTCGACCCAACCCGCAAGCATGACGGAAGCGAGCATAGCCTAGCCATAGTCTAATGAACGTCTTACCTATTAAAATTGGGGTGTCCTGAACTCCCGTGCTGGCTTCGCTCGCAACCGCCCTCCCTTGCTTGCGCCACCATAATAGGACTAAATAAAATGAGTTGATATATCAAAAATTCATTATACTATTTTATATTATCTGAGCAGTATATGAAATTAAATTATATTAAATGGAAGGTCATAAGAAATAAGCTATATTCGAAGTTAATTTATACGAACTATTATATCCAGTGAGTGTTATGTCTTTTAAGCGTTATTAAAAACAACAATATATGATCTATTTTTATAGCAAACGTTACGCACCCAACCATGCATCATAGCATGACATGGCCGTACTCAGGACCATGTTTCTCGTGTGTCGTGTCCCATCCCGTGTCGCGGTGTCACTTCCTGTGTCACCGTCACCAAACTGACACAAGCCTATTTTTCAACCCCCTCCACCCGGGGGTACTTGCCTTGTACACAAGGCTGCAGGTCAAGTTACCGCCCTAAATATGAAACTAAACAAACAGGACAAAATAATTAACTATTATTTTATGTTAATTAGGCGAAACGAATTTCGTAAAATGGCCTTCCCTGCAAATATAGTTTTTAATTAGCATGCACGCTAATCCGTCTAAAATAGGTCTGCAAATTTACGGTGTGCTTCAATGAAAAAAAATCCCGTCTTCTTTTTTAATTTTCGTGTGGGAGTGGGACACAAAGTCGCCGAGCGACCCGATGAACCAAACTAAAAAATCTGTCAACTAGCTGAAGTGCGTGGGTCGGGGGCTAGGTGACGCGTGCATGCTGATTGGTCAGTGGTCGCGTCATCTCATAAATTACCACTTACTAACCACTCCACGCGAATTTACATTAGGAATATAGGTCTGATGTGTTGCCAGGAAGTATTCGCACTTAGTCTATCAGGGTTTTGTGTGCACAACTATTCACAATAAAACAATTAAACTGATTTTAAAATTATGTTTATTTTTAATTTTATATTTTCTACGTTTCGGTCTCTTTACAAAGCTCTTGCCTGGCATAAAATGCATCCGTGACGACGAAATGTAAAATCCAAAATAAACACAACTGAAATCCGCTTAATTTTTTTTTGTTGTTAGTGTGCCCTAATCAACCGGTCCAATTGGTGCTTGTTCTACAGCGCGCCGCCGCCAATACTTACTTTGTGCTTGTTCTCCGAAACACTACGGCGCGGCGGCCTCTGCACACCGCGTCAATACTTTCAACGGACGAAAAGGGGTAGACAGGTTGTAGTGCGGTCTTGTGTACTTAACGCGACTTTTCATCTACTCAAATATTAATCATTATGAATAATAGTGTTGCAATGTTCGTGATCGAGCGTGAGACGGCCTACGCTTTCGAATATATCTATAAAGGGTGTAAGGGACAGCTCTCCTTATACTCATAGGGTGCATTCAGACCATGAAACTGAACAACTTTTCCCTAGGAACAAACTAAACTAAAATAAAAATTAACCTCCCATAATTAAGATCAGCTGACTGCAATTACTATGGAAAGTGAAAATTTCTTGTCGTTTCCTGAAATATTTTTTCAAAGGAAGTTGTTGAGTTGAGGTCTGAATGCACCCTATAAGTATTCGGAGAGCTGTCTCTTACACCCTGTATACCAAGTACTTACTATCATTAGCACATCAAATAACCCATTTAAAACTTAAATAAAAGGATCAACTGAAACTTATACTCCGTGTGATGTGATATAAAGCTACCACAAATTACGGAGGCGCAAACATTGTTGATGTGATATTTAAACAATCCGAATATCCACAACAAGGTATTCAAGAATACCTACCCAATACTTTTTCGTAACAGATCGAACTGATTACGATACAATTTTCTATATGATTTATAATTCTTACGCAAACCTGGCTGGTAATTTAATTCAACCATGTTTAATATTATCTTAATCAACTTGAAAAGGGTTCCAGCCCTGATTATTTTTACGACCGGGAATTATAAAATTAATTACAAAATGTGATTTGTTTGAAAATGAGGGAGGGCGTGCAGGAGGCTATTGTCAAAGAAATAAAAAATAATTGCTTAAATTAGAATACAGTAAATAGTAAGCGCGTTCTCGAGTGGTGGCCACGCCTTGGCAAGTGTAGCGTTGGACGACCTCCGACCGGATGGACCGATGACTTAAAAAAGGGAGCTGGTAGCGACTGGATGGCGAAAACGAGAGATCGTGCCCTATGGCGTACCCTGGGGAAGAGTACTGATACCGAAAGTCGTAGGTTCAAACCCTGCCTGCGGTGCAATTAATGCTTATTCACATAGTATAATAACAATAGAAACCATACAATATTTATTAGCGCGTATAATATTCTGATCCCACATCTCATCGCGGGTTAATTACTCCTCGTAGCTACGGCAGGCGAAGTGTTAATTATCTTAACTGTTATTTGCGGAAGATATTGATATTAGCTCAAGCCCCGTATTTGCTGCGAGTCTGTTTGTCTGTTTATCTGCCTCTACGGATATTAGCGACGCCATGGTTTATGATCAGTTCATAATAATAATGTTGCTAAGCTTAAAATATATGTGTCAAGTAGGTATTAAAAAAAATTGAGGAAGAGTGATGATGAGGCCAGTTGGTCGAGTGACGACTGTGAGGAGTAGCTACCCGCCTGGTCGGGTGGTGTGACCAGGGGAACGACTGTTCAAACCGTATATCTTCTGGAAGTAGTATATACGGGGTGTAAGGTTAGCCCACTTTCTTCTAGAAACATATCAGGAAACGACAAAAAATTATCGACCTCCCATACGAAATCACAATCAGCTGACTGCATTTACTATGGGAAGTCAAAAAATGTTTAACGTTTCCTGTTTTTTTTTTTATGAGAGTTTGTTCAGTTTCACGGTTTGAATCAATCAATGATATCAGTATTCGGAGGCCTGTCCCTTACATGGTGTAAGTAGATAGAGTGAAATGTTACTAGTGACTAAGAGCTAAATCTTAAGACAGGCTAGTGATTAGAAACAACTTTACCCAAGGAATATTGGTCAAAGTATGAAAACATATTTTGAGCTTCCATAGTACCCCATATCAGCTGTTTGGCAATTTTGTATTGTAGGTCTAATTTTTTTTATGTTTCGACCTATGTTCCTTGCTTATAGGGTGATGCCTATATATAGGGTGAAACTTTACTAGCAACCGATAGCTAAATCTTAAGACGGGCTGGTGATAAAAAACAACTTTTCCCAAGATACATAGGTTGAAATAGACAAACAAAAATGAGTTTACATGGTAACTCAAATCAGCTGATCGGCCATGTTGTATGGGAGGTCTAAATCTTTTTTTGTGTTTCGACCTATGTTCCTTGGGGAAAGTTGTTCCTTATCACCAGCTCGTGTTGTGTTTTCGCTATCGGTCACGAGTGAATTTCACTCTGTACAGCGATCGGCGGAATAACTTCGATACCGCGTTTCAGGATTTGTATGTGGAGCGCATGCGCAAAACAGAATACAAACAAACTAGATACAGAGGAACAATATTATCCTGCGGAAGATAAGAGCAGAAGATATTAGCTGTTACTAGGCCATAGGAATATTGTTTACATTATTTTAAATACCTACTTGGATCAATGCCGTGTGATGCCGGCTTCTAATAGCATCACCCCATTTCTTACCCATGGATGTCGTAAGAGGCGACTAAGGGAGTCGAGGGTTAGATGGGTATTGCAATTTTAGGCGACGGGCTGACAACCTGTCACTAAAGTGATACACAGTTATCTGATTGACCCTTAAACTTTTGACAATAGTGGTGTTAATATCCGTTTTACGGCCGTAACGCTCTGCCTACCCTGTAAGGGATATAGGCGTGATTTATGTATGTATGTACTTGTAACAACTGTAGAGACTTTATTTTGACAGAAAACTAAAGTTTGTGCCACCGTAGTTAAGCGGTATGAGCTTGCTCTTCCCGAATTGATTCTCGGAGGTAGGAAGGGGAGGTTTCTTGTAAGTTTTGAAATCTGTACATCAATAAATACATAAAAAACAAATAACGATTTCTCCTTGCTATAATACTGTGAAGTGGAATAAACAAGTTCAATACAATTCTTAACCCTTCTCTAATGAATTGTACCGAACTCTTGACGCAAGTCGAGTGTGTTAGCTCTGTTATTGAATCAAGTCATCGAGTTATTGAATCAAGTCAAGTTATTGAGATGCTATCGAGTACTTTCCGCGCAAACACTCCACAATTCATTCCGACTAATTGATAGGAATGATTTTTGCATATTGTATATACAAGATGTATTATTACAATTCACAGGAGACTTTGAAAGTCTGAATTCAACATACATATATCACGCCTATAACCCTTGCGGGGTAGGCATAGCGTAAACGGTCGCAAAAAACGGACATTTACGCCACGTGTGACAAATATTTAAAGGTCATTCGGAAAATTGTGTATCGCCATAGAGACAGGTTGTCAGCCCATCGCCTAAAATTGCAATACACACCCTCGAGTCCCTGAGTCGCCTCTTACGACTCCCACCGGAAAGAAATGGGGTGATGCTATTCTAAGCCGGCATCACACGAAAGTCTGAATTCAAGATAAAATAAAAAACCTAAAAATTTAAACCGAACTGTATTCCGATCCACAAATCTAACCATTGAGCTAAGATCCTATTCTAAACTCGATCGACAAAATAAGTGGCTGCAACCAACGTCAATGTTCTATTAGGAGTATATTCCGCTCTTTGTTAATAAAAGTATCCAAAAAACGTTTAAATTGGTCCTTTAAAGGTGTGTCTTGAAGTGAGTTATAAATCTGCGAGATACAAGATAACATCTATTAATTAAAAAAATGTTTTTTTCCTTAATTATTTGCTCGTTTTTTTATCCGGAAAAAATGTCCTTTGCAATGTTGTGCAAATCTTATTTAAATTTCCATTCACAGATTCGCAATTTCAATCCGCGGGCTGCGCGCTTGAAGCTGTCTAGCCGCGCTATTTATCCGTTGCTCGGGGCCTCTTTAGAGAGACACAGTAAAGAAATCCTACACGGCCCACCATTACAAGAAAATCGTCCGAAGATAAAGAAAGTGGGAGTAATTTAATCAGAGATACTTTTCCTTGCGCGAAAACTAGCTTAGCTTAATTAGTTAGCAACTCGAAGTCTATGATTATATACAAAATTTTTAGACAATTGCCTTTATGTCAATATAAGTGTATGGAATAAAGCATGCAGTTTGCAATGCATCGCCTTAAGTTAACTGTCACATTCATACGAAGTGATTTATTGGCAAAGTCAGATTACATACACGTATCACGCCTATTATCCCTTGTGGGGTAGGCAGAGCGTAAACGGCCGCAAAAACAGACATTTACGCCACGTCTGACATATAGCTGAGGGCCATTCGGAAAATTGTGTATCGCCATAGTGACAGGTTGTCAGCCCATAGCCTAAAATTACAATACACACCCTCGAGTCCTTTAGTCGTCTCTTACGACTCCCACGGGAAATAAATGGGGTGATGCTATTCTAAGCCGGCATCACAGCGACAGACAGCACATCAGCGACAGAAAGATATTCAACAAGAGTGTTGGCGTAAATATACACATTGTTGTGAAAAGGCAATCAAACTTAATCCAAAACAGTTTTGGTCCTATTCAAACTCATTACGAAAAGATAGAGGCGTCCCGGTTCGCATGATGTCTGGGGATAAGGTAGCTTGTGGCGGATCTGATATTTGTGCGGCTTTCTTAAATCACTTCACATCAGTATACACTAACGCTGCACCCAACTCGCCACCAACAGTGACTCACTCTGGGCTTGATTCGATAGGCACTGTGAAGATAACAGAATCGTTGGTACGTCACTACTTACGCAAACTCAATCGTAATAAGGGACCTGGTTGTGATGGCATACCTGCATTGTTTGCTCAATTATGCCACGATGAACTGGCCTTACCACTAACTTTAATATTTCAACGCTC
Source organism: Tuta absoluta (assembly GCA_027580185.1). Lineage (NCBI taxonomy): Eukaryota > Metazoa > Arthropoda > Insecta > Lepidoptera > Gelechiidae > Tuta > Tuta absoluta. Next base: position 768,492 of record JAQAHW010000020.1, read on the forward strand.
GATAGGTGAGGGTATTTTCCCTAGTGTATGGAAGAACGCGTATGTTATCCCTTTGCACAAAAGTGGTGCTCGGCATGAGGTGCAAAATTATAGACCAGTGTCTATATTGCCCGTTTTTGGCAAACTGCTCGAATCCATTGTTCATGATCAGTTATACCCTGTAGCGGCAACATATATCCCGGATAGCCAGCATGGTTTTGTGCGTGGTAGGTCTACGGTCACCAATCTTGCCACATTCACTGACTTTTTAACACAGAAAATGGATGAAGGCGCCCAGGTGGACGCCGTGTACACTGATTATTCCAAATGTTTTGATCGCATTAACCATGAAATTCTAATCATAAAATTACAAAATGTCGGTGTGCACGGTGACCTCCTCAGATGGCTCATCTCATATGTTCGGAATAGATCACAGGCTGTCAAGGTAGGGGCTCATATATCGCGCTTCGCTCCCATCCCTTCCGGTGTCCCCCAGGGGTCACATCTAGGTCCTCTTCTATTTAATATTTATTTATACGATGTCACCACATGCTTTCAATATTCGCGAGTTCTTATGTATGCAGACGATAAAAAGATCTTCTTACCCGTGAGATGTAGAAATGACTGTGAAAATTTACAGCTCGACCTCAATAGGTTGAGTGAGTATTGCGGGAAAAATTGTCTTGATGTAAATGTTACGAAGTGTCTAGCTATATCCTACACTAGGAAACATAATCCCATTATTTTTAACTATAACATCAACAACTTACCCGTAGCTAGAGTGGAGACAGTTCGTGACCTTGGGGTTATGCTGGACAATCAACTTCTTTACGCTGCTCATTTTGACCATGTAGTTCAGAAGGCTCGCCGAATGATTGGATTTATCCACAGATGTGGAAAAAGCCTTAAAGACATCGAATCGTTAAAGATTTTATTCTTTGCCTACGTAAGAAGCATTATGGAATACGCTTCTCCTATTTGGTCTCCAGCTTACGTTACTCACGTGGCACGCCTTGAATCTGTGCAACGCACATTTACTCGTCGCCTGGACTACCGTACCCGGAGCCACGACGACTATGAAGATAGGTTGAAGCATTATCGGTTGCACTCCCTTGAGGCTAGGCGCCTTATATGCGATATGAAGCTTCTGTACGACATACTGAACGCTAAGATTGATTGTGCTGAGTTGACTACGCGCATTGGAGTTTGTGCCTGCCCAAAACGTACAAGGCACATGCGTTCCCTTCGTGTAGGTTTTGCTCGCACAAATTATGCTAAGAATTCTGTGCTACACAGGATTGTAGCTACTTATGAAGAAAAGTTTAGTGGGGCCGATCCGTTTTTCCTGACCAGAGGGGCCTTCATTAATTACATAATACGACAGCTGCCTACAATAGCACCAAGTCAGTTGGGCGAGCACACGTAGCGCGCACGCACACACACACACACACACACACACACACATATATATACACACAACGACATTCACCCATCTCCACAATAGTGTTCCATTAATTAATTAAATTATTTATTTTCAATTATGCATTATAATATAAGTTTCTTTTTCTACACACATAATTTGTATTATATCTCATTCGACTTTCAAAATTTTTATTTATCCTATTTTAAAAGCTTTTATTTAACTTGCAGTGTATGTAAGTATGTAAGTAAGTAAGTAAGTAAGTAAGTAACAATGTTTGTTCGGTGCAAATCTTGCAAGTTTAATTTGAACCACTTCTCGGTATCCGATTGAGTTGAAATTTTGCATGTTGGTCCAGAACCGATGACAATGCATGTTAATCATAAATTTGACCTGATGCTGCTGCCAAGATCGGCTCCGAAAGAGAGATCTCCTCAGCGGTTTATTGCTGGGACACAAAGTTTTGTATACGAATTCGTTTATTATAGGTAGTTGGTAGGCCCACCATAAATTAGACGCTACATCCAGGGTTGTCTTCGAACTATGGAACTCCTCAATATTCAACTGCTGGGACTTGCAATTTTGTATACGAATTCGTTTATTATAGGCAGTTGGTAGGCCTACCATGAATTAGACGCTACATCCAGGGTTGTCTTCGAACTATGGAACTCCTCAATATTCAACTGCTGGGACTTGCAATTTTGTATACGAATTCGTTTATTATAGGCAGTTGGTAGGCCCACCATGAATTAGACGCTACATCCAGGGTTGTCTTCGAACTATGGAACTCCTCAATATTCAACTGCTGGGACTTGCAATTTTGTATACGAATTCGTTTATTATAGGCAGTTGGTAGGCCTACCATGAATTAGACGCTACATCCAGGGTTGTCTTCGAACAATGGAATTCCTCAATATTTAACTGCTGGGACTTGCAATTTTGTATACGAATTCGTTTATTATAGGCAGTTAGTAGGCCTACCATGAATTAGACGCTACATCCAGGGTTGTCTTCGAACTATGGAACTCCTCAATATTCAACTGCTGGGACTTGCAATTTTGTATACGAATTCGTTCATGATAGGCAGTTGGTAGGCCCACCATGAATTAGGGTCACGTCAATAGAAGGCCTCCTGATATTAATGAATTAGACTGTTCGAAATTAACTGGGACTCGGCCATGAAATAATGACGCCATCAATGAAATGAAAAGACTAAGACATATTACAAGCTAATTCTTCTATTAGGGATGCCGGAGGAATAGGTAACAACCTACTTCTATAGAATATAAAAGAGATAATTATACTTTATCCTAATGTTAGTTTTCCCCGTGCCTTAAGTTTGTCTATTGAAGGTCTCTCCGTTTTATAGAAAGACTTTCGTATTGATCAATAACTATCGTAACATAAACTAAAAAATATAAAATAAAATTATGTAAAAAAACTTTTAAAACAAGCTTTTATTTAAGTGCTCTGAAAAGATGAAAATAAAATTTTGAATGACATTAACCACATTCATTTATGACTTTACAGAAATGAAAATATAATAAAAGCTTGTCGCGAAACTTTCAATTTGTGATTGAAATTTTGTAATAAGGTACGCACCTAACTGTAATTAGGTAGCTTCTTCTAGGCATCGCGACAAGCTTTTATTATATTTTCATTTCTGTAAAGTCATAAATGAATGTGGTTAATGTCATTCAAAATTTTATTTTCATCTTTGCAGAGCACTTAAATAAATGCTTGTTTTAAAAGTTTTTTTACATAATTTTATTTTTAAAAGCTTTTATTTAACTTGCAGTGTATGTAAGTAAGTAACAATGTTTGTTCGGTGCAAATCTTGCAAGTTTAATTTGAATCACTTCTCGGTATCCGATTGAGTTGAAATTTTGCATGTTGGTCCAGAACCGATGACAATGCATGTTAATCATAAATTTGACCTGATGCTGCTGCCAGGATCGGCTCCGTACGAGAGATCTCCTCAGCGGTTTATAGCTGGGACACAAAATTTTGTATACGAATTAGTTTATTATAGGCAGTTGGTAGGCCCACCATGAATTAGACGCTACATCCAGGGTTGTCTTCGAACTATGGAACTCCTCAATATTCAACTGCTGGGACTTGCAATTTTGTATACGAATTCGTTCATGATAGGCAGTTGGTAGGCCCACCATGAATTAGGGTCACGTCAATAGAAGGCCTCCTGATAGAAGAATTAAACTGTTCCAAATTAACTGGGACTCGGCCATGTAATAATGACGCCATCAATGAAATAAAAAGACTAAGACATATTACAAGCTAATTCTTCTATTAGGGATGCCGGAGGAGTAGGTACCAACCTACTTCTATAGAATATAAAAGAGATAATTATACTATATCCTAATGTTAGTTTTCCCCGTGCCTTAAGTTTTTCTATTGAAGGTCTCTCCGTTTTATAGAAAGACTTTCGTATTGATCAATAATTATCGTAACATAAACTAAAAAATATAAAATAAAATTATGTAAAAAAAACTTTTAAAACAAGCTTTTATTGAAGTGCTCTGAAAAGATGAAAATAAAATTTTGTATGACATTAACCACATTCATTTATGACTTTACAGAAATGAAAATATAATAAAAGCTTGTCGCGAAACTTTCAATTTGTGATTGAAATTTTGTAATAAGGTACGCACCTAACTGTAATTAGGTAGTTTCTTCTAGGCATCGCGACAAGCTTTTATTATATTTCATTTCTGTAAAGTCATAAATGAATGTGGTTAATGTCATACAAAATTTTATTTTTATCTTTTCAGAGCACTTCAATAAAAGCTTGTTTTAAAAGTTTTTTTTACATAATTTTATTAGTTTTAAATACCCAAACAATTTAAATTTTAAACTGTCAAACATTGTAATTGGCTTTACAAAATGTATGTCAACTTTCTTGTAATACAAATTAGTTATAAGCTGTAATGTTTGCTTGTGAACAATAAAATAAAATAAAATAAAATAAAAATCACACGGCATAGTCATGTGTCACGGCAAAGTCAGATTCATGAGTCCTTTTGTGTGAAGTTACTCTTTAAGGCTGTGTGAAGTTGGCTTAGAATAGCACGTCGTTAGAGGCGCGCAGCCGCCAATACTTACTTTGTGTTAGAGGCGACTGAGGGACTTCACTGAGGGTTTCATGTGTATTATAATTTTAGGCGACAGGCTGACAACCAGTCACTATAGTGATACACGATTTTTCGGAAACGGTCCTCAATTATTTGTCAGACATGGCGATAGCGACCGAATTTTTACCGCCGTTAACGCTCTGCCTACCTTGCAAGGGATAAAGGCGTGCTATGTTTATGTTCTCTTATAATGCGCACTGCTAAAGAGTGGAACTCACTACCTACGTCTGTGTTTCCAAACGCATACAACCCTAATCTCTCCAAAGTAAGAGTGAACAGGCTTCTTCTGGGCGAGCTCGCTCCATCTTAGACTCTGTCTCTGTCCTATGACCTAGACTAGAGTCAAGAGCAAACCCATCATTTATAAAAAAAAATAAATAATAATACTCAAACCGACTTGGGATTTAATCGTTTTTCTGAAGACGTTATACTTTGTCTTTTCACTTCGTATGCTCTTAGGATACTTAAACAGCTCCTGTGGGATGAAAGCCTGGTTAGAGCTGTTTGGGGAATAAAGTGTGCTCTGTAAGACAGCTCGAATTTAGCCAACCATGTAGTTTGTAAGGTTATTAAAGTTTAATTTTATAAGGAGTTTGTACATCCGGTTCAAGTAGTATTTCTCCTTAATTTACGATAAGATACAGATGGCGTTTATCTTACTTGTCGTCTGTGCGTCCGTCGCGTCGCTGGGTATTTTTACGGTGCGTTAAAAATACGCAGCGACGGACAACTAGTGGAAGAACCACCTTGCTTTTCGATAAATACGCACCGCAAATATTAGAAATCTATCTTTTACGATTTAGCTACCGCTTCTGAATATTTCACGTTGTCTGAAGTCAATAGGATTCGAATGCACCTCAACGTTTACACAACCAAATGTTCGTTTTCACCTGCATTTTGAACCAAGTTTATATCCATTGTGGTTATTACTGGATTAGGTTACTGGTTAAAATACAGCAAATAGCTGAATAAGGCTCTTTTTCCATTACTTCTGTCCAGTACACGATAATTTCCAATTTGATTTAGGAATCTATACAACTACTATACTCGCTTTTCCACTACACTATCCGGTTTTTATCAAAACCGGAATGGTTTTATTAGTCCGAAGTGACAGATGTACAAAAACTATGCATGTTTCTGAAATACCTACAGGAAATACCTCTTTTGTAACCTAGCATATAACAAAATCGCTAGGAGTTGTTCACGATTGAAGGCAGGACACATTTTGGATGGCACGAATGAAGAATAATCAAAAATAGATACTGAATACTAATAATCGGTATTGAATTCTACCACGTCCATCGAGATAATTAAACTTTACAGTCCGTTTTTTACCGGATAGGTGGAAAATCGTTGACCGGTCTTTCGATATTTTTCTGAAGTCTACTTCCGACATCCGGTAACGGATCGGAGTAATGGATAAAGAGCCTTACAGTCCCAGCTCCTATGGCCTGGCTTCTCTGTGGGTCTGGCAATCTTGGACCACAGACAATGTGGTCGTGATGTCGTCGTGTTTATTACTCGACTGCTACTACTCCGCACACTACGTCATCGACAGAATGAAATTCCGCCTCGAGAAATAGTGAAATGTCGTGAAAAGCGAACGACAAGTACAGTGAAACGTCAAGCATGGTGAGAATTCATGCATACGTATTCCTTGAATAATATAATATATTATCCATTTCTTGAATAAGAAAAAGGAACAAATCAAAAATTAATTTGTTATTTTTCTATCTATTGCTGTTTATGTTTTCAGATTCTAGAAAAGGAGAAAAGTGCGCAAGTAAGGTAAAAACAAGCTGTAAATCTTATGCATTTTCAAATTTAATAGGTGTCTTTTATTCGTTACTGAATTAAGAATTGAGAATTTAGCACAATATTTTTGGTTGATTGATGTCATGAATGTCAATAATAGACAATTACTTCTGTTAGTATTTCTGCCCTTTATACTGCAGGTTTTCGGAAAAACAGTCAGGTTGTAACAGACAACGGTATCACGGAATATGGAGGCTAGTTTTGCCTTAAAATTAAATGTGTAAGGAATGCGTACACAACAATCGACCCCGGTTGAAAACGTCGGGAGCATTGTCTTGTTTACCGTCTTGGAAATGGGGGGAGCGGGAGGAGTGGGTACTAGTACTCTATTGTAACTCTTATCTATGCAGTCGTTGCAAATGGAGAATATCTTGATAAAGGATGTGAAATTCCTTTGCTCTTCGTATTATATCAGGGAGACAAAGGATTGAGAGGAAAAGCTAGGATTCTGGCTTGAAATCTGTGTAAATTCCAGGTAACTTACACACAAACAAACACTCTCATATCATATTTTTATGTCTAAACGAGGGTGAATACCAAATTTTTAAAATACTTCCCGTGTTACATATGAAATTGTAGTGAACTTGCAATTTTCGCGGGCTATGGATGTGCCGCGGTAGTCCAGATGAGAGAGGCATCTTAAGTAGTGATGGCGAAAGTTGTTTTTAAAATTGTACGAGGTTGCATTGAATACACACAAAACATCCACAAAGAATATACCTACAAAGTCTTAAGAACTGATGTAAAATATCTGCTCCGGTTGGGAATCGAACACGGGACTTTTATGTAGCAGGTAGACGCACTACCACCGCGCGCTATTGCTGATCACACAAGACTTGTTTACTTGTTCAATTGTTTTTTGAGCTTCCATAGTAACTCAAATCAGCTGATCGGCAATTTTGTATGAGAACTACATAATTTTTTCATTTTTCAACCTATGTTCCTTGGATAAATCTATTCCTTATCTCCAGCCCAATCTGAGTTTTCGCTCTCGGTCACTTGTAAGATTTCACCCTATTTATTCGATTATATACTTTACTGCAATATCATAGATACATCTTAAGAGTTATCTTGTATGTAACACCACGGGGGGGCACAGCTATATAAAAGCTTAATAACAAAGTTATAGCACATTTTTTGTAGGTACTAGGTATAGCAATTTTGTAATTAGAATCTCCACCACTGACAACAAGTACAATAGCTGTAATACCGAATAAGTATTAAGCAATTTAGCATACCATTATGCTGTAAGCTGTATACGAGCTGTGCATTATGCTAAAAGCATTCGAAAGCTGACAAAGCCAGTTAACTAGATATTAGTTCCGTGTCAAAAGCCCCTCTAGAGAGTATGCCGTGTTTAGATTACACCGGTGCTATACGGGGTTTAAGAGGTGTATTTAATTTTACACGTCTGCCCAACCAAAAAAGGAGTGTAATGTTTTTAGACTTTATATGTATGTACTTACATTTACTTATATGTATGGATTGAAACTCGGTAACCACTGAACAGATTCGAATGGGAATTGTATCGGATGAAACCTTACATTATCCCAAGTGTCATAGGCTAGGCTTTATATCAGATAGCAGTCGTGTTTTTAAATCTTTCAATTTATTATGCTTGTTCGACTATTTAACTGGCCGGATGGCGTAGCCGGTAGTACCTCTGACTGCTACGCCGAGGTTCGTGGGTTCGATCCCCACAAGATACAAATACTCGTTCAGTCATTTTCATATTATTTGTGTTTAGTCTGGGTGTTTCTATGTATAATATGTAGGTATTCATTCCCAAAAAAGTATATAAGTATAAATATCAGCTATCCAAAGTACTGCAATACCTAATACTGATAGGGTGCATGCAGACCATGAAATTGAACAACTTGCCCCTTACACGTCAGGAAGTCACCACGTATGTCAGGAAACAACGAAAAATGTTCGACCTCTCATACAAATCACGGTCAGCTGACTGCATTTAATATGGAAAAACCAATTTTTTTACGTTGTTTAGTTACATGGTCTAAATGCACCACACTATCATTATTCACTCGGTAACCACTGAACAGATTCGAATGGGAATTGTATCGGATGAAACCTTACATTATCCCAAGTGTCATAGGCTAGGCTTTATATCAGATAGCAGTCGTGTTTTTAAATCTTTCAATTTATTATGCTTGTTCGACTATTTAACTGGCCGGATGGCGTAGCCGGTAGTACCTCTGACTGCTACGCCGAGGTTCGTGGGTTCGATCCCCACAAGATACAAATACTCGTTCAGTCATTTTCATATTATTTGTGTTTAGTCTGGGTGTTTCTATGTATAATATGTAGGTATTCATTCCCAAAAAAGTATATAAGTATAAATATCAGCTATCCAAAGTACTGCAATACCTAATACTGATAGGGTGCATGCAGACCATGAAATTGAACAACTTGCCCCTTACACGTCAGGAAGTCACCACGTATGTCAGGAAACAACGAAAAATGTTCGACCTCTCATACAAATCACGGTCAGCTGACTGCATTTAATATGGAAAAACCAATTTTTTTACGTTGTTTAGTTACATGGTCTAAATGCACCACACTATCATTATTCAGAAGGCTGTCCCTTACAACCTGTATATTTAATAAAAAAAAGTCCTGGCTACTCCATCTAATCAACAATCTGTACCCACAGCACCAAGAGGTAGTCATAATTGATTATTCACGCCAACGAAATTACTCTTTGCGAAGGGTTCTGCTACACAATGTGTAAACAAATCAAATAAGTTTGGAAATCATACAAACATTCTTATTTTGAACAAAATTTTAATTGTACGGGTAGTATTTGGTAGAATACTATTCCGATTTCAAATAAAAAATTAATTGGACGGGTAATAGAATACTGAAATCAAAAATGTCTAAATTCTGTAGTCAAATAAATATAAATAACGGATAACTATTGAAATGAAAACTGAAAAATACTTTATTAATACATACATCAGTCTATTGCAGTCCACTGCTGGACGTAGGCCTCCCCCAGAGTACGCCATAGGGCACGATCTCTCGTTTTCGCCATCCAGTCGGTAAAGTGGCGTGATTTATGTATGTATAAGTAATAATATCAGCTATTTATTGCCTATAATACAAGCTATGCTTGGCTTGGAGCTAAAGAGTGCTGTGTGAAATGTCCAGCATATTTATATTTATTTTTATTCAATGTGGTTAGTCACATCGCTACAAATTCATATGTTAATTATAATTTGTAACACGCACGAAAGTATTACAGGAACATTGTTCATAAACTTTGCTCGCAGCTTCCGTAAGCACATTACGTGGCAAGGAGCAGGCCATAAGATTAGGCAACTTAGATTGAGCTTATCTTGTATTCAGCGAGCGAAGCACTAAGTGGCACGCTAAGAAGGAAGGTTGGTTACCCCTGTCTTAGGACGAACAATAGGTGTACAAGAAAATATAAAATTATTTCCAGTTGAAATCTTGTCCACATAACAATTTCTTCAAGTTACTTGGGTCGAAATATGAAAAAGTATCCGACCCTTCATAAATACACACATCACGCCTATAATCCCTTGCGGGTTAGGCAGGGCGTAAACGGCAGCAAAAATCGTACATTTACGCCACGTTAGACAAATATTTTGTGGTCATTAAGAAAATTGTGTATTGCCATAGTGACAGGTTGTCAGTCCATCACCTTAAATTGCAATACACACCCTACAATCCCTTAGTCGCCTCTTACATCTCCCACAGAAAAGAAATGGGGTGATGCTATTCTAAGCGGGCACCACACGGCACTCGACCCATATGTCTATTCAAATGTTCTATGTCGTAGAATATTTTGACTTTGTACTTTGAGAATTTTCATTCTTTACCATTTGCAAGTGACAGATTAGGCAACTAAGGTTGAGCTTATTTAGTATTCAGTATGCGAAGGTTTCTTGTCTAGTGCCCTAAGTGACACATTAAGGAGAAAGGTTGGCTACCCCTGCCCTCATTTGTGCTTACTCTAAAGATATATTTTTCTTTTGAGTAAGTATAAATTATTTTCCTCTTTTCTATTGATTTTTTAAATACATCTTGATTTATTTGTTTGAAAGAGGAGTTTAAGTTAGTAAGTGGTTACAAGCTTAAACAGATTATTGATTCATCCTATTGACATTTAACGCCAAGAGCAATAAACTAAGCAAGCTACTTAGAAAAAAAGGTTTACAACCTCTTCAAGTTCCGATATAAAGTGTTTAAAATAAGTGGATTATCATACAATTATAAATTGAAACCAATCTTAAATGATACCTCGAATTAGCTTTACATGCTGCCGACAGTACTTACTGCATGTCAAACGCGGAGTATACAGGGTATAAGGGACGGTGTACCGAAAACTTTGCAGGCATGATCAGACCATGAAATTGAACAAATTATTCTACTTAGAAAAAAAATCCGGCCTCCTGTACAATATTTATGTTTAGCTGACCGAGTTTTTATAAAAACTCAAAAAATACCTCTACATACATACATCATCACGCCTTTATTCCTTGCGGGGCAGGCTGAGCGTAAGCGGCCGAAAAAACAGTCACTTACGCCACGTCTGACAAACATTTGAGGGTCATTCAGATAATTGTGTATCAATATAGTGACAGGTTGTCAGCCCATCGCCTAAAATTGCAAAACACATGTAACCCTCGAGTTCTTTAGTTGCATCATGCTACAGGAAATGGGGTGATGCTATTCTAAGCCGGCATCACACGGCATTATATTTTCTCAATATAGGCTCATTAGTAAAAGTTGTTCAGTTTCATGGTCTGATCATGCCTGCAAAGTTTCCGGTACACCGTTCCTCACACCCTGTATGCTTACAGCAATTTACTGACCTGTGTCTCAAGCTATCGGAGGACGCTGACAACAACATCACGATCGAGGTAATGTTAAAGAGAAGACAATATACTTGTACTCACGATGCCGGCTTAAAATAGCATCACCCCATTTCTTGGAGTCGTTAGAAGCGACTAAGGGACTCGAAAGTGTGAATTGCAATTTTCCGAATGATCCTCAAAAACACAATTTTCCGAATGATACTCAAATATTTGCCAGATGTGGCGTTAATTGCCGTTTTTTGCGGCGGTTTACGGTCTGCCTACCCCGCTTGGATTATAGGCGTGATATGTGTACAGTATATGATATTGATCAATCACATTTTCAATGTCTAATGCTCTTTTTCCGCCTTTGCCGCGAATATTGTCCAAATTCTTCCGCGGAAATATCGACGCGAGTGAGTGTTAACACACTGCCGTCATACCTTTCTCGCAGCTATACGAGTGAGCGAGATAGCAATACATTTCATTCGCGCTAGTGCTGTCGTTCCTTTGACTCGCGCACGAAAAGCCGAGACTCGCGTGAGCACGGGAAGTGGTAGCGGTATCACGAGCAGTAGCGCGAGTAATCTGTTTACGTGCTCGCGCTGCCCACTTCCCTGTCCATAGAGGCATTGAGTGAACGTAACATTAGATACCTAAAGTAGACTCAGAAATTCTATAATTTGCTCACTCAAAGTTAAAAGGGAAGTTCATAGGTACCTCTGGATTACATTGTATGCTTTGAACATTCAGAAAACAAACAATCAAATTACGTATTACGTAGGTAGTTAAAACTTTCACCGGCAAATTACGTAGCAGCGCTACAAAGACAGAGCTACGAGCTACGCCGTAGCCCGTAGCATCATAAATTCCAATATGGCACCCAAGTTCGCTTTAAAACTGAGATAACTTGGCGAGAACTTTTCCACTACTCTGCTCCTTAACACCACTTGTCTTTGTTGAACGTATATCTGGCGTCGCCGGCTATCGGCCCCCTTCCCCCTCCCTTAGCCTGTCAGCTACTTCACCCCCTCCCCCCATCGTTAGATAAACTGCATCGTTAACAGGAAGAGCAACTTCTTGCGACTTACAAGTGGCCCACAATCGCCAAGTTACCACAGTGTTCGTATTACAAATTCCTACGGAAAATAGCCACCGAATAATAAAAACATCCGCTCTCCGGACTGATGGATGGCTCAAGTATGGCAGTAGACTTATGGAGCTGCAGTTGATTGATGAACAAAAAGACTAACTCGAGCTTCATCCCTTGCCTATTTCAAGATTTTAAAATCCACGGATGTAATACCAGTCATTTTCTTTTCTCTCATTTTGCACCGACTCGAAATGCAATCAAAACGGCACGATACGATGCCCCATGCCATCCTACACGTCAAAGAGCATACACCAGGCATTCATCCGACGGCCCGCACGCTCCGATTCTCTAACTCGCTGACGAACTTATCCGCCGACCCAAACGGCTCCCAAATGGTAAAGAGCAACTGACATTAGATAAAAAAATAAGGGCATACGGAGCGCTGCGAACAAAGTCACCAGTTTTTTTTTTTATATTGGTTCCTTTATTTTCTTGGCCGTGTGACGCCGGCTTACAATAGCATTACACCATTTCTATCCCGCAAGTGTCGTAAGAGGTGACTAAGGCACAGTTTTAGGCGACAAGCTGGCAACCGGTCACTAAGATACATGATTTTTCTGAAACGGACTTCAAAATGTTTGCCAAGCGTGGCGATAGCGACCGTATTTTACGGCTTTTAATGTTCGGCCTGCCCCGCAAAGGTTAAAGGCATGATATGTTTGTGTATTTTTTCTTGTATAGTCTTGGATTTGCTTTTTTAGTTTCTTTAAAGGAAACTTAGTTTTTGGTCCTTTCTACGACAACTGCAGCACTTTATGCAAGAATATATAAATATGAGCGGTCTCTGTAACCATCCATTTTTGGTGCGTTCCCACAATACTGGACTACTTGTGAGTAGTAAAGTAACACAAACACCAACATTAACAAGCAACAAGCTCACTCAAAGTGGTTCTCGAGCAAGCAAGACGCAACAAAAGTTCCAACATATCTGCAAGATGGCGCCACGTGACAGAACAAAGAGCCTGAAACGCGGTATCGAAGTGTTTCACCGCGCAACGCATATATACAACTTCCGATTCTATCCAGGTGGACCAGTCGGTCCCCTGGCCACAACACCCGGCCAGGCGGGTAGCTACCCTTTTCCCGACTCCACCTGGAACCCTCCATTCTGCCCATTGGCATCACTCCTGTCACCCGCCATATTGGTGACCCCTACCTTGGACTTCGCAGCCTTCAACCACGCATCAACCACTACAACATGCAGCCAACTACTACGTCATCAGCACCCACCGCAGTCATAGCACGGCAGCTTCACTGGTCTTCCATCATCGTCTCGACTCACCGTAGACGTCCCGACTCACCTTGGACATTGGAACCAGCACTGCATCGCCACGCCAGACTGCATCATCACGCTACATGACGTCATCAGCCCCACTTCGCTCGCTGACAGTATCGACCTCCGGTCTTGAGGGGGAGTACTGTAGCGACCTCTGGGAGCTACGACAAGAAGCTCACTCCAAGTGGTTCACGAGCAAGCAAGACGCAACAGAAGTTCCAACATATCTGCAAGATGGCGCCACGTGACAGAACAAAGAGCCTGAAACGCGGTATCGAAGTATTTCACCGCGCAACGCATATATACAACTTCCAATTCTATCCAGGTGGACCAGTCGGTCCCCTGGCCACAACACCCGGCCAGGCGGGTAGCTGCCCTTTTCCCGACACCACCTGGAACCATCCATTCTGCCTATTGGCATCACTTCCTGTCACCCGCCATAGATAGTAGATAAAGATTTATTGTTAACAGAACTTCCAAAACTCATACTTTATGTGTTTGTTTCATGGGAAATTTTCTAGTCATTCTTCTTTAGATGGCACTGAGCTAAACTGAATTAACGTATAAAAATGGATAAAATAAATGTTTTACTCAAACGTCAAAAGTTCAACTAAGCACAACGCCATCTGGTATGACATTATGAAATAAACTCGAGAACTGTCAGAGAAAAGTCCCCATCGACATAATATAAACTTGAGTCTGGTTGTCACTTTAATATGTTATATTGCAAGGATTCGTCTACACTTACATTTGATCTGAGCGCAAAGCCTGGATTCGGAAAAAAATCGCTCCAGCTGACGGCGAAATGAAATGAGTTTCAAACGCAGATGTTTGGTTAGGGCTTCAAAAAGAGCGGGACCTATTTGCCTAATCTGATTTCTGGGAAAGCCATGCCGCAGTCGGATTAGATTTTAGCCATAATTTTATTTCACCCTGTTAGTTGCCTCTTAAAAGCATATCAAAATAGTGTGCTATGAGTGTGAGTGAGTATGACATTACTCCTAATAGGGGAAGGCCTATTCCAGCAGTGGACTGTTGTGGCCTTTATTTTGGTTGTTAAAGTTCTTTCTTTTTTTTGTGAGGGACACCGAGTCGTCCAACGAACCGATGAACCCTGGTGTTACAGTTTTTCAACGGCCTACTACTAGTAGACCTCTGACATGTTATGTAACGACCGCCATCTAAGTAATAGAGACAGCAACCGGGACCAACGAATTAACGTGCCCTCCGAAGAACGGAACCGTAATTTTTTTTTTGGATAATCAGGTGGTTCAGCCTGCAATGTTCTAACCAGACAGGAAACCAATTCGCAAAGTAATAAGTATCAACTTTGTGAATGCCCCACCGATAATCAAACCCGGAACTTTTGCGTCGCAGGCAGTCGCAATACCACCACGCCACATCGGCCATTGTTGAAGTAAGAAATGTACATTATTGATACATGCAAATATGAACCATTTTCAAAATGGCATCATCATACACCAAATAAGTTTCAAATACGGTTGAAGAGATCCCAAAATATCTATTTATAAAGTAAGTAGGTAAGAATTGGATAGAAATGATCAAAAATCATTGATACTTATCATGCTTAGGAATTGTTAAACTGTATCCTAAAATTTAAGACACGTGCAAAGTTTTTACCGCAGACAGGATTTGAACTTTCGCCATCACTAGTTTCAACGCCTCTTCCATCTGGGCTACCGTGGTTCATCCATTGCCCGCAAATTTTTGCAAGTGTATATTGATACCAATAACGCGTAGTGCGGCTACATCTACTGGGTCAGTTTTGCAATTAATAGGCCACTTTCATTCTTTAGGCTAATCTAAGTATTCATATTCATATTCATATTCATTTATTCATAATATAAATTACTAGTAATCTGTAGATTAGCCTAAGCGATAAAACCCGCGATAAATTGAATACCAAATTTCTAAAACACTTTCCGTGTTAAATATACAGTTTGAGAAAAAAAATTCTACCCTGAAAGTCTTGTAACTGAAATTAAACTTCAATCTCCTGTTTTCCTAGCCTCCCCTTTCGTGCACGGACGGAGCTGCGAGCGCTCTCGCTGATATGCAAGATGGAAAATAAACGCGCGCGTGCGATACTATGCATTCAATTTTCTAGAGAAAGAATAGGGTATCGGAACCCGGGCCATGACATAGTATAGAAAACGAGCAGTATATTTGGCCGCTTGGAACTATTATAAGCACTTTCTCATCACCCAAAGGTTGACTGGCAGTATGATACGTAGCATTAAGAGCGCCTTCGTGTACTGTTTCATTTTTATGTCATTAATTATTTTATTTCTGTTTTTTGTACAGTAAAGAGTAATGTTAGGTTATCAGAGTAATTAGCTGTCTTCGTAGTGTCAGACATTAATCTTTATCTGTATTCTTTGCATCGACAATGCTACGCCGGCGAAGATAAAAATTTTATCATTTTTAATCAGGTGTAAGGAAAGTTTTCGATAACGTTGATTTATGTAGTTTAGTTGGGTTTTTATGCTGGTTTATGAGTATAAAAGACGAAAAGTATATATTTGCTAAATAAGTCGGCAACTGTTTCGCTTTCGATTTAGCTCTTCAGGTAAGGTAATCTGCCTTACTACAGTTGGGATGAAACCAGCAGTTCATATGGACCCAGTTTCAAAGTTAATTTAATTGAAAATAATGCCTTTTCCAATCCTTTTATGAATCACGATAAATGAGTAATGTTAGTTGGTTTTTAGGCAGTGCGACCGTTTACAATGCTAGCGGTTTATTCGTTACATATCAGTCACATTCAAAGTTACCGCGGTGTCATGACAAAAATCTCATAGATGAGACGTTGTACTGTCAGTAACTTGTACTACACCCGGGTATACCTGCCGACAGCCGGTTCAAGCCGGTTCAACCCGCTTCCGATACACTGCTTCCGTTTCCGCCGTAATATGATTCGGCGATCGACAATTCGCCCCGTACGCCCGTACACTTCGCTTCACGTTCACGTCATAAAATGCAGTAGTGTATAAAACATGCAAATACACATTAACATAAACAGCAACGACATTCTACTGCTGGACAATTCGCTTGGTAAGCGGTTTTTTTTTACTAACGATGGGTTTGCTCTTGACTCTAGTCTAGGTCATAGGACAGAGACAGAGTCTAAGATGGAGCGAGCTCACCCAGAAGCCTACTGACTCTTACTTTGAAGATTTCTTACTTAGTTGTATGCGTTTGGAAACACAGACGCAGGTAGTGAGTTCCACTCTTTAGCAGTGCGCATTATAAATGATGACTGGAAGCGCTTAGTCCGAATTGGCGAGCGCAGAGCCTGATGTTGGATTCATAAGGAACGCTATTTCAAGGAATATATCCTCTCATCGCTTTTTACGACACCCACGGATAGAATTGGGGTGATGCTATTAAAATCCGGCATCACACGGCAGAACATGCATAGAATGCTAGTTTCTTTCGTTTTATGACTATTTAACATAGCTACACGGTTTTGACGCAATAATGTTGGAACTTTCGTTCGTGTAACATACCTACGCTTCTCTAAATTAAACAGCATTTTGCATAAAATATTTCAATGCAAACTACGTTTACCTATACTGAGGAATGAGAAAAATTTATAATGATAAGTAAAACTGTAAATCGGATGCTATCAATACATACATATAGTACACACGTACACGTACATATAGTACGCCTGTATCCATTGCAGCGTAGGCAGAGCGTTAACTACCGTTAAATAAAGTCGCTATTGCCACTTCCGACAAATATATGAGCGCCGTTTCAGAAAAATCGTGTATGACAGGTTGTCAGCCTGTCGTCTTTAATTGTAATACACTAAAACCCTCCAGTCCCTTAGTTGCCTCTTACGAAACCTCCGGGTAAGAAATTGGGTGATGCTATTCTGAGCCGGCATCACACGGCCGAAAACATCCAACAATTTTGTATCGGATGCTTAAAATTATCCAACAATTTTGAATTGGCTTTGAATTTCAGCGTGTGTGGTGAATATTGAATACCTTACTTAGGGGTAATCGGAGCATTTGATGTCGCCGAGTGGTGGTAAAGAGGAAAACGACAGATTCAGCTTGCACACGCCATGTGCATTCGATTTAAATTCAGAATAGAAATTACATTAGAATCATGTTGGCTGTTTTTATTATTATTATACACTATTGGCACCAAGCCGCGGTAGCCCAGATGGAAGAGGCGTCGTCACAAATCCTGTATGTTGTAAAAATAATTGCTCGTTTCGGTAGATAAGTACTACAAAAACAAACAACTTCAGAAATTTTTAATGTATATACTTGAGATCCTTTTCATAAGGCTAATCATTGTCTTTTATTGTTGGCAACATTTTACATGAAAATGTTTTCGGTGGGTATTGTATTCTTGATTTGTTCGGCGCAAATTGTCCTATCTTCTACCACATACGACTCATTAGTTTTATTATCACATTAGGTGCAGTGCAGTTTGCTTACTTTGATAGCAAAACTCCGACAGGTCGTACACCCTTATTGGCAGATTACGGCACAAAGGGACTCTCGCCTCGCAGTTATAAATGTCTTTGCAAAACCTTGCTAACAACTTCCCCGCAATTAATGTATGTTTGTACATGTGTGTATAAGTATGTGCGCCTCGGAGGTAACAATGAGCATGGTATAAAGAAGGGAGGAAGTAGGCCAACTCCGGCCTAATCCGCGCTATAATTGCCTACTCTCTTAGGGTTGCCACTTTTAACGAAATTTCTATTCAGGGCCTAGGAATTGGCAAGCGTCGAGCAGTTGCATTTTTAAATTGTATTGTGATCAAGGTCACTTGGTCCGTTTTACCTTACCAAACGATGATGAAACCTATCTAAT
The DNA here is from genome assembly GCA_027580185.1 of Tuta absoluta. NCBI lineage: Eukaryota > Metazoa > Arthropoda > Insecta > Lepidoptera > Gelechiidae > Tuta > Tuta absoluta. The sequence goes on from JAQAHW010000020.1 coordinate 786,984, forward strand.
AAAAGAAAGAATCTTGTTTGAGAAACATGAGACGATGTGTGGCATGTTTCCCAAAGAAAGGCCAGCAGACGTGCGGAGCGGTGTTGGTTGAGAATGTCGTCTCTGTTAAATAAAACTAACACAGTGATGATCATTAATCCATCAATGAATCCTTGTTCGCCGAGCGTTGTTTGGTTCAGCGGTTTCTGAACTTGGAACCTTAATATTTCGCCTGAACAAAAGTAAAGCAATAATAACAGCAAATAGACAACTACTCAATCTCATCATCGAGTTTAACAAAATTTATATAATGTATCATGTTAAAAGAAATGAATTCCTCGTCCTTAGGTACCTTTCCTGGTCAGTAGGTAATAGGTAAAAGTGACAAATCTGGAGTTGATGTATAATTTAAACATCCAAACACACAACAAGCATAAAACATTAAAATTTAAAAAAAAGACTGCTTTCTGAAATAAAGCCTAGTCTATGACACTCAGGATAATGTAAGGATCCTTCCGATCAATTACCATTCGAATCTATTCAGTGGTTAACTAGTTTCAGTCCTTTACAGAATGGCACATAAATGAACTCTTAAAACACTATACTCCTTTTTATTTGGGCAGTAAAAATTACTTTCTTTTGCGATAATCAGCCATTTTACAATCGTGGATTCGCCTTACTATTACATTGTGACGCGAGATCGTGACTCGTCGTGCGGTGTCGACTGGCGGCCCCGTCAAAGCGCAGTCCGAACCCCCCCGAGATTTGTCCGCGTGTGCGTGCGGCGACTCATAGGTACTATCGCGCACACATACAAGCCGCGCGCGGTGCGTTTGTATGAAGATAACGTACTTCCCCCTTCTTTATACTATGCAATGAGGGCTGGTGGGTACTTATTTACAGGAACAAAAGATCAAAAGCAAGTACCGGAAGGGCATGATTTTGGTAAAATTTTACATACATACTTCACGCGGGGTAGGCGACAAGTGCACGGCCGTAGCAAGCGGTCGTTATCGCCAGGTTTGATAAATATACATACAAAAACACATACACATATCACGCCTAAAATCCCTTGCGAGGTAGGTAGAGCATAAACGACCGAAAAAAAGGGACATTTACGCCACGTCTGACAAATATTTGAGGATCGTTCGGAAAATGGTGTATCGCCATAGTGATAGGTTGTCAGCCCATCGCCTAAAATTGAAAAAGACACCCTTGAGTCCCTTAGTCGCCTCTTACGATTCCCACGGGAAAGAAATGGGATATTATTCTAAGCCGGCATCACACGACTCTAAGCCGGCATCACACGAATGATAAATATTCATTTCAGAAAATTTTGTATCTATGTGGTGGCAGTCATCTGCCTGGTATGCCGGTTATGATACAATTGCGCAACTTACTAATAATACAATTTGACACGTCTGAGGTCTCCTCGCGTGCGGGATAAATCTCTCTACGGTGCACATCATTAGGGAGCTGCTATTGTGACACACAGATGAAATGGTCGAGTTTCTCAGTCGTTACCAGTATGGGGACACTTGAACCACTTGATATTACTTTTTAAATTTTGCGCCTTTTTAGGTCGCGTGGAAAAGTAATTAACATGCTTACCCATACAATCACAAGCAACTTAAAATTTACAGCGTAAATGGACGCATAATACCATAAGTGACAAAAAAGTGGTCTTAGCATCTCGTAGTGATTTTTTGGATTATTTGTTTTGTTTACTGTACACGTATTTTTGAAGGTACGCAAGGCAGACCTACGTTCTAGAATTGCCAAACCATGTTATTTTGTTCAGCGTTCAGGATTAGCTTCAGCGAATAACAGTAGTCAAACAGTAATCAAAAGAGCAATAATCTTGATTAGATAAGGGAGAGTTGATCCACCTTGCCTGCGGGACACTTGAGCAGTGGTCAAGTCTCCCTTTACAGCGGAACTTCGGGAGGCTTGAGCCAATTTTTTTTTATCAAAATTTGATTTACCATCATCAACTATCAGCTTGCAACTATGGTTTTCAAAAGAATATCAAATTGTAGCAAAATAAAGTTTTTTTGTATTTAGTTCAGCATCCTAAATATTACTGTTCAGATTCTACAGATGTTTAATTAAAAAACGGTTCAAGTCTCCCGGACTCCCCCAACCAGATAGGTCCTCTCATATATTATTACTAGACAGCCACGCCATTGAGGCCAAAAATAGAATGGGGGAAAGAAAATATACAACTATGAAAATGGTTTCAGCGATAATAATTCACTGGTGCTGTTTTCCGCAAGCTCGCTGTCTCGGACACCATATTTCACAATAATGTGCACATTCCGGGTCCTTGGATGCAGATGCTTCCTACGCCTATGATACCACTTGGAACGCGTTCAGGCAAAGACCTTCTATCAATAGACATGGCATTCTTGCAAATGACAGTTGGAGTTGTCCTAAAAATTAAGACAGCATTAGTTTCCGTGGTCAGATGATATCATACCGGCTATAGGGAAAAGTTGGATGCGTGTAGCATAGGACTGAAGAGAATAGCGCAATAAAGAGGTCTATGTCCAGCAGTGGGCTTATATAGGTAAATTAGATAGATAGATCAGTTTCTATGGTAACTCGTGGACTCTATTCCGGAATGCAGTCAAATTGGAATGAAAGTCAGGCCTGACTACGTGCTCATCAGCAGCATGCAAGGTAAGGCGGGTTTTCATTTCATTCCTTCCATAAACGCCCCAATTTTTTTTAAGTCATAATAGTTTTAAGATGATCCCTGGTCATCTAATTGTACATTAAAAAAAGTAATGTTAAAAGTAACTTGACTAAGTTACTCTGACTGGCCCGCCATGCCTGGAGACACATGGCACAGGATACAAATGTTTGTTATGTAATGTGCAAATATTTGTGTTCAGTGGTCGCCGTCGGTCCTGGTTGCTGTATATGATTATTTAGACGGCGGTCGTTACATAACCATGTAAGTGGCTTACTACAAGCAGAAAGGCGCTGAAAACCTCTAATACCAGGGTTCATCGGGTCGTTGGACAAATCGGTGTCCCACACGAAAAAGAAAGGAAGAAATACAAATTAGGGACTTGTCTAACAATTGTCTCTCTTCAATAACCTTCGGTTCTCAATAACAGACATTTCACCATTTTTGCAGTGTTTTAACTGTGTGATGCCGGCTTAACATCACCCCATATTTTCCCCGAGGGTTTCGTAGGAGGTGACTAAAGGACTCAAGGGTGTCATAATGTCATATGTATAACAATTTTAGGCGACAGGCTGACAACTTATCACTATATTGATACACGATTTTTCTGAAACAGTTCTCAAATATTTTATTTGCACAACTATTATTCATCACAATAAAACAATTTTAAACGGATTTAAGCTGTTATTTTTGATTTTACAATTCCTACGTCTCGAGCTCTTTAAAGATTGGTCTCAAATATTTGTCAAACGTGGCATCAAAGTCGCATCGCACGGGATACCGCGCAAGGGATAAAGGCGTGATATGTTATGTGTATTTACTGTGTAGATGACCGAGTCTTATGTTAAAGGTCTTGGAATTCATACTTCTAAGCAGTTGACTGCAGGCACGCCCCTGCAAACGGGTATAATACTCAGCTCTGCCGCCATTCATTGAAATTTCAAAGGCCAAACTTCACCCTCTGCAAACTCATAAATTCACCGTGTCGTGGTAATTAAGCCCGCTTTAGATTTCATATTTATTTTAATAAGTTTGAGTAAGTCTGCCTTCATGCTTATGCATGCGAAGTTTGAGCACAAAGAAGTAGGTAGGTGTGCATACGTTTTATCGCAGTGCTGCAGCTCAAAACAGTACCTATTTAACACAATTTATTTTCATTCATTCATTCATATATCATGCCTATAGTCCCTTGCAGGGTAGGCAGAGCGTAAACGGCCGCAAAAAAACGATTATTTACGCCACGTCTGACAAATATTTGAGGGTCATCCAGGAAATTGTGTATCGCTTTAGTGACAGGTTGTCAGCCTATCGCCTAAAATTTCAATACACACCCTCGAGTCTCTTAGTCGCCTCTCACGACTCCCAAGGGAATAAATGATGCTATTCAAGCCGGCATTTAACGGCAATATACAAGTAAGCTATTAAAAATATGATTATAGTTCTAATAAAAGGCCCATTGAAATTCACAGCACCACGGCACATCACATAGCAAAAACCATCTCTGAAATTAAACGGAAATAGAAGTGGAACCCTTTTTTCTAGAAAACACATAAAAAGATGTCTATCGCGTTACACTAGCGCGAAACTCACAGATTGTTCGGACTCAATTTCCTAGCGCACATTAAAAGAGCCATTTTATCTCCCGACTGCGGAAAGCCAAAATGATGTCATCTATTGTCATGGACTAGATGAAAGTTGTGAAGGTTCCGGGTTCGAATCTCGATGGGGCAATAACAAACTTGATATTGTTTGGTGAGTTTATTACCAGTCTGGTTAGGACATTGTCCGTAAGAAAGATGGTTCCGTTTTCAAGGGTACGTTAAGCGTCGGTCCCGGTTGCTGTTTATGATTACTTACAGTGATCTGATTAAAAGTTATTTGTCTGACAGGTCACAGTGTGTCGTAGTGAATAATTTTAACGAGGACTCAGAGTATGTGGAATATAAATCGGAATTTAAAAATAACAATGTAGGCGTGCCTCAAGGCAGTATCTTAGGCCCGCTTTTATTTATTTTATATGTAAATGACCTGCCTGCCGTAACATGCCATCAGTGCATTATGTTCGCGGATGACTTGTCCATAGTTATTGCAGATAAGCCAAACCTTAATTATAACGAGGAGATAAATGAAACAGTTAAAAAAATAATAGAGTGGTTGGAATGTAACAATCTTCGGGTAAACTTGACCAAAACTACATTCCAACAATTTTACAATAAAAATAGAAAACCCCTTAAACTCTCAGTTGCGTATAATAGTCACGTTGTTGAAGAGTCCTCTGTCACAAAGTTTCTCGGTATAACGCTGGATTCACGCCTCACGTGGAAGGACCAAGTTGATGTATTGTGCAAAAGAATCAACAGATTTACATATGCTCTTTTCCGTCTTAAGAAGATTTCCGACCTTAAAACAGCCTTAACCGCATATCACGGGTACGTATGCTCAGCTCTAAGGTACGGGCTCGTGATGTGGGGTTACTCTGTTGACATAGATAGAGTCTTCATCATACAAAAAAAGTGTGTGAGAGCGATGTGTGGTCTTGGTCCAAGAGATTCTTGTAGAGAGCATTTTGTTAAATTAAAGCTTATGACGCTGCCGGCAATGTATGTGTATGAAGTGTGCATGTTTGTTAAAAATAACCCTGATTTGTTTAAAGTTAAAACGTACAAATACTCTACGAGATACCCCAACCGACTTGTAGTACATCAACACTCCACAACTTGTTTTGCGAGAAATAGCTTTAATATGTCTATTAAAATTTTTAATTGCCTCCCCGAACAACTAAAAAAATTATGTAAAAATCATTTAAAATCAAAATTATATAAAATATGTACAGAAAATTGTTTTTATAGTGTAGACGAATTTATTAATTTTATGACTACAATGTGAATGATTATATTTGTATTTTTTATTGTATTGTATAATGATTTAGTGACATGTTTATTAATTTATTTATTAACTTTGATATATATTTTTTAACTGGACATACTTATTTAAATTCAAATTATAATATTTGCATGCCAGCTGCTGGCGCAACATGCATGATCTACATTGTAAAAATTAACCATCTACTCTACCATGTTTGCTTGCAAATAAATTTCTTTATTCTTTATTCTTTAGACGGCGGTCGATACACAACCATGTCAGAGGCGGTTGAAAAACTCTGATTCCAGGGTTCATCGAGTCGTGCATTTACTCGGTCTCCCATACGAAAAACAAGAGGAAGTTGAAACCACTTACTAATTGGACTTGTAACTATCACGTTTTATTACTGCAAGAGGCACTGGAAAAACTATTGTTGATTACTCAAAGAAATGGTCTGAGTGTTGGACTCAGGATTCGTAAGTCTCTGGTTCGATTCTCGAGGGGAACTCACGAAGTTGGTGTTTGTCAATTTATCACTATGTGATATTCTTACCGGTTTCGTTGGGACATTGCCGGCTGAACTACCTGATTCTACGTAGGAAAGATGGTTCCCTGCTATGGAGGGCACGTTAATGTCTATGATTACTTATTTGTCGGTCGTAAGGTCGTAACACAATCACGTCAGCAGCACCAGTAATAGGCGGTGGATAAACTCTGACAACAGGGCCCCGATGCTCTTATTTTTTTGTCATTATAATACCATCGACACTCAACTGTGATTTTATTGCCATTGTGATTTTCTATGCTTCTAACTGTTAGCAAAATAAACCAACCAACTGACACTCTATTAAAACACAACTGATGAGCTTTTCTAATAGCGGAATACGGCCCCTGGTAAGGGGCTTTTTTGTTTCTTTATGATTTGGTTCATGACAGGTCAATAGAAATTTTTCTCCTAAGTAGGTAGTAATTATGTAGTCGGGATGGAGTTTTTAAACTATTTAACTTTTATCTCTCAAATCGTTATGCAGATTGGCACGTCCACCAGAATTTTCCATTTTACCAGATTTTTCCAATTCCCCACACCTCTATTAGTATTCAGCATCAAATGGATAGTTCAATTTATATGTGAAAAAGTTTTTCAATTTAAAAAACATGCGTTGGACATCCATTTAATCTCTGGAGTTGACAGAAACATAAACTATCATATGAAGGTTTATCTTTCAGTTAGTTTGTTAGTGTAGTGCTACATAATATTCTCATTCCATGACATACATGACGAAAGTTTGTCTGTTTGTTTTTCCTTGCTGCAACAGTTTTACACACACATATCACTCCTTTATCTCTTGCAGGGAAAGCCATCGTCAACGGCCGTAAAAATACTTACGATTTGTATTGCCACGTCTGACAACTATTTAAGGGCCGTTGCAGTAAAATTGTGTATCATGGTAACAGGTTGCCAGCCTGTCGTCTAAAATTGTAATAAACGGGGTGTAAGGGACAGCCCTCCGAATACTGATAAGGCAGACCATGAAACTGAACAACATTCCCCTAGAAACATATGTAAGAAAACGACAAAAAAAAATTCGACCTCCCATACAAAATCACGATCAGCTGCATTTACTTTGGGCAGTCCAAAAAATTTTGACGTTTCCTGAAACATTTATTTATGTTTAGTTGTTCAGATACATGGTCTATATACATCCAATCAGTATTCGGAGAGCTGTCCCTTACACCCTGTATATTAATCCCTCGAGTCCCTTAGTCGCCTCTTATAACACGCGCGGGAAAGAAATAGGGTAATGTTATTCTAAGCCGGCATCACACGGCACAGTTTTATTGATAAAATTTAACCAAAGAATAATTTCTGTGTAATACCAGCAATAAAATATATCAAAAACTTTGCAGACGTGATCAACCTATAAAACTGTACATCTTTCACTATGAAGCATATGTTGGCAAATGAGAATAAAAAGAATATTAAAAATGAAAAAAAATCCTCTGACACTACATAGTTACTTACTTATGGTGACCATGGATTAAACCATAGAGTGGAAACCTAGGAGTCATGCTGCGTTGTGTCATGATAAAAAATATACTAGCATGTTTCCCCGTAGCCCATCAAAAAGGTCGCAGGGAAGGGAAAGGGAATGTAATATGATGTGATGCGTCATGCGAACAACACACTGACAGCTGTCAATAAATCACAAACATGACATCCTGGCATACGTCGATGCAGTATCCTCTAAACTACTCGGCGACAATAAAACCGTTAGTTGCTTAGGACATTTTTATTATTGAAAACTTTTTAATAATTCACGTTTGAGCATAGATTTATAGTTTACTGTTGTGCTACTCATATACTTCATATAATTAACAGAAGCCTCATAATTATTTTGTATCGTTTTAAATTCACTTAATTCGAATGTTAATCAAAATAGGCTATTGTTGTAGCATCACAGTTTCATAAATATAAATTGTGTGTTTTAATGAACAAGTGGACAAAGGGTAGTTACCTAATGAACTGTACATATTAATGATAGAGACTCATTAACGAGAAAGTTATGAACTGGGAAGCAGGAAATCATACCATTAAGGCGATTCTCACACTTGTCACTCGATGCTGCGTATTCTTAACGCACCGTAACGCATTCAACTGTCAGACGAAAGGAATTTGCGAGTTCTGATCTTATTCCCATACAAATACGGCTACGGTGCGTTAACGGATGCATTTGACAGACTATATACTAGATTTTGGATAGACTCGTCGTCGTAAGTCGTTTGTATCCGTTACGCACCGTATCCGTATTCGTACGGGAATAACATCGGAATAAAACTACGCAGCGACGAGTGGCAAGTGGGAGAACCGCTTTATAGTCACAAACGGAATTCACATTTGAAGTACTTACATCAAAAATATTTACGCTTATTGCAATTGAAACTATTAATTTTGCATTAAATGTATTTGATATTTTTATAATTATCTGTTATTCGCTTGTGCATTGGTTTGATTGTTTTGTCATTACATGCATACATTAACAGCCAGAACAGTACACTGTCCTATCGGGGGTATTTCCATACTCACCACAAAATGCTGGCCCGATGGCGTAACGGATAGTACCCCTGCCTGCTACGCCGAGGGTCGTGGGTTCAATCCCCACAAGACACAAATATTTGTAAAGACAATTTTCAATTATTTGTGTTTAGTCTGTGTGTTTTCTATGTATATTATGTATTTATTTACAAAAAAAGTATTTATGTATTAATATCAGCTATCTAGTTCCCATAGTAGAAGCTTTGCTTAGATGGAGCTAGATGGCGCTGTGTGAAATTACAGGATATTTATTTATGTTAAAACTAGCTTTTACCCGCGACTTCGTCCGCGTTAGATAGTTTTTTTTTAGGCAGAAGTTCTAAAGTAGGTATGTGTATACATAGTAAGTGTGACAGTGATATTAGAACAGTTCTTATCTCTACTGTTTAAAGATGACTTGCTTGCTTCTGTTGTTAAAGGGACAATTCAAAATTTGCTATCCGGCCTGAGAGATCAATATTTATAACCAATGAATACAAAAGTCAGTAGATAACAGAGTACTTACTCCAGAGGTGCCGATTTGAGCACACTAAAATGGTTAGCATAAGTAGATTAGACAGATCAAAAGGTAATATAAGTTACTGTTATACATTTTTATACCTCTATATACCACATTTTTTGTTTTTCTGTCCTCGGTAAAGAAGGCAATGTCCTTTCTCAACTTATTCCCATCATACTGAACAACTTTTGTTCTGAAACCATTTCTGTATCTCCAATAAGGTGGGCTCCTGATGGTAGACCTGATGGTCTACATACGGTACTCCAGATCCTCAATGTCCTTGTGAAAAGAAGCGGCCCATCATCATGAACAACTTTTGTTTCGGAACCATTTCTGTATCTCTAATAGTTTACGTGGTCTCCTGATGGTACACCTGGTGACATAAGGTACTCCAGATCCTCAATATCCTTGTGAAAAGAAGCGGCCCATCATACTGAACAACTTTTTTTTTGGAACCATTTCTGTATCTCTAATAGTTTACGTGGGTTCCTGGTGGTACACCTGGTGGTCTACATAAGGTACTCCAGATCCTCAATGTCCTTGTGAAACGAAGCGGCCCATCATACTGAACCACTTTTGTTTTGGAACCATTTCTGTATCTCTAATAGTTCACGTGGGTTCCTGATGGTACACCTGGTGGTCTACATTATGTACTGCAGATCCTTAATGTCCTGGTGAAAAGAGGCGGCCCATCATACTGAACAACTTTTGTTTTGGAACCATGCCTGTATCTCTAATAGTTTAGCTGGGCTCCTGATGGTACACCTGGTGGTCTACATAAGGTACTTCAGATCCTCAATGTCCTTGTGAAAAGAAGCGGCCCATCATACTGAACAACTTCTGTTTTGGAACCATACCTGTATCTCTAATAGTTTATCTGGGCTCCTGATGGTACACCTGGTGGTCTACATAAGGTACTCCAGATCCTCAATGTCCTTGTGAAAAGAAGCGGCCCATCATACCGAACAACTTTTGTTTTGGAACCATGCCTGTATCTCTAATAGTTTAGCTGGCCTCCTGATGGTACACCTGGTGGTCAACATAAGGTACTCCAGATCCTCAACGTCCGTGTGAAAAGAAGCGGCCCATCATACTGAAAAACTTCTGTTTTGGAACCATACCTGTAGCTCTAATAGTTTACGTGGTCCCTGATGGTACACCTGGTGACATAAGGTACTCCAGGTCCTCAATGTCCTTGTAAAAAAAAGCGGCCCATCATACCGAACAACTTTTGTTTTAGAACCATGCCTGTATCTCTAATAGTTTAGCTGGGCTCCTGATGGTACACCTGGTGGTCTACATAAGGTATTCCAGATCCTCAATGTCCTTGTGAAAAGAAGCGACCTATTATACTAAACAACTTTTGTTTTGGAACCATACCTGCATCTCTAATAGTTTAGCTGGGCTCCTGATGGTACACCTGGTGGTCTACATAAGGTACTCCAGATCCTCAATGTCCTTGTGAAAAGAAGCGGCCCATCATACTGAACAACTTTTGTTTCGGAACCATGCCTGTATCTCTAATAGTTTAGCTGGGCTCCTGGTGGTACACCTGGTGGTCTACATAAGGTACTCCAGATCCTCAATGTCCTTGTGAAAAGAAGCGGCCCATCATACTGAACAACTTTTGTTTTGGAACCATGCCTGTATCTCTAATAGTTTAGCTGGGCTCCTGGTGGTACACCTGGTGGTCTACATCTATACTCCAGACCCTCGAATGGTGATAAAAAGTAGTCTATGTCCGTTCTCGGTATGCTAGCAATCTCTGTGCCAAGTTTCATGAAGATCGGTTCAGCGGTTTGGCCGTGAAAGCGTAGCAGACAGACAGACAGACAGACAGAGTTACTTTCGCATTTATAATATTAGTGTGGATTACTAAGTTTCATGGGTTGTTTCACCCATGAAAAGATTTTTTAATGTACTCACATCCTTCCTCTGTTTCCGTTCTATAGTGAAAGCATGGCCACCCTAGTGCTAGTAACTAGGTGTCACGCGGGATTTATGACCGCCGGGTGATTTGGCGCCGCACTTACCTATCCTGCACGGGTTTTATTCCCTCGCAATAAGGTTCAGATTGCCGTTTACCACGCGATGAAGTTGGGTTTTAACACAGAACAGAAAAAACGGTGGAAGTGCCAAGAAGATTGGATCAGGTCCACAGAGGCCAGGGGTGGCCAGGGTACGGTGTCTGGTGATATTTTATCGATTTGTGAAAAGGCACTTACAGAGCTGATCTAATAAATAGGTAAAAACAATGGAAAACATAATTAAACGGGAGCATAATCTTAAAATAAAGGAGGAATCTCAGATAGCCATCAATTTTTATTTTTAAGAATAGAAATAGAAGCAGCGTAAAGCGGTTTATTTGCGTCCTATTGTTTTATCTGTTTTGTGGGCTACTACTACAGCAACGGTAAATCTGGTTCTGCTTGTTTTATTGGCTATTTTTAAGTATTTTTAAACTGTTTGCCGTGTTGTGCCGGCTTGAATAGCATCACCCCTTTCTACCCGTGAAGATTTATATGACAATTCCAAATCTACTGTTTCAACTGTTCTGTGGGCCACACTCACCTTACTTAAAGACAGGCAGGCGGCTTATAGCAGCGGTAAATCTAGTTCGGGCTGTTTTATTGGATATTGGACACATTTTTTCTGGGAAATGAGGTGCATAAGTGAAAATTTAGAGTTCTTTTTCTATTACTAGTTTTAGATTCTTTTTTTATTTGTTAATGTTTACAAGGATATAGTATCGAAGTAAAAAAAAATCTTTCTTATATCATCCGGGTGCTACAATTAATCATAACACAGCCTAAACGGCCTAAAACCGTTTCTTTGCCACACAAAACAGAACAAAACAATATGTAGGTACAGATGGGTCATACATAATATACATCTTGCCTGTTCAGTGAATATAACAAATCATAAAAAACAACTCTAACTCTCTCATTTTTAGTCACGTCCTTTCAATAATTTTGTATTTTTCTTTAGGCATAAATAGTATGAATGACTTCTTTACATACATACATCAGCCTATTGCAGTCCACTGCTGGTCGTAAGCCTCCCCCAGGGTACGCCATAGGGCACGATCTCCCGTTTTCGCCATCCAGTCGCTACCAACCGCCTTCTTTAAGTCGTCGGTCCATCTGGCCGGAGGTCTTGACTTCTTTATGGAGCTACAATGCATGACACTGATAACACCATAATAATAGAGAATACATACTTTAGCTACCCGGTATCGTGTCGCTATTATTATAGAAGAATGACTTCCGCCGCTGACCTGTAGTGTGTGACGTAGATCTACGTTACACACTACGTTATACATACATACATACATACATGCATAAATCACGCCTCTTTCCCGGAGGGGTAGGCAGAGACTACTTCCTTCCACTTACTACGATCCTGGCATACTTCTTTCGCCTCCTCCACATTCATCAATCTCTTCATGCATGCTCGTCGGTTTAGGTTTCACGTTATACACCATGAAATATATTCAGCCGTAAAATAGTATACACGTTTCTTCCTCCATTCCACATTATTATAGTGTGCCGAGTGATGCCGGCTTAGAAAAGCATCGCCTCATTCTATCCATGCCATGGGTGTCGCAAAAAGTAATAAAATCATCCAGGGAAAAAAAAAAGGGAAAATGTAATGTTATTTTATTCTGGGTGGGATTTGACACCAATTTGCTAATGGCTTTACAAAACTATTGTGTGAGTATCAAAATTATAGTCATAATTTTTGCCTATATTATGTATTTTACTTGTTTATTTTTTAGATAACTTGCAAAACCGCTTTTAGATAACCGCGAGCAGTAACTTTTGCTGGTTCTTTAAAATTGTATACCTAACACGTGAAATTGTAAAAAAAAAAAATATATTTTTATTAATGATGGGTTTGCTCTTGACTCTAGTCTAGGTCATAGGACAGAGACAGAGTCTAAGATGAAGCGAGCTCACCCAGAAGAAGCCTGTTAAGGCTACAAGCTACTTGGCGCCAGACTTCGGTGGGATGGTGGTCGCGAGCCAGGCGGCCCCTTACGGAGCCTTCCACCGCGCACGTGGGATCGTTCAGCCGGACTTATCCACAGGCAAACCTGTGTTGCCGTTGCCCGGGGTGGACCACTAGGAGGTAGATCCCATACCACCCCAAAAATTTGGTATTCATTCTACTCTACATACAGGGTGTAAGGGACAGCCCTCCGAACACTTAAAGGGTGCATTCAATCCATGAAACAGAACAACTGCCCATGGGAAAAAAATTCAGGAAATGTTTTTTTACGTCCCATAGTAATTGCAGTAAGTTGATCTTCTCTCTTTTCGTGTGGGACACCCAACTCACTCGAATCGTATAACAATATGTTCCTAGGGGACAGTTGTTCAGTTTCATGCTCTGCACGCTATCAGTATTCGGAGGGCTGTCCTTTACACCCTAAAATTACTTTATTCTAAAAAGGTACCTTTTTCGGACAGATTATAACAATGAAATCTGTTTAGTATGAGTCATGTTTAAAATAGTACTTACACGTAGCGTTAACCAAATATTGAAGACTCACAATAATAAAACTCTATCTGCGTATTTGAAAACGACTGAACTTTTAAAAATAATGTGTGTCGGAAATAGCTAAAAACATCCCACAAACGACTCCACGAAGAGCCGTAAAATGTATCACCGAATTCGAACTCCCATTCGCTCGTTCACAAACATTGGCTACTGTTTTATGATCGAATTTATACATGGTCTTACAAACAAAGTCATATAATCATCGATAAAATTTAAATCAACACTTTTGAATGTTTTTGTGGTTACTGTCATCATACCTTTTGAATGTGTATACTCGCATTTGCATCAAGTGCCATCACGCTGGGGTTCGTCCTCAAATTTCGTAACGCAATTTAGAGGGAGGACGGTTATTTTCCATACTTAAGGGGGGTTACGTCACACTTACGTCACGTCATACTACAAGGGCGGAGGAAGAATCAAAATTTGTAAATTTTGCGTATCGTAATTTGTAGACGACCACGGAATAGAAAAAACTAGTTTTTTGTAGACGTGTAGACGACCCTTTTTTGCTTGTTATCTGTAGTCAACATGTAGTGTGCGAGTGTTTTGATACAGTTGATAATATTTGCCTAATTATTTTCGTGGGCGTCTAATATTTAAGTTGTAAATTTAAGTTGTTGAAAGCTTTAAAAAGTGCGCTCTTTGACGTTTCTTAGACTTGACATTCGTTGCTACGTATTTTTTAGCGTTCCGTAACGCATGCGTCTGTCAGATGAAAGGAAGTTTGCTGTCAGATCTTATTCACATATGAATTCGTCGACGGTGCGTTTAAACATGCGTCGTTTGACATACTAGTAGGCCATTAAAACTGCAACTAACATCAAGTTCTGAATTTTCTTCTGCCCGAAAAACCACAAACAATATTCTCCGTCTCACCGAAGTGTCCGTAGCATGTTTCTGACTTCAACAAATTGGTCCAATCAGGGTCGCAACCCCACAAAGTAAAAGCCGTGCGTTGCATAGGAAATAAAAGCGCTCCACCGAAATAGGGCCGCAAAAAGCAAGCGTCGACGCTCAACTATGTTAGGTTAGAGCACACTTTGTGCTCTTGTTTTTATTCCACAGCACAAAGGCTTTCGTTTGGCCTGCACAGCCTACAGGTGTATAAAAAGACTGCAACCCACACAGCGCGGTTTCACCTACTACCTCTCCCATGGTTTGCAATAGGTTCCAAGTTATTAAACCGCGAAACTTATGATGTAAGTTTACGCGACTTACTTGTTATTGAACACTGTTCTGTCTACCTCCGTGAAAAAAGCTGTCTTAAGCAGGCGAAAAGTAGAGAACTGATCTTCATTGTCGTAGTCTTTAATTACTGAAGGTCGTGTCCGATTAAAATTCCTTGTTCTGAAACGCTTTAGTAGAGGTTGCACCTAGGTTCCTCCATTCACTCCTGTCTTCCGCTCGCCAGATAGCTGTGGCGATTGGCATGTCTAGCATCATCCTAATCTAAGCTGTCCATTGATAGGGTGCTTTTTTGCCTAGAGTGCTAAACTCTCTACTAAATAAATGATAAGTATGTCGCGTTAACCTACATCGAAAGTGATCCTTGTTCCTTTGAATAAAACTGCCAAAAAGTGCAACGAACAATCGACATAAACATTATGTTCAGCCAAAGATGCAGCAATTTGTTTGTTGCACTTTCTGGTAATATTTCTTGCGCTATGTGGGTATTATTCTAGTACAAAATCTCGTGATGCATACCTTTCCGCGATGTAATGATAATAGAAAGGTGAACCTTAATCTCAGGCCACTTAAACTGAGAATCTTATTTATATCAAAAATAATGATTCGTAATTTAGATTAAAATATTGGTTAAACTATCTTAAACCTTAACCGGAATCATAATTCTGCCGTTAAAAGTAGCTTAGGTATGTATTATTTAAAGTGATATGCTATCCAAATACCAAATTTCATCTAAATTCGTCAAGCCGTTTCTTCATGAAGAGGTAACAAATACACACACTCAACCTCTCAGATTTTTGATAATAGTATGGATATTAACGTATTTCAAATATTTGATCGAAGGTATTTTATCCAAGGTATTAAATTCGTGTTGTATAGGCGGATCGATTAGCAAAGTGAATCCTATAGGAACTAATAAACATAATCTCACGCTCTTAGCAGCCTGAACTGTTCTTTAAGGTGAATTCATCTCTAATAATAAGAGTTCATAATATCCAAATTATTAAACCTTTGTTTCCAAAAGCTACAATTTGGACCTGAACTTCCTACCCAAAAAGTTCCATCTTTTCAGAATCTATACCGCAATTTTTGTCTCATAAATGAGTGATTCCTCTGAATTATAAGAGGTAACCAAACTCCAAGACTCTGATAGTGCCCCGAAGTTAGACCAGTAATATCAGTAACAGTAACTCGGGTGGGACATATTTACTGCACGGCTAATAACAATATCGGGTAACGGTTACTGCCGCGCTATCTGCGGTCGGAGTGCCTCCTTTCAGACAACGAGTAAGAAAACCATGGTTGTAATGGTTTTTTAACTACATGGTGTAAAAAAAATAGCATAGAATATTTTAAGGGGTGAACCAGTACGTGAAACTGAACAACTTTCCCCAAGGTACATAGGTCGAAATATGAAAAAAAAAATTGGCCCTCCCATACAAATTATCCCGGCCGGGTAAAACACACTAAGTATGGGAGGGTCAAATTATTTTTTCATATTTCGACCTATGTTCCTTGGGGAAAGTTGTTCAGTTTCACATACTGGTTCACCCCTTAAAAAATTCTCAGCTAATTTTTTTACACCTTATATATTATGTGTAGTCTTTGGGGCAACTTCAGCTAATGGTTGGAGAGGGACACTGCTTTATAAATCTCCAATTATCACGGAAATTGTTTTTAAGAAAGAAATAAATAAATAATATTCATTCAGTTGCAATCAAGTATGTACATACAGGCAGTACATACACAATATATACCTATGACTGAGACTGAAATGGAGTCCAGCTCAGCATATGATAATAATGTCAACAAAATGTATTTTGTCGTGACCTTTTATAGTAAGACCTTGTAGCGACCTCTGGGAGCTACGACAAGAAGCTCACTCAAAGTGGTTTACGAGCAAGCAAGACGCAACAGAATTTCCAACATATCTGCAAGATGGCGCCAAGTGACAGAACAAAGAGCCTGAAACGCGATATCGAAGTGTTTCACCGCGCAACGCGTAGCTACCCTTTTCCCGACTCCACCTGAAACCCTCCATGCTGCCTATTGGCATTAATCCTATTACCCGCCATAACCTAAATAATGTAGGTAGGTATTTTATACGTGAAAGATACTTATTTTATCATAGCAGAATTGTTTCATGCAGATAACGCAACACCAGGAGAGATAAAACTCAAGATCACGTCTATAGCTCCGAAGTAGTTCAGCAGAACTAAATAAGTTTATCACGTACTTGCTTCCTTGTTACAACCAAACAATCTGATACGACTTTGTAAGTTCGAGATCCACCTTTTATATGTAGACGATACGTTACATTTACAGGGTGTAAGGATGCCCTCCGAATACTTATAGGGTGCATGTATACCATGAAACTGAACAACTTTGAAACGTTGAGAAAATTGATCTTTCGTACAAAATCACAATCAGCTGACTGCAATCACAATGGAAAATCAAAAAATTGCACCGAGAATGCACCATGTCAGTATTTGAAAGGCTGTCCCTTACAGTATGTAGACGATATTTTACATATTCAGAAGTAAACTGAAGTTAAGTAACGCAGGATATGCTAGGACTGAACAAATAAGTAATAAATCATAATAATAGCATCACCCCATTTCTTTTCTGCGGGTGTCTGGCGACTAAGGGACGCGAGGTTTACATGTGTATTGAAGTTATAGGCGCTGGGTTGATAGCCTGTCACTATAGCGATAAAAAAAAATATTTATGATCCACCCTCAAAAATTTATCAGACGTGGCGTAAATAATCGATTTTTATGAGATATACGTATGTATCTATGTAATAGGTGCCTCATCACTTCATTATTAGTTTCTTAGCTCCGTGCGAAGTACAATTGTGCCACTTCAATCAAAATGTTTGACGCAGTAAATGCGGTTTTAATTGCCGGGTCAGTAGGCGGGAGGGGCTCTAGCACAAAATGCTCTAGCGTCTCAGAAAACGGGCCTTTGTTCTTAGTAGTGTTGCCGATGCTTCGTGTCGATATCGATATGGGAAACCTGTATAATGCAGATGCTGGTAACGCATGTGTCTGTCAGACAAGTTTCGATGTTATTCCCATACAAATACGGCTACGGTGCGTTTGCGGAGCATTTGTCAAACGACTTGGCAGACGCATTCCTCTAAGTTCCTCATCGTTACGCACCGTAAACGCAGTTTTAAGGATATAAGCATACAACAGGACACGATACGGAAAGCTACTTTTTTAAATACTAGTTTAACAAATTCGTAGTTAGACGAAACATAATATATTTGATGGAACAAGGATACTAGCATCGTGCCATACCAGAACCTTACTATTTTTTATTCTAAATATAAAACACTTTTTCGGAGTTGGAGCTTTTTGTTTCCCATTTCAGTTCGAACTTGTTATGTCGGGCACCACTGTGTTAAATCTGTAATTTTTTCATTGTTATTCTGTTCCTTTTGGCGAATCTCACATTTGGTCATGCGTTACATTGTGCCATGGTACTACTATCTGTTTTTGTATAGGAATTCGAAATTTCCTTTCGCCTGACAGACGAATCGCCTGAAATCCGGATCCAAAAAAAAATTGAGAAAATAGAAAACTATATTATAAATATAATTTAGCTAATAAAAAGTTGTATTGTAGGTGAGGGTACAAAATTAAAAATATCGACAATATAATATTCAGACAGATCTATTTCTTCCCGCCCTGATACTGCTGGATATAGAGCCTCAATTGTGGAATGCAGAGTTATGTGCCTTCGTTTTAATGGCGCTACTTACTGACTTGCCGCCCCCGCCCGCGCCACCGCCCCCGCCCGCCCAATGAGATAGGCTAAAATGTACTACCGCATAATTAACCAAAAAAATTTTTTTTTTCTATTTTAATCTGCACTCGTCTCTTAATGTTCGGATAACAAATTCGGAATCAGTTGTATAAACGCCTGATTTACGCATTCTGATTTCTGTCTATTAAAATAACACTTTCTTCTTAAACGCTGTAACATAGTTTTGAGGAGTAGATTAAGTCTTTCAATAAAATGGAGAAATAAAACAAGTCTATGCAACTTCTTAGGCATTATATTACATTTGCATAAACTACTATTGTTAATGAAAATAAGAAATTGTAAAAATTATGAAACTTGCCAACATTAGTTCACTATTCAGATTGGAGCATAATTATCGGTATCTTAATGCAAATATTTAAAAATGGGTTATCGACATAGAAAGTACAACTAACTTTCAATAAGTATTTCAGCTTAATTATGTTCTTTTCTTTGCACGGTTATTTATTACCACAGAGTACCGCTGTGGCGCAAGTTCTTTGGTGTGTGGTTATTACGTTAAAAGCTACAACAGTCTACTGCTAAATATGGGCTTCCCCTTACAGTTATGAGCTACGGGTATTGCTCACGACGCTTGGCCTCTAGATTGGCGAGCGCAGCGCAAGATGTTCACAGGGCACTCCCATGCCCTGGATGATTATCCCTCTTTTTACAACACCCATGAGTAGAATTGAGGTCATGCTATTCTAATTCAGCACCACAAGGCGTATGGATATTAGTATGGTTATTACGGCGTATAACGGATGGTTATTATGTGGGATGTTCATCGATTTAGTGCCACTAGGACCGAGTCAATGAACTAAACAAAGTTCTTTGAGAAACTTTAAAGTTAGTTAACACACTCTTACGTTCTTACAACAGGCCTTACAGTAAATAAGAAGGTCTAGATAGTGTTCCCTTCAATTCCCAGAGCGCCACTTATGTAAAGCTGGTCACGAACTCCCGACCCTGGATCAGCGAGCCCATTCAGCAACTACTTTAATTAATGTGCTCCACTCAGACGTCCATTACCCATAATGCCTCTTACGGGTCTCCAAATGTAAAGGCTAACTCTCTTTACGCGGTGTAAAGGTGCATTTAGACAATTTAGACCCGTGTTTTAGACCTTAGTATGCTTTCAATTGTACCTAATGTCGGTTTTCTAATGAGAAATATCTACATACATACATACATAAATCACGCCTATATCCCTTACTGGGTTGGCAGAGCATTAACGGCCGTAAAACGGACATTAACACCACGTCTGACAATATTGAGGGTCAATTAGATAACTTTGTATCACTATGTGAGAAATATCTAGGGGATCATAAATTCAAAAAGTTTTTTTTTAAATGGGCTAAGGAGAGAACCCAATATCGCCATTGGGTGCGAGACGAGCATTGACGCAGCCAAGCGCGCGTGCATCCTAGCTGAATTGCTCGCTAAGCGCCAGCTAGACGGTAGGAAAATATAAACGACCTTGAGCCCGTCTGGGGCGTCTCTAGGTGTGCGAACTCTATGACATAAAACAGCTCTAAAACTGCAAACAATTAGTGTGGTCCGTTGGTGTGTTCCAATGGTGGTTGGTGTGTTTGATAAGTGATCCATCGCGGCAGGAAGCCGAGCATTAAGAGGCTGACACGAGCTAAAACATAGATACATAAATCACGCTTATATCCCTTACGGGGTAGGCAAAGCGTTAACGGCCGTAAAACGGATATTAACACCACGTCTGACAAAAGTTTTAGGGTCAATCAGACAACTGCATATCACTATAGTAACGAGCTAAAAACCGGAATCCTGCCGATTTGAAAATGTTTCGTATTTTTGATGATAGCTCGGTCAAAAATAAGTTATTTGAAAACAATAGAGTTTTGTAAGGCGGTTTTTAAGAGGTAACTTGGCGATTATTAAGTCAAATTATAATAATAATACAATTCTTTATTGCACATATATAAAAAAATAAACAAATAACATTAAAATAGAATTATGTGATGTGGGTACAACAAGGCGGCCTTCTTGCTATGGTAGCAAGTTCTACCAGGCAACCTTTGGGTGATAGGAAAGCTCGTAAAGGTAAGCAGGATAGTGCATATCATATAAACATACTTACACATACTACACACTATTGTAAACACTAATACTTAAATAACCTAATAATATTATAGACTAATACATATAAACTAACTATGATAGATAGGATAGATAGATATATATTCTGCAACGAAGGACATAAAAGAAATATCAGTATCATGTTTTGAAAACAATTACACAATAGCATATAACCCCAAACTTTATTACTTATTTATTTCGGAAGTTTTTTTTTTACTTGGATAAAAAACAATTATAATTGTTGCAGGTCTACAGAACATACGACCAGGGCTATTACCTATTCTCTTATTTTTTAGTCATTGTAATGATATCGAATGTCAATTGCAATTATAATGCCACTGTGATTTTCTATACTTCAATTCAAATGACCAAAACTGTCCCACTACTGTAGTACATATAACAGACTTCAGGCCCTGAGATATATGAAAATTAAATTATTCAATTTAGGATAGTATAACACAGTTTTCTTTTTTTATAACCATTTTGTAATAATGCCCTAATAGAAAACTGGATCGGGTATACCTACAACCAACCCCACTCGAATACAAACCTAGCCTGTTTTCAACAGAATTCTTAAATAAATGTTAGTTAACACACACACAAACACGCGCTTAGTTCTTTTGTGGTAGGTAGGTAAGATAGTTTTTGATTGATTTTCTTTAGTTAACCTTTTGTTTAAAAAACTATAGCATGTACAATTAGTTAATATGAGTAGGTATAAATCATGACAGTTCTGTTGATCTTGTCCTGGGGTGGGGGCCTGGTGATATATATTCATACAAACATACATACATATATCACGTCTATATCCCTGGCGGGGAAGGTAGATCGTAAACTGCCCTATAAAACAAATATTTACGCCACGTCTGACAAACCTTTGAGGGTAATTCAAAAACTTGTGTATCGCTATGGTGACAGTTTGTCAGCCCATCGTTTAAAATTTCAAACAAAGTATAACATTTAGATACCGCTTAGGATACGTTAAGCCGTCTGTTCCGAATGCTGTCTTTGATTACTTGAACGGTGGTCGTGTCTGAACCATGTCAGATCAGAGACCTACTAGTACTTACTAGTTCTTCCTTCTGGCGGTTGAAAAACTCTGAAACCAGGGTTTATAAGGTTGTTCGTCAACTAGGTTCTCCACAAGATAAGACAGAGTAGAATAGAATAAAAGAGCTACCAAAGCTTAAATAATAAGCCTACGAGAAGAATAAAGGTAGTTTCGTGCTCGAAACTAAAACAAAGAAATGTGAGATGCCGAGTGAATTCGCCCACGCTGGTGCAGTAAATCTTTAAACAATTAGGCTGGTCGGTAGCTCGCTGCGCTAACATACGAGTATAACCTGCCCTGCGCATGCCTGCAATCTATGACCCCTCTCGCCAACACTACTAGGGCATGTAAAAAGTTTTCAAAACCGGTTTTGAGTTTCGATATTAGAGCACAATACCTAAACATAAAAAATTCTCAAAATACTGAAACAGTGTTCTTACCGCGATACCCATTTTTGTTGAATTGTCGGATAGTCCTAATGTAAGAACCCTGTTTCAGTATTTGAGTTATTATGTGTGACCGCGAAAGTTTAAAACAGTTTATAATAAATGTCTTTCAGATCAATATTTTTCCGATTTCATGAAGTTTTCACGGGAGTCGTGAATGAATCTTAGGTATTTGCGTGACAAAATGCTTGCAAACAGGGCCAGGTGGTAGCAAACTACATTACTTTCAATGGTTTTGCACTGAAAAATTTAGGGAAAACATAAAAATACCACTATTTTCAAAACCGGTAGTGCGACTGCCTGCGACGCAAAGGTTTCGAGTTCGATTTTCGGTGGGGCCCTCACGAAGTCGATATTTATCTCATTGTGAATTTGAACCCAGTTTGGTTAGGACATTACAGACTGAACCACCTGATTTTCCCAAAAAAATGGTTTCGTGCTATGGAAGGCACGTTAAGCCGTCGTCGGTCCTGATTGCTGTCTTAGTCTTCTATGATTACTTAGACGGCGATCGTTTAACAACCATATTTGAGGCCTACTAAGTATGTGGTTGAAAAACTCTTGACACCAGGGATCAACGGGTCGTTTGACGACTCAGTGTCTAACACGAAAAAAGAAGACTGCTATTGAAATATAAGAAAATAATTTCAATATTCCGTTTTTTTAATTCCGTAAAACAACAGTAACACTGTACTACACAACACTTGAATATTTATGGGTACCTGCCTGAGGTAAGTGCTTTTTTGAGTAAACTAAGTGGGAATAAAACATTTTATTACCTAAAAGTAGTGTTTGGCCGTGTGATGCCGGCTTGGAATAGCATTACCCCATTTCTTTACCGCGGGTGTCGTAAGAAGTGACTAAGGGATTCGTTGGCTTCTTGTGTATTACAATTTTAGGCGACAGGCTGCCAACCTGTCTAAAGTGATACACGATTTTTCAGAAACGGCTCTCAAATATTTGTCACACGTGGTGATTGTGACCGTATTTTTTACGGACGTTAAAGTTTTGTTAACCCCGTACGGGATAAAGGCGTGATATGTGTATGTATGTATGTTGTATGTAGGTAAAATAACAAATAATGCATTCATAAACAAGGTAAGATTTAAAGTGTATTAAAAAACTGAAGCTAATTCATAATGAAAATCTGATTGTTCATATTTAAAATTAGATGTACTGACTGGTATATCTAGTCTTCGTGCCGATTACATGTAAACCAGTATGCTGATAAAATTAAAATGGTATCTCAGTAATTTTATAGGCACTATACAGTACTATAAATAGTTAATATTGCAATAACATTTCATCGCAAATGGTCTGTTCCACTCGAAATATCTTTAAGTAGAAAATAATGACGTCGTTAAGGCACTGCAACAACTCGTTTAAAATAAAAATCACTCGCTAAAATACGTTGAAAATTGTTTTAAAAGCATCGAGGCATCAAACTACGAGCGGAGTTATTCACAAAATAAAAATATGCGATAGCTGTTTTGGAGTTTCAATTTCTCACACAAAGAGCGCGATTCAGTCTTTTGAAAAGTCAGTACGGGCAATATCTCTTTTATATCCTGTGCCCGAATAAATAAATAAAATGTGCGCCACTCAGCGGAACACGAATACAGGGTGTTTAATATTTAGCGTTGTTATGCTGGGGTGAGTTAGGTATTAATGACGGTCTATGAATGCGGCGCGGTGCTCGATCGCACGCGTCGCTCTGGGCGTGTGTTGTCCCTTTCTCACTCGCAGGGCGAGACTGGCGACGTGCGCGCAGACCGCCTGACGGCGCCACGCGGTGATTTCTGCACCGCAGTCAGTCACTCAAAACCGTTCGGACGGGAGGGTATCGTATTGTGCGGATTTCCCGCCACGCGTTTTGTGATGCCGCGTGTAATGGACGATTCAATTTGAGATCGCGCGTGTTGATGCATCGTATTATTGCGTTTCTCCTGGGTTGTACTGGAATGCCAGGCTTAGTGATTGTTGGATGTCTCGACGTCTTCCACGTGAGCGTCGCGTTGAATAGGCATCAGGTGGCCATTTTGGCCCGCGTTTGTACGGCCCAAATTCGGGTTGGGTCACGCGTAATGACTAATATCAAAGTGGAATACGAACAGAAGCTGTGAGTGGTTTGACGTGAATAACGCGCCAAGGCTGTAGTGGAATGCTGGGTGTCGATATCTTTTCCACCCAGCCCTGTAAGTACCAACGGAATTCCTATTTGATCCATTCCCTGAACTTCCTTTCTCCGTTGGGTATTTATGCATTTGCGCCGGCACGTGACTGTAAGTGATAAAACTGTTTATTCGTGTTAATGGTGTGTTCCCTTTAGTCATATTTGTTGTACCATATCATTGTGACTCCTTAGTACGAATTGCGGAATTCGTGGGGTGATATAATTTGGAGGTACTTACTTATAATCTAGTGCTAATACGTGTGACGTAACGCCAGATCGGCAGACGGTATTTACTACCGACTTGAGTTATGTAAGGGTTGGAACACATCATTAGCCAATTTCAATCAACTTAGTTAATTAAGTTAAATAGATTTAGGTTCACGTTTAATTCATAGTATGCGCTGCTATATTGTGCAGCGTATGCTATTTAGCGCTGCGTAACGCAGCCATTGTCTGCCTCCAGTTGAACTCCTGGTATTTTGTTCGAAATTTACCTGTGTAAATCGCTTCCACTGCGGGAGTTTAGCTTGGAATTAGACAATTTTTGGTAGCAGAGCGTGGTTCAGAAAACCACTAGATTTAAGATTATTTTAGTATAAGATTTTTAATCTACCTACATAAAAAAAATATATTTATTGTGATTGTAGTGTGTGCCCTGTGTAGAATATCCTATCGGTAGGATCAGGGCCAATCAATTAGTGAATTGCTTGTTATTATCGTTGTGTTTACCCTGTGCGGATATCCTAACGGTAGAATCAGGGCCGATTGTCTATTATTGTTTTTTATTGTAAGGTTCGGTGTTACTTTGGGTTGGTACCATGGCTCCCACAATTAGACAGCTTCAGGCGAAAATTAGAGCGCACCTAATGTGGTTCGCGACTAAGCAGGCGATGGTCGGTCGCGGGGACCGAGAGGACGCACTCATCGCTTGTGCGCAACGGATTGACGAACGGGTCGCGGAGGTGTTGGATTGCCTCACTGGATGCGAGGAGTTATTTGATGGGACGCCTGATGAGGAGGTCAAACTTACGGTCCGGGCGAATGTGACCCAGTGCCTGGAGATAGGGCAGGAGATCCAGCAGGCGGCTGCTGTGATCACCAGGCGTAGGGCTGGGGAGCCGGACCCACCCCATGGTCCGCGGGGACCGGGGGTGCAGGTGCCCCTGCCGGCTGTGGCGATTCCGGTCTTCCACGGGGACTACACGGATTGGACCCGATTCCAGGATCTGTTTGACAGTGTGATTCATAACCGCACTGACTTGCAGCCGGCATATAAAATGGCACAATTGATGGCCAAGCTGCAAGGTGAGCCCCATGAGCTGGTAAAGCATCTACCAGTCGATGATGCAAGTTACGAGACGGCTCGCGGCTTGCTGATCGAGAGATACAGCAACAAACGTCTCATGATCGACCAACTCTTGGAACAGTGGCTCACCGTGCCGACCATCACAAGAGGGACGGACCTCAGGGCCAAGGTCCTCAACCCTGTCTGCGTTGCAGTGAACGCTCTTGAGAGACAGGGGATGCCGGTGTCAGGCTATGATTATATCCTGGTCCACACGTTGTTGCGCCGCCTGCCGAGCGACATGGCCGCTCGTTTTGAACAGTCGCACGGAGGTAAGACATCTGATTACCTCCCGACCTTCGAGGAGCTCAAGTCCTTCCTCGAGGCCGAGTGCAGGCGGGTAGATGCCCAATTTGGAGAGTCGCCTCACGCGGAGTCTGCGGCCGCTCGCCGCCCGGAACGGCCGGGTGCACAGGCGCGAGACGGTAAGAGTAGGCCACCCAGGCGATACAATGTCGCTAATTTGGAATCGAGGTGTGCCTACTGCAGAGAGGCGGGGCATCAGGTGACTGCGTGTGAGGAGTTCGCTGCACAGCGGGTGCAGAAACGTCGTGGTGTGGTGCAGCAACGGCGTTGGTGCTTTAGGTGTATGGGGCCGCATCAGGTGCGAGAGTGCCCATCAAGCACCAACTGCAGGTACTGCCAGGGTGCCCACCATCAGCTCCTATGCATGAACCGCAGCGGAGATTACGGAGGCAGAGCTGACGCGGGTCAGCGGACGGAGTCTGCCCTACCTAGACGGGAGCAACGCTCCCCACCCCCTCCAAGGAGGAGTCCTCTTCCACCAGGGTTTCAGGGACGAGGCCAGGGACATCAGCAGGTGATGCCCCCTTCACCACGCGCGAGACAGTCACCACCTCGGCAGCAGGTGCCGGGACAGGGTAGGTGGTCACAGGTCCAAGGTCAGAGGCACCCATCACAAGTACGTGATGCTACGGGCGGGTGCCAACACCAGGGCCAGTACATGCAGTACTCGGCGGGTCTGAACAACATGGTGAGTTCCCATGATCCACGCATGCCTCTCCCCTTGGCTGAGCACCCGCGGCTACAGGCGCATCCACGGTACGCGCGCCTGCCGCAGGGTTACTATAGGCTGCCAGCCATGGCGTACAGGACCAGAGGTCCCTATCAGCAGGAGTGGGACCCACTCGAAGGTGTACGGAGAGAGGGGACCCCCCCGCAGGACGCGGACACTCCGCGCTTAGGTTCCTGCTAGGTAATCGCCGCCTACACGCCAGCTTCGGCCCCCCGGCCAATTACGGTATTGTTGCCTACGGCAATGATTTGGGTATGGGGATACGGTGGCCGCAGCATACAGGTAAGAGCCTTGTTAGATACAGGGGCTCAGGGTTGTATTGTGTCTAGTAAGCTGGTGAGTAGGCTACGCTTAAATATAAGGCCCACAACGGATGGGGCTGTAGGTATTGGAGGTGTAGATGTGCCTGACGTTCGGGGTCAGGTGAACTTCGAGTTCACATTAGGTAATACAGGTACAGGGGTCAGCTATCATGCCTCAGCAGTGGTGCTGGATGAAGTGGTAGGGAAACTTCCTCAGGTTCGGTTACCGTCAACGGTACGAGGGTTAACCACAGGCTTAGAGTTAGCTGATCCTGAATTTGATACTCCTGGTACGGTGGACGTTCTCCTCGGGTCAGACGTCCTCGGGAGATTCTGGTGTGGCAGAAAACGGGTACTTCAGCAAACTGGTTTAGTGGCCGTTGATACCACAGGGGGGTATGTTATTTTTGGCCCAGTTTGGAGATCTCAGGACCTACCAGAGGGCGATACGGTGCTCTATGGTAGTGTGTTGTCGGAGGTGCTGCAGAGGTTTTGGGAGTCTGAGGAGCCACCCACAGCGGATAGACGGAAGCCAGAGGATGACGAGTGCGAGCTGTTCTATCAGTACAACACTGCACGAAGTTCGTCAGGTAGGTTTGTTACCAGGCTGCCATTTCTCCCAAACCGCCCCTCCTTAGGTAGTTCGCGACAGATCGCGGAACGGAGACTACTGGCTATGGAGAGAAAGATGAAGCGAGATGCAGCACTTCGGCAGAAGTATATCGAATTCATGAGGGAGTACCTAGAGTTAGGCCACATGTCGGTGTCCAGCATAGATTGGAGGTGTGTCGAGCATTACTATATACCACACCTGGCTGTTTTGAAGTCACCGGAGGCGAAGATACGGGTAGTGTTTGACGGTTCTGCTCCTACATCGAATGGTGTGTCTGTGAACCAGTGTCTGCACGCGGGTCCCAAGTTGAACCGGGACATTGTGGACATCCTCACAGATTTTCGGTTGCACCAAGTAGCGTTCGTCGCAGACGTCAAAATGATGTTTCGCCAAACAATTATACACCCGGATGACCGTCGGTACCAGCTGATTTTGTGGCGTGAGAGCCCTGACGAGCCGATGGTCACTTATGAGCTTAACACGGTAACGTATGGTCTGAAGCCAAGTCCGTTTTTGGCAGTACGCACGCTGCGAGAGTTGGCCGCACAGGAAAGGGTAAGATTCCCTCGAGCCGCAGCAGTACTGGATCGCGACGTCTACGTGGATGACATCTGCACGGGTGCAGATAGCGTGCAACAAGCACTGCTACTACGAGACGAGCTGATCGCGATCATGGAATCAGGAGGTTATGAGTTGCAGAAATGGCTGTCCAGCTGTCCAGAGCTCCTGGCCGGGTTGCCAGGTGAGTTCCAGCAGGACCCGCACCTTTTCGAGAACCCGGACAATCCAAATACGTTGAGCATCCTAGGGGTGCAATATAGGCCAACGCATGATGTCTTTACGTATCAGATCGAGCCAGACCTTTTACAGAAGACTTGGACGAAGCGTTCGGTATTATCGACGATCGCCAGAACTTTCGATCCTAACGGGTGGATCGCACCGGTGACGTTCATGGCGAAGTGCTTCTTGCAAAGGTTGTGGATAGCAAACTTGGGTTGGGACGACCAGCTCTCCGGAGAGCTGTTGAATGATTGGACCAAGTTTGTGACCACCTTACCAGGGATCGTACACATCGCCATACCTCGCAAGTTGCTCCCATCGGTGGGATGTAAGGCTACCCTACATGGGTTTTGTGATGCCTCGGAGCGAGGGTACGCGGCAGCTGTCTATTTGCGGACAGTCAGTTCAACGGGAACTGTAGACGTGCGTCTAGTTATGGCCAAGAGTAAGGTGGCTCCGGTTAGGACAAGATGGACCATTCCAAAGTTGGAATTGGCGGGAGCAGCGCTTCTCACGCGCTTGCTACATCATGTCGCTAGTAATCTACGCGGTACCATCAATTTGGATGAAACGGTGTACGCATGGACCGACAGTAGGATAGTTCTGTGCTGGTTACAGACGTCGGTACATACTCTTGAGGTTTTCGTGGCAAATCGGGTGTCACAGATTAAAGGATCGGAAACTCCGTTGGTATGGAGACACGTACCGGGAGAACAGAACCCAGCGGACTGCGCCTCACGGGGATGTAGGGCCCCTGATTTGGTAGGTCACTCACTGTGGTGGGGACCTCAGTGGCTGACTGAGTCGCCTGAGAGATGGCCATACAATGAGTGCGGGTCGCCGCTTGGGCCACCTGATCGAGGTTTGCGAGTGAACGTAGGGCAGATCGTACCTAAGCCTAGTGCGGCTTTCTTGCTGGAACGATACAGCTCCCTCGACAATTTTCTAGGGGTGACAGGTTGGATCAAACGGTTCGTGAACAACTGTAGAAAACCTCAAGCAGAACGGAACTTGGCACCTGTCCTCTCGCCTGCGGAGCGGAATGCGGCTCTAAGTTTATTGGTTAGGGTCGTCCAGGCGGAACATTTTGAGGAAGAGGTCAGGCTGCTCAGGGATGGCCGTGGAAAGCTGAAGGGAGGTCTTGTGCGCCTCAACCCGTTCGTGGACGAGCATGGAATGCTCCGGGTTGGAGGTAGACTTCGGAACGCTAACCTGCCCTTTTCAGCACGGCATCCGCTGTTACTCCCAAAGAAGGGACCTTTGGTAGAACTTATAGTTAGGGATCGTCACCAGAAAAACTCGCATGCGGGCTGCAATGCACTTTTGGCTATTCTGCAGCGCGAGTTTTGGATTTTGTCTGGACGACGTACGGTACGGAGCATTGTGTTTCGGTGCTTGCCTTGCTATCGGTTGAAGGCAGCCACAATGCAACCTCAGATGGGAGACCTCCCACCGGACCGGGTGACGGAAGCCTGGACGTTTGCGGGTGTGGGAACGGACTTTGCGGGGCCTTTTATGGTAAAGGCATCACGCCTTCGCAACGCGAAGTCAATCAAGGCGTATTTGTGCGTGTTTGTGTGCCTAGCAACCAAGGCCGTCCACTTGGAACTCGTGGCCGACCTCACTACGGAGGCTTTCTTAGCAGCTTTAGATAGATTTGTGTCGCGAAGAGGGCGACCAGCGCTGATCAGGTCGGACTGTGGTACCAACTTTAAGGGCGCTGATCGATGTATGAAAGAAATTATAACGTTTTTATCGGAAAACGAGGAAGCTATCGGCACGAGCCTCTCCCGTCAGGGCATTAACTGGGTGTTCGATCCACCAGGATGCCCCCACTGGGGTGGTATATTTGAAGCGGTTGTAAAGTCCGCTAAGACGCATTTGATGCGCGTTATAGGTTTAACGATATTAACCTTTGAGGAGCTAGCGACCGTGTTTTGTAAAATTGAGGCCGTTCTCAATTCACGTCCTTTGTGTCCGCTTAGCTCAGATCCGAATGATCTGGAGGCCCTGACACCAGGGCATTTCTTAATTGGCCGACCACTTAACGCCTTGCCAGAGTACCCCTACACAGAGGTCAGTAGCAATCGTTTGACGCGTTATGAGTTGCTGCAGCAAATGTCTCAGAATTTTTGGAAGCGATGGTCGCTTGAGTATTTGCACATTCTGCAGCAACGCCTTAAGTGGACGGACAGAACTGAACCCCCTCGCATCGGAGATCTCGTTCTGGTTAAGGATGCCAACCTGCCGCCACTGCGATGGCGCAGAGGGCGCATTCTCAACTTGTTCCCAGGTAGTGATGGCACTCCTCGAGTCGCGACAGTTCAGGTAGGGGATTCAGTTCTTAAGCGAGCAATAGCAACGCTATCTCGTCTCCCCAGTAGTGAATAGGCCTAAGGGATTCGGCCTAGGGCGGGTGAATGTTTAATATTTAGCGTTGTTATGCTGGGGTGAGTTAGGTATTAATGACGGTCTATGAATGCGGCGCGGTGCTCGATCGCACGCGTCGCTCTGGGCGTGTGTTGTCCCTTTCTCACTCGCAGGGCGAGACTGGCGACGTGCGCGCAGACCGCCTGACGGCGCCACGCGGTGATTTCTGCACCGCAGTCAGTCACTCAAAACCGTTCGGACGGGAGGGTATCGTATTGTGCGGATTTCCCGCCACGCGTTTTGTGATGCCGCGTGTAATGGACGATTCAATTTGAGATCGCGCGTGTTGATGCATCGTATTATTGCGTTTCTCCTGGGTTGTACTGGAATGCCAGGCTTAGTGATTGTTGGATGTCTCGACGTCTTCCACGTGAGCGTCGCGTTGAATAAGCATCAGGTGGCCATTTTGGCCCGCGTTTGTACGGCCCAAATTCGGGTTGGGTCACGCGTAATGACTAATATCAAAGTGGAATACGAACAGAAGCTGTGAGTGGTTTGACGTGAATAACGCGCCAAGGCTGTAGTGGAATGCTGGGTGTCGATATCTTTTCCACCCAGCCCTGTAAGTACCAACGGAATTCCTATTTGATCCATTCCCTGAACTTCCTTTCTCCGTTGGGTATTTATGCATTTGCGCCGGCACGTGACTGTAAGTGATAAATTTATTCGTGTTAATGGTGTGTTCCCTTTAGTCATATTTGTTGTACCATATCATTGTGACTCCTTAGTACGAATTGCGGAATTCGTGGGGTGATATAATTTGGAGGTACTTACTTATAATCTAGTGCTAATACGTGTGACGTAACGCCAGATCGGCAGACGGTATTTACTACCGACTTGAGTTATGTAAGGGTTGGAACACATCATTAGCCAATTTCAATCAACTTAGGTAATTAAGTTAAATAGATTTAGGTTCACGTTTAATTCATAGTATGCGCTGCTATATTGTGCAGCGTATGCTATTTAGCGCTGCGTAACGCAGCCATTGTCTGCCTCCAGTTGAACTCCTGGTATTTTGTTCGAAATTTACCTGTGTAAATCGCTTCCACTGCGGGAGTTTAGCTTGGAATTAGACACAGGGTGTCGAGTGAAACAAACGGCGCTTTATCGACAACATCGCAGATAATACAGGGCCAGTGTGACCATGTGTAACAGGCGGGATCC
The DNA here is from genome assembly GCA_027580185.1 of Tuta absoluta. Taxonomy (NCBI): domain Eukaryota; kingdom Metazoa; phylum Arthropoda; class Insecta; order Lepidoptera; family Gelechiidae; genus Tuta; species Tuta absoluta. The sequence continues at coordinate 819,123 of JAQAHW010000020.1, forward strand.
CTTTCTTTGATATATATTTTTTTTCATTAATATGTTTTGGCATACCATGTTCGGCATATATTTTTTTCTCCTTTTATTTCTTTGTAATATTTATATTTTAGCGTAATACTTATTTTGTCATAATAGTATTTAAAACTATTTTATTTTTGTCTACTTAACTATTTTCTCGCCTAATGGTTTTTGGATTAATTTTTATTTAATTTTGAATACATATTACAGCCGATGCTCAAAAATAGGTCTGTTAGGCAACACCTGACCTAACCTGCCGTCATGACGTTAGGTTAGGTTAGAACCGTGACCATAACGCACAAGCCCAGCAGGCGGAGCGAGCGTGCCGCGGCAGCGGCCGGCGACATGCTAGAACCGAATCAGGGCATGGTACTCTGATACTGCATACATACATACATAAATCACGCCTCTTTCCCGGAGGGGTAGGCAGAGACTACTTCCTTCCACTTACTACGATCCTGGCATATTTCTTTCGCCTCCTCTACATTCATCAATCTCTTCATGCATGCTCGTCGGATGTCGGTACTGATACTGTTCCATAAGAATTAAGAATTATGACTTCATATTGTTATGCTTTATTAAGTTATGGTAATATTTGTCATGCGTTAATAAATTATGCTTAAAGTGTTATGCTTACATAATATTATGCGTAAGTATCATTAGTTTAAATAACAATATGCCATTCTATATTATGTTTTTTTTTATGGAAATGGATAGGGAACCGTCACAGGAAACTGCCAGATTTTGAGTAATATCATCTTGACTTAGCACAACTATTAAAAGTATAATAAATAAAACACTATCACAGGTATAAGTGGAAAAACAGCTCTGTGTTAGGTATCTATACTTAAACAATTTTATAAAATAAATACTATTCTCAAAACTGTTTTTGCCCGAGTTTTATTGTAGCATGAAGAAGAATAGTTTTGTGACTAGAACATTTATTGAAATGCTCCAATGTAAACCTTAGTTAGCACACTTTATGAGTCATAAAATTACATAAGTGTATAATAACAAAACACACCTAATATGCGAAACCCGCAAAAAGTTCGTAACACAGTAAAAAATTAAACGTGAGTCATAACGCAGTGGAAAATACATTTTTTTACAACTGGTATATCTATAGAACCGTGGAGTAGCACCCTACTGCTTTCCCAAATCAGCTACCGGCGCCTCGACCGAACACATCCAAAAATCTCTTGATTTTTGTCTCAAAGCGACATCTTGATTGATTTATTTATTTATCTATCACACAATGGAAATAACATTGTGAAGGTATAATAATTCTCAAAGGTATTGCTTGTGTAAGTTATTTTAACTATAGTTATTTCTCATTATAGTAGTATTGAAATGAATTAATGGTTCATTAAATATAATAGCACTGTGAATTTTAATGAACTCTAGTACATTCACTATTCAGTTCACACATATATTATGACAGTGTTAATGTATTTTATAAATTTGCTATTTTATTTCGAAGGATCGAAAGTAGTATAACAATTACTGTTGACTAGCATATAAGTGATTTGGCCTAGCTGTAAGATTTATAATGCAATAAATGATTTGATTGGATTTGATTTGATTCACTATTCAGTAGGTCACGTGTGACAGTTGAAGAACAGCAATGATATATGAGGCACAGAACGACAGAAGTCCAAGAGCGAAACTTGCGTTGAACGGCACCGCGCCACACAACGAGTAGCGCAGGGGATATCTGCGCATGCACTCCAAAAGTCGACGCATTTTTAAACTATTTTGATTATCTGAAATATTAAAAGCATCAAAACATGAACATGCAATGGAGTGCAAAGAAATTCAATTCAATGTGTTATCGTAATTTTTAATACTATGAGCATATTACTGTAGCATTTAACATATAACCATACACACTTTATTTTTTATAATATAATTTTATTGTAAGTAAATTTTATTGTTATGATTTCTTTTGGTTTGAAATTGCTGGCCAAAGAGGCTAGATTACTTTATTTCATGATTCAATTTAAAAACAAATTACCTATGCGTATAATTAATTGATTCAGAATATAAACTCTTATTTTATCTTCTGTTTCAGCAACCAGTTCAAAAATTATTACCGGAATCATCATGTTAATTTGCACTTGAATCATTTTACACATCTCAAAAAAGTTTAAAAAATTCAGGAAATTCTGAAAAATAAAACTATGTAAGTAATTATACCAAATATTCTAAAAGTATGACTCTTACGCGCTGCGCCGGTGTACCGAATAGTTTACAGGCATGAATAGACCATCAAACTGAACAACTTTTCCTAAGGCGACTATGTTGCTAAACGAAAAAAAAACGTGAAGACCCTGACACAAGGGTTTAAGGATTCGTTCGTCGACTAAAATAATATATTTTTAGTCAGAGCTACATAAGACCTAAATTGGCTCTTATTTATTGTTTGATAGCTCACTAAACGAGATGATAGTTTATATCATGCAATATGAGTGTACAACCCACTGGGTCTCGTTTTCAGTGACACCTATCAAAAATTATTTATAGTAAAAGTTAAATCTACGATACTTTCGGTAAACAAATAAATAACAATATCAAAAAGAAGTTTGTTGTGGACAAAAACAAACAAATGTATCGTTGGGTCAATAAAAACCCCTTGGGCATTAACACTGACTTATGCTCTATTGCATAATATTCTTACAGGATTCGTTATTAGCTCCAGCTAAGTTAGTTCAGGTGGAAATGATCTAAATTCTTCTTCTCTGTGCACTCTTAGCAACGTCGTTTTGGTTGTGGTAATTATGAATGGCGTGGTTCGCTTCTCCAGTCATCAATATTTATCCATGATGGTCTTTTTCCTTGAGCTTTCTAGTAGATCAGGAGCAGATTTTATCAAATCAGTCCAATATATAAATAGGGACAGCCTTGTACTGGGGTTATTTTCAATGGACGTCTGTTCACGCCAGGAGCCCAAAGAAGGGTAATAATGCGAATGTACTAATATCAGACGATGTGGGTTCTGACGCTGCTGAAGAATGGAGAACTCGTTCTGAAGTAAGTCCATATAACCCCCAGGATCCTACTCCAGCACTTTGTTTCAAAGGTACCAATCCTTTCTTCCACTTGGTACACCCTGCACGTCTCTAATGCGTACATTCATACAGAAATATTGGAAACACTAGTGCTCTCACGAGCTCATTGAACTGAATGGTCATTGTTGTGGCTGTTGAAGTTGAAGAAAGATTGCAGAATAGGGCGAGGTAGTTTGAACTTCATCAACTTTATGACGACATACTTCATCTAATCACTCATAATTCAGGTTTTTTTATAATGATGGGTTTGCTCTTGACTCTAGTCTAGGTCATAGGACAGAGACTGAGTTTAAGATGGAGCGAGCTCACCCAGAAGAAGCCTGTTCACTCTTACTTTGAAGAGATTAGGGTTGTATGCGTTTGGAAACACAGACGCAGGTAGTGAGTTCCACTCTTTAGCAGTGCGCATTATAAATGATGACTAGTCCGAATTGATGGAATAGCAATCAGGTATGGATGGTATCCGGCGGTGCCTCTGGATGCCCGATGGTAGAAGGGAGCTGGTGGAACAAGGTCTTGAAGCTCTTAAGCACACTCTCCGAAGTACAATCCTTAAAAAACCGACAAGCAGGCAACCTTGCGACGATGTGCCAGGCTATGTAGCTTGGTGCTTAGTTAGCATGGTTATTCTATGAAAAGTCGCTATTAGCCGTTTTGTGGATAATGACATCAACCCCTAGCCGCTTGCGTGGCCCTGGTCTTCAACGCTACATGCAAATACACGGAGGTCTTCAGGACTAACCCTTTAGTCCCATCTGTGGTTTTTCGTTTCATTTCAATAAACTCGTATCCAATATTTTCTCGTTTTTCACCATGTTTGTTGTTCGTATTATTTGCTTATAAAGAGTACCTTATATGCCCAAGGGATCGTTTTCGACCCAAGGAAAAAACTTAGTTTCAGTTACGTTTACTAGAAATAAATTATAATCATCTGGGCCCAACATATCCAAACATTTCAATTTTATGCGATGGAAATGGATAAGGGCATATATGGGATAAATAAAATGGAAATTCGTAACTATATAAGAAGACACTTACTCGATTTTTCGTACGTTTTATTATCTGATCAAGTGATAATAACTGTTTAATCAGGAACACATTAAAATTAGGTATAATCTGTAAAATGAAAGCATATTTTGTTTGAATAAATGAAGAACCAAACATTCATTAAATACTATCTACTTTTATTAAGACTTTTTCTGTTTTATTGTATGTATCTCTTCGATACTCTTCATTGCGGCTAGACGCAAATTTTTCAAAAATATAGACCATTACCAAAGTCGAAATTGGGTCACTAGTGATTTATCAAATCAAAGATATAACATATGAATACATGGTGCCGTTTAATGGCGGCTTAGAATAGCATCACCCCATTTCTTTCACGTGGGTGTCGTTAAGGGGCACAAACAGACTCGTGGTGACACGTGCATTTCAATTTTAGATGATGGACGCAAACTTGTGTATCACGACACAATTTTCTGAATAACCCTCAAACGTTTGTCAGACCGTTTTTGGCGGCCGTTTATGCTCTGCCTACCCCACAAGGAATAAAAGCGTGATATATGTATGTATGTCACACATAAATACTCATGCTTTAACAATGTTATAAATGCAACACTGACACTGCAACGTATGGTCTAAGTGTTCATTGATACAATTTTAATTTTGTTTATTAATACTTACCATTATTGAAAATATTCCTTTTATTTTCTTAAAACTTCTAAGTATATTAGTGTAAATGTCAACAAAATCAATATTTTTTGTGTTGCATTGATTCTGAAAACCAACTCTGCGTATTTTTATTTCAAATGCTTTGATATCACATAACGCCAGTACAAAGGCAAACTTATAAAAGCTTCCTAAGTCGATAATTATTTCATACACAACAAAATACATCATCAATCCTGGCAATGATCCCTGACACCACACTGGATTATCTAAGCAAAATGCCAACACACTCAATAAACTCAATATAATCAAGAAGATTGAAAAAGAAGCGAGAACCAATATTATTTTCAAAATAAACATCCTGGGTATAACAGATTCAATACGTGAAAGTACACTTTGAAAGTATTTTAATTTGATTTGAGCAAACACATACGCACTGACGTATAAAAACAAAATATGTATAAAACGCATTAAATTCTGAAACATTGGTGCATCTGTCGTTAAAATCATATAAATACACAGAGTCGTACAACAATTTATAAAGCAAATAATTTGCTTAATTAAACGTTTTTGCTTCGTTGTGACAAAACTTTCGCTGTATAATCCGCAGATCATACATATCACATCAAATAAATAAGATATTTTTAATAGAGATGTTTCATTTGAAAGAGACATTACAAAGAAAACTTTGTTGCTATTTATAGAAAAACATGCTTACTCATGGAAGTCACTACAATAATTGAAAGTGAATCAATAGTGTAGTAATCTAATGTAAGACTATAAATATCTATTGATTTTTATATTTATTATTGGTAAAACTTCATTACAATTATTTTTTTATCGTGTGTCGATTGAAAAACACTGACGTTGATGATGGATGACCAGTAGTTTCGAAGCAAACTGTAGACACGTCACACAATAAAGTGACACAGTGGAACTTTACGCATGTACAATCTAAAAGTCACTGAATGGAAAAAAATCTAGCTAATCTTCAAGTGTACATAGCTAATTTGTATCAAGTTTACTTTCGAAGCAATGCAAGTAAGTAGATCAAATACCTAATTACCTATAAAACACCTCTTTGAGACATCTGATAAAGGTAATCTCCCACTGTACATAAATGAAGCTAAACTGCATAAAGTTTATTTTCAAGGAAACGTAACTAAGTATATGAAAAGTACCTACTTAATTGTTTTGGTATTTCAACCTAACATAACGAAATTTACATAAAATTATGAAAAAGTGTTAAGAACTGTCAGATAGAATAGTCCCAATTAGTGTTGAAAAAATGAGTTACGCAGAAGATATCAGTAGCAGCAAGTAACCTAAGTATTTTCAGGATTATTCTGAAGTTATATATAGTCGGAAAAATAGGAGGCGGAGAAGAGAAGAAAAAAGCCACACACACACCGCTGAGGGTACAGGGGGACCTAAGCCGACATCAGAATTGAGAAGCTTGTCATCTTCTTCTTCTTGTCGATTCAATGGCAATCTTGTCAAATTTTGCGCGCCCAGAATTCGGCCACTCGTACTGCTTCTGTGGTAGCGGCCAGCAGGTCGTCACGCGTGCAGGTGGTGGGACACGCGGGGCAGGAGGTAAGGTGGGCCATTGTCTGGGGGAAAGTGCCACACTCACACTTGTTTCTTGAGCTGTCGATGTAACCCCACCTGGCCAGGCTGTCCTTGCAGCGGCCGACTTGGTCCTCAGCCTGTTAAGTGATTTCCAAGTCAGCCATGGCAAGTCGTGCCCAGGAGGGAGACTTTCCTGCAAAGGTAGTAGTGGAGTGGGTACCTCTTCCTTCCATCGGTCGAGTCTAATCTGAGGAAGGTTGTCTGTAGCTGGTGGTTGTACGCTGCACAGAAAGCTTCGACGGCTGCAGAGTCTCTGCGGAGCAGGAGAGCATCCAAACATTGGATTGGAGGAGGATGGAGCTTGTCATCATTGGCCGACTATCAAACATAACACAAACTTACATTAGGATACAACACTATGTGCTACTTGGGCATGAAACACCTCACGCCTAGTCAGGATTACAACTTTACGTGCATCATGGGCGTGTATCATCATAATTATCAATTGTTATCTCCAACTAATGGCATGGTTTACTTTACTATAAACTGAATATTTCGTCCTGATAGGATTCATTTACTTACATTAGTTTTTTTATTGGATTATTGTTGAACGTTCGTTTCATTTCGCCATTTTCTCGAAAATCCAAAAGTATGACGAATATTTTCAACATTCTTAGCTAAACATGATTCAGATATTGAATCTTAATCTTAATATGATTCAGATTTTGAGAAGTAATGTAAGTAATTTAAAGAGGCAGAAGGATTATTGGTGGACGTTCGTTTCATTTCTCTATTTTCTCGAAAAACCAAAAGTATGACAAAAAAAATTCAAAATCTGTAGCTTATACTGAATTATTATGTAGTGATTATGATTCAGATTTAGATTTAGAGAAGTAATGTAATTTATAGAGGCAGAATGCACAAAGCAGATCTTTATACAACTGTTTTCGAATAAGTGATTCGGACATCAGAACATTATGAGACGAGTAAAGATTTAAGGTAACTATAGTAGATATTTGATTTTAAGAGCTTTCATGGGTCGATATCCGCGTTTATTATCGTTGTCTAGAGATGGCAACGAGCACAAAAACCTGATAGACGCCTTATGTCTCAGTTTATCCGAGCAAATATTTTTGTCAACTTTCTGAGGTAAGCAGATCGTGGGCGAGGAAACGCGTGCATACTGATTGGTCAAAGGTCATCTCACAATATAGATAAAAATGTCTTGGTCACTAAGGTCACAAATACATTTAGTTTTTACAACAACAAAAATGTATTATATGAAGCTACCAGCAACAGAATAACCAAAATCAAAAATTTACCAAATCTTGCACTTAACTAAATAATGTTTGCACCGCAGCGAAATTTTCAGCAACTACCCGCAGAGAGTAACGGCAAGCGAATCATAAATGACCCATAAATAACTAATGCTCGCGGTTTTACATCAGACTCTTAGGTCTGATGTGTTGCCAGAAAGTATTCGCCCTAAGTGTGCCGTAGAGATGGTCACACTGTACAGGGCTTTATCGGCTGTATCACGTTTGTTCAATGGCTAGAACAATATTACGTGTATTGAAACACTTGTCTTGAGTGTACAGGACAAAGGACGCTATGTTATTGTGACAATTCGAACTGAGAATATCTTCGGTGCCTACAAGGAGTAAAAACAGTGTATAAAAATCCGGAAGGAGGTCAATGTACTTATGAAACTGAACAACTTGCTCCATGGAACATCGGGCGAAATATTTAAAAACTATCTTTTACCCGCGACTTCGTCCGCGTTAGATAGTTTTTTTAGGCAGAAGTTCTAAAGTAGGTATGTGTATTCATAGTAAATGTGACAGTGATATTAGAACAGTTCTTATCTCTACTGTTAAAAGATGACTTGCTGGCTTCTGTTGTTAAAGGGACAATTCAAAATTTGCTATCCGGCCTGAGAGATCAATATTTTATATTATATTACTCGGGAGTAGTCGGGAGGTGCCAATTTGAGCACACTAAAATGGTCAGCATAAGTAGATAAGACAGATAAAAAGGTAATTTAAGTTACTGTAATACATTTTTATACCTCTATACCACATTTTTTGTTTTTCTGTCCTCGGTAAAGAAGGCAATGTCATTTCTCAACTTATTCCCATCATACTGAACAACTTTTGTTCTGGAACCATTTCTGTATCTCCAACAGTATAGGTGGGCTCCTGATGGTACACCTGGTGGTCTACATAAGGTACTCCAGATCCTCAATGTCCATGTGAAAAGAAGCGGCCCATAATACTGAACAACTTTTGTTTCGGAACCATGCCTGTATCTCTAATAGTTTAGCTGGGCTTCTCGTGGTACACCTGGTGGTCTACATCTGTACTCCAGACCCTCGAATGGTGATAAAAAGAAGCCTATGTCCGTTCTCGGTATGCTAGCAATCTCTGTGTCAAGTTTCATGAAGATCGGTTCAGCGGTTTGGCCGTGAAAGCGGACAGCAGACAGACAGAGAGAGTTACTTTCGCATTTATAATATTAGTGTGGATTGCTGATCAACTGGATATTTTTTTTTAATGGGAGGTCCAATTTTTATATTTTGATCTATGTTTCATAGGGAAAGTTGTTTATTTATATGAGTACCTTGACCTTCTTTCGGCTTAATCGCCTCTTACGACACCCACCAGGAAAAAATGGGGTGATGCTATTCTAAATAGCTAGTAAAACAAGCGTTTTACACTTTTGTTAATCCTTGTATTAGGGTATCATTGTAGTCTTTACAATCTAGCTTTTTAGAATAGCATCACCCCATGTTTTCCTGGTGGGTGTCGAAAGAGGCGATTAAGGGACTAGAGGGTTACATGTGTATTTCAATTTTGGGCGATAGGCTGACAATTTGTCAATATGGTAATGCATAATTTTCCGAATTACCCTCAAATATTTGTCAGACGTGTAAATCATAATCATAATTCGTTTGTTAAAACCTGATTGATTTTAACTATAAATGGTTTTTAATTTTATTCTGTCACAAAACCTCATGGTGATGTTTATTTATCTTGGATCTTACCACCACTTGGGTACTATATACTCTAAGTCTTGGATGCTAGATGATTGTCAAAAAGGCTAAATCGACGCCTCATTGGCTGTAATAGTATATTTGGCATTTATGACAATCATAAGTATAACGGGTGTGGTAAAAACAGACTAAGGAATAAATTTGTCCAAAGAATGGACAGCAGCGTTTCCTGTGAATGCAACATCTTGCACTGCCCTCACCAATCCGCCTGCCAAGCCTGGTCAGTAAAGCAATACGTCCCAATAGGGGGCGGCCCATGTCCAGCAGTGGACTGTTGTGGTTGAGGTTATATTAATGTAACCACATTTTTTTTGTTTTTAGGATGGGTTTGCTCTTGACTCTAGTCTAGGTCATAGGACATAGACAGAGTCTAAGATGGAGCGAGCTCACCCAGAAGAAGCCTGTTCACTCTTACTTTGAAGAGATTACGGTCGTATGCGTTTAGAAATTGCATTAGTTTGGCACTAGGCATGCAGTTGTTCGATCCACCTATGTTTCAACATAATACCTGTACAGACCGTTGTCTCAAACCGGCAAACAAGACAATATCAAACAGCGTCACGTATGAGAATGTTCCGATATTACAATCCATGTTGGGCAATGATACTTAACAACTGCTGGCCGATGTTTAGTCGGCACGTGCTGCCCGGTAAGCAATACATATATCAAGTCTATATCGTTTGCGGGGTAGGCTGAGCGGACACTGTCGTAAAACGCGGACAGTTACGCCACGTTTGACATACATTTGAGGGTCATTCAGAAAAGTATCGCTATAGCGACGAGTAGTCAGGCCATCGCCCAAAATAGCAATACACATGTTCGAGTTCCTTAGGCGCCGTGTGATGCCAGCTTAGAATAGCATCACCCCATTTCTTGCTCGTGGAAATCATAAGAAGCGTCTTAGGGACTCGAGGGTGTGTATTGCAATTTTAGGCGATGGGCTGACAACCTGTCATTTTCGCAACACACAATTTTCCGGATGACCCTCAAATGTTGTCAGACGTGGCGTTAATGTCCGTTCTATGCGGCCCTTTACGCTCTGCCTACCCCGCACGGGATTATAGGCGTAATATGTGTGTATGAGTTCTTTAGGCACCTCTAATGACAGCGGCGGGAAAGACATGGGGTGGTGCTATTGCCGGCATCACACGGCAAAGTAAGGCGGACGTTATTTAATACTGAATAGAGAATAGTAGCAAATCGTAGCTAGTAACATAAAGCGAATATCCTAGTTAGTAGTCATTAAATAAAGTTAACAGCCACAAAGTCCACTGTCCCCTTTGAGACAGGGAGGGTATTGCCGTAGGTACTCATTACTCTCGGCAAGCGGATTAGCGAGCGCGGTGCAAGATATTGCGTTCACAGGGAACGCTGCTGCCCATTCTCTGGTAAAATTTTATTTATCTCTCAGTCGCTTTTCACGACCACCACGAGTACTATTGGGGTTAGAAGTAATCCATACTAATATTATAAATGCGAAAGTGTGTTTGTTTGTTTGTTTGTTTGTTTGTCTTTCTTTCACGTTACAACAGAGCGATATCATGCAGTGTTTTTTAGGTGTGCAGTTAGGTGAGAGGCTGGAGAGTGACATAGGCTACTTTTTATCCCGGAAAAACATATTTTTCCCATCGGAAAAGCGATTAATGTTTAGCAATAGAATACACCCATACTACGAACATAGATGAGTATCATGCAGCGATGTAAAGCATTTTTTTTTTGAGAGCAGCTAAATGAAAAGCTGGTGAGTGACATAGGTTATTTTTTATCCCGGAAAAACATATTTTTCCCTTCGGAAAACCGATTAATGTTTAGCAATAGAATACATCCATACTACATACATAAATGAGTATCATGCAGCGATGTAAAGCATTTTTTTTTTGGAAAGCAGTTAGATGAAAAGCTGGTGAGTGTCATAGGTTACTTTTCATCTCGGAAAAACATATTTTTCCCATCGGAAAACTGATTATTGTGTAGCATAGAATACATCCATACCACATAAAAAAGATGTATATACAGGATGTAAGGGACAGCCCTCCGAATACTGATATTCCCATAGTAAATGCAGTGAGCTGATTGTGATTTTGTATGGGATATAGAAAAAAAGAATTTAATCTATGGCAGGTTGTTCAGTTTCATGGTTTGAATACACCCAATCAGTATTCGAAGGGCTGTCACTTACACCCTGTATAGCACTACTATGAGAATGTCTCTTGAATATGAGTTTTGGGATATGAATGTGGCTTTAAGGGTGATGTGGGTATGTACTTGAGATACTTCTTACCACAGTAGTAAAGTTAATTTCTACAGTTAAACATGATTTGAAAGTCCATTTCTATAATAATAACCATTTTTAGCACAGTAAGTTTGCCCTGCGTATACTTGCGAAGACACATAATAAACTTAAATTTTTTGGTACCATAGTCCTGAAAATTGAAGACTAGGCAAAATCATTATACTGCGTATTCATATTATTATAATTCCAATCCAAGAACATCCATCCCCAAGTTAATTTGGTTTGGAGCTAATATAGGTTTTCAAATCCTTGATTACATACCCACTCCTTTCTTTCATGTCTTCTTGGAGCATGTTTGTATGTAATAAAAATTTCAAAATAGCAGGAATATTAAATAAAAACCAGTTCAAAAACTAACACCCGACTACTGAGATATCGCGCTCTAAAAAGTAAGAAACAAGAAATCTGGAATATTAACTACAAACAATTTAATATCTATAGTCCACGAAATTTATACGAAAATTTGACATATAATTATATATTTAAATGTATATTTAATAAAAAATTATTGTGGTTTATAGGTGATAGCCGTGGACGTATGCCAGTTTGCCTTACCTAATTATGTTGTGCAAGTTTATGATATCATCTACTAAGTATTAGAGTAGGTGGCATACGACCACGGCTATCACCTATAAACCACAATATTTTTTTATTAAATATACATTTAAATATATAATTATATGTCATATTTTCGTATAAATTTCGTGGACTATAGATATTAAATTGTTTGTAGTTAATATTCCAGATTTCTTGTTTCTTACTTTTTAGAGCGCGATATCTCAGTAGTCGGGTGTTAGTTTTTGAACTGGTTTTTATTTTAATTATTTTGGGGTTGAAGGTAAGTTTAACACTTTGGTATGTATTTTTTTTCTGGATAGAAATGCAGCTCAATTCACAATTAAAACATCACTCGTTAATAAAAAAAAATGCACTCATCATAATCTTATCTTTGTATGTATGTATGTTTGACCATGCATAACAGGGTAGGAGCCAACACGCAGCCTTGGCGAACATCTCTACGCACGGCTCGGATGTATTGCCGTTAAAAACAACAGATCTTTTCATGTCCATATGGAAGGATTTAACGAGGCTCAGAAGTTTTGGCGGGCACCCGATGTTTACAAGTGCAGTGTAAAGGCACAGAGGTGTTCTCTGCTCTCTACACTTTTCCTGAAGTTGGCAAAGTGTAAAGATCATATCTGTTATGGAACGCTGGGCGCGGAATCCACATTACGATTCGGGATATACACGATCAGCTAGTTTCTGGAGTCTTAATAAGACTAACCGAGCAAATAATTTACCTACTATACTTAAAAGGGATATACCACGATAACAGTTACAGTCACCGCGGTCACCTTTGCCTTTGTATAGGGTAACGATGTTAGCATCGCGCATATCTTGTTTTATATATCCCGCTTCCCAACATTTACACAACAGATTGTGCAGGATGGGTAATATGCACTTGAGCCTGATGATTTCGGCATGGGTACTATCATTCCAGGAGACTTTCCGGTCTTAAGCTGTTTAACAGCCTTGTGGTATTCCCTTATGGTACGAAGGTCATCTAACTTGGCCCAGGTAGCTAGTTTTGGCATGCAGTCTGCAGCTTCCGGCATTATATTAACTGGTTCCGAATAGAGACCGATTTAATGTTCTATCCATCGTTCGAGTTGGCGTTGGGCATCTGTAATAACAGTGCCATCCACTTCTTTAAGGGGGGCTGTTTTTTTAGGCACAGGACCAAGGGTCTTTTTACTGCCAGCATACACACCACCAAAATTTCCGACATCAGCGCACGATTGGATACTTTGGCAAAGCTCGGTCCAGTATGCATCAGCGAAGTACCGTGATGTGCGTTGTAATGCAGCTTTTGCATTCGCTAAATCGACACGCGACTTTTCGGAAGGGTTAAGGCGATGTGTAAGCGCAGATTGCCATTTGGACTCGAGCAGGGGTGTTATGTGTTCGAGATTTTCAGCGAACCAGTCCTGGTTTTTGACTGTCTGGTGGCCGAAAGCCGTACCAGCCACATCTGTTAGTAACTTTTTTACTTTGCCCCAGTCTTCCTCTATAGGAGCGTCTACGTCCCAGGTGGCAGTTTCATCGCGTACCAACTCCTCAAACTTTCGGACAAACTCATCATCCCTGGTTTTGGGAAGATCGATCTTCTTCCTACCGGGCAGTTTGGACGAGTGGATCTTTTTGTGAGTTATAGCAACGTGCGAAGCCACCAAGGAGTGATCTGTGTCACAATCAGCACTATGAAATGTACGCGTGTGTAGGGTCTCACGGAGATTCTTTTTGGTTAGGATAAGGTCCAGTTGATGCCAGTGACCAGAACGAGGGTGTTTCCAGGATACTTTGCGAGATTATTTGCCTTTGAAGTAGGTATTGGTAACACACAGTAGGTGTTTAGAGCATAGCTCTAATAAACGTTGGCCGTTTTCGTTTAACTTCCCTATACCGTGGTTACCTATACAATCAGGCCAAGCTACGTTGTCCTGTCCAACCCTTGCGTTAAAATCGCCCAGAATATATAAGCGGTCCGATGGTCTTAACCCGCGTAGAGACTGGTCGAGCTGGTCATAAAACTGTGTTTTGGCTTCTTTCGTTGAGGATAATGTTGGTGCGTAAGCAGAAATAAGTGTTACGTATCCATGATTCGTATTTAACCGCACCAACATAATGCGTTCCGATATGCCGCAAGGAGCCTCTATTGATGTTAAGAGATCGTTGCGGATAGCCAAGCCTACACCATGCTCACACACAGCGCTGCTGTCCTTTCCTTTTCAAAAGAATGTGTAATGTGTCTCACGCAAGGAACCCTCGTCGGGGAGTCTGGTCTCTTGTAAGGCACAAACAACAATGTTAAGTCTGTTGAGTTAGGCGTCGATAATGGCAGTTTTACGCAGATCTTGTGCGTCACTAGAAGATAGTAGAAGAGCCTCCACAGGTGTCAGGGAGGCCTGTCCTCATAGTACGGACATTCCATGTTACAAATCGCATGGAAAAGCGGTGTTGGGAATTGTTTCCATTATGCCTTTTGGTCGCAGGTGTAAAATGTAACGGCACCGATTGTCTAGTTGAGGCTGGTGCTTTCTACACCCTAAAAGAGCAAACCAGCACCGGGGCGGAACAGTACCTTATTGGTCGGGGGCTGCCCAACTTGGAGCAGGCGGTAACTGATCAGTGGGCCTACAATGGAACCTTCCACTGTCGGAAGCGACCCCTGGCGCCCGCACTTACGCCCATATGTGCGGACTTATAACCGATCACTGCCACTTCCCGTGTTGGTATCCGCGTGACGCGGGTGAAGTGTCCTCTCCACAGACACTGCGTTGCCTGGGACGCAATTATGGAAAACGCAGGGCTGCCCAGGACCTGCGCCACCCTCTCGGCCTTCCTGGCTGGATCCGCAGGAACGACTAGTCGATACGTGCGGAGCCAGGTTGGCTGCAGGAGTCTGCCGCGCGATAGATCTCTGTCACACGCGCCTGACGGAGACCCCGTTCCGGGTTTAATTGTGGAGTTGGCCTCTCCAGGACCGTTGTGCTTGGGTCGGATTTATCCCTCGGTCGCTTTTTACGACCCCCACGGGAAAAGATGGGGTGGTGCTATTCTACTCTGCCGGCACTGCACGGCTGACCGACCGATTTGAATAGTTTTTATAATACCGCCTGTTCTATTTGGATCGTTTGGTATGTACTATGTGCTCTTGCTTAGGTATTTGTCCATAAGTTTTTGACTCTGTTGAAGTGTCTATTGCATTGATCGTATAGATTTTTGATCGTAATGCCAAGCGCTCTGACATTTTTTTTGTTAAATTGGTCTACATATTTTAAAGTTGGAAATAATGTACAATTTCATCGTATTCAATAGTGTCGTTTACAATTCTTCTTGTCTAATATTGCTAATTGCTCCATTGTCAACTTCCCTACTCTGATGCTGTTCAACAGATCAATCAAACTGTTGTCATTTACTTGTCACATATTTTGACCCAATTCACAGAAACTGAACATTCTCCATAAATGTGGTTCAGCTGCATTAATGTCAGGTTGTTTGTAACAATATGCGCCTACACGAGTTGCAGATACGGGTGGTAATTGCATTAATTCATCAAAGACTAATAGGTTAACCCTTAAAATCGTGTTTCACTTAAGTGACAGGTTGACAGGCTGTCGCCTAATTGTAATACCTACACATGAACTCCTCGTGTCCCTTAGTCGCCTTATACGACACCCGTCGCGTCCCGTTATCCCGCAGTCGCCTCATACGACACCCACGGAAAAGAAATGGAGTGGTGCTATTCTTCGCTGGCATCACACGGCAACTATTTTTTTGAACTGTGCTTATTAATCCCTTTCATTTGATAGCCAACACGACATTACTAGTAGTATAAACTTTTTCAATTCTTAGCTAGAGGGCGCCCTATGTAATGTATAGTGACATAACGTAGCCTATAACCACCGGACTGTTTAGACGCTTCAAATGATACCTCATTTATCAAATTCTGATAAGTTTTTTAAAAGTTAGGACGGAACAAACGTTTTCGTTTCCACATACATACATACATACATACATACATACAGGTCAAAATCATAACCCTCCTTTTTGCTGTGCCGTAGTCGGGTAAATACGTGTTATCTGTCAATATAAGTCGATAACAAAACAATGCCGACTAAATTGACTAGAAGAGGCGAAACAACCATTGACCTTTTTAAAAATTACAGGACTTAGATATCTCCTATCCTTTTCTAAACCTATTTGACGGAAAGTGACAGCACTAATTCAAGCCAAGTAGGGAGAATTTATATCCCGAATTGAGGGCAATATCGGGCACAGGTAGAGGAGGCAGGCCGCCGCCTCATACTGTTTTTCCGATACGTGGTACAATCCCATCGTCGTTTTACATGTTCGAAAACATATGTTCTTCTTTGACCAACTTCGAAATACAAAAGTTGGATTATACTTAATGTTCCTTTACAAATGCGACACATTAATTTAAAAGACGAGTATGACGCACAAACTCACATAAAGATGATTTACAAAACTGCGGGGCGTTTCGTCCTATCTCGCCTCGCCCCTCGCGAGCCACGACTTCCAATTTATGACCACCCTGTAATGTCGTATCCGCATTTTTTCCTGCCATATTTTAAAAGTAATGGAATGTTTTCGCGATCGATTGCGAAGGCGGGAGGCGGAATCTGCGGTATTTTGAAAGAAGTGTCTACAAACTACTATTTGTTGTAACGCAGAATAGCCAGGAAAATCAATGATTGCATACATATATAATATCACACCTATATCCCTCGCCCTGCGGGGTAGGCAGAGTGTAAACGGCCGAAAAATTAGACATTTACGACACGTTTGAGGGTTATCCAGATAATTGTGTATCACTATTGTTAGTCCATCCCCGAGTCCCTTAATCACCTCTCACGATACCCACGGAAAAGAAATGGGGTGGTGTTATTATAAGCCGGCATCAAACGGCATCAATGCAATGATTATCATGGGAGTAATACGGTTACTGAATCTATTCTAAATTCTACTATTAAATGTCTATCCAACAAGCTTTCTCACGGTCAAAGCTTGTTTCACAGTAAAACTTTATAAACTTCAACCAATGTTAATATGGTAATTCTATTGCTGTCTACCTACGATACAGGCCTAGCCTAGTGAAGGAGATAGAGTAATCAATCTTTATAATTTAGTTACGCAATGTACTTGTTACTTATGTTCATGATAATTAATATTGTTAAACATTGCTTCAATAAACATTTTTGTATTTTGTATTTTGTAACTCCTTCTTCTTGACTGTGCAGGTCCAGTGATCCAAAATGCAGTGTCAATCACCCAACATTGAGGTCACGATCCGTCCGTGTGGCCACTGATCCCCATATAACGAGCAAGAAAAAAGGTCAAAAAAGCTGAAAGTAGGTCAAATTACTCATAAAACTGAACACCTTTCCCCAAGATGCCGTGTGATGCCGGCTTAGAATAACATCACCCCATTTCTTACCCATGGGTGTCGTAAGAGGCGACTAAGGGACTCGAGGGTTAAATGTTTCTTGCAATTTTAGGCTATGGGCTGACAACCTGTCACTATAGCGATACACAATTTTCCGAATGACCCTCAAACATTTGTCAGACGTGGTATAAATGGCCATTTTTTGCGGCTGTTTACGCTCTGCCTACACCGCAAGGGATTATAGGCGTGATATATGTGTGTGTGTTTTCCCAAGTAACGAAGGTCGAAATATGAAAAAAAATGTCCAATAGTAAATTAACCAGCTGATCGTCAATTTCGTATCATGTTCAGTTTCATGAGTACTTTGACATCCTTTCAGGGTCGTTGGACGACTCGGTGTCCCACACGAAAAGAGAGCTAATTATACCCATTGATATACAAATATGATTTGACAAAGAGTTGACCCAACACAATAGCTGATATTGTTGAAAAACTTCGAGCAACTCGGGTCTTCCGTCTCGTTCCATACGGAAGGCCACATTGAATGGAGTTGAAAAGTGACGGCTAATAATTTTCCACATTTTCTGAAACAAAGTTTGATGTACTTTTAGAAAAACCTCATGCGAATGCAAAAGATACACACATATCACGCCTATAATCCCTTGCGGGGTAGGCAGAGCGCAATTTGAGGGTCATTCTAAAAATTGTGTATCGCAATAGAGACAGGTTGTCAGCCTATCGCCAAAAATTGCAAAACAAACCCTCGAGTCCCTTAGTCGCCTATTACAACTCCCAAGGGAATGAAATGGGGTGATGCTAATTTAAGCCATCTAAGCCATGCTATTCTAAGGCATCACATGGTCAATGCAAGAGAAAATCCTTTTATTTATCTTTTTGCGAGTGTTTTCTCCCGAGGGTGCCTGGGGCGGCTGATTGTCCCTCTAATAGGGGTGGGGGGAGTCATGGTTAATTGCAATTACTGAATGCACTTTGCACTTAAAGTGGTCGAGGTGGAAGTCTATTATGGAAAGTGGAATGCCAACTGAAAGAGCTTTTTATTAAGACCTGCTAATTGTTCATACCCACTTGCTTTAATTCTGCCACTCGCTAAAACTATTTAAATTAGTTCTACGTTGCTTTCACGGCACGTAATTTAAAGCAACTGGATAATGACAATGTATTTTATCGCTATGATTTTTGATTCTCATACATACACACATACACATATCACGCCTTAATCCCTTGCGGGGTAGGCAGAGCGTAAACGGCCGCAAAAACGAACATTTACGCCACGTCTGACAAATATTTGAGGGTCATTCGGAAAATCATGTATCGCCATAGTGACAGGTTGTCAGCCCATCGCCTAAAATACAATACACAACCTCGAGTCCCTTAGTCACCTCTTACGACTCCCACGGGAAGAAAAGGGGTGATGCTATTCTAAGCCGGCATCACACGGCTATTTGATTATCAATGGGGTCAAAAGGTTTTCATCTACGGCTGTTCTCTCACCTGTCGTCCGTAACTGCGTAGTTTTAACGCACCGTAACGCATGCGTGTGTCAGACGAAAGGAAATTGAATACCTATCTTTTTCTCATACAAATACGGCAACAGTGCGTTTCGGTGCGTAACGCATGCATCTGTCAAGTCGTTTGACAGATGCAGACGTGAACGCACCGTAACCGTATTTGTATGAGAATAAGATCGGAATATACAATTTCCTTTTGTGACAGACGCATGCGTTACGGTACTTTAAAAATACGCAGTATTGGACGACAAGTGGGAAAACCACCTAATAAAGTGGCGGCCACGCTTGCGAACTGGCATTACCTGCGGGCAAGCGTTGAATGCAGTCGTGGCAAATCACAGTCGATGACGGCGTCTGACCTTTGTCCAGCAATGGACATCTCATGGCTGATGAGATGAATGATTATGTCGAAGGCAGGTTGTATTAAAAACGATAAATCATGTTCTATCTTTATTAATTGAGCCCAATTGATCACCCCGTCAAGTAAGTTCTTAGTTCAAGTTTAGTTTCAGCGATAACACAATGGCATCAATTCGGGATAACAGTTCTCTTAACTTACCTTAAATAAGCGCTATCACTTTGCGTCAAATAGGTTAAGAAAGGAAACTCATGAACATAGGTATGCATTCTCCCAATCCTCACTTACGGTGCTCAGACTTGGTCTTTGACGGAAGCACAAAGGTCCAGCCTCAAGATTTGCCAGCGAGCAATGGAACGCAGTATGTTAGGCCTGAAACGGATTGATCGGGTCAGGAATACCATACTGCGCTCTAGAACAAAAATTTCTGACGTAGCCCTAACAGCAGCCAAGCTAAAGTGGGACTGGGCCGGTCACGTATGCCGCATGCCAGAAGAGCTGTGGGCAAAATCATCTACTTTGTGGAAGCCACCCACCGCAAAAAGACGCCGCGGCAGACCCCGTCGTAGATGGCGAGTTGGACAATTTCTCACGAAATTGGCATGCGGAAGCCCAAAATAGGGATGGATGGAAGGAGAAGAGGGAGGCCTTTGCCCAGCAGTGGGATGGTGTGGGCTAGACAAGACAAGACAAGACAAGGTTAAGAAAGGATAGGAGACATCGAAGTCCTGTCATGTCTTATAATTTGAGGTTAAATGCGCGTTATCTGTCAAAATAAGGCGACGATTAAAACAATGACGACTATATTAATTACAAATGGCGACGGGCCCATTGACATTTTTAGACATGATAGGGCTTAGATATCTCCCATATTTCTTGAAACCTGTTTGATTGATAGTGACAGCGCTAATTTAAGGTAAGGAGAATTGTTATCCCGAATTGAGGCCAATGTTGTAGCAAGTGTCCGTGGATAAACATAAACAACTTTAGTCAACTTCGCCGATCGCAGCTGCTCGCAACAAACACAAGAGCTCTGCAGACAGACAAACAAACTGGGAACAACTACAATTAGAGCCGTTGTTTGATTGTCGCGCCCAATAGCGCTGAGATGCGCGCGGCGGGGTTGTCTTCACAAGTGCAGTTTTTCCTGTCGATAGTTAACAATGGCTATGGCACGTGATAACGTAAAAAAAAACGCAAATAGAGTAAAACTGTTTTGTCTGAATCTCTAAACATTACAGTATTTACTTTATGAGAGCCCAAGATATTTGTATGAATATTTGTAATTCTCAGACTAAATAGATCTTCAATACTTCAACCTTCAAAATTTATTTATTTAATGTAGGACAATGTAGGATAGGATATTATAATACCTATCACATATTGACGTCATAATCCGTCATTGCAAAAAAACCGTCAAAAATACGCCGTCATGGCGTAAGTGTCTTAAAAATATTGTATTGTCCTGAAAGAAAAGCGTCTCGGGTGGGAAAATTAAATAACTGCCTCGGGGCTAGCCAGGTTAACCACACGCCATGTTAATTTACGCCTCGACCAGTAAACAACATTGCTTTCAAAATAAAGTCATGATTTTCAAAAAAGTGTTGTTTACATGCTTATAAACAGTAACAGAGGCTTCCGACAATGCTAGATTCTTTTCACCACAGTAGTTTTGTCCACTGTTGGGATACGACTTTCCTAATTGTCTTCATACTGCGCAAAGTCTAGTTGATGTCTTCATTTAATATGATTGGTAATCTACCTATGTTACCCCAATTGAACGACGTCCATCTTATCCATTACTTGGCCTAAACGTCACGGTCACAGGTTATGCAGCAAAGTGCAGAAAAATGCAAGTGGAAAGCGCACGAGTGGATATAAGGGCTGGACTGGCTTGTGGGCGAGCGAGACAAGTTTACGTGCTAAGCAAACTTTGCAGAACAATATTTGCATAACGAAAGCTTACTACTGTAGTTTAGGTTGTAATTCAAGGCGATAGTCTGCAGCTTGAATGAGACAAAGCAGACCGGCGTTAGTTTTGTACTAAAGTTCCCGAGTTTAAGAAATAAATTTAAATATTATTTTGCTTCCAAGTCCTTATCAACAGTTCTTAAAAAGTCGACTTCAGACTTTAATATTATTATAACCATTTATTGCACACAAATTTTTGAAACACTTAACGTGTTAGTTATACAATTTTAGAAAACTTTTTCTACCGCGGGCAGGATTTGAACCTGCGAATTTCGCCATCAGTGGCCTCCTGTTCCATCTGGGCTACCGCGGCTCATCCCATGCGTCGCCTTTAGTGATGGAGACTTTCTCCATGTAAAGGTTCAAATCCTGCCTGCGGTAGAAAAAATTTGCAAGTTTCCTAAAATTGACAAACGCTGCCCACAACCACCTTCTACCCTTAAGGTTAGGTTTAAAGACATTTATTTCTCAAAAAAGACAAAAACAGTCACTTACATGAGAAAAAAGCCAAATTAGTACAAAATAACAGTATCGTTCGCACTTACACTAGATAGGTACGTAATAGTTCTGTACACTTAATGAAACAGTTGAGGGGTAGCGGGTGCTACTGACTAACTCTCTGGTAAACAACAATGTAGGTAATATTGATATTTAGACTTATCATGTAATACTAATGTTTTTCCAAGTGTAAGCTGCTAGCCTTGACTTAAACATATTAAGATCTAAATTTCTTATAGTTGACGGTAACTGATTATAATTTTTGATTCCATCGTGGGTTATCATTTTTTTGCCAATGTTGGTACGCACTTTGTGCGACACAAGTAAGCTGGCCCGACGGGATGAGCGTGTAGTTGTGTGTCTGACTTGTGTGAGAATGATTGAAGTTTGAATAGATTTGTGAACGATTCTACTAATGAGCATGCAGGTATGATAAAAATGAAGTTGTTTGATTGACATTATTTTAGTTTCTTGATATACTTTATTTGTTGATGTCAGATATGGGTAATGAAATAACATTTTGACTAATTTGTTTTGTATACGTTGTAGTTCCGATAGTTTGGATTTCGTAGCAGTGCCCCATATTTCGACAAGATATGTAAGATGGGACTTTACCAGTGAGTTATAAATGGACATTCGTACTTTTCGTGGTAAACAGCGTACAATGCTGCGAAGTGAGGTTAGTCTCTGTAATGTAGTGTTTTTACTGCGGGAAAAACAGCAACATATTTCAATTGATTGCAACTCTGTATATATTCAGTCATTCAATTATTTACATCATTTAAGACACCGAGTCGACCAACGCATTTTATGTAGTCTGATATAATGAAATTCGCCAAACGCAGCGTGCATTTTTTTACGAATACTAATAGTCAGGTGGTTAAGCCCGAATGTCCTACCACAAATGAAAAAAACACTGTAAACATTCAGTGATACATTTAATCAATTTTTACGAGCTCGTTTCTCCAATTTCCAGTCCTCATCTCGTCGTGAAATTGCCGCATTCGGAACAACAACCGACGGCCAACCACTTCCGGCCGCAAGCGTGATGAAGCCACAGCCATAAAAATAAAACATCTTTTCATCGCGCCATTATTGTCACTCCTCTTCGTCAAATTTACATACATAAATATATCACACCTATAGGTAATCCCTTACGGGGTAGGCAGAGCGAAAACGGCTGTATAAAACGGACATTTACACCACGCCTGACAAACATTTGAGGGTCATTTGAAATATTTGTCAGCCCATTGCCTAAATACGGTGTGTATTGCAAATTTAGGCAATGGGCTCGAGTCCCTTAGTCGCTTCTTACGACACCCACGTGAAAGAAATGGGGTGATGCTATTCTAAGCCGGGATCACACGGCCAAATTTGTCATTCGTAATATTTCTAGATAATTAAACAAGCGCTTAGAATTTAAGGAGGGATGGGCTTCACGCACGGAGCAGAAAGAAAGGCTTCACGGCACTATAGGATACGTATACGTATATTATGAACAGATTTTCACTATCCATCCATACAACGTTGAATCGCCATCGCTGCTTTGTGGAAAAGCCTTTATATTTTCATTTTTAGGGTAGATAAACATTGATAATTGTTTAATTAATCTTGACAAAAAACACTTGTAGGTACTCGTTTCACAGATTTACTGCGTGGTAGCCCGGGGTAAATTAATCAAACATGGAGTTTCACCAAGCGTAAACAATCGCAAGTATTAACTATATTGACAACTGTTTTTGTCATGTCTGATCAACATTTGAGATTCATTTCTGTTTAAAACATCTTATTTTATTAAAGCGCTTAAGATACCTAGTTGAGTAAACCGTATCGCGGTTTGAAATACTTTTTGACGACTTGTTGAGAGATTTCCAAACTTTAAAGTGTTTCCGATGATCTTTTAAACCGGACGTGACCCAAATCCTAAGTTGTAACTTTGTAAGGTAACTTCGTTACACTTTATATTGCTTACAGGATTAGGCTGTTGGCTCGGAATTTTAATGAGCTGTTGGGCACCGAGATAATTAAATTTTTTAATCTGTAAATACTTACTTAGAAGGACCTTAATTAAATTTTAACTGATATCAAACAAGATGTTATCAGTATGTGAGTAATAATAATAACATTCTCAGAATCTTCCAAGCACTGGAATTTTTGGCACAATTTGAGAAGTAGGTACGAATTCTAGAAAATTTGTCTTTTTATGATATTCTGCTAGAGACTGCCAAGTACTACGGCTACTATTGTGTCTATGATTGAATTGAAACTTTGTTTTTCTGGAAAGTGGAAAACTCACTTTTCCTGTACAAAATTTCAAGAGCAGAAAATACTTACTTACCTAAATTAATCTCTTCTTGTGCTTCTTTCTATTGTTGTTTCTGCCACTCGGAGTGTCTGAAATCCCGTCACAATTCCATTTAAATAAAGTTAATAAGTAAATGAAAATCCGCGCTGGAAAGTTGCGGAATTTCATGAATTTCTTCTTTCTCTGACGAGTCGGGTAAATAAAGCAGATTGCATTACCCGACGCTGCTGTAAATAAAAGAGGTTGCGTTATTTCTCAGCAGCTAGCTCTACTTAGATTCAGCGATTCTCAAAATTTGTTATAATACCGAAACAAGATAACGTAAATAATTTTGCTAAGACTGAATGGTGATAGTTTTTAAATGCTCTGTACTTATCTGTCTCCGTATGATATACTATCAGTTGTCTGTATGTATACTACCACTTATTTTGCACTCACTGTATGTTCATAAAAGAATATACAATATTGTTTTTTTAGCGTAGGCTGGAGAATTAACCCGGGACCACACACTCACAGAACGTCACACTGCTCTGAAACTGAGCTGCCGGCGCCTTCACTCGAATATATTCAAATTTTCAATCTGTTAATATCCGTCTCGAAGCAACGCAACGTACAAGCGACATCTAGTGTTAGTTATTTTAACTAATCCTTCTTGTTTGTTTACAATTATTTACCTGCGAGGTAAATAATTCAATCGCAATGAAACAATCGCAAAGTTTCGTTGTTTTGTAATATTAACGAGCCTTATTTTGTAAACTACACATCTGAATGAATTAATCGATTTGAATGTGAAGTTTTACTTTAAAAAATGCTATTTTTTAAAAATAAAACTTCATATTCTTCTTACTAAATAGTAAATTTATTTTAAAATGTGTTTTTTGTCGACTCAATCCTACGCGACAGAATAGAGACAAGATAGTTTTTTCAGATGAAAAGAGTTTGAGAACCACTTTTCAAAGCTAGTGGGTAAGAGATTGGAGCTTCGGTACGGCTTGAAGGGTACAAGGGGATTGTCTCAGCTAAAGCAGTGTCGGTCAGTGTAATTCTAGATTAAATAGACTGTATCTTGGCTTTGCGGGCTTCAGCCAAGGCGCCAGTTAACTAGCTACTCCTTTACCACTTAGCACACTGAGATGGTAATGGCCCGTCTTTAAGCCCACATTTAGTCTGAGCAAGAGTAATTTACAAGCACTAAATGAAACACATCTAAGAATTATGGCACACGTGCACCCCGATTTTGCGATTATTGACCGTGGTCCAGCAAAATACTGTAACAACCGCAAGGCAATGCAGTGTCGATGATTTCATACAACTTCTTTCTTCAATAATACCTGATCGGAAAATTTTCGCAAAATCAAATCAAATCATGGTGCATGTGAGAACCACCTGAGAAGGTTTGATTCGGGTCTTTTGACTAGAAAGTCTTGTTAAAGAAAACAAACGGAAATTACTTTAAAAATATGTCTAACAAAAATTCAAACCTATTCAAGGTGGCCACATACGTGGCTGTAACACTATCGTACGATATAGCGCGGCACTGCGCGATAAAGCTATTGTTGCCAACTTTGTGAATTTAAGTTGTACCTATTACATACATACTGCTTGCGCCCTACTCGAACACTGTACGTCACTGCAGACAGTGTGCACTGTTTTGAAAACGCAATTGTTTTTCGAGTTCCTAAGTAAGTAATTCAAAGAACCTACAATGAATAACAATTACTTCTTGTTGTTAGATGTAGCGACCTCTGGGGGCTACTACATGAAGCTCACTGAAGTGATTCACACACAAGCAAGACGCAACAGAAGTTACAACATATCTGCAAGATGGCGCCATGTGACAGATTGGCTGGAAAAGTAGCCTGAAACGCGGTAGTGAAGTGTTTCATTGCATTTGCATTTATAGAACTTCCAATTCTATCCAGGTGGACCAGTCGTTCCCCTGGCTACAACACCTGGCCAGGCAGGGTAGCTACCTTTTTTTTCCCGACTCCACCTGGAACTCTCCATTCTGCCAATTGGTTATTCCTGTAACCCGCCATATTAGTTATCATTTATTTAACCCTGACATGTAAAATGTATATATTATGAAGTAAGTTTAAGAAGTTCATCAGAAAATTAAAACGATGACAATATCGATACAATGAGTCACTGTGTCGCAAACAAAAAATTGAGAAATTTGAAAATCGCTGTACGGGCAGGGCCTTACTTGGCTTGACTCTATGAAAAATTCACTACAGTTGGCAAAACTTTATTGCATAAACTTTAGCGCGATATCGTTAAGATCAGCGATACCGAACGCTCGTCTGTGAAGGCTGGCAATATGTATGGAAAGATGTATCGAGCGGTATCGCGGTATGCGGCGATACCGCTACGTCTGTGGGCACCTTTAGGATATTCGGTGTCTTTATGCTTCAAGGGTTCAAGCCATCAAATGTTAATACTTTATAGGTAACGGCCGAAAATACTTTTAAAAGTTTCAGCTATAAGGAAGCTGAAACAAAAAGTGCCGTTGCAAGTTTTCATGGTAATATAATATGTTCGACCCCCGGAGGGGAGACGGGGGCGGGTGGGTTACAGCCTCCAAGAGGACAATAATTCGTAAAAATTTTAGCTTTATAGCCGGCCGCGGTTTATGCGAGTGTTGGAACGACCAGGCTTCGATTATATCTCTCTTCTGAGGATAAACCACGGAAAAATCGTAAAAAGTCACTTGTTTTGCATAATATAATGAAGTCCGAGAGTAAAAATGGCCATTATACTTATTTGCTTTGAATTTTAAATAAGTAAAGCCCACTTTTTGTGTTTTAAGAACAACAACCTTTTATTTTGTTATTTTAGCATTAACATGGTGTAGGTTACTATGTAAATATCATGGTATTTATGTAGAACAAAAATAATTAAAACTTTTTTTGAAATACTGTTTTCACCTTCACCATAATAAGAGTATAAAGTACTAGAATTTTGATACTTTGATAAATTTTGTCAATACAAAATACGAGCTGCATTATTTTACTGTGTGCCGTATGATGCCTGTTTTGTATAGCATCATCCTGTTTATTTGCCGCGGGTGTCATAAGAGGCGACTAAGCGACTCGGTTTCATGTGAATTACAATTTAAGGCGACAAGCTGACAACCTCAATTAATTTTGAAATGCCTCCAAATTGGATACCAAATTTTTAAAACACTTCCCGTGTTAGGTATACAATTTTTTGAATACTTGCAAAATTTTCAAGCGCGGGCAGGATTTGAACCTGCGACTTTTGCATTACTAGTTGCGACGCCTCTTCCATCTG
This sequence comes from Tuta absoluta, assembly GCA_027580185.1. NCBI lineage: Eukaryota > Metazoa > Arthropoda > Insecta > Lepidoptera > Gelechiidae > Tuta > Tuta absoluta. The sequence goes on from JAQAHW010000020.1 coordinate 846,708, forward strand.
GGCTACCGCAGCTCATTCCTAGCCCGCCAATTTTGCAATTTTTTACAATTTATCGCGGGTTTTCATCGCTTAGACTACATTCAATCTGTAGAGATAGAATTAGTCGCCGGGTATTAGTTGCAAAACTAACCTGGTAGATGGAAGCCATGCCCCGCGTTACTGGCATTAAAACACACTTGCAAAATTGGCGGGCAAGGAATGAGCTGCGGTAGCCCAGATGGAAGAGGCTTCGCCACTAGTAATGCGAAAGTCGCAGGTTCAAACCCTGCCCGCGCTAGAAAATTTTGCATGTTTTCAAAAAAAATGCCTTCAAATATTTTATTTGTCAGACGCGGCAAGAGAGAAAAACTTGATATACGTAAGTATGTTTGTATTCTTTTACTGTTCAATTTGCTGCCAATTTACGTCCTGAAAAAAAACGTTCAATCGTAAATGTGTACACTTGACCGAGATCAAACGACCGCGACACCAGGTCTAAAAAGCCCAATCAGAGAGACGCGAGCTAATTAAAAGAAAACAAATTTGCCTGCGTCATGTGTACCCCTCTCCCCGATGTGCCCCCTCTCCTCGCTACATCCAATTAATTTAAAAAATCACATGGACACGAAAAATGGAGGGAAAATACCTGGCGTAATTGCAGCAAATGGATGTGCGCCCAGTCGGACTAAAAACAAACACACAAGCTTTGAATAAAAACCCAAATGAAAAGTCGCAATATAACAAAGAATATTTGATATAAATCCCATGAAAATAAAACCCCACTTTAAAGCTTTGCGAAATTTCATTTCCGCTCGTTAATCCAATGTGATAAAAGCGCAACTTTTTCTAGAATAAGATTTCATTCGTTTGATGTGAAATTAAAATGCTACTTTTTTATCACTACTCATGTCGTAGGTACTTTGTTTTAACACTGCCTTTTCACACAGTGTGCTAAAGCTGAAAATATCAATTAAAGGGCAAGATAATGTGGGGTGAAATTTCACTATTTACCGATAGCGAAATCTCAAGACGGGCTTGTGATAAGGAACAACTGTCCCCAACGAACATATGTTGAAACATGACAAAAATATTTTGAGTTTCCATAGTAACTCAAATCAGCTGATTGGCAATTTTTATTGGCAGTCCAAATTATTATTTCCGTATTACGACCTATGTTCCTCGGGGAAGTTGTTCCATTAACCTGTACTGAATTTTCGGTTGCAGTCGCTGGTAAAATTCCACCATATATAATTTACAGAAAACGCTATTCTTCATGCTCTGCATATTCTTAGTCGCATTTTACGACACCCAGGGGTAAAAAAGGGGTGATCCTATTTCTAATCCAGCACCACAATAGAATTATTACGTTCGTTTATTTACTATTGTCCCCAGGAAATCGCGCGTCAGTTTTCCACAAATATTCAATAGCCTGAGGGGACGATGTGGCGGCATCGTTCGCGTCCCAATAAATTTCTTCAATATTGTTTCTCCCTCTTTGTTGGGAATATTGAGCTCTCACTACGAACCCTTCCATCACAAACTAAGGTTGCCAACCGTATAGATTTAGTTGGATATATCCGGATTTTTAAGGTCTGGTCAGGTCAAAATTTTCTGTTCTGCTTGTCCGCCATTTTTAATCTTTTCGGTCGGGCTGCCTACGTAGGTTTTCAAATTATGTAAAGTATATATATCCAGCGCTAACAATACGTCTGAATTTGATAATATTAAGCTACGAAACAATGATGTATTTATAAGAGTCCAATATATCATCGAAAAACAATAGAATATTATTAAAAATTTGAATTACAGTTTAATTCTAAAATTGGGACCGGAAGTTTTCCAAAATTGTGACCGGGTCTTCTTTCAGCTTTAGTAAGGTTGTCCTTGCCAGCCATAATACAAATTACAACCTGTGACTGGCGCAGTTTTGTTCGGCGACGGTTGGCACGGTATCCGGTTTTAGTATGAGATTCCGCAATTTGTTATCGTCAAACACCGAATCTGGCAAAATAGCAGTGCATGTAAAAACCGCCTGAATGATGATATGTCCGTTTTTTTACAGCTCCGTGTCTAGTTTTTCCATTTTAGATGCTGGCAACCCTTCCATCACAACTCGAGCAATTTACGCTCAATTTCCACTTGATGGAACACTATGGACATTCAGATTTTGTCATTCGTAAGATCTGAACGTTTTTCGGGATGTGCGACTTGCGTGCGACTGTTGTCACCGAAATAGGACGCTTCGATCTACATTTGCGTAAAAGCCTCGTGGGGATAATGTATCGTTGTAGGAAAATGTGTATTATGTTCAACCATACGAATGTTACAGTCATGTTTTATGATTATGTAACCTTTCGGCTTAGGTTTCCTTTTTATATTCATCAAAGAGCATGATTCAGCTACATTGCTACTCTACTATATTAATTCTCTGAGAAAAACCCTAGTCTAGAAATAAACACCAGCATTTTACTATTATATAGACACTAGCTTTTACCCGCGACTTCGTCCGCGTTAGATAGTTTTTTTTTAGGCAGAAGTTCTAAAGTAGGTATGTGTATACATAGTAAGTGTGACAGTGATATTAGAACAGTTCTTATCTCTACTGTTTAAAGATGACTTGCTTGCTTCTGTTGTTAAAGGGACAATTCAAAATTTGCTATCCGGCCTGAGAGATCAATATTTATAACCAATGAATACAAAAGTCGGTAGATAACAGAGTACTTACTCCAGAGGTGCCGATTTGAGCACACTAAAATGGTTAGCATAAGTAGATTAGACAGATCAAAAGGTAATATAAGTTACTGTTATACATTTTTATACCTCTATATACCACATTTTTTGTTTTTCTGTCCTCGGTAAAGAAGGCAATGTCCTTTCTCAACTTATTCCCATCATACTGAACAACTTTTGTTCTGAAACCATTTCTGTATCTCCAATAAGGTGGGCTCCTGATGGTAGACCTGATGGTCTACATACGGTACTCCAGATCCTCAATGTCCTTGTGAAAAGAAGCGGCCCATCATCATGAACAACTTTTGTTTCGGAACCATTTCTGTATCTCTAATAGTTTACGTGGTCTCCTGATGGTACACCTGGTGACATAAGGTACTCCAGATCCTCAAAATCCTTGTGAAAAGAAGCGGCCCATCATACTGAACAACTTTTTTTTTGGAACCATTTCTGTATCTCTAATAGTTTACGTGGGTTCCTGGTGGTACACCTGGTGGTCTACATAAGGTACTCCAGATCCTCAATGTCCTTGTGAAACGAAGCGGCCCATCATACTGAACCACTTTTGTTTTGGAACCATTTCTGTATCTCTAATAGTTCACGTGGGTTCCTGATGGTACACCTGGTGGTCTACATTATGTACTGCAGATCCTTAATGTCCTGGTGAAAAGAGGCGGCCCATCATACTGAACAACTTTTGTTTTGGAACCATGCCTGTATCTCTAATAGTTTAGCTGGGCTCCTGATGGTACACCTGGTGGTCTACATAAGGTACTTCAGATCCTCAATGTCCTTGTGAAAAGAAGCGGCCCATCATACTGAACAACTTCTGTTTTGGAACCATACCTGTATCTCTAATAGTTTATCTGGGCTCCTGATGGTACACCTGGTGGTCTACATAAGGTACTCCAGATCCTCAATGTCCTTGTGAAAAGAAGCGGCCCATCATACCGAACAACTTTTGTTTTGGAACCATGCCTGTATCTCTAATAGTTTAGCTGGCCTCCTGATGGTACACCTGGTGGTCAACATAAGGTACTCCAGATCCTCAACGTCCGTGTGAAAAGAAGCGGCCCATCATACTGAAAAACTTCTGTTTTGGAACCATACCTGTAGCTCTAATAGTTTACGTGGTCCCTGATGGTACACCTGGTGACATAAGGTACTCCAGGTCCTCAATGTCCTTGTAAAAAAAAGCGGCCCATCATACCGAACAACTTTTGTTTTAGAACCATGCCTGTATCTCTAATAGTTTAGCTGGGCTCCTGATGGTACACCTGGTGGTCTACATAAGGTATTCCAGATCCTCAATGTCCTTGTGAAAAGAAGCGACCTATTATACTAAACAACTTTTGTTTTGGAACCATACCTGCATCTCTAATAGTTTAGCTGGGCTCCTGATGGTACACCTGGTGGTCTACATAAGGTACTCCAGATCCTCAATGTCCTTGTGAAAAGAAGCGGCCCATCATACTGAACAACTTTTGTTTCGGAACCATGCCTGTATCTCTAATAGTTTAGCTGGGCTCCTGGTGGTACACCTGGTGGTCTACATAAGGTACTCCAGATCCTCAATGTCCTTGTGAAAAGAAGCGGCCCATCATACTGAACAACTTTTGTTTTGGAACCATGCCTGTATCTCTAATAGTTTAGCTGGGCTCCTGGTGGTACACCTGGTGGTCTACATCTATACTCCAGACCCTCGAATGGTGATAAAAAGTAGTCTATGTCCGTTCTCGGTATGCTAGCAATCTCTGTGCCAAGTTTCATGAAGATCGGTTCAGCGGTTTGGCCGTGAAAGCGTAGCAGACAGACAGACAGACAGACAGACAGACAGAGTTACTTTCGCATTTATAATATTAGTGTGGATATAGCCAAAACAGTCCACTGCTGGACATGGGCCTCCCCCCGACGGATTGGCGAGCACAGTGCAAGGTGTGACAGATATTCACAAGGAACATTGCTGCTACCCATTCCCCGCACTCATTTCTTAGTCGTCTTTTACGACACCCACAGTTAGAAATTGGGGTGATGCTATTCTAAGCCGGTAGGCACCACGCGGCAGGCATTGAACTATTGTTTTACTAGAATATTATGAGTTACTAGTCTTCATTGGGTCGTTCGTATACTCTGTGTCCCACACGACAGAAGAACCTTTGTTATTTGCTGTACACGACGCTACTGGCAAAATTGAGGTCAAGTTGTAGACAAATCTTTTCATGAAATCATTAATGAATTTATTTTGTTTGTTAGAATTATTTTACTTTCCTAAACAGCGAAAACACAATCTAACAGGAACAATAATATAATTACGTCAAACGGCGGAATTGCTTTAATTTCCCCACTAGCACGTTCCGTTCTACGCTAGCTATCTTGTTTCGTGGGAGTTTAAAACTCTTCGTACGTGGTGCGGGAAATGTGTTCATGTTGTTACGCTTAGTTTTTTTGTTAGCGGTGAAAATTTGAGTAGGTGAACTAATTTAGACGCTGTCAAATTGACGGCTATGAAAAACAATGCACGAAATTGTCTCAACCAGTCATTGCCCTGCATATAAAAGGAGTCCTCAGATGACTAGTCTAATTTTAGAATCTTATAGATGCAATAAGTAGCTAAGATCACTTATCTTGATACAATTTCCCTCAAAATATTTTTTGATCTTTGTTCAATATGCCCCTGGCCTCCCCTGAGTAGAATATTTGAGACTATACCTCAATGTTTGAGACATGCAAAATTACACAGAAAACTTTAAAAACTGAATTAAAAAAATTATGTCGGGGCATATAAGACGCTGAATTTATTCTGGAAACTTGTACTTACTTTTGTCGTAATATCTACGCCCGGAAAAAATCTAAGTTCGCGAATTTCATCCCGCCTTTGACAGCAGAACTGTCGGTGTTGATATCAGCACAGAGAGAATAGCGCACATAGATTCTGTGAGGAAAGAAAATAGGCGTAAGCGTAGACCAATACTTTTTTCAAAGGTTGCTATGACATTTCAAAAGGCACAGAGGCGCTCTAAATTTCCACGCCTATTCTCTTTCTGCACAGTTTTGGCAGCTTTGGTAAATCGCACACGAACAGGACTAAGAACAGGATGAATTTGCGATTTGTGACAGCTGCCAAACAAACGACAGCTTGAGACTATGTTAAGATATCCAGTATTTTTGTTTGAGATTTCATAAACTTGTTTCGTCCAAAAAGTGCATGTGGCGAAACGCCGGAAAATTATACGTTGCATGTGAAAACCGCCTTTGAGCGTTTGCCAAACTGCTAGCGTCTAGTGGCATTGTTCCTTTGTCGACGGGAGCTAGGCCCGGTTCACCACAGAGTTATTATTCTGTGCCACAGTGTCAGTTCGTCTCACTAACATAGAGGTATTATGTACTAACGTACTAGAGCTGTCAAACGGAGCAACATCTTTGCGCCGGGCCGGTGACAGTAACCATGGCAACGGGGACTAATTAGTCATAGATACAGCGTCAATGCGCAGATGTGACATTTTAGGCGCTATTGGTGGAGTAAGACTTACTGCGGCTAGTTGATCGTGATATTTCTTTATATTACAGTAACATGTAATGAAAGGCTATTATGAAATATCAGACTATATGCAAGATAAATCTCCATGAGTGTAATTTAAAATGTATAAAGTAAATATTTTATTAAACGAAACAGGTAGATTAATCTACAGCAATTTTTTATTATTATTATAATATATTTATGTAGCCATTTTTGGGCTATACATATTATATGTCGAAAAAGAGAAAAGAAGAAGAGAGCAGAAGAGAAGAGAACACAGTGGAAAGGAGAGGCCTGGACACATACAGGCACACGCGCCGTGAACATCAGGATGCCGATAAATCAGGATGACACTGCATCTGGTTTGCTATAGAAAACAATGAAGAAAGGACCCCAAAACTAATCAACCAGTAACTCTGAATGACGCTTAAATCACGACAGAATCAATCTTACGTCAGGATATGAAATAACACTGAGGAAGTATCACCTTACGTCAGGATACAGAACAAAACGTCGTGGGCGTATAATCATCGAACCCTGTAGAATACTGCATCACCAAATGCTATCGCTGACCACTGAAATGATTAACCACAACTCGGTGTGGGTGTTTCGACCTGGCAGGTCATCGTCAGGCACGGTGTAACCGTACTACAACCGACCTATCTACCAAACCAACCTAAGAACCTTAGACAAACGCTGATCTACGTCAACGTGTCTTCACAACACCAAAGATACCGATTGACACTAACCTTCAACACCGAACACCATGAAATCCCCTGCCTGCAGGATTACAAAGAGACCACAGCAGCAACTGTCACCAACCTCGTACAATCTCTGCATTTCACCAGCCTCGGCTACAACCTCGGCGAAATACGACACTAACTAACACACACTTCATGATCTCCACAAATATTCCACTGGCAATACGAATCTAGGGCTCCGCCATCGCTAGACGACCACAGTTTCTCCAACCGCTCCAAGATTCTAAAGATTTTACCAGATTCAAAACCTAACTTCAAAACGACCACATCGAACGACAGACCAACCGGAACTGTCAAAGTTGTTTACTCCATAGCCCATTTGAGGTCCGTTTCTCCATCACGAACGCAGCTAACAATGAATTGTGAGAACGCACTACAACGCCTCTAACGTCACTTTAACGTCATCTTACAGTCGATAGCTAACTGCGCGCGAATAAAGCGCATCGCCTATTTGAGTGTTGCCAGCGATTACGCGTTTCGTTTCTGCAAGAATCAAATAGCAATCAAACGGAAGAAAATAATAACAAAACGCGAACTGTCAAATAATTTCAGCCAATTCCTACCAGAGTTTGACCGATCTCCGACATATATATTATTTGTTATTTCCAAAATTAGCTAGGGCAGCTTAGGGCCTAGAAAGATTGTTAATTTAAAGTAGGAGCACTTCTGGGCAAGTATTTTGGGGGGTTTTTCCTGTTCAGGGGCCCGGTTAATTATACTCATGTAATAACACGCTTTGAAAATCTTGACTAAAATTTGAAACAAATGTCGTTTACAAATGGTGGTGGCGTAAAGTTACGTGCTGTGTAATTAACCTGGCCAGCCCCGAGGCAGTGCCTTTATTTTATTTTTATTTTATTTTATTCCGCCCGTGCCGGTTTTCTATTAGAACAATACAAAACCGTTATAAAAAAAAAGAAAATTGTGTTATACAAATATATTTTTTTTACAATGACGGATCATGCTTGTACTAATAAAGATGCCTCTAAACCTCCGATGTCGTTAATTCACAACCTCTTCAGTGATATTCTTTTCTATGAGAAGTAGAAGTTAAATTTATTTTTTGTCTTTATGTGCTCCAGAGAGCACTAATATTCAACCATATATATTTTTTGAACTGTGCTTATTAATCCCTTTCATTAATACTGATATTATTGATACCCAACATGACGCCACTACTAGAAAAAAAATGACACTGTCTTTATGCACTCTAGAGGGCGCTGTTTTCAATTTATCGTGACATAACATAGCGTCCGGGCTGCTCTGACGTTTCTAATGATACCTCATTTGTCAATTTCTGATGAGTAGTTTAGGAGTTAGGATGGAACAGAGGAATTTGGTCCACATACATACATTCATACATACATAGCGGACAAAATCATTACCCTCCTTTTTGATACGCCGTAGTCGGATAAAAAGAAAAGTTTGACTTTACTTTAAAATCACTCGACTCGACCTTGATGCCCCATCTGCGAGTGCATCTTGCTTACTTAATCTGAGTGCAAAATGGCGACAAAAGCTTGAAATATAAATTAAATGAATTGGTATTTATTTTTTTACTTAGAGGGCGAGTTTTGTTTTCTCACCGATGAAATGTCACACCATTATCTTTTTTTATTGTTCTCGAATGATTTGTGCACGTTTTTAAAACACAGGACGGCATTTTTGGAATGGTCATTTCGCCTTGAAATACGTCCGAACGCGCTGCGGGACAGATACCGACTGGGATCACTGCGGTCCATGAACCGCAACGTCTATCGCAAATGTTTTCTTTGCGGCGTCATCTCTAGTACGTTAGTACATAATACCTCTATGCTCACTAATGATGTCAGGCAGAATAGCGCACTTAGTCGTACACGCACAGTTTTGGCAGCTTTGAGCGTAGGTATGCCAAACTTCCAGAGTCCAGCCGCATTGTTCCTATGTCAACGAGAGTTAGGTTAGGTTCACCACAGTATCAGTATTGTCTCACTTATGATATCAGGCAGAATAGCGCACTCAGACGTCCGCGCGCAGTTTTGGCAGCTTTGAGCGTGTGCCTAACTGCCAACGTACAGCTGCATTGTTCGTCTGCTGATGGGAGTTTGAGTTTGAGTGAACCACTACAGTTCCAGTTCGTCTCACTAATGATATCAGATAGCGCACTTAGTTTTGGCAGCTTGGAGCGTCTACCAGCATCCAGCCGTAGGCCCTCTTTGACACAGTTTTGGTCACACTTATGATGATAATAATTAACTGTATAATTCCAAAAAAAGAGAACGACAAACCGTGTGAATGAAAAACTATATTTTTTATAGTGTCGTACCTCACAAGGTAAAAAACCGAACACATTTTGTTATATATCCGTCCGTCTATCCGTCGCGACCCATTATCTCAGACACGCGTAAGGATAACGAGATAAAGTTAAAACCATATAAGTACTCAAACCAATGGCCACTTGTAATAATAAAAGGAACAAGCTCCAAACTAAACGTGAAAAATAGATGTTACTGTTTATGCTGTAAAAGCGCGTGTATTTTACCCTTTCAAACGAATCAAAATTTATAGGGTAAGGTAGGGTTTCGTGGACCTAGAAATGCGAATTTGCTTAATGATTTGTACTTAAGAAGCCTTAGCTGTACATACATTACGGCAAATCAGCTCATTCTTTTTTATGAATGCTCTGTGGTGAATTGGGGCCATGGCGAACCGGGCCTAACTTCACACGTTTCGTTCCGCACCCACTTCATTCCACAACGTGTTGTCGACTGTGAGCTAAAGTCCAACTTTTTGTTTGGCAGCGGTCTTTTCCGACTGCTCAAGTAGATATACTTCTTTATTTTTCAAACTCCTTCCCTGAATGATTGTAGGAGGAGCTCTTTACTGTTCGTTATTTTCTGGTTAAAACAAGTGTAGTTTTATCCGAATTCAAACGCTGAGAAAATTAAGATAGATTTACATTTATTTTATATTGATTTAAGTTTGTTTTCAATTTTATGAATGTGTGAAGAAATGGGTTCGCAAAGCCACTCGTAGAACTGGAATAATTAGTTTCGTAGCAATTTGCTACATTGAGCTACGTCGTAGAAGCTTTGTGGTGTCGGGCTACGCAGCAACTTTGTAGTAATGTTGCTACTTGATACAGCTATCAAAAGTTAATGATTACAAACAAAGCTTTTATTTTGAGGAAATTATCTTTCGGGTTGTTATACCTACGCTACGAAATAGTTGCGACTGACCCATTTTCTGCCATAACATAAATCTGCCGTAACCGGAATATGTCTTAAGCGAACGTGGGCCGTAAAGTAACATTTTAAGAAGCTTACAAAATAGTTTCAAACAAAGTTCGAAATCCGAGTTTCTCTTACAAATAGCCACCAAAGAGCATAATTATGAAAGTTTCAAGTTTGCATGAAAGTTCTTTCAGGCGTCATAATGCGACTTCTACCCGCTTCTAACTTTCATAACGTTATTTAAAAAAACGATGATTTCATATCAACTGTCCAGGAGAGGGGAGACTAGGGAGTGTTAGTTTTGAAGTAAATTGATTTATCACCGCGGCTGGCCGGTGCAGAACTAGGGAACTAATTTATTACTCGTTAGCGAGCGGGATGAGCGCCAGTTTGACTAGTTACATCCACCGACACTCAGTTTATATCATGATGATTGATGAACGGAAGTATTACAGCTATCAATAATAACTAACTCGTTAAACTCTTGGTTACACTATAAATTGAAATTTCCTGAGTAGTAGTTTAAGAATGGTTAATCTTAACTCATTGATCTGATTCTTACTCAAGGCTGGTGATTAGCCACAACTTTTCAAGATAGGTTCAGAAATAAAAACAAGTTGACCGTATGACGTATTTATTTAAAAACTAGCTGTTAACTGCGGCTTTGCCCGCGTACTCATAAAAACTATCCTATGTGTTAATCTATGTTACCTTCTAAATGTGTGCCAAATTTCATTACAATCGGTTCAGTAGTTTTTGCGTGAAGAAGTAACAAACAAACAAACAAACAAACATACAAACTTTCGCATTTATAATATGATATAGTAGGATATACAGTACCTATCGGTCACTATTAAATTGATTAATCTGACGCACATTTCAACCTATCGAGATAACAATTAATTTAACTATATATATGAAAGCTGAAGATAATTATTAAACTAAGTAATAAATAAGTACAGTGGGGGAAGCCACAGCAGGAATAAACAAACGCAGCTAGAGTATGGATCGCCCAAATTCAACCTGAAAGCCAAACATAAATTACTGAACCTTTTACCTGGTGTGGTAATATATGCGGCCCATAATTTGGGCCCAAATAACATTTCAGCAGTTTTCCACCGCGCGAGGGGTGTTAGGGGGGGGGGGGGGGGAACTGGAATTAATCACAGCGGAATTTCGCGACAAATTGGGAAAATCCGCGTAAATTCATTACACCGTCCCCTCCTGCCGCGGCTTCCCCTGCTACACCCGTAAAAAATGTTCCATGTGGATTGTTTTATTTCGCAGTCGTTGCGGCGAGCCCCGGAGAAATCAAATTAAGTTGTCACGATTTATACGAGTACTGATGTGATTGTGGGATGAAAAAAGTTAGCTTTGTTGACTACATACGTACGTACATACGCCTAAATCCCTTGCGGGATAGTTAAAGCGTAAACGGCTGTAAAAACTGACAATAACGCCACGTGTGATAAACATTTGAGGGTCATTTAGAAAACTGTGTATCACCAAAGTGACCGGTTGTCAGCCCATCGCCAATACACATGTATGCATGAAAAGGCGATTGCGTCAGCTTTGCTATTTTTCCACGTTTTTCTGTCAACTCCTTAACGGGTAAATATCATCAGTGACAGACAAATACAAAATTTTCTAGTATTTCTATTACATCGGTAACTTCTTACTAGACTTGTTTGTTGCTTTGCCGTAATGGCGGACGTGATTTGCTTATTATTTTATTTATCTTCTTTATTTCAGTGTTTGGTAAATAATTCCCCTTCCGACGTTCCCATCCACACTTGCCATATACACCTCTTCTTTCATTCATTCATTCATCACCTCAAAACTAATAATAATAATTTCTAATGCATAGGTAACTTCTTGCTATCTTTAACTTGAAGTCCCTGAATTCTATTTGTATTCTAAACCGAATGGTGTTTGTAGGCATTGTCGAGATTGCAGCAGTTAAACAGGCTCGTTGGGAACTGACTGTTTCGACGGTGAAGGGACACACCTACGAATTTTGCGCCGAGTTTTGTGCTGCCACTGTCCTGCGCATTACAGAGTTTCACCCGCAATAATAATAATAATAAAATACATTTATTGCACATAAACCATAATTACATCAGGAAAGACAAAACACAGTACAATAACGTGACCTTAATGCTGAAATAGCATTTTCTTCCAGGCAACCCTGGGGTGATATGGATAATGCGAACATATAAGCGGGATAGTGCAAACACCTACATTTATAGTATACATAGCAAGCACACATATTCGTATAAAATCACGCACGTTTCGTTCCTTTTATCCCGAGGCAGATCGTCAAAGGCTTTTAAACTGACAAATATCAAATTTGGCACTGCTGTATTGAGTGGCCTGCCCCTATTGAGTGGGTATTGCCATACTCACCACGCTTTCCATGCGAATTGACGAGCGCAGTGAAAGATATTTATTTCACAGGGAACAATGCTGCCCATTCCCTGAATGAATTTATACCTCAGTTGCTTTACGACAACCACGTGTTGAATTGGGGTGATGCTACTCCAGATGCCACTCACTCGTACATACCCTAATTGAACAAGCAACACATCTGATTATTATTCGACAGTATAACTCACATAACACTTTGAGCGAAACATTCCGTCACGTACTAAGCCGCTAGTGTGGCTTGACACTGAGTTGTTACTCGCGCGCCTGCACTGAATAAAAACGAGGCTTCTCACTCAATGGCCCTTCCGACCCTTTATGTGCCTGCTGTTGTACGCGAGTAATCTACTTTCCTTGAGATTCTTTTAGGTTCCATTGGAAATGGGGGTACCTAACGACTCTCCATTTATCAACGTCTACTCCTGGACTCCTTTCCCAGTTTATAAGTGACAATCTATCATTTTTCGCACGAGATATTTCTCAATTTTTCTTCAAGGTGAAATTCTTGCGGTGGGGATAGAATTTGGTTTCTGCGAGAAACAAGATCAAATATCCTCTCGGAATCAAGGAAAATTTGATGGAGCTACCTCCTTTATAAAACAGGTTCTTCCGAACAAATTCCGTGGCGAATTACCGAAGTTTCATATTTAATACGGAGGCCTGAATTAATATTTCAGAAGGAGAGTTCCGCTCCGCGAATCGAAGTGAAGATTTCGCCGAACGTCGGTGATCTGCGACGGGTATACTGATGCAAGGCAATGAATAAAATATAATCAAATAAGAAAATTTGTTATTGACTGGTAGGTAATGTAGAAATATTATAGGTATGCCGTTTGATGCCAGCTTCGAATAGCATCACCCCATTTCTTTTCCGTAGGTGTCGTAAAAGGCGACGAAGGGACTCGAGGGTGTGTATTGCAATTTTAGGCGATGGGGTGACAACCTGTCACTATGGCGGTACAAAATTTTCCGAATGACCCTCAAATGTTTGTCAGATGTGGAGTAAATGTCCGTTTTTTTCGGCCGTTTACGCTCTGCCTACCCCGCAGGGGATAAAGGCGTGATATACATATGTATGAATATAATGTAGAAAACTCTAATCACGTTCTCCCACTTGTCGTCCGTCGCTGGGTATTTTTAACGCACCGTAACGCAGACGTCTGTCAGACGAAAAGAAAGTGATCTCAACTGATCTTATTCCCATACAATTACAGCTACTACGGTGCGTTACGTCCGTCAAGTCGTTTGACACCGTCACGCGGAACATTAAAATAAAAAATAAAAATTGAAAAAATTATGTTATTTTTTTAGGATCTCGTTTAAATGTCGAGGGCAGAATTAGTAGGTAAATGTGATCTGCAAATTATTAATTCCATCACGTGACGCAATCACCGCGCTAACGAACCGGCTCGGCTCCGGTGATAAACCGGTGCAAATTACGCATTTAATATTAAAAAATATCAATTACAATTAATAAGTGAATAGGTGCTATGAGCATCACTTCGACGACCGATGTGGCGCAGTGGTAGTGCGACTGCCTGCAACGCAAAGGTTCCGGGTTCGATTCTCGGTGGGACACTCACAAAAGTTGATATTTATCTCTTTGTGAATTTGTTCCCGGTCTGGTTAGGACATTGCAGGGTTAACCAACTGATTGTCCGAAAGAAATAGTTCCGTGCTTCACACAACCATGTCAGAGGCCTACTAGTGGTAGTAGGCGTGTCCCACACGAAAGAGAGAGAGAGAGCATCACTTCAACCTATTTAAGAGATCAACTATCTCTTAAATCGGTTGAAGTGATGCTCTGATATTTCTACTGGTATTTCATACAATTACTAAAAATAACTAGTGTAAGTTGATATCCTTGTATTGACAGATTGGGCCCACACTGGTCAAATATTATACGGGGTGATATGATCTATGAAACTGAACGACTTTCCCCAAGGAACCTTCCATACATAATTTGCGCGTCGACCGAGTCAGTTTGTATAGAAAGTCAATTTTTTCTTAAATTTCGATCTATGCTTCTTGGGAAAATTTGTTCAGTGTCATGTGTAATTTCGTCCTGTAAAATATTTAACCCTGTTGTGGGTCCTACATTGTATGGTAGATTGATGTACTGCTTATAGTACTAAACACGCGTAGCCTTTTGTAACTTTTTCGTAGCACATTTTTCGCAGTTGCGTCAGTCACAAAATAAAGTTGTAGCTCAGTGCTACGATGCTACGCTGATAGAGTTTGTGCAGAACGAGAATAGGCGTGGAAATTGAGGTTGCCTCTATGCTTCAGTATGAAAAATTTCATACGTACATACATACCACATACATACACATATCACACCTATTATCCCTTGCGGGGTAGGATAAACGACCGCAAAAACAGATATTTACGCCTGACAAATATTCGAGGGTCATTCGGACAATGTCACAGCAACTTATGAAAAAAATATTTGCTCACTTTTTGTCTACGCCTATTCTCTTTCCGCTGACTGTATTCATTGAATTTTCTTTTCCGTATTACAAGACTTGCGCTAAAAAAATACCATCTCATTTTCACTGCTGCGTTACGTCTAAAGATGTCTCATTTTTAAGCAAACGCGTTCACGATCCCACGAGCATTGTGCCTTTCGCTTTTGTAAATAAATAGACTGACGGATAACGCGCATATTTCCGTCAAGGACCTCAATGAATAAGTTTATGTCACGCGCGAAAAAGCCTTAGTAATGGAGCTCAAGTTAGTTATAAAATGAAAAGTGCTAAAAATAAGTCAATTTACTTATAGTAGTGATATGTGTATGTGTATGTATGTACGTATGACATTTTTCATACTGAAGCGCCCTCAATTTCTACGCCTATTCTCGTCGCGCACAGACTTTATTAGCGTAGCATCGTTGCACTGAGCTACAACTTTATTTTGTGATTGACGCAACTGCGAAAAATGTGCTACGAAAAAGTTACAAAAGGCTACGCGTGTATAAGCAGTACATCAATCTACCATACAATGTAGGACCCACAACAGGGTTAAATATTTTACAGGACGAAATTACACATAACACTGAACAACTTTTCCCAAGAAACATAGGTCGAAGTTTAAGAAAAAATAGACAACCTATACTTATAGTAAATTGACTATAAAGTTGCTATTATCTATTCTGTGGCTCGGAGGTCAACATACATATATATGCTTTTGGAAAAATATAAATGTATGTTTAGCTCTATCTCAGGTTATTACCACGATTTCCTCGTAAAAATCTAGTTGCCTCGTTATACTGCCAAATGAAAATGCTGTACGCTCGTCTCTATTTGGTAGCATTAACTCGTGGGGTTTGCGCGTTTATTTTTCATACCCGACATTATTTATTTTGATCTTTTTGTCGAATGCGCGATCCGGCGCTGCCCGGAGCGAGCCGCACTCGTCAAAACAAATGAGATGAGATCCTGTTGCATAAATATACTTTATTCAGCATGTAATTTCGGGTAGAATGATACTTATGGTTTTCAGCATTCCTTTAAAACTCTTTCTCTCTCTATCTCTCTCTGTCACTCTCTCACACACACACACACACACACAAATATATTCTTTATTGTGTACTAATCTGAAGAAGGGTGTCTGAAGCAGCCGAAACATAGAGGGCTAAACTTTCTACTAAATAAATACAAATTAAGTCGCGTAAACCTACATTATCACAGATGCTATTGGTGGTCGTGTGTCTGTGGTTTAGGTAGGTATAGGCAGATATTAAAGAAAACCAAAGAAAGAAGGACGGGACACGTGTATACCGTATAAATAAGAGTAAAGAAATACGAGTTTAAAGTATATCGACAGTGGAAAGGCAAAATCGCTAAAGCGCCACTTTGGTCGAAAATGAGTTATATATATCACGAAGATCAGCGATTTTTTCTGCGTCGATCTGTTTAGATTTCGTGCGAATCTGAGCACTTTTGTGGCGCTTAAGCGGCTCAATTTTTCGTAAGTTTTGATAGTTCATATCGCTGAAGCGACGTAAATTTTTGTGTTTTTTGAACAATTGGCGTTTACACCCCTTCATGATTTGTTGAATCGAACGTTAGCGATCTATGATTCCCAATAAAACAATAAAAAAATAGTATTAGCGTTTTTTGATTCCTCTTTTACTACGTCACTATGGAGATAAGTGATTTTAAATTATTGTATTAATATGCTTATTAGCAGTTTAGCGATTTTTACTCGAACGCCAATAGCTATCAGACTGGCGCTTTACCGAAAATGCTGGCAGCATTTCATTTCAAGTTCAGCAATAAGTATAATTTGCGAATATGTTTGAGTTATGCATTGATATTTTAGCGAAATCAGAAGAGTGGTAAAAAAGTCTTTTAGATAAATAAGTCTTAATGTAACTGGCAATGCAAGCCTCACTTGCATTTTAGTGGTTTTTATGAACAATAAGATTATTAAGAAATTGATAGAAGCAAATTCACCGGCACTTCCTCGCATATCCATGTGTGCGTTACGTCACGTGATCGCACCGAACAAGTCACAACTCGTCGGTTACCCTACCGCTCAGTTCGTGGCTGCAGGCGCCACGGCGAGGAAGTGTGTGTTTAGTGCTCGTATTTTTTTGCGTTTATGCCAGATTTACAGCTTTTTTCTACTGGGATATGGTGATGTAAGTAAAATATTTTCTGCTTTATTTCTTGATTTGGACATCGGTTATTTTGAACCAGTAAATTTAAAATTAATGAGAATATGTTGAAGTTGATTTATATATAAGTTTTGAGGGCTTGTCGCGTAACATTTAGGCAGGAGGATTAACTATTTTACTAAGGCAATAATAATTATAATGTTGTGGTTGCTTTCTTACACTCCGCTGGGCTGGTAATTTGCGCTCGCAGCGTGACACCGTCGAGCTCATGGCATGCCGCCGCCGCATAGAGGTCTATAGTACATACAATTTCACACATATTATTATGTACTAAAATAGACCCGCGGTACGCCACTAGCCCGGCGCCAGTACTGCCTCTATAGTATAAATAAATAACCTGGACAATTCACACAGCGCCATCTAGCCCCAAACTAAGCAAAGCTTGTACTATGTGAAATAGATAGCTGATATAAATATTCCAAATTAACTATCTTTTGCCTGGACATACGTACATGCCAGTAGACTCAATGCATGCCGTTATAGAGAAAAGTGTCGCCAATATGATTATTTGGGCACCATCACAATGGATAACAGAATTTAGCCTCGCGAGAAAAATACCTGGACCTTATGAATTATCGGTTTTAACCCATAAAGACTTTGAAACTTGGGATGCAGTGACTGACAAATATTTCAAAGGCAATTTGGTGGGAAAGATTAGTAAAGTACGTACAGCTATTATGAAAAAGTCTAAATTGGATACAATTTCTATCAAATACAGTATGGCAGCAGACGCAGAGGCTGAAATTATAGACATTTCAGCAAGACAGGAGTTGAAGCCCAAAAACTGTTACAAAGTGCCGTTACCGATTTCAAAACAGAAATATGCTGATTTACTTAAGCTTTGTACTAATAAAACAATACCTGAGATGTACCGTCATGAATTTATTGATTTGTCAAATGCTACAAGTGTACAAGATGTGCTGCCAGAAAGTGATATTGAGGATGAAGACTTAAGTTAAGGCTGTTTATTTACCTCGCAGTCAAAATTGCCTCGAAGTGTATATTTTTTGATTGAAAAGTTGAATTTCACTCAAATTACGTTTATAGAAGATGTTTTTTTTAATGTTGATTTGTTTTTTTTTTAGTTTATAAAGAAATTTATCTCGCTCATTTTTTTTTCTATGACTAGCCTTACTTATTTAAAGTTATGGTTAAATACATGTCATCATAAAAATCGAAACACTTCAATTTTAATTGTTAAAGAAAATTCAAAACCTATGAAAATTTGATTTGTATTCTTTTTTTTATTTTTATTAATGATGGGTTTGCTCTTGACTCTAGTCTAGGTCATAGGACAGAGACAGAGTCTAAGATAGAGCGAGCTCACCCAGAAGAAGCCTGTTCACTCTTACTTTGAAGAGATTAGGGTTGTATGCGTTTGGAAACATAAACGTATTCAGAAAAATAACCTTTTGATTTGATGCACTTACACACCTAAACACACTTCTGTGTGAATCTTATTTTAAACTCGCAAGGTGTTTCGATTTTTTTATGCTGTGTCATAATAGCTTGGTGCTGAATTTTATGTACAAAATGCTGTGATTTATGATAAGTTGAAAAACTGTTCGCGTGAGACTAGAAGATAAGATTTGTTATATCTTCATACTACTTAGCTACTAATAAAACTAAGTCATACTTAATAAACTACTAGGTTATTATTACGTATAATAAGAAATACTGTGAGTTTATGTAAACCGAGTGCTAACAAAATATATAGATCAAAAGACTTTTGATTGAGACTGATTCGTCATTAAAAAAAACCAAATAGGTTCCTGAATAAATGATTATAAGAAACATTTTGTTTATTTTATTAAACTACTTTTATTACCAAATAACATAAAATATTGAAATAAATTTCATTTGCACATATTAATTTCAGTTCTATGAAAACATAATGTACAAAAGTCATTACTTCTGAAAAATTCCCAATAGTTTCATGTTGATAAGCTTTTATTAGAGTCAATAATAAATAATAATTGTCTTGATTAGTAATTATTTTCAATAATTTAAAGAAATATTACTTCATAAGGCTATTTTTCTTAGTTGTAATATACGTAATAAGTATTTATCAGTAAAATTTGTACTTCTTTAATTTTTTATATTAGGTTGATTAGTAATTTTATATTACTATGAATAACAATATTGTTTCATATTAGTTATAAACGTTTTTGTGTTTGAACAATGTTTTGGTCGTTTAGCGATTTTTACCTGACTGTATATTTTGATAGAATTAAATAATTATCGCTTAAGCGACACCTAATTCGGATACCAACGATGCTGCGTACAATTGAAAAATAGTGATATACGAAACACATTATTTTAGAAATATAATTTTATTTTTATCTATTTAATGCCCATAGAAAAAAAGGTATGATTTTTTTTGCCAAAAAAAAAACTTTAGTCGTTGTTTTTCTAAAACTACCAAAGTGGCGCTTTAGCGATTTTGCCTTTCCACTGTCGATATAACCATACGTTCCAACCAACCAACGTTCTAAGATACCTTAAATTGATCTGTAACATAAACATTGTGAAACAATATTCATTTATTATTTTGTACTTTGTTGTTAGTCATACAACCCACTATGAAATGGATACATTTATCCAAATATATTCAGTATTTAATCTGCACTTGGGCCTTTCATTTCGAACCGCTACCCATATACTTATTGTACTTAATACAAAATATGCTTCAAAGTGTGTGTGTGTTTTGATAAGAATCTGCTCGAAATTGAGCAAACTATTCTTGAACAATAATATTTTAAAATCGTAGAACAAGGGGGACCTATAATGTGCTCATTTGTTCCACCGTAGAACTAGTGGGCAGAAACATGCCCACCTGTTCTATCGTAGAACTGATCAGTAGGACAACTGGGAACAAAGGGTTAATATCGCAAGTCTTCCAAGGAGCACACAAAAATGTCGTTTGTTGTGGTCAGTGTCGCTGATACTGGTCAGTGTAGGTAACTACGAGTGCGGTTGATTTCCCTCGGGGCGGCGCTGTCTGTCTCAAGACGTCGCTCGAGTTCATCGCTTCAGCAAGCCTTACTAGTACCCACCAGTACTAGCATGCCTCATGGTCAAATCGGGCACTGAATATAAATGACAACTATTTCAGGAATAATACAGCATAAGATGCTTATATAAACAAGGGTAATATAAAGGGACAAATAACAATTAATACTAAGCTAAACGAGACTACAACTAAATAAAGATCCTAATGACTAACCTAAATTTAAGCTAAAAAAAGTCGTCTAGTGCGCATCCATGAGACATGGTACCCAGTATGCTGGCAGTACGTTTGGATGGCCAAACTTAGCCGTTGGCCGAGAAAACATGGGATTAGAAATACAAGTAGAACATATCTGACACAAAACCTTTGAGGAAAGTGAGATTTACCGAAGAAGTCTTAAAGCTAGGTATGTTATGGAATTTGATAAAAGAACTGTCAATAAATCCAATTATGGCCTATTCTATTTTTCTTTTTACCCGGCATTGGGTGTCTTTTAAAATCTTTATCTAATAAGGAATAATTTTTCTTGTAATTTTATTTTAAATATCGAACTGGCCAATACGAATATTATGGCATACAATAAGGAACACGCTCGAAAAAATGTGAAGAGTAAATAATATTTAAAATTTTATTTTTATAACCTCGACAACGAGTTTGTCAAATTAATACTCAATATTTCGACATAAGTAGTACATATTTCTTATAGTTTCATGACGTTGAAGTATCTATTTGAATAAGAATTATTTTCTTTGAAATTAGTTGAACGTTTGTTACACATAAAAAAAAACTGCCAGTGCTACTTTTGCCTACTGATGAAACAACCATCTGTTATATTTATTATTGCAAATTCATCGCTTTATTTCACCTATTTACTATGTTAAAAACAGTATACCTTTCTCGGGAGTTACATTCCAAGCCAGTTTTCTACTAGGACAATACAAAATTGTTACAAAAAAAGAAAATTGTGTTATACAAATTTCTTTTTTTTTACATTTACGGATCATGACGTCAATAAGTGATAATACTATCCAACATTATAAAAATTAATTTAATACAATTGATAAACCTCCATACGTTGGCTACAATTATTGCAAGGAGCTTTTGGGAACAAACATACATCAGCCTATTGCAGTCCACTACTGAACGTAGGACTTTCCCAGGGTATGCCATAGGGCACGCTCTCTCGATTTCGTCATCCAGTCGCTACCAGCCGCTTTTTTTAAGTACCTAATCGGTCCATCTGGCAGGAGGTCGTCCAACACTACGCTTGCCGTATTAGTTTAGTCAACAGGCCAACTGAAGTTATGCATCAGTTTTCTCATATCTAAATGAAAATGTTTGTTTTTGTACGTTTTCCCTTCCAGCTATCTGTTTCCTTTATAAGGAGATATATTTTCCTTAAATATATTGGAGTGCAACTTTATTAGAAAATATTGTTATTACGCCAATACAGGTAACTTTGAAAGACATTTACCTTTGATTAAAAATGAAGCAAGATATTTCGTTGTAAATGTATGTCAGGTGTGGCATAAATGTTTTGATTGCCGTTTACGCTCTGCCTACCCCGCAACGGATTATAGGCGAGCCCAGTGGTGCCCCCAAACAGGAAAAAAGCCCTGGAGACCATAAGAGCCGTTACACAGATATACAGGGTGTAAGGGACGGTGTACCGAAAACTTTGCAGGCATGATCAGACCATGAAACTGAACAACTTTTACTATGAAGGCTATGAAACAATGTTTTTTTCGAGTTTCCATAGAAAGTAAGTCAGCTGATCGGGAATTTTGTAAAAAAACTCTCGTTTACCAACATAGCTTCCATAGAAAAAGTTGTTTTCCATAGAATTTCTAGTCAAAACTGCTCTTGTTCTGTGGCGGTCCTAACGCGTTCATTGTACAAATAGAGATGAGCGATATATGTAAAGTTCATTCGCTTAGATAATAATTAAAAAATATATTGCACATAAAAAAAGGAAACAACATCTCAAACATATAAATATGTGAAGTACAACAAAGCGGCCTTCTTGCTATGGTAGCATGTTCTACCGGGCAACCTTTGGGTGAAAGAAAAGTGCATATAGGTAAGCGGGATAGTGCATATTGGATAAATATACTTACACATTCTACATAATATTGTAAACGCAAATATTTAAATAACCTAATAATATCATAAACTAATACATATAAACTAAATATGGTAGATAGGATAGATAGCATATTATTTATTCTGAATTCAATGAAGGAAATAGACTAAAGGAAAAAAATATAGTGTTGTGACCAGCGTAACTGCATGTCTGCGCCCGTACTTGCGTGTATTGAAGATAGAGGTCAAGTTATAAATATTCGACGACACAAACAGCGCCATTTATCCCCAAACTAAGCAAAGCTGGTACTATGCGAACTAGAAATTGACAGCTGATGAAAATAAGAAATTGACAAAATGTTAGCGCCCGCTGGGTCTTGAACCCGGGACCATGGGGTACCGTCCCACTGCTCTGCCTACTGAGCTTCCGACGACGCCCCGACTGATACTTCAGAAGATAGCTCATATCAATACTTAGATACATTTTTTGTAAATAAAGTTTCAATACATAGAAAACACCCAGACTAAATATAAATATCTAAAAATTTCAACAAAAATTTGTGCCTTGTGGAGATCGAACCCACGACCCTCGGCGTAGCAGGCAGGGGTACTATCCGCTACACCATCGGGCCGGTCAGTTACGCTAGTTACGACACTATCTCAGTGAATGAGCGATACATTCCTCTTTAAAATCATACGACGCACCCTGATTTAATTAATATAACTAGTATGCAAATGGATATTAATTACAAACTCATCTTCATTAAGAGCGTCTTGTTTAAAATTACTTACATGGAACTTAGCACTCTTAGCCCAGTATGGCTAATATTTTCATGTTTCAAAAATATTAAAGTAGCTTATTTTTGGCTTATAGTTTTTGGACCATTGGCCGAACCCAATTTATTATTTTGTGTCATTCTATGTACATGCTAACAAATTTCGCCTGGGTAAAAACGACTCAAACTGAGTTTTTACACTGGATAAACTGATTGTTTAATTTAGCGTTGCTATGCTGGGGTAAGTTAGGTATTAATGACGGTCTATGAATACGCCGCGATGCTCGCCTGCACGCATCGCTCTGGGCATATGTTGTCCCTTTCTCGCTCGCGGGGCGAGGGTGGCGGCGTGCGCGCGGGCCGCCTGGTAGGCGCCAAGCGGTGATTTCTGCACCGCACTATCAGTCACTCAAAACCGTTCGGACGAGAACGTATTGTGTTTTGTACGGATTTCCCGCCACGCGTTTTGTGATGCCGCGTGTAATGGACGATTCAATTTGAGATCGCGCGTGTTGATGCATCGTATTATTGCGGTTCTCCTGGGTTATACTAGAATACCAGGCTTAGTGATTGTTGGATGTCTCGACGTCTTCCACGTGAGCGTCGCGTTGAATAGGCATCAAGTGGCCATATCGGCTCGCGTTTTGTACGGCCCTAGTTCGTGTTGGGTCACGCGTAATGACTAATAACAAAGTGGAATACGAACAGAAGCTGTGAGTGGTTTGACGTGAATAACGCGCCAAGGCTGTAGTGGAATGCTGGGTGTCGATATCTTTTCCACCCAGCCCTGTAAGTACCCACGGAATCCCCATTTGATCCATTCCCTGAACTTCCTTTCTCCGTTGGGTATTTTATGCATTTGGACCGGCACGTTGACTGTAAGTGGTAAACCTAGTTGTCTTAGTATAAAACTGTTTTCTTCGTGTTAATGGTGTGTTCCCTTTAGTCATATTTGTTGTACCATATCATTGTGACTCCTTAGTACGAATTGCGGAATTCGTGGGGTGATATAATTTGGAGGTACTTACTTAGAATCTAGGGCTAATACGTGTGACGTAACGCCAGATCGGCAGACGGTATTTACTACCGACTCGAGTTATGTAAAGGTTGGAACACATCATTTGCCAATTTCACTCAACTTAGTTAATTAGGTTAAATAGATTTAGGTTCACGTTTGATTCATAGTATGCGCTGATATATTGTGCAGCGTATGTTATTTAGCGCTGCGTAACGCAGCCATTGTCTGCCTCCAGTTGAACTCCTGGTATTTTACTAGAAATTTACCTGTGTAAATCGCTTCCACTGCGGGAGTTTAGCTTGGAATTAGACAATTTTTGGTAGCAGAGCGTGGTTCAGAAAACCACTAGATTTAAGATTATTTTAGTATAAGATTTTTAATCTACCTACATAAAAAAAAAAAAAAAAATTTATTGTGATTGTAGTGTGTGCCCTGTGTAGAATATCCTATCGGTAGGATCAGGGCCAATCAATTAGTGAATTGCTTGTTATTATCGTTGTGTTTACCCTGTGCAGATATCCTAACGGTAGGATCAGGGCCGATTGTCTATTATTTTTTTTTATTGTAAGGTTCGGTGTTACTTTGAGTTGGTACCATGGCTCCCACAATTACACAGCTTCAGGCAAAAATTAGAACGCACCTAATGTGGTTCGCGACTAAGCAGGCGATGGTCGGTCGCGGGGACCGAGAAGACGCACTCATCGCTTGTGCGCAACGGATTGACGAACGGGTCGCGGAGGTGTTGGATTGCCTCACTGGATGCGAGGAGTTATTTGATGGGACGCCTGATGAGGAGGTCAAACTTACGGTCCGGGCGAATGTGACCCAGTGCCTGGAGATAGGGCAGGAGATCCAGCAGGCGGCTGCTGTGATCACCAGGCGTAGGGCTGGGGAGCCGGACCCACCCCATGGTCCGCGGGGACCGGGGGTGCAAGTGCCCCTGCCGGCTGTGGCGATTCCGGTCTTCCACGGGGACTACACGGATTGGACCCGATTCCAGGATCTGTTTGACAGTGTGATTCATAACCGCACTGACTTGCAGCCGGCATATAAAATGGCACAATTGATGGCCAAGCTGCAAGGTGAGCCCCATGAGCTGGTAAAGCATCTACCAGTCGATGATGCAAGTTACGAGACGGCTCGCGGTTTGCTGATCGAGAGATACAGCAACAAACGTCTCATGATTGACCAACTCCTGGAACAGTGGCTCACCGTGCCGACCATCACACGAGGGACGGACCTCAGGGCCAAGGTCCTCAACCCTGTCTGCGTTGCAGTGAACGCTCTTGAGAGACAGGGGATGCCGGTGTCAGGCTATGATTATATCCTGGTCCACACGTTGTTGCGCCGCCTGCCGAGCGACATGGCCGCTCGTTTTGAACAGTCACACGGAGGTAAGACATCTGATTACCTCCCGACCTTCGAGGAGCTCAAGTCCTTCCTCGAGGCCGAGTGCAGGCGGGTAGATGCCCAATTGGATGCCTAATTTGGAATCGAGGTGTGCCTACTGCAGAGAGGCGGGGCATCAGGTGACTGCGTGTGAGGAGTTCGCTGCACAGCGGGTGCAGAAACGTCGTGGTGTGGTGCAGCAACGGCGTTGGTGCTTTAGGTGTATGGGGCCGCATCAGGTGCGAGAATGCCCATCAAGCACCAACTGCAGGTACTGCCAGGGTGCCCACCATCAGCTCCTATGCATGAACCGCAGCGGAGATTACGGAGGCAGAGCTGACGCGGGTCAGCGGACGGAGTCTGCCCTACCTAGACGGGAGCAACGCTCCCCACCCCCTCCAAGGAGGAGTCCTCTTCCACCAGGGTTTCAGGGACGAGGCCAGGGACATCAGCAGGTGATGCCCCCTTCACCACGCGCGAGACAGTCACCACCTCGGCAGCAGGTGCCGAAACAGGGTAGGTGGTCACAGGTCCAAGGTCAGGGGCACCCATCACAAGTACGTGATGCTACGGGCGGGTGCCAACACCAGGGCCAGTACATGCAGTACTCGGCGGGTCTGAACAACATGGTGAGTTCCCATGACCCACGCATGCCTCTCCCCTTGGCTGAGCACCCGCGGCTACAGGCGCATCCACGGTACGCGCGCCTGCCGCAGGGTTACTATAGGCTGCCAGCCATGGCGTACAGGACCAGAGGTCCCTATCAGCAGGAGTGGGACCCACTCGAAGGTGTACGGAGAGAGGGGACCCCCCCGCAGGACGCGGACACTCCGCGCTTAGATTCCTGCTAGGTAATCGCCGCCTACACGCCAGCTTCGGCCCCCCGGCCAATTACGGTATTGTTGCCTACGGCAATGATTTGGGTATGGGGATACGGTGGCCGCAGCATACAGGTAAGAGCCTTGTTAGATACAGGGGCTCAGGGTTGTATTGTGTCTAGTAAGCTGGTGAGTAGGCTACGCTTAAATATAAGGCCCACAACGGATGGGGCTGTGGGTATTGGAGGTGTAGATGTGCCTGACGTTCGGGGTCAGGTGAACTTCGAGTTCACATTAGGTAATACAGGTACAGGGGTCAGCTATCATGCCTCAGCAGTGGTGCTGGATGAAGTGGTAGGGAAACTTCCTCAGGTTCGGTTACCGTCAACGGTACGAGGGTTAACCACAGGCTTAGAGTTAGCTGATCCTGAATTTGATACTCCTGGTACGGTGGACGTTCTCCTCGGGTCAGACGTCCTCGGGAGATTCTGGTGTGGCAGAAAACGGGTACTTCAGCAAACTGGTTTAGTGGCCGTTGATACCACAGGGGGGTATGTTATTTTTGGCCCAGTTTGGAGATCTCAGGACCTACCAGAGGGCGATACGGTTCTCTATGGTAGTGTGTTGTCGGAGGTGCTGCAGAGGTTTTGGGAGTCTGAGGAGCCACCCACAGCGGATAGACGGAAGCCAGAGGATGACGAGTGCGAGCTGTTCTATCAGTACAACACTGCACGAAGTTCGTCAGGTAGGTTTGTTACCAGGCTGCCATTTCTCCCAAACCGCCCCTCCTTAGGTAGTTCGCGACAGATCGCGGAACGGAGACTACTGGCTATGGAGAGAAAGATGAAGCGAGATGCAGCACTTCGGCAGAAGTATATCGAATTCATGAGGGAGTACCTAGAGTTAGGCCACATGTCGGTGTCCAGCATAGATTGGAGGTGTGTCGAGCATTACTATATACCACACCTGGCTGTTTTGAAGTCACCGGAGGCGAAGATACGGGTAGTGTTTGACGGTTCTGCTCCTACATCGAATGGTGTGTCTGTGAACCAGTGTCTGCACGCGGGTCCCAAGTTGAACCGGGACATTGTGGACATCCTCACAGATTTTCGGTTGCACCAAGTAGCGTTCGTCGCAGACGTCAAAATGATGTTTCGCCAAACAATTATACACCCGGATGACCGTCGGTACCAGCTGATTTTGTGGCGTGAGAGCCCTGACGAGCCGATGGTCACTTATGAGCTTAACACGGTAACGTATGGTCTGAAGCCAAGTCCGTTTTTGGCAGTACGCACGCTGCGAGAGTTGGCCGCACAGGAAAGGGTAAGATTCCCTCGAGCCGCAGCAGTACTGGATCGCGACGTCTACGTGGATGACATCTGCACGGGTGCAGATAGCGTGCAACAAGCACTGCTACTACGAGACGAGCTGATCGCGATCATGGAATCAGGAGGTTATGAGTTGCGGAAATGGCTGTCCAGCTGTCCAGAGCTCCTGGCCGGGTTGCCAGGTGAGTTCCAGCAGGACCCGCACCTTTTCGAGAACCCGGACAATCCAAATACGTTGAGCATCCTAGGGGTGCAATATAGGCCAACGCATGATGTCTTTACGTATCAGATCGAGCCAGACCTTTTGCAGAAGACTTGGACGAAGCGTTCGGTATTATCGACGATCGCCAGAACTTTCGATCCTAACGGGTGGATCGCACCGGTGACGTTCATGGCGAAGTGCTTCTTGCAAAGGTTGTGGATAGCAAACTTGGGTTGGGACGACCAGCTCTCCGGAGAGCTGTTGAATGATTGGACCAAGTTTGTGACCACCTTACCAGGGATCGTACGCATCGCCATACCTCGCAAGTTGCTCCCATCGGTGGGATGTAAGGCTACCCTACATGGGTTTTGTGATGCCTCGGAGCGAGGGTACGCGGCAGCTGTCTATTTGCGGACAGTCAGTTCAACGGGAACTGTAGACGTGCGTCTAGTTATGGCCAAGAGTAAGGTGGCTCCGGTTAGGACAAGATGGACCATTCCAAAGTTGGAATTGGCGGGAGCAGCGCTTCTCACGCGCTTGCTACATTATGTCGCTAGTAATCTACGCGGTACCATCAATTTGGATGAAACGGTGTACGCATGGACCGACAGTAGGATAGTTCTGTGCTGGTTACAGACGTCGGTACATACTCTTGAGGTTTTCGTGGCAAATCGGGTGTCACAGATTAAAGGATCGGAAACTCCGTTGGTATGGAGACACGTACCGGGAGAACAGAACCCAGCGGACTGCGCCTCACGGGGATGTAGGGCCCCTGATTTGGTAGGTCACTCACTGTGGTGGGGACCTCAGTGGCTGACTGAGTCACCTGAGAGATGGCCATACAATGAGTGCGGGTCGCCGCTTGGGCCACCTGATCGAGGTTTGCGAGTGAACGTAGGGCAGATCGTACCTAAGCCTAGTGCGGCTTTCTTGCTGGAACGATACAGCTCCCTCGACAAACTTCTAGGGGTGACAGGTTGGATCAAACGGTTCGTGAACAACTGTAGAAAACCTCAAGCAGAACGGAACTTGGCACCTGTCCTCTCGCCTGCGGAGCGGAATGCGGCTCTAAGTTTATTGGTTAGGGTCGTCCAGGCGGAACATTTTGAGGAAGAGGCCAGGCTGCTCAGGGATGGCCGTGGAAAGCTGAAGGGAGGTCTTGTGCGCCTCAACCCGTTCGTGGACGAGCATGGAATGCTCCGGGTTGGAGGTAGACTTCGGAACGCTAACCTGCCCTTTTCAGCACGGCATCCGCTGTTACTCCCAAAGAAGGGACCTTTGGTAGAACTTATAGTTAGGGATCGTCACCAGAAAAACTCGCATGCGGGCTGCAATGCACTTTTGGCTATTCTGCAGCGCGAGTTTTGGATCTTGTCTGGACGACGTACGGTACGGAGCATTGTGTTTCGGTGCTTGCCTTGCTATCGGTTGAAGGCAGCCACAATGCAACCTCAGATGGGAGACCTCCCACCGGACCGGGTGACGGAAGCCTGGACGTTTGCGGGTGTGGGAACGGACTTTGCGGGGCCTTTTATGGTAAAGGCATCACGCCTTCGCAACGCGAAGTCAATCAAGGCGTATTTGTGCGTGTTTGTGTGCCTAGCAACCAAGGCCGTCCACTTGGAACTCGTGGCCGACCTCACTACGGAGGCTTTCTTAGCAGCTTTAGATAGATTTGTGTCGCGAAGAGGGCGACCAGCGCTGATCAGGTCGGACTGTGGTACCAACTTTAAGGGCGCTGATCGATGTATGAAAGAAATTATAACGTTTTTATCGGAAAACGAGGAAGCTATCGGCACGAGCCTCTCCCGTCAGGGCATTAACTGGGTGTTCGATCCACCAGGATGCCCCCACTGGGGTGGTATATTTGAAGCGGTTGTAAAGTCCGCTAAGACGCATTTGATGCGCGTTATAGGTTTAACGATATTAACCTTTGAGGAGCTAGCGACCGTGTTTTGTAAAATTGAGGCCGTTCTCAATTCACGTCCTTTGTGTCCGCTTAGCTCAGATCCGAATGATCTGGAGGCCCTGACACCAGGGCATTTCTTAATTGGCCGACCACTTAACGCCTTGCCAGAATACCCCTACACAGAGGTCAGTAGCAATCGTTTGACGCGTTATGAGTTGCTGCAGCAAATGTCTCAGAATTTTTGGAAGCGATGGTCGCTTGAGTATTTGCACATTCTGCAGCAACGCCTTAAGTGGACGGACAGAACTGAACCCCCTCGCATCGGAGATCTCGTTCTGGTTAAGGATGCCAACCTGCCGCCACTGCGATGGCGCAGAGGGCGCATTCTCAACTTGTTCCCAGGTAGTGATGGCACTCCTCGAGTCGCGACAGTTCAGGTAGGGGATTCAGTTCTTAAGCGAGCAATAGCAACGCTATCTCGTCTCCCCAGTAGTGAATAGGCCTAAGGGATTCGGCCTAGGGCGGGTGAATGTTTAATTTAGCGTTGCTATGCTGGGGTAAGTTAGGTATTAATGACGGTCTATGAATACGCCGCGATGCTCGCCTGCACGCATCGCTCTGGGCATATGTTGTCCCTTTCTCGCTCGCGGGGCGAGGGTGGCGGCGTGCGTGCGGGCCGCCTGGTAGGCGCCAAGCGGTGATTTCTGCACCGCACTATCAGTCACTCAAAACCGTTCGGACGAGAACGTATTGTGTTTTGTACGGATTTCCCGCCACGCGTTTTGTGATGCCGCGTGTAATGGACGATTCAATTTGAGATCGCGCGTGTTGATGCATCGTATTATTGCGGTTCTCCTGGGTTATACTAGAATACCAGGCTTAGTGATTGTTGGATGTCTCGACGTCTTCCACGTGAGCGTCGCGTTGAATAGGCATCAAGTGGCCATATCGGCTCGCGTTTTGTACGGCCCTAGTTCGTGTTGGGTCACGCGTAATGACTAATAACAAAGTGGAATACGAACAGAAGCTGTGAGTGGTTTGACGTGAATAACACGCCAAGGCTGTAGTGGAATGCTGGGTGTCGATATCTTTTCCACCCAGCCCTGTAAGTACCCACGGAATCCCCATTTGATCCATTCCCTGAACTTCCTTTCTCCGTTGGGTATTTTATGCATTTGGACCGGCACGTTGACTGTAAGTGGTAAACCTAGTTGTCTTAGTATAAAACTGTTTTCTTCGTGTTAATGGTGTGTTCCCTTTAGTCATATTTGTTGTACCATATCATTGTGACTCCTTAGTACGAATTGCGGAATTCGTGGGGTGATATAATTTGGAGGTACTTACTTAGAATCTAGGGCTAATACGTGTGACGTAACGCCAGATCGGCAGACGGTATTTACTACCGACTCGAGTTATGTAAAGGTTGGAACACATCATTTGCCAATTTCACTCAACTTAGTTAATTAGGTTAAATAGATTTAGGTTCACGTTTGATTCATAGTATGCGCTGATATATTGTGCAGCGTATGTTATTTAGCGCTGCGTAACGCAGCCATTGTCTGCCTCCAGTTGAACTCCTGGTATTTTACTAGAAATTTACCTGTGTAAATCGCTTCCACTGCGGGAGTTTAGCTTGGAATTAGACACTGATACATACACAATATTTATAATATTTAAACAAATTGCCGCGTGATGCCGGCTTAGAATAGCATCACCCCATTTCTTTCCCGTGGGAGTCGTAAGAGACGACTAAGGGACTCGAGGGTGTGTATTGCAATTTTAGGCGATGGGCTGACAACCTGTCACTACGGCGATACACAATTTTCCGTATGACCCTCAAATATGTATCAGACGTGGCGTAAATGTCCGTTTTTTGCGACCGTTTACGCTCTGCCAACCCCGCAAGGGATAATAGGCGTGATATGTGTTTGTTTGTTTTAAACACATGAAAATTTTGAATTAATAAATGAGTTACCATACATTGATATGAAAATATAGACAAGCGTTAAAAATGACACAAAATAATAATAATAAAATAATAAATATCCTGGACAGTTCACACAGCGCCATCTAGCCCCAAACTAAGCAAAGCTTGTACTATGGGAACTTGATAACTGATATTAATACTTATATACTTTTTTTTGTAAATAAACATTTACAAATAGGGTACAGTGACCTAAGATGGCCCGGCTCCCAAGATGGCCCACATAAAAAAAATCCGGCTTATTATTTTTAAAATTATTTGAATTTTCGCGGGGGGCACGTCTTAACTCCCTAGACAAAATGGCAAGTGTATCCGATCACGAACTCACCGCCATTTTGATGTTATTTGTCACTTGTCAACAAAGATTCATACGGGAGGTCGTGTTTTTAAAATTACCGCGCGGATTATGAGATATTTCTATAAAATTACCGCAGATTGTTACAGTTTGATTGATTCATGTCTTTATTTGGACATTTCTGCATGACTTACTGGGTAAGTTACACTGTTTCATTGCGTATTTGCTGTGTTATAAAGACTTTTACTGCTATAGGGTAGTTCGCCTATGACGGCCCACCGAATGGTGACCTAAGATGGCCCGCTGCTCGTAGTTTTTACGATAAATGAAACAATGGTGCTCGTAGTTAATTTCCTAATATTCTGTTGAATTTTGCATTTTAATTTTATAAAGAGTTTAAGTAATATAAAAAACAAAGAAGCTAATTTAGTTACTTTTTGTAAAATTTTTTAGAACATAATTTTCATATGCTCTAATGAGGCCCACAAAAATTTATAATCGAAAATTTATTTCTTTTATAAAAAAATATTACTTTGTTTTTTAAGAGACTGTTTTAAGTTTCATGAAACTATGTGATTTTTATACATTTAGTATTACTTATTTGTTTTACAGTAGATTACAATTTTGATAGATTTATGATGGCCCATACGCCATATTTTTGACTAGTTTTTGTAATTAGTACATGAGACTAAAAGATAACACAAAATCAAAAGAGTTGTAGGAAAGAACAACGTATAAATCAGAAAATTATCAAAAATATTTATAGCTGTGTATTGGGCCTTCTTAGGACACCCATTGCCTAAGATGGCCCATTGCAAAGGTTTTCAAAATTTTATTTTTCTCCATAGTACCTCCTCATAAATGAGTCAAACTAAATTTTTTTGCTGATTAATAAACCAAATTTTAGAATTGCGACTTGTTTTGTTTCCTAATTTATCTATTTATTTAAATTTTTATGGTTTGAAATTAAGTGGGCCATCTTTGGTTCCTGTACCTTATTTGTGTCTTGTGGGGATCGAACCCACGACCTTCGGCGTAGCAGGCAGGTGTACTATCCGCTACGCCATCGGCCCAGTCAAATGTAATATACTCGTATATTTTACAGGCACACATAACACAATCGAACAAAAATAAACGACTTTAGAATTATTGTAAGTTACACACACACACACACACATATCACGCCTATTATCCCTTGCGGGGTAGGCAGAGCGTAAACAGCCGCAAAAAAGGCCATTTACACCACGTCTGACAAATGTTTGAGGGTCATTCGGAAAATTGTGTATCACTATAGTGACAGGTTGTCAGCCCATCGCCTAAAATTGCAATACACACCCTCGATTCCCTTAGTCGCCTCTTACGACTCCCACGGGAATGAAATGGGGTGATGCTATTCTAAACCGGCATCACACGGCAAGTAAAGTTACGCCGTCAAATAATGCTAGTCTTACCGGACTATCTCAACATGTCGGGAATAAGGATCGTATCAAGGAATGTAGCGGTATATAATGTGTCCCGTAATTAATGGATTAACGGCACGTTGGATATAGATAGCGAGAAAACCTGAAACTAAATACCTGTCGAAAGAATAGTTATTTAAGTACAACAAGAAGGCAAAGGTAATTTTTGCTTCGAGTGCTAATTTTGAATCCCGAGGTAGCGAAGGATACTACGCGAGTGATTCAAAAGTTGTATCCTGAGCTCTGTGAGGGATTCAACAGCACGAGATGCGAATGAATTTGCTCTCGTGTGGTACACACAACTTTTCACCTTTACCAGTGAGAAAATTCTGCCAGCTAGAATGCCTCAGACAAAATAAAAATTCCCGTCAAATATATTTTTTTAAGATTCGTTCAGAAATATTGCATAATATGTACGGTCGCATTCAAAAGTGGAGTCATAGTTAACACAAACCTCAGAAAACAAGTCGCTCGCACCCGCGGCGACACTCACACAATGACACAAATGACGTATAACATACTATAATTTGACGAACTACCATTGTATAATAGGCTGAGTAGTATTGACTATTTCACTACATGAATCATTAGCTTCGGTAGCTTGGTCAGTAGCGCGGTCAAGCAAATTCTTGACCGTTATTGTGGAGACAATGGTTCGAATCCCGATATCTTCGTTGTAGTTTTTATTTTATCAAATGAAGCAAAATTTTGTAAATATTGAATTACATTTTAGTTGTTGCTAGATCGTTTGCGAGATAGTGCGTGTGCTAAGTGTTTTTTTTAACCTAAGTTTATTTATTAAACTTCAGTGTTTATTTCTTCGAAATGCATACTAATAACAGTTTGCAGGATAGGCAGCGTATTGTTGCGCTGCAATTATCTGTGGCGCTGCATGATATTGGATTTAATTTAACTCAAATTGCTAATCAGACTGGTCTGGCCGTAAGTATAGTTTTATTTCATTACAATTGTATTTTAAATATTAAAAACTTTGACTCATAGTATGTTGGTAGCTGTGAACCGATTAGTATAAACTTTTTTATTAATAATGCTACTTTGTTTTAGTGGAAGACTGTTAAACGTTGGGTTACACGTTTTGAAGAGGAAGGTAGCGTAAAAACTCGACTCGTCTTATTAATGATTCACAGCGGAGGATGATGGTGTAACAATATGAAGAAAATGGTTCTGCCGCTGGTCCAGACGAATTAGTAGCACAAGAAACAGGGCGTGCAACTGCCGCTGATTATGTTGATATGCTACAGGAAAGCATGCTACCGACGACGGTGCGAAATGTTTAACTGTTTATCCTGCTAGTGAAGTTCCTCGTTTTGCATTTGTCCAGGATAAATTGTCCAGTGCATCGAGCTGCCGTGGTGAATAATTGGTTTAGCCAGCACCCAGATGTCCAAGTTATTCGTTGGCCAGCAAAATCTCCGGACTTAAATCCCATAGAGAATTTATGGGGTTTAATGGTGCAAAGGTGGGACATGCGCAATGAAAGAACTACAGAAGCTTTAGAGGCTCACTGCCTGGGAGTGTGGGAGAGTACCAGAGGAACAGATATATGCACTTATTTGGTCGAGTCTAATAAGTGTTTATTAAGTGTTGTTGAAAACAGCGGAGGTAACACCAAATACTAATTATGTAAGCGGCGATTTTTACTTAAGATTTCAATCTGACCCGATCTAGCATACATTGCTGATTATCTTGTGTATTTCATTACAATATATGAATATACACAAAATAATCAGCAATGTATGCCGAAGCGGGCCCGATAAATCGTTGCTCACTCAACCTCTGTTTACCTGCTTACCCGCCTACTATTGCAGTAAGTAGGTATTTGTGGAGCATTACATTAGCAATTGAATTATGCTAAAACATCGATATATATTTATATAAGATTGATCATTATTAGTCAGTTATCTTAAGGCCTTGCTTCAATATCTTTTCATTACGAAAACGAGTACTTAAGCTTAAACCTTGAGATGTAGGCAAATAACTGATTTATTATTATTACAATTACTTTTACTTCCGAGGAAAGTGCATCATCGTTAAACATAGAACAATAAAATAATTACTAACGAAATTATTACTTAAATAACTTTATTGAAAGATTCAATCCAAGATTTGGATCATTCCTATGATCTTATAAATAATTACCTATCGATGTTTCAGCTAATGAACACTTAATATCATTTTACATAATATTGTGTTTTATCATTCAAACAAAACTATTAACTGGGTCAATTTCAACAAGTCTGTTATTTGTCTAATTTTGGTGGCAATTTTTATTTGTTAGATTTTTGATAATATTTTGATAAATTCTAAGAATATATCACATTTTGATTGTCATGTATCGAGGGCCTCGTTATAGCTATTTTAGTTTTTAAGATATTTCAGTTTAAGTCCACCTAAATTGCAGAGGGCCACCAAAATTAGAAATTTAGCCCACCAAAATTGACTCATGCCACCAAAATTAGAAAAGGGGCCACCAAAATTTGAAAATTATCTGCAATGACCTTTGTGGGTACCTAACGGAATTCTGGGGGATGTGCAGTGATCCTTGTGAGTACCAAACGGAATTCTGGGGGATGTGCAGTGATTCTTTTGAGTACCCAACGGAATCCTGGGGTATACGTATGCAGTGATCCTTGTGTGTACCCAACGGAATTCTGGAGTATGTTTAGAGATTTTTGTGAGCATCTAACTGAATTCTGGGGTGTGTGCAGTGATCCTTGAGAATACCTAACGGAATTCTGGGGGCTGTGCAGTGATTCTTGTGAGTACCTAACGGAGTTCTGGGGTGTGTGCAGTGATCCTTGTGAGTACCCAACGGAGTTCTGGGGTGTGTGCAGTGATCCTTGAGAGTACCTAACGGAATTTTGTTGAATGTGTAATGATCCTTGTGAGTACCAAACGGAATTCTGGGGGATGTGCAGTGATACTTGTTAGTACCAAACGGAATTCTGGGGGATGTGCAGTAATACTTGTTAGTACCAAACGGAATTCTGGGGGATGTGCAGTGATTCTTTTGAGTACCCAACGGAATCCTGGGGTATACGTATGCAGTGATCCTTGTGTGTACCCAACGGAATTCTGGAGTATGTTTAGAGATTTTTGTGAGCATCTAACTGAATTCTGGGGGCTGTGCAGTGATTCTTGTGAGTACCTAACGGAGTTCTGGGGTGTGTGCAGTGATCCTTGTGAGTACCCAACGGAGTTCTGGGGTGTGTGCAGTGATCCTTGAGAGTACCTAACGGAATTTTGTTGAATGTGTAATGATCCTTGAGAGTACCAAACGGAATTCTGGGGGATGAGCAGTAATCCTTGTGAGTACCCAACGGAGTTCAGGGGTGTGTGCGGTGATCTTTGAGAGTACCTAACGGAATTCTGGGGGATGTGTAGTGATCCTTGAGAGTACCAAACGGAATTCTGGGGAATGTGCAGTGATCCTTGTGAGTACTAAACGGAATTCTGGGGGATGCGCACTGACCCTTGTGAGTACCAAGCGGAATTCTTGAAGATGTAAAAAGATCTTGGTGAGTATCTTACAGAATTCTTAAAAGTTGTGTAGCGATGTTCGTGAATAGGAACCTAATGGAATTCTTTGGACGTGTGCGTTAATCATCGTGAGTCTGAGTGACTAACAGAATTCTTGGAATGTGTGCAGTAATTATTGTGTGTACCTTACACAATTTTTCAAGGATTGGACTGTGCAACAATCTTCGTAACTTTGAGTGCCGACCCAAAATTTCGGGAGGTGTGCAGTGATCCTTGAAAATACCTAACGGAATTCTGGGGGATGTGCAGTGATTCTTGTGAGTACCTAACGGAGTTCTGGGGTGTGTGCAGTGATCCTTGTGAGTACCCAACGGAGTTCTGGGGTGTGTGCAGTGATCCTTGAGAGTACCTAACGCAATTTTGTTGGATGTGTAACGATCCTTGAGAGTACCAAACGGAATTCTGGGGGATGTGCAGTGATCCTTGTGCGTACCTAACGGAGTTCTGTGGTGTGTGCAGTGATCCTTGTGAGTACCCAACGGAGTTCAGGGGTGTGTGCGGTGATCTTTGAGAGTACCTAACGGAATATGCAGCGTTTTCAGTGATTACCACATTACGACATACGAAAATATTATCAGTGATCTTAGTAACTAAGCACTGAAAGGGATTATTGGGGGAATCTTGGTAAGTACTAACGGAATTCTGGGGGATGGTGCAGTGATCGAGGTGAGTACCTATGGAATTCGTAGTTTGGTGAGTATTCAGCTTTTTAGATTAGGAACCGATGAATAAACTACCCTATGGAATCTCTTGGAGTAGGCATCTAACAAAATATAAATATACCAAGAAGGAACATGGAAGAACATGAAATTTATATTGAATTTGCAAGTAGAAAGGGCATAAATATACCTGCAGATGATAAAAGGGTTCAGCTTACATTCTATTTAGGTAAGAAATCATCATTATTTTTACCATTTTAAACTGCTTAGTATGTAAACAGATAAGGATGTCAATTTTGGTGGTTGGAACCAATTTTGGTGGCCTCTAATATGCCACCAAATCCACCAAAATTGGCCCACCAAAATTGAGACAAAGCCTTTTTGTAAATATAAAAAAATAAGTGTAAGTTTTAGATCAAAATAAATTCTATAAGTGTAAGGAGTGACAAATGACACATCAAATTCCACAGCAATAGTTTATGGTTGTACACAAAGTAATGAAATAATCGAACCACCAAAATTGCAACCGTTTTTTAGATAATTGCGTAAAGTCTGTACTTACGTTTTTGGCGGGAACATGCATCGTCGCCGCACCCAAGTAACCATCACAAGCGCTTGAGCGCAAGTGGCCGGGACGCGGTGTGGCAACAGGGCGTTGGGAATATGCATTAGAGATAAGATACCATCGTTCAAAATTTTTCCACCAAAATTGTTTTTTTTTTCGGACACTTCTTTTCACCCGTTTAACTTTATAGTACTTAAGATAATTGTCTTAAATATAAAACTAAGAGTTAGTTTACATATCTAGGAAGACATTTGAGCTAGTTGGAAACATCTCATGTCTTGAGGGAAAAAATCATAGAGAGTTTTCTTCTCAAATTTGGATTCCGGACACGCCACCAAAATTAGGAAATGGCGCTTTAGCATTTTTTTTTATATTGTTGTATTTACTTATTATTGTTAATTATCATATGCACATTTAAAAACAAGCGTATATTTAAGGAATTTTTTTTTTTATTGCTGTATCTGTACTTCTGACTAGGATTTTCAGCTCGGACACGTTAAAAACACATCTGGGAAAATGAGCCAACTAAGTATTACGACAGCAAGTATTTTATGTAGTTTTACATACTCGTATCTTATGGTTACCAAAAGTTCTCATTCATGTCATTATGTTATTTACATAAAGTTATACCATACCTACCAATAAAATAATTTCTTACCTTACTTTTTGTTTTATTACAATATTATAGGTTTATGTTTTTAGATATAATATTTTGATACATAATTTACAATAAACATTTATAGATATAAAATACATAGATGAATATATAGAAAAATATTATAAAAAATAATGATTACTGGAGAAAATATGATAAAAACATTTAAAAAAACATTAATCAACATACAGAGATCGGATGGGAACCCGGTTCCGTTCTGATTAGAAGGTAAGAACTATTACCGCTAAGCTACGGTTGCTTGTGATGAAAACGACGAAATAAAGATATGTAATCTATTGCTTTACTACAAATGAACGAATAAGGATAACTATAATACAGTTTTAGACAAACCAGTGTGATGTATACTTTGTGGTGATGTGGTGGCGAATAGGCTATCACCGAGTAATTATTTCAAAGATTACATAGATGTCGCTTATTGGTGGTAATCTGTTTAAGTTTTAATGCTACGCCTTAAGGTGGACTTTTCTACTTACAGTCGATAATCTTACGTGTGTGCGTAAGTTAGGAAAGTAAGTACAGAGGATAATAACCCGTATTGCAATCTGTCTCGTAGTCTAACTATGACTCCACTTATGAATCCGACCGTACCAATATTCAGAAATGACAGAAATATTTAATAGAACACATAGAACAAAACGCTTACAAAATAGTAGTTTATGCAACTGTCGTATAATGGGGGTCATTAGAATGCGAGTGTCTGTTTATCACACGAGGCGCAGCCGAGTGTGATAATAGTTTGACACGAGCATTCTAATGCCTAATTATAGCAGTTGCATACACTATTTTATCTACACTCTCCAAAAAAAACTTAGATACACTTTTCTAAACGTACGCACCGGCCATTGCAAGGCCCGATACAAGGACAAATTCAATACGAGAACGTAATATGGCTTGATATGAATTTTTGAAGATTCTGTAATTTAGCAGTTGTTTAGATGTGGAGTGACTTACCTAAACAACTGAACAACAACTGAACAACATCTGAACAACAACTGAACAACATCTGAACAACCACTAAACAACAACTGAACAACATCTGAACAACATCGGAACAACATCGGAACAACATCTGAAAAACAACTGAACAATATCTGAACAACAACTGAACAACAACTGAACAACACTGAACAACATCGGAATAACATCTGAACAACAACTAATCAACATCTGAACAACAACTGAACAACATCTGAACAACATCTGAACAACATCTGAACAACATCTCAACAACAACAGAACAAAAACCTATTAAAACAACTGAATAACATCCGAAAAATTACCGTACAACAACAACTGTCAGGTGCGGGGGAAGATAGCGATTTCAATATTGGAAAAAAAAAACTTCGTTTCATTTCTCAACTTTATCGTATTAAGCGTTTTCTCATTAAGTCATTACGCTTCTGTAATTTAAAGTAAACCCTAGTTTTTATAGGCAGAATGCATAAAGTAGGTCATTATGCATCTGTTTTCGAATTCATAATTCGAACATTATGAGACGAGTGTAGATAAAGAAATAAATAACTGGCTGAAATAGTTTTCAGAACGCACCGCTGCCAATGTCACGATTAGTTCTGATAAAATGAGATGTTCGAAATTCAAATCACTTTTCTCCATCGAGTGAAAACAAGAGCTGTTTCCCGCCGCTTTATTTTTTTTAAATCTTACGACATTGGCATTAGGCTTGGGCTGCAGACCTATACAGCCTACTATTTAAGCCGACATAGTGCTACTTCAATTTTTTCATACATATAAAATTAAATAGCACTATCTCGGGCCGATATCGGCGTTCGGGGCAGACGCCCTTTGGCTGTGTATGGCTCATTTTCTTTGCCTTCATTTATGAGTAGATACGTTCTTGCACTTGTGCATAAAATGCGATTTTGTGCAGCCTATATCCTGCACCAATAAGCTCTTTCAGAGCATGAGAAGTGAAAAAACTATTACAGCGTACCTACCCACGATTCATTTTATGCGACAAACGTGCAAAGTAAAATCAATGTTTGAAAGTAGGAAATTGGAGATTTGCGAACTCTGAACTATGCACGTGCTTTGAATATTATAATTTTTATCTAAACATATAATAAAACCACGGACGAAATACAAAGAGGACCTGCCCTAAGGCAAGTAGACCTGACGCTAGGTGGTCTACATGCGGCTTCTAGCTATTTGCCGCAGAGTGTCGCTCGCGTCAGTTGAACTCGTGTCACTACCAAGCGATCACGTTAAATTATTTTACGAATACAAACCGTAAAATACTAAATATACTATTAAAATGAAGTGCAATGTTTAATAATGGAAAAATTCGACTATCAAAATTAAAACGGACGAAAACACGGCCGAAAGTGTCTTTTCACTCGTAAGTGTTAATTGTATACAAATTTTTATTATTGCATCTAGAATGTTCCATGACTGCCCCGCCATCTATCATGGAGTAGCATAGCTTTTAATTTGACGAGACAT
This sequence comes from Tuta absoluta, assembly GCA_027580185.1. Taxonomy (NCBI): domain Eukaryota; kingdom Metazoa; phylum Arthropoda; class Insecta; order Lepidoptera; family Gelechiidae; genus Tuta; species Tuta absoluta. The sequence goes on from JAQAHW010000020.1 coordinate 888,204, forward strand.
CTGGTGAGTAGTGGCAGAATATGGCAGAACTTAATGCGTCTAGCGGAGTAAATAGTTTTCTAGTTTTCCGATAGATGGCGGGCCTACAGGAGCATGAAGAGAATAATAAATTATAATAGTACTGTATTATAGGCTATTTTGCTATGCGGTTTAGACTAAATTTCCCTTCCCCTTCACCCCTCCCAACGGAGACAACCCCTCTCATGTCTTGAATGACTTGCGCCATTTCGTCCGTGGTCTGTACATAGAACAAATTTACGAAAAACTAATCGTAGGTGATGTTAAAATTTGATTAGAATACTTTGTTTTTGTCTGTCTGTTTGTGGTTTAAGCCTGGTCAACATAGTCACTAATACTTTTACAAAATTGAATCATGCTTTACTTAGTGAGTACTGCCATCTATAGGCGTTTAAATTCATAAAATAGTTTTAAAACTCATTAAAAACTTGTCAACTCTCGTGAGGAGGGGATGGTAACCGGAATTCTGTTATTTCAATTCCTGTTTTCAGAGCTTTAAATACGTTAAAACCGGTTTTAAAGATACCTGTTATTTTATGTTTTATATGTCAAAATAATATAAATGCCTTACAATAAAATTAGTAGCAAAGGCGAGCTTATCTCTTAAGTAGAGATCTCTTCCAGCCAACCCATTTGTTGCCAGAAAATTCATATCTTATTGCTTTTCCTACATTTTTTGGGCAAAATTAATTGAAAATAATGTAGTTTGCTCCTACCTGCACCCTCTTTGCAAGCATTTTTTGACACGCAAATACCTAAGAACAGCTCACGACATCCGCGAAAACTTACTGAAATCGAAGAAATATTGATGCATAAACCATTTTTACTATGTTTATTATTATAACTTACCAAAACCGGAACTGAGCTCTAATATTGAAACGTTAAGATTATCCATTAAGTAGGTATTAGTTTAAAACAAATAAAACTTATTTAGATATCGGTTCAAACCGGTTTTGATCTTCTATATCGATATTATACAAGAGTAAAATCGGTTTTGAACACCTTCCGATTTTACGTGCCCTATTCGTGAGGGAACTTACGCCGAGGAACTTTCAGCTCGTGGTTAGTTCAGTGCACGCGACCACACGCTTCCTGTGCTAATAAATATGACACTTCACGTGACATAATCGTGCTGGTTGCATTTATAAACTGGAAAAAACACTTTTAATTCCTATTTTAGGAATGGGACTGAATTGCTAGGCTATAACTGTAAGTCAGCGCTTTGAGCAGAATTTGAGCTACCTAGATAATAAGTCTTAAAAATAGGTTTTACTATAGTGAGCAAATACATACATACATATATCACGCCTTTATCCCTTGCGGGGTAGGCAGAGCGTAAACGGCCAAAAGGAACATTTTACGCCACACTGTTTTAAACTTTCGCGGTCACACATAGGTAATAAACTCAAAATACTGAAACAGTGTTCTTACCGCGATACTTATTTTTGTTGACTTGTCCAATATGTCGACCCAGTTACATGGGCCATGATCACGGATCACTGATGTTTTGAATTATTTTACGCCACGTCTGACAAACATTCGAGGGTCATTCTGAAAATTTGGTATCGACATAGTGACCGGTTGCCAGTCCATGGCCTACAAGTGCAACACACAACAACACAAATTCAACTCGACAAATTTAAGTCACTTAGGCGCCTCTTACAATACCCAAGGCACAGTATAATTAATAGTACCTACTAGCGTGTGCCCAAGGGAAAGAAATTGGGTGATGCTATTCTAAGTCGACATCATACTATAGTTAGCAAATATTTACAGGGATTTGTAGTTTGCAGCAACCAATAAAACGAGAATATAATTCTGTTCTGGGAATAACCTAACCTACTGGTTGCAAGAAGTCTCCTCGACTCATCAATCAATGTAGCCTTCAGGTCGGAACGAGACGGAAGACCGCGTTGCTCCAGCAGTTGACCAGCTAAAAATTAAAACCTACGCTGTATTACTGCCTACAAACTATGATGTAGTCTGCCTACACAAACAACTGATGTAGTTTGGCAGTTTGAAAAAACTTCTTGTAAAAGTGTGTTTTTCGTGAATAAACTCTTTATTATTATTATTACTTTTCGTCCGTCGCTGCGTATTTTTACGCACCGCACCGTAATGCATGTATCTGTCAGATGAAAGGAAATTGCGAATTCCGATCTTATTCCCTTACACATACGACTACGATGCGTTTACTGAGGTGTCTGTCAAACGACTTGACGATGTTTTTCTAACCTTCGTCAAATCCAACGTTACAGTGACGAGTATTTTGTGAGCTTCAGTCTGGCTTCTTCTTTTCGTGCGGGACACCGAGTCAACCACAGACCCGATAAACCAGTATTAGTACTTTGGCTGTATTCTCTTGTCTACATAAACACAACAGTCTACTGCTGGACATGGGCGTCCCCCTGTTAGGGGGTATTGCCATACTCACCACGCTTGGCAAGCGGAATGGCGAGCGCAGTGCAAGATCTCTTAGTTGCTTTTTACGACACCCATGAGTAGAAATTTGGGTGACGCCATGCTTAGCCGCCACCACACGGCAGTAACTCTTTTCTATGAGATTCTTACTCTCAATTTGGAGAGGTACAATTTTAACAAGTGCTACAAACTTCGCCATTTGATATGTCACGTAGTTACGCTTTGTTCGCTGTACAAAAGATGAATCGTGCATTTCCTACATACATACATCACGCTTATATCCCTTTCGGGGTTGGCAGATGGTTGGCAGAGCGAAAACGGCCGTGTAAAACCAACATTTACGTCACGTCTGACAAAAATTTGAGGGTGTTCAGTCAATTATGTATCGCCATAGTGAAAGGTTGTCATTTACTAGTTCTGAAATATTTACAAATTCACAGAAGTTTGCGTCAAATGTTTAGTTTTAGAGTGTTTATGTATGCAGTAAGTAAATATTTATTCGATTAGTACTTATCTTCTGCCGCGTTACGGGATTCATGCAAATGAGTTCAGTTTCTCATTGTGAAGCACTACCATATGCCGCATTTGTGACATTACTCCAGAAAAAGAAGCCTTATACATCAGCTTATTGCAATCCACTGCTGGACGTAGGCCTTCCAGGGTACGCCATAGGGCACGATCTCTCGTTATCGCCATCTTGTGGCAAAATTACAAATACACATTTTTGCGACGACTTTAAAATTTGATTTTTTTATTAGAGTCGATAGAGCCTGTGCGAAAAGAGAATAGAGCGTAATATATAAATTAAGGGTGCTTCTGTGCCTCATAATGAGAAATGTCATAGCAACTACAATTGGTGCAAAAATAATAAAGACTTTATAAACAATAACATGCGCGTGTGTGTGTGATCAAATATAATAAAAAGACATTAATTAACAAAACCAACACTGCAAGGACCTATCAGCATGTATTGCTGCCTGTCCTATAAATAATAATAATAATAACCTATGAAAATGATTAGTTCAGTTTTTGCTTACGCGTATTCTCTTTACGCACAGACTCTATCTGGCATTGAATCTTGCATGTTTGTCAGTTCTGCAGCTCAACTGTAATCGGAAAATAATTCAAATTGAAGATTAATCAGAAATTGTCGTATCTGATGTAATTATATTCTTTTAAGTATTGTTTTCTTTGACCTTGACTCTGGCAGAATCATCGTCTGAAGGCGATGGAAGCCAAATCATAAAAAAAGACGTTGAGAAATTCACAAAAGACATTCTAACTAATGTGTTCTGGGATTTAGAGTTAACAAGGATTACTTCATTACTAGTAATTATAAAAAAATAAGAAGTTTTGAATATCATGCTATCTGCGAACCTGAAAAGCAGAAGTTAGATAATAAATATAAAAAGTTTTCAACAAACGGCAACTTTATTAAATAAGTAAGTACCTAAGTAGAAATTTACACCAGAAAAAAGAGGAAAGGCATAGTAACTCTGTTTTTTATTAAAGCCAGGAGTGGAGCATACACCTAACGATTCCGCGGAACATTCGTCAGGCGGGCTTAGTGCGCCATAAAGTATCACGAGGTCGAGATTTTTCAATGCGTGCAGAAATAAAGGGCATATCTCACCGGGCGAATATCTGTGCGCGGCCGTTAACACTTCCGACGGAAGGAGCGGGAGTGCTTCCCCAATCCCAGGCCAAATGTCGCACGCATCCACACCACTCCTTGCTCCTAACTCCCTGCTATTCTCCACGCTGTATTACCTTCTGATAGAGTCGAGTTTGCTTCAACTGAGAAGCAAATAGGAACATGTATGAGGCCACAATTTCCCTGCGCTCTCGTCGCGTCTTTTCTTTACGTGCTCGTTGTTGAGGTACTTTATTGGCCCGACTCTAATTCTTTTCAGAGGGCATGAATGTGCCTGAAAAATTGCCATTCAAAAGAATCTTTTTAAATTCTAAATTCAAAGACATTTTTTCTTTTTATATTCAGCGCATTGTAGCTCTTTGCAAATTATTGAGTACGTTTCGTCTTTTTACGCAAATCACAAAATCATAACTCTGGCTGAATATAACAGGTACTACCAAATTTGTAAATAGTATACCGTTATATTTTATATTTATTTAATTAAAACCATAGGTAATGCCAAATTATATTTATAGTGTAACATACTCGTACATACACACATCAACTAGGTGTCCCACACGAAAAAAAGAAATGGACCTACACATATCACGCCATTATCCCTTACGGAATAAGCAGAGCGTTAACGGCCTTAAAATACGGTCGTTGTTGACACGTTGAGTCGTTTCAGAATAATCATGTATCACTGTAGTGAGAGGTTGTTTAAAGTTGTAATTCACATGAAACCCACAATAAAAGTGTAATCACACGTATAAAGTGTAATCACATTAAAATGTGGATATTAAATAAAACCAAGTGGCCCAAAACGCACCCAATACAATTTAAATATTCGGTTATTTTTGTCGTACGATAAAATAACATTAAATGAGTTAAACGGGTTCACTCAACCGTTATATCAATGGAACTCGAGTTGATATGAAATTCACATCGAAATGTAGTTTTATAATTGGGTTTTACCAATTGTTTGGACTGGAAACTTGTCAGAATATAATTTACTGTTGCTGTGGTCACCGCATGAAAATGTTATTCGTATCGTTGTATTTCATGTGTTTTCACCGTTCATGTCACGGCTTGTACACAACAAAATGTGTCATTAACGGCGAGCCGTGAGGAAAATGGGTATTGCACGCATTTTCGTTGGTGAATACGATAAACACCTTATTTTTATGTATGATATTTTTTTCATTATATTATCTAGATTGTTCGCAGGAAAACACGATCAAAAAATTTTGCTCAATAGATTTACTTTTCCAAGTTTGGTCTATTTTTACACCATTTTGCGTGGTGTAAGCACTCTTAAGAAAATAAAATATATTTTTTTGCAAATACGATTCGTCTTGTAGGTACATTACTAGATTCTTGTCGAACAGTTTTTTGATCAATTGTTTATTTGGCGAGAAATTTCCAAGAGTGAAAAGTCGTCTAAATATGGCGATTCCGCTCTGTTTTCACACACAGGATTTGCCATTATTTTATTTTTATTCACCTATTATTCTAGGTCAGCCAACATTATCATTTCAATTTAATTAAGCTTAATAGTTTTAAGCTGATAGGTACATTAACATACTTAAAAGCATGTTGCACATAAAATATAGCGTCATTGTATTGAAAAAGATAAAAATTATTCTATTTTAAATAAAAAGGTTATTTAAATGATATAATTTTAAATAATAAACTTCCAGTATAAAAATCCAAAATAAAAAATCCATTGGTGGAAAAGCGACGCGACGTTCAAAAATTCGACGCAGGCCTTTAAATGAAAATTTATGGGCGCAATGTTTTTATCATATCCCAGTTCAAATGAAGACAGTAACGAGGGTTGCCAACAACAAAATTGTTTTATCGGTCTAGTCAATCATGGATGTTTGGTTCATTCGAGCCCCGAAGCGAGAGATTAAAAGTGTTGGAAGTTTTGGGGCTGGCAACTTTTATTTAAGGTTGGAAGATAAATGGTGGTGAATTATGATTCAGGCTGTGTGCGGTGGTCGCTGGCGGATCAGATGGGATTAGAGTGACCCGCGGGTTTAGCAGGATCTGCTCGTCAGGATTCCACAGTCACCGGGTCGGTAAGCGCAACGCGTCACCGCGCTACGCAGTGGATTATATTTCGCCGACGCTTGTTAGATTTCAAAGCAGAGTCAAGGATTCATTTTCATTTTTCATTTAATTTTTCATAACAAAATACATTGTGTGGAATTTTTAAAGAACACAGTAATAACAATTAAAAAGATCGAGTACAATAAGTTACGTCATTAAAAAATAGTCAATTAGTAAATGAGAAATTTAAGACACAAACAAGTCACAATAAATTATAAAAAATAAATAAAAATAATAATAAAAAATAACATAATTCATTTTAGACAGCACAGAGTTCATAAAATTAATGTAACTAAAATGGTTATTAAAATAGTAAAACATATTTCGTCAATCATATTAAAAGACAAGACAAGATATTGCCGTGTGTTGCCGGCTGAGAATAGCATCACCCCATTTCTTGCCCGTGGGAGTCGTAAGAGGCGACTTAGGGACTTGAGGGTGTGTATTGCAATTTTAGGCGATGGGCTGACAACCTGTCACTATAGCGATACACAATTTTCCAAATAACCCTCAAATATTTGTCAGACGTGGCGTAAATGGCCGTTTTATGCGGCTGTTTACGCTCTGCCTACCCCGCAAGGGATTATAGGCGTGATATATGTATGTATGTATGTATATTAAAAGACCTTGTAGTTTGTAAACTTATCTAAGCTATAAAAGCATTCACCAACAAAAAAGTTTTAAGAAGTTTCTTAAATTTAAAATTCAAAGTACATCCGTGTTTTTGTATACCAACTGATATCTTAACAAGATTTAAAATGGATGTATGTTTGTTTGTAATTGTAGTTTTATAAAACTAATACAGTTAACATATTACAACAAAAACAAGAAATGGCATAAAAGCTGGATTATCCCACTAAGGAATCTCTTCCAGTCAAGCCTTGAGAAACACTGAGAATACGACGTGAGCAAGTAAACTAGAATGAAAGGTTAACTAAAAACCTAGTTATAGACATACTTGACAACTGTCGGCATTACTGTTAAGGCGAGTGTAATCGTGAACGGCCTCGACAGTGGCGCCACTTCACAAAATAAATCTCTTTATACAAACAGTATATCAGAATGTCGGTTGCTCAAGTTTTTAGTGCCTACTATCCTAAAAACGGGCATTTTAGGTATTCATTGCTGTACCTTTAATTATAGCGAATATTTCATTGAGTTTGTAGATTCTAATATTACTTAAGGTTAATGCTAAAAACTTGAGCGAGGGACATACTGATAGATTGTTTGTTTATAGAAGAAAAAAATGTTTTTGTGAAGTGGCGCTACTGTCGAGGCTATTCACGACTACACTCGCCTTAAAACGATTTGTTGCTATACTAATAAAGGGGCCATTTAAGTAGATTTAAGGGCCATAATTGTGCCTCAGCAACATAACTACGGAACCCCACTAACTGTCGGTAAGTTACAAAACTAGATTTATTTACGGTAAATTACAGTTGGAACTTTCTAGAACCCACCGGGACGACTAATTAAAACCCTCTTCCGGCTTTACTGAGAAAAGTTCACCGGACGACATAACTCCCCACTAGTAATAGATTTTATATTACACTTCTCTTAGGATGATCGCACACGTGCCACATGATATTGCGATCTATTTGCAGTAATAATAATAATAAAGAGCCTTTATTGTACATAAAAAATCTGAACAGTAACAAACGTGATTGAACGTGAAACAATATAATTATGTATCAAAAGGTGGGAGGCTCAGTTATTGCAGAACAGGTTACCAAAGGCCACCTGTCTGCACTCTGCACTGATTTTCAGCTCCGACCTTCTCATTTCAAAAATTAACATATTTTCCGAGTATTCAATATTAAAGATGCACCGAGTCGGTGACTAGCCGGCTGATTTTAAGCTGATTAGTCGATAGTCGTATTTTAAGCTGATTATAGTCGATGGTCTGATTTTAGGCTGTTTAGTCGATCTCTTTTAAATATGACATGATATTCATGAAATTGACAAAGGAAATGCCTTTAAAACCTGATATATCCTTAAACACGACACGGCTGTCACAGGCTGTTGTCGTTTGCTTGCTTGCTGTCAAAAGCTGCAATAACGTGCGTCACCAAACACATTTTCGCATTCTCACATTTTCCGGCTAGTGTTACTGCAGCAATGTAATATAACTGCATGTAGAAGATCATACCGTGCGGCTGTTATACACTGTTCTTTGTCGGCTGCCTTTTATGTAAGTACCGCAACAAATGTGAAAACCACCCTATCTAATAGTAATAGATTTTACATCGCACTTTCAAAGTATCCTAGATTTAGCTACAACAAAGTGGTTTAAACTTTGAAACTCCCAAGTATTATCCTTTATCTAGAGCTAGAAGAAATCTGTCTTGATAATTAAAAATTCAATTAAACTAGTTGGGAACTTTGTTAGTTTCGCGTTAATAAGTGCGCCGTTGGAGGCAACCGCTTTGTCTGCACGGACTACCTACAGTCGGGCAACGACCAGCTAAGGACCTTGACAAATGGACCACACCACACGGCCGCACTTACACGATACAAACGCTGCCTTTTGTTGTGTGTCACCTCGCCGTCATAAAAATGTCAGGTTGTTTAAATTTGTTTCCTAAAACGAGTATCCACTTCAAGTTCAAGTTGAAAATGAGTCCAATGCAAAACGTTTATTTAAAGCCAAGCTAAATATTATCATAATCCACTTGGGTAGGTACTTAATATATTTGTTCAGTGAACTGAACCGATACCAAGTGAAACGTCAACAACTGTCAATGATACACGTTTTAAATTCCGTAGTGTCGATGCCGTGTGACGGCGGCTTAGAACAACATCACCCCAACACAACCCGTGGGTGTCACAAAAAGCAACTGACGCATAAATTTATCCAGGGAGTAAGTAGGCATCAGTTTTTCTTGTGAAAGTATCTATCTTGCACTGTGCTCGCCAATCCACTTGCCAAACGTGGTGAGTATGGCAATACCCCCACTATAAAGGGGAGGCCCATGTCCAGCAGTGGACTGTTGTGGCTGTTAATGTTTGTCGACGGCTGCCGTCAACCAGGTGCCTATGTTATGAAACTACAGGCTACAAGTCTACAGGTGAAATTTATAGTACATTGCGTAGCCGGTTCATGTTCCTGGTATCATAATGGTTAACCTACTACGCAATGAACATCGAATTTCACCTGTAAAATTGTAGCCTGTAGTTTGATAATATCGGGTACAGTTTGGATAAAGTTGCCACCGCCGATGGTTGCCGTCCATTTGCACGATCCCTTACAAAACTACAGCTTCCTCTGCCCTCGCCCTGCCGCGGTACATAGATTAATTACAGTTTAGCCGCAGAACTGACAAAGATGGAAGATTCAATGTCGGATATCGACTCTGACCCAAAATTTGTCAAATTTAATTGCTTTAGTCACTTCTTCTTATTTTCGAGCGGGACACAGAGTCGTCCAACGACCGATGAACCCTTGTGTTAGAGTTTTTCAACCGCCTACTACTAATAATAGGCCTCTGACATGGTTGTGTAACGACTGCCAACTAAGTAATCATAGACAGCACCGGGACTGATGACTTAACGTGCCCTCCGAAGCACGTAACCATATTTTTTTTTTCAGACAGTCAGGTGCTTTAGCCTGCAATGTCCTAACCAGACAAGGAACAAATGTACAAAGTGATAAACATAAACTTAATGAGTGCTCCACCGAGAATCGAACCCGGAACCTTTGCGTCGCAGGCAGTTGCACTACCACTGCGCCACATCGGCTTTAGTCACAGCAGAAATGTGAAGTTGTTATTTTGCCAAAACAAGGCTTCTTTTTCTGGAATTATGTCACAAATGCAACATATGGTAGTGTGTCACAATGAAACACTGCACTCATTTGCATGAACCCCGTAACGCGGCGGAAGATAAGCACTTTTACTCGAATAAATCCACATATATTTACTTACTGCATACATTCACAGCTCAAAACTAAACAAAAATACACGAGAGTCTACAGTGGAAATTTCAGTTAACTAGAACTAAAAGAAAAATGAATGTTTCACCTTTTGTACTGCGAACAAAGCGTTACTACGTGAAATATCAAACGGTGAAGTTTACAGCACTTGTTAAAGTTGTGCCCAAAGCCAGTAAATGTTTCAGAGAGAACCCTGCAAACTAACAGAACTTAGGTGAAGACACTATAAATTCGTCCCAATCGGATTTGACGCGGGCTCAAACACAGCACTCGCGCCAGACGATTTTGCGGTCCCTGACATCCACTATACAATTGGGAACCTGTGACAGTCGCAATTTGATGCGGCGACGAGTATCATTATACGGATTTTGTATGGGTTTGCGGTGCATTTGAGAACCAACGAGTCGAAACACTACTGCTTTTAGTCAATTTAGGACAATACATAGCATGGACCAATTAATTGGTCCATGGTACATAGTATAGGAAAGTAGGTAGTCATTTTGGTAAAGTGGCCATTTTAGGAAGAAGACATTTCGAGAAAGTAGACTTTATGTGCATAAAAGATTTAAAAATCTGTTCTAGACAGAGAGCAACTCTAGAAAAGTAAGTTTTCAACAGTTATATTGTTTTTCTATCTGTAAGTTGTGTTTGAAATATTTCCTTGCTCGGAGACTCCGAGAGAGCCCCGTGGCTGCAATATATCGAGTCAAACCCGGACAGCCAGCCTCGGGGCCGGAGAGACATCTTGGAGCAAGTATCGAGGTTTCCTAAGCTATTCCCTAAACGGGAGTAAAAGTGGTTAAAGAGTAAATAAAACATCAGGATATAACAATTAACAAACTTTTTTTTTTTACATGCAAATTTTCAGAATTTTTTTATATCTATCACGGTAAGTGTTTTAAAAATTTGGTATTAAAATTAACAAACTGTACGGAAAAGCTAAATCTCACTTTTGCAGGTGACTTTATTTAGACTCTGTAGTCAGTCTGAAAGGTTTGACTGAGCGACAGTTTTAATTTCAGTCTCTATCTATCGCAAGGTATTATGTTGTCCCTCTTATTTAGTTTGTTTACATCCTTTTTAAAACCACATTAGCCCAAGTATCTAGAGTCCGCGTTGTAAAAGAGGTTTCGCAAACAAAGCAACTATGTGGTCTATGCACCTGCTTCTGCCGCTACTGTCGCGAATATTGCCTGAAATACTTCGCGGAAGTATGAACGTGATTATGTGTTCACATACTGTCGTCATACTCTTTTCTCAGCAACGAGATTATATGGCGGTTGGCAGTAGTGATGCCAAAAGGCAGAATGGAGGTATGCAGGTGGCGTCGGGAAAAGGGTAGTTACCCTGCCTGGCTGGGTGTTGTGGCCAGGAGACCGACTGGTCCGCCTGGATAGAATTGGAAGTTGCATATATGTGCGGTGCGCGGGAAATAACTTCAATACCGCGTTTCAGGCCTATTGTTCTCTGCCAATCATTCACGTGGCGCCATCTTGCGGATATGTTAGAACTTCTGTTGTGGCTTGCTTGCTAGTAAACCACTTTGAGTATGTTTCTTTAGCTTCCAGAGGTCGCTACAATAGCAATATATTCCACTCGCGCTCGTGCTGCCGTTCTTTTGACTCACGCACAAAAAGCCGACACTCGGAAGCAAGGGAAGTGGCAGCGGCATCACGAGTAGCAGCGCAAGTAACCTGTTTACATGCTCGCGCTGCCCACTTCCCTTACTATTTCTCTGTCCATATAGGCATAATGTGAACGTGCAGTTACTGCACATTTACTTTTACCTTTTTTTTCTTGGCAATCATCCTTTCATGGCGTATGTGGACATGATATATTATCTCGTGTATTAAACTTTTCTTCGCCAGTAATGCAAGTAAAAAAATTGCAACTAGCGCCACACCAATTTCTGGGTTAAAATACTCAATAAACAAGCATGATAAATTAAACATTTTAATAACTCGACTGTTTTCTGAGATAAAGCCTTGCCCATGACACTTGGGATAATGTAAGGATTCTTACGATACAATTCCCATTTGAATCTTTTGGTTCAGGGGTTAACTAGTTTCAATCCTTTAAAGAATCGCACATATATACATACTTACATACATACATACATACATAAATCACGCCTATATCCCTTACGGGGTAGGAAGAACGTTAACGGCCGTAAAACGGATATTAACACCACATACATACACGACACTCCACTTTTGGTTGGGCAGTCGTGTAATAAAGATGTCTTACAGTTTCAAAATGCTAGTTTATTAACATAAACCTGCTGTAGCCGACAGTGGCGCTGACCGCAAGTCACGGGTTGTCGGCTGTACCCGACTGTGGCGTTAAAAATAGGTTAAACGTAAAACTATTAGAGCAGACGTGCACTGAGCTTACAGAAACTTCTCTGACATAAGTTCCCGATAGATGGCAAGTTTTTAATTGAAAGCTCGTGTTCAACTACGAGGCGTCGATTTTCAAAAGTGATGGAGAGAATACAAAAGATAAGGCTTAAGAATAGTTTACAGTTTACACATATTTAAACGAGCATTTCTTGCAAGTATGTACATAGGATAGAAAATTTTACTAGTGACATACATACCTACATACACATACACATATCACGCCTTTAATCCCTTGCGGGGTAGGCAGAGCGCAAACAGCCGCAAAAACGGACATTTACGCCACGTCTGACAAATATTTGAGGGTCATTCGGAAAACTGTGTATTGCCATAGTGACAGGTTGTCAGCCCATCGCCTAAAATTGCAATACACACCCTCGAGGAGTCCCTTAGTAGTGACCGATAGCGAAAACACAGCTCAGGCTGGTGATAAAGCACATAGGTCGAAATTTTTATGTAGGGGGTTTCGTGGACTATAAATCGATCTAATCAGGTTTCATTCAAAAATAAACTTTTGTTCTTTTAAGAAACCGGCAGCCCAGCTGTACTATGACTTATTTATTACATAACCGATTACGAACGAAACTTTCTTGCGATGAAATAAAACTGTAGGGAGTAAAAACCTAATTGCTTCAGTTTTATACTCCAGTCGTACAAAAAAAGAAGAGAAAATGGACGGCAAGAGAGAAAAAGAAAGACTCAGAAGTACATACATACAAACTATAAAAGAATAAAGCGGTAGTGTCTCGCCAGAAACTGAAATAGATTATTTAATGTTGCAACGATGGAGAAAATTATGATGAACACAGATATCACGCCTGTATCCCTTACTAGGTAGGCAGGGCGTTAACGGTTGCTATCGCCACGTCCGACCAAAGTTTGAGGGACGTTTCAGAATAATCGTGCATCAATATCGAGATAGGATGTCAGCTTAAGGTAGTAGGCGGTTGAAAAACTCTGACACCAGGGTTCATCGGATTGTTGGACTACTCGGTGTCCCACACGAAAAAAAAGCCTGTCGCCTACAATTGTAATACAAATCGTCGGTTGAATCACAAAAGGGCGTAACTGTTTTTTTATAACTTTACAGGAGAGCAAATTAAAGAAATCAGCGACCAGTTTGACGGTCATACAAAAGTTATCTTAATATTTATTTAGAAGATAATTAAATTATTTCATAGCAAATTTAATCCTTTATAGCCAGCTATTAATAGATTTCCGATAACTTTATAAATTAATGAGATATTTTACTTTTTTTCACTGAAGATCCACTTACGCCTATTCGTGATGTAACGTTTTGTTATAATTATCACTTGTGTCCATTTATATTAAAGTAAATTTGAACATAATGTATGAAATATTATATATTTGAATATACAATTAGACACTTATAATCAAATGAATCAGTCTGAACATCTCTCAAAGAGATATGCATACAGTTATAGGTAATCAAATAAATCAGTCTGAAAAAACATAAAAATAAAATGTATGGATTATTATATATTTTAACGTACAGTTAGACACTTATAATCAAATAAATCAGTCTGAACATCTCTCAAAGAGATATGCATATATTATTTATTAGATACATACATCAGCCTATTACAGTCCACTGCTGGACGTAGGCCTCCCCCAGGGTACTCCATAGGGCACGATCTCCCGTTTTCGCCATCCAGTCGCTACCAGCCCCCATTTTTAAGGCCTCGGTCCATCTGGCCGGATGTCGTCCAACACTACGCTTGCTGAGGCGTGGCCTCCACTCGAGAACCCATTTACTCCACCGTCCGTCAGTTCCACGACAAATGTGCCCAGCCCACTGCCACTTCAGTTTGCTACACTTCCAGACTTACTGTTTCTTTTATACATTAATGAGCTCCCAAATATTACAATTCATTCGACTATATTATTTGCTGATGACATAACAATACTCGTGACTACGCCTAAAATACTGACAATTGATTATCATAAATTGGAAATAACTAATATTCTTGACATTACAAATGCTTGGCTTATCCAAAATAATTTAAATATTAACATCAAAAAGACTAACTACATAAATTTTAATTTACATATTGAATTAACTTCTATTGACTTTATGGGGGAAACTCTGCGTATTGCTGATAATGTGACATTTTTAGGAATTTTATTAGATCAAAATCTAAATTGGAGAGATCATATAGATAGAGTATGTAGCAAACTAAACAGCTTTACTTTTGCTTTATATAAGCTAACAAGATCAGCATCACGGAGTACAGCTGTTACAGCTTACTTTGCATATGTAGAGTCTGTTCTCAGATATGGTCTCATTATCTGGGGTAACGGCTCAGACGTACATAAGGCATTTATTGCCCAAAAAAAGTGTATACGTGCAATATGTAGGCTAGCTCCAGATCAATCATGTAGACCATATTTCAACGATCTGCATATCTTGCCTTTGCCCTGTCTTTACATTTTGGAGATCGCTATTTTTGTCAAGCAGCATCCTAGTTTATTCAAACGGGCAAGTGATGTGTCTTGCCGCCAGAATATGAGATTTCCTAATATGCTCGTACTTGGCACAGTCCCTAGAAGCATGCGATATCAGAAAAACTGTTTAGCAATGTGTGTGAAGATATTTAATAAAATACCACAACCATTAAAAGACCGACCGATTAACCAATTTAAACGGCAGCTGCGTAAATGGTTGTTAGAACACAGTTTCTACTCTATTTTGGAATTTTATCATTTTAAGGAGTAATTGTTCCTAAATGTTACTATATTAGGATCAGTTCAGTTCCTAATGCTTCTTATCATTCTATGATGAAAAAATAATTTTGTGGTTAGAATTTGTTTATATAATTTTGTTAATAATATTTAATTGTTTGTTTTGTTTAATATTAAGAATTTAAGAAAATAATTGTTGACATTCAGATTGATTTAATTTATTTTACCTTTGTTACTGACATGATTGTACTATTAATTTTGCATGCTATTCTTTAATGGCTAAACAAGCGATCTTTTTTAAACCCATTGTACACCTGCATTTTTTTGTAAATACCTTGTTTAAAAGCAATAAATGATTTGATTTGATTTGATTTGACTCTGTCCGTAACTTTGATCTTTTTGCGGATAGTCTAATTTCGATTCTCATTTTATCCATTATAGAGATACCGAGCATAGACATTTCCATAGCTCTCTGAGTGACATGTAACCGGTAGGCTAGTTTTAATGTCAGGTTCCACGTCTCGGCGCCATAGATCATGACTGGCAGGACGCACTGATCGAACACCTTGGTCTTTAGGCATTGTGGCAATGACAAGGGTGATTCCAAAATTTGACGCAACTTCCCAAATGCTGCCCAGCCCAGCTGCACTCTTCTGGTGATTTCAGCCTCAAAGTTATCTACCCAGCTGCAAAGTTTGCCCAAGGTACACATACTTCTGGACAACTTCAAGGGCTATACCTTTGACGGAGACCGGCTCGGGGATGATGTGTTGATTGAACATGACTTTCGTCTTGTCCAAGTTCATCCCGAGTCCAACACGTCTCGAGGCGACGTTCAGACTGGTCAGCATTTTTTTGCAGATCCTGCAGCGATTCGGCCATTATTACTATATCGTCGGCAAAGCGGAGATGTGCGAGATATTTGCCGTTGACGTTGATGCCTTGTCCATCCCACTGCAAAGTTTTAAAGATATCCTCCAGCAAATTGATGAAATGTTTCGGGGAAATTACTTCACCCTGTCTTACACCTCGGAGTAGTTTGAAGGATCCTGTTTTGTGATTTTGTACTTGGACGGACATTGTTGCCATTTGATAGAGGGTTCTTAGCCCCTCCACATATCGCCAATCTACCTGGCACCGCTGTAAGGACTCCAAAACAGCCCAGGTTTCGATGGAGTCGAAGGCTTTTTTGTAGTCCACAAAGGCCTTACACAGCGGTTGGTTATACTCTTCTGACTTCTGTATAACCTGCCGTACAGTATGGATGTGGTCCACGGCGCTGAAGCCTTTACGAAACCCGGCCTGTTCCGGTGGCTGGAAGGCGTCAAATCTTGATGGCACCGCTGCAAGGACTCCAAAACAGCCCAGGCTTCGATGGAGTCAAACGATTCGTAACGACTCTCGAGAACAGCTTATAGACTCGAAGTGTGATCGGACTGTAGTTTTTGAGAAGTTCTCCTTTCTTGAAAAACAATGTCACAACAATTCTGCTTCACGCTTTCAGGGTTGTCTCATTGGCTATAACAAAGATGCCAGAGTTAACAGAATAGCCTTTACAGCTCCTCCAGAACAGTTTTTCCACCAGCTGTAAGTAGCTCAGAGGCCACTCCGTCTGCACCGGGAGCCTTCCCATTCTTAAGCTGTTTAAGCGCTGCCCCGATTTCGTCTACATCCACGTCCGGGAGATCGTCTGTAAAGTGGCGAGAGAGTGGAGCTCTGGGTACTGTGGTCGCGTCAGGTGGCGGTTTCTGCGCATGCGAGGCATACAGATTTCCGTAGAAGTCCTCAATTTCAGCGAGAATCTCTGGATGTGACAGTTACACCATTCGAGGTAGTTATGAGTTATAGTTACTACTACTAGAGCTAAAAACAAAAGACATGGAAATTTGTTTAACACCTTGCCTCACTTACGCTTGCCAACTATGGCCATTAACACAAATAACGTTGAACCAAATAAGAGTGTGTCAAAGAGGTATAGAAGTAAGCTAGCCAAGAATGTTGGCAAGCATGTACTTCAGATGAAATTGAGATGGACAGGTCACACCCAAAGAGTGCATGAACTGCAGTCGCCTATTCGTGAAAAATTATTGAAGTATGAAACAGTAGTTAAGTCTCTTCGTGATTGTTCGTGCAGTCTTCTAGGACAGGAATTCAGATAAGTCCTCTCGTGACATTAAAATATGCATATTTTTCAAAGCCGTGGTGTATAAAACTAAAAATCGCCATTTTGTTGGTTACGCCCTTTTGTGATTCGACCGACGAAATGAAACCCTCGAGTCCCTTAGTCGCCTCTTACGACACCCGCGGCAAAGAAATGGGCTGATGCTATTCACAGAGTCAATTCTATGACTCTCAAAAATCGCTTCTATAGTCGCACGTTTACCCTGCCATTATAAACTTGAAGATATCTCTTCCTCTGCTTAGATATACGTATAAAGTTATAAGTTTCATGTAATTTCTAACTACCAGGAAACTGTTAATGATGATGAGTCTATGATTAATATTAATTTACTTAACCCAGTCATATATTTTGCATTTAGGTTGAATAGCGTATTACTAATGATTGATACCGAAAACTTTGTACGGACTGGTGATAAGGAACAACTTTCCCTAAGGAACATAGGTCGATATACTTACGTAAAATAAATTGAACCTGCCATACAAATTAACTCGGTCGGCTTATACATTTCGCATGGAAGACCCAAATTTTTGTTTTCTTATTTCGTCGTTGGTATGTTCCTTGGGGAAAGTTGTTCCTTAACACCAGCGACCTTGGTCATCAGTCATTAGTTACATTTCATCCTATATTAAGTATTTCTATGGTATTGCTTTGCCATGTGAAGCCGGTTTCAGCGTTTTAGATGAAACTGTATAATATCTATATTTATAGGCAGAATGCATAAAGCAGTCTTTATACAACTGTTTTCGAGGTTATAATCCGAACACGATGAGACAAGTGTAGATAAAGTGTTTTAAATTTTAGTGTTCAGTATCAAAACATTTAGCTTTATGGAGGGATTTTTTTATATTGAATACCAAACTTTAAAACACTTCCCGTATTAGGTACCTATACAATTTTTAGAAAACTTGCAACATTTGCTACCGCGACCAGGATTCCCAGATAGAAGAGCCGTAGCCACTAGTGATGGCGAAAGTCGTAGGTTCTTTTAATATTGATTCTTGACAGTAAAGGGTCCTAAGCTAGTAGGTTTTTACACGACTGCCCGACTAAAAAAGGAGTGTAATGTTTTTAGAGTTCATGTATGTATGTGCTATTCTTTAAAATACTGAAACTCGTTAATTACTGAACAGATTCGAAGGGGAATTGTATCGGAAGAATCGTTACATTATCCCGAGTGACATAGGCTAGGCTTTATCTTAGAAAACAGTTGCGTTTTAATTTTTTTTATTTATTATGCTTCTTTAACTACCCACAAGCCTTATGCAACCTCGGAGTAGATATGTTTCAGTCAAGACGTGGACACTAGACGTCTTATATCGGTGTCAAGGGAAATTAGCCACAACGCCTTTGCATAGATTAGTAATGCTACTGTTAGTAGGCGAGCCTAAGGCTAGTCTAGTTTTATTAAATAATGAACAGCCATAACAGTGGTATAATCTATACTTAAAAAAAATGTCCTCACTGATTAACCGACTCATTCATCAACACGCGAAGTCACAGATTTAGTTTACTTTAAATAACGATCCGCTAAGAAAGGATTTTTAGAATTTTAACCCCTAAAGGGTAAAAAAACGGTAAAACGTTTGTATGAAAGTTCGTGGTCTTAGCGATCTGTTTTTAAAATTTGAGATAAGATTAAAAAACTGAAATCATCATACACAGTGTTTCAGGATATTTCAGGGGTCAAAAGGGTAGATAAAAAGTTCATCGTTTTAAATGAAATCTTTTCCAAAAATTTTGTTTTGACTAAAGAGATACAATAATCTCGCTGATTTGGTTTTACGTACGAAAAAATAGGTGTGAAACCGCAGGCGGAAGCGCTAGTTTATTAATAACATACTTTTTAACATGTTCCACTTTTTTTTCACTGTTATTCGCAGTGTAAAATGTATTTTATTTACAGGGAATGATGCTGATATTATGCCTTAGTTTAGTTGGTGTCTACGACACCCACGGGCAAAAATGGTGTCACGCATCACACGTAATAAAAATTATTAAAAGAAATCATCAGATTATTTGGTAGTGATAAGATAAACAATCGTATCGAATTGCTAGTCCCATGTGTAGTAGTGTAGATGCCGCGGCGGCGTCTCTATTTTGTGACCTTGACCTCCTTTCAGCTTGTTAAACCTCTTTTTGTTTTGTTTTGTTACCCTGTATAATAAAAAGTAAAATTTATCATAGCAGGAAAATTGGCAAATACAAAAATATTTCACGTCTATTTTATTCAGAGTAAAAGGTCCGCCCGTAAGCGGAGTAAACTGCCCGTTTCACAAATCGCTTGTAATATACTAACACTCCAATAACCAAATGGAATAATATCTCAAGAAAATATATCTTCTTACAACGAAAATAGATAGCTCCACAGGAAGGCCTACAAAAACAAAGATTTTCTATTAGAAATAAAAAGACTGGTGCATTACTTCAGCTGGCCACGTTACTCGTACTGACTTCATAGATCATAATAAAGGTGCCGTGTGATGCCAGTTAGAATAGCATCACCCCATTTCTTTCCTGTGGGTGTCGTAAAAGGCGACGACGGGACTTGAGGGTGTGTACTGCAATTTTAGGCGATCGGCTGACAACATGTCACTATGGCGATACACAGTTTTCCGAATGACCCTTGAATGTTTGTCAGACGTGGCGTAAATGTCCGCTTTTTGCGGCCGTTAACGCTCTGACTACCCCGCAAGGGATAAAGGCGTGATATATGTATTTATGTAAAATAAAGTTTTCTGTGACGCACTGCGCCGCGCCGGGTCGTTAGATCACTCAATGTCCTAGACGACAAGTGGCCGATATTATCAAACCACAGGCTATAAGTTTACAGATGAAATCCGATGTTCATTACGTAGTCGGTTAGCCATTCAGCGGGCATATAAAACTCAATTTTAGGTATCACTTTAGATTAATACTGCCCCTGGAAACCGCATGTAGTCAGTTTGCAACAAATTAGACAGGTTTGTATATGCCCTAACTAAGAAACATCAGAAAAGTAGCTGGAGAAGAATCTGCTATATTGGCCTAGCATGGCTACATTGCTTTGGTATTGAGGTATGGGTTAATTATCTGGGTAACTCAACCGATGTAAGAGATGTTTTTACTGTTAAAAAAAAGTGTATTCGAGCCTTTTGTGGTGTAAGCCCATTTGAGCATTGTCTTCCTTTATTTCATCGTCTAGGACTTCTCACTTTATCAGGAATTTACATAACGGAAATAGCCACATTTGTAAGAAATAAATAATAATAGTTTTTTCGACAATGTTACGCAAAATGACAGAGTTCGGGCTAGAGATATTACATTATTAAAAATGCCAACCCGTAGGACCGCCTTATGCAAAAAGAATTGCTTTATAATGACCATTAAAATTTACAAAAGGTTCCACAACAATTCAGACAGCTTCCTAATAGGTATCTTTTGTCGAAATTACGACGATGGCTTGTCCAGAAAAGTTATAATGATACAAATGAATATTTGAATGATGATGACATTAACTCGTGTATTTTATAGTTTATCATTGAGTGTTATCAGAAATTATGGTATTTTGACATATTTGAATAATTACTACCTATGACCTAATGTAGTCAATGAATCAAGTATTTTCTTTTTCAATAGTGTTTCAAAATGTGTAAATAATATTGCTAGTCAAATACTGGCGCACCACGCATGTACTTAAATTATGTAAGTAATTTTATTACTTATTTTAAGACTTTTATTACCTTACCATGTACGTACTTATGCAAACTAATGAAATATTTAATTTCATATTTCATTATGATACAGGGAATATTAACCAACTACGCAATGTACTAAGAATTTCACCTGTACACTTGTGGCCTGTAGTTTCATAAAATAGGGCAAAGTAAGTGAAACAAAGCATAAAAACTAGTTTTCGCAAAGAAATAAAAAGCTGGTAATTATATCGTTCACATTTTGCTTTCTAAGTAAATAGTCAATTTTGCATGGCAAAACTCTACTTACTGTTTTGCTACTTTCTATTGACTCCAAAGTTTAAAACTTTTCATTGTTTACACAATTCATAGATAAAAATTAAATGGTTTCTCACCAAAAAATAATTAATAAACTTTCAAAATTGTTAGATTTTTTGGTTATGTGGGCCAGCTGGAGTTATCTACATGGACGATGTCTTAATTTCTGTGTGTAGCGGCAGGGCAGGCGGACAGACAGCGCCGCCTCGGGGGAAATCAACCGCATTCGTAATTACACTGACCACATCAAACGACATTTTTCTGTGCCCCCCGTGCCCCGGTGTCCCCCGCGCCCCTGACCCGACGCCTGAAACCTTTCATTACACCACACGGACACCAATGCGGTAATTACCCCACTGTACAAAGCAAAATTCTATCAGGGCGGAATGCTGACGAAAAACGTTTCTATTTGCAATCCAGTTTATTACGTACATCAAATGAATCAATGAAATCCTTTCAAAGATATACTGAAAAACCACAGTCCGCGTATACATCTTGAGCTATTTTATTCAAATAAATTTAAAAGGATTTTCGTCCATACTAAATTCTAAGTAACATTTTAAATGGGCACACTGCTTGCTCAATTCTTTGTCACCACACCGCAACGGAATAACCTTGTCAAGATTTGGGTGTAGTTGATTGGAGAGTGGCGTAGACAACTTTTTACCGTAGGAAAACACCTCATTCCCACGGAAATTGCATAAAGAAAAAAAGAGACCTCGTACAACAGAGCAGCAAAATAAAGAGTCGAGGGCGTTCAGGTTTGTGTTATATTCTGTGCGAGTTCACGAATTCACGATAACTTTTAAACGAAATAGTCCTGCTCTGCTGCAATCTCGACAAAGCTAATAAGCACATTCGGTTCTAAAAACATACTACAAGGATTTCACAAAACTTCCGGTACTTAGGTGGTTTTCCCAC
The DNA here is from genome assembly GCA_027580185.1 of Tuta absoluta. Taxonomy (NCBI): domain Eukaryota; kingdom Metazoa; phylum Arthropoda; class Insecta; order Lepidoptera; family Gelechiidae; genus Tuta; species Tuta absoluta. Next base: position 910,516 of record JAQAHW010000020.1, read on the forward strand.
TTGTCGTCTATCGTTGCGTATTTTTTTTTTATACCCGGGTCTATGAAATCTACACCTGACTGTATAGTGGGGAGCAGGAGCTCACCCAGGTAACGCACCGTAACGCATGCATCTGTTAGACGAAAGGTAATTGCTATTTCCGATCCCATACACGCGGTAACGGTGCGTTTATCGATGCGTCTGTCAAACAACTTGACAGATGCATTCGTTACGCCCCGTAACCCACCGTCGCACCATAGCCGTATTTGTATTGGCAAAATATCTGAATTCGCAATGTCCTTTCGTCTGACAGACACGACAGACGACAAGTGGGAGAACTGCCTTAAGTTGGTCACACTAGGTAATAATTCGCCATTCATCAATCATTGTGGTATAAACTGATTGTCAGTGAATGTAAATAGTCTAACTGGCGCTCATCTCGCTCGCTAACGAGTAATAAATTAGTTCTTTAGTTCTCCACCGGCCAGCCGCGGTGATAAATCAATTTACTTCAAAACTAACCACCCCCAGTCTCCCTTCTCCTGGACAGCTGATATGAAATACTCTTCTTAGTAAATAACGTTATTAAACTTTAATCCTTCTGCGGGTAGCAGGATTATGACGTCTGAAAGGATCTTTCATGCAAACTTGTAACTTTCATATCCCCTTCACTGACTATTTGTTGGAGAAATTACGGCTTTCCGCTTCGGACAATGTTTGAAACCGTTAAACTGTAAGCTCTTTGAAATTTAGTTTTAGGAGGCTATATTGTTCGCTTTGACGAGGTTTGTAAAAGACGTAAAAGTCATTACTATTTTACTTGAGCTACCCGCTACGCCACCGTAGCACGCAAATTGCTACGAAGGTATTTCTTCGAAGTTGTAGTTCGAAACCGTTTCTTTGCACCTTCTTGAAACCCAAAGAATACAAACTTTATTATAGGTAGCTACAAAAAGAACGAAAGAAATTTAAGTGAAAAACAGCAGAGACCGAAAAAAGCATAAGTGAAAAGAAAATGCGTGTTTTAAACGTGCAAAACGAACATTTTTTTCAAACTAAATTAGGATAGCTATTGATACAAACCAAGAAATAACTGACTGGTTGAATTTATCCCTCAGTCGCTTTTTACGACACTCACTGTTTTTTTTTATTTTTATTAATGATGTGTTTGCTCTTGAATCTAGTCTAGGTCATAGGACAGAGACAGAGTCTAAGTTGGAGCGAGCTCACCCAGAAGAAGCCTGTTAAGGCACTGGCACTCTCACACACTGACGGAACGCAGCAAGCTACTTGGTGCCAGCTTCGGTGGGATGGTGGTCGCGAGCCAGGCGGCCCCTTGCGGAGCCTTCCAACGCTGAGTGGGATCGTTCAGCCGGACTTATCTACAGGCAATCCTGTGCTGCCGTTGCGCGGGGTGGACCGCTAGGAGGAAAATCCCATACCACCCCACAAAATGATGAAATGATGAAACTGGGGTGATGCTATTTTAAGCCGACACTGCATCTTTATACCTAATGGTTGTAAAATGTTGCAGCTATATTAGGCGATCTTTGCTATTGCTTTTAGCTCTACCGAGGAGCGAAGACAATTCGGCATTTTCCCATATATACATACATACATATCACGCGTATATTCCTTGCGGGGTAAGCAGAGCGTAAATGGCCGTAAAAACGAACATTTTCGCCACGTCTGACGATCATTTTGAGGGTCGTTCAGAAAATTGTAACAGGTTTTCGGCCCATCAATATAGATGTTATCCTCGTTTCCCTTAGTCGCCTCTTACGACACCCAAGAGAAAGAAATGGGATGATGCTATTCTAAGCCGGCACCACGCGACAACGCAACGCATCGCGCTTGTTCGCATACATAATAAAGCAGTATTCCTGATCCAGCATTGAATATTGTCTACAGGAGTTTAGTTTGTTAATTTTTCGTAAGGACCATAAATGAATGTTTCCAAAAGTGAAATACTTTACTGCCCCTTTCTCAAATTACTTTCACTAACTATTTGTGTAAGTAGGAATGCAACTCTTGCGATGTGTCGAGAAGGCACTGAGATTTCTTTGAACTCGCATTTGCATTTTCATAGCGGTCTGGCTGCTTCGCTTTTTCAGTTTGTACATTCAAAATATCCTTTGAATATTTACTTTCTCTTTGCGGTGCTGGTTCTGGATTTGAAATGCACTGAATATATATATTTGCATGCAAATAGGTGCTTTTATTTCTAGATGAAAATTGCTATGCCTAGGAAAGTGAGTCTGTAAAGCTGCGTTCTCCCTTAAACTCACCGGCAAATATGGAGAAAAGAAAATAGAAATACATTCTTCTTCTTTTCGTTTGGGACACCGAGTTATCTAACGACCCGATGAACCCCGGTGTACCTACTACTAATCGGCCTCTGACATGGTTGTGTAACGACCGCCATCTTAGTAATTATAGACTGCAACCCAGAGCGACCGCTAAACGTGCCTTGTAAAGCATGGAAACATCTTTCTTTTCGGACCAATAGAAATACAGTTATTTACCAGAACCTACTAAGTAAATAACATACAAACAATACACATTTTTTAGAAGCTAATGATTAATTTTACTTTTATACATACAGAAAGTCCGAAATATCGATAACCCCAAGTAAGTATTCGTGCTTACGCGAGGATCTTTTCAAAATCTGGTAGGTAGCCAGTTAAGTTTCAATAATTAATTACATTACATCAAGCTCTTTTTTTATCACATTAATATGTTATTGCTATTTATTTATTTTATCTTGGAGTACTTTTAGGTATTTTCAGAAAGGCATTACTAGCGCCATCTAGAAGCGAGTAGCAAAATGTTGCAAGATGGGTTGTTCGTTTCATAGCCATGGAATAAAACAAAAGTACACTTCGTTTCTACTACATCGTGAATCGGAACGTCTTTGACGTTTCTCAGCTGGCACTGACAGCTGGCAGTTTGACAGCTTTTTGTGTTCGATTTCTGTTCCGCGTATTTATCTGCAAAAACAACACGTAAAAGCGATGGCGTTGAGTATTTTTACTGAGAGCGAGGCGCCACGGGATTTTCGGGTTTCATCCTCTGAAAGTGACGGACACTACAAGAAATGCCTTCTGTGTTATACTGTGAAGAAGAACTTCTACTGCCCCGACTGCATTAGGGCTGGGAACTTCGTACATTCGTCGATGCCATACTCGGACAGGTGAGAATGAGATTCCTTTGAAACTCCGCAGCAGCAATCTCTGTTTCGATGACTCACTGTCTATCTCGTGTGACCTACATCATATTCAAGGATAAACTTTAAAAAATGAAAGTAATGCTGCTGGCTACGTATATTACTAGAATGACCATAATACCCGCTTTACTTTCGTGTTTACAAGCGATCTAATAAAATAATAATAACAACAGACTATTTTCGTAGTTTTTATCAAGAAATATTCGCAATAAGTAAGAAATTTGTGTCAGTAGAGTGTGAAGAAAGATAACATTATGTTACAAAGCATGCAAAGATAACAAACAAGATAAAATAGATAACTTATTTAATTATTTATGTACATTATCCTAATAATCCACCTCTCCATTTCAATCTCAGGGTGATTGACTTATTTGATTCAAAATGTGACACTTTGTTTACTGGTGCACCCCTCCATATAATACATTCATTTACTAATTCTATTTCAGATTTGCAGAGAAACAAGCAAAGCTACTCAGAATAAAGGCAAACAGACGGCATGTTCTAGAGCGCTGCGAAAAGCTACTCGCTCCTAAAATCAAACAAGACTCTCTGCTCACAGAGGCAAAACAATCTAGGGACAAAATTGACTTACTACGCTTAGCTATCGAACAAAGAAGAAATAACATAGAGGAAAGAAAGAAAGAGTTAGCAGATTTACAGCAATATAACAATGAGCTGAAGTTGAAGTTACCGCGGTATCAAAAGCGGGTCGGGAACTTAGGCAAGCATGCTCAACAGCAGCGGATAGAATTGCAGAACAAAGTTTGCATGTACAATGAGCAAGCACAGAGATTGGCTGCGTTGAGACGGTCTCGGATACGACAGCTCACCAAGTACATCTTTCCTGTGTATATGACTTATGATTCTAGGTGAGCGGGTTATTGTTAAATCCTTATTTTTGGTAAAACAATAACAATTCACAAAATAAGTAGATCCTCAAATTAAAAGGAAAAAGAGTACCCTTTTATTTCACAGGCTTTTTCATTTGTGTTTCCTCTTTCCTCCATCACTTAGCAAAATAGTTATTACTGTACAAGAGTAATTAATTCAAAACCCAATCTCTCTCTTTTCGTGTGGGACACCGAGTCATCCAACAACCTGATGAACCCTGGTGTCAGAGTTTTTCAACCACCTACTACCACTAGTAGGCCTTTGACATGGTTGTGTTACGACCGCCGTCTAAGTAATCATAGACAGCAACCGGGACCGACGGCTTAACGTGCCCTCCGAAGCACGGAACAATTTTTTTCGGACAATCAGTTGGTTCACCCTGCAATGTCCTAACCAGACCGGGAACAAATTCACAAAGAGATAAATATTAACTTTAGTGAGTGTCCCACAGAGAATCGAACCCGGAACCTTTGCGTCGCAGGCAGTCGCACTACCACTGCGCCACATCAAAACCAAATGATTCTATTTATTTTTATACATATTTAAATACTGTGATAATTATTTATTATTCTTATTATTATTATAAATACTGTGACAAACTTGATAAAATTTTATTACTGTTATTACAATTAGTTTTCCTGTATGCTGATATTTTGCCAATTTTGTTTCAGTGATAGTATAGAAGACTTAGAGTTTGTAGGTGATGATATAGTAGAGGAGCCTCCGAAGAAGCCGCAGCTGCATATTGTTGCACCCTGGATCAATGCAGATGGGGACTTCTCTCATGTGCAAGCTTGGGGTAAGGGTTTTCTTTTTATTTTTATTTATGATGGGTTTGCTCTTGACTCTAGTCTAGGTCATAGGACAGAGACAGAGTCTAAGATGGAGCGAGCTCACCCAGAAGAAGCCTGTTAAGGCACTGGCACTCCCACACACTGACGGAACGCAGCAAGAGATTCCTTCATACATACATGCATACATATAACACCCATAATCCCTTGCGGGGTAGGCAGAGCGCAAACGGCCGCATAAAACAGACATTTACGCCGCGTCTGACAAACATTTGAGGGTCATCCGGAGAATTGTGTATCGCCATAGTGACAGGTTGTCAGCCTATCGTTCTTTTGTTTTGTTCTTTGTTGAATGTATGTGTGTGTTGTAATTTTATGCAATAAACGTTTTATCTATCTATCTATCTATCTATCTATCGCCTAAAATTGCAATACACGCCCTCGATTCCCTTAGTCGCCTCTTATGACTCCCACGGGCAAGAAATGGGGTGATGCTATTCTAAGCCGGCAGCACACGGCAATCTAAGGGATTCCTGCTTAAAATAATTCTTTTTGTCAAAATACTGCTACAAGTTATACAAAAATGTTTGAATGTTGTGCTACATTGACTTGTTAAACGACACGATAGCCATGTTTTTAGACCACTGCATAAGAATTTTACACTCACAATGCTTGCATGAACTTGAAACTGGGAATGTGTAATATTGTTCCTGTCTTCTGCCATCTGAGCTACTGGAGGCTTGCCCACAGTTACGAATTAGCGATCTCGATAGCGTTAACGTCACACACAGACACAGACAAACAAACACACACAACAGAATAGCTCAGTAGAGTGAGCAACGACACAGTACGCCCAAAACCGTGGGTTCGAATACCGCTCGTGTGACAATCTAAGTTTTTATATTAAGGCAAGTGTAGCCGTGAAAGACCTTGACAGTGGCGCCACTTCACAAAAAAAAAGGATTTCTCTTTATACAAACAATCTATCAGAATGTCCGTTGCCCAAGTTTTAGGTAAGTTAAATTAGAACCTGTAAACACAACAAAATATTATTAAAGTTATGGCAATAAGTGCCCAAAAACGGCCACTTTTGGTATTAATTCCCATAACTTAGTTACAGCAAATATTTCATTGAGTTTGTAGGTTCTAATTTTACTTAAGGATAAAACTAAAAACGGACTTGGGCAACGAACATTCTGATAGATTGTTTGTATAAAGAGATTTTTTTGTAAAGAGGCTCACTGTCGATACCGTTCACGGCAAAAAGTTACAAACCATATTGTGAATTTTTATTTTATGTTACAGTGGCTCAAAACAAGGAGAACGCAAATGCAGTAGTAGGCGCAAACAATCCTCTGCAGCGATGCGCGAGCGCGCTCGGCCTGTGCGCGCAGCTCGTGGCACTGCTCGCGTACACGCTCGACGCGCGGCTGCCGCACTCACTCGCGCTCAGGTAAACCTCCAATTATATGCGCCCGCTGACCGCCGGCGGACAGACCGCAGGCGCAAACAATCCTCTGCAGCGATGCTCGACGCGCGGCTGCCGCACTCACTCGCGCTCAGGTAAACCTCCAATTATATGCGCCCGCTGACCGCCGGCGGACAGATCGCAGGCGCAAACAATCCTCTGCAGCGATGCTCGACGCGCGGCTGCCGCACTCACTCGCGCTCAGGTAAACCTCCAATTATATGCGCCCGCTGACCGCCGGCGGACAGATCGCAGGCGCAAACAATCCTCTGCAGCGATGCTCGACGCGCGGCTGCCGCACTCACTCGCGCTCAGGTAAACCTCCAATTATATGCGCCCGCTGACCGCCGGCGGACAGATCGCAGGCGCAAACAATCCTCTGCAGCGATGCTCGACGCGCGGCTGCCGCACTCACTCGCGCTCAGGTAAACCTCCAATTATATGCGCCCGCTGACCGCCGGCGGACAGATCGCAGGCGCAAACAATCCTCTGCAGCGATGCTCGACGCGCGGCTGCCGCACTCACTCGCGCTCAGGTAAACCTCCAATTATATGCGCCCGCTGACCGCCGGCGGACAGATCGCAGGCGCAAACAATCCTCTGCAGCGATGCGCGAGCGCGCTCGGTCTGTGCGCGCAGCTCGTCGCACTGCTCGCGTACACGCTCGACGCGCGGCTGCCGCACTCACTCGCGCTCAGGTAAACCTCCAATTATATGCGCCCGCTGACCGCCGGCGGACAGATCGCAGGCGCAAACAATCCTCTGCAGCGATGCTCGACGCGCGGCTGCCGCACTCACTCGCGCTCAGGTAAACCTCCAATTATATGCGCCCGCTGACCGCCGGCGGACAGATCGCAGGCGCAAACAATCCTCTGCAGCGATGCTCGACGCGCGGCTGCCGCACTCACTCGCGCTCAGGTAAACCTCCAATTATATGCGCCCGCTGACCGCCGGCGGACAGATCGCAGGCGCAAACAATCCTCTGCAGCGATGCTCGACGCGCGGCTGCCGCACTCACTCGCGCTCAGGTAAACCTCCAATTATATGCGCCCGCTGACCGCCGGCGGACAGATCGCAGGCGCAAACAATCCTCTGCAGCGATGCTCGACGCGCGGCTGCCGCACTCACTCGCGCTCAGGTAAACCTCCAATTATATGCGCCCGCTGACCGCCGGCGGACAGATCGCAGGCGCAAACAATCCTCTGCAGCGATGCTCGACGCGCGGCTGCCGCACTCACTCGCGCTCAGGTAAACCTCCAATTATATGCGCCCGCTGACCGCCGGCGGACAGATCGCAGGCGCAAACAATCCTCTGCAGCGATGCGCGGCTGCCGCACTCACTCGCGCTCAGGTAAACCTCCAATTATATGCGCCCGCTGACCGCCGGCGGACAGATCGCAGGCGCAAACAATCCTCTGCAGCGATGCTCGACGCGCGGCTGCCGCACGCACTCGCGCTCAGGTAAACCTCCAATTATATGCGCCCGCTGACCGCCGGCGGACAGATCGCAGGCGCAAACAATCCTCTGCAGCGATGCTCGACGCGCGGCTGCCGCACTCACTCGCGCTCAGGTAAACCTCCAATTATATGCGCCCGCTGACCGCCGGCGGACAGATCGCAGGCGCAAACAATCCTCTGCAGCGATGCGCGGCTGCCGCACTCACTCGCGCTCAGGTAAACCTCCAATTATATGCGCCCGCTGACCGCCGGCGGACAGATCACAGGCCCAAACAATCCTCTGCAGCGATGCGCGAGCGCGCTCGGTCTGTGAGCGCAGCTCGTCTTTGATTGACTTGATTTTGAATTGCTGCCGCACTGACTCGCGCTCAGGTAAACCTTCAATTATATTTAGTTTATGTATCTTAATATGTTATTATTTAGATAAATACCATTCTTTCCGGCATTGTAATGATGGCATTATTACTACTCCCAATGTAGATCAAATATAAACAGATACTTAAACATACAAAATGATGTAACTAACTTACTAAATAACCTATTGAGAAAATTGTATTGAATATTCGCCCGCTGACCGCCCGCGGACAGATCGCTCGTTGCAAGTTCACAAGGATATAACCGGCCGGCGGTCGCATATAATTCGTTGTATACATTTACTTGTAACCATGAGACGGACTGCTTTGGCTGCGGTAGCTGGCGAACAAATATAATTATTATATCTAAAACTTAGTCTTAAGCAAATTTCATGTTTTTTGTTGTCTCTGGAAAAGTAAATTAAATATATTCCGAACGTAAAAACCCCGTCATTTCAGTGAATACTGCAACTGGCGCGTGAACGCTCATGGTCTCTCGTGGCGCTACCGGCGGCTAAGCGCATGCTGCGCGGCTCTAAGTGCACGGTGCGGCGCGCCTCCCTCGGCCTCTGCCCTCGCAGGACTAGATGCTGTTTGTACCGCCGCCGCGGCCGACGCGCCGCCTTTAGGAAGGTAAGTCCATAATGCTTATTTTACTACTTATCAGAACTGATTTCAAAAACGGAGGTAATATATCATTTATTTGACTCGTATAAATGTCTAGGAATTCTAACTTTTCTTATGTTCATTTTCATCATTGAAAAATATACATGTTTATCAGAGCTAATCCCGAAAAGTTCTTCACTTGGTTCGGTTATTTTTTTTATTGGTTTAGGAATGGTCTGTTATGACTTGAATTATATTCGTCAGCCGCCGGCCGTCAGCCTAGTCTCTAGTCGTGAGTTTATAAGAAATTGACAGCAGACGCAAATAATTCGTTGCATACGCTTTCTAATAAACTTGCGAAGGAGTGACCTGACCACTAAATGCTGGCGGATGAATATAATATTTTGAGTGCTTTCGAGTTTTCTTTAAGTATACAGGGTGTAAAGAAAAGCCTGCCAAATACCTACTGAGTGCATAGAGTGCATTCAGACCATGAAACTGAACAACTATCCATAAACAAAAGTTTCAAGAAACGTCTAAAAATTATGGACTTGCCATAGTAAATGCAGTCAGCTGATCGTAATTTAGTATGGGAGGTAATTTTTTTGTCGTTTCCTGACATATGTTCCTAGTGAAAAATTGATCAGTTTCATGGTCTGCATGCACCCTATCGGTATTCGGAGGGCTGTCCCTTACACCCTTATGCATGTTGTATTTTCCGGTAGGGTGGAAGCGTGGATGTCTGAGGAATTAGCCGCGGCATGGGCGGTGTGGGAGGCGGCGGGAGGGGGGGCGGAACTAGACGCAGATATCGACGAACCGCCTGAACATCTGCATTGGCCGGAGACCAACGAGGTTAGTAATAATAATAATGCTAATAAACTTAGCCTGCAGTGGCGAAGTGTTCGTAGATGATGTTTCCTGCCGGGAGTTTATCCTTGACCAGAAACTCCTCTATAGCTTCCTAAAATTGGATTGAATATCAAATTTTAAAACATTTCCCGTGTTAGGTACCTACACAATTTTCAAGCGCGGGCAGGATTTAAACCTGCGACTTTTACCATTACTAGTGGCGAAGCCTCTTCCATCTGGGCTACCGCAGCTCGTCCCTTGCCTGCAAATTTTCGCAAGTGCATTTTAATGCCAGTAACGCGTGGCACGGCTCCATCTACCGAGTCTGTTTTCGCCACTAGTAATGGTTGAAAGTCGCAGGTTCAAATCCTTGCCAGCGCTTGAAGATTTTGCAAGTTTTCAAAAATTAAAAATTGGATTGCCTTGCTAAGAAAAACAGACTTGGCCACTGCGAAGCCTGTCTTAGTATTTCAGGGGAAAACGACGAGCGCAGAAACAGATATAATCTAAATCCTCTGGACACGTGGATTCCTATAACAGACCACTGGAAGATATTGGGCGATACTATCTTGACTTTTTTACTGACCTTAAATAAGGTAGTTCTTTTTTTATTCTAGATGGAGGAATTAAGTTGTACCCCCCCGCCGCCCGCGCCGGCCGCGTCCCTCGTGACGTCAGCCGCCGCCTCGCTCGCCTCCATGTGGCGCGGCTGGACCAAGTGAAACAAACACCTTTTAGCGCCAAGTGAAACAAACACCTTTTAGCGCCAAGTGAAACAAACACCTTTTAGCGCCAAGTGAAACAAACACCTTTTAGCGCCAAGTGAAACAAACACCTTTTAGCGCCAAGTGAAACAAACACCTTTTAGCGCCAAGTGAAACAAACACCTTTTAGCGCCAAGTGAAACAAACACCTTTTAGCGCCAAGTGAAACAAACACCTTTTAGCGCCAAGTGAAACAAACACCTTTTAGCGCCAAGTGAAACAAACACCTTTTAGCGCCAAGTGAAACAAACACCTTTTAGCGCCAAGTGAAACAAACACCTTTTAGCGCCAAGTGAAACAAACACCTTTTAGCGCCAAGTGAAACAAACACCTTTTAGCGCCAAGTGAAACAAACACCTTTTAGCGCCAAGTGAAACAAACACCTTTTAGCGCCAAGTGAAACAAACACCTTTTAGCGCCAAGTGAAACAAACACCTTTTAGCGCCAAGTGAAACAAACACCTTTTAGCGCCAAGTGAAACAAACACCTTCTAGCGCCAAGTGGAACATTTCTTGACATCAAATCTCTGTTTCGTGCGGGATCTTTTGTGCTGTGAACTGTGTATTATGTTGGGTACTATCAGCTGAACATCAAGCTACCATGTAAGGGACCAACATTACTGGTCATTCTTAACAACTGTATGGAGAACCGGATAACTTGGTCTCTTTGGGCGAGTGCTGCCGCAAAACTAACGCGACTTCACTCAAAACCTCATAATTATCTCTTCATGTAAACAGTACACCAGAATTTCCTTTGCACACGTATTTGGAGTTATCTTAAAGCAAAATTAAAACCTGCAAACGCTTTTAAATATTTGTTGTAATTAAAGTAATGAATGAAGGTGGCAAAAACGGTCACTTTTTGTTATAACTCAAACTACTGCCAATGATTTGAGTTTGTAGGGTCTAATTAAACATTAAAATTATACCAAAAACGTATGCAAAAGATATTCTATGGTATTGTTTTCATGAAGATGTGAGTTTTTTTTTGTGAAGTGGCGGTAGTTTTGCATAACCACTCGCCTTGAGGGACCAAGTTATTTTGGTTCTCTATACAGTTGTTTAGAATAACCAGAATCATGTTGGTCCCTTAAATGGTAGACTGATATTTTGCTAATAGTACGTCGTGTTGTGATGACGGTAGAATAGACGTCCGATTAAATTAAGTACCTGAACATAATAAGGTCTTTTACAATGCGTCTGTTGCCTATTATTTAGCTAACATAATAATTGTTAATTTACCTATATTTTGCGAATTATTTTAAATTTTTGTAAATAAAACTATTGACATAATATATTTATCTTTTATTTCCAAGTAAATTACAAAAATAATAATTAGATAAACTGCAGTTTCACCACACATAAACTGGGGCCTTTTTGCCTTAGAGATGTAGGGGCCGTACCATTCAAAATAAAACAACAAAATCAACAAAACAAAACTATATTAAAAATAAACTGAATAAATTAAATAAATTAGTAAATATTTACAAACTACTGTCGACTAGTAAAGAAAATACTGAATTAAATAAATGCATTAGTAAATACTACAAGTCTTGTTTGAGGCAGTATAATATTTTTCAATCACACAATCGCGTTTTAAATTTTTCACAAAGTGTGTTCGATATCAGACGAAAAGTAAAAATATGAAAATTTTTAACAAATTGCAACAAATACTACAAAACCATGGTTCCCTTAGCCTTGAATTATATTCGTCAGCCGGCTGATGGCGTCAAAATTGCTCGTCGCTAGTTACCTTTCTAGTTACCAAGAAAAGTAATAAGAAGAAATGTACAAGTTTGTTTTGAGAGTTTTCGACGGAGCGGCCGGCGGACAAATATATTAATTCGAAGCCTATATTATCACCTCTTATGGCGGTTAGAATATATCAATAAGGTACAGTCACGTTCAGAAATACCATACCCCTCTTGTTTACGAACCCGCCATTCCGGTTTTGTTTTCTTTGGTTTAGGTACTATATCAACTTTTTTTTTCAACCGTGTCGTATTAGCGCAAACGCTGTGTCGAGCGGTCTGTACGCGCGGGCGGCCGCAATTCGTCAAAATACAAGAGCAGCGCTATGTGATGCGCCGCTAACACGGCACGGACAGTACAACTCGTACGAACACCACGACATCTTGCCATATTACAGCTACTTAGGCACGATGCGCCCTTTAAATTCGGACAGGTTATAACGTAGCCCGCTCAAGGCAGCGTTGGGCCTTAGTTTCCATCCATTAAAACTGCGTTATGAAGCCGAGAACTAGAAATTTGATAATATACCTAATCATCTTTGTCATATAACCTAAATTGTCGATCAGTTGCGATAAGTCCGTAGCGTGCAGCTATATCGCTATCACCGGTGGTGTTCTCGCTGCGGCTGTTGGTGCGGCAGTTTGGAGCGCGACCAGCGTTGCTGACTCTCCTCCAAGGCTTCGCTCAGGCGAGACACTCGGTCGAGAAGCTCGCCGGACGGGGAAACGGCACGCTGTAAAATATTTAACCTGTGATTATTGGAGATGGCAACATTGTATCTAGGGCGGAAGGGAAAGATTAATATACAGGGTGTAAGGAAAAGTACTGCGTCCTTTTGAAGGAATGAACCAGCTTATAAGACTGAAATATGAAAAAAAAAATTAGACATCCCATACAAATGTAGCAGCCGACCAAGTCTGGATGAATGTGAAGTCAATTTTTTTTTTCATATATGTATTAATCTATGTTACTTGAGGACAAATGCTACTAGCTAAAATAAGGGACATGAAAATCGGCAGTAAAAAAACTACTTACGTAATTTATGGCGATACTTATCTCTAATGCCTCTCGCATTGAGCCGAATTTATATGAGTAAGTATACTGCTGCAATCAAAATTCCCTGTCTACAGTAATTCGCAATTTGTATATTTGTCAAATGAGGTACTTTTAAACCAATTCAGAATCTACCATTGTAATGACGTCACTATTATTGTAACCAACGGCGTCTAAATATACACTTTCAAAATGTTTTTTATTTTATTCTAAATATGCCCTTTTTGGATCACATTTAATAAGATTTTTTTTTTTTTTTTTTTTTGAGAATTAATGAGAATAATTTATATATTAGGACAATTGTTTCAAATACAGGTGTTTCGCATTGTATTTGTGCATCACTACCCATGCAAGTACCGAATTCTAATATATACGCAACGCACCGGAACGGGTATCCTGGAGGGGCTGGTGTAGCCGTCGCATCGCGCGGGTCGTTGCACACACGCCTCGCGCGCCGAGCTTGCCGTGTTGCGCTGCATATACTACACACATGCACGATAAGGAATTAAGGATAAAAGGACGAGGGCAGTCTAGCTCAGAGAAAGGATGAGGAGTTTGGAAATGCTATCTTAGGTGGGCTCATCATGTCCAGCTTGAGGTGGGAAGCAGCTGGGCAGAATTTGGGAAGTTACATCATATTTTGGAGTCACCCTTGCCACAATGTCTCAAGACAAAGTATTCGATGAATGCGTTCTACAAGTCATTACCTACAAATCCGAGACGTACAACTGGCCCACCAGCTATGGAAAAGTCTTTAAACGGGATCTCGAAAAAATTTATGAAGTCTGGAATAAGATTATCCGCCAGAAGACAGAAGTTAAAGACATAGTATGTAAAGTGTAGCAAGCTCAAGTGGCAGTGAGCTGGTCACATCTGATCTGATGTGATCGTAGATAAAGTCACCGTCACCATGCCAGCGATTCCATGGTCGGCAGATACACAGCCAAAGTCGAAATCTCTACGTTCCTATCAACTGAATAAGAACCTACCTTGTAGTGAGCGACGCGGTCATTGCAGACTCTGTTGCACAAGAGTTGACGCGGCAACGCGGGGATGTGCGAGCAGGTCTGAGCGCTCGAAACACGCACGCGCGATGTGCATGCCTACAATACATCAGTAAATTAATTGAATATCAAATTTTAAAACGCTTCCCGTGTTAGGTATACAAATATTGAAAATTTGCAATTTTTTCCAAAATAACCTGCCCGCGCTTGAAAAGTTTGCTGGTTTCCAATAATAAATAAATTGCGTAGGCATATCTACTATTTTTGCAGGTTCTGCAAACTTAATTCTCATATAATGAAACAGTGAATTTGTAGATTCGCTTTGAGAAGACCGATTATCAAGGGCTGCGCAGTATACATTCAGTGTAACGAAGGCTTTAATTATATTCGTCCGCCGCGTCACAAATATAAAATAAACTGTTAACAACTAATTATTTATATCCGCGGTTTGCGGGTGTCAGGAAACAAGTCGCGCTTTAATGTTTTAGGATGGTGTTTAAATTCATATGAGCACATAATGTAAACCTTTTTTATTTTATCCTTTCTCACCTGTGTGGCACCGTCATCTCGGCCTGCGCTTGTGTTCTGGCTTGTGCCTGATCCGGTATCCGTCTCCTCATTCGTGTCTTTTTTCGCTCTGTTAGTTCTTATTGATACACATTTAGGATGACCCAATCTGACGCCTGCAATTGAAAGTTATATAGAGAATTATAAATGGAAAGGCGTTGTACAGTCAAGCACAGACACCGGACTTTTTGCTAGATTTCAATACTGGAATAACCTTTTTTAGAAAACTTGCAATATTTTCTACCGCGGGCAGGATTTGAACCTGCGAAGTGGCGCTACACTAGTGGCGACGCCTCTTCCATCTGGCCTACCGCGGCTCATCTTTTGGCCCGCGAACGTTACAATTGTACGTCGTGGAACTGAATTTTACCCTTTCGGAGCGTAATGACCAAGGTGCCGAAATGACCAAAGTTACAAAATGACCAAAGTTGCGAAATGACCAAATTTATAGTTGCGAAATGACTAAGGTTACAAAATGACCAAAGTTACGAAATGACCAAAGTTGCACAATGCCCAAAGTTGCGAAATGACCAAAGTTGCAAAATGCCCAAAGTTGCAAAATGACAAAGCCCTTGGGATTGGAAGCCTGAAAAAGTTTGCAAAAGTTTTTGTTGTGATTCTTCTTCTTTATTTGAGAACTAGCCGCCCGCCCAGCGGTTTCACCCGCTGCTACAACCCATTTACCCGCGGGAATGAGACGTTTTCCCACGGTAAAAAGAAGTTTCGTTGACACAAAACTAACAGCCTATTTTTGTTGTATAAATACGTCAGGTCTGTGTGCCTGTGCGCGAAATCTGTTTTTCTATTGCCTAGTGGTTTCACCTGCTGCTACCCGTTTTCCCGTGGGAAAAGGCATTTACACGCGGTAAAAAGAAGCCTACATTACTCAGAGATGTTGCTTTCTAATGATAAAAGTATTTTTTAAAACGTCTCATTTTCTCATGGGAAAAGACGTCTTCCCGCGGTATAAAGAAGCCTATTGAACGAGCTTATCATGCTGAACAACTTTCGCTAAGGCGCCACGTTCGTATCTCGCATCTAGTTGGGCTGTTAAAGATACCTGAAGGTTTACCTGAGGTACTCCAGAACCTCGACTTTCAGATGCCTACAGGAAGGGCTTATCACGCTGAACAACAACTATGACTTGGTTATTTTAGCACCTTGGTCATTTTGGCACTTTGGTCATTTTGGCACCTTAGTCATTTTGGCACCTTGGTCTTTTTGGCACCTTGGTCATTTTGGCACCTTGGTCATTTTGGCACCTTGGTCATTTTGGCACCTTGGTCATTTTGGCACCTTGGTCATTACGCTCCGAAAGGAATTTTACCTATAGTAATCTCTGATTTGACGTCCTTCGACCAGGTCTGCCGCTTATTGCGCCCGACCGGCACAACCTCATCACTGTCGTCAGTAAGGCTGCGACTGGGATCTGCAGGTCTCTTGGCCGCGCACTTGGAGCACCCGACTCCGTCAAAAGGCGGCGTGCTGTAGCTTGTGAAATAATCGCAAGATTGCTGAAAAATAGAAGATTCATTACGTTCAATTTCAGTTACAGCCGTTTAAGTTATGTCTATCTCGCAGAGGGTGCAGATGTTATTAAATGAGGCATGTGTTTCTGACTCCTACACCTGACACTTCCTGTGGCCGTCCTAAGGCACGATTGATAAAATCCTGAATTCACACTAATGAAACATACTATGGCTCGTCATTATTTGTAGACTACTTTGTGACTATCTTATACGACTTCCTTAAAATTATATAGTATTGTTTTGACTATGATGAATTAATTATTGTATTGTGTAAAATTGTAATGAAATATTTGCATACTGACATAGTTGGTAAGGCACATTGAAACTTTAGTGCTAAACTTAAGATCTTAAAAACCCTATACATGTGTTTAAAGCAAATAAATATTGATTGATTGATTGAAAAGCAACATCAAAAAAAGTTAGAGAAATGTTTAATAAGAACCTGATAATCAACCAAATCTTGTGTCAAGTCCTGCTGGTCTTCCGAAACCGTGAACTCCTGTGTGGTTTCCTGCGATTGCCGCGGGAAGATGTTTGTTTGCGAGGGTCGCGGGAAGCCGCTGGTGGGTGGAGGTTGCGGACGGCTGTCTTCGTGAACATCAGCCATACGGCCTTGTAGAGTTTTCTGCAGCATCGATATGAGCGATTGCTGTGCTTTAATCTTCAAGCTTTGTTCCCTGCGCAAAGAAACAACACTTTGTCAGAAGAATCCGAAAATGCCTCTTTTGCAATACATGAAGAAGTGATTTTTTGTGTCAGTTGCCGGCGGATTTTCTTTCCATTCAACGGGCAGAGCATGTGAATTTTTTCTATTGTTTTTGATATCTATTGCGGGTTGTTAAGGTTCAATTTTAAGTGGGAATATTCTTCCTATCGCCTTATAAAGGTTTAACTGTCTCCTTCGACTTTCGGAGTATGTAGTGTAAGGTGGTCAAATTTTGCAGCGGATGCAGATGGCACTTCTAGATCAAGCAGTCAGATGTAATAACGAGTGGTGTAACTGATAAGGTGTCATGCTGTATACCTGGATCTGATGTAAATGAATGTTATGTAAATGAATGTTAGGTACAGGTTTACTATTACTTGCATTGCAAGTTTACAAAAAAATTATGAATCTAATTATATACGTCCGCTGGCGGCTGCAACTTTCCTGTATACTTCTCACCGCCAGAGGGCGGTTAAATATAAGCGCCAGCGCTGCGTGACGCGGGTCGCCCAGCATGCGTCCCTCTTGTATTTAGCGGAATCTTACCCGCGCGCGCCGGCCCGCTGCTGGCACTAAGGCCATCATCTTACGCAGGTACTTACGCCAGTAGTATTATACGTACGTTAGTACTATTATATATTCTGTGCTTACGCGTTGGTGTGTTGCATGCGCTGTATCCAATTGCGCACGGTGGTCACAGCGCGACGCGACTCCGCGCAGAGCTGCGCGCCGCGCGAGTGAGCTCGCTCCAGCTGCACCTCCAATGCTGCTACTGCGTCTACTTTCTCCCTGTTCATAATGTCAATCATTATAAAGTTATCGCATTGTTGGACAGCCGGTATGAGAAGCTTTGCCTCATGGTGTCAGATCGGGAATCCCACAACTGGATTTCGCAAGATATCGTAATTTGAAAGACTATATTTCAGCTTTTCTTGACTAAGTTAGTTTCATAAGTGTCTTTGAAGAACTGTAGCACTGCTAAAAATAAGAAATTGAAAAAAAAAATAGCGCTCGCCAGGACTTGAACTCGGGATTCTGGGGCACCGTTTTTGCTTTGCCAACCTGAACTAACGGCGCCTCGACTGACACTTCCAAATTTTCAATCTCTTGGTAATCGTTTCGAAGCGACGCACAAGCGGCATCTAGTGTAAAGTTATTGTAACGGATACTCATCATCATCATCATCATCATCATCATCATTGGCCTCACACGTCTGTGACAGACGATTTACTCAGTGTCTGAGGCAAGACTTTTCATGGCTGTATAAGCCGATACGGGAGCGGCATAATTTTCCGCACGCTCTACAAGTGAAGGTGGAATTTGAGACTGGCACATGCATGTTTAGATCACGTTTTTGCCTTTTGTTAGCGAGACCAGAAAACCAGGCATTATCGTGTGTTTTACGCCCATCAAACCCTATCCTCAGCAAGCTTCTCCCGGATACTAATGCCATAGTAAGGTTTTTTGATTTCTTATGCACTGTGAGTGCGAAATAAACCATAGTGCACCTGTAGCACTGGTCCACGCTCCTGCAGTGCATGCGAGCTCGCGCCAACTCAGCCTCGACGGAGTGCACGCGCTGTTCCGACGCTCCGAGCTGTTGCCGCCACAGCGCCACCTGCTGCGTCAGGTACGACACCTCGCTTCTCACTTTACAGTTCTGGAAGAAGATAGGCAGATGAACTTCAACTGCCACACCAGACCACGGCTGGACATGGGCCTCCCGCAATTGATGGCCGTGCCACGCGTTACTGGCATTAAAATACACAGCAATGAGGTAAATAAATAGTACACCTTATTTCAACTTCAACTTCAACAGCCACTAAAGTCCACTGCTGGACATGGGCCTCCCGCAATTGATGGCCGTGCCACGCGTTACTGGCATTAAAATACACAGCGATGAGGTAAATAAAAAGTACAGCTTATTTCAACTTAAACTTCAACAGCCACTATAGTCCACTGCTGGACATGGGCCTCCCGCAATTGATGGCCGTGCCACGCGTTACTGGCATTAAAATACACAGCAATGAGGTAAATAAATAGTGCAGCTTATTTCAACTTCAACTTCAACAGCCACTAAAGTCCACTGCTGGACATGGGCCTCCCGCAATTGGGGGGTATTTGCCATACTCACCACGCTTGGCAGGCGAATTGGCGATCGCAGTGCAAGGTATTGTATTCACAGGGAACACTGCTGCTCATTCCCTGGATTGATCCCTTAGTCGCCTTTTACGAATTAGCACTAGCCACGGGTAGAAATGGAGTGATGCTATTCTAAGCTGGCACCACTAGGCAATGGGTGGCATGGCAGTTGAACGCCATAACCCAATCGGAACCCAACATAACTTTGCCTATGCTGCGCGTTCTTCCTAAATGCCGTCGACTAAGGAATACATCTTCATTCTCAAGATATCCAGCAGGTAAGAGTAATTAAAATAAATTGCATGTGCCGTGTGATGCCGGCTTAGAAAAGCATTACCCCATTTCTTTACCGCGGATATTGTAAGAGGCGACTAAGGGACTCAGAGTTTTTATGTGTTAATTTCAATTTTAGGCGAAAGGCTGACAACCTGTCACTATACTTAGTGATACAAATTATTTCTGACCTGTCGATGCCGACCGTGTTTTACGGCTGTTAACGCTTTGCCTACCCCGCACGGGATAAAGGCGTGATATGTGTGTCCATTAAATTAAAAGATGTGTGTAACAAACCTCTTTGATAATATCATCGGCTTTCTCAAGTTCCTCGGATATCACCTTGTTTTTGCGTTGTAACTCTTCATTGCGAGCACGGAGACGACAAACCTCTGTCTTTACTTCTCCCGCTTCCTCTGAAAACAGAGTCACTATACACTTTAAATAACAATTTTATTTTAAAAAGTTCTGAGTTTGTTCGATAGATGTCTTTTTAAATTGTGCGGCGGCGTTATAAACTTCTAGTTTGTAGTCAAATTGCTAATTGTGTGAACTGTTTTATCGTGTTTTCTAAACTAAAGTGGAGTTGAACATTGTTGCGAATGCTTTCACAAAATCAAATGAGGAATTTACTCAATTGGTGGCCATATTGGCATGTTTTTAATCTAAGTATAATAATGACCTCATATCAGATTAATACAGAAGATAATTCATTAATGATGAACACAGATAAAAACAACGATTGTATAAGGCTGCCCACACACAAATTGGTCAGCCTAAACCCAGAACGGTTTAAAAAAAAAACATTAAGTCTTTATTAAATTTTTTACCTGTCGCCTGCGTCAATTGCGTCTTGACGCATCCGTTTTCGTTCTGTAGCTCACCAATTCGCTTCTTAGCTGCCTCCAGCTCGCTTCGAAGGCCTCGTATCTGAAAAATCGAACATCATAATTACAACTAACTTTATTTGTACTTAAAAATCAGTACTAAGCTTTTCACTTCCTACCTAGAACTACGACAAATTCTACATACATACACACACCACGCCTATAATCCCTTGCGGGGTAGGCAGAGCGTAAACAACCGCAAAAAACGGACATTAACGCCACGTCTGACAAATATTTGAGGGTAATTCCAAAAATTGTGTATCGCCACAGTGACAGGTTGTAAGCCCATCGCCTAAAATAGCAATACACACCCTCGAGGCCCTTAGTTGCCTCTTACGACTCCCACGGGAAAGAAATGGGGTGATGCTACTCTAAGCCGGCATCACACGGCATTCGTCAAATTCTATGTTAGGCATTTTCTTGTAAACTCTTCATAAAATGATCTGGCCAGTGGAAAAATATTCTTTGAATCATAGCGGCACATTATTGGTAGACTTACGCAAGCGCACTTTATTTACTTATTTTAAACCTTATTGCACATAGGTAGTACAAAAGGCGGGCCTAATGCCACGCGGCATTCTCTACCGGCCAACTAGAGGGTAACTGAGAGAAAAAGACAAGGGTGCACTTGGGTGTGAAATCATCATAATGATGGAAAATTAAAAATTAAAGTAAGCACAGATGGTGGTGGCGTAAAGTTACATGCCGTGTGATTAACCTGGCCAGCCCCGAGGCAGTGCCTTTGTTTTTATTTTTGATCCCGCCCACGCCGGTTTTTTATTACGACAATACAAAATTGTCATAAAAAAAAGAAATGTATGTTACACAAATTGCTTTTTTTTACAATGACGGATCATGACGTCAATAAGTGAATAAAGTATTTTCATTTTCACTTTATTGCAAAAGTGAAATTTAAACATGATTTTCTCCTTGACTTTCTATGGGCTCACTACTTACCTCACAACCAAGTTTCTCGTTTTCCCTCCTGAGGCTGTTTATACTGTCATCCTTCAGTTGTATAGTGCATTCCAGTTGATTCATCTGCTCGTGTTGCTCGCTAATCTTGCACTTTGGAAAGCAGGACACAGGATAAACAAAAAAATTACAAGATTTACGAAAATAATTATTGTTAAAAAACAAAATTTTGGTCGTCTCTACAGAAGACGCTGGAGGTAGCTGCAAATGGATTTTTATGTAAGTACGTACATAGTCAACAAGCATACCTAATAAATTAAAAAAATAATAACACGACTGCTTTCTGAGATAAAGCCTAGCCTATGACACTCGGGATAATGTAACGATTCTTCCGATACAATTCCCATTCGAAACTGTTCAGTAATTAACGAGATTCAGTCCTTTAAAGAATCGCACATACAAACATAAGACATACATACATAAACTCTAAAAACATTACACTCCTTTTTTGGTTGGGAAGTCGTTAACTAAGTACATATATTATTTGACTACAATCAAAATATACAAAGGAGCAGTAGTTTAACTTCATTCTAACGCCTGGTTTGCGCACTCACGCATACACACGCCCAACCGACCGTGTACTACATAGAATCTCGTGCCACCGCGTGTTTTATTTTACTATCGGAAAACCGGGAAAATTAATGCCGAGAAACCTAACTATTTATTAAATGAATAATTTCAGGCATTGTTTTCTTACTGTAACTTAGCATTATGGTATCTAAGTGGGTGGGACATCACTTAAATTCGAGCTCGCAAAACGAATTTCTTGACATCCCTGCTACTAAAGGGAGCTTCAGGCGGAAAGGTGCTCGAGTTAAACTACTGCTCCCTAATATATTGTACTACAACATCTACAATACTCACTTCTAGTTCTTGGTTCAATTCCTTCAAACTATTGTTTTCTTGCTTGAGTGTCGACGTATCAATGCTTTCCTCCTGCAAAAAAAATTAAAGTGATAATGATAAAGGGCGGGGCAGACCGGCTCCGTATGCGTTCCGTATCCAGCTCTCGTCCGTAGTCACGCACGAACTGATGACGTTGTAATGTATGGGATTGTATGAGATACGGCACACCGCTTGCGTTGCGTATCCGTTCCGTGCTGCACGCAAGCGGTGTGCCGTATCTCATACAGTCGAGAGCTGGATACGGAGCCGGTGTGCCCCGCCCTTTAGATGATAAGTAGGTATAGCAGTCAAGAACTTTTTTTAAATACCTCCAACAAAGGAACTTAACTAAAGTTGCTGTTCTTCACTTATGTGTGGAATATCGTGTTTGTTAAGCATGATAAAATGAAGCTTGTTAAAACATGTATTAGTTCAGCAGCACGTGCAGTTAGGCTCGAATTATATCTGTCCGCTGGTAGCCCGCAGCCTGCAAATGCAAATAATATAATGCACACATTTTATGGTAACTTTGCGACGAAGCAACCGAACCAACGCGACTGCCAGCGGCCAAATATAAATCGAGCCTAAAACTGTTAAGCACCAAATTATTTAAAACACTTTCCGTGTAAGGTATACAATTTATAAAAACTTGAAAAATTTGCTGCCTTGGGCATTATTTTAAACCGCGACGACTAGTGATAGATGCGCGGGTTCAAATGCTGCCCGCAGTAGAAATTTTTCCAAGAATGTTAAATTACAAAAAATACTCCATGTTTCCACACTATTGTTCAGTAATTTGTGAAACAGGTAGTAAATACCTGCAGCACTTCTCTGAGTTGATGAAGCTGCAGCATAATGTCGTTGATATCCTCCCCCACGTCGCCAGCGACTGACTGCTCCCACATACCCTACGCAATTACAACACAGACAAGTTTCTAAATAGTTTATTTTCACAACCAAAACGCAAAAAACAGAAAACATGCTTCGACATATCAAAAGCGCTAGACAATAGAATATTTTTAAATACATTAAGTAATAAATAAGATGGTTTTCACAAAAAAATCCGTATCGTACCGAATCATTGTTGGAATTATTCAAAAAGTTCAAGATCTCCAATTTTAAATTCTCTACTTCCGCAGCAACATCCTGAAACGAGAAAGAGCATCTGGAACATTAAAAAGAATGTACAATAATCCTGGTTAAAGGCTTGAACTTATTTAAAACACATTACTTTTACAAAAGTAAATAGGCAGAGTCCGCGCCACAAAAGGAATCGCGCAGATGCTTTGTGGTGCTTTCGTCCAAATCTGACATTACATGGACGGAATCACATTACGTATACAATCTCTAAGTCACTCGATCGAGTTTGTGGTAATGAAAAAGTGATAAACATTGTGATGAAAAAAACTCCGTTATACTTCTGTTGGGGCGCTGACTCTAGATTTGAATTTCTTACTTGGCACGTTTTGAGGGACCATTTCTGTGTGTTGACGACGTTCTCAAGTCGACCAATTCGGTCAGCCTTGTCTTTTTCCATCAATCGAACATCCAGGCATGATTTCCTGAGCTTTTCTATAAGCTCTTCTTGTTTCACGGTCTGTGGGTGGACAGTATTAATAATGTATGAAATATAATTGTTTCACAGATAATATCATTACTATTTAATTTCAAAAGCAGTAAAAACTTACCTCATAAAAACATTCCCGATAGAGTTCTTCAATGATTGACAAGTTGTTCTGTAGGGTTACCACCATGTTTTTCTGGTTTTCTACTTCCTAAAATAACGCGTCAATATTTTAACAACAAAGGTTCTTCGATATTGTAAATGAAAAACAATAACCACTGTATATTAAAATGACAAAACAAGTTACGTAATCTTACTTGCCGTTTCCTTGACAGATTGTCCAACTTTAGTTAATCATTTCAACAGAAACACGGCGTAGGTATATTTATATAGATAATTCAAGACTTAGGTCAGTAGGTAGATCTTACTGTGTTTGCTTCCGTGTTGCAGCAAGGGTTAGTAAATGTTGAGCAGCATGCATCTGACTTGCTGCTTCGAGCCTGGCAACAGCTGTCTTGAGTCTTCATTGTGACTCCCTTCAGCTTACATAACTGAAAACACAATAAGGATATCTTAATTATTCATTACTTGTTGGGTGGTGTGTTGTCGTAAGAGGCGACTAAGGGTTTCGAGGGTGTGTATTGCAATTTTAGGCGATGGGCTGACAACCTGTCACTATAGTGATACACAATTAAATAAAATAAATAAATGACCCTCAAATGTTTGTCAGACGTGGCGTGAGTGACCGTTTTTTCGGTCTTTTCCGCTCTGCCTACCCGGCAACGGATATAGGCGTGGTATATGTATGTAATATGTACAAAATTTATTTTTATTAGATTGGATCATGGAAAGCTTCTACAAACAGAGTGAGGTAGCAGAGATTTTGTGTTATCTAGATATTGTAGAAGACTTAAGGCAAAGGAGTGTATCTGAAATCTGCACCTCTAGTCTGAGTCTTTGCCCTCCAAAACACAAATAAGTACTTATAGATACAGTAGAGGGGAAAATAATAAAAGATCGTATTTATGAAAAATCTGTAATTCTGCCTGCAGGATGCCAGATGACGCTGCTTAACATGATACCGCAAATAAAAATTATGGAGGAGATTCTCAAGGTCCAAAGTTGCTGAAAGTATCAGATGAAGATACGACCTCCAAGCAATGGGAGAAATACTATAAATAACAAAACTTACCTCTTGCCGTGTGATGCCGGCTTAGAATAGCATCACCCTATTTCTTACCCATGGATGTCGTAAGAGGCGACTAAGGGATTTGAGGGTTATGTGTATTGCATGCAGTTTTAGGCGATGGGCTGACAACCTGTCACTATAGTCAAACACAGTTATCTGATTGACCCTCAAACTTTTGTCAGACATGGTGTTAATATTCGTTTTACGGCCTTTAACGCTCTGCCTTCCCTGTAAGGGATATAGGCGTGATTTATGTATGTATGTACCTCTTGCTGACAAGATTCAAGTTCGCGACGTTGCTGCGTGGCTCGTAACGTCAGCAAAGCGATGCGCTGCTCCGCGCAGGTCAGACTCTCAGCCTGGACTTTTACCGTCTCCTCTTTATTCTTTAACTGAAACACAAAACGAGTTAAGTGCTCCATATAATATTAATGTCTCTATCAGAATAAGAGATAAGGCCAAAGTAAAACCTTTTTGATTGAGAGGGTTCTTCATTCGTTGATGCATCACCTAATCAGGGGCTGCTGTGGCCTACTAGAAACATTTAAAACAGATATGAGGACACAAGTCGGCAGCTGCAAAGATAATCTGTTCCAGGGCGGCTATACCAGCAGCCAATAACAATAACATACTTATTATTGTTAACGGCAACAATAATAAGTTCCCAATGCAATGGAACTTCTCAAATCACAGGGTGGTTTGTATGCTTAACGACCTCATGAAAGTCACTGCAATCGCCATAGTCACTAGCAAGAAAGAGGAGTATTTTTCCACCCAAAGGTTGCCTGGTAGAGACAGACAGACAGAAACACTTTATTGCTCACATTAATAATCATAACATATACAAGAACAAAAACAAACAACACAATATAAGCAAAGGCGGCCTTATCGCTTTGTAGAGCTTGCTACCATAGCAAGAAAGCCGCCTAGTTGTACTATTTTTCATTCTTTTTTATTTATTTGTAAATTACTTTATGCAATAAAGAATTATATTGTTATTTTTGATTTATACGTTTTTGTATCTCTCTGTCTAATTCCAAGCTAAACTCCCGCAGTGGAAGCGATTTACACAGGTAAATTTCTAGTAAAATACCAGGAGTTCAACTGAAGGTAGACAATGGCCGCGTTACGCAGCGCTAAATAGCATACGCTGCACAATATAGCAGCGCATACTATGAATTAAACGTGAACCTAAATCTATTTAACTTAATTAACTAAGTTGAGTGAAATTGGCAAATGATGTGTTCTGACCTTTACATAACTCAAGTCGGTAGTAAATACCGTCTGCCGATCTGGCGTTACGTCACACGTATTAGCACTAGATTATAAGTAAGTACCTCCAAATTATATCACCCCACGAATTCCGCAATTCGTACTAAGGAGTCACAATGATATGGTACAACAAATATGACTAAAGGGAACACACCATTAACACGAATAAACAGTTTTATCACTTACAGTCACGTGCCGGCGCAAATGCATAAATACCCAACGGAGAAAGGAAGTTCAGGGAATGGATCAAATAGGAATTCCGTTGGTACTTACAGGGCTGGGTGGAAAAGATATCGACACCCAGCATTCCACTACAGCCTTGGCGCGTTATTCACGTCAAACCACTCACAGCTTCTGTTCGTATTCCACTTTGATATTAGTCATTACGCGTGACCCAACCCGAATTTGGGCCGTACAAACGCGGGCCAAAATGGCCACCTGATGCCTATTCAACGCGACGCTCACGTGGAAGACGTCGAGACATCCAACAATCACTAAGCCTGGTATTCTAGTATAACCCAGGAGAACCGCAATAATACGATGCATCAACACGCGCGATCTCAAATTGAATCGTCCATTACACGCGGCATCACAAAACTCGTGGCGGGAAATCCGCACAAACACGATACTCGACGTCCGAACGGTTTTCGAGTGACTGAGTGCGGTGCAGAAATCACCGCCTGGCGCCTACAGGCGGCCCGCGCGCACGCCGCCACCCGCGAGCGAGAAAGGGACAACATATGCCCAGAGCGATGCGTGCGGGCGAGCATCGCGGCGTATTCACAGACCGTCACCAATACCTAACCTACCCCAGCATAGCAACGCTAAATTAAACATTCACCCGCCCTAGGCCGAATCCCTTAGGCCTATTCACTACTGGGGAGACGAGATAGCGTAAGAACTGAATCCCCTACCTGAACTGTCGCGACTCGAGGAGTGCCATCACTACCTGGGAACAAGTTGAGAATGCGCCCTCTGCGCCATCGCAGTGGCGGCAGGTTGGCATCCTTAACCAGAACGAGATCTCCGATGCGAGGGGGTTCAGTTCTGTCCGTCCACTTAAGGCGTTGCTGCAGAATGTGCAAATACTCAAGCGACCATCGCTTCCAAAAATTCTGAGACATTTGCTGCAGCAACTCATAACGCGTCAAACGATTGCTACTGACCTCTGTGTAGGGGTATTCTGGCAAGGCGTTAAGTGGTCGGCCAATTAAGAAATGCCCTGGTGTCAGGGCCTCCAGATCATTCGGATCTGAGCTAAGCGGACACAAAGGACGTGAATTGAGAACGGCCTCAATTTTACAAAACACGGTCGCTAGCTCCTCAAAGGTTAATATCGTTAAACCTATAACGCGCATCAAATGCGTCTTAGCGGACTTTACAACCGCTTCAAATATACCACCCCAGTGGGGGCATCCTGGTGGATCGAACACCCAGTTAATGCCCTGACGGGAGAGGCTCGTGCCGATAGCTTCCTCGTTTTCCGATAAAAACGTTATAATTTCTTTCATACATCGATCAGCGCCCTTAAAGTTGGTACCACAGTCTGACCTGATCAGCGCTGGTCGCCCTCTTCGCGACACAAATCTATCTAAAGCTGCTAAGAAAGCCTCCGTAGTGAGGTCGGCCACGAGTTCCAAGTGGACGGCCTTGGTTGCTAGGCACACAAACACGCACAAATACGCCTTGATTGACTTCGCGTTGCGAAGGCGTGATGCCTTTACCATAAAAGGCCCCGCAAAGTCCGTTCCCACACCCGCAAACGTCCAGGCTTCCGTCACCCGGTCCGGTGGGAGGTCTCCCATCTGAGGTTGCATTGTGGCTGCCTTCAACCGATAGCAAGGCAAGCACCGAAACACAATGCTCCGTACCGTACGTCGTCCAGACAAGATCCAAAACTCGCGCTGCAGAATAGCCAAAAGTGCATTGCAGCCCGCATGCGAGTTTTTCTGGTGACGATCCCTAACTATAAGTTCTACCAAAGGTCCCTTCTTTGGGAGTAACAGCGGATGCCGTGCTGAAAAGGGCAGGTTAGCGTTCCGAAGTCTACCTCCAACCCGGAGCATTCCATGCTCGTCCACGAACGGGTTGAGGCGCACAAGACCTCCCTTCAGCTTTCCACGGCCATCCCTGAGCAGCCTGGCCTCTTCCTCAAAATGTTCCGCCTGGACGACCCTAACCAATAAACTTAGAGCCGCATTCCGCTCCGCAGGCGAGAGGACAGGTGCCAAGTTCCGTTCTGCTTGAGGTTTTCTACAGTTGTTCACGAACCGTTTGATCCAACCTGTCACCTCTAGAAGTTTGTCGAGGGAGCTGTATCGTTCCAGCAAGAAAGCCGCACTAGGCTTAGGTACGATCTGCCCTACGTTCACTCGCAAACCTCGATCAGGTGGCCCAAGCGGCGACCCGCACTCATTGTATGGCCATCTCTCAGGTGACTCAGTCAGCCACTGAGGTCCCCACCACAGTGAGTGACCTACCAAATCAGGGGCCCTACATCCCCGTGAGGCGCAGTCCGCTGGGTTCTGTTCTCCCGGTACGTGTCTCCATACCAACGGAGTTTCCGATCCTTTAATCTGTGACACCCGATTTGCCACGAAAACCTCAAGAGTATGTACCGACGTCTGTAACCAGCACAGAACTATCCTACTGTCGGTCCATGCGTACACCGTTTCATCCAAAGTGATGGTACCGCGTAGATTACTAGCGACATGATGTAGCAAGCGCGTGAGAAGCGCTGCTCCCGCCAATTCCAACTTTGGAATGGTCCATCTTGTCCTAACCGGAGCCACCTTACTCTTGGCCATAACTAGACGCACGTCTACAGTTCCCGTTGAACTGACTGTCCGCAAATAGACAGCTGCCGCGTACCCTCGCTCCGAGGCATCACAAAACCCATGTAGGGTAGCCTTACATCCCACCGATGGGAGCAACTTGCGAGGTATGGCGATGCGTACGATCCCTGGTAAGGTGGTCACAAACTTGGTCCAATCATTCAACAGCTCTCCGGAGAGCTGGTCGTCCCAACCCAAGTTTGTTATCCACAACCTTTGCAAGAAGCACTTCGCCATGAACGTCACCGGTGCGATCCACCCGTTAGGATCGAAAGTTCTGGCGATCGTCGATAATACCGAACGCTTCGTCCAAGTCTTCTGCAAAAGGTCTGGCTCGATCTGATACGTAAAGACATCATGCGTTGGCCTATATTGCACCCCTAGGATGCTCAACGTATTTGGATTGTCCGGGTTCTCGAAAAGGTGCGGGTCCTGCTGGAACTCACCTGGCAACCCGGCCAGGAGCTCTGGACAGCTGGACAGCCATTTCCGCAACTCATAACCTCCTGATTCCATGATCGCGATCAGCTCGTCTCGTAGTAGCAGTGCTTGTTGCACGCTATCTGCACCCGTGCAGATGTCATCCACGTAGACGTCGCGATCCAGTACTGCTGCGGCTCGAGGGAATCTTACCCTTTCCTGTGCGGCCAACTCTCGCAGCGTGCGTACTGCCAAAAACGGACTTGGCTTCAGACCATACGTTACCGTGTTAAGCTCATAAGTGACCATCGGCTCGTCAGGGCTCTCACGCCACAAAATCAGCTGGTACCGACGGTCATCTGGGTGTATAATTGTTTGGCGAAACATCATTTTGACGTCTGCTACGAACGCTACTTGGTGCAACCGAAAATCTGTGAGGATGTCCACAATGTCCCGGTTCAACTTGGGACCCGCGTGCAGACACTGGTTCACAGACACACCATTCGATGTAGGAGCAGAACCGTCAAACACTACCCGTATCTTCGCCTCCGGTGACTTCAAAACAGCCAGGTGTGGTATATAGTAATGCTCGACACACCTCCAATCTATGCTGGACACCGACATGTGGCCTAACTCTAGGTACTCCCTCATGAATTCGATATACTTCTGCCGAAGTGCTGCATCTCGCTTCATCTTTCTCTCCATAGCCAGTAGTCTCCGTTCCGCGATCTGTCGCGAACTACCTAAGGAGGGGCGGTTTGGGAGAAATGGCAGCCTGGTAACAAACCTACCTGACGAACTTCGTGCAGTGTTGTACTGATAGAACAGCTCGCACTCGTCATCCTCTGGCTTCCGTCTATCCGCTGTGGGTGGCTCCTCAGACTCCCAAAACCTCTGCAGCACCTCCGACAACACACTACCATAGAGAACCGTATCGCCCTCTGGTAGGTCCTGAGGTCTCCAAACTGGGCCAAAAATAACATACCCCCCTGTGGTATCAACGGCCACTAAACCAGTTTGCTGAAGTACCCGTTTTCTGCCACACCAGAATCTCCCGAGGACGTCTGACCCGAGGAGAACGTCCACCGTACCAGGAGTATCAAATTCAGGATCAGCTAACTCTAAGCCTGTGGTTAACCCTCGTACCGTTGACGGTAACCGAACCTGAGGAAGTTTCCCTACCACTTCATCCAGCACCACTGCTGAGGCATGATAGCTGACCCCTGTACCTGTATTACCTAATGTGAACTCGAAGTTCACCTGACCCCGAACGTCAGGCACATCTACACCTCCAATACCTACAGCCCCATCCGTTGTGGGCCTTATATTTAAGCGTAGCCTACTCACCAGCTTACTAGACACAATACAACCCTGAGCCCCTGTATCTAACAAGGCTCTTACCTGTATGCTGCGGCCACCGTATCCCCATACCCAAATCATTGCCGTAGGCAACAATACCGTAATTGGCCGGGGGGCCGAAGCTGGCGTGTAGGCGGCGATTACCTAGCAGGAATCTAAGCGCGGAGTGTCCGCGTCCTGCGGGGGGGTCCCCTCTCTCCGTACACCTTCGAGTGGGTCCCACTCCTGCTGATAGGGACCTCTGGTCCTGTACGCCATGGCTGGCAGCCTATAGTAACCCTGCGGCAGGCGCGCGTACCGTGGATGCGCCTGTAGCCGCGGGTGCTCAGCCAAGGGGAGAGGCATGCGTGGGTCATGAGACCTCACCATGTTGTTCAGTCCCGCCGAGTACTGCATGTACTGGCCCTGGTATTGGCACCCGCCCGTAGCATCACGTACTTGTGATGGGTGCCCCTGACCTTGGACCTGTGACCACCTACCCTGTCCCGGCACCTGCTGCCGAGGTGGTGACTGTCTCGCGCGTGGTGAAGGGGGCATCACCTGCTGATGTCCCTGGCCTCGTCCCTGAAACCCTGGTGGAAGAGGACTCCTCCTTGGAGGGGGTGGGGAGCGTTGCTCCCGTCTAGGTAGGGCAGACTCCGTCCGCTGACCCACGTCAGCTCTGCCTCCGTAATCTCCGCTGCGGTTCATGCATAGGAGCTGATGGTGGGCACCCTGGCAGTACCTGCAGTTGGTGCTTGATGGACACTCTCGCACCTGATGCGGCCCCATACACCTAAAGCACCAACGCCGTTGCTGCACCACACCACGACGTTTCTGCACCCGCTGTGCAGCGAACTCCTCACACGCAGTCACCTGATGCCCCGCCTCTCTGCAGTAGGCACACCTCGATTCCAAATTAGCGACATTGTATCGCCTGGGTGGCCTACTCTTACCGTCTCGCGCCTGTGCACCCGGCCGTTCCGGGCGGCGAGCGGCCGCAGACTCCGCGTGAGGCGACTCTCCAAATTGGGCTTCTACCCGCCTGCACTCGGCCTCGAGGAAGGACTTGAGCTCCTCGAAGGTCGGGAGGTAATCAGATGTCTTACCTCCGTGTGACTGTTCAAAACGAGCGGCCATGTCGCTCGGCAGGCGGCGCAACAACGTGTGGACCAGGATATAATCATAGCCTGACACCGGCATCCCCTGTCTCTCAAGAGCGTTCACTGCAACGCAGACAGGGTTGAGGACCTTGGCCCTGAGGTCCGTCCCTCGTGTGATGGTCGGCACGGTGAGCCACTGTTCCAGGAGTTGGTCAATCATGAGACGTTTGTTGCTGTATCTCTCGATCAGCAAACCGCGAGCCGTCTCGTAACTTGCATCATCGACTGGTAGATGCTTTACCAGCTCATGGGGCTCACCTTGCAGCTTGGCCATCAATTGTGCCATTTTATATGCCGGCTGCAAGTCAGTGCGGTTATGAATCACACTGTCAAACAGATCCTGGAATCGGGTCCAATCCGTGTAGTCCCCGTGGAAGACCGGAATCGCCACAGCCGGCAGGGGCACTTGCACCCCCGGTCCCCGCGGACCATGGAGTGGGTCCGGCTCCCCAGCTCTACGCCTGGTGATCACAGCAGCCGCCTGCTGGATCTCCTGCCCTATCTCCAGGCACTGGGTCACATTCGCCCGGACCGTAAGTTTGACCTCCTCATCAGGCGTCCCATCAAATAACTCCTCGCATCCAGTGAGGCAATCCAACACCTCCGCGACCCGTTCGTCAATCCGTTGCGCACAAGCGATGAGTGCGTCCTCTCGGTCCCCGCGACCGACCATCGCCTGCTTAGTCGCGAACCACATTAGGTGCGCTCTAATTTTCGCCTGAAGCTGTCTAATTGTGGGAGCCATGGTACCAACCCAAAGTAACACCGAACCTTACAATAAAAAACAATAATAGACAATCGGCCCTGATCCTACCGTTAGGATATCCGCACAGGGTAAACACAACGATAATAACAAGCAATTCACTAATTGATTGGCCCTGATCCTACCGATAGGATATTCTACACAGGGCACACACTACAATCACAATAAATATATTTTTTTTTTATGTAGGTAGATTAAAAATCTTATACTAAAATAATCTTAAATCTAGTGGTTTTCTGAACCACGCTCTGCTACCAAAAATTGTCTAATTCCAAGCTAAACTCCCGCAGTGGAAGCGATTTACACAGGTAAATTTCTAGTAAAATACCAGGAGTTCAACTGAAGGTAGACAATGGCCGCGTTACGCAGCGCTAAATAGCATACGCTGCACAATATAGCAGCGCATACTATGAATTAAACGTGAACCTAAATCTATTTAACTTAATTAACTAAGTTGAGTGAAATTGGCAAATGATGTGTTCTGACCTTTACATAACTCAAGTCGGTAGTAAATACCGTCTGCCGATCTGGCGTTACGTCACACGTATTAGCACTAGATTATAAGTAAGTACCTCCAAATTATATCACCCCACGAATTCCGCAATTCGTACTAAGGAGTCACAATGATATGGTACAACAAATATGACTAAAGGGAACACACCATTAACACGAATAAACAGTTTTATCACTTACAGTCACGTGCCGGCGCAAATGCATAAATACCCAACGGAGAAAGGAAGTTCAGGGAATGGATCAAATAGGAATTCCGTTGGTACTTACAGGGCTGGGTGGAAAAGATATCGACACCCAGCATTCCACTACAGCCTTGGCGCGTTATTCACGTCAAACCACTCACAGCTTCTGTTCGTATTCCACTTTGATATTAGTCATTACGCGTGACCCAACCCGAATTTGGGCCGTACAAACGCGGGCCAAAATGGCCACCTGATGCCTATTCAACGCGACGCTCACGTGGAAGACGTCGAGACATCCAACAATCACTAAGCCTGGTATTCTAGTATAACCCAGGAGAACCGCAATAATACGATGCATCAACACGCGCGATCTCAAATTGAATCGTCCATTACACGCGGCATCACAAAACTCGTGGCGGGAAATCCGCACAAACACGATACTCGACGTCCGAACGGTTTTCGAGTGACTGAGTGCGGTGCAGAAATCACCGCCTGGCGCCTACAGGCGGCCCGCGCGCACGCCGCCACCCGCGAGCGAGAAAGGGACAACATATGCCCAGAGCGATGCGTGCGGGCGAGCATCGCGGCGTATTCACAGACCGTCACCAATACCTAACCTACCCCAGCATAGCAACGCTAAATTAAACACTCTCCGAAGAGGAAAAAAACTTTTGAACACAGGCCAAAGCCAAGTATTATTATTATTACCGAGAAGAAGCTGGTGGTTCGAGGGTGTGTATTGCAATTTTAGGCGATGGGCTGACAACCTGTCACTATAGTGATACACAGTTATCTGATTGACCCTCAACTTTTGTCAGACGTGGTTTAAATGACCGTTTTATTACGGCCGTTTATGCTCTGCCTACCCTGCAAGGGATTATAGGCGTGATATATGTATGTATTTATTTATTTACGATTTATTGTACACATGAACATTAAAGAGAAAAACACATAAAGAATACAGACACAACAGGCACTGCTTATCTCTAATAAGAAATTTCTTACAGCAGACCTAGTGAAGAGTAATGGTATTATACGATATGCGGATAAGACGTGCACAGAATATATATCTAAATTTCAATCTAAAATATATAACAAAGGAAGGTATAATAAATATATTTATAAACATACATATACATACTACGGATTAATTTGAGAGTGAAAGATAATGTTCTTTAACTCGTTTTTTAAAGATAGCGATGTATGTATGTATGTAAGAAGCTGGTGATACTCACGCATAGCTGTGTGGCGTGTAGTTTGGTCTGCAGATACCGCGCCCGCCTGGCGTTGCACGCGACGCCTGCACTATTCCAGCTGCCTGTCACGCTGCACAAACTCTCCGCACCACTCAGGTTTGTTCCTGCATCCTGTTATGAGGAAAAATACACTGTGATATTATTATTAATTCCTAAGAACAATAAGTGGCTGAAAGTACTTTGAAAGTGTTTCTACATACATACACACACATACACATATCACGCCTATAATCCCTTGCGGGGTAGGCAGAGCGTAAACAGCCGCAAAAAACGGACATTTATGCCACGTCTGACAAATATTTGAGGGCCATTCGGAAAATTGTGTCGCCATAGTGACAGGTTGTCAGCCTATCGCCTAAAATTGCAATACACACCCTCGAGTCCCTTTGTCGCCTCTTACGACTCCCGCGGGAAAGAAATGGGGTGATGCTATTCTAAGCCGGCATCACACGGCACTGTGTTTCTAACAGTTTCTTAATCATCTAATATTTTGATTCTATTTTAATGTCCATAATCTGCGAAAAAATGCTTAAAATATAAAGGATCGGATTATATTTTTACGCGGCGGACATCAGCCAGATTGATCGTCGCAAGTTTTTAAAATGATGCATTGTATAGGTATATTTTTATGCAAATTTGCGGCAGAGCAACCTGACCGCCCCCGGCGGCGGTCGACGGACAAATATAATTCGAGTCTAAGAACATATTGAGAACATTGAAAATGTATGTATGCGAAAGTATGAAACAGCTCTGAAAACTATGTTTGTACCTGATAGGTACTTTACTGTATTTTGAAAAATAAGTTTTTTAGATATCGGTGAAGTAGATTAGAAAATTAACCGCATCCAACCTAATAACGCGATAGAGATCAGCTTTTCATTTTTTTAATATTTCTTTATTTTTGTATTTGTATAATTCATAATATTTTAAGCGTCAATTTAAAGTTTAAAGGCTTATTCCAAATCAATAAAAACATCAAACGAAGCCGGTCAATAACCTGAACAAACAATATTATCCATGCATTAAATCACGCCACTTACTTTAGTCAAATCGCTCGTGTCCGACTCGGCACACATTAAAAGGCCGTTGAACATCATATCCTTAGCTTCCAAAATCATCTAATTCAACTTACTTACAATGCCACAAACGAGAATATTACTCATAAAACGAACTGACACGCGAAAATTACTCGTAAAATGTGAACATAATAATTGCATGTACGTAAATAAGCGTGTGTTTACTAGTTACGTCGCGCGGGAAACACTGCCGTCTGCGCGGGCGCAAGGAGCCAAGCCACTGCACTGTTGCAGTCAAAACGCGGGCTATTTCCGACGCAGGCGCCGTCGTCGGGGGACCGAAATAGACATTTTGGGAGGAAGTGTTCGCCCCACTTCGTGGCTTATTCTTGTAGCCCTAACCTGTACCGGTGTACAAAGGGTGACGGATAATTTGGTATCGAATTTACTACCTTCACATTTTTACCTGAGTCTCTGATATCTACGTTAGATTAGTAGATTACTCCGTATCTGACGCTACGTAAACACCCTTAGAAGTTCGAATGGTCGCTGAACGTTACACTTTCCATATTTCTCATTACAAGTACCTTCAACCTGAAGAAGACTCAACGACCAAGATGTCAAATATGAAGCAGCTGCAAACGCCTTAGGTACGTTGTTATGCTATTCATAGATGAATAAATGTCCTGGACGATTCACTCATCACCATTTAGCCCCAAACTAAGCAAAGCTTGTACTATGGGAACTACATAGCTGATATTGATACATATTTACCTTTTTTTTATACCTATATAAGGTCCTATTTAATTCAGTGCATATATTTTGGGTTGAGTTCTACTCGTGAAACTGAGTAACTTTCCTTAGTAACATTTACACAGAATATATAATAGTACTACTTTTATTCAAAATATTGAAAATGAAATTGGACCTCCCATACAAACTGAAATATTTTGTGCACCTTTTTGTATGGGAGGTCCAATTTTCTTTTTCATATTTCGATAAAATCCTACTAAGAAAAGTTGTTAAGTTTCACAAGACGAACTCACCCTACAAATATTTGCACTGAATTTAATAGGACCTTATATACATATTATACATAGAAACACCCGGATTAAACACAAATATCTGAAAATGACTTAACAAATATTTGTGTCTTGTGGGGATTGAACCCACGACCATTGGCGTAGAAGGCAGGGGTACTATCCGCTACGCCATCGGCCCAGTCATCAGTCAAATTAACTGCTAAATAATGTGTAAAATGGCGCACCATGTAGCACGTTCATTAGCGCGGAGATCAGAGAGCGCGGTTTCCGACTTGTGCGCAGGTTTCGTCACAGCGCGTCGTTAGCGCTCTGACACACTCGCGCGCAAACAAAACAATACCATGTGCTTGCGCGTATTGGGTCTTAATGTGGAGCAGGTGTTTTTCAAAAATACGCAAGTGTATTTTGATATACTAAACTGTTTTAAACTTTCGCGGTCACACATAACGACTCAAAACACTAACAAGCAAAATAAATAAAATAAAAAACACGACTGCTATCTGAGATAAAGCCTAGCCTATGACACTCGGGATAATCTAAGGATTCTTCCGATTCTGCTCAGTGATTATTGAGTTTCAGTTCTTGAAAGAATCGCACATACATAACTACATACATGAACTCTAAAAATATTACACTCCTTTTTTGGTTGGGCAGTCATGTAAAAACAGAGTTCCATCATGATCATGGCCCATTGCATCTGGGCCGAAATATCGGACAATTCAAGAAAATCGAGCATCGCGGTATGAACCTCGTTGTTAGTGTTTTGAGTCATTACGATTAGTACTGGCGTCATTACTATGTACTTATTAGCAACGTAGTTATATGACGCAGTAAAATGGCTAAATCAGAAATTTGACCAAAGCCGGAATATGGCAAGATCGTGATTTTATACTGCCATCGGTCAAATTCTCAGGATTTTGGTCGATTTCCTAAAGTTGTTTAGGATGATGGAAAAACGAGGTTCAGACGATACTTTTTCCCAAAGTTAAAATGTCGTTATGATATATTTTGAACTTGGTTTTAACTACTGAAAATTGTTTTTATTTGCAACAATCACTAAAAGACAAAAAGTTTTTTGTTTGAATCTTTGTAAAGTTATTTTATCATTTATTTGCTTTGTGACGTTCTTTTTTTAAGTAAACACAAAAATAAGTCTGACGACTTTAATTGAAAAATGTATCTATAGTACCTCGATTTGCAATCTTCTTTAACAACTTTAGAAACTCGGAAAATATCCTGAGAATTCATCATTTAAGCAAATTTTGGAAGAAGACGATAGATCAGAGTTACTTACTGTTTTACAAGGAGACTGCAACTGTACATCTTTACGAGGTTCCGTTTGAGCCTGGTTCGATTGAGCTGTGCAGACAACCGCCATCGTCTGGCGTGGTGAAGAAGTCTTCTGGGGGGAAGACGCCATCTGAGCAGGTGTCGACTGCTGGCCACCGCAGACACTGCAGCGCATTGTCACCACTTTTATCGCAGCACCAGATCCTGGCACGCACGTAGAGGTAGCTGGACTAGGCAATACTTCTGTTGAGCCTAAAGCCTGGCACAGCCTCATGTTGGGCGAATTCGTATCTTTTTGTTGAGAAGAGCCTGTCTGAAAACATTTTACGTACTTGAGGTAAGTAAAGTGGTGAGCAGGGTCATTAGAATTAATTAAATGCAGTAGATTCGTTACCTTACCGATTCGAATCGCCTTGTACAGGGTTTACTGAAAAACATAAATGTTTATTATGTTACCACCGACAAAATATTTACATACATACATACATAAATCACGCCTATATCCCTTACGGGGTAGGCAGAGCATTAACAGCCGTGAAACGGATATTAACACCACGTCTGACAAAAGTTTGAGGGTCAATCAGATAACTGTGTATCACTATAGTGACAGGTTGTCAGCCCGTCGCCTAAAATTGCAATACACACCCT
The DNA here is from genome assembly GCA_027580185.1 of Tuta absoluta. Classification (NCBI taxonomy): domain Eukaryota; kingdom Metazoa; phylum Arthropoda; class Insecta; order Lepidoptera; family Gelechiidae; genus Tuta; species Tuta absoluta. Next base: position 949,166 of record JAQAHW010000020.1, read on the forward strand.
CGAGTCCCTTAGTCGCCTCTTACGACACCCATGGGTAAGAAATGGGGTGATGCTATTCTAAGCCGGCATCACACGACAAAATATTTACCTAATTATATTTCACTGTTTAGTGGTAGTGCGATTACGTTGTGCAAAGGTTCCTTGTTCGCTTCTCGGTAGAGCACTCGCGAAGCTGGTATTTATCCCTCAGGAACGATCTGTCTACTTTCCCAATCGGTCTACTTCCCGATCGGTCTACTTTCCCGATCGGTCTACTTTCCTGATTAGTCTACTTTTGCAATCGGTCTACTTCCCGTTCGGTCTACTTTCCCGATTAGTCTACTTTCCCGACTTTTCCAGTCGGTCTGCTCAATCAAAGTAAAAATTACTCGCCAGGCTTGGTGTTAGTTGTTATCTGAATACACAGTAAATTCTGCTGCTCATCCTCTGTCAACGGGGCTTTTCACGGGAAAATATGTGGTGCCAGGAATTCTAAGCAACGAGCACACGAAAAATTATGTAACTCCGTAACTCCTTACTGTCTTTTGTAAAATCTGGCTGGTCACAATGCTGGCCACTCAGAAAAAGATTAGATTAGTTTAAATTAAAATAGTTCTCCACTTCAGTGTTACTGTCAGCAACGGACAGTGTCAATTGCCACATTTATCAATTTTACTTTTAACAAATAATTATTAGAAACGCAAATTAGATAAGGTCACGTGATGCATGCGTCTCCTGTCATCTCCATACTATTTTCATACGCACGCACGCAACATGCGTTTGGTGTGAGATGGCCTTATAGGTACCATTCATTTCGTTGACTTGAACCCATTTAAACTATGCAATTTTAAGGCCATTGCACACCGGATGCGTGCGTGCGTCTCATCCCTTCATCCCCGTGGACCACCCTTGTCCACCTGCTATAGGTGGACCACGGGCAGGTTTTTTTCCCCGTGGTTCACTTTATTCCAACACTTCGAGCTATCAAATCCCTTTGTTCCCAGTTGTCACTAAATGTAGATCTCATCAAGCCCTAAAACTTTTCCAAAGAAACTAATGATCTAGTATGCATAGTTTCCAAGAAAAACGAGTTTAAAGTTTGACAGCTGTCATCCGAAATGTAGATCTTGTCAAGACCTACAACTTCCTCAAAGAGAGTGGTACTGAACCTTAGAGGGATAGTGATAAAAGTCAATTGACTCATCAGGAAAATGGACGCTCTGTGAAAGTAGACCGATTGGAAAAGTAGACGCATTGGGAAATAGACGGTTTGGGAAAACAAGTTGACTGTTTGGTAAAGTAGACGCTTCGTGAAAGTAGACCGATTGGGAAAGTAGACAGATCGTTCCTGAGGGGTATTTATCACTTTTTGAGTTAGTTCTCAGTCTGGTTAGGAAATTGCAGGCTAAACCACCTGATTATCCGAAAATAAGGATGGTTCCGTGCTTAAGCCGTCGATCCCGGTTGCTGTCTATGATAATTTAAACGGTAGTTGTTCCATAACCATGTCAGAGGCCTAGCCGTAGTAGGCGTTTGAAAAAGCTCTGAAACCAGGGTTCAAACGGGTCGTTGGACGACGTAGTGCCCCGCACGAAAAAGAAAGAAGAAGAAGTATCAAAGGGGACCACCAACCATCGGCACTTCATTTCCACATTGAAGTACAGTTCTTGAACATCTCCCCTGGCGACACCTGCCGGGCCTGGTGTGAATTGTACACAAAGCTGCTTCGAAGGTGCACTGGAAATAATCAGAATCACATTCAAAATCCAAAAACAATAAGGTTATGCCAATGCCAACGGTAACATTCGTAAAAATCAGGATCACATTTGAAAACAGGAAAAATTAAGATATACCACAAACACATCACGCTTTTATCCCTTGTGGGGTAGGCAGAGCGTTAACGGCTGTAAAAATACGGTCGCTATCGCCACGTTCGACAAAAAATATAGCTGTTTTGGAAAAAGCGTTGCCAGCCCGTTTCCTTAAATTGTAAAACACGTGAAACCCTTGAATCCCTTACTCGCCTCTTACGACACCCGTGGGAAAGAAATCGGGTGATGCTATTCTAAGCCGGCATCACACGGCAAATAAGATTTACTAACGATATCCATTCTTTGCCAATCAACGTCCTCACTTCTTAAGCCAAACAGGATCAATTTTAGGTTAGGAATGTTATAATTTTTATGCCAACCTTGTCGGAGAGGCCGATTCAGCGGCCGATAACGTAGAACGATTAGACTCCCTATCCGTTATTGGTGTAGATGTCTTCTCCGTTATATTTTTCAAAGTGTTTATCCGTCGACGAGCCTCCGCAGTCGATTCTCGCGACCCCGAAAAAGGACTTCGAGAGCGAGACCGAGGGTGGGCGCTTTTAGAATCTCGTGGTGAGCTTGGACAAGATAAACTGGGAATTGATCGAAGAATTCTGAATGTTTGTGAATTTAGTATTTTGGACTTCCACTGGGGGCTTGTCTTGTAGGTAGAATCTATTGATATTTGTAAAGGTGAAGTTTTTCTCGCATCGTCTAAGAACGTTTGAAGAGAACAGTTCTTCCTAAACGGTGAACATGTTTTATCAATCTTCCGAGAAACGTTCCCACAAGACTTGGTATAGTCTGTCTGATGCGTTTTATTTGCATTCGTTTGTCGAATATTTGGTTTAAATTGGATTCTGCTAAAACAGTTGACATATTGAGTGGGTGTGGCGGGATGTGCTATATGGGGTGAGTTGTTTTCGGCTAGTGGGTTTTCTTCACGTTGCTGATCGTTGCCAGCATCAGGCAGCACGGAATGCGCCGGCTGCTGCACGGTGTCATTGCTCGGATGAATGGCTCCAAGGCGAACTCTTCTGTACAGGTAGTCAATCTCCACATCATCAAAGGATTCCGAAGATATAAGTAAAGGCGAGGAGCATGTCTGGAACAACCAAAAATATACAGGGAGTTACAAAAAGGGTGTAACAAGCCAAAAGAAGGTACTCATGAAAGTGAACAACTTTCCCATGAAACATAGGTAGAAATATTATAAACATTTGGAGCTATGGTAAGGTGGACCAAGCAGAAGTTATGTGCTCCAAATAAAGGTCATTAGGTATGAAACGAAAAATTAAATTAAATTATAAATATTATAAATACCAATAATAATACCTAGGTACAAGGAATAAAGCTTACACGCTCTATGATGGACACGTCTGGAGATGGAGCAACCTCTACTGGGACCCCTCCCGAAGCATTCGGGGTTGACGTCAATACCGGAGCTGCCTGCGCAGAAAAACCACATTAGGAAAAAACATTTAGATTATACTTTCAACTAATGAGAGCATTGGTCCAAACACTTATAAACCAAATTAAAAGAAAAAGGGTTACCTGTTTCTTCCCCTTTAGTTTACATTTAAACATTTTTCTAATAAGCATTTTGTTAAGAAAAATAATAACCAAAAATAAAAATAAATTTTTATATTTGCTACTTACTGACAAATTTCACATAAAATTGAGGGATGAGGTTTCAGTTTCACAACCAACTGGAGTTTGCATTGCACTTGTAGTGTAGGTATTGAAAAAAGTTGTAAATACTTATCTTAAACCAAAGTATTGCGTAAGGGCACTAAACAGTAATAATGAAACAGACAGTTATGTTATTTTTTTTTATTAATCGTACACGACCTGATGATTCCACATCCTAGCCAGGGCAAATAACATCTAAAACAAAATATTTAAAATAATAGTTAATTAATTGAAACTAATTTAAAAATAACTCGTCTACTAATAATATCTACCATCAAAATAACTTGTTTAAAAATATATCATTAAATGCTTTTGAAAACTTAAGGCTGGTGAAACTGACAGCATTACTTTCTTTCACAGAAGTGTTCTTGAGCAAACTTAAGTGACGTTGAGCCATCAATTTTAAGGTTCTCACAGATATTAGTCGGCTTTAAAGCAGAGTGATTCATCTCCAGAGCCATCGAACCTGGGACTCTCGGAGTCGTGCCGCAGCTGCGTGGGGATGTTGTGGTCTTCTCTGTCTCTGTCCCGTGTGAGCTGCGACAGAGTGGAGTGCAGACGTCGTGGCTGCGTTCGCTCTACTGCTCCATAGGACCCGGAGGACCTGTGCTTGTCGCCGTAGTCAACTGACTTCGAGTCCGCACTTTCTCCTTCTTTCAGCTGGAACAGAATAAGCACAGGTTTTTGTTCATAGTTTCATACATAGGTACACTGAAGTACCTATCTATGGCACTAGGGCATCCACCGTTCTTTAGACAAAGCTACAGATTCGCAGGTAGTGTAACTTACCCAAGGAGGTTTTTGGCTGTCTTGGCATACTCGTTTTGTGAAATGAACCAAACACAGTGTTGTTTAAAGTCTTTGAGTTTGAGTTCGAAGCAATTCGGGCCGTGGCGCAGGGTATCTCAATCACCGTGGTTCTTAATTACCCGTGACCCATGATCTGGCCGCTTTTCCAAGTGGCGGTAGAGCCAACATCCAGAAGACTATTCCTCGGTGGCGTCTCCGAAACGGTCGCTCGGGAAATACGCCTGGATATTTCCCTACCTATGTTGATACATACCTTAGCTTTAGCCTGCTTGAGCTGGCGCCTCATCTCGCGTATGATGTCGTCCTTGAAAGCGGTGCGCGTGGCTGAAGCACGGCATTGCTCATCCAGCGCAGCACACACTCGACGCAGCGCGTGCAGCTCCTCGCTTAGCGCCACGTTCACTTTGCGCAGCGAGCGCACTTGCTCCCCGGAGCCCTACAACAGATTGCTTTAGAAACATCATCCACATATAAGTATCATGGGAACGGATGAGCCTTCCATAATTACAGTAAGAAGTTCCCCCAGCAGCACATTCTGTTTGTTCTTAAACAGCATAATGAGGGATAGGTATCATCCACAAAGGATTCCAGGAGAGGGCGATCAATCGCCCAATTATATTTCACTTGAATAAAAAATTGTTTGACGAACCTTAAGGTTATTCTCCATCTTTCTCAGCCTGTCCTGTAACTTGGCAGACTCGTCCTTGAGCAAGCCTCCGTAGCTCTCGCCGTCCAGCTTAGCGCCACACTACGAGCCCGCAAAGCAAACTTTGTATGCCTTTAGTATTCGAAATTTTGCAGCTATACGGTGAACGGTCTATAGAAGATATATGAGAGCCTTGGCCGGTTTCATAGTATAACTGAATGCTTGGGCAGTAGGATCGAATGTCTTCTTCTAAAGTATTTTATCAGCTATTATGTAAAGTATAAATAAAAATAAATAAACAAATAAACAGGAGAGGTCACTATGCACTATAATACCTTCCTAGTTTCTTACTATCGTGACAATGCTGAATGTCTTTGTATAAAGATAAGATTAAGTAATATAGAGCCTAAGTGTTTGGACCAATGACTATTTCGTAAGACTAAGTACTAAGAGCTCGAAATATGTCCGCCCGCCCGCCATAGTTTTCCGATTTCGATAGCCGGGTTTGCCGGCCATTTTATTTAAACTTTCGCTGAGCGTCTTGACCGCTAGCGGGAGGCGGGTGAATATAATTCGAGCTTTAGAATAAAATAAAGTAGGTAAAATTTTACTGATAGGTAATTACCTCATCTTGATTGTAGCTCATGCCAACCATTACCTCTGCGTCTTTTTTAGGGCAATCTCTAAAACAATAGTTAAATCCCCATTACATTAAGTAAGCACCTAATTAAACCACACGCTTAAATCATTGTTTCCCTATGTACTTATTCATTCTTAACTACGTTTGACTGGCGGATCGGTCTACGCAGAGTTGCCCCTAAATAAAATCCTATACCCTATGTTATGAAACTACAGGCTACAAGTCTGCAAGTGAAATTCTTAGTACTTAGAGCCAGCACCCCTTGATACAAGGACTAAATCGCAGGTGAGGGTCGGATTACTAGAACTATGGGATATGAACTTGCTGGGCCGGTTGCTGGGTTATGTAATTATGTAACAATTGCAACTAACGAGGCTTACCTACTATCTTCGACAAAAATTTACGAAAGTTATTCGATTTTATTATAATTTAAATTAATGTTAATTGAAACAGGTAAATCAGTAAATAAATAAACTTACACGATTCTTGGGTTAGCTAGTTCGCTTCTCATGTTCAGTATAGTTTGTTCGTACTTCTGTACATCTTTATTTAATCTTCGGATCTCTCTACAACATAAAACATTCAGTTAATACCTGCTACCATCTACTATTTACTCTCGATAGAAATGAGTAGGTACCACCTACCACTATCCTTCCGTGCCCTATGATTTTAAACTTCAGGCTATAAGTCTACAGGGGAAACTCTTAGTATATTGCGTAGCCGGTTAATATTCCTGCTATCAAAATGGCTAACCGTCTTCGCAATGAACATCGAATTTCACATGTTAAATTGTAGCCTATAGTTTGATAATTCGGGCACTGGTATTATTATAATCAATGTAGACCGATGACCTAAAATGCTTCTTTTAATTTTGCCTTCCATCCACAAATTTTGGCACAAGTGTAGGATGCTCTCTATAGATTCTAATTCCCAACCGTTTTTTGGGTGTGTGTAAAAAAGAAAGTATTACATGTTGAGTTAGTGAATCTCGTGTGTCGACATATTATTATTCAAATGTGAGAAATAGTTTCGGGTCAGAAAAATAACAGGAAAGAATTAGATTAGTATTGAGGCCAAAACTTGGTTGCATATGAGAAATGCAGTTTCTCTGAAATTCAGTTGACCCTAACTACTAATATTTGAACCTCCTGAAGCGGATACTCTAAATGTACGAGTACTTTAAGGTTTATTTTGCAATCAATCACAGTTCAATAATATTTTCAAAAATTAAAATTATTTATAAAATTATTCCGTCGGCCGGGGAATGATCCCGGGACCTGTGGCTTACCATCCCGCCGCTGCACCACTAAGCTACCGACGTCTCGACCCAACACTTCCAAATTTTTAACCTTCTGATACTCATCTTAAAGTGACATACAAGCGACATCTAGTGTAAAGCGGTAGGACGGTACTCCACAAGTCCCGGGTTCAATCCCCGGTCAACGCTTCCATATTTTTCTTCGTTTACATAATTATTTACTTAACTGGTCGGTTGATTTTGTGGCATCTTTTGGCTTACCGTGCCGTGCGATGCCGGCTCAGAATAGCACCACCCCATTTCTTTCCCGCGGGTGTCGTAAGAAGCGACTAAGGGACTCGAGGGTTTCATGTGTATTGCAATTTTAGGCGATGGGCTGGTAACCTGTGACTATAGAGATACCTACACGATTTCAAATTTCAATATTCAAATTTTATTATTAAACGAACAAGTATCACTCATGATGTGGGTTTACACGACTTACTTGTTGTATAGTTGGTAGAGAGTTTTGTCGACCACCGTGAAGAAGGTCAAGAAGGGAAACGTAGAGGGATAAAACACTCTACGAACTATACAACAAGTAAGTCGTGTAAACCCACATCAATATTTAAACATTTGTCATACGTGGCGATAGCGACCGTATTTTTGCGGCCATTAACTCTCTGCCTACCCCGCAAGGAATAAAGGCGTGTGTGTGTAAGTAAATATGTATCTTATAGCTTACCTTTCCTTGGCAAGGTTCTCCCTGAGAAGGGTGTCGTCGACGCTGGGACGTTTCTTCTATGCAATGAAAAAATAAATATTTCTTAGACCAGAGCTCACTCATAATAAGTTCACTACCCGCCGTCTATAAGTGGCTAGTAGTCGGGTAATTAAATACAGTGCAAATATTTATATGGTTACTTCTACTCGTGCTACTGGACATTTTGGTATGGGAGGTCCAATTTCTATGATATTTCTATGATACTTCTTGGGGAACGTTTCATATATCATTCATTGGGCAAGTTGTTAAGATTCACGAGTAGAGCTCACCCTAAAAATATTTGCACTGAATTTGATAGGATCTTTCCTATTTATTTATTTGATTTGAGGGTTTTGGAGCCCGTAATTTTTGCGAATGTCACATAAATACAATCGTGACAACATAATCGCATGAAAGCGGATATTGACGTCTAGTCTAGTCTGGAAGCTGGTGGTAACTAGGATCCTGTCTCTCGCTTCTGCAAGAGCTTCTTCAGTTAGATCTACGAGTTTTTGAAGAAGTCAATAACTGCTGAATAAAAAGTCAAATAAACCCGAAACGAAAATATATTTCAAAAATAAACTTTTGTATAAAATCAAAAAGTAAACCACGTCTTATGATTTTTGGTCTTGGTCCGGCTGGTGGTGCGCCTCAGTTCGTTCACACCTTTCCCTCCGTTCACAGCATTCCCTGTTTTCCCAGCGGTCCCTGCTGCAAATCCAGCCATTGCGGTGCGATGTGTGTCACCCTGCTCCATTTTTTTCTGCCGCCTGTTTTATAAAAAACATCACACAGTTTGAGCTTTGACACATCCTGGTTCAAATTTCAGCGTACTCAAATATCAACAGTAGTATTTTACATAAAGAACGATTGCAGTAGTTTGAAACCTATATTTTTAGAAACTGCGTCTATATGGACTACTGGGAATCATCTGCGAGGAATCATCGGTCTCATGAGTGTCTTACAACAACTCGTGTGTGAGTTTCGTCCTCTAAGATGGTACATTCTTAGAATTGCATAAAACCCACTAAACAATCTTCCACATCTGATGTGCCACGGCAAAAGAATTAGATGTGATGCAGCGACTATAGGTTTAAGATTGGTTCAAGACAAGACACTTCCTGAGTAATATTCTACAGCAAAATCTAGAATTTACCAATGCGTCGGCCCGAAGATGTCCGATTCGGTGACCTCGAAGAAGTGTATGCCCTCTAGCGTGCAGTAGTCGAATTCTCGCAGCCGCCGCAACACCTCCACGAGACCACGGAGGTCGGACTCTTTGCGCGCGAGCCGCCTGCGCAGCGCCATCGTCTCCGTGCGGAGTTCCATCTCGATCTGGTGTTATTGAGGAGAAAAAAGGCTGAGCTTATTGCAATTGGCGCCAGATGATATTGTGCATAACTATTAGCACTAAAAATAAGATTCAGATTGACACATATTCCATCATTTCCAGTATTCCTCATACGTCTTCGGCAAGCAAACTGTTATGCTGTCACTTGGCATCTTACTTTCTACTGGTGATTTATCGTTACTCATACTCGTTCTTAGACATTGATTCCTGTCATAATTCCACTGTGGTTCTTATTTTGTTCTTAATTCTTTAGTGTTCTCTCCTTGCACAAATCTTCTATCACAGCATTCTTGCCTCATGTCTTCATACTTCTTGGTATCTCTTTCACGAATCTTCTTTCAAAGACATTCTTCCTCTCCTCTTCTAAACACTTTTAAACTTTCACTTCACTTTGATCGTCACTGAATTTTTGTACAAATTAATAAGGCGGGCATTTGCCAACTGAAAAATGGTAGGTACAAAAACTATTTCAAATTGCAAGCAACCGTTACCTAAAGCAATGGTGACAGAGGAAACCGCAGAACGTGAAAGAAGAAGCGACAAACCTCTGCGTGGCGATTCCTTTCTGCAACGATTCTCGCGGTGGCCTCATGCTCCAGCTCCTGAACAGTCCTGGCCAGCAGGGTGTTCTGTCCCACCAGGTCACCCACCCATGACTGCAACGCCTCCACTTGCAACTGCCAAAAACATTCAGAATTTATTTACGACTCAAAATACGGGGTTCTTCCCGCGATACTTGTTTTTGTTGAATTGACCGACACCGTGAGAGAGAGCATATGAGGGGAAACCGAATGGCAAAAGCCCGGTCGGATGACCTAGATATCGCTGGGCCGACGAAGCAGAAAAAGACCTTCTGCAGCTCCAGCAACCTGACTGGCGAACGACAGCTCAAGACCGAGACAGCTGGCGACTTCTCGGAGGCCAAGATCCTCATTGGGTCACTGAGCCACCGCAGTAAGTAAGTAAGTAAGTCCGATATTTCGTCGCAGTTGCATGGGCCATGATCACGGAACAACTGATGTTTTGCGGGTCGGTAGATGGAGTCTTCATATTTTTAGTATACATACATATATACACACATATCACGCCTATAATCCCTTGCGGGGTAGGCAGAGCGTAAACAGCCGCAAAAAACGGCAATTTACACCACGTCTGACAAATGTTTGAGGGTTATTTGGAATATTGTGTATCGCTATAGTGACAGGTTGTCAGCCTATCGCCTAAAATTGCAATACACACCCTCGAGTCCCTTAGTCACCTCTTACGACTCCCACGGGAAAGATATGGGGTGATGCTATTCTAAGCCGGCATCACACGGCATATTTTTAGTATACATTTCGGATTATTTCCCCGTTTCAGTATTTTGGATCATTAAGTGTGACGGCGAAAGCTTAAAACAGTTAATGTTTATTTACGGTCAATATCAACACGATTTCAGGCCACAGCCTATAACTACACTAAATCACAAGCCTCAATTATCTTTTAAGTCAGTCGTGAGAGGTCTTTCTGTAGGTAAGAAGCTGTACGTCGTTAACAATCCACCCCCAAAATGGAGACGGCTCAGAAAAGTGAAAAAAGATAACCAGGCCTTAGCCTTAGCCCTTGTAGTGGGGCATGTTGGGCTAAATAAAATCAATAATCACGTCATATAACTGCCGATGTGGCGCAGTGGTACTGCTACTGCCGACGCAAAGGCTCCGGGTTCCATTCTCGGTGGGGCACTCACAAAGTTGATATTTATCACTTTGTGAATTTGTTTCCAGTCTCGTTGAGACATTGCAGGCTGATTGCCGAAAAGAAAGATGGTTCCGTGCTACGTAGGGCTCGTTAAGCCGTCGGTCCCGGTTGCTGTCATTATCACGACGACAGCGGTTGTTACATAACCATGTTAGGGCCTACTACTAGTAGTGACACCAGGGTTCGTCGGGTCGTTGGACGACTCGATAAGAAGAGACTGCCACCACTCCTTAAGATCTTATCCCCACTTGGTATTACTCCCACCCACGTGTAAAGTTTCAAAACCACTTAGAATCAACCGTAAGTATACATATTTTCATCATAATTTTATTCTGCTCTTAGTAATGCTATAACCCTACCTGTAGTTTTTTATTGCCGCCAACTTTCTCGATGACTTGCATGCGGTCTTCATAGGCCTTCTGCACTTCATTGAGCACGGCCAGCGAACCCCCCACGAGGCAACACTTCCCCCCTCTATCGCAATTCACCAACCCTTCCATCTGCGAAGCTAAAATCAATTTTCGAATTTTGAAAACATGCAAAATTTTCAAGGGAGTTAAATCAATAAGAACACTCTTTTGGCTCGAACATGTCGGATGGATACTGCTAAAATCGTGGGAAATTTTCATCATCCATCACTATCACTCATGTAGTATTTGAATTCTTAGATCTTACGCAATGGATTTGATGCAGTGTTTTTCAATAGATAGACTGATTCAAGAGAAAGGTATGCCGGGAAAGTTTTATTCCCGCGGGAAAATGTGTGTCAGCGGGTAAAACTCGCTGGCGAGCCGAGTGATGTACATGACAGACTGTTGCTGGAAGAGCTTGTTCCTTTTAGTGCTCGTATTTTTATTTATTAACTAGCGGCCCGCCCAGCGGTTTCACCCGCTGCTAACTGATTTCCCACGGAAAACAGACTTTCTCCCGACATAAATCATACATAAAAACCTTCCTCTTGAGTCACTCTATCTTTTAAGAAAACTTCATCCAGATCCGTTAAGTGGTTTTGAAGATACATATAAACAAACAAACAGACAGGGACAGACGTGGGAAGCGACTTTACTTCAAATTCCGTTTTTTCTATCCCCCATGAGATGAAAAGGGGGTTAAAAGTTTGTATGAAAGTTCGTTGTCTTAAGTGTGATCCGTTTTAAAATTAGTAATTAAACTTATGATTTAAAATAATTAAACACGTGTTTCAGCATATTTGAAATTTTCACCCTTAATAGGGTCGAACGGGGGTTAAAAGTTTGTATGAAAGTTCGTTTTTTTAAATGAATGTGATCTGTTTCAAAATTTGAGGTTGGACTAATAACTAAAAATAATTAAACACGTGTTTCAGCATTTTTGAAATTTTAACCTTTAAATGGGTGAAAAGGGGGTTAAAAGTTTGTATAAAAGTTTTTTATCTTAAATGTGATCTGTTTCAAAATTTCTGATTAGACTCATAACTTAAAATAATTAAATACGTGTTTCAACATTTTTGAAATTTTAATCCTTAAAGGTGTCAAAAGGGGGTCAAAAGTTTACTACCAGTTGGGCTACCCGTTTTCCCATGGGAATGTGACAATTTCCTGGAGTAAATTATACTTATAAACCTTCCTCTCAAGTTACTCTATCTAATAAAAAAAACCGCATCAAAATCCGTTGGGTACTTCTAAAGATATAAGGAGACACCAAACGAAAAGCGACTTTATTTTATACTATGTAGTGATAAGTACTACTACTTACTTTAAAATCTAAATAGCAAGTTTCTGCTCCACATCGCACTAATCATCACGTGAAATGAAAATTCTGTCGTTTCATCTGTTCTAATTCTATGCTTCAAATCAATTCAATTCAACATCTGCACAATGTACCAACGAATGTCATAGTGACACGCCATTTGACTGACTTTGATTGACTGATTGTCATTATCCTTTGATAAGAGTGGTGTTTGATTCTTCTTTTTCGTGTCAAAGGTTCCAATTCGGGATGTCACTTTCTGTCAAATAGGTTTGGAGAAGAGTAGGATAGGAGATATCTTAGTCACGTCATGTCTTATAATTTGACGCCAAATACATGTTATCTGTCAAAATAAGGCGACTAAATCGACTAGCAATTGCGAAGAACCCATTGACGTTTTAAATATGACGAGGCAGAACTTGATATCTCCTATCCTTTTCAAAACCTGTCTGACAGTAAGTGACAGCACTAAGATAATTTATGTTCAGCTCTTACCTGCTGCCATAGAAGTAGTATTATAAGGTATGTACTAGTGATGTAACGAATGTCAGTTTTTGAACATTCGCGAATGCGAATGCGAATATCTGATATCGACATTCGCGAATGCGAATGCGAATGTTCAGTTTTTTGTTTCTTTTTTTATATTTTCTAAATTATCCTTAAGGGTCCGAACATTATTGTGTTTATTTCAACATCGCAATATACAAATACAATAATTACGCACAAAAACGCTTGAAAAATAATTTTCTAATAATTACAAACAAATAATTTCTTCTTTAGTCTTATATTTCCCGCGCGATATTCAAATCCCGCGCCAACTCAAGTTCTTGTTGATTTGGCGCCAAAACGAGGCGCGTTCCATTTGCATTTGTTCCGAAAATTTACAAACAAATCAGACAACAGATTTGTAGATTTGTACTACAGACTGATAGAAGTATAAGAAAGATTTTTTGTTTGGTAAAATTTTAATTTCAATATTTTTATGTTTCTTTATAAGCAGATTTATTTAGTTCATGTTTTGTTAGATGATTATTATTAAAATATCTTTATTCTATTAACCATATTTTTAAATCTAAGTTCCTTTTTTCTCGTTCCTCCCTTGCTTTCACATTCGCAAAATATTCGCACTATTTTTGCGAATGCGAATGCGAATGTCAAAAAATATGCGAATATTCGCGAATGCGAATATTCGTTACATCACTAGTATGTACCTACGCCTACGATGTACGGGAGTACTTGTAAATCCTTGCCTGCTGCAAAGACGAACAAAAAAAAATGAAATGAAAATTTAAAAAGTTTATTGAGCAGGATTCAACAGAGTTGATCGATCTTAGGTGCAGCATACATACACATATCACGCCTATTAGCCCTTGCGGGGTAGGCAGAGCGAAAACGGCCGCAAAAACGGACATTAACGCTACGTCAGACATTTCTTTGAGGGTCAATCGGAAAATTGTGTAACGCCATAGTGAGGTTGTCAGCCCAAGTCAAGTTCCTTAGTCACCTCTTACGACTCCCACGGGAAAGTAATGGAGTGATGCTATTCTAAGCCGGCATCACACGGCGACCAGCAATAGGTGCAGCATACATATAGGGATACACCGGCTACACATTCGCAGAGCGCTTGTGTTTAAATTGTTTGCTGTCTCAATCAATTAATTTCTTTATTCAATTCAATTAATATTTTGTAGGATATAGTATCGAACGTCTTTGCTTAATCAACAAATACGGACATAGTTTTCAATTCGAATTAATTCATGGTTTTGGATTATAGATTTTGTCGATTCTGCAGTAGCATGATATAACACTAATAAAGTGTTAAATTGAATTGAATGGCTATCATGCGAGAGGTTAATTAGTGAGGCCAAGTGTCGCATAAGTAGATGACATTTTGAACGGTTACTACGGGCTAGTGGCAAACTAGACCAGTCATGTAACAATTTTGCATGAGACCTCACTTTTAAATATCAAGATTTGTTTTAAAATTATAGCATTCTGCGTGGAACCGGGACTTTACGCTAGGAAATTAAGAAATATGTGGTGGTAGAACAAAAACTATTTAGTAGAACGAGAACAAAAGCTCTTTACGGGCTCTATAAAGAGCTCGAAACGTAGGAATTGTAAAATTCAAAATAAACACACCTTAAATCCGTATAAAGTTGTTTTATTGTACACATTCACATATCCCGCTTTTAATCCCTTGCGGGGTAGGCAGAGCGTAAACGTACGCACGTTAGACATATTTGAGGGTCATTCGGAAAATTATGTATCGCCATAGTGACAGGTTGTCAGCCCATCGAATAAAATTGCAATACACACCCTCAAGGTCCCTTAGTAGCCTCTTACGACTCCCACGGGAAAGAAATGGGGACATCACACGGCTACTTTTACTGTGTTTTATTGTGATGAGATGAGCAATAGTTGTGCAAACTCAAGAAAATATTAAAAACCAATGACAAAAAATTGTGGGTATTCAGAAAAAATTGTATCGCCATAGTAACTGGTTACACAAGTAACACTCGATTCCCTTACGATACCCACGGGAAAGAAATGGGGTGATGCTGTTCCAAACCGACATCACACGGCACAGCAATTTCTACTAATTCAGGTAAAGAATTGAAAAAAAAGATTTTTTGAAATTGAATTGAATTTTGAATACCTATAGCAAAGGGTTAAATAAAAACCAGTCATTTATAACAATATAAGTAGCATAATATATTTGTATATTCTTTTGGCTCGATCATTGCAGGAATACAAAAAAATTGTACAAGTTTTTGTAAGTAGTAACGATTTTGCACGTCATAATAATAAACAAATAAACATTCCTGGATGAGGCACACAGCGCCACCTAGCCCCAAACAAACAAAACTTGTACTATTGCAAAAAGTCAGCTGATAGTAATATTATTTTTGTGATGAATTTTATTAAAGGGTTATCTTAAGTATTATTAAGGTTTTAAGGGACGGTGTACTGAAAACTTTGCAGGCATGATCAGACCATGAAACTGAGCAACATTTTTCTATGGAGGCTATGTTGGTAAACGAGAAAAATCTTTCGACTTCCCATACAAAATTACCGATCAGCTGACTGATTTTCTATGGAAACTCGATAAAATACACCCTCCCTTACACTTTAAACTGTGCTTGCTAATGGAACTGAAGGTTACTTAGTTAGTTCGAAAAGCAGCCTTTATTATGTAAGGAATAAAGTATTTTTATATTGTTTGCTTATATCAATAGCTTGTCTGTTACATTCTACTCTAACCTTCCGTCTTGTCTAATGCCAGTAACGCCTTAAAATAAATGTTTCGTCAAATGCATATTTTTTTTTAATTAACAAATTAATGCCCTCTATTTTTGCGAATTTTAGTTAATTCTTATCAAATACCAAATTTTAAAACACTTCCCGTGTTAGGTATAATTTTTTTGATAAATAACAATTTTTTTCACAGCTATTTATATATTTTTTTTTTACTTTTAAAAGCATTGAACTAAATATTAAAAAAGGTTTTTTTACTTGCAAATTTTTCAAGCGCGGGCAGGAAAATATTGCAAGTTTTCAAAAAATTGTATACCTAACACGAGAAGTGTTTTTAAATTTGGTATTCAATTACAAAAGCACACAAGCAGCAATAAAAATAATCACAACACCAGTACAGGAATTATTCTATTATTTACACAATTGTCTACTTACACCTAAACCTCACCATAATAAAGTTACACAAGTGTAAAAAACATAAGAGAAAGCTTATTTAACGTTTATAAGGGATTTGAGGGTTTCAAGTGTAGTACAATTTGAGGCGACAGGTTGACAACCTGTCACTATAGTTAACCGAAGTTTCCGAAACGCTCCTCAAATATTTGGTGATAGCAACCGCATTTTTACGGCCGTTAATGCTCAGCCCCGCAAGAGATAAAGGCGTGAGATGTATACACTTGTCTTAGCTTTTTAGTGTGAAAGACCTATATTATTATAAGTAATTCATTAGCAAAATAAATATTTACAGGAAACAGTAAAGCATGAAACAAGAATGAATAGGTACTTACATACATACATACACATATCACGCCTTTAATCCCTTGCGGGATAGACAGAGCATAAACGGCCGCAAAAAACGGACATTTACGCCACGTTTGACAAATATTTGAGGGTCATTCGGAAAATTGTGTGTTGCCATAGTGACAGGTTGTCAGCCCATCGCCTAAAATTGCAATTTACACCCTCGAGTCCCTTGGTCGCCTCCTACGACTCCCGGTATTTAAATTGCCTTTTAATTAACAATTTTTGACAAGAAATTTATTTTCAGAATGGGTTAAATTCTAAATGCCACTTACTGTTAAAAATACTACCACCTACATATTCTTTCTTAATTCGCTAAAGCTAAGAGATTGCAGTACATATACAGCTACCTTAGAAACTACATTGAATAATTTCTTATAAGCAATTCTATAATAAGCTTGAGAATTTTGTACTTCAATCTCCGTTGGCGAATTTTCGATAAATTAAGTTTTCACCGAGTTGTGAATTTTTATATGACGAGGGCTCTTATTATTATTACACAAATGTCATCTTAAGAACTAACGCGACACTTGGTGCCTTAATTTAAATTAATCTCATGATATGTCTTCCTGCACTAGTTTATAAAGACGAGACGTTTCTGGAGGCGTATTTTAAATTCAGTAGAGTTTTGATTTCGCATGCGCCAGTCTGCGACAGGTTATCCCTATCGGTGGTTCTAACACTCATAACACAGGTTTTTTTGCTCAGATCGAATCACTTATACCCTTGAGAATAGGTTCTTGAATAGGTTTGACCATTTCAATAGGTAGTCAAGTATACAATGTTACGCGAGCATCGGACTTTTAAACGCCTATTTTTCCAACTCTTACCAGAAAAAATCCTTGAAAATTTTTCCCTATGCCGTAGCATAAGCATGAATTTGACAGTCAAAATTTTTAAATTGGCCAGACTGTAGACCACTCTTAGATTGGGGCATACGAAATTATTTCACAGATTCAAAAATACGCCTCCTGGCAAACAAATGCCGTATATAGGTAAAGTTTTACTAGTGACCGATAGCGGAAACTCAAGACGGGCTGGTGATAAGGAACAACTTTCCCCAAGGAACATAGGTCGAAATACGACAAAAATATTTTGAGCTTCCATAATAACTCAAATCATCTGATCGGCAATTTCGTATGGGATAATTATTACCAAATATTTTTTTCATATTTCGACCTATGTTCCTTGGGGAAAGTTGTTCCTTATCACCAGCCCGATCTAAGTTATCGCTATCGGTCACTAGTAAAATTTTACCTTAACTTATCGTTGACGTACTTTAGTACGAATACAATTATTTATAAGTGTGACTACAAGAATATAAAGACTTAGTCTTATCTACTTTAAGTTAACAATAATGACAGTATCACAAACTACAGCATCACTTATCACTAAATAGTATAAAATGAAGTCGATTCCCGTGTCTCTATATATGCTTAGATCTTTAAGGCGAGTGTACTCGGGAACGGCCTCGACAGTGGCGCCACTTTACAAAAAAAAAGTTTTCTCGTCATACAAACAATGTATCCGAATGTCCATTGCCCAAGTTTTTAGTATTATCCTTAAGTAAAATTAGAACTTTTAAACTCAACGATATATGTAGTTGAAGTTATGGGACTATAATACAACAGTATAATTAATAGTACTAGTGTACAGTATGGTCACTCCCTGCCTCCCCCTACAAGCGCCGCCCACCCGCGCTCGGAGGACGCTCAGACACCGGCTAGCAAGGACGCGACGACGAAGGTCATTTCATACTGCCGCACATTGCATTCCCGGTTCGCAAACGCAAAATGGCGGCAACCCTGACATGTTGTCTCACACACACAAGCATGGTCCGCGTTCACCTACGCGAACTTAGACGTGTGTGCGTAGCAACCCGTTTGTTTCATACATTTGAGCGCCAGTGTCCGAGATGTGGTTATACCAAAAGTGGCCGTTTTTAGGCACTTTTTGCGATTACTTTAATAACAGCGAATATTTCATTGTTTACTTAAAGATAATACTTACAACTTGGGCAACGGACATTCGGATAGATTGTTTGTGTATAGAGAAAACTTTTTTTGTGAAGTGGCGCCACTGTCGAGGTCGTTCGCGGGTACACTCGCCTTAAGAGTACGCAACGAATTTCGATGCGGTTTTCTTTAGTAGATAGAGTGATTCAAGGAGAAGATTTTTATGTATAATTCATACCAGGAAAAGTATTATTTCCCGCGGGAAAACGCGGGGCGGGCCGCTAGCTATTTATATTTTACTAGATATCCACAACAAACTAATGTTATTTTATATTTAATATACACAAACGTAGTTACATTCAAACAAGTTACAACAAGAAACTATGTATATATCATGTATATATAACAGTATAGTATGTTAATAGGATTAATGTAACAAGAAAATAATATAATAAAAATATATTTAAGCTTAAGCTCATTATTTGGACATTTGTTTCAAGAATAATTTTGAGAGATATTTCATTATTTATAACAATTTATATCATTATTTTTTTTTATATGAATTCTTCTTAAACAATTTGAGATTCCTAAGATTAAATCCTTAGCTCATCTTTGAGAATATACTGAACTCATTTTGGTTCTCGGTCATTGACCCCTATTTACGGTGATTCTGGCTGACACATATTTTATGTCAGTTCTGTCACTTTCTTACATAAGATTCTTAAGGTGCTATTAACTTCATTGCAAGTAGGTATTTTACTGGCGAGTTCTACTCGTAAAACTGAAAAACTTTCTCCAAAGAACATAGGTCAAAATATGGTAAAAAATCCTCCTATACAAAGTGACACATTTCATTGTCATTTTTGTATGGGAAGTTCAATTATTTTAACATATTTCGACCTTGAGGAAAGTTTTTTTGTTTCAACAGTGAAACTCACTCTAAAAATATTTGTACTGAACTTAATAGGACCCTATATAGAATTTATCAAAAGAAGATAGATAATAATATTTGAGAAATTATAGTGAAAAATGATCTAAGTACTACTTGACACTTATAAACTTTTAATGTTATAGTACCGCCGCCGAGAGAAGTCGGTTTTGACAGCTGTCATCTCCCTACTAAAAGAGATGTCAACAATGGAAAATGGTCCCTCTGCCATAGTATAATCACGAATGACTCTGTCAAATACGACTTCTCTCGGCGGCGGTACTATAATGTAATAAACAGAAGTCATAAATCTACATTTTCCTTTTGACTAAAACCTTAAGCGTAGAACAGAAAGTCGAGTACAATACCTATAATGTTTAGTATTAAATGCGATGAGGTATGTGTGTCTGTGTGTCACTACACTAGTAAATACGTGCGGCATGGACTGTTCCACTGGTCAACGGTTCGATTCCGCGTTCGACCACCACAGGGCTGAAATTGTAACAACAACAAATACATAAATATGTAATTAAAAATAATCAAAATTTCAGAGAAATTTTGATTTAGAAAATTTTCCCTTACAACAACTTAATGTACCGCCGTTCCAATAAGTCATATTTGACAGCTGTCATCTCCATTCTAAAAGAGAGATCAACAAAGAAAAATGGACCCTATGCTATAGTATTATCACGAATCTGACAGCTGTCAAATACGACTTATTGGAACGTACTTTAGTTAGCTTGAACATTTGTACGAAGGACCAAATTTTATTATTACGAAGAATCGATTTACGTTCCTTGTAAAAAGTATTAATTTTGTAGCGACCTCTACCAGCTACTGCAGGAAGCTCACTCAAGTAGTTCACAAGAAAGCAAGTCGCAACAGAAGTTCTCAATATATCCGCAAGATGGCGCCACGTGACAGATGTGCAGAGAAACAAAGATCCTGAAACGCGGTATCGAAGTGTTCACCGCGCAACGCATATATACAACTTCCAATCCTTTATAGGTAGAACAGTAGGTCTCTTGGCCACAACACGCTTCAGGGCAGCTAAGCTACTCTTTTCCCGACACCACCTGGAACCCCTAATCTATTTAACTGGCATTCTACCTTACACCTGTTATAGTTTCATGAGATAGAAGGGTAATACAACAATTAATGTTAATAAATGCGCTACTGGCTAAGGTTGAATACTACGACATACCATTGTAACTAACACCTTTTAATGTGTATTTTGGAAAATAAATTTAAAAAAAAAACATTGTATGGTCTATATCAATTGCAAATATTTAACGTGGCGAAATCAGCTATGAAACTCCCCGATAACTTTCTCCGTGAAACATAGCCGCAATTTTATTTTCGAATTTGACCTGATTACAAACTGACTCGGCTGGTAAATTTTTATGGTAGGACTATTTTTAAATATATTTCAACCTATGTTCATTGGGAAAAGTTGTCCAGTTTCATGGGTGATTTCCCCTTAAAATATTCGCCCCTGTTGCAGGCCCTACATTGTTTCGTAAACAATTTATACAATAACAGTCAAAAGACCAAAGCGTTACAGTCATTGCATGATATTCCTTTATGTTCATTGTTTTAATACTAATTAAAATACTATATCACATTTGTATTACTGTCTTGGGTAAATCGTTCGCGTTTTTTGTTAAACGTTTATGATTCCCACGACACAGGCGTGGCCTAGTGTGGGGTCATAGTAAGCTCAACTATGTACCTCTATTCTTCTTCATGCGTGTACTAGGTTAGTCAAAATTTATGAAATGTCATCTATGCATGTTGTTTGTTAAATAAATATTTTTCATTTTTTTTTCATTATATAAAGTCAAGTCAGTCATAGTAAAATGTTTGTATCCGGTTTTTTAATCAAATAATCAACACAATATGACTTACCGGAGCATATTCACTCGTTGATCGTTCAGCCGCATTTCCTGGTTGTTCAGATTCAGTAGAAATGCTTGAGCTGTTCGTAGGTGATGAAGAAGATGATGTTCCAGGGCCCCATCCGCAGCCAGGTCGGGACGAAGCCCTTGTATAGCGCCAGCAAACCCTCGCTACGCACCGTCTGAGATAAATAAATAAATAAATAAATAAATAAATAAAATATCTTGAATACTTACCTAATTTTAAAACACTTCCCGTGTCAGGTATAAATTTTTTTGAAAACTTGCAAAATTTTCAAGCGCGGGCAGGATTTGAACCTGCGACTTTCGCATTACTAGTGGCGACGCCTCTTCCATCTGGGCTACCGCAGCTCGTTCTTTGCCCGTCAATTTTGCAAGTTTTCAAAAAACGGGTAGTGTTTTAAAATTTGGTATTCAATTTATCGCGGGTTTTCATCGCTAAGACTACATTTAATCTGTAAAGATAGTATTAGTCGCCGGGTCGCAAAACTAACCCGGTAGATGGAGCCGTGCCACGCGTTACTGGCATTAAAGTACACTTGCAAAGGAACGAGCAGCGGTAGCCCAGATGGAAGAGGCGTCGCCACTAGTATGATGAAAGTCGCAGGTTCAAATCCTGCCCGCGCTTGAAAATTTTGCACGTTTTCAAAAAAAAAACTTTATATCAGGTAATAAACCCATAGACTTAATAGTACCTCGTATATTTAACATTACAGTATCTTAGATTACATACATACATACATAAATCACGCCTTCATCCCTTACGGGGTAGGCAGAGCGTTAACGGCCGTAAAACGGATATTGACACCACGTCTGACAAAAGTTTGAGGGTCAATCAGATAGCTGTGTATCACTATAGTGACAGGTTGTCAGCCCATCGCCTAAAATTGCAATACACGCCCTCGAGTCCCTTAATTCTTATTATCTTAGATTAAATTAGTTTAAATAGTTTTAGTTATTTACGACATGTCTTACTTTGTTAAGTTTATAAATAATTTTCTTACTTTCTTCTAATACAATGAGGTCAATTCGGGAGTTGAATTTTCCTTACTTGCCTTAAATTAGTGCTGTCACTTTTCGTCAAATAGGTTTAAAAAAGGCTAGAAGATATCTAAGTCCTGTCATTTTTAAAAACGTCAAGGGTTTTTTCGCCTTTCCTAGTCAATTTAGTCGCCATTGTTTTGATTGTCGCCTTATTTTGACAAATAACACGTATTTTGCAAGAAACTATAAGACATGACACGACTAAAATATCTCCTATCCTTTTCTAAACCTATTTAACGGAAAATGACAGCACTAATTTAAGGCAAGTAAGGAGAATGTACATCCCGAATTGTGGCCAATATCACATTATTTTTGTTGTGAATTGAATTTAGATTACAGAATAAGTTGTAATAATATAAATTGAGCTTAAATTACAGAATAAGTCAAAAGTTAATAAAAAACATTCGGTCCCATTTTTCTTGTGTCATCATCTGCCTGCCCTTATCCCAATTTATTTGGGGTCGGCGCAATATGTTTTTTTCTTCCATACATCTCTATCAGCTGTCAAATCTTCGTTTACACCCATTTGCTTCATATCATCTTTTATACAATCCATCCAAACTTTTTTAGAACTCCCTCTCCTTCTGCATCCATCCACATTCAAATTCAATACTTTTTGTCACATGACTTTTATCCCTCCTCATAACATACCACGATAAACGACTATTCCTCATCTTTTCTGCAACTAGCGCTACTTTCAACATACATACATATATTACGCCTTTATCCCTTGCGGGGTAGGCAGAGCGTAAACGGCCGTAAAAAACGGACATTTACGCCACGTCTGACAAACATTTGAGTGTCATTCGGAAAATTGTGTATCGCCGTAGTGACAAGTTGTCAGCCCGTTGCCTGAAATTGCAATACACACCACCCTCGAGTCCCTTCGTCTCCTTTTACGACACCCACGGGAAAGAAATGGGGTGATGCTATTCTAAGCCGGCATCACACAGAAACGAAAACAACTATTACCACGGGAAAATGAGTGGCAGCAGGTGAAACCACTGGGCGAAAATCTAGTGTTTAATATAACTTACTTGTAAAAAGCAGTCTACAGTTCCTTTGTATATTTTCTCACTTGATTTCACTATTTGTCCTTTTATTTTTCTTTGGTTCATGAGCCGCGTCTGAAATTACATACAAACAAACATTACTAGGATGGTAATTTAAAAATACATACATACATCACGACTGCATCCCTTGCGGGGTACGCAGAGCATAAACAGCCGTATTTATGCTACGTCTGATCGACATTTGAGGAGCATTAAAAAAAATGTGTATCGTATGATAGGTTGTCAGCCCATGGCCTGATATTGCAATACACATGTAACCCTCAAGTCTCTTAGTCGCATTTTACGACACCCACGGGATTGAAATAGGGTGATGCTATTCTAAACATCATACGGCAAAAATACTGCTTAGAATAATCATTATCATAAATTGCTTAGACGGTGGTCGTTACACAACCATGTCCGAGCCCTACTAGTGATGTTGTAGACGGTTAAAAATCTCTGACACAAGGGTAAATCAGGTTGTTCGTCGACTTGGTATCCCACACGATATAAGAAAAAGATTGCTGTCCACTGCTGGCCATAGCTTCCCAGGCGAAGACCAGAATTAACTGAAGAACAAACCAACTGCATTAGCGCCAACGCTGCGTTAAGCGGGTCGCGAGCTAGATTCGGAAAAAGACAAGAGCAGCGCTGCGTGACGCAGGTCGCCCAGCCCGCGATGCTCTAATATTTTCCGAATGCCCGCTCGACGCAGCGTTTGCGCTTAAACCCTAACAAGGTTACGGCCCTTTGCAAGGTAGAAGGCATACCACGCTAAATTGACACAGATTTTAAACATTTTTAGATAGGAGTACTGAATTTAATTTTCATAATTCGACCTATATTTCTTGTTTTTTTTTCAGTCATTCCTTGAAAGGAACGCAGTAATTTTCCTAACATCCTGTATAACATACATACATACATACATACATACATAAATCACGCCTATATCCCTTACGGGGTAGGCAGAGCGTTAACGGCCGTAAAACGAATATTAACACCACGTCTGACAAAAGCTTGAGGGTCAATCAAATAACTGTGTATCACTATAGTGACAGGTTGTCAGCCCATCGCCTAAAATTGCAATACACATCCCTCGAGTCCCTTAGTCGGGTCTTACGACACCCATGGGTAAGAAATGGGGTGATGCTATTCTAAGCCGGCATCACACGGCAAAATAATATACATATATTATACAAACCCGAATAACATCTAGCGGGGTGCTGGCGACGGCGCTGCCCAGACTGGCCAGCAGGCTCGACGCGAAGTGGTTGAGCGGCGTGTCGCCCAGCGTGACGCTGAGCCTCTTCTT
Source organism: Tuta absoluta (assembly GCA_027580185.1). Classification (NCBI taxonomy): domain Eukaryota; kingdom Metazoa; phylum Arthropoda; class Insecta; order Lepidoptera; family Gelechiidae; genus Tuta; species Tuta absoluta. The sequence goes on from JAQAHW010000020.1 coordinate 973,829, forward strand.
ACACGCGTCGTACACCGGCAGCTCCACCGCGGCGATGACAGCCGCGCGCTGTGACGTCGGGCCTACCCCCCGCCATAGACCCCGTATGCCCTCGAGGTGGTAGATGTCGATGAAACATCTGACCAGGTTGCGCTTTTCTGAGCCCGTCTGGAAAACGTTTGTTTTATTGCATGTAGTACAAAATGCGGGATTTATGCCACGCGGCATTCTCTACCGGCCAACCAGTGGGTAAACAGTGAGAAACAGGTGCACTAGAAACTTAAAACACAAAAGGAAAACAACATGTAATACTAAGAACATATTCTTATCTAAACACGATCTAATAATATTACATACATACACAAATCACGCCTATATCCCTTACGGGGTAGGCAGAGCATTAAAAGCCGTTAAACGGATATAAACACCACGTCTGACAAAAGTTTCACGGCCAATCAGATAACTGTGGATCACTATAGTGACAGGTTGTCAGCCCATCGCCTAAAATTGCAAAACACATCTAACCCTCGAGTCCCTTAGTCGCCTCTTACAACACCCATGGGTAAGAAATGGGGTGATGCTATTCTAAGCCGGCATCACACGGCAAATCTAATCTAGTAATATTAGATCGTCGTATTTCATGCATCTACATAGAAAGAGTTTCAGATCAGTGAGATTCTAGACAAGATCAATCAATAGGTTTTTCTTTACTCATAAAATAATTACGTAAGTTGGAAATGTAAGCAGGTATACTTATCCAAAAGCGCCATGTTAAATATGAAATCGCTTATTTATCTACCTCGCAAGCATATGGATCAATAGTGAAAAAGTGAATAGATTATGCAAGACATTGCGTGTAACGTTCATATCAACGCAAAATGTATAAGGACGGTAACATACCAACAACCAAATCGATAAGCTTCCGTAGTTACCTTCGCAAACTTATGGACTTATGGAAAGTATAAAGCAAGCGAGCGGAAATATATTATTTCTGTACTTTTTAAACATTAACAGCCACAACAGTCCACTGCTGGACTTGGCCTCTCCTTATTGGGGGGTATTGGCGTACTCACCACGTTTGGCAAGTGGATTGGCGAGCGCAATGCAAGATATTGCTTTCACAGGGAACACTGCTGCCCATTCCTTTTTTTACGACAACCATGGGTAGTATTGGTGTGATGCTATTCTAAGCCGGCATCACTCGGATAATTTTGCATACATACATACATATATCACGCCTTCAAAACGACTGCAAAAACGGTCATTTACGCCACGTCTGACATTTGAGCACGGATACTTTTTCAGTATGTTAATACTTAAAATAGTAGTCATACTGATAGGCAAGAAGGTAATCCCAGCTAAAACTAAACCTACATCTGAGCAAACAAAGAGCATTAGGCATCGTCAGTTTCGTAAACTTATACATACCTGCATACACATATCACTTTGGCTCTGTATTGCGATACCCTGACAAGGTGTCACATCTAATTTCCATACCATCTACTCTTTATGAAGCTACTGTATTTTGTGACAATGCAATCAATAAATGAATAAGTGGCTTAGGCCCAACGCTGCCTTGAGCGGGCTGCACGCACAGGATGCCGTGCGGCTTGACATTACAACCCGTCCGAATTTAGAAGACGCATTGTGCCTTAAGTACGGCCGTTCCAATAAGTCGTATTTGACAGCTGTCATATCCATACTAAAAGAGATGTCTCTGCCATAGTATTATCACGAATCTGACAGCTGTCAATTACGACTTATTGGAACGGCGGTACTTTAAGTAGAAGAACATGTCGTCGGGTTTGTACGGGTTGTACAGTCGTCAAGATCAGGCTGGGTTAGACAGTTTTGACCGTTCTTATGCCGAGCGCTTAAGACTGACATTGGCAGTTTGAGTGTCTAACCTTACGTGAGCTTGAAATGTAAATTGAAATTCTTTAATCAATGTAGGATAGTATTATCACTTATTGACGTCATGATCCGTCATTGTAAAAAAAAGAAATTTGTATAAGTAACACAATTTTCTTTTTTTTGTAACAATTTTGCAATGTTCTAATAAAAAACCGGCTCGGGCGGGATAAAAAAATAAAGGCACTGCCTCGGGGCTGGACAGGTTAATCACACAGCATATAACTTTACGCCACCACCATCTGAAAACGACATGATGATGACACAAATGTGTGTGGTGCAGAAATATGAATAAAGCATTAAATCTTTCTATCTATCTAGCTTGACTGTAGTATCCGTGCCCGCGATGCGCGTCACACAGCCGCTGCTCTTGTATTTTACCAAATCAGGCACGCGCGCTGGCTACCCGTGCTCGACACAGCGTTGGCGTTTACTGGCCGAGCGCCTTCTGAGTCTTCCGTCTGAATCTTACCTGCATCCGTACTTTAAGCACGTCCGTAGGATTGGCAATAGCGCTGGACAGTCCCCCCGCGAAAGCCGCGCAGAATGTGTTGGTGGGCAGATGCTCTATGGACCCGCCGTCCGGCCTTCGCGCCGCCAGCCATCTCTTCATAGAGTAGTACGTGCCGAACTTTATCGTGCCGTATGTCGCTTGACGCAGCACCGCCGGCCAGATTCTGGGGGACACGAGATAATTAAACATACCTACAGTAAAGACAGCTGTCATGATGTCAACAAAGGAATAGACTCTCTGCCAAAGCTAACGCTATGAATCTGACAGCTGTCAAATATGGGTTATTTGGATGGCGGCAGTACCCAATTTTTTGTTTTAGCCGTATGACGCCGGAATAGCATTACCACATTTCTTTCTCGCGGGTGTCGTAGGAGGCAACTAAGGGACTCGAAGGTTTCATTTTGTATTAAAATTTTAGGCGCCAGGCTGACAACGCGACCTATCACTATAGTACTGTCACTGAGATGCAAGGGATAAAGGCGTGTTATGTGTGTATGTTTATGTATGTATTGTTTTCTATGTGATTGTCACTCTTTATGGCCAAAACAGGCGATGCAATTCTGTGCTACGTTGTTGGTGCTACATTTTACTACAAGTGAAACTGCGGCGAAACAGAAAGTAAGATTTGATTTAAAAATAAGTCGCAATAGTTTATGCAACATAATTTTATCAACATGAAAGACGTGTAAAGCGTAAATATAACTGTTATTCAGTTTAAAAGCAATACTATGGCGCATTTGGCATTCTCGCGTAAATACGCGATTGCCATCAACAAACACTCAGAAACATATCAAAAGCTGTGCCAAGTGCCAACCATTCATAATTTTATATTTAGGGTTCTCCCGTTCACCCCGCAACCCAAAAAAAAACCTAGGATGCGAATTATAACAGCAACCCCGAGTTCTATAACTTAAGATAATATAAGATCATTTATTTGCCATAAAACCATACAATTTTACATTTCATTGGTATGCAAATCAGTATAGAAAACAAAAATACGAAAATTACAGTAAAACATAAATTTAATATCACTTGTACAAACTTAAACTGAATTAGAAGCGACCGAATAAGACGACCGATGTGGCGCAGTGGTAGTGCGACTGCCTGCGACGCAAAGGTTCCGGGTTCGATTCTCGGTGGGACACTCACAAAAGTTGATATTTATCTCTTTGTGAATTTGTTCCCGGTCTGGTTAGGACATTGCAGGGTGAACCAACTGATTGTCCGAAAAGAAATAGTTCCGTGCTTCGGAGGGCACGTTAAGCCGTCGGTCCCGGTTGCTGTCTATGATTACTTAGACGGCGGTCGTAACACAACCATGTCAGAGGCCTACTAGTGATAGTAGGCGGTTGAAAAACTCTGACACCAGGGTTCATCGGGTCGTTGGATGACTCGGTGTCCCACACGAAAAGAGAAGAAGAGAAGAGAGAAGCGAAATCCTTTTTAAAAACTATTTCGTGTACAAACTTTGTTGAGTTACTGTTTTTAATATTAAATAGATAAAATGCGCTACATCTGAGCCAACATAGTAAACAAAACAATAATTTAAGATAAACACGTCAGTTTTCACACATGCAACACTATCAAAACAACAATCAGATTGTTTTGAACTTTGTGATGTGATGAAATGAATTATCTTATTGTTATTAATGATAATATCATGGAATTTCCACTCAATCATAAAAGTAAATCCTAGATAATATTTACTTTATACATACTTTAATTTGATGAATTTTTAATGAATAAGCATTTACAGGATTTAAAAAAAATCCGACTTTCGCCATTACTAGTAGCAATAACTCTTCCATCTGACCCACCGCAGCTCATCTCTTACCCACCAATTTTGCAAGTGTGTCTTAAGTCCATATATTGCAAGTTTTCAAAAATTATATACCTAAGGCGAGGATGTTTTAAAATTTGGTATTCAAACTGAGCAACTTTCCCCCAGGAATATAGGTATTAAAAATGATAATTGACCTGCTTTACAAGATGATTTTCTCTTCTACCCAACCAATATATTTGTATGGGGGAGCCACATATTTATTTTTCATATTACAGCCTATGTTTTACTAACCTACCTACGAGAATTTATCAGTTCATTTAATCCCATAATAAAATCAAAGTACAAAGTTTGTTTTTACTTTCTTATTTTGATTAAATTGTTGATTACTTTCAAACTTATCAACCCAATTAAGAATAATAATTTACATATAAATTTGATAATTGCATTTAAACCCAATGGGTATTCAATAAGAAAGTATGTATGTTTATCTAGTAATTAAATCTATTATCTGGTATAGAAGAGCGGAGCCATTGTAATGGTTAAACGGGCTGGTTTCCGCACTTGTGCCTACTTTGTGTGTGAGCGGAGCCATTCTACTTGCTTAAAAGGAGACTCCATCATCTAGCTACTAACATTAAGTTTATTATAGACAATAAATATTTTAATTTTTCTTTGTTATCAGATGCCATCATTATTTTACATTTACATTAGTAGCTTCTTCATAAATCCTCGAGCCAGATGGGTTAAAGTTAATTTTGTAATTGCTGCCAAAGGATCTGATTTGAAATGTTCAAGAAATATTTTATGGATTTGCGAAAATTCAATTAGCAAAATTATGGCTTAGAATTAAGAATTATTACCCGCAGTAGAGTGCCTTGACCCCCTCCTCCTGCGAGGTCTTGACGAAGCAGTCGACCATGCCGGAGTACCGGAGCTCCACATGGCGCGGATCGATCCTCTGCCCTTGCACCTGCAGACGAGTCTTTGTCGTGTCTATGGGGAATGTTCCTACGAAAACATCATTTTATGAAGCAAGTTTATGAATATTTGCTTAGATTTTGACCAGAAATCATATTAGAACTAAGAGGATGGTAAATTTTGTACAGTTTTATGGTTGAATGTTTATTTATCAAGGTAAACCAGTTTAACAATCTGTTATCAGTCACAGGACGAGAGAAATGAATCTGTTATCAACTTGGAGGTTAGGTATTGTTTACTCATGAAAACTAATAGATAAAAGCATTGTAACTAACCAAATTCCGCGACGATCGACGCCAGGCCGCCGTAGATGAAAGGTCTCCAGTCTCTATCTCCCATTACATACGAGAATCAAATGAAAAGTGCACTTTTAACAAGCGAACACTCGTGGAGCTTTAAACGTTCACTGTAGTGCTCCTGCTAGTTTTATAGCACTACTCGAGCTCGCAGTAATAAACGGAGACTATTACTTTACACCACTATCACCAATTTCATCGCATAAATAGAAAGAAATGCAATATCTGCGCACGAAACTGAGCTCTCGTACTATTCAAATAAGAGAATGGGCAAGGACTCACTCATGCCTCTTAATATTAATAGTTATACATTGCCGGTTTTCTTCAACGAAAGCGTGAAAGGTTATGACTTAATACAGCAATGTATAGCAATCATGAACAGCGCGCGAGTGATGACAGCCTCAATCGTTCCTTTCTACGAAGTTTTGTATGGCATCTTGACAGTTATCAGTCAAATCATAAACCTTGGTCCTAGTAAAGGAACGTAGAATCAACCTGAAATTCGTCCGAGGGTAGGTGTGCGGGATGCGGGTAAAAAATCTAAAGGCAGAGATTGGCCAATCAGATGTCAAATAGATTTCGCTAGTATTTCAAACGAAGTTCATTCCACTGAATTGAAATCGTGACTTCGTGAGATAAACAGGTGTGTTTTCTAATTTGTTTAATTTTATTAAAAAGCAGCGTTGCCGGCGCGGATCTTTGGATGCGATTTCGGATCTTTTGGACTCTTATCGGATCCTTCGCGGATCCTGACATCAAGCGGATAATTTCGGACCATTTAATGAAATAACAAAAAAAAGCCAAAAATTTAAGATAGAATAAAATCTTTCAAATCTGTGCCCGCCCGCAGTGAACGAGTACACGGGCCCCTGTTTAATAAAGCTGACAATCCGACATAATTATCAAAAACCTACAAATTTGTCGCATTGTCATGGTAAACTCGTTTAATAAAAATGACAATTATGTCACAAATCGACAAGTAAAGTATTGACAAATTGTCGCAATTGTAAATGCGTTTAATAAAACCCTACAATTATCGAAAACCATGGTCGAGCCCCGTGACAATTGTCAGTGACAAAATTGTCGCATAATCGTGACATATTTGTCGGCTACTGACAAAATTGTCAAATATTAAATTTATGGAATTGTGTGAGGGTACACTACAAATAATTCATACAATTTTAATGTTTATTCGAATAAGAGGTTTTTGTGACTATAATTCTTGTTTTGTCAATGTTTTTGGATACCTTTCAATTATGGATATGAATAATAAAATTACCACTTTGGAGCTGATATTTAACAATAAAGATTTTGTGTGTGGCATCACTACTCTCGCTGTTAGACTTAAGCACCATTTTTGGAAAAATTAATCTTTTATAAGCTTTAATTGATAGTGCGACATAGGGTAGGGGCACCTGTCAATAATATCCGACAATTCGACAAATATGTCAATATGTCGTGACAATTATCCGTTTAATAAAGCAGAATCGACAAGTTTTTCACGACAATTTGTCACCTGTCACCTGTCGCGCGAAAAGTTTTATTAAACAGAAAATTGTCAAATTGTCACGATAATCCGACATATTTGTAAATTTTCCACCATGACAATTTTGTCACCTGTAAGTTTTATTGAACAGAAACTTGTCGAATTGTCGGAATTGTCAACCATGACATAATTGTCGCATAATCAGTTTTATTAAATAGGGGCCTGGCCCCTGTTTAATAAAGCTGACAATCCGACATAATTGTCAAAAACCTACAAATTTGTCGCATTGTCATGGTAAACTCGTTTAATAAAAATGACAATTATGTCACAAATCGACAGGTAAAGTATTGACAAATTGTCGCAATTGTAAATGCGTTTAATAAAACTCTACAATTATCGAAAACCATGGTCGAGCCCCGTGACAATTGTCAGTGACAAAATTGTCGCATAATCGTGACATATTTGTCGGCTACTGACAAAATTGTCAAATATTAAATTTATGGAATTGTGTGAGGGTACACAACAATAATTCATACAATTTTAATGTTTATTCGAATAAGAGGTTTTTGTGACTATAATTCTTGTTTTGTCGGTGTTTTTGGATACCTTTCAATTATGGATATGAATAATAAAATAACCACTTTGGGGCTGATATTTAACAATAAAGATTTACTGTTTGGCATCACCACTCTCGCTGTTAGACTTAAGCACCATTTTTGGAAAAAATAAGCTTTTATAAGCTTTAATTGATAGCGCGACATAGGGTAGGGGCACCTGTCAATAATATCCGACAATTCTACAAATATGTCAATATGTCGCGACAATTATCCGTTTAATAAAGCAGAATCGACAAGTTTTTCACGACAATTTGTCACCTGTCACCTGTCGCGCGAAAAGTTTTATTAAACAGAAAATTGTCAAATTGTCACGATAATCCGACATATTTGTAAATTTTCCACCATGACAATTTTGTCACCTGTAAGTTTTATTGAACAGAAACTTGTCGAATAGTCGGAATTGTCAACCATGACATAATTGTCGCATAGTCAGTTTTATTAAATAGGGGCCTGGTACTATCAAAACGCAAAAAAAAACGTCTTTCAGTCTATCAGTCTTTCTTTACTCGTGCGTTTTACCGCCACGCGACGCAGTTAGTTAGTGCTTTTCCTACACAATACGCACAAAACTAAATAAAGGTTATTGGTTTGAAAATTGGAATTCATTGCGTATAAGTACGTACAATACAATAAATGTTTTTTTTTTTCACAAAAATAGAGTACAAAACCGTAAAATTATAAAAACTGACTCTTCTGGGCAAAACTAAAATCGGATCCGATCGGATCCTGTCGGACAAAGTTTCGAATCTTTCCGTGGTCTGGTGCCGGCAACACTGTTAAAAAGTACCATACAATACGAAGAAGAGGAAAATTGTTAACATAATTACCTTGTAAATATTTGCAGCTGAGAGAATTAGTGAGTAGTGTTCCTGTTTGAGTTCGTTTGGTGTGGTTTTTCAAAGAACTGCGGTTGTTGCGAGTGGTTCCCGAGTTCTTTAATTTTTCTATTTACCATTCCATTTCACTTCGTTGACCTCACCGGCGGCAGGACATTTAACCTTAAATTGCATTCTCTACGTGACATCATTCTCGTGGCTAGTAATCTTGAGTAATACACTAAATAAGATAAGATAAGCTACCCTATGGGTGCCTATGGCAAACTATGGTTTTGCCTGACCGAACATGGGTCATTTACGTCAGTATGTAATGAGTTAAATAACAGTTATAATGCTCTTCAATTATGCTATACATAACATCAATAAGTCTCAACTTTTTGCTCTGGGTCTGTGTCAGAATGCAATTTTCATCTCTGTATCTATTAAATCAGATCAGTTCTTTGAATTGTATTTTTTGGTTTTTTCAACAGTTTTAATGAATTTTATTTTGTGTTGTTAGTTAGAAGCAAGAAGTTTCTCATGTCATTTGATCCCATGCATCTGTTTCCCATTGTATGCTTGATCATCTATTGAAATACACAACTTTTTTACATGAGTTTTTTAAATAGGTGGAGTGATTAGTATATCCCACCCGAGACGGTTTCCAATCAGAATAATACAAAATTGTTATAAAAAGAAGAAAATTGTTGTATAAAGTTTCTTTATTTTATAATGATGGATCATGATTTCAATATGTGATAGTACTGTCTTTCATGGAATAAAGTTCATTTCATTCAAGATGAAGGTTTATATGCATAATAAATGCCAGGAAAAGTCTTATTTCTGTGACGAAGTTCCACAGCTTGGTGGGAAATTTGCATTAGTGAAACATATTTTGACCCAATTAGCCTACTACTACTAATTAGATCGTACTGCAGGGTAAAGGTCTCCATTTCTCTCACCTGTTTCATCTAGTGAAAACCAAGTCCACTCCCTCAGATAGTATCAAAATCATAATGCTATCTTTATTTCGGTTCTCATTTTTAAAATACACACACCCTGGAGTCCCTTAGACGCTTCTTACGACTCCCACGGGCAAGAAATGGGGTAATGATATTCGAAGCCAACATCACGCGGCACGCATTCTTCTTCTTCTTCCTCGGGTTGGGACGTCTGCGGAGCTAGCAGACGGGTGATCAGCTCCACTAGGCGGGAACCATTTCACCCAATTCCCAGAACCGGCACGCATTCGCTAATATTATAATGTTCTTGATGTTTACCTTCTGCTTACAGAATAGTGCACAATGTTTGACAACTACGGTCAAAGTCAGCCACAGACTCCGTCGTCACCACCTCAGTTACAGGGAGCGATCCGGTTCGACCGGCGCTATGTGACCACCTTGCCCGGCATTCTCAAAGTTGTGCAGTTGGTAAGAAAACAACTTGGAACTTAGCTTATGGTGTTGACTTTGTTTTTTTTTTAGATTAATTCATATTGTAGATCTGATTGTGCTGCCGCATACGAAACAAAAGTTTTTGTCTGTAACAGCTCAAACATTTTTTATAGAAATTCAAAATGAATCATACATAATTAAAATTAAGTTTTCCTAGAATGACAAACACCGCTGGTTGGTGTCGGGCGACCGTGAAAGCAGTTTGTTATACTAGCCAATGGCCTCAATTCGGGATATGAATTCTCCTTACTTGCCTTAAATTAGTGCTGTCACTTTCCGTCAAATAGATTTAGAAAAGGATAGGAGATATTTTAGTCGTGTCATGTCTTAAAATTTCATGCAAAATACGTGTTATCTGTCAAAATAAGGCGACGATCAAAATAATGGCGACTAAATTGACTAGATAAGGCGTAAAACCCATTGACGTTTTTAAAAATGACAGGACTTAGATATCTCCTATCCCTTTTCTGAACCTATTTGACGGAAAGTGACAGCACTAATTTAAGGCAAGAAGGATAATTTATATTTCGAATTGAGGGCGTCTCCCTTAGTTCAGTTACGATAATTCCTTTTCGAATTTCTACTCAAAAATCCTTTGAGCTGTCGCTAGCAAAACCGTTCTTGCTATAGGAAGGTCCTTAATAGTATTACCACTATCCGCGTCCAGCGGAATCCGCCCTGATTTGAACAGGCCTTTATATAGGTATTTATAAGATTCTTCTTCTTTCGTGTGGGACACCGAGTCAACGAACAGCCCGATAAACCTAAAATAGATAAGACTAGCGGTCTGCCCAGCTGTTTCACCCGCTGCTTAACGTTTTCCCGCGGGAATAAGTCGTATAGCCTATGTTCATCAGGGTCCAGGGATAAAGTAGTATTCTAAACATACATTTATATATTTTTTTTATAATAAGTCCAGTAATTTTGGAGCCTATTCAATTCTGACAAACAAACAATCAAATCATTTCTCTTTATAATATTAGTGTAAATGACTAACATATTAGAAAAACTCTGTACAAACTTTTAAAAAGTAATCCTACCACACGAAATCACATTTGGAAGTGATAAAGCTTATCAGTGGTTTTAAGCGGAAACTATTAATGCTAATAAATAATAGGATAAAGATAAAAAAATTGCCGCTGGTTGCTTTAACTACAACATACACACATACATATAGGATTATATTTTACTAGTGACCGATAGAGAAATCACAAGACGTGCTGGTGATAAGTAACAACTTTCCCATAGGAAGGTGGTGATAACCTTTAAATGTGATTTCGTGTGGTAGGATTACTTTTTTAAACTTTTAAAACTTGAGTTTTCGCTATTTAGTTATCCCAGATCTCCTACAGTCAAGATACATAATATTAACGATACAGTTGAACAATTAGCTAAAGAATTTATAAAAGATCTTTCAGGGCGTCTCATTGAGGCAACGGGAGACCCAAGAGCTGGCAGTTATTTAGGCCAAAGAATTAGCTTGGCCATCCAAAGAGGCAATGCTGCCAGTCTTTTGGGAACTTTGCCTCGGTGCGCCGCTCTGGGAGACATATTTTATTTATAGATTTTAAGATAAATATATTCTTAATAAACATACTTAAAAAAAAGTTAAACAATTACTAAGGGTATTGATAAAATATTATTGTTTCATCATTGTAAATAATATAAAATAGGATACTCATTAGCTCGCTTCCAAATCCTCATCCTTTCAAATACAAATCATTTATTTTTCAACACAAAATACACAGAAATAAAAATATAAGCACAACATTCAAATATGAAACCTAGGTACACAAAACCATTTCAAACTTACAAAATTAGGTCATATCGAGTTTATAACGCTTTTGCTGTTCTGTTTGACGGCCGTTGTGGCTAGGGATGGCAATCCCGCAAAACGGGATCCCTCAATCCCGCGGGATCCCGCGCTCCAAAACGCGGATCCGCGGATCCCGCACACCTATGAAGCCTATGAATATTTATTAACTGTTCAACCTACTAGCGCCGAAGCTGCAAGAGCGTTTTCTGGTTCAGGTTATATTTGTAGTTCGCTGAGGAGCAGGTTGAGTGACGAAACAATTAATACTATATTCTTTTTAAGAGCGTTTTTCTAAAAAACATTACAATCGTTGTAGCAGTATCTTTGTAAGTAGGTAGTAATTTGTAAAAGTTGTGATTTTGTGTGTAATGGTCATTGTTATTTTTGTGATCTCGTAAGTAATTTATTATAATATAAATCATACGTATAATTACCGAAACAGAATTACATATAACAATAAGACTGTTATTAGATTTAAGTATTCAAAGTATTCTAAGACTGACAATACTGATAATTACATACAAGATACAAGTACCTATGTTCCCAATTATAATGACGCTTAGTTGTTGATTAGTTATAAAACAAATATTTCATTTTCATAAGGTTATTATTGAAACAAAAATCTTCATTTTCAAAAAGTTTTTAACATAATATAAAATATGCGGGATCCGCGCGGGATTGACCAATCCCGCGAATGAATCCCACGCGCCACGGGATTGAAAGAGCTGCGGGATTGCTATCCTTAGTTGTGGCGCAATGATAGTGCGACTGCCAGCGTCGCAAAGCTTTCGGGTTCGATTCCCGGTGGGGCGAGGCACTCACAAAGTTGATATTATCATTTTGTGAATTTGTTCCCAGTCTAGTTAAGACGTGGCAGGTTGAACTACATGATAGTCCGTAACAAAGATCGTCCCGATTACTGTCTATGATTACTTAGACGGGGGTCGTTACACAATCATGTCATGTCAGAGGCCTACTAGTAGTACAAAGAAAAGAAGGCGGTAGAAAAACTCTGACACCAGGGTTCATTGGGTCGTTCGTCAACTCGGTGTCCCACACGTAAAGAAGAAAACTGTTCTGTGGCCAATCAGTTTCATGTTTATCTGAAGTGCGACACACGTAATCGCGACGGACTGAAGCTCGACAGTATTATATCTCGACGCACGCTTGTGCGACAACACGGAGTCGCGACACACGTTAGTGCGACTAAAGTTCGACAGTACTCTATTGCGACACTATAGGTAGGGAGATAGTAACATACAACCAAAGCGATTTTATACTGAAAACAAATAATATTTTCAGTATCTGCGCAACCTAGACTAGTAGCAGTGAACCGCTGAAGATGCATAAAATTTGGTAGAAAGAAAGTTATTCACTTGAATACCAAATTATAAAACACTTCCCGTGTTAGGTGTACAATTTTTGAAAACTTGCAAAATTTACAAACGCGGGCAGGATTTGAACCTGCGACTTCCACAATTACTAGTGCTACCGCAGCTTCGCGGGCAAGAAGCGAGCTGTGGTAGCCCAGATGGAAGAGTCGTCACTAGTAATGGCGAAAGTCGCAGGTTCAAATCCTGCCCGCGCTTGTAAATTTAACAAGTTTTCAAAAAAAGTTATTCACTTCAAGTGTAACAAATTAATTTCTTATCCCAGGCATCAAGTTTGCTCGGCTTCATCTGCATAAAGATCTCGTGGGGCGCCTGGATCTCCTCAATCTTCTACAACATCCTGTACTGGATCTGCATCATCGTCACCGGCATCATCCTTCTCTCCTACACGTTCCACCTGGTTGAGAAATACGTCAGCATACCTTGGCAGAAGCTGGAGTTCTTATACTGCGGGGTTGTTTGTGTGACTTACTTCATACTGTCAATCATTGCGACTACTATTGGAGAAAGCGTCGGATTTGTCGTTGGGGTGAGTGGTTTAGAACAACATTCTTTGTTAACTTGGCACGTTATTCATACAAAGGAAATATTTAAATTTAATGGGCTTTCAACATGAGATGCAGAGCAATATTTTAATAAATGATTATGTGAAATGATGGAGGCACACATAAGTTTGCCGCAAAACTGCTTATTATTATCCCTTTGAAAATATGAATTGATGTATGTATGTATGTATGTAATAACTTTATTGTACCACCAGACCAGACACATTCAAAGGAACAGTTACAGAAATATATCTAGAAACAAGAGGCACAAAGTCGGACTCATCCCATTAAGGGATCTCTTCCAGATCATGATCATCATTGATCATTCCACCATCATGTCACTCAGCTTTGATAAATAATATATACTTCGGGGTGCACACGACATGGACACTAAATTCAATGGGTTTTTTTTCAGAAGCAATGTAGTACGAAAAGCATTATTAGTTCTTCAATAAAAAATATTCAAGCAACATAAACGTTGTACAAAACTGTTATAAATATCAGTACGGTTTTAGGATGCGTATTAGATATTTTTTGTATCAATTAAATAAAAATGTGCAACATTAGTATATTTTGGGCAAAAATAATATAGGTACTGTCATAATATAGTTTTTGCTGCGCGGTGGTAGAATAAAAAAGTGTTATATCTTGGAGGAAATTATGAAATTTTGTTGACAGATAGTTTAATTGTAGCAAAATAATTTAAACGGTCTCAAATTAATATTTTAGAGGGAACTACATTAGATATGTGTGCCACAAGATTTTTGATGGATGGTAAAATATTATCCTTTCTAAACAGTGTGTTGTAAAAGCATGGTAAAATGCGACTAAGGCATAAAGGGTTAGGATAGGGGGTTTAGGTTTAGAACGAAAGCAGGATTTCACATTTTCTGTGATGACGAAGGATATCATTCTAAACAATATGTTATATGACTGTATGTAAGTAACTAATGTTTTGTCTTTCCAGTTCTTTGGGCTATGTGCGATAGTGGCGTACGGCTATGACGGCTACTTGAATTACAAAGGATGGAAGAGAGGCCTACCCCCGCAGTAACATTGTAAGCACTCATTGTTAACAAGGCTTAGAAATTGGATATACCTCTTTTTGTTGACGATCCAATAAACCCAGGTCTCGAAATGTTTCAAGTAACTGAGAATTTCGGGAAAAAAAAGTTATTTATTATTATTATTAGTTGAACACATCAAGTGAAGTAAATTCATCATCTGTCTCATTTTTTATAGTTGGAAAGTAAACAATTTTCTATGACTGACCTCAGTTTTCACATTGTAGCTGTTTTAAAGCCTTGAAAATGGATATGTTGGATGTATTTTACAATATACTTACAGACTAGAGAACACTAATGTAAGAGAAGAGATTTATTATATTTTTTGTATCATATTTAGAACGCGTTACGCAGAAAGCAGCCATGTCAGAAATGCTTTCAGATAAGTCTTTATTGTTATTTTGCATCTTTTGAAAAATCATCATCTTTTAAAAGTTGACAAAAAATTTATAGATAGAAAATCGTTGTGTAAAACCTTCGAACAAGACTGCTTCTTACATTTGTTAATGATTTAATTCATTTTTTTAAATAGCTCATTTCACCTAAATTCAGCCCCTGAGATAATAAATCGCTTAAAGCAGCTATCTTACTTTCGCTAGTTTTAACATATTAAGAGAGTTATACAGCTAGTTAACAAAAAGTTTTTATCTTTTTCTCTCGTCAAAAAGTCAATGTTCTCTCGTCATAAAGTAGTCACTTTACCTGCTTTAACAGGCAATGATAAAAATGCGTGCTTTCCCGCCAATATTGTGTGATGGATTACATAAAAATGCAAAAACCAGCCATACAAAGATGACTAAGTTTTACGAAATTCAATATGAACTTCACGGATTGGTACATAAGCCATCTCGGTGAGCTGCTTTTTACAAATTTGATTTGTGGTGTTTTTAAAAGATTACACTTTTATTCACATGATGAGTACTTATTCTTAACATGATATACTTTTTTTGGGTTATCTGCTTCTAGCATTTCATATCTCGGTAACCAAATAAGACGACATGTCTGCCTTTGCAAAAGAAGCGTGTTGTTTGGAAAAAAACATGGCTACAATAATAACTCATTTTCACAGTTTTTAGAGATGGCTGCTTTCTACATAAGGCGGTCTATTTTTAGGTAAGAATAGTACTATTATATATTCTGTGGTAAGAATAACGATTTCGATTATATTTCATACACTTTGATAACTGTTTATGTACTGAGGTATTGTAAAACATTGAGTATTAATATTTATTAAACTTTTTACACATTTATACATATAGGCTTATCTTTGAATAGATAGCACTGATTTTACTGCCATCATTTATGTATAATGTTGACATAAATTCATTCAAGGGATGGGCAGCAGAATATATATCTACAACACATTGCACTGCGCTCGCCAATCCGCCTGACAAGCGTGGCGAGTATGACATATAGTGTGGTCCAACCGAAAGGTCCAACAGTGGACTGTTGTTGTAGTAGTGGAATAAGAATTTTATAAGATCAGTTGTGTGTATTGCATACTTAAGTATTTCCTAGCTATTAAGTGCCTTTAAATCAAAGATTAAAACAAAATTATATTTAAGTTAGGAATATAATATTTATAATCAACAGTGCCTGCTTAGAACTTGTTAAATTAACCTTTTCAACGCCACAGTCGAGTATAGCCAACAACCCGCGACTTGCCGTCGTAACGTTAAAGTTTATGTTTATTAACTAGCATTTTGAAACTATAATAATAAAAATAATAAAATAAAAAATGTTTATTTCTCAAAAAAAGTACACAACTTTGTAAACAAAATGATTGCATACATTATAAGGTTCGAAGGGTTGTGAACCCTGTCTAACTAAACTAGGTTATTCACCTGTATCTCAGTGAGACAGTGTTCGTCCGAGGATCAGACGTTACCATAGATATACAATCGCTTTATTATAATAACAATGAAACTGTTGTACTCCCCAATTTAATGAGTATTTTTTACCTAGAAATTAGTGTGGTGCTCGTTGCAATTTTTTACTTGCATTGATTGGCGGCGAAAAGGTTAAAAATCACGATATATTTTCTATATTTTTTAGTGATAAGAGACTGATGTATTTTGATACATGTGTATTTTATTAAAAGTTGTTTAACTACTTATTAAAGCAAAAGCACAAATCTAAGTTTCGATCGAGTGAAAATAAAAATAAAAAGATGCTTTTTAAATTACTTGCTTGACGTGCCAATGCAGTGTTTATTTTATTTGTGTCAGTAAAAAGTGTTGGGGTAAGTAAGACTAACAATGTGACAGGCGGATTATATGCAACATATAAAGCCTGATATATGCATAAAAATGCTTGAAATATGCACAAAAAGCGACGAAACCATACATAACGATAACATAACGAGTTTTAGGCATAAAAACAAAATAATGAACGTTTTTCTAAGAAACTCGTCAATGTAAGATAATTCCGCCGTATCTTAATGCTCCAGGATAGTCAGTTATTCACGAAGACACCGTTTGTTTTTCAGAAGGCAAAGTCCGCTTAGAAATTTTAACAGGTCAATCGCGCCGGTTTTCTATTAGGACCTTACAAAATTGTAATAAAAAAAAATTGGGTGATACAAATTTCTTTTTTTTTTCAATGTTGGTGCATGACGTCAATAAGTGATAATACTATCCTACATTGAAAAAGGAATTTAAATTTCAATTTCAAGCACTCACCAAATATGAAAACAATTTTAGCAAAACACGCTTAAAAGACGGGAGGGAAATACAAAAAAGGCGCATTTAGCTCAAAAATATTGAACTGCTTAAATAATATGCATTATAACCAGATTTTAAAGGAAATGTCCTATTTATTGGGATAAAAATGGCTTAAAATGCATATGCAAGTATGCAAATGCATATAATCTGATCTCTAGTAACAACCATTCGGAATAGTATATTTTATCATGTCTTACTTGCCCCACCTTAACTTATAATGTTTGTTTTTTTTTACAATGTTGATTTAATAAAGTTTATACTGATATGTGGGTATATGGTCCAACACTAAAATGCATTTTAATTCAATCAAACTTCTACAAAAGTATGCCTATTTTACCTACTTATTAATATTGTTTACATTTACATAAGAGTAAAGTCATCTATTTTATTTTTACTCTCAATTCCATTTTGCCGACTATTATCTCTAACTAAAAATAGCACTTATATTTATCTATTAATTTACGCGGTATCTGTCAAAATTAAGCGGCGATTAAAAATATGGCGGAGAACATAAGTACATGGAAATCTGCGAATTGGCGCGGAAATGATAGAATTTGAGACATTCAATTCATTTAATATTTTTTTAAATGACTTGAGATTGAGACATGACTATGATATCTACTATCCTTTTCTAGACTTATTTAACAAAAAGTGACAGTGCTATTTTTAATTAGCTGTTTGAGTCAGTAACGTTGAATCGAGACAATTGTTAAACAAGCTTAGAAAGACTGTCGCAGACCAAACGTACGTTTTTGCGAGCGACAGCAAGAGCACTTTTCATAGAAAATAAAAAAAGATATAAAGATATTTATTAGCCAGAATACAGTTTTAGGATCTTAGATTATATTATAACATAGTTCAGTGTATTCAGCCTGCAAGCAGGCATGCAAATTTGACTCAATTGTGTACAATAATTCAATTTGAGATTTTAAGTTACAATGTCACTAAGTATAAAATAAAAATGGAAATATAATCTTAATTTATCATATTACAATTTTGATTACATTTATGGTTCAGATATTCACGTACACTGTAAAAGCAATGCTTCAAGAGCCATTTTGTCAAATTAGATTTAAGTGCATGTCCAGAGAGTAACTTTAAGTTGTCAGGAAGATTATTATATAATAAAATGCTCATATTAAATACATTCATACGATATATGTTTTTATAACATCTTGGTTGATGTAGCAGATTCATTAACCTTGTCCGTATTTGTCTCTTCTGTACTACACCATGTTTTAACCAGTACTCAGGGTGGGAGGAAACAAAAACGCATACATCTCTAACATACATGCAGGGTAATGGAAGTATGTTAAGTTTAACAAAAATAGGTTTACAGCTATCATCAAACCATGCATCTGCGATGGCACGAACACACTTCTTTTGTAATTTAAAGGCGCCCTCCAAATCAACCGAATTACCCCACAAAATTAGTCCATAACCAAGCACAGATGATACATAGCCATGGTATGCCAATAACGCAGCGTCAACTGATATTGTTTGTCTCAGCCTTTTTAAAGCAAACACAAAGCGGTTTAGTCTATTGCAAACTGATTGTATGTGTTCTTTCCAATTCAGGTGCTTATCAATCATAATCCCAAGAAACTTAAACTTGTCCACTTCTTCAGCGCTTTCGTTATTATAGACTAGATTTACTGGTTTAGAGTTTGAGTGGTAGGACGTGATCTGCATGCACTTAGTTTTATTCACATTGATTTGGAGATCATTTTCATCCATCCATTGTATTATAGCAAAGCAACCATACGTTATTGAAATAAATGATAATTATTGGAATGAATGACAAACGTCGCCGGTTCCCGTCGTGCAATCACGAGAGCCGTTTGTCATTCAAGTCATTTTCCATTAAGATAGTTTCTTGTCGAATTCCTAGTCAGAACTGCTCAACCTGTAGCTCGCAAAAACTGCTCTTACTCTGCGGCGGCCCTAATAAGTACTTAATTGGTTACTTTTAAGGTTTATCGAAGGCGATATCAAAGTAAATTATGAAAATAAAACAAAGAATCACAGTGAAAGCATTTTATTTGAAACTTTACAATAAAATATAGACAATATAACATTTTAAAACTATACAAAAAGTGGTTTACGCATGTTTTTCTTCGCGTATGTATACAGGTGTAAAAATATTAGAACCAGAATATGAAACTGAAAAATCCGATGGACCCGGACATACAAATTTACGCGGTCGGCTGGAACAGTTAGTATGGAAAATCCATTTTTTTTTTCATATTTTGACCTCTGTTCCATGCTGAAAGTTGTTCAGTTTCATAGGCGGAAAATATTTGCAGCTAATATTTTTACATCCTGTACAGTGGAGAGTAAAAAGTTCTGAAATTTACGCGTACAAAAAGCTAAGAATTGGCGAAGAAATTATCTCGTCAGAATTGAGGCCTCTGATTTCTATTCATCTCTCTCTTTCACTGCCAAGTGAAAGAGAGGTCCGGCTATCAGTCTAACCTAGGCCCTACTTTAATCTCGGTACGGAATATTTTTTAATAAACAAACGTAGATGTTTAGAGGCGTGACCTCCACTCGAAAACCCGCCTACTCCACCGTCCGTCGGTTCTACGACAGATGTGCCCAGCCCACTGCCACTTCAGTTTGCTACACTTCCAGACTATGTCCGTTACTTTGCTATTTTTGCAGATAGTCTCATTCCGAATGTTTACATAGACACATAATTTTGATTTGACACAAAATATGAGCAAAATTTGTTTTTTAATCTTATGAATTGGACGGAGATAAAAATCTCAAGACGTAACATAGTGAATATTATTAACATACCTACACGAATCATTAAAAATGAAACATCATAATAGTTTGAAACTCAAAATGTAAGTTCATCTTAGTTTGAGCTTTTTCTATGCAATAAGTGAAATTGATTTAAATAAATGTAATAAACTTACTTCATCCTACATGATAGGTACATATTTAGAATTGGTTAAAAATTATCTACAATATAGTCATTATACACAAAATGAAAAAATGTATAGTAAGAAATACAAATAAGTTAGCACTTATAATACTATCACAAAAATCTATACCAAAGGTTAAACTTAAAAATAAAACGTTACGAAACTTGAAATCAACAAATTTGTACCAAAACTTTGCATTCGTACGTGTGATGCCAGCTAGCATCGCCCTATTTCTTGTACACATTCTAGAATGACCCTCAAATGTTAGCCAGACGTGGCGTAAATGTCCGTTCTGTACGGCCGTTGAAGCTCTGCCTACCAAGCAAATGCTATAGGCGTGATAGTGTGTAACATTTTGGTATCATTCAATATTTGCAAAAAGATAACATCTTATTTGAACAGCTGTATTATTTTAAGCAGAAACGTTTACAAATCTGTTGCTTATCAAGTTTCGACTGTATATAGATTACATTAAGTACACTTTGAGGTACACATGTTAAAATAATAAATACTGGTGGGATGGATATTTACATTACACATGTGAATGTATAAGTATGGTGAGTAATATACTTTATCATATACTTTGTATAGCTAGCGCGCTTAGGTAGCGTGGCAACCAGCGTAACTGCCGGTACGCGCCTCGTATGTGTAAGTATCGAACATAGAGGTCAAGATAGCTGGTCGTGAGTTCGCGACACTATCTAAGCGAATGAGCTTTACAAGAAGACGTAATAATGGCCTCCATTTGGGAAATAAATTCTCCTTACTTACCATAAATTACCGACTTTTTCTTTCAAATAGGTATGAAAAAGGATAGTAGATATCTAAGTTCTGTTATGTTTAAAACTGACAATGGTTTCTTCGCCATTTCTAGTCAATTTGGTCGCCATTGTTTTGATCGTCGCCTTTCTTTGACGGATAATGCGTATTTTGCGTTAAATTATAAGACATGACAGGACTTAGATATCTCCTATCCTTTTCTAAACCTCTTTGACGGAAAGTGACAGCACTAATTTAAAGTAAGTTAAGAGAATTTATATCCAGAATTGGGGCCATTGTAGTGTTTATTGAACGAGTATACAACTTGAAAAAGATAAAAGTGTAGACGATATACTTAAATAGGTGGCTATTTCCTTGTATTATATACCTGAATAGGTACCTATTTAAATGCGCATTATGACTTGCTTACCTTAAAGTTATTTCTGACTTTGCTATTGGTCAATTCATCAGGTTGGACTATAGTCATTTTGAACCAGTAATACATTTCAAACAGCTACAGTTTTTTCTTTTGGTAAAATGAGCTGAATATTTCATTCTAATTTCAATTGATTTCTTCACAATACTCTATTACTTTGTCAGTCTTTAACTAATTTGATTAAATAAACGTCTCAACTCATGATATCCTTTTCACAAAAAGTTATTTCTAACACTTATTGTGTCCCTCAAGCTGTAATCCTCACCTATGAAAACTTACCGAAAAGCAATTTTGGTTTTGTCAAAAAATAGTACTGAAATAGTGACAAATAGTGACATATGCAAGAAAATTAGTGACTTCATATTTCCCAAGATACGGCTATCGTTTGGTGAGGATTACAGATCGAGGCTCACGCTGTAATCCCAACTCTCGTGTGAGCAAACGGTGGGGTATTTTCACTTGGTCTACATTCCAAAAAATAGTGCCTAATTAGTGACTAATAGTGACAAAAGATGAGAAATTGTCGCTTTATAATTCCGAAGTTATAAAGGCATCTTGGTGAGGATTATACCTATAGCAATTTTTGCTGTAATCCTCACCTCATTTCTGCTAAACGCCTAGGTCTTTTGACTCAAATTTAGTATCAAAAAATAGTGCTGAAATAGTGTTCTTAAACTGCATTGATATTTATTTAGTTTATGTAGTAGAAGCAATTAAAAAAACCGTAAGAACTTCTCCATACAAAATGGTACAGGTACAGTCGCGAACAATACTTCGTAGAATACAGACTTGATTTTTGCTTTAATTTAGGTAATGTCATTTCTGCCAATATATGTAGGTGTTAACTATAACATAAGTTGAGCCACTGGCATTATTTTGGTATATTTTATGAGTAGGTATTTTGGTTGAATATTTTTCAACGCCTTGAACTTTTTAACGGTTTTATAACAATAAAGTATTTATATGTACTTATGCTAATATCTTTCAGATCAACACATCGCATTAATTTATCACATCGTATTCTCTTAACTCTGAAAGCCCTGTTTGGTCGCGCCACCGCTCTAGCCACCGCTAAACAAAACCGGTTTGGCCGAGCCTCGAAAACTGACCGCCGCGCGTGTGAGTGAGAGGGTAGACAATAGTGAAATTATTGCATGCACTTCGCCTGCGTGGTATTTTTTGGTTTCATCACGTTACGCGTTATTGAGTATTATGACAACTCAAATATAAAATTTCTTAAATAACAAATACGCCACTTACGATTATTATGAAAAATTAAAATTAAAACGCACGTTTTGAAAATAACAAAAATTATTATTTAGGTATAATTAGGTACTTAAAGTATTAGTCCTCGCCTCGAACGTCGTTAACTATATAGGGTTAAATCTATTTAGTGACCGATAGCAAAAACCCAGGACGGGCTGGTGATAAGGAACAACTTTTAATATGAATAACCCAAATCAGCTGATCGGCAATTTGTACGGGAGGTCTAATTTTTTTTCATGTTTCGATCTATGTTCCTTGGGGAAAGTTGTTCCTTATCACCAGCCCGTCTTGGGTTTTCGCTATCGGTCACTGATTAGATTTCACCTACCTACTTTCATTTATTTATGAGTTAAATGAATTTTACCACATAAATATGTTTTTTGTTCCATTTTTGCCAAACAAGTTAGGTACCTGTATTTATTTATGTACTACATAGATACAAACATATATCACACTTTTATCCCTTACGGGTTAGGCAGAGCGTTAACAGCCGCAAAAAATACGGTCGTTATCATCGCCACGTCTGACTGATTGAGAAATATTGTGTACTGTCAGATATAAACAAAATACTTGAAGGAAATAAATTTGTTTGATTACGTTCCTACCGACATAACAAACCAGTATTGAGCTTCAAGTACGACAATACGAAGTATTGTTCGCGACTGTACCTGACCATTTTGTATGAAGAAGTTCTTACGGTTTTTTTAATTGCTTCTACTACATAAACTAAATAAATATCAATGCAGTTTAAGAACACTATTTCAGCACTATTTTTTGATACTAAATTTGAGTCAAAAGACCTAAGCGTTTAGCAGAAATGAGGTGAGGATTACAGCAAAAATTGCTATAGGTATAATCCTCACCAAGATGCCTTTATAACTTCGGAATTATAAAGCGACTATTTCTCATCTTTTGTCACTATTAGTCACTAATTAGGCACTATTTTTTGGAATGTAGACCAAGTGAAAATACCCCACCGTTTGCTCACACGAGAGTTGGGATTACAGCGTGAGCCTCGATCTGTAATCCTCACCAAACGATAGCCATATCTTGGGAAATATGAAGTCACTAATTTCCTTGCATATGTCACTATTTGTCACTATTTCAGCACTATTTTTTGACAAAACCAAAATTGCTTTTCGTTTAGTTTTCATAGGTGAGGATTACAGCTTGAGGGACACCACTTATTGGCTTATCATGACACCAGCAGAATAGAAATACGGTGATACTATTGTAAGCTACTATCACATAGCTTTTTTTTACAAAGTTTTAATTACGTTTTCGATCATTTTGTTGTCTACGAATAAGAAGCCACAAATTTTTAACATACTTAGTTCATTTATTTTTTTACATATCCGATATTGCGACCCAGTTTTATGGGCCATGATCACGGAACAACTTCCGTGTTCAAAAGTTGTCCCATGCAACTGGGTCGAAATATCGGACAATTCAACAAAAATAAGTATCTCGGTAAGAACTCCATTGACTCCGTTTCAGTATATTGAGTTATTTTGTTATCTTAGAATGAGAAGCCACTTAGGGACCTTAAATGTGAAGGTAACGCGTGGCACGGCTCCATCTACCGGGTTAGTTTTGTTTTTGTAGTTGTAACCGAGGCGTCGCGTGGTAACTAGTAATGACGAAAGTCGCAGGTTCAAATCCTGCCCGCGCTTGAAAAGTTTTCAAATATTGTATACCTACCTAAGACGGGAAGTGTTTTAAAAGTTGGTATTCAAAGAACATATTATTGTAAATAGGACATTATGAAGCTGGGACTACAATATAAATAACCTTGGTATCATTCCCATCCGCCGGTGAGCAACTAACCCCGGTGCAAGTCGGCCCGGGACATCTCGGCCCGGGGCAACTGGTCCCGTTGCTATGGCAACGCGGGCGGCGTGGTGATGTGCTGCTGCTGATGTATGACGCGCCTGCCCTGAGCAATCTCGCCGGTCTTTAGAGCGCGGTATTTGAGAAACGCGTCGATACCGTATAGCACCATCGCTAGGTATCCAAAGAACTGGAACGAAAAGAAAAATATTCTCAGAAAAGTACATACATACATACATATATACCGGCCGTAAAAACGGTCATTTACGCCACGTCTGACAAACATTTGAGGGTCATTCGGAAAATTGTGTATCGCCATAGTGACAGGTTGTCAGCCCATCGCCTAAAATTGCAATACAGACCCTCAAGTCCCTTAGTCGCCTCTTACTACTCCCACGGGAAAGAAATGGGGTGATGCTAGTCTAAGCCGGCATCACACGGGAGAGCCGGTATCACTCAGAAAAGTAACAGACTCAAATCCTACTTATATTATACATACACATATCACGCCTATAATCCCTTGCGGGGTAGGCAGAGCGCAAACGGCCGCATAGAACGGACATTTACGCCACGTCTGACAAACATTTGAGGGTCACCCGGAAAATTGTGTATCGCCATAGTGACAGGTTGTCAGCCCATCGCCTAAAATTGCAATATACACCCTCGAGTCCCTTAGACGCTTCTTACGACTCCCACGGGCAAGAAATGGGGTGATGCTATTCTAAGCCGGCATCACACGGCACTATATTATAAATGCAAAAATTTGTATGTTTTTACTTCTTCACGCAAGAACTAAAGAACCGATTGTAATGAAATTTGGCACACCTATAGAAGGATTAGAAGGTAACATGGATTAACACATAGGATAGTTTTTAAGAGTAGGCGGGCAAAGCTGCGGGTAACAGCTAGTAAGAAATAAAATAATGTTAAACCAGCGAACAATATATAGGACTTATATTATAGTACATTTTGAAGTTCGATTCTTACTATGAGCCACTGATTTATAACTGGTCCAGTCAATTTTAAAAGAAAGGTTAGCCTCCTGAAGTTCTTACAAAAAAGAGCATAGAATCACAGAGCAAATATATTTATTTCTATGCATAGAATACCTTATATACCGGGTGTAAGGGACAGCCCTCCGAATACTGATAGGGTGCATACCGACCAGAAAACATATGATCGCCAAGAAACATATGTCAGGAAACGACAAAAATGTTCGACCTCCCATACAAAATCACGACTGCATTTACTGTGGGGCAGTCACAAAAATTTGACGTATCCTTAAACATTTTTTAATGGAAAGTTGTTCAGTTTCATGGTCTTAATACATCCTATCAGTATTCGGCGCCTTATTTTGACAGATAGCGCGCATTTTGCTTCAAATTATAAGACATGACAGGACTTAGGTATAGGTATCCGACGATATCGGAATTTTTGTAATTTGCTTCTTCGTAAAGTTAAAAAATCTTATGAAACTAACCAACTAGAAATCAACAAAAGTAATCCGAAAGGACTTTGGAAAGTAATTAAAAATATATGTGATATTCAGAAAAGTACTATTCCAGCCGCAAATCTTTCAAAAATTGTACCAAACGATACAAAAGCGTCATTGAACGTTTGTAACCAGTATTTTGCTTCAGTTGGAGAACACCTGGCTAACAACTTGCTCACCTCTCTCAATATCTCACATGACGCCTTAGCATCATCCGTCACTTTATTACAATCAGTGGCACATACTTTCTTTTTACATCCTACAGATGCTTTGGAAGTACGTAGAATAATTAACAAATTAAAATTAAGTAATGCAGTGGGACCAGATGGCCTCTCAATCCATCTTATAAAGGCAATCGTCGATCAGATTGCTGTCCCTCTTACACACATCTGTAACATGAGCCTTTCGTCTGGTATCTTCCCTGAGGCTTGGAAAACTGCTGTTGTCATTCCGATCCACAAAAGCGGTCCCAAACATTGTCCTGAAAACTACAGACCAATTTCGTTGCTCCCAGTGTTTTCTAAAATACTTGAAAAACTGGTTAATTTGCGCCTGGTAAACTATCTAGAAAGACATAACCTGTTGACTAGCCAGCAATTCGGTTTTCGCCGAGGAAAGTCGACGGAGGACGCGGTTGCAGAGCTCATCGATCATGTATCTGGTCTTCTCGACGGGGGAAAGAAATGTGTCGGGGTGTTTCTGGACCTTGCGAAGGCATTCGACACCGTGTCCTCCCGTATCTTGATAAAAAAACTCGAAAATCTCGGCATTAGAGGACTACCATTAGAGTGGTTCCGTAGCTACCTTAGTAACAGATCGCAATGTGTCAGAGTGGGAGAAGATCAAAGCGATGATATGAAAATTGGTTTTGGGGTCCCGCAAGGAAGTGTCTTGGGTCCAACCTTGTTCCTGTTATACATTAATGACATTCACACTGTACTTGGAAATGATACCAAAACTATTTGTTACGCAGATGACACGGTGGTTTTGTTCCAGGGAAAGAGTTGGGCTGAGACTTTGGAATTTGCAGGTACAGGCATGCAATGTATAAAAGGCTGGTTGGATCGGAATCTGCTTACGCTTAATATAGCGAAAACAAAATACCTCTGTTTCCATAAAACAAAAGCATCAGAGCCTAAAGATCCTACATCTTTCAACATTAACAGCGCCGGCGCTATGTCAAACACTGTTAAAAATATAACAAGAGCTACATCTATCAGATACCTGGGTATTGAAGTTGACGAAAAACTATCATTTAATAGTCACATTAGCGTTGTGGCGAAGAGGGCGCGAAAACTGATTTTCGCTATGAAACGCCTCAGAAACTGTGCCGAGGTTACCACTCTTAACCTGGTTTACAAATCTTTGTGCGAATCAATTATTACCTACTGCATCTCTGTATGGGGTGGAGTGGGTATAACCTCATTGCTTCCTCTGGAACGTGCTCAGCGTTCAGTGCTGAAAGTGATGCTTCGGCTTCCCTTTAGACATCCTACTGCTGACTTGTATGAGGAGGCTCGGGTTCTCAGTGTGCGACAATTGTACATCTTGAAAGCTTTTACTTCAACACACCGCGAAGTACTGAACTCACCCGAATATCCGAACTTACTCACGAAGAGGACTTTTAAAATAAAAAGAACGACGCAGGTACGCACTAGCTTTGGTAAAAGATTTAAAAAATTCCTATTTCCGCACATTTACAACCAAATAGTCAAGTCATGCAACGTGAAAAATCTTTCAACAATTAGTGCAAAACGTGTTGTCGTCAGGTTTCTCCAGAGCCAAACTTATGAGGTTACAGAACTAATTATACAAGTATGCATATAGTTATGTATTATAACACGCACACAACACACACACACACCACACACCACACACACATACACACACACACACACACACGCAAATTCATACATAAATTATTTTGTATTGTTTCAATTAATTTTATTACTGTAAAATTTTAGTAGGATGGCTAACTTATTTATACCTTCAGTCACTCAAGAAATTACGCAGAAATTTAGTAATCGTATTTTAAATCTCACGTGACAGGTTTATTCCTAGTGTGAGATTTACAGGAAAATATATTTAAAAAGGCAGAATAATTGTAAATTGTGTAAATGGTTAGCATTATCAAAAGTGAATTATATGCACCTATTCTGTTGTTTTTCTTTGATAATAAACATTTTGTATTTTTTTGTATTTTTTTTTAGGTATCTATTTGACAGACTGTAAATGACAGCGCTAATATAAGATAAGATAAATTAATTAATATCCCGAATTGACTAATGTAGTTTTTTTTTATACTACCACTAGATTTCTACCCAGAGGTTTCACCCGCTGCCACTCATTTCCCCGTGGTAATAGTTGTTTTCCCGCGGTAAAAAGTGGTTTATGTGTTATTCCAGGTTATACTCTACCTGTGTTCCAAATTTCATTCAAATCGGTCAAGCCGTTTGAGCGTGAAGAGGTAACAAACATACACACACACAAACTATGAGATTTATAATATTAGTACGGACGGATAATAATATTATTATCATTATGATCTGAATGTAGAATTATTTTTGTCTTAGAATCAAAGGTCACGTAACCCAATAATGCTCTGCCCTATTAATTACAGAGGTGTAACTAAAGCTTAATTATCTGACCTTACAGATTTGACCTGTTTGATTGATGTACATACATAAATCACGCCTATATCCCTTACGGGGTAGGCAGAGCGTTAACGGCCGTAAAACGGATATTAACACCACGTCTGACAAAAGCTTGAGGGTCAATCAGATAACTGTGTATGACTATAGTGACAGTCACAGGTTGTCAGCCCATCGCCTAAAATTGCAATACACATCTCTCGAGTTCCTTAGTCGGCTCTTACGACACCCATGGGTAAGAAATGGGGTGATGCTATTCTAAGCCGGCATCACACGGCATATTGATTGATATGATACAATAAAATGGGGTCCCGCTCTACACTGCGGTACGGCCAGCCGAATAAGCCTAATTTGACAGCTGTCAGATTCACGTCTATGCTAAGGCAGAGGATCCATTTTCTTTTGATGACATCTTGTAGTATGAAACTGACAGATGTCCAATATAGCTTACTGGGATGGCGTTACATTATGTGGCTTTAAAAATAAATAAATGTCCTGGACAATTCACACAGAAATACTAAAATACGTTTTTTTATAAATACGTACAACACATAGTAAACACCCAAACACAACACAAATATTCAAAAATAAACTTACATAATTAACTAATTATTAATAAATTTACTTAAAATGTTTGTCTTATTAATTCGGCGCGTAGCAGACAGGGGTACTATCCTATCCACTATATCATTGGGCCAGACAAAACCCTAAATAAAACATTTCAAACATAAACAAGTTATTATATCAACTTATTAACCAAATTTTCGTCTATCATTCAAATGTTGATATACTATCGATCGCAGATAAGCATGTTTGAAACACGCGCCACATGCATGGAATTCCAACAACCCATTGTTCTTAACTGTAACAGTAACCTACTTTTGGTATGCTTTGCATGACATACTTTCGGGTATTGAAAGCGAAAATAGCAGTACTAAATTCTATGTATTAGTCACAATTAAAAAGTTTGTCTAATTAATTTGTTTTTAAGGGCTGGAGCATATCTAGCGCCATTTACCCAAAGGGTTAAAAGGTTTTTTGATAGTTTTTTTGTAGTCCGTAGTTTTATTATATATGCTAATGGTCTACAATTTTTCTTAAGACTTAGTAGAATTTTAGGGGAACATCATATCTTGCATGAAGTAATTCCATTTCAAAAAGCCATATTTGACAGCACTCAGTTCCATCCTAAAAGGTATGTCTACATAGGAAAATGGACTCTCTGTCATAGCATTAGCACTATATGGCCATACAGTAGTCAAAGTGTACATTGATCATAATCATAGCACAACTCATAATAACATTATACATAATACACTTACCCCAGCAGCAGAAAACGCAGCACTTCCAAAGGCAACTGCAACGGTAGCACCGACCAGATTCAAAAACATCAGCACAGCATACGCAACCATCTCAATCTTCAGCCATTTGATGTTGTGGTACTTCTCCACAACATGCCACACGTAGCATAAGAGAATAGCCGCTGAGAACCACAGGCCTAGGTGAGCTACAACCATGAAGTATACTCCTCGGCCGTTAGAAGAAAATGCTGACGATTGGATACAGATGTAGCCTATTAAGTTGAAAATCTGAAAAGTAAAATAAGTACACATGTGCAAGAAATTGCAAAATATTTCAACAGGAAGTAACATACATACATACATACATAAATTATGCCTATATCCTTTACGGGGTAGGCAGAGCGTTAACGGCCGTAAAACAGATATTAACACCACGTCTGACAAAAGTTTGAGGGTCAATCAGATAACTGTGTATCACTATAGTGAGAGGTTGTCAGCCCATCGCCTAAAATTGCAATACACATCTAACCCTCGAGTACCTTAGTCGCCTCTTACGACACCCATGGGTAAGAAATGGGGTGATGCTATTCTAAGCCGGCATCACACAAATAACGGGAAATAAAATAGATAGTAAAACAGACAACTTGAAATGGTAAAGTTAACAGATGTGGCAATTATTGAATGGATTGATATAACCAGGAAACGGTTGTATTATTATTTATTAAATTTTTTAAGAAGTTTATTTAATTATTTAAGAAAACCATACATTATTCAGGCAATTAACCAAGTTATATTCTTCTTGTAATTTTTTCTTCTTATAATGTTTCCTACTTCCTTGTATTTTAATGAGGAATAATATAAAATACAAATTAATAAATATGTACATACGTCATACATACATACATATATCACGCCTATGTCGCCTCAAAAACGGGCATTTACACCAAGTCTGACAAATATTTGAGGGTTATTTGGAAAATTGTGCATTGCTATAATGACAGGTTGTCAGCCCATCGCCTTAAAAATGGGGTGATGCTATTCTAAGCCGGCATCACGCGGCGTAATAAAAATATGCTTATAAAAAAGGTGAAATAAAAAATTGGAGCTTCTAACGTCACAGATCAGTGTTCCCTCAGTGAACTCATTTAAAACAGACTAGAAAAATATTTGACTCAAGTGCAGTGATATACACGCATCAGCACAGTGTGCTGCTAGTGTATTATAAATAATAATAATAATAAAAAAGGTGA
Source organism: Tuta absoluta (assembly GCA_027580185.1). Classification (NCBI taxonomy): domain Eukaryota; kingdom Metazoa; phylum Arthropoda; class Insecta; order Lepidoptera; family Gelechiidae; genus Tuta; species Tuta absoluta. The sequence continues at coordinate 1,005,119 of JAQAHW010000020.1, forward strand.
AAAAAAAATGTGATTCTAACGTCACTTACAATAACAGCAGCTTTGATCATGCCAGGCGGAGTGAAGAGGTACGAGGGATCAAACCACGGGTGTATGATGAACACTTGATTCTGAGAGCCCATCGTCTGGGCCGGTGCTGGCTGCCCTGCTGCCATCGTTTGGCACATTTAGCTGCAAATACAGAAAAATATTAACAGTTTATGTAATTGATGAATATTATACCTTACAATCTGAAAGAATGTATTTACTTTGTATATTAATATATCTATCTTTATCAGGATATAGGCACATTTTGTATTCAATTAGTTTTGAGTAATTTAATTTAAAAGTACATACTGAATTTCACAATTTTTCACCATTAGGGAGTTTATTTATTCTGAAGTGCGGCAGGTTTCTTTTTACAGCGAAAAATATGCTTTTTCACTGCGAATTTAAATTCGTCTCAAAATCTAGGCTCTAATAAAGTCCAAATAAGTAAGGTAAACATAGATGAGTTTTACACCTATAAATTTTCTAGTGTCGCGACATAAAAGAAGTAACTGCGTAATACGTATAAGCATAAAACCAGGACTTACTGTATGCTTGCCGATCGAATGGTCCACTGTGCTAAACCGTGGAATGAGAGGAACTGATAAAAGATACGTTTCCGACTACAAGATAAGCGGTGATGCTGTATATCGCACTCCAGTCATCTCCCCTTGACACCAAATTACGCTCTGAACGGTGATAAATGCATCACTGACTCATGTTTACTAATAGCGCGCCGGAAAACCTTTTGTAATAGTGTTTGCTCGACCAAATCGAGCTTGTTGAGTTGGTACTTATTTGAACATGATTAAAGGGGTTATGCTTATCCAGTACAGCGCCAAATACACAAGGCATTAAGTTACTGTCTTATGAATACACTTTCATAAAAGTTTACACATGATTTGTTATTTAAATAGAATAAATTCAAGCGATAGTAAAATTTATAAAACAAAATGACAAGAGCAACTACGTTCCCTTTCACGCAAGATGCAAAGAGCATATAACCGCTTACGTTCTAGCAAGATGTTGATAGTCTAATCCCAAAAAGTACTCTGTGTGTAATCCAAATTCAGCATCTCCTTGCTCATCATAAAAATTTGCTGATTTATACGGTTAAATTTTTTGGTTTAAAGCAAGTATGCGACAAGCAGTCAAGAATAAAAACTTGATAAAAACTAAACATACAAACATATAACCGGTATAAAAACAAAACAATCGCGTAGATTGAAACGACGAAACTTCGTTTATAAATTTTAATGTACAGATGCTTCTTGTTTAGCTATGATTTTCCTCCGACTTCGCTCGACATGCTTTTTTTCTTTTATTTACATAAGTTTCATATGACGACCGATGTGGCGCAGTGGTAGTGCGACTGCCTGCGACGCAAAGGTTCCGGGTTCGATTCTCGGTGGGACACTCACAAAAGTTGATATTTATCTCTTTGTGAATATGTTCCCGGTCTGGTTAGGACATTGCAGGGTGAACCAACTGATTGTCCGAAAAGAAATGGTTCCGTGCTTCGGAGGGCACGTTAAGCCGTCGGTCCCAGTTGCTGTCTATGATTACTTAGACGGCGGTCGTAACACAACCATGTCAGAGGCCTACTAGTGGTAGTAGGCGGTTGAAAAACTCTGACACCAGGGTCCATCGGGTCTTTGGATGACTCGGTGTCCCACACGAAAAGAGAGAGAGTTTCATATAATATGATACAATAATAATAATAAATAAAAAAAATGAACTCATTTTATTAATGATTATCAGGTACTGGTCCCAAAGTGTACAAATAGCTTACGCCTCGTCTGACAATCATTTGAGGGTCATTTAGATAATTATGTATTATTATGTATATGTAATTATGTATATATTATAGTATATTAATTATGTATAGTGATAGTGATAGTAGTTGTCAGCCCATCACCTAAAATGGGAACTTTTCCAGGGATTCTCGTGTGTCATGTAGAGGGCGCTGAGCATAATTTAAATAACGTTTCTTTACACAAAAACTGTACCACATTATAAATTATTGTTTATTTTGTGTTTATTGAATTGTTCTAAATTTGTTATAGGTTTTTAACGGAAATGTCAAAATTTCAGTTTAGCACAGCGCTCCCCTGCTTTGACATTCCAAACTATCAACAGAACTGTCAACAGAAAAACTCCTATTGCAAAACACATGCTCCTTAGTTGCCTCATACGACACCCAGGGGAAAGAAATGGGATGATGCTATTCTAAGCCGGCATCACACGGCAATAGCTTGATTACAATAATTGAATATTAAATAAAGTTACAAACAATAGAAAATGAAATAATTATGCTATATGTCACTGCCGCTCGAGGTCCTCCTCATCTTTTAGAGTAACTGTGACAGACAACATGGCCCAGGTATTTAACTTTGTAACAACTCTGAGGACAGATGTTTAATATTTAGCGTTGTTATGCTGGGGTGAGTTAGGTATTAATGACGGTCTATGAATGCGGCGCGGTGCTCGATCGCACGCGTCGCTCTGGGCGTGTGTTGTCCCTTTCTCACTCGCAGGGCGAGACTGGCGACGTGCGCGCAGACCGCCTGACGGCGCCACGCGGTGATTTCTGCACCGCACTGGCAGTCACTCAAAACCGTTCGGACGAGAACGTATTGTATTTTGTACGGATTTCCCGCCACGCGTTTTGTGATGCCGCGTGTAATGGACGATTCAATTTGAGATCGCGCGTGTTGATGCATCGTATTATTGCGGTTCTCCTGGGTTATACTAGAATACCAGGCTTAGTGATTGTTGGATGTCTCGACGTCTTCCACGTGAGCGTCGCGTTGAATAGGCATCAAGTGGCCATATCGGCTCGCGTTTGTACGACCCAAATTCGGGTTGGGTCACGCGTAATGACTAATATCAAAGTGAAATACGAACAGAAGCTGTGAGTGGTTTGAAGTGAATAACGCGCCAAGGCTGTAGTGGAATGCTGGGTGTCGATATCTTTTCCACCCAGCCCTGTAAGTACCCACGGAATTCCTATTTGATCCATTCCCTGAACTTCCTTTCTCCGTTGGGTATTTTATGCATTTGGACCGGCGTTAACTGTAAGTGATAAATCTAGTTGTTTTAGTATAAAACTGTTTATGGTGTGTTCCCTTTAGTCATATTTGTTGTACCATATCATTGTGACTCCTTAGTACGAATTGCGGAATTCGTGGGGTGATATAATTTGGAGGTACTTACTTATAATCTAGTGCTAATACGTGTGACGTAACGCCAGATCGGCAGACGGTATTTACTACCGACTTGAGTTATGTAAAGGTTGGAACACATCATTTGCCAATTTCACTCAACTTAGTTAATTAGGTTAAATAGATTTAGGTTCACGTTTAATTCATAGTATGCGCTGCTATATTGTGCAGCGTATGTTATTTAGCGCTGCGTAACGCAGCCATTGTCTGCCTCCAGTTGAACTCCTGGTATTTTGCTCGAAATTTATCTGTGTAAATCGCTTCCACTGCGGGAGTTTGGCTTGGAATTAGACAACAGAACTGCACAAGTGTACTGGTAAGACGTGCTCTGGACCTTTTTTGTACTGAAAGGCTTACCTCGGTTTTCTTGACATTATACCTAAGAACATATGCCCCAGCATATCTCTCACATATTGAGACTAGTTCTCTAAGTCATCTGATCGAGGGGCCCAGCCGGCGATATGATATTACATTTTCTTGTGTCTTTTACGTTATATGTATATTTTAGTACGCTCTGCCCTGCCCCACAAGGGATATAGGCGTAATGTGTGTATGTAGGAGAGGCTTTTTTTATTTAGGGTTTAAAAACGAATTTAGGAAAGTAAAATTTAAGATACTGCCGACCCTCAATGTCTACTACTCTACGTTCTAGCTGAAACGGCCCAACATACTGACCAACTCTTGCAAAGGAGTCGGATACATCCTTCAGATTTGAATATAATCAAATTAGCCCCAGCGCGTATTTTTAAAACTTAAAAAAAAAAACAGTCCCTCTAAGATTTAACTGACTCGACATCACAAGACTCTTGTAGCGAGAAAATAATTCAAAAGCATTATTTTTACCATGTTGCCCTGCAAAGAAAACTCACAACGAAACTATTTGCAGACAAACAATCATTTTAATATTATATATTTCCTTCACTGCTACATTCTATTTCTGAACGAATCGAGTGGGTGGATATCTGATCTGTCAGTTTGACGTTTGGCCATTTTACTATAGTCCGTGGGAGAGATTTTTATTTAGTGTTAAAATACAATTACGTTTTTTATAAATTTTACGAGACTGTTGAATGTATTTATATTATAACCATAAGTGAAAGTGTCTCTTATCTACATTGTAAAATCTTCAAAAAGGTAAGCATTTGTAAATTTACGGTCAAATCTGCTAAATGTGTATCTTGATGTCTCCAGGCGAATAATCGCTATTTTAGGTGATGACAACGGCCCTGGGGGTGTATAGTATCATATTATAACGAGTTTATGAAGTTAGGAAACTTTGATGCGAGAAAACCACATTTTGAGTAATAATTTGTAAGAGTATGATCTATAATTTATCAGAACCTTTTTTCATAGGAAGTTATGGTTTCCTCACATCAATCGTCCAATAAAAGTATGCCGCCATGCTCAGCTGGATACCCACAGCACAATTCGTTTATTCTAAGATCTTAACTTATATAGTTTTCAATTTATCAGCTGAAAACTGTGTGTTTTGAAATTAAAGCATCTTACAGAGCTGCTACATAAATACTTTAAAACATTACATACATTATTGCAAAAAAATACATTTAATTTTACACTGCTAGATTTAAAAAATATGTATCTATTTATTTATCTATTATTTCTTATTTATATCCATGTATTCAACAATTATCATTGTATAAATTATCAAATTGAAAAATGTATTACTTGCAACAGTTACCTCAATAATCCTTTTTCACACATTTTATCTTCTCAGGTACTGTAGTATAGAGTGTAATTTCTAAACAATAAACTTTCCAGACAGTCAGACATTTCCACAGACATTAGTATTCAGGTCATAAACTGCTCTAGATTGTTTGAGAAAACTGTGCTGAGAAGCAATAGATACATAGATAAACAAATAAAAATTTGCACAACATAATGAAAAACAAAACAATACAGAAAATTAAAAACTAGAAGTCAGCAAAGGTTAAGGCCTTAAGTGATGTCTTCTAGGTTCTAGGTAACCTTGACCTTCAAAAATACATAAATGAGATAAGTTGTTTTCTACTCTTTATCACACCCTTAAAAAATTTGCATAGTCAATACATACACGCCTTTACCCCTGCAGGGTGGGCAGAGCGTTCACAGCCATAAAATATGGTCGCTAACACCACATCTGACAAATATTTGAGGTCTGTTTTTCTTTTCAGAAAAATCACTATAGTGGCAGGTTGTCAGCCTGTGGCCTGTAGCAATAGATAGTTAGAAAAATAGACACTTTACTGGTTACACCATAATGAAAAACAAAACAATATAGAAAACTTTAAACTAAAAGTGGTTTCTAAATAATCTTTGCTTTAATTTTTTGCCGCGAATTGATACTTTGGTTTCCAAATAACTAGCGCGTCAAGCCAGGGATTTTTTCCTGTTTGGGGGCGCCACTAGGCTCTTGAACCGCCTTAAGTCAAAGTTAAGATTTGCTTAGCCCGTGTCATGATCATTTTTGTATGATCTAAGCCAACATTAGTAATAACTGAGCATAGGTAAATGATGTCACCAAACAACTATTTGGTTTGTAATACTGCAAGGTAGGTAAAGCTTAAATGAGTATTGTGCAAATAAGTAGTTTTCTAGAATCAAGATGTAAATATATTAGCTGCAAATATTGAATATTTTGACAATTGAAAAGGTGTGAATCGGCCCATGAAACTGTTTTTTTTTTTTCATATTTCAGCCTATGTTCCTGGGGGAAAGTTGTTTAGTTTCATGGGCAGGTTCACCCCTTAAGATATTTGCAGTATTTTTTTACACCTTATACACTCAAGATCAAGCTAGATGAAGATTGCCGTGTGATGCCGACTTAGAATAGCTTCACCCCATTTCTTTCCCGTGGGAGTCGTAAAAGGCGACGAAGGGACTCGAGGGTGTGTACTGCAATTTTCGGTGATGGGCTGACAACCTGTCACTATGGCGATACACAATTTTCCGAATGACCCTCAAATGTTTGTCAGACGTGGCGTAAATGTCCGTTTTTGCTGCCGTTTACGCTCTGCATACCCTGAAAGGGATAAAGGCGTGATATATGTATGTATGTATCAGGCTAGGTTAGAGACTTTGCCGCGCGCATAAGACTTATATTGGCAGTTAGTGTCTAATCGCACGTGACCTTGACTGTACAATACTTACCTATGACAACGAAAAAACAATCTAAGTTCTATTCTAACTAAACTAAGCCTATTTTAGGTCTTTATCTTCTAAAAAATGCTAAAATACAAAGTTGTCGTGTGATGCCGGCTTAGAATATCATCACCCATTTTTAACACGTGGGTCTCGTAAGCGACTAAGGTACTCGAGGATTATACGTGTATTGCAGTTTTAGGCGATAGGCTGAAAATCTGTCACTGAAAATTAAATTAGACAGAAAACGCGTATTTTGCGTCAAATTATCAGACATGAAATGACTTACTTTTTTAAACCTATTTGATGTAAAGTGACAGCGCTAATTTAAGGTAAGTTAAGATAAATTATTTCCCGAATTGAGGCCACTTTGTCATTTAATTAATTTAGCTCAATGGGAGTGGCAGACACCTTATTGATTCTGATCAGAACAGGTTATCTATTAAACTCTAGTTGCAGTAGTAACCCTTAGTAGTAGGTAGTAAAAATAATGTTATATTATACTGTACATTCTTCTTTTGCTTTTCGTGTTACGGCGAATACAATTTTGTCAGAGAAATAAGTTGCCGTGTGACGCCGCTGGCTTAGAATAGCATCACCCCATTTCTTTTCCATGGGAGTCGTAAAAGGCGACTTAGGGACTCGAGGGCGTTTATTGCAATTTTAGGCGATCAGCTGACAACCTGTCACTATGGCGATACCTACACAATTTTCCAAATGACCCCAAGTATTTGTCTAACTTGGCGTAAATGTCCGGTTTTTGCGGCCGTTTACGCTCTGCCTACCCTGCAAGAGAAGGCTCTACTGTAAACAAAGCTCCTACTAAGTTGTACCCAATTAACTCGAAACCGATAGGTTTACTCAGTTTATTCCATGATGTTTTAAGTTTCTCCTATTGAAAAAGTGTTTTCCTACAAGTACATGTATTAGTGAGAGCAGACACAGCGTAGTTTTTCTAAAAACATGTGTAGAAAACACCGACGCTGTGCGGAATGAAAACTTTGTAATAAGTGACTTTATGCGATCCGTACGAAGTGCAGTGCTTCAGAACAGTGTTTTATTACTATAATCGAAATTAATCAGTGCTCAAACGATTTTTCTGAATGTTAAATCTGTTTTTTATGTAAATAAAAAGTGCCTCAATTTTTTCTGTATCGAGCTCCATTGACATTCAACATTGAACATAATACAGCGCCATCTGTGAGAACTTCTAAACACTTGCTGTGCTCCTGTCGCTCCCCAACATTGGTCTTCCCGTGCTGCCCTCTCTTTTTGTACTAGTTAACCTCTAATGTTACTCGCTACTTACTGATAGATGGCGCAATAACCGAAAGGAATATAAAAGGGTTGCATTTATTGTGAGAGTTTATGAACCAAAAATAAAAAAAAAATGTTTGCACTACTGGGAGATAGATAGCGCGCAATACAAGTACATGATCGCTATTACTTCTTTGTTCTGTCTACAGATTTATGGCGGCTTTTCGATTACGATATAAAATAACATTATTATTTTACTTGCTGAAAGAGGATGAATTCGAAGATGGGCGACGACGACGCTATGTCTAATGTTTCCCTCGACGATATTCAGGATGATCCGGCTTTTGACGACTTCCAAACACCCACCCAACCTCAGAACAAAAAGCCGTCTACTACTTTGCAGCGCTTCAAATGTATTCAGGACTTAACAAAAGAAATTACCGATCTACTGAGCAGTAATAAGCATATAAATGCCGCCATAAAAACACAGATAACAGAAAAAGCACATGAAATTGACAAACTCACCCGGGAAGTCATGATCACTACGGAAACTAACTACCTCATTGTAGACCTTAAAAATAATGTAGAACAAACAATTCAAACCGAAATAAGAAAACTAACTACCGAACTAACTAAAACCGTCTCTGCTTCAACTTACGCATCAGTGGCTAAACAGTCATCTAGTGAACTTCCCAAGCCATATAGACCCAAATCTAAGCCAACGCTCATAGTATCGCCAATCTGCGAAGACAAAACCCGTCAGGAAGTAAACCAGTCTTGGAAGAAGAGCATTTCCTTCAAGGAAGTAAGTTACGCACCCACGGCAGTTTACCCTGTTGCCAAAAACAAGCTCAAAGTGGAATTTGACACACCTGCACAGCTGAACGAAACTCTTAGACGCTTGGAAACTTCTACTGAAATACGCGCAGAGCCGTCGCGGAAACTCAAACCGATGATTCTACTCAAAGGAATATCTAATATACCAACTGACGAACTAGGGCAGCTTATAATCAATCAAAACGAGCTAATTAAAAACCTAAAGCCAGCTGAAACGGACTTAAAGTTTCGTTTTAAACGGAACAATCGTAACGAAAACCTGTACAACGCAGTGGTTCTAGTGGCCCCCGAGATATGGAAGAAAGCTACAGAACTTGGTAGGATCAACGTCGACCACCAAAGGGTTCATGTTGAGGATTTCGTTCCGCTCCTGCAGTGCTATGGTTGCCTTCAGTTTGGTCATACTAAGAAAAACTGCACATCAGAAACTAACCCCTGCTCTCACTGCTCAGCGAAATCGCACAGCTACGCTTCCTGCCCGGTCAAGTACAAAAAGGAAGTAGAAGACTGCTACAACTGCTTGACCCGCGATAAAAAATTCAAGACGAAGTCTAACACACAACACGGAGCAACCTCTTCTAAATGCCCTTACATGGAACTAATGAAACAAAGACTAATGGAAAAAATCGACTATGGGTACTAGGTCTAGATTAAAAATTATACAATGTAACTTAGATAGAAGCTACAAATGTCAACACGAATTTTTAAACTACTTTGTATCAAAAAATTACGCAATAGCATTTATAACCGAACCATATGTAGGTAAGAACAAAACTGTAAGGACTTTGCCCGGATACGATACCTATCAATACTCAAATAATGAACGAGTAAAGGCATGTATAATGGTTAAATCAGATATTGGGGCCACGCTGGGCAATAGTGAATACTCTACACAAAACCTTAGCATAATACAACTAATAATTAAGAGTAGAAGGCTGTTTTTTGCGTGTGTATATATTGAACCTAACGATGACGTTAGTGGGACTCTAAATCACTTAGAATTATTTGTAAAGAAACACCAGAACTCACACATAGTAATAGGTGGTGACTTAAATGGCTGGCATCCACTATGGGGCTCAACAAGAACCAATAGAAGAGGCAATGAGATTGTCGACTTCATTACTTCTAACGACCTAGCCATAAATAACATCGGCACTACTCCTACATTTGAAACAGTGACCCATGGGCTCAGTCGTAGCTCGATCATAGACCTAACAATATCATCGGATAATTTTACACACTGCTTAGAAAACTGGAGAGTTAACCTTGAAGCTTGCCCAACATCCCAACACAACGCCATAGATTTCGTCATTCCCCTTGACAAAAAGTCAATACAAAAGAAGAAAAAATTATCCACTTACAAATACACCACTAAAAACGCCGACTGGCCGACATTTTACAGCACACTTAAAACTTTGATGAGCCAAAAAGAATTAGACAACAAAACAATAGAAGACATGAATGACAAGCAGTTAGAAGCACACATCTCTGATATTACTCAAATACTACAGAAAGTCTGTGACAAAGTTTTAAGCCGAAAATCCGGGTACGCGAAATATGTTCCCTGGTGGAACGACGAGTTACAAGCACTGAAAATAAAACTTATTAGACTTCATCATACTATACAAGATTTAAATAGAGCCGGTAAATCTATCGAAAATATTGTTAAAGAAAGAGATGAACTAAAGACGAAATACGTAGACATGCTCATGAAAGAATCAACAGAAAATTTTCGCAGCTTTTGTTGTAAGCAGGGTAAAGAGGATGTGTGGTCATTAACCAATAGACTTCTTAAAAATGGCCCTCAACCTAAACCACCATCAACGCTTAGAATCGATAAAGACACATATACATCTTCTACCACCGAAACAGCTAAAGCTTTATTGGACAAATTCTACCCCCAAGATACTGAAGACAGCACTGATCTCCAACGAGCGACTCGTGACCAAATGGCAGAAACACCAGGAACCGAAAATGACAGACCATTTACAGAACAAGAAGTTACTGATTGCCTTAAAAATATGAACCCTAACAAAGCACCTGGACCAGACTACCTAACTGCTGACATATGCTCTGCCTTCGCTTATTGCTACCCTTCAATATTGACAAGTATTATGAATAGATGTTTAGAATTGTCCTACTTTCCTATACAGTGGAAAACCGCCCAGGTTATAATTCTCCCTAAAGCAAGTAAATCCGATTACACTGATCTAGCTTCTTATCGGCCCATTGGCCTCATAAATATATTCGGAAAGTTATTGGAAAAACTCATGTGCGCGAGACTAACGTATCACATGCATATTACCAACACAATGAATCCGAAGCAATTCGGTTTTAAAGCACAAACCTCAACATGCGATGCTCTCAGGAGTGCAATCCAAAATATTACTGACGCTAAGGATAAAAAGAAACTAGTGGTGGCTATATCACTCGACATTCAAGCGGCCTTTGATAATGCTTGGTGGCCAGGTATCTTTAAAAGATTGAAACAAATAAAATGCCCAAGTAACTACTATAAACTGATTCTCGACTACATAAAACAACGAAAAGTTACTCTAAACTACGCTGAAGCCTCTATCGAAAAGATAATGACGAGAGGATGCATACAGGGTTCAGTGTGTGGTCCCATGTTTTGGAATCTGATTTTAGATGAACTGCTTGACATTCAACTTCCAAGAGGATGCCACATACAGGCTTTTGCAGATGACGTTCTCCTAGTAGTGACAGGCGATCGTATCTCAGACTTAGAACATGCTGCAAACAAAGCTATAGGCCTAATCCTTAAATGGGGCGATGAAACTAAACTTAAATTTGGACCAAATAAAACTCAGTTGATAGCATTTACTCGGAAATCTAAAATGGCAAAAATATTCATGAACGGAAAAGAGCTATGTTACAATGACGAAATAAAACTGCTTGGGGTTATTATAGACAAAAACTTGAAATTTATTTCGCATGCAAAATATGCTATAAATAAAGCATATAAAATCTACAAAAAACTTTGCTTATTCGTGCGACCAACATGGGGAGTGCACTCCGAAAACGTTCGCACCATTTATAAACATGTGATAGAGCCTATAATAACATACGCTGCGGGAATATGGGGCTCAGCTACTAAGTATAAAACTGTAATAGACAAGCTAAGATCCATACAAAGGAGCTTTGCCATAAAAATTATTAGAGCATTTAGAACTGTTTCTGCCACCGCCGCAATTGCTTTAGCCGAACTAATTCCCCTTCATTTAAAAGTCAACAAAGTCGCTGCAATAGAAAATACGAAATGGACTAAAGTAACTCACCTTCTACCAGATGACGTATTTCTTGAAAAACCTGAACGTCCTGGAAGACTTCTACATCCTGCTGATAGAAGACGTATAAAATTAAAATTTGCTACAACCCAAACTGATATTGACAGTCACTGCCCTGAAAATTATGTTAAAATTTTCACAGATGGGAGCAAACATAGCGGAGATAAAGTTGGCGCAGCGTTCGTCGCTTTTAAACCTGATAGCAATAAAACGACCCGAAAATTTAAACTCCACTCCAGCTGCTCAGTTTATCAAGCTGAACTACTTGCAATAGACCGTGCTTGTGAATGGGCAGTTAAAAACAGTATTACAAATTATGCTATACTAACTGACTCACAATCAAGCCTTAGCGAAATAAACAATAAAGATAGCACCAACCCAACAGTCGTGTCGATACACAAATACATGCATACTACGTTCAGCATAGGAGGAGACATAATATTTATTTGGACAAAAGCGCATACAGGACTTGAGGGTAATGAAGAAGCAGATGAAGCAGCAAAAGCTGCGGCTGATTCTCGTACCCAATACTCCTATATATTATTTCCGATCAGTTTTGTAAAATACCAGTTAAAATGTGCAAACTGGGAGGCCGCTGAAGAGATTTATCTTAATTCTTCTCAAGGGCAACACACAAGAAATATATGCCCAAAACTAGAAGATATACGAAATATCTGGAAAGCCACGAAACCCACGTTTGAGCTGACCCAAGTACTTACCGGACATGGGTACCACCTACAGTACTTACACAGGTTTAAAATAAAAACCACCAATATCTGCCCTTGTGATGATTTAACAGAACAAACCATCCAACACCTTATAGAAAAATGCCCTAGATTTGTAACAAGTAGAAATAACCATGAACAGACCTGCAATTTTCATTATATACCTAATCCTTATTCAATATTAGAAATAATAAGTAAACAAAGTACTTTAGAATCTTATTTAGAACATATAAAAACAATTGTGCGCAACCTTAAAACCTTTAATAACGATGTAACTTAATGAATGAGTAATGAAAACACAACATTTAACCCCCCACGGAAAACGAGTAACTCATAATTAACTTGCTTAACTTCTTTCAAACTATCTCATCAAACATGTTAATAGTGCAGTGAATCCCATGGTAATTCATAAGCTACTTTATAAAAAACTACTATATTTACCCTAACATGTATGAACAAAACACCTGTGCCCCGAAAAGGTCGCCCGTATCAAATAGCGAGGACCTTTTCGGGACACCAATAGTACTTTAAGGGAATATTTTTTGTTATTATTGCAAACAATTATCGTATAAATAAACTCCCTTCAGAGGGGGATTCACCCTCTGAAGGCAAACAAAAAAAAACCCTGCAAGAGATTATAGGCGTGATATGTATGTATGTAATAGTTGCCACTCAATTGGCAGTACATTATCAATCGCATAAAACAATCAAACAATGATAGTCACAAGACTCACAAGTAAATTTGTCAGTGTAAGGCTCTTTTTCCACTGCTCCGATCCGTCACCGGATGACGGAAGTAGCCTTCAGTAAAATATCGAAAGACCGGTCAACGCTTTTCCACCTATCCGGTAAAAAACGGACGTTAAAGTTTCATTATCTCGACGGACGTGGTAGAATTCAGTAGGTACCGATTATTAATATTCAGTATCTTTTTTTAATTATTCTTCATTCGTGCCATCCGAAATGTATCCTGCCTTCAATTGTGAACAACTTCTAGCGATTTTGTTATATGCTAGGAGACTCAGAAGACGGAAGCGGTATTGGATACATCCTCTGTTTAGGAACAGATGCCTAGTAGGAGCATTTTATACTTCTTATGAACAAATGTTGGAAGACGAAAGAAAATTTTACCTTTATTATAGAATGACGCCTGCTACATTCAATTTTGTTTTACATCACATAAAACCATCAATTGCTCGACATGACACTAACTTTAGGTATTGCATTACTCCTAAAGAAATGCTCTCAGTGACTTTAAGGTAAGTAAGTATATGACACAAAATGGTACAAAATCAACAACATTTATTTTAATAATTATTGGAACAAAGATAGCATCTCTTATAATAAATAACTAGATAAGTATACATTGTGTTTGTGAATCGACTAGACTAACTTTCAGGGTGTGTTCTAATCGTAAAACTGAACAACTTTTCTAAGTACCATATTTCCGAAAAACTAAAAAAACTGGACTTCCCATTCAAAAAGACAAATTTTTTGAACATTTTTGTATGGGAGAAACAGCCTAACCTCAAAAGCATATACCGGCACTCGTTTGTATCTAACTGGTAAATGCCGGACCGGAAACAGGCAGTGCAAAAGCATGCATAGATTTTGTACGTCTGCCACTTCGGACCGATAAAATACGATTCCGGTTTGGCAAATTACCGTTACGATAAAAATCGGATACCGGAGCAGTGGAAAAGCGAGTATAGAAGTTTAATAGATTTCTAAATCGGATTGGAAATTACTGTTTCGATAAAAGCCGGTTACCGGAGCAGTGGAAAAAGAGCCTAATAATAAAAAAATATTACTAAATTTGTATATTTTCTCTTTTTTAATTTTTTTTACATTAAGGCGAGTGTAGTCCTGAGTGTAGAACCTGCAATGCAAACTCAATAAAATATTCGCTGTAATTAAAGCTATGGCAAAAAGTGACTAAAAACGACCACTTTTGGTATTAATTGCCATAACATTGATAACAGAGAATATTTCATAGAGTAGGTTCTAATTTTACTTGAGGATAATACTAAACAATAAACTTGAGCAACGGACATTCTGATAGATTGCTTGTTTAAAAATAAATATTTTTTTTTGGCAGTGGCGCCTTTATCGAGGCTGCTCACGACTAAAGTACCGCCGTTCCAATAAATCGTATTTGACAGCTGTCATCTCCATCCTAAATGAGATGTCAACAAAGGAAAATGGACTCTCTGCCATAGTATTATAACGAATCTGACAGCTGTCAAATACGACTTATTGGATCGGCGGTACTTTACACACTAATAATGTAATTTTACGCGACCGCGGCTTGGATTGGGTCTAATCACATTGAATATTGCAAATGTTTACATTCACGGCCTTACCACAAATAATTTAGTCATGTGTTGAACGCATGTTTAAATAAAAACGTTATACAAATACGTTAGACACGCGTAAGTTCAATGCATTTGACTGGCCCGATGGCGTAGCGTATAGTACCCCTGCCTGCTAAGCTGAGGGTCGTGGGTTTGACATTCACAACACACAAATGATTGTTAAGTAATTTTCAGTTATTGTGTTTAGTCTGGGTGTTTCTATGTATAATATATATTTAATTATAAAAAATATATTATTATATATTAAAGTATTAATATCAGCTATCTAGTTCCCATAGAACAAGCTTTTGCTTAGTTTGGGGCTAGATGGCGCTGTGTGAACTGTCCTGCATATATCTTTTTTTACATACACATATCACGCCAAAATTATCCCTTGCGGGGTAGGCCAAGCGTAAATGGCCGAAAAAACGGCCATTTACGCCACGTCGGACAAATAGTTGTGGGTCATTCGGAAAAATTGTGCTTCGCCATAGTGACAGGTTGTCAGCCCATCGCGTAAAATTGCAAAACACACCCTCGAGCCCCTTCTCTTACGACTCCTACGGGAAAGAAATGGGGTGATGCTATTCTAAGCAGCACACGGTAATATATTTTTTTATGTCTTTCATTTTGGTTTGAGTATAAATTTCCTCTTTGTTTTATCCAACCCACATTGTGGATGACCTTACTATGTATGACACTTGTTTCCTTATCAGTCACATATTTTGGTTGATTCATAAGCTTATGATGAAATTCGATATCTAATCATACACATTATCTCTATCAAGCCAAATATAGGTACTGCAGTACACACAAACACAAATATATTTTTTTATTAAGTATGGGTTTGCTCTTGACTCTAGTCTAGGTCATAGGACAGAGACAGAGTCTAAGATGGAGCGAGTTCACCCAGAAGAAGCCTGTTCACTCTTAGGCTCGATACAGGTAGAGCGACCGCGCAACCTCGACTCAGCCGCTTTTCGCCAGTTTATATGAAACTGTATGCAACGATTCATGTGCGGCGACGCGCGCGCGCTGCCGACTGTCGACTCGGTCGCCGCGCCTCGCCGCCATCGCAAGTTTCTATGCACTCAGTAGCAACGGTTCATGTGGAGCGGACGCGTCGCTGCGCGGAATACTGTGACAATATGTTCGATACCGAACTCTTCATTAGTTTAATCGAAGAGAGAATGAATGAAAGTATAGTACCTACATCTGTACATACATACCTACATAAGTATTAATTTACTTGTAATTTATTTGTTTGAAGTGGAATTTTATTTTAGATTTACGAAATCCTTTTATTATAATATTTATAATATACCTACCTAATTAACTTAGAAAATTACAACAAAATGTTTAAAATGGTATCAAAATCGGTCGTAATTTGTATAAACAATAAAAATAAACAAATTATCAATAGCAAAATACATGTAGTCCCACATTTGTCCTGAACTTGTCCCGAAACTGTGGAGAACGCGCGTGCGGCGGACGGCGGCGCGGGCGCTCCACATAAATCGTTCTGCGGCCCGGTCGCGGGCGTCGCGGCCGCCAAAATTTGCTGCCGGGTCGCTGCTGCGCGGCCGCTTCACCTGTATAGACCCTTACTTTGAAGAGGTTAGGGTTTTTTGCGTTTGGAAACACAGACGCAGGTAAATCACGCCTATATCCCTACGGCATAGGCAGATAGGCAGAGCGTTAACGGCCGTAAAACGGATATTAACACCACGTCTGACAAAAGATCACAGATAACTGTGTATCACTATAGTGACAGGTTGTC
This sequence comes from Tuta absoluta, assembly GCA_027580185.1. Lineage (NCBI taxonomy): Eukaryota > Metazoa > Arthropoda > Insecta > Lepidoptera > Gelechiidae > Tuta > Tuta absoluta. The sequence goes on from JAQAHW010000020.1 coordinate 1,021,769, forward strand.
AGCCTAAAATTGCAATACACATCTAACCCTCGAGTCCCGTAGTCGTCTCTTACGACACCCATGGGTAAGAAATGGGGTGATGCTATTCTAAGCCGGCATTACACGGCAACTAAGCCGGCATCACACTGCAGTAAATAAATATTAGCATGTAATAGATGAAAGTGTAATAGTCTTTCGTTTACACCAAAAATTGAAAAACCATAACGAAACATTTGTAAAATAGGTAACTCTTTTCTACTCCGCGACTGTGGTAGTGCGACTGCCTGCGTCGCAAAGGTTCCGGGTTCGATTCTCGGTGGGTCACTCGCGAATTTGATATTTATCTTATTATAAATATTTGTGAATTGGTTCCCAGTCTGGTTAGGACATTGCGAGCTGAACCGCCTGATCGTCCGAAAGGAAAGATGGTTACGTGCTTCGGAGGGCACGTTAAGCCGTCGGTCCCGGTTGCTGCATATGATTACTTAGATGGCGGTCGTTACACAACCATGTCACAGGCCTACCACTAGAAGTAGGAGGTTGAAGAACTGACACCAGGGTTCATCGGGTCGTTGGATGACTCGGTGTCCCACACGACTTGGTTAAATCAATATCGGGTTTATTTTTATAGTGGCCGATACTGAAATAGAGGGTGGGCTGGTGATAAGGAACAGCTTTCAACAAGGAACATTGGTCGAAATATGACAAAAATATTTTGAGCTTCCATAGTAATCCAAATCAGCTGATCGGCAATTTTGTATTGTAGGACCAATTTTTTTCCTTCATGTTTCGACCTATGTTTCTTGGGGAAAGTTGTTTCTTATCACCAGCCCCTTTTGAGTTTTCGCTCTCGGTCACTAGTAACATTTCACCCTACCTGCCTACTTAGCTAGATATGACCAAGGCTTATGATAAGGTTCAACATGACATTTTACTTAATAAACTATATGCAATAGGAATACGCGGAAACAGTTGTAAATGGATTAGCTCTTATTTAAAAAATAGACTGCAAGTAGTAGAAGTAGAATCTAATAACATGAATACTAAAGAAGTTATGAAAGTATACTCTGAAATTGAAACAGTAAATGCGTCAATACCACAAGGTAGCGTCATTGGGTGTTTACTATTCATAATTTATATAAATGATTTACCAAAAATTATTCAAGAAAAGTGTGTCTTATTCGCGGATGATTTATCAGTATTAATGTCATGTGATAGTAATGATAAAATAGAACAAAATATTAAAATAATACTTGACGATATCAACGACTGGATGAATAACCATAACCTAGACATAAATTATAACAAAACTAAAATAATTACTTATCACCCATACCAAAAAATACCACTTAATATAGATATAACATACAACTCGGTTTAATTAGAAACAGTAAATAACTTCACTTTACTTGGACTAGATATAGATACATACGTAAACTGGAAACCGCATGTTCAAAAAATTAGAAATAAAATAGCCAGATTTACATACGCGCTCTCAGAGATAAAAAGATGTACGGATTTACAAGCCGCACTTTCGACTTATTACGCAAGCATATTCGTGGCTAACGTATGGGATAATCATGTGGGGTAATAGCACAGACATGCCTACACTTTTCACACAACAAAAGAAATTGATTCGCATTTTAGAAAACATAAAAACAACAGATAGTTGCAGACCACATTTTATAAAACTTAAAATCCTTACTCTACCTTGCTTATATATATTAGAAGTTTGTAAATTTGTCAAGACTCACCCCACTTTCTACAAGACACGTGAAGATATCCCCACAAAGTATTCACTACGACATAAAAAAAGATTAATGCTACCCACTTCCAACCTTGCAAGTCATTCCAATAGCCCTTTTGTTATGTCAATTAAAGTTTTTAATAAGCTACCTACTGAACTAAAAAATGAAACAAATTACAATAAATTTACAAAAAATCTCAAACAGTTCTTAATAAATAAAAGCTATTATACGATAAAAGAATACATGGAAGATATATTAAAATAAATTTGTTTTATTAATTATGTTCGAGGATTTGTTAAATATAGGTTTTGTTATGTGCAATCTAAAAGATATAATATACATAATATTTGTTATTATGTATTACATTAGCTATAAGATTTTTAAATATAATTATTTAAGGCTCTCTCTCATAATGTTGCTGTGCCCTAACAGGGTGTCATTATACGGGTATATAGTGTTCGCACATTGTGTGACATTGTATTACTTTTAACTATGTATACTGATTTATGCAATAAACGTTTGAAATCTTGAAATCTAGCTGCAAGTATTTTCCAACGATAGATTGCGTTTAAAACAATGCGTACAGGCCGTATCATATAAATGCTTCCAGACGTATTAGCTTGAAATCGATATTTAGCTAAAACGGCTTGAACGGACGCCAAATCCGGTCGGAACCGTTTAATGATTTCAGCCGAAACAATTATTTTGATTGTATATAAGGTGTAAAAAATAAGCTGAGAATATTTTTAGTGGTGAACCAGTTCGTGAAACTGAGCAACTTTCCCCAAGGAACATAGGTCGGAAAATGTTGAAATTTTTTGGTCCTCCCATACTTAGTGTGTTACCCGGCTGGGTTAATTTGTATGGGAGGCCCAATATTTTTTTTCATATTTCGACCTATGTTCCTTGGAGAAAGTTGTTGAGTTTCACGTACTGGTTCACACCTTAAAATATTCTCAGCAATTTTTTTTACACCATGTATAACAGAAAAATGGCTCACTCCAAATCCTTGCGGACACGCAAACTTAATTTATACACTGGATTTCCGCCCAGCGGTTTCACCCACTGCCACTCATTTTCCCGTGGTAATTGTTATTTTCCCGCAGTAAAAAGTAGCCTGTGAGTTATTTCAGGTTATACTCTACCTGTGTTCCAAATTTCATCCAAATCGGTCAAGCTAAGCGTGAATAGGTAACAAACATATTTACACACACACAAGCTCTCAGATTTATACGATAACGATAACGTTAAGTCGTTACATACATACATTCGAGCGACTTCATTTTATACTTTGTAGTGATAGTGAAGTAGCCGTATGGTGCCGGCTTCGAATAGCATCACCCCAATTTTACTCTTGGGTGTCGTAAAAATCGGCTTAGGGGTAATCATCCAGGTAATAGGCAGCTGCGTTCCCTGTGATACAACAACTTGCACTGCGTTCGGGAATCCGCCTGCCAAGCATGCTGAGTAAGTATGTAAAACTGCGGGCGTGTTTTGTGACCTCACGAAAGCTTTTGACGTAATTAAAAATGACATTCTTTTACATAAATTATTATTATATGGTATTCAGGACAAAGCCCACGGGTTGCTAAAATCTTTTTTGGAAGATCGCAAACAACGTGTGGAGGTCACTGTGGATGGTCGCAAGTACAGATCCGAAGCGGGCGATGTAACAATCGGTATACCACAAGGGTCTGCACTTGGGAATACTCTGTTTTTAATATTCATTAACGACTTGTCCCACTTTATTACAGATGGCCTAGTCGTACTTTTTGCTGATGATACGACAGTGATAGTGAGTGCTAAAACATATGAGCAGCTGAACATCAAAATAAATACTACCTACGATCGACTGCAAGAGTGGTTTTCCGCTAACGGGCTTATTTTGAACGGAAAAAAATCAAATCTGATGTTATTCTCAGCAATGCATATTGAAAAACCACCTATAAAAAGTCCTGTCCCTTTATGCAACTCTTGCAAGTTCTAAGGATTTAACCTGGACTGTAATGTGAATTGGAAGTGCCACATACAGTCACTCTGCGACAGGCTTAGTAGCGCCTGCTTCGCTCTGAGAAAACTAAGGCCATTAGTTTCTAGTGCTGTACTTAGACAGACGTACTTCGCGCACTTCCAGTCCCTTTTGAGTTATGGTCTGATTTTATGGGGTAACTCAACAGATTCAGACAGAATATTTATATTACAAAAACGGGCACTACGAATAATGGCAGGTATGAAGCCCCGTCAAACGTGTCGCTCCCAGTTTGCGTCTCATAATATTATGACGATGACTGGTTTATATTTATTGGAAATAATATCATATGTACGCCAAAACGTCACGCAATTCAATCGCCGTGGATGTGCAGGACGGTCCCTGCGCAACGCAGGTAGACTAGCCAGTGTTCCCCACCGCACCCAAATGGCCACTAAAAACCCGCGAGTAATAGGTCCGATTTATTACGAGCAACTACCAGCAAGTCTAAAGGAAGTTAAGAATGACGAGGCATTTTACCGCCAACTTAAAATGTCTTTTGCTGGAAAATGAATTTTATGACATTGATGAATTTATTACCTGTAATTTTATTTGACCACAAGTATTTGTATTGACATTATGTTTTGACTATACTTTTTCGATTGAATTTTTATTTTTATACACCTTTTGATTGTTGTTATTGTTGTTAGTTGTTATGTTATTTCATTGACATTTTTTATTTTTATTTGACCTTGGTTTGACCATTGTATTTTTTTGTATATGTTGACATAATTTTAATATTTTGTTTTATATTCCTTGACGATCATATTATCCTTTGACATTTTTATTTTATGTAAAATTCTTACTTGTAATAATGAATTTGATAATATGAAATAAATAAATCTAATCTAAATCTAATCTAATCTATGGCAATACCCCCCAATAGGGGGAGGCCCATGTCCAGCAGTGGACTGTTGTGGCTGTTAATGTTAAAATAGAAGAATGTGATACCAATAAATAGATGCTATCATTATGTTATTGACACACATACATATATCCCGCCTATATCCCTTGCAGAGTAGGCAGAGTGTAAACAGCCGTATATACGAACATTTACGCCATGTCTGGCAAACATTTCAGGGTCTTTCAGAAAATTGTGTATCACCATAGTGACAGGTTGTCAGCAACACACCCTCGTGTCCCTTAGTCGCCTCTTACGACACCCACGGGACAGAAATGATGTATGTTATTTACCCCAAGCATGGCATTATGTGCCGTGTGATTCCGGCTTAGAAAAGCTTCACCCCATTTCTTTCCCGTAGGTGTCGTAAGAGGCGACTAAGATACCCAAGGGTTACACATGTGTGTTGCAATTTTTGGCGATAGGCTGACAACCTGTCAACAATGATCTGAATGACCCTCAAATGTTTCTCAGACGTGGCGTAAATGTCCGTGTTCTACGCCCGTTTACGCTGACATGACATTATGTATGTATGTATGTAAAGTAAAGCGTGAGACCGAAATTTGGCTGCGTTCCCTAGACTATGACCAATTAGAGAGCATCCTTCCAAAGGTATGTGGTTAATGAGAACTTTCACACACACACTCCACACCACTACACACACACACACACACACACACACACACACACACACACACACACACACACACACAAACCGATATAGCCAAGCCATCATCCTCTATTTATTGTAGTCTTGTTTTATTTCTTATTAGTTTTAATTTTTATTTTATTTTATCATTTGCATGCAATGATAAGATTTGCATGTAAAATAACGGCTTTTGATATCATTATATTATTATTATTATTATTTTTTAACAAATCATGTGTCATATCCAGACCGAGACTGGTTTTTATGTATATCAAATATGTCAACTTTCGACAAGGTCTCCGCGATACAAGCTGTGCTTAGTGCGGAGGCCGTTGCTAATGAAGAGAAACCTAGAATTTACAAATGTCAAAAGTACTATTTCTTAAAATTATGTAAACTGTGTTTTTAATTGAATAAACTATTATTATTATTATTACATTAATAACACAAGATAGTGTTCAGGAAATAACAAACCACTATGATTTAGATTTAGATGTAGATGTATCATGACACTAAATTCCATGTTCTCGTCACCAGTGATCAACCATGGAAGAAGCGGGTTTCCCAGGACAGCACACCACCACCACAACTGTCACGTCGAGCACCACCGTCCAGACCAACATCAGATTTGATCCGAGCTACATGAAAACCATCCCTGGCATACTGAAAGTCATACAAGTTGTAAGTTTCGTACATTCAACCTTTCTTTCTTTCTTTTCCTGTGGGACACCGAGTCATCCAACGACACGATGAACCCTGGTGTCAGAGTTTTTCAATCGCCTACTAGCGCTAGTAGGCGTCTGACATGGTTGTGTAACTTCATTCAACCTAATCATTGACTGACCCTTATGATTGACCTCAACAAACTCAAAGAATTGTGACCATTCGCGTTTGTTTTTATACCGCGTGTTACAGAATAACAAGTAAAGCCGAGAGGGTGTAAAAGGGACCCTTGTAAAGAGTCCATTGTCAAAAAATTTAAGCCGTAGTGTTGATTTCGAAAATTACGAAAATTATATTTTATATTAAATTACTCGAAAAAATTATCGTTGCATCACAGCACTACTTTGACAGTTTGAAGTTCAACTGAAGTTGCCAACGCGGCGCAGCGAGATACGATATACATTGCTTGTTATTTCGTGGGTGTAATCATTTTAATGAACTGAATATAACCAGAAATGTATGCCAAATCGAAATTCGTTGGAATGGAAGTGTAGTACTAACCTACACTAGTGTTGTTATTATTTCATCGACTGATGAAACTAAAGAATACTATTATTTTTGCGTTATTTTGTAACAGCTGTCGCCCCATCTCATTCCCGCAGGTGTCGTAGGAGGCGAGTAAGTGTAAGTTTCATGTGTATTACAATTTTAGGCGACAGGCTGACAACCTGTCGCTATAGTGATACAGGATTTTCCAGATACAGCACTCAAATATATGTCAAACGTGGCGATAGCGACCGTATTTTTGCGGCCGGTAACGCTCTGGCTACCCCGCAAGAGATAAAGGCCCGATATATGATTATGAATGTACCTAGAACTTATTTTGATATAGTCATAATATACCTATGAAAAGAGGGGTTCCAGAGCGTAACTAGCGCCCTTATCACCTAAAAAATCACAACTCGATGTAAACGTAAAAGAGTAAAACCTGGTTAACTGGGACCTGGATAAGTGAGATAGCTAGCACTGATACACTGAACCAGGTCCCCGGCACATTTGCATCTATAACTGAGAATCAATAACCTCATTATGTGTATATTTAATATTTACCGCCATAACTAATACAAAAAGCTTAATAGGCTTAGTAATTGGGACAATGATTCATATTTTTCCAGCTCTTATACGTCCGTCCTTGTCTATCAGTAGATCTTTTAGTTTTTTAATAATAGCTGAACTCTATAAATGAGACATTTTAAATTCAGACCTCTATAAGTGAGATTTTGAACACAAACGTCTCTATCTCACGGGCGATTAGGTTAATTTTTATACAAATTCTTGACTTATTTAATTTATAAACTGGTTGATGTTGACTTCTGAAAGTAGGATCCTGTATAAATGAGATACAGTGATACCTGGGTTACTGGGACCTGGATAAGTGAGGAACCCCTATAACTGATACACTCAGCCAGATCCCAGCACTCTTGCATCGAATTACTGAGACTGAATAACCTCATTATCTGAGTTTTTTATTATTTTGAATTTACCTCCGTAACTGATACAAAAAGCTTAATAGCCTCTGTAATTGAGACAGTGATTCATACTTTTTCCAGCTCTTATACATCCATCCTTGGCTATCAGTAGAACTTTTAATCATATTTTAATTGCGGAACTCTTTATATGAGACATTTAAATTAAGACCTCTATAAGTGAGATTTATAACACACACATCTCCTTCTCACAGGCGATTTGGTCAATTTGTATAAAAATTCTTGACCTCTTCAAATGATAAATTAGTTAATGTTGACTTCACGTAAATGAGAACCTCTATAAATGAGATAATTTCAATCTTAAACCTCCGTAATTTAGAAACTTTGTAAGTGATAAACCTCTATAAGAGATAAATATTCGTAAGCACCATGAGGTCTCAGTTAAACAGGTTTCACTGTAATTCCAATCTTAAACCTCGCTAATTAGGAAACTGGGTAAGTGATTAACTTCTATAAGTGAGAAAAAAACGCCAGCACCATAAACTTATATCGAAAATCTGCTTCTGTTAGTGTGTTAAGCTTTAACCAGAACATTTTTTTCATTCGTCCAGCAAGCGAGCTTATCAAAGATCTCCTATCGCTAAACAACGCCAAAAGTGTAGTCAATGAAGTTAAAAATAATAATAAAATGTTCGGATTTCATTAGCTCCTATAATACTGATACCATAATCCAATTTAACAAAATATTTGTATTGGATATCATAGAAATAATAGGCGTGTATAGGTTCTAGCTAACTTTTACGCCAAATAGATAAAATAATTGTTATAGTCTAGAATCAAAATTACAACCACTAGATTGAAAGTCATCAGAACATAAGTAGGTATACTATGGGATGAAATTTTACTAGTGACCGATAGCAAAAACTCTAGACGGACTGGTGATAAGTAACAACTTTCACCATAGAAATATGAGAAAAATATTTGGATCTCCCATACAAAATTTCCGATCAGTTGATTTGCGTGCTGGTGATGCCGGCTTAGAATAGCATCACCCCATTTCTTGCCCGCGGGAGTCGTAAGAAGCGTCTTAGAGACTCGAGGGTGTGTATTGCAATTTTAAGCGATGGGCTTACAACCTGTCGCTATGGCAATACACAATTTTCCGGATGACCCTCAAATGTTGTCAGACGTGGCGTGAATGTCCGTTCTATGCGGCCGTTTACGCTCTGCCTACCCCGCAAGGGATTATTGGCGTAATATGTGTGTGTGTGTGTGTGTGTGTTGATTTGCGTAATTACGTAAGTTTAAAATATTTCGACCTATGCTCCTTGGGGAAAGTTGTTCCTTATCACCAGCCCGTCCTCGGTTTTCAGTATCGGTCACTAGTAAAATTTCATCCGATATAGATAAGGTCTAGAATTAGAACAGAGCCTTGACCTTGCAACAACTAAGTAGGTACGTATTTATCCATTATGATTTTTGCCGTGTAGTGTCGTAAGAGGCGATTAAAGGACTCGAGAGTTACAGGTGCAATGCCCGTTTAGGCAATGGGCTGACGACCTGACACTATGGCGATACACAATTTACTGAATGCCCCTTCTATAGTTCGTCAGACCTGCCTTCCCCGCAAGGGATCATTTGCGTTATATATGTATGTATATATGCATTCTGCAGATAAGTAAAAACGTATAATTACTTGTTCGTTAGGTTCAAGGAATATCTGCGAAATTCTTATGAAACCAAGTACTTAGATAACAGAAATGACCCATTGTATTGGCAGACCCATGACGTCAAGTGGTGAGCCGTACATTACGTAAACCACTTCGGTAAAGGTCAAAGCTTTACTTGCCTGATTTCTTACTTCCCACGGAAACTAATTATTTATGGAATGAAATACATGTTACCCGTGAGGTGTAGGTTCCTATTGCATTTGCCATTGTTAGATACCTATTCTTTGGGGTGACTACCACGACTATGAGGGTTGGAATATGGAGAGCGTATTGACCGCTGCGGCGCTCAAGCGCTATTATCAAACTACAGGATACAATTTTACAGGTGAAATTCGATGTTCATTGCGTAGTCGGTTAGCCAATATGATACCGGGAATATAAACCGGCTACGCAATTTACTAAGAATTTCACTTGTAGACTTATGGCCTGTAGTTTCATAACATAGGCTACAGGACGTTTGTCGCGAATTTAGAAGGATTTTTTTGGCAACGAACGTATACTGTTTTTCATATATTAATATACTCAATTCGATCGTACAATTAATTGCAAAATCTCGCAAGAAACCGTATGGCCGTTTTTCCCTCGTAGCGGCCAACTCACTCACTATAATGCGACCCTTAACCTTAACCCTTAACTTTGGCCCCCAAATTCCCAGTACACTCAATAAGCACAAAAAGCACCTAGACTAAATTACAGATATTGAAATTCATCATTCAAGTAGGTCCCTGCCCAGGCCGGGAATCGAATCTGGCACATTTGAGTAGTAAGCAGATTTTCTACCGCTATACTGCGCCGCAGAGGTCGTCTAACTAATAAAGGAGTTTGTCTACAAAGTCTCGTTTAAAAGCGCATAAACTGTAGCTAAATAATCTCAATATTATTAGAAGCTTTCTAGTTAACAGCTTCCCGGGGGTACACCGTAAAAGCTAATTATAGAATCGGTCGACACATGTTTTGATATTTGTTTAGTTTTCGTGACCTACTGTGATACTGTGAAGAGAAACGCGGCGGGTTGAATCTTCTGACGAAAACAATCTAACTATACAATATATCTTATAAGAAAATAGAATGCTTTTGAAAGAAAATAGACTAGTTAGTTAATTACCAAAAAGGCCATGTGATGCCGGCTTAGAATAGCATACATACATATATCACTATATCCCTTGCGGGGTAGGCAGAGCGTAAACAGCTGTAAAAATGGGACACGCCACGTCTCACAAACATTTGGGTCATTCAGAAAATTGTGTATTGCCATGGTGACAGGTTGTCAGCCCATTGCCTAAAATTGCAATACAGATGTAACCCTCGAGTCCCTTAGTCGCCTCTTACAAACGGGAAAGAAACGGGGTGATGCATTTATACCCAACACACCCAGACTAAACACAAATAACTATTTGAAAAATTAATTTACTTACTTACTTACTTACTCGTGTGGCTCAGGGACCCAAAGTGGGTCTTGGCCTCCGACACGAGTTTCCGCCACTTGTCCCGATCCTGGGCCGCTTCAATTTACTTAACAAAAAATATTTGTGTCTTGTGGGGATCGAACCCACGACGCAATCAGTTCAAAGAAAGTTCTACTAATAATTGAATACCAACTATTTTACATAGTAATGGCGAAAGTCGCAGGTTCAAAATGTTCAAATCTTGCCCGCGCTTGAAAATTTTGCAATTAAAAAAAAAAACTACTAATAATCTAACAATCCAGCCAGTGAAATGCTGTCAAATGTGCCTTCATCTTCTTCAAAATTTAGGAGTCAAACTGTTGTCGGTGGAGTAACTTCCGATTTTCTCTCTTCTCTGCTATAGTGACTTGACCTCCTAAAACGACACGACTCGACTCTGACTTTTTCCTTTATCTGGGTGAAGTAGGTATATCTAGGTCTACCTCTGCCTCTTTTTCCTAGTACTTTGCCATGTGCGTACCTAATTTATTTTTGTTTTATTTACACTTTTTGTTTCTTGATGAAACTCCATGGTATAAATTTAATAGCACGTTCACACGATGCCAATATGGGCAGGGAAATAGTAAGGGAAGTGGGCAGCGCGAGCATGGAAACAGGTTACTCGCGCTGCTACTCGTCATGCCGCTGCCACTTCTCGTGCTCCCATCGATGGTCAGCTTTTCGTGCGCGAGTCAAAAGAACGGCAGCACGAACGCGTATGAAATGTATTGCTATCCCGCTCACTCATATTGATGCGAGAAGAGTATATCGGCAGTGTGTGAACACTCACTCGCGATGATACTTCCGCGGAAGTATTTCGTGCAATATTCGCGACAGCAATAGGAGCAGGAGCAGGTGCATGGTGTGAACGTGCTTTAAGAAAACACTTTTTTACACTAGTTACATACATACATACACATATCACGCCAGTAATCCCTTGCGGGGTAGGCAGAGCGTAAACGGCCACAAGAATGGAAATTTACGCCACGTCTGACAAATATTTGAGAGTTTATCGGAAAATTGTGTATCGCTATAGTGATAGGTTGTCAGCCCATCGCCTAAAATTGCTATACACACCCTCGAATCCCTAAGTCGCCTTTTACGACTCCCACGGGAAAGAAATGAGGTGATGCTATTCTAAGCCGGCATCACACGGCAATTAACACTAGTTCCACTATTATTTTTGTTTGTTGTCTGCAGACCGCCAGCCTTCTCGGGTTCATATGCATCCAGTTCTCCAGCTACAGCAGCCGGTCGCAGAGCTCCTACTTCTCTTGGATATCGATGATAGGTAAGGTCCACTTGTTGTGTGGGAGACCGAGTCAACGAATGCCCCGGTGAACCCCGGTGTCACAGTAGGTAACTAATCTCATTAATCCAAGCTTTGCGATCCTACAACGCTCATAATGCGGTGACACAAACATATTCAGATGCAATGGGATAAGAAATCAACCGATGGATAGTGTTGGTAATTTTGTATCCCATTTCATGAAATCTCCAAATTATGAGACGATGCGCTCAGGAACCGGCATAATAGATGTTGGCAAAAAGTCCGCGAAACTGAAGTGGGACTGGGCGGGACATGTCTGCCGTATGCATTCGGACAGATGGGCAAAAATAATAACGAACTGGGTGCCAAAAGATGGTCGCCGTCGTCGTGGCCGGCCTAGGAGAAGATGGCGAGATGATGTGGATGCATTTCTCCAAAACTGGCAGTTGGAAGCGCAAGATAGAGACGGGTGGTGCGAAAGAGGGGAGGCCTTTGCCCTGCAGTGGGACACTGAACAGGATACTTAAAAAAAAACAACTTTCCTATATAATACTTTATGATCTAAACTACAAAACTATGGGGCTCAATCGCTAGATTGTCTCGATATAAAAAAAAAACACAAAGTAAGCACTCACTTTGAGTTTCCAAGCCGTTATTGAGACTAAAAACCTGAACGATTTTATTGTTATCCATCATTCCTCTTCTTTCTGATGTAATGAATATACGGGCTTACTTTTTTAAATATTTATTAATTAAACAAATGTTCGGTTTTCCGGATCTGAGCCGTCATCGTCTATTTCTCTTTAACGTAGCGAAATGAAATGGGATTTACTTTTTGGGACTGGTGCAGCCTTAATCACCAGTATTCATGGGTTTTTCATTTTTTATTGACTTTTGCCGTGTGATGCCGGTTAAGAATAGCATCACCCCATTTCTTACCCGTGGGAGTCGTAAGAGGCGACTTAGGGACTCGAGGGTGTGTATTGCAATTTTAGGCGATGGGCTGACAACCTTTCACTATGGCGATACACAATTTTCAGAATGTCCCTCAAATATTTGTCAGATGTGGCGTAAATGTCCGTTTTTGCGGCCATTTACGCTCTGCCTACCCCGCAAGGGATTATAGGCGTGATGTATGTATGTATGTATGTATGTATGTTCATTGACTTAATGTTTCGTTTGAAACTAATGAAGTGCTTGTATGAGGAGGACATTATCATCTTTAGTGCTTTGCCTAAAAAAGTGACGATAGACACTTGAAATGTGATTTCTCAAATTTACATACATTTGTAATTAATGACAGCATTCTGGTTCACCGGCATCCTACTGGGCTTCTACCTGTTCCACATCGTGGAGAAGTTCTACAGGATCCCGTGGCTACGGATCGAGTTCATCTTCTGTGCTGCGTGGGCCTTCCTGTACTTAATAGCGGCCAGTCTCGCGTGTGTGAGGGCCGACAAACCGCATTCTGCCGCCGCAGTAAGTATAGTCACTTTGCCGTGTGATGCCGGCTTAGAATAGCATCAACCCATTTCTAACCCACGGGTGTCGTAAGAGGCGACTAAGGGACTCTAGGGTGTGTATTGCAATTTTAGGCGACGGTCTGACAACCTGTCACTATAGTGATACACAGTTGTCTGATTGACCCTCAAACTTTTGTCAGACGTGGTGTTAATATCCGTTGAACGGCCGTTAACGCTCTGCCGACCCCGTAAGGGATATATGCGTGATTTATGTATGTATGTATGTATGTCACTTTGTTCGCTCTTTTGAGTTGGATTAGTTTAATTTTACTGACTATAATTATGGAAAATCATTTGATTTCTTATTATTTTCTGTGACAATGTCATTATAGTCACTTGTTGTGACTGTGAATTTTAAAAATAAGTAATAGTATCAAATAATAAATTATGGAAGAAGAGGAGGAATTAGCCCAGCAATGGGATCCTGACGCCTAGATAAGATAAGATTCTGGACAGTTCACACATCGCCATCTAGCCTCAAACTAGGCAAAGCTTGTACTATGGGAACTATATAGCTGATATTAATACTTAAACTGAAACTTATGTAAGTCACTTGTTTTCGCTGCCATTCACATTGGATACACTTGCATTCCCTGACAATCTTATTTAAATCACTTCTATTCTCTGACACTTCTATTTTGGGCATTCTTGCTCGAGTCACTTGTTTCCTATGTTAGAGTCACTTGTTTTCTCTGACAATTATATTTAAGTCCCTTGTTTTTCTGACAATAATTTTAGATTCACTTATTAGAAATGTAACTTGTGCCGTTGTAATTACGTTTATCTATTTGTTTGTTTGCCGTGTGATGCCGGCTTAGACTAGCATCACCCCATTTCTTTCCCGTGGGAGTCGTAAGAGGCGACTAAGGGACTCGAGGGTGTGTATTGCAATTTTAGGCGATGGGCTGACAACTATGGCGATACGCAATGTTCCGAGTGACCCTCAAATGTTTATCAGACGTGGCGTGAATGTCCGTTTTTGCGGCCGTTTACGCTCTGACTTCCCCAAAAAGGCCTGATATGTGTATGTATGTATGTATGTATGGCGATACACAATTTTCCGGGTGCCCTCAAATGTTTGTCAGACGTTACGTAAATATCCCTATTATGCGGCCATTTATGCTCTGCCTACCTCGCAAGGGATTTTAGGCGTGATATATGTATGTATGTATGTATGTTTGTTTGTTTCCAGTTCTTCGGTTTCGTAGCGACAGGCGTGTACGCAGTGGATTGCTTGCTGAAATGGCGTGCGGTGCGCGCGGGCGGACTCGCGCAGGGCTCCAGGGTCGTCTCCAAGCAAACCACCTCGGCCGTCAGCTCGCCCACTGCCAGACCGGAGGGGTACTAGCGGTAAATGTTGGTGTATTTAGTCACTGTCGATTTGGACGGCTCTTGTGAACTTGTTTGCCGGTGAAAGAATTGGATACTTACTCGTATATTGACTGATAGCGAAAACTCAGGACGGGGTGGTGATAAGGAACAACTTTCCCAAGGAACATAGGCCGGTAAAAGACTTATATTGGGTGACATTTTACATACATACATACATATATCACGCCTATTATCCCTTGCGGGCTAGGCAGAGCGTAAACGGCCGCAAAAACGGACATTTACGCCAAGTCTGACATATATTTGAGGGTCATTCGGAAAATTGTGTACCATTTTACCAGTGACCGATACCAAAAACTTAGTATGATTTTCCCCAAGGAACCTATGTTCAAAGTTTCAAATCTGATATTGGACCTGCCATATAAATTGACTAAGTCAGCTGGTACATTTTGTGTGGCAGATCTAATTGTTTTCCATGTTACGACCTATGATGCTTGAGAAAAGTTGTTCCTTATCAACCTTTATATAATTTTGCCCTATATAGTACCCACTTCTGACGCCCATACTGGATTTTATACTTACAGGATTTAAAGATTCCTTCACCATTTGAATGTCTTTTGACTCAGAATATTCAGTTTTACTAACAGTTAAGTTTTATACAGTGCCTGTAAATTTGATTCGCTAATTAGTCAACTTCTTACTTGTTTACTATGAAAGTGTTGCAATGAATTATCATGTAGTTGCTACTAAAGAACCGTTGCGTTGTTACTAATTTACATTTTCTTATTTAGCACCTTATCGATTTCACAAACAAGGTAATAATTAACATGTAGGTATGTACTATCAAGGAAACTTGAGCTTTACAATACAATACAATATGTTTTATTTGTACAAAACAGAACAAATAGAACACATACAGTAAAAGAAAAAAAACACGGTACAATTTAGGCGGCCTTATTGCTGAGGTAGCAATTTCTACCAGGCAACCTTTGAGTGAAAAAATAAAGAGTATGTATGGTTAAGCTGGATAGTGCATAGGTACACCTACATACTAATAATCTATAGCAGGCTACAGTCGCATTTTGCGTGCAGTGGTCAACGACCGCTCCCGAGTTATTTGTTTGAATAAACCGATAGTGTCTTTGAAACTTAACACTTTGACATAACGAAAAGACAATGCGAACCTCATGAGAAACTGAAAAAAAAATCTCTAAACTGTAAACCAAGTGTTAATCATAAACTCATATAATACTGCTTATTGCCTCCGCAATTGGCCAAACAAAAAAGGGTGGGGTTGCTTTCTAAGGCATGCTTGCAATTGCATTAGTTTTAGAACTGCTAAAGTTCAAGTTTCTTTGATAGTACCTACAATTTGTAGACTCTAGATATTTACAAATCACAAAAATAGTGCACTATTTATATACAACAATACATTGAAAAAAAAAAATGCACATAAGTCGGAGTAAGCGAAAGAAATCAATGCATCAAATACATATTTTGTACATAAACTATTTTATATTTTAACTATTTTTCAAGTTTTATATTAAACTGCCTATGTTTTTTAATCAATTAGGTATAATAATTAATCTTATATTGAACAAAATAATGTACTTATACTTAATCCAGTGTTCATTTATATTAAAAACTATTTTGTAATGTTTTAAATTAATTTAAGGTATGCTTAGTAACCAAAGAGGCATTTTTATAATTCTTTTGTACCTGTTTATGGCTCAATATTAATCAGAAAAAAAGCAAATTATTGACAAATATAAAATTTTCATGACAAAATTTATTGTTTAGAAATTACCAGAAAGTAAATTTTCATGACATAATTTGTTGTTAATATGAGATTACTGATGAATTGGAAGTGACCTTGTTTAAAATCTGATATGTTCCAATTTGGAACATATCAGATTTTAAACAAGGTCACTTTTTTGCTATTTGCGAGCCTTTACTTATCAACGAATTTACTATTCATATAAACTAAGTTAGAGCAGAACGTATTTAAATATAGCAATATTTCTTGTCGCCACATAAACCACATATACTTACTAACAGCAAGTAACTTCAGTTATCATATAAGGGATCGACCAAAACTCGCTTTTCTCAGTTACAGTATGAAAAATAGTATAAGTTGATCTCTTATACAGGTGGCCAGAACAATGACGTTCAAAATTTTGAATGCCTTATACAGACGGGTATCCGAATCACCCCAATTAATGTTCCGCGATTTTTAGTAGTTTTCGAGGTTTACAACTTTTAAAGTTGTATGAGAAAATTCAACTGGCAGCCTTTTAATATTATCTTGTACGCTAGGAAATACCAATCATGAAGATGAGATATCCCTACAAAAAAGTAAAAAAAAAACGGAAAAAATCTTGGCAGTCGATTCTGTCCAATACAACTTTAAAAGTTGAATAACTCTGAAACTACACAAAATCGCGGAACACACGTGGGATTGGAGTGATTCGAATACTTCTCAGTATATCGCATTCGAATTTTGTTTTTGGACTCCTATACTCGGGCCACCCTGTATGTGTCACTCGATTTGCTACTGTAAGTACGAGTAGTAGATAGAAAGAAATAAGTATTGTCGTCTCTTTATCTTCCACTAGTTTGAAAGAGAGGCTAGAAGTGGCATTTCAGTGGCGACTTTAATAACTGCAATACCTACTTACATCACAATGAGATTAATGCAAAGTTATACTCATATTTACTATGTATTAAAAATGTACAGTCAAGTTCAGCTCCAGGTAAACACTGAAATGTAATTACCTTTATCCATGTATGCTAGTACTATTTATTACTTATTGTCGTCATGTTCCGTCATTGTTAAAAAAAGGAATTTGTCATGGAACTATAGATCAACCTGGAAGCCGTACTCTGTATTGAACAGTGAAGTTAGATTATTTGACCGATGCAAAGCTCAGTTACCCTTCTCTCTTTCTTATTTCCCCGAGTTACCCCCGAGTTACTGGGTACCCGACGTTTACACACGATAGTAGGAAGACCATGATATATTTTAATCAGTTTTTGAAACCGCTATGCATACCGAAAGAAATCACTCCTTGTTTCCGAGTACGGACTCCAGTTTTACCTACAAGTACAAGCTTCTTGAAATTTGTATAACACAATTTCTTCTTTGTATTTTGTATTGTCCTGATAGAAAACCGGCTTGAAGCGATATATAACTTTCATTGAATCCATACTATGCTGGTAATCTACACGGTGTTATAAGTTCCGTTACGGAATTCCGGGCACTTAAAATTTGACGAGATTACCATTGAATTGACAAAAAGAAAAAGTTCAAAGTGTATAATTCAAGCTGAGTTCGACTGTACTTATGGAACTACGGAAGCTAATAATCAAGAATGTTTGTAAGATTGAGCTTTGTATGTTTATAAGAATTTAATCAAAATAAGTTTAACCTGTTTTAGCTTGTAAGAATTTAACCACCTGCCGTTTTTATTTTTAAGTTACAATCTGCCTTATGTCATATGCAAAAGATATTTTAACAAATCAAATATTTCAAGATTTAGATCAAATCAATCCAAATGTCACAAGCTTTTGTAGAATGGCAGCATTTGAAAATATGACACTATACTTAATGCATTTCATACTTTCATGCTTTAAAATAATACTTTTTTATATTCAATTTATATTCCTGTACAATAAATATTTATCAAAACATGAAATGAAAACTTGAGAATAAATATTTTTCCAATCAGTAAATAAAAGCTGAAGAATAGATATTTATTCAAACACGAAATAACAGGTGTAGAATAAATATTTATCCACACATGAAATAACAGCTGTAGAATAAATATTTATCCACACATGAAATAACAGCTGTAGAATAAATATTTATCCACACATGAAATAACAGCTGAAGAATAAATATTTATCCACACATGAAATAACAGCTGTAGAATAAATATTTATCCACACATGAAATAACAGCTGAAGAATAAATATTTATCCACACATGAAATAACAGCTGTAGAATAAATATTTATCCACACATGAAATAACAGCTGTAGAATAAATATTTATCCACACATGAAATGACAGATGTGTATGGTGACAGCAGTTTAGAAGTACTTCAAATGATAAATCCAAGCGAGCAAAAGAGATAGCCTATGTCACATATCATCATATCTGTAATATTTTTTTAAGTTTGCACAACTATTACACATCACAATAAAATAATTTTAAACGGATTTAAGTTGTGTTTATTTTGGATTTAACAATACTTACGTTAGTAGCTAGTTACGTTTTATATATACAGGGTGTAAGGGACAGCCCTCCGAATATTGATAGAGTGCATTCAGACCATGAAATTTTTCATAAAAAAATGTTCAGGAAATGAAAAAAAAAATTGACTTCCCATAGTAAATGTAGTCAGCTGATTGTGATTTTGTATGGGAGATCGTTTATTTTTTGTCGTTTCCTGACATATGTTCCTGGGGGAAAGTTGTTCAGTTTCAGGGTCTGCATGCACCCTATCAGTATTCAGAGGGCTGTCCCTTACATCCCGTATTTTGTTGTCACCGTAGCATAAGCTATGATAATTTTTAAATAGTGCCTTACACTATGTCCGGTTAGACTATAATATTCACGAGTACCTACAATATATTCTTGTTATAAATGTTGTATGTAGTTTCACGCTGCATTCTATCTACTGTTTACACTAACTGTATATTTTTATAGCAATAAAGTGTTATTATTATAATTAAAAACTGTTTTAATTTGATTCTAGCTCTAAAATCTCATTTATACAGGGCCGAAAGGAGGTCAAAGTACTCATTAAAACTGAACAACTCTCCCCATGGGTCGAAATATATTAAAATGAAATTAACCTCTCATACAAAATTATCGATGAGCAGGTTAATAAACTGTGGAATGTTCAATTACTTTTTTATTATTTTGAACTATGTGTAATGGAGAAGTTGTTCAGTTTCATAAGTATCTTTACCTCCTTTCGGCTTGTTGTTATACCCTTTTTGTTACTCCTTGTCATATAATGACAATAAAATAAAATATAAATATATAATTTGTAAATATATTTATTTATTGCATTAAATTTATTAAATTTAAATAATACATTGAATTTGAATTTCGTGGAATAATCTTAAAAATTACTAGGAATAACTTCATATCAGAACTTCAGTCGTTTTATATCTTCTATCTTGAAGTCGGTCCTGGAAAAGAAAAAAAAGTTAGAGGAAATGCCAAGTTTAAAATAGAGTAATAACGTCCTCTAGGATTTCATTGCAAAATGACATGATGTAAAGACAATTGTAGCACTTAAGGTACCAGGGGCACTTCAAAAGAATTGAATTATTTTTGACCCTAGCAATATTTTTTTCTTCAAATGAATACGTATTAGTAGCAAATGACTTTTTTTACAAGAATAAGTTAAAAAAAAATTAAAGATTTAACTGGGGATAAAAATAATTCAGTTCTTTTGGAGTACCCCTGGTACCTTATGTGCTACAACCGACTGTACCGTCACTGGCATTTGTCGCATCGCGAAATGTCTCATTCGTCATTCATTGGCATAATGTCACAATGTGTCATAGTCACATTATTATATCAGTATAAATAGATCACGAATGTCGGGGGCTCTTTGGTCTGGGAAGCAAATGGTGCAAGTAAGATTTAGGTAGGGTAGATTTTCTTAATAAGCGCCAACGCTGCGTCGAGCGGGCTAGATTCGGCAAAATACTAGAGCAGCGCTACGTGACGCGGGGCGACCAGCTAGTAGCTAAGGCCGTACGCTCGCTTACGCGGTTTCACGCGCGGGCCAGCCCGCGCGTGAGGCCGCGCGCGGTCTCGCGGCATCCGCGCGGCGGTCTGACATCGCCGCCATTATTACCCGTCCAAATTTAGAAGGCGCATAGTGCCTAGGTAGTTGTAATATGGCAAATGTCGTCGTGTTCGTACGGGTTATATTATGTCGCGGGTTGCTGAAGCCGCGGCGCGGGTGACCGCAGGCCGCGTCACGGGGCGCCAATCTTGTGTTTTGTCAAATCTGGCCCGCGCGGGACGTCCCGCGCGTGAAACCGCGTGAGCGAGCGTACGGCCTAAGACATCTCGCCGTGTTTTAGCTACTTAGGCACGATGCGCCTTCCAAATTTTGACGGATAATAATGTCTTGTGATGCATTTGCCGTGTGATGCCGGCTTAGAATAGCATCACCCCATTTCTTACCCATGGGTGTCGTAAGAGGCGACTAAGGGTGTGTATTGCAATTTTAGGCGACGGGCTGACAACCTGGCACTATGGTGATACACAGTTATCTTATTGACCCTCAATTTTTTGTCAGACGTGGTGTTAATATCCGTTGAACGGCCGTTAACGCTCTGCCTACCCCGTAAGGGATATAGACGTGATTTATGTATGTATGTAATAATGTCAGGACGCGCCAGCTCGCCTATAAGTTTTTGGCTATCGTGAAATCCCGCCATCACTACATAGTATAAAATAAAGGCGCTTACCGCCTTCCTATCTCTGTTTGTTTGTATGTACGCTTTAATCTTTAAAAACACTCAACGGATTTGGATGTTTTTCTTTTCAAAAGATAAAATGAATCAAGAGGAATGTTTTAATTATTATGTATGTGTAATTATTATTAATGCGGGCCGCCAGTGATAAATGGAAAGAAGCATACCTGCGCGCGAGTATGTCCTTCATCTGTTGCGGCGCGAGCCTGGCCGCGGGGAGTAGCGCGTCGTGCACGTGAGACACGCGCTCCAGTGTCAATAGCGCGGCCGCCTTGCAACAGACACAGAAACGTGATTTACTACTGACCGATATCCTCACCTTTTATTATTATTATTATTTATAGGACAGGCAGCAATACATGCTGATAGGTCCTTGCAGGTTTTATTTCAAAATCTTAATATACATTTAGTGCCGGGTCTTCCCAGTAAGTTATCCGTAGATACTTGTCGTGGGAATGGCCCGCTACTTCCCCTCGTATCCTTAAAATAAGATTAAAAAGTAAAGTGGCTAACAAAATTTTGCCTTAATTAATGAAGGTTTTTTTTTTAAATAATACTACTCAATTCAAATTGAAAATTGTTGCTTATCACCAATCTATCTTGAGTTGAGATAGATTGGTGATAAGCAACAATTTTCTCCTAGAAACATGCAATATTAGTAGTTTATGCAACCGTCATATAACGGGGGTCATAAGAATGCGAGTGTCTGTTTATATGATAATAGTTTAACACGAGCAATCTAATGCCTAATTATAGCAGTTGTATACGTTATTTTAGCTCTAGCTACACTCTCCAAAAAAACTCAGTTTAACTCATTTCCAAACATCCGCGCCGGCGAATGCAAGGCCCGATACAAGGTTTAATTATAACTTTCTAAGCACTCGCGTTCACTTTTATTTATTTTAAGTATTAGACCGGGTCTATCGCGATAGTATTTAGGTAAATATTAGTAGGTAATTTACCTGTGTCCCGACGTTTCAACACAGTTTCATGTATTGTGGTCGCGGGTTGACCCGAAACTGTGTTGAAACGTCGGAACACAGGTAAATTACTAATATTTACCTAAATACTATCGCGATAGACCCGGTCTAATACTTAAAATGAGTAAAAGGTTTAATTATTTAACTTTATGCACAAAAAATGTACACGGGCGGACGTTATCTCCCAGTTTACCTTAGGGCATATGGAAAGGGTCAAGGCAGGTGCATTAAAAAAAAATAGAAAGAGCTTAACGTTACCTGTGTGAGCCTGGCGGCGCGCTCACGAGCTTGCGGCGCGTTGCTGCCGGCCCACGCGGCGAGCCGACGCGCGCGACGCTCCACCATTAGACCACTCTCCTGATTACACATTGATATATAATCATTATTCATTTGGATTGTAAACATTGAGTAAAGGCCTAACTGGTTTTAGTAAGTCAAAACATAAGAAAAGTCTCAATTTTTTTATCCAAAACATAGAATATACTCGATTTTATAAGTTAAATTACAAAAAGAGACTCGATTTTGTAAGTTAAAACAGAAGTATAGCCTCGATTTCGTAAGTCAAAACAGAAGCATAAGCACGATTTTGTAAGTCAAAACAGAAGTATAGGCTCGATATTGTAAGTTAAAACAGAAGTATAGACTCAATTTTGTAAGTTAAAACAGAAGTATAGCCTCGATTTCGTAAGTCAAAACAGAAGCATAAGCACGATTTTGTAAGTCAAAACAGAAGTATAGGCTCGATATTGTAAGTTAAAACAGAAGTATAGACTCAATTTTGTAAGTTAAAACAGAAGTATAGCCTCGATTTCGTAAGTCAAAACAGAAGCATAAGCACGATTTTGTAAGTCAAAACAGAAGTATAGGCTCGATATTGTAAGTCAAAACAGAAGTATAGACTCAATTTTGTAAGTCAAAACAGAAGTATAGCCTCGATTTCGTAAGTCAAAACAGAAGTATAGCCTCGATTTCGTAAGTCAAAACAGAAGTATAGACTCAATTTTGTAAGTTAAAACAGAAGTATAGCCTCGATTTCGTAAGTCAAAACAGAAGTATAGACTCAATTTTGTAAGTTAAAACAGAAGTATAGCCTCGATTTTGTAAGTCAAAACAGAAGCATAAGCACGATTTTGTAAGTCAAAACAGAAGTATAGGCTCGATATTGTAAGTCAAAACAGAAGTATAGACTCAATTTTGTAAGTCAAAACAGAAGTATAGCCTCGATTTTGTAAGTCAAAACAGAAGTATAGCCTCGATTTCGTAAGTCAAAACAGAAGTATAGCCTCGATTTTGTAAGTCAAAACAGAAGTATAGCCTCGATTTTGTAAGTCAAAACAGAAGTATAGCCTCGATTTCGTAAGTCAAAACAGAAGTATAGCCTCGATTTAGTAAGTCAAAACAGAAGTATTGGCTTGATTTTGTAAGTCAAAACAGAAGTACAGGTTTCGTAAGTCAAAACAGAAGTATAGCCTCGATTTTGTAAGTCAAAACAGAAGTATAGCCTCGATTTCGTAAGTCAAAACAGAAGTATAGCCTCGATTAAGTAAGTCAAAACAGAAGTATTGGCTTGATTTAGTAAGTCAAAACAGAAGTATTGGCTTGATTTTGTAAGTCAAAACAGAAGTACAGGTTTCGTAAGTCAAAACAGAAGTATATCCTCGATTTTGTAAGTCAAAACAGAACTATAGGCTTGATATAGTAAGTCAAAACAGAAGTACAGGCTCGATTTTGTAAGTCAAAGATTTTGTAAGTTAAAACAAAAGTCACTCGCACTGCTCACCCGAGTATAGTGATGATGTAAAATCCTGGTCTGCGCTCGTTGTGCTATCTCTCCCACTACAGCTGCCAACAAGTCATCAGCTGATCGTGATGACAGCTGAGTTCGGACACTGTCATTCAGTGTGTCTAAAGCAGTTGGGAGTAAATCTGCATCATCTTCTATTTCATCTGAAATATAGACGTCATTTAGGAGAAGAAGAACTAAAGTCATTTAACAAATTCGACTTCACAGTGGAAATGGAAACTGCTTAACTGATTTTAAGGATATTTGTAGAGTCGTAATTCTTAATAAGTCGCTTAGGCTGGAACCTAAATATTAGATTTTTGGCCTTCGAATAAAAACTGTGATATTCTTATTATTCGTATTTTTTCAAGTCAAGGTCAAAATTTCAGCGTTTATTGTACTACAATCCAATATAGGGTATAATTGTACTAGTGACCGAAAATTTAAGTTCAAAATATTGTTTTACAATCCAATATAGGATGAAATTTAACTAGTGAACGATAGCGAAAACTCAAGACGGGCTGGTGATAAGAAATAATTTTCCCCAAGGAACATAAAATAATAAAAAGTTTAGACCTTCGATACAAAATTGCGCATCAACAGATTTTAGTTACTATGAAAACTCAAAATAAGTTTGTGATATTTTAACCTAAATAGGTTTGAGCTTCCATAGTAACCTAAATCAGCTTGGCAATTTTGTATGGGAGGACCAAATGTTTGTTTTCGTATTTCCACCTATGATCCTTGGAGAAAGTTCTTCCTCATCACTAGCCCGACTGAGAATTCGCTATCGGTCACTAGTAAAATTTCACTTTATTATACGGGATGAAAGGGATATATCGATCCAGATATGCCATCCGTACCTGGTTGCCATTCTACCAATTCGGACTAAGCTCTTCCAGTCATCATTTATAATGCGCACTGCTAAAGAGTGGAACTCACTACCTGCGTCTGTGTTTCCAAACGCATACAACCCTAATCTCTTCAAAGTAAGAGTGAACAGGCTTCTTCTGGGTGAGCTCGCTCCATCTTAGACTCTGTCTCTGTCCTATGACCTAGACTAGAGTCAAGAGCAAACCCATACTAATTTTTAAAAAATCGTGTGTAGTTTTACCACGGACGAATTACAAAGAGGACCTGCCCCAAGGCAAGTAGACCTGTCGCTAGGTGGTCTACATGCGGCTATTTGCCGCAGAGTGTCGCTCGCGTCAGTTGAACTCGTGTCACTACCAAGCGATCATGTTAAATTATTTTAGTACGAATAATACTAAATACATTATTAAAATAAAGTGCAGAGTGTTACAATGGAAAATATCGTCAAACAAAATTAAAAAGGACGAAAACACGACCGAAAAAGTGTCTATTCACTCGTAAGTGTAATTTGTATACAAATTTTAATTATTGCATTAAGAATGTTCCATGACTGCCCCGCCATCTATCATGGAGTAGCATAGCTTTTAATTTGACGAGACATCTGGTGAGCAGAATATGGCAGAACCCTAGCGCCTAGCGGAGAAAATAGTTTTCTAGTTTTCCGATAGATGGCGGGCCTACAGGAGCATGATGAGAATAATAAATTATAACAGTACTGTAATAAAGGCTATTATGCTATGCGGTTTAGAGTTACGTGCTGTGTAATTGACCTGGCCAGCCCCGAGGCAATGCCTTTATTTTTATTTATTTTTATCCCGCCCGAGTCGGAATTCCATTAGGACAATACAAAATTGTTATAAAAAAAAGAAAATTTCGTTATGCAAATTTCTTTTTTTACAATGACCGATCATGGCGTCAATAAGTGATAATGCTATCCTACATTGAATAAAGTTATTTCATTTTCATTTTCAGTAAATTTCTCTTTCCCTCCCAATGGAGAAAACCCCTCTCATGGCTTGAATGACTTGCGCCATATCCTTTTTGTATTTCGTCCGTCTTACCCTCATCAACGGTGGGGTCCGCGATGACCTCAGCCCACGCCATGACGCGCGGCTTGAGCGCTGCCTTGATGCCAGCCAGCGCGAGCTCGTGCAAGACTGGGCAGTTGTATATATATGTGTGTAGTGTTACCCTCGTCAACGGTGGGGTCCGCGATGACCTCAGCCCACGCCATGACGCGCGGCTTGAGCGCTGCCTTGATGCCAGCCAGCGCGAGCTCGTGCAAGACTGGGCAGTTGTATATATATGTGTGTAGTGTTACCCTCGTCAACGGTGGGGTCCGCGATGACCTCAGCCCACGCCATGACGCGCGGCTTGAGCGCTGCCTTGATGCCAGCCAGCCCACTCGCGCAAGACTGGGCAATTGTATATATATGTGTGTAGTGTTACCCTCATCAACAGTGGGGTCCGCGATGACCTCAGCCCACGCCATGACGCGCGGCTTGAGCGCTGCCTTGATGCCAGCCAGCCCACTCGTGCAAGACTGGGAAGTTGTATATATATGTGTGTAGTGTTACCCTCATCAACGGTGGGGTCCGCGATGACCTCAGCCCACGCCATGACGCGCGGCTTGAGCGCTGCCTTGATGCCAGCCAGCGCGAGCTCGTGCAAGACTGGGAAGTTGTATATATATGTGTGTAGTGTTACCCTCATCAACGGTGGGGTCCGCGATGACCTCAGCCCACGCCATGACGCGCGGCTTGAGCGCTGCCTTGATGCCAGCCAGCGCGAGCTCGTGCAAGACTGGGAAGTTGTATATATATGTGTGTAGTGTTACCCTCATCAACGGTGGGGTCCGCGATGACCTCAGCCCACGCCATGACGCGCGGCTTGAGCGCTGCCTTGATGCCAGCCAGCGCGAGCTCGTGCAAGACTGGGAAGTTGTATATATATGTGTGTAGTGTTACCCTCATCAACGGTGGGGTCCGCGATGACCTCAGCCCACGCCATGACGCGCGGCTTGAGCGCTGCCTTGATGCCAGCCAGCGCGAGCTTGTGCAAGACTGGGCAATTGTATATATATGTGTGTAGTGTTACCCTCATCAACGGTGGGGTCCGCGATGACCTCAGCCCACGCCATGACGCGCGGCTTGAGCGCTGCCTTGATGCCAGCCAGCGCGAGCTCGTGCGAGACTGGGAAGTTGTATATATATGTGTGTAGTGTTACCCTCATCAACGGTGGGGTCCGCGATGACCTCAGCCCACGCCATGACGCGCGGCTTGAGCGCTGCCTTGATGCCAGCCAGCGCGAGCTCGTGCGAGACTGGGAAGTTGTATATATATGTGTGTAGTGTTACCCTCATCAACGGTGGGGTCCGCGATGACCTCAGCCCACGCCATGACGCGCGGCTTGAGCGCTGCCTTGATGCCAGCCAGCGCGAGCTCGTGCGAGACTGGGAAGTTGTATATATATGTGTGTAGTGTTACCCTCATCAACGGTGGGGTCCGCGATGACCTCAGCCCACGCCATGACGCGCGGCTTGAGCGCTGCCTTGATGCCAGCCAGCGCGAGCTCGTGCGAGACTGGGAAGTTGTATATATATGTGTGTAGTGTTACCCTCATCAACGGTGGGGTCCGCGATGACCTCAGCCCACGCCATGACGCGCGGCTTGAGCGCTGCCTTGATGCCAGCCAGCGCGAGCTCGTGCGAGACTGGGAAGTTGTATATATATGTGTGTAGTGTTACCCTCATCAACGGTGGGGTCCGCGATGACCTCAGCCCACGCCATGACGCGCGGCTTGAGCGCTGCCTTGATGCCAGCCAGCGCGAGCTCGTGCGAGACTGGGAAGTTGTATATATATGTGTGTAGTGTTACCCTCATCAACGGTGGGGTCCGCGATGACCTCAGCCCACGCCATGACGCGCGGCTTGAGCGCTGCCTTGATGCCAGCCAGCGCGAGCTCGTGCAAGACTGGGAAGTTGTATATATATGTGTGTAGTGTTACCCTCATCAACGGTGGGGTCCGCGATGACCTCAGCCCACGCCATGACGCGCGGCTTGAGCGCTGCCTTGATGCCAGCCAGCGCGAGCTCGTGCGCCGCGCGGAAGCCGGCCGCGGCCGATCCCAGCCCACTCGCGCAAGACTGGGAAAAAGTTAAGGGCGGGCCGTGAGAAAAATGGGTATTTTTGGATGCACGCAATTTTGTTGGTGAATACGATAAACACTTTATTTTTATGTATAATGATTTTTCATTATATTATCTAGATTTTCGTCGCAGGAAAACACGATTAAAGAAAGTTTGCTCGATAGATTTATTTTTCAAAGTTTAGTCTATTTTCACACTTTTTTGCGTTTTGTATAGCAATCTTAAGAACATAACACATTATTTTTTGCGAATACGATACGTCTTGTAAATTACTAGATTCTTGTCGTTCAGTTTTTTGATTACTTGTTTATGTGGCGAGAAATTTCCAAAACATTGAAAAATTGGCTAACTATGGTGATACCGCTCTGTTCTCACACACGGGATTTGCCATTAGTGGAAAAGGGACGTTTAAAAGTTCGAGGCAGGCCCTTAATAAGTAAACATTCTTTTTATGTACTATGATTTTATTATGCACTCACAGTGCTATATTATTTCCTTAAATCAAAATAAGAAATTCAAAAAAATGTCAGGGCCCGCCGGGACTTGAACCCGGGACCATGGGGTACCGTCCCACTGCTCTGCCAACTGAGCTACCAGTTAGTATTCGTTACAATAACTTATACTAGATGTTGCTTGTACGTCGCTTCGAGACGAGTACCAAGAGATTGAAGAATTGGCAAGTGTCAGTCGGGGCGCCGGTAGCTCAGTTTACAGAGCAATGGGACGGTACCCCACGGTACCGGGTTC
This sequence comes from Tuta absoluta, assembly GCA_027580185.1. Lineage (NCBI taxonomy): Eukaryota > Metazoa > Arthropoda > Insecta > Lepidoptera > Gelechiidae > Tuta > Tuta absoluta. The sequence goes on from JAQAHW010000020.1 coordinate 1,050,560, forward strand.
AAGTCCCGGCGGGCGCGGAAATTTTTTCAATTTCTTATATTAAATTTTTTTTACTCTCAAAATTTTTAAGCGCGGGCAGGATTTGAACCTGTGACTTTCGCTTTCGCCATTACTAGTGGCAACGCCTCTTCTTGCGTTCTGCGCCTATTCCTAGCCCGCGAATTTTGCAAGTGTATTTTAATGCCAGTAACGCGTGGTTACTACCGGGTTAGTTTTGCAACTAATACCCGGCGAATTGTTTTTTTACAGATTAAATGTAGTCTAAGCGGTGAAAACCCGCGATTAATTGAGTACCAAATTTTGAAACACTTTGCTTTTCTGCCCGCGCTTGAAAATTTTGCAAGTTTTAAAAAGGATAGTGTTTTAAAATTTGGTACTAACGAAAGTTTGACTGGCCTGATACCGTAGCGGGAGTTGTGAGTTTGATCCCCACAAGATACAAATATTGTGTTTATAAGCAAACCAGATAACTCTTTCGACATCCGCGGGGTAAGAAGTAGGTGGGCGGGGGGTCGATATACACGTAATTAGTTGTTCCAAAACCCATCTTGAGATATATTACTCCAATGCAAAATAAAATACCTACAGAGAGTGTAGACAGACAATTCCTCCGCTCCCACCTACTTCTTGCCCCGCGGGCGTCCCAAGAGTTATCTGGTTTGCCTATAGTAAGTATGAGTGTTTTCTATTTCATTTTCTGTTTTGTTATATGTATTATATGTATATTTACACAAAAAGTATACACAGGGTTAGTTTAGTTTTGGACTAGATTTATTTTATGCACTACTCTCTTTCTCTCTTTGATTTCTCCTCCACCTAAAGGTTGCCCGGTAGAGATCGCTTTCAGCGATATTGCCGCTTTTGCGTATTATTAGTTTAAGTTTTCCAGTTAGGTGTTGTATTTGTGTTTTGAATGTGCAATAAAGTGCTTTACTTACTTACTTACCAGACGGCGCTGTGTCTCGTCCATGTCTTTTTATATATTTTACTAGCTGTTACCCGCGTACTTATAAATGCTATCCTATGTGTTGATCCATATTTGTGCCAAATGTCATTACAATCGGTTAATTAGTTTTTGCGTGAAGAAGTATCAAACAAACATACAAACTTTTGCATTTATAATATTAGTAGGATTGATAGGATTTTAAAAGGTTTAAACGCTTGACCCGAAAGTGTAACCATGTATGAATGTACGCAATGCCAACCTGCAACATGTCTCTCTGCTGCTGGTTACGATGCAGAGGTTCGGCATCAGCACAGGCCTCCCCAGCCAAACGTTCCGACCATTCCGCGCCCGCCTCCGCTTCGTTCATGTGTGCCTGCGGGAAAGTACATCAATAGATGAAAAGAAATCAAATCAAAATCTCTGGAAGAGATTGCCTTTTAGCAATAATTGTACGCTAATTTAGTTCTACTTTGGCTGTATATATTCATGCTGTTTCCTTTGAGTGCAAATAAAGTATTCTCATCTCATCTTATCTTAACAATAGAGGCTTAAAGTACGCTTATTTTACGACATTTGTACACAAGACAGTATTCACCTTTTATCTTCCAGCGTCAATGCATTCAAATTGATTTTCATAAAAATATTTGACGTGTGGTGCCGGCTTAGAATAGCATCACCCCATTTCCCCCCGTGGGTGTTGTAAAAGGCGACTAAGAGATGAATCCAGGGCATGGGCATTCCCTGTGAATACAACACCTTGCACTGCGCTCGCCAATCCGCCTGCCAAGCGTGGTGAGTATGGCAAATACCGCCTCCCCAATACCACATTGAGAAGCATCGGTAGGTACTCACAATAAACAGCAGTCTCTGAGCGTCCACATCTCTGTTCAACCTCTGCGCCAGCGACCCCACTGCATCCAGCCCTGGCACCCCTCCCCCTATTGAGGGTAAGGGGGGGGATATACCCCCTCCCCAATACCACATTGAGATGCATCGGTACTCACAATAAACAGCAGTCTCTGAGCGTCCACATCTCTGTTCAACCTCTGCGCCAGCGACCCCACTGCGTCCAGCCCTGGCACCCCTCCCCCTATTGAGGGTAAGGGGGGGGGGATATACCCCCGGCCCCAATACCACATTGAGATGCATCGGTACTCACAATAAACAGCAGTCTCTGAGCGTCGACATCTCTGTTCAACCTCTGCGCCAGCGACCCCACTGCATCCAGCCCTGGCACCCCTCCCCCCACTGAGGGCGAGGGGGGGATATACCCCCTCCCCAATACCACATTGAGATGCATCGGTACTCACAATAAACAGCAGTCTCTGAGCGTCGACATCTCTGTTCAACCTCTGCGCCAGCGACCCCACTGCGTCCAGCCCTGGCACCCCTCCCCCCACTGAGGGCGAGGAGGGGGGGGGGATATACCCCCATCCCCAATTCCACATTGAGATGCATCGGTACTCACAATAAACAGCAGTCTCTGAGCGTCCACATCTCTGTTCAACCTCTGCGCCAGGGACCCCACTGCGTCCAGCCCTGGCACCCCTCCCCCCACTGAGGGCGAGGAGAGGGGGGGGATATACCCCCATCCCCAATTCCACATTGAGATGCATCGGTACTCACAATAAACAGCAGTCTCTGAGCGTCGACATCTCTGTTCAACCTCTGCGCCAGGGACCCCACTGCGTCCAGCCCTGGCACTCCTCCCCCCACTGAGGGCGGGGGGAGGTGCACGGGGTCGGGAGGGGGGGAGCGCAACCACCTCCTCAGGGCTCCTGCGGCTTCACGCTCAAGTAAAGCGGCGGCGTCGTTTAACACAGCGCACGCGCCGTCCACGCTGCCTGTCGACAGGCTGCGACTGGAAAACGGATAAAATATTATATTTTCTTGAGTTTGCACAACTATTACTCATCACAATAAAATAAAATAATTTGATGAACAACAGATTAAAACTACATTTGAGAGCGAAGGGATGTTAAACTTATATAAAATCCAATAATAGTTAGCTATAGGAATGGCCGTGTGATGCCGACTTAGAATAGCATCACCCCATTTCTTTCTTGTCGTATGAGACGATTAAGGGACTCGAGGGTTACATGTGTTTTGCAATTTTAGGCGATGGGCGGACAACCTGTCACTATAGTGATAAATTTTTTGGGTTTAGTAACGTCATGTATTTTTTTTGTATTCATTTTTAAGAACAAAATGGAAAAAAATGCCTTACCGAATGACTTTCCTTGCGATGAAGAAGACGTCGTCTACAAGACTGGACGTGGTGGCTCCTACTTGCGGGGCTGACATCTTCAGAGCCTTATTTATGCTCTCTTCCAAGAAGTACCTTGAGGAAATAATACGGGGTGTGTAATAATTAGGGTGGGAGCGCTGTCCCTTACACCCTGTATGATAGATGTAGTAAGCATACCATCTAAACCCTCTCGAGCCGGTTTTCTATTAGGACATTACAAAATTCTTATATAAAAAAAAATGTGTGATACAAATTTCTTTTTTTTACAATGACGGTTCATGACGTCAATAAGTGTTAATACTATCCTACATTGAATAAAGAATTTCAATTTCATTGAAAAATAATTTCAATTTCAAAAATAAAGTATAAAAAGATACAATAGTCTTAATTGCTGTGTGATGCCGGCTTAGACTAGCATCATCCCATTTCTTTCACGTGGGTGTCGTCAGAGGCGACGAAGGGACGCAAGGGTTACATGTGTACTGCAATTTTATGCGATGGGCTGACAACCTGTCACTATAATAATTTTGATACGTAGCTTTCTGATGAATAAGTATTGGCACAGAACATTTCGTTTTATTTCTTAAATTTTCGATAAATTGAAGAAATAAGCGTTCGCTCTCCTTAAGACGTGATGCTTAAGCGTTTGAGAAGAAACCGTTATTATTATACGCAGAATGCATAAAGCAGGCCTTTATACAACTGTTTTCGTGTTTGTAATCAGAACATTATGAGACGAGTGTAGATAAAATACACATTTCATCAGATTTTTTTTGGTTTGGGACACCGAGTCGTCCAACGACCCGATGAACCCTGGTGTATGAGTTTTTCAACCGCCTTCTACTAGTAGTAGGCCTCTGGTATGGTTGTGTAACGACCACCGTCTAAGAAATAATAGACAGTAACCGGGACCGACGGCTTAACGTGCCCTCCAAAGCACGGAACCATCTTTCTTTTTGGACAATCAGGCGATTCAGCCTGCAATGTCCTAACCAGACTAGGAACAAATTCACAAAGTGATAAACATCAACTTTTGTGAATGCCCCACCGAGAATCGAACCCGGAACCTTTGCGTCGCAGGCAGTCGCACTACCACTGCGCCACATCGGCCGTATCATCAGTATGATACAAAGTCTGTTATCAGTAGTAAAACCTACCGCTCCAAGCCGAGATAGTGTCCGAGCAAGTCCTGTGCTGTTCTCGTGAGATCGCACTCAGATATAATTTTCTCAATCTCTGCTATTGAGGATTTTTTCTGCTCATCTTTCAATGTAGATGCGTCTGCCTGCAAGACAAAAGGTTAATATGAACTCTGAATACAGAAAAATAAAAAATTGTTTTTCTTCTTCTGTCGTGTGATGCCGGCTTAGAATAGCATCACTCCATTTAATTCCCGTGGGTGTCGTAAGAGGCGACGAAGGGACTCGAGGGTGTGTATTGCAATTTCAGGCAATGGGCTGTCAACCTGTCACTATGGCACTACAAAATTTTCCGAAAAACCCTCAAAATGTTAGTCAGATATGGCGTAAATGTCCGTTTTTTGCGGCCGTTTACGCTTTGCTTACTCCGCAAGGGATTAAGGCATGATATATTTATGTATGTTCTGTCATGTGGGACACCGAGTCAACAAACGACCCGATGAAATATTAGCGTGGCACCACCGTTTCGCCACTATTCTATAACCTTACAAACCCATTGTTCATTAGTTGTACGAGTTTTTGCTGATCAGATCCGGAGGTCCCAGGTTCGATTCCCGGGGGCACTCACAATTTCTTTTTTCTGAATTTGTTCCTAGTTTGGTAAGGACATTGCAAGCTGAACAACTAGTGCGCTATGTCATGAAACTACAGGCTACAAGTCCACAGGTGAAATTCTTAGTACATTGCGTAGCCGGTTAATATTCCTGGTATCATAATGGCTAACCGACTACGCAATACACATCGAATTTAACCTGTAAAATTGTAGCCTGTTTTTGATATTATCCGGCTCTGATTGTTCGAAAACAGAGATGGTTCCGTGATTCGGAGGGCACGTTAAGCCGTCGGTTCCGGTTGCTGTCTGTGATTACTAAGACGGCAGTCGTTACTCAACCATGTCAGACGGCTACTACTAGTAATAGGCGGTTGAAAACTCTGACACCAGGGTTAATCGGGTCGTTCATCGACACTGTGTCCGACACGAAAGGTAAAGTGATTATTTTGACTATTCGTACTAATATCATGAATTGAATCAGAGTTTGTGTGGGTATGTATGTATGTTTGTTACCTCTTTACGCTCATACGGCTTGACCGATTTGGATGAAATTTGGAACACAGAAAGAATATAACCTGGAATAACACATGGGCCACTTTTTACCACGGGAAAACAACTATTACCACGGGAAAACGAGTGGCAGCGGGTGAAACTGCTGGGCGGAAATCTAGTTTGCTAATAAACTTGCCTCATTTTTTTTTAAACTTGCAAAATTTTCAAGCGCGGGCAGTATTTGAACCTGCGACTTTCGCATTACTAGTGGCGACGCCTCTTTCATCTGGGCTACCGCAGCTCATTCAAGTGTATTTTAGTGCCAGTAACGCGTGGCACGGCTCCATCTACCGGGTTAGTTTTGCAACTAATACCCGACGACTAATTCTATCTTTACAGATTGAATGTAGTCTAAGCGATGAAAACCCGCGATAGATTGAATACCAAATTTTACAAGTTTTCAAAAATTTCATACCTAACACGGGAAGTGTTTTAATAGTAGTTTATGCAACTGTCGTATAATTGGGGTCATTACAATGCGAGTGTCTGTTTATCACACGAGGCGCAGCCGAGTGTGATAATAGTTTGACACGAGCATTCTAATGCCTAATTATAGCAGTTGCATACACTATTTTATCTAGGGTATGATTTAAGCTGTCACCAATTTAAGTAGTTTCTGTTTCCTTAATAATAGAGTTTGCCCCCAAAATAATAGATTTGTCACCAAAATCTAGTCATCAAACAATATAAAATCAGTTCCTTGAAAAATGACTTAAAATCATGGAGATATAAGGTCTAGTACCAAATTAATATTTTTGAGTGTATTTTAATAGGTTTGTCCTAAGAAGTATTGAAGAAAATTAATTAAAAGTGATCACCTACAAATCATATTTCTGTCCCGGGAAAAAATTCAAAAAGTTTATTAATAAATTAGAAGTTATCATCATCATCGTTTCAACGAAAACAGTCTACATACTACTTTACTGGACATATTATGCCTCCCCCAAGGAGCTCAATTCCCACAGGTAAAAGCAGTATTTCGATAAAATTCCTAGTAGGATAGTATAACACATAGTTCTCGTAAAATAGTCAATATTTGTTCCTATTTAACATTGATCTACAACAACCCTAGATTTAGCGCCTCATACAAAATTACGCTAAGATTTTGTCACCTACTGAACTATACAGTCATACATAGCGATATATAGATTCATTGCGTCCGCCTGATTCAAAATATCACAACGAACCTCACCATAATCTATTGAATTCAGCCTTATTTGTTAGCCCGTACTTGGTCATGTTAACAGTTTCGCGGCCAGCCACGCACTGTGGGAAAGAAGTGCTCGCTTGCAAATTGTGCACTACTTTACCGGCCCACCTTTTGAGCGTACGCGCGTAATCTAGGGTTGTTGTAGATCAATGCTATTTAATAAAAGAAGGCATTTTCTAGGCAAACGCGAATCATCCTAGAACTTATCGTCACTTTCCATCAGGTGCGAATGTGGTCAAGCGTTAGCCTATACCATAAAACAAAGGTAATGCACCCTCTGCAATGAAATTGACGCGAATGAAGTAAAGTTGCACCTCGCTGCCCGCGCCATGTATCGTATGATCCTACGACCCATTGCTGAGGTCTGATTGGTAAATTTTTAAAGCGCGCCAATTGGGCTCCGCTTATTTAAATTTTTTTTCATTCAAATTGACAATTGATGTATTAAATTGGTAGCGAACAATATTATTTTGATAACTTAATGAAATAAAATGTTACCACTGTTTTGGTGACAAAATAGCAAATTAAAGGGAATCGCAGTCTGGGCACGAAAATTGATTTATTTGGTGACAGATCTACCATTTTGAGAACTAACCTATTATATAAGTAACAAAACTATTATTATGAGAACGAAGTATAAATTCAATCAATGCATTATAATTTGTTTGGTAATCCATCTTTTATTTTACACATTATATTACATTAATTTGGTAATCCATACCTGGGAACACATTCGTTTATCTGAGAACGAAAATATTTTGTGACGATAGATCTCATTATTTGGTGATACTACTTGATGACAAATATAAATATTGGTGACAGAAAATATAGTTCCCTTTTATCTATACTCTCCAAAAAAACTCAGAAACACTTTTCTAAACGTACGCACCGGCCATTGCAAGGCCCGATACAAGGACAAATTCAATACGAGAACGTAATATGGCATGATATGAATTTTCAAAAATCTATACTTTAGCAGTTGTTAAGATGTGGAGTCTTAACAATAACTTAAATAAACAACTGAACAACATCTGAACAACAACTGAACAACATCTGAACAACAACTGAACAACATCTGAACAACAACGGAACAACATCTGAACAACATCGAAACAACAACTGAACAACATCTGTACAACAACTGAACAACATCTGAACAACATCTGTACAACAACTGAACAACATCGGAATAACATCTGAACAACAACTAATCAACATCTGAACAACAACAGAACAAAAACCTATTAAAACAACTGAACAACATCCGAAAAATTACCGTACAACAACAACTGTCAGGTGCGGCGGAAGATAGCGATTTTAGTATTGGAAAAAAAAAAATTCGTTTCATTTCTCAACTTTATCGTATTTAGAGTTTTCTCATTAAGTCATTACGCTTCTGTAATTTATAGTAAACCCTAGTTTTTATAGGTAGAATGCATAAAGTAGGTCATTATGCATCTGTTTTCGAATTCATAATTCGAACATTATGAGACGAGTGTAGATAAAATTTGTTAATAAACTTGCCTCAGTCTTCCTCCTAAGGAACGCGAAGTAGAGTTGGACCCTCGAATGAGCCAGAGCCAGCTCAGCCAATGTAGGTTCCGCAGCTAAAGCTGACGTAAGGACTCTCCTAGGGTCTCCCTGGTCGAGGCGTCTGGCGACTCTCAGCTCGTTGTACACGCGGCGAGCCCCGACGCACACCTGTGGATTAAAATAGTTTAGGTACCAGCCTCGGAGGCCAAGATCCTCTTTGGGTCACTGAGCCACCGCAGTAAGTAAGGTACCAGCCTCTGCAAACAATGTACTGTACACCATGTTCTATATTCTTGTCTGTATTGTCACACCTCGGACACTGGCGCTCAAATGTATGAATCAAACGCGTTGCTACGCACACACGTCTAAGTTCGCGTAGGTGAACGCGGACCATGCTTGTGTGTGTGAGACAACATGTCAGGGTTGCCGCCATTTTGCGTTTGCGAACCGGGAATGCAATGTGCGGCAGTATGAAATGACCTTCGTCGTCGCGTCCTTGCTAGCCGGTGTCTGAGCGTCCTCCGAGCGCGGGTGGGCGGCGCTTGTAGGGGGAGGCAGGGAGTGACCATACTGTACGCTAGTACTATTAATTATACTGTGGTATTGTTGAGTATTTAAAAGACATTAAAACCTACAACGACTAAAACTTCGTGAGACGCCCTCTAGTGGCAAAAGAAGTAAAAACGTCAGTCTCGCCTCTAAGCCCATGCATGGCGCATCGCGCATTAAAATATTAAAATATATATAAGGTGTAAAAAAATTAGCTAAGAATATTTTAAGGGGTGAACCAGTACGTGAAACTGAACAACTTTCCCCAAGGAACATAGGTCGAAATATGAAAAAATAATTTGACCCTCCCATACTTAGTGTGTTACCCGGCCGGGAGAATTTGTATGGGAGGTCCAATTTTTTTTTTTCATATTTCGCGTGTGCAAACAAACTGAAGTGTGTTGTAACATTTTGAATAATTTACTGGAGTTCATCGTTGTGAGTACTTTTGAACCAGCCTAAACGGAACATGTGTTGTATCTTGTTTGTTGACGAAATAATTGTTATGCGTCTTTAAAATTACTTAAACGGAAAATGGTGGCCACCATAAACCGTTAAGATCATTAAAGATTTAAAAAACCAAATACCTCATTGCTGTTTTTTGAAATAAACTTGTCATATGAAATATGAAAAATTTACATATAGACAACAATTTGTCCGTTTAAGAATTTTAATATTTGTTTTAGATTTAAAGAAATTAATTAAAAACGTGTGAGGGCGCCACTTGACGGTCGGATTCCGCTCGGCGCAGGGTTTATATTAACATTTACGTAGAAGAGGTTATATTAATCTCTAAATTTTCAATTATTTTTTGCTATATTGGTATCTGGGGATGCCCTGGTCGTTAATTTTCATTAACCACTAAAATTAGGACACCCTCATAAGTGGTGTTATTAACTTAAATAACAACAAATATCTTAAAAGTAGAGATGCTACCGACTATGGTTTTGGCCAACTACCCGACTACCGACTAATCGGATTAAAATCTGATCATTACCTCGGTGACGTTTGGGAGAAGAAAATCGCGTGTGTAGTCATTTTTCAAGTTTTGTCTACCAACTAACAATTGTGGTTTCAGATTAAATAATTTTATTACTCGTTTTATAAATTATTATGGTCAAATTCAATGTCGTTATTACGGCTGTGTGATGTCAGCTTAGAATAGAATCACCCCAATTCTTACCCTTGGGTGTCGTAAGAGGCGACTAAGGGACTTGAGGGTTATACATGTATTGCAATTTTAGGCGGTGAGCTGACAACCTGTCTCTATAGCGATATACAGTTATCTGATGGATCCTTAAACTTTTGTCAGACGTGGTGTTAATATCCGTTTTACGGCCTTTAACGCTCTGCCTACCCTGTAAGGGATATAGGCGTGATTTATATATAAATGTATGCATGTTAATACAGGTGACTATAAAAATGGCCGATAGACAGTGCATCTCTACTTAAAAGCCTTTAAAAATAACCTCAAAGTTAACGAAGAATGCTGTTGTATTTGTCTGTACTTACGGTGGGTTGTATAATTTTCACGGCTCGTGGCAAGTGACCGGGCGCTGCAACACTGGCCGCTACTCGCGCTCGCTCTACACTCGCGCCGCCCGCCTCCAAGACTCGCGTGAGAGCGTCGGCGTAAACAGCCTCTTCCGACAACGAGTTTGGCACGACACAAGCTTTGCGGATTTGTGCTTCTGACTGGAACGAAAAGTGGAAAAATTACACATAAATAATAAATATCTGTGACAATTCGCATAGCGCCATCCAGCCTCAAATAAACAAAGCTTGTACTATGGAAACTAGCTGATATTAATACTTATATCCTTTTTTTTATCATATTTATAACTAGCGGCCTGCCCAGCGGTTTCACCCGCTGCTAAGCGTTTACTGGCGTTTAAAATAAGATTTTAATATATACTATGTTCATCAGGGATAATGTAGAATTCTAATGGTAAAAGAACTATTTCAATTTTTTCAAGTAGTTTCGAAGCCTATTCAATTCAAATAAACAAACAATCAAATCTTTCTTCTCTATAATACTAGTGTAGATAAATTTTGGCGGTAACACACAACAGCAAGTATCGCGGTAACAACCCCGTTTTGAGTGTTCTAGAGTCGTTATGTATTTGTCACCCTAGGGTTACGCTAGTAACATGTAACACCATTGCCCTAGGGCAAATAATATGTACCACTTCATGTTTGTGCTACTCGTTTCGATCAAATAAGTGAGACGACTGCCACACTACACGCCAATATAAAGCATATTGAGAGCGAAGCCAGAACGTCGTTTTACTTTAAATTGTTGAATGTATTCAAAATTTTAAATACAATTTTTATTTATAATCATGATATTTTAAGACATTGCGATATTTTAAACATATTTTTATTATTGAGAGGTGTGAAACACTGCGCTACTCAATACGTATTGTGATAGTTTTATATAATAAACTTTAGATACAGATAGAATTTGAATGTTTTCGGGATTGTATGAGAGCGTAGTGGATGACGAAAGACTTGGTTACCCATAGTACAGGGAATCCAAGTTTGGGGACCAGGCGCATTTATTGTTGTGCAATAACAACCTTGTAAGCAAACGTCTAGGTTAATAGTTTAAGCATGTTTAAGGCCGTATTGAGTGCGAAGCGATAACACTCTCTGTGTTGTAAACAACACCATCTACTCGCGACACGAGCTAACGTTCAACTCTTGCGCTTGCTCAGATCTAAGGTATGTACCTAGTTTTTCTATGCTTGGATAGATGTCGCTGTAATGAATTTCCTGTGGCCTGTGCTATCATTGAACAACTACAATTCTACAGGCGAAAAAGTGGCAACATCGCGCCAAAATTAATATTTAAATAGCAACACTGATGAAAATTACAACTACAGGCGTTTTTCGAAGCTACAGGTCTACAATTTTACAAGTCACAGCTACAGGCACCTGTAGATTTCCATCGACAAACCATAGGGTAGATTTTGCTTTTAAAAACACAATCGAGCAAGTTTTTACAGGTGTTCATCAAAAGACTTGTAAACTACAACTGTAAAAACTTACAACTTGTGAATAATTTTACAGGTCGTCTGACCTAGGTAATTATTCTACAAGTGCAAGATTTCTGCATAAAAGTCTATTCAATATGTTCAAAAGTACTCAAAATGCGTTCCTTGCCAAAATATTTTGATCGAGGCGTTAAATAAAGCAAAACTTTATCGTCAATTGTGGATTATTATTATTATTAATTCATCACAGTACTATTTTAACATACTCTATCAATAATATGATTTTTATAAGAAATATTGTTGATTTCATTTTTGTAATTTCCTTTTTATTAAAATAAATATTTTCAGTGTAATGTCTTATATATTTAGCAAAGTGTATACATACTTTTACATTATTTTATCTGTGCTATAGCATTGACGTTGAATTTGAGTGAATGAAATGAATGAATCGATAGTGTTGTACATCGACTTGTAAAATTTACCTGTAGTCGAGATTTTGGAGCGGTACTTACTATGGTAGCTTTACAAGTGTCTTCATAAAACGCCTGTAACCTGTAAATTGTAACTACAAGTGTGCTACAGGCAGATTTTCGCCTGTAAATGTGGACCTGTACCTGTACAATGATAATACATGACACTGCTAGTGCCTGGTATAAGCCTTCCTTATATTAACAAATAGCTTCATACATGCTGCCTCCTTTTTGTAACAGCCACCGCGCTGTACAGACGTATTAATGTACTGAACTTTAATTTTATTTATTTATTTAGTTAGTACAAAGGGCAGGCCTAATACCACGCGGCATTCTCTACCGGCCAACCAATAGATAATCAGAAAAAGTCAAAATCAATATTCCAAGACATAGTTTGAGGTTGTATTGAGTGCGATGCGAGAACACTCTCTGTTAACTAGTTAGCAACGAAACGAAATGACAAACAAACCTGAGATGACAGATATTTAGCGAGCAAATCGATGCCTTCGTCGGCGCGGCCAATCTGCGGGAACAACTTGAACAATCTCTCCACACTCGCCTCGTCAGCCTTGCGGGCTGCCTCCTCGAACCTGGGCAACATAAATAAAACTATGAGCCCTACATAAACAAGCACAAGTCCGATCCTGCATGGAGTATTGCAGTCACCTTTGGGATGGCTCAGCCAAATACCAACTTGCGGCTCTTGACTCGGTGAAACGTAGGGCCAAGAGGCTCATAGGCGACAAAAAACTGGTGGACACCAAGCTACATAGCGTGGCACATCGCCGCAAGGTTGCCTGCTTGTTGGTTTTCTACAGATTGTACTTCGGAGAGTGTGCTCAAGAGCTTCACGACCTTGTTCCACCAGCTCCCTTCTACCATCGGACATCCAGACGCACCGCCGGATACCATCCGTACCTGGTTGCCATTCCACCAATTCGGACTAAGCGCTTCCAGTCATCATTTATAATGCGCACTGCTAAAGAGTGGAACTCACTACCTGCGTCTGTGTTTCCAAACGCATACAACCCTAATCTCTTCAAAGTAAGAGTGAACAGGCTTCTTCTGGGTGAGCTCGCTCTATCTTAGACTCCGTCTCTGTCCTATGACCTAGACTAGAGTCAAGTGCAAACCCATCATTAATTTAAAAAAAAAACATAAATTAAACTATGAGCCCTACACACATCACGCTGATAACCCTTGCGGGATAGGCAGAGCGTAAACGCTTACCATACATACCCTTTCTTTTTTTCACCCAAAGGTTGCCTGGTAGAAAATATAGAAGAGGCCTATGCCCTGCAGTGGGTGGATGTGGACTGATGATGATTATGTCATTCCATTGCCATTGTTATTTTCTATACTTCAAACTGTAAGCGGAATGCGAAAGGGGCCGCCTGGCTCGCGACCACCATCCCACCGAAGTCTGGCGCCAAGTAGCCACCTGCGTTCCGTCAGTGTGTGGGAGTGCCAGTGCCTTAACAGGCTTCTTCTGGGTGAGCTCGCTCCATCTTAGACTCTGTCTCTGTCCTATGACCTAGACTAGAGTCAAGAGCAAACCCATCATTAATAAAAAAAGAAAAAAAAAGGGCCAAATCGAGACGATTTTAAATGGCGAGATACGGCCCCCGCTTGGCTAATGCATGCCACGACAACATTTTATCACCGCATTGAATCGTTTGCGACTCACTTCACCAATGGCCGTTGCATAGTTGAAAACTTTTTCTGTAGTTTTGAGTCCAATACACACACACACAGACATATCACGCCTATAATCCCTTGCGGGGTAGGCAGATCGTTAACAGCCGCAATATACGGATATTCACGCCACGTCTGACAAACATTTGAGGGTCATATAGAAAATTGTGTATCGCCATAGTGACAGGTTGTCGGCCCATCGCCTAAAATTGCAAAACACACCCTCAAGTCCCTCAGTTGCCTCTTACGACTCCCGCGGGAAAGAAATGGGGTACTGCTATTCTAAGCCGGCATCACACGGCATCAAATTATATATTAATTAAATTATCTAAGGGACGATGTACAGAAAACTTTGCAGGCATGATCAGACCATGAAACTGAATAACTTTTAATATGGAGCCTATGTGGGAAACGAATTTTTTTTTTCGAGTTTCCATAGTAAGTAATTTAGTCAGCTGATCGGGAATTTTGTATGGGAGGTCGATTTGTTTTTCGTTTACCTACATGTCTTTCATAGAAAAAGTTGTTCAGTTTCTTGGTCCGATCATGCCTGCAAAGTTTTCGGTACACCGTCCCTTACACCCCGTATTAATTGTTATTATATTGAGTTTGAAACGTTTTAACCATGCTTATTATATGTAGCTTATTATTCGTATGTAGACTGCTATGGTATTGTAACATATTGCATGCATCTGTAAATTCACCGTGATTCTTACTAATTACTTATTCTATACCGTGTTTTAATGTTTAAGATAAGAACTAGGTAATACCTATTGTAAATCATGTCTGTACCTGCGTAGTCTGATTAAGAGCGAGGCCTCCCATCACAAGTGTCTTTAGACAACTTTCTGGGAAGCCCCGACAAAAAGATTGTACTGATTTACAAAATAAAAACATATATATATATTTTTTTTATGAATGCAATATAAATTGAAAAATCTTACTTGCGCACTAAATGTTCTCTGAGCGTGTTGGCAGCACTGGTCATGGCTTGCCTGGGGTCGGGGGCTCCGCGGGCGCGCGCCGCCGCCACTGAACCAGGGTCCATGCTGAGGAACCTGACCAAAGTTTTGTGATTCATTATTAATTTCGATAAAGACATTGAAATGTAGGATAGTATTATCACTTACTAGATTTCTGACCAGCGGTTTCACCCGCTGCCACTCATTTTCCCGTGGTAATAGTTGTTTTCCCGCGGTAAAAAGTGGCCTATCCACTTGACAGTCCGAACTGACAAACTGACATTAAGTTTTTGGCAATAAAACTTGCCTTCGACTGTCAAGTGGCTATGTGTTATTCCGGGTTATACTCTACCTGTGTTCCAAATTTCATTCAAATCGGTCAAGCCGTTTGAGCGTGAAGAGGTAACAAACATACATACATACATACACACCTCTCAGATTTATAATATTAGTACGAATCGACGTAATGATCCGTCATTGTAAAAAAAAAGAAATTTGTTTCACACAATTTTCTGTTTTTAATAACAATATTGAAATGTCCTAATAAAAAACCGGCTCCAGCGGGATAAAAATATAAAAATAAAGGCACTGCCTCGGGGCTGGCCAGGTTAATCACATGGCATGTAACTTTACGCCACCATTTAAGAAAAGAATCAGGCACTCTCATTAATTAATTTATTTCTTTCATCAGTCAGTTGCATGCAAAAGTGATGATTACTTCCATAAATAAAACGAAATCTGACCACCCAAAACTGCATGTAAGTTGTGAAATAAACTAACCTTGCCACATGGCCAGCCCCAGTTTCATAGTCATGTGCTTTAATAGCGGCTTCTACTCCGGCACTGCACAGCTGCAGGTCTATCAAGTCATGGACCCGCCTCTGACATTCTGCCACACGGGACTGAAACAAATTCAGTAATTTATTTAAAAAAAGTAAGTAAGTAAAAACACTTTATTGCACAAAATAACAAATAAAAATAACAGGAAAATTCATAGCTATCATGCGCAAAGGCGGCCTTATCGCTACAAGCGATCTCTTCCAGACAACCTTTGGGTGGAGGAGAAAGTATGGAAAAACAGAGCAGTGCGAGAGTAATCATAATTGCTTATAGTATAGCCACAACTGTCCACTGCTGGACATAAGCCTCTGCCTTCTCGGGGGTATTGCCACACTTATTATATAGGGTGAAATTTTACTAGTGATGGTTAAGTTGCACCGAGCGTAATCCGACCGTTCAGTGGCGCCCTCACATATTTTTAATTAATTACTTCAAATCTGACTCAAATATCAAAAATCTAAAACGGACAAATTGTTGTCCTATACGATAAGTTTATTTCAATATGCAACAATGAGCCTGTTCTTGTGTTTTCAAAATTTAATCAACATAACTGTTTGTGGTGGCCACCATTTTCAGTTTTAATGGTTTTAAGAGGGAAGAATACCTTCGCCATTTCAAAAAATTAGGTATTTAAGAAAACTCATTCTGTCGCTCGCGCGCTGAAGTCCCCGCGTAGTGCGCACAACACATACAAAGAACCTCACACACACAGACAAACGCTGCCACCAGCCCTGCGAGCGCAGCGACGACGACTGCGCAACGCGGGGTGCTATTTTGTTTTCTTAGATCATTATGGCGTAACCGAAACTAAATTGAGGATTATTTTGATAAATCCAATTAAGTATTTTACTACCTATGTTATGTAATGTGTATAAAACTAAATATTTTTTGATGATTTAGCTTGAAAAAAGTAAGTATCTACACACAGAAAAGGAATAAGCTACATGGGGATTCTTAAAACGAATTGAAATATAATAATTCCCAATGAAATATTCTTGTAGAGGAAGTTATTTTGTACCAGTCTTTTTTTAGATTTTTAATATTTTTACTGGATATAAAAATATTTCGATTTGTTTGGAGTACCCCTGTGTAGCTTAATCGTAATAGACTGTACCTAGGTAGTAGGTAGGTTGATATTTACGAAATATTATGATTTTTGACTTTGATTAGACTACAAAACTACTGCATTTGCTGCTATAATTATCTATCACATCACATTACAACTAACTATAATGTTTTCAAGTACCAAATTTTTTTCGGATTCGTGGTCTCATATCTAAAACTGAGTAGGTATGTACCTAATGTAGGTATAACATTATTTTGTAATTATTGCAGGTTCCGATTTATTAATAGTCACACGATAATGGCTATGACTATGTGCGCCTGAACTGTCTCCTGTGCTGACACGCTTGTTCCGCCTCTCTCATAAAGAAAGAACGGTGCCAGGGGCCTGGAAGCTTGCTAATGTGCAACCAATTCCCAAAAAGGGCGACCGTGCTGACCCTGCCCATTACCGCCCAATTTCCATCACCTCCATCCTATGCAAGGTAATGGAGAGGGTACTCAACAGTAAGTTGCTGACATACCTTGAAGACAATGATCTCAGTGACCGTCAATATAGCTTTCGCCGGGGGCGGTCTACTGGTAATCTTCTTGTGTATGTCACGCACTGCTGGGGCGAAGCTATCGAGTAACACGGCGAAGCACTTTCACTCGATATCTCGAAGGCCTTTAACAGAGTCTGGCATGCAAGTCTGCTCAGCAAGCTTCCTGCTTATGGCATCCCAGCTGATTTTTGTACTTGGATTTCGGACTTCCTTAGTGAACGGTCCATCAGACTAGTTGTTGACGGCTGCTCCTCTGACCTTATGGCCATTGATGCCGGAGTTCCTCAGGGGTCTTTTCTCTCTGCAACTCTTTTCCTGCTGCATATCAATGACCTTCTTCAGCATGGTATTGTTGGATACGCAGATGATAGTACCGTTTTAGAGAGATACTTGCAAGGTAAAAAAACCAGTGGAGATGAAATACGTTCGTTAAGAAAGGCCATGGTAGAGCGAACAGATCTGACCTTAAGCCTTGTCTCCCAATGGGGTGACGACAATCTGGTCTCATTCAACGCCACCAAAACACAGGCGTGTCTTTTCACTGCAAAAAGGAATCCTTTCGACTGGACACTTATTTTTCGGGGTACATCTGTCCCTGTCACTGACAGGCTTGAGCTTCTAGGCATGGAGTTGACATCAAATCTAAACTTCGGCGCGACCCGATGGTCGAGTACAAAGCTCAAACGGCGGCTAAGAAGCTGGGCATCCTGAATAGAGTGAAGCGATACTTTACGCCTGGACAGCTTTTAACTCTTTACAAAGCACAAGTCTGTTTGTCGGTTTTTTACAGATTGTACTTTGGAGAGTGTGCTCAAGAGCTTCACGACCTTGTTCCACCAGCTCCCTTCTACCCTCGGACATCCAGACGCACCGCCGGATACCATACCTGGTTGCCATTCCACCAATTCGGACTAAGCGTTTCCAGTCATCATTTATAATGCGCACTGCTAAAGAGTGGAACTCACTACCTGCGTCTGTGTTTCCAAACGCATACAACCCTAATCTCTTCAAAGAAAGAGTGAACAGGCTTCTTCTGGGTGAGCTCGCTCCATCTTAGACTCTGTCTCTGTCCTATGACCTAGACCAGAGTCAAGAGCAAACCCATCCTTAATATAAAAAAATTGAGGAAAATAAGGAAAATACTTTTAGAAGGGGCAAAAAGAAACAAACACGTTTATTTGTCCGCAGGAAGAAATTTTACTTCAAGAGAAAGAATAATATTTGGTTTGTATTTTGTTTACCTACCTACACCTCACTAAGTAGGTAGGTAACCTCTCGCAAGTTAATCTAATGCCTAGGTGTAAATAATTTGCTTTGTCCCTGAACTCATCGAATTACAACTAATATTAGACACATTGATGTCTTTAACCGACCTCAAAAAAATAAGGTTATCAGTTGGATATGTATGTATGTATGTACCTAATATTGTTCGAATTTGATAATATTCGGGTGTTAATATTTTTAATATATTTATTCCTCCAAGCACGCACGTGTGCTTAATTTCATAAGTGTATGTTTGTATGTTTGTCCACAATCTCGTACACTAAAAGTCATATCGAGATAGACTTTTTTTATTTATGTTAGATAATCTATGTATACTAAAACAACAATTAGGGAACAATTCAAGTTTCATCGAAATCTGTTAAGAAGTTTAAGACATAATAATAATAAATAAATAAATAATCAAACCTCATAAAACGTTTTCATTGTTTCGAATTTTCCCGTAGTCGGGAATCAGTTTTTAAAAAATATTTATTAAATTTTCAACTTTTCCGTTTTAAGAATTAGGTATGTAACTTTAGAACCACGCATTCTGCCAGCAGAAAGGGGTCATCACGTTAAACACTCATTTACTTTTACAAGCTCGATTGAAAAATAAGTTAATAATTTGTACACTAATATTGGTTGTTGTTGATTACATTTGCCTCGATCGTAATTTTCAATTTACCAAACTTGCATCGTAAAGTACTATACCATCCTTCTGGAGCAGTCCGATAACCTATTGTAATAAGTATTAGGAGCGAAATTTATCTTCTCCTTACATTTAGAAACAGAAATTGGTATAAAGGGATATCGATTCCTTTCTCATCTCTACTATCGACTTTTTTCCTTACATTTAGAAACAGAAATTGGTATAAAGGGATATCGATTCCTTTCTCATCTCTACTATCGACTTTTTCGTTAACATCTCTATAATACGTGAAACATTACTTCACCCCCCGACCCCCGATAGTGCGATAGAGAGCGTTGCCGCTCGCGACTGACTGTAGGTATTTTTAAGGTGAAATTTGCGTCTCGGGAGAAAACGTTTCCCACATACTAAATCACAACCAATAGTTTTGATTTTGGTGTCCATCGTTTCAGCATATTATTTTCTAGGTTTGTAGCTTTTAATTTTTTCTTAAAACTTCTTTGTTTTTAAAATACAAACGTTTTACTTCAAGGAAGATTTTGTCATAAAAGAAGTGACTTTTAGACGCCAATAATTTTCAATCAATTGCAAAATTCGAAAAAAGGAAAAACTACAAACCTAGTTTTTTACTGTGTCAACAACATTCTAAAAAATCATTAAGATCGGATTACATTTAGGGGTAGGAAAACGTTTTCTCTTTTTGTATGGACGAGAGCTCAGTAGTCGATTCTCTTAAAGATGCAAAACAATATAAAGCTTATTTTTGTACCTTTAAATATACTTATTGTATTGGACTTAGATTAAGAGGAAATAATTTAAAACATGTGGGGGCGCCACTGGACGGTCGGCGCCGCCTTAATGAAAACTCTGTATGGGCTGGTGATAAGGGTCAACTTTTTTTAAGTAACTTAGTCGAAATAAGAGAAAAATATTATGAGTCCAATTGTTTTTTCATAATATCTTGTTCTACATTCTTTGGGTAAAGTTGTTCCATATCACCAGCCTACATTTGTAACCAGTCTGGTTAGGACCTTGCAGGTTGAACCACCTGATTGTCCGAAAAGAAATGGTTCTGTGCTTTGGAGGGCATGATAAGCCGTCGGTCCTGGCTGCTGTCAATAATAACTTAGAGGGTGGTTGTTACACAACCATGTCAGAGGCCTCTACTAGTAGAAGGCGGTTGTAAAACTCTGACACCAGGGTTAATTGTGTCATTGTACGACTCGGTGTCAACACGAAAAGAGAGAGCCTACAAGTAAAATTTCACCCTATATTATGAGTGCTTTTTTTATTTAACTTTTTACCACAAGTAATTGCTAAAACTTGGATTGGGCAGCAGCTAACTATGTGACTTGCCACCTTCCAATTCCAAGGATGGTAAATAAAATATGGCAAACAATCCCATAATGAAGAAAGTTCAGGTCTAGCAGTGGACTGTTGTACAGCAGTAGCTGTTGATGAATACTAAATAAAATAAAATAAAATAAGCCTTTATTGCTATTTAACATTTTTCAAGTTAAACACACTAACAAATTTTTTTTTATTGCTCCCTTTTTTTTTTACTTGTTCATTTTAGTTTATAGCTTGTCTTTCGACAAAGGCCTCCTCTAAAGATTTCCATTTTGACCTGTCTTTAGCAGTACAGATCCAAGCTGGGCCAGCTACTTTTTTCAGGTCATCCTCCCACCGCTTGGTTGGCCTGCCTTCTTACTTACTGCTCTTAAATGATGAATACTAAAACTAGATTTTAAATTAAATTAAAAAGGACCTACCCTAGCCAAGTCAAGCTGGCGCACTTTAGCACTGACATCCTTAGCCAGCGCTGCAGTCCTGTCCACCATGTCAGCTGCGATTTGAGCATCAGTCTTCATCTCACCGAGTTTAGTGTAAGCCTGGCTTGCAGTCCGGAGACGGCCCTCTAGGTGGCATGCTCGAGATAGGGCTCCAGATAATGCGTCGTTTACTTCTTGCTGAAATTGAAGTGGTTTGGTAGGGTACATTACACAGACAAGCTTTCGTTAGGGAACAAGAGACAACTTAGCAAAGTCAAAAAACCTACATAAAAATCTAAGTTTGGTGACATTGGTTATATACGTTGAATACGGTTTCCCTGATTTACTCATTGATTCATTTTATTACTGTATACTTGTTACCCTTATTGGAATATGTTTTACCGATTTTACTGCGAGTATCACTCGAAAATACTGAAAAATCGGCCTGCTGAGGTGGCATACATTTTATTGAAATAAATGTTTCTACCTTACCTCTTCCTTTTCAATCTCACTAAGGGCTTTCTGCAGGCCTTCCTCTGTGGACACATCGTACTTCTCCAGCAGTAGGGACAGGGACATCGCTGGAAATTCTTGTTTATTTACAATCACAGCACTAACCACGAAATTATTTGACACACAAAAAGAACTACAGATTAGAACAGCTGATTAGTAATTTGTAAGATAATACATTTTAAACCTTATTAACTTCTAATAAGGTTTATTTTTCTCCTGTTTTACATACTCTATTTGTCGATACTATTTTTCTAACTGGCAACTTATAATTTCACTTGTGCAAACATTTTTCCAGCTTTTTTTCAGATTCAAGCCCTTTGTTCTTCTGGTTTAAGTTTTCTCTCCATCGATATTTCTCCATGATATTTCAGGATTTTTCAACATGAGAGTTTCATAACTCATCCCATTTGTCTCGTCCTGTATTTTTTTCTACCAAAATTTCACAATTTTTATTTGGCAACACGATGACGTTTTTTGGCCTAAATACACATTCAGAAACTTGGTTGTCTGACACCATTTACTCTTTTTAATTTTATTATAAAGTGTGATCTTTATTTTAATTTATTAATAATTTAACGTTGGATAATTATTAGACTAATCTATTTCTAATCTACACGTATTTATTCACAAGTAATTGAAGTCACTTTGCACTGATTTGCACCATTCGAATTTCCAAGTTTTCGTCACGTTATTGTATGTTTCGAACGGAAGTTTAAAAAATTATTTGTGTGAACAAAATCGGGACGATGCAAAGGGAATTTGACCAATAATCATAGCAATTACTGTATTTAGAAACTAAATGTGGCTTTAACTTTCATATTGTCGTAATCCTCGAAGCGTAAGTAAAATTATCCGCACTTCAGAGGACAGTTTTGGTGCTGTAGTTTAACAAAATCGTCAAAGGTAAGCGAGGGCGAGTTGTCTGACATTTACATAAATTATGGTGTATTGGCAAACAGGGCCTGTTTTGTGTGGTGTAGGAGTGTTCTGTCGCGTGTTTGGTGTGAGCTGGAGTCTGTTTGTTCGCAGATTGACTCCGTGTGGGGCTGGGCTTCGCCCCCGCTGCGGCTGCAGCTGGGAAACTCTCGCGGGCTCAAAAGGTGAGTGAACTTGAACACTCTCGTAATTTTTTTTCAAGAACCCGTAACGTCTGGTTCAACTATCATGAATTTTCCGTGCGCCGTATTATTTGAAGCCGTGTGATGTCAGGAGCCGCGGAAACATTGTTATACCTACACCACTCTTGCTATTGTATGAAAACAATGAGAGTATCAACAGTCTATACAACATATGTGAGTAAGTGATAAGATTGCTAAACACCTTTCATTGCTTCACACTTTGAATACAATTTATTGGAATTATAGAAGCACTCAAGTTTGTTGAATTGTCTGTAATTAGGTCTGATTCTACATAATATACATATTTTTAGGTCATTCCTATTTAAATGTGACTTGGACTTTAATGTATTGGTTTCAAATTTAGCTATTGGTAATGAAATTCAAATAGCTGTTTGGTGTGAGTGCAAGGTTGTAGGTATTTGGGCCTTATGTGCAAATGTTCTCATTCAAATGTGAATTCTTTTACTTTAGATTGAATTAGTGTAAAGTAATTTTCAGTTATTAGGCAACCATAGATTGAACATCACCTTGCTTTTCATAACTACTTTCAAATTGTTTATTGTGAAATATAAGTAAAAAAAAAGTCATTATTAACCAACACTGCAAGGACCTATCAGCATGTATTGCTGTCTGTTCTATAAATAATAATAATAGAGAGAGACCCATGCAGTGGTTTTGGCTGTAGCGCACAGGTTCCGGTTTCGATTCCCGGTGAGGTAATTGCATAGACGCCACTTGTGTAGACTCACTGGCTCCTTCCCATTTGCCGGGCACTACGGCGCGTGCCGGCGCTGCAGCTCGTTCGGCTGAGACTTTGAAAATGAGGAAGTATGCGGATCTGGGGGGTACGTATATATTTCTACCTTTTGCTGTGGAGACGTTGGGCCCTTGGGGCCCTGAAGCCAAATTATTTTTAAGTGACATCACATCGCGCCTCATTGAGGCAACTAGTGATCCGAGGGCTGGCAGTTATTTTGCTCAGCGCGTTAGTCTCGCAATTCAGCGGGGGAATGCTGCCAGCCTTTTAGGTACGTTGCCTCAGTGTGGTGCGTTGGAAGAGGTTTTTAATTTGTAGTTTTAAGATTTTATTGTATTGTTTTTTTATATGTTTTTTTTTGAAATATATTTTAGAACTATTGCATAGTTGATATTATCACTTTGTAAATTTGTTTCCAGTCTGTTTAGGATATTGCAGGATTGTCAATAGAAAGATGTTTCCATGCTTTGGAGGGCACACTAAGCTGTAGGTCCCGATTGCCGTCTTTGATTACTTAGAGGGTGGTTGTTCCACATCCATGTTAAAGGCCTACTAGTAGTAGTAGGTGGTTGGAAAACTCAGGGTTTCAGGGTTCTTCAGGTTGTACAATCTAACAAATTTTCTTTTACCTATATGGCTAGTAAGCAAGCACAGAATGGAAACAGTCTAAAAAAAATTTCATTAACTGTGGCTCTTTTAAAAAATTTTATTTATATTTTTATTTATTCGCACAGCCAATCCACCACATTTCAAATTTCTAACAAGACTTTTTTATATTTTTAATAGATAGTTTAACGCATCATTAAATAAAGGGCAAGTTCTTTTTATTTTATTTTGTTTCATAATCAGAGATTTAAAATTTTAAAAAGTGCTTTAGTTTAGTTCCAACAACTAAGCTGCTAAAAACAAAATTCATTTGCCTACCACCTCTATGACCTTTATTAAAAAAAAACTGATTGACATTGACAGATGAATGAATGAAGTCTTCTCCAATGTTTTTTTTTCTACTATAAGCAAGGGATTTTTTCAGGGTAATCCTAACTTTGGAAGTTTTTACATCTTTTCAAAATATTTCGGAAAAATTGCATTAAAAATTATGAAAATATGTGTATCTTAATAAGCATCCCAAACACTCTAAACAATATATATATTTATATATCTATGTAAAATGAAATGTTGTGGATTGTAGTTACAATATTAGTTACAATAATGTAATCTCAACATGAAAGAGACATAAATGCACTACACAATTTATATAATGCTAGATTAGTAACAGTCACTGGGATTAGGAATCTGATGCAATACAAAGTATTTGTATTTTTTTTAAATCAGTCTAGTAGTTTTGAAGCTTATCAGTTGTCTACATACAAATAAATAACTTTCCTCTTTATTATAATGGTGTGATTAATTAGTTATTCGATATGGGAAATGATAGTAATACAGTATTTATGTTTTCATTCTTTCTTTTTCGTGTGGGACACTGAGTCATCCAATGACCCGATGAACCCTGGTGTCAGAGTTTTTCAACCGCCTACTACCACTAGTAGGCCTCTGACATGGTTGTGTTACGACCGCCGTCTAAGTAATCATAGACAGCAACCGGGACCGACGGCTTAACGAGCCCTCCGAAGCACGGAACCATTTCTTTTCGGATCAATCAGTTAGTTCACCCTGTAATGTCCTAACCAGACCGGGAACAAATTCACAAAGAGATCCACTTTTGTGAGTGTCCCACCGAGAATCGAACCCGGAACCTTTGCATCGCAGGCAGTCGCACTACCACTACGCCACATCGGTCGTCATGTTTTCATTGATGTGTTGCTTTATTATGCCTGAGCTGAGCCAAACAAAATCCGACTGTCCTCACATGTTTCTAATTAATTTCTTCAAATCTGAAACAAATACCAAAAATATAAAACAGATAAATTGTAGTCCTAAGTAAGTTTATTTCTAAATAGAACAATGAGCTTGTCCTTGTGTTCAATTCATTTAATGGTATATGGTGGCCACCATTTTCCGTTTTAGTTATTTTAAAGACACATAACAATATAAAGTTTATTGTTGTACCTGGCAATAAACTTATCATATACGACAATTATTTATCTGACTTAGATTTTAACTTGTTCTTCTTCTTTCTTCTTTTCAGCATAATAATGTCCACTGTTGAACGAATGCCTCTTGATGCTTCCTCCATTCAGATCTATTAGCGGCGATTCTGGTCCAGGTCGGCCCTGCCGTCTTTTTGATATCGTCCGACCATCTTGCTGGTGGTCTGCCAACACTTCGACTTCCTGCACGGGGCCTCCAATGTAGCACTCTATGGCTCCACCTGTCGTCATCTCTACGACACACGTGTCCTGCCCATTGCCATTTCAATTGCGCAATTCTTTTTCCAACATCAGTCACTTTAGTGCGTTGGCGAATGAGTTCGTTCCGAACTTTGTCGAGTAGAGTGATACCAAGCATAGAGCGCTCCATAGCTCTTTGAGTTACTTTGAGGCGTCGCACCATACCGGCAGTAAGCGTCCATGTTTCACAAGCATATGTCATTACCGGAAGCACACATTGGTTGAAGACTTGGGTTTTAAGTGTTTGTGGCAGTTTAGAGCGGAAAACGTCCGCTAGTTTGCCGAAGGCTGCCCATGCTAGCTGTATTCGCCTATCTATTTCCGTGTCGAGTGACTGCTGGCCAAGTTTGATCTTCTGCCCGAGATAGATATATTGCTCTACTTGTTCGATCGTTGTGCCATTTACTACTATCGGAATAGTGGCTGTTCCACTGGTGCTCATCCACTTTGTCTTGTCCGAATTCATCTTTAGGCCAACTCGCAGGGACGCTTGGTTTAAATCATTGAGCAAGCTTTCTAGTTGGCTTTGCGTCTCAGCGAGCAGAACGATATCGTCGGCGAAGCGAAGGTGGTTAAGGTACTGTCCATCTATGTTAATCCCAATACCGCTCCAATCAATCGTTTTAAAAACGTCTTCGAGTGTACTTGTAAATAGTTTTGGTGAAATTACGTCACCTTGCCGTACACCTCGTTTTATTGGTATGCTCGTCGTAGATCCCTGGATCTGTACCGTCATTGTCGCCGATTTATATAGGTTTTTAAGGAGCTGAATATACCTGTAGTCTACTTTGCACCTCTGCAAGGAATCCATCACCGCCCAGTGTTCCACTGAATCGAACGCTTTCTCGTAATCTACGAAGGCAAGGTAGAGTGGCCGGTTATATTCGTAGCTTTTTTGTATCACTTGCCTTACTGTAAATATATGGTCGATTGTGATATATCCCTTTCTGAACCCCGCTTGTTACCTAGGCTGGTATTCGTCAAGTATTCTGGTGATTCTTGAAGTGATGACTCTTGAGAAGACTTTATATACTTGACTCAAGAGTGCAATTGGGAGGTAGTTTTTAAGGTTGGTCTTAGCACCTTTTTTGTGGAACAGGACGACTGTACTGTCTTTCCACTGCGTTGGAATTTCGCCGGTGAACAGTGCCTCGTTGTATAACCATCGCAGTTCTTTGAGCACCGCACTTCCACCTGCTTTGAGGAGTTCTGCGGTAATTCCATCTCCACCGGGGGCCTTGAACTGCTTCAGTTGTTTCAACGCAGATTTAACTTCGTACGTACTGATTTCGGGTATGTCCTCTGTATAGTGTCTTTTGAGAGGGGCTCTTATCAGCAGTATCTACAACGCTAGGTTCCTTGTTATGCGACTTGTAGAGATCTTTGTAGAAGTTGGCAATAATTTTCAGCATCTCGGGTGTTTCAGTGACCATATCTCCGTTGTCGTTCTCGAGCTTGTTCATTTGACAGCATCCATTGTTTGTGACCCGACTGAAGACTTTTGGTCCTCTATGTTTTTCGATCAGGTTTTGGATTCTCTCTGTGTTCCTTCTGCGTATATCTCGACGTACCATCCTGGATATACTCTTGTTTAGGTCACGATGTTGTTGAGAGTTATAAACAGCTGAGCACAATTCCCTTCGTTGTTTCAAAAGTTCTTCAGTTTCAGGGGATAAGGTGTCTTTCTCTCGAGTAGTTCGGCCAAACGTCTCTTTAGCTACAGTCGTTAGGGTGTTCGAGAATTTGTTGTACTTGTCGTCGAGGCTTTGTTCAAAGTAGGCAGCTTTGGGGTGCTTTAGAGCTGAGGTGAGCTTCTTTTCAAATTCCGTGCAGGCTCCTTTGGGAATTTTTAGACCAGATAGGGGTTTCTTCAGGAGTTTCTGTCTTTCAAGTTTCGTATTGATCTTAACCGTGCTTCTCACTAGTCGATGGTCACTGCTCTTTAGTTTTTTCAGGACAGTAACGTCCGTCACAATATGTTTTTTGTCCGTACATATGAAGTCATATTCACTCTTTGTGAGCCCGTCTGGGCTGGCCCATGTCCACTTTCTTTGGGGTTTCTTTTCGAAGAAAGTGTTCATAGCAAAGAGATTATTTGCCTCTAAGTAATTGACAAGAGTCTGGCCACGCTTGTTTCTTAAACCGATTCCAAATGATCCAATACAAACTTCTTCCTCCCTCTTTTTCCCCAACCGCGCATTGAAGTCACCCATTAATATATGGAACTGCGTTTTCCTTCCCGAGCTCAGGGCTTTAGTGACGTCTTCGTAGAAAGCCTCTATTTCTTCGTCTGGGTGAGAAGATGTAGGAGCATATACTTGAACAATTTTGATACAATAGCGCTTGTTTATCTGAACTATAGTGTACCTTGTTCTAGATTTTGAGAAATCATTTAAAAACAGGTGAGGGACCATTGGACGGTCGGCGCCGTCTTAATGATTCAATTTTTATACTTTTAAATTGCGCTCTAATTAACACAAATTATAAAGTGCGGAAAGTTTTATTTGTATTTAGTTAACATTTTGTTTAGATGTTGTGACAACATGGTCAAAGAATGTATACCGTATGATAATGCCGTGTGATGCCGGCTTAGAATAGCACCAATCCATTTCCTTCCCGCGGTTGTCGTAAGAGGCGACGAAACGACTCGAGATTTACATGTGTATTGCAATTTCAGGCGATGGGCTGACAACCTGACACTTTGGCGATACACAATCATCTGAATGACCCTGTTCCCTCAAATGTTAGTCAGACATGGTGTAAATGACCGTTTATTACGGCCGTTTACGCTTTGCCTACTCCCTAAGGGATATAGGCGTGATATATGTGTATGTATGTGAGTGATTACTATTGCGCTATCCTACATACATTAAACAAAGTATTGTGTACTAGCTTTCCAAACAGTGGTTTTATACTGAATCATTTTAGAAGTGACCTTAGAAATGAATTAATATATTTACGTAATTAAAACATCAAAATATACAGCTGTTAAACAAAAAGACCCTGTTCATTCATTTAACTACCTATGTATTTGAATTTTCTAGAAGTATAATGAAACTTGCATTGACTATGAAAAGGTAATGATTGCTTTTATTGGGCAGTTATGAAAAGTTGTGATTTGATTGTTACTTCCTAAAAATAAATAAATAAATATCCTAAATAGAAAATAAATATCCTGCATTATTCTTTCCCGGTGCATTAAAAAAAAAAAACAGATTGTTTACTTTTGGATTTCATTCTTACATACACATATCACGCCTTTATCCCTTGCGGGGTAAGCAGAGTGTAAACGGGCAGAATATGGTCGCTTTCGCCACGTCTGTATCATTTGGGGTGTAGTGTAACAGAAAAATCGTGTACCACAATAGTGTCAGGTTGTCAGCCAAAATATTTTCAGCTTCCATAGTAACCCAAATAAGCTGATCTACAATTTTGTATGGGAGGTGTAAATTTATTTTTCATATTTCGACCTATGTTCTGCTTGGGGAAAGTTGTTCCTTATCACCAGCCTGTCTTTTAAAATTTTACCTTTTACAGGGTGTAAGGGAAATAGTAATAGCATTCAGACCACGAAATTGAACAACTTCCCATAAAAAGTAATTCAGGCAACATTTTTTTTTACTTCCCATCGTAAATGCAGTCAGCTGATCGTGATTTTGTATTGGTGGTCGATTGTTTTGGTCGTTTGAAAATGAAAATGAATGAAAATGAAAACTTCCTGACATATGTTCCTAGGGGAAAGTTGTTCAGTTTCATTTTCTGCATGCACCCTATCAGTATTCGTAAGAACCCTTACACCTCGTAGAATATGCTTCACATATACCAACAAAGCCACAACCATTTTAATAGTTTGACATACATTCATCACGCCTATTATCCATTAATTAAGCCGGCATCTGATTAAATCTGACTGATTAAATCGTCTGTCATAGACGCGTGAGGCCAATGATGAAGCCGGCATCACACGGCATTCTAAGCCGGCATCACACGGCATTTAATAGTTTGAGACTGTGTGTATGTGTTGTGTAAATTACTGTCTACATGATATGAAGCAATGTGTGACCTTAGACATGTTGACTTAATGAACGCTTCTTACTGTTTATAAACGGAAACAAGATACCATTTGTCTAAAGATGTGATTAGGACTGTAAGTGTGCATCTTAACGTTTTTGTATCATGATTTGTTGATGATAACTGATTATTAGTTAATATGCATCATATTTAAAAATAAATGGATGGTATTTAACTGTACCTCAATTAATTCTCAGTTTTTCCATCAATTTTTGCCTATATTCCATCACAAATACTGATTGTGCACAAAAATATGCTCACATATATATTTCTTAATGAACTCCTATTTAATGACTGTTGCAAATATGTAAAACTAATAATACACCTTATAATTAAAGGAACATTTTTTATTAAAGTTTTACATCAAACAATGTACTGTAAAATATATTTCAATCAATCACAAACTAAATCACAATGTAGTATTATTTATCACCAATTATTACATAATAAAATGTAATGCTCATCTAAATAAAAGCTATTCTACTAATCGAAATAAAGCAAAAACGTTAAAAAAATCTTTGGAATTACAATGTTTAATTTGTTATTACATGTAATCACTTCAGTTATTTTTATTATTGCACTAATAAAGCGCGTTTTGCTTTTGAATGACGCCCAAGTTTTCTTTTTCGCCGATGGGTATCAAAAATCAAAAATCTCTGTAGAGTACAAAACGTGAACATGATAATATCATTGGGGTGGCATGGGATCTACCTGCTAGCGGTGGAGCCCGGGCAACGGCAACACAGGCTTGCCTGTGGATAAGTCCGGCTGAACGATCCCACGTGCGCGGTGGAAGGCTCCGTAAGGGGCCGCCTGGCTCGCGACCACCATTCCACCGAAGTCTGGCGCCAAGTAGCTTGCTGCGTTCCGTCAATGTGTTGGAGTGCCAGTGCCTTAACAGGCTTCATCTGGGTGAGCTCGCTCCATCTTAGACTCTATGTCTGTCCTATGAACTAGACTAGAGTCAAGAGCAAACCCATCATTATTGAATTTATCATAAAATATCATTATTATATATATATATATATATATATACAGGGTGTAAGGGACGGTGTACCGAAAACTTTGCAGGCACGATCAGACCATGAAACTGAACAACTTTTACTATGGAGCCTATGTTGGGAAACGAAATTTTTTTTTCGAGTTTCCATAGAAAGTCAGTCAGCTGATCGGGAATTTTGTATGGGAGGTCGAAAAAAAAATTTCGTTTCCCAACA
This sequence comes from Tuta absoluta, assembly GCA_027580185.1. NCBI lineage: Eukaryota > Metazoa > Arthropoda > Insecta > Lepidoptera > Gelechiidae > Tuta > Tuta absoluta. The sequence continues at coordinate 1,081,628 of JAQAHW010000020.1, forward strand.
TAGGCTCCATAGTAAAAGTTGTTCAGTTTCATGGTCTGATCATGCCTGCAAAGTTTTCGGTACACCGTCCCTTACACCCATATATATATATATACTTTGATACATAATCTACACTAATAATAATATTATATAGAGGAAAGATTTGATTGTTTGTTTGTTTGTTTGCATCGAATAGGCTCCGAAACTACTGGCCCGATTTTAAAAATTCTTTTTCCATTAGAATCCTACATTATTCCTGATGAACATAGGCTATATTTTATACGAGAAAAAAATAGGGATCCGCGTGAAAATTTCGATAATGTAACCCAACGTGTGAAAAATTTCCCATAAAAATATCTTATATCGCGTACGCTGTGGAAATTATTGACAATAGAGCAAAGTGATGTACTACAATTTTATAGAGGACATCAATATCTATAATAATGTCCGCGATACCATATGTCTAACTATTACAGTTATGCCACAATAACTACTTTTTCATTTAAAAATGTACAAACTACGTCATACACATTATTCGTACCAGTGTAATGTCTAATGATTACATTTAATCATTACTGTATTAAAGGGTGTAAGGGATAGCCCTTCGAATACTGGTAGGGTACATGCAGACCATGAAACTGAACAACTTTCCCCTAGGAACATATTTCAGGAAACGTAAAAAAACTGACTTCCCATAGTGAATGCAGTCAGCAGATTGTGATTTTGTTTGGAAGGTAATTTTTTGGCGTTTCTTGACATATGTTTCTAGGGGAAAGTTGTCCAGTTTTATGTTTCATGCACCCTATCAGTATTCGAAGGGCTGTCCTTTACTCGGTATAAAAAAAGACGACAAAAAACATTAAATAATGCATTAAAAAAATCTACACTAAAATAATACATACATACATAAATCACGTCTATAATCCTTACGGGGTAGGCAGATCGTTAAAGGCCGTAAAACGGATATTAACACCACGTCTGACAAAAGTTTGAGGGTCAATCAGATAACTGTGTATCACTATAGTGACAGGCGTTAGCCCATCGCCTAATCGGCATAGATAATAAAATAATACATACATACACATATCACGCGTCTATATCCCTTGCGGGGTAGGCAGAGCGTAAACGGCCGCAAAAACGGACATTTACGCCACGTCTGACATACACCACGTTTGAGGTTCATTCGGAAAATTGTGTATCGCCATAGTGACAGGTTGACAGCCCATCGCCTAAAATTACAATACACACCCTCAAGTTCCTTAGTCGCCTCCTACGACTCCCATGGGAAAGAAATCGGGTATCACACTAAAATAATAATAATATAATCTACACTAATATTAGGAATAGGATTTTTTTATTGTTTGTTTGAATTGAATAGGCTCCGAAACTACTGCACCGATTTAAAAAATTCTTTTACCCTTAATTGAAATTAAAAGTCTTTATTCAATGTAGGATAGTATTATCATATCACTTATTGACGTCATGAACCGTCATTGTAAAAAAAAGAAATTTGTATCACACATTTTTTTTTATAACAATTTTGTTATGTCCTAATAGAAAACCGGCTCGGGCGGGATAAAAAAAAATAAAAATCAAAGCACTGCCACGGGGCTGGCCAGGTTAATCACACGGCATGTAACTTTACGCCACCACCATCTGAAAACGATATTTGTTTCAAATTGAAGTCAAGATTTTTAGAATCCTACATTATCCCTGATGAACATAGGCTATATTAAACTGTCTTATTCCCGGGGGGAAATGGTTAGCGGCGGGTGAAACCGCTGGGCGGGCTGCTAGTATATATATAATAATGTATCAAAGTCTCAGTTATATGAATGTTGTCCCACAGGATGGGCGAGGGCGGGTCGCCGGGCGGCGGCGGCGGCAGCGGCGCCCGGCTCTCGCACACGTCGGAGAAGCACCCGCGGGCCATCCTCGGCGAGCTGTCAGCCTTGCGGCGGCATCGCGAGCTGTGCGACGTGGTGCTCAATGTCGCCAACAGGAAACTGTTCGCGCATAGGTAACATACACATACACATACATACATACATATCATCATTGGCCTCACACGTCTGTGACAGACGATTTAACCACTTCGCTCAGGTCGAATTTTGCAACAATATATTTGTATTGTACTTCAAGAACACATGTGTGCTGTTACGAGCGGAGTAGTTAAACAGTGTCTGAGGCAGACACTGCGTTGCCTGGGACGCAATTATGGAAAACGCAGGGCTGCCCAGGGCCTGCGCCACCCTCTCGGCCTTCCTGGCTGGATCCGCAGGAACGACTTGTCGATACGTGCGGAGCCAGGTCGGCTGCAGGAGTCTGCCGCGCGGTAGATCTCTGTCACACGCGCCCCCAGGAGACCCCGTTCCGGGTTTAATTGTGGAGTTGGCCTCTCCAGGACCGTTGTGTTTGGGTCGGATTTATCCCTCGGTCGCTTCTTACGACCCCCACGGGAAGAGATGGGGTGGTGCTATTCTACTCTGCCGGCACCACACGGCCTACATACACATATCACGCCTTTAATCCCTTGCAGGGCGTAATCAGCCGCAAAAAACGGACATTTACGCCACGTCTTACAAATATTTGAAGGTCATTCGGAAAACTGTGTATCGCCATAGTGACAGGTTGTCAGCCCATCGCCTAAAATTGCAATACACACCCTCGTGTCCCTTAGTCGCCTCTTACGACTACCATGGGAAAGAAATGGGGTGATGCTATTCCAAGCCGGCATCGCACGGCCTTGGTAAGATCCACTATGATTGCATTTGGTCTCAGTATTAGAAATGTCCGGTTCGTCTTCCGCGAAAGTTTTAAACAGTTTAAACATTGTTGACTCCACCTATGCAATCACCTATTTACCTTTTCGCCCTATTTTTTAGTTACATGCCGTGTCATTAACCTGTCCAGCCCCGCGGCAGTGCCTTAAATCTTATTTTTTCCCGTCCGGGCCGGTTTTCTATTAGGCAAATAGAAAATAGTAAAAAAAGGAAATTGGGTTATACAAATAATAATACTATCCTACATTGATTAAAGTACATTTCATTTCATTAATATACATACATACAGGGTTATTTTTTATTCACCCCGGATATTTTACAGGGTGATTCTACTCATGATTCTGAACAACTTTTATTATGGGGTCACATGCGAAATCGCGAAAAAATAAACAGCTGCTCCATAGAAAAATTCATACCTACTCGAACAAAATGTATGGAACAGCTAGATTTTTTTCGCGATTTCGCAGGTGACCCCATAATAAAAGTTGTTCAGAATCATGAGTAGAATCACCCTGTAAAATATCCGGGGTGAATAAAAAATAACCCTGTATATCACACCTTTGCACCTTGCAGGATAGGCATTTTAAAGTTCTGAAGAAATCCAAAATAGCGCGATAACGCAGTCTGCCGTTTATTTATTTATTTAAATATTATGTCTGGTTGACCTGGCGATCGTAAAGTTAAGAATTTGGCAATTCACTTGTGTTTAAATTACAATACAATTTACTTTGTAAATTACTCACTTCCGTGACGAATGTGGCTGAATCATTAAATGTTTCTACTGCGTCTCTTGAAGCCTTAATGTCATTAAAGTAACCTGGTTTTTCAAAATAGTGTTATGAAACAAAAATTAAGGAAGAGTGAAGTGTAAGTAGCGCCCGAACTTAGTATTCTCCCACTAAGTACGTAAGTTTGCTCTCAGCCATAATCTGTGAAAAATTTACCATTTCTACAACTTTGAGCCGGCATATCTGGTAAAATTGTAATACAATTCAATTGAATTTATTTATACAGTTTACATTAAAAGTTCTTCAAACTTAACATGTAAGCCGTAGTCATAGCAATAGGTACAAGTAATATAGAATAACAAACATACATGGTTCACTCACTAAGACAAAAATCTTATATCTTTTAACGTTCTTTTTGAGTTATGTTTAGGAATATTTTTCAAAACAACCGCTTATTTAAAAATATATAGATGTCAGTGGGTTGGGGTGATGATGCTGACATGAACATATGTCAGACTTTTTAACTAGCATGATTTGGCATCGACTATTTTTCGATCTCGGTATAACAACGCGCGGCATATAGCTCCACATCTCGCCATACTATCTGTTGTTGTCTACGTCTCAGCTGTGTGTGGTTCAATAGTGTCAGTTAGATGGATTGGCCGGTTCGTATTTCACTAACAGTTTGAAGTGTAGAAAATCACAATGGCTATAGAATGACAATTTAGTTTCGATGGCATTACAATGAAAGACATTTACACATACATACATATATCACGCCTATAATCCCTTGCGGGGTAGGCAGAGCGCAAACAGCCGCAAAAAAGGGCTATTTACACCACGTCTGACAAATGTTTATTAAGGGGCATTCGGAAAACCGTGCATCGCTATAGTGACAGGTTGTCAGCCCATCGCCTAAAATTGCAATACACACCCTCGAGTCCCTTAGTCGCCTCCTACGACTCCCACGGGAAAGAAATGGGGTGATGCTATAATAAACCGGCATCACACGGCAAAAGAAATTTAGGTAGATAGATAAAATGCTTTATTCATAGCTCTGCATCACACACATTTACTTTTGTAAGATTGACTAAAAATTAAAAGAATCAAGGCCAAGTTGGTTAGAAACTAATAGTTGGGTGTTCGTTCCAGGGTGATCCTCTCAGCATGCAGCCCCTACTTCCGCGCAATGTTCACGGGGGAGCTGGCGGAGTCCAGAGCCACTGAGGTGACCATCCGCGACGTGGACGACACGGCCATGGAACAACTGGTCGAGTTCTGCTACACCGCACACATCGTCGTCGAAGAGACCAATGTCCAGGTAACTATTGTGCTATTAGAGTTATAAGGTAGATTGATGGGTTGTAGCCAATAGCACACCTCGGACACTAGCGCTCAAATGTATGAAACAAACGCGTTGCTACGCACACAGTCTAAGCTCGCGTAGGTGAACGCGGACCATGCTTGTGTGTGTGAGACAACATGTCAGGGTTGCCGCCATTTTGCGTTCGCGAATCGGGAATGCAATGTGCGGCAGTATGAAATGACCTTCGTCGTCGCGTCCTTGCTACCCGGTGACTGAGCGTCCTCCGAGCGCGGGTGGGCGGCGCTTGTAGGGGGAGGCAGGGAGTGACCATACTGTACGCTAGTACTATTAATTATACTGTGCCAGTAGGCTCAATGCTGCTTGATGGGAAAGGGGAATTCCCGCCGAGCGAGGTGTTCAGCTCGGGGACCGCGGCCCAACTGGTAGTACGTGGATTTTGTATGTATGCTAAGTCCATGGACGAACTATTTAAATTGGACTGATACTGTTGCAGTAAAAACGAGCTGAGCGAGACGGCACACACCGAGGCTTTCGTCTCTTAAGGGTATCAATATTTTCATTACAATGAGAATAAAGATAGGGAAATTTACATACATACGATTCCCTTGGACAACCTCGAACACAATATTTTGTCAACATTTTGAGTGAAAAATTTCGTCAAATACTGATTTAGGTAATAAATAAGGAATGTAATTTTTTTTCATCTGCCGCTAAAATTTAAACTTAATTACCGCCAAAATTAAAACTTATAGGGACACCATTAAAAGAATATTTGATTAATAGTTTTTACATAATTATAATTTATCATTGTATAATTTTATGATTTCCAACAAGAGCCATTAGAGCAATTTATAAACTTTGCAGTCGTGATTCCCTAAGGGAACTGTTTAAGGAAATTAATATTATGACTGTACCGTGTCAATATATTTATGAAAATATCATGTATGTTAGAAAAAATATAAATACTTTCACTAGAAATTGTGACAGGCATAACCGCAATACAAGGAGTAAAAATAAAATAGATCAACCTAAGCATAGACTCGCTAAAGTTAGGACTTCATTTGAAGGTCTAAGTATAAGATACTATAACAAAATACCGGAAGATATATTGAGTTTATCAGAAAGTAAATTTAAGTCTGTTATCAAGAAAACATTATGTTATAAAGCTTACTATAAGTTAGATGAGTACATTAATGACAAAGAGGCATATGGAGCTCTGAAATTCCAGCGCAGCACAAGAAACACGCACTCATTTTTAATACCAAAATGGGGCGTGCGTGGAGTTTACAACTGACATAATTTTACAAATCTGCATGGATGTAATTTCAATTGTTTAAAGTAAATATTTTATAAGTTAAAACTGGTAGATTTATCTACTTCAATTTTTACAAAAAAAAAAATATATGTAGCCATTTTTGGTCTATACATATTTTTTTTTACTTACAGAATTAGCTAGGGTAGCTTAGGGGCTAGTAAGATTGTTAATTTAGAGTAGGAGCACTTCTGGGCAGGTTTTTTGGTGAGTTTTTCCTGTTCAGGAGGTCCGATTAATTATACGCATGTAAACTACACGCTTTAAAAATCTTGACTTCAATTTGAAACAAATATCGTTTTCAGATGGTGGTGGCGTAAAGTTACATGCCGTGTGATTAACCTGGCCAGCCCCGTGGCAGTGCTTTGATTTTTTTCTCCCGCCCGAGCCGGTTTTCTATTAGGACATTACAAAATTGTTATAAAAAAAAGAAAATTGTGTGATACAAATTTCTTTTTTTTACAATGACGGTTCATGACGTCAATAAGTGATATGATAATACTATCCTACATTGAATAAAGAATTTCAATTTCAATTTCAATTTCAAGTTTTTGATATAACGCAAGTTGTTTTATTATATTACTTAAATTAAAATTATATTTGTCAAAAAATAAGTTAGTCTAAAATTTTATCACTAGTAATTTTTTACACTGGCAATATAAAAGAACGAGAAGAGAGACACACAGCCTCTCTACATGCTATCTCTCTCGGCTCGGATTAGCCTCTGGGAAAGAGTTAATGTAAATAAAGTTACTATTCGTAAATAACTGTTTTTGAACTTCAACAAACTTCGTACCCGCGTTTTAGGCCTTGACTTCTGATTGGCTAATTTTCTATGACAAGTATCACGTATCGTGTTTACATTGTGCAGACAGCGTTGTTGTGTTGCCCTAAGGTAGACTGGGAGATAACGCCTTTTACATTAAGTCCGCCTGTGTACATTTTTGTGCATAAAGATAAATAAATAAAAAAATATATACAATAGGTCTTATTGTCGTGAATATTCTTCCGGCTTCAGAGTTATATCCCCTTGCTGAAGGCAATATACTCAGCTTATTATTCCTTTACCGTGTGATGCCGGCCTAGAATTACCGTGTGATGCCGGCCTAGAATAGCATCACCCCATTTCTTACTCATGGGTGTCGTAAGAGGCGACTAAGGGACTCGAGGGTGTGTATTGCAATTTTAGGCGATGGGCTGACAACCTGTCACTATAGTGATACACAGCTATCTGATTGACCCTCAAACTTTTGTCAGACGTGGTGTTAATATCCGTTTTACGGCCGTTAACGCTCTGCCTACCCCGTAAGGGATATAGGCGTGATTTATGTATGTATGTATGTATGTATTATTCCTTAATCCACAGGCGCTCCTACCAGCCGCCTGCCTACTCCAGCTCTCAGAGATCCAGGAGGTTTGCTGCGAGTTCCTCAAGCGCCAGCTAGACTGCAGCAACTGCCTCGGCATAAGAGCATTCGCTGACACGCACTCCTGCCGCGACCTGCTGCGCATTGCTGACAAGTTCACGCAGCAGAACTTCCCCGAGGTGAGGATGGGTGACTGTTGATGATGGGTGACCGCTGGGGATGGCAACTGCCTCGGCATAAGAGCCTTCGCTGACACGCACTCCTGCCGCGACCTGCTGCGCATTGCTGACAAGTTCACGCAGCAGAACTTCCCCGAGGTGAGGATGGGTGACTGTTGATGATGGGTGACCGCTGGTGATGGGTGACCGCTGGTGATGGGTGACCGCTGGTGATGGGTGACCGTTGAGGGTGACCGTTGTGGGTAGGTGACCGCTGGTGATGGGTGACCGTTGAGGGTGACCGTTGTGGGTAGGTGACCGCTGGTGACGGGTGACCGCTGGGGATGGGTGACTGCTGGGGATGGGTGACCACTGGGGACGGGTGACCGCTGGGGATGAGTGACCGCTGTGGATGGGTGACCACTGGGGACGGGTGACCGCTGGGGATGAGTGACCGCTGTGGATGGGTGACCACTGGGGACGGGTGACCGCTGGGGATGGGTGACCGCTGGGGACGGGTGATCGCTGGGGTTGGGTGACCGCTGGGGATGGGTGACCGCTGATGATGGGTGACCGCTGGGGATGGGTGACCGCTGGGGATGTGTGACCGTTGGGGATGGGTGACCGCTGGGGATGGGTGACCGCTGATGATGGCAACTGCCTCGGGATAAGAGCCTTCGCTGACACGCACTCCTGCCGCGACCTGCTGCGCATTGCTGACAAGTTCACGCAGCAGAACTTCCCCGAGGTAAGTGGGAGGATGGGTGACCGCTGGGGATGGGTGACCGCTGGGGATGGGTGACCGCTGATGATGGGTGACCGCTGGTGATGGGTGACCGCTGGGGATGGGTGACCGCTGATGATGGGTGACCGCTGGGGATGGGTGACCGCTGGGGATGTGTGACCGTTGGGGATGGGTGACCGCTGGGGATGGGTGACCGCTGATGATGGCAACTGCCTCGGGATAAGAGCCTTCGCTGACACGCACTCCTGCCGCGACCTGCTGCGCATTGCTGACAAGTTCACGCAGCAGAACTTCCCCGAGGTGAGGATGGGTGACCGCTGGGGATGAGTGACCGCTGATGATGGCATTTGTCTCGGGATAAGAGCCTTCGCTGACACGCACTCCTGCCGCGACCTGCTGCGCATTGCTGACAAGTTCACGCAGCAGAACTTCCCCGAGGTGAGGATGGGTGACCGCTGGGGATGGGTGACCGTTAGGGATGGGTGACCGCTGACACGCACTCCTGCCGCGACCTGCTGCGCATTGCTGACAAGTTCACGCAGCAGAACTTCCCCGAGGTAAGGATGGGTGACCGCTGGGGATGGGTGACCGCTGGGGATGGGTGACCGCTGATCATGGGTGACCGCTGGGGAAGGGTGACAGTTGGGGATGGGTGACCGCTGGGGATGGGTGACCGTTAGGGATGGGTGACCGTTGGGGATGGGTGACCGCTAGGGATGGGTGACCGCTGGGGATGGATGACCGTTAGGGATGGGTGACCGTTGAGGATGGGTGACCGCTGGGGATGGGTGACCGCTGGGGATGGGTGACCGCTGGGGATGGGTGACCGTTGAGGATGGGTGACCGCTGGGGATGGGTGACCGTTAGGGATGGGTGACCGCTGGGAATGGGTGATCGCTGGGGATGGGTTACAGTTGGAGATGGGTGACTGGTGGGGATGGGTGACAGTTGGGGATGGGTGACCGCTAGGGTTGGGTGACCGCTGGGGATGGGTGTCCGCTAGGGTTGGGTGACCGTTGGGGATGGGTGACCGCTGGGAATGGGTGACCGTTGAGGATGGGTGACCGCTGGGAATGGGTGACCGTTGAGGATGGGTGACCGCTGGGAATGGGTGACCGTTGAGGATGGGTGACCGCTGGGGATGAGTGACCGTTAGGGATGGGTGACCGCTGACGATGGGTGACCGCTGAGGGTGGGTGACCGCTGGGGATGGATGACCGCTGGGGATGGGTGACCGCTGGGGATGGGTGACCGCTGGGGATGGGTGACCGCTGGGGATGGGTGACCGCTGGGGATGGGTGACCGCTGGGGATGGGTGACCGCTGGGGATGGGTGACCGCTGGGGATGGGTGACCGCTGGGGTGGGTGACCACTGGGGATGGGTGACCGCTGGGGTGGGTGACCACTGGGGTGGGTGACCACTGGGGATGGGTGACCACTGGGGTTGGGTGACCGTTGGGGATGGGTGACCGCTGGGGATGGGTGACCGCTGGGGATGTGTGACCGCTGGGGATGGGTGACCGCTTGGAATGGGTGACCGCTGGGGATGGGTGACCGCTGGGGATGGGTGACCGCTGGGGATGGGTGACCGCTGGGGATGGGTGACCGCTGGGGATGGGTGACCGCTGGGGATGGGTGACCGCTTGGAATGGGTGACCGCTGGGGATGGATGACCGCTGGCGGGTGATGGTCAGGATATCGTTGCTGTTTGTTACGACACACCACCTAATACATTTTAGTGAAAATAATAATTTGCGGCTTCCCATAAAAATGGCTGCCACCCCCCCTATCGGCTTACTAAAGCATTAACCTGTGTTTCCAGGTGATGGAAAGCGAGGAATTTCTGCTGTTGCCAGCCGCACAGCTGATCGACATCGTGTCTTCAGACGAACTTAACGTGCGCTCCGAAGAACAGAGCTTCCAGGCGGTCATGAGCTGGGTCAAGTACAACGTGGCAGAGAGGCGGCAGCATCTAGCACAGGTGAGAATAAGACCAAGTTGAAATTTATAAATTATTACCACATTTCTATTTAGGTAAAACACATTTGCTGTCTAAAAATTTCCCATTTTATCAAACCCGTTATCTATAAAAAAAAACAATAATAAATAATTATACAAGAGACCTATCTGTACATAAAGTTAAGGAAATAAGTAAAAGAAATGCTACTTAACATGATAGTGAAACTTAATAAACGACTATTGAGAAAAAAAAAATTTGCCATCACACATGTATACATTTAGTCATGGAGGGTCAGTTTTAGCTTCTTCTTCGTTCGTGTGGGACACTCTGTCCACGAATGACTCGATGAACCTACCAGCTTACTTCTTCTTGATATTGTTTCTACCAGGTCCTACAACACGTTCGGCTTCCGCTGCTCAGCCCCAAGTTCCTCGTCGGCACAGTGTCCTCGGAGCTCCTCATCAGATCTGATGATGCATGTCGAGATCTCCTTGATGAAGCCAAGAATTATCTGTTGCTGCCGCAAGAGCGACCCCTGATGCAGGGGCCCAGAACCAGACCTAGAAAACCGACTAGGAGAGGTAAGGTCTTTCTTAGTGATCCATATATATATAGGTATATATTTATCGAATATTTATACTCATATATATTTATATTATGTTTTCATTTTGTTTCAGTATATATGTAGGTATGTAGTTTATGTAGGTTTATGTAGTTGTATGATATTGAGGGGTATTTTATGTAGTTGATATTAAAGAAAATTAAAATTATTATCTAAATTTTTAAATGATAGTGCACGCCTTATCTGCCTCACTTTATGAGATCTCACTGCCCAAGGTCTGCTGGAAGAGATTTCTTTTTAGAAATAAGTAGACCTGTTGTGAATTGTTTCATATATGTATGTGTCCTATGTTTTTATTGTGTGCAATAAATGGTTTAATAATAAAAATCCTTACACGGGAGACACCGAACTGAACTGAGTCAACCATACGTCGACAAAGAAGCGTCGAACGCTTGGCTCAAACGCGGCGAACTGTTCCCCGAAACGGAAGGATTTATGCTTGCCATACAGGATCAAGTTGTTGCCACAAGAAACTACAGAAAGCATATAACTAAAGATTTAGACCGACCTAATGATCTTTGCCGGCAATGCAATAGTGTTCCAGAAACAATCCAGCATGTTACAGGAGCCTGCAAAAATTTGGCGCAGACTGACTATAAACACCGCCATGATCAAGTCGCTTCTATAATTCACCAGCATCTCGCACATTCAACAAAATTTATAGAGAAGAAAACACCGTACTATAAATATAAACCGGAAACCATACTGGAAAACCATAAACACAAACTCTATTGGGACAGGACAATACTAACTGATAAAACAGTACACTATAATAGGCCAGATATTACCTTCTATGACAAAAATAACAGAATAGCATACCTAATAGACGTAGCCATCCCTAATTCTCATAACATTCAAACCACTATAACCGAAAAACTAACTAAATACCGTGATCTAGCAATAGAAGTTAGAACTCAGTGGAAAGCTCAAACTGTTCACATCGTACCGATAGTTTTGTCTTCCACTGGAGTCATCCCTAAGACACTTAAAGACAGCTTGAAAACCTTAAAAATACACCCGAATGTTTGTCATACGTTACAAAAGGCCGTAGTTTTGAATACGTGCAGAACAGTCAGGAAATTCTTGACAACTTCTGTTACTACAGACTCATAAGATCCCTCCTCGCTTGGCTAAGGCCCGTGAGATAGGGAAGAAACCCTCTGAAAGGAGAGAATATCTTAAGATAACTACATATAATAATAATAATAATAAGGATCATTGATGATTATTATGTACAATTATTAAGTACTTCGTATTTTTGTTTATTTCTACATACATACATACATAATTCACGCCTATATCCCTTACGGGGTAGGCAGAGCGTTAACGGCCGTAAAACGGATATTAACACCACATCTGACAAAATTTTTAGGGTCAATCAGATAACTGTTTATCACTGTAGTGACAGGTTGTCAGCCCGTCGCCTTAAATTGCAATACACACCCTCGAGTCCCTTAGTCGCCTCTTACGACACCCATGGGTAAGAAATGGGGTGAAGCTATTCTAAGCCGGCATCACACGGGTGTGAGGTAAGGATCATTGATGATTATTATGTACAATTATTAAGTACTTCGTATTTTTGTTTATTTCTACATACATACATACATAATTCACGCCTATATCCCTTACGGGGTAGGCAGAGCGTTAACGGCCGTAAAACGGATATTAACACCACATCTGACAAAAGTTTTAGGGTCAATCAGATAACTGTGCATCACTATAGTGACAGGTTGTCAGCCCATCGCCTAAAATTGTAGTACACATCTAATCCTCGAGTCCCTTAGTCGCTTCTTACGACACCCATGGGTAAGAAATGGGGTGATGCTATTTTAAGCCGGCATCACACGGCAAGTGTTTATTTCTTCATATATATTTCGTTTTTTTTTGTATGGGCACCCGCTTTGACTCTTTCTGTTTATCTTTTGGTTGGTCGGTAGAGAATGCCGCGAAGCATTAGGCCCGCCCTTTGTACTTTCTGTGCAATAAATAAATAAATGCTTGGTAAAGTTTACCCTGGAAAGATTTCGTATGTGATCGGAAATATTTAGGTCTTGATCAGAAATCTTCAATTTGTGATCATTAATGTTAAATTCGTGATCAGAAAGATTCAGGTCTTGATCAGAAATATTCATTTTGTGATCACAATAATTCAATTAGTGATCAGAAAGATTCAGGTCTTGATCAGAACTATTCAATTTGTTATCACAATAATTCAGTTCGTGATCAGAGAGAGATTCAATTTGAGAACAATAAAATCAGGTTGTGATCATAAGTACTCAGTTTGTTATCGGAAATATTCAGCTGTAAATCGGAAACTGTAGATAAATTAAATCCAAGATCATATAAATCACAATGATTTCGCCTATTGTACTGAGCCGATGGTGTAGCGGATAGTACCCCTGCCTGCTACGCCGAGGGTCGTGGGTTCGATCCCCACAAGACACAAATATTTGTTAAGTCATTTTCAGATATTAGTGTTTAGTCTGGGTGTTTCTATTTATAATATGTATTTATTTACAAAAAAATATATAAGTTTTAATATCAATTATCTAGTTCCCATAGTACAAGCTTTGCTTAGTTTGGGGCTAGATGACGCTGTGTGAATTATCTAGGATATTTATTATTATTTTCATGTAGTCTGATCTACTTATCTCGACATTATGTCGGTGTCTACAAAGCCAAGTGACTTGGTTCTGATGCTCTATCATTTTCTGTTTGGAAGATTGTCGCATTGGTGAGGAATCGTCGGACTATAGAACCTGTGTCAAGGATAACAGGGATTATTATTATTAACAACATAAACATTTTTGTTCCAGGCGAAGTCCTATTCGCAGTGGGCGGCTGGTGTTCAGGCGACGCGATAGCCTCCGTCGAGCGCTTCGACCCACAAACAGCTGAGTGGAAGATGGTCGCCCCTATGAGCAAGCGGCGGTGCGGAGTGGGCGTGGCCGTGTTGCACGATCTGTTGTACGCAGTCGGGGGGCACGACGGGCAGAGCTATCTCAATAGCATCGAGAGATACGATCCGCAGACTAATCAGGTGAGACAAAGTGAAACAAAAAAGCAAAAATAGGGATCGGTGACAAAAAATTGGTTGAATCGAGAAAAACCTAGAAGATGTAAACGAACAAAATGGGGTCAAATCGGTAAATAATCAAATCAGGAAGTGGTCGAATTATAAAGAGGCCCAAATATAGCGGTCGACTAGAGAGTGGTCCAATTAAAAGTAGTCCAAAAAAGTGGCTGCGGACAGAGCTATCTCGACAGTTTTGAAAGATACGACCCGCAGACTAATCAGGTGAGTGAAAGTGAGAAAGAAGAAGAAGTGAAAATGAAACACAAAAGCAGTCATATCACGAGGTGGACGAACGATGTCAAATCGGTAAATAATCTAATCAGGAAGTGGTCGAATTAGAAAGCGGCCCAAATATAGCGGTCGACTAAAGACTGGTCCAATTAAAAGTGGTCCATTTAAAAGTATTCTAAAATAGTGGCTCCGGACAGAGCTATCTCGACAGTATTGAGAGATACGACCCGCAGACTAATCAGGTGAGTGAAAGTGGAACAAAAAAGCAGTCAAATCGTAAAATTAGCGACTAAAATCGGTTGAATCGAGAAATAGCTAGTTAAATTAAGAAGTGAACGAACAAAATGGGGTCAAATCGGTAAATAATCAAATCAGGAAGTGGTCGAATTAGAAAGAGGCCCAAATATAGCGGTCGACTAGAGAGTGGTCCAATAGAAAGTGGTCCAGTTAAAAGTAGTCCAAAATAGTGGCTGTGGACAGAGCTATCTCAATAGTATTGAGAGATACGACCCGCAGACTAATCAGATTAAGATAGTAAGATTTGACTGAAGCGTTTGATTGCGTGTATCACTAAAATTTTACGCTAATATGCGATAGTTTTTGGGATAAGGGGAAAAAAGACTAACCTTATAGTTTTGAAGAGAAAATCTAACACGTTATATTAAGCAGTTACACAGTTCAAAGTTATCAAGTTAATTATACCTAAATTGGTGTTCCACAGGCCAACACTAGGCCCTCTCCTATTCTTAATGTATGTTTAGTAGTAATAATAATATCTTAAGTAATTTTGTTTTCTTGATATCTTTCTTGTATTATTAACTATATTTTAATTAATTATTCCGTATTATCTATTCAGTGGTGTGGAGCCGTAGCACCGACATCGTCGTGTCGCACGTCAGTAGGTGTGGCGGTACTAGACGGCGCGCTGTATGCGGTCGGCGGGCAGGATGGAGTGCAATGCCTGAACCATGTTGAACGATATGACCCTAAAGAGAACAGATGGACTAAGGTATTAGAACATAGTACGAGTATTTTCTTCTCTTCCCGTGTCTGCCCCCCCTATGTTTTTGTCCCTATGATTTAAAAAAGTTCCTTAGAAATTATGATGTGTTTTAAAAAGAATGTAGATTTATTGATTCAAGAGGAAGGTTATATGTGTGATACATGCCGGTAATAGGTCTTATTCCTGCGGGAAAACAGGTAGCTGGTGAAAACACTGGGTGTTCCGCTATTGAATAAAATAACACTTTTATCTCGGCACACTAAACACAAGTTGTTCAATAAGCATATCATCTTATTAATAAACTTGTGATTAGTGACTTTCGAATCATATATTTCTTCAATTTGATATAAAATTTATTACTTAGGTGATAAACAAATATATTATTTTCAATTACGCAACATCAAGAACCACAAGCGTCCGTCTTTACATATTATTTAAAAATTGTAAGTGAGATTTGATTGTATATTCCGGGATAAACTTTGAACCTGTTTTTTTTTAAATATCGTAATATTTTACTTTCCAGGTGGCAGCAATGACAACCCGTCGTCTCGGCGTAGCCGTAGCCGTCTTAGGGGGTCACTTATACGCCGTGGGGGGGTCAGACGGTCAATCCCCCCTCAATACAGTGGAGCGCTACGACCCCCGGTCCAACAAATGGGCGGTAGTGGCGCCCATGTCCACCAGACGGAAACACTTGGGGTGCGCGGTGTATGACGGACAGATATATGCAGTGGGGGGCAGGGATGATTGTACTGAACTATCGTCCGCTGAGAGGTGAGATAACGCTACGACTCCCGTAGACAGTGCTACGTAGACAATGCTACGTAGACCATGCTACGTAGACAGTGCTACGTAGACAGCGCTACGTAGACTGCGCTACGTAGACAGTGCTACGTAGACAGTGCTACGTAGACAGTGCTACGTAGACTGTGCTACGTAGACTGTGCTACGACATTTAGGATGCGTGGTGTATGTCGGACAGATATATGCAGTGGGGGGCAGGGATGATTGTTGAAATTTGAAATTGAAATTCTTTATTCAATGTAGGATAGTATTATCATATCACTTATTGACGTCATGAACCGTCATTGTAAAAAAAAGAAATTTGTGTCACACAATTTTCTTTTTTTTATAACAATTTTGTAATGTCCTACTAGAAAACCGGCTCGGGCGGGAGAAAAAAAATAAAAATCAAAGCACTGCCACGGGGCTGGCCAGGTTAATCACACGGCATGTAACTTTACGCCACCACCATCTGAAAACGATATTTGTTTCAAATTGAAGTCAAGATTTTTAAAGCGTGTAGTTTACATGCGTATAATTAATCGGACCTCCTGAACAGGAAAAACCCACCAAAAAACCTGCCCAGAAGTGCTCCTACTCTAAATTAACAATCTTACTAGCCCCTAAGCTACCCTAGCTAATTCTGTAAGTAAAAAAAAAAATATGTATAGACCAAAAATGGCTACATATTTTTTTTTTTTTTTGTAAAAATTGAAGTAGATAAATCTACCAGTTTTAACTTATAAAATATTTACTTTAAACAATTGAAATTACATCCATGCAGAATTGTAAATGTAAATTTGTAAATGTAATTTGGAAATGTAAATGTACTGAACTATCGTCCGCTGAGAGGTGAGATAACGCTACGACTCCCGTAGACAGTGCTACGTAGACAATGCTACGTAGACAATGCTACGTAGACAGTGCTACGTAGACAGCGCTACGTAGACAGCGCTACGTAGACAGTGCTACGTAGGCAGTGCTACGTAGACAGTGCTACGTAGACAGTGCTACGTAGACTGTGCTACGTAGACAGTGCTACGACATTTAGGATGCGCGGTGTATGTCGGACAGATATATGCAGTGGGGGGCAGGGATGATTGTACTGAACTATCGTCCGCTGAGAGGTGAGATAACGCTACGACTCCCGTAGACAGTGCTACGTAGACAATGCTACGTAGACAGTGCTACGTAGACAGCGCTACGTAGACTGCGCTACGTAGACAGTGCTACGTAGACTGTGCTACGTAGACTGTGCTACGACATTTAGGATGCGCGGTGTATGTCGGACAGATATATGCAATGGGGGGCAGGGATGATTGTACTGAACTATCGTCCGCTGAGAGGTGAGATAACGCTACGACTCCCGTAGACAGTGCTACGTAGACAGTGCTACGACATTTAGGATGCGCGGTGTATGACGGACAGATATATGCAGTGGGGGGCAGGGATGATTGTACTGAACTATCGTCCGCTGAGAGGTGAGATAACGCTACGACTCCCGTAGACAGTGCTACGTAGACAATGCTACGTAGACAGTGCTACGTAGACAGCGCTACGTAGACAGTGCTACGTAGACTGTGCTACGTAGACAGTGCTACGACATTTAGGATGCGCGGTGTATGTCGGACAGATATATGCAGTGGGGGGCAGGGATGATTGTACTGAACTATCGTCCGCTGAGAGGTGAGATAACGCTACGACTCCCGTAGACAGTGCTACGTAGACAGTGCTACGACATTTAGGATGCGCGGTGTATGTCGGACAGATATATGCAGTGGGGGGCAGGGATGATTGTACTGAACTATCGTCCGCTGAGAGGTGAGATAATGCTACGACTCCCGTAGACAGTGCTACGTAGACAATGCTACGTAGACAGTGCTACGTAGACAGTGCTACGTAGACAGTGCTACGACATTTAGGATGCGCGGTGTATGACGGACAGATATATGCAGTGGGGGGCAGGGATGATTGTACTGAACTATCGTCCGCTGAGAGGTTAGATAACGCTACGACTCCCGTAGACAGTGCTACGACATTTAGGATGCGCGGTGTATGACGGACAGATATATGCAGTGGGGGGCAGGGATGATTGTACTGAACTGTCGTCCGCTGAGAGATGAGATAATGCTACGCCTCCCGTAGACAGTGCTACGTAGACAGTGCTACGTTGACAGTGCTACGTAGACAGTGCTACGTTGACAGTGCTACGTAGACAGTGCTACGTCGACAGTGCTACGTAGACAGTGCTACGTAGGCAGTGCTATGTAGACAGTGCTACGACATTTAGGATGCGCGGTGTATGACGGACAGATATATGCAGTGGGGGGCAGGGATGATTGTACTGAACTATCGTCCGCTGAGAGGTGAGATAATGCTACGACTCCCGTAGACAGTGCTACGTAGACAGTGCTACGACATTTAGGATGCGCGGTGTATGACGGACAGATATATGCAGTGGGGGGCAGGGATGATTGTACTGAACTATCGTCCGCTGAGAGGTGAGATAACGCTACGACTCCCGTAGACAGTGTTACGTAGACAGTGCTACGACATTTAGGATGCGCGGTGTATGACGGACAGATATATGCAGTGGGGGGCAGGGATGATTGTACTGAACTATCGTCCGCTGAGAGGTGAGATAACGCTACGACTCCCGTAGACAGTGCTACGTAGACAGTGCTACGACATTTAGGATGCGTGGTGTACGCGCGGTCCTCTACTTAAGACTCATAGTCGGGCTAATCCAATAAAAAATGTATTTTGAAAATAGGGAGATTAAACCCATACGTAAACCTATGATTAATATTTCAGCCTGTGTTTCATGGCCGAAAGTTGTTCAGTTTTATTAATACCTTGACTTCTCAGCTTGTTATATCCATTTTGTTACTACTTTTTATTTATTTAAATGAATTAACTGAAGATCGTAATGATTGTTTGCAGATACGAGCCGGCCACGGACACGTGGTCGCCGGTGGTGGCGATGACGTCACGGCGCAGCGGCGTCGGTCTCGCCGTCGTCAACGGACAGCTGTATGCGGTGGGGGGATTCGACGGCACCGCCTACCTTAAGTCTATAGAGGTAGGGAGAACTATCTACACTCGTCTCATAATGTTCCAATTGTGAACTCGAAAACAGTTGTATAAAGACCTGCTTTATGCATTCTACCTATAAAAATTACAGACGCATAATGTCTTAATGAGAAGGCTCTTACTTCGATAAAGTTGAGACATGAAACAAATTTTATTTTTGCTTATACTCAAATCGCTATCTTCCGCCGCACCTGTTAGATGTTGTTGTACCGTAAGATGTTGTTGTACCGTAATTTTTGCGTTTATTGTTCGGTTGTTGTTCAGTTGTTTTGTAAAGTTGTTGTTTAGGTGTTGTTGAGATGTTGTTCAACTTTTGTTTAGATGGTTTTCAGTTGTTGTACCGATATTGATCAGATGTTTTCAATTGTTGTTCAGTTCAGTTGTTGTTTGTTGCTAACTCCACATCTGAACAACTGCTGAATTATAAAATTGTATAACATTCATATACGTTCTTTAAGTTCTTTTTTTGAAAACTTGAAAAATTTTCAAGCGCGGGCAGGATTTGAACTGCTTATAATTAGGATCTGCAGTTGCATAAACTACTATTTTTGCACTGGATTTACGCGGCAAAACTGTTCTTTTCAAACAGGAGAGGTGAAAACGTTATTTTCCTAGCACTACCTAATACTGTAATAACCTTTGTTGCAGGTGTACGACCCGGAGTCGAACCAGTGGCGGCTGTGCGGCGCGATGAACTACCGGCGGCTCGGCGGCGGCGTCGGCGTCATGCGCGCGCTGCCGCACGCCGCCGTCGACAACCACTACATATGGTAACACTACTATTATCGTCAGTTTATTTTAGCAAATGAGACCTGAATGGCGCCGTGATGTCCGAGCAGGAATGGCGAAGCATGACGAAGACTGGCTTGAAAGTCTTAAGCAGAAAAGAATTCGCCGTGCTCTGCCTCCTCCGTCGGATTCGCGTTTCGTCTGCAGCTGTTGTGGCAAAAAATGTCGTGCTGCTATAGGACTGTACAGCCATCAACGACGGTGCGGCCGTCGTTGATCATCGTAACCCACGAGCGCTGCAACAATCATCTAGATAGATGCTGTGGCCAATGATGATGATTTTAGCAAATAAAAAACTTCTTGGAATAACAATGCTTTATATTCGATTAATATTTTGCAATACAATTTCTCAATGGGAAATTTTCTAGGGATTCTCGAGTGTCATGTAGAGGGCGCTAAGCTTAATTAAAATAACGTTTCTTTACACAAAAACTGTACCACTTTATAAATTATTCTTTATTTTGTGTTTATTGAATTGTCTCAATTAATTATTGGTTATTTGTTTACTTACACGTATGTCACTCAATATAATAAGCAAGGCGATACATTTATTTGTAGTAAAACAAAACTAAGATAATTAATTTGTAACGAACACAACGTGAAACGGAACCTGTGACAAAACTATGGCTGTCGCCAGCCATATTGAAACGTCAAAATTTCAGTTTAACATAGCGCCCTCTGGTTTGACTTTCAGAACTATCAAGAGAACTGTCAATAGAAAAACCCCCATTTTACGAAAAAGTGAAAAAATGCTGTCACATCAAACTCCAAATTCGAATCAAACGTCGTTATGACACGCCTCACCTCTTTGTATACCATCGCTCCACACCACTTTGTTTACACTGCTCATCTCGCCAGCCAATAGCTCCTCTCCTCACCAGCCGTTACACTACTCATACATACTGGTGTCCCTCATCGGGTACTCCAGACCCTCGCTGCTAATGTGCCAACAGAAGTAAACTATCATGCTGAACAACTTTTGCTATGCGGACATGTCTGTATATCTCGTACTGTAGCTGGGCTCCTGGCGGCCTGAATATTTTACGTTTAATCGTATTTCCCTCGGGAATGGGCAATTTTTCTGCGGAAAAGTATTCTAAATGTTGACCAGGATTAATAACTATACACTACAAAAAGTTTCATTTGAATCCGTCCAGTAGTTTCGAAGATTAGCCCGGACAAACAGGCAAACAGACGGACGAAAATATTAAAAATAAATGAAATGTGTTCTAATTTTATTTTAAACCTCACCTACGATTAGTTTTTGTTCAATGTACAGACACATGGGTTTTACTGTTTTATTATATATATATATATATATATATGCCTACTAGTAGAAAGAAGTAGGCGGTTGAAAAGCTCTGACATCAGGGTTCATCTGGTCACTCGTCCACTTAGTTTCCTGCACGAAAGATGAAGAGGATAAACTTAATTATCATTAGATTTAGCAACTTTTTCATTTAATTGTAGACCATTTATTTAAAAATGCCGTGTGATGCCGGCTTAGAATAGCATCGTCCGATTTCTTTCCCGTAGGTGTCGTAAGAGGCAACTAAGAGAATCGAGGGTGTGTATTGCAATTTTAGGCTATGAGCTGACAACCTGTCTCTATGGCAATTCACAATTTTCTAAATGACCCTCATACAATTGTCTAACGTGGCGTAAATGTCCGTTTCTGCGGCTGTTTACGGTCTGCCTACCCCGCAAGGGATTATAGGCGTGTTATATATGTATGTGTGTATAAAAAAAATACATTTTGTAACAAGTTATTTTGTTTGTTTGCAGGAACAGAAAGGACTCAGTAGTTTGAGGGTCGTCCCTCGTGTGGTGTATCGTATAGCGCGGTCTCACTCGCACACTCGCAGGCGTCTCGCTCGCACTCACGCTCACGTACCACGTATGATATACCACATTCGCTTAGATAATGGCCTTAATGAGGACAATAAATTGTTTTAAGGCGAGTGTAGCCGTCAACGATCTCGATAATGGCGCCACTACACAAAAAGAACGTTTTCTCTTTATACAAATAATCTATCAGGATATCCGTTGCGCAAGTTTTTAGTATTATCCTTAAGTAAAATAGAACCTGCGAACTCAATAAAATTTTCACTGCAACTAAAATTATGAAAAAAAGTGCCTAAAACGGCCACTTTTGTTATGAATTGTCGTAACTTTAATTATAGCGAATATATTTTCATTGAGTTTGCAGGTTTTAATTTTACTTATGGATAATACTAAAAACTTGGGCAACGGATATTCTGATAGATTGTTTGTATAAAGTGAAACCTTTTATTTTGTGAAGTGGCGCCACTGTCGAGGTCGTTGACGGCTACACTCGCCTTAAATTACCTTAAACTACAGGCAAACCAGATAACTCTCTTCTTCTTCTTTTCGTGCGGGACACCGAGTCGTCCAACGACCCGATGAACCCTGGTGTCAGAGTTTTTCAACCGCCGACTACTAGTATAAGGCCTCTGACATGGTTGTCTAACGACCGCCGTCTATGTAATCATAGACAGCAACCGGGACCGACGGCTTAACGTGCCCTCCGAAGCACGGAACCTTCTTTATTTTTGGAGGTGAGAGCGGAGGAATTGACTGTCTACACTCTCTGTAGGTATTTTATTTTGCATTTGAGTAATATATCTCAAGATGGATTTTGAAATAACCAATTACGTGTATATCGATACCCCCGCGGGCGTCACAAGAGTTATCCGGTTTGCCTATAGCACTGTCACTTTCCGTCAGAAAGGTTTAGAAAAGGATAGGAGATATCTAAATCCTGTCATGTTAAATGACAATGGGTTCTTTGCCATTTCTAGTCAACTTAGTCGCCATTGTTTTCATCGTCGCCTTATTTTGACTGATAAACGCGTATTTTGCGTCAAATTATAAGAAACGGACAACCCGCCCAGCGGTTTCACCCGTTGCTACCCGTTTTCCTGGAGTAACAAAGCTTTAAGCGGTAAAAGGTACCTAAAACCTGTTTCTTAGATCATTCTATCTATTAAATAAACCTTATTGAAATCCGTTGAAGATCTAAGCATTCAAAAGGACATGGAAAGCGACTTTATTTTATACTATGTAGTAATAACATGACCTAGATATGACCTATCCTTTTCTAAACCTATTTGACGGAAAGTGACAGCGCTAAAAGTAAGTTATGATAATTTATATCCCGAATTGAGGCCAGTGTCGCGACCGGCGTCATTTGACCTCCATGCTCGATACACGCACTTCCGGGGCGCGTGCCAGCAGTTCTGGTCGCGATACTATCTAAGCGAATGACCATCATATGATATGATATGACATATGATATGATATATTATATGATGTATGATATGAAATATAAGTGTAAGGGACAGTCCTCCGAATACTGAACAATTTTCCATAAGAAAATATTTCAGGAAACGTCAAAAATTTTTAGACTTACCTTAATAAAAACAGTCAGCTGATCGTGATTTGTATGGCAGGTCGAATATTTCTTGTCGTTTCCAGGGGAAAGTTGTTCAGTTTCATTGACTGCATGCACCCTATCAGTATTCGGATAGCTGTCCCTTACACCCTGTATGATATGATACGATATGATCTATGATATGATATATGATATGATATATAATATGATATATGATATGATATATGATATGACATATGATATGATTTATGATATGATATATGATATGATATGATATGATATATGATATGATATGATATGACCTGTGTGGTACCCGTGATGACGTCACACCTGACTAGCCGTTAGTGTAATATATTCCCCCTCCACTCGTATCAATTTAAGTCGTTACTCAATTTATTTTATTGTTAACTATATATTATACGATTATTTATAAATAATGATGAAAATACAAATTTTAGATAATACATTTGGTGCATTTTTATTTTCCTTAATCAAAACATAACAAACTTACATCTTTGAAATATTCTGTACAGGAAGAAAAATGTAAAGCGAAGCCATAGAGCATGAAATAAATTAAAATAGTAAGAGCCAACGCTGCGTCGAGCGGGTTGCAAGCGCGGGCAAAATTCGCCAAAATACTAGAGTAGCGCTGCGTGACGCGGGTCGCCAGCCCCGTTCGAATACTACGACATCTTGCCGCATTATAGTTACTTATTCACGATGCGCCTTCTGAATTTGGACGAATAATAATGTCAAGACGATGGGCTGACAACCTGTCACTATAGTGATACACAGTTATCAGATTGACGCTCAAACTTTTGTCAGACGTGGTGTTAATATCCGTTTTACGGCCGATAACGCTCTGCCTACCCTCAGTTTCATGGTCTGATCATGCCTGCAAAGTTTTCGGTACACCGTCCCTTACACCCCGTATAGTGTTCTGTGAACTATACCTTATTAGAAACCGATCATGGACGTATCATTTAAACAGGACTGATAACTTCAAAAACAGTCATTTACGAATAGTAACTTTATTAATACTGGAATATGGTCTATTTTACATTAAGTCTTTCCCAGAGGCCAATCCGAGCCGAGAGAGATAGCACGTAGAGAGGCTGTGTGTCTCGTTCTTTCATATTGCCAGTGTAGAAAATTACTGCAGATAAAATTTTGCCTTACTTATTTTTGACAAATATAATTATAATTTAAGTAATATAATAAAACAACTTGCGTCAGTTATATCAAAAACATGTTGGAAATCATAAAATTATACACTGATAAATTATAATTATGTAAAAACTATTAATCAAATAATTTTCTAATGGTATCCTTTTAAGATTAAATTTTGGCGGTAAGTTTAAACTTTAGCGACAAAAAAATTACAGTCCTAATTTATTACTTAAAATAAGTATTTGACGAAATTTCTCACTCAAAGTGGTGAAAAAATGTTGTGTTCGAGGTTGTCCAAGTGAATCGTATGTATGTAAATTTCCCTATCTATAAGCTCATTGTAATACAAAATATTGATGCCCAATTAGAAAGAGACGAAAGGCCTCGGTGGGTGCGGTCTCGCTCGGCTCGTTTTTTCTGCAACAGTTATCAGTCCTGTTTAAATAATACGTCCATGAAACCGATGCACATCTTACGTCATTTGGCGTAAGCATACCAGTCAAAGGTGTCCGTCAAATGTGCGCCCGCCTTTAGTCGCAGACCTCAGAAATTAAATGTATGTGGTGTAAACAGCGCAGTAGCTTTAGCAGCGACGGCCTGATCATATTTTATTTTATTTAGTTTAGGGAATCTTACAGCTTGCCGTGTGATGCCGGCTTAGAATAGCATCACCCCATTTCTTGCCCGTGGGAGTCGTCAGAAGCGTCTAAGGGACTCGAGGGTATGTACATATTGCAATTTTAGGCGATGGGCTGACAACCTGTCACTATGGCAATACACAATTTTCCGGATGACCCTCAAATGTTTGTCAGACGTGGCGTAAATGTCCGTTCTATGCGGCCGTTTACGCTCTGCCTACCCCGCAAGGGATTATAGGCGTGATATGTGTATGTATGTATGTAATCTTACAGCTATATTAACAAAAAAAAAATCTATTACTTTTAGAACAGTACAAGGTTCCACCTATTAAACGACTATAGCTCGATTATTGTTATACACTTTACTGCGTTGCTAATAACTTACACGAAAGCAATAAATAAACAAGCAAGAAAGTCAAGTGACAGTAGCCGTAGATCATCCACATACTCCGACTCCTTCCTATCCCTCCCGTTCTCCTCTAACTCACCTTCCATAGGCTTCTGTCGTGTCAAGGGACACTGACAGGGACACGTCTTTTTTAGAAATAGTTATATATTTATTTGCCAGAACCACAGTATAATTAATAGTACTAGCGTACAGTATGGTCACTCCCTGCCTCCCCCTACAAGCGCCGCCCACCCGCGCTCGGAGGACGCTCAGACACCGGCTAGCAAAGACGCGACGACGAAGGTCATTTCATTCTGCCGCACATAGCATTCCCGATTCGCTAACGCAAAATGGCGGCAACCCTGACATGTTGTCTCACACACACAAGCATGGTCCGCGTTCACCTACGCGAGCTTAGACTGTGTGCGTAGCAACGCGTTTGTGTCATACATTTGAGCGTCAGTGTCCGAGGTGTGCCAGAACATAGTAAATAACATACACACAAAGCATTAGATGTTATCAAATTTATAAGTACTAGTATCATATGTCCTACCGATAACAGCATGCAAATATTATTTATTTATTACAATCATTAAAATATTCAGTGAGAGAGTCGTAACATTATTCTAGGAGCCAGTCATCAACTTTACTTTTAAAATCAGGAAGTTGAACGTTTTTGATGTGGCGCGGTAGAGAATTGTAAACACGTATTGTTATGCTATAAGAATTTCTTCTAAATAAACCAAGTCTTACTAGTGGTTGGTACAGTTGATCTCCATATCTTGAAGACCTAAGGTAGACTTCTGCTAATGTGGTGTAAGCGGCGGTGGCGACGTAGCTTTATCCGCGACAGCTTGTTCATCCCCCTCTTCTAGCTCTTCCCCTTCTTCCCCAATATCCTCCCCATTCTCCTCGCCCTCCCCCTCTTCGGGCTCCGTCCCTGCTTCTGTCGTGTCGAGGGACTCCGACGGGGGCACGTCTGTGGAGTCTTCCACTGCCTCTTCTTTGGCTCGCTTCTGTACATGAAAATATTTGCTATAAGAGATCGTTTATTAGTTTGCAAGGCATTCTTTTACTGTATATTTTTACGCTATCTGTACTCTCACCACCAAGCAAGCTCTAGCTGTGCCAATGTGGGCACACATTGGGCACGAGAGTTCGCAGCTAAAATTAGCTATAGTAGCCATCTCTGAGCGCATCAGCGACGGAGATTCCTAAACATTTTAAGTGGTCACCGGTCGGAAGAATCATCATCTGTACTGTAGACTTGCTGTCGGCTTTGATAGGCTCTGTGGCATTGTGTATTGGCAGCAGGCTACTAGAAATTTTAAGCTTACCTAGGTATAACCCGATTATTTCAAGTATGAATCCCGAAATGGCAAAATACTGTCTCAGATTCATTCTTATTATTATTTATTTATTTTATTTACCGTTTATTGTACACAAAAACATTACAAAAGAAACACATACAAAGAATAACGACACAACAGGACAACATTCTTCTAATAAACGGGCTATTTACAAGTGTAAGGAACAGCCCTCCGAATACTGATAGCGCGCATTCAGACCATGAAACTGATCAACTTCCCAATTAAAACATTTCAGGAAACGCCAAAAAAAAATTGACTTACCATAGTAGTTAATTGCAGTCAGCTGATCTTGATTATGTATGGGAGGTTCCTAGGGGACAGTTGTTCAGTTTCATGGTCTGCACCACCCTATCAGTATTCGGAGGGCTGTCCCTTACACCCCGTATACTAAGCCCTTTCTTCCTAAACCTAAGCTTCAACAAAGTGTTTGTTACCTTCTTCTTCTTCTTAACAGCTTTCTTCGGCTTATGCTCGGGCTCGTTGTAACCAGGCGGGAACAGTCTCAGGCACTCTTCCTTTCCTATAACGTAGTCCTCACTGACGCGCAGAGGTCCCAAAGACATCAGCTCTTTGGGAGGTCCGTCAGGGATCTCCTCGTTGGGGTCCGCAAGCTCCGGTTCTGCGAGACCCACTGCTGCCATTACGATTATTGTTTCGGCACTGGAACGGAAGATATTGATGTTAGAGACGATGTGAGACGACGAAATCATTTGGGAAAAGTTTGTACTAAGACGACATCCTGTACCTACTTACTTTGAAGTTAAAATTTTGTTATATATCAGCGAATATTAGAATAATTAATAAGCGTGTCTTTTATAGCAAGAAAGCTAAGGATTAATGTTCTTTAAATTACGTATATTCTAACACACATGAAGACACCTTGAGAAAGTCAGAAGCCAAAAACTATAAGCACCACTTTTGTTGATCCAGATCAACAAAAGAAGACTTAAAACTCTGACACCAGGGTTCATCGGGTCGTTGATGATTCGGTGTCCCACACGAAAAGAAAGAAAGAACAAATGTAGAAGTTACTAATCTTTCTCCGGCCTAAATTTATACTCTTCGATAGTCTTGCACAGCAGCTTAGATTCCTCCACATTTCGAAGAAGCAACCTTCGCCGAAAAACCGGTTCTACCAGGGTAACAGAGAATGATAAGTAAATGACTACAGCCTGTACCAGGGTAACAAAGAATGCTAAGTAATAACTACTTACTAATCCTTCTCAGGCCTTGCTTCATATTGATCTATAGTCTTGCATAGTAGCTTAGGCTCTTCCACATTCCCATCCACAAAGAACCCGTAAGCCAGCACTCTCGGAGCGACCTTCGGTAAGGCAGCCGCAGCAAGCACAGCGCGACGTTGCCACGCGCCGAACACAAGCGCCACGTGTGGAGGCTCCGCTGGGTGAGGCGGCTCGATCAGGGTGCTCACCAACTGAGGATTAATATTTGATATTTTGCAGTGGATTCCTTTATAAAGATGATCGATGGATATGTGTCTTATAGGTAGTGCACCTGCCGTCTTTGTAGAGGTACTGGACAATATCAGAATGACGAATTTATACAGGGTGTAAGGAAAAGTATTGCGTTCGTTTCAAGGAATGAACAAGCCTATGAAACTGAAAATCTTTCCTCAAGAAACATAGGTCGAAATATGAAAAGAAGATTAAGACCTCCGGAATACAAAGTGTACCTAGCAGCCGACCAAGTCTGGTTGTATGAGAGGTCTAATTTTTTTTCATGTATTGGTCTATAATGTTCATTGAGGAAAGTTTTTCATCCCTTTAAAGGAGCGCAGTTCTTTTCCTTACACCCTGTTTTTTCGCCGCTGGGTCGTCGCGGGCTACAGACGTGTCTGACCGATACGGCTAGCTTTTCAGGTTTCAAAATTATTAAAGTTGTTGCTTTTTGGTTTATAGTTTATGGATCCTTTTCCCAACCCAATTTATCTTTGTGTGTCATTTTAGGTATTTGGATAGGTACATATTTAGGTATTTCTTACTTTGAACATTACTCATAGAAAAAAATACTAAAGTTGAAAATTTAATATTTTCGCTATTAAAGAAAAGGTCTTACATGTACAAACGCATTTTGGGTCATTTTATTCCACGGGTATATTGATTTTTAATTTAGTACCTTTTCGTTGCTTTATATACTCTAAAGCAGCTCATAAAAATATTAAAGTTGTTTCAAAAGGTATCTAACATTTTGTACTGGTGATGTCTGTTGCTCATACTGATTTGTGCTTAATTTACCCATGGAATCTTAATTTTTTAATTAATTTCCTTATAGCAGCTTATAATCTCACCAAAAAAATATTAGAGTTATTAGAGTTTGCGTCTAAATCATTTTGATAGAGTACTGAAAAACAATTCGCAAATTGTGTCGATTTCATCCATGAAATATCATAATTTGATGTTCTTGTTACATAAATTCGCGAAAGGTGTTAGCGGGGGGCGGCCGGCACGCTGGGTGCGGGGTGCGGGCGGCGGTGCGAACTGGTCGGCCTCAGGCGCGCCGGCGGCGCGCGGCGCGATGACGATCACGTGTTGTTTATTTACCGACAACTTTCATTTGTGACGCGGCGTTTTGGAGCAAAAACCAGTGATTTGATTTATTAGTAATGTGAAAGACGAGAAAGTGATATAAAAGTTATTCATCATGGGAGACGAAAACAATACGTGTGCAATTTGTAGTAAAAAACTGGAATTTAATCCTACAGTTGTTGTGAAAGAAAGGGGACTATTAAAGTTTGTTGAATCGAGCACTGCAAGAGGTGACGGAAAAGAAAACTGTTTTAGGAACCGATGTGAAATAGTTCTCCATAAAACTTGCCGGAACACATACAATAATCCCAAATGTATTGAAGCTGAAAAGAAGAGGAAGAGGAAAAAAGAATTAGAGAAAGAATCGGGAAGAGAATCAGTATCAAACAACGAGTTCGATTTCCAAAACAATTGCTTGTTTTGCGACAAAGATGCATCATCAACATTCGAAAAAGAACAACAAAAATATCCTCCGTCCAGCAGAATCTCTGTGGGTCAAGTAAAGAAGTTGACAACTCAAAATTCAATAATTCAGGCATGCACCACTCATGATGATGACTGGAGTCAACAAGTAAGTTGCACCATAATTACCTAAGTATAATATTAATTAGGCTTAGGTGCTGTGTGATGTCGGCTCAGAATAGCATCACTGCTTTTTTTTTCCCGTGGGAGTTGTAAGAGGCGACTAAGGGACTCGAGGGTGTGTGTTGCAATTTTAGGCGATGGGCTGACAACCTGTCACTATGGCGATACACAATTTTCCGAATGTCCCTCAAATATTTCTCAGACTTGGCGTAAATGACCGGTTTTTGTGGCCGTTTACGTTCTACCTACCCCGCAAGAGATTATGGGCGTGATATGTGTATGTATAATATTAAATTTTATTAAATAAATGGTTGCAGTACGAACATAATTTACATAGAGAAGTAAGTAGGCGTATTGGCCTTGCCCACCCGGCCCAGGTTACGCCCGGCCCGATAACAATTAAAAGAATTTTCGTAATATGTGAAATTAAACAAGATTTTTTTATACACTACCTACTAATTTTAGTACAAAATTCAGGGATAGAAAATCCAACACTAATAAAATCAAGCATCAACATACATACATAAATCTCGCCTATATCTCTTACGGGGTAGGCAGAGCGTTAACGGGCGTCAAGCATCAAAATTGTCTTTAAATGGCTTACCTACTCTCCATTTCCTTTTAATAGTGGTAATGAATATAACTTATTAATATTACAGTGTTAATTACTCACATCGTAAATCAGTCTTAATTTCTTAACCAAGAATAATGTAATTATTAAAAATATCTAAAATATAATTATTCAAATTTTTTGCTGTCTGATGCCGGCTTAGAATAGCATCATCCTATTTCTTTTCCATGGGTGTCGTAAAAGGTAAATATGGGACTCAAGAGTTACATTTGCATTTAAGGCAATGGGCTGACAACCTGTCCCTATGGTGATAGTTCACAATTTTCTGAATGACTCTCAAATGTTTGTTAGACTTGGCGTAAATGTCCGTTATAACGGCCGTTTACGCTCTGCTCACCCCGCAAGTTATATAGGCGCGATATACATGGTGTAAAAAAATTAGCTGAGAATATTTTAAGGGGTGAACCAGTACGTGAAACTGAACAACTTTCCCCAAGGAACGTAGGTCGAAATATGAAAAAAAAATTGGCCCTGCCATACAAATTATCCCGGCCGGGTAACACACTAAGTATGGGAGGGTCAAATTATTTTTTAATTAAACCATAGTACATGTTCAGACAAACTTCAGAGGCTGCACTTATAATTTCCCAAACAAAAGTTGTCTACGCAGAGCCTTGCGCGCTTTACTGCCCCTGCCCCGCCTCGCCCCCGCGGTCCTACCCAGCCCGCCGCGGACCAAACTTTGGGTCCAGGTTCTACACGGGCCGAAAATTATAAACTACCGGTTAAGTGGGATAAAGATTTATTTTATTACAACTAATGAAAATGTGACATACATATAAGGTGTAAAAAAATTAGCTGAGAATATTTTAAGGGGTGAACCAGTACGTGAAACTGAACAACTTTCCCCAAGGAACATAGGTCGAAATATGAAAAAAAAATTGGCCCTGCCATACAAATTATCCCGGCCGGGTAACACACTAAGTATGGGAGGGTCAAATTATTTTTTCATATTTCGACCTATGTTCCTTGGGGAAAGTTGTTCAGTTTCACGTACTGGTTCACCCCTTAAAATATTCTCAGCTAATTTTTTTACACCTTATATGTATGTCACATTTTCATTAGTTGTAATAAAATAAATCTTTATCCCACTTAACCGGTAGTTTATAATTTTCGGCCCGTGTAGAACCTGGACCCAAAGTTTGGTCCGCGGCGGGCTGGGTAGGACCGCGGGGGCGAGGCGGGGCAGGGGCAGTAAAGCGCGCAAGGCTCTGCGTAGACAACTTTTGTTTGGGAAATTATAAGTGCAGCCTCTGAAGTTTGTCTGAACATGTACTATGGTTTATTTTGCACTCAGTGTTATTATTTCAGCGTCTTTAGGGTTCCGTACCTCAAAAGGAAAAAACTAAACCCTTATAGGATTACTTTGTTGTCCGTCAGTCCGTCCGCTTGTCACAATCTCAGGAATGCGTAAAATTTTACAATAAACGCAGATCTATGGCCAATTGTAGTTGTAAAAAAATCAAGCTCCTGAGCGTAAAAAAAAAATACGGTTGATGATTCAAAAAAAAAAACCCTTGTTCCTTAAGTTGTAATCCTCAATTATGAAAATTTAACAAATCTGCATTACTTAGCATCCCTTTGGTTTCCTTCGGGAATTATGAAGGCCTGGAACTTAAGTAAGTATCTTATTGTATTTTTCAGGTGTTGTCGCGGATCAAGGAAGTCGATATCGTGGAAAAAATGGCTAGATACCATTACGGCTGCTACAACAAGTTTTGTCACCCTTACCGTGCAGCTGGAGTCAAGCGTGGGCGACAGCAGTCAGAAACTAATACAACTGCTATGAACAATGTTTTTGAGTTCATCGAAGGTAATAAAGAAGATTGTCAATTTTCAATTTTAGAAATAAGAGAAGCTTTAAAACATGTTACTCTGCCTAGTGATGCTATGATAAAATACCATTTAAAGCAAAAATACGGAGACAAAGTAATCATTACATCTGGAAATCCATCAATAATTTGTTTTTTGGCAAACAGCCTACAAGTAATCCAGAATAGTTGGTATGAGAAAAGAGAAAAAAACGATGACTTGGAAAAGCTAAGAATAATTGAGATGGCTGGTAAAATAATTCTACAAGAAATAAAATCTCGTCCATACGAAACAGATATGTATCCACCTGCTAGTTCTTTTTTCGAATCTGTTAAAAATGATTGCCCGGAAAGTCTGTATTTGTTACTAAAGACTATTATATTAAATGACAACAAAAACAATAATGAAAATCTTGAACGGAAATGCCTTACAATTGCGCATACAGTAGTGAGTGCTGTTCGTCCGAGAAGCTTTAGATCACCGATACTATTGGGAATTGGTAGCCTTATTCATCATAAATATGGTTCGCGGTATTTGATAGACTTGCTTAGTTCCTTAGGATTTTGCACAAATTACCAGGAAACTCTAAAGTTTGAAATTTCTGCAATAGCTACATATGTTCCAAAACAAGTGACCCCTAACTTCTCTCAATTTGTGTTTGATAACGCAGATGTTAATGTTAACACGATAGATGGAAGAAACACGTTTCATTCGATGGGTGGCATACAATGTTCCAATCCGATTCAAAGTTCAAGTTTAACCGACCAAATTCCACGACTAAAATACGTTCCTCCACGAATATTGAGACGTTTCGATCAAGTGTCTATGGAAACATTCCAAAAACCTGCCATATCTGGCTTGGATAATACCATTTACAAGGCACAAGTAACTGAGCGAGAATTTGAACTCTCCTTGGATGATTTGATTTGGCTGTACGGCAAATCACAAGAATCATTAGAAGTTCCAGGTTGGCACAGTTTCATGGTTGCAACGCAAAACGACAAAGTTCATTCAGAACATCTTACTGAAATTCAGCCACTTCCTTTTATTAATGCGCCAGCGTCTGATTACAACACAATACTCTCTGCTTTGCGCTTTGCAGCTGAAAAATCCCAACAAAATAATATAGATTGTTGCATTGTTACATTTGATCAGCCATTGTACCATAAAGCCCAGGAGATAGTAAAATCCTCCAAAGACCCACTAATTCAAGGTATTATTGTCAGGCTGGGAGGTTTTCATCTTTTGATGTCATTTATGGGTGCTGTTGGAAATATCATGAAAGGCAGTGGATTAAAAGAGCTGTGGCTGTGTGCATATGCTGAAAGATCTTTAGACAAAATGATGACCGGGCATCATTACGAACGCGCTGTTAGGGCACATATGCTTTCTAGTGTGGCGTTATTTGAAATGATTAAAAATCACATGGAGTTGACTGTAGATGAAAAATTACAACTTGATAGCATTTTACATGAAATGTTAGACGGTGGAAAAATGGATGAACAGGCTTTGAGGTCCATTAAAAGTAAGTTTGATGAGACATTAAAAAATATTGAAGCTAGAGGACCTACAGCTCAACTTTGGGTTTCTTATTTCAAAATGGCCATGCTGATACAACAGTTTATTAAAGCAGAAAGGACTGGAGATTGGAATTTACACCTTGAGACCATCAAAAAAATGTTGCCGTTCTTCCACGCTGCGGGTCATTTTAACTATTCAAAATCCGCAAACTTATATGTTCAAGAAATGTCTGGCATTCAAGACAAAATGACCCCTAATTACTACAATAAGTTTGTGAACGAAGGCCAATTCACAATAAGAAGAACAAAGAAACCCTTTTCCGGCACATGGACCGATATGACCATTGAGCAAAGTTTAATGAGATCCATGAAAACTGCCGGAGGGCTTACACAAGGCCGAGGATACACAGACGACGTATTAGGTAAATGGGTCCTTGGATTACCCATTTTTCACAGCTTAACTGAATCGATGGAAAACTTCTGCAATTTTGGATTTAAGGACAATATACACAAAGACGGAATGAATGCACGCATAGAAAGAGACGCTAAAGACATTAATCAGTTTACTAACTGGTTTTACCAACACAATCCTTTCCCAGTCACTGAAAAAATTATGTCAATTTCGACTGGAATAGTAGGAAGTAGCGATATTAACCCTAATAAAGCAAAAGATATCGGCCAAGCAATGATGATTGTTCCAGAAGGAACCACTTACGGACAAAGGAAATATTCAAAAAAAGATACAATTAAGTCACTTGCTACAGTTTCTTCTGCTGTAGCAGTACAGGATGTGGCTGTACCAATAGACCCAGACCTAATTTTCAAACGAATATCATTTATCAAAAAGAGCCAGGACGAACTAAAAGAATTTTTAAAACACGAGCTTGCACCATTTCCACTGTCACTTTTTGATCAGTGTGGTATGCGAAAAACAAAAAAATCTATTTTGTATGATTTGTTTAAGCCAGTGCCAGAAGAAAATATAAGTAATGGCACTAGATCATATGTAATAGATGGCGGCTACCTTCTCCACAAGGTTGTTTGGGAAAAAGGTATCACGTTTGAAAAAATTTGCCAAAAATATGTGAGATATATAAAAACACACTACATCAATGCAACTGTTGTATTCGACGGATATGGCAACGATGGTAATGTTAAAACGCAAGAACGCAGACGAAGAGCAGCAAAAGGGGTTCGTGGACCTGAAATCTTGATTTTGAACACCACTGAAGCAACAGTTTCACAAGAGGCTTTTTTGAGCAACGAAAAAAATAAAAGTTGCTTAATTTCATTGCTTAAGCCTTACCTTGAAGCAGAAGGTATTTCAGTTTTGCAGAGCAGTGATGACGCGGATACTCTTATTGTCAGAACAGCGGCAGCTATTGCACAGGCCAACAAGTACGACCACGTTATAATAGTTGGCGAGGACGTGGATTTACTAGCTATCATGACGAGTATAAATTGCACCAATTTATATATGCTTAAGCCAGGAAAAGCAAAAGTATGCACGAAGTTGTACAGCTGCAAAAGTTTTGCAGGCAAGGTAGATTCAATTTTATTTTGCCATGCTTTCACAGGATGTGATTCTACCTCTGCTTTATATAAACAAGGCAAAAAAAAGGCATGTAATCTTATCACAAAAAATTCGGAGCTTAGAAATACGGTAAGCATTTTCAATAATGCAAACGCCACACCCGACCAAATTGCTACAGCTGGTGAAGTTTTCTTATGTCATCTTTACGGAAAAGGACAATGTGACCTTCATATACTTCGTTATGAGAAATTCGTGCAATTAATAACGAAGACCAAACTAGATCTAGCTTCACTCCCGCCTTCGAAATCTGCAGCAAGGATGCATTCCTTACGCACTTACTACCAGATACAGAAGTGGAGGTCAAATGATCTAGATCCAACTTTTTGGGGTTGGGAGAAAAAGGACTCGTTTTTATCTCCTGTTATGACGCTTGATAAACCAGCTCCAGATGAAATACTGAAAATGATATCGTGTAAATGTAAATCAACGTGCAAAGGTAATTGCACGTGTACCAAAACTGGATTACCTTGCACCGAATTATGTATTTGGTGCACAGACAAAGTATGTAAAGGGAAAGAAAATATAATTGACGAGGCTGACTATGATGAAAAATTCGTAGTTGATATCAACAATTTAGAACATGAAGAGATTTTTAATAAATCAATACAAACGTTTTACGAAAGTGACGAGGAAGTTGTCGAATCGAGGTATACCGACTTACCTAGTACTTCAAGAACTTCCAATCCAGATTGTTATGAATTTATAGATCTGGATTTGACCGATTCTTCCGACTCTGATCAACGAGTTAAAAAACAAAGATTAATATGAGAAATATTTGTTTTTTTTTAAGAAATACCCGATTGCTTTTACTTTGTAAGTTGTATTTAAGAGTCGGTGATTTAAAGTTGAGATGAGAAATTAAAATTATATTTTTTAAGTTTCCGAAAAGATTAAAATTGTAAATAATTAAAAGCTGATTACTTAATCAGGTTAGAGTAAGAACGGTTTCACGTTAAAATATTTGGTAAGAATACCCGATTCATGTTATTGAGTAAGTTTTACTGGCAAGTCTGTGATTTATAGTAGTAATGAGAAATTTTAAAATAAGAAAGAGTGTTAAAGTTTAGCATGCATTCTTTTTAAAAGCTGACACTTATTCGTAAGTTACAGCAATGTAAATGTGTTAAAAATATTTTGTAAGAAATACCCGATTTGCGTTATTTAGTAAGTTGCATTTAAGCGATTGTGATTTACAGTAGTGATGATAAATTGTAAATAATTAAAATTTTATTAAAAGTTTATTACTTAATTTTACGTTGCAGCAAAAACGGTTTCACGTTAACATACTTGGTAAGAATAACCCGATTTAATTAATTAAGTAAGTTTTAGTTACAAGTCTGTGATTTATAGTAGAGGTGAGAAATTTTAAATGATTAAAGGCTATTTACTTAATTGTAGGCCAGAGTAACAACGGTTTGACGTTAAAACGTTTGGTAAGAAATACCCGATTCATGTAATTCAGTAAGTTGTACAACGAGTCTGTGATTTATAATGATTAAGAGTCTGTGATTTAAGTTGTGACGAGAAATTATAAAACAATTTACGCTATAACTGTTAGAAGAAGCCGCAACGCGAAATATTTAATATACAAAAACATAATTTACGTTATTCTGTTGCAGTAGTAAAAAATATATTTTATTGTTTTTCATAGGGCGGTTCTCCAACTTGTCGTCCGTCGCTGCGTTTTTAATACGCACCGTAACGCGTGCATCTGTCAGACGTTAAAAAACGCAAAGACGGACGATAAGTGGAGGAACGGACTAAATTGTAATATTTTCACAATGAAACTTTTTTAGGGGACTGATTATGACTGATCAAAGAATGTAATAATTATATGAGACTTCTTGTTTTGATTGTATTGAAATACAGGGTTACTGAAAATATGTCACGATTCCGTCAAGAAAGAAACCAGCTCATGAAAATAAACAAGTTACCACAACATAATTATATATTTTTAGTAAGAGTAAAATAATATTAAAATATATAAATATTTATAGAAAGTATAGTTCTACCGGTAATAGACATTAATATTTGCAAATATATATAATACTACCAGTAATTCTGGATTTGAATACTATCAAAACATCAGTCTCATATAATTATTACATTCTTTGATCAGTCTACCAAAAGCTCTTGGTTGTGAAATATTACAATTGACAGACGCAGTGAAGTTTGCGACAGCAATGAATCCTTGTTAAGAATGTAAGGTTTATACTATTATTTTGTGACAAATAATAAAACATTGTTATTAATTAATATATTTTTTAATTTAAACGTTACTCTCTGTAACAACAATTTAAACAATGACTGATTTTGACACAATGGAACTTACAATAATTTAGGTAAACGAATAGAAATATAAATGTGTGATTTTCAGTTAGTAAACGAAGAGTAAGACAATTTTCTCATATGACTTTAATAATGTGTTTCATTGTCCCTACATTTTGGGTTAAAATAAATACAATATTTACAAAAAGCTTGTTTCATTTTACATACATAACATTCATTATGGGTCGGATTATAGTGAATGGCTCGGCCGCTGTGGCGCAAAAGCGGCCAGGCCGTTTGTTGCGAAAATACAAGAATTTTTTGCATAGAATTATACTGCGTATCATGCATTACTACACTCAATTCATTCATATATTTCGTTGCGCACAAGTCTTTGTAATCTCGGGAGAAATGACCTGGCCGCATTTGACTATAATTCGACCCTAATAGCCACAACTGTCCACTGCTGGACATGGGCCTTCCCGTGTTGGGGAGATTGCCTCACTCACAGAGCTTGGCAAGCGGATTGGCGAGCGTAGTACAAGATATTGCTTTACAGGAAACTGTACTGCCCATTCCCTGATAACTTTATCCTTCAGTCGCTTTTTACGACACCAACGGGTAGAATTAGGGTGATGCTATTCAAATCCGGTATCATATAGTAATTTATTTCTATGCATCTGACTGTACATCGACTATTTATACCTACTTGTAAAATTTTTGGGCCGGGTGGAGCCTGGGTCGAGCGGGTACCTACGGACTCCAAGCAACCGAAACTATCCGATATAAAAATAAACCCGTACCTAACCGTAACCGTAGCCAATTTATAAGTTCTAGTTTAGTTTTATAAGTTCTGAATATCAGACTATTCATTAAAAAATGTATCGCGGTAAGAAACCCCGCTTTAATATTTTTAGTAGTTATGTTTGTTGTCTGGTTTACTGAGTTGAGCTTGTATGGCTATTATACAGGATTTCAAAAAATTATCTGCAAATATTTTATGGGTAAACCAGTCCACAAAACTGATAAATTTTCCTCAAGGAACATTAGGTCGAAATATGAAAAAAAATTGGACCTCTCATACTAATTGACCCGGTCGGCTCGAAAATTTTGTATGGAAGGTATTTTTTTTATATGTCTAGCTATGTACCTACCTGTATGTACCCTGCCGGCAGAGCCCGATTCCGCATACATTGCTGGTTATTATGAGTTATTGTAGGTGATGATAATGACAAGTGTCGTGTCTCTTGAATTAATAATGAAATTACAATAAGGCCTGCGACGCAAAGGTTCCGGGTTCAATTCCCGGTGGGGCACTCACAAAGTTGACATTATCACTCTGTGAATTTGTTTCCAATCTGGTTAGGACATTGCAGGCTGAACACCTGATTGTCCGTAAGAAAGATGGTTCCGTGCTTCAGAGGGCACGTTAAGCCGTCGGTGCCGGTTGCTGTCTATGATATGATAACTTAGATGGTGGTCATCATCATCACACAACCATCTCAGAGGGCTACAAGTAGTAGGCGGTTGAAAATCTCAGGGTTCATCGGGTCGTTCGTCGGCTCGGTGTTCCATATGGAAAGAACAATGTCAATGATAATGATGAGTGTCGATAAATCAGTAATGTGTGCTAAATAGGGTTCTGTCGTTTTAGATTATACGAGATGAAATTTATTATCATTCAGTTCCACTCTAAATAGGTAGTAGGTATCTAAACAAATATGCTTAAGAGTCCATCGAAGGAACCGTTATAGGCATTGAATCTATTACGATATATTAAAACAGATACTTACGTAATAAAGCCAAATTAAGTAAATTTACAGTGTTCCAATTCCAAATGAAACGATAAAAAAATCACACGCATTGCCTTGCATTGTCCTTTTAAACCATCGCGTCGCGTCGTGTCGTCGCAGCCGCCACCGCGACCGTCGCGCGCCCCACCGCACCGCCGCTGTCCCCGTTTCACTGCGTGCATTGACCTCTGAACGTATTTTATTGTAAATGAGGTCTATTTCTTAAAATCATGGAATAAACTGACACAATGTCATATTTCCAAATCGTCACAACTTTAATGCACCAAATTTGTAAACTCTAATGATTGTAATATTTTTTTAAGTATTTTGTAAAGCATTTAATTTTTTTTTTTTTTAATCTTATGAAGCAATGCGTAAATTTGACACATTTTTTTAAATTGATCACTACTTGGCCTTTTTAGATAAGTTATACATATTCTTTTGACTTTAATATTATTTTGAAGCCGTTTATATTATACTGTCACAATTTTTTTTTGCAGTGGACGAAAACTACACAAACTGGGTTATTACACTATGCTAGATATCACAAAGATAATACTGGCATAATTTCTAACATTAATTTTTTTATAGACATTTATAAGTTAAATTGAAAAAAAAAATCACCAACCATTACATTGTCAATTATGCAAGCAGTAAAAATGACACAAAATGCGATATGTGCTTTGTAGACACATATAGCACAATGGTACAAAATATAAGCGACTCTAATATTTTTATAAGTTATGGCCTCAAATACAGCCAGCCGTATCGGACTATAGTGTGTAGATCTCGTGATAAAATAATTACAAACCCGAAAATGTCCTTAAGTGCGATCGGAATCAGTGTTGACAAGCTTCAAAAGACTATTGAAGTGTTAAATATCAAGATTAACTCCCTGGAAACAATAGTGAAACAGCAAAATCTGTTAATTAATTCAATGTTAAAAACTAACAGTACAACTACTTTGGAGACAACAAAGGAAAATATTACGCCAACTGAGGGTAAACAGAGGCGAGCTGCCTACGCGCGAGCGGCCTCGGCTATCTCCGCTGCGAC
The DNA here is from genome assembly GCA_027580185.1 of Tuta absoluta. Taxonomy (NCBI): domain Eukaryota; kingdom Metazoa; phylum Arthropoda; class Insecta; order Lepidoptera; family Gelechiidae; genus Tuta; species Tuta absoluta. Next base: position 1,122,370 of record JAQAHW010000020.1, read on the forward strand.
CACTGCTAGTAGACCTCGTTCGGCGCCCAAGAATAAGACAACACCAACCACAGCTGATGTGGGAGCGAAACGCAAAACATCACTACTCGGCGCCTCCCCCGCCTCTGGCTCTGGCGGCGGCGCTGCTACACCCGGGCGTGACGACACCGTCCATGACGTAGTGGATTCACCTTCCCCCCACACCGCACCTGCCTCTCCTGCGCCGCCTCAAGGGTGTCTACAGAATGAGTCAGCCGATGAATTCGATGACAACAATCAACAACATTGGAAAGTCTTTACTACGCGCAAACATCGTAAAGTAAAGCGGAAGGAAGTGATTAAGGGAAGCGGATTGCAAAATAATCTGCTGCAAACTGTCGAGAGATCGAAAAAAATCCATGCCTGTTTTTTTAAGCCACAGACCACAGAAGATAATATTAAGGCTTACTTGCAACAAGTAAGCGCTGACGATCACTATGAAGTAGAAAAATTAAAATTAAAGCACGAGTACTATGCGTCCAAACTTTTTATGACACCTGATACATGGCCTGCCGTGCCGGCACAGAAGTTTGTGAGTGGTTTCAGCGAGGAACCGGGCGCAATCGCCGCCGTTCGACGCCCGGTGAGAAGAACCCTAACGCGGCCAACTCTAAACGGGACTCCAAGTCGTAATACCTGCAGTTTTAATGTTATATACCAAAACGTTAACGGCCTGAAAACTAAATTAAGTCTCTGGCGCACGGCAACTCAATTATTATGCTACGATTTAATCGCAGTAAGCGAATCAAACTTAGACCCAAACATATGCGACGCGGAGCTCGCACCACCGGGCTGGAGTATTGTGCGTCGCGACCGGAGCGACGGCCGGCGTGGCGGTGGCCTACTACTCATGGCGAGGGACGGCATTCAACTGCGCCGCCCCGCCCCGAACTAGAAGCTACGGACCAGGAAGACCTTTGGACATTAGTAACTTACTGCGGTGTCGAGTTATATGTGTGCGTTGTTTACCTACCACCGTCATCATGTGAAACAGATTATATGAGTTGGTTTTGTAATACCGAACAAGTATTCGCGCGAATCAAAAACACGCCAATTTTAATTTTAGGGGATACAAACTTAAATAGCGCCGGTATAAATATTAATAGTTATTTGCACTACTTCTTAACTTATTGTAATTTACGTGACATGAACGAATTTATAAATAGTTGTGGAAGTAAGTTAGATGTTGTGTTAGTGCCAGAGTGTATGCGTGATGTGATAGTAAGCGTAGCGGAGGAGGGCCTTGTACCACAGGAGGACCGGTACCATCCACCTCTTGATATTCGCTTCTCTTTAATTAGACCGTGCATTACACCTCCACTAGAGCCAACCAATATAAGACCTGATACAGATTGGGACATTAACAAAGCCGACTTTACCAAACTGTATTATTGTATTATCGAGATTGATTTCAACTTAATTTTACGATGTACCGATGTCGATTCGGCTGTAGATACCTTATATACTTTATTATATGGCGCATTCAATGAGTGTATTCCACTTAAAAAACGTTCTAAAGTTCCCACAAGAAGGTATCCCACCTGGTACACGCGTGATATTATTATTATCGTCAGGATATTTTAGCGAATAAAAGAGTTTCTTGGAATCACAATGCTTTATATTCGAATAATATTTTGCAAGACAATTTCTCAATTTTACGAAAAAGTGGATAAAACGCCGCTGTCACACCAAACTCCAAATTCGAATCCAAACGTCATTTTTGTCTCGCCTCTATGCTCTCCTCTCCTCCATAGACACAAATGTCTATGCTCACCTCACCTCCGCACCTCACCGCACCCCACCTCTTTGTATTACATCGCTCCACACCACTTCGCTTTACACTGCTCATCTCGCCAGCCAATAGCTCCTCTCCTCACCAGCCGTTACATTATTATTGACCTTAAAGTTAAGGCGCATTACCACAAATTATGGAAATCAACAAATGATAAGGCACACTACAACTCCTTTAGTGTTCTGCGGGAAAGTTTAAAACAGCGTGTAGAACTTAGCTATAATAACCATCTAAGTACTATCCAAAAAAATTTGGTATTCAATCCCCGTGCTTTTTGGAGCCATATGACAAGTTTGCGTACGAAAGGGGGCTTTGAGCCCACGGTGTCTTACAATGGTCAGGAATTCAGCGGTCTTGCAGCTGCGGGCTGTTATGCTGATTACTTTAGTAGTGTTTTCCTTTCGCAAAGTCCGAAACTAGATGCAGACTGCGCTGCTACTTCTTGTAAAAATCACCCTTCTATAGATATTACGGATATATCCGAAAGTGACGTCTTATTCGGAATCCGAAAACTTAAACCTAATAGTTCTACTGGCCCAGATAACATCCCACCTTTTATTATTAAGGCTTTTAGGGACATACTGGTTTCCCCATTAAAGCATATATTTAACCTCGCATTGCACACGGGATGTTATCCCAAAGCATGGAAGACCACACGTGTAACCTAAGGCGGGTGACAAGGCACTTGTGGAAAATTATCGCCCGATCGCTGTCTTGTCGGCCCTTGCTAAAGTGTACGAAAAAATCCTGCATACTAAAATATACAGACAGGTTGAGCCAGTCTTACACGATGCTCAGCACGGCTTTAGAAGGGGCCGATCAGTAGACACTAGTGATGGGCCGCGGGAACATTCCCGTTCCCAGAAACTTTCCAGTGGGTATATTCCTGGGAATCTTCCCACGTGCCCGGGCAAGTTCCCAGTTAGTGGGAACAATGTTATATTGATATTTTTATGTTTGTGGGTTTGCTATGTTACTTGAACCATATGTTTTTTTATTAATACAATTGATAAAAGGATAAAGTATAAATACAAAAATAAAATTTCGCTTACACGCGGCAGTTATAGGCAATTTGTACAGAAAAGTAATGTAATTAGAGATAAGACTAAAACTGAAAACAAGAAAATGCGTTGTTATTACATTCGTTTCTTATAGAAAAATATAATAGATAGATTATCTTATTTACTTCGAGTTCAGTTTTAGCTTTCTTTTCCGGTGCGTAATTTATGGCGCAAATTCCCGAATTTATCTCAATCAGCGTATTGTATTAAACGAAACAATACAATAGGTGAAACAAAAAATAATAACTTCTATTATGTAGCCCTGCGGTCATTTATTATTATTAGTCATAAAACTAACGAGATCATCATCAAAAAACGTACCTGTAAAAGGGTAAGCGTATGTTTTCTGATAGAAATAGAATGCAAGAAGAATATGTATAGTTTTATTGCGACTTTACTGAAGGAAACAACTGTTTTCAACATGATGCCAATAAACAAATTGCATAATTACTTCGATTAAAAATATTAACAATTCACCGAGAGTGCCTGTTAAGACAAGATGGGGTAGTTATTTGTTCTCACTAGAAAGTTTCATCAAATGCAAATTTGTCCTTCAAAATATGGCCATAAATGAAGGAAATAGAAAAGTTGCTCCATTGAAAGTCAGACTTCTTGAAGAGTCAATACGGAATGAACTAGAAGAGCTCACAGAATTTTTAAAACCAACCGTTAACTGGATCTTAAAGCTCGAAGGAGACTATTGTATTATACCAGGCAATACGCGAAATAGGTGATCTTTTCAGTAATCCTTTGACACATGAACTACTTAAAGAAGATTTTGAAGAGGTGAACATAAAATTTGTTGGAAGAAAATGAAATGCTCTGAAGCCTGTCAACTCTGCTGCCTGTATTAGATCCGAAAAATCAAGTACATACATACATACGTACATATTAATAATCACGCCTCTTTCCCATAGGGGTAGGCAGAGGACTATATCTTTCCACTTGCTACGATCCTGACACACCTCTTACGCTTCTTCAACATGCATCAATATTTTCATAAATGCTGTTGCTGTTGGTTTAGGGTACTCTTGACCTGACCTTTTTTAGAACGTCCCCGATCTGATCCAAGTACGTGCGTCTTGGTCTTCCCCTTCCAACGTTCCCATTCACACTCGCCATATACACCTGTTTCGTTTATCTTCTTTCATTCATTCTCTCTATGTGACCAAACCAACTCAGCATTCCTTTTTCTATACCAGTCACTACGTCTTCTTTTATACCGCAACGTTCTCTTATCACGCTATTCCTTATCCTGTCACTCAATTTCACTCCAATCATACTTCTTAGTGCTCTCATTTCTACCGCATTTATTCTACTTTCATGCTTTTTCTGCCATACCCAACTTTTACTCCCATACATAAGTGTTGGAACTAACACCCCTCTATGCACAGCCAGACGTGCCTTATTTGAAACTGTCTGGCTGTTCATAAAGGTATGCAACGCTCCATTCACCATGTTGCAGGCTAACCTTCCTTTCAATATTACTTTCACACTTTCCATCTGATGTAAATTTTGATCCCAAATATACAAACTCTTTCACTTGCTCCACCCTCTCTACCTCTATCATAATGTTACACTCCGTCATACCTTGTACTTTTTCAAAAACCATTGTTTTCGTCTACCTTATATTCACTTAAATTCCTTTCTTTTTCAAAGCCTCATTCATAATGTTTACCATCTTCTGCAACTCTTCAGCCGACGACGCAAGGATAACTTGGTCGTCAGCATAGAGAAGACATTTGACGAGTAACCCATTCATTCTCAGTCTTTTTTAACATTCTTTTAAAAATGTCAAACAACTATCCATGAATAGGTTAAACAGCCATGGTGACGCAACACATCCCTGTCCAACACCTTTCTTGATGTTAAACAGCTTAGTGAAGACCCCGTTAATCCTGACACAAGCACTGGAATCCTCATATAAGGATTTCAGTGCTCGTACCAAGATGCTGCTCACCCCATGCACTGATAGTGCCGACCACAATTCATTCCTCAGTACTCTATCATAGGCCTTTTCAGAGCTTTCATAATCTCATCCATTTCATTCTCACTTTGGTTTTCACTGTCATCTTCTTCATGTATGTTCACCTCTTGTACTTCTTCTTTTTCAAACAAGCTTTCAAAATATTCCTTCCATCTCTTTAACACACATTCCTCACCTTTTATCATACTACTATCCTGGCTCCGAATCCTACTCAACTCTGATTGTGCTGTTATTCCTCGAGTTGTCCTTATGGGTTTCCAGAAAACCTTTAAGTTCTTTCGCTAGTTTTTTGATAGCCTCCTGTCAAACTCATCTTTATTTTCCATAATTTCTTCAATGTTCTTTACATATTCGATTGTCTCAGTAAAATTTTAACGGGAACGATTTGTAGGCTGTGAATTGCAATTTTTTTTTTATTATCTACTCTTGATGACTGTTTTTATTTGCATATAAGAACAACTTGTCAGATGTAAATGTGACAAATTAACAAGCCATATAAATCATATGATTTTTATTTTCTGTGTTTTGATTTTCATGATAATATATAAATATATCTGATCTTTTATAATACTTATGTAGATTACACACACTAAAGTATTTAGATTCCGATTTAGCAAATTTCAGAATATATTTTAAAGATATATGAACCAGTAATCTCCTATATTCAGTATCCTTAATTCGAAAAGAAAATAATAACATTTATTATGTAGCACTTATTAAAAATGTAGGCAATTATTTTAATAGCAATAGCAATTCTTCTTCTTTTCGAGTGGGACACTGAGTCGTCCAACGACTCGATGAACTCTGGTGTCTAGTGTCAATAGCAATTAATAATTTAGTTATTTGATTTTGTATAAATAGACGCATAATTATTACAATCAATCATAAATTCTACTTTAATACTCATTTTATGTTGTTTCCACCATATGTTCCCAGCAATTGGGAATGTTCCCGGGCACCGGAAAGTTTCTTTTGGGAATGTTCCCACTTGGGGCATATTCCCGGGAACGGCACATCGCTAGTAGACACTAACCTCGTGACTTTTACCAACCACTTGTCTGACAGACTGGATAGACGCATTCAAGTTGATGTGGCATATCTTGATTTTCGAAAGGCCTTTGATCAAGTTGACAATGATGTCCTTCTTCGTAAGGATGTCTAATTCCAAGCTAAACTCCCGCAGTGGAAGCGATTTACACAGGTAAATTTCGAACAAAATACCAGGAGTTCAACTGGAGGCAGACAATGGCTGCGTTACGCAGCGCTAAATAGCATACGCTGCACAAAATAGCAGCGCATACTATGAATTAAACGTGAACCTAAATCTATTTAACTTAATTAACTAAGTTGAGTGAAATTGGCAAATGATGTGTTCCAACCCTTACATAACTCAAGTCGGTAGTAAATACCGTCTGCCGATCTGGCGTTACGTCACACGTATTAGCACTAGATTATAAGTAAGTACCTCCAAATTATATCACCCCACGAATTCCGCAATTCGTACTAAGGAGTCACAATGATATGGTACAACAAATATGACTAAAGGGAACACACCATTAACACGAATAAACAGTTTTATCACTTACAGTCACGTGCCGGCGCAAATGCATAAATACCCAACGGAGAAAGGAAGTTCAGGGAATGGATCAAATGGGAATTCCGTGGGTACTTACAGGGCTGGGTGGAAAAGATATCGACACCCAGCATTCCACTACAGCCTTGGCGCGTTATTCACGTCAAACCACTCACAGCTTCTGTTCGTATTCCACTTTGATATTAGTCATTACGCGTGACCCAACCCGAATTTGGGTCGTACAAACGCGGGCCAAAATGGCCACCTGATGCCTATTCAACGCGACGCTCACGTGGAAGACGTCGAGACATCCAACAATCACTAAGCCTGGCATTCCAGTACAACCCAGGAGAAACGCAATAATACGATGCATCAACACGCGCGATCTCAAATTGAATCGTCCATTATACGCGGCATCACAAAACGCGTGGCGGGAAATCCGCACAATACGATACCCTCCCGTCCGAACGGTTTTGAGTGACTGACCGCGGTGCAGAAATCACCGCTTGGCGCCTACCAGGCGACCCGCGCGCACGCCGCCACCCTCGCCCCGCGAGCGAGAAAGGGACAACATATGCCCAGAGCGATGCGTGCGAAATCGCGGCGCATTCATAGACCGTCATTAATACCTAACTTACCCCAGCATAGCAACGCTAAATTAAACATAAGCCTTATAGGTTTCTCACCCCGTCTTCTTCGATTTTTCGCGGACTATCTTAAAAACCGGCAGCAGTTTGTCCGTCTCGGTTGCTACGACTCGCAGCCCTACATCACGCAGTCGGGAGTCAGTCAGGGGTCCCTACTTGGACCACTGCTTTTTAAGATCATGGTGAACGACTTGCCTGAGTGTGTTAGTCCAGGATTCTGTCTAATCTACGCTGATGACTTAAAGGTAATGGTGGACATACATTCAGCAAATGACTGTATCACAATGCAGTCTATTCTCGATAGGCTTGACCAATGGAGTGAGAGTAATCATCTTAGTTTTAATGTCGAAAAATGCTGCATAATGAGTTTCTCACGCTCAAAAAACCCAGTAAACTGTAATTACAATCTTAACAACGAAACTATCAAGAGGACATACACAATGAAAGACCTAGGGGTCCTGTTTGTTCCAAAACTGACCTTTAAGGATCATATTGCGAGCATTACGGCTAACGGCTTTCAAAGGTTAGGGTTTGTTACAAGAAATTGCAAGGACTTTATTGATTTGCAAGTCATAAAAATATTGTTCTCGGCGTTAGTACGTTCCAAATTGGAATCTGGCTCGTGTGTTTGGAATCCACATCAATCCACTCACTCTTTAATGATTGAGAAGGTGCAGAAAAGATTCTTACGATACACTTATAAAAAATGTCACGGTTATTACCCTTTTATGTACCCCACGCAATTTGTCTTGGGATGTCTGGGCTACAACTCACTTGAGGTTCGTCGCTTACGAGACCAAATGCTGTTTGTCTGCAAGCTATTGCGCGGCCGCATCGACTGCCCGACTTTGGTATCAGAGACGTGTAGACTGTCGGTGCCGAACAGCCGATCGAGGTTCCGAGTAGGAACTGTGCGCCTGTTCGCGGAGCCGCACTCGCGCACGACGGCGTGCCAGCAGTCCCCACTGCGCCGCGCGCTGCATGCGCTCAACGACCTCCTCTTCTCGCAGCCTGAGTGTGATTTGTTCGCGGATGAATGGCCGAAAATCGAAAAAGAATGTTTGAGGTATTGTGAACGTGTGTGTTTGTGTGAGAGCTCAATTAATTATTAATTTGTAATTTTTTTATTGTTATGAAATAATGACTTGTTTTTATTTATTTATTGACTAAATTATGACTCGATGTTTAAATATGTACCTTATGGATTTAATATTATTATTTTAATTAATTTTGTGAATGTTAGAAGCTTTGGTTTTTACTGTTATTTTTAACATTCTGTTTGACAATAAATGAATTTAAAATTAAAAAAAATAATTAAAATTCTGTTCCTCTAACTATGCTTACTGTTGGCTCTATGTTATAAGTGCTTTTCATGTCAATGCCTAATGAAATCCGATACAGGGAAATGAAAAGGTGGTATGAGGTGAAGATGCCCAACTCTTATGATCGTAAATCCTTATGGGTATTGCTGTTTTTTCGTAATGGAATTGTGATTGTTCTTTTATACTTTGGGAAACAACAGATCCAGTGCAGCAGCCCTCTGATGCCGGTCAGCTGGCACGAACACTCCAGGTATATTGTCTTGCCAGAGCTCATCAGCTACTGTCTTCTTCGGCGTCTCCCCTTCCGGGACTTCGATACCGTCACCAAACAGCATTCGACGACAGATTTCTGAAAATGAACCGAGGAACCGACGATAACTTGAGGTTCTTGTTTGTAATGGGGTTGTTAGAGTATTTAAAGATATGATCTAAAGATTTCTTAGAAGCTCTAGTTTTTTAGCCGACAATACGCAGAAGTTTTGATAATAATCAGAATTAGTAAATAGGTATTAAATGGAGCTTCCCGTGTCCCTATATCGTATATACTTAGATCTTTAAAAGTAGCTTCCCACCGGATTTTGATGTGGTTTTCTTAAGTAGATAGAGTGATTCAAGGAGAAGGTTTTTATGTATAAATTGGCCTTTTTCCCGCCGAAAAAACGGTTAGCAACGGGTGTAACCGTACATACAATATACTATTACGTCAGTATAATTTTCTGTCGCTATATTTCGCACCAGCCATTCCTAGGATTATTGCCAGTAAGCATACTGTTTCCTTACCTATAACTTCCCCTTCCCTCTCCGGCTGCTTCTTCAAGAGTAGTGCGAGAGCTGGTCGCTCCAGTAGGGCTGCTGCTGCTGCATCAGAAGCCATAGCTGGGTCCTCCACAGCTAAGCGTTTTGCTCCATCCTTACCGAGGACTATTGGTAGCTTGTCTGCTACGAGAACTCCTGAAAAGGGTATAAGCTTAAGGGTATGAGTTGTTTTTGAAAAATTGCTTTTTTTTTCAAGCGCGGGCATGAACATTCTTGCAAGTTTTCAAAAATTTACATTTGATATTCGGTATGAGTTGTTTATAAACTTTAAATTTATAGGTTGTTGACGAAAAGTTGCTTTGGGCCCCATAACATCAAGGAAAGAGGATGTGGCGGCACGCATTTGACCAAGCGGGTAGCCTATTAATTTTCTTCACCGTCGTCGTCACTCGCCAACTGGCCTTATCATCACTGCTCCTTAAATGATCTTATTTTATTTATTTCTTGTTAAAACAGTGTTTAAAACTTATAATATAGAACAGTGTCTCACAAACTGCACAAACAGTTTGACTGTGAGATCAGACGATACTCGCTCTTAACTTATATAATAATTCACTTATTGTTAAACTTTAAACTAATTAATTTGAAGTGCCTTAATGTAATGAATTTAGATAGTACCTCTTCAATTTGTCTTTAAATAATGATCTGCGTAACCTTATTAACATTTATCTCTACTTTCTGCATTGCACCATCATAAAATCGTGTGCTTCGATATCTTAGAGTACAGAATAAACTTAGTTGTTTCAATGTTTTACCATGTGGCTCCAAAGCATCAGATATCTTCCTCAGATGCTTTTGAGCGTGAGGCATAACCAGCGCTGGACAGACGTCAGTGAAATGCGACTCAAGTTTCACTGCCCTCGCTTCTCTTCTCGCCAACCTTGCAGCTTCTGCTGCGGCTGCTTCTTTCTCCTTCTTCGCGGCTGCAATCTTTGCTTCTCTGTCTGCAATCTCCTGGAAAATGGCATGATTTTTACAGGTAGATAAGTGACACGCTTTAAGCCTGTTTCAATGATCAGTCGATTGTGATCAAGTACAATTGAAATAACACAATAGTCATTTTTTTCCTTACTACCTGATTGCCTGGAACATTTTGCTACCAGAGCAATAAGGCCTCTAATTGTATAATTTATGTTATTTCCCCTTCTTGTGCAATAACAAGATTACATAATTATTTTTTATTGTATAGTATTAAGTAGAAACACATTCAATGCAGGTACATTAAGTTTATCTAGGTAAGGATTTGAGTGTCTTTTGTTTAGGTACCTGTTCTGGCGGCGTGAGTTCATGAGGAGCTCGCTTGGGACGTTCCCTCTCCCCTTTCTTGGCAAGTTCCTCATTCTTAAGCTCTTGTTCGATGGTTCTATGTATCAGAGGAGCGTTCGCGCCAAATATCACATTCACCAGCTGCCCAGCCTGAAATATGGTTAACATAAATATGGCATAAAACATAAATATGTTAAAGTTACACGATAACTATTAATGATAGACTCAATTGAAAAGTTATCGACTAAAGCAAAAGAACTTTTTAAATTTTATGGAACCGAATGTGACAGGCAGGGATAAAAGCCCTGTCACCCTAAATTCAACCCAAAAGAATATCTTAGTATCAAACCTAGAATCTAAAACTAAAATAAAGGCTGCATAACATTTCTCGCTCATTTGAATTTCATAGAAGCAAAGTTTCTTCCGTCAGAGGTTCCGTGACTTGCCTCTGACAATACATATTCATCATGTTTGTAATAACTTGGTAAATCATTCTTGCATCCTTCCGTCAAATGTCTACCATATTAGTGTTACAAAATTCTTCATGCATAGCTGCATATCCACAAATCTTTTACTACGTTACAAGCGTAGCAAAGTAAAATCTACGAAATAAAATTCCCCTATTTGTGACTACAATAAAAAGTCGGATGTATGTGTGGAAGGTGCTTGAGACCGTCGAAGGTTGCTTGGTCGATATTGCCGTGCCATTCTACCACTAGACACTTTTCTTCACATGGCACATACCACGGAGTTAGGAATTTAGGGGGAGGTGCGACGCCACTGTGGCGATGCTTTGGAACTCGGAAGTAGATGCGAAGTAGAAAGACTGCGTTTTAGGTACACCCGGCGGAAGGGATACAAATGCTGTATCTAATATAAATAAAGGACAGTAACTAATTGAAAAGTTCTAGTCTTTCTTAATCTTTAGTGAATTGAACAGGATTCTCAAAAGAACCGCTTTACGAGTGTTTCAACAGGGTTCAAAACGAACCTTTAGAGACTAGAGTAAATAATTAGTCCCCGCCTATGTTTTCTTTTAAAAAATAAGTTTTTATTACCTACGGAATATAGTTACATTTGTAATTAACAATGCCTGTGTTTCAACTACTTAAAGAAAAAATACCTAATTGTGTTGGTCGTGGCATATAAAACACTTTTCTTGCAACAAAGAATCAACTCATAGCTATCTACTAAGCTTTAGGTATACCTGGGCATATACACAAAAAAGTGCTATGATTTCCTTATTTCTAAGATATGAATGCTGCGCTGACAAGCTACAAGCATAATAAATGAAAAATTTAAAAACACGACTGCTTTCTGAGATAAAGCCATAAACATTCGGGATAATGTAAGAATTCTTCGGATACAATTCGAATCTGTTCAGTTGTTAACGAGTTGCAGCACTTTTAAGAATCGCACATATATACCTACATACATACATGAAGTCTAAAAATATTATACTCCTTTTTTGGTTGGGCAGTCGCGTAATAAATGTCGTAGTGTTATTGCTGTTCGATAGTTTAAAATCGTAGTTCAAGAGGAGATTATCGTCTATCGATAAGTAAATGTACTACAACACTACGTATTTATAGCTACGTTTGTGGCTACCTTCAAATGTATAGATTGTATAGATAACTATTAAATAGGTAGTCAAAACTTTTATCAGGAACACGTATGTGGATGATCTGCTAGTAAAAAATATAACGTTCTAATATTTTTCCGTATCAAGAATATATATTTTCACACAGTACTTAGGTACAAAACTACCGTGCATGTCAATTATTACTATAATTTTCAAATTATGTTTAATTACCGCGATAAACATCCAGGTAGGCTCGCTGCGGTTTCTGAATCTCTTCAGGCATTCTATAGTGTCCGCTTTTGCCTGATAAAAAAGATAAATTATATCACTTTATTCTATTCAACTAAGTTCAGTCACAAATCAAAGATTTTCCGCAAGTTGACATACAGGGTTATTTTTTATTCACCTCGGAAATTTTACAGGGTGATTCTACTTATGATTCTGAACAACTTTTATTATGGGGTCACCTAAGAAATCGCGAAAAAAAAACAGCTGCTCCATAGAAAAGTTCACACCTACTCGAACAAAATGTATGGAACAACTGTTTTTTTTTCGCGATTTCGCAGGTGACCCCATAACAAAAGTTGATCAAAATCATGAGTAGAATCGCCCTGTAAAATTTCCGGGGTGAATAAAAAATAACCCTGTATTTTTTCATCAAATAGGAAATTCCGCGTCTGAACTTTGCACAGACGAGTTCCAAATTTTCTGAAAAGTTCAGGACGAAGTTATTATAGTAAAATTTTTTACTTTCTTTTCTACGGTGCTACGCGCATTACTACGCCGTAGCACAAGTCTACAAAACACTTTGATAACCCTTAAGTTCTCAAATTATAAAGTTTGTTCCGAGGAAGCATTTCCAACTCTTAGATATTTAAGAACTTCCAAAGTTTGCACGAACTGAATTTATTTGATGCAGATATCATTGACGATAATCTGCAGGAGTTGTATCAACTAAGAATTTTGGTGGTTAGGAGATGTGATGTAGGGAATGTGGTTATTCGCCCATTTCCTACGTTTTATTTTACTGACGCCGTGTTATGACGGCTGAAAATGGCATCACCCCATTTCTTTCCCGTGAGAGTCGCATGAGGCCGCCTGTAATCCCTTGCGGGATAGGCAGAGCATAAACGGCCGCAAAAAACGAACATTTACGTCACGTCTGACAAACATTTGAGGGTCATCCGGAAAATTGAGTATCGCCATAGTGACAGGTTCTCAGCCCGTCGCCTAAAATTGCAATACACATCCTCAAGTCCCTGAGTCGCTTCTTACGACTCCCACGGGAAAGAAATGGGGCGATACTATTCTAAGCCGAGATCACACGGCACACAGACACAAAATAAAGAATCGCAGCCGCCAATACTTACTTTGTGACACGGTTTTATAAATGAGCTTAGTAAAATAGCAAAGGAAGTGCTTACCACGGCCAGGTGCAGGTTGTCCCCGCCGATCTCCACCTTGATCTTCTTGAGGTTCCCGACCATGCCGATGCAGGGCCCGCACCATTCCGTGTACACGTCGATAACTGAGAACATAAGTTTCTATCAGTTTAAATAAGTTTTTTTTTGATCCAATTTGAATTGTGCTATCGAAGAACTGAATGAATCAAATTTAAACAACCTTCAAACATAAAATGTTAACAGTTCCCAAGTAAAAAAAAAATGCGGTTATCAGAACACCCCGGGAGTAGGTGTGGCAACTCTAGTATTATACTAAGTCTACGAGGATAATTCTCCATATAAGTATAAGTAGGTCCAAAAACGGGCAAAGTAATCGCGTCACTTAAACTCAAAAATATATATAAGTAGGTAAGTAATTACGAGAGCATTTATTAAAGTCCAAGTGCCATTATTTTAATATATTTTTCACGTCCGAGCCGGTTTATTATTAGGACAATATAAAATTATTATACGGATCATGACGTCAATAAGTAAATTTCAATTTCTTATAAAATAAAGTATAATTTCGTAGGTCCAAAGTTTGTTCGTAAAGTTGTAAAGATTCGGTTCAACAAAAAAACTCACCCAACAGCCCATCTCTCTGCAAAAACTTATTCCACTCGTCATCAGTATTCAGTTCGGCCTGCAGTTGTACCTGCGCGGCTTTCTTGCCTTGTCCGGCGGCAGCGGCGGCCGCGGCCGCGTTAGCCATCGCCACCGTCAGTGACATGGCGGGAAATGCCGGATAGCGGCAGCGGCATGGCGGCATGGCGGCGGCAAGCGTGCAAGGCCGCGAACGCGCGTGGCCGCGGGTGGGAACGGGCAGGTGTGAATGTGTGGTGATGTGAAGGCGTTTGTGGCATGCTAGCTGAGTTTTGTGATGAAAGGAACTATCGAGTATAAATAGGGGAAAAAGTACGAAATGTCCATGTCGCTGTCACCCCATAGTATATATTTTTCAAAGCTGAGAGGCTCAAACGTTTGTGACGATTGGATGGACTCTTATTTTAGGACTGGTTTTCAATGTTATCTAGACTGAGATCAGGTCCAAAAATGGGGGAGCGGTCGGCATTTTTTTTGGTTAGAATTTCAGACAAATCATCAGATTACTTCTTAACGGCGCAATGTGCCAAAATGATGGCTATGCCAAAGAAAAGTGACGGAATATGTGACAGCTACAAGCACATTCAATAGCTATGTGACTCAACTGGAGCTGAGAAATAAGCCATGGAATGTTTCCAACCCATGTCGTTGGCTCCCTAGTCCGAAATCCTTGCAAACACCCAAAATTACCAACCAAAGATGAATTCTCGATCGTAATGTAGGTAGTAAATACTTGTTTATCAAACAATCGCCACAAGAATTAGCTTAGTTTTTGAGAAAACACAACATTTGTTTTTGTATGAATATACCTAAGGGTGACCACACGGTACAACTGTTTTAGGGACAGTTTCAGGTACTTCTGAGATAATTATTTTTGTACAGATCATACGAATCATTTAAATCAAATCGTGGCAAATATTGGATATTTTTTCTAACATTATGTTACCTACATTAACAGCCATAACATTCCACACAGAATTTATTCAGAAACAATTACTTTTTCTTAAACTGAAATTAGGGGAGGAAGGGGGAAACATTCATTTGACAGCTTGTTCCCCCATAAATTATTATTTACACATAATATGAAAGCTACAAGCATACCAAGTTTCATGCTTGCTTCCGGACGGGACTGTACTTAGAGCTAACAAGCCGTGATCAAAAGGAAGCATTGATCACAGATGACTTATATATATGTCCTAAAGGACATTTGATCCATGTTACTACACCCTGATGGTTGAAATTTCTGAATACTGAATTAGATTGGGAATTTCATTAAAATTTCTTTTTTTAAAGCGAACAACATACATACATAAATCACGCCTCTTTCCCGGAGGGGTAGGCAGAGACTACTTCCTTCCACTTACTACGATCCTGGCATACTTCTTTCGCCTCCTCCACATTCAACAATCTCTTCATGCATGCTCGTCGGTTTAGGGTACTCTTGACCTGACCTTTCTTTAGCACGTCCCCGATTTGATCAAGGTACGTTCGTCGAGGTCTTCCCCTTCCGACGTTTCCATCCACACTTGCCAATAAAGTGAACAATGCTAATAAAAATTAAAACTCAATGTAAACTGTATAAAATGTATAAGAGTGCTGGTATTGAAAATAGCAGGTAATATTTTATAACATATATAATATATATAACAAAAACTTTTTACAAAATAAAATTGATGGATAGCGCCATCTATAACTTTTTCCTGGAACTGCGTGCTAAGTGCTACTCTGGTTAGTACGTCAACTAGTGTTACTATTCGACGAGAGAGGACGCTTATAAAAGTTCTGTTACTAGACTAAAGATGGCGCTCCTTGTTGGAGCTGTTCACAGTGTCTGGATGATTTTATGTTTATAATAATACTCTATTTATTAAAATGTATAATGGACTAATATTTTTATACGCCAAGAAGTACCTACTTTACTTATTTAAATGAGTAATATTTACTGGAGAACAAAATCCTAGGGCAGACCAGTCGGAACTTTTAATAGGAAGGTTATTAGTTGTCCAAAAATACCTATGTACTTATTTAAAAAAGTTACCTCATTGTTATTCCTGCGTATCTCTAGATAATATTAAGTAAGTAGATTTTAAAACACGATGAAATAAATTATATACTGCCAAGGAGTATCAAGTAAAGCACTATGGTAATGTAATATAAAAGTATAGAATTAGGACATCATGATTTCGTTTACATTTGCTGCAATCCGATTTTTGCATGACGAAATAAAAATTGAAGAACGAGTAGTCAGGTTGTGGCACAGGGATGCAATTAGTCGCATTATTATAGGGTGAAATTTTGCTACTGATCTTTATCGAGCGAAAACTTAAGACGGGCGGGCTGGTGATAAGAAACAACTTTCCCCAAGGAGCATAGGTGAATTATGAAAAAAGAATTGGACCTCCCCTACAACATTGCTGATCAGCAAATATGGGTTTCTATAGAGCTCAAAATATTTTTGTCATATTTCGGCCTATATTTCTCGGGGCTCTGAATGCTTGTCCTCTGTTTTCAGTATCGGTGACTAGTAATACTCATACTTTATAATTTTCAGACTTTGATGCTTTTGTACAACTATACTCGCCAACAATGATTGTCAGAAAAGATGACACCCCTACCAAATCGAAAGCGTAAAACCGCTTACACTTGATGTCTTTGACCTAAAGGTTACATTTGTGATTTTCATCCAAGTTAAAATGCAGAAAATCTTCTTAAATAAAAGAGTGATTACCTTCGAGATATTAAATGGTATTGTGTTGTTGTTTCTAAAACATGATACCTTTAATTCGGCTTGATAGAAGAAAAACGCAAAATTACATACATACATACATACATACATAAATCACGCCTCTTTCCCGGAGGGGTAGGCAGAGACTACTTCCTTCCACTTACTACGATCCTGGCATACTTCTTTCGCCTCCTCCACATTCATCAATCTCTTCATGCATGCTCGTCGGTTTAGGGTACTCTTGACCTGACCTTTCTTTAGCACGTCCCCGATTTGATCAAGGTACGTTCGTCGAGGTCTTCCCCTTCCGACGTTCCCATCCACACTTGCCATATACATCTGTTTCGTTAATCTTCTTTCATTCATCCTCTCTACATGACCAAACCATCTAAGCATACCCTTTTCTACACCAGTCACTACGTCTTCTTTTATACCACAACGTTCCCTTATCACGCTATTCCTTATCCTGTCACTCAATTTTACGTCAATCATACTTCTTAACGCTCTCATTTGTACTGCATTTATTCTACTTTCATGCTTTTTCTGCCATACCCAACTTTCACTCCCATACATAAGTGTCGGAACTAACACCCCTCTATGCACAGCCAGACGAGCCTTATCAGAGACTTTCTGGCTGTTCATAAAAGTGTGCAACGCTCCATTCACCATGTTGCCGGCATTCACCCTTCTTTCGATGTCACTTTCACACTTTCCATCTGATGTGAACATGGAGCCCAAATACACAAACTCTTTCACTTGTTCCACCCTCTCTTCTTCTATCATAATTTTACACTCTGTCATATTTTCCTCTTTCTCAAAAACCATTGCTTTCGTCTTACTTACATTCACTTTCATTCCTTTCTTTTTCAAAGCCTCATTCATAATATTTACCATCTCCTGCAACCCTTCAGCCGACGACGCAAGGATAACTTGGTCGTCAGCATAGAGAAGACATTTGACGAGTAAACCATTCATTCTCAGACCACATTCACTCTCTTTCAAATCCGCCAAACAGCTATCCATGAATAGATTGAACAGCCACGGTGACGCAACACATCCCTGTCTAACACCTTTCTCGATGTTAAAAAGTTCACTGTACGCCCCGTTTATCCTGACACAAGCACTGGAATCCTTATATAAGGATTTCAGTGCTCGTATCAAGATACTGCTCACCCCATGCATGGATAGTGCCGACCACAATTCATTCCTCACCACTCTGTCATAGGCCTTTTCCAAATCCACGAATGCGCAATAGACTTTCTGGTTTTTGGCCAGGAATTTTTCAGCTATGCAGCGCAAGGAAAAGACCTGATCCGTACATCCCATCCCCTTACGAAATCCTGCCTGAGCATCCCATACTTTCTCATCCGTTTCTTTCATCACTCTTTCAATCAACACCTTTGCATACAGTTTGCCGACGACACTGAGGAGGCTTATACCGCGGTAATTTTTGCAGTCCAGCTGTGACCCTTTTCCTTTATATAATGGCACTATTACAGCCTTGCACCAATCAGTTGGCACTCGACCGCTTCTCCAACAAAGGTTAAAAAGGAGGTACAGCTGACTGGCCACAACGCCTTCGCCAGCCTTCAGCATTTCGAGCGACACTCTATCATACCCTGCAGCTTTACCAGATTTCATACTTTTTAACGCTTTCACAATCTCATCCATTTCAATCTCATTTTCGTTCTCAATTTCATTCACTTCTGCAGTAGTTATTTCTTGCGCTAGATCTTCTTTCTCAAATAAGCTTTCAAAATATTCCTTCCATCTTTTCAACACACATTCCTCACCTTTTATTACACTACCATCCTGGCTTCGAATCCTACTCAACTCGGACGACGTGGTTTTACTTCGAGCTGTCCTTATGGATTTCCAGAAAACTTTCAAGTTGGAACGAAAGTTTTCCGATAGCCTCCTGTCAAATTCATCCTTATTCTTATCTTTCATTTTATCAACAGTCTTTTTAACTACATCCTTCACACTTTTATACTCCTTTCTTGCTTTCTCTACATCTTCATCCGTCGCTTTTAACATTCTTCGGTTAGCTTTAGTAGCTAACCAATCCAACCATGCTTTCTTCTTCTTCTGCACAACTTCCTGTACCTCTTTGGTCATCCACGCACTCCGTTGTGTTTTCCCTTTCATCCTTTCAAAATTACATCTAAAAACCATTGTAACGCGTGACTGGAATATACAAACGAAATAACTAAGTGTTTGATATTATAATGATCGCCTTAAAACACACTAGTGAATTCTTGTTTTAGATTTTAAAATAATCAAATACGAAATAGATCAAATCGGTAAGATTCCGTCCTGCTCGCACTGTTTGTCAAAAAGGGAAAGGGTTTTTAGCTCGTGTCAGCTCGTTAAAGTCCGTCTCTGTCCCGAGCCGCTACGTGCCCCGTAAAATGCTACGTCGAAACCAGCGAATTAATGAACGATATTAAAAATGGATGGTATCGTGATACCGTACTTACGTAAGCGGTAGGATTACGGCCCTCAGGCTGATAGAGCTTCCCATTGGCCTGTTAAAAATAACAGTAAACAAATGTATTTGTCTACGTACTTGTAGACAAATAAATAAGTTGAAAACTTAGTCTCAGTGCCCAATATTATCAAACTACAGGCTACAATTTTACACGTAAAATTCGATATTCATTACGTAGTCGGTCGGCTATGCAATGTACTAAGAATTTTACCTGTAGACTTGGAGCCTGTAGTTTCTAATAAATCAAATGCACTGGTAGCTTTATTGTATGAAAATGTGACATTCTGGGCGAAAAATATTTGATGTCATTTTATTCATAGGCTTATAAGCCCTTTAACAATTGCAAGAGTCCCAATACTTAAATCGTAAGCATTATCCTATAATAAAGCCTAGATAATTAAGTCTAAAAAATGAAAGGAAGAGACACTTTTTAGGACCTTGGTAGGCAGCAATTTTAGGCGATGGGCTGACAACCTGTCACTATGGCGATACACAATTTTCCGAATAACCCTCATATATTTGTCAGACGTGGCGTAAATGCCCTTTTTTGCGGCTGTTTACGCTTTGCCTACCCCGCAAGGATTATAGGCGTGATATGTGTGTGTGTGTGTGTAGGCAGCAATTTTTCCAAAGCTTCAAAAAAGATTACGTAAGTCGGTAAGTCACAACGATAAAGTAATATCTATTTCTATTACCAACATCATTAGACATTTTCATTCGCTTAAAATATCTACATCTGGCGAAAACGAGAGATCGTGCCCTATGGCGTACCCTGGGGGAGGCCTACGTCCAGCAGTGGACTGCAATAGGCTTATGTAGGTATGTATGTATCTACATCTATGCAATGATACAAATGTACACATGCAAGCAAATACTGTTGGTATATACATACATACACACACATCACGCCTATAATCCCTTGCGGGGTAGGCAGACCGTAATCGGCTGCAAAAACGGGCATTTACGCCACGTCTGACAAACATTTGAGGGTTATTCGGAAAATGGTGTATCGCCATAGTGACAGGTTGTCAGCCCATCGCCTAAAATTGCAATACACACCCTCGAGTCCCTTCGTCGCCTCTCACGACTCCCACGGCAAAGAAATGGGGTGATGTTATTCTAAGCCGGCATCACACGGTCTCTAATGATGATGATGTCCTCCCAGACGTATCCCTCGACGGCGACACAGTCAATTATTTCTACGTTCGTGAGCACGGATATGGCTCGCAAAGCGCAAAAATTTAGATTTAAAGATTCTGTTACAAGTAGCGCAGTGAAGCTGCCCGCTGTCATTGTTTACACGGTCTATAAGGTACATAGATGTCACATAAGCTAACGACGGCTTATGTGGCGTAGTGGTAGTGCGACTGCCTGCAGCACAAAGGTTCCGGGTTTGGTTTCCGGTGGGTACTCAAAAGTTGATATTTATTACTTTGTGAATTTTTTACTAGTCTGGTTAGGACATTGCAGGACGTACCACCTGATTGTCCGTAAGAGAGATCGTTCCGTGCTTCGGAGGTCACGTTGAGCCGTCTGTCCCGATTGCTATCTATGATTACCTAGACGGCGGTCGTTACATAACCATCTCAGAGGCCTCGTAATAGAAGACTGTTTAAATCTCTGACAGCAGGGTTCATCGGGTCATTTATCGGCTCAGTGTCCCACACGTAAAGAAGAAGTAGAAGCTAATCAAACTGGGAACAAATTCATTTTAAAATTCGATACATTTTCAAATATGAGTTATGTGTACTACCCTTAGCAAGCCTGATTTAGTTTCTAGTTAATTTAAATTAGCGAGCTATCCAGTTAATATACACTCAAAGGTTTTATGTCGAAGTTAGAACTCAAACTCGTTAACAAAGTGTTAACCGTTGATGGCTGTTAAATTCAAACTTTGATACACGAAACGTATAGACTCTCAAACTACTAATAGCATCAAATTCTGAATAATTATATTGTTTCACTATGTTTATTTTTTAAATAATAATGTTATTGAAACTTTTATTTTTAAAGAACGCAATCATACACATAGAAACGCACACATATTACGCCTTCATCCCTTGTGGGGTAGGCAGAGCGCTGTTGGCCGCCACAATATGGTCTCTATCAAACATTTGAGCTGACAAACATTTGAGGGGCATTAGTACAATCGTGTATCACCATAGAAAAACAAAAGAAAGACGGCAAATAAACGTTGAAATATATAGTTTTCATTAACTAGCTGGTGCCCAAGAACTTTGTCTCGCCAACTTAATATTACCAATTTCTTTTTTATTTTGGTAGGTATCCTGTTTATGTACTTGAGCAGACCTATAAATAAATATTTAAGAAATCATGGAGTGCTTCATCAAGGTAAGAGGTCATCCACAAATTACGTTACTCATTTTTCAAGTTTTTGTCACACATAACAACTCAAAATATTAAAACGAGGTTTTTACCGCGATACTTGTTTTTATTTAATTGTCTGATAAATGATTGATCGGACTATTATAATATTTATAATTAATTTTCTCGACATATAAGTAAAATTTGAATCAAAATCTGTTCAGTCGTTTTTTAAATTTCCTCTATGTACAGACTTTCCTTCCTCTTAAGCTTTATTATATGTATTAAGGATAGTTAATTATAACTGTATTTCTATTGACACAAGTAAGCTTTGGCTTTGCCGTTTGGTACCGGCTTAGAATAGCATCAACCCATTTCTAACAGTCGTTAAAGGAGACTATCGGATGAATCAAGGGAATGGGTAGCAGCGTTCCCTGTGAATACAAAACATTGCACTGCGCTCACCAATCTGCCTGCAAAGCGTAGTGAGTATGGCAAATACCCCCAATCGGGTGCGGCCCATGTCCAGCAGTGGAATTTAGTGGCTGTTGAAGTTGAAATAAGCTGTACTTTTACCTCATCTCAGTGATATGATGATGAATGATAATAAAAATGGCCGTCGTCAGGCAATAATATTCTCTCCTGATTAATACATCCCATGTAGAGTAGACTATACCTAGTTCGATAACTAAGTTACTTATCTCCCAACTTTGCCAAAACTTGCTAGTTCCGAATCGCCTTCGGTGAAATAATAACTATTACATTTATTAGGAAACTATCTGTGTGCCCAAATCGCTGGTGTACCGTGGTTTTGCCTGTCAATTTATGGCTTTGTGAGATTCTCAATTTAGTTGGAAAAATGAAGGCTGAAACACTTTATTGTCCGTCAAAAAGAGACGCTTCCGTTCTTTGGAGGCAATTGAAATTGAAATTCCTTATTCAATATAGGATAGTATTATCACTTATTGACGTCATGAACCGTCATTGTAAAAAAAAGAAATTTGTATAACACATTTTTTTTATAACAATTTTGTAATGTCCTAATAGAAAACCGGCTCGGGCGGGATAAAAAAAATAAAAATAAAGACAACCGCGCTTAAGTATGATCGATGCCCACCCGTTACATTCGGGTCGTACGTCGACTCGGTGTCCCACACGAGAAGAAGAAGCTACATTTAAAAGGAATAAACAAACAGACATATTTCACAAGCATTTATAATGTTGCTGTAGATTTAGGGACTGGCAAAGGTCCGTCCCTTAAGGGCCGCCTACATTCTTAATTAGTTTGTAAAGCGAGTAGAGACTTTCACTCACACATTATTTAGTCGAGAGTATTACACAAAACATCCGTGGGTACATCAGGTACTTCTGGCTGGTTTTTATAGGGTTTTCCGGTCCAGGGTGTTTCCGGTTAGTTATACATATGCAACACTTTTTGAAAACCTTAATTAGAATTTGAAACTAAATGTCGTTTACCTATTGGTGGCATTAACCGCCCTAAGGCAGTGCTTTTAGTTGTATTTTTTATTCTAGCCGAGTCGGGTTTCTATCAGGGTTATAAAAATTTGTTTTAAAGGAATCAAATCAATATGTGATACCTAGTTATTATCGTACATTGAAGAAAATTTAAATTTAATTGGTACATCAACCAATTTAAACTGGTTGTTCTTAATAACATTAACAGCCACAACAGTCCACTGCTGGACATGGGCCTCCCCCTATCGAGTGGTTTTGCCATTCTCACCAAATGTGGCTGGCGGATTGGCGAGCGCAGTGCAAGATGTTGCATTCACAGGGATCGCTGCTCCTATACCTTGGATAAATAGATCCCTTGTCGCGACACTCACAAGTAGAATTCGGGTGATGCTATTCTCAGATAGCATCGCACGGCCTAAGGTGTTCTTATTAACGCTTGAGTTGATCCCTTAAACCTTAAACACAAGTGATATATATTTTTTTTGTTCTTTCATTATGTTTTGAACTCTGAGGGTAGTTAAATTCAATATCACTGGTGCACACGCTGTACCACAGGTAGATCAACTCATTTACCTAACCAATTAACAGTTGCTTTTCATTTCACCTTACAAGGAGTATGGGGAATTGGGAATGGATGTTGCATGATGGATTTTAAAATTCTCTCCTGGCTTTCAGCTGATGTTCTGTTAGATTTTCTCACTGTAAAAGACCCGTGTCACTCTCGGGCCCTCTCTATCATCAATCACGTCGGTTCGCTTCTCCATTCTGACGTAGAATACGTTAAAAGTACGGGAAACAGGACACGCCTCCTTTACCTTACGTTACGATGTCGGCAAAACACATTATTTCCTTTTGAGAGCAGAATATCGAATAGGTAGTTGGTGTGTTACAATTTTAGGTGATAAGCCGACCACCTGTCACTGTGGTGATACACAATTTTCTGATTGGCCCACAAATGTTTGTCGGAAGTGGCGTTATAGGGTTTTTTTACGATCGTTTACGCTCTTCCTATGTGTGTGTATGAATGTAGGATTGTATGTATAGTTTTTACCCAACTGCTAACCATAATAAGTATATTTCAATTTTGTAACAGGCTTGTAAAAACCTTTCCGGGATGATAATTCCGAAAACCCACGGGAAAACCAGAGACTTCTGGATAAATTTAGTTTAAAATTTCCACTAAAATGCCAACAAATTGTAACGGCGACTAACGTCGACGGTTGTCAAAGTTTGTGACGTTAGTTCTACATTCTACTGCTGTAATGTGACAACTTTTAATGCTGGAACTCCTGGAACTCGGGCTTCCGTAACCTAATTGGATGTCATCACGCGAACTTATTAGCTTTGTAGGTTTTTGTGCCAAATCTAGCTGTGACAGTACCTAGTTACCGAATAAGGGTACAGGCACGATCAAAATTTTAAAGAAAACTTGAAACATTGTTATGCTACTGGGAATTTTTGAAATTGCCGCTTTCGTTATCTGTACTAGGGACACATTTTTCATCCGCGCTACATACATGCATACATACACATATCAAGCCTATAATCCCTTGCGGGGTAGGCAGAGCGCAAAGTGCCGCAAAAAACGGTCATTTACGCCACGTCTGTCAAATATTTGAGGGTCATGCGGAAAATTGTGTATCGCCATAGTGACAGGTTGTCAGCCCATCGCCTAAAATTGCAATACACACCCTCATACTTACATACTTCTTCTTCAAATTCTTCTTGACGGCAAAGTACAAGGAAAGAGAGGCAGAGATAGACCTAGACGCACCTACTTTCCCTAAATAAAGGAAAATATCAAGGTTGTGTCGTATCAGAAGGTCAAGTCACTAGGAGAGAAGAGGGGAAATTGGAAGTTACTCCACCGGCAAAAGTTTGACATACATACTGCCTGCAACAAATTTTGCAAATATATTTTAATGACATTAAGCGTGGCATGGCTCCATCTACCGGGACAGGCTAGAAACTATA
The DNA here is from genome assembly GCA_027580185.1 of Tuta absoluta. Lineage (NCBI taxonomy): Eukaryota > Metazoa > Arthropoda > Insecta > Lepidoptera > Gelechiidae > Tuta > Tuta absoluta. Next base: position 1,147,470 of record JAQAHW010000020.1, read on the forward strand.
TATTCCAGAGACCAATAAAAATAATATTAAAATGGCTACACATTGAGGTTCTAACATATAGAATTAAATGTTATTTAACCTTAAACTGCATTGTCGTGCCGGCTTAGAAAAGCATCACCCCAACTTATTATACTCGTGGGATAATTATCCAGGGAATCCATCTTCCAAGCGTAGTGAGTATGCTATGACATTATTGCTTTTTGATTGATTGGGAGGTATGCCCCCCAATAGGGGGAGGCCAATGTCCAGCAGTGGACTGTTGTGGCTGTTATTGTTGTAATGTTGAAGGGAGAAACTGCTTTAAGCGAAAAGAGAAAGGATAAGCAATTTATAAACCCATGATGATATTATGAAGCCCGTACCTATCGCATAGTACCTATCTATATAGAAACATAAAAAACATAAGCAGCTACCGCTCGCGCTCGGCTACGGTGCATAATTAACAAAGGTATTAGCTAACATCATCCTTACGTAGGGCTGCTATGTGGGTACAGAGTGGGAGAGAATAGAAAATCCGTTTTTCTGTAATCATATTCTTCCAAAGTCTATTCGGAAGAATAAAACCATAAAATGAGTGGTCTAATGTTAGTAAAATAAAGAAAAGACTGGAGGATGCCAGTTTGATAACTATAGTTTCCTTTCTTCATTGATTCTGTATAATATAAAGAAGCTAGTACCACTAGTACCCACTCACCTACCTTTTTGTAATATTCACCCAAGGAAGAAGCAAGTCATTCCCAACACACGTAGTTTTCTTACTAACTGGGAAGACTCAAACACATGCTGCATTGTACTCTTTGCCAATAAAGATTTTTGTTTTTTTTTTATTCTCGGGGGTGACAAATAAAGTTAATATTTGAAACTGCGTCCATATGGACTACTAAGGCACATTACCTTATTACCTTACCTCATGAGCTAAACGGAAAGCGAAACAGTTGCCGACTTATTTTGCAGATATACTTTTTGTCTCTCGTATTCCTTAACCAGTTCAGCGTAAAAACTGAACATAAAGTTAATATTTGAGCACAGTTGTGTCCTGGGTAATTAATATAATATTAGACTTGGATGTTCAAAATTTGAAACATTTACACTAACCTTTTTTCATTCAAAATATCGTTTAAAAAAGTTGCTAGTTTGACTAGTAGGACTTATGTGTCATTTTGTAAGATTGTTCCCAGTTTGTTTGAGACTTTGCAGGCTGCCTTACTAAGTTTATTTAGTTTTATTTTTATTTTCTTTTGTTAGCTTTCTGTCCGAAATAAAGGTGGTTTGCATCATCCTTTTGCACAAGTTATTATTTCGTGGCCATTATATTACTCTTATGCCGTGTGATGCCGGCTTAGAATAGCATCACCCCATTTCTTACCCATGGGTATCGTAAGAAGCGACTAAGGGACTCGAGGCTTAGATATATGGATAAAGGCGTGATTTATGTATGTATGTATATTACTCTTACGAACCCCGTTCTGGGTGAGAGGATTAATTGCCCCATTTTGTAATTTTTTACCCACATTTGAATAATTTTACACCTTTACCTACATTGTTCACGTGCCAATGAATAGGGCCTGTGATTATTATGGTTTCGTGAAATTGTTTTTCCGACTTTTTTGGTACATGATTTTTACAATAAGTGAGTTTTGACATAGAAAACTTAGCAAAATTGCACAAAAATAGTTGAAAATGCTGAGTACAATATCTGATGGTTTAGTTCTAATTATTTGATTGTGACATTCATAAGAGCTTGCTACAAATTTACTACGGCGTAGAGGCGTAACAAGTGCTACGATGAATAAGCCTTTTACAGATTGTAGGATATTTTTCTACAAACGCGAACGATGCGCATGATTAAAATAATTTAGATGCTTTTTAAACAAAATAATATTATCATAAATACATGGCTTAAAACTGTTAAAATAAAAGGTGTAGGTGATTAAAACATTGTGGTAAAGCAATCAAACATATCACTGACGAGAGAGTCGCATCACGAAATATCACATTCACTGAAAATAATCACTTCACTGAATCACAACACGTTCATCAGTTATTCTATCTTTTCATAAATTGCGGTCGTAATTTGAACAGGCGTTTGTTTAACGGAAACTCCGTCTGTGAATAAACTTTGACGGTTATTTTAGGTGAGTTAGTTTTAGCTCGTTTCGAGTTTTAGAATTAGTTTTACTATCAGTATCACTATCTGAGATAGCGTAGTCTGGTTAACTATACAGAATTTGTTAGTTAATTAAAATGTTCCAGCCGACCGGGTCAATATATTTCCGGGTTATATGAGAGGTCCAGATTTGTTTTTCTTATTTCGACCTATGTTGCTTGGGGAAAGTTGTTTAGTTTTACAGAATAGTTCATCCCTTAAAATATTTGCAGTTAATATCTTTACATCCTGTTTACAGTTTTGATTAACATATATTTATGACATCTAGTCTTTCATTTTAATTTTGATATTATATTTTACTATTTAATATTTTTAGTATAGAAGTAGATATTGATTATCAATTGGTTTCAAAGTTCTCTTTTTGAAATTGATTACTTAAAGGGATAACTCGAGGTTTAGTAATTATAGTGATATATTTTAACTGATACCTTAAGAATACTTCTTGAAATGATAATAAAATACTAATACAGTTAATATATAAGGCAACTGAGTTAGCATTCCCCTTAAATTTTTATGTTTATTTTCTTTTTCATACAATGTCATTTTGTTTATAAATTATATAGTTTTTTCTTATTTTAAAAGCATGTTTATTTAAGGTTATTTTTAACCGGTGTTGTAAAATCAAGTGCGCTAGCGTAAGGCGCGGTAGACGGTGGTGTACTGGCATGCCAGCGGCGAGGTGGGTTGGCGAGCGCAACAGTAACCTTACACAATTAGCTGTTACCGAACACGCGATCTGCTCAACCCATTCGGGTACAGTTGCCGCATCGGCGCCGGCCTCAGGGGCTTTAAGTTGTTTTACATTGATTGCTGGTTTTATTACGCGATCTTTAGCTTGACACTGACGGTCGTATTACAAAAAAAGTTAGACGTAGTTTAAGCTTTTCGGCAGCGTCAAATTATATAGAAAATAAATTAAACACTGCCTAAGAGCGCGTCTAACTTTTTTGTTTTTTCCGATACTTTTGAGGGTAGATCTTAGGGATAGGTTAGGTTCAAGGAAATTCTGAATGATGATAAAAAATTTCAGCTCGTGTTGTTATAATTACTATGTGTTGCAATTAGCGGCGAAAGTCATTGAAGTCATTAATAAATAAGAAGATATAGTACTTAGAATCAGCTTTCATAGTTTTTTGCATGATAAATGGCATAATAATACAATTAACTATAATGATAGGTAATATTATTATTAAATGAACTAATTGTCACTGTGACACATCCTTTGACACGGCTTGGCTACGGTGTAGCAGCGTAGCAAGGTGCTACGGTGAATAAGCCTTCTACGGCTGCAAAAATGTGTAGGCGGTTCCGTTACGCACCGTAGCCCTATTTCGAAAATCGCAAAATTCTTTCGTCTGGCAGACATGCATTAGTTACGGTGCGTTTAAAATACGCATTTGCGGATGACAACTAAGAGAACCGCCTACACATTGTTGCAGCCGTAGAAGGATTATTCACCGTAGCACTTTGCTACGCTGCTACACCGTAGCCATGCTGTTGTTACCGCCGAAAAATTTGTATAAATCACGAGGCAATGAATGCCAAACTGTGTTCAAAGCACAATGGTTTAAATAGGCCCCTTTAGGCCCGGGGCTCTGCGACGACATCGCCGGGGGCCATTCATTAGGGAGTCGCCAGGCTTGTAAAGGTTTCATTTGGCTCGGGACATCATGTTCAGATTCACTAGTTTTTGTTTAAGACTTTGTACTATAGTTGAGAGTCTCTGAAAGATTTTAAATGGGCCGTACACAAAAAATAGACATGTGTTAAACGCGTGTTTAAATTTTAACTATGTACAAAAAAAGTTATACACGCGTTAAACGTGTGTTTAACTTTTATGTGATTCGACCCTTACGATGTTCTTTTGCTATGTTGTTTAATTTACTTACTCTCGAGTCAGTATCAGCATTCATTCTTTTTTTATTAAACAATTAATAATTAACTTAAAAAATAATTTAAAATACCGTATTTTTTAACAGATTCACAAAAAATATGTTGGTGCCTTAAATTGGTGACGTTGTGGCGTTGCTGAATGCTGACATTACATAGGTATGCATTCAATTACCGATTTTAATTAAATAAAGCAAAGATTTAACTTACGCCTTTATTAGGCCACTAACACTTACTCTGTATGGGATATGAGGCGTGACGGCGAATTGTTTTTTCAGTGATAATACAAAATAAAAGTTTATTAAAACCAAGAATGTTTCAACAAATTCACGGTTTATTTGAAATCAACGGAAACACATTTCACAGAAAATTTCAAGTTTATTTAATTAAACGTGAAAATATAAATCACGAATTGACGGCAGTTTAAAAACACTCGGCGGCCGAAACCACAGCGGCAATTAGCACACTCTTAACGAGGAGTTAAATAAAGCTTGTTTTAGGGCACAAGCGAAGCGGGGAGCGGTGTTAGTATCGAGAAATGCCGTGTAGTTCAGTTGCGGAAATTCGGATTGTTTGAATAACATCAATGATTTTTCGTTCAATTTCTCATACTTAGCTACACTTTGCCGTGCGATGCCGGCTTAGAATAGCATTATCCCATTTCTTTCCCGCGGGTGTCATAAGTCGCGACTAAGGGTCTCGAGGGTTTCATGTGTATTACAATTTTAGGTTCTAGGCTGACAACCTGTTACTATATAGTGTGATTTTTCTGAAAGGCACTTCAATATTTGTCAGACGTGGCGATGGCGATAGAGATCGTATTTTACGGCCGTTGACACTCTGCCTACCCCGCAAGTGATACATGCGTGTGAGAGAATAGTAATTTGTTAGTGTGCGTTAACTACACCAGATATTTCTCATACATACATTAACAGCCATAATAGTCCACTGCTAGACATGGGCCTTCCTCTATTATTTTGGGAGTATTGCCATACTTACCACGCTTGGCAGGCAGACCGGCGAGCGCAGCGCAAGATATTGCATTCACAGAGATCGCTGCTGCCCTGGAGGAATTTATACCTTAGTCGCTTTTTACGACACCCACGGGGAGAATTGGAGTGATGCTATTCTAAGCCAGTATCACAAGGCGAAATACACAGATGAGTATCGAAAACTCTTGTTTTGTTTTTTACTGAATACATACATAATGTATTCATACAAACATCACGACTATAGTTTCTTGCGGGGTAGGCAGAGCGTAAACCGCCGTAAAAACGGCCATTAACGCCACGTCTGACAAACATTTGCCAAATCCAAAATGAGACCTCAAATGAGTTAAGAGATAAGAGCAAGATACTAATGGCAATCTTGCTCTAATCCTCACTAAAAAAATGCACAGAATATGCACTTTATAAAAGAGTATCCCGCTCAGCTATTTCAAAAAGATCACCCTTAAGCATCCATTTATATAAGCCTATTAAATCAATGGAGAGGTTAAACCCTTTATTTAATAGGGCGGTAAAAACTGTTGGTAGTCGGTGGGGGTCATCTGGAAATCCAATTACGTCCCTGGTGCATTCGAGCGGCGCCCCGTCACGTTCTGTCACGCGCAGAGATTAGCGACCCTCCAGATGAAGGGACGGACTAAGGGATCAAGAAGTTGGATGCTTTAAATAGACTTTTTAGGACGTATCAATGTCCTTGATATACAGGACATGAAATAAAATACGTGACTAAGAAAAATCAACATCATAATTACATCATCATATCAGCCCACCAAAGAAAAATAACAAGAAATAACAAGACAAAATAACAACATATAATACAACGACTTCAACAACAAAAAAAAAATATATGTATTTTTTCCACTTTACAATCACTGAGTTATAGTATTTAAAACTGGTAAGTAAACTTTGCGGCTTCAGTTTGCGACTATGTTTTCTTTTTTATATGCACTAGAGGCAATGACCTTAATTCTGGATAACGATTATCGTGTATTACCTTAAATTAACGCTGTTACTTTCTATCTATCTAATTAGCCTATACAAGCCCTCTGCTGTTAGTTTACGTCAAATAAATTAAGAAAAAGATAGGAGAAATCAAAGTCATGTCATTTCTTATAATTTGAAGCCCATAACACGTTATCTGTCAAAATAGGGCTGCGATTAAAACAATGGCGACTAAATTGGCTTGAAGTGGCGAAGAACCCATCTTAATTTTTAAAAACATGACATGATATCTCTTATCCTTTTCTAAACCAGAAAGTGACAGCCTTAATTTAAGGTAAGTTAAAAGAATACAAATGCCGAATTGAGGCCAATAAATAATTTAAAAAAATCAACCTTTCTATTTATTGACATTTCGCTGTGGACAGAATTAGCAGTATTTATTTATTAAAGCGAGTGTAGCCGTCAACAATCTTTCAGAATATCCCTTGCCCAAGTTTTTAGTATTACCTATCTATAAATAAAATTAGAAGCTGCAAACGCAATGAAATATTCGCTGTTATTAAAGTAATGGCAATTCATACCAAAAGTGGCCGTTTGTAGGTACTTTTTACCATAACATAAATTGCAGCAAATATTTCATTGAGTTTGCAGGTTCTAATTTTACTTAAGGATAAAACTAAACTTGGGCAACGGATATTCTGATAGATTGTTTTTATAAAGAGAAAATTTATTTTTTGTAAAGTGGCGCCACTGTCGAGGTCATTGACGCCTACACTCGCCTTGATTACCCACAGTATACATAAACATACAATTTAGTCAAATGCCTTCGATAAACCTCGTAGGTTTATTTTGATGACATGATATCCCAGTTTTCAGCTGCGGTACGGCGGAACAATACTTTGTTGACCCCCCTAGCTGTTCCTAGGTCCGCCCCTGTGCCGGGCCAGGGGGCAGTATTAGTCAGAGGCTGACGTGAACCAAATTACTGTTTAGATGCGAGCCTGATGAACTATTGTTGCAATCAATAACCTCTCTGCTGTCTCCGTGTATTGCACCTCTGTCGGGGTTGTTGTCTCACTATCTCAGATATTGTAAGGAAACATGGAAATAAAGAAACGAATGAGACTGGGGCTTGAACCCGGGACCGTGGAATACTATTAGAAATTTTAAACTATTAAATAGTGGTACTTTAAATGTATTTAAGTTTATTTTGATTGTATAGTCATATTTTATTTTTATATTTTATTATTTAGAACAAGTATGTTGGTTAACTGTTTACTTGGAATGACAATTCATAGTTTAAGAAATAGTTTAGCCCAATAATTGTTTTTATATAGTTTTACCTATTAGTAATTTTATGTTTATTGAAAAAAATATTTGTATTGTATTGTATTCCATCGCTCTACCAACTGAACTACTGCGATCCACCACATTTCAAAAACTTATCACTTTGTTCGCAATTTTATATAAGTTAGAATAGGTAAAAGTGGAAATGAAATAAGCAGGTACCTTCTAAGAAATGATTTACTCGAAAATAAAAACATGGTGACATGAAGGAAATTTTAATACATTCTAAAATTTTTTTGAGACTTTTTGTAACTACAATCTTAAAAAATAAGAAATGAGGATATTTCTTTCGTAAATACTAAGATATTATATTTTTAAGGGCGGTTCTCCCACTTGTCATCTGTCACTGCGTTATTTAACGCATCGTAACGCACCGTATGTATATGAGATTGAGATCAGAATTAGTACTTTGCTTTCGACTGACAGACGCATGCGTTGAGAATACGCAGCGACGGACCAACAGTGGGAGAAACGCTTTATTTAAAGAATTTAGCAGCAGGTTTTCTTTATATCTGTCTCAGATAATATTTTTAGATAATAAAAATGTTACTTGACATCAAAAGTTCCGCCTTAAAAAAATACCAATTGTGTTTTTTAACATCTAGCTTGCTAAAAGTCATATAAACTACCTCACTAACCATAATACAATCAGTCTCAAACATACATTTACACAATTTTTTAATGAGTATTATACAATTTGTGAAGATAAAACTTATCTCTATTTTATATTACATAAAAGTATCGTTTAATATCTTATCTATTACATGCTTAATTCGGTAGCAATTTTTCTAAATATGGTCTTTATACTTGTGACATGCATCTTATCTACGTCAAATATCTCTGAAATCTGTAAGTTTCTTTAAACAATGTGTGGACTGCAACATGGGGAAATATTTAACGGGCATAAAAAACCCATGGAACTGAACAACTTTCCCTAAGAAACATAGCTCGAAATATTAAAAACAAAATTCGTCCTCTCATACAAGCCGATCGAGTCAGTTTGTATAAGAGGTACAATGTTTTTTTTTATACTTCGACCTATGTTCCTTCGGGAAAGTTGTTCAGTTTTTAAAATATCTGCCGCTGTTATAAATGTCATTATTTATTTTGTTCGAAATACCCTTGTCTACCAAGATAAATTTGCTGCATTTATACCTACTATTCCATGCACGTTAACGTAAAAGATAAAATAATAATTAGGCTTATATTATCAATTTACTGTATCATGCACGTAGTTAGATAGCGAACAATTTTTTGCGGTTTTCCCACTTGTCGTCCGTCGTTACGTTTTTTAACACAACGTAACTCATGCGTCTGTCTGACCAAAAGGAATTGCGAATTCCAATCTTATACCCTGTATGGGTATAAGATATGGGGATAATATGGGTACGGTGCGTTTACGCATGCGTCTTTCAAAACAAGTGTGTTAAAAATGCGCAACGACGGGCCAAGTGGGACTGCCTTAAAATACCTACTTGTCGTAAATTTTACGTGTATTACATCTATTGGTACTTACCAACACAACCACGTACCTTTACGTCAGTTGCAGAATTTCAGAATGTATGAATTTTATAGCAAAGACTTTTCACGTGTGTTGTGTGTCTCATACAATCTAAAACTCTGCAACTAAATTTGAAGGTGAATATTGAAATTTCATTTCAAACAAACAAAGGCAATTACACAATAAAGTCATCTTAAATCTAAAAATTATAAATAATAAATTCCCTCCAACACATCTCCACGAGGCAAAGTGCCCAATAGGCTGGCAGCATTCCCTCTTTGAATTGCTAAACTCAACCTTTGAGCGAGGTAGCTACCAGACCTGGGGTCACCTGACGCCTCACGGAGACGAGCTGAAATATCAGAAATAAATCCTTTAGCCTCCGAACCCCACGGACCCAAAGTTTCCACCGCGAAGGGCAGGTGAATATTTATAATTTTGATTTTCTATTTGACACGAAACGTTCGATGTATTTAAACACTTCTTCATTCAACATTTACTCATAGAGTTCTGTTTGACAACCGCACACATAACGACACAGATTATCTGTACACTCGCAGATGGGTCAGATGTCATCTCAGTCCCTGTAATGAACAAATATTAATATTATAGTTAAGTGTTTATTAGTAGTAAGCATTTCTTGGAGTCACATGTGTTAATTTATCTTGGTAATTGTTAACCACACATTGTATCATCCCTTTTATCGAAAACCTATCACAAAAATACGCCTATAACGTGAGTCCGTCTGACGGATGCGTCTGTCAAACACCTTGTTCAAATCGCAGCATTACAGTGTGAAATGGTATCTGTTTTTGGGTTGGGTATCCGAAATTTCCTTGCGTTTGACTGACGGATGAGTCGAAAATACGTCTGTCAGTCCGCCATAGTGAGAGATCCGCCTTATGACTATTTATTTATTTAATAGGTCACCAACAGATAATACATCAGAAACATACAAAAACCAAAATCTTAGTCATAGTGTTTAAATATGTCCTGGAATGTCTTGGACAATTCACACAGAACCATCTAGCCCCAAACTAAGCAAAGCTTGTACTATGGAAACTAGATAGCTGATATTAATACATATATACTTTTTTTTGTAAATAAATATATACCTATTATACATAGAAACACCCAGACTAAACACAAATATCTGAAAATTACTTAACAAATATTTGTGTCTTATGGGGATCGAACCCACGACCCTCAGCGTAGCAGGCAGGGGTACTATCCGCTACGCCATCGGCCCAGTCAAATCATATCAGATCATATCAGTCAAGTCATATTACTCTATAGACAACGACGGCATGCATTGTTCAAAGTTAAAGAGAGTACGGGTAAAAACTGTTACAATAGGTTACAATACAATAACATTTTATGGGGCAAAATAAAAACATAGATTGATACGATGCAAATTTTTAGAAACAAAACAGAAAAGTTTAAAGCGATTAAAAAAAAAAAAAATTGTTTCATCAAATTCTGTCAATATATGTTTTTCTCTTTCTTTGGTTTTTTGTTCAAAATGTGTTGCATGAGTTATATGTTATTTAATCTATTATTTATAATATAATACGTATTTAACTTATATATATACATATTAATAAAATATCATTGTATTTATTTAGCTATATTATATTCAGGTATATTTTGAACTTATTGCATTACTAAGTATTTTTATTATTATTTTGCACCTGCCTGTACTTTCCACATGCCCTAAGGTAGACTAGTAGATAATGGCATTAAGTCCGCCTATGTACACTGTTTTCTGCATAAAGTTCAATAAATACAAATAATGAACTAAACCGGAAGAGAAGCAGCTAGTACATTCTATGGTTTCACTATCATTGAATACTTTCATATTCTGTGCCAGTATAAAAGCAGAATGTAACCGACGCATTTTCCAGCGCACGACTCTTTGAGCTAGAATTTTGTATTAGTCCCGTTTCACGACGCCCGGGACGGGACGGTCCCGGGACTGACTAATTACCTTCAAAAAGCAGCCGTCGCTTGCGATTATAAACGAAAAGTTTCTACGTGAAAATATGCGAGCGTAAAAACCACCGTGAACTAGAAGAACAGTATTACATACAACCTACATCGCAAGACATGTTTCAAAATCAAAAGTCACAACAGTCCACTGCTGGACATGAGCTGCATGAGTAAAAAAGAGTAGAGTAGTTTTAAAATAAAAAGAACGACGCAGGTACGCACTAGCTTTGGTAAAAGATTTAAAAAATTCCTATTTCCGCACATTTACAACCAAATAGTCAAGTCATGCAACGTGAAAAATCTTTCAACAATTAGTGCAAAACGTGTTATCGTCAGGTTTCTCCAGAGCCAAACTTATGAGGTTACAGAACTAATTATACAAGTATGCATATAGTTATGTATTATAACACGCACACAACACACACACACACCACACACCACACACACACACACACACACACACACGCGCAAATTCATACATAAATTATTTTGTATTGTTTCAATTAATTTTATTACTGTAAAATTTTAGTAGGATGGCTAACTTATTTATACCTTCAGTCACTCAAGAAATTACGCAGAAATTTAGTAATCGTATTTTAAATCTCACGTGACAGGTTTATTCCTAGTGTGAGATTTACAGGAAAATATATTTAAAAAGGCAGAATAATTGTAAATTGTGTAAATGGTTAGCATTATCAAAAGTGAATTATATGCACCTATTCTGTTGTTTTTCTTTGATAATAAACATTTTGTATTTTGTATTTTGTATTTTTTGTATGAGTCTACTTTTATTACAAATAAGTAATAGTTACTCTATTGGCGAGGGCAATGTAATATGTTTAATTCACAGGGAACGTTCCTGCCCATTCCGTGGTCGCTTTTCACTACACCCACGGGTAGAATGGGAGTTTTCTGCTGACAGTTCTGTTGATATTTCTTCGTTAAAACCAGAAAGCGCTTGATAGATTTTAGTGTAAAGAAACGTTATTACAATTAAGCTCAGCACCCTCTACATTCACGACACTCGAGAATCCCTAGAAAACTTCCTATTGAGCTCATGCTATTCTAAGCCGGCATCACTCGGCTACACTACACCACAATACATGTATTTTTGCATATTTAACTCTAAAAACTGTTTGCATGTTTTTACCGCGCTCAAAGTGTTTTCCCGGGACGGGACGGTACCGGTACCGCTAATTACCGGTCCCGGACCGTGCCTCATTTACATACAGATCATTACGAGTAAGACCGCATTTACTTTATGGAGTTTAGTGGCGACGTATTTTAGAACAAGTTGAATGCGGCGTTTTTGAAAACTTGCAAAATTTTCAAGCGCGGGCAGGATTTGAACCTGCGACTTTCGTCATTACTAGTGACGACGCGTAGCGACCGCAGCTCGTTCCTTGCCCGCCAATTTTGCAAATGTATTTTAATGCCAGTATCGCGTGGCACTGCTTCATCTACCGGGTTAGTTTTGCAACTAATACCCTCTATCTTTACTAATTATATGTAGTCTAAGCGATGAAAACCCGCCGCGAAAAATTTTAAAACACTTCCCGTGTTAAGTATACAATTTTTAAAAACTTGCAACATTTTCAAGAATACATACGGCGTCAGTAATGCAGTTTGTATACCTACAAAGTGATAGTTGATTAGGATTACCAAATTTTTAAGACACTTCCAGTGGTAGGTATACAATTTTAGAAAACTTGCCTGCAGGGGAAAATTTTGTTTTCTGTGTGTGTGTCGGCTTTTCGTACGCGAGTCAAAGGGACGGCAGCACGAGCGCGAGTGGACTGTATTGCAATCTTGCTCACTTGTATTGCTGCGAGAAGAGTGTGACTGCAGTGTGTGAACACTCTTGTTGATACTACCGCGGAAGTATTTCGGGCAATATTGGCGGCAGCGGCAGGAGCAGGAGCAGACTTAAGCGATGCAAATCTGAAGTATTTCGCTCTCCGATCTAAATTAGGAAGTAACAGCGAGCTCTACCTGGCACCATATTACACTAGCACCATCACTTCAAGCTACCGAACACCTGCTAGACACTATCTAACTCGTTAACTGCAGTTTAACTCGATCATCTGTTACCTCGTTTGCTAGCTACACTGAGCGATCATTTTTCATTCAGTTACTATGGCTATCGGCCATAAAACATAGATGAAAGTTAATGTCGGTCGATGTGGCGCAGTGGTAGTGCCACTGCCTGTGACGCAAAGGTTCCGGGTTTGATTTTTGGTGGGACACTCACAAAAGTTGATATTTAACACTTTGTGAATTTGTTCCCGGTCTGTTTTTGACATTGTAGGCTGAACCACCTGATTGCTCGAAAAGAAATGGTTCCGTGCTTCGGAGGGCACGTTAAGCCGTCGGTCCCGATTGCTGTCTATGATTACTTAGACGGCGGTCGTAACACAACCATGTCAGAGGCCTACTGGTGGTATGAGGTGGTTGAAAAACTCTGACACCAGGGTTCATCGGGTCGTTGGACGACTCGGTGTCCCACACGAAGAGAGAGAGAGAGAGAGACTGCAGTTTAACTCGATCATCTGTTACCTCGTTTGCTTGCTACACTGAGCGATCATTTTTCATTCCGTTACTATGACTTATTCGTCAACGTTGCCTGTGGAATCATTAGTGTTAACAGCCACAACGCGACTGAATGGCGAAAACGGGAGATCGTGCCCTATGGCGTACCCTGGGGGAGGCCTACGTCCAGCAGTGGACTACAATAGGCTGACGATGATGATGATGATGACGAACAGCCACAACAGTCCACTGGTGGACATGGGCTTTACCTACTGCGGTGTCTCACCATTGTCGTGATTTTAGAGTGTTGTTTGTGAATTCTCTTTTAAGTTCGATGAAAGAACACATATCACGCCTATAATCCCATGCGGGGTAGGCAGAGCGCCAAAAGCCGCAAAAAAACGGTCATTACGCCACGTCTGACAAATATTTGAGTGTCATGCGGAAAATTGTGTATCGCCATAGTGACAGGTTGTCAGCCCATCGCCTAATTCCGGATGGCACACTGAAACGCACAAGATGGTGGTGGTGTTTGACAGACGCCACCGTCAGTCGTTATGGTGTGGGCTCGCCTAAGGTGGACTGATGACAAGGTAAACACAGGTTATTTTAGTGGCTTGTCTAAGGTCCTGTACCACCCATCGGTTTTAAATCACAATTCTGTAACATATATAATATTATGAGAGTATTCACACAGAAATATCTGTCATTGGCTACAAATGAAAAATATCGTTTTACTCGAATACAAATCGCTGTGGTGACAGGGCCTAGGCTCACCAATCTTCCGTCACTATCTACGTACACCTGCAATCTAACTTATCTAACCGACGTTTAATGTCGTCGATCAACTTGCAAACTGCAGTTTGACTCCCATCATCGATCATTGTGACACCGGCCCCGTATGGCAACACAGGTACTACAGGTAGATACAACTTTTAACCAGAAGAAGAAGGACGTTGAAATATTTTAGTTTAGCTGTATACAGGGTTATTTTTAATTCACCCCGGAAATTTCACTGGGTGATTCTACTCATGATTCTGTACAACTTTTATTATGGGGTCACCTGCGAAATCGCGAAAAAAATAACAGCTTTTCCATAGAAAAATTCATACCTACTCGAACAAAATGCATGGAACAGCTGGATTTTCTTTCGCGATTTCGCAGGTGACCCCATAATAAAAGTTTTTCAGAATCATGAGTAGAATCACCCTGTAAAATTTCCGGGGTGAATAAAAAATAACCCTGTATGTGTCAAATAGATCTCGTAAGTGGATATTTTAAATTGTAGTAATAATTTTAGTTTTTAAACGCGAAACCTCTTAGAAAATACCCGCAGGTATATACAAGATGTAAAGGACAGCCCGACGAATACATAGGTACTGAACAACTTAAACTGAAAAACTTTCCCCTAGGAACATATGCCTGACATATCGAAATTTCGTTGTAATTTCCTGTAATTACAAAAAAAATTAGACCTACCAATCCTACCATACAAAATTAAAGTTTGAGTTGTTCAGTACCTTTATACTTTCCTCTAGGAGCATATGCCTGAGATATCGAAATTTTGTTGTAATTTCCTGAAATCACAACAAAGTTACGACCTACCAATCCTACCATACAAAATTAAAGTTTGAGTTGTTCAGTACCTTTAAACTTTCCTCTAAGAACATATGCCTGAGATATCTAAATTTTGTTGTGATTTCCTGTAATTACAAAAAAAATTAGACCTACCAATCCTACCATACAAAATTAAAGTTTGAGTTGTTCAGTACCTTTATACTTTCCTCTAGGAGCATATGCCTGAGATATCGAAATTTTGTTGTAATTTCCTGAAATCACAACAAAGTTACGACCTACCAATCCTACCATACAAAATTAAAGTTTGAGTTGTTCAGTACCTTTAAGCTTTCCTCTAAGAACATATGCCTGAGATATCTAAATTTTGTTGTGATTTCCTGAAATTACAACAAAATTTAGACCTACCAATCCTACCATACAAAATTACGTGTCTACTATGAGAAGTCAATCTGTAATGTTTACTGAAATATATTCTTCGGGGAAAGAAGATCAGTTACATGCTTTTAATACACCGGATAATGTACCAGGTATTCGGAGAGCTATCCCTTACACTTCGCGTTAAACACATAATATATTGAGAAGGAACAAAACAGTGAATCACTATTCTGATACAATGTCTACAGTAAGGCCATCCCAATAAGCCATATTTGACAGCTGTCAGATTCGCGCTATCGCTATGGCTGAGGGTCCATTTTCCTTCGTTGAAATATTTTTAGTATAACTGACAGCTGTCAAATTTGGCTTATTGGGATGGCCATACTTTAGAGATATAAGTAGAGCCGAGTCCGAGTTACCCGCATCCCGCATGTCTCATTAATTCCATTTGATTGTTATTACTCTAAGCAATATAGTTTCACGTGAGAACACAATAATGTCGTCAGCGCTTTGTATATTGATAAATAAATAAATATCCTGGACAATGTGAGATTCTTTAAAGAACTGAAACTCGTTAACCACTGAACAGATTCTAATGGGAATTGTATCGGAAGAATCCTTATATTATCCCGAGTGTCATAAGCTAGGCTTTATCTCAGAAAGCAGTTGTGTTTTTTCAATGTTTTAATTTATTATGCTTGTACACTGGATCTTTCCCCGTGGTAACGCCAAAAGATCAAAGAAGCGAAGCATGTCACCATCATAAACTGAACATCTTCACCCGCCTGACTTCGGTGACACTGCCGTGTGATGCCGGCTTAGAATGGCATTACCCCATTTCTTTCCCGCGGGAGTCGTAAGAGGCGACTCAGAGACTCAAGGGTGTGTATTGCAATTATAAGCGATGGGCTGACTACCTGTCACTGTGGCGATTCACAATTTTCCGTATGACCCTCAAATGTTAGTCAGACGTGGCGTAAATGTCCGTTATTCGCTCTGCCTACCCCGTAAGCGATTATAGGCGTGATATCTGTGTGTCACCCACATAGCTCCTCGCAGGGTCCCGACTGCCCAGCGCGAAGGGCCACTTCTGGGCATTGTTTGCCGCGTGCACCTCTCCTCGTAGAAGCGCCACGACGTCGTCCAAGTATCGAAGCATGTCACCATCATAAACTGTCTCCTCACCCACCTGGCATCACACCACATAGCTTCTCGCAGGGTCCCGCCTGCCCAGCGCGAAGGGCCACTTCTGGGCATTGTTTGCCGCGTGCACCTCTCCTCGCAGAAGCGCCACGACGTCATCCAAGTATCGAAGCATGTCACCATCATAAACTGTCTTTTCACCCACCTGGCATCACACTACATAGCTTCTCGCAGGGTCCCGCCTGCCCAGCGCGAAGGGCCACTTCTGGGCATTGCCGCGTGGACCTCTCCTCGAAGAAGCGCCACGACATCGTCCAAGTATCGAAGCATGTCACCATCATAAACTGTCTCTTCACCCACCTGGCATCACACCACATAGCTCCTCGCAGGGTCCCGCCTGCCCAGCGCGAAGGGCCACTTCTGGGCATTGCCGCGTGGACCTCTCCTCGCAGAAGCGCCACGACATCGTCCAAGTATCGAAGCATGTCACCATCATAAACTGTTTCTTCACCCACCTGGCATCACACCACATAGCTCCTCGCAGGGTCCCGCCTGCCCAGCGCGAAGGGCCACTTCTGGGCATTGCCGCGTGGACCTCTCCTCGCAGAAGCGCCACGACATCGTCCAAGTATCGAAGCATGTCACCATCATAAACTGTCTCTTCACCCACCTGGCATCACACCACGTAGTTCCTCGCAGGGTCCCGCCTGCCCAGCGCGAAGGGCCACTTCTGCGCATTGTTTGCCGCGTGGACCTCTCCTCGTAGAAGCGCGACGACGTCATCCAAATATCGAAGCATGTCACCATCATAAACTGTCTCTTCACCCACCTGGCATCACACCACGTAGCTCCTCGCAGGGTCCCGCCTGCCCAGCGCGAAGGGCCACTTCTGGGCATTGTTTGCCGCGTGCACCTCTCCTCGTAAAAGCGCAACAACGTCGTCCAAGTATCGAAGCGCGCGAGCGTCGGCCTCAAGCGCACGCGCCGCCGCCACGCACCGGCATGCGCGCGCGCATTGCACCTGAAAGAATAGACACGTTGGTTAGTTATGTTGTGAGGCAAGTTGCGAATTCATCTACCAACACCCTAGCAATTATTATAATTATGCCGTGTGATGCCGGTTTAGAATAACATCACCCCATTTCTTACCCATGGGTGTCGTAAGAGGCGACTAAGGGACTTGAGGGTGTGTATTACAATTTTAGGCGATGGGCTGACAACCTGTCACTATTTGTGATACACAGTTATCTGATTGACCCTCAAACTTTTGTCAGAAGTGGTGTTAATATCCGTTTTACGGCCATTAACGCTCTGCCTACCCCGTAAGGGATAAAGGCGTGATTTATGTATGTATGTATGTATGTATGTATTATAATTAATATTACAATACAATACAATACAATATGCTTTTATTGTACACCAAAAGAACAGAATAACATTGATAGCTTATAATTAAATACATTAGTGCACAGTTAGGCGGCCTTATTGCCATTAGGCAATCTCTTCCAGGCAACCTAGGAAAAGGATTTTTTTTTAGAAATTTTTATTTTTTTATTTTTTTAATGTTATGTGGCGGGTAACAGCTAGTAGAAAATAAAAATCAATGATTGCGAGACTGAATTCTACTGAGGTCAAGATCACACACTTGCTTCTACTATGCTTGGAAGTTTCGAATATTACAACAATGTTATTTGAATAGTTATCGGTGCGTGCTATTGGCTAATCGCTCGATTTGGGTTGAAGAAAAGAATGCGATTTTATGAGTTAACTAGATTTCCGCCCGGCGGTTTTGCCCGCTGCCACTCATTTTCCCGTGGTAATAGTTGTTTTCCCGGGGTAAAAAGAGGCTTATATGTTATTCAGGTTTAAACTCTACCTGTGTTCCAAATCTAATCAAAATCGGTCCCGTTTGAGCGTGAAGAGGTAACAAACATACATACATACAAACACACACACAAACTCATTCATAATATTAGTACGGGTTACCTACAAGCACAAAGAATGTTTATTGTTCCTTAGCCAGTTATGCTTTTCAGGAATTTCATGTTCATTTGGTTACGATTATTTTACACAAACAACATATCACGCCTTTATCTTTTGCGGAGTAGGCACAGCGTTAACGGTCGTATAAATAAGGTCGCTATTTGTTTGACAAACATTTGACAGCTGTCTCAGAGACACAACATGAAACCCTCGAGTCCCTTACGACACATGCGGTAAAGAAATGGGGTGATGCTTTGCTAAGCCGGCATCACACGGCTGAAAACGTTTAAAAATTGGATTAGCCTTGAAATATTGTTTGTGGCGGCGCGCATGCGCTCCACATTCAAGTCCTGAAACGCGGTATAGAAGTTATTCCGCCGATCGCTATATATACAACTTCCAAACATGTCCGGTTGGAACAGTCGTTACCCTGGTCACATTTCCGACCAAGCGGGTAGCTACCTTTTTCCTTACAATCGTATATTAGCCTACTGGCCTCATCATCACTCCTCCTAAACATTCAATTTTTAAAATAACTCACATCTAAAGTTAATTAACACATATTTCACTGAAAACAATATAACGTCTAACTCATTGTAGTGTAATAATTTAAACGTTTTTGTAATAATTCAGTTAAAATAACGGGAAATAACTTCGAACAGCATGTCATTGAGGAAAACGTGTTCCTTCCTGACGAGCTAACAACAGCAGTTTCCTCATCATAAAAATCTATTATTAATTATTTTTCCGACAATTCACTTCAAAATCGATCTTTGTTAAAATATTTTGAAGACTTCAAAAATTGCTATGGCGCTTTTAATTTATTCTCTCTAAAAATGACATTGAAAACTGTCATTTTATACTGACCCTGACTGAGTGATACTCGTATAAGTAATTGTATCAGGCGTTACTTTGCGGAAGTCCATCTTGATTGAATTAGATAGAAAGGTATTTAGCTTCTTCCGCACTTATGATGGCTAGTAATGCAGCTAGTTGAATGCACCACGCGTACGACCGCAAGTTAATGCAAATGCACAAGCGATGATCATGATACTCGTATTTTATAGTTATTGTAATGCCATCGAATGTCAACTATAATTATTATGCCACTGTAATGTTCTATACTTCAAACTGTTAGCAGAATACGAAATGACCAAAATTGACCCACTAACAGGCCATTGACACACAAGTGAAACGTACATACACATATCACGCCTATAATCCCTTGCGGGGTAGGCAGAGCATAAATGGCCTTATAAAACGGACATTTTCGCCACGTCTGACAAACATTTGAGGGGCATCCGGAAAATCATGTATCGCCATAGTGACAGGTTGTCAGCCCATCGCCTAAAACTGCAATACACACCCTCGAGTCCCTTAGTCGCCACTTACGACTCCCACGGGCAAGAAATGGGGTGATGCTATTCTAAGCCGGAATCACATGGCACCCCTCCCTCACATGAACTGATGCAAATCATGACATGGTTCGGTTAAATTATTTGACAAAGGTTCGGTTAAATTATATGGGGGTCAATACCCTTTTTCACGAGATTCAAACAAAGGCACCATAGTTATTATACTCAGGCTGAAATCTAGCTTATGCTTGATACTGAAAATTTAACACGAAATAAAGATACATTTTCTCAAAGAACATAAGTTGAATAAAAATTAGTACTTCCATATTTACCCGACTGCCTCAGAAGGAGGGTAATATTTTTCGAGGGTATGTATGTAGGTATGAATTTCCAAACGGCTAGATGGATTTTGACATATGAGATGTCGTTAGATTTGTCTCAGCAACGCGAGTGACACTCGCTATACAGGGTTATTTTTTATTCACCCCGGAAATTTTACAGGGCGATTCTACTCATGATTCCGAACAACTTTTATCATGGGGTCACTTCTGAAATCGCGAAAAAAATACCAGCTGTTCCATATATTTTGTTCGAGTAGGTATGAATTATTCTATGGAGCAGGTGACCCCATAATAAAAGTTGTTCAGAATCATGAGAAGAATCACCCAATACAATTCAAGGGCGGGGCACACCGGCTCCGTATCCAGCTCTCGTCCGTAGTCACGCACGAACTGATGACGTTGTAATGTATGGGACTGTATGAGATACGGCACACTGCTTGCGTGCAGCACGGAACGGATACGCAACGCAAGCGGTGTGCCGTATCTCATACAATCCTATACATTACAACGTCATCAGTTCGTGCGTGACTACGGACGAGAGCTGGATACGGAACGGATACGGAGCCGGTGTGCCCCGCCCTTAAACAAACACTACAAAAAACACTAATAAAATTTCCGGAGTGAATAAAAAATAACCCTGTATAACCATTTCATAAATTCCAAATGGTCGATTACAAACAAAAAATACAACTTTGAAATTTCTGTTGCACGAACCGCAGTAAGTTTTTGTTTCATTTAGCTTGTTTCAATTAGAATGTCTATCGGGAACTTTGAAAAGAGGGTCTAAAGATTTCTATCATTTTTCGACCTATGTCCCTTGGGGAAAGTTGTTCTTTCTCACCAGTCCTTTCCCAGTTTTCTATTTTACTCTTTAGTAAAACTAAAGTTTTTTTTTTTGCGGTTGTTTGGGCTCTGCCTACCCTGCAAGGGATTATAAACACTTCATGTTAACTTATTAGCAAACTATGTTGACCTAATTGTTCGTGCGAAAGAAGACAATTAGGTCCATAATTACAAAATGAGCTATTAATAAATTACACACCAGATCAATATTGTTATTATTGTCTCTAGCAAAGGATAATGAACCCTAATGTCCTGTGATAAGAATGGCAGTACTGATAACGGCTATTAAAGGATTGTTTACTATAAAAATGTTCTGAATAATTTATTTCTGTGTCTACAATCATAATAAAAGCAATAAGTCAAGAGATATAAGTAGAGAGTCTTGTTTCATTATTTATATCTGTACTTAATAAAGATAGATACTCTTTAACTCTTTGGCTAAGGGGCTGTTTGACTAAGGGACTCGGGGGTTACACGTGTATTAAAATTTTAGACGACAGGCTGACAACCTGTCACTACGGTCTTCTTCTTTTCAACTGAGACACAGATTCATCGAACGACCCGATGGACCCTGGTATCAGAGTGATACACGATTTTTCTAAAACGGCCCTTGAATATTTAACAGTCATGGCGGTAGCAACCGTACTTTACGGCTGTTAACGCTCTGCCCACTCCGCAGGGCACAAAGACGTGACGTATATATGTATGAGTAATACATTCATTTTAATTGTTTAGTCGCATTTCATTTTTATATAGTATTATTTACAACAATTATGTTGGTAAACTGTTTACGCAAGACACAGGAATTACTATTTTTTTTTTTTTTTTTTTTTATTAATGATGGGTTTGCTCTTGACTCTAGTCTAGGTCATAGGACAGAGACAGAGTCTAAGATGGAGCGAGCTCACCCAGAAGAAGCCTGTTCACTCTTACTTTGAAGAGATTAGGGTTGTATGCTTTTGGAAACACAGACGCAGGAAGTGAGTTCCACTCTTTAGCCACAGTATAATTAATAGTACTAGCGTACAGTATGGTCACTCCCTGCCTCCCCCTACAAGCGCCGCCCACCCGCGTTCGGAGGACGCTCAGACACCGGCTAGCAAAGGACGCGACGACGAAGGTCATTTCATACTGCCGCACATTGCATTCCCGATTCGCGAACGCAAAATGGCGGCAACCCTGACATGTTGTCTCACCCACACAAGCATGGTCCGCGTTCACCTACGCGAGCTTAGACTGTGTGCGTAGCAACGCGTTTGATTCATACATTTGAGCGCCAGTGTCCGAGGTGTGCTTTAGCAGTGCGCATTATAAATGATGACTGGAAGCGCTTAGTCCGAATTGGTGGAATGGCTACCAGGTACGGATGGTATCCGGCGGTGCGTCTGGATGTCCGATGGTAGAAGGGAGCTGGTGGAACAAGGTCGTGAAGCTCTTGAGCACACTCTCCGAAGTACAATCTATAAAATACCGACAAGCAGGCAACCTTGCGGCGATGTGCCAGGCTATGTAGCTTGGTGTCCACCAGTTTTGTGTCGCCTATGAGCCTCTTGGCCCTGCGTTCCACCGAGTCAAGAGCGGCAAGTTGGTATTTGGCTGAGCCATCCCAAAGGTGACTGCAATACTCCATGCAGGATCGGACTTGTGCTTTGTAAAGAGTTAAAAGCTGTCCAGGCGTAAAGTATCGCTTCACTCTATTCAGGACGCCCAGCTTTTTAGCCGCCGTCTGAGCCTTGTACTCGATGGTCGCGCCGAAGTTTAGATTTGATGTCAACTCCATGCCTAGAAGCTCAAGCCTGTCAGTGACTGGGACAGATGTACCCCGAAAAGTAGGTGTACAGTCGAAAGGACTCCTTTTTGCAGTGAAAAGACACGCCTGTGTTTTGGTGGCATTGAATGAGACCAGATTGTCGTCGCCCCATTGGGAGACAAGACTTAAGGTCAGATCTGTTCGCTCTACCATGGCCTTTCTTAACGAACGTATTTCATCCCCACTGGTCCCTGCACCTGTCAAGTATCTCTCTGAAACGGTACTATCATCTGCGTATCCAACAATACCATGCCGAATGAGGTCATTGATGTGCAGCAGGAAAAGAGTTGCAGAGAGAACAGACCCCTGAGGAACTCCGGCATCAATGGCCATTAGGTCAGAGGAGCAGCCGTCAACGATTACTCTGATGGACCGTTCACTAAGGAAGTCTGAAATCCAAGTACAAAAAACAGCTGGGATGCCATAAGCAGGAAGCTTGCTGAGCAGACTTGCATGCCAGACCCTGTCAAAGGCCTTCGAGATATCGAGTGAAACGGCAAGTGCTTCGCCGTTTTTCTCGATGGCTTCGCCCCAGCAGTGCGTGACATACACAAGAAGATCACCAGTAGACCGCCCCCGGCGAAAGCCATATTGACGGTCACTGAGAAGATCATTGTCTTCAAGGTAGGTCAGCAACTTACTGTTAAGTACCCTCTCCATGACCTTGCATAGGATGGAGGTAATGGCAATTGGACGGTAATGGGCAGGGTCGGCACGGTCGCCCTTTTTGGGAACTGGTTGCACATTAGCAAGCTTCCAGGCCCCCGGCACCATTCTTTCTTTAAGAGAGAGGCGGAACAAGCGTGTCAGCACAGGAGACAGTTCAGGCGCACATAGTCTTAATACTCTCGCTGGTATGCCATCAGGTCCGCTGGCCTTGTTCACGTCTAGACTGCACAATACTCTTCGAACCTCTTTAATGTGTACTGCGATCTCCGACATCGAAGAATCGCAACGAGGTACAGTAGGTGGTTGTTTGGAGCCAGCGTCCAGACGTGAGTTGCTTGCAAACAAGGAAGCAAACAAATTTGCTTTCTCACTTGCAGAGTGAGCCAGCGATCCATCAGGTTTCAGCATTGGAGGTAAGGTTGGACGACAGAAATTAGTTTCAACCGCTTTGGACAGGGACCAAAACTTTTTACTACCCGGAGGGTGTGATGCTAGTTTGGCCCCTATTCGTCCGACATGGTCAAAACGTGCCTTACGTAAAACCCGTTTGCAGGACTTAGTGGCAGAGTTGAAGGTTCTTTTCTTCGCGCGAACCCTACGTGCTCTTAATTTGCAGTCGCGAGCCTAGGCTATTTTTAGTTTAGGAAATAGTTAAGCCTCATAAAGGTTCCGGGTTCGATTCTCGGTGGGACACTCACAAAGTTGATATTTATCACGTTGTGAATTTGTTCCCGGTTCAACTGAATGTCCGAAAAGAAATGGTTCCGTGCTTCGGAGGGCACGTTAAACCGTCGGTCCCGGGTGCTGTCTATGATTACTTAGACGGTGGTCGTAACACAACCATGTCAGAGGCCTACTAGTGGTAGTAGGCAGTTGAAAACTCTGACACCAGGGTTCATCGGGTCGTTGGACGACTCGGTGTCCCACACGAAAAGAGAGAGAGATTGTTTTTGTATAGTTTTACCATTAATAATTATGTTTATTAAATAAAAGAATTTGTTTGTTGTTGTATAAATAAAGTCTAGTTCCGTTATTATATCTGTACTGTATAAAGATATACGTACTTTTACTTTTTAGTATGATTTGAGACACTGTTAAACTCGGGCACAGTATAATTAATAGTACTACTCGGGAGTTAGATGTATATTGCAATTCTATGAATGACCCTCAAATGTTTGTCAGACGTAGCGTAAATGTCCGTGATCGGCCGTTTACGCTCTACCTACCCCGCAAGAGATATAGGCTTGATATGTTTATGTATGTACGTAAGTTATTTTTTTGCAATAATACGGCATATCCTTGATGAATATATAACTTGTCTGATTAAAAAGAAAAACTGTATCAAATCCATGCATGAATCGTTGTCATGTCAAATCATAAAAAATTGACAGAGGAATTAAGAATAAATTAAAATAGACGGTTAAAAACTGAGAATTAATCGGGTCACTCGTGAAATCGTAGTCAAACAAAAAAAGAAGTAGAAGTAGAATATGAAGTAGATTATACTGAAATTCCCAAAATTAAACAACAAAAAAGATAGATATATCAATAGTTTCAGCATGTTCTGGTAAATGCAATAAAAACTTTCTACAATGTGCAGTGTGTTGCAGCTAGAATCCGATAACTGACACGAAACATGCGTCATATACAAGAAACGCACAATATTAAAATAGAAACCGTAGTCATACGTTATGCATCACTTATGCTGGTATTTCATTTATGTGTGCACTGAATTCCACACTGTCTTACTCAATACGAAGAAAAGATGGTTCCGTGCTTTGGAAGGCACGTAACGGTTTCGGTTGCTGTCTATGATCACTTAAATCATTTCCAAAACCATATCAAAGGCCTACTAGTGGTAGTAGATGGTTTAAAAACTCTGACAACAGGGTTCATCGGGTCGTTTGTTGATGCAGTGTTCCACATGACAAAAGAAGGATATTATAATTTTTTTAAGAGAAATTGGGGATGGTTTACTGGTATGTTAATGAGAATGGTGCAGAGAGATTAATTAGAGCCAACGCACACAACACAGTTTTCACAATCCGGTTTCCAAATTAGGCACAATTGGATCACACCAAATTGCACTTGCACAATGATTCTCAAAATAAGGGCGGACCACATTTACAAAACGGTTTAAAATTTAAATCACTGGTGGTATCCATCTACTGGTCTGCCCAGCGTGCCCTGACACCTGCACGTTGGAGGACCTGTGGAATGCTTCCGACGAGGCCATCCGCGTTGCCACTTACTGGTCCAAGCTCATATAATTCACCACCAGACTACATAATATTTGCCATCGACACCCTAGAAGACTGGTGGTATGCGTTGTTTCTAAGGTAAAAGGTGCGGGGGTGGGACGCTAGCAGGTACCAACGCTAGTTGCGTCGCGCCACGCGGCGGGCCAGCACCTGGATGTCTTCGTGGATGGTGGCGAGCTCATCGTGCAGCTCCCGCGACTCCGCCAGCAGCGCGTCCAGCCGCCGCGCCGCGCCCGACAGCCCCGTCTCGTCATCCCCCTCGTCCTCTTCCACTGACAACGCCAGCTTCGCCAGGCGCTCCCGCTCGAACGCATCCGTCACCCCGCCGCCACGTATCCGGAACTCCCGCAACAATTCCCTTCGTATACTAATACTACTCCCGGAACGCTCGTTCTCTTCAGCTTCTCTTAATTCGTCTGCTAAAGACCGTTCTGCTCCATTTCTTGGCGCATCATTCTGTGTTTCTTGAGTACCGTTCTCTAAATTACTTTGAGGTTCAGTTCGGTTTGGCTCTGGACTAGTATTTCTGTGGGAATGAGGTTCAGGAGTGTTGGCGTTCGAGTACCCCTGCGGGCTCGGGGAGAGCAGCGCGCGCTGCAGGAAGCGGCGCGTGTCGTCGTCGAGGGGGCGCGCGAGGCCGCGGCGCGGCGCCGGCCGCACGATGGCCTCCAGCGCGTCCCGCCCCGGGTCCTCCGGCCGCAGCAGCTCGAGGATCCTCGCCCGCGGCGGCGACAGCGTCCCCCACACTTCAAACTTCGGCACGAGCTTCCCCTTCGTCGGCGAAGTGTGAATGTCCCCGGTCGGCGTGTACGCGCGGAAGTTTTCACTGAGGAGCCGGTAGTTGCGCAACTTGACGTTTCCCTCGGGCGGTAGGGAGGCGAGGCAGTCGTCGGGGCTCGGCTCTACGATCTCGATGCAGTTCGCGACGCGCGCCATTGGCGGCGGTTGGTCGGCGAGTGGCAGCGCGTCCATGGTCGCGCTCGGCCGCACGCCGCGCGCGCACTGACTGAGGAAAGCGGCGCACGCGACCGGACGATACTGATTAATTGTCAAATCGCTTCGTTACATAAAGGGAATGCGATACGAGCGTGGTGATGCCGCTAAGTGCGGGGGTCGCGCGCTACTGTCGGCTCGGCCGCTACCGAGGCGCCGCATGCTAATCCAATTGTGTGGCTTAGAGCAAATCAGTTGCAGCTCGCCTCGGGCGCGTTCCATTTTACAAAAGGCTTTTTGTTGTTGGAACTGGGTTGTATGTAGCAGTAATGCGGCGGTATTCCGCGCGTTTCCCCGGACGAGCGCCGAGCGCGTTGTTTCACTTTTATTGAGTTATGTTCACACAAATGTGTTTTATCGAGCATTGTTGGGACGTACTTCGCCGTACGTCAGTTTGCTAAAACGGTCTCGTTGTTCAATCTAGTTCGTAGTTATTCTCTATTGAATTTAAAATTGGATTTCTGTAAATGTGGCTATTGTTGCGCTACAAAGCTGGGCTGGAATGTGATTTAAATGACGTATTTAAAGACAACTCAATTACTTTTGTTGTATTGGGGTCTTTCAGAGGCTGAAACGTTTTGAAACGATTAATTATTTAGGTAAATAGAGCTGGTCCGGTTAGTAATAATAACGTATTGCGTTGACGCGCTCTGATTGGTCCGTTCTCACGAGCATCTTTCGAAGTTTTCTTGCTCATTTGAAATGCGAATCACTTCCGATGAATCTAGAACAATGATACGCGCATTCTCCAGTGCATTTGTAATCAATGGAACAAGGGGGTGATTATTTGTGTATAATCTTACTCGTTTAGTAATTCTGAACTAATTTTGTAAAACACTTTAGCGTGTTGGATATACAATTCAGCTAGTTCTCAAAAATCGGTTCGTAATGTTCTTATTACAAATTCGAAAAAAGTTAAATACATAGTGGAAAAATCTTATTATGTTGCAGCGAATGTTGTAAATCGTTTATTTTTGCTTCAAGGGCTAATGTTGAATCCCGAGATAGCAAAAGATACTAAAATTGAATCAAGAGCGTAACGAGTGATTCAAAAGTAGTATCCTGAAGTCAGTGAGGTATTCAAAAGCACGAGTTGCGAATGAATGTGCACTCATGTGGTACACACTACTCTTCACCTCTACTAGTGAGAAATTCTGCCAGTCTCTCTCACTCTCTCTTCAAATTTAAGAGTCAAACTCTTGCCGGTGGAGTAACTTCCAATCTTCTCTCCTCTCCGCCAGTGTCAAGTATGGTAAATTAGCTGTACAGGCAAAATAAAAATTCCGGTCAATTATTTTTTTGCAGGTGTATATAGAAATACCATATAGATCTTAATATTCAGAAGTGACAAATATTGTATAGAACAAAACGCTTACATAACGACTCGATGAACCCAGGTGTAAGAGTTTAGAGGCGAGAGAGGCGTCTAACATTTTTGTGTATCAACTGCTCCATCTAAGTAATCATAGACAGCAACCGGGACCGACTTCTCAATGTGTCCTCCGAAGCACAGAACCATCTTGCTTGCAGACAATGTCCGGTTGCGTCTCACAAACGACTTGACAGACGCATCTGTTACGCACCGTTGCCTCATTTTATGGGAATAAGATCGAAATTTGCAATTTCTTTTCATCTGACAGACGCATACGATACGGTCCGTTTAAAATACGCAACGAAAAACGACAAGTGGAAGAAACGACAATGTCGTTCGTCATCCTGTCCAGTCCTGAGTTTTCGCTATTGAACAGAACTAGTAAAATTTCACCTTATATACCAATTATACATACATACATACCTACACATATCACGCCTATAATCCCTCGCGGGGTTGGCAGAGCGTAAACGGCCGCAATAAAACGGAAATTCACGACACTTCTGACAAATATTTGAAGGTCATTCCGAAAATTGTATATCGCCATAGTGACAGGTTGTCAGCCCATTGCCTAAAATTGCAATATACAAATGTTAACCTCGAGTCCGTTTGTCACCTCTTACGACTCCTACTGGAAAGAAACGGGGTGATGCTATTCTAAGCCGGCATCACACGGCACCAATTATGCCTTGTATTATGCAACCGAGTGCAATATACAATAGTTATACCAATCGCTGCAGCAGATTGCACGGCTCGCGGTAGACCACCATTATTAATGACATAATGACATTCTACCGCAAATATGTTTGTAGGTAATTAATGGGAAACTAATACGAATATTCAAACTGTTCCAGTGGAGATGACTACGCCATTTAAAAATAAAAATTTTGGGTACCTGCGGACCGGGTACGAACAGACATGAACTACTAGGGTAAAGTATTTAATTAAAAAAACAAACCTACATACACACACAAACTCTCAGATTTATAATATTAAGGATAGGTAGTTATTAGTTTATTTAGCCTTTTTTACCGTAAAGAACTTTATGATTATTCAATTGTAAATAAAATTTACTACATAAAATTTCATTTTTATTGAAATAAATGACGATCGTTATTTTAGTTTATTAAATTATGGAGACGATTTTGCTCTTACATATATTAGCCTATTGCAGTCCACTGCTGGCTGGACGTAGGCCTCCCCCAGGTTGCGTTATAAGGCACAATCTCCTGTCTTCGCCATCAGTCCATCTGCCACTCAAACCCGCTTGCTCCACCGTCCATCGGTTCTACGACAAATGTGACCAGCGTACTACCACTTCAGCTTGCTACACTTCCAGAATATGTCCGTTACTTTGGTATAATTGAGGATAGTCTCAATCCGGACTTTATCTATTAGCAAGATCCTGGCATAGAAATTTCCATAGCCCTTTGAGTGACATGTAGCCGGTGGGCCAGTTTTTCTGTCAGGATCAACATTTCGGCTCCATAGGTCATGACTGGCAGGACGCACTGATCGAACACCTTGGTCTTGAGGCATTGCGGCAAGGTTGATACCAGAATATGACGCAACTTCCCGAGATTGACAGGAAAATATATTTTCAAAAGGCAAAATCTTTGTAGAGGTATATTGAGTTCATGCTTAGCATATTCAATAATGGATTATATGCGCCTATTCTGTTATGTTTTTTGGATAGTAAATATTTTGTGTTTTAATTTTTTTCCGTAAAGCTGCCTAGCGCAGACCATTTTGTGAAAGTAATTTATATTGAATTCATATCATGCATAGGGCTGTACACGTAACGCATAAACAAACAAGACAATCACAGAAACGTATCTAATGACGTACAACGATTAAACTACATCAGGGCAGTTATCACCGCTATCAGCGATAACACGAAACAAAACCTGATACTGGCTGATACGCCGAAAGAGACCGAAATTTCGACGGTTTTTTATCATCAGCGGTGGTCTGGGGTACCTAGCCATTGCCTCCCCTCCGGCTATGTGGTATTCGAGACCTCTGCTGATCCTGGACCCACCCCCTTTTTATCTTCAACCGCTTTTTTGCTGTTAATCTTGATTGATTTGGGCAATTAGTTGATCGATAGACGATCGGAAGTCAATGAATGCAACGATTACTCATACATTTTTTCACGTTTTTTTAACGTTCTTTAGTTACTTATGCTTAATGTAAATTGAACACTTGCTTTTGGTGTTTTCCGCCGTACATATAACACCCTATGTTGTTGCGGTGACGTGTGCCATGATATACGGTTTTCTATGAGATTTTCAATACGATACATACTCCTTTTGCCAAAAAAACTGGATGCGGTAAAACACTGGAAAATCGTACGGTGTGTGTAAGAACAGCGTATTTATTTGCTCATATGCAGAGTATAATTAATTTGAGTTCATGATGCATTTTAACCGGAAGTATATTCTAAGTTGTAGTACGTTATAATTAGGTGAAGGATACCGGTAGAGTCGTTATTAGTGTGTGTGATACATACGCACAACAAATAGTAAAATAATTAGGTATCTAAGTATACAGGTTGTAAGGGACAGCCCTCCGAATACTGAAATGGAAATGAAATGAAATGCAGGCCATGAAACTGAACAACTTTTCCTTAGGAATATATGCTAGGAAACAACAAAAATGTTTGACCTCCCATTCAAAATCAAGATCAGTTGACTGCATTTACTATAGGAAGTCCAAAAATTTTTGACGTACTTATCCTGTTTTTTATGGGAAGTTGTTCAGTTACATGGTCTGAATGCACTCTGTCATTATTCGTTTTCCCGAGGGAAAAAAATCTTTTCGTGGCATTACTTATGTAGAAGAACCTTTTTCTTGAACGATCTACTAAAGAAAACCGCATTTAAATCCGTTACGTACTTATTAATGTCTATGCAAACATAGGGACACGGGAAGCGTCATTTTATACTATTTAGTGATAGTGATTAGATAAGTAAGTACTTGCTATAGTATAAAAGATGTTAGAGACAGCCCTTCGCATGCTGAGAGGGTACATGCATGCAGAATATGAAACGGAACAACTTTTCTTACAAACATTATGTTAGTAAACAAAAAAAGAAATTCGACCGAAACCAAATCTGAAGACTTCCCTTCCCTTTGGGAAGTAAAATATCACGTTGTCAAAAAATACGTTTCTTTTCTTATTAGGTCCTTACATATGAAATTGGCGTTTTGTATGGGAGGAACAAAAAGTCGATTTTTTTTAATATAGTATATTTATTTAATCAAAGTATGAGCCATTGTAATCTATGCACTTTTGCCATCTCATAGGTAGTTCATTGATCCCTTTACTAAAAAAACTATTCGGACGGGAATCAATAAAATCTTTGAAGGCGATTTGGACTGCCCCATCTGAGTTGACTTTTTTCCCTTGCAAGAAATTATCCAAATTTCGAAAAAAATGGTAATCTGTTGGAGCAAGGTCCGGGGAGTACGGTGGATGCCTTAGACATTCCAATTGAAGCTCTTCTAATTTGCTAGCCGTCTGTTGTGCAGTGTGTGGTCTAGCGTTGTCGTGAAGCAACAGTGGCGTAGAGCGATTGACCAACCTCGGTTGTTTAGCAGCTAGCTTTTCCATCATGGTTTGCAATTGCTGACAGTAGACATCTGCCGTAATCGTCTGGCCAGATTTGAGAAAACTGTAATGAACGACACCGGCGCTAGTCCACCAAACGCTTACAAGTAACTTTTTATTGGTCAATTTTCGCTTGGAGCAGGCTTTAGCTGGCTTGCCAGGGTCCAGCCATTGCGATGAGCGCTTCCGATTATCGTAGAGAATCCACTTTTCATCACAGGTAATTCGATTTAAAATCTCTTCGTTATTGTGCCGGTAAAGTAATGTAACGCAGCAGATGACGCGCGTTTGCCGGTTTGCTTCACTCAATTCGTGAGGAACCCACCTTTCAAGTTTTTTAATCTTTCCAATTTGCTTCAAGTGGATTAAAACAGTTTTATCACTAACACCGAAGCCTGCAGCTAATTCGGACGTGGTTTGCGATGGATCTGCTTCCACAATAGCCTTCAATTCTTCATTATCAACTTGGGTCTCCGGCAGTCCACGGGGCTTGTTTTGCAGGTCGAAATTTCCAGAACGAAAACGTTGGAACCAAAAACGCACTGTGTTTTCTTTTGCGACACAACCGCCATACACATCATTAACCCTTCGGGCCGTTTCCGCAGCACTGGTGCCACGGTGGAACTCGTACTCGTAAATAACGCGATATTTCAAATTTTCCATTTTGTAAATTGAGCGATGCAAACAGAAAAAAGATAAGTAAAAAAACAAATGAATGACGGTTTACGAAACACAACTACATGTGGAAATAGCTGTATAAATTTGAATTTCGAATTCCTAACCAAATAGGAGAAATTTGTGATCAAAGTGGCCAGTACGACAAAACGACAATTTCATATGTAAGGACCTAATATATTCCTCAGGAAAAGTTCTTCGGTTTCATGGTCTGAATGCACCGTCAAAAATAAAAAAAACGAAATCGTTAGTAGTTTTGAGTCCAATTTCTGATATTATAATAGTAGTTTATGCAACTGTCGTATAATGGGGGTCATTAGAATGCGAGTGTCTGTTTATCACACGAGGCGCAGCCGAGTGTGATAATAGTTTGACACGAGCATTCTAATGCCTAATTATAGCAGTTGCATACACTATTTTATCTACGCTTTATCTAAAAAATTTACTCAGTTGAACACTTTTCCAAACGTTCGCACCGGCGATTGCAAGGCCCGATACATGGTCAAATTCAATACGAGAACGTAATATGGCTTAATATGAATTTTTGCAGATTCTTTACTAACAGTTGTTTAGATGTCGAGTCTCAACAGCAAATAACTAAACAACTGAACAACACTGAACAACAACTGAACAACACTGAACAACATCGGAATAACATCTAAACAACTACTAATCAACATCTGAACAACAACTGAACAACATCTGAACAACATCTCAACAACAACAGAACAAAAACCTAATAAAACAACTGAACAACATCCGAAAAATTACCGTACAACAACAACTGTCAGGTGCAGCGGAAGATGGCGATTTGAGTATTGGAAAAAAAAACTTCGTTTCATTTCTCAACTTTATCGTATTAAGAGTTTTCTCATTAAGTCATTACGCTTCTGTAATTTATAGTAAACCCTAGTTTTTATAGGCAGAATGCATAAAGTAGGTCATTATGCATCTGTCTTCGAATTCATAATTCGAACATTATGAGACGAGTGTAGATAATAGTAGTTTATGCAACTGTCATATAATGGGGGTCATTAGAATGCGAGTGTCTGTTTATCACACGAG
Source organism: Tuta absoluta (assembly GCA_027580185.1). NCBI lineage: Eukaryota > Metazoa > Arthropoda > Insecta > Lepidoptera > Gelechiidae > Tuta > Tuta absoluta. The sequence continues at coordinate 1,180,918 of JAQAHW010000020.1, forward strand.
GCGTAGCCGAGTGTGATAATAGATTGACACGAGCATTCTAATGCCTAATTATAAGCAGTTGCATACACTATTTTATATACGCTTTATCTAAAAAATTTACTCAGTTGAACACTTTTCCAAACTTCCGCACCGGCGATTGCAAGGCCCGATACATGGTCAAATTCAATACGAGAACGTAATATGGCTTGATATGAATTTTTGCAGATTCTTTACTAACAGTTGTTTAGATGTCGAGTCTCAACAGCAAATAACTAAACAACTGAACAACACTGAACAACATCGGAATAAAATCTGAACAACAACTTATCAACATCTGAACAACAACTGAACAACATCTCAACAACAACAGAACAAAAACCTATTAAAACAACTGAACAACATCCGAAAAATTACCGTACAACAACAACTGTCAGGTGCGGCGGAAGATAGCGATTTGAGTATTGGAAAAATAAACTTCGTTTCATTTCTCAACTTTATCGTATTAAGAGTTTTCTCATTAAGTCATTACGCTTCTGTTATTTATAGTAAACCCTAGTTTTTATAGGCAGAATGCATAAAGTAGGTCATTATGCATCTGTTTTCGAATTCATAATTCGAACATTATGTGACGAGTGTAGATAAAGAAAATATTACATGCATGATACTTATGTTATGACTAAATTCAACGGAAATAATGTTAGCTTTATGCCATCCAGTCATTAATAGGCCACTTGAAAATAAGTACTTGTACCAATGACACAGATGGAACATTGAAGTAGGTTTTAGCTAAATAAGGACGAATATTAGAATATCGAACCCACGACTCTCGGCGTAGCAAAGGTACAAACTAGTCAATTTTATTTAAGTTTTTGATATTTCGCAAGATACAAACGACCAAGGGCCGTATTCTGCTATTTGAAAAGCGTCTCAGCTGTGTTTTAATTCAAGATGGAGATGGTTTTGGCTGTTTTATATTCCGCTAACAGTTTTTATTTTAGAAAATCAAAGTGGCAATAGAATGACAGTTAAGTGTCGATGCCATTACAATGGAAAAAAGTTAGGGAATCGGGGCCCAGGGCCAGAAGTCTGCTGAATGGAAACCGTTTCAATTGTGTGTCAATGGCCTGTCAGTGGGACAGTTATGGTCATTTCGTATTCTGCTAACAATTTGAAGCATAGAAAATCACATTGGCATTATAATGACAATTGACATTCGATGGCATTACAATAACAAAAATATAAATATGTATACTGAGTCAACAGCTGTTGGTTTTCCAAAAAAAATATACTATAATAAAAAGAATAATAAGAGAATCGGGGTCCGACTGCTCATTACCACCTGATATCCAACCTTAAAACCCAAATTTCAGTCGCTTCCATCAGATCAACCAGCTAATCCCACCCCGTTCTATAGTTAAAACCTGTCAAAAAGATACCTTGCTTCTGGAGAGCTCTTTACGCTTCGAGTGTCTCTTCATACAAGTGGTGTTGGAGAGCGCGGGGGTGAGGCACGAGTGGGCAGGTCGCGGGGGCGGGGGGCTTCAGCAAGGGTACGCTGCTGGCGTCAACTTGAGAAGTCGGCGCCGGTCGAGTAGACCTAATGATCGCAGGTTCGAGACCAGATTCCGACTTTAGGGTGGGGCAGCTCTCTTATCTGCGATACCTCTTTTTGTTGTGAGTCGAAGGTTTTTTGTTCAAGTTTGGCGGAGTTTTGTTTGTTTGAGTGATGTGAAATGAAATGAACTACTTTATCAAATGTAGGATAGTACTATCACTTATTGACGTCATGATCCGTTATTGTAAAAAAAAGAAATTTGTATAATATCTTCTTTTTATAACAATTTTGTTATGTCCTGATAGAAAACCGGCTTGGGCGCGATACATATTTTTTTCATAATGGGGTAAGTTTTTCAGTTTTATGAGCAACTTGACACCTCTTTTCGGCTTGTTAATACCCTTTTTGTTATTCCTTGTACAACATGTGATGCTTATTTTGAATACCAATTTTTATTTCTGTGGTCGTCAATAAAACTACTAAAATTATATATGAGTTTTTTGCACTGTGGCCGCAAATACCCAGTTTAACAGTTTAGTGATCTAAATGTGCAATTGTGCACACACACATATCACGCCTTTATCTCTTGCGGGGTAGGCAGAGCGTCAACAACCGTAAAGATATAGTCGATATCGCCACTTTTAACAAATATTTGAGTGCCGTTTCAGAAGAATCGCGTACCATTATAGTGTCAGTTTGTCGCCCTGTTGTCTGAAATGTGATACATATGAAACCCTTGAGTCCCTTAGTCGCCTCTTACGACACCTGCGGGAAGGAAATGGGGTGATGCTATTCTCAGCTACGGCACGGAGAAGTAATGAGATTCGTTTTTGTTAAATAGATAGATCTCGATGAGTGAGTAAGCTCTCTTGCATTTTTCGTTTCACAGATTTATCTACAAATGACCATCCAAAACGGTTAGTAATAAACTTGGCTAGACCGACTAGCTTGCTTGACGTCCTATTTTCATCCCGCTATAGCCTAAGAGCATAGGTCATTGTACCCGATCTGCACGTTTTACAGACTGAATATGTTAGCCCAGTATGACTAGCTTTACATGTTTCAAAAAAATTTAATGTCTTCTATTTTTGGCGCCCAGTTTCTGAATTATTGGCCGAACCTAATTTATAATTTTGTGTCATTTGAGTATATATAAGCTTACATACTTTTGTTTGCAGTGGACAAACACAACTAAAATCTGTGTTAATATACTGTGTAAACTGCCACATAGACAATACTGCTATATTTATAATATTAATTGGACTATAGAGACTTTAAAAATTTATTCAATTAATGAGCTGCCATATATTTAATTGAAAATTTACGTGAGCGTAAAAATGGCAGAAAACGTAATATGTATTTTAAAGACACGCAATTGTACAAAACATAATAATAAGCGCCTTTAGAATTTTTTTAAGGTATGCCCACAAAAAATAATGCCAGCCGTACCGGACTATACTATTCTTTTCCTGTAGAAGGTATAGTAGGTACACGAGAGACTAAAAAACATAAACGATAATTTCAAAAAGGATTCTCTAATGAGTTGTTTTTTCTACAGTGACTGACAGTTATATTATTGACCACCTGTTGGTTGTCATCTTCTTTTAACGGTAATTTTTCAAAGAAACGAATCTGGAAGACTGGAAGATTACGTTCTGTCACACCATTTAATTAATCAGTCAGTTTCCATTTGACGTTGTACGTCAAAGTGGCGTACAACGTCAATTCTCTTGAAAAAATCCCGTTTTTCAGTTCTGTATAAATGTTAGCAAAATTTTTGTATAAGGTCTACAACCACGGTCTACAACCGATCAATTGTCAGTTTCGATCTTTTTCTCTTTTTAAAGTTGTAACGCGTATTCCCCAACTTAGACATTGGCAGTATTGTCCTATGCTGACAGAAGCCATTTATAAAAAAGATTAAATTGATGTACACCGTGTCACAGAATAATAACTAGTAACTAGCGTTACAGAAGCTTTACTTCGCAATGGTTTTCAAAGAAATATGTACTCAATCAGATAGACAATATGATTTAATTTAGCTCGCGTTCCAGTCAATCACGTGTTCATTTGCATACCTGCCAAATATTTTTTTGAGGGAATATGAGCCGCGGTCTAGGGTTGCTTACTTCGAGAAAGTACTTACGCCATCTAGCGCACAACACGAGCGTTTCTACTTTTGGCGGGCACGCAGCAGGCAGCGACGAGTACGTTCATGTAGTCTAAGACCTAGCAGCATAATTGTATATGCTATACGATTATTGCCGAAGATTTAATTCAATAAGTAATAAACCTGCAATAGTCCTTGCATCAGGCGGGTGCTGGCTCTGGGTGTACGAGTACTTCTATAGTGCAGACAGAGCAAGTATCCGCTTGATGTACACATCACAACACATTATTTGGTATAAAAAAGGCCTCTGTGCTGTTGGCTTTGGCCCCACACATGCCTCAAAGGACCGGGTCCCTGTGGGCCCGAGATCCGAAAAGAATACCAACATAATAATAATAAAATGTATACTAATAATAATAATATTATAATGTATACTAATTTTTTTCCCGTGGGTGTCGTAAAAGGCGACGACGAACAATTTTAGGCGATGGGCTGACAACCTGTCAAACTATATATATGGCGATTCACAATTTTCTGAATGACCCTAAAATGTTTGTCAGACGTGGCGTAAATGTCCGTTTTTAGCGGTCGTTTACGCTCTGTCTACCCCGCAAGGGATTATAGGCGTGATATATGTATGTATGTATGTTTTCGTCTGTCCATCTTGCAAAAAATTGTCGAGAAAGTTGAACAAATAGCGCACGCGTGTGACTTCTTTCGCTTGCGGCAGCCCGCTAGATTAGCCCTTTCGCAGTGGCCGGCGCCTGGAGGTATGTTTTCAATACCTACACGCGGAGTGACACAGGCCTGACCGTGTGATGCCGGCTTAGAACACCGTGTGATGCCGGCTTAGAATAGCATAACCCCATTTCTTGTCCGTGGGAGTCGTAAGAGGCGACTAAGGGACTTGAGGGTGTGTATTGCCATTTTAGGCGATGGGCTGACAATCTGTCACTATGACGATACACAATTTTCCGAATGACCCTCAAATATTATGTCAGACGTGGCGTAAATGTCCGTTTTTGCGGCTCTCTCTGCTTACCCCGCAAGGGATAATAGGCGTGATATGTATATGTATTAAATTGAAAATTCAAACTGTAGGTACAACAATTTTCTTTAGAATGTTACTTTTAAAAAGACGAAAAGTTTTCCATGAACTTTGAATAGTACACAGAGTAACGATACAGAACAGAGTGTGCTAATGAATGCATGTAAAGTTGCGATGTCGCGAGTTGCGGAGTGTTGCTGTATGCCTCGGTTGAAGTTGTAGGGCATTGATTGAGACCCGCCAAATTAGTGCAGTTCATTCAGCGAGTGACTCACTAGCGGCGTGAGTACGCGGTACGCGATACTACCCCGGTGTTGCCAGGCGTAAACATATTTTTTCCTGGAAATTAGGTATAGACTTATCATTACGAAGGAAGGTTATCATTGTTATTGTTTTGGTTAGTATAATTAATGTGCAATTATTGTGTAACTTATCTGTTTATTTTAGTTGCCAGGTCACGTCGTCTCTTACGACTTTTGATAATACAAGCGACAGCAATGTGACTTCTGAGTTTAAGATATCGAATGTGGGTGAATGAAGATCGAAAACATTCCTTTAAATGGCTATTCAACGAAGCCTATTCAAAAATAGAACACAAATTGGGCATAGAAATAGTTTTTATTTCAATTTGGAAGTCTGTAAATGGTGTTCCAGTTAGTTGTGAAAGGCAGCAACCCCTCGGCGTGGTCTTGGGCGGGCGCACGCGCGGTGCGACGGCGGCGCGGTCGATAGGCGCGCGGCAGGCGGCGGCCGGCGGCGGCAGTCCGCGGCGCGCCGGGCCCCAGCCAGCCCGCCGCGCCATGAAGGCGCGAGCGCTACTCACGCTGTTCGCGATATTCGCCACCGCGCACCGCAGCCATGCCGAAAAAAGCAAGTTTTGTAAGTGTTTAAACTTCTTTTCTCCTGTGTACTCTCTGTTTTTGGTTTTCCTCTGTGACAAAACTTAAAATTTTTTGGTTAAGAAGTTCGTAGCCGGCGCGCGTCTTCAATGGCGGTTTTAACGCTTCTGTGACCTGAAACTCTACTTCTTTTCCATTTTCTGTGTCTAATCTTCATTTATCACAGAAGATTCTTAAAATAATGATGTAGTTTTATTTATACTTTGACAAAACGACGACCGCGTTTAAAACGTCGATAAAATTCGTCTTTAATGTGTTGTTTAGGGTGGCTATGTGTGCGTCGAAGGGAAAATCAAGGAAACCGCCGATCGTTAGCGTATCGTAATTTCTCTTATACCTATAATTTCGTTTGCGTGTGTGTAATCTGTGTTTTTCAGAACTAGTCCGTGCAGGTTATGTTGAATTCTCTCTTGTTACTGTCGAAATAGGTAAGAGAGACAATAGTAGGAATAGAATAGGGGTGGGTAAAACCGTATTCAATTCATTTCGGCCTAGTTTGGGCCCGTTCGTGTGTCGAAGGGACCTGCGTCTCAATTGCGGCAATCTATACTAAGCACATGCAATAAACCTGTTATGAGCCTTCGTCTGGAGTTTGAGGATATATTTATGGAGTCCGTATATTTGTGGACTCGTCGAAGTACGGTATTATGGCGTAAGGGATGGGAATAAGAAACATTTTATAATACAGTAAAGGATCTCAAATTCAATAACACGAATGTTTTTTACAAAATGTGAAAATCAGTTGCATTTTCTATTTTCCGCATCCTCACGCGGACATAGGCGTATCGAACTCACAAAATTTGTGCTAATGTACGTTAATTTATGTGCATTTTATTGATATTATTCAAATTTTGATTGCAAAATAATGAATCAGGCAGGTTTTTTGTAAAAGTGTTTGAAACAATTTAATTTGGGGTCATAATTACTTTTCAAAGCAAACAAAAATAATTGTTTTTCTGTTCTAGTTCTTCCCGCTCGCAAGTTCCAACTCTGTGTTTTTAATTACTCTGCGCATTTAGTCTGGAACGTAATACTTTTCCGACTAATATCTAGGTACTTCTCTGTAGACTTTCAAGCAATGAATCTACATATAAAGGCCGCCGCAAAGCAAACGCAGTTTTTTCTAGCTACAGCTCAAGCACTTTTGACTAAAAGTTGGAAAAGGAACTCTATCGTAATTGAAATACAGGTTACATTGGCTAAAATGACAAACGGCTCTCACGGTGATCCGGCAGTCACCGGCGGCGTTTGCCATTCTACAGTATGACCATCCCAATAAGCCATTTTTGACAGCTATCAGATTTCTGCTCATGCTATAGCAAAGGGTCAATTTTTCTTTGATGATATCTCGTTTAGTATGGAACTGACAGCTGTCAAATATGGCTTATTGGGATGGCACCTTTATTTCAATTACGTTAGGTAATTTTTTAATACACAGTTATCTGATTGACCCTAATACTTTTATCAGTAGTGGGTGTTATTATCCGTTTTACGGCCGTTAACGCTTTGCCTACCCCGTAAGGGATAGGCGTGATTTATATATGTATGTTTTTTTTTTTCTATGAATAGTGCTTTAACTGTCGCTCGCAAAACGTACGTTTGGTATGCGGCAGCCCTTATTCGTAGCTACTCATGTAGTACACACATGCGAATTACGAGTACAAAGGTACACACACTTACGCGATTCTAGGTTAAGCTTTTAACCTCAAACTAATAGGCTAAAGCGAATTAGGTGAAAAGTAAGGTGATCGATAACCTGTCCATTTTAATTTAATGGTTTTTAGGTTAAACAAGTCTTGTTAATCAGATTTCGAGGATTTATTTGGTGTTTTGTATATACTAAGTGATTTCTGAATTAAAAGTTTATTTTTTATTTTTTTATTTGTTAAATACAACAGGTAACAATCAACATTGTCTATTGTGGATACAATTAATTTCAATTACATAAGGTAATTTTTTTGATACTCAGTTATCTGATTGACCCTAAAACTTTTGTCAAACAAGGTGTATGCAGTTTTATGTCTCATTTGTAAACATTATTATTTAATTTTACACTTTAAAGCATTAAATATTACTCAACCTATATGTCACCCGGATATTTTTGGCTCTGGCCTTTGACAATAATATTTTGAACTTACGCGGTTGTTTACACTATTTATATTTATAGTTAGTTAAACAATGTGTAAGGGACAGCCCTCCGAATACTGATAGGATGCATTCAAACGTCATATTTTTACGTACCATAGTAAATGCTGTCAGCTGATTGTGATTTTGGACATTCGGTATATTATGGTCTTAGGTATTTTAGATATTGGCATTTCAAACATTAGGTATTTTAGATATTCGGTGATTTGGATTTCGGCATTACGGGCTTCGGTATATCAGATAACGGTGTTTCAAACGTTCGGTATTTCGAATATCGGTATATTAAGCATCGGTAAATTAGTAGTATGTATTATAAACATTCGGTTTTATGATACGTAGGTACCCGTGATTTTGTATGGAGGGTCGAAGTTTTTTTGGCATTTCCTGACATATGCTTTAGGGGAAAGTTGTTCAGTTTCATGGACTGTATTCGGAGCGCTGTCCCTTACACCCTGTATAGTTAGTTTACCCGTGATCATGATGCTTGCAACAGCGTAGAAATATCTGGAGTTCAAAGTTATCATAATTCGACTGTAAGAAACCGTTTAAATTATACTTATGAATAAAAAAAAACCTTTCAAAACCTACCTCAGCTTTTATTAATTATTTAGGTATTTAATTTACCGAAAATATTTGATAACATTTCGTAAATCTGTTCTGTCCTGTGATCTGTCAATTTAATTTCTTCCTCAATACATTTGAAGTCTTAGCTACTAAAGTACTTATTCAGCTTCTGCCAACCCTCAGTGAGTTTGTTGGCGATCTTATCCACCGGCCCTGGTCCTCCACAATGTCTTGGAGATCCAGCAAGGAGTACGGCTTCTCCTGGAGACAGCTTCAGGGTCTTCTCCGTGGCTATGTGGGAACCAACTGACTGGCTTGACCCTGAAAAGCAGTTTTATTAGAAAGACGACGATTTGTATCTGGAAAGACTTTCTATTTGGTTCTTCTCGGCATAGATTCGTATGCGAATTCCAGTCTTCAGTTCCCCAATAGAGAAAAAAATCAAAAGATATTTTTCTGATGCACATAACGACTTTTATGGAGGTGAAATACGTTACGACCCTAAGCCCACTTCTTCGTATTCCTTTAGCACTTATTAATAATTATCTTCTATAACTTACAACCTTGCCCTGTGATTAGACTGGCATCACCCCATTTCTTTCCCTTGGGAGTCGTGATGGGTGCCTAAGGGACTCGAGGGTGTGTATTGCAATTTTAGGCGATGGGCTGACAACTTGTCACTAAGGCGATACACAATTTTCCGAATGACCCTCCACTATTTGTCAGACGTGGCGATAAAGTCCGGTTTTTGGCTCTGCCTACCACGCAAGGGATGGAGGCGTGATATGTGTATGTATAACTTACAACGACCTTAATACAATAAGGTTACCTGAAGAGCTGGCAGCCACCGTCATTTCCGCTGGTATTCCAGGGATTCTGGACAGCTGGACCTCGGTCTGTTCCTTGGCCACATTGGCGACAGCAATCAAAGAACCAGTGTCACCCCAACGAAGGATAGTTACGGCGTTGTTCAGCCGTTTTATCTAGAAATCAGATGATTTTGTATATAGCAATCATGCAGTTATTCTTATTTTCGTGTAGGACACCGACTCGTCCAACGACCCGATGAACTCTGGTGTCAGAGATTTTCAACCGCCTACTACCACTAGTAGACCTCTGACATGGTTGTGTTACGACCGCCGTCTAAGTAATCATAGACAGCAACCGGGACCGACGGCTTAACGTGCCCTCTGAAGCACGGAACCATTTCTTTTCGGACAATCAGTTGGTTCACCCTGCAATGTCCTAACCAGACCGGGAACAAATTCACAAAGTGATAAATATCAACTTTGTGAGTGTCTTACCGAGAATCGAACCCGGAAACTTTGCGTCGCACTAACACTGCGCCACATCGGCCGCCTCACCGAAAAGAAGAAGAATGCAGTTATTTGAGCCATTAGTATCACTATGATATCATTTTAATTCACATCACAGAACAAATAGCCAGAGAAGTTCACAGATAGACATGGGCCTTACCCCTTTACGAGCGGCACTTGAAGGACGGGTTGGCGATTGCAGTTGCAATAAATTGCATTCTTAAGGAATTCCTTTGCCATGGAGCAATCGATTTTCTTACACTCACGCCACGGGTAGATATGGGAATAGTTCTATTATATTCTGGCATCATACGGGCAATTCGTCGTTTACATATGGTGGTTGCGTAAAGGTACATGCCGTGTGATTAAGCTGACCAGTTCCGAATACAGTGCCTTTATTTTTATTTTTGTATCCCACCACAAGGCGTTTTTTATAAGGACATTACAAAATTGTTATAAAAAAAAGAAAATTGTGTTATACTATTTTTTTTACAATGACGGATCATGACGTCAATGAGTGATAATACTATCCTACATTGAATAAAGTCATTTTTCATCTTCAATTCAAACTCAATTTTCATTGATCAGGATGTACCTCCGAATGTGGCCCCATAGCCGGAGACTTCCTCATGGCCGCTGCGACCCTCACCACTCCAACATGGCTGACATCGTTAGCAAACTCTGTCTTCGCGTTGGCATATCTGTAGTTCGGAGTAAGTGGCAACCAGGGCTCGCCACTCGAAAACGCCCCGTACACGGTGTCGTCCCAGGGAAACGGGGCTGACGATGGGAGACCTAGAAAAATATGTTTAGTTATTATTTGAATTAATTAGCCTCCCTTCTCTCATGCTAAAGGTCTCTGTTCCATGTTGTGTCAGCAATATTACCATGTCGTCAGCCCATCGAACTGCGGGGCGACCCAAGCTTCTCAGCTCTTCTTTTGGCCACCACTCTTATCTAACCACTCAAGGTTCTCTTGTTCACCCTGACTCAGCCAGCATTTCTCTGACAAAGCCCACTCTAGAATAGCGTCTGAAGTGGGCAGCTCGTCTCCCTGGTGGATGATGGCTGCCTTAGGCAGGATGAGAGTCGGTAGATCCACATCATCATTGTGATGCAGTTCTTACCCTGATTTGGCGAGCATTTCTCTGGCGATGCCCACTCAAAGATAGCGTCTGCAGCACCCAGCTCTCCCTGGTGGATTCTCAAGAGTCTGAGGAGGGTCTGTTAGTTCCCAGTGTCTATCATTTTTATGCGCTTACCCTGATTTGGCCAGCATTTCTCTGAGGTCGCCCACTCGAGGATAGCGTCTGCAGCACCCAGCTCGTCTCCCTGGTAGATGATTGCTGCTCCGGGCAGTACGAGGGTTAGGAGATTCACGGCATCTATCATTTCAGTGCCGTAACGAGTTGTGATTCGGTTTTCTTTGGGGTCACTTGTCTGAAAAAATATTAATGGATCCTACATAACTGACAAAAAATGTATGTCACCTGTTTGGTCGTCTTCAGACGAACTTCTTATGTAGTTGTCGATTCTGCTGGCTTGGTAACTTGCTTTAATGGCTTGAAAATTGCTTTTTCATAGGGTGTTAGCAACTGTGGTTTTTACATTTACGAAATGCTTTGAACTCATGAATTGATGACACACTCCACACTAAATGAGACGTACATCTCGACAACACCTTTAGACTTAATTTGACGTACTTTCTAAACCACTAAGATGGTCTAACGAATTACCATATAAGTAATTCCATTTTATCTAAAGCGTAAAATATTCGCTTTTAAGCACTCTATCCAATTTAACTAGTTAACACCGTTACACCTTTTAATGAGGCTGCCTGATGACGAGCAATTCAATTAGTGCCGTAAAGAGTATCGCTTTTGACAGCTTTACTGTGTAATGGAAACTTCTCGAGAACTTGATACGGTATCAAGTTTAATGAAAGGCATTTATGTAAAAAATAGAAGCACAAATAAACTTTTCATGAACGAAGTTTATAAAAAAAGCCTCTGCAACAAAGGATAGTTTGTACAAACATTTGTGAATTCGACCCGTTTGTGATTTGAAAATGTATGATTCAATATGCTATGTGATGCCGTGTGATGTCGGCTTACAATAGCATCATCCAATTTGCATTATCCCGTGGATGTCGTAATGTATCGAGGGTTATATGTATATTGCAATTTTAGGCGATGGGGTGACTACATGTCGCAATAGCGATACAAAATTTTCTGAATTATCCTCAAATGTTTGCCGTTTATGCTCACGAGGTATATAGGCGTGGTATATGGATTTATGATTGTAACATACAATTAGTAATTAAGTCATAATCATCATCACGATTAACAGCCGAGACGTCAACTGCTAGACATAGGCCTACCTCACCTTCCGCTGTTTTTTGAACCTACTGCGTACAATGGTTCCCTGAAGCTAGAAACCTAATATAAGAATAAAATCCAACTAGCCACGAAGTCGTGCTACCTTAAGGAGAGTTAGGCAAGGGGAAAGCCAGAGCTATATCTGGAGTTGATCTTCGAGAACTGTTCAGGACATAACTGCTGATGGCTTCAACTGAATAACTTATTAGCCAAGCTGGTGTGCTTCCCTGAGGAGAGTTATGTCTGAGCTGATCTTGTAGTCTTGATCAGGATATAACTACTGCTGGATCTAAGTGAATAACTTAAAGCTCAGCTCCCGTATCCCTGAGGAGGGTTCAGCAGGGCTGCATCGAAATACAAAGCTATGTCTGGGGCTGATCTTGAAGTCCTGGTCAGAACATTGCTTCTGCTGGCTCTAAGTGAATAACTTAAAGCTCAGCTGTTGTGCTTCCCTGAGGAAGGTTCAGCAGGGCTGCATTGAATGCCAGAGCTATGTCTGGAGCCAATCTTGTAGTCTTGGTCAGGACATCAGTTCTGCTGGCTCCCACAGAATACTTACTAGCCAAGCTGGTGTGCTTCCCTGAGGAGAGTTCAGCAGGGCTGCATGGAAACCAAGAGCTATGTCTGGAGCTGATCTTGTTGTCATGATCAGGATATTACTATTGCCGGATCCAACAGAATACTTACAAGCCAAGCCGGCGTGCTTCCATGAGGAGAGTTCAGCAGGGCTGCGTAGAATGCTAACGCGATATCTGGGGCTGATCTTGAAGTCTTGGCCAGGGCGTTGCTTAATACACTGCTGGCGCCTACTCCTCCGTCAGCATAGTACATTGCAGCCTCGTTTGGGGGTAGTGAGGTTTCTACTAAGATCACCCTGTCAAAAAAGAAAAGCGTTTTTTTGTAATATGCCCTTATTAACGCAGCTTGACCAAATTTTTTTTTTGCCAACACATCAATCAACTTCTTTTAATGCACCTAAGTTGGTAGGTCATACGTGTCATCTCATATTATTATGACTGTGATATCTACTGTGACTTTTACTTTGTTTAGGTTTTTAGAAATTAATTTGTTTAAGATATTAAACTGCTGAGTACGTTCTTGATGAATGTACAATTAATTTAAAGTAAATTAAATTCACACGCAAATTTAATTTTCACACAACACCTCTCGCGTCCCGAAACCCTTTTTAACGAGATAAAAATGAAATTATCAAGAGTCGACATTCGTATAACACGAGCTTTTGATACAAAATTAATGTGGAAGGATATCAGAGGTTTGTCAACCTCGGTGACAGGAAAGATACCTAACGTAATTAATACTCATAAAAGGACTTTAGCTTACTTTTGCAGCATTGAAAAATTGTAACCTAAAAGGGTTTTTGTTATTTAGGTCGAAATCGAAACTGAACTGAGAAGTTTGGATGCAGAATTAAGCTTTTTTTTAATGTTCTCAAAGTATACGTTTCAAACCTAAACCACTAATGAAAAAAGCTACCAAAATTGTTCTAGTCTAGACTAAAAGGTGCAGAATCTAACAATTACTGTGATTGATGAGTGTTCCTCTCGAAGAGTGATGGATGGCTCTGGAAATGCGTTTTTGTTGTTCTATCAAAGTAGTTTGTTTCGGTTTACTATGGTATGACGTATCATTATTTTTTGGTTTGTTTTTTGAACACAATTTATATGTCATTTTAAGAAACTTATTTCATTGTTTCGAAATATATATACATACATACATAAATCACGCCTATATCCCTTACGGGGTAGGCAGAGCGTTAAAGGCCGTTCAACGGATATTAACACCACGTCTGACAAAAGTTTGAGGGTCAATCAGATAACTGTGTCTCACTATAGTGACAGGTTGTCAGCCCGTCGCCTAAAATTGCAATACACACCCTCGAGTCCCTTAGTCGCCTCTTACGACACCCATGGGTAAGAAATGGGGTGATGCTATTCTAAGCCGGCATCACACGGCAAATGTTTCGAAATAATATTATTTAAAACATACTTACGGCTCATCCAAAGCAGCAGCCTTAGCACATGCTTTAGCTTCAGCAGCCATCTTCTTCACCAGCCTCCCCCCACACGCTTCCAGCTGGAAGTCAGGGTCCAGCAGCACTCCAGATGCCTTCCTCCTCAACCATGCACACTGAGCCGCGGAGAACGCTGCTGCGACGGAATCCGAGCAAAGGTTGACCAGGGCTTCCTTCTTCATGGAGCCATAGTAGGCTTCGCGAGTTTCGCTCCAGCTCCAGGTTATGTTGTTTTCTGGCTGTTAAAAAAGTCACACTTTGAATTTAAAAAAAGTACTTGCAAGGAACAATAAAGTAGTCACAGGCAAAGCTACAATATGTGTGGGGCCGTCTTTATGGTATCTATCACGCAATAAGTAAGGAAACAGTTGAATTAATAAATAGGCTGAACGTAGATAAAGCATGCTCAGGGTAGTATCTATTCTATTCAGTGTTCGGCAATCACAGCTGACGGGCGGGCGTATGTGATCTGTCGACCTCCGTGAAGAAGTCTGCCGTAAGCAGCCTAAACATAGAGCGATAAAACTCTCTACCAACTATACAACAAGTTAGTCGTGTAAACCCACATCATCAATTCTAGAATTTGAATATAGAAAATCCGACTTTACTTTCTTTACATACCTATATTCAAATTGACAAAGTATCTACTATACTTTGTAAATTTGAATCGACAGGATAATTCGACGCTTTTGCCTCTGCCCACATCTCTAGCAAAAAAATCATCCCCATTTCCAATTCCGCGAAACTCATTAATATACATTTTTACTTTTTATTCTATCCTCTGCAGACAATGACCGCAATAAGGGATTTTGAACTTTAAAAATACAGCAATGAAGGTCTTAATGTCTTGAAAGTTCGGTAATGGAGTGGCCGTGAGCTCCTTTTAATAGGCAGTTAAAGTTACATCTCGGGCTAGTGCTTCCACTTTACTGTCTATAATGTAGGTCGAACAGTTTTGGTGACAGCGAAATTTTTGCGAGCCATCTTTCTTGTACACTTTTGTTTTGAGTAAACTATCGAAGTTCCCTATAAAGGGAAAGAGAAAGGGTATAATGCCGAAAGAAGGTCAAGGTACTCATTAATAATTTTTTTTTTTTTTTTTGAAATTTTGGATTAATGTACATTATGTGCACTGATTTAATTGGAATAATACAGCTGTTATATACAACATAGTCAAACACTTAAAAACTAAACTTAACCTAATCAAACAGCCCGCCTCTTATCGATCCGGGTGCAAAGGTTCCCATAACACTCGCTGCATTACCGCGTTGAATTGCTATGGCCAACCTTTGCACCAGAAAAGAGCCAGAGCGTGGGTCACCTCCTCTCTCACGAATAAAATTGAACTACTTTTCCCGAAAAAATTTGGCGATGCATGAAAAAACATGGACTGTCTAGAGTAAATTAACCAGCTGATCAACTATTTTGTATGGGGGGGGGGGGGGGGTCAATTCTTTATTTAATATTTTGACCCATGTTCCAAGGCGGAAGATGTTTAGTTTCATGAGTACCTTGAACTCCTTTCAGCTTGTTACTCTATTCTAAAGTCAAAAGTAATCATGGTCTTACTGGCGGAGGATCACCAGGAGTACCCTCTCTCCACACAACCCTGTCCTCGTATCCTGTGACTCGAGCCGCGCTGGAGTTGAACCATTCTGATGCTGTGCTGACGGTCTGCAGTGGCAGGGTGATCACTACTTTCAATTCTGTTGGAAAACGAAGTTAAATCATTTGGTGGATTTTTCGTCCTGTTACTAGGGGAGTTGAAGCCATTGAAATGTCAAATGTATTGCAATATTGGTTTGTTGAAATGTAAAAAGAACTGATTCTGCAAATATTTTAAGGGTTGAACCAGTCCATGAAACTGAACAACTTACCCCAAAGAACTATAAACAAAAATATAAACCTCCCATACAAAATGTACCAGCCGACCGAGTCAATAGCATGGGAGGTCTATATATTCTCCTGATTTCGCCGGAGCAAGCAATTGATCAAAGAATCGAACTGGTGATAAGAAACAACTTTCCCCAAGCAACATCGGTAGAAATATGAAAAAATGGACCTCATACACAACATTGCCGAACAACTCATTTTGATTACTATGGCAGCTCAAAATATTTTTTTCATATTTTGACCTATGTTCCTTAGGGAAAGTTGTTCCTTATCACCAGCCCGTTCTCTGTTTTCAGTATCGGTCTCAAATAAATTCAAAAATTTCACTAGATATTCTCTGGCAGGTTTGGACATTTACCTAGTTTCGTAGCTTTCTCCAGCAGTCCCACAAAATCCTCTAAGGTACCAAACCGCTGGTCAATCTCAGCCAGGTCCATGACCCCGGGTCTTGAGCAGTCGTCACTCTTGACACTGACAGGTGACAAGATCACAGCATCAGCCCCGAGGGCCTTCACGTAGGTCAGCTGTCTTGTTAACCCTAAAAATAAAACATAGTGGTATGTGCTATGTTTATTATATGAGCTAAGGTGCGACATATATTCATACTTATCACCCTGGTCTAATCCCAACGCTGCGTTGAGCGGGCTAGATTCGGCAAAATACTAGAGCAGCGCTACGTGACGCGGGACGTCCAGCCCGCGCCGCGAGAAGCCAACACGCGGCGCGGGCGCTATTCGTCCAAAAACGACGACACCTCGCCGCATTATAGTTACTAAGGCACAATGCGCATTCCAAATTTAGGCGGAAAAACGACGACACCTCGCATTATAGCTACTAAGACACAACGTGCCTTCTTATTTCGCACGGGTAATAATGCAAAAACGCGACGTGACGCGCGTGCAGGCCGCTTCACGGAGCGTTGCCACTATTTTGTGGTCAGCGCAACATGTTTTGAACTATAGAATTTTATGCCATTTACGAAATATATGCTGGCTGAATATAATTTTGGTATATTTTTCCTTGGATATACAAAACACACATAGGCAAATGATTGGATAATCCATAATTGTAAAAGTCACGGTCGCTATTAAGCCACTTATGTCACAAAATTATACCATACGCGGCTGTAATTTATTTGTCTCTTGCCATTTAATAAAGGTTTTTTATGCTGACCTTACGATATTACAGTCAATGTATACTTTTTGATTATTAACTTATTAATGTTTTAGATGTCTGCCGTGTGATACTGGAATAGAATAGCATAATATCGCCCCATTTCTTTCCCGCGGGTTTTATCTAATTTAAGGCGACAGACTGGCAATCTACATACAAACTAGTGATAAACGATTTTTTGGTAACGCCCTCAAAGTCGTTTAGCGCTCTGCCTACCCCGGAAGGAATAAAAACATGATATGTGTAAAGTATGTGACGTTTCGCTGCTGATAAAATGGCTATATGGTTTGATATGTAAACCCAAATTCCTACTTAATGTTATTTTTATTTTGGTACCATCCATAACATACTGGATGTCGTGTGATTCTGGCTTAGAATAGCATCACCCCATTTCTCGCCCGTGGGAGTCGTAAGAGGCGACTAAGGGACTCGAGGGTGTGTATTCCAATTTTAGGCGGTGGGCTGACCACCTGTCACTATGGCGATTCACAATTTTGTGTATGACCCTCAAATGTTTGTCAAACGTGGCGTAAATGTCCGATTTTTGCGGCCGTTTAGGCTCTGCCTACCCCGCAAGGTATTATAGGCGTAATATGTGTGTGTGTGTACATAACATACCTTTGATATCCCCTAGTCCATCTCCATCGCCATCCCTGAAGGAATCCACCAGGATCCTATAGTAAACAGCTGATCCCCACCACTGCGCCTGGATAGCTGGTATCACCACCATCACCAGCGCCAGTGACCACATGATTCTTACTGATGGGATGGTAGAGTAACCGTGTACTTGGCTGCTAGTGAGAGGAACGAAAAATGTGACCAGCTGTAGTAACAAAATAACAAAAGTTTCGACAAAAAG
Source organism: Tuta absoluta (assembly GCA_027580185.1). NCBI lineage: Eukaryota > Metazoa > Arthropoda > Insecta > Lepidoptera > Gelechiidae > Tuta > Tuta absoluta. The sequence continues at coordinate 1,198,869 of JAQAHW010000020.1, forward strand.
TGCCGTGATATGAAATCAAAATGTTATTTTTCTAATCTACTCAGTACCAGTTTCATCACAGTTATGAGATATATACATATATCACACATATACCTCTTGCAGGGTAAACAGAGCTTAAACGGCTGAGAAATGAACTTGGGTATCGCCATAGTGGCAGAATGTCAGCCTATCGCCTAAAGTTGCAATACACATCCTAAAGTACCGTAGTTTACCTGCAAATTACATATCCTCTGAGTCTCTCAAAGGTTGACTGGAAGAGATCCCTTTGTGAGATAAGTCCGCCTTTGTGCCTCTTGTTTTATTCCATCCTTTACTGATAATGTAAATTTATTTTGTGGTACAATAAAGTTAATACATACATACATACACATGTAACCCTTGAGAAGCTTATTCGCCTCTAACGACACCCACGGGAAAGAAATGGAATGATGCCATTCCAAACCGGCATCACACGGCAACATGCATACATATGAAACTGGTATTTAAAAAAACTTCCAGGTTCTTTTACCCCGGGCTGGATTTAAACCTGTGACTTTCACCAACTAGTAGTGACGTTACTTTCATCTGGGCCATTTTTTTTTTGAAGTTTATCTTAATGCCAATTACGCGTGGCACGGCTCTATCTGCCTGGCTAATTTTGCAATTAATACCGAGCGACTAAAATTGTTTACAGATTGAATGTAGCCTAAGGGATGAAAATCTACGATAAATTGAATACCAACTTTTTAACACACTTCCCTTATTAGGTATACAATACACGGGAATTGTTTTAATCTACCGGTGTCATGAGCGTTTCGATGGCTACTCGTTTGAGTTTTATTTTTGGCGATACTTTAAACTGGCTTATCATTTATCATAGAGGACGAAACTCTTAGAAGTTGTCAAAAATATACAGGGATCAAAAATATACAGCCTCCGGATGCATTGACACTATGAAACAGAACAACTCCCCATAAGGAAATATTTCAGGGAACTTTCATCATGTTTTACTACCCACAGTAAGTGCAGTCAGCTGATTGTGATTTGTATGCGAGATAAATTTTTTGACGATTTTTTTTAGTTGTTCAGTTTTAAGGTTTGCAAGCTGTATCAGTATTTGGTGGGTTGTCCCTTACATCTATCCTTTCGTGCTAACAACTGTGCAAATTGCAGTAATGGATCCCGCATACTCCCGTCCCGTATACGGATACAATATACACTTTGTCACCGGATAATGTGACCATAATGCGACCAAAAACGGTCCCGATCCATCACTACAAGCACCGGACGTGACGTCAGCTATTCATCTGTCATTACAGCCTCCACGCTAATTGTGGCCTGTTATTCAGCAATCTGACTGGTCAAGATCTGTTACCAGTTATTAGCCTTTGTTGTGTAATTTAGACGCGATTATTTGTCAGGTTAGTTTATGTGATATGGTTTGACTAATTAAATAAAAACGATTCTTCATCAGGCGCGTGCTTTATAAATAGGACAGTTATCGTCATGAAATACAGGGTAGAAGACGTGATTCAAACGTGTGTGTGTTGAATTAAGGATCCTGCTCACCCTCCCAACCCTGGTGTCAGAGTTTTTCAACCGTATACTACTGGTACTTGGTAGGCCTCTGACATGTTTGTGTAAGGACCGCCGACGAAGTAATCATAGACAACCGGGACCGACGGCTAATCGTGCCCTCCGAACCACGGAACTATCTTTCTTACGGACAATCGGGTGGTTCAGCCTGCAATGTCCTAACCAGAAGAGTAGGAAAAAATCACAAAGTCCTAACATTAACTTTATGAGTGCCCCACGGTATTCGAACCCAGAACCTTTGCACCGCAGGCAGTTGCTTCAGCCGCCGATGCAGTGATAAGTACACGTAATTTACGCATTGGTTACATATTCGTAGCATCGCCTACGCCGTAGCAAAGGTCACTTCTACAACGAATATTCCAAATCTTTATTTTACATTCACAAAGTGAAATTTCTTATATCCTCAGCCTGTAAGCCGCTTTTAGTACAAACGAGAATCTGACCAAAATATTGTCTATCATTTATGCCCGTCATAGTAAATTGGCAATCATAAAGACAGATTTATACTTTGTCATAACAATGTTGATGCTTCGAGAAAGTATCAAGTTGGGCTACGATCGATCGCAAGCTCGCTTTCGGTCACAATATCTTGAAAGATGACAAATTTTTCTTCAGGCGTTCTGATACCATGTCAAACTTTATTATTTTCTTTATTCTAACGTGGATCGCACACGGCGTATAATGTTAAACTAGAATAGCATCACCCCATTTCTTACTCATGGGTAACGTAAGAGGCGACTACGGGACTCGAGGGTTAGATGTGTATTGCAATTTTAGGCGATGGACTGACAACCTGTCACTATAGTGATATACAGTTATCTGATTGACCCTTAAACTTTTGTCAGACCTGGTGTTAATATCCATTTTACGACTGTTAACGATCTGCCTATCCCGTAAGGGATATAGGCGTGATTTATGTATGTTTGTATGTATGGATCGCACCGCACACGCACCGCACAACATTGTGGTTTGTGACAGCCATCATACGAATGGTAGCCTGCGACAGCCATTTTATGATATATGTGCTTTTTCTATGGAATTTCCTAAACTTCTTTCATCAAAAACTAGACCCGACAAATGACCGAGACATCATGCGGTGCGTGTGAAAACCACCTAATGCGGTTATCTCACCTGTCATCCGTCTCTGCATATTTTAACGCACCATAACGCATGCGTCTGTCCAACAAAAGGGAATTGCAAATACCGATCTTATTTCCACACAAATACGATTACGGCGCGTTTATGAATGCGTCTGTTGAAATACTTGAATGATCGGCATTCGCAATTTCTTTTCGGGTGACAGACGCATGCGTTACAGTGTGTTAAAAATATGCAGTGACAGACGATAATGAGGAGAACCGCCTAAGGTGTCCGTCCAATACTGATAGGACCACGACAAACCTATTATTTTATATATGGTATAATCAACAATCTTACAAATACCAAATTTTAAAACACTTCCCGCGCTAGTTATTTTTTTTTAAACTTACAAAATTTTCTACCGTGGGCAGGATTTGAACCTGCAACTTTCGCCTTTACTAGTGGCGACGCCTCTTACATCGCCGCGGTAGCCCAGATGGAAGAGGTAGAAAATTGTGCAGTTTTCTCAAAATCTATTCCGAGTTCATAACTCGTACTTACCACGCGGGTAATGCCCTGGTGAGTTGCAACTTGCAATACAGTTGCAATTGGTGCAGTGCCAGTAGCAAGTACAGCTTCCAATGTTCCGATACTGGTCCATTTGGCCGCCGGTCCAAATAGCCATCTTTATAAACGTTACTTTCATATTCTATGTAACCTAATTCGAAAATAATATGTGTAGAGATTGTGTATTCAATGGGATATTAAATAGCCGTCATAGTAAATAGCAAGATGAGATTGGCAATATTTTAACCATGAATCACTTCATTCAGCCAACTACGTCTGTAAGAAAAATGGTTCCGTGCTTAGGAGGGCAAGCTAAGCCGTCGGTTCCGGTTGCTCTCTATGATTACTTAGACGTCGTTACATTACCATTTTCGAGGCCTACTAGCAGTAGTATGCGATTGAAAAAACTCTGACACCAGGGATCATCGGGACGTTGATCGACTCGGTGTCCCACACGAAAAGAAGAGAAATACTCCGCAATTTATTGTAGTTTTTTACTGTTGGATCAGGTGATTGATTCATATATTTCGATTTTCTCATAACATCACTTAATGTCCAATTCTTAACATTAACAGCCACAACAGTACACTGCTAGACCTGGGCTACATTTATACCACGCTTGGCAGGTGGATTGGTGAGCGCAGTCCAAGATGTCACATTCACAGAGAACACTGCTGCCCATTCCCTGCATGATTGTCCCTTAGTTTTTGCGACACTCACAAGTAGAGTTGGGGTGGTGCTATTTATTCTAAGCCACACGGCGTCCAAATTCTTAATTTGTTAATGAAAAAATCCATAGATTGTGACATCTAAAATCATTGACATCTCCCGCGTGTCTCCACTCTACCGTGCTAATCCTCGCCAGGCTGAAAACAAAAAAAATGAGGAGCTCTCGTTTCGATCCAAATATAATAATTTAGAACCTGCGATTTTCGCTATCACTAGAAGCGATGCCTCTACCTTGTACTACCCTACACTTGTAAAATTTCGCCAATGGTAACTGATCCACGGTAGCCCAGTCGGTACAGGCATCACTCCGAGTGATAGCGAAAGTCGCAGGTTGAAATCTTGTTTGCGGTGCATTTTTGCAAGTTCTCCACAATTGTATACCGTGTTTTATAATTTCAAAAGGAATTTGAGGGTGTGTATTGCAATTGTAGGCGATGGGCTGACAACCTGTCACTATGGAGTAACACAATTTTCCGAATGACCCTCAAATATATGTCAGACGTGGCGTAAATTATCCCGCAAGGGATAATAGGCGTGATATGTGTATGTTTGTTTTGAAATTTTAGTACTCAAAGTTATGAAGTTATGATACATACTATTATTTTGATCCAAGATCTTTGAGTCACCTAATCCGATACAGTACATAAAACTTTCAATGGAAAATGATTCTGCTACGGACTCGAAAGTTTCGTTATAAATGGCTGACAGCCAAAATCAGATAAGTCTCCCAAGTTATAACTGCATTTCGGTGGTTTTAGGTCAAGCTTTTGACAATATTGTAAAGTCAGTAAGAAACAGTTTGGTCAATATAATATTACGATGTTTTGTTAGAACATTGTTCGAAAGCGATGGAAGCCAAATCTTCAAATAAAAGATATTATGTTGTGTGTTCAGAACAAGTCCATAGAATCTTGTGGGTCATTCAGATAATTGTGTATCACCATAGTGACAGGTTGTCAGCCCATCGCCTAAAATTGCAATACAAATACCCGAGTCCCTTAATCGCCTCTTACGATACCCACGGGAAAAAAATAGGGTTATGCTATTCTAAGCCGGAATCACACGGCATTAAATCCAAAATATAAGTAGTATAACGTAACATTTTTGTGTCTTTTATTTATTATACCAGAAATCCAGCCAGATTCGAGGCCAGGACTAATTTGAAATTCAGGAAAGAACAGTACCGATATTTCCATACACACCTGGTACCTGATCAATAGACAACCAACGCCCTCTACTGGTAAATAATAGCTGTTTCGACAACGAGGTCACATTAAATATTTAACGCACACGCACCGAAAGATACTGCGGCCGTGACAGCCAACATATAAATGACAACCTGTGACAGCCGCAATTTGATGCGGCGACGTGTGTTATGACATCAGGGGTTGTATTATGCTGTTTGACAAGCATTTTTTTTGTGGTTCCAAAGAGTGTCAGTTGGATGGTTTTGGCCGTTTCGTATTCTGCTTACAATTTGAAGTATGGAAAAAAATAATGATAATAGAAGGCCAATTGAGTTTCGATAGCATTACAATGACTAAAAAATATTAGAAGCGGGGCCCTGATTTTTGTATGTAATTTCATAAACTACTTTCGCCAAATATAATCCGGACCCGTCGAAACACCCAAAAATTACCTGGCGCATGTGAGAACCGCCTAAACAAACGCATTTCCTTGCCACAAATATATTCTTCCGGTTGTCGGAACAACTTTGCTTTAACAATATTTGAGTTGTCACGTTTAATTTATGTTTTCAACTGAACTTTGGAAAGCAAACAAATAAATAATCTGAAATGTACATACATACGTGTACACATGTTGAAATATGGTTAATTACTTATCTACTACGTGCATTTGAGGTACTTTATGGATTGAAATGTAACAGAAACAGTTTTAGCGTAAACCGCAAAGTTCACCGACTGATTAAGATACTTGACACAATAATAATGGGGTATTATAATAATATATTTTTTTCCCCACAAACAAGATACAATACATACAAGAATACAGAACAGTGTACAGGCATTATTTGCAGAGGCTGGTACCTTATTTTCTAAACCTATTTGACTCAAAGTGACAGCAATTTTTTAAAGGTAAGATAAGAAAATTTCTGTCTGGAGCTGCAGCAAACTGAAGTGGCAGTGGGCTGGAAATATCTGTCGTAGAACCGACAGGCTGGTGGGTTCACGAGTGGAGGCCACGCCTCAGCAAGCGTAGCGTTGGACGACCTACAACCAGATGGACCGATGACTTAAAAAAGGCGGCTGGTAGTGACTGGATGGCAAAAACGAGAGATCGTGCCCTATGGCGTACTCTGGGGGAGGCCTACGTCCAGCAGTGGACTGCAATAGGCTGATGTATGTAAGAGAATTTATTTCCCGAATTGAGGCCAGTGTCCATCCAATTCTTGGGTTTGGATTATCGGATTAACCAATTCGGAATTGAGGCGCAGTGTGTTAATATTATTGCTATAAAGTGAGTGTCAGAATTTTGGTGCGCCGCGTGTTTGCTCTGCGGTTGCTGCGCGCGGCAGGGATAGAGCGCGGTTTTTGATGTTCACTACCATTTATGTGTGTATCTAGCGGATAAAACAAAAGTTCATAAAAACAAAAATTACATTTCGACACCAACACAGACGTGTCATATGCACAAGTGAGTTAAGACCCTTTACAAACAAGATAAAGCCTAGCCTATGACACTAATGTAAGGATTCTTCCTATACAATTCCCATTCGAATCTGTTCAGTAATTAACAAGTTTTAGTCCTTAAAGAATCGCACATATATACATACATGAGCTGTAAAAACATTACACTTATTTTTTGGTTGGGCAGTCGTGTAAAAAGGTAAAATCCACTTTTATTGCAATGCTCCCGTAAAATCATTAATAACTGGTAATTTGCCCAAAAATACGATATGAATTTTGACACTTAACGCTTTCCAACACACAGTGTCGAAGTATTCAATGACATCAGCAGAAAGTGTAAGTATAATTTGTTTAACCGACCAATTTCAATCATGAATTAAAAACGGCGGTGCATGAAAGATTAACGGTTTAAAAATGATCCTCCATTTTGATTAATATTCGGAAAACGAATTCGAAAACGACCATCCAGGGCGCGATAACGCGACAACTCCGCTCGCCCATTGGTCCTCAGAATCGATGACGTGACAATTCGGCACGCTCATTGGTGCTCGGAATCGAATTACCGACCAATGAAAATTGGGCAGCGTTAGCATGCGCGACCGACCGCTTATTTGAAATGGTGATGTGATGCCTCAATTTGGGCGAATTGTCTCTTTTAAGGAATCACCAATGAGCTCTAGTGCCGCCGTCAGATAAAGTATCAAGAAAGTTGACAATTGAGTCAGTAGGAACTAGGAATAGTATACTCGCACAACCTCTCTTCTCTCCCTTTTCGTGTGGGACACCGAGTTGTCCAACGACCTGATGAACCCTGGTGTAAGAGTTTGTCAACCGCCTACTGCTGGTAGGCCTCTGACATGGTTGTGTAACGATGGCCGTCTACGTAATCATAGACAGCAATCGGGACCAACGGCTAAACGTGCCCTCCGAAGCATCGAACCATTTTTCTTTTCCGAAATCTTTTCAGAAAATCAAGTGATTCAGCCTGCAATGTCCTAACAAGACTGGGAACAAATTGTGCCCCACCGAGAATCGCACCCGGAACCTTTGAGTCGCAGGCAGTCGAGTCGTAGTTTATTTTACGTATTTTCCGACTTATCTATTAATACAAATAAAAGCTTAAACTTCTGTTCTGACTTGACTATCGCTGTGATATAATAGTAATTTACTCTAAAATAAATAAACAGTTGAAATACACTGATACCGTAAATAGGCATTGAAGTAACTTTTTTCACAAAATTGCTGTCACGTCCCCAATGAACATTAGGGATCGTATAACTGAATTCTCTCTATGAAGCCAAGAGTAAATTACTGGGCCTGAATTCTGAATAACGTTTATAAACAAATTAGAATAGTAACCGTGTGCCGTGTGATGCCGGCTTGGAATAGCATCACCCCATTTATTTCCCGTGGGAGTCGTAAGAGGCGACTTAGGGTCTCGAGGGCGTGTATTGCAATTTTAGGCGATGGGCTGACAACCTGTCACTATGGCGATACACAATTTTTCGAATGACCCTCAAATATTTGTCAGACGTGGCGTAACTGGCCGTTTTCTGCGGCCATTTACGCTCTGCCTACCCCGCAAGGGATAATAGGTGTGATATGTGTATGTATGTGTAAGCCAAGAGTAAATTACTGAGTCTGAATTCTGAATAACGTTTATAAACAAATTAGAATAGTAACAAGGCCCTTTGGCGTTCATTGGGGTGTACGTCACTTAGTTTCGCGTGAAAAGATGATTTAGCTTAGTTAATTGATATACTCAAAGCCAGCGTTTGGTTACCAAGAGTTACGTGTTAATTATGTTTATAAAAGAAACTAAATAAATAGTTATGTATTTACAAAAATAAGAACTCGTACCTAACGGGTTTGAAGTAGTCACGCAGCCATCGACTAAAGATAAAAAGATAGATAATAATAAAGATACGCCTACCAAATTTTAAAACACTTCCCGTGTTAGGTATACAATTTTTGAAAACTTGCAAAATTTTCGAGTGCGGGCAGGATTTGAACCTGTGACTTTCGCATTACTAGTGGCGACGCCTCTTCCGTCTGGGCCACTGCAGCTCATTTCTTGCCCGCCAATTTTGCAAGTGTATTTTAATGCCAGTAACGCTTGGCATGGCTCCATCTACCGGGTTAGTTTTGCAACTAATAACCGGCGACTAATTCTATCTTTACAGATTGAATGTAGTCTAAGCAACGAAAACCAGCGATAAATTGAGTACCAAATTTTAAAACACTTCCCGTGTTAGGTATACAATTTTTGAAAACTTGCAAAATTTTTTTTTTTTTTGCGACACCTATTTTGAAAATCTTGACTTCAATTGGAAACGAATGTCGTTTACTAGCGGTGGTGGCGTAAAGTTACATGGTCAGCCCCGACGACGATGTGCCTTTATTTTATTTTTTATGTAACATATATTTTTAGAATATTGTGGTTTTTATGATATGTGACAGCTAGAATGGAATGTGATTTATGTAATGCATTTATGTCATAATAGGGGTGCGTATTTGAATATCTAAAGATTTCTGCCCATCGGTTTCACTCGCTGGTACTCATTTTCCCGTGGTAATAGTTGTTTTCCCGCGGTAAAAAGGGGCCTATGTGTTATACTCTACCTGTGTTCCGAATTTCATCCAAATCGGTCAAGCCGTTTGAGCGTGAAGAGGTAACAAAAATGCATACATACACACACACACACTAACTCTCACATTTATAATATTAAGTACGGATTATAGGTTAGGTTTTGTTATAAACTACATACATACATACATACACATATCACGCCTATAATCCCTTGCGGGGTAGGCAGAGCGCAAACGGCCGCAAAAAAACGGACATTTACGCCACGTCTGACAAATATTTGAGGGTCATTCGGAAAATTGTGTATCGACATAGTGACAGGTTGTCAGCCCATCGCCTAAAATAGCAATACACACCCCCAAGTCCCTTAGTCGCCTCTTACGACTCCCACGGGAAAGAAATGGGGTGATGCTATTCTAAGCCGGCAACACACGGCAATGTTATAAACTATCCTCATTTTATTTCTCTTTCTTTGAATCTTTGAATCGTCTATTGCTGCGTACTTTTAACTACTCATGCAATGCATTGATGCATCGTACTTATTATCACTGCCGTGCAAACGGCTCACCATACAACTCCTGCATTCAGAAAGGAACTTTAGATGTCACCATGTTAACGTGTTTTGTTCTAGACAGCAATAGCATACTAACAGTTATCGATACGCTAACAAGAATGTGTTACCAGTAGTGCGACTGCCTGCGACGCAGGGTTTCCGGGTTTGATTCTCGGTGGGGCACTCGCTAAGATGACATTTATCACTTTGTGAATTTGTCCCAAGTCTGATTAGGACGTTACAGTCTGAACCATCTGATTATCCGAATAGAAATATAGTACCGTGCTTCGAAGGCACGATAAGCCATCGGTGACGGTTGCTGTCTATGATAACTTAGACGGCGGTCGTTAAACAACCATGTCAGAGGCACACTAGGCGGTTGAAAAACTCTGACACCAGGGTACATCGGGTCGTTGGACGACGTGGTGTTCCACGCAAACATTAACTTACCCAGAAATTCTAGAAGATTGAAAACTAGAAACATACACATAGCTTTAGATGCGGCAATCTGTCCAAACTGAAGGTCCTCTTCAGAAACGTTGAATAGACGAAGCAAAGTGTCAGATGTGAAAAAGTATCTCACGATGAACAGAGTTTCATCTGATACAGCTTTGATGTCGGAACATCCGTAAGACAGAGTTTTTACCTTGAATTGGAGGTCAAAACTTGGTGTAGTTTAGTTAAGTTTTTACGCTGAACTGGTTAAAGAGTACGAAAACTATATTTACCACATAAAGTTTAGTAATTGCCCCGCTCGTAGAAAATTTGACTCATACACGAGTTGTCGTAAGACACTCATGAGACCGATGCCTCGCAGATTCGCACTAGCAGTCTATATGGACGTAGTTTCATCAAAACTTGGTGATTCTGTCAATTAAATACAGACAAATAAAAGTAGAAACAGTAAATACAATAATGATAAGTGATAACAGAAAAATTGCACTGCAAGAAAACCATTAATCTATTCTAAATAAATATCGAATACATAGGTGTGCCTTCTAAAGAAATACATTTTTTAGGTATCCCCAAAAATGTGACCCAATCTAACACTGTAGTCGCTTCTGTCATCCTGCATACTTGGCTACATCTCTTTATGTAGTCTTCAGTGACTGGGGAACCCTACCACCGTAGCCGAATATTGGTCCAAGACCATTTTAAAAAGTTATCATTCGACTCGAAGAAGAAGAACTGGCATCAGAGCCTCATTGGTTTTAGAACGGCTTTCAGACCAAGATCCACAGCGTGCGTATGATACTGCGCTTATTGAAATAGGCAGACTCTTACGCAAATACGGAAGCTGCCTCCAAGACCACCACCTTCCTGTTGTTGAAGACTCTACTACCGAATTAAGTAGAGAACGTGCAGAACATGATAGCAACCAATTGAGTCATTCAAGTTGCTCTAGTGGTAAGGAGGCAGGGTCTCGGAAGGAGTGCATGTAGGGTTTCGTTGTTTCCTCTGAAAGGGAAACGGAGATAATAGGTGAGGATAAAGGTCTGGTAGCTGATTGAGATGGATGGAGGAAACAAACACATATTGTGCAAGTTTTTTTGAACATACGGTGACGAAAAAATTATATTTCTGAAAATGGTTGGGTTCAGAGAATCATACAGGGTTTTTCGTGTCACGGTATTTCCCGCTTACCAAGCGTGGTGAATATGGCAATACCTCCAAATAGATAAAGGCCCATGCCATGTTGTGTTATACAAATTTCTATTTTACTATCCTACATTGAATAAAGTAATGATGTGTGATGCCGGCTTAGAATAGCATCACTCCATTTATTTCCCGTAGGTGTCCTAAGAGGCGACTAAAGTACTCGCGAGTTACATGTGTATTACAGTTTTAGGCGATGGGCTGACGATCACTACGGTAATACACAACTCTCTGAATGGCCCTCAAATTTTTGTCAGACGTGGCGTAAAGTGTTCGTTTTTTGTGACCTCTTACGCTCTGCCTACCCCGCAAGGGATTATAGGCGTGATATGTGTATGTGTATGTATTTTCTGTAATGGAAAGCTATTAAAAAATCATGAGTGTATTATTCTCTCCCTATCCACCCCTCTTTATGTAACCATCAAGCATATATATGGCGTAATCATCAGTTATCTATCCGGATGGTCTCGGATTCATTCGATGGAAATTTCACATTTGAAAATACTAATTGACTGAGTTTGCAGCACGTGTTTGTAATTTGGAAACTCGCATTATTTGGAGATAATAATTATGTTCGTTGTAGGTGAGGATGGTTTTTCAAATTGATTAGAAATTGTCTTACTTTTAGAATTAGGTACGTTTAACAAGTGCAATGCGTGTTCTACTGTAAATGTAACTTGTGAACCTAACGTAATGTATAGATCTTCTTTTTATTTTCGTGTGAGACGAACAACCCGATAAACCCTGGTGTCAAAATTTTTAGCCGCCTACTACCGGATAGAAGACCTTTGACTTGGTTGTATCGCAACTGCCGTCTAAGTTATAATAGACTACAACCGGGACCGACGGCTTAAGGTGCCTTCCGAAGAACGGAAACTTAAAGACAATCAGGTTTTTCAGATTGCAGGCTGAAAAACAAAAACGTAGGGTTGCCAACTTTTTTTACTAACAATACAGTATTATCAGGGTTGGAGCAAGAAAATGAACAGTATTTTGAAAAATTTTAGCAGTATATTTCAAGTTTTAAATTTTTATTTTTGAACACATATTTTTGTGCCGATTTTGCACTTTTTATTAATGCTTTATTATTTTCAAATATAGGGTAGGCTTCGCTACATTTGAAAGTATAGTTGAAATATATTAATAATATAATAGTTAAGTGAAAAACTTTCTTTGTAAACGTATCGAATACGCGTTAGCGCGTCTTATTTCACAAGACTGAATATCGTGCACGGTCAGGCATACACTGCTTGTTGTCTTGGGTACTTTAATACAATCTTCTTTACATCGCCAGCAATGTATGCCTGACAGTGTGCGACGATCGATGTGGCGCAGTGGTAGTGCGACTACCTGCGACGTTCGATTCTCGGCGGGACACTCACAAAAGTTGATATTTATATCTTTGTGAATTTGTTCCCGGTCTGGTTAGGACATTGCAGGGTGAACCTACTGATTGTCTGAAAATAAATGGTTCCGTGCTTCGGAGGGCACGTTAAGCCGTCGGTCCCGGTTGCTGTCTATAATTACTTAGATGGCGGTCGTAACACAACCATGTCAGAGGCCTACTAGTGGTAGTAGGCGGTTGAAAAACTCTGACACCAGGGTTCATCGGGTCGTTGGGCGACTCGGTGTCCCACACGAAAAGAGAGTGTGCGATATTTAGTCTCGTGTAATAACTACTTGTTACTATTAATGTATATATTTTTTAGATCTTGTTTTTCTTTGGTTTTCGTTCAGAAATATCGATTTTTTTTAGACAGCACAGTCATCGCGTGAAAACAGTATTTTCTAATACTGTTTTGTAGTTGAGCAGTAAACAGTATATTAGACGTAAAAAGAGTATAATACTGCCCAAAACAATAATATGGTTGGGAACCCTACCTGCAATGTCCTCACTATATTTTTTTATACAGGTCGGTGCTTCTATTAAATGGCTCTAAAGCGCATTCTTTACAAAATCAGTACCTTATTGGTTTATTCGTCTTCGTTAGAACAATAAGCAGGTACAATCTTGATGATGTCTGTCATTTGAACAATTTAAAATTCGGTGAATAAAATCAATAAGGTTCATGTTAAATCAAAACAAATCAATAAAAATGATTATGTTTATAAAGGATAATAAGTTAAGTCTTAAATGAACTCCGAATAAATCCAAAAAAGTTCTAAAAACCCACCAGAATGGGGAAAGAGTACAGCTATGCTAGCTAGCAAGCAAATCATTTAACAACCTTTTAAAGAGATTTTCAGTATTTATCCTTTAACGCAGAGACTTTTATCTGCTTGCTTTTAAAAGGCAGAGAGAGAAAACAGATTTATTATTCATAGACTCAGGTGCATTTAACCGCAACAATTTAATGTGTTGTGTTTTTTTTTATCCTATTCTACCGGTAGAATACTGTTTACGGGCAAAGCTTTGAATCAATTTCGAACTAATATTCCATTACTGTTTTTTACTTTTCTTTTAGTCGGTTCTCACACTTGTCGTCCATCGCTGCGTTATAGTAACGCACCGTAATGCGTCTGTTAAACGAAATAAAATTGCGATTCGCGATCTTATTCCTATACAAATACGGCTACCGTGCGTTTACGTTTATAACTCACTAGACGCATCCGTTACGCACCGTAGCCGTATTTGTATGTGAATAAGATCGGAAATCGCAATTTTGTTTCGTCAACATACGCATGCATTACGGTGCGTCAAAAAAACGCAGCAACGGACGACAAGTGTGAGAACCGCCTTAATGGCCTGTACTGCTATCAAAATAGATCAAACAAATATTCCTAAGTTTTATTCAAACAACGTATTACTACCGAAAACATATCGTTTATTAATATCACATTATTGAAGCATACGGAAACTATGAGGCTATTATAAAAGCATCATCATTATAGCTATTAGTTGAAAGCATGACAAAATGGATTGACCTTATTAAGTCACTGACATATTTGTATGTCATGTAACATGGTGAACTTTTCCGTAATATACGGGGTGTAAGGGAAAGCCCTCAGAATATTGATAGGGTGCATGCAGACCATGATATTGAACTACTTTCCCGAAAATTTATACTATAGCACACCTCGGACACTGGCGCTCAAATGTATGAAACAAACGCGTTGCTACGCATACAGTCTAAGCTCGCGTAGGTGAACGCGGACCATGCTTGTGTGTGTGAGACAACATGTTAGGGTTGCCGCCATTTTGCGTTCGCGAATCGGGAATGCAATGTGCGGCAGTATGAAATGACCTTCGTTCACGCATCCTTGCTAGCCGGTGTCTGAGCGTCCTCCGAGCGCGGGTGGGCGGCGCTTGTAGGGGGAGGCAGGGAGTGACCATACTGTACGCTAGTACTATTAATTATACTGTGACTATAGCCACCAGTGGCGAGGGGTGAAGTTTCTCAAAAGGGAAGCCATAGCACAGAATCAAAGACCAAAAAAGACAATAATAAAAATAACCTTTTAATTTTAATTTAATATGAAAATACACAATTTTTTTTTTATTTTTTTATTAATGATGGGTTTGCTCTTGACTCTAGTCTAGGTCATAGGACAGAGACAGAGTCTAAGATGGAGCGAGCTCACCCAGAAGAAGCCTGTTCACTCTTACTTTGAAGAGATTAGGGTTGTATGCTTTTGGAAACACAGACGCAGGAAGTGAGTTCCACTCTTTAGCAGTGCGCATTATAAATGATGACTGGAAGCGCTTAGTCCGAATTGGTGGAATGGCTACCAGGTACGGATGGTATCCGGCGGTGCGTCTGGATGTCCGATGGTAGAAGGGAGCTGGTGGAACAAGGTCGTGAAGCTCTTGAGCACACTCTCCGAAGTACAATCTATAAAATACCGACAAGCAGGCAACCTTGCGGCGATGTGCCAGGCTATGTAGCTTGGTGTCCACCAATTTTATGTCGCCTATGAGCCTCTTGGCCCTGCGTTCCACCGAGTGAAGAGCGGCAAGTTGGTATTTGGCTGAGCCATCCCAAAGGTGACTGCAATACTCCATGCAGGATCGGACTTGTGCTTAACGCCCAAGACTCGCACTTTCGTTCTTTTACGAAGATTATTCCATACTAATGACACCATGAAATAACGCGTAATCATCCCACAACTCGTCGCAATCCGGCTTTTGGCTGCGTTTTCTTCGCGCTCAGTACCTGTGGGTGAATTCACGGCCGTCTGCCATCAACCGGGCGACCATGACAGAGATAGCGGGCAGCGTAAATAGAGATAGACTATAACACACCGGGAAGCGAGTTCCCGAGTACTTTACCAAGTAAACGCTTTAAGAAACTATACCACTTGTATTGTATATTATTTGCTTTCATTTGATACGCAGTTATTTTTCGAAATAGTCCTAGCTAAACGTATATGTGTAATACTAATTAAAATAAGTCACAATGACGCTATTTTTCAAAAGGAAAGCCGATGAGAAATGTGTTTTATGGACCTTTCGTCACAGTAATCAGGGGAGACGGCGCGCTATTTCGTCCTTAACCAATCTACTTACTTCCTAAAAAATGTTGCACGGTTATACTGACCCATTTATTTCTACTGCGCCGACGTGCTCCGTGTTGCTCCCGGTCTCGCCTAAAATTGATTTTGTTCAGTATTTTTTCGTCTCGCATTAATCACGCGGGCTCGAGGTCTAATTAATCATGTGGCAGACAGAAAGGTTCGCCTACTGTCGATACCACGGCCCTGGAATATCAAAACGTTGGCGAAAAAATGGGTGAATGCATCTTAAGTGGTTACGAAGAAATTCTGAAGATGTTTCCTTAAGACATTTTGGTTATACGGCTATCTGTTATGAGATCAGGGTTCATCGGGTTGTTGGACGACTCGGTGTCCCACACGAAAAAAGAAAGAACTAAAAACGGTTTTTCATGATCGGTTAGTAAATTTTGATAAAGCTACTTAAACTGCTACGTCAAGGGTCGTGGGTTCGATCCCCAGCACAAATTTGTAAGTCATTTTTTAAATGTTTGTGTTGTGTCTGGGTGTTTTCTTTATATTGCATGAAATGAGATGAAATAAACTGTTTTCAATGTATCTATTTACAATAAAAAAAATGATACTAACATCAGCTATATATTTCCTATAGTACAAGCTTTGCTTAGTATGGGGCTAGATGGCGCTGTGTGAAATGTTCATAATGTTTATATACTTTGTTTACACACATATCACACACTTTTATCCCTTGCGGGGTAGGCACAGCCAGCACAACGGTAGTATTAAACAAAAATTCACGCCACGTCTGACAAATATTTGAGGGTTGTCTGAAAAATTTCTATCGCCATAATGACAGTTTCTCGCCCAAATCTACAATACACATGTAACCCTTTAGTTCCTTATTCGCTTCTTACGACACCCACACAGTGACAGGTTGTCGCCTAAATATACAATACACTTGTAACTCTCGAGTTCCTCTTATGGCACCCACGGGATAGAAATAGGGTGATTCTATTCTAACATCACAATAGCATTTTCTTGATTTATTTACATCTAAAATGTTTTCCAACATCGTGATACGTCCTAAATCTGTTTGTTCCACTGGAAACTGGGTCAGCGAGCCGATCATACCTCAGATTAAGTAATCTGTGCTTCGGTGCCGTTTTTGTGCGTCGCAAGGGGAGTAATCCTCGTCTTGGCATCTACTATATTACATCTATCTATGTAGATACATTTGGATTGTGTGTCTGTGCATTTGTTATTATATTGTCTATGTATGTATTAGAGTGTATTATAGTATAAGTAGTATATGTAGGTGTTTGCACTATCCCGCTATATGTTTGCACTTTCCATATCACCCAAAGGTTGCCTGGAAGAGAATGCTGCTTTAGCATTAAGGCCGCCTTATTGTACTTTTCTCGATGTTATTTTTGTGTGCAATTAAGTTATTATTATTATTATTTGAGGCGGTTCTCACACGCACCGATTTTCTGGTGCTCTGCCGGATCCGTCGACGAAAGTACAAAATCTTATACAAAAATCGGATATCATGACACACGTCGTCGAATAAAATTTCACCTGTCACAGGTTGTCGCATTGTATTGTCGATGAGATGAGGATAAAGGTACTATTCCGAACCGACATAACCGCGGCATATGCTGTCGGCCGCTCGGTTCGGAATAGCACCTTAATACTAAAAACTTGGGCGTCGGACATTCTTATTGATTTTTTGTATAAAAAGACTTTTTTTTTGTGAAGTGGCGCCACCGTCGAGGTCGTTGATGACTCGCCTTAAGTACATTGGCAGTATGAGTGTCTAACCGGACGTGAGCTTGACTGTACCACTTACCTATAAAGGAACTAGCTTTTACCCGCGACTTCGTCCGCGTTAGATAGTTTTTTTAGGCAGAAGTTCTAAAGTAGTTATGTGTATTCATAGTAAGTGTGACAGTGATATTAGAACAGTTCTTATCTGTACCTACTCTTAAAGATGTTTTAGAACCATGCCTGTATCTCTAATAGTTTAGGTGGGCTCCTGATGGTGGATGACCTAGTGGTCTACATAAGGTACTACAGATCCTCAATGTCGTTGTGAAAAGAAGCGGCCCATCATACTGAACAACTTTTGTTTTGGAACCATTTCTGTATCTCCAATAGTTTAGAAGGGCACCTGATGGTAGACCTGGTGGTCTACATAAGGTACTCCAGATCCTCAATGTCCTTGTGAAAAGAAGCGGACTATCATACTGAACAATTTTTGTTGTGGAACCATGCCTGAATCTCTAATAGTTTAGCTGGGCTCCTGATGGTACACCTGGTGGTCTACATAAGGTACTCCAGAGCCCCAATGTCCTTTTGAAAAGAAGCGGATCTTCATACTGAACAACTTTTGTTTTGGAACCATGCCTGTATCTCTAATAGTTTAGCTGGGCTCCTGAAGGTACACCTGGTGGTCTACATAAGGTACTCCAGATCCTCAATGTCCTTGTGAAAAGAAGCGGCTCATCATACTGAACAACTTTTGTTTTGGAACCATGCCTGTATCTCTCATAGTTTAGCTGGGCTCCTGATGGTACACCAGGTGGTCTACATAAGGTACTCCAGATCCTCAATGTCCTTGTGAAAAGAAGCGGCTCATCATACTGAACAACTTTTGTTTTAGAACCATGCCTGTATCTCTAATAGTTTAGCTGGGCTCCTGATGGTACACCTGGTGGTCTACATAAGCTACTCCAGATCCTCAATATCCTTGTGAAAAGAAGCGGCCCATCATACTGAACAACTTTTGTTTTGAAACCATGCCTGTATCTCTAATAGTGTAGCTGGGCTCCTGGTGGTACATCTGGTGGTCTACATAAGGTACTC
Source organism: Tuta absoluta (assembly GCA_027580185.1). NCBI lineage: Eukaryota > Metazoa > Arthropoda > Insecta > Lepidoptera > Gelechiidae > Tuta > Tuta absoluta. The sequence continues at coordinate 1,217,578 of JAQAHW010000020.1, forward strand.
CAGATCCCCAATGTCCTTGTGAAAAGAAGCGGCCCATCATACTGAACATTTTTTGTTTTGGAACCATGCCTGTATCTCTAATAGTTTAGCTGGGCTCCTGATGGTACACCTGGTGGTCTACATAAGGTACTCCAGATCCTCAATGTCCTTGTGAAAAGAAGCGGCTCATCATACTGAACAACTTTTGTTTTAGAACCATGCCTGTATCTCTAATAGTTTAGCTGGGCTCCTGATGGTACACCTGGTTGTCTACATAAGCTACTCCAGATCCTCAATGTCCTTGTGAAAAGAAGCGGCCCATCATACTGAACAACTTTTGTTTTGGGACCATGCCTGTATCTCTAATAGTTTAGCTGGGCTCCTGATGGTACACCTGGTAGTCTACATAAGGTACTCCAGATCCCCAATGTCCTTGTGAAAAGAAGCGGCCCATCATACTGAACAACTTTTGTTTTGGAACCATGCCTGTATCTCTAATAGTTTAGCTGGGCTCCTGGTGGTACACCTGGTGGTCTACATCTATACTCCAGACCCTCGAATGGTGATAAAAAGTAGCCTATGTCCGTTCTCGGTATGCTAGCAATCTCTGTGCCAAGTTTCATGAAGATCGGTTCAGCGGTTTGGCCGTGAAAGCGTAGCAGACAGACAGACAGACAGACAGACAGACAGAGTTACTTTCGCATTTATAATATTAGTGTGGATTAAACTCGGCACGTATAATCGAAGTGTCGGTCTCCCCTCTAAGGGGGGGTTGAGGGGTGCAGGGGGAGACGTGACGGACATAAGTGGGATTTATTTTATTTTGATACCGTTTATTGGGATATTGTGTGCGGGACGTGACGGACCACAGCGGTTTACGTTAAATATACACTCTTGTTGCTGGTAAGGGGTCTTATTTGAGACAAATTCTTAAGGCGAGTGTAGTCGTGAACGGCCTCGACAGTGGCGCCACTTCACAAAAAAAAAATGCTTTATACAAAAAATCTATCAGAATGTCCGTTGCTCAAGTTTAAACGTTCTAAAAATTTAACTCTTTTCTAAAAAGTTAAGTTAAGTATTTTTTTAGGTTTTGTATTAAGCAGATATCTTGTTATCTTTAGGTGGAGATTTATTATTAGCATTTGTTTTTATTGAACATTAATGTATTTTTAATATTCAGCTGTTAGTCTTCCTAAGAACAATAAAATTAAAAATACAATATTAATACCCATTTATTCTTAACCGATTTCAAAACGAAGGCTATCAATTCAACCCGTATGTATGTTGTAGCTTATCGCTAAGTAAATCAACGTGGTCATATGGCTGGACCCGCGGGAAATTAGCTGCTAGGGACTTGAGACGGTATATCGAATTTCACATGATCGAGTGTTATGGACCGAGCTATATTTTAGCGCTAAACCAGCCAGCCAGCCACCAGACCAGACTATTTTATACCTACATTTCTGCGATTGCTGAGTACGAGTATTTTGTACTGTATTGATCAGTATTTTTAAGTGAGTAGTGCCCTGTGCCGTGAAACTAGCTCCATTTCGCAAAAAAACTTGATGAATGAAAATAAGATATAAAAAAATATGTTAGCGCCCGCCGGACTTGAAAATAATATACACACACACATCACGATTATAATCCCTTGCGGGGTAGGCCGAGCGTAAACGGCCACAAAAAATGGTATTTGAGGGTCATCCGGAAAATTAAGAATCGCCATAGTGACAGGTTGTCAGCCCATCGCCTAAAATTGCAATACACACTTACACACCCTCGAAGTCCCTTAGTTGCCTCTTACGACTCCCATGGGAAAGAAATGTGGTGATGCTATTCTAAGCCGGCCTCACACGGCACGAAAATAATATAATACATTTACAACTTCGTGAATATGTCGTCAAAAAACGGCGCAGCCTGTGATTTTTAGTTTTTTGTCGGATCAGGTTTTATGGCGTAAAGATTTTACGATATCTCATACAAAAACCAACTATCATGGCACACATCGCCGCATCAATTTGCTGTCATATGGCGCTTGTCACAAATCGCAATATTCATTCATTCATTCATATATCACGCCTTTAATCCCTTACGGGCTAGGCGTAAACGGCTGTAAAAAACGAACATTTACGCCACGTCTGACAAACATTTGAGGGTAATTTGGAATATCGTGTATTACCATAGTGACAGGTTGTCAGCCCATCGCCTAAATATGCAATACACACCCTCAAGTCCCTTAGTCGCTTCTTACGACATCCACGGGAAAGAAATGGGGTTATGCTATTCTAAGCCGGCATCACACGAAAAATCGCACTATGGTCACAGATATTATAATACTACTGCAATATGGTGCAGTGCGTGCGGGATCCACCTATTGAAATAGACAGGTTCATCCAGATTTTCTCGAACAATCTTTTCACAATAAAGAAGCGAAATGAGGAAATATAAGTTGTCATTCTCCACACGCTCGCCTAGTTTAAAGCCATCGATTTGCTGGTTGGTGATTCACGCGTGACCCTACAGGGATGCATTCGGGAAGGGTAAGGGATTCGCCTTGGCCTTAAAATGGGTCCCATGGGGCCTTAAGGTGAAGTCTGCGCGGAATTTATGTCTGATGGGAGAATATGCTTGGAAAATACGTGAATGGTATGATAGAAGATTACAGTGTAAGTTTATAGTCTGTCAATTGTCAAACTTTTCCAATTGCCATGAATTCTATTTAGCTTCTAGCCTGACAGTTTTTAGAATATGGCCTAGCTACCAAATCTGGCTTTTATTATATTATTCATGATTTATATTAGTACAAACATACTTATATAACATGCCTTTAATCCATTGCGGGGAAGGCAGAGCGTAAACGGCCGTAAAAAAGGACATTTACGCCACTTCTTACAAACATACGAGTATCATTTAGAAAATTGTATATCACCATAGTGACAAGGTGTCAGTCCTTCATCTAAAATTGTTACACACAACCTCGAATCTTTTAGTCGCCTTTTACGATTCTGATAAAAGTGAAATAAAACATAACTAAATAAATTTCCACAAGAGTCTTAATTTGAAGCTGTCTAGTTAAGAGCTTTCATCAAGCTTAGCTTGGGCCGGTTGTTAAATAAATACAAAGTACAAGTAATTCAGAAGGAGTCCACACAAACATAATTCTCAAGCTGTTACCATAACTCCTTGTCTCGCGTCGTATTTCAAGCTAAACGAACTGTAGCTTGCTGGAGACCTGATTCAGGAAATCGGTGTTTTCTCGATATCTTAGCGTTAGAAAATTGCGGTATTCTATTCTACATGGCAACACCAAACTACCTATTCGACTTTACGCTTTGTCAAATTAAAATTACATCAAGTGAATCAACCCTATTTTTAAATAGTTTAAAATCGCTTCGTCTTTTTTATTTATATTAGATTTCCTGTGTTTCGATTCAAAGGCGTAACTTTCAACATTTCAGTAATATTTTTATCACAGTTTTGTCAGCGTAAAATTCTACAAACCTTTCAAGATATTAGTCAAGATCTGTGTAACGTACAAAATACCTACCAATTCGGATTCAGATATTTATTGATAAAATTTAACTCAAATGTATTAACATAACTTAAGTTATTACATTTTAATAATTATATAATAATAACTAAGAATCATAAATAAATTATTATGTAAAGTGTAAGCTTGGGGGAGCGAGGGCGAAATAAAAAATTATAATTTAATAAACAGCATTGTTTACTGTAATGATGTAAGCGTGATTATGTATGCATGCAAATGACTCGTACGTTTTAGTTTCTTTTATTCCACATGGAATATTATTGTACAGTCTAGGTACCTACCATTATATTCCTCTTCTTCATCGTGTCAATGGATCATTTATTTAGTCATATTTTTGACTGTCAATATTTTGCGACCCCAATGGCATGGATGGACCATTATATTTATCTTAATAATCCACAAACTTAGGCGGTTCACACTCTTGTCGTACGTCGTTCGGTTTTTGTAACGCATGTGTCTGTCAGACGAAAGGAACTTGCGAATTCCAATCTTGTTCCCATACAAATCGCGTGTGTCAAACGACTTGACAGACATCTCCGTTACGCACCGTAAACCCGCCGTAGCCGTATTTGTATGGGGATAAGATTAGAATTTGCAACATATTTTCATCTGACGGAAGCATGCGTTACGTTGCGTTAAAAAAACGGAAGGAACGGAACGGAACCGCCTAAATGCGCCTCTGTGCTGTATGAACGCCACAGCACCAAACACTACACGAAATCAGCCCCATGTAAATGACATAAATAGGTGTACGTTATTGTCAGCGCATGACTTAGGGGTTTTCTATGGCTGTGCGTTTCGTTGCTAACGCGCGTTTTAGAATTCAAATCGAATGTTCGAAATTCTGAATTGTGGTGAATTAGATTAAAGCTTAATGGTGTTGTATGGTGGGAGTGTTTGTGCATTGTTGCACGTGTTTTATACATACATACATACATATATCACGCCTATAATCCCTTGCGGGGTAGGCAGAGCATAAACAGCCGCATAAAACGGACATTTACGCCACGTCTGACAAATATTTGAGGGTTATTTGGAAAATTGTGTATCGCTATAGTGACAGGTTGTCAGCCCATCGCCTAAAATTGCAATACACACCCTCAAGTCCCTAAGTCGCCTCTTACGACTCCCACGGGCAAGAAATGGGGTGATGCTATTCTCAGCCGGCAACACACGGAGTGTTTTATACCGATCCTAATCTAGTAGTTTGCCATTGTTGCGCAGTGAAAGTTGCCCCGCCTGCTACTCAAAGGTTCTGGGTTCGATTTCCGGCCGGGGCAAATATTTAATTGATTCATTTAAATATATGTTTTCGGGTCTCAGTTTCTTTGTAGATGTTTCTAATAGATTTGCATGAAAACGTGATACATGGAGGATAATGGTAGTTATGAGTGAGTTCATGTTTTTATAGTGCTTAGATGACAGGTTAAGATATTTAAAATGTAAAAATATTCGTTGCAAATACTTTAAAAGTGAACTAGTCCACGAAACTGAACAATTTTCACCTACATAAGTCAATAATAAAAAAATATACTTCACATACAAATTGATCCGGTCGGCTGGAACATTTTATACGGTTCAATTTTTTTCACATTTCACCCTATGTTCTTGGGGGAATTCATTCAGTTCCAAAGGCTGGTTCACCTCTTGAAATATAATGCAGTAGTTTATTTTTACCCTATATTTTATGTGACGATAACTGTGACATAAATAAACCTATTTTATTTCCATTCATTACCTATTGCAATTGGAATGTGCAGCACACAGATAAACTTTTCTTTTGTAGTTTAAGTGTGTCTAGAATGTAAGAAATATGTATACTTTATAAATAAATGGATAATAATAATAATAATAATAATAATAAACCCGCAGGGCAGCTCTGTAAACCCGCAGGGCAGCTCTGGCAAGCTGTTGGTGAGTAGCGCCACCACGGACCCGAAGTACTTCTGGGTTACCCCTGAGTGGGGAGCCCGCCTCTGTCTTGCCTTTACCGGCCGGCCAGAGTGGAGTCGCAAGAGTTTTACAACTCGAAGGGTGGAAGTGTTAAAGGCATAAAGCCGCGAGTAATGCTGATGGGAGAAATCCCAGAACTTGAAAGTGCAGCACACCTCTCTACACCCTTAGCTACCCGTAGGGCAGCTTGTGACGAGCTGTTGGGGAGTAGCGACCCCACGGACCCGAGTACCCCTGAGAGTGTAGACTGGCCGTCTCCGGCTCGCCGGAGTGGACCCCAAGGCCAGGACTCTCACCTCTGGCTTGCCTTAGTTGGCCGGCCAGAGTGGGGCCGCTAGAGTTCGAGCCTGTGCCCGGACTCGAGGGGTGGAAGTGAAACATGCGTAAGTCGCGAGTTGGTGTATGTTCTGGCCCTTGCCCAGGACCTCTGCGCAGAAAGCGGTGTACACCTCTCGACACCCCTTCAGTCGCCCGCGCCAGTGTTGCGTCCCGGCACCGCGCTCTACGCGTATAGCCCTTAGTGGAGGCCCACCTAGCGGGCGGCGAGTCGCCGTCTGCCGAGATTATCAAGATTGGGACATTTGATTTGGCAGGCGTCCCGTTGTCTCAATCAATAGCCCAGCAACCGGTCCAGCAAATTCCTCCCCATAACCCTATTATTCCGACCCTCACCTGCAATAGTCCTTGCATCAGGCGGGTGCTGGCTCTGGGTGTACTTCTATAGTGCAGACAGAGCGAGTATCCGCTTGATGTACACATCACAACACATTATTTGGTGCAAAAAGGCCTCTGTGCTGTTGGCTTCGGCCCCACTCATGCCTCAAAGGACCGGGTCCCTGTGGGCCCGAGATTCGGAAACGTACCAACATAATAATAATAATAATAGTGAAAATCTTTAGAACAATACACTGTATGGTTAATAAATCACGCATTTCGTTCCAGCAAAATCACCTTTTGTACGAAGCTTATGATTCGAGTTCATATTTACGACACTCAAATGATTGTTAAAGGAAATCGTTCTCACGTGCTCCTTATACTTACACAGGCAATAATCGTCTCATCACAATAAAACAATTTTAAACGGATTTAAGTTGTGTTTATTTTGGATTTTACAAATTCTACGTTTCATCCGTGGCCACGTGCTCTGTAAAGAGCTCGAAACATAGGAATTGTAAAATCCAAAATAAACACTACTTAAATCCGTTTAAAATTATTTTATTGTGATGAGATGAGTAATAGTTGTGCAAACTCAAGAAAATATAAATTATCGTCTCATGAAGTCATTCACCGCTTCATTGTGAACAATATTAAGGTGTTTCGTGTGATGCCGGATTAGAATAGCATCACCCCATTTCTTTCCCGTGGGAGTTGTAAGAGGCGACTGAGGGACTTGAGGGTGTGTATTGCAATTTAGGCGATGGGCTGACAACCTATCACTATGGCGTTACACAATTTTCCGAATGACCCTCAAATATATGTCAAACGTGGCGTAAATATCCGTTTACGCTCTGCCTACCTCGCAAGTGATAGTAGGCGTGATATATATATGTATAAAGGTTTCTAAAAGTACAATTGTAAGGTTCTGAAACATACTGGAGACTGCTCATAGTTGAGCACAGTGACAGAAACTTGGTTGTCGTAGCTCGACTACTTTTCGACACTAAAAACTAAAATTATCGTAGAAAGGGACAAAACCCCGATGACATTGAGAACTTTGTATAGATATTACTTGCCATACTATACCTAGTTGACACTCCGAAGGAACTCCGGCATTGTAATGCACGCTTGTGTCATTACATACAAAAATCAGTCGACGAAGAAGAATCGTTTTTACACGACTGCCCAACCAAAAAAGGAGTGTAATATTTTTAGAGTTCATGTTTATATGAGCGATTCTTAAAAGGACTGAAACTCTTTAAACACTGAACAGATTCGAATGAGAATTGTATCGGCAGAATCCTTACATTATCCCAATTGTCATAGGCTAGGCTTTATTTCAGATAGCAGTCATGTTTTAGTTTTATATTTATTTATATTATTATGCTTAGACCTGTTTCTGTGAAAAATAATCCCACTTGATGAAAATTTTTCTATCGCCATCTAGCCCCAAACTAAGCAAAGCTTGTACTATGGGAACCATATAGCTTATTAATACTTAATACTTTTTCGTAAATAAATACATAGTTACACCCAGACGAAACAAAAATATCTGAAAATGACTTAACAAATATTTGTGTCTTGTGGGGATCGAATCTACGATCCTCAGCGTCGCAGACAGGGGTACTCTCCGCTACTCCATCGGGCGAGTCAGACCCAGAACATTAAGTCATAAAAGGTGTATTAGAAAATAAAAAGTGGGTATTTAATAAAATTCCTAAAAAGTATTCTGAAAGGCCGTAAAAAATATTGCTTATATAACGACAGTAAAAAAAAACTGGTGTCAAAAACAATGAAAGGAAAAAAGCATGTTTTTAGGCTACGACGCTACGGGCCCCGTAGCGGGCCTACGCGCTACGCGGGGCGCGGGGTCAACGGCCGCGGGTAATGGGTCGATACCCGCTGCCTCGTCTGTAGAAGGGGAGACGGGGGGATGAGTCAAGACTCTCGGAGGCTACGAGTCTAATCGCCTATTCTTGTTAATGCACTTTAGAGGCATGCTTTATAAAATGTTTCGGGTGATGTGGCGCTGACGGTTTTTTTAATGGCCTTTCAGTGATAGTTTGCATTTTAATGAAAAATTGGTCTTTATAAAATAGAATGCATAATCTTTTAGAGATTTTATGTAGCAAAATGTTTTTTAGGACTTAAAGCTTAACGTTTAGGTACGTTAGAAGACTTTTATTTACCAACAGGTTTAAATTATCTATGCATACGTACAAAACCTGATTTAATAAAAAATTACAACTAGTTTGAGTAGTTAACTGTTTTTTGTAAATAATTTGAGACACTTTCTCTGCCAATGTTGTCAACATACTTATAATATAATTACTGAACTTCACAGTAGATCTTCTACTTTAAACCATCGTTAATAAAGTCAAGGAAAAAACTTATTTATAGATATGACTTTATTTTCCATAATCTGACGTTATAAACTCCACCAGGATCCAATAACACTCGGTATAAATAGCAAAACTTCATAAAGGGTCATAATAATGCCTCACTGAGGGGCTATATCTCTTAAAAAAAGATGGCGTCACACTCATCTTTGAAATAGGAGACAGTATCTTGGGATTTTTTTTATTAAAAAGGAACGTATTTTATATAGGAGGTATTTTGAATCCCAGCTCATATTACGTTTTTGAAGATGTTTGAAATTGTGCTACATGATATGTTGTATAAATTCATAAAAGCTTTTGGACGATTTTGTTTTTAAACAAAAGAAAACAAATGATATGACAGAATTTTAACTTTTTGGTGTAGGACCCCGAGTCGACGAACGACCCGATGAACCATGGTGTCAGAGTTTTTCAACTACCTGCTACTACTGACATGGTTGTGTGACGACTGCCGCCTAAGTAATCATAGTCAGCAATCGGGACCGACGGCCTAAAGCGCCCTCCGAATCACGGAACCATCTTTCTTACGGACAGTCAGGTTCAGCATGCAATGTCCTAACCAGACTTGGAACAAATACACAAAGTGATAAGATAATATCAACTTTGTGAGTGCCCCACCGGGAATCAAACCCGGAACCTTTAAGCCGCAGGCAGTTGCACTTCCACTGTGCCACATCAGCCGTTAGAATTTTCACTGTTGGTTGCAACGCTATCTATTTACTGGTACATGTAAACTTATTTATTTTAATTTACGTTTGTAACACTAATCATTTAGTTCGTACAAACTATGTAACAACTTAGTAATGACGTTTTTTCTTCTTTGCAGGTAAGTATCTTACAAGTTTCGGAGCAACTGTCTTCAGCGACCTTACTCTCAAAAGTATTATTAATATTACGTTCATAACAAGGTAAGTTACAAACAACTGTAATCCACGACCCTGTGTCGACGTAATAAGAGTCATACTTGAGGTAAAGATACGCTTTGTCGTCTTTATGAAACTTCTTGTTATTTAGGGGAGAGAGGGGCAAGATGGAATAATACCATCATAATGAAGGTATGTAATATTATTTCCTTTGATGGACGTTGAAGCTATTGGTATGCCGAGATTGACAGAAAATAATAATGAAATTTGATGATGTAGCGGTACAAGGAGCTTATATAAGTAGATGTACAAAATAATAATAGCATTATTGACATGTCTTAAATCATGAACTCTCTCTTTTGGTGGTTACAGCATGCATGCATCAAATCATTTTTTTGTTGCCAGAAGTGACATGAGATTGAAAATTATGATTCTAGTAACTGGGCATATGAATCATTTAGTCCAATAGAAATTTAATCTGATTTATTGTTTCATCATTTTATCGAAACCAAACTAGGTGTGTGCTTCACAAGACAAATTCCTTACAATAAAAGTTTTCGCAACTCAAGTTTCATTCTACTGTACAAACAAAAGCACACAAACTAAATTAGCTGTAGACCCAAATCAAAAACATGGGATCCTTCATCCCATACGAGAGAGCCATTGTGATTACAATAGGCCTCCTGAGTTCCTTGGGGTGATACCACAGACTTGCTACCACTAAAAGGCACTGCAGAAACCTCTACGAAACTTTATAACTAGAATGTTTCACTATATTACAAATAGCCAGTGTGCCAGCAGTAGTATATCTTTTTTTGTTATATTTATATTTCATTTACAATACAAACGAAATTTTCTATTAGACAAACATATATTTATTCAGATTTATCAAGCATTTCGTCTTCTGCATGTCCAGTGAAACAGCTAGGATGAATATAATTAGACATATTTGACTACTTGACTGTTAGGTCAAATGAGTTACATAGAAACGGATTTGAAACTTCATTTTTTATAAAAATTGTTTATTATGAAGTCATAAATCACTATTTTGGATAGTATAAAAACAGTGACTTCTATATTATGTTTCTGCATAACAATCCTAACTTAGAACATTTTAAAAATCGAAAATGTATTTTGTAGTATTTTTCAACAAAAACTTTCATCAAGCATAGCATTAACAAGTTAAATTAAATTAAAATAATTTGGTATTACATTGACCCAGTCAAGTGCCGTAATATGTATTCATACTTATTGTGTTCTCTTTTAGGTTTCCAGTCTGTGGTTGCAGCAGAAGAGAGTATGTAGCAATGTGTTTCGGTTCCAAAATTAAACCCCGTTCAATATACGGGCGGCATTCTGATAAAAGATGATTAGAAGCATAATACACTTACTCATGTAAAGTATCTCGTATTACGTTTTAATTAGGTTCGGTGAACTGAGGAACCGTATGAAATGGGTTTAGTCAGTAAAATCCTTTCATTGTAAATTGATTTCACAATTTGTTCTACTAACACTGATTTGATACATGGTTTTAATAAAATATGTGTCGTTAATACAATTCTACTACTTTATTAGTTTTCTTTAGGATTTAAATGAAAATTAAGAAGTGATCCAGCTGGCGACATTAAACCTAGAAATTGGATTCTTATTCTTTATTTAAAAGACTGACCTTGCTATTTGTCTCTTTTTTACTTGCCCATAAATTATTCATCTAAGTTGTTACTCCATAAGAATACTTAGTAGCAACAAAGAGACCCATTTAAGAGCGTAATTCTCTACAGACATATTTTTTCACAAAATACATTATGGCAGTTGGTCTTGCTTACGCAAATTTAAATCAGAATTTAGGTCAGACTAAAGAATAGAACCCTGGTGCCAGGGTTTTTGCCAATAAAGTGAAGCCTAATTACAGATTTTCCTACAAACATGCTTTTCAACACCAAATATTGTTTATTTTTTATGTATTATGTAAACAATCGATTAATACTTTTGCCCCAATAATTATAGTATTAAAAACAAATAGTCTACACGTATTGTCAAAATTAGACCATATCGGACACAATTATCTTTGTCATAGCGTGTCAATCGTATTTTTTATCCATTTCTCGTACGGCACATGTATTAGGCTCCGTCTTTCATATGACTAGGTCTGAGGCTAAAAGAAGCATTATTTTCCTCGCCTGAAACTCCATTAAAACGTTATTAAAAGTGCTATTTGCTCTTACGTCTGTCACAGGCACTTGTCGAGTGCGAGGGCGCGTTGTTAGGATTTAGTAATTATTCTTATGATTATGTTCTTTTTGATTTTAATGAGTATTATTTAAAGAATTTTAATGGGTATGCTCGTTTGAGGCCCAAATTTTTTTATTCTCCTTACCTGTATTATTTTTAGGTGTTGTTTCTTTTAAATTGGTATAATATTGTATTTTCAATCCATCAGTATTAACTCGCGATGGAGTAGGTAAATATATTAATAAAAGTTTATTCACGTGGTAATGTAAATTAATATTTTCTTAAATTTTATCTCTACTCATATTTCCAACAGTTTGCTTTAAACTTAATAATATTACTGCTTTCTTCTTTTCCATGTTTAAAAAGATTTCTATCTCGACACCCAATTTAAGTAAAACTCGGACTTATTTTCCTACAAAAAGATCTCCGACAAGTTCTCAAAGGATTGAGACTTTCAAGACTGTCTCGTGGCAGTTTTGCCCCCCTCTCCCCCAGCCGCGCGCGGGTGTGAAATAGAGCTCAGGCTATTTGTATAATTTTGTCTAAAGTAAAGGACATCAGGCCTAATTTGACAGCTGTTAGGTCTGTACCTATTAGTGCTAAGTATAGGACATTTTTAAGTGTGGCGAAAGGCAAGGCAAAGATATGAAGGTGACCATTTGTGCACTAAGAATTAAAAAAAAAAATTCAATACAAACCTACGGTCTTTACCGAGAACATGGAAAAAACTCGTGACATGGAAATTATAAGTTTCATGTCATGAGTTTTATTTTTATCCAAGAGAACACAATTTTGATCATAATTAAATAATGTGTATGGTAGTAGCATTGTCAATCATGGTTTATGTCTGTGACAAATTTACAGTGTATAGGTACAATAACTTCATATTCTTAAAGCATCATTCATTATTAACCTATCTACGAAGCTGTTGAAACTTGGTCGTTAAACTAGCCATATCATAAAATACTTGACAAAACGAGCACGCTTTCTTGCCTAGCAAGTAGCGAACTCAGTGTTGCCGAACTAAAAGTCCTGCCCATTTAGTATAATTTACTGTAAGTGGGCAGCGCCCCGCGAATAGGGTAGCCAGGCGACGGCGGGATAAAGTGAGACAGAATCTTCTTCTTCTTTTCGTATGGGACACCGAGCCGTCCAATGACCCGAAGAACCTTGGTGTCAGAGTTTCTCAACCGCCTGCTACTAGTAGTAGGCCTCTGACATGGTTGTGTAACGGCCATAGTCTAAGTTATCATAGACAGCAACCGGGACCGACGGCTAGACGTGCCCAGTGAGACAGAATCAAGCTTCTTGGCTACTTTATCAAATAGCTGCAACAGTTGACTGCAGGAAATAAGTCTCTCTTTATTATCCCGATATACTAGCATAATTTCACGAACGGCAGGTGAGCCGCGGTAGCCCAGTCGAAAGAGGCGACGGCAGTACTGAAACTGAAAGTCCAAAGTTCAAATCCTGCTTGTGGTGCAATTTTGCAAGTTCAATAATGGTATACCCAACACGTGTTTTAAAATTTAATACACATTTTGTCTGTTTATTATGCTCAATTATTTGCTTTCTGCGAGTGCAAATTATAACAAGCATAATAATTAAAAAAAATTCAAAACACGACTGCTTTCTGAAATAAAGCCTAGCCTATGATACTTAGTATAATGTAAGGATTCTTCCGATACAATTCCTATTCGGATCTGTTCAGTAATGAACGAGTTTTAGTCCTTTAAAGAATCGCACATATATACATACAAACATATATACATACAAACACACATACATACAAAAACACATACACGAACTCTAAACACATAACACTTCTTTTTTGGTTGCGCAATCGTGTAAAACAACCTCTTTGCTTGGCTTTGACGACCGGACGTTCAAAAAAACTACCCCAGTCCAGTTGTCCTACTAGAATTGAAGGCTAGGTATCCCTACTCGCCAGCAGGAGATGAATGCGCGATGAGACGAGAAAGATGCAAAGACTCTTTATATACCTACCACTAGCAGTAAGTACTTCGCTAGTTTATGTGAAGTAAACTTGATGAAGTAGGAACGTTTTTTGTTCGCGTTTCGCTGCAGTTGGTGAAGCTTTTACGCTGAGTTTAGCAGTAGTGCTTACTTAATTTGAAGAAGAAACTTTAATGTATGTATTCAAGAACGACTTTAAAAAAAAAAGTTTTTTTAAAACTATCTTATGTAAGTAGCTCACAAAGGATCCTATAAATACTCACTTTTCTACCTCGCAACGTAAAACGGATTGAAACTGACAAACGTATTTTTGGTTTGCAGGCCAAGCAAAAATGTTATACACAATTTTTGTCTATTAAGTCTTTCATTTTGATCAGAAATTAGGCATTAAGAATATTTGTATTGGAAATTAAGCTAATTTTTTTGCTACACGATTAGATGTAAATCTTTGTAATACGAAAATAGTATCCGACGTGGAACAACCAAAAGGTGATTTGACACTGCACATCACAGCACTTTACTTATGAATAGTTGCTGCATACATAGTCCTACTTTCAACAATTTGTAAATTCTTACAACTAAAAAACATCACGTAAGTATCTTATTAAAACACTTTATTGTTTAAAATAACAAACCAAAATATCAACAAAATTCATAGCTAACATGCGCAAAGGCGGCCTTATCGCTGCAAGCGATCTCTTCCAGACAACCTTTGGGTGAAGGAGAAAGAATAGAAAAATGGAGCAGTGCGAGAGTAATCACAAAAGAATAGGTAACTTGAATAAACATAATAAAGAGGAAACACAGGCTTGTGCTTTTCTTCTAGCCTGACCTCCTTAGACACACGGAAACCAAAAATAGGTCAACTCTTTGAGTACTTGTAGTGTGTACTGTGTAAGGCGGTTCTCACTGTTGTCGTCCATCGCTGCGTTTCTTTAACGCATCGTAACGCACTTGTCAGGTGAAAGGAATTTGCGATTTCCGATCTTATGCCCGTACAAGTACGGCTCTCAAACGACTTGACAGACGCATCTGTTACGCACCGGGAATAAGGTCGGTATTCACAATGGGAGTTTTTCTGTTGACAGTTCTATTGATAGCTCTGAATGTCAAACCAGAGGGCACTGTGCTAAACTGAAAATTTGACGTTTCAATGTGGCTGGCGGCACCCATAGTTTTGTCTCAGGTTCCGTTTCACGTTGTGTTTGTTACTTATTTATTTCTTTAAGTTTAATTGGCTACAAAATAAACTTGTCGTCTTGCTATTATATTGAAAGTCATTCATGTAAGCAAACAAAAAATCTTTAAGACATTTAGAACGATTACATAAATACAAAATAAAGAATATTTTGTAAAGTGGTACAGATTTTCATGTAAAGGAACGTTTTTTCAATTAAGCTGAGCGCCCTCTACATGACACTCGAGAATCTCTAGAAAATTTCCCATTTCCTTTCGTCTGATAGACGCATGCGTTACGGTGCGTTAAATAAACGCAGTGACAAACGACAAGTGAGAGAACTGCCATTGAGTACACACTACAAGTTGGTAGCATCGTTAGTTATATCGGTTACACTAAGTGTTAGGTCCCTACAGCAAAAGCGCGAAGCTTCCGTAGTCGCTACTGTGTAAACTTCCTCGGAGACTCACTCGATTACCCACTTGCTTGTTTCGCTTGTTTCCAATTTCCTGATTTATACACGACTGCGCAACCAAAAAAGAAGTGTAGTGTTTTTAGAGATCATGTATGTATGTATATATGTGCAATTCTTTAAGGGGCTGCCTCGAACTTTTAAACGTCCCTTTGTCGTGTTATCTAGGCTCCGAGAGGCACCGGCGCTCAGGGAGCCAAGGTAACCGCAGGTGAATACTTATAGCTAAGTATTTGTAGAGTGGTCTCGCGAACACGAGTGCCTGTGACCCCGGAGGGCGTGAGTGAGTAAGTGTGGGTAGAGTGTCCTGTGTGTAGGCACCCTAGCAAGCCTCGCGCCCGCACGCTAAGTGAGGGGCCGAGGGAGTAAAAGTTAAGGCTTTATTAAAGAATTAACAGATAACCACCTCCTGATACGAAAACCAAAATTATAACCTGGCCACTCACACAGAAGGTAACGGCGGCGCGTCCAGCGCGAGGAGCGTCTTCGCAGCAGCTGTATCTTCAATCCGACGAGGCGTAGGCGCTTGAGGGGAGACTTTTAAGCTTCCGTCACTTGAGGGGAGACTTTTAGGACTAAAATAGACTGTTACAGTGGTTACTCAGTGAGAGACTATACTGGGAGTCTTCGAGATCACAACTTAGAGTCCAGACCAAACTGATCCCCTAGCTGCTTGACGTGGCTTTTATACCCTCGTCTGACGCTGACTGTCACAGTCTTCATTTCGATAGTCATGTTCATTTCCAGAAGCTTCGATGACGATCGCGCTCTTCATTTCGATCGTCATCCTCTTCGGTTCTAGAATCTTCGACGATCGTCGACCTCGTCAGCCGTCATTTTGAGATCATGGAACTTGTCAGTGGCCAGTCGTCGCTGTCCATGGAGATCTGTTGGCATCTCATGTTAGCTTGATGATGAGGTGGTTATGAGGATGGCTCCGAGGCACGCTGGAGGGCTCGGGACCTCAGTTCCTCCGGAGGGAGAGGGAGAGGGAGAGTGCCAGGCGTAGTAAATTTAGATACAAGTACCAGGAGGTCAGAAAATACGAAGAGGTAGATCAATGTATAATAACTTTTTAGTAGAAAGCTACGCGGCTCTATGATGTATAGATAGCCGTCAACTTTGAGAGGTTGACATAACATCAAGAAAGTAAACAAACAAATTGATAAAATAAAATGGATTTCAGGAAATATTTAGAAAAATGGTAGTAATTGTAGCAGAATGCTACACCTTTCCCACTAATGGCAAATCCTGTGCGTGAGAACAGAGCGGAATCGCCATATTTTCACGATTTTTCACTGTTTTGGAAATTCCTCGCCAAATAAACAAGTAATTAAAAATCTGTACGACAAAAATCTAGTAATGTCCATGACTTCGTAAAAATTATGTGTTATGTTCATAAGATTGCTATAAACTACGCAAAAAAGTGTAAAAACAGACCAAACTTTGATAAATAAATCTATCGAGCAAACTTTCTTAATCGTGTTTTCCTGCGACAAAAATCTAGTTATTTCAAAGAAAAACTCTTTCTTAATCGTGTTTTCCTGCGACAAAAATCTAGTTATTTTAAAGAACAACTTTATACTTACATTAAAAAGAGTGTTTATCGTATTCAACAACAAAATTGCGTGGATCCAAAAATACACATCTGTAATTACTGAACAGATTCGAATGGGAATTGTAATGGAAGAATCCTTGCATTATCCCGAGTGTCATAGGCTAGGCTTTATCTCAGAAAGCGGTCGTGTTATTTATTATTTTTATTTATTACTTGTTAATTATGTGATGTCTGTTTTTCCGTGCCTTGTGATGCCAGCTCAGAACAGCATCACCCCATTTCTTTTGCACTGGTGTCGTAAGGGACGCGAGGGTCCTATGTGTATTACAATTTTAGGCGATACGTTGACATCCTCTCACTATAGTGATACACAACTTTTTCTAAAACAGCCTTCAAATATTTGTCAGACGTGGCGCTAGGGACCATATTTTACCACTATTAATGCTCTGTCTTCAAGGGATAAAGGCGTGATGTGTATGTATGTACGTATGTTTTACTGTTTCTTCTTGTGGGTCAAACTGACCTTTTTTGACACACTTGCTGAAAGCTTTGTTGTTATGCCAATCCGCAGTTTTGGGTAAAAAAAAATCAAGAACATTGGCGTGCTTTTTTCAGACTAGTGATCCCTTTTCATTAATTGCTAGCGATATTAAAATACGCTTAAATAAGCGCACTAGGACCGCAAACATTATGTCCAAATTTTTAATAAAACTCCAATTATAACTTCTTAACAAATTTTAAAGGACGTTTATTGGGTCGTTGGACGACTCCGAGTCCTACACGAAAAGAAGAAGAACTCCCCAAATATTCAACGCCATTCATCGATATTTTATTTTCGAAACAGCTGTCAAATAAAAAAATACTATATAATAAAATACTATATAAAAAATACCATATCTAAAACGAAACTTACACCTAGCGGAGGCAGCCAAGCAGTTACAATAAGTTCCACAGCTTTCAAAAGTATTGCAATAGATGGCAATAGTGTCGGATTGTGCCGTACGTAACGTCATAAAGGTCATTGCAGAACTAATTATCGTCGTTCTCAGTTTCCCGTCGGACGTCCACGACGGCTGTAAATCGTCGACGGTAATTAAACCCTGCGAGAGCAAGACGGAAGCATTTTACCTCTCTTTCTGTTGTAATAGTCTTGGGCTGAGATTGTTTTCGGCTGTATGTTTTGTTTTGTGGGTTTTTCGGTGATTCTGAAAGGCTGTATAGGATCCCAGAAGTAATTTATATGCTTAATTTTTATTTCTCAATTAATACGTCGATTATCAAATAGACTTTGAAAGTGTTTGTAAAACAAATACAGTGTACAATATGGAACACGGGAGTCGTTTGTGATTCAAGAATTTTGTGTCTTTAGCCTTATATAAAAGTTAAGTTGAGTTTTCGTTTTAATTTCTAGCACCGATAATATCAGAGACTATATCCGACAGGCGGCAATCGCAAGATTAGGGATTTTATTTAGGTCGGCCTGGTTAAGTAACGACGACCGTCTCAGTAGTCATACTAATCATAGACAGCAACCAGGACCGACGGCTTAACGTGCACTCCGTTGCACGGAACCATCTTTGTTACAAACTATCAGGCTGCAATGTCCAAACCAGACTGGGAATCAATTCACAAAGTGATAATATCAACTTTGTGAGTGCCCCACCGGGAATCGAAGCCGGAACCTTTGCCCCGCAAACAGTCGCACTACCACTGCACCACATCTGCCGCTTAAGGTGGAAATGAGAAGATCTTTGGAACTTTAGAGACTAGATAAGGAAGAAAAGGCTGTACCTTGAACAGTGAGTAACAAAAGTTCTGTGACAATGGTGTTTATTCCCAGTGGAAATGATCATGTTTTTGTTTATGAGGTAGGTAATTTTTGAGGATCGACACAGCAAGTTTTGACTTGTTGAGTGACAGAAATAAGGTCGATTTTGGCTTGAGCAAAGGCAGTTCTCCCACTTGTCGTCCGTCACTGCGTATTTTTAACGCATGCGTTTGTCAGAAAAAAATAATTTCAAATTCCACTCTCCTTCCCTACAAATACGGCTACGGTATGATTATGGATGCGTCTGTCAACCTACGCGCCGTTTCGCACCGTAAACGTAACGAAGCGTATTTCTATGGGAATAAGATTGGAATTCGCAATTTCTTTTCGATTGACAGACGCTTGCGTTACAGTGCGTTAAACTTACCAATTCATCCGAAAATGAAAAACGTGAAAGTTTCATCCGGTTGAAAGGTGATCTATCTGGTGCAGACTTGGTGACCGATCCCAATCCAATCCCACAAATGGGATCCACAATCGGTCCGCCGCATCTCAGATGCCAGTGCTGCCATCTGCAGGTTTTGCAACTTTTCCGGGGTCTACGAATTGCTCCGGGACCTCTACGAGCTTTCTATGAATTGCTACGAAAATGGTATTACGGGTGAGTAATACACGAGTTAAAAATTACGAAATTTTTACGACTCTATGTTTCTATAGGACTTTTTTTACATTGAATGAAATGAATTGTGGAAGCACATCTAAAGGCAAATGTACATAGATGAAAAACAAAAGAAATACAAATTTGTGTTTATATCTTTCATGTTAATATAATCTTATTCTGACTTACCATTACTTAAGTACTAACATTTTCTTAATAACTCTTACTTGCTAATCTTAAAACTAAAATGTTATATAATAATAAACAATATATTTTTTTTGTCATTAAACAAGGTATATTATAAAGGTCAAGATGAAAATCGATATAAAATAATGTGTTACCATAAAAAAGCAGGCAAAAATCCATCGTTATATTAGTAAATAGATAAATCAAATTCTAAACAGTATAAAATGCAGTCGCTCCCCATGTCCCTATTTATGCTTAGATTTATAAAAGTTTGCTTAATTAAATGTAAAAATTTATTCAAGAGAAAGGTTTTTATGTTTAATTCATGCCGGGCGATACCGGCTTAGAATAGCATCACACCATTTCTTCTCTGTGGGAGTCGTAAGAGGCGACTAAGAGTCTCGAGGGTGTGTAATGCAATGTTAGGCGATGGGCTGACAATCTGTCACTATGGCGATACACAATTTTCTGAATGACCCTCAAATGTTTGTCAAACTTAAATGTCAGTTTTTTGCGGCTGTTTACACTGTTTACCCGCAAGGGATTATAGGCGTGATATGTGTGTCTGTGTTCATGCGGCAGCAACTGGTGAAACCTAGTCCGACATAATTTGGGAATTTCAATTCGCGTAGCGTCCTCCTGCGCGAAATGTATGAGTGAAATACCCAAACTCGACTTGCCGAAGTTCTGTTTTACGCTCAGTTACTGTCACGAACAGACAGACCCAACTACAGTATATGCGTACTATGTATAGCTGTTTGTGAACTACCCGCGGGACTAGTTTCTGCGCGGCTTTTTCAGGCACTACGTACATTTTTAGGAGGTATCCGGAATTCCGTGTGATGTCGGCTTGGAATAGCATCACCCCATTTCTTTCCCGTGGGTGTCGTAAGAAGCTTAAAGGACTCGAGGGTTACATGTGTATTGCAATTTTAGGCGATGGGCTGACGACCTGACACTATGGCTATACACAATGTTCTGAATGGCCCTCAAATATTTGTCAGACGTCGCGTAAATGATCGTTTTTACTACCGTTAACGCTTTGCTTACCCCGCAAGGGATACAGCCAAGATATATTATGTATGTATTCGGAATAAAAAAAATACAATTTAATGTTTTGAAAATAATAACGTCTGATGTTTACATTTCGTTTTACAAAATGAAGGATATATTTTGGTATCAGAATTTCAGTTAACCTATTTTTAAAAGCTTTTATTTAACTTGCAGTGTATGTAAGTATGTAAGTAAGTAAGTAAGTAAGTAAGTAACAATGTTTGTTCGGTGCAAATCTTGCAAGTTTAATTTGAACCACTTCTCGGTATCCGATTGAGTTGAAATTTTGCATGTTGGTCCAGAACCGATGACAATGCATGTTAATCATCAATTTGACCTGATGCTGCTGCCAGGATCGGCTCCGTACGAGAGATCTCCTCAGCGGTTTATAGCTGGGACACAAAATTTTGTATACGAATTTGTTTATTATAGGCAGTTGGTAGGCCCACCATGAATTAGACGCTACATCCAGGGTTGTCTTCGAACTATGGAACTCCTCAATATTCAACTGCTGGGACTTGCAATTTTGTATACGAATTCGTTTATTATAGGCAGTTGGTAGGCCTACCATGAATTAGACGCTACATCCAGGGTTGTCTTCGAACTATGGAACTCCTCAATATTCAACTGCTGGGACTTGCAATTTTGTATACGAATTCGTTTATTATAGGCAGTTGGTAGGCCCACCATGAATTAGACGCTACATCCAGGGTTGTCTTCGAACTATGGAACTCCTCAATATTCAACTGCTGGGACTTGCAATTTTGTATACGAATTCGTTTATTATAGGCAGTTGGTAGGCCTACCATGAATTAGACGCTACATCCAGGGTTGTCTTCGAACTATGGAACTCCTCAATATTCAACTGCTGGGACTTGCAATTTTGTATACGAATTCGTTTATTATAGGCAGTTGGTAGGCCCACCATGAATTAAACGCTACATCCAGGGTTGTCTTCGAACTATGGAACTCCTCAATATTCAACTGCTGGGACTTGCAATTTTGTATACGAATTCGTTCATGATAGGCAGTTGGTAGGCCCACCATGAATTAGGGTCACGTCAATAGAAGGCCTCCTGATAGAAGAATTAGACTGTTCGAAATTAACTGGGACTCGGCCATGTAATAATGACGACATCAATGAAATGAAAAGACTAAGACATATTACAAGCCAATTCTTCTATTAGGGATGCCGGAGGAGTAGGTACCAACCTACTTCTATAGAATATAAAAGAGATAATTATACTTTATGCTAATGTTAGTTTTCCCCGTGCCTTAAGTTTTTCTATTGAAGGTCTCTCCGTTTTATAGAAAGACTTTAGTATTGATCAATAACTATCGTAACATAAACTAAAAAATATAAAATACAATTATGTAAAAAAAACTTTTAAAACAAGCTTTTATTTAAGTGCTCTGATCAGATGAAAATAAAATTTTGAATGACATTAACCACATTCATTTATGACTTTACAAAAATGAAAATATAATAAAAGCTTGTCGCGAAACTTTCAATTTGTGATTGAAATTTTGTAATAAGGTACGCACCTAACTGTAATTAGGTAGTTTCTTCTAGGCATCGCGACAAGCTTTTATTATATTTTCATTTCTGTAAAGTCATAAATGAATGTGGTTAATGTCATTCAAAATTTTATTTTCATCTGATCAGAGCACTTAAATAAAAGCTTGTTTTAAAAGTTTTTTTTACATAATTTTATTACAATTTTATACTGACTTTTTGTCACAAACAAAAATAACGAAATAGAGTTTGGTAAACTTTATGTTGTACAGTAAAGCTCACGTCCAGTTAGACACTCGAAGTCAATAAGTGATAATAGTATCTTGCATTGAATAAAGTAAATTTAAATTACACACACACACATATATCACGCCTATAATCCCTTGCGGGGTAGGCAGAGCGTAAACGGCCGCAAAAAACGGCCATTACGTCACGTCTGACAAATATTTGAGGGTCATTCGGAAAATTGTGTATCGCCATAGTGACAGGTTGTCAGCCCATCGCCTAAAATAGCAATACACACCCTCGAGTCCCTTAGTCGCCTCTTACGACTCCCACGGGAAAGAAATGGGGTCATGCTATTCTAAGCCGGCATCACACAGTACTGAGTACTAAGTAGTAATTTAAATTACATTTCAAAAAACTGTCTAGCCCAGCTGAGCTTGACTGTACCTTATAACTTTATTCAGTTTCTGTTACTGTCAGACACTCGTAGCAAAGTTCATGTAGGTTGGTACCTAGTAAGTTGTTTAGTAGTTACCTATAGAAAGGGTTCCTACGTGCTGAGGGTACCGAGAAGTAGTAACGAGAACATTTAGGATTTATAAATTAATGTAGAAGTTAGACTTTTCATTATTAATGTTGACATTAAGAAAGTATACTTTAAACTATGTAAGGAACGCATTTACACTGGTATTTTAGATAAACATACATACATACATACATATATCACGCCTAT
Source organism: Tuta absoluta (assembly GCA_027580185.1). Lineage (NCBI taxonomy): Eukaryota > Metazoa > Arthropoda > Insecta > Lepidoptera > Gelechiidae > Tuta > Tuta absoluta. Next base: position 1,240,534 of record JAQAHW010000020.1, read on the forward strand.
TATCCCTTGCGGGGTAGGCAGAGCGTAAACGCCCGCAAAACCGGACTTACGCCACGTCTGACATATATTTGAAGGTCATTCGGAAAATTGTTTAGATAAACTGTATGAAAAACCGTTATTTTACAAGCATAACTACAAATATAACGCGTTTATTCCTTGCGGGGCAGACAGCGCTAACGGCCGTAAAATACGGATGCTATCGCCACGTCTGACAAATATTTCAGGAACGCTTCAGAAAGGGGTACAATTATTATTGTAATCGACAAGCTGACAACCTGTCACTACAGTGACGCACGATTTTTCTGAAACAAGCCTCAAATATTTGTCAGACGCGGCGATAGCAATTTTTATGGCCACTAACGCTTTGCCTACCTCACAAGGGATAAAGGCGTGAAATGAAATGTATGTGTATAGAAACCAGTATAAAGGGTCAATAACTGCTGAAAGTTCAGAGCCAATAATACATTTTGTCTCCTTTAGAGTAAAGATTTATGATAGAAATAGCCAGAACAATGTTCGCGCTTCGTTCGCGAATACTGTCTGAGCTACCATCACGTAGTAAAGTTCCTACTTTATCATAACTCTAGGGGTCACACTAGGGTTCCCAACCAGTTTTGAACAGTAGTATAGTAAAAAGATTGAATAAGAGTATGGAAGTATTAGTCGCAGTAAAGAAAAGAAAAATAGCCTACTTTGGACATTTATACAGAAACGATAAATATAATATTCTTAAATTAATTATTGAGGGAAAAATTTATGGGAAAAGGGGAAGAAGGAGGATCAATTGGCTTGACAACATCAAAAAGTGGACTAACATCAAAGACGCAGCCTTGCTCGCAAGACTGGCTAAGAATAGACTCGGATATGCAAAGGTGGTCGCCGACGTTCGTTAGGGCATGGCAATTGAAGAAAAAGAATACTGTTTTAAGTCCATACACATATCACGCCTATAACCCCTTGGGGGTTAGGCAGAGCATAAACAACCGCAAAAATGGACATTTACACCACGTCTGGCAAATATATTTGGGGCATTCGGAAAATTGTGTATCGCCATAGTGACAGGTTGTCAGCCCATCGCCTAAAATTGCAATACACACCCCGAGTTCCCTAGTCCTTCTTACGACTCCCACGGGAAAGAAATTGGGTGATTCTATTCTAAGCTGGCATCACGCAACAAGTTAAGTCCATTATACTGTATAAATCTTAACAAACATATCCTATAAACCCTTGCGGGGTAGGCAGAGCCAAAACTGTTGTAAAAACATATCTGAGGAACATTTTGAGAACATTATGAAAATCATGTATGGCCATAGTGACAGGTTGTCCGTCCATCGCCTAAACTTGCAATACACATGTAACCCTCTAAGTCACCTCTGACGTTACCCGCGGGAAAGAAATGGGGTGATGCTACCTATTCTAAGCAAATAATATTTTTTTATTAAATTGCGTAGTTAATTGTTCTTTAATATATTTAAGATTTTAGAAAATACTGTTGTATTTCTTTCTTCAACCGTAAACCCTGATATACAGTAATTTTTGTAAAAAAATTGCTAGCCCTATGTCACACTGCAAGATGTGACATACGTTAATCAGTTGTACGACTTTTCTTATCGACGACTTGTTATCTATTGACAATATCTATTCACTTGATTGTGACTCGCATACATACACATACATACGTAGGCAGAGCGTTACCGGCCATTTATACGGTCGCTATCGACACGTTTGACAAGTATTTGAGGGCCGTTTGAGAAAAATCGTGTATCAATACAGTGACAGGTTGTCAACCTGCCGCGTTAAATTGTAATACACATGAAGCCCTTGAGTACTCTTACGATACCCACGGGAAAGAAATAGAGAATGCTATTCTATACTTTACGTATTAAAGTATATTCAAAAGTTTTAAACTGGTCTTGAGAGTTTTTCTTCTTTTACATAGTTTTAAATTTCTTACTTGCGTAGCTCATACGAAATAAAGTTTTTATGGTTAATTTTTCACTCGCAGTGCTTTATTTATAATAATCATACATACACATATCACGCCTATAATCCTTCTTGGGGTAGGCAGAACGCAAACAGGTGCTCTTATACCTACTAGTTGGTATACACTTCGATATTCCCTCGACTGTCAGTATGTACATTGACGACCAGCTGGAAGGCGCCTGATCCATCCCCGATCCCAGCCACCAGGTCCGTGGGTAGCTCCAGGCCTGTGGTGTCGGTGGACACTGATGAAGCCAGGTCTCTGGCCACATGAGCTGATAAAGCCAGGTCTCCGGCCACATAAGCTGATGAAAGGTTTCTGGCCACAGGAGCTGATGATGAGCTGGTCACCAGCGCAGTCAAGATGACCAAGGATAAGGTGCAGCCGTTCCTAGGAACATGAAGATTGACAGAATACAAGATATATATATAATTATTGAAAATATTTAAAGGGATAAACCTAACGGACATCCTTTGATACTGTACCACATAACAATAAAATAGCAAATACAATCTTAGAAAACTAGCCAAATTTTCTACCGCAGGCAGGATTTGAACCTACGACTATCGCTATCACTAGTAACCACGCCTCTTCCATCTGGGCTACCGCGGCTCAGCCATTGCCCGGTAGTAGATGGAGCCATACCACGCGTCATTGCCAACAATATAGGTACACTTGCAATTTTTGCGGGCAATGGATGAGCTGCGGTAACCCAGATGGAAGAGGCGTCGCTACTATTCACAGGATTGAATTTAGCCCGCGGTAGAAAATTTTGCACTTAACAATAAATTCTATCAAATAATTCAGGTCGCAACTCGATAAAAAAATTGGTTTCTTCGAGTACACAGCCAACACTGGTTTGTAATAACAACAATTCAGTAGTCGTGGTATGACATAATTTTAACAAAACTGAAAGCTAGTAGATCAAGTTTTGATGACCATGAAATAAATTCTTCTTTTTTTCGTGTGGGACACCGAGTCGACGAGTTACCCGATGAACCCTGGTGACAGAGTTTTTCAACCACCTTCTACTACGAGTAGGACTCTGACATGGTTGTGTAAGGACCGCCGTCTATGTAATCATAGATAGCAACCGGGACAGACGGCTTAGCGTGTCCTCCGAAGCACTGAACCATCTGTCTTACGGACAATCAGGTGGTTCAGCCTGCAATGTCTTAACCAGACTGGGAACAAATTCACATAATAATAATATCAACTTTGTGAGTGCCCCACCGAAAATTGAACCCGAAACCTTTGCGCCGTTGCACTACCAATGTGCTACATCAGCTGTCATAAAAAAATAATAATTTCCAAACATAATATAACGCATTACATCCTCTCATAGCAGACCTTTTTATGTTAGGTTTCCCTTAAACCGTTACCAATTTTCCACCGAAAGTATGTAAAACAAAATTATTTGAATTGAATAGAACGGGGCCAAAACATCGCCTTAGGGAGGCAACATTTTTCCTCCCTGACCCAAAAGTTCAAAGATTGCCCCTTGGATTTGCCCGATGATAATATACAGGGTATCAAAAGTTTGATGCTCTCAAAGAGATCTCGTATGAGAGGCTACGAAATTAGTTATAAGTATCTAACGACGATAAGATTCTCGTTTTCTTGTAATCTTATAATCAAAACAGATCATGCCAAATACGGAATTTTAAAATTCGTAGAATTTTAACAAGACAAGGAAAGAACATTATCAACTCTTCTATAAACAAACATACTAAATATCGATTTTCCTATTTCAGATTATGTAGGTCTTACAGGGTAATCTTTGTCAGTACCTACATTGTTATTAGGCTCTTCCAGGAAAGTTGCATTCTGATAAAAATAATGCTAATCCTTAATAAAAATATAACTAAACAAACGAATAAGTAGATATTAAAGTACAAGTAGGTATAAAAAGGTAGGGTTTAAATCGAATTATTACTTACATGGCTGGGGTACGTTAAAACTATCACAATTCACAAAAATCACAAGACGAATACACGACAGAAAGCCAAGTTGTGGCAAACAATCTGATAAAACATTTTCACGTATGAAAGCGTTATCAAGACAAGATATTGAATTCAATTTGTTCCGAAATTCTATTTCTGATAGATAATTTTGTAACAGGAACGAATCTAGTAAAAAAATTGTGTATTTATGAAAATACTGAGAATAAATAGGTAAGTAAACAAGCAAATGTTTTTTTTAAATTAACAGTTTAATCAGTTTTTGAATCCTCGCGACAGAAAGGAAGAGGGATAATTATTTTATAATTAGCTTCTTATTGTAGTTCCGTTGTCAACTACAAAAAATGCACCGGTAATACCTCTAGCCTTATCACTTGCTAAAAACAACACTAAATCAGCAATTTCTTCTGCGTCCGATATTCTGCCCAGAGCTGTACCTTTCATCATAATCTTCCACAGCTTTTCCTCATTTTCAGCCTCAGCACCATTGTTTTTTAATATGTCAGTTTTTACTGGACCCGGGTTGATGCCATTTACACGAACACCCTTAGCAGCCAGTTCAACTGCAATGCTTCTAGTGAAATGGTCCAGCGCGGCTTTGGAAGTGTTATAAGCAAACCCTGTAGCAGCGTATGGTCGGAGCCCTGCTATACTCGATATGTTTATTATGTTTCCTTTGGATTCAAGTAGGTGTGGTGCAGCTATATTAGTCAAGTTGACGACTGATCGGACGTTGAGATTCATCAGATTGTCGAATTCTTGGAGTGCTTTCGGGTAGAGTATGCTTGGCTCTACATTGGTTGCGCCTGCATTGTTCACTAAAATATCAATCTTGCCAAATTTATTCACTGTTTCACTTACAATTTTCTTCGCAGTGTCATCAATGGTGATATCTCCTGCGATAATAAGTGGCTTGTTGTTTTTCTGTTTGCATATTTCCGCAACAGCTGCTAGTTTTGCTTGATTGCGTCCAACAATAGCAACAAATGCGCCTTCGGCTGATAATTTTGCAGCAATTGAAGCACCAATGCCAGAACTTCCTCCAGTTACAATTGCCACTTTATTGAGAAAACTCATAGTTAAGTTTAAAAGTATATGAATAATACACAAACAACGTCCGCGTCATAAAATATGTAAACGCGTAATGAATAATCTTATCAGTCGTTTTTTATTGTGCGATTCGTGAATGCCAAACAAACAGTTCAAAGTCTCTCGTACTAGTATCTGCTTAATACTTATGATAATGAGGTAACTTTGAGTAACGCGGTCTTCCGTCTCGTTCCAACCCGGTACGTTAGGCCGCGTTGATTGAAGTGAGGTAACATCAGGTTTTAGTAGAAGTTTTTGAATAAAGAAAACAACACAGTTTAAAATGTTTTTCGATAAAGTTTAATTAAATAAGTAGATAGTATAGCGCTTGTTATCTAGCGTCATAAATGTTATACGGTGGTAATGATACTAATACTGAGATAAATGGGAATTGGAAACGATTTACCTAATGTTTATACATTTGTCGTTCAAGTATTTATCGATCGCATTACATGATTGAATACTTATATTTATAATTTCGCAGTTCAGGATTATGGTATTACTTTACTATTAGGCCTTTAACACAGATCCGTTATCAATTACAAAGGAAGCGCCTGTTATGCCTCTAGCCTTATCACTTGCTAAATACAGCGCTAAGTCAGCTACCTCTTCCGGGTCCGATATTCTGCCCAAGGCTGTGCTTTTCGCCATAATTTTCCACACTTTTTCTTCTTGAGCAGCATCTGCGCCACTGTTCTTAACGATATCAGTTTTTACAGGGCCCGGATTGATACCATTCACTCTGACACCCTTGGGTGCTAGTTCAAGTGCAATGCTCCTAGTGAAATGGTCCAGAGCGGCTTTCGATATATTGTATGCGAATCCTGTAACAGTGTATGGTCGCAGACCTGCGGTACTGGATATGTTTATAATATTTCCTTTGGATGTAAGAAGATGAGGTGCAGCTAAGTTGGTCAAGTTTACGATCGACCGTATATTAATATTCATAAGTTTATCAAATTCTTCAAGAGCTTTCGGGTAGAGTATGCTTGGCTGCTGGTTGCTCGCGCCAGCGTTGTTCACTAAAATGTCAATCTTTCCGAATTTGTTTATGGTTTCACTTACAATATTCTTCACAGTATCTTCGTTTGTGACATCTCCGACAATTACCAAAGGCTTGTTTTGATTTTGCTCGCATATTTTCGAAACAGCTGTTAGTTTCGTTTGATTGCGTCCAACAATAGCCACCAATGCACCTTCAGCTGCTAACTTTGCGGCTATTGAAGCACCGATGCCCGAACTTCCACCAGTTACGATGGCAACTTTGTTAAGGAAACTCATATTTAAATAATACACAAACAACGTCCTCGTAATGAAAGCTATCAACTTGGAATGAATTACTTATTATCTTATCTGTCGTTGGCAATAGCTGCGGCAGAAGTAAAGCCGTGAACCGACCTTTTTTATATTGCGGATTATAAATAACAATAAAACATTCATGATCAAATCGGTCAAAGTCTATACCGCGCTCGAACTACCTACCGACCAAGGTCATGGTCCATCCAATACTGTTACTTGGGTTAGATAACGCCAGGTTTTATTCGAATTACGTTATCGGTCGGACACAGTTATAGGTAGTGTAAACTAGTTTCATAATGAATTTATATGTAATTAGGTAAAGTAACGCCTTGAACAAAAAATAAAATAATAACTGTGAGTACTTTTTGGACCTGCTTTAAAATCTTCATCAGAGAGAAATTATGAACCAATTGGAATTATTCATTACTTTGCTGCCATGTGATGCCGGCTTAGAATAGCATCACCCCATTTCTTTCCCGTGAAAGTCGTAAGAGGCGACTAACGGACTCGAGGGTGTGTATTGCAATTTTAGGCGATGGACTGACAATCTGTCACTATGGCGATACACAATTTCCAAATGACCCTCAAATATTTGTCAGACGTGGTGTGTCCGTTTTTTTGCGGCCCATTACGCTCTGCTCGCAAGAGATTAAAGGCGTGATATGTATGCATGTAAACTAGTAGAAAAAGAGTCCATTTAGAGACCCATCACTAAGGAAAAATAACATTTTATTGTCTTAGTTCATTAATAAACTTCCATTATCAATTAAAAAAGATGCACCAGTAATGCCTCTAGCTTTGTCACTTGCTAAAAATAATGCCAAATCTGCAACTTCACCCGGATCTCCAACTCTCCCTAATGCCGTGCCTTCCTGCATAATTTTGCATGCTTTTTCTTCTTGAACTGAATTATAGCCGCCATGTTTAAAAATGTCAGTTCTTGTTGGTCCAGGGTTGATTCCATTAACTCTAACACCTTTGGGTGCTAGTTCTAGCGCAATGCTTCTGGTAAAGTGGTCGGCCGCTGCTTTAAAAGTGTTGTAAACTAGCCCAGTAGCAAGGAATGGTCGCATACTCGCACTGCTGGATATGTTTATAATGTTACCTTTTGATGTAATTAGATGAGGAACAGCTAAATTAGTCAAGTTGACGATCGTTCGGATATTGATCTTCATAACCTTGTCATAAACTTGCAGTGCTTTTGAAGAAAGAATGCTAAAGTATGCATGACCTACGCCCGCGTTGTTCACCAACACATCTATTTTCCCGAATTTATCTACAGTTTCTTTCACAATTTGTTTCACGAAATTCTCGTTGGTGAGATCACCTTCTATAACGAGGGTTTTATTTTGGTTTTGATTGCATTTCTCAGCTACAGCTACGAGTTTACTTTTTCAAGTCCAACAATGGTAGTAAGGGCACCTTCAGCTGATAATTTTGTAGCAATCGCAGCGCCAATGCCAGAACCAGCCCCTGTTATGAGAGCTACTTTATTAAGAAAACTCATTTTAATACTTGATTATTTAAAGAACGTCCTTTTGATAAAGTGTTTGCAACTTCAATGTTTTATCTTATCACTATCAGACAAAAAAAAAAACAAGCTTATCTTTTTATAAAATGTGAATTATCGCAATAGAGGAAGAGTCTATTAATACTATTAATTCAGTATGGGTCAAACAATATTTATTCTCTTAGTTCTTCAATACATTGCCGTTATCAATTAAAAAGGACGCACCAGTAATGCCTCTAGCTTTGTCACTTGCTAAAAATAAAGCTAAATCAGCAACTTCCTCTGGATCTCCGATTCTTCCTGTGGCTTTCCTCATAATCTTCCACGCTTTTTCTTCTAAAACTGCATCGTAACCGCCATTTTTAAAAATGTTAGTACTTGTAGGTCCCGGATTGATTCCATTAACTCTAACACCTTTAGGTGAGAGTTCTAGCGCAACGCTCCTGGTGAAATGGTCTACTGCTGCTTTAGAAACGTTGTAAGCAAAACCTGTAGCGAGGAAAGGTCTTAACCCCGCACTGCTGGATATGTTTACAATGTTACCTTTTGATGAAATTAGATGAGGAGCAACTAAATTGGTCATGTTGACGATTGTTCGGATGTTGATTTTCATAACATAGTCATAATCTTCAAGTGCTTTCGAAGAAAGTATGCTAGGGTGAGCATGACCAACGCCAGCATTATTCACAAGCACATCAATTTTACCGAATTTATGTATAGTTTCATTGACAACTTTATTTACAAATTTGTCTTTGGTGAGATCGCCTTCTATAACAAGTGTTTTGTTTTGGTTTTGATTGCATTTCCCAGCCACGGCTTCGAGTTCACCCTTGTCAAGTCCAACAATGGCGACTAAGGCACCTTCAGCTGATAATTTTGTGGCAATCGCAGCGCCAATGCCAGAACCAGCCCCAGTTATAAGAGCCACTTTGCTTCGAAAACTCATATTAAAAAATTTTATTACTTAAAATCAACGTCCTCTCTATAACATGTTTACACTTTGAATGAAATAGGTATTATCTTATCGGCATTTTGATTATCAACGTACTATAAACTTCTTTTTGAAATAAAATATTATCTTTCAAATAAACTACTTTACCTACGTAAATGCCTATCTATCAGTCGACACAAAAACTACGCTACATTTAATTGAACTTTGATTAATTTCTTGAGAAGTACCTAGTGTTCTTGTTCACTTTTTTACTAGCAGCGTTAACACGCTATATGACGATATCAGCTTTATCCTCTATGACATTAAAAAATATTTAGAGAATAAAAATGTGATTGTGTGATGGAAAGTAATCTGGTACACGCGGTAGTACAGAGCAATATTTTAGTATCTCACTCTCTTTTCTTCTTTCCAGATTACATGGACTCCTTATGCAAGGACCACTTCCTGCAGCGGCAGTACCGCAAGTTGGACGGCGGCGTGCTCTGGTCGCGCAATGAGCGCAACCTCGACTGCACGGTCACATTCCAGACCCACAGTATCCTGCAGCGCTTCATGCTGCACTTCGATCTGTTGCAGTTGGACTGTAACGACCACCTGTACGTGTACGATGGCGCTCACGCCACGCAGCCGCCGAAGGTATGTTGTGATAATAAAAAAAATATTAAAAAACTGCCGCCGCCGGTCTTTTAATTCCATATAGATTTCGTCGATAGAATCTTATATGGATGATTTCTTATAAACTCTATATGGATGACTCTTTATAATTTTTTTACAATATCGCATTTAACTAGAAAGATTGGTGTTTATTTAATAGCTAACAATTTAAATGATAATTTGCAAAATGATTTCCTCCCTTTGTAAATATTTCAGCAAAAGCTTTAATGACTGCAAATATTTCTTCATATTTTTGCATAGCAACAATTCCCGGGTGTCTTGCTATCGGTTCTAATTTGGCGACATTCCAGCCAGCAATTATGCCGGCGATGCCTCTCCGATCGGCCATCTTTCATTTATTAGAGACGCCTTCACGCCCGCGGTATGCTAATGCAGTCGGACTGAAGATCTTGAATACTTCGAGCTGCACGCGAGGATATTCGATTCCTCATAGCTCATAACGAGAGCTATTGGTTCATTCATTAGTATTTTAAAATCTGATAATTGTGTTTGATGGATTAACAATATTAAATACGCCACAACACCTAGCGTTCACAGGCATGTTGCGTCTTATGACAGCAATGCACCATATGAACGTACTCTTAGTGAAGGCCTTCATATTCTGACTAATGTGGTTTGGATTTGCATTGCAGGATAGAATATTATCATTCTGATAAAATTTAGTAAAATATGAGGTCATCTCGAAGGCTTACTAATAAAATAAAACTTTTTGTAGAAAGATAACGGTAAACTTTTGAGAAACAAAATAGTTCTCAAAGGAAATTATAAGTCCCGACGCCAGGTGTCGTCCAACTTCTAAATAATTAACACGCAGCGGCGCCGCCATTTTGAATGCAAATCCTGAAAGTTGTCTGGACGACCAGTTGAGGCCCGGACAAAGATCCGTTCCAGTTATTGTCTTGTAAGTTCCCAACTTGCTCCAATCTGAGTTTATTTCATTGGTTGGATATTTTTTTTTATAAATTGTCATTTCATTATTCCCTATCATAGATACCCGTGATACCTACTTAATATTTTAGCTAACCAGTTTCCAACAAGTAGTGAGTGTACAGACCATTTAAAGTTTATTGAGTACTTATTCAATAGTTTCTGTAGAAAAAGTCTTAAAGTGATCACTGCCGTGAATACTTTTGGGACAACTGGGCGTATACCGCAGAATTTTCACCAAATTTTCCAACTCGGACCGGGGTTGTTTTATTCCATTCCAGGAGATGCCAAAAACACAGCTCAAACCAACATTTATAAGAAACACGCAAATCCTTTCAAATTTCCCAAACTAACCTCAAAAGATCCATGACAGTGGCCAACTTGTCAGTTCCCAATGTTACCAATCTGACAAGTTGAATTAGTCTCGAACGTTCCGCGAACTTTTAACTTCCAACTTGAAGCACGCGGAGACGCAGAGCCATTTGAAATGGAAATTCGTTCTTGTGGATTGGATGAAGTTATTGGATATATATGGGCTTTCCGAGGCGATTTGCAACTTTTTACACTTCCATCTAGAAGGCATCATTTGAGTTACGAAGCTTAAGTGAGCTTTTTGAGAGGACCGTTTTCTGTTCCTATGTTTTAACTTTTGTACGGATGAAAATAGATTGCATGAGTTTATAATTTATACGAATCAAACTTCCTACATATACCCGCATATAAACTGAATCCCGTGTGATGCCGGCTTAGAATAGCATCACCCCATTTCTTGCCCGTGGGTGTCGTAAGAAGCGACTAAGAGACTCGAGGGTATTGCAATTTTAGGCGATGGGCTGAAAACCTGTCACTATAGTGATACACAGTTATCTGATTGACCCTCGAACTTTTGTCAGACGTGGCGTAAATTACCGTTTTTCACGGCCATTTATGCTCTGCCTACCCCGCAAGGTACTATAGACGTGATATATGTATGTAAACGGAACAGTATACTCTAGACTTTTGTTGAATTATCTTTTTTTCTAGCTTTTTCTTTGGTTTCATTGTGCTGAGTATTATTTTCATCATTGAATTACTTATTCTTCCTTCCCAACTTGTCATCTGACAAAGACCTCCTCCACACCTTTCTATAGTCCATCTTGGCCTAATCTCCACCGTATCTCTAAGGGCGTCCGTCTTCCCATCCTCGGCATATTGTGGTTCAAACACATAGAAATAACGGCACGTACTAGAAAACTTCTACACATTTTCCATAGACTTAAACGAGTTACTGATCCACTTTTGATCAAAATGATATACAGGGTGTAAGGGACGGTGTACCGAAAACTTTGCAGGCATGATCAGACCATCAAACTGAACAACTTTTACTATGAAGCCTAAGTTGGGAAACGAAATATTTTTATCAAGTTTCCATAGAAAGTCAGTCAGCTGATCGGGAATTTTGTATGGGAGGTCGATATTTTTTTCATAGAAAAAGTTGTTCAGTTTCATGCTCTGATCATACCTTCAAAGTTTTCGGTACACTGTCTCTTACACCCCGTATGCTTCGTTAAGCGAATCCATAATTAATTATTGCATTACTACCTGGGGAGCCGCTTGTAAATCTAACCTCATGAAAACAGAACACGGGCAAAGAGCAGTACTTAAAGTAGTACACAAAAAGCCATATAGATACCCCACTAGAATGTTATATTTAGAATGTCAAGTGCTAACCGTAAGACATCGTGTACATCCATGCTATAATGTTAAAATTCCACAAATCAGCGCTCTAATCAGCAGTTACTTCATTCCGATTGCAACGAATTTTTAAGTGGAAAGCTAAACCTACTAGGACATTTTTGCTAATCAATCATACGCTTTACAGGACCATATTTATATGACATCATTAATCAAAGTTGAAAATAGTACACTTAACAAAATACCCTTTTAAAAAACTCGTCGAAAATATCTCCTTACCATGAACTACGATGAAACTGAATCAATACTTAAAATTATGAAATGAAATATAAATAAAAGAACCTGTCTATAAAATACATATTAAGACACATACACACACACGTACAATACATATACACATTTTTGTAGTAAAATAATCTAGGTGTAAGTTAAACTTTCAGTTTAAAAATTGTTACCCCCAAAGAAGAGGCTGATTACTCACAGCACAGGATATCCTAGTGTGAGGATCAGTATGTTTTGTACTTTAATTAAGCTAAGTTGTTATACTAAATAAATCATTTTTTAATCAGTCTTAAAAAGTGATACTTTCATAACTCAATCACGGTGGTATTGATGCTGAACTAAATATAGACAGCTACTTAACCAAACTTAAAAACTAAATGAAGTTCTCTGAATATCGTCACATATGAAACTTCGTCAAACCACAGGCTCGGACATGCTCTGACCCCATCAGCACTTGACGAATGTTTGCGACAAGGCCATCGCAACTAAACCGGATAACTTGCGAATAGTTGTCTCGCTCTGTACAGGTGCCCCCAACTTTACCCTTTGTCTCACCAGCAATGAATCCGCAAATAGTTTGAAAACTTGCCACGTATGACCACTGTTTCCCATTTAAGTTCTTCCTTTATTGTGGAGAGTTGGGGTTTGTTGTCGGACGTATTGAAATGCTTAAATTAAAGTTGAGCGTCGGTTTCACCTGTGCAGCTTTTGTGGTCTACGTGAAATGAAAAAAATGTGGCTTATCATTTTCAATAATTTCCGCCTGTTTTTGTAAACTTGCAAAATTTTCGCCCGCGATAAATTGAATACCATTAAAACACTTCCCGTGTTAGGTATCCAATTTATGTGAAGATGGAAGAGGCGTCGCCACTAGTAATGCGAAAGTCGCAGGTTCAAATCCTGCCCGCACTTGAAAATTTAGCAAGTTTACAAAAGTTTTATACCTAGCACGGGAAGTGTTTTAAAAAATTGGTATTCAATTTCCGCCTGTATCATAAAATTGTTTCCAAGGTAAAATTATTACAATGTGCATAGATTAGGACACCAATTAAATTTACTGTAAAGACCACAAAAAAGCAATAACGCTTCACATTTTTGTTTGACTTTATTCAAAGAAACGAACGCAGAACATTTCACCCCTTTTCCTCTAATAAAATTTTTCACAGTCCATATTTACAGGCTTGTATATCGAAAACCGATAAAAAACTCGAGCTTACTTTGCATAACAAACCCGTTCGCGTTTCAATTCCGAACATAATCTTCGGGCGAGTGTAGCGCGGAATTTTTAATATGGAGCCGGCGTCTTTATTAAACTCTAGACTGAGAATAAGAGCTCGTCCACTGCAACGCCTTTGAATTGCTAGACGACCCCCTTTTAAGGGGGACAGGGTTGTTGCTGCGCTTCCCACTGAAAGAGTGGAAGCCTTGATATCTTTACTGTGCTCCTTGTTGTTATAATGATGTCAGTAAGTAACAAGGACGCTTTGTCTCTAAAATTGTGCTTTTAAGTTTTACTTTTACTGAATCTTAAATTTTTATGCAGGGATATTTTATAATTAGCAAGCAAAGTGTTTAGTGCTCTCATCAAAGCAAATATATTTTCTAAACATCTGGATAAAACTGTATTTCGCGAATGCGGTGACGGCCAAATATACATAGTTAAAGATTCTCGTATTGATGAGTAGGACTAGTAAATACTTGCCCCACAAAGCTTGAGTCATTTTCTACTGACTAAAATATAGGCATGTATGTTCCTTACGATCAAGATTGATTTGGTTTATCACACTTTTCTTTATCCATTTTCAACCAATTCAACCGACAAAACCCCTACATAGCGTTTCCACTTTGATCAATCATTAACTACCTTTTATATCTTCAAAACATAGTTGAATCCGCCTGACAGCCCTGGCAAGTCCTAGCTGATGTATAGCCTAGGAGATCCCCTCGAAATCCGGGGCGGTCACGTCTTCCCGATCGCTCTCTCTGAAATATGACGCCTGTAATGCCGCAGCCCTTAATGCCCCATCGCTCAGTAAGCCCGTCGATGAAGGAAATATTGCCGCGTCGGGGCTTGAGCCCTCAGATCACTAAGGTATGAGGCAAGGGGGTTAGTTGAGGCGTGTGAGAAATTTTAATGACCTTACGTGTGCCGTTAACGATAGACGATGTTTTGGAGTAGAATTTTATTCAAGACTTTTTGTGAGGTGCGTACTTACATGAAACTCAAGATTACAAAATGATCACCGAATCTGAAACGTGTTCCTTTTGGTCCTGTGGCTATTGTTGTTAATGTCGACAATATATATTATAAGTAATTATTACACGATGTTGTAAAATTAATAATTATTACTAGGCGACTAAGGGACTCGAGGGTGTTTATTGCAATTTTAGGCGATGGGCTGACAACCTGTCACTATGGCGATACACAATTTTCCAAATGACCCTCAAATATATGTCAGACGTGGCGTAAATGTCCGTTTTTGTGGCCTTTTAAGCTCTGCCTACCCCGCAAGGGATTATAAGCGTGATATGTGTATGTATGTGTATGTATTACACATAACCTTCATAATTCTTATGTTAAGTAAATTATATTTCTATTCCAGGCGGACCTATCATGCAGAAACACCAAGCAGCAAGTCGGCGCGCTGTTCACTCGCAGCAACTTCGTGACGCTCAAATACGTCACTGACAACTGGGGCACCGACGCCAACGGGTTCAAACTCGTCATCACCGCCGTCAAAGACCCCAGTGAGTTCATTATCAATATTTATATCATAAGCATTAGAAACAACGTCTCCATGAAAACTTTTACGCGGGCAGGAATTTTTTTTGCAAGTTTTCATAAATTGTATACCTGATACGGGAAGTGTTTAAAAATTTGGTATTGAAACAATGTGTTCGTTAGTGACTTCAACAATATGAGGTGTTTTATAAATTCCCAAATCACCTGTCATCGCAATGTTTCCTACACATGCAAAGTAAAACATGCAAAATCGTGTATCGCGGTAAGTACCTAGTTTCAGTGTCTTGAGTCATTATACAAAGCTTGTTTTATAGCAACTAAAACCTTGTTTATTAACGACTTTTTTTTATTTAGAGTACATACAATTTACATTGTCTACGTTACAATCCTTTATTTTTGTTGTCAATATTGTCGGCAAAACAAGTTTCACATAAGTAAATAGATTAGTATCAAACAAATGGGAGACTGAGGATTTATTTCTGGATATTAATTGCATTTGCCACGTGGATTAGCCAAATTACTTTCGGTATTTGTCCCTCTTCTCGCCTCCGCCTGCAAAAGAAGTAGGTTCTCATATTGTAAAATAGAAAAACGCAAGAATTAGGTCACATATTTATAAACGTAATAACTAAATAAAATATTTCTTTCTCTCTTTTCGTATGGGACACCGAGTCGTCCAACGACCCGATGAAACCTGGTTTCAGAGCTTTTCAACCGCCATAAATATCATAGACATTTCACACAACACCATCTAGCCCCAAACTAAGCAAAGCTTGTACTACGGGAACAAGATAGCTGATATAATAGATTATAAATACTTTTTTTAATACATAGAAAACACCCAGACTCAACACAAATATTTGAGTAACTTACAAATACTTGTGCTGTGTCGATAATCATGTCAAAATAATCAAACCCATGAGCTTCGGTGTAGCACTTCGCAATCGGGCCAGTCAAATCCCTAAATGTTCACTTCATTGGAAAATGTATAAAGTCACGAATAAAAACTTACAGTTGATAAGCATGCCGTTGTCGGAAACATAAGTCCCTCCAGTGATGCTCCGAGCCTTGTCACTTGCCAGAAATACTGCAAGGTCTGCAATCTCCTCACTTTCACCGATTCTGCCCAGAGATGTCGCTGCACGCATGTTTTCCCAATGCTGATCCAATGCAGCTGGGTCCGTCACGCCACTATTTTCCATAACTTCGGTCCTCACTGGACCTGGATTAATAACGTTGACACGAACGCCTTTCGATGACAACTCCAAAGCATTCAATCTGGAGAAGTGGTCTAGAGCAGCTTTTGAAACACTGTAAGTAAACGGAATACTAGCATAGGATCCTTTGCCGGCAATACTGGAAATGTTAACAATGTTTCCCTTAGTTGCGATCAAATGCGGAGCTGCAACGTGCGTCAAAAATACTACGGAGCGTAGATTCGTATTCAACACTTTATCCAAATCTTTCGCAATATTTTCGTCCAAAATTGACGTGCCGCTTCCAACGATTCCGGCATTGTTCACCAAAATATCCAACTTTCCGAAATGTTTCAAGGTCTCACTGACAATTCTTCTGCAGTCTTCTTCGCTCGTGACCTCACTGACTACAACCAGTGGTTTTTCTCCTTTAGTCTCCACTTGTTTAGCAACGTTTGCTAGTTTTTCCTGGTTGCGGCCTACCATAGTAACCTTGGCGCCTTCTTCGGCAAACTTTTCGGCAATGGCCGCCCCAATACCGGAGCTAGCGCCGGTCACAATAGCGATTTTATTTTTAAGAAGTGTCATGTTGCACGCTGATGCAGTACTAAATGCAGGCCAAGAATGATCGATAAAAACAGTCTATTTCACTTTTCGTATTTATTACATAAGTTTTGTAGTACCCAATAACGAAAATAACAGCTTATTATCAAAAATATTTATCAGATTATCTATCCATTAGAGATACACCATTAGAGATGCACAGACTACGGTTTTGGCCGACTAGCCGACTAGCGGCTAATGGGTTTTCAATCAGCCGACTAGTCACCGACTACAAAAATGGCATTCCCGACTAATCGGCTGAGCCGACCATTACTTCGGTCATTGTCGTTCGGAAGTTATCGTTTCGCGAGATTTGAGCATTGTCTACCAACAAACAGAATTGGTGTCATTTAAAGCGAGGATATAGCGTGAGCATGATTATAAAACCAGTTTTTTTCGACAATGATATCGATAATATTCTAAACTTTAGGTACTCGATAAAAAAAACTATATAACCTCTATTTGCATAATTATTGCTCTATTTTAATATTTTATCTGCAGTTTTAAAGTTATTACTATAAAAAAATTGCTATAATTTAGACACATATATTTTCTAGTACGAATACCTAAATAGGACGTTTTTACGGTATTTCTCTAGAACGAGATCCATGTCGGAAAAAGCGAAAAATCTGGCGATAATTTGAGCGCAAAATGAGTGTCTGTTTCTCTCTGGCGCAGCGCGAATGTAAGAAACAAACTTTTCAGGTGAATCAGAGCTTTAATTATCTATATCAATATTATTTATCTATATCAATAAAATTTAATGTAAATTTAAACAGCCGACTATTCAGCTGACTACAAAGAGGCCGACTAGTCTGTGCAACTCTAATAACCACTGATGTATGATTACTACCTATATGGATAGAACATTGCAGAACTATTGTTGTAGTTGTTTTGGCAAAGGAAATAAGCGTATTCTAATGACATTTATCAAAGTCCTGCGATAAATAAAGACTTAATTAATAAGTATTGTTGAAATCAAAATTTTTCATATTTCAAATAGAACATAAGTAGGAAATTATCTTAACATCAAATAATTTGATTGTCGGTTCTGCTATCAGATACGATAAATTACGTAAAATTAATATGGATTATTGATAGGAAAATTTATATCGTTCATTCATTGTAAGAATTTAGAATTGAGCACACGTACAAATATGACTCTTCTTAAGAATAAAGTAGCTATCGTGACTGGTGCTAGTTCCGGTATTGGGGCGGCCATTGCTGTGAAATTTGCCGAGGAAGGTGCCAAGGTTACTATGGTGGGCCGCAACCAGGAGAAACTAGAAAACGTTGCAAAACTAGTAAAGGCAACAGGAGACAAACCACTGGTCTTAGTTGGTGACGTCACAAATGAACACCAATGCAGACAAATTGTCAGTGAGACCTTAAAATATTTCGGAAGGTTAGATATTTTGGTAAACAATGCAGGAATGCTTGGAGGCAAGACAATCTTAGACGAGAACGTCATGAAAGCATTCGATGAGGTCATGTCTACGAACCTTCGATCAGTGGTGTTCATGACCCACGTGGCGGCCCCTTATCTGATCGAAACCAAAGGAAATATCATTAACATTTCCAGTGTCACCGGTAGAGCAACCTTTGCCAGTATGCCGTTCGCGTACAGTGTTTCAAAAGCTGCTTTAGACCATTTCACCAGATGTAATGCTTTGGAATTATCACCGAAAGGCGTTCGCGTCAATGCTATTAACCCAGGACCTGTCGGGAGTGAGTTATACGGCAACGCTGGAGCCGCCGACCCAGCTGCAGTATTGGAGAGGATGCGAGGGTCAACAGCTTTGGGTAGGAACGGTGAATGTGAGGAGATTGCAGACCTGGCTGTGTTCCTGGCGAGTGACAAGGCTCAGAGCATGACAGGTGGAACTTACGTTACTGACAATGGCGTACTCTTATAAAACGGACGGTCTCATCGAGATCCACTGTTTTTTTCTCTATTTTAGTCACATGTAGGTAATACGTAGACTAGTTTGTGTATGTTATGAAAATAAATCATAATTGAATAATTTATTTTATTTTGTTGCCATTTAGCATGGTCTAGTTAGTGGGTTGTATGCGTGCTAGATTGACATTCTCAATCTGAAAACACAAGGGTACTTTATTTTATAGCTTAAATGTAGGTATAACATCTGAAAAAATCCTCTTTTCTATCCAATGGACTGCACTGTTTTGTTTGAATGCTGCAAAAAGCGTCATTGCCAAGTGCCGGCTTAAAGTAGCATCATCCCATTTCTTTCCCATAGGGGTCGTTAGAGGCGACTAAAGGATTCAAGTGTTGTATGTGTATTGCAATTTCAGCGATGGGCTGAAAACCTGTAACTATAGTAATTTTCTGATTCTCAAATATCTGTCAGACGGGGCGCAAAAGTCAGTTTTTACAGCCATTTACGCTCTGCCTACCTTGCAAGGGGCATAGGCGTGAAATATGTATGTATGTTAAAAGCATCGTTAAGATACAAAAGTACGGGCATGGTTGCAGTTTACAACTTTTGCAATATCTATTCTTGGTAGACCATTCAAGGCGAGTGGAGCCGTGAACGAGCTCGTGGCACTACTTAAAAAAAACTTTATACAAACAATATATCAGAATGTCCATTGCCCAAGCTTTTAGTATTATCCTTAAGTAAAATTAGAACCTGCAAACTCATTAAAATTCGCTACAATTAAAGTTACGACAAAAAGTGCCTTAAAACGACCACTTTAGGGATTAATTACCATAACTTTAATAACAGCGAATATTTCTTTGAGTTTGCAGGTTCTAATTTTACTTAACGATAATACTAAAAACTTGGGCAACGGTCACTCTGATAGATCGTTTGTATAAAAAGATTTCTTTTTAGTGGAGAGGCGCCACTGTCGATGTCTTTCACAGGTACATTCGCCTTAAATATAAACTTTGAACAAACATCAGCCAAGACGACAAGGAAAGCTTCAAAAGTAACTTGATCTATTTCTTTAAAACTCATATTAGAAATATTATATGTTGAACATTCTAACTTCTAAACAAGTTTGCGAACGAGCCTGTCAAATACCGGGACACATTTAATATTAACGTCAGAATTTATAAATAACTAGGAACTTTCATAAGTACTTAGATGGCATTGTCTCAACTTTGAAACAATTCCCAGTTTTAGGCAGAATTGAATAAGCGTGGTATGAATTCTAATATTGGGTCGCCGGACTGAAATGCTAAAAGGTCGTATGAAACATCCAAACTATAATGAATTTAACTTTTAACATATATTTTCTTTTTCCTAGTTAGATTTCTTCTGATTTTTGTTTTATTCAGGTAATTAAAGGTAATTTAAAGTGACAAACAACAATTGAAACTAAACTTAACTAGACACAATGAAATAAAGTATCCAGAGGCCTCAATTCGGAAAATACTACTAGTATAAGGCGGTTGAAAAACTCTGACACCATTGGGTTGTTGGACGACTCGGTTTCCACACAAAAAGAAGAAGAAGAATTCAGGAAATAAACTGTATTAACTTACCTTTAATTAGAGAAAACGATGCAAGATGTAAATCATGTCAAGTCTTATTATTTGACGCAAAAAAAGCGCTGTCAAAATAAGGCGAAGATGAAAACAATGGCGACTAAACTGAATAGAAAAAGGGAAAAGACCCATTGTCATTCTTAAACTTGACAGGACCTGATATATCCATTCCTTTTCTAAACTTAATTGAAGCACTTATTTTAAGGTAAGTTAAGAGAATTTATTCCTGAATCAAGGCCAATGACAAACCACTTCTTTATTTCTGATTTGATTAGACTGGTTAGACCACAATTATTGCAATTAGGAACATTCGTTATAAACACTTTGGGTGCCTTTAAAAATGTATAGAGTGAAGCTTAAAATTACTGCCTTTGTAAATGATAGCTAAGCTAGTCTGTCCGATAAAGCACTTTATTTCAACCGGAAATTAAATCAATTTGGCGGCTTGTGATGTTCTAGGCTACTTCCGGTGAGGTGATAGTCGCTTCCGGCAACGGCCATTAATATTGTAGCATTCGGAGAAATACTTGTTACTTAGACATTCTTAGACGGATTAACAAGGCTCAAAATACTCTTTTTGCGGTAAACACTATACAAAAAATTACACAAAAAATGGCTACTTTCGTAGTTTTTGCACGACTATAATCGGCGCTTTTCCGATGTCAACATCTTTGGGTTGTCTGATTTAAGTCTCGTATTGGTGATATCTAGTTTCCAAGTAATAATAATGGGATTGTTGAGTAAAGTGGTTTCTTGTTTCTATATTTTCTTGTGCCTTGACGCACAATTATTGTGCTCTTGAAATACTTTTTTAAGTTTTAGTTTTAATTAGTGGAACTCGAGGTCTGTTTGTTTTTATTTATTGTTATTTATTTTGTTTTAGAGTGTATGTTACCCAAATGAACAAAAAGGAAGCTTTTTTGCGAGAGTTGTGATATCCCCTACTATCTAAAATGATGCGACTGATTTACACAGATTTCATTACATTTTATAATTTATAACAAAGTGCAGATTCTGATTCTCACACACATATCACGCCTATTATCCCATGCGGGGTAGGCAGAGCGTAAACGGCCGCAAAACGGGCATTTACGCCACGTCTGACATATATTTGAGGGTCATTCGGAAAATTGTGTATCGCGATAGTGCCACGTTGTCAGCCCATCGCCTACAACATAGAGTAGAAATCACATAGAGATGACACTCCCGCTCCAGACGCGCTCAAGGTCAATCCGTCTGGCTGTCTCTTAGAGAACAATTCAGTCGGGAGTGCGCTTCGCCGCGGAAACGTTCGTCATGCGGGTCGAATTTTCATTTTTTGTGAAAAATTTAGCAATGCCGAATTATTGTAGTGTGTATGGCTGCAAAAGTGATGCGAGGAAGACTCCGCATCTAAGTTTTTTTAATTTGCCTAAAGATGAGCCAAGGTAAGTGATGATTTTACAGTAAATACCTAGGTACCTACCATTCTTTATTATACGTAATTATTGTGTGTACTCCTATTTTTACTTATGTAGGTACCTAGTTTCCATTTTCTAATTTAAACTACCTAGGTGCGTAAGTCATTGTTAGCTGATAATGATAAATAAGCACATTCGTATCGTAGGTATGTTTTGCACCTATGTATTTTAAAATTCTGTACCTACCTATTAACAATAAAATGGTAAGGTAAGACTTTAAAATGGGTAAATATTTTGTTCCCACGGGAAAACTGTTAGCAGCGGTCGCAACCGCTTGACTGGCCGCTAGTCTGGAATAAAATTATTGGCACGTGACAGCCCCGACTTAAAGCGCGGGAGAGTGCGGGGCGTTACGGGCTGCGGGGGGAAGTAGGTATTTAAAGCGCGGCTTTTGGGGCCCAGACAAAGGAGTTTCGTTTCTATACGCAGTATTATTAACTATTCTTATGCCTACAATTGCAATACACACCCACAAGTCCCTTAATCGCCTCTTACGACTCCCACGGGAAAAAATGGGGTGATGCTATTCTAATCCGGCATCACACAGATTCTGATTCTAGAGCAAGTTATTCAAATTTTGTGGTCGTACTTACCTATTGGTCTTCAAAATAGCCCCAATATTTAGTTCGTACAGATATCGTGATCACGGACTTTAGTATAGAACAACTAGCGGCCCGGCCCACCCAGCGATTTCCCTTGGGAAGAAGACCATTTCCCGGCATGCAATACTTATATATGTCGCAGTATTATGGCAGAATTAGGATTTCGGCCGAAATCCTAGGATTTCGGCCAAAAGCCGGATTATGGCAAAATTGTAGACTACATTCGACCATCGTCCTAAGCAGATCCAGGATTTCGGTCATAATCCTAGGATTTTGGTCGAAATCCTGGATCTGCTTAGTATTATGGCATTAATCGCGAGTCGGGGGAATCTATGAGCGGGGAGGGAACGAAATGGGCTTACGTGAGATTGCTGGAAAACAGGAGGACAAGGCTATAAAAAATGTGCTGCAGCAAGTCAAAGATACAGTGCAAAACTGCAATTGAAACTGCAAAAAAATTAAGTACTCTGCAATTCAGGGTGCCACAATTCGTCAAAGTGCCACAATAAGTAATAATTAAGAAAAGAGTCCAACTGAATCTATTAAAGGAATCGATGTTGATTAAACTAAGACCAATCGATAAGAACAATGCTAAATTTGTTATTTTTTGTTTGTGTGAAATTATTTTTCTTTCCGAAAATACTGATTTATTTTTAAAAAAGAAAAGTGTTTATTTCTATCATTCATAATCTTTATTTAGATACTAGGTGATGCAAATGAAAACAGGAGGTTCTGTTTACCTTGTTATATTTTGTAAAAGAGAAGACACCCAAATGTTTATTTTATTACTCATCTAATAATAATTGTTGGTTTTCCAAAATAAATAAAATAAACAGTTACTTATGTGATTATCTAAAAAATATTGTTTTAACTACATGAAAAATCTTTAATGAAAGAAATGATACTCAAAAGTTTATGTTAATGACAGAAAAACGAATTATTTAATGTTTGTTATATTAATCATAGTTAGAAGAGGTTAGCACTTAAATGTTTATGAAAAATGGTAAATTTTTTCTATCGAGACTAGATACCTAATAATAATAGTGATTAGTACATTTATCTGGAATCAATAAAGATAAAAACTGATTTGATTATTATAAATATTTTTTGTGTCATTTATGGGTTTTCTCTCCAAAAGCATAATAAGAATACAAGTTAAAGTAAAGACAAATAGTAATGCATGGCGATAGTCCCTATTCCGTGTAATGATGGCTTAAAATAGCATCACCCCCATTCATTCCCGCGGGTACGAGTACGACACTCAGAAGCGACTAACGTATGGAAGTTTTCATGTGTATTACCATTTTATTTTTCTGTCATTCACGTTTTATCTAAAATAGCCCTCAAAATTGTTTATGGCCATTAAAACTCTGCATACTCCGCAAGTATTTATGTATGTATGTGTATAGTCACTACAAAATTTATAAAAAGTGTTCTGAAGCCTTCGTTTTACCATATTACTACGTAGATCCAGGATTTCGGTCAAAATCCTAGGATTATGGCCAAAATCCTAGATCTACTTAGGACGATGGTCGAATGAAGTCTACGATTTTACCATAATCCGGCTTTTGGCCAAAATCCTAGGATTTCGGCCGAAATCCTAATTCTGCCATAATACTGCGACATATACAAGGAGAAATTTTACTAGTGACCGAATACGGAAACTCAAGACGGGCTGCTACCGATTTTAGCCCCGGGGCTATGAAAATCTACACCTGACTGTAGTGGGGAGCGGTGGTAGGGAGCAGGAGCTCACCCGGAGAAGTTTTGTGGTTGTTCAAACAAGCCTGGCACAAACATGACTGAGTTTACGAGTTGTTCTGGGAAGAACGGAATGGACTGAATCTACCCGGCACGTGCCGGTAGTTCCCAAAGTGGGGAGCAAATGAGGGACCTCCGCGCCCCCGCCGGCGGGGGCGTCGGTTGCTTGAGGAGCTTGTGGAGTGTGATCTACTCGCAATGGCTGCAGCAGCGCCTACTGTGATTTCGTCATCCTCTTCCGAAAGGACACGTCTCGGACGGTGATCAAAGCATACAACGAGACACAGGGACACGGGAAGCGACTTTATTTTATACTACGTAGTGATTTATACACACACATATACAGGGTGTTAATTTAAATGCGTGCCATAGCTTAAGGGCAGGTTAAGTATCGACAACTGAACAACTTTCCCTTAGAAACATAGGTCGAAATATAAAAATATATATTTGAACCTCCCATACAAAATGTGTTTCGGTTCCAGGTCAGTTTGTATGGGAGGTCCAATTTTTTTTTCTTTTTTCTTTTAATGTTTCTAGGGAAAAGTTGTTCAGTTGTGATACTTAACCTGCCCTTAAGCTATGGCACGCATTTAAATTAACACCCTGTATATCACGCCTTTTATCCCTTGCGGGGTAGGCAGAGCGCAAACGGCCGCAAAAACGGACATTTACGCCAAATCTGACATATATTTGAGGGTCATTTGGAAAATTGTGTATCACCATAGTGACAGGTTGTCAGCCTATCGCCTAAAATTGCAATACACACCCTCAAATCCCTTAGTCGCCTCTTACGACTCCCACGGGAAAGAAATGGGGTGATGCTATTCTAGTGATTTATGATTATAAGACCCAAGTACCTAACCTTAGAGTACTTCCTAATCTTCCTGATCCAAGTACTTATTTTCGTGCGGGACACCAAGTCGTCGAACGTCCTGATGAACTCTGGTGTCAGAGTTTTGACGAGAGAGGCCCATGTCCAGCTGTGGACTGATGTAGTTGTTTGTAAAGTGTTTTTATCACCTTTGAATTTCGAAACATCCTGTTTTAAGACAACGTTGCTTTCTACTCAATGTCGACCCTTTTCAGTACTTTTCTGTTTAATTCGTGTGTTTATTTATTCGCGTATATTTGTCTGGCGTTTGTTACACATTCCAATTTATACACACCCCTTTTTATTTGCGAGAACCCTGTACCGTTAAAAGCAACAAAGTACCTTTGGAATGCCTATTTTCGTTTTTGGGGTTCCGTATGCCGAATTGCCGGCAATTTTTTCTAGGAGTTTGGATTTGGACGAATTTCTGGACTCGTTTAGGAAGATGGTAGAATGAAGTGGAAGATTATGCCATATCAAGGCTTTTGGCCAAATCCCTAGGAATTCGTCGGAATCCCTAGTTTTGCCATATTACGGCGACATACGCACCCTCACTGAGGGCATGGCGAAAATAAACTAGAAGAGTGACAATCATAGAAACTAAAATGCGTCATTTTGTTTTACTACGCCATCTGTTGGTATTTCTTCAAACGTTGGTTTGTGTAATTTAAATAACTTTATAGGTCGTTTTGGTTGTAGAAAAATTAATATCAACTACAATTTATGGAACTACAAACGTACATACATACTCATATCACGCCTTTATCACTTAAATGGGTAGGCAGAGCGTTACCGGCCGTAAAAATACGGTCGCTATCGTCACGTCTGACAAATATTTGAGAGCCATTTCAGAAAAACGTATATCACTATAACAGTGACAGGTTGTCAGCCTGTCGCCTGATAGTGTAATACACTTGAAACTCTCGAGTCTAGTCGCCTCTTACGACACCCGCGGGGAATAGTTGAGTGATGCCATTCTATTCTAAGCCGGCATCACACGGCTGACTATGAGACTTAGTGACTTATGGTAGATTTATGCGGCTAAGCTCGCTTTTTTCTTTCTTCAGCCCTTATTTAATAGTGCCATCTAGGTTTAAGACGAATTTTTTGAGGAACGCTTTTTAGGTAAGGCCCCTATTCACCTGAAAAAATTATCCCTTTCATTCGCGCTGCGCCAGGGAGAAACTAACAATCATTTTTCGCTCAAGTTTTTGCAAGATCTCACGGTGTTTCCGACAAGGAAACTAGAGAAATACCGTTACATGTGTCTAATTTAGGTATTCGTACTAAAAAAGGTATGTATCTTAATTATAGCATAATAATATTTCAATAACTTTATAACTGTAGACATAAAATAAATTAAAAAATAGGGCTACTTTGTTTTTTTTCTATCAAGTAAAGTTTGTCAAATTGTTTAACTGATAGGTATATGTTATTGGATCCTCGAAAATCACATTTTTTCAGAATTTTATTTCTGTAATTGTCTTAATACAACTAGTTTAAAATACTTGCTCGCGCTAAATCCTCGCCTTAAGGTGGGACATTTTTCATACAAGTAAAATGTTAAAAATGTTGTGTCCAAATGTTAAATGGACTTATGTCTTCAAAGAAGACAAAATTATAATTAAAGAACTCAATGGGAAGTCCCGTGTTGATATTACATATTTACAAAATAATAAAAATAAATTGTAAACCATAAGATTCCCTTGTTCCCGATTCGCCACTTTACGCCAGTAGATGGAGCTACAGCTGCAGAAAATGAGTTTGATTTTATTGTGGAAAAAATACTCTTTATCTTCTATCCAAAAGTGGTTTTGCGCCAAAATTACGCGTGCCTTCATCATTTCGCAAAAGCATTTGTTAAAAATGCTCTTCATCGCATGTACAAGTCCATTGAATTTCAGTTTATCGTTTGTATGTAAAACGGACCACCACAAGGATTGACTCTATATTTCCTTCATTCTGAGGGTAATTTTCAAATTAAAAATAAAGTCAATCTGTTCGATAATTTGAATTGTTAGTTGCTTAGTTACGTGCGTAACAAACAACTATTTGTAAATTAGTTATTTAATGCCGAAAATAGGTGAGACCGAGGAAATGTTGCCAGCTGCGGAGTTTTCATGCTAAGTTAGATACTTATTAGTTATTTATTAAAAGTGAAAACTTCCTAGGTAGGGTGTATAGTACTGTCATCAGCACTTTGAGTTACCCATTTAAGGAATCAAATTAACTCCCTTATTATCAATACTACTTATTTTCTATCCCGTGGGTGTCGTAATAGTACTAAGGGACTCGAGGGTCACGTGTGTATTGCAGTTTTAGGCGATGTGCTGTCAACCTGTCACTACGGGGATACACTATTCTCGAATGACCCTCATATGTTTCTCAGGCGTGGCGTAAATGTTAGTTCTTTATGGCTGATTACGCTCCGCCTTCTCTGCAAGATATTGGTGTGATATGTGTATGAAAGTTATAAATAAAAATGGGTCAGAATCAAAACTGATATGCGTATGTAGATACCTTTTGTGATAAACGACGTCCTAAAAAGCTTGGTATTCAAAAAACTCTGTAGATGGCGTTAAACTAACTACGTTACTATTACTACATACCAAAGCCAAAAGGCATGAACAAAAAGTTATTGTTTTTCCTAATCCTCATTTTTCGCGCTTTGTTATTGATTATACTCTGTGTTGTTAAAACGTTGTTTTCGTTATGGTTTAAATAAATATGCAGGGAGAACCCATGAAAATAAATATTTTTATGATGCGAGTAATGTAATAATGATTAGTTGCTTTTCGTTTTACGATCTTATACATCCAAGTGATGTACATCGAAAAATTATGTGACGTTCCGTTTTTACAGCGCCATCTATCCAGCAACTAGGGAAGAGTTATATCAAAATTAGAATTGAAATCCCTATTCATTCAAAATTCTTGAACTAAACACAGGAATGTTTCTATATTACCTGAAATGGCAATTAGAGTGTTTGAAGGTTCGGTTCGAACCTTTTGTGGTGCATGTACAGTCCACACGTGTTAGGATCGCTACTGATTACATTTTCCACGTGACTGAGCGGAAAAAGTTTAATTCAAGTTGGTCGGCGTAAGGGTTGGCGTTAGGGCATGTAAAATCAGAAGGTTCTCAAAACCGATTTTATTTTCAAAATTGTAATATCGCATAAATCAATTCAGAATTCCGGTTTTCATCATTTCGTCTTACGAATTCCGCTATTCAAGAAGCGTCTTAGTTGTATTTCTATTGAGTGTCAGTTGGATGGTTTTGGCCGTTTCGTATTCCGCTAACAGTTTGAAGTATAGAAAATCACAATGGCAATAGAATGACAATTGAGTTTTGATGGCATTACAATGACTAAAACATAAGAGAATCGGGGACTCGTAGAATTGATTTGGATTTCCGTATATGCCATAGTTTTGAAATATTTTTACTACCTATTGCTTTTAAAATGACAACAGACTCTTCTCGGTCACTAATCGTGCCTGTATTTGGTTATAGAGGTATATGAGGGTTAAATTCCTTAAATAAATAGCGTTCGCCAGGGCTTGAACCCGGGACCATGGGGTACCGCCCCACTGCTCTACCAACTGAGCTACCGACGCCTCGACTGACACTTCCAAATTTTCAATATCTTGGAAATCGTCTCGAACCAACTAACAAGTGACATCTGGTGTAAGTTATTGTATAAGTACTATGGTTAGTCTACAATTACAGTAGGAATTCAAACCATACTATGAAGCTTTGCTTATTTAAATGTTGGTACTGTGGCTTATTATGCACTCACAGTGCTATATTTTTTTCATAATTTAAAATAAGAAATTGAATAAATATAAGCGCCCACCGGGGCTTGAACCCGGGACCATGGCACAAGTACGTATTGGCGGCTGCGCGCACCATGGTCTGCCATCTGAACAACTGGCGCCTCGACTGACACTTCCCAAATTTTCAGTATCTTGGTACTCGTCTCGAATTCAATTTCTTATTTTCATTTATGAAAATACAAAACAAACCATATCACATTTTTTGAAAAGTTCTAAATTCCTCATAATACGGTTATGTTTCGTGAATATTTCACAACCCGCCCTGCGGCTACTTCCGGTGCTGCAACATCCCGCCCGCCCAATGAATCCGCCCTGCAAATAAAATATCACAACGTCAATAAAATATTTGCGTGAAAACCAAATGAAATGTGATAAGCACTTTTAAACGATTATACCGGCATGAAATCCCATTGTAAAACACACACCTATATCACGACTATAATCCCTTGTGGGGTAGGCAGAGCGTAGGCAGCCGCAAAAAAATAAGGACATTTACGCCACGTCTGACAAACATTTGAGGGTCATTCGGAAAACAGTGTATCGCCATAGTGACAGGTTGTCGGCCCATCGCCTAAAATTGCAATACATACCCTCGAGTCCCTTAGTCGCCTCTCACGACTCCCACGGGAAAGAAATGGGGTAATGCTATTCTAAGCCGGCATCACACGGCAATCGTGTTCAGAAGCTAGTAAATGGCTCGGCTCTACGAGAGTAGAAAGATTTCAATGGCCGTATCAGCGGAGGTGTGAAAGGGACAAAAGGGCAGTGATGTTTCCAAACTACAGGCTACAATTTTACAGGAAATTCGATGTACATTGCGTAGTTGGTTAGCCTATATGATACCTGAAAATGAACTGACTACGCAATGTACTAAAAATTCACCTGTAGACTTGCCTGTAGTTTCATAACATAGGCACCAGGTAAGTCGGAGGTCCCGGGGGTCATTAGGGGCCTATTCGCTACCTCACTGAGAGCAATGACCTCAGGGCTTAACAAACTTTTTTTCAGTTTTTAGGGCCACACCACAGGTAAAATAAAGTAGTAAATATGTGGCTGGAAATGTGTCTGGTGTAGCAATATGACATGTTTTGTTAGGTGTTTTATTTGCTCTCATGCCGTGTGATGCCGGCTTAGAATAGGATCACCCCATTTATTTCCCTTGGGAGTCGTAAAAGGCGACTAAGGGACTCGAGGGTGTGTAATTCAATTTTAGGCGATGGGCTGACAACCTGTCACTAAGGCGATACACAATTTTCCGGATGACCCTCAAATATTTGTCAGACGTGGCGTAAATGTCCGTTTTTCGCGGCTGTTTGCGCTCTGCTTACCCCGCAAGTGATTATAGGCGTGATATGTGTATGTATGTATTTGCTCTCACGGTTGATGTGGCGCAGTGGTAGTGCAACTGCCTGCGGCGCAAAGGTTCCGGGTTCGGTTCTCGGTGGGGCACTCACGAAGTTGATAATATCACTTTGGGAATTTGTTCCCAGTCTGGTTAGGATATTGCAGGCTGAACCACCTATGAATACGTAAGAAAGATGATTCCGCGCTTCGGCGGGCACGTTAAGCCATCGGTCCCGGTTGCTGTCTATAATTACTTAGATGGCGGTTGTTACACCACCATGTCAGAAGCCTACTAGTAGCAGTTGGCGGTTGAAAAACTCTGACACCAGGGTTCATCGGGTCGTTCGTCGACTCCTTCCCACATGAAAAATAATATTTTCCCTCTAGGACCACTAGAACCACAGGGTAAAACCACTGGTGGTTCTAGTGGTACATTATTAGTGCCGACAAACGGAATCATGAAAACAAAACATGTTCCAAACTTACGATAATTTTACCCAAAGTTTTTACTTATTCCCGCTATAATAAATCGTTAAATCGGTATCGGGTTCTCTTACGAAAAAGCCATTCACAACGTTAAAGGCGTCCGAACAAATATAAAGCTGCTAATTTAAAAATTCCCCACGCAACCTACGGAGGCTTGCTTCACAAAGGACGATATATTTGCGCGCTTACATGCCGTTGTATTATGCAACAAAAACGCGACGCGTCGCCCCTGCATGAAACTTTAAACAATGCCTCGCATACATGCCTGGGTTTCGTCTCTGCGACGGCACGCGCTTCATAGTAACACCGCCTTGTACTCGCAGACAATACAATCCCTTAAGGCGAGTGTACACGTGAACGACCTCGACAGTGGCGCCACTTTGCAAAAAATATTTTCTCTTACCTATATAAACAATCTATCAGAATGTCCGTTGCCCAAGTTTTTAGTACTCTCTTTCTTCTCTTTAAATAAAATTAGAACCTGCAAAATCAATGAAACATTCGCTGTAATTAAAGTTATGGCAATTAATACCAAAAGTAGCCGTTTTTAGGCACTTTTTTCCATAACATTAATTACAGCGCATAATTCATTGAGTTTGCAGGTTCTAATTTTACTTAAGGATAATACTAAAAACTTGGGCAATGGACATTCTCATAGATTGTTTATATAGAGTTTTTTTTATGTGAAGTGGCGCCACTGTCGAGGTCGTTCACGAGTACACTCGCCTTAAGAATGGAGATCAAAAGACTTGTGGGGGGAGGAAACCGTTGTCCTCAAGCCTCTAGGCGGCGACGTCCTCACGAATATCCTTTTATTTCTCGTTTTAGAAATTATAAGGATAAAGCTCTGAGAAAGGAAGTGTTTCAGAGAGATTCCTTCGAAAGAACAGAATGAAGCTATGAAAACAAGCAAGTGCTAAATCAAATTACAATTAAATAAGAAATGAACTGGGTACTTAACTTAACTATACACAAAAGCAAAATAGTCATATCCACCTGGCTTAAGTCCCTCAACTACGAGGAGACTGAAAACTTTCTATGTGTCATATCTTAACTAGTAAAAACACAAACACGTACACACTCACACACACACACACACACACACACACACACACACGCGTACACATATACACACACACAAACACATACACTGAAATCTTCAGCCACACTAGAATTGCTGAACTTAGATAAGTTTCTAGTACTTCTTACCGTCCTACCCTGTCCAGATTGGGGAGAGGCTGGTAATCTGTAATACAGGTCTCCTAGTACAGACACCAGTCTCTCGCATAGTTATTACTACATGTACTTGTTTAGAATTATCTGTAAAATGTGTATATTCTGTGTGAGAGAAGAAAATAAACTTATTATTATTATTATTATTATTATTATTAATATGCTGATACCTACACAGATAGAATAAGCTCGCTGTTACTTACGTTGTATTTTGTGTGACCTAAGTAGTTGTTTCTATGTGTGTCAAAGCAGCTGTCCATTTCCTTTTCTTTTGGTCATTTCAATTCTGGCCAGACAACTGCTAATCAGTGGGAAATATTCTATCTGACAGTTTATATCCATTTTTATAAATCAATACCAGATGTCATTGAGTTGAGCTAAAATTTGAGTCACAAAAGTATTTTATCTATTTTCATACATTTCTTAACTTTTTTCAGTGTAAGTTCAGTGCCATCGATGCACATATAAAGATAATTACGCTATAAAATTTCCCATTGCCACAATTACATGCTTCTAGTATGACAAACTGATACACGGAATCTCTATCGAGACCAAAGCGAGACACTATTCAAACTGCGACATATATTGCGCCGAGTTATTCATGGCTTCATTTTGCTTGCTCGTAGGCTTGTTATAAATTTTTCGTACCTCTAAGGGAATTAGAATTTTTCATGAGCGCAATTTAACTTGGCTGACAGACGTCAATGCGTATCCGTGGTATCTTGTTTGGCCCTCGTTAGCCGAGTCTATTGTTTGCGGCTTTTTTGACGAGATCCATCCCAAATTTTTCCCGGAGGACTCAGCAGTTTAATTGTATGATTTCGCAATTTGCGAGTTTCGTGAAAATGAGGCTATTATGATTCCGAGAATTTGAGTTTGGGAGATTCCGTTTCGGTGATTAAAATTATCGACTTCGGGATTATTCTGGATCATTACTTCAGTAGATTACAATCTGAACGTATTAAAGATGGTATCTCAAAAATTGAATTAGTTTGCTGGAGGAAATAAAAAGGGAGCTGACGAGTTCAATGATAATCAACTTAAATGAACTAAACTAGTCTGACTACTTGGTTCAGCAAAACTATTTGACTCACAAGGAGTCGTCTACTAAACTAAAGTTAGATAAAATTGAAACAAAAGTCTGATGGAACGTTTCTCTGTTTATTTCCAGAACACGGCTGCAAAGAGTTTCGTTGCAAGCAGCGGGAGTTCTGCGTGAGCTCAGATCTGGCATGTGACGGCGTGGACCACTGCGCCGACGGTAGTGACGAGGACACCGCCTCGCTCTGCCCAGGTTGGTTTTACTCTCATCATGACTGCAAGGAGCTCAGATTCTGCTTGAGCTCAAATCTGACTAATGGCAGCATGGACCACTGTACTGACAGTAGCGACGGGCAACCTGAGCCAACGCTCACACACACACATCTGCCTTAACAGTACAACGCTCGTCAGCCTTAGGGTAGGTACGCTTTAAGGGACGATCTCCTGTCTGCGCTACCAGCCGCTATCATTAGTCATCGGTCCAGGTTGTTGGTTCATATCCATCATACTTTTATGTATCTTATAGACAGAGTGATACTCCGTCTTTTAGGAGCCTTAAACTCGGCGAGACTCAGACGCATTGTGAACAGTAAGCTATCAAACACTTCCCTAGTGGTTTTTTTCAACTTGTACAAAAAAAATACCAGCGAAAAATGCCCTTACTGACATAACTTTTTCCTAAGCCTCATTAGAAAAACCCAGATGATGAGCAAGATTTGGTTGTTGGAACTCTACTCAATTTAAGTTTTTCTATGCAATTTCAGAGACTGGCGGCAGTGGCGCCAGCAGCGCATGGATGGTCGTGGGCGCAGGAATCGCCGCGTTGACGACGCTGGTGGCAACAGTGGCAGTGTGCTGTCTGTGTCGCCGGCGCGCTGCCAACCAGCGCACGCATCTACACTGTAAGTAGCTGGGTCGTATTAACGATATAGACAACAGGGACAAGTACCCCAGGGCGCCAGGGTTTGGTCGCATGGCGTCTTTTTGGAGCAAGCCGCTGCCCACTTCACCTGATGAATGTCAAGCAAACTTCGCTGGCAATACGTGTAGCGCTGCTCTAGTTTCCCTCCAGCTCTTAATTTGATTAACGCTGTTTGCGCCTTGCCCATTTAACTAGTGGCCCATTTATCATTTTTCTGGTGACCTAAAATGTTGGTTGAAGGTATTAACCATGTACATGAATAGATAGACTTATAATGTATTCTTATAACAATTACAGTGCAACAAATGTCGAGCAGCAACGGCGCCGGTGCTGGCAAGCTTGACCAGCAAGGCAGCGAAACCAGGCTGCCGGGAAACTGGGCGCACCCTGCGGGCCCGCGCGGGTACAGGTACGTCTTCTTCCCCTATTATGTGGGACACCGAATCGACGAACGACCAGATACGTCAACAGACAGAGACACAAGGTCGGCGGCAGCTCCATAACGGAGTATCCTTTGCTCTGCCATCATGGCTGTCAAGAGAACTCAGATCCATTTTCTGTAAATTTATTTTCCTTCTTTGTTTAGTCAAATGATCACAACTTGTATCCGACCGTTTGAACCACTATTTAGCAATGGAAGTAACCGATAAGTACGTAACTTTATCATTGTTTACTGTTACTGTTCTTGGCTGCGCCATTCAGCCTATACCTACCATGCCTTTTTTTTTTGAAAACTTGCAAAATTGTCAAGCGCGGGCAGGATTTGAACCTGCAACTTTCGCATTACTAGTGGCGACGCCTCTTCCATCTGGGCTACCGCTCGTTCGTTCCTTGCCCGCCAATTTTGCAAGTGTATTTTAATGCCAGTAACGCGTGATACCCTGCCTTTTTCTTACCCTGGCACTTTTCCTTTCAATTTTCTAACCTATCACTGTTTGTTTCAGGGCGGCGCGCCCGGGCCGCCTCCGGGCGCGGGCGTCGCGCTGAGCGCCGCCCCGCACAAAGACGAGTGGTTCGTCTGAGGCGGCCCGGTCGGGCCCGCAGGGAAGGGGCCCCGTACCGGCCCCGCATTCGTCGCAGCCGACAAGCGCCGCCGCCACGCTCGACAGCCGCAAACGGGCCGCAGGATAGCCGCAGCTCCACCGCCAAAGGCAGGGGGAATCGGCTGGGAGATGTGTTGACTGAAGCCAAATACGTCAGTTGGCGTAGATTTCTATCTGCGTGTTTCAACTGATGTAGTTGTTAAACATAACATCTTCCGTCGAACCCTGAAGGCAGTTGCAAAACCACCGGCTGTCTTTGTAATCATCACAACTGCGACGTGTGAAGTTGGAACCGCCAGCGATTCCAATTTCACTGCAGTTGTGACTGCATTTTGGCGGTTCTGAAGCAGTTCGATTGCAGTCCGTTTGCGTTTGTGTGTTGCGACCCCGGCCTACCTTCACTGACGCCGGATCTGGCTTTTGTGGCCTGGATTACGTTTCACAAATTCTGTTAAGAGTGACCATGAAGTATTCAGATTGAGAAAAAGTGGTGTGTGTGTGAAAAGAAGATTTAGTGCTTTCTCCTTTCATCATAGTGCTCTTTTCTCAAGTTCTGAAGTTGTTACACCAATTTTCCCAAAGATTTTATAGTTACCATTGCTGTTGTTGACGTGTGTATGTGTGGGTGTTTAAGCGATAGCCTTACTACTATTATAGAGCAACCCCAAATAATACTGTTCACTGCCATTTAGCCTTATAAGCTGTAACTTCCAGAATAGTTTTTAAGTCTATGAACATTGCAAAGAATAAAAAAATTAGGTTACGAAGATTCGTCAGGTTTTTTGAAGCGTAATCCGAGAGGCTCAACAGTTGGTGAAAACGACAGTGCAACCTCTTCTAAGGTCGGGGATACAACGGTGATACGAATTTGTAATATCAAGGAACAGTGTGTGAATATCATGTTAGTAACAGTGACTGTGTCTGTGACAAGTAACAAGTATTGTCGCGGTGTTACAAGTCCGGCGCGAGCCTAGTTTCCGATGGTTACAATAAATAAATACTAGCCTAATACCGGTGTCGGCTACCCATCTCTGTTGAGACGCGTACTCGACGTCGACTGTAACTTTTATATAATAAATTTTGTTAAAGATGTCTTCAATAAATAGCTCTAATAGTGAATAAGCGGGAAACACGGCTCGCGCCGCCGCTTGCTAGGGTTTCCACAAGTAACTGTGACCTGCTATGTACGCATATCGTGAAAATATCACGTGACATTATTATAACAGTCACCTACGGTATACTCGTTAAGTGAGCTCGGTGTGTCGCTGCCCTTATGATTGTAGATTAAAAAAACATGTCGTTGTTGTGTCGTGATGGTAATTTCAATCATTCTTTCTTATCAAACTCTTTTTGAAAATTTTTGAATTTTGGTGATGTCGCAGACCAAACGAACGATTTTGCGAGCGATAGCTCGAGCACTTTTCATAGAAATTCAAAACGACCGCACGTAATTGAAATAAAGTTGACATTGCTCAGAATGACAATTGTCGCCGGTTGCCACCGGGCGACCGTGACATCCGTTTGTAATTCTAGCCAACGCCACCTTTATTTCAAATACGATACAGTTCCTTTTCGAATTTCTAGTCAAAAG
Source organism: Tuta absoluta (assembly GCA_027580185.1). Classification (NCBI taxonomy): domain Eukaryota; kingdom Metazoa; phylum Arthropoda; class Insecta; order Lepidoptera; family Gelechiidae; genus Tuta; species Tuta absoluta. The sequence goes on from JAQAHW010000020.1 coordinate 1,277,136, forward strand.
TGCTCGAGCTCTTACTTTGCGGCGGACCTTAAAAGAACACTTTTTACTATAGCATATTCCAACGACCAAATACCTAACATAAATACACAGACGCACTTAGTTAATACTTACTTTGTGCATCTAATGTGACTCTTCATTAGTATCGTGAATCAATGGACAATAGAAAAAACATTGGTCACTTCATCTTCACAGTAAAATGAATGAAGATCTGAAGATTAATTTTAACTCTTTAGAAATCTGATTTTGAAAATTTCAGTCTACAACGGATGGTATAACTGTTCGTGTAACTTTTTCTACTACAAACAGAATTCAAATCACTTTATTTTCATGAATGGACTCTTGTAGCAGAGCGTGTGATACTAGTGGTAAGGCCACTCTGTCGCATTTAAAGTCGAATGTCAACGTACATTACATATATACGCCTATATCCTTTGAGGGGTAAAACGGCCGCAAAATAACTAATATTTGCATCACGTCTGACCAATATGAAGCATAAAATATGTTATCTTCGAGTCCCTTAGTCGCCTCTTACGACACCCTCGCCAAATAAATGTGGTAATTCTAAGCCGAAATCACACGGCAATCGAAACAAATCACATCGAATTTCTACTGATTCAAAAACACGACCCTTGAGTAGAAAACACCGTCACACATTTCAAATATACATGTAACTATTATTATAAACTAGAGACACACCGACCGCACAAATAGAATAAAATAAAAATCTATCCGAACATATGTATGTAATATCTAATTTTAGCGAGGTTTTTTTTAGGTGAATTTTTACTCGTTTAGTGGAAGGACGCGTCTCGTGTGTCCAGTTTTGGTGTTTACGATGAGCGCAATGTAAATTTATCGGTATCGATATGACATTAAACATTTTTGGCTTATTGTTCGTATGTTATTGGGTTTTTATTACGTAAGAACCCGATCTAATCCTTAGCTTTTCCTTCCATTATGTTACATCAAGTGGCACGAAGAATTAATTTTGTATACGCCCTAGAATAAATAACAATGAACAGAATAAGTTCTGGAATATGATAATAAAAATACGAAAATTGTTTATTTCCCAAAGATCAATTATATACAAAACCTATTACTTATAGACTCCGTACTAGAACGAACCTGTGTCGCGGCAGTCTACACGATCTTTACCAAAATGTTTTACGAACAAAACATTACATAAAACGCATAATAAATAATAGATACATAGATGAATACTGCCTTTAACATATTGCCTTCAACATACACAAGAAAAACAAACCAATGCAGAAAACTCAAAACTAACAGGAAGCAAAGCCTTATCGCTTGCAGCGAACTCTCCCAAGCAACCTTTCCTTAAAAGAGAGACAAATAGTTTTTTTTTTTTTGAAGTAGTTGCAGAAACAAAATGACAGAAATTAAATAATTCAAATAGTAATAGATAAGTATACAAGGATACATCTATAAATCACAAAATTGTAGAGCAAGCAAACTAATATCACTGAAACTATCAAGTAACGCCACCTAGTATCGAGTAGCTGAACTACTAAAGCAACGACCTCAGTCAGGGTAAAAGCTCATAATGCTGAGAGCAACCGCAGAGCTTTTGATCTGCCCGTAAAGAAAACATTCAAGAAAAATTACTACGGACCAGCTAACGTATTTGAGTGCTTTCATTTTCTATAAAATTATAAAACAACAAAGGTTTACCCGTGTGCAGTTTACCGACGGACCGGCCGGCGAGAGAGCTTTTTTAAAGCTCCGTCGAACTGATTCGTTCGTTCATTCGTTCTTTCTTCTTTCAATTCAATTCAGCTCGTTCAGTTCAGTTTGTATTTGAGCGTCGTGTGGAGTGTTCGTGCGTGCCGGTGCCACTCAAACCCGCTCAAACTTACATCGCGATCGTGATTTCGTCCGAGCTTTTTGTAAACGATTTCGTATTCTTATTTAATTAAACCGCGGCGCTTTTGTGGCTTTCACGTGTGAAATTCTTCATCATTTTCGAAATTGGTTTTTAAATGTAAATGTGGTTTTTCTGAAGTGAGTTTTTTGGTAGTGTTTGTGATGGTGTTGTTTGGTGTTTGTGTGTGATCGGTGATGGTGTAGAGGGTGTAAAATGAGGTGGCGTTGGGTGCTAGCGACTCTGCTGGTGGCCGCAGTTGCTGGCAAAAAGAAGCACCGGCATCATAAGCCAGGTTTGTGTTGTGATTTTGACTGTTGAAATTGTCTGCACAGCCATGTAGGTACCTACCTATTCAACGTTTTTATGCATGCAGACAGTTGATCAAATTGGATAGAGTTTGTTCAGGTTAAGGCCATCTTTTATGCCTACCATATGAAAACCTACACATAACACACATAGGTAAGAAAATCTAAGAAAAAAGGTGATTTGTAGGAAACTACGTAATAGCCAAGAAACAGTAGGTGCGTTACTTGTGTAGCTAGGTAGGTATAGTTATAAATACCTATCCATATGTAGATAAACGTAGAATATAAGTAAATAAACTACATTGAGCTTAAACTACCTACAATAAGTAAAAAAAAAACTGTAAATTTGAGCTTCATAATTAGGCCATTTATGACAGCTGTTAAAAAAAATACCTTACGACCTGACAAACGTCCTTGAAAATTCATTGCGAAGTTATATCTAATTCATTGAAAGTTCGGACATAACAATTTAAATATTGTTGTGCTAATAGCGCTTATTTAAGGGTCCGAAAAAAGAACGCCAGCAAGGTTACTGGGAAGAAAAGAGTTCACAACTACTAGACCACTAATTTCATTCCCTTATGTTGCTAGTAGAGAAATCCCAAGATGTTTAAGGCGAGTGTAGCCATCAACGACCTCGAAAGTAGCGCCACTTCACAAAAAAAAAAGTTTTCTCTTTCTACAAATAATCTATGAAAATATCCGTTGCCCAAGTTTTTAGTATTGTCCTTCAGTAAAATTTGAACCCGCAAACTCAATGAAATATTCTCTGCAATTAAAGTTATGGAAAACAGTACCTAAAAACTGCCACTTTTGGTATTAATTGCCATAATTTAAATTACAGCGAACATTTCATTGAGTTTGCAGGTTTTAATTTTACTTAAGATAATACTTAGAACTTGGGCAACGGATATTTTGATAGATTGTTTGTATAAAGTTATTTTTTTGTGAAATGGCTTCACTGTCGAGCTTGTTGACGGGTAGGTACACTCGCCTTAACGTCGTCTATTGGCGTGGAGAAGCGTAACTTTTTTGATATGTATTTTTTTTTACATATAAATTTTTCGATTTCGTATTCTTATTTAATTAAACCGCGGCGCTTTTGTGGCTTTCACGTGTGAAATTCTTCATTATTTTCGTATATTCGATATGTATCAAAAATACCTGATTGAAAGTTCACTAGGTTCCTACCTACTACTAGATCGCTTATTTTATTACCTTGCGTGGCTAGTTGAGAAGCCCCCGGATGCTACTGCCATCTTTTGGCGTTCGTAAACGGCCGCAAAAAACGGACATTTACGCCACCTCTGACAAATATTTGAGGGTTATTTGGAAAATTGTGTATCGCCATAGTAACAGGTTGTCAGCCCATCGCCTAAAATTGCAAAACCCACCCTCGAGTCGCTTAGTCGCCTCTTACGACTCCCACGGGAAAGCAATGGGGTGATGTTATTCTAAGCCGGCATCACACGGCATACGTCAGTATTTTAATCTGAGAAAAATACCTTATTATCTTCACAATTTGGTGTTTCGTAAAGCATACCGGCAAAAAGCGCATAAAGTTGCACAACATCACCAGAATCGTTTTTCGCTTGAGCAATTTCGGACACAGCACATTCATCTCACAATGGAATTGTTTATAAGCAATTATGGAATTTAATCTGGGGCTCTTACTCCACAGCAAAATTTATTTTTGAAGTTCCAAGTTAATCGTATTTCATTTCATGCACAAACCCAGTAGATAAATTGAATCGATACTACAGATGCACCGACCATGGTTTTGACTGACTAGCCGATTACTGAGTAATCAGCTTTAAAGTCGATCGTCGGCTTTCCCGACTCGTTTCTCGATCATTACTTTGGTGATGTTTCCGAGAAGAAAATCGCATTTTCAACTCCGTTTTTAAGCCTTGTCTACCAATTAACAGGTTGTGGTTTCAGATTTGAACATTTTGTTACTAGTTTTCCACATTATTATGGGTAGGTACCTATTGAAATTTAATAAATTTATTACAGCCTACTTATCGTCTATTCCGCCGACTAGTCGGCGACTAAGCGGTGCATCTCTATCTAATCGATACCTATCCTACTACCTACCTACCATCGGCACAACACTCAAGCTAAAGTGTGTGAATACCTAGAGTAAGACCAGAATAAATCATATTTGACAGCTGTCAGTTCCAAACTAAAAGAGATGACTACAAAGGAAAATGAACCCTTCATCATAGCAGTAATATGAATCTGACAGCTGTCAAATATGGCTTATTAGGATGGCCGTACTTTAGTTTAGTTGAACGCGTCGGCTGGCTCTAAACAGGATTGCGGCTTCCTCGTGAGGTGTCGGGTGTCTGCATCACGCGCGCATTCCTCGCTTCACATACATACATCAGCTTATTGCAGTCCACTGGTGGACGTAGTCCTCAGGTAAGCCATAGGGCACGATCTCTCGTTTTCGCCATCCAGTCGCCTTTTTCCCCTCGCTTCATAGCTTACAAACTACCACGGCACACGGGTCCAGTCTCTCCCGGTTTTCCCACTTGTCGTCCGTCGCTGCGTATTTTTGACGCACCGTAAATCATGCGTTTTTAGGATGAAAGGTTCTTTGAACTTATCTCATACAAATACGATCCGTCACACACCGTAAACGCTACGTCACCGTATTTGTACGAGAATTAGATCGGAATTCGCAATTTCCTGTCGTCTGACAGCCGCATGCGTGCGTGAACAATACTCTGCCACGGACGACAATTGGGAGAATCGTGAAATCGTGAGCTCAGATACAGCGGCAATATACCGGTCACTCTGGTGACCAATAGGGGTGATTGTCACGTCATCGGCTAGGCTTTGGAATGGTTGCTCAGAGTTTAAGATTCCGGTTTTACTTGGTAAATTAGGGAGCTTCTTTTCCCAATTAGTTCTCTCTCTTTTTCCCACTGACATTAAAAGCATTGTTAATCATAGTATCGCATTCTTCTTCTTTTTTTGTGTGTGACACCGAGTTAATGAACGACCTTATGAACCTTCGTATCAGCGTTTTTCAACCGCCTGCTACTACTACGAGTAGTAAACCTCTGACATGGTTTTTTAACGATCGCCGTCTCACTAATCATAAACAGCAACCGCGACCGATGGTTTAACGTGTCCTCCGAAGCAAGGAACCATATTTCTTATGGACAATTAGATGGTTCAGCCTGCAATGTCCTAACCAGACTGGGAACTATTTCACGGAGTGATAATATCAACTCTGTGAGCGCCCTATTAGGAGTCGAACCGGGAACCTTTTCGCCGCCGCAGTCACACTACCACTGCGCCACTCGGTCGGCAAAGCATTGTATCGTACACAAATAGTTGTTTAGTACTTAACATATAGAGCAATAGAAGCAGTCATACTCACTCATACCTAAGATTGTGTTTATCAACAAGAAGACGGTTAGTTAGGTACTTCTATGGATTTCAAAATTAACTACTCGTGTCAGACGTCTTTACCTCATTATCATTAGATTCTATCACATCCAGTCGGTAAGACATTCGCATTCACATGTGGTCAACCCGCGGTCCATGAAGGGCTGGTAGCGCTGATAGGGTTACAGTCAGTGTTGCCAGCTCTTGTTAGCTATTTGCTGCCATTTTGCGGACTCTACCTTTGTTGGATATTTTATTTTGGTCTCTCCGGTTTGCTCGTGATCGATCAAATTCTCAAGTTCTGTTTTCTAGACTAAGACGTCTCTTTTAAATTTCTACTACAAAAAGTCTTGTTGAAAAACTCAGCCTATTTGATTAGGCTTTTCATCATTATTGTATTTTTCCTTTTGGAACTCAGATTTCCACCACCTGTAGAGTATGTAAGGAAAAAGAACTGGCGTGAGGTTTAGGGAAGGAAATGTAATAGTTATCATTTAGCAACCTATGAAAAAATTATTCGTTCACTTTTTGTACACGCCTATTCTCTTTTCGACAGAGTCTAACACTGATTAAGAAATTGCTATTTTTGCCTTCCTATAGGCCAGGATCTGACTACAACAAAGTTACTTCCATATCCCAGAAAAACTGCAAACCTACAACCATTACAGCCACACTGCTGGTAACGACTATCGCTCGCACGTCGCGCCGACACGATTGCTATCGCGCGTCCGGTTGTAGCCCGCGCATACCAGGCTCGTCTTGTAGGCCAGGAGACTACTAAAACAAAGTTACTTCATATCCTAGTCAAATTCCATACAGCTACACCGCTGGTAACGACTATTGCGCACCACGTTCATCTTGTAGGCCAGGAGACTACTACAGGACACAGGAGCTCGTAGTTCGCAGGTGCTTTACTTAGCTCGTAGTTCGCAGGTGCTTACTTACCTAACACCTACTCTCTGCCACTATCTAAAGCTCATAATAGTTTATAAAATGTAATACTTTTTTAATTAGGTATAATTAGGTATTAAAAGAAGATATTCATAGAATGTAATTTAATCGCTTTCACCTTTTGTATTTATTTAAAATAAAATGTAATTTCCTGTATTTAGGTAATATAGATAAAGAGTCGCTGTATATTTTTTTTGTGAATGTTGTCTTCGCCTGTTATTGGTGCTCATATCAGGATGTATCCTATAATATTGTTTATTACTTTAGCTTTTTGCCAGTTCATATTACTTTTAATATATCCATGTGTCGCATATAAGTTGGTGTTACAGAGAGCAGGCCCTCCTGTACAGGTATTTTTTAGTAATAGAATGTTCTGGCTTCATGAAGTCATGTTTTTTTCAGGTAATAAAACCCATATTAATTTTCGTAGCAATCGCCACCGATGGCTCAGCGTGCGCTCCGAAGCGCGGAATCGTTCTTCTTACGGACCTACGGTGGTCTAACTGGAATGTTCATACCAAACTGACAACTACAATTAGGACCTATGATTTAAATCAGGATCAATTAAGAGATTTCACTCTTTTTGTTTATGATTATGTCATATTTATAGAGGTAATATTAAACGTTTTTACATGCCTTTTATTAAGAGTGTGAGGCAATATTATTTTTGTTACCACCTCTTGGACTACAAACAAACATTTTGTACTCAAATTGTGCATGAGGAAGTGGCAGAATCTGGGATGGTCGTTGTAATAAGAACCTGGATGAAAGTAAGTGGTTGTGTCTGTGAATTTGATGATTATGCTAAGAAGCTCTGCGGTAGATGGAAACTGACGATAAGCGTTATGTTTATAGTTTTAAACAAACACTTGCCTAGCGCCGTGTGATGCCGGCTTAGAATAGCATCACCCTATTTCTCACCCATGGGTGTCGTCAAGAGCCGACTAAGGGACTCGAGGGATGTGTATTGCAATTTAAGGCGATGGGCTGACAACCTGTCACTATGGCGATACATAATTTCTGAATGACCCTCAATTATTTTGTCAGACGAGTAATTAAGTCACTTAGTCGCCACTTAAGTCTCCCACAGGAAAGAAATGGGGTAATGCTATTCTAAGCCGGCATCACACGGCATAATTATTTTTTTAATCTTTTTTATCCCAATATATAGCCCTGCGCTTCATAGCTGCATTGCGTCGCGTGCTGGAAACTGCGTATTAATTATGCATCACGTCTAGAGGTGTCAAAACGTTTAATTTATTTCCTTTTATGTTTGCCGCTAACAAGCCGCCATGCGCCAACGTATCGATGATGGAGCGGTAGAGATTCTATAGGGATTTAATTGGAAAATAATTTTCTATTCTGTACCTATGGCGAAAACTTCATATAAAGGTGGAGTTCAGTCCTAGATGCATGCAAATATACATATATATATCACGCCTATATCCCTAGCGGAGTAGGCAGAGTGAGTAAAAAATGACTGACAAACATTTGAGGGTTTATTCAGATCATTGTTTATCACCAAAGTGGCAGGATGTCAGCTCCTTGCCTTAAATTTGAAAACACATGTAACCCTCGAGTCCCTCAATTGCCTCTTACGATATGAGAAAGCAATGGGGTGATGCTATTGTAAGGCGGCCTCACACGGCATCATCCTAGATCTTAAATACTAAAAGATACAGACGCCATTTTCAAGGTACATAAAAGGAATAATCACATACGGGGTGTAAGGGACAGTCCTACGAATACTAATAGGGTGCATACAGACCATGAAACTGAACAACTTTCCCCTAGGAACATATGGCAGGAAAGGCCCAATAAAATTACCTCCCGTACAAAATCACAATTAGCTGACTGTATTTACTATGGGAAGTAAGACGTTTCCTGAAATATTTATTTATAGAAAGTTGTTCAGTTTCATGGTCTGAATGCACCGAATGAATGTATCAGTATTCGGAGGGCTGCTGTCCCTTACACACTGTATAATAGAATGTTTCCTGGAAGACATAATCTAGGTACTCTAGTAATAATAAGGCGGTAAAGAAATTGGGCGAACAAGTATTTTATTTGGACTTTTTAGTAGGTCTTCCACTTGTCGACGGTCGCTGCGTATTTTTAACGCACCGTTACGCATGCGTCTGTCAGGAAATAGCGGATTCCAATTTTATTCCCATACAAATACGGCAACGGTGCGTTTACGGATGCGACTTGTAAACGCACTGTAGCTGTATTTGTATGAAAATAAACTCGAAATTCGCAATTTCCTTTCGTCTCACAAACGCATGCGTTACGGTGCGTTAAAAATACGCTGCGACGGACGACATGTGGGATAACCACCTTAGCTCGCTTACAACAGCCTGCCTATTAGTTTTCTCAGAGATACAAAAAATAAATAAAGTGTAGAACGTGCCTCCACGCGCCGGTGCGTTCCTGTCGGACGTGTGAGTTTACATTAGCCCTGCGGGGTCGGCGAGCGCAAGGCGAGTGAAGTGTAGAGATACTGCCGACTCTATCAGCAGATGAGCTACAGGACCGGAGTAAGTCACCTAAATTATCTTTATTCGCTGTTTTTCTCGTAAACTATTTCGTGAATTGTCCATTAGATCCTACGAAAAGTGACAAGGGCTATACATCTAAATAGGGACATTTCTATCTCATAGTTCTCGAGCATTTTTATATTTTTATACCTGATGACGTTTTGCTAAGTTGAAATTTTGATAATTCATGTACTTATTTACACGCGTTACATACGTTTTGATGGAAATATTTTTTTCAGTTTAGCTTAGCGCCATCTAACTACCTACACTTGAGGATTGGCCAGAAAATTTCCCATTGCTAGGGTTGGAATCGAACGCAACTTACCTGGTTAAAGTTCAATCGCGGAAGTTAAGATTGTAGGCGCGTGATCCCTTATTTTTATTCCTAATCCCGCAGATGTGTTTGACGTTGGTTACTGTGGCCAACAGTCGTGTCAAACTTTAAACAACATTAGCTGTCAAATACACATAGCGTGCGTAATTGCCTGCTGCACTATGGGCAAAAATAACAAATACTTGGGTCCCTTTTAACGCAAAACGGGCACGTGGCCTACCAAGAAAATGGTGGAAAGACGAGTTACACACCCACGCCCTAAACTGAATGGAGGCGGCCCAGGATAGGGAAAAGTGGAAGAAACAGAGGGAAGCCTTTGCCCTGTAATGGGACATGTCTGGGTCCAAACAAACAAAATATAAATAAAACTAATAAGTTATTTCAAATAGAGCAGAAAAGTTCGAGATAGTCCCGTCCCACAAAAGCTATCTTTAAAAACGTAAGAGCATTATCCTTCCATATCACAGTAATTTGTGTAGTTCATTTATGAATGATATTTTATTTATTCATGTGTATGTGTACATATAAGTTTTTTGACATTTATTAATTTGGTTTGTGTTTCGATCAGAAAATTATAAGTAAACTGTTATATTGTGCACGTTATATCCGTTTATCTTCAATCTACTAACACTGGAAGACTTTCTTTAAAAATAAGCAGTACCTGTTGTGCAATTTTTCCGTACGATATGTGTTTTGTATTATATTGTGTACAATAAATTGTTAAATGACTAAAATAAATGACAGGATCTTAAATGAAGTCCAGCCCTGTGCCCAACGTATCGAGTACCGAGGTGCAATTTCGTCGATACCGCAGTTACAGTAATTGCTCGTTCTATAATCGTTCCCGACTCCATTTTCAATTGCTGGTGTTGTCTGCTCATTCCGTTAAATGGAATTCTCGCTATTTCATCGTCTATTGTTTTTCGTTGATTGCTCTCTTATCAAAGAGGGCAGAAACACTCGACAATTTAGCTCGAATACTTGAAATAAAGCGTTGAATTAAAAGCTTTCGGGGTGTAAGGGAAAGCCTTCCGAATACTAATAAGGTGCATGTAGACCATAAACTAAACAACTTTCCCCTAGTAATATATATCAGAAAACGACAAAATATATTCGACTTCCCATACAAAACTACGATCAGCTGACTACATTTACTATGGGAAGTACATTTTTTGACGATTCCTGTTTTTTTTTTAATGTAAAGTCGTTTAATTTCATAGTCTGAAATGTCTGAATGCAGTAATGCAGTAATATCAGTATTCGGCGGGCTGTCCCTTAGGTACACCCTGTACCTACATACTAACTGAAAATAATTTAAAAATATTGAGATCCTGATGGTATAGATCGTTATAAGACGGCTTTAGACGGCTTTATTATCAATCGAATCAGAATCACTCCTGATGTAAGTTAACGAGAATTACTTTTATTAATTTATATAAAATATTTTATCTACACTCGTCTCATAATGTTCGAATTATGAATTCAAAAACAGATGCATAATGACCTACTTTATGCATTCTGCATATAAAAACTAGGGTTTACTATAAATTACAGAAGCGTAATGACTTAACGGGCCTACTTCCATGAAGTGAGGTGAAAACGAGCTACGAGAATGCATTTTATGCATAATCTAAGGCACATCACTGTCAACAAAATTTTGTTTTTTAATCTTCAAGATATGAGGAATACGCCAGGGCAGCGCAAAATCTCATTTTATATTTAATTACGGAGAAATTAAAATTTGAAGTTACCCCTTTTTTTCAGTGATGAAGCGTGGCGTAAGAGATTTCCTCCGCCAGTGCTAATCGAACTGTATTGATCTTAGTATGATTATTAATGGCAATTTCACGTTGAACCCGCCCGGGCGGTTATTTTTTGACAAAACGTCTTAGATATTATGAAATTTAGCAAAACACTTACTGTTTCCGGCTGATTTCCTTGGGAATAAAAGGTTTTTGTTTTGATGTGTTTCCTCTGCTGTCAAAACTGACGTGGAATTGATCATAGATAAACGGAATATGATGCAGACGCGACACACACTACATTTGTTCGATATTTTGACCGTGAAAAATTATTGTAGCTAGAATTTTGCCGTAAAATATATCAACTATCTACAACAACGGCATTCTATCCGCTATGGATAATTTTGCCAATGTCAATACTACGTTGATTGATACATCGAACGAAACGCAAAATATGAACCGATTAGACGTAGGTATTAAAAATTTTTTAACGATCAAATAATAGGATGACGTGGTTGTTAGTGCAGATTAGTATGAAGTAGTAAGGTTCGATTTATATGCAACACTAGACGACGGCGGCACGGCGGCACAAAAGCAGTTTTTTAACCGCGGCGGAAATTTTTACGTACATACATACATACACATATCACGCCCATATCTCTTGCAACTTGCGTACCTAGTATACAAAAGTATTATTTTTGTTGTATTTTTGTCAGATTTCAGTTCAAGAGTGGGATCAATTGATTCGGAAGGTTTTTAGTGTTATGGGGTAGAAGGGTTCTAGAGTGGCACTGGGTCAAGATGTTCATGCTAGGGTAACACTGGGTTGAAAGGTTCTAGACTTATACCTAGCTGGAAAGTCCTAGAGTGTCACAGAACAAAATGCCAATACTAATGTTAAAATTTCGGGAAGGTCGAGAGTTTGGAGTAGGGTGTGGTGACGGAGGAAAAAGGCACTAGTTTGTATTCAGAGTTTAATCCTGTCACTCACAAATCTCCTTATAAGAATAGCTAGTTATACTTAAGATAGTTACGAGTATACTAAACTAATTACAAAGCGCGTTATAGAAGTTCCGTCGGCGGACGAATACTAACGAGGTGTTGTCCGTGTCGCGTCTCGAGCCGGAAGAAGAGAGAGTACAGCGTGCCGTGCCGACCGACCAGATCGGAAGCGGAAACTTCCGGGCGGGTCCGTTCGGTACACGGTACACTGTTCAGTCAGTTCCTATAAAAGTGAGTGGTGTTGCCATTATAACACCACATCACCCCCCCACGGAGAATGAAAGAGTATACAAAAAGAAACATTGATTATATAAACAAACATTAGTACAAGAGACAAAATGTATACCTACAGTTAACTAGCTGTGTTATGCAAATTATTAACTGAATAACATTTATATTTACAATCATAAATCTAAAATGTCCCTAAATCTAACTGTTCTTCCTGCCCTGGTAGTGACAGGAGCAGGAGCAGGAGGTACGAACGGGGTGGCGGATGAAGCAGGTTGGATAGGTTGTGAGAGGATTGTAGGACCTGGATCAAGCACAGAGGAAGGCTGAGATGCTGGTGTTGACAATGCTGGTGCTGACAATGCGGTGTCAAGAGCGTCTGAGTGCGCTGGCTTGACGCGGTCAATGCTCACCGTGTGACTCCTACCTCCTGTGTCGAGGGTGATTGTCTTGTCAGTCCTAGACAAAATTTTGAACGGCCCGGTATATGGAGGCTGAAGAGGTCGACGGACGGTGTCGTCCCGCAAGAATGCGTGCGTGGCCGTCGTTAGATCTTTAAAAATGAAAGTTGACGGCTGCGAGTGACGCGAAGCGGGTGAAGGACGAATTGTAGCCATCCTATTCTTAAGTTGTACTACAAAATCGTTAGTGCACCTGTCAGATCCTTGTTGTGACGAACCTAGAAAAAATTCGCCAGGTAACCTCAACGGTTCACCGTAGAGCAGTTCGGCGGCAGAGCCTCCGAGATCTTCCTTCAGAGCGGTCCGCATCCCGAGGAGCACGAGTGGTAGAGCTTGAGACCAGGTGTCCTGGTGACACATCAGCGCGGCCTTCAGCTGCCTGTGCATCCTTTCTACCATACCGTTGGCCTGTGGATGATAACTCGTAGTGCGGATCCGTTTGCAACCACAAATGCGCATAAGGTGCTGGAATAACTCGGACTCGAATTGCCGACCCTGATCTGTGGTGATCTTGCTCGGTACACCAAACCGGGATATCCATCCTGCAACAAGAGTGTTAGCCACTTCTTCTGCTGTCATAGATGCCATAGGCCATGCCTCTGGCCACCGTGAGAATCTGTCAACCGCAGTTAGACAGTATGAAAAACCATTTGAATATGGAAGAGGTCCGACGATGTCCAGGTTGATGTGGCTAAAACGAGCAGATGGACTAGCATATGTTCCTAGCGGCGAAGAGATGTGTCGCGTGACTTTGCTCCGCTGACATGCAACACACGAGCGCGCCCAGGCGCTGCAGTCCTGGCGTATGCGAGGCCAGACGTAGCGCTCAGCTACCAGGCGTGCGCTCGCGCGCGCACCAGGGTGGCTGAGGTCATGCAGGCGCTGAAATGCAGGACGGCGGAACGACTCGGGTAGGTAGGGTCGCGGCTTGCCCGTGGAAGTGTCGCAGGTGATATGAATGTCAGTGCCTGGAATTAGAACAGATTCCAGTTTAAGCGAAGAGTTAGAACGCAACCTATCAATTTCGACGTCTGCTGCCTGAGCAAGGGCGAGTGCAGCATGGTCGTCGGTAAGAGAGATGGTCCCTACGCGCGACATGGCATCCGCTACAATGTTGTCTTGACCCTTGATGTAGACGACGTCGGTAGTAAACTGGCTGATGAATGACAATTGGTTAAGTTGTGCCGGTGGTAGCTTGTCTCGCCGTTGTACGAAAGCGTATACAAGTGGCTTGTGATCGGTATAGATGGTCGCATGTTGAACCTCTAGTATGTGCCTGAAGTGTTGTACACTTTCGTAAACAGCGAGCAGCTCACGGTAGTAAGTAGGCCACTCCATCTGCTTCTTAGTCAGCTTTCGACTGAAGTAAGCTAGAGGCTGCCAAGGTTCGTTATCATCCGAGCGTTGTTGTAAACAAGAGCCAATGTGAGTACCTGACGCATCAGTGAAAAGTCCCAGTTTGGAATTGGGGTCGGGATGAACCAGCATTGTAGCGGACGACAAACTTTCCTTGCAGGTGTTGAAGCTCTCCTCTAGCTGCGGCGTCCACATGAAAGGTTTCTTGCCTTTGCCTTGCGTTGCCGTGACTGCATCGATGAGAGGAGCCTGGAATTTTGCAGCATCAGGTAAGAATCGGCGATAAAAATTTATCATTCCCAAGAATCGGCGCATGCCTTCAACTGTCTTAGGAGGGGGAAAATCTACCAGATCTTTGATGCGGTCTTTGGGAGGGCTGGTCCCTTGGGCAGTTACTCTATAACCCAGGAAAGACACTTCCTCGGCACCAAAGACACATTTGGCTGGGTTTATCACAACTCCATACTCGTTTAGACGGCCGAAAAGGATGCGCAGGTGTTCTGCATGCTCAGTGTGATCCTTCGAGTAAACGAGTATGTCATCAATGTAGGCAAAACAGAATTCCAGGCCTCGTACCACCTCGTCCACGAAGCGCTGGAATGTCTGTCCTGCATTCCTCAATCCAAATGCCATGTACGGAAATTCGTACAAACCGAATGGCGTTATGATTGCTGTTTTGCAAATGTCAGGTGGGTGAACCGGGATCTGTTGGTAAGCCTTTACCAAGTCTATGGTACTGAACACTGATGATCCAGCCAAGTTGTGGTTGAAATCACCAATGTGTCTGACAGGGTATTTGTCAGGAACAGTCCGAGAGTTGAGACCACGGTAATCACCACAAGGGCGCCAGGTCAGGTCCTTTTTAGGGGTCATCTGGAGGGGAGAGGCCCATGAGCTCATGGAAGGTCGAGCTGTACCTGATTGTACCATCTCAGCAAACACTTTCTCTGCAGCTCGCAACTTGTCGGGGGCTAGGCGGCGTGGGCGGGAAGTCACAGGTGGTCCATCAGTAGTGTTGATGTAATGGACTGTGGAGTGCTTAATTTCCCTGTTGATGCCAGGGGGTTTAACCAGATCTGGAAACTGAGCAAGGATTTTGTGATAGGGTTTGTCCTCAGCAAGAGCTACAGTTTTGACACTAACCTGAGCTGAGTTCATGATAGAACAACTTGATCTCAAGCCGGTCGTACCATCAACTAGACTACTGTAACGACAGTCTGGTAGTAGGTGGTAGTGTGCCAGGAAGTCAGATCCGATGATAGCTGTCTCCACATCAGCTACTATAAAGTTCCATTTTAAGTCTCGCCTCAAGCCTAAATTGAGACAAAGTTGTAAGGTACCATATGTGTTTATACTTGTACCGTTTGCTGCAACAAGATGGTATGATGTTGCTCGCCGTCTCTCCCTCAGAGCAGTCCTGGGAAAACAACAAATGTCCGAGCCAGTATCAACAAGAAACTTCTTGTTGGAGTACCGGTCGGTTATAAACAGACGGCGACTGGGTTGGAGGCAGCCAGTAGTCGCCATCACTGACTGCTGCCCTGGTTTCCCGAAGACTGGTAGCTACATGGCTGGATGCATTTAATTGCCTTCTGGCCGTACCTGTCATGGTACCAGCAAAGGTTCTTGTCTCGGGTCCTGGAGCGGCTGCGACCACGATGGCGGCTGCTGCTGCGGTCACGTTGCTGTGAGTGTATGTGTGTGCCTCCAGTAGAAAGTGAAGCCACTGCCTTCGTAAGCTCAGCGACCTGCAGCCTGAGGGATTGCAGTTCAGATGGGGGCACCGATGCCACCTTCACCTCGTTCACCGCTGGGGAGTAAAGCGAATGGTGAGAGTCAATCTCCATCAGCTTATCCGCAAGCTCGCAAAGCTCTTGTATGCTTTGCTCCTTCTGAGCTGCCAGAACTATCTGCAGTTGCCGTGGGAGCCGGTTGGTCCATATAGTAACAAGCAACTTGTCAGGGAAGGTGGGGCCGGCCTGTGATCGAAGGTGTCTCATGAAAGAGGATGGCTTTCGATCGCCTATCTCTTGGTTCTCCAAGAGACGCCGCACTTTCTCCTCGTAAGAATCTGAAAACCTAGTAATAATTGTCTCCTTAAGTCGAGTATAGGGCTCGTGCTTCGGAGGATTAAGTATTAGGTCCTCAACCTCTTTAGTGGCATTAACGTCAAGATGTGCAACCGCATAGTGGAACTTGGTGATTTCGTTTGTAATATTATTGATAAAGAACTGTGATTCCAGGCTACAGAACCACAAAGCTGGCCTATCTTTACAAAATGGAGGGGTTCTGATTGTCACCCTAAATACCTGTGATTCAGGGTTAGTTGGCTTATTATTGCCAGCATTACCATCACCAGCATTCTCAGGGTTAGGGTTAGGGTTAGCAGGGTTGGGGTTAGCAGGGTCTTCGTACTCACTGTCGCTCATTTTGTGCATAAAATATTAGTACATACAAAACCTATGAGCCCTCAACTAAATGCAGATGCTTAAAAAACAAAGACAAAAAAACGAACCTTCTAGTCACAAAAGATGCTGTTAAACTAGCTATAGTAACTTGGTCACACACAAAACACAAAAATATGTAATTAGTTCTAATAGGATAAGCAAAACTTTAAGAAGTTAGAATTACGTAAATGTTTGTAAAAATACTTGAAATTAGTAGTAAAATGTCCTTTGGCGTTAGTCCAGCAACGTTGAAAACACACTTAAAAGTTTGTTAATTGCACCCAATATAGCAAAAAAGTTCATGCGCACTCGATGTTAACACGTAAAGTTTGAAGATTGAGGTTACCTGTTGTGTTGACTTGATTTTGACGTTGACAGACAGTTCGTGTTTCGTTCGGAAACCCCGAACCGGTCCTTTGTCGGTCGCGGAAGTCGTTCCCGGAAGTTCTCCAAACAGTCGCTGTGAGAATGGCGCCACTATCAATGCAAATTGTGCAAACACGTGCTGCATGCAAAATGGCGTTTCCGGAAAAATTTTCACAACCTCAAAATTTATGATTTTATCACCAAGTATGAATTTGACGATTTTTAGCACTGAAGCGAATGGGAAAAGGCGTGGCGAAGAACGATCTGCGCATGCGGCGTCGCATGCAGGCCGGGTTCGTAGCGTGGCCGAGAGCGCGGTCTGCGCGCCCGCACGTGCCTCGACGTGTCGCAGGGCTTCGCCCTCTCGTACCGTTGGTTGGGCCGGTGCGTCCGGGCACATTCAAGCGGCGCGGCAAGATTGCCTGCACCACTCGGTAGTTGGGACACGTGTGTCCGTCCAAGAACTTCCTCGCGTCGGGTCACCAATTTGGAGTAGGGTGTGGTGACGGAGGAAAAAGGCACTAGTTTGTATTCAGAGTTTAATCCTGTCACTCACAAATCTCCTTATAAGAATAGCTAGTTATACTTAAGATAGTTACGAGTATACTAAACTAATTACAAAGCGCGTTATAGAAGTTCCGTCGGCGGACGAATACTAACGAGGTGTTGTCCGTGTCGCGTCTCGAGCCGGAAGAAGAGAGAGTACAGCGTGCCGTGCCGACCGACCAGATCGGAAGCGGAAACTTCCGGGCGGGTCCGTTCGGTACACGGTACACTGTTCAGTCAGTTCCTATAAAAGTGAGTGGTGTTGCCATTATAACACCACAAGAGTATCATTATATTAAAGGTTGTGGTCACCCTGGTTCGTTGGTAACACCGAAATATACCAAACATTGTATAGGGCTATAAATCCCTTTTCTAAAAATACCAATTTCAAGACCAAAAATTACAGGATTATCCAGATAGGAATGGATTAAAAACCTTAGTCAAAAAAACAATTAGAAGCACCTTCGATTTTACAATTTTCTTAGTTACTTTAATAGATATCACCAAAATGTATGATAATTTTTAACTATGAAGCAATTCAACTGGTGTCGGTGATTAAAGGAAAAAGATTGTTAAATGTGTTCGAAGGTTTGAAAATTTTAAGGCATGCGGCTCTGTGTATGTCTGATGGTAAACAAATATTGTTCAAAACCTAATGAACGGTGCGAGAATGCGACCGCTATATATTATCATATCATAATATCATACTCGAATATATAATGGCCGTCGCTAATTGGTTTTTGCTATTTATATTTTGAACTTACATCTATGTATACTGATTTATGCAATAAACGTTTAAAATTGAAATTAAAATTTAACAGTATTAGTCGCGCTTAAGGTGCACGCAATGACGAAAATGACAAAGAAATATCCAAAAAAAGTTTCTTAGTGTCGAAGTTCGCAAAAAAATGTACAATACCAGGATGGACAAAAACGAAACAAAAATATGTTCGCGCAAAGTGCGTAACATGATACTGGCCACTTGCATTTTTAAACCTGAACTAATAAGTTGGCTTTATTTAGTTTAATGACTTTGCTTCTTCTGTAATAACGTTAAACTAAAAAGTTGTAAATATGATTTGAGATGTTATGAAGATAAGTGTTTTGTGAACTGATTAAGCCCTTATTTTTAGATGAATTCTTTTCATGTACTGAAAGTGTAAGAATAACAAACAAACAGACAGTACAGTTTATAGAGTTCATAATTAATATGGATACTATGCGTTGTAACGTCCCCCCTCTATTTTACACCTATTTAACCCTATATATAAACCTATGCATATACACTCAACTACCTATCTGATAAATATTAAAGTCTGAAACTATATGCCTACTATAAACTAACGTATAAAAACTGAAATCTTGGCCTTGGATCTCGTTTAGTGGGAACCCTACGCTGTGTGAGTAACCCCAGAGAGAGGAAGACAGTCTAAAGATACACCTACAGTTAAAATTAAATCTCTACTTTATACATCTACGAAACTTGAATATCGACTTTGGCTGAAATGCTTACGAGGCTGTTTGGTTTTGAAGCTACCGTTTCATAAACAACTTAACTTAATACTTTTGATCATTTTATCCTTATTCAAACCCGATATTTATGTAAAGCCATTTCCTAACATGTGATCTAAGCCCTAAAAGCCTAGTAACTCATCTTAAAGATAGTAGTCCTGAATGGCTGTATGGTCTAAGTTCACTTTGCCCGTTCCAACTTCCATTCCATTAAAAAAACAACAATTGTCAAGTACCTACACTGAACGCGGTTTTCTCGGTATTTGATTTATTTTACTTTCTTTCTCCAAAAATCATGAAATATGTTGAGTTTGTATTTACTTAAAGAGATTAAACAACCCTGTGCGCCTTCTAAACCAGTGGAACAAATGTACTCTCATAAAACTCATAATTTTGGTAAGTTCTTTGTTGTATTTTCATAAAGTTTTGCTTATGATTTTACCTGCCTACTAATAGTTTTACTGATCTAATTAAATTGATTTTTTACTCAACAACCGTACAACAGTGTGAGAAATTAATTTAAAGACTAGAAGGTTAAAGTTTCTACTATACTTCCAGTAAATATTGTCGGGCAATACCAACTATAATTTGTATTCCTTTTTTTCAGTTTCACAACTTCAAATTCTTCAGTGCTGCATGCTACACTAATAACTATCCATGTAACAACAAGTTACTTATTAAATAAAAAGGAATTCAATGAACCTACAGGGTTTCAGCTAAATATCTAGGTATGTTTGAAAAACTTTTGTTTTAAGCTTGTCTGTACTCCTAGCTTCCTATTATGGTGTTCTCTAGTCATCCAACTTAACCTAAATCTCAAAACATTCAATTTACAAGAATCTTAATACTATTTCATTCCTGGAAGGCGCTGTTTCATCACTCATCCACATTAAGAAGTTACTAATGGTATTATTCATTTACAGGTGTAAAATTTGATACAAGATTAAGCTAGAACTTCATCCAAGATAATCTACCTTGACTATCTACTTTAACTAGATACTTTGAACTCTCAGAAGAGGGTAATGTGCGAATGGAAGTGGGTATTGTTACTACTAATGTTTAGGTAAGTATTGTATTTGTTCCTTTGGGCAGTTGTAGGAAGTGATGGTGAATAGCGCTAAGAAATTTATTTAACATTTAACTTTCTCTAGTAAATATTAATTTTATTTTATTTCTATTACATACAGGGATGACCTGATAGAAATCTCTTACCTGGAGGACTAAAGGATCTTGTTTAAATGAAGATGAATATTGAATCAGTTTATTCGGTTCCTTACTTGAAGCGGTAAGCAAAATTTTAATTTGTAATTTATTGAAACGGGATTGATATCTTCCAAAACAATAATAAGTAAGTAGGTACTATTCAATATCAGAAATTACAAAATAGTAATTAGAAATGAAATTATTTCTTATTTGTTTCTCAAAGGAGTTTCAAAGAATTTTGTTGGTAAACTTAGGGCTACCTAGGTTGTAGAAATATTTTACATAAATTTTAAAATGTGTGGTTTTATCTTACAGATTATTAGCGGGTGAACCGTCCTGCCATAGAGAGAAGATGAAAACCCTCACAAGATCTACAACAGCTGTATTTTAATTAAAAAAAACCCTTAGTATTTCTATGCACTACCATTTAAATTTTCTAATTATTTCTGCCTTTTATATTTTCATGTGCTTGACTACATTTACTTGGAAAACAATAAAGATATGCCTGTCTTTTATTACTAAAATTAATAAAAGGGGAGATAGGGGGTAATTACAATAGGTTGTTAGTGAGAAATTGAGATAAGTAAGTACCTTTTATTATTTAAATAATGAAAATCAATGATGTTTTATTCATAACCTTTTAACAATCTTTTTTTTATTGATATTTTAATTAGCTTAGTCATTTATAGCCTCACTTGGAGGTGAATAAAGTGAAGCTGGTAGAAATACAGTTTGAATTCTTCTACTTCAGATGTGCGGAACATCGAGTCGACAAACTACCTGATATGTTAACTTCTTCCTACTTTATTTTATTTTTATACCTAAATAATTGTCATTTAGTGAGATTTTTAGTTAGACTACCTAAGGATGTAAGAATTTCTTTGTGATTTCTTTTTTAGAACCCAAGTTACAACATGAAGAGGTAGAAGATTGTAAAATGTCGTAGTGCTAGTACTTATTTTGTAAAGGGCTTTAAGATTGCCGCCCCGCTCGCCGCGGCGCCTCTTTGTAAGTATAGAGTAAGTTAGAGGCCACATTTGTATTTCCAGTTATTAATTTCTCGGAGGGTTGTTAAGTTAGATTTTTCCCTCATTCTGAAAATATCCTATGCAAATGTGAATCGTGTCATGCGTCACCTGACGGGATAGACTCCACCCTTCTGTCTCCAAACGATGCTAGATTCTACATTTAATGTTGTTACAATATAGAACGCCTTAGAATTTATTTTACATTTATTTGCAATGTTCAAAAAGAGGAGTTATAATAATGAATAAATATATACGTAACAATAAGAGCTAAATCTGGGTTGTCCACGTCCAGAGAGTACCAGCTTTGTCCAATAGGTATCTAAGGCGTTAAATTAAATCAAAGGAAGTTACGTTTTCAATGCCAAGTGTTTGGAGAGTTTTCTTTTTATCTCAATCTACTTTATTACTGATTCTACTTGGATCATCAAAGCTATTGTCATGTGGTCATTAAGAAAGTGTCCCCCGTTTCCCCTTTTTTCAGAGAATTAAAAATCATTCAAACTTTTTTTATAATAAACGTTCTGTGCTAAGTTGTCACATCCTTAGAGAGCTTTCCATTTTTATCTTTTGGTAAAATCTCAAGCTAAATAACCATAATCGCCCATATGGTACGATATGTCAGATTATTAGGAATATTTACCTATAATTCCATAGCATGCGATTCTATTAAGCCTTCTTAGACGGACAACTCTGATATTAAGTAGGTATGTATTATAGGTGGGTATATTTTATCTTGAACAAATCTTAATTCTCATGCATACAATAATGAATTTTATCTTTCTTGAATCCCTCTTAAGTAGGTAAAAGTAGTTTTTCATTTTAGTAAAATTCTTAGATCCAAGGTTCTTTGTCTCAACAATTCTTTAATTTTAATTTTATTATTTCTACTGTAAAAGGAGAATTTGATTCTTACGTTATTTTTCATCTTTAATTTTGTACTAGTTATTTTTAGAAACTGATGATGGCATTTGTTCTTAACGTTTGTAGATAAGATACTAGATAACCAAAATATTTGCTTCTGCATGCTTATTCAATTTTAATCTAAAATAGATCTAAAAAGAATTATTCTACTATTCTGAATTAAAATGTTTTGTCAAATAGGTGAGAGTTTTATTTTGAAATGAATCGAGCCTTATTTCTCAAGGGTTTTGTATTACCTACTTGAAACCTAAGGTTGGTACGTTATGCTATGCTGCTATTCGGTGACTTCTAAGATTTCCCATGCTTTTGAGAAACTTGAAACTAAGTAGGTACCTACTATTTTACAAGAAAACTATTTGCTTCAAGCATCCAGTCTACGATTTAGTTTTAAGCAAAGTTTAAGTAAGTATTTGAAAGGTTGAACTGGTTCTTTTATTTTCTAGTTCATTTCCCATTCTCTGAGATGTTTATAAATATCCCTACAAATCCACTATAGTCCGGGTACTCCGCAGACTATAGAGTTTCCCTGCCTAAGTAAAGGAGAGGCTAACAGCAGCTAAACCCTACAACCGCGTTAAATGTGACTACCTTCCTAATCTTCTGTGTAGATGGCAAAACTTAGGCATGCGCCTATATTTACAAATTAAATGTGTGGTGTGTGGGTTGGTAGGCTTCGCCTTGAGTTCAAGACTAATCCTCTATTCTGAATAGGTGTACTCGACGGCAAAGTCAAGATTTGTGTGTTCTACCTAGTGCACCCTAAGATCTCACCAAACCTCTAGTAGTCCGTGGACTGGGTTGGAGGGGTAGGCCCAGTGAGATCAAGTGAGTTATGTTTGGAGAATGCTCCGAGTGTTTGGACAAGACAAGAGGTAGTGGGCCGCTAACAGGTATGGTCAGGTACCCTCAAGTTCAATGATTGATACATCAGATCGATCACAACTGCTACCTTCATCAAGTCCTACACGCGAACCATAGAGATTAACAAGGGCTCCGTAAATAGCCCTCCTCGCCCTCTCTAAGGCAGAGTCCTAACAGAAGCGAAGCTAACGTACGTTTCAATAGGCTTACCAGTACCTACCAAAGATAAGTACCAGAAATCCCAAAGGAAAACACATTAGGTTCTACATAACATTCGTCTTCTCCCAAAAAACCCAAGGCTGTACTTTATATGGTAGATTTAAAACAAAGGAGGAGAATTTACTGAATTTAGGTATTAAAACAAAGCGGTCAATATCATGATTGCTATCACAATATCCACCATAGATTCCAAAACCCAATGATTTTAAAAGCAAGACTCTAAAATAACAAAGTGTAAAATTTCTTAGGAAGAAATTACCCCAAAGATCCAAAGGATGTGTGAA
The DNA here is from genome assembly GCA_027580185.1 of Tuta absoluta. Classification (NCBI taxonomy): domain Eukaryota; kingdom Metazoa; phylum Arthropoda; class Insecta; order Lepidoptera; family Gelechiidae; genus Tuta; species Tuta absoluta. Next base: position 1,300,726 of record JAQAHW010000020.1, read on the forward strand.
GCGACGAGTAGTTAGAAGACGAATGAACCCCGCTTTCCTGAGTTGTATGGCTTAAATAGGCTACCCTCATAATAACCACTGCACCTTATCACCCAGGTAATAAAGTTCAACTCCAAAAGCACAAATTCTTTTCCCCAAAAATATACCTTACGACCTACATAATAAAGTCCACACATCTTACACATACACATCTGAGAAATAAATTCCTCTTCCCAATATATCCAGTATCATAAACAAAATATCCTATTCTCTAAAATGAACCTTACGGTTTACACAATAATGTCCAACACCCTATTACCTGAGCGGTAAAGTTCACTTTTTAATTCTCTATAGAAATCCAGTTCCAGTTTTATTACTAAGCAAAATCCCATTTTCCTAAAACAAATCTTATTATCTGAACGATAAGGTTCAATTTTTATTTGCCTCATTTTATAGAGTTCCGTGTCCAAAGGGGTTACGAATCCGGGTTGGTCCTCCCTTCTGTCGTTTGTTTGTTTGGTTATTCAATTGCCTATTTCCAAATCATATCGCATAATGCGTGATATCCTGCCTGACAATCTAAATTTACCCAGAACCAGAACACGTCTTCTATCATCCATAGATAATGACACGGAACCCTCGAGTACAAACCCGACACGCACCTGTCCTACTTTCTCAATTTTTTCACCCATTACTTGTTCGAAAACCTCTATGTCCTATGGGCTAAGTAAGACACACAATTTATCTCCATACTACGGAATTAATCTTCAGAAATTATTTGAATCAATTTCCAAGATTTCATAATAATTAGTTTGTAGCTATTCTGCAATCTCAGTTCTACCACTAACATCATTAAATTCATTTTTCAAAAATGCCTGGTCTCATAGTTTTAATCTTGAAAAATCTCTCAAGAAATTTTACGATCAAAATTCTTTCTGAAATTATACCTTTCCATCTACGTATAAAAGTTTATTTTCGTTTGCATCCCATCCCCTTAATGTAAGGTTACACCTTATCATGTTCGCACGAAGGTTTATATTTACTCGTTACTCCAGCCCACTTCAGATAAAATTCCTTACAATGTTCCACAACCATCCGATACACTAAAACGAACCTTCCCATCTACGTATTAAAGATTATCTAAATGCATTCTCAAAATCTGCTGCGTCATGCTACCTTGCATTATTTCCGAACAAAAATTAGTTTTCTGATTGCAAATTCCTTCAATTGATACCAGACTTTATTATCTATGCGCGAAGGCTCCTTTTTGTTTTCCCCTTACAGCTTGCTTCTAAAGCAAACTCTTCCACCTACACATTAAGGTGTTTATTCGATTGTCGTCCCACCTCTTTGCTTTTTCATTGAATTGATCAATAATCCGACCTGGGACCACTGCTTGGCCACAGCGTTGACTATTGGACGAATGCACCTTATGTTCTTCGCGTGAAAGTCTATTTTTAAATGATACCTGTCCCTTTCTTCAATAGCAAACCTTACCACTCACATATTAAGGCTTAATTTTTAATGACATCCTTGGTCCCGCTACTGGTCACAATTTTCTCAGATATTTCACAGAGTCTCTTTTACTGATTTTAGTTATACCTTACCCCATATACGTTAAGGTTCATTTTCCCACTTTCTACTTCACATGAACCTTACTGCTAAGAAGTTAAAGTTTACTTTTCTTTGGCTCATTTTTCTACGATATTATTGTGTCTGTACAAAACGATTCTTGCTCTGATTCGTCATTCGCAGTTTCCGTTCCGAATTCAACCTTTTCCCTTAGATGACAAGGTTCACGATTTTACGTGATCCTTACTGCTCAGATGTTAAAGTTTACTTTCCTTTGGCCCATTTTACTACGATAATATTCTGTACAAAACCATTTTTGATGTGAATCACAGTCCTCTTCCTAAATTCAACTTTTCCCTTCAGACGATAAGGTATACTTTCACATACTTCACATCGTATGAGCCTTACTGCTTTGATGTTAGAATCCACATTCCTCTGACTGGTTTCTTTCTGCGGTTTTAGTTTGATTTTACTATGAAAACTGCGTGTCGTTATAATTCCTACTTTATTACCTTGGTGGTTAGATTGACTGTTTAATACACTTGATCTACAATTTCTACCGTATTGATACTTTGATACAAGGATCGATTCTATCGTTTGTTACTATTATCTAAAGTTATTCTATTGCAATAAGTTTACTTTCATTTAAATACCTATTTAAGATGGGAGAACTCCAAAATAAGACTCGGTGTTTATTTTTTCGCAGACTTTAATGTGTAAGTAGGTACTTAGGTACATGACTAATATTTATATGATCCACATATTTTGTGACTGGAATGGTGGCCTACAGAATCAGGGCCCCGTTCCGTTACATCCAGCCCCCTTCGAAAATCCTTCATGTCTATAAAATGAAGAATTATTCGAACCCCAAAAATATAATTGAATCGCACAAAATATGTAACAAAAATATTGCCGGACCTTCAAGAAAGTGTATTGTGTATGTGGTGTGTAATATACCAGGTGATTAGCATCCATAATTTCGACTGAAAATCCAAAATCATCGACAACTTCCAAGAACATGTGCAACTATCTATATTCAGCGGATTAAATCGAGATCTTGCGCAGAGAAGAGTGTGTGAATTCTCTCGGTCAGAAGGACACAGTATTTTGCCTCATGCCAAAACTCGTTTATATGCTTTTTTGTAACATGAAACTCCGTACTGCCCTACACAAAACAACAATACTCCTATTTGCCGTACATCTAAATGCGCATGGGTAAAATTGTCTATCTGAATTCCACAGCTTATTTACTTCGCTAACCTCTCAGTACAATGTATGTCACCTATAATAAAATATTAAAGGCGATGTGTGGGGAAAAATAGCATCAGCCTTTTGCATCCTGCTAGTCAGCTGCGTGTGTAGTGCAGATTTCATATGAAACATCTGTTAAACACAGAAATGACTGCTGTCCTATACCTAACTCCAAATTTTCATATGAATTCCTCTTGTAAGTGTAGTGTTTTCTAGAAGGACAAGCAATATCTGTATTCACCAATAGATGACTTTTGATATTCTGAATGAGCCTTGCAAAATTACTTTTGTATTTATAAAATAATATAAATAAAATAGATATCAATTTATATTAATACAATAAATATTGGTTTGTATAAAATCTGGTATTCTTTCTTCACATTTATCCTTCCTCAACCTCTGATCCTCTCTTTCAAACAGAATTTCAAGGCCTTACTATTCGTGAATTCAAATAAAATATAAGAAGCTTATATATTTTTTGTTTATAAACAAATTTAGTTTAAAAGTTATGCAACCCCAATCTTTATATATATTTTTTCATTGATCTTAAACTTTACCATGAAATGGTTAACACCAAAGCAAAATAAACATACACAAACAAGAAATGACATTCACAAGACAAACACAATCTTTAGTTGCAGCGAGCAGTGAAGAGCCCTAGAAAAGGGCACAAGGAAAACTCCTGTAGGCTTAGAACTTATCACCACCTAAGTCAGAGCACTCCAAACACCGATACACGTGACTCCTGCACTCCCGCCCAATTTTCTTAAAAATTAAACATGTAACATAAAGTATACAACTCTAAGAAGAAAACACAAGCTTACTTAAACAGTATGTGTTCCTCTTGTACCTTGTAATGTCTTAAAATTAAAATTTGGGATGTCTAACTACTTTTTGTACCATGCAAGAAGTTACGCAAAATGCAATGCAAAACTGTAAAATTACGCTTTAAATCCTTGGACAAATAAAAAGTTACGCAAAATGCAATGCTACACTGTGAAATTACGCTTTAAATCCTAGGACAAATAAAAAGTTACGCAAAATGCGATGCAAAACTGTGAAATTACGCTTTAAATTCTAGGACAAATAAAAAGTTACGCAAAAGGCAATGCAAAACTGTGAAATTACGCTTTAAATTGCTAGGACAAATAAAACTCGCAACATCTCTCAATATTAAGTATCAATCAACAATTTAAACATATTATTTTAAGTAGGAACGCTACTGCAAATCTCCCTTTTTTTTCGCTTCAATATATTAGCAATTTTACAGAACAAAGACAAATTTCACATTTTGTTCTCGATAAGAATCCAAATAATTTACGCGCTAACGCTAAAATACAAGAAAAGAAAAATTATTGTTTGTCAATAAATACAAACACAATTTGAAATAAATCTTGATCAAAATTACGTTCCGTTCTTCCAAGGTCGCGTGTAGCAAACTTCCTGTTTCTTGCCTAGGATGCTAGTTGTTTAAGCTTGATAGGCTGAATAGTTTTTATTGAAACCATCTATAAGAAGAAGAAGAAAATTAAACCGGAAAAGCTTATTTGAATTGAAAATTTTCCTGAACACGCGTTCGAAAATTGTAAAATTGAAAAGACCTGAATTTTGAATATTTATTATTTATACGCAAAATGATATTCACAAAGGACTTAATCAAGGAGGTGATGGCCTACCCAATCCTTTACAATCCCACTAATTGTTATTTTAAGGATACAAACAAAAGAAACGCTACATGGAAGGAGATTAGCAAGGCCCTAAACTGCGACAGTAAGCCTTTTCTTATATTATTTTTCAAACAATTTTCCCTGTGATTTTGCTCAAGTTGACTTATTACCTTACCTTTTTGCTTATTATAAGAGATAATAGAAAAATCATACAAATTAAAATGAAAAAGAACATTGTCACATTCATTCAAAGCGAAAACTTTTTTTTCGTCATACATATCAATACAAAGACTAATAAGTAAAACTAGTGCTTTTTAGCAATGTACCTACCCATCAGTCCTTTCCAACGTTCTCAGGTCAAATATGCAGAACTCAATGGCACGCCATCAAGAAGATGTTGGAAGCGCAGCTCGAGCTGAAGAGGGTGGTCAACATACACCAAAAAATTAACTACGAAATGGAGCTGCGCCCCATTATCACAATCCTGGACCCGAATTTCCGTTTCACGACTCCTGACTCTTCCCCGACTGAATTTGATTTACCCGCCGCTAAACTTTCCCGTCCTAATCCAACACACTCTGAACCAACTATCCCTACAGCTCCCCTTGCCCCTACGACTTGTTCCTCTAACTTATCTTTTCCATCTACTAACCAATTCCTACCCATTACCCAACCCACTACAACTAAACATCAACTTTCTCTCTCCTCTCTCTTGCCTGTCCCCTTACCTCGACCACCCTGTCTCACTACTGCTACAGTTATCTACTCTGCCCAGCAAAATATTATTTCTCCAGCTCCCCACCCACAAACTCCGACCGCGACCTCAGCTTTTGACCCAACCCTACAACAAAACTTTCACCCCCTTGCTAATAACACTACTTCTAACTTCCCCTCTTTTCAACAACTCCAACCTCCGACTTTTAACCCCTCAAGCTCCCAGCCTCCGAACACTCAATTTTTACCTTACATGCCTTCTCTCTTCTGCCAATACATCGACATGACGATAAATACTTTCCCCCCTGACCAACAAATAGAAGCCAAACGGTACATCATGACTTACCTACTGCAACTCGAACAGACCTTTACCCAACCTTACTGACTTTTGACTTAACTTTCCTTTCCCTGACTTTGACCAAACCTTTTTTTTTATTATTATTGTTATAACATTTTATTCCTTTTTACTTTACTTTTCTTTAATATAATTTTTATTCCGTTTCTGTTTCTGCTTGTTTTTATTTTCTTTGCTTAAACCTATTAGGTATATGAAGAATTAATCCTTACCATATGTACTTTCTGTTACCTGGCAAATTTACTATTTACCATACCAAAAATACCATCTTATCGATTTTACCACTAGTGTCAGAACAACACCCTCTTCTTACTTTTGTTCCTTTATTTACTTAATCTATCTTAAATCTAAAGAAGGCCGCCAACACTCCCCTTCTTTTCGTTACTATAGAGTCAGATGACAGCTGTGTTCACCATACATTCATTCACACGGTGTAAAACCTGTGGATTCATGAAATGTATGATTATAAAGTTCTTCGATCCTTGGCAAGACCGATACCCTACTTTTATGACTTTGTCCTGAACAGCCTTCCAAGTTCTTTATTAACCCTCTCGGTCCCATTTGGGCGGGGATTGCGTACAGCAGTATACGTAACCCTAATCCCCTCTGATACCATTTCTTCTTTCCACACGCAAATTGTGAACCGTTGTCCGACAAAACCACCTTTGGTTTAATTAATTCAAAAATTGTTTCATTCTCCCTACAACTGCGTGGGCTGTTGCCTTCCTTAACGTATACATCTTCACAAATTTACTGAAAGAATCTTGTATCACCAGGACCTATTTCATTCCAAACTCTCCAGATGGTAGAGGTCCAAACAGATCAACCATCACCACATCCCCTATATTTTTTATTGCAATAGATTGACAGGGCCCAAAGTATTTTATGTTATTGCTTTTTGTAATTTAACAATCGTGACAACTCCTAACCAGGGCTTTTACCATTCTAGTTATTCGTCTCCAGTAAAATCTATCCTTGATGTATTTTATGACCTTATGAGCCCCTTGATGGCCCATTTCCAAATGGATTTGAATTACTATTTCCTTTTTCAGTACTTCAGGCAAATATACTAATTTTATACAAAACAAAATATAAGATATCATAGACACCACAAACTCTCCTTTTGCTTTATCATGCTCTTTCCCTGCCTTTTCTTCTTTGCTTATCTTTGTTCGCAGTTCACTGATACATTTATCCTCCTTTTGTAATTTTGAGATATCCTGTAGTTTCATTAATAAATCTTTTTTGACCTTTGTTTCCATGTATCTAATTTCTGGTAACTGTATCTTTTCCTTTTGTAATAATTCACTTTGAGTATACAGAGTAGAATATCCGCCACTATGTTGTCCCTACCCTTGATATGTTCTACTCTGTATTGAAATTGTTCCAAAAAGTTGATCCATCGAGTAACACGAGCGCTATATATTTTCCATGATTTGACAAATATAATTGCTTTATGATCAGTTTGAATAATCACTCTGGATCCCCTTAAATAGGTTTCAAACTTTTCCAAACAACTTATCACAGAATATAATTCCTGCTCAGTAACGGTCCAGTTCAATTGCGCCCCTCGAAACATTTTACTGTGAAACCCTAAAACTCTTATTTCCCTTTCGCCAGCCTTTTGATACAATACTCCTGCCAGTCCTATTCCTGAACTATCCGTCTGTAGATAATACTCTTTCCCGAAATCAGGATGTTGTAACTGTATTGTTTTAAAAAAAGCGATTTCACTTTCTCAAAAGTCGTTTGTTCTCTATCTCCCCATTCCCATACCTTTTCCTTTTTTAAAAGCTCGCATAAAGGTTGGATTTCAACACTATAATTAGGAATAAATCTTCTATAAAAGTTGCACAGCCCTAAGAATGCCCTCATCTGTTTCAATTTCTTTAGGACTGGAAACTCCTGTATTGCCTTTACCTTGTCGGGGTCTGTCCTTATGCCGTCAGCACAGTATAATTAATAGTACTAGCGTACCGTCAGTGGATATTATGAACCCCAACATTTTGATTTCCTCGCACATGAATTCGCATTTCTTCAAGTTACATGTCATCCCTGCCGCTTGTAACTTTCCTAGTATCGTATCTATATGTCCTAAATGTTCTTTCCATGTACCCGTTGTTATAATAGCTAGATCATCAAAATAATTTACGCAATATTCCCTTACTTCATGCCCTAATATTATGTCCATAGCTCTACTAAAACTTCCTACTGACGTTTTAAGTCCTTGAGGCAGAACATTGTACACATAGATTTACCATACATACATATAATCACGCCTCTTTCTCATATGGGTAGGCAGAGACTACATCTTTCCACTTGCTATGATCCTGACGCACCTCTTTCGCTATAAAATGTAAAACCCGTGTTGTCCTACCTTACTTTGACCCTTGCCCTGACACTTTGATTAGAAGGCTCGCTTTGCTCTACTACCATCGCTGGTTGATTATTTATAGTTGCCCTCTCTTGTTGAACAATCTCAACACTTGGCGAACTACTCTCTTGTCGATCTAAAGCCGGCTTATCCCCATTCTTGATCTCCCGGCAGCTGCGTCACTAAATCATCTTCGGTATCGTTATACCTCACTGGAACTGTGCGTTTCCTATTTGGTTTCGGCATCCTATAAAAGTTCATTCACTGAATTCCTAAAAATATCTAAATATATTATTAAATCAATCAATTAAAACAAGCCATCTAATGTATGTAATACACCAGCATGTTGACTCTATCCTGTCAAAGCTCGTTTTATCTTTGGGTTTTAGTTTATTAATTTTGAAAACCCCTACTAAACTAACCTATTTGACCACTATCCTCCAAAATAGCGTATCATAAAATATAATTTGTTTACTTAACAGCCCCCCTCCTTTCAGATTGCAATCCAGGATATAGGTAGCACAATAATACGCAAAAGCTTGACTTACAGCCCCCCGACTGAAAAATCTTACACTATGCAAAAGTTTAGGTAGTCTGTCTTCCTCATTTTCGATCTCTTTCACAGCAACAAATTGTGGTCACCGTCTGACCACCGAAAATACTTAAAATAGACCTACCTATGTTGATACCTACAAATAATTACTCAACACAATGGGACTCCGTAGTAACTCATCTTCAATCTATGAACGGCACCCACCAAACTGTAAGGTGACGTGACCACACAATATATTCATGATCATATAAACCAAAAACCCAAATGAAGAGAAGAAGAAAGAAAAGATTCGTAGTAACCCAGTTTACCATATCCTGGTCACGGCCTCCACATTGTAACGTCCCCCCTCTATTTTACACCTATTTAACCCTATATATAAACCTATGCATATACACTCAACTACCTATCTGATAAATATTAAAGTCTGAAACTATATGCCTACTATAAACTAACGTATAAAAACTGAAATCTTGGCCTTGGATCTCGTTTAGTGGGAACCCTACGCTGTGTGAGTAACCCCAGAGAGAGGAAGACAGTCTAAAGATACACCTACAGTTAAAATTAAATCTCTACTTTATACATCTACGAAACTTGAATATCGACTTTGGCTGAAATGCTTACGAGGCTGTTTGGTTTTGAAGCTACCGTTTCATAAACAACTTAACTTAATACTTTTGATCATTTTATCCTTATTCAAACCCGATATTTATGTAAAGCCATTTCCTAACATGTGATCTAAGCCCTAAAAGCCTAGTAACTCATCTTAAAGATAGTAGTCCTGAATGGCTGTATGGTCTAAGTTCACTTTGCCCGTTCCAACTTCCATTCCATTAAAAAAACAACAATTGTCAAGTACACTGAACGCGGTTTTCTCGGTATTTGATTTATTTTACTTTCTTTCTCCAAAAATCATGAAATATGTTGAGTTTGTATTTACTTAAAGAGATTAAACAACCCTGTGCGCCTTCTAAACCAGTGGAACAAATGTACTCTCATAAAACTCATAATTTTGGTAAGTTCTTTGTTGTATTTTCATAAAGTTTTGCTTATGATTTTACCTGCCTACTAATAGTTTTACTGATCTAATTAAATTGATTTTTTACTCAACAACCGTACAACAGTGTGAGAAATTAATTTAAAGACTAGAAGGTTAAAGTTTCTACTATACTTCCAGTAAATATTGTCGGGCAATACCAACTATAATTTGTATTCCTTTTTTTCAGTTTCACAACTTCAAATTCTTCAGTGCTGCATGCTACACTAATAACTATCCATGTAACAACAAGTTACTTATTAAATAAAAAGGAATTCAATGAACCTACAGGGTTTCAGCTAAATATCTAGGTATGTTTGAAAAACTTTTGTTTTAAGCTTGTCTGTACTCCTAGCTTCCTATTATGGTGTTCTCTAGTCATCCAACTTAACCTAAATCTCAAAACATTCAATTTACAAGAATCTTAATACTATTTCATTCCTGGAAGGCGCTGTTTCATCACTCATCCACATTAAGAAGTTACTAATGGTATTATTCATTTACAGGTGTAAAATTTGATACAAGATTAAGCTAGAACTTCATCCAAGATAATCTACCTTGACTATCTACTTTAACTAGATACTTTGAACTCTCAGAAGAGGGTAATGTGCGAATGGAAGTGGGTATTGTTACTACTAATGTTTAGGTAAGTATTGTATTTGTTCCTTTGGGCAGTTGTAGGAAGTGATGGTGAATAGCGCTAAGAAATTTATTTAACATTTAACTTTCTCTAGTAAATATTAATTTTATTTTATTTCTATTACATACAGGGATGACCTGATAGAAATCTCTTACCTGGAGGACTAAAGGATCTTGTTTAAATGAAGATGAATATTGAATCAGTTTATTCGGTTCCTTACTTGAAGCGGTAAGCAAAATTTTAATTTGTAATTTATTGAAACGGGATTGATATCTTCCAAAACAATAATAAGTAAGTAGGTACTATTCAATATCAGAAATTACAAAATAGTAATTAGAAATGAAATTATTTCTTATTTGTTTCTCAAAGGAGTTTCAAAGAATTTTGTTGGTAAACTTAGGGCTACCTAGGTTGTAGAAATATTTTACATAAATTTTAAAATGTGTGGTTTTATCTTACAGATTATTAGCGGGTGAACCGTCCTGCCATAGAGAGAAGATGAAAACCCTCACAAGATCTACAACAGCTGTATTTTAATTAAAAAAAACCCTTAGTATTTCTATGCACTACCATTTAAATTTTCTAATTATTTCTGCCTTTTATATTTTCATGTGCTTGACTACATTTACTTGGAAAACAATAAAGATATGCCTGTCTTTTATTACTAAAATTAATAAAAGGGGAGATAGGGGGTAATTACAATAGGTTGTTAGTGAGAAATTGAGATAAGTAAGTACCTTTTATTATTTAAATAATGAAAATCAATGATGTTTTATTCATAACCTTTTAACAATCTTTTTTTTATTGATATTTTAATTAGCTTAGTCATTTATAGCCTCACTTGGAGGTGAATAAAGTGAAGCTGGTAGAAATACAGTTTGAATTCTTCTACTTCAGATGTGCGGAACATCGAGTCGACAAACTACCTGATATGTTAACTTCTTCCTACTTTATTTTATTTTTATACCTAAATAATTGTCATTTAGTGAGATTTTTAGTTAGACTACCTAAGGATGTAAGAATTTCTTTGTGATTTCTTTTTTAGAACCCAAGTTACAACATGAAGAGGTAGAAGATTGTAAAATGTCGTAGTGCTAGTACTTATTTTGTAAAGGGCTTTAAGATTGCCGCCCCGCTCGCCGCGGCGCCTCTTTGTAAGTATAGAGTAAGTTAGAGGCCACATTTGTATTTCCAGTTATTAATTTCTCGGAGGGTTGTTAAGTTAGATTTTTCCCTCATTCTGAAAATATCCTATGCAAATGTGAATCGTGTCATGCGTCACCTGACGGGATAGACTCCACCCTTCTGTCTCCAAACGATGCTAGATTCTACATTTAATGTTGTTACAATATAGAACGCCTTAGAATTTATTTTACATTTATTTGCAATGTTCAAAAAGAGGAGTTATAATAATGAATAAATATATACGTAACAATAAGAGCTAAATCTGGGTTGTCCACGTCCAGAGAGTACCAGCTTTGTCCAATAGGTATCTAAGGCGTTAAATTAAATCAAAGGAAGTTACGTTTTCAATGCCAAGTGTTTGGAGAGTTTTCTTTTTATCTCAATCTACTTTATTACTGATTCTACTTGGATCATCAAAGCTATTGTCATGTGGTCATTAAGAAAGTGTCCCCCGTTTCCCCTTTTTTCAGAGAATTAAAAATCATTCAAACTTTTTTTATAATAAACGTTCTGTGCTAAGTTGTCACATCCTTAGAGAGCTTTCCATTTTTATCTTTTGGTAAAATCTCAAGCTAAATAACCATAATCGCCCATATGGTACGATATGTCAGATTATTAGGAATATTTACCTATAATTCCATAGCATGCGATTCTATTAAGCCTTCTTAGACGGACAACTCTGATATTAAGTAGGTATGTATTATAGGTGGGTATATTTTATCTTGAACAAATCTTAATTCTCATGCATACAATAATGAATTTTATCTTTCTTGAATCCCTCTTAAGTAGGTAAAAGTAGTTTTTCATTTTAGTAAAATTCTTAGATCCAAGGTTCTTTGTCTCAACAATTCTTTAATTTTAATTTTATTATTTCTACTGTAAAAGGAGAATTTGATTCTTACGTTATTTTTCATCTTTAATTTTGTACTAGTTATTTTTAGAAACTGATGATGGCATTTGTTCTTAACGTTTGTAGATAAGATACTAGATAACCAAAATATTTGCTTCTGCATGCTTATTCAATTTTAATCTAAAATAGATCTAAAAAGAATTATTCTACTATTCTGAATTAAAATGTTTTGTCAAATAGGTGAGAGTTTTATTTTGAAATGAATCGAGCCTTATTTCTCAAGGGTTTTGTATTACCTACTTGAAACCTAAGGTTGGTACGTTATGCTATGCTGCTATTCGGTGACTTCTAAGATTTCCCATGCTTTTGAGAAACTTGAAACTAAGTAGGTACCTACTATTTTACAAGAAAACTATTTGCTTCAAGCATCCAGTCTACGATTTAGTTTTAAGCAAAGTTTAAGTAAGTATTTGAAAGGTTGAACTGGTTCTTTTATTTTCTAGTTCATTTCCCATTCTCTGAGATGTTTATAAATATCCCTACAAATCCACTATAGTCCGGGTACTCCGCAGACTATAGAGTTTCCCTGCCTAAGTAAAGGAGAGGCTAACAGCAGCTAAACCCTACAACCGCGTTAAATGTGACTACCTTCCTAATCTTCTGTGTAGATGGCAAAACTTAGGCATGCGCCTATATTTACAAATTAAATGTGTGGTGTGTGGGTTGGTAGGCTTCGCCTTGAGTTCAAGACTAATCCTCTATTCTGAATAGGTGTACTCGACGGCAAAGTCAAGATTTGTGTGTTCTACCTAGTGCACCCTAAGATCTCACCAAACCTCTAGTAGTCCGTGGACTGGGTTGGAGGGGTAGGCCCAGTGAGATCAAGTGAGTTATGTTTGGAGAATGCTCCGAGTGTTTGGACAAGACAAGAGGTAGTGGGCCGCTAACAGGTATGGTCAGGTACCCTCAAGTTCAATGATTGATACATCAGATCGATCACAACTGCTACCTTCATCAAGTCCTACACGCGAACCATAGAGATTAACAAGGGCTCCGTAAATAGCCCTCCTCGCCCTCTCTAAGGCAGAGTCCTAACAGAAGCGAAGCTAACGTACGTTTCAATAGGCTTACCAGTACCTACCAAAGATAAGTACCAGAAATCCCAAAGGAAAACACATTAGGTTCTACATAACATTCGTCTTCTCCCAAAAAACCCAAGGCTGTACTTTATATGGTAGATTTAAAACAAAGGAGGAGAATTTACTGAATTTAGGTATTAAAACAAAGCGGTCAATATCATGATTGCTATCACAATATCCACCATAGATTCCAAAACCCAATGATTTTAAAAGCAAGACTCTAAAATAACAAAGTGTAAAATTTCTTAGGAAGAAATTACCCCAAAGATCCAAAGGATGTGTGAAGCGACGAGTAGTTAGAAGACGAATGAACCCCGCTTTCCTGAGTTGTATGGCTTAAATAGGCTACCCTCATAATAACCACTGCACCTTATCACCCAGGTAATAAAGTTCAACTCCAAAAGCACAAATTCTTTTCCCCAAAAATATACCTTACGACCTACATAATAAAGTCCACACATCTTACACATACACATCTGAGAAATAAATTCCTCTTCCCAATATATCCAGTATCATAAACAAAATATCCTATTCTCTAAAATGAACCTTACGGTTTACACAATAATGTCCAACACCCTATTACCTGAGCGGTAAAGTTCACTTTTTAATTCTCTATAGAAATCCAGTTCCAGTTTTATTACTAAGCAAAATCCCATTTTCCTAAAACAAATCTTATTATCTGAACGATAAGGTTCAATTTTTATTTGCCTCATTTTATAGAGTTCCGTGTCCAAAGGGGTTACGAATCCGGGTTGGTCCTCCCTTCTGTCGTTTGTTTGTTTGGTTATTCAATTGCCTATTTCCAAATCATATCGCATAATGCGTGATATCCTGCCTGACAATCTAAATTTACCCAGAACCAGAACACGTCTTCTATCATCCATAGATAATGACACGGAACCCTCGAGTACAAACCCGACACGCACCTGTCCTACTTTCTCAATTTTTTCACCCATTACTTGTTCGAAAACCTCTATGTCCTATGGGCTAAGTAAGACACACAATTTATCTCCATACTACGGAATTAATCTTCAGAAATTATTTGAATCAATTTCCAAGATTTCATAATAATTAGTTTGTAGCTATTCTGCAATCTCAGTTCTACCACTAACATCATTAAATTCATTTTTCAAAAATGCCTGGTCTCATAGTTTTAATCTTGAAAAATCTCTCAAGAAATTTTACGATCAAAATTCTTTCTGAAATTATACCTTTCCATCTACGTATAAAAGTTTATTTTCGTTTGCATCCCATCCCCTTAATGTAAGGTTACACCTTATCATGTTCGCACGAAGGTTTATATTTACTCGTTACTCCAGCCCACTTCAGATAAAATTCCTTACAATGTTCCACAACCATCCGATACACTAAAACGAACCTTCCCATCTACGTATTAAAGATTATCTAAATGCATTCTCAAAATCTGCTGCGTCATGCTACCTTGCATTATTTCCGAACAAAAATTAGTTTTCTGATTGCAAATTCCTTCAATTGATACCAGACTTTATTATCTATGCGCGAAGGCTCCTTTTTGTTTTCCCCTTACAGCTTGCTTCTAAAGCAAACTCTTCCACCTACACATTAAGGTGTTTATTCGATTGTCGTCCCACCTCTTTGCTTTTTCATTGAATTGATCAATAATCCGACCTGGGACCACTGCTTGGCCACAGCGTTGACTATTGGACGAATGCACCTTATGTTCTTCGCGTGAAAGTCTATTTTTAAATGATACCTGTCCCTTTCTTCAATAGCAAACCTTACCACTCACATATTAAGGCTTAATTTTTAATGACATCCTTGGTCCCGCTACTGGTCACAATTTTCTCAGATATTTCACAGAGTCTCTTTTACTGATTTTAGTTATACCTTACCCCATATACGTTAAGGTTCATTTTCCCACTTTCTACTTCACATGAACCTTACTGCTAAGAAGTTAAAGTTTACTTTTCTTTGGCTCATTTTTCTACGATATTATTGTGTCTGTACAAAACGATTCTTGCTCTGATTCGTCATTCGCAGTTTCCGTTCCGAATTCAACCTTTTCCCTTAGATGACAAGGTTCACGATTTTACGTGATCCTTACTGCTCAGATGTTAAAGTTTACTTTCCTTTGGCCCATTTTACTACGATAATATTCTGTACAAAACCATTTTTGATGTGAATCACAGTCCTCTTCCTAAATTCAACTTTTCCCTTCAGACGATAAGGTATACTTTCACATACTTCACATCGTATGAGCCTTACTGCTTTGATGTTAGAATCCACATTCCTCTGACTGGTTTCTTTCTGCGGTTTTAGTTTGATTTTACTATGAAAACTGCGTGTCGTTATAATTCCTACTTTATTACCTTGGTGGTTAGATTGACTGTTTAATACACTTGATCTACAATTTCTACCGTATTGATACTTTGATACAAGGATCGATTCTATCGTTTGTTACTATTATCTAAAGTTATTCTATTGCAATAAGTTTACTTTCATTTAAATACCTATTTAAGATGGGAGAACTCCAAAATAAGACTCGGTGTTTATTTTTTCGCAGACTTTAATGTGTAAGTAGGTACTTAGGTACATGACTAATATTTATATGATCCACATATTTTGTGACTGGAATGGTGGCCTACAGAATCAGGGCCCCGTTCCGTTACAGCGTTCAGCTAAGTCTTGGAGAATGGTTCAGCTTATTTGAAAATATGGTCCTTATAATATAATGTAGGTTAATATTCCTTCCAAGTTATAATATCAACTTTGTGAGTAGTCCACCGAGAATCGAACCCGGAACCTTTGCGCCGCAGGCAGTCGCACTACCATTGGTCGTCAAGTATTGTATCAGTACCAGTTAGACTAACATTATATGAAATGGTGACACCTCTATAATATACTCTTTGACATGACTTCCGACTTTCATTTGAATTTCGTTCCTTCCGGCGAAGTAGGACTCTTAATGAGAAAACGCTTAATACGATAAAGTTGAGAAATGAAACGAAGTTTTTTTTTCCAATACTCAAATCGCTATCTTCCGCCGCACCTGACAGATGTTGTTGTACGGTAATTTTTCGGATGTTGTTCAGTTGTTTTAATAGGTTTTTGTTCTGTTGTTGTTGAGATGTTGTTCAGATGTTGTTCAGATGCTGTTCAGTTGTTGTTCAGATGTTGATTAGTTGTTGTTCAGATGTTATTCCGATGTTGTTCAGTGTTGTTCAGTTGTTGTTCAGTTGTTGTTCAGTGTTGTTCAGTTGTTTAGTTATTTGCTGTTGAGACTCGACATCTAAACAACTGTTAGTAAAGAAACTTCAAAAATTCATATCAAGCCATATTACGTTCTCGTATTGAATTTGACCATGTATCGAGCCTTGCAATCGCCGGTGCGGACGTTTGGAAAAGTGTTTAACTGAGTTTATTTTTAAGAGTGTAGATAAAATAGTGTATGCAACTGCTATAATTAGGCATTAGAATGCTCGTGTCAAACTATTATCACACTCGGCTGCGCCTCGTGTGATAAACAGACACTCGCATTCTAATGACCCCCATTATACGACAGTTGCATAAACTACTATTCTGATGCATTTCAAACAGATCTGCCTGCCTAAATAAAACATAATGAATATTGTCGCGTGCGGTGCGACGACGCGTGTTTCGGCGCAAGCGCTGCATACATTAAAATTTATATTTGCCGTGTCCGCGGGAGATTACGCATGACAATCTTACTTCCACCACAACTACAGGCTACAAGACTACAGATGAAATTCTTAATATATTGCGTAGCCGGTTGATATTCCTGGAATCATAGTGGCTAACCGACTGCGCAATGAACATCGAGTTTCACTTGTAAAATTGTAGCCTGTAGTTTGATAATATCGGACACAGTTGGTACTACAAGTACCGTTTAGTTCGCGAAATTCAACACGTCATCAACGTAAGAGGTTTAGTTCCGAGAACCAATAAATCGATGAATTAAACCTGGGCCCGATCCTCTTATTGTTTAGCCATTGTAATACCCTCAAAACTCACCTGTCATTCAATCGCCACTGTGATATTCCGGACTTCAAACTGTTATAAGCGGAATACAAACGGCGCGGTTCTACCACTTGTATCTTGTGTATTTTAAACGCACCGTAACGCATGCGTATGTCAGTCGAAAGGAAAAGAAAATCCGATCCTATTCCCATGCAAATACGGCTATAGTGCGTTATGGTGCGTAACGGATGCGTCTGTCAAGTCGTTTGTCAGGTAATTTTTACGTCTGTCAGACGAAACGTAATTGCGGTGCAACCACAGTGCGATGTGGTGTGTAGGTAACGGATGCGTCAAACGACTTGACAGACGCATCCGTTACGCACCGAGGTTGCACCGCAATGGGAGAACCGCCTTAACTGAAACACGTCCACTGCTGGACGTACCCTATACCATTCTTCGTGACAATAATCGATCAATTCGACTCTACCAATATTTCAAAAGGCTTGTAGACAATTTCATGATCCACATTTCTTTCATCCACAAATTCAGAAACTTAAGAAAGGCCATCCTAATAAGCCATTTTTGACAGCTGTCGTCTTTATGCTAAAAGAGATGTCAACCAAGGAAAATAGACTATTTGCCATAGCATTAGCACGAATCTGATAGCTGTCAAATATGGTTTATTGAGATGGCCAGACTGTAGAATAGTAGATTCTATATCTTATCTATGCTTCCATCCATCATCATTCATCCATCTTACCCACATCTTACCCCATTGTAATTTCTGGACTTGTCAAAATAAAACTTTTCATCAATGGCGACTCGATTGGCAAAACCCCGTTAATCCTCTTCCTTACAAAACAGGTTACAACTTCCTTGCATCTGAACAAAATCTCGAGTCTTCTAAGCCCTTTAGCAAATCTCACCGACATTAAACCCGCCACTAAACCCGCCAAGTCTCCACAATCTAAGTCGGAGTGTGAAATATAAACACTTAAGTTGCCAGACGTAACGGAACTCAATACTGAAGTAATGAGATTTGGCAGTGACTCGTCAAAACAGTGTTGCCGGGTCCGACAGGTACGATAAGGGTTGGTGTACACTTTACAGCGTAGTAATATGGAGGTGTGGGAATTCATTTTGGAAACGCTATCGAGTGAAATTAACTTTTATTCAATGTAAGATAGTACTGTCACTTATTGATGTCTTGATCCGTTATTGTAAAAAAAGAAATTGGTATAAGACAATTTTCTTCATTTTATAACAATATTACATTGCCCTATTATAAAACAGGCTCGGGCGGGGTAAAAAACTAAAAATTCACTGCCTCAGGGCTGGTCAGGTTAATCACACGTCGTGTAACTTTACGCCACCACCGGTAAACGACATTTGTTTCAACATTTTCAAATTGTATATATACTTATATAAAATAAATATAAAAAGCACCGTATGTTTGTAATCGTTCTTCAGAATAAAACAAATAAAATGTATGATAGTGTCAAGTGGGCGTTCACCCTTACCGCACAGGTAGTGTCCCTCAGGTAGAGCCCTTACTTCGCAGAAGGGCATTGTTTCACACGATTAGGCGGGCAAGCACGAGCCCTTTGTTACTTAAGGGTGGCTGGAATTTTTGAGGGCTGGTAAAAAATGAAGAGCTGTGTCCGATATTATCAAACTACAGGCTACAATTTTACAGGTGAAATTCGATGTTTATTGCGTAGTCGGTTAGCCATTATGATACGACGAATACAAACCAGCTACGCAATGTACTAAGAATTTCACCTGTAGACCTGTAGCCTGTAGTTTCATAACATAGGCACCTGGTAGCAGGTGCATTCGTTGTTGACTAAACTTGTAGATCCTGCTGTTTTAGGAGTGTTACTGGTAGTTGAAACCTAGTAGGTGTTGTGCCTAACTAAACCCATTTCAGGTCGTGTTGTCTAATTGCACTGTATTTATTGATTGTGCACGTAATATGTGATGCGAAATGAATATATTTGTATTGTATTTCTTTTCTCTCGTATTCGTCTCGGCAGGCGTAGCGTTAGACGAACTCCGGCCAGATGGACCGATGACTTAAAAAAAGCGGCTGGTAGCGACTGGATGGCGAAAACGAGAGATCGTGCCCTATGGCGTACCCTGAGGCCTACGTACAGCAGTGGACTGCAATGAGCCCTCTCTCTCTCTTTATGTGTGGGACACCGAGTCGTCCAACGACCCGATGAACCTTGGTGTAGAGTTTTTCAACCGTTTGCTAATAGTAGTAGGCATCTGACGTGGTTGTGTAACGACCGCCGTCTAAGTAAACATAGACAGCAAACGAGACCGACGGCTTAACGTGCCCTCCGAAGCACGGAACCATATTTCTTTTCAGTGGTTCAGCCTGCAATGTCCTAACATGACTAGAAACAAATTCACAAAGAGATAAATATCAACTTTGTGAGTGCCCCACCGGGAATCGAACCCGGAGCCTTTGCGTCGCAGGCAGTCGCACTACCACTGCGCCACATCGGCCGTCAATGCAATGAGCTGATGTATGTACTCGTATGTAAGTATTTGTAGGTCCTAATCGTAATAAAGTTGACGAATTTATCACTTTGTGAATTTGTTCCCAGTCTGGTTAGGGCATTGCAGGCTGAACCACCTGATTTTTCGATAAGAAAGATAGTTCCGTGCTTCGGAGGGCACGTTAAGCCGTCGGTAACGGGTGCTGTAACTTAGACGGCGGTCGACACACAACCATGTCAGAAGCCTACTACTATTCGGCGGTTGGAAAGCTTTGACATCAGGGTACTTACATCGGGTCGTTAGACGATTCGGTCTCCCACACGAAAAGAAGAAGATTATAATTAAATATATTTTATAGTTATTGTTTGCACGATACTTAAAGCTTGGGGAACTCTTGAAAATGCATTATTTGATGTACGTTTACAATAATTCAGTCATAGTTTGCTAGCGGTCCGCCCAGCGGCTCCAACCGCTGCTAACTTTTTCCGAAATATACCTTTTCCCGGCAAAAATAATACATAAAAACCTTCATCTTGAATCACTCTATCTAATAAAGAAAACCGCATCAAAATCCGTTGCGTAATTTTAAAGATAATAGCACACATAGGGACACGAGAAGCGACTTTATTTTATACTGTTTAGTGATTTTATTGACTTTAGTCCATCGTTTCGTCAACCCGTGTCGTCGTATCGGATATCGGAAGTATCCTGAGCCGAAAACGCGGTGTCGATTGCGCTGACGTAGGGTAATGGACGCCGTAGTTCATGAACGAGATTATTTTCTTAAGTAATTGCGTGTAATGGATAAGAAAATTATATAACGGGATATTTAAGGTCGTGTGATGCCGACTTCGAATAGCATCACCCCATTGTGGCCACTAAGGGACTTAGAGGATTTCATGTGTATTACAATGTTAGGCGACAGGCTGACAACCAATTCTTCTGCAACGTCACTGAAATAAGTATTTGTCAGACGTGGCGATAGCAACTGTATTTTTACGGCCTTTAACGTTTTGCCTACCCCGCAAGTGATAAAGGTGTGATTTGTCAGACGTGTCGTATTTTTAAAGATTCTAAAAATATACATACAACTTTTAAATAAGGCTGTAAAAGAAGTCTCTGTTAAAACTCACATTATTTATGACATTGTTTTAGTGGTGTTTCCCACAAATAATACCATTTACGCCACGTCTGACAAATATTTGAGGGTCAATCGTAAAATTATGTAATGCAATAGTGACAGGTTGTCAGCCCATCGCCTAAAATTGCAACACACACCATCGAGTCCCTTAGTCGCCTCTTACGACCTACGTAAAAGATAAAAATATTAATAACCCCAATAAAATTTACGCAAATGATCTCGAATGAGCAGACATTACTTCTCATACAGCATTATAATTGACAAACGTACCGGAAACGATGTTGTCAGAACAAATCCTAAAACACGATCCCTTTAGTCAATGGACCGGTAAAGTAGGGGGCGAGGGAATAAATAGTTCCAGTGCCAGACCAGACGCAGAAAGGGGGGGGATGTGTCGCGGACGGATATAGATCACGTTAGCTATAGGAACGACGCATGCGACAACCGTTGACGAGCTATTGACAACCTTTACAACATATTAATAGAGCTGGAAGTCTATTGATAAACCATTAGCAGTTCCGTTGTTGGAAAATGATGAAGTCTCGGAAGGAAAGACGACGCTTGCGACAAATTTGCGTACGTTGATGACATTTCTGTGGCAATAGTATTAGGGTTTATAATTCTATGATGTAAAGATATAGTTATGACGAGTTTTGTGGATCTGTCTCGTTCTTGACTCACCGGTCGCTTACCCTAGCGAAGTTATAAAATAAATTTTCAGATAATTATAATTTAGTGCGGTTTGTGACAGATACCGCTCAATATTTACTACGATAACATTTTCAGCTGACTTACAGTTATCTCTCTACTTTGATGCAGTCGCCATGTTTTGGAACGCACATTTCAGCGTGAGTCATTTCTTCGTTTACTGACCTACCGCAATGTGTTTATGCAATGATAATAACATCGAGAGTATAACTGTTATCAATAACAGGTTCATGGTCATTGTATTCTTAGTGATAAATGATAATACTATACTACATTGAATAAAGTTAATTTCATTTTCACTTGGGTAATTAATGCAATTTTACTTTATTGCTCATAGTTCTCTATTTTAGATTCCGTGTGATGCTGGCTTACAACAGCATTACCCCATTTCTTTCCCGCGTGTGTCGTAAGATGCGACTAAGGGACTGGAGGGTTTCAAGTGTATTACAATTTTAGGCGTAAGACCGACAACCTGTCATTAAAGTGATACACAATTTATCTGAAACGGCCCTCAAATATTTGTCAGACGTGGCGATAGCATATTTACGGCTATTAACGCTCTGCCTACCACGCAAGAGATTATAAGTGTTATATATGACGTAGTATGTATGTACATTTGCTTATGGAGAAATCTAAAATGAATAGATATTAAAATTTGGATTTATGCTTCCTGTAAGTACGCCTGCTAAACTATTTACTCTACAAATTTGTTGGCAAATAATATTATTGATTCCATCCGGTGGTAAAAGGTACTTCTTGTAAGTATACAAAGCAACAAAGTTGCGATCTAACGGCCTTTTGCTAAAGGGATAGCCCTAGTTAGCCTAGGGTAGAATTCAACTGCGTATAGATCTGCCATACCGACCCGTGTGTTTTTGGTAAGGTCCTAAACCCTTGGAACTACACACATAGGTACACATATCACGCTTATAATCCTTTGCGGGGTAGGTAGAGCGTAAAAGGTCGCAAAAACGGACATTTACGCCACGTGTGACAAATATTTTGAGAGTCATTCGGAAAATTGTGTATTGCCATAGTGAAAGGTTATTAGCCCATATCGCCTAAAATTGCAATACACACCCTCGAGTCCCTTAGTCGCCTCTTACGACTTCCACGGGAAAATAATGAGGTGATGCTATTCTAAATCGGCATCACACGGCATACTAAGTACTTGTAAATGTCCCATGGAACTGCAAAGTCCCTGCCTAAACATATTTGATGCTGCTGTCACTCATATTTTCGAAATTCAAGAAACAAAAGGCCTTCAAAAGCTCCCACAGTCTCATTCACTGTTTACCAATTTGTCAGTTCAGTGCTAATTGTATGTATTGCCGAGATTACGGCCCGGTAAGGTTTCCGGTGTATTCAGCTACCGGGGATCTTAATAGCGACGGCTGATGTGGCGCAGTGGTAGTGCGACTGCCTGCGCCGCAATGGTTCCGGGTTCAATTCTCGGTGGGACAAAGTTCATATTTATCACTTTGTGAATTTTTTCAATCTGTTTTTTTTATTGTTATTTAATTAGCAAAAAACATAAAATTACAAATAACCTACTCATTTAAGACATTGCACCAGTATAATGTTGCTTTAAGGCAGTTCTCTCACTATGACGGACGTATTTTCAGCGCATAACGAACGTCAATTGTGATTCCCAGATTATTTTAATAAACTTGATCTTCGCAAATTCCTAGTTTTACGTTCCAGTGATCTTTCCTTGTCGGCTTTCATCGTTCCAATTCCGTCAACAAAATAATTTATCGTGTATCATTACAACTGATACACGATAAATTAAAATGAATACTCCATCTTAGTTCTAATTATAATGCTTGTAAATGCTATTTTTCCACCGCACTGACACAATTAATCCGCCCGTATTCTGGTCCGCAAACGTCTGCCAAGGACCTAATTGCGGCCATTCTAAGTGTCCACCTGTTGGCTGGGTGCAGGCAGACGATATGAGCGTGATATCCTCGAAATAAAGAAGTTTACAGAAGACTCACCGAGTGCCGAGACACTTTGGAAACTTATAACCTTTTTTAGGAGTTGCTATCTGCCATAGTTATTAATAGTTGAAGAACACAATACGATAGAATATTCAATAAACCGAGCGCGGAAAAATCAGGTAGGTCACTGTTTTTCTATGAGATCCTATAAAACATGATATTGCGTAAAAAAAGTGGTACCGGTAATTAATTGGGAAAAATTTACGGAGATCACAGCACCAAAACGTCATACGCTGTCGGCTCGCGCGAGTTTGTCGGTCTGTGTGATGATGATCCTAAGTTAGATCTACCGTTCTGTGGACCAATTTGACGTTTGTAACAGCAGTCTATCCTTGCTACACTCGAGCAAATTCATATTTCTGTTCATCTGTCAGAAACGTCAAATTCTACCACAGATGGACACTAGTTTAGTGCGTCGTACTAACTGAGCTATCTGTATAAGTGTGTCTCGTGCTTGTACAGTCCGACAAGGCTCTTTTGGCGCGTGGTGGAAATCGGAACTAACGACGCCATCTTGTAAAATGCAAGCAAAATGGCACCATTGTGACGGATTTCAATGCGTTCAGCTCCCTCCTGTCAATGTCACCCAAGTGCCAAAAGATCCTTGTAGAACTGTACGTAATTTGCGGCTACAAGTAGATGTCGAGGGTGATACCAATTTATTCTGTGGTGATACTTGTATCCTCCAGACTTGTACGACAAGTGTATCTATCAATTTTAATGAGCTGAGGAAATTGTGTCATCTTCCGGGCGTCATTCGGAGAGACGAATATGCTACAAAGTTGCGTCATTAATGAGATGAGCATTAAACGGAAATTCACATCCACCAGAATTTGCAAACAGAGTCATCCACATAACCTAGAAAATTTGATTTAGGAAACCATTTAAAGTGTGTGCAGTTTATAACAGTTAAAAGTTCAACTACTACAACTACAACAGTCCACCGCTGGCCATGGGTCTCCCCCTATTAGGGGGTATTTGCCATACTCGCCACGCTTGTCAGGTGGATTGGCGAGCGCAGTGCAAGGTGTTATTTATTTATCCGTTTATTGTACACAATATAACACAAAGGACATAACATATAGAACAATACACAACAAGTCAGCTTATTTCTAAAAAGAAATCTCTAACAGCAGACCTAGGGTAGTGAGAAGGCATAAAGTGAGGCAGTTGACGTGTATAACTTACGAAGTGTTGATGTTTGCAGAGGTCGCTGCTGCTTATTCCTTGGATTCATCCCTTAATCGCCTTTTACGACAACCACGGGTACCAGAAAATGGAAATAATCTAGATTAAACCCATGTCCATTGATATGCAAAACTAAGCCGACTTTACTATGAAAACTGGTAAGATATCATGATCATCATCCTCACTCAGTACTTTCCTTTAGCGCCAATCCTCACGGTCCTATGCTAGTCTTGTTCAGTCCCTGTAAGCCTGACGATATCGTCGGACTATTAAGCAGGTGATCTGCCCACTGACCTTTTCGCTTTGGAGTTATCCTTAATAAGATTTACTAAACTCTCTGTACTCCCGGTGTTCTTCACACTTCAGTTTAAGTGGTCAGCGACAAATGGCAACAGAAGAGCAACATGCTATTGTTTTGCGGACAGCTATTTATACAGCGGCTTCAGAAAGTGAGCGAATGATGATTCACTGTCTGTTCTTACCTCAGCCAGGTGAAAGACTTGTAAATAAATTAGCATACCTATGATTATCATGAAGATTTTTTAACTAATAATAGGCTTTCGCATGACTCGAGTCTAAGTCATATGCCAGGGGTAGATAAAACTGAGGCATAGTGAAAGAGCTCACTTCAAAGCTAAAAAGCACGAATATTCCCACATAACGATGAAACACACCAGTTTGGCGCCAGTCTCCAACAGAAGGGTAGTCATGTCCACAATAAAAGTCAGACGGCCCTTACGGAGCATAATACCACTTAAGAGGGATCGTTGAGATGGAATTGTCCACAGGTTCCAAAGCCAGTGGTACCATTGCCTGGCGTGAACCTCCAGTTGGTTCTGTGGAAGGTAGTCTTACTTTTACTTGCGTCTTTTTGTCGTCCCCTACACCTTTTTGCGACAGATCACAAACTGCTCCTTGTTGCTGGTAGCAACGGCGCTACTATTGTTTTGCGGACATCTATTTATACCGCTGCGGAACCGGCGCGTGCGCATGATTCACTGTCACGCCACGACTCGCGACTCGCCGGCTCCCCAACCAGACAGCGAGTTATCGGTCAATGACCGCAAGGTGTGCAATAAGACACATTTATTTAGGCTCCATGAAAGATACAAATGTAATAGCCACAACTGAGTCAAAATGGGTTGGATGAGATGAGAACAGACAAGAAAATTGCTCGAATTTTATTATAGATGCGAGCACAAGATTCCGTACAAGACCACCTAAATATGTATTTAATTTTACACAAGTAAATAACATTTTTGCAAATCTTTACCTCTAAATCAAATGTCGTCAACTGGTGGTGGAGGCGTAAAGTTACATGCCGTGTGATTAACCTGGGCAGCCCCGAGGCAGTGTCAGTTCATTTTCCTTTTTAACCCCGCCCGAGTCGGTTTTCTATCAGGACAACATAATTGTTATAAAATGAAGAAAATTGTACTTCACAAATGCCTTTTTTTAGTTCATTACGGATCATGACGTCAATAGCATCCCAAAATGTATGGGAGGTCCCAATTTTTTTCATATTTCGACCTATGTTTAATGGGAAAAGGTGTTGAGTTTTACAAGTAGAACTAACTCTAAAATTTTTGCACTGAATTTACTGGACCTTATACGTGTATATATATTTCTGGACATATCCTTATCTCCTCATCACAAGCAATACCAGTAAAAAACACTCGGCTGCCTTATAAAGCATCTTCCTTTTTACTCCCAGCTTCGAACGCTCAAATTCCTGATGACAAACTTTCCCAATGACAAACAGCTAAGCTAAACCCGTCTAAGTACGAAGCCGCGGTGTCCAGTGGGTTCAGTAAGGAACCGGTCCTGTCCCAATTATCCCCCCATATCCCCTCACCCCCCGGCTAATTGGCTACCAGGACGTGGTATAGATAATAAAACAATCGTTGAATTCACTGGATGTTAGGTTTTTGTGAGGCAGACCGAATTGTTGACTTTGCATTCATTTTAAGTATTAGACCGGGTCTATCGCGATAGTATTTAGGTAAATATTAGTAATTTAATTTAGGTAAATACTATAATAATTTTAATTTAGGTAAATACTAGTCAACCCGCGACCACAATACATGAAACTGTATTGAAACGTCGGGACACAGGTAAATTACTAATATTTACCTAAATACTATCGCGATAGACCCGGTCTAATACTTAAAATGAGTGAAAGTGATCGCGAGTGCTTGAAAAGTGACTTTGCATTGTTAAGGGCCTGTCGTGAACTTGTAAACGTCCCTTTCCCACTAACGGCAAATCATGTGTGTGAGAACAGAGCGGAATTGCCATATTTAGACTATTTTTCACTCTATTGGAAATTACTCGACAAATAAACAAGTATGTAATAATAACAAAAAACTGTACGACAAGAATCTTATAATCTACAAGACGTATGGTATTCGCAAGAAATAATGTTTTCTTCATAAGATTGCTATACACTACGCAAAAGAGTATAAAAATAGACCAAACTTTGAAAAATAAATCTAATAATAATAATAGCAAAGAGCAACGAAGTTGATAATGAAGGAGCCAGCATGAGCGACTATACCTCTATACATACATACATACATCATCCTATTTAAGTTTACTGCTGGACGTAGGCCTCCCCAGGGTACATCATAGGGCACGATCTCTCGTTTTCGCCATCCAGACGTTACCAGCCGCCTAAAGATATTAAGTACTATTTCCTTCTTTCCATCCACAAAAAGATTGTACTCTATTGGTCTCTTCTTCGTGTAGGGAAACTATACAAGGAATAAATGGTCTAAATTTGGTCACGTTCGAATGCACCAGTACTCCTTAAAAGGGGGGTGTTTGCGAATGGCCACACGCGTCGATAATTAGACGTGCGCAGGCGTCGAAGCTTCGAGCCGCCCAATATGTAGTGTTTGCTGACCAAACATCGCTCGGTCTTGTGGTGGTGCAAGCCAGAATATTAAAGCGGTTTTAGAGGCGGGGATATAGCGCGAGCAAGATTTTTTTAAACCATTTTTATTTAGGCAGTTACAGCCATAGAAACCTGAATATATGTTAAGGCGAGTGTAGCTGTCAACGACCTCGACGGAAATGAAAATGAAAAAGAAAAATTTATTCATAACTTATCTAGTTACAGGACAATCCAAACACAATGTAACTCAGTGTTACACGAGTAGGTATAGGTAAAGTAGGTATCCATTCTATAAATACAATCAATTACAATCATATTTAAAATGGTATAAATAATAAAAGGTATTTCTAATAATAAAATAAATTTGAATAAGAATGTCTCTTTACCTATGTCAGTTCTACTTTATCGAAGTCGGCGTAATCATAAAATTCATTTTCTATTAACCAACTTTTAAATTTATGTTCAAAGATTTGGGGGGTAGCTGCACCGCGAACCGACTTTGGTATCCGGTTGTACACACTGGCTCCATACAAGTAAAAACTCTCTTCTGACTTAGTCAGTCTATGTGGCTCTACGCGCAAGCGGTCAGAATGATCATTGCTGCGTAGTGAGTGTGTAGTGATAACGGTCTTCCGTTCAAAACAGTGCAGATTTGATATGATTTGACGGTAGCGCCACTTAACAAAAACAGATAGGAAAGAAAGTTTTCTCTTTATACAAACAACCAATCAGAATGTCCGATGCCCAAGTTTTTAGTATTATTCTAAAGTAAAATATGAAACTGCAAACTCAATGAAATATTTGCTGCTATTAAAGACAGACGCATGCGTTGCGTTGCGTTAAAAAAAGGAACGACGGACGACAAGTAAGTGAACTGCCATACAACATTCAAGATTAGCTTACTTAATTTGTATAGTAGGTTAAAGAAAAATCGTTTTCCACCATTGGCCACATGATTAAAAATGCCCTCAACAACTTGTCCGATTTAATGCATTTCCTCTGAAACAGAGTGTATTTAAGATTATTTAAAGCGTTTGATCTATCTATCTAACGTTTAGCCAACAAATCAATTCTCCAATCTCTTATGATTTACACCACCCAATAAACGAAGTTCTGGTATGCGGTAAGTAACCAGACCACATTGGGCACCAAACGGTGTGTGCTCGAGATTGACCAAAACGAACCAAATGCCCAACTTTGGGCAACGGGCTTTGGGCTGTGAGAAGTAGGCTGGTTACGACATTGGGCTATACATATATATTATTATTCGTTATTTCCAAAATTAGCTAGGGCAGTTTAGGGCCTAGAAAGATTGTTAATTTAGAGTAGGAGCACTTCTGGGCAGGTTTTTTGGGGGGTTTTTACTGTTCAGGGGGTCCGGTTAATTATACGCATGTAAATAGCACGCTTTGGAAATCTTGACTAAAATTTGAAACAAATGTCGTTTACAAATGGTGGTGGCGTAAAGTTACGTGCTGTGTGATTAACCTGGCCAGCCCCGAGGCAGTATTTTTATTTTTATTTTTTTATCCCGCCCGAGCCGGTTTTCTATTAGGACAATACAAAATTGTTATAAAAAGAAGAAGATTGCGTTATGCAAATTTATTTTTTTTACAATGACCGATCATGACGTCAATAAGTGATAATGCTATCCTACATTGAATAAAGTTATTTCATTTTCATTTTCACATACGCGCCATACATTTGCATTTGTTTTGCAGAGTGATAATGTGGCGATAATGAATTTCGAGATAGGAACTTGGAAAGTTTACAAAGTTTAAGTTTTACGTGTGATGTGATATCGGCTTAGAATACCATGACTGGGTGTCGTAAGAGGCGAATAAAGGACTAGCGGGTTACACGTGTGTGTATTGCAATTTCAAGCGATGAGCTGACAACCTCTCACTTTGGCGATACTCTATTATCTGAATGACCCTCAAATGTTTGTCAGACGTGGCTTAAATGTTCGTTTTCACGGCCTACAGGCTCTGCCTATCCCGCAATGGATATGAGGGCATGATGCATGTACGTATGTTAACACAGTTAACCTATCTTATCAACCAAAGGTCGCCTGGTAGAGCTTGCTACCATAGCAAAAAGGCCGCCATGGTGTACTTTTTTTTACATTATTCATTTTACATATACTCTTACATTGTGCAATAAAGAATTACATACATACATAAATCACGCCTTTATCCCTTACGGGGTAGGCAGAGCGTTAACGGCCGTAAAACGGATATTAACACCACGTCTGACAAAAGTTTGAGGGTCAATCAGATAGCTGTGTATCACTATAGTGACAGGTTGTCAGCCCATCGCCTAAAATTGCAATACACGCCCTCGAGTCCCTTAGTCGCCTCTTACGACACCCATGAGTAAGAAATGGGGTGATGCTATTCTAGGCCGGCATCACACGGCAATAAAGAATTATATTATTATTAACATCATACTAACCTAAGTAAGTTGGTATCTTTAAACATTATGAGATGTGTGAAAAAGAGATTTGAATCCTGTCCTAAGGGGACTAACGGGACTTCCAAAATATTATATTCAATAAAATTCTTTATTGTTTTATGCATGGTCGTTTCACACCTTCTTAAGTTTCATATTTTGCATCATACACGTTATGGAATTGTATGTTATTTATAAAAGGGTTGAGTTACATTTACCTTTATTTAACGCTTTATTTTGAAGCCACATTTTAAGGTACTTTCACACAGCACGATAAATAGTTTCGTCAATATTTTTGACTCCATACATACTTGCAGGTTTTTATATATGCATCAGCCTATTGTTATCCACTTCTGGACGTAGGCCTCCCCCAGGTTACGTCATAGGGCACGATGTCTCGCCATTCAGTCGACTAGCCGCCTTTTTTAAGTCATCGGTTCACCTGGTCGGAGGTCTTCCAACGCTACGCTTGCCGAGGCATGGCCTCCACTCGAGAACCCGCTTATTCCAACGTACTTCGGTTCTATGACATGTGCCCAGCCCACTGCCACTTCAGTTTGCTACACTTCCAGACTATGTATTTTGCTACACTTCAAAAATGTTATTATCACGGGAAATATCCATCATTCATGCATCTTAAGTAGTCAACTGCAAGGAGATACCAAGTTTTCAAACACATATTTTCCTACAGCATATCAGAACATTTAAGGTACCATCTAACAGTGGACGACACGACGCATTTGCAGGCGTGACAGTTTCATATATGTCATTGACACGTCGGCAGCAGCAGATCGCAGCGCCAGTATTAGGCCAAGAAAACATGCAATTTACATTCGTAAGGCACTACTGAAATACGGTCATCTGACGACGCTACGTTGCGCAAGTCTTATCTGCGTGACGTCGAGTCCTACTCGTAGTTATTGTATTTTATAGAATTCCAAATAAACTATTAGTTATGTAGTATTACGCGACATCATCGTCATCATCAGCCCACATCCAGCAACTGCAGGGCATAGGCCTCTCCTCTTTTACGCCAATCTTCACGGTCCTGTGATTACTTACACGACTTACTAGTTATTTATTTGGAAGAGAGTTTAGCTCTCTACGTTTCAGCTGCTTAAGACATCATCCATCACATACGCCCGCCCATCATCTGTGACTGCCAAACACTGACATTATGAGTGATACTTGTTCGTTTATTCATATAACTATTACGGTCTTATTACAAAAACAATTACGAAGTTTAAGCTCTATGACAACGACAAATCGTATAGAAAATTACTTTATATACTGCCTAAAAGTGCGTCAAACTTTTTTGTATTAACACGGGTAGTGTTGTCACGTCACACATGCGTCTGCCGCTGCACTGTGTCGTAACACATGAGTCTGCCGCTGCGCTGCGTCGTCGACAGCTAACTGGCATCTTAACCTCCGCAGAGCCATAAATAAAACTCCAGATATAATTACACGGAGGACGTTAATCAGAAGTGGTGACAGCAGATCCTGGCCTTCGTAACTTTACGTCCTCGGCGTCAGATTACCAAAGGGCAAAGATCACTTTACGACACTAATGTGATTTGTGAGGAGAATTGGAAGAGTTTATTTGTGGCGGACTTAAATACGACGAAACATACAACGAATGCTCGTCATCTCTAAAAAAAAACAAAATCACAACACGATTTGTTTTTTTTTTGTGTAGTACGCCAAGTCGAGGAATGACCCGATGAACCCTGGTGTTAGTTTTTCAAACTGCTTCCTTCCCGCGGGTGACGTAAGTGGCAACTACGGGACTAGAGGGTTCTATGTATATTACAATTTTAGGCGATAAGCTAACAACCTATCACCATAGTAAACACGATTTTTCTGAAACCAGTGGCGATAGTGACCGTATTTTATGGCCGTTAACGTTCTGCCTACCCCGCAAGGGATAAAGGCGTGATATGTGTGTATATGTAGGTGGTTTAGCCTGCAATGTCCTAACCAATCAGATAGAATTCACATGGTTTTTAAAGTCATTTTATCCTCTTCATTGTACAGTGATGCAAACCACCAAGTGTCCATTGTGGTGTCCAATGTCGAGGGTAATTGAATTAAAGAGGACGATGCCTTCGAAGGTGCCCAGACGAGACATAGGTATATCAGGCGTGGTCGCCAATAAATAGAAATAGAAATATTTTATTAGCTTGCATACACGGTAAGGTAACAAAGGTCTTAAAATAAGTAATAAATAATTTACTTATTACTTACATAATTTTAGTACATGCGTGATGCGCCAGTATTTGGCATGCAATAATTATTTACACATTTTGAAACACTATTGAAAAATACAATACTTGATTAATTGATTACATTAGGTCATAACTCATAGGTAATAATTATTTAAATGTCAAAATATCACAATTTCATGATTACACTCAATGATAGACTATAAAATACACGAGTTAATATCATCATCATTCAAAAATTCATTTGCATCATAATAACATTTCTGGACAAGCCATCGTCGTAATTTCGACAAAAAATACCTATTAGGCAGCTGTCTGAATTGTTGTGGAACCTTATTGTAAATTTTAATAGTCATTATAAAGCAATTTTTTTTGCATAGGGCGGTCCTACAGGATGGCATTTTTAATAATGTAACATCTCTAGCCCGAACTCTGGCATTTTGCGTAACATTCTCGAAAAAACTTGGGTTATTTCTTACAAATGTGGCTATTTCCAGTATGTATATTCCTGTTAAAGTGAGAAGTCCTAGGCGGCGGAATAAAGGACGACAATGCTCAAATGGACCTACACCACATAAGGCTCGAATACACTTTTTTTGAACAGTAAAAACATCTCTTACATCGGTAGAGTTTCCCCAGATAATTAACCCATACCTTATAACCGAGGCAACGTAGCCATGATAGGCCAATATAGCAGATTCTTCTCCAGCTACTTTTCTGAGGTTTCTTAGGGCATAAACAAACCTGTCTAATTTGTTGCAAACTGACTGTACATGCGGTTTCCATGAGCAGTATTCATCTAAAGTGATACCTAAAAATTGTGTTTTGTATGCTCGCTGAATATTTTGTGCATTACATTCTATGTTCATTTTAAGTTTCCTGGTTTTGTAATTACAAAATTGCATGAACGTTGTTTTTGAAACATTTAATTTAAGATTATTATCTTTAAGCCAAGTATTTATAGAATTGATTGTAGAGTTTATATTATTTAGGTAAGAATTATTTTTGTCAATGTCCGGTATAATTATGGAAATGTCATCTGCAAATAGAACTAATTGATTTGAAGTTGCATTTGGAATGTCATTAATATAAAGTAAAAATAATAATGGTCCCAAGACAGATCCTTGCGGAACACCGACTCTATTATATTGAAATGTTGATCTTTGAGAAATAGCTTCCTTTTGTGGGTTAAGTCCACAAATTTCAACACTCTGCAAACGATTGCTCAGGTAATTTTCAACCCAGTTCAACGCTAATCCACGTATTCCATATTTTTCACATTTTTGCAACAATATACGATGCTCTACATAATCAAATGCTCGCGTCATATCTAGGAACATAACTATTACATCGACTTTCTTATCCACATATTGAGTAACTTTTTGCACTAACGTATAACAAGCAAGGGTGGTCGACTTACGCTTTTGAAACCCATGTTGTTCTTTAGTAATTGAGCTATGTTTATTGAGGAAGTCAAGAAGTCTTTTGTGAAAAAGCTTCTCAAATACCTTAGACATTATGGGAACTAATGTAATAGGTCTATATAGTTGTCCATGCAGTCTTTCGTTCCCTTTTTATGTAAAGGTTTTACATAAAAAGGGACCGAAAATTGTAATAGATATAACAATATAATTTTTTTATATACTCGATATATCATGATAGGCACTTTCGGATTGTTTGAATATGACACGATCACATGACATCAAAGGCCGTACGCTCGCTTACGCGGTTTCACGCGCGGGCCAGCCCGCGCGTGAGGCCGCGCGCGGTCTCGCGGGATCCACGCGGCGGTCTGACATCGCCGCCATTATTACCCGTCCAAATTTAGAAGGCGCATAGTGCCTAGGTAGTTGTAATATGGCAAGTGTCGTCGTGTTCGTACGGGTTATATTATGTCGCGGGTTGCTGAAGCCGCGGCGCGGGTGACCGCAGGCCGCGTCACGGGGCGCCAATCTTGTGTTTTGTCAAATCTGGCCCGTAGTCCCGCGCGTGAAACCGCGTGAGCGAGCGTACGGCCAAAGATTGATTAAAAATTGGCACCGTTTAAGCGAAAACCTGTCAAGTTTGGAATACTGGCAAAAAAGGTCTAATATTTTACGGGGCTGAACTTCCCATGAAAATGTACAACTTTTCCCAAAGAATGTCGCAATATGAAAAACAAAAGACCACCAAGATAAAATGTACCAGCGGGACAGCCGACCGAGTCGGTTTGTATAGGAGGTATGTTTTTTTCATATTTCAACCTATGTTCCGTGGGGAAAGTTATTTAGTTTCATGAACCGGTTCACTCCTTAAAATATTTGCAGCTCATATTTTTACACATGTGTATGAAAAAGTTTTCATCATGCTTTGTGAAGGCACGAGGTAATTGAATAAGGTACCAATTGTTTTTTCATATAGGTATATCATTTCACAATTTCTTCCCGTGGTGGGTATTATAAGAAGCGTTCAAATGACTCGGCGGTTACATGTGTATTGCAATTTTGGCCGATGGGCTGACCACCAGTCACTAAGGCGATACAAAAATTTCTGAATGATCCTCAAAATGTTGTCGGACGCGGAGTAAATGTTCGTTATTTACAGCTGTTTACGCTCTACCTACCCCGCAAGGGATAAAGGCATGATATGTGTGTTTGAATTCTCGAAATACCATACAAAACCCAGATGCTGTGCCACACGTTGCCGCATAAGGGTCGCCGCAAACCTAACAGCTGCCGCGCGACAATTGCTCGCGATGGCTCTTGTCATCTCGTGACATTTGTCCTCAGCGGCAGAAGCGGACACGCGCGACAGCTCGAGCTGCCGCGAGCATCCGCGAGCCGGCGGCAGAACTGCGCGCGCGTCCGCTGTTGCGCTAGACAGTGTTGCCAACTACATCATATTAAAATTGAATTCGGTGGTTGGGATGCATCCAGTTACAGGAAATAATACCAACACGAATACCTACTCACCACAACTATTTTTATTATGACAAATATTCCAATTTCAGCAGAGTCATATTGAACACACTTATTAAAATAGTTTAGATGTAAAAGGGTCTTCCCCACTAGAAAAATTAAAACAATTGAAATAAAAGTCCTGAAAGTTTTGATTATAATGAGGTTGATCTTAAGGTGAGCTCATGTTAGTAATTAATATATTTTATTTTAAAAAAACAGTATCTTTTTATTTCTACTTTGATGGCCACACCAAAAAATGATCGCTGTCGACCTGTCATCGCCAGACGGACACAAGCGCACTCAAGATGCAGCGCGAGCATGCTCGAGCACCCGCGCGTCAGTCGCGCGCCGCCGCTCGCATCCGCGCGAACAATGGCGCGCGTACCTGCCAGAGCACTTTAGCTGTCACCGGCCAATATCGCCCATATATCAATTACGTACGGGTGATTTTCGGATTTCTATGAAAAGTGCTCGAGCTGCCGCTCGCAAAAATGGCGGTTTGGTCTGCGGCGGCCCTAAAACAGCAGCTGTCACAGGTTGTCATTTGTATGGTTGCTGTCACCAATATTGTGCGTTTCGTGTGTGATCCACCTTCCAAGGCATCGTCCTCTATAATCCAATTACCCTCGATATTGGACACCACAATGTACACTTGGTGGTTTGCAACTTGTACAATGAACAGAATAAAATGACTTACCTATTAATACTATCTGATTGGTGAGGTTAGGTTAGGTTAGGTTAGGTTAGGTAAGCGACCATATTTTGACAGTTTACGCTCTGCCTACCCTGCAAGGGATATAGGTGTGATATATATATATATATATATATATATATATATATATATCGATATCACACCTATATATGTATATATATATATGTATCTTACTCGTGTCGTGGATCATAAACACAAAATACGTTATCCAATTTTTCTAACAAAAACATTCTAATACCTCATCTCCGCCCTTATCAAGATATTTATAGTCCAGCAGCTGACCGTACACTTTCTCTCTCATTAATCTCTGAAACTTGTCGATGAATAACGAGCGGCTAATGCACTTTATACGTCCGTCAATCACAAAGTAAGCAGGTACACAGAAGGCTCACTCTCGCTATTTTCGTAACTAAATACCTACATGCCGTGAGATGGATTCTTAGATTATCATCACCCTAATTCTATCCATGGGTGTTGTATAAAGTGACTAAGGGATAAATTTACCCAGGGAATGTACAGGATAGTTCCTTATGAATACAACATCGTCAACATCTTGCATCGCGCTTGCCAAGCGCGGTAAGTAAGAAAAACACCGCAATAGGGGGAGGCCCATGTCCAGCAGTAGACTGTTGGGGCTGTTAATGTAATGCAAACCTTATTTTGTACTTAATCTTATCTCAACGTGTGCAATTATTTGGTTGTATGTATACATAACTAAACAGATTGCGCCGCTTTATCCCTTTTGAAATCCTTTGAAACGGTCGTAGATGTAATATCTGTATAAGCATGAGTAAAATACGCCACCAAGTTCTAAGTGACCCATCTGTACAGGCAGGCGCGTATCGTACGTTATTTGTGCGTCTATGGTGCGCCGGCGCAGCCTATCAACGAGCGAGGGTTTTAAAGCCCTCTTTGTACTTTTATGACCGTGAGTACGTTCAAGATAAAGCTTTGAAACAGTATATCACAGTATAATTGCTTTCAGGACCAATGTCACTTGTGGTGAAAAGTCCTTAGCTAGCATGTTATCGAAACGGGTATAAATCACGCCTTTATTCGGCGCGGAGTTTGCAGGGCGTATAAAGAAGCACTCGTTTTCGCGACGTCAAATTGAGGGTAATATTAGATACTGCGTGTACCTATCATATAAATGAAGTGAGAAGTGATCTGACCAGTAGCAGACGAACTGGCGAGACAGAACCCTTTACCCTGAACCCTGCGTACCAATTGCAGAATGGAAGACGGTATTGAAATCAATAAAAAGTAACAAAAGTTGAGAGAGCTGCAGACTTGCCGTCAATCCAAACTCTTCAATAAGAACATGAATCTCAAAGGGACGCGCAACCTTCTACAACTAAGCAGGAAGAACATAAGGCGGATTGTAGGACTATTGACGGCACACTGCGACCTTAACAGAAACCATATTACGAAATAAAAAAATGACTTATTTTTCCCCAGGCAAGAAGATTGTAGTTTCCACTACAAGTAGAAGGTGGTTGAAAATATCTTACACCAAACACCTAACATATCTCTAAAAGATGTTCTGCATGTCTGCAGGACAACAAAAAGATTCAAGGAGGTGATGTTGGAGCACCAGTGAACCCAGAGTTTCAACTGTTCCTCAGTTGAAACTCTATTCTATATCTATCCTTCGTCGCCTTTTCTACCACACCCAAAGAAATGTAGTGATGCTATTCTCAGCTGGCATCAAACGGCAATAACATATTTGTCGTGACTACCAAATTCTGGTTATCATCGACCACACTTTGGTCACATAAATAGGAGCTTGTAATCAAATTAAATCTTCCGTTGTAGTCGTTTTATTTTACGACAATTTTACGACATTTAGTCGGTTTGTTTGAAATTTTGAATGACTATGTGATTCTAAATCATTCGGACTCGTTTACAGTAATGGCAACATTAACATGGTAATTTTTAGAGCTATTCTATTTGTCGCCAGTTTATTCTAATATTGTATCAACGGGGGTTGACATATTCACACACGACTATCATTAAAGTGTGGTAATCATGAAAATTGAGCAGATTAGCGACCACCTGGTTGAATAAGCTTTAGACCAGTAAACCAAATAGAAGTACCTACCTACTTAAATATGTTTCTAGGTTGTAATCATAACCATAAAATTAATTATAATACTGTAAGTACTAAAAATTATCTGCAATTAGAGGTACTTGAGTTTGTTATTTTATTATAATACTTATACCTACTTAAGTACCCTAATGGTGACTTTACGGTATTTGTTAGTTTATTATAGTTAGTGTATAAAACATATAAATATAGATGAAATAACATTAGCCCTATTTCTTTCCTGCGGGTGTCGTAAGAGGCGATTAAAGCACTCGAGGGTTTCATGTGTATTACAATTTTAGGCGACAGGCTGAAAACCTGTCACTATTCAATTTATTTATTTCATAAAACAGTTACACTGTGTGCGAAAGTATACAACCATCAAAATATTAAATACTACAT
The DNA here is from genome assembly GCA_027580185.1 of Tuta absoluta. Classification (NCBI taxonomy): domain Eukaryota; kingdom Metazoa; phylum Arthropoda; class Insecta; order Lepidoptera; family Gelechiidae; genus Tuta; species Tuta absoluta. The sequence continues at coordinate 1,339,254 of JAQAHW010000020.1, forward strand.
AAAAATAAAATTAAAAATGTCCACAACGAGATAATTAATTAATTACAACAACAAAAAGCATAACATAGAAAGAATAATAATGTCTGTTGAAATAAAATATAATTGTTAACTAGATAAAATAAAAAATACAATAACATTTAATTGAAAAAATGGCCACTATACGATAATTAATTAATAACAAATCAAAATAGAATTAAACATTTCATAAATCAGATTTGAAGTAAAAATTTATGTCAACTAAAATAAAAAACTTATCTAAAACTCATCAATTGTATATAAATTTTTCTCTAGCAGAAGCTGTCTTAATTCCTTTTTAAATTGACTGAAACTAGATATAGTTTTTAAATTTGTAGGTAGTTTATTAAACATAGCTACAGCCTGATACTTTGGGCAGTGCTTGGCAATGTTCAGAGCGTGTTTAAAAGGTTTGGGCAGATCTTTCCTTCTTGTACGTAAACGCAGTTGCATCTCCTGGTCAGACTCAAACAAGGTTCGGTACTTTAATACATCAGTAAGTAACACCATTACGTACAAACTAGGAATAGTTAGTATTTTATATTTTCTGAAATATTCACGGCACGACTCCCACGGTGGGATACGCGCGATGGTACGAATAGCCCTTTTTTGCAAAGTGAATGCTTTTTTCATATTATAGCTATAACTCTGGCCCCAAAATTTTACACTGTACCGCAACTTAGACTCGATCAAAGCGTAATAAACTTGGAGTAACTGATCAATCTTTAGGACGTCTCTAAGTGCTCTCAACGCGTAACAAGATGGACTTACAGAACTCTCTATTTCAGTTAACTCTGATTTCCAATTCAACATTTCATCCACGTGCACGCCTAGAAATTTTACTGTGGGGACTTGGTCAATTTTATTTTGCTCTAGATATAGCTCTAATGTGTCCTTATTTCTAGCCGTGGACTTAAAGAGAACAGCGTGTGTTTTTTCAGTGTTAAGATGCAAATCATTTAGGGTGAACCAACCACTAAAAGCCTCCAATGCATCATTTGCTAAGTTCGTTAAATGCTCTATGCTGTTCCCAGGGCTTCAAATCTGGGTTGCTCACGAAATGTCAGTGACGAGATATAGCACGAGATATGGCATCTTCTGGCTCAACGACGAAAAAACGCGCTAACATAGAAATACATTGAACATTTTGTACTGAACAAAATAACAAAATGCTTTATAACAATCAATGTATACTAAATTATAATTTTGCAAATGTGTGAGTGATGGAAATCATAAGTCAAAAAATTGATATCATTCATTCAAATTCGAATGAAATATCGGAATACGGACCCAAATATCTGTCAAAATAGGATAGCTTTCCATGCCTATTTTATGTCAAATACGAGATATAGCTTTTTGACATAAAATAACAAATCACAACATAAACAACACAGAATATTTTATAATTATTTGTTTTTTTGGACTTTTCGACGAAATTAGAATGTTTTAGGTGTTTTTCAGTGTGTGTTTTAAGCTTCTGGTGGGAACAACCCTCAGGATAAATAGCACGAGCAGCCAATATGGACCCAATTGATCCATCCCAAATACCTTGCCTGCTTTGCCCCAATACTTCGAACAAATCTTACGAAAAGCCATGGTCTGGCCATCCTACTGCCTGGCCTGGCCACCCTGGACGTAAACACCGCCCCCCTGCTCAAGATGATATCAATAGCACCTACAGCGAACCCACAGTTCCATCCCAGCACAGCTCTTTCCCTGCGGCTTCCTCACTCTTTGACGACCTCGCATCGCACATCTCAAGGCCATCGTCCCTGTGTTTAAGCACTACTATATCAATAGGTGCTTGATGTTTAACTGCTGAAAAACGAAGAGAAATGCATGCCTTTCGCATACACATCATTCAGTGTCCTAGACTAAGGGGTTATTTAATCACCAATATGAAGCACAACGTAGACGGTGCTCCTCTCTGCTTGGAGGCCTCGTCAATCCAGTTTTTCAAAGGCCCATTTCAGTGTGAAAAAGAAATGAAACGAACGTGTATGACGGAGATTTGAGAGGAGCGGTCAGAATCCTTACGTCGGACTACAGAGTGGCTACAGCAGATTCATTCAGACAAGCAACTACCTCCTTCCAGACTAATTACGATCCCAGACAAGCCAAACCCCACCGCGCTTCACCTTGCTGTGTCGCCCTGATGACGTGATAACCCATCTATGGTCATTTCACTCTGTCTCTGCAGCTGGCCTGGATGGAATGTGCCCTCAATACCTATGGAGCTCACTATAAATTGAAGGCACGGCGACAGTGTGTCTGGGCCAAATATAGAGAATATTTAAAGCATAGCAATTGGAAACATGCTTTTATTAAATACACATAAAATAGATGCATTGTAGTTTGTATATCAGAAAATTCTAAGTAGCTTGTTCCTTTTTACACAATCCTAAGACCTAAACTGAGTTTATGCTTTAAGATCGATTTCTGCCACTAAAACAGTCGTGTTTTTAAAATACTTTTAAAATTAATTTTCACATCATCACATCGCATCAGCCTACGGCAGCATTCCACTGCTGGGCATAAGCCTCCCCCAAGGTACGCCATAAGGCACGATTTCCCGTTTTTGCCTCGAGTCGCTTCTTTTTCCTATTTTCGTGTAGGACATTGAGTCGTCCAACGACCCAATGAACGAGTCGCTACCAGCCGCCGTCTTTAAGTCATCGGTATTCGGTACATCTGAACGAAGGGTGTCCAACGCTACGCTTGCCAAGTCGTTGCCTCAACTCGAGAAACCGCTTGCATAAAAACAATTTTAATAAATTTTTATTTAACCTCCCAATGTTAGTGCTACATACCTAAAACAAGCGGCATTTACAAAAAGTGTACTCGATGATTTCCTCTAGGACCACGAAAACCATCAGCACCGTGTAGAACCAGTGGTTCTAGAGGTATCCTCAAACTGTTGTTGGCTATGTGTATCTATTACGGTGGAAACATGTGGAAGTTAAAGTAAAACAAATCGAATTTCAAATTAGTTAATTGTATTTGATTAATTTTCCTGCCCCATCAGCAGTTTCTTGATAAAATTACTTTTTAAAAGGATCAACAGTTTAATGTGATATCTTAAAGTGCTGCTGATAACACCTATCTATCTAATTATAAATAATAATTAGTCAATCTATGAAAATCCTGTTTTGGCTGAGAGTTTTTATCGCATCTGATGTGTTCTTCTTGCTCGTGCACTAAAATTTTTGCAACGATACTTTCGGACGAATTACGCTGGCAAATTGTGTGAAAACCGCAATACTTTGCACCATTATAGTGTTTCTTGGAGACAGCTGCGCTGCAATGAAAACATAAAGTAGTTAATATCTGGTAAACATAAGCTTACTATCAAACCAGTGAACCAATATTCCGCCGGTATTTTAGGCAGAATCTGGGATATAATGAGCCAAGTTAACACACACAATCACTCCTAAACATTATATTATAAGTTAGATTAATATGATTATACTACCATATTATAATAGAAGATGGCAATGCTGGAATGTTGTGCATTGGGAAAGCTTCAAGGCTTTCACTAAGAGCCTTGTACCTTATGATGCCTTGTTACAGTTTATTCGCCAATATACGTTCATTTATGCAAAAGAAACACGTAATTTTTTATTTCACGTTTGTTATTGTAGACTATGTCAACGTCAATAGGTAAAATGACAACTGAAGAAACGACAGCAATGACATTTTGTAAAAAAAGGCTCTTTGAAATGACATGATTTTACCAAAAAGAATTTGGTAAAATAGTCCCGTTCACGGTTGTTTCTACCTTTTAACCTTTTAATAATAAAAATTGATTGCTTTTCAAGTTACCATCACGTTTCCTATTATTATTATTTTATTATAGTATTACCGCTAAAACCGCTAAGTATAATAGAGGTATAAGTATGGCGATACTCAATTTTCCAAATGACCCTCAAATGTTCGTCAGACGTGGCGTAAATGTCCGTTTTACGGCCGTTTGAATTGAAATTGAAATTGAAATTCTTTATTCTTTATTCAATGTAGGATAGTATTATCATATCACTTATGATAATACTATCCTACATACTTTACGCTCTGCATACCTCACAAGGGATTATAGGCGTGATATATGTATGTATGTAAAGCAACCGACTGTCAAACGTTACAAGATTGAAGTGTGATAGTCAACATTCACACATCATGTCAATTCCTTCCGGGGGAGGCAGAGCGTAAAAGACCATTAAAAATGCCCCTTCATCATCATGTCTGCTAAATACTTTATGGTTTTTTCAAAAAATTGTGTAGAGATGTAGATAAATTTGGTTGGTCCATAGCCTCCAATTGTTATACGTGGCTAGGAACGTGAAGCCAGTTCCTTGGTCACCTCTTATGTATTTACTGAATATTATGAGTTCTTACGTTTGTACAGTTTTTTTTTCATATTAAGAAGTTTATATGTGCCAAACCGCAATATTTTTAACTAATCTAGGACTACGCTCTCTAAACAAGGTGATAATTTATTGAATTATGATTATTCTTTCAAAGAGAACTCTGTTTTTACATATTATTATCCTTAATAATGATATACCTACATCTACTGCTTAGAACTCCTTTGGATTGCATTTTCAGATTTTAATTATTTAGAATAAATCTTCTTCTTCGTGTCCAGTTCTATATAATTTTTTGTCAAAATTTTGTAAAGGCCACAGCACTCCTAGTTGCCGTATTCAGATCCTTCCTGCTATTGTTTGAGATGGGGCTCCACAGTGTCAATTGGTCGTTTTCCATGAAGCCTCATTTGCCGTGTTCACCCTGCAGTGGCCAACTTGAACGATGGTGTGATGAACCCCACAGGAGCCGGCCAACGGGAGTACCATAATTGGTCCCTGGCTTGCGGCGCATTGTCTGTAGCAGATGTATTCCTCATAAGCTTTTTCGGCTTTTCAAATGAGCGCGAGACATTGAGTAGTTGTTCAGTGGGTGTCGAGTGTCGGTTTCTTGCTTCTGTTACTCCAATGCACAAGCTACTTCTCACTGGACGTCTTGTTATGGATACAGCATATTCAGAGGAATAGGTTTGAGGTTCTAGAATAAATAAAGTATCGTAAATCGTAATAGTAACAAACACAGACATTATGCCACTAAACTTTAAAAAAATCGCAAAGATTTCTGGGAACTGCAACGAATGCATAAATAAACCTAGCATAATAGGAGCGATTTTATTAGCGACTGAAAATAGTAAAAATCGTAGTAGGGCTAAAGTATTTGTTAGTACCTTAACCAAATGCATTTGTACAGTTTATCATCTTCTTCTGCAAAAAATACATTATGATGTCTTCTCGGGCCGACTGGAACATTAGCTAGCCCAAAGCAAGCGGGTTTTTCCAGAAAAAAACAGCCATTCACTTGATTCTTCTTTATTATTATCATTTGTGAAAATTACTTTCCTTTTGTTTGTTTTGATATTTTGTTTACATTCAACATATTGAATGACCGGAATGAACGATATTTGAAACATTAGGCTGAAATGTTTTCTGTTTCTTCTGTTGCCATAAAAACTGAAGGGGATAGAGTAACCAATTTGGTTCAGATACTGGCCAGAATCTCAGAATAGGGCCATATCTCGTTTTTGACATTATCAGCTGATTTTGATTGATATTTAGCCGCTCGCATGTGCGGTTTATAGCTTACAATATGATCCTACATTGCTGGCTCTAAAGAAACCCAGTGTGATTTTGGTAACAAAATCCGTAATGTATACGGCTAAAAGCGTAACCGAAGCCAGAACCGCCATATCTCGTTCGATATATGGCCTCAGATTCGGCCCCCAGATATCACCGCATTTGTATCGTCTGCAAACAATACTAACTTGGCACTAGGCACAGTAGCATGCAAATGGTCAATTATATCGTTCATGAAAATAATGAATAAGGTTGGCCCAAGAACAGAGCCTTGTGGTACCCCTCTAGATATACGAACTAATTCTAAACTCTTTTTGACTTCATTCCCATTTTTATCTTCTCCCGTGACTTCAATGAACTGCTTTCGATTTTCCAAATATGATACTAATAATTTTAAAACGCAACCCCTAATCCCGTAATATTCAAGCTTATTTAATAAAATAGAGTGGTTTATCGTATCAAATGCAGAACTCAGGTCCAGAAAAAGGCCTGCCACCTTCTCTTTATTATTGAGTTTCATTACTACTTCATCTATTAAACTATATACAGCCTCTGCCGTATAGCTATACCATTTTTTTTTAAACGGCCCTCAAATAATTATCAGGCGTGGCGATAGCGACCGTATTTTAAGGCCGTTAACGCCCTGCCCACCCACAATGGATATAGGTGTGATTGTGTAAAATTATTTTTTTTTCCCGATATTGCTTTTACAATTAGAAAACTTCGCAAGCGCAGTTAAGTGCTCCTGATTCATTGAAAATATTTTTCCATTAATGCAAGGGATTAATAATATGCTTAATTTTAGTACAATAAATTTTGTCTTGGCTTAGTGTGGTGCCGGCTTAGAATAACACCACCCGTGGGTGTTGTAAAAGGCGACTTAGAGTAAATCTAGGGAATGGGCAGCAGCGTTTCCAGTGAATACAACTCCTTGCACTGCGCTCACCAATCCGCCTGCCAAGCGTGGTGAGTATGGCAAATGCCTTCCAATTAGGGGAGGCCCATGTCCAGCAGTGGACTGCTGCACTCATGACTGTTTGAAAACTGAATTTAATTGAAATACCAATCATTAAGTGGAAAAACGATCTCCTCTACTCGATGTCTCCAACATTCAATTTATATCTCGTTTTTCTTGTCAATACATACATACATAAATCACGCCTCTTCCCTTACAGGGCAGGCAGAGCGTTAACGGCCGTAAAACGGATATTAACACCACGTCTGACAAAAGTTTGAGGGTCAATCAGATAACTGTGTAGTACTATAGTGACAGGTTGTCAGCCTATCGCCTAAAATTGCAATACACATCTAACCCTCGAGTCTCGTAGTCGCCTCTTACGACACCCATAGGTAAGAAATGGGGTGATGCTATTCTAGGCCGGCATCACACGGCTCGTCAATAAGGCGCAATTTTATTGTACTCCTTCGCCTTACTTGTTTGTACACTTAATTTATAAAAAGCCTCTGATTTGCAATAAAACTACCACAAAATGACGATCCATAATCGCACATTACATAATGACCGCACAACCGTTACTTTTTAAAGGACTCCTTAAAATTCAGTCCCCATCAGGGGATGGAAAACGGAATTCCGGAATTTCGTAAAACCGGTATATCGAAACTATTTTTCCGATATTGCAGTAACAGTTTTCAGAGTTCAAACCGGTTTTAATGAAAAAGAGTTATTTCATGTTTTTCCTACATTTTTTGGGATATAACCATTGAAAACTGTTTGCAAGCATTTTGACACAACTTTTCGCGACAGTCGCGAAAACTACCTGATATCGGAAAAATATTGATCCGTAAGACATTTTTACTATGTTAATTATAACTTATCAAAGCCGGAGTTCCAAAATTGAGATCTTTATATCGGAACCCAAAACCGGGTTGAGAACCTACCGATTTTACATGCCCCATCCTCGTATCTTGTTTAAACCCGCACAGAACAAAATGCGATTATAATGACGTTGTAAAATATAACGGTCTTTATGAAATTGTTCTCAAAAAGATGATTAAATCAGAAGACAAGGCCCACCGCGAGTGACGCCGCGGGGCGAAAGTCAAGGCAGATATAGGCCGATGTCTAAATTATAAGTTTTTGATGTGAACCGAGAAATGGAATTTTAAATTATTAGTTTAAGACAACTGTAACAACATAATTATTTAAATGGACTGACCTTTTAAAAATATTTCAGATTTTTTATTTAATCCGTCTTCAAACTACGTTACGTTTATTAAAGTACGTAGGTTAATTTAAGCTATGATAAATTCTATATATTTTAAAAATAATTGTCAATCTTATATATCAAAATATTTTTTTTGTACTTTTGGCAAATTTTTAAACTTAATTATCCCAGATCTCTTACAGTCCAGATATCTACATGATATAAACGATACAGTTAGATAATTAAGGGCGGGGCACACCGGCTCCGTATCCATTCCGTATCCAGCTGTCGTCCGTAGTCACGCACGAACTTATGACGTTGTAATGTATGGGACTGCATGAGAAACGGCACACCGCACACCGTGCAGCACGGAACGGTTACGCAACGCAAGCGGCTTTTAAAACATTATTCATATAAATATATTTATTTCCGTATGATACCGGCTTGGAATAGCATCATTCCTGTTGTAAGAGGCGATTATGGGACTCGAGGGTAACATGTATATTACAATTTCAGGCGACAAGCTGGCAACCTGACACTATAGTGATACACAATTTTCCAAATTATTCTCAAATGTTTGTCAGACGTGGCGTAAATGTCCGTTTTTACGGCCATTTACGCCCTCCCTCCCTACCCCGCTCGGGATGAAGGCGTAATATGTGTATGTAGTTTATAAAGATTCCATTGAGGCATTCGTCCCATTATGCCTGTAACCTGTATGCAGGAGTAGCGCTCGCCAGACGGCAGGCAAAGGCTTTGTTAGCTAGGTAGGTGGTTTAATTAAAACTCTTTTCTCGTTTTCTTATGCGCAGGAGACGGTGTTAGGGAACATGGGTTTTTTTGTGGGGTCGGTATAAATTAACTAGGAAGTGGATAGTTTATTTATGGTGACGGGCGTAGAACCAGAAAAACACTCGTAATACATACATACATAAATCATACATATATATATACATATTTACGAGGTAGGCAGAACGGCTGTAAAACGGATAGTAACACCACGTCTGACAATAGTATGAGGGTCAATCAGATAACTGCGTATCACTATAGTGACAGGTTGTCAGCTCATCGCCTAAAATTGCTATACACACCGAGTCGAGTCCCTTAGTCGCTTCTTACGACTCCCACGTGAAAGAAATGGGGTTATGCTAAGCCGGAATCACACGGCACTTCTTTCTTATTCTGTTTAACGCAGGTTCATAATTGCTATAAAAAAGTTAGTAGTATTATTACGTACGAACAGTTTATTCAAGCTATAATCTCATCAAAAACAGCTGCATAATCAGCTGATAGACTTAATTTGTATGGAAGAGTGAATAATGATATCTGCATGGCCGGCGCAGGCGCAGGAGGCGAGCTTTCATGTTCTTTAATTAAGGCGAGTGTTGCCGCAGAACCAGCGCCACTTTGCGTAAAAATACGAATTTTAGCATTCAAAGGTTTCGTATGTATCCACAGACATTATCCATTTTGACATTGGCGGAATTGGCCCACGTTCATAGAAGCCAGTGAGAACTGTCAAAATGGATGGATTGCGAGCATGGACTTGCGAGTCACTACGATGTCAATAAAATAATTGTTTCTGTAATATATCTAATTTTATACCATAAACCTGAGTTTAAGGGATACTATACACAATAATAACTATATAATTGCAACTTCGTTATTTAAGTGAGCGGTTATTTAAGTAAAATAACATTAGAACGACAAGTGGTAGTTTTTTGCACTTTCACTCAAAGCATTTGCAGTTTTAAATTTAACTTCAAGGTAACACCAAAAACTTGTGCAAAGGAAACTTTGATCTATTGTTTGCATGAAGATGAATTTTTCGTATAGTGGCGATAGTTTTGTGTCACAACCTGCCTTAAATCCTTCGTTTTTGGCGCGCGGGAGTCGGTGTGATGGAACACGAGTTAGTTTTTATTGATGAGTCTTTTATATGGAAGTATTTTAGCATAATTTATAGCCGATGAAACGAATAACTTATTCGACATTATTTGTCGTTTTATATCAACAGTAGATTAACGAAATGAGGATTATTTTTTAATGAACGTCTTGGTAATTCTGATGCGACTCTATTTATGCAAAGAGGCATTCCATTTGTATAAGTTAAATTTAAAGCTACTGTTGGCATACATATAACATACTTAGTTACCTTAAATCAGTTTTTTTTTGTAATAACAGATGAGGGGTTTTTTCATACAATTGATCTCGTACTACCTACTTTCAATCTACTTTTGTGGAACGTTGACATTGTTAGTTTTCTATTTAATATTTTGACGATCACATTATCCTCTGACATTTTTTTTTAGTTTTAGGGCTGTAATTATGAATTTGATAATGTGAAATAAATAAATCTTATCTAATCTACTACATATAAGAAACATTCAAACTCAGTCTTGTTTCCTTTTGTAAGAATCCCCCTTTCAAATCATTCTAAATTCAAAAAACCCGTTGAAAGACAACCTCTGTTAATAGGCCCCTCCAACTATTCATTCAGCTCGGTTTCATTAAAGAAATATAATAAATTAAAAACCTCTGTTAATATGCATACAAATACCATTCATAATGTATGGAAAAAAGGCGATTGTGTGTATGGTGTATGGTACGTATACTAGATTATCCGGTTGCATTCATTATTTGGAAAGAACATTGATTTGCGTGAAGGGGCAAGATGGATATTTTACTGAAATTATTCCATACCCCCCAAATAGGGGGAGGCTCTTGACCAGCAGTGGAATGTTGTGGCTGTTGCAGTAGAAGTAGGTAGTGTGAGGAGTACTTGACTAGAGTCATGAAGTTACGAGTATTACTTAGACGGCGATCGTTGCACAACCATGTCAGATTCCTACTACTAGTAGTAGGCGGTTGAAAAACTCTGACACCAGGGCGCATCGGGTCGTTGTACGACTTGGTGTCCCACACGAAAAAAAATATTTATTCCATTTATTGACGTATCTAGTTCAATATTTAAAGATTAGGTTCTCTTACTTGTCGCCCGTCGTAGTTGCGTATTTTCAGACGAAAGGAAATTGCGAAATCCGATCTTATTGCCATACAAATACGGCTGCGGTTCGTTTACGGATGCGTTTGTCAAACGAAATGACAGAAGTACCGTTACGCATTTGTATGAGAACATGATTGGCATTCACAATTTCCTTTTGCCTGACAGACGCATGCAATGCAAAATACGCATCGACGGAAGCCAAATAGGACAACCGCCTAATTGTTAGGTTTATATTGAACTGATTCCGGTTAACATGTTTGAATTTGAATATGACTTATAAAATTTATCCCAAGTTGTCATATTTCAAAAATAATTTCGTCCGATCGAAGAATTGAGTACCCTTTTTATTAATTCTAATTCTAATATGTAGTTTGAGAGCTTGCGTATCTACCTACTAGCATACAATCATACACTGTTACATTTATTAGATACTAGCGGCCCGCCCAGCGGTTTCACCCGCTGCTAACTACACCCGTCGGGAGACGACATAAATCATACATACATAAAAACCTTCCTCAATCACTCTTCTTTCTTAATCTTTTAAAAAAACTTCATCCAGATCCGTTTAGTGGTTTTGAAGATTTAAGCATACAAACAAACAAACAGACAGGGACAGACGTGGGAAGCGACTTTACTTTAAATTCCGGTTTTTTTTATCCCTCAAGGGATGAAAAGGGGGTTAAAAGTTTGTATGACAGTTCGTTGTCTTAAGTGTGATCCGTTTCAAAATTAGTGATTAGACTTATGACTTAAAATAATTAAATACGTGTTTCAGCATATTTGAAATTTTAACCCTTAATAGGGTCAAACGGGGGTTTAAAGTTTGTATGAAAGTTCGTTTTTTTAAATGAATGTGATCTGTTTCAAAATTTGTGATTAGACTAATAACTTAAAATAATTAAACACGTGTTTCAGCATTTTTGAAATTTTAACCTTAAAATGGGTGAAAAGCGGGTTAAAAGTTTGTATAAAAGTTTTTATCTTAAATGTGATCTGTTTCAAAATTTCTGATTGGACTCGTAACTTAAAATAAATAAATACGTGTTTCAGCACTTTTGAAATTTTAATCCTTAAAGGTGTCAAAAGGGGGTCAAAAGTTTACTACCAGTTGGGCTACCCGTTTTCCCATGGGAATGTGACAATTTCTCGGAATAAATTATACTTATAAACCTTCCTCTCAAGTTACTCTATCTAATAAAAAAAACCGCATCAAAATCCGTTGGGTAATTCTAAAGATATAAGGAGACACCAAACGGGAAGCGACTTTATTTTATACTATGTAGTGATTTACCACATTGTACCTAAGTACCCAACCTGTATCCCGCGGCAATTTGGAGGTTAAAATCAAATTCCTTGGCCAACTACGGCAGTCTCCGCTGTTGTGGCTTTTAGCAATGCCTTTTTTGGACCTCCCTGGCTATCATGGATGCTTTTCGATTCTTGTGTGTATTGGGAGCTACAAAATCATCCAAGTAAATGTTAGCTATTAACACAGAACACCGAAACGTCATGCGCTGTCAACCAGACGGGCTCTTCGGGAAATATAGCATGTCAATCTAAAAGACACAAAAATGTGAATTAATCTAATGGTAATTTTGACGATGTGTCCGTTTACGTGCGTACGTAATTGGCGTGTCCATTTGTAGTCGCGTTAAAAAACGCTGACAACCGGGGTTAACTCGGTGTCCCACACGTAAAAAAGTGTTTGTATATAAGTTCAAGTAGGTAAGTCGGTAATTGCTGGTGGTAGGTACAGAATTTGTATTTTTCTATGGTTAGTTCAGCTTTGCTAGAATCCAGTGCCTTCCATCACTCTCTTTACATTGATAGCCACAACAGTCCACTGCTGGACATAGGCATCCCCCTATTGGGGGATATTGCCATATTCACCACGCTTGCCTGGATGAATTAATCCCTCAGTCGCTTTTATGACAGTATTAGGGTGTTGCTATTCTAAGCCGGAATCACTGCCTTTGCGCATTAGACACTTAAGAAGTTTAGACGATTCCTAGCAATGTATAAACGCGGATTCTATAAAGCTTAGACGGTTCTCCCACTTGTCATCAATGCACCGTAAAGCATGCGTCTGTCAGATGATAGGCAATTGCGAATTCCGATCTTATTCCCATAAAAATACGTCAACGGTGCGTTTATGGATGCGTCTGTGAATATGCTCGAAATTCGCAATTTTCTTTCTTCTGACATACGCTTGCGTAACAGAGCGTCAAAAATACGCAACGACAGACGACAAGTGGGAAAACCGTCTTAGCAATAGCCGTAGCTAAGCATAGTTTTGTTCATAGATGTAAGTAAGTAGGTAGGTACGGGACTGGCGCCGGCGCCAAATATGGCATGTGTAACGAGCGAGCGATCGACGTCTCTGTGTAGATACTGGCATTATTGTGTGCAGTTGTTTTGTTTTGGAGAAATGTGCCTTTAGAGTTTCAGGATGGACGTAACCTGTAGTCTTTAAGTACATAGGTATATATATAGATATATAACACCTATACCCCTTGCGGGGTACGCAGAGCGTTAACGGCCGTAAAAAACTGACATTTACGCTACGTCTGAGAAACTTTTGAAAGTCATTTAGACAGTTGTGTATTGCCATGCCAGGTCACGAGACACTTAGTCGCCTCTAACGACACCCACGGGAAAGAAATATGGCAATGCTTTTCTCAACCGACATCACACGGAAATCTTCGGATTACTGTTTATGGCAATGGGCTGACAACCTTTCACTATAGCGATACACAATTTTCTGAATGATCCTCAAATGTTTTACCGACGTGGCGCAAATTATCGTTTTCTTCGGGCGATCACGCTCTGCCTGCCTCGCAAGGGATATAGGCGTGATAACTGTATTTATGTATTTGCAGTTATTCCATACAACTACGTTAGAGGCCTACGTTACGTAAGCACTTTTAAAACTCTGACATCCTATGATTACTTTTTCTTAGTTGTCACTATTCATCTGAATATTACATTTATGCATGCACATACTTAGATGTTTTTTAAAACCGTTTTCATCGAGTAGTTTGTCGACTGAGTAGGTATTCCACACAAGAGTGAATGTCACAACCACGTTAGAAGCCTACGTTACTGTAAACAGTTTTAAAACTCTGACATCAGGTTTCATCGAGTAGTTCGTCGACTCAGTATCCCACACAAAAGAATGAATTACTACTTTACCCAGATATAGGAAAAAGTCAATGTCGTGTCGTATCAGGAGGTCATGTCACTAGCAGAGAAATATTGGAAGTTACTCCACCGACAAGAGTTTGACTCTTAAATTTGAAGAAGGACTGCAATAAGCTGATGTATGTATGAATGTATTGTATATCCCTAGACGCCGCCGCCTGCGCCAAATACGGCGCGGATAACGAGCATTCGATAGATGTCTCCAAGTTGGCGGCATTGTATGCGCGGCTGCGCGTGCGCTGGTTTAGCGACTATAGATGGTAAAGTCGTTTGATTGGACGTTTGTTGGGTGATTACCGATTGATGCTTGTTGAGCTTGTCTGTTACCTTGTCATGATATGTTAGGTATTTTATAATGCCTGCTTTATTTACGACTATACAGGATGTAAGGAAAAGTACTGCGTTCCTTTCAAGGAATGAACCAGCCCATAAAACTGAAAGACTTTCCCCAAGTCCCAAGAAACATAGAGGAATGTCGAACTATGAATAAAAAATTTAGACCTCTCATACAAAATGTAACTCTCATATAATATATTTTTGTGGTATTCTGAGGGTATCCATTTTTTCCCGTGGGTGTCGTCAGAGGCGATTAAGGAACTCGATAAATACATGTGTATTTAAATTCAAGGCGATGGGTTGACAACCTGTGGGTGATGTACAATTTTCTAAATTACCCTCAAATGTTTGTCAGCTTAGCGCTATTGACCGTTTTTTACGGCTGCTTAGGTTCCGCAAGGATTATAGGCGTGATGTATGTATTGTATATATCATTTTGTGTAAATTGCTCCTATTTGGCTAGAAACAATATGCTATTGCAGGCGATTGATTGACAGAAAGAAGATTATTATGTGCTTGATAAGAGCTCGTTAATAAATCGCCTGTGGTCTCTTACTCAGAAAGAATAGCAAGCTTCTTTTAAAATTCCTTACTCCAAATAAAAAAAGAAATACCCTTCGGTGTTACAACTTTTACACCAGCATTCGTGCTAGAAGCCGATTATAGGTGATTATTGTCGACACCTTCTGCAGGCGGCGGCGCGGGCGCAGCCAAAGGAGTAAACTAGAGAAAAAAACGTTTATAATGACGGACAGACAGACATTCGTTATTATAGATGATGTGTCGAATGTTTGTGTTCTTACAAGCCTTTTGTTAGGTGTAGGTAATTTGTTCCAAAATGTTTGTTAGGGTTTTTTAAATGTAGCAGTCATGTCTGTTTATGTTCCTTATGTTCCTTTTGCCGTATTGTGCTTGAATAGTATCACCCCATATCTACCCGTGGGTGTCGTAAAAACCGAGTTCGGGATGAATCGAGGGAATGGGCAGCAGCGTTCTCTATGAATACAACACCTTGTACTGCGCCTGCCAACCCGCCTGCCAAGCGTGGTGCGTATAGCAAATTTACCCCTAATATGGGGAGACTTTTGTAGCTGTTATCGTAATAGCTAGTGCAAATACTCCCACTTCTTTAAAGAAATTGTTTCTCTTTTGTTAATTCCTTTTCAATGACTATAAAGCGTCTTTCTCACTATGATCACACCTCGGACACTGGCGCTCAAATGTATGAATCAAATGCGTTGCTACGCACACAGTCTAAGCTTGCGTAGGTGAACGCGGACCATGCTTGTGTGTGTCAGACAACATGTAAGGGTTGCCGCCGTTTTGCGTTCGCGAATCGGGAATGCAATGTGCGGCAGTATGAAATGACCTTCGTCATCGCGTCCTTGCTAAGCCGGTGTCTGAGCGTCCTCCGAGCGCGGGTGGGCGGCGCTTGTAGGGGGAGGCAGGGAGTGACCATACTGTACGCTAGTACTATTAATTATACTGTGCTATGATTCAATGTGTAATGTTTATGTTGATAGCCACTTGAGACGGTTCTCGACAAGTTTGATATTAATTCGACGTCGGCTGTATGTTGTTCAATCCTTTGCGTCGGCGATCCAGCTTTTTTTTTCTTTACAAAATCATCGAATAGAGTAGGGCAGAATTTATATGAGCATTATTTACTTGGGTGTTGTTGCTAGGGAAATTTAAACTGGAATCGTATTAAGGTAAACATCTAGAAAGTATTAGATACTGTTACCTACTCCTTTTAAGCTACAACTTAAAACTACTTCGCTCTGTCGATTTTTGATAAAACGAAGTTTGTTTATCTAGTTATTTTATGTATTTTATATCTAAGTACTTGTGTGGTACTATTTTAATAGCATTATCCGCTGATAAATCTTTATGACTCTATAACTTTGCCCATCTCTAGCCATTAGGCAGAACGCGTCATGCTCGTAGTTTAAAGCCTGTGCCTGGGTGGCGCGTGGGAATTAAAAAAGAAAAACGTTTTGGAGGGAACGGAGGGAACCCGTTTGAGGTTATGTTCTTATTACTTTCTTAATTGAGACGTGTTCATTGCCGCCTTATGAAATTATCATGAAAGCTTAACAGGAAATTGAGTTTTAAACATTCAACTGGTACCTTATAATTCATAATAATACAGTAAGCTTATCAGTTATCTCAATTTGTTTCGGTAAGCTTTACAATTGCGACTTATGAATACAAATAAGTAGAGATGTAGGCTTAGAATAGCATTTCTTTTCCGTGGGTGTCGTAAGAGGCGACAAAGGGACTCAAGGGTGACATCTGTATTGCAACTTTAGGCGATAGGCTGACAAACTGTCACCATGGCGATATCTACACAATTTTCTGAATAACCCTTCAATGTTTGTCAGACGTGGCGTAAGTAAATGTCAGTTTTTTACAGCTGTTTACGCTTTTCCCGCATATAGGCGCAATATATGTATGTACGACATAAAGATATCTTCACCTTCTCCTTTCGTGTAATATAAGTTTTATTTATTGCATTATCTGCAATAAAAAAAATAAGAAAAAATTTACAATGCAAATATGTATACATATTATACATATAATAAAGCATAGTATAGATTACATAGCGGATATTTTGACGTATATTATAAATTTATCAATAGAGACTGGCTGTTTCCCTGATGACTTAAAAAAAGCTCTGATAAGACCACTGCATAAAAAGGGTAACAAAACCGATGTATCCAACTACAGACCTATAGCAATATAACCTTGTATTTCAAAGATTTTTGAGAAAGTTATACACAACCGTCTCACCTCATTTTTCGAAACAAATAAAATTTTGAGTGAAAGCCAGTTTGGTTTCCAGAGAGGAAAAAATACTACAAACGCTATTTACAGGGTATTGGTAGAGGTCTGGAAAGACTTTAATAATAAAAAACGTTGTGTTGGTCTCTTTGTGGATATGTCAAAGGCTTTTGACTGTGTTATTCATGATATCCTTTTGACGCAGTTAGAACGTTTGGGAATAAGAGGAAATGCATTAGAGTTATTAAGATCGTACCTAAATAATAGATGTCAGGCTACAGTGTTAGATTCATATAGTGCAGATTCAAAGAGTTTTGACCAGGTTTTGTCAGATTTTGAGCCACTGAGTATGGGAGTGCCGCAGGGAAGTGTACTTGGGCCCCTGTTATTCTTAGTGTACGTAAATGAACTACCTTTGATATCAAAACATCTATGCGTCATGTTTGCTGACGATGCTTCAATTTTTATAAGCAAGGATAATCTCACAGAACCTGAGTTCAATCTTGAAATAAATGATACTTTAAATTGTATAGTGACTTGGCTTAGCACTTTAAATTTGAAAGTCAATGTAAATAAAACAAAGATTTTAGAATTTAGAAACTCTGGGCAAAGGGCGCTGGATTTAAACATTATTTATGATAATAAAACTGTTGAGGAGGTCAGTGAGATAAATTTTTTGGGCGTGACCATAGATACCCATCTTAATTGGAAGTCGCATATCGTAAAAATTAACAATAGAATATCAAGTTATTGCTTTGCCCTCTCAATATTAAGAAATGTCACTAATGAAACTGTAGCAAGAAATGCATACTTTGGTTACGTCTATCCTGTTCTGACGTACGGAATAATTTTTTGGGGTAGCTCAGTAGACTCTGAGTCAACTTTTTTGCTACAGAAAAGATGTCTACGTATTATTTATAGAATGCCCAACACTGACACTCTCAGAAACGTTTTTGTGAATAGGAGGTTTTTCACTCTGACATGTTTATATATATTTGAAATATGCATGTATGTTAAAAATCAAAATGAATTTGTTCGTGTTCTTGATACTAAGCCAAATGTTCGTGCTCAGTATAAATACGATCTATGTACAAATATTACGCGAGTTAAAAGTGCTACAATGAGGAAAAGTATTCTTGTGAGAGGAATCAAAATTTTCAACCATTTGCCCCAAGACCTTAAAATGTTAAATGGAAATAGTTTTAGAAATAAGTTAAGGACTTGGTTAGTTAATAATGCTTTTTATAATCTAAATGAATTTTTTAATTCCTCAAATTAATTGTGTTGTGATCGTGAGATTTAAAAATAAAACTGAATTTACATATTTGATACATTGACCTTAATATTATGTAATGATATAAACTAATGAATAATTTATTTCGTATTGATTAACTATCTTATTTGACATCAAATGATTTTTATTTTTGCTTAAAATGTTATTATAATTATATTTTGTAATGACAATTGTATGTCCGAAATGGGCACATTGTTGGGACTCTACCTATTTGACTATCTATGTGCTGTACACAATGAACAATAAAAGTATTTTGTATTTGTATTTTGTATTTGTATACATACATACATACACATATCACGCCTATAATCCCTTGCGGGGTAGGCAGAGCGTAAACGGCTGCAAAAACGGACATTTACACCACGTCTGACAAACATTTGAGGGCTATTCAGAAAACTGTGTATCACCGTAGTGACAGATTGTTAGCCTATCGCCTAAATTGCAATACACGCCCTCGAGTCCCTAAGTCGCCACTTACGATACCCACGGGGAAGAAATGGGGTGATGCTATTCTGAGCCGGCTACACACAAATATGTATGGGCTAATTATTTTTTGATCTACATTGCCGAAGAAAATAACCAACAACCCAAACTTTTCTCACGACTCCTGAGCTCTAACGAGAAATTCCTTTCCAAAAGTTAATGAGATGGAATTGCGGCTTTTCTAAGGAACGAAAACATTTCGTAATGAAAAAGCATTTCATTTATTTGTGTCGACTAATGTTGACAAGGAAATACTAAATAGCAGATGGCTAATTTAAGAAGTAAGACATTTGAGTAGGTACCTACCTGAGCTACGAAAACCAGATTATCGGATCTAGAATCCTGAATATTAACGTAGGGTAATTTCGTCGGTTGGCGACTATGCGTCGGTTGGCGTTATTTTTGATAACTTGCCTCAGCAAAATTGCAATAATAAGCGTTCTATCTCACTCCTTATGAAGCAATGCGGCTTATTTAAGACAAGGATAATTGCTGAATCTATGTCCTTCCAAATTGGCCGGTTATCCTGATTCATGTGCCGTCAACAAATAGTCCATTTGCCAGTCGCGCTCCCCGCGTGCGGAAGTGCCGGAAAACTACGCAAAAAATAGTGAACACGTGCTCCTTCAAAATGAAGTTTTTCAGTTTTTATGAACCTATTTGCTATTCTAACTGTTTTTATGTATCCATAGTTATGTATTAAACCTAATTTACAATGAATCTGTGACCTTTTCAAATAAAATTACGTTTAAATAATGAAGTCGCCAACCGGGAACGATTTTTTTGAAAAATTTGGTTGACGGCCGTGGTGGCCGCCAACCAACACACAGCATTGGAAATTTATGTTTTGTTTCTAGTTTTAATTTAAACAATGTTTTAATTTTTACGATAATTCTTTATTAAAATTGTTGTTCTTTATACATATGTTCGTTGGCGATCGTGAAATTATGGTTGCGTTCGATTTTGGAACTGCTGTTTAGTCGCCAACTAGTACATGTCAGCGAAAATAATTTAGTTAGCGGCCGACCTATAATCATATAAAAAATAGACGCCCGCAATCACACCTTTGAAATTTTATATTTAAGTTGGCGTACACATCTTTGCTCACACTACGCTCTATGTTTTTAGACAGGTTTCTGTTGCAGATGTCTATGACAAGGCCTAAAAAGAGAAAGTTAAATTATACTCAAGAGACTCTAGAGCTGGCCTTAAAGGAAATTCTTGATGACGCAGCAAGTAATAGAGAGACATGTACAAAATACCAAATTCACTCGATATCTCGAAGGCCTTTGACAGGGTCTTACATGCAAGTCTACTCAGCAAGCTTCCTGCTTATGGCAGCCCAGCTGATTTTTGTACTTGGATTTAAGACTTCCTTAGTGAACGGTCCATCAGAGTAGTCGTTGACGGCTGCTCCTCTGACCTTATGGCTATTGATGCCGGAGTTCCTCAGGGGTCTGTTCTCTCTGCAAATCTTTTCCCGCTGTACATCAATGACCTCCTTTTTGATTTGTACCGTTTCAGAGTGATACAGGTGCAAAAACGAGTAGGGATGAAATACGTTCGTTAAGAAAGGCCATGGTAGAGCGAACAGATCTGACCTTAAGCCTTGTCTCCCAATGGGGCGACGACAATCTGGTCTCATTCAACGCCACCAAAACACAAGCGTGTCTTTTCACTGCAAAAAGGAGTCCTTTCGACTGGACACCTACTTTTCGGGGTACATCTGTCCCAGTCACTGATAGGCTTGAGCTTCTAGGCATGGAGTTGACATCAAATCTGAACTTCGGCGCGACCATCGAGTACAAGGCTCAAACGGCGGCTAAGAAGCTGGGCATCCTGAATAGAGTGAAGCGATACTTTACGCCTGGACAGCTTTTAACTCTTTACAAAGCACAAGTCCGATCCTGCATGGAGTATTGCAGTTACCTTTGGGATGGCTCAGCCAAATACCAACTTGCCGCTCTTGACTCGGTGGAACGCAGGGCTCATAGGCAACAAAAAACTGGTGGACACCAAGCTGCATATCCTGGCACATCGCCGCAAGGTTGCCTGCCTGTTGGTTTTTTACAGATTGTACTTCGGAGAGCGTGCTCAAGAGCTTCACGACCATGTTTCACCAGCTCCCTTCTACCATCGGACATCCAGACGCACCGCCGTATACCATCCATACCTGGTTGCCATTGCACCAATTCGGACTAAGCGCTTCCAGTCATCATTTATAATGTGGACTGCTAAAGAGTGGAACTCACTACCTGCGTCTGTGTTTCCAAACGCATACAACCCTAATCTCTTCAAAGTAAGAGTGAACAGGCTTCTTCTGGGTGAGCTCGCTCCATCTTAGACTCTGTCTCTGTCCTATGACCTAGACTAGAGAAAACCCATACTTAATAAAATAATAACCTAGATCTATCCATGACCGGCTCAGTGGAAGGAAACTAGATGAATTGAAAAACGATGTGTCGAGTATTCCCAACCTTCTGTCAAGCGGTTCGGAATAATCCTTCTGCATGCAGGTAATACCAATACTACTCTTGCTCATGCTCTAGTGCATCATGTTGCCGACCAAGAACTGCCGGATAATCCAGATCTTACTTCTGCAAGAGTGACGAATATTCAAATTCATGTTGAAAATTCTGATCTTACTGCAGTATTATAGGTGACAAATGCTGTCTAGTACATGGTCAAAATGAAGAAATGCTGGATGAGACTTCTGCAAAAGTTACGAAAGCTCTAGTGCATGAGAGTGAGTAAGAACAAGTAGTTATTATTTAATATCTCATCATATAATCTACAGTTACTGTTGATGAAAGTGAGTAAGAAGAAGTATTTTACTCATCTGTAATGCTGAAAAATATGTGAGAGGTGTTTAAAACTCAAAATTTGTATGAAATGATCGTCAGTAAATAGGGCGGCCGCCAACTGACACGTACGTGTCGCCAACTGAAAAAAGCTGACGCCAACCGGCTTTTTGGGTACTTTTCGGTTATAAAATAATTAAAAAATAAACTGTTATTGTATTTTGCAAATACATTCCTGAAATTATATTTTGATTATATCTGCTATGCCCACAAAAAAAATAATCCTCCAAATGTGAAAACTTCATATTGATATCAAGGCGCAAAGTTGGGAAGTCGACTAATTTGTCGCCAACCGGCGAAATGACCCTACCTACTCCTGTTTGCAACACAATTTCGAAATATTTTATTTTGTTTCATTAATTTTGACTTTCTTTTTTTTCTTGCAGGACACTTTCACTAGTTTAGCAGCAATTTTTTTTTAATAAATCAGCCTGTTTCTACACGTACGTAAATATATCACGCCTATGTCACTTATGGAATAGGCAGTGCGTAAACGGTCGTAAAAACAGACATTAACGCCACGCCGCCTGTATTTATCAAGCTGATAATTCTATACATATGATTGATCGCTACATATTCTACCTACACACATTGTGGTCATGTTGGCAACAATGCTCGTGGTTCGGCACCCTCGTCAAGAGATGGCAGTGACGGCCCGCGGCGCCGGCGCCTGCAGCCCAGCGCAAGCGTTGCACAATCGAGACATTGTGTAAGTGCAGGTAGAGATCCGAGTAAATCGAATCGATTAGTCGGACACAATCGGGTAGGTGTACATCCTTTGTGATGTAGCGAAGGGGTTTTTGCTATTTTAAATGGCTATTGGCAGGTTTTGAAGTTGAATGAATCATTGCCTTTGCCGACTTCGAAGAAAAGATTTTGTTGCCATTTATCTCCCATTACCGGCCCGCTTAGCGGTTTCATCCGCTGCTAACCGTTTTTCGGCATGAAATTATACATAAAAACCTTCCTCTTGAATCCCTCTATCTACTAAAGAAATCCACATCAAAATCCGTTGCGTACTTTTTAAGATATAAGCATGTATAAGGTCACAGGGACACGAGAAGCTATTTAGTGATAAACTTCAAGTCGATTGGTTTAGATTGTTGAATGGTGTCTTGGCACGTTTATTCGGCCCATTGGATACCATTTGTCCCGGTCTACTTATTGGCGATGTGATGACGACCATGCCACACTTCGACACACGCGCTTGGAGTTCAATTCTTGTCATATTTTTTATATAAAAAGTTTGTAAGCACTGATTTTCTACAACAGAAGGGCTCGAGCTTTGTGAGCCTTTTCACACAGAGACAGATAACAGTAACCTGAACAGTAAATGGGTCGAGTAAATACCGCTTTTTTGCTGTGAAAAAGCCTATTTTGTACAAAAATGTTAATTCGTGTGACGCCGGCTTAGAAAAGCATCGCCCTATTTCATTCCCGCAGGTGTGGTAAGAGGTAACTCGAGGGTTTCATATGTATTTATTTAGGCGACAGGCCTGTCATTAAATCATTGTGTCAATTTGTGTCATATACTTAACATGTCATTATAGTGATCCAGATTTTTCTGAAACGGCCCTCAATTTTTTGTCAGATGTGGTGACAGTGACCGTTTTTTAGGTCTGTTAACGTTCTGCCTACCCGCAAGGGTTAAAGGCGTGATATGTGTGTGTATGGAATTCGCAATTTCCTTTGAAAATGAAAATGAAACAACTTTATTCAATTTAGGATAGCATTATCACTTATTGACGTCATGATCGATCATTGTAAAAAAAATAAATTTGCATAACGCAATTTTCTTTTTTTTATAACAATTTTGTATTGTCCTAATAGAAAACCAGCTCGAGTGGAATAAAAAAAATAAAAATAAAGGCACTGCCTCGGGGCTGGCCAGGTTAATTACACAGCACGAAACTTTACGCCACCACCATTTGTAAACGACATTTGTTTCAAATTTTAGTCAAGATTCCTAAAGCGTGTTATTTACATGCGTATAATTAATTGGACCCCCTGAACAGGAAAAACCCCCCAAAAACCTGCCCAGAAGTGCTCCTACTCTAAATTAACAATCTTTCTAGGCCCTAAGCTGCCCTAGCATTCGTTTGACAGACGCAAGCGTTACGTTGCATTAAAAAACGGAACGACGGACGACAAGTGAGAGAACCGCCTAAGTACCTATTTTGACGACCGATTTGGCGCAGTGGTAGTGCGGCTGCCTGCGACCTAAAGGTTCCGGGTTCGATTCTCGGTGGGACACTCACAAAAGTTGATATTTATCTCTTTGTGAATTTGTTCCCGGTCTGGTTAGGACATTGCAGGGTAAACCAACTGATTGTCCATAAAGAAAAGGTTCCGTGCTTCGGAGGGCACGTTAAGCCGTCGGTCCCGGTTGTTGTCTATAATTACTTAGACGGCGGTCGTAACACAACCATGTCAGAGGCTTACTAGTGGTATTAGGCGGTTGAAAAACTCTGACAACAGGGTTCATCGGGTCGTTGGATGACTCCGTGTCACACACGAAAAGAGGGAGACCTATTTCAAACGCTCTTCATTGATAATTTCGTCACCTCTTCAACTAGCGCCTAATCTTCCATTGATGGGATAGGAAACATATGGACACCATATAAGGTTACGTGTGTGAAGATGAGTCACCATGAAGCACATTACGATACCATCGATAACCCCATGAGAGACTGTTCGAGAGGTTTATGTTATAGTGCTATGAAGATGTAAACATTGTTTATAGTGCTTTGCTTGGTGCTTGTTGAGATTGGTTCTAATAGCTTTATATTATAATAGTCGTAAAAACGTTATAGTCTTTGTCAGTCAGTGACTGGTCAAAAGTTCAGGGCGTGTTCTAGACGTGAAATTGAACAACTTTTCTTAGTACTGATTTGTTGAATTATGAAAAAAGAAATCGAAATCGAAATTTGTATGGGAGGACCGAATATTTATTTTATATGAGATTTCCGCCCAGCGGTTTAACCCGCTTTTTCTGCGGGTAAAAGTAGCCTATGTGTTATTCCAGGTAATACTCTACCCGTGTTCCAAATTACATCCAAATCGGTCAAGCCGTTTGAGCGTGAAGAGGTAACAAACATACATACATACACACAAAATCTCAGATTTATAATATTAGTACGGATTTTGAAAAAAATGTACTAAGGAAAGTTGTTCTGTCAATTCACTTACACACTGTATAATCATGACTACATTCATGTATACAAGAGAAAAATAAACACATGTATTTGACTAAAGAGACCATAGGTCCTTAAATTGTTGAGGTTTTGAAAGTTATCGATTGTTTCAAAGAAATATGACAACTTAATTAGGCTGCGTGCTGAATTATAGGAATTGTCAACAACAACGTGCCGAATTTTAGATTGTATGACAGCTGGTGAAAAGTTTTATGTCATGTTCAAACAGTTCAAACTTATCTTTATTTTTCTTTTAAATAATTTATTTGGTTATTTTTCTATCTTGTGATAGGTAAATACGTGGTAAGTACGTGTGGCACCTACTCATTTCAGGTTTTTTTATTTGCATTATCTTAATTTCTGTAAAATATGTGCTTTTGTCGCAGTCGTCGATATCTCTATTACCTACTATCTTGTAGTGTCTTTTCTTTTCTCTCCCTACTTAGTATTTTATTGTGGTGGTAACGCAGAACTAGCGCCACCTAACAAAAAAAAAATCTATTCAAGCAAACAATACTCAGAAAGTTTGTAGCATTATCGTAACTTTCAATTTGACCCTACAAACTCGGTGAAATATTCGCGGTAATTTGAGTTGTAACAATTCGTACTAGAAGTGACGGCTTTGGCACATTCACGCATAACTTTAATTAAAGCAAATATTTTAAATCGTTTGCAGGTTAAAATTGTGCTTTAAGATAACACCAGAAACTTGTGCAAAAGTCATTCTGGTGTAATGTTTGCATAAAGACATATGATTTTTTTCCATGAAGTACTACTTTTGCACTCGCCTCAACTATTTTACATCACAAAAAACTTCTTTACCAGGAAGAAACTGTGACTTCGTTCTAAATATTTTGTCTCAAATCTGATGTATTCTCAAAAGTTCTTCTAATTTAATAGTATTCTACCTGCCGTTCCCTCTTACGGCCCAGCGGGCGGTAAAGAGGTCATTCAAACACTTCATTACCAATTTATGGCCAATATAGCTCCTTTGTCAGCTCGGCGGTCGGCTTTAAAACCTTTATACAGCCGTTTTGTGCCATAAGAGGTAACATTAGCGAAACTAGCGCCAATCAGTATAGAACTAAAAACGTTTTCTTATTTGAAAATATTTACTGGCTTGTATAAATTATTTGGTTACATTTTCTTTAATTTTCTTAGCTACAAAAATTAATACCAATAAAAAAACATGTTAAATTGTAATTGTCAGGTAGGTATGCCAAAATAGATGAAGTAGCCGTTAAAAAATAGGAGTTACGTTTTTGAACTAATTTTATCATAATATTACGCTTCATTTAACATAAACCATGTAATTACAAAAAAGTTAGACGCGCTTTTAGGCAGTGTTTCAAATATTTTTCTGTACGATTTGACGCTGACATCTTAAACCACGTCGAGCTTTTTTGTAATTGGACAGATAGTATCTGATGGCAAGGAGCAGTCTGGGTTCATGCAGACACCGGCCCACATTCCAGTTTGAAGGCACCACTAGTCAAACGTTACACTTGAGTGCTTATACTGCTGTTTAATGACCAACCTATGCCGATTTGGGCATGGAAAGCGGCGGGCTTTGTAAATTCACTCATTGTTGCCTATTGTCATGGGAATTGTGCAAAGTTTTGCTAGGTAGAGGATGTTTGTCGTTTTCATATGAGGATGTGGTGGCTTATTCCGATATAGGTTTAGAGAACAAACTAATGAATTTGTAATAATATAATAACAGTATGTTATTATACACTCCAATTCTACCCATCGATAGCACAAAATAGAGAATGTACAGAAGGATCACTCGGGCCTTTTTTCGATTATTTCCGCTTTCGGCAAGGGCTGCCACAGTTTTCTTTCCAATTTTTTTAAATGGAGTATGTACCCAAACATACAGATAGTTACAGAAACGGTATATATCATGCCTAAAGGTGCTCATGAAACTGATCAACTTTCCCCATTTCCCCAATTTGACCTCCTTTCGGCTTGATATACCCTTTCTGTTACTCCCTGTATTTACATTAAGTATACGAGTTCTACCTACATATCACAATTATTATGAAATCTCTTTTCGTATGGGACACCGAGTCGTCCAACGACCCGGTGAACCCTGGTGTCAGAGTTTTTCAACCGCCTACTACCACTAGTAGGCCTCTGACATGGTTCTGTTACAACCGCCGTCTAAGAAATCATAGAAAGCAACCGGGACCACCGGTTTAACGTGCCCTCCGAAGCACGGAACCATTTATTTTCGGACAATCAGTTGGTTCACCCTGCAATGTCCTAACCAGACTTGGAACAAATTCACAAAGTGATAAATATAAATTTTGTGAGTGTATCCCGCCGAGAATCGAACCCGGAACCTTTGCGTCGCAGGCAGTCGCACTACCACTGCACCACATCGGCCGTCATGAATGGTATTAAGAAATGGGGAATGACGAGTAGGTAGACATCTGCTCTGGGGCTGTTATGACTGAGCATCACTCCATTTCTTTCCCGTGGGAGTCGTAAGAGGCGACTAAGAGACTCGAGGGTGTGTATTGCAATTTTTGGGCTGGCAACCTGTCGCTATGACGATACACAATTTTCCGAATGACCCTCAAATTTTTATCAGACGTGGCGTAAATATCCGTTTTTGCAGCCGTTCACGCTCTGCCTACCCCGCAAGGGATAATAGACGTGAGATGTGTATGTATGTACATCAAAAATGGAAAGTTGTTTTTAGCCTTTATTTAAGTACAAACTCAAATCACATTATAAAAAAAATATACTGATTAGAGTTATTAATCTTGTTTGGTCTTATATGAAAGCAAGTTATTATTTAACTTGGTACAAAATATTATAAGAACTTTGTACAAATCACATCGTATACTAATAAACCTATTTATTACCTATTTATGTTTGCGTGAAGCCATTTTGCACGGCCGCACCAAACGCGGTTGACACTCGACTACAAGTGTGTTTGGATTTCCTTGTAAACGGCGGAGTGTCAAATTGTACGGAGTTTCGTGACGTTTGCTTGAAGTGAGCTCTCTGTATTCGGCGCGCAGCCGCCAATACTTACTATGTGTCGATAGTGTCGGAAAAAACGAATAAGGGAAATTGAAATTGAAATTTTTTATCACTTATTGATGTCATCATCCGTCATTGTAAAAAAAATATGTATAACAATTTTTTTTTTTATAACAATTTTGTCCTAATAGAAAATCGGCTCGGGTGGGATAAAAAAAATAAAAATAAAGGCACTGCCTCAGGGCTGGCCAGGTTAATCACACGTCATGTAACTTCACGCTACCACCATCTGAAAACGACTTTATTTTGTTTTAAATTGAAGTCAAGCTCTTCAAAGCGTGTTATTTACATGTTATACACATATATAGATATTTAAGGATAATCATCCAGGGATAGCCAGCGGCGGTCCATGTGAATGCCACTTCATCCACTGTGCTCACCAATCCGCCTTCCAAGCGTGGCGAGAATGGCAATACCCCCTGATAGGGGGAAGCACATGTCCAGAAGAAGACTTTTGTGGCTGTTAATGTATGTGAACAGTATGGTTCCTAGTTAGCTTTCGTGAGGATATAATAGCACCGTGATTACCAAAAATTTCAAAGACTAAAATAGTCTAATTTAGTTTGTCTTGTGATGCCGGCTTAGAACCACCGTGTGATGCCGGCTTAGAATAGCATCACCCCATTTCTTTCCCGTGTGAGTCGTAAGAGGCGACTAAGGGACTCGAGGGTGTGTATTGTAATTTTAGGCGATGGGCTGACAACCTGTCACAATGGCGATACGCAATTTTCCGAATGACCCTCAAATATTTGTCTGACGTGGTGTAAATGTCCGTTTTTTGCGGTCCTCTACGCTCTGCCTACCCCGCAAGGGATTATAGGCGTGATATATGTATGTATGTATGTAGTTTGTCTTCTTGCGATTTTATACAATTCCTTTCGTCAGAAACACCGAACCAAAAAACTACCACAAATTATGCGGCACGTGAGAGAATCACCTAAAAATTTCAATGATTAAAATTAACATACATATATCACGCCTATAATAGTGTAGGCAGAGCGTAAATGGCCGGAAAAAACGGACATTAACGCCACGTCTGACAAACATTAAGGATCATTTGGAATATTGTGTATCAGCCCATCGCCTAAATTTGCAATACACACCCTCGAGTCCCTTAGTCGCTTCTTACGACACCCATGGGAAAGAAATGGGGTGATGCTATTCTAAGCCGGCATCATACGGTAAAAATCAGACGATCCTATTTTAGACCAATAGCTCTACAGGTTCAATTTGTAGTGTTTGTTTAAAGGAAGCGGTCGCTGTGTAAACAGTGGTGCCCACTGAAGTCAGAGTCTAAACAAGCGGCTGTTGAGGGAACTCGGAAGCTGCAGTTAATAGTACACCATTTGTTTACAATGGCTCGTGGGGGGTTAAGGGCCGTTTCACATTATGTGTAAGCTAAGTGTAAAAGAAATGCTGCTTTTATTTTTAGAGGTATATCATCTCACTAAAATATACCATTCCTCAAAGGTGAAAAACTTAGGCGGTTCATTTACTTGTCGTCCGTCGTTCCGTTTTTTTCTTCCGTTAAGTGAGTGAAACGCCATACATCAGCCTATTGCAGTCCAGTGCTGGACGTAGGCCTCCCTTGTATGCCATAGGGCACGATCTCTCGGTTTTGCCATCCAGTCGCTACCAGCCGCCTTTTTAAGTCGTCGGTCCATCTGAAAGAACATGTCATGGTCAAAACATGCAAAAAAAAAGGAGAGTCGGTAAAGAGTTCGAAGATTAATGTTAACTTTTTTAGCTAAATAATAATTTAGCAATTTATTTTATGTCATCAATATATTACTATAACTACACAAAACTAGCTGATACGATTTATATGGCACGTATTAATTCTATTCATTCCTTTTCAAATATCATAAAAGAAACTGACGCGAACACTCCCCCTTAAGTAACATAACCGCCTGTATTTATTTGTACGAAGGATCGGTGAGTTAAAGGACCGTTATAAATACTCACGTTCACTGGAATCGGTTAGCTATCTCTATTAAACAATGTAAACAAACAATATTGGAGAGATTTGGATAGAGTAAGATATTGGATAGACAATCAAATGCTTAAGCATGATTTTCATGCAAAGGCGCTTTAATATGAACTGTCTTTGTATTTATTATCATCTTATTATTTCGGTTATGTTATGTATTGAAGTGGTATCTACCTAGTGTGTATTTGTATAAATAATAAATATCCTGGGCAATTCACACAGCGCCATCTAAGCAAAGCTTGTATAATGGGAACCAAATAGCTGATATTTATACTTATGTACTTTTTGTTAATAAATACATATTATAGATAGAAAACACCCGGGCTAAACACAAATATCTTAAAATTAAGTAACAAATATTTGAGCACCTATAAACTATCAGTTGGTTAAAAATTGGGCTCAATGTACAACTATCATAACCTGTATCACATCACAAACATTCATAAAATATTACTACATATGACAGAATTCCACCTACTTCCACTTCTGATGATACATCGCATAAAACATTATTCCCCATTATGCTGCTTCCAGGAACAGAGTGTCAACAACCACAGCCATAAGTTCACTTTCCTTACTTGTTACTCGAACCTGCTCCCGTGTAGTTCGGAGCCGGGGTGCACCAACGCCGTCAGATAAGGCTGAATGCATATTGGAGTAGCGAGTGTAACAACGTGTTGTGGTTGTTACTGCAGTTGCTACAATCGGATCGAGATTTGCATTTTATTACGGCTACACGCTAGCTCGCATGTAAACTATTGTAAACTGATGTACGACTAGTCGCTACTAGTCGCAGTCGTTTGCAAAAGTGTCATAAGGGGATGTTTGGTTGCTGTTTAGATAGTTTTATCTGTAGTAGAAGAAAATAGAAGAGGACTAGGTTCAAGAAGGAATCATGTAAAAGGCCATGATGATAAGCACTTTTAGCAGCACCGATTGGGCACACTTCAATAAAATGTATTTACTAGATTTTTTTACGAAACTCTTGGGTAAAAAGATGCGCTAAAGATGTTACTTTCATAAATGAAAATAATATACCACAGCCGAATCTAAAAAAAAATCTACTTCTGATTTTCATTTATAAAAATAACAGTGATAAATGATAATGATAAATGATAATAGCACTGCGAGTTCGAAATAAACCATAAGAGTACAAGGCATGTTACTATTCTGTTCTAGTAATGTTTCGGAAAATGTTAATTGTTGCTCATCATTCTCATTGAATAATTCCAATGTAAAACCTGCCAATCGCCTCGATCACGATTCTTCTCCAAAAGCCTTTTATATGAATGCACCTTAAAAAGTGTCCACCGTGGGAGCGTGGCCATTAGTCTCATTAGGACCCTCCCGATATGGGAGACGGTGGCGACGGCGCGTTTTTGTCAAGGGCCGGTCAAGGGACTTGGTCTGGATGCGTCGTAAATACTGCTAATAGGGCAGACGGGCCCGAACCAGTGATGGGATGACTCATTGTGAAGCATTCTTTGCTAGTTACCATTTTTGTAGTGAGTCTACTTTTCGAAAGGGTAAAATCATACGCTTGTGATTATTGTGGCTTCGTATTTATATAGTATTTATTGCATAATATGACACGGTAGTACATACAGGTGTTCATAGTATGATAATTTATAGATACAACACATGATACCCTTTCTATAGGGCTTTGCAAGATGGGAGGACAGTTATATTACTAATAACTCACTTACTAGATTTCTTAATAAGTGTGGAACTTATAATAAAACTAAGTAAATGTTTAGAAAGTACCTTAGAATAAAATTTAATCTTGTTAAAAATTTACACTATTTTTAACAACTTAAAACTACTAAGTAGGTAGGCAATATCAAAACTTAATGTGTATTTTTGACTAACTTGGTCACTTATCATCAAAAAAATTCTTTTAGATTGCTTTTACTTATTTATAACGATTTGAGTTGCTGTATAGTCAAAACCAAGCCAAAAGATGCAAGTTACACATACGAGTCTTTCGATTATCATCCTGGCTAGATTTACCACAAAATGCCTCCCGTAAATTCTGTTTCTTGCCTTATTCCTAACTAAACTAAGTAATTGTTCTCGGTATATCTTTCGAATTTGGGGTAAATGTGTGTTTGTTTATTTTGTTTGAAGACTGCTCACATACTTCCTTATACCCTGTACCCTGGTACCCTGATATAAAGGACTGAACAAGCTTCTTTCATGAAACTAAAAGTTCATGAACACGATACGTTCAGTGCGCTACACGACAAGCAAGAAATAAAGTATTTTTTTCTGTCTCGTCTTGCTGTTGCTTTTTTTCGATATTGACATTGCATTGCAATGCATTGTATGTCAAGAATGGGTCTATCTCATAAACTGCGTTCCCTTCAAAAATTTCACCTTCCACAACGTTATCCATAAAAACAAACCAACTGCTCTGAACTATTTAAAGTAGCTTTAAACTGACGGAAATAGGTTCAAAGATTATCTGCAGAAGTGCAGACGTGACACTGATGGCAACCTTCGACTTACCACCCGATTCTCGTAAATAACTGGACCAATCTATCTTTTCTGGAATAGTCTGTGACTGTTTACGAATACTGTAAGCCCTTAAAGATACAAATACCACACTCCGTCGCTCAGTTTTAAATAAGGATTGATGCCCGCTAGCTGGTGGCCACGAGGTAAGCGAGCGAATAAGAGATGTCTTGAGATTTCTGTTATAAGTGTTGAGTTCTGACCCTGCATTATATAAAATAAAAAAAATAAAAATAAAAATAGTTTATTCATTTAAGCATGCACACATTACAATTGAATTTGATACCCAAACTAGGAAAGTCCTGTGCTATGGGTATCAGTTCGGCTATGACACAATCAATTTATATTATGATAATTAATAGTAGTTTATGCAACTGTCGTATAATGGGGGTCATTAGAATGCGAGTGCCTGTTTATCACACGAGGCGCAGCCGAGTGTGATAATAGTTTGACACGAGCATTCTAATGCCTAATTATAGCAGTTGCATACACTATTTTATCTACACTCTCCAAAAAAACTCAGAAACACTTTTCTAAACGTACGCACCGGCCATTGCAAGGCCCGATACAAGGACAAATTCAATACGAGAACGTAATATGGCTTGATATGAATTTTTGAAAAATCTATACTTTAGCAGTTGTTTAGATGTGGAGTCTTAACAATAACTTAACTAAACAACTGAACAACATCTGAACAACATCTGAACAACAACTGAACAACATCTGAACAACAACTGAACAACATCGAAACAACATCTGTACAACAACTGAACAACATCTGAACAACATCTGTACAACCACTGAACAACAACTGAACAACATCGGAATAACATCTGAACCACAACTAATCAACATCTGAACAACAAAAGAACAAGAACCTATTAAAACAACTGAACAACATCCGAAAAATTACCGTACAACAACAACTGTCAGGTGCGGCGGAAGATAGCGATTTGAGTATTGGAAAAAAAAACTTCGTTTCATTTCTCAACTTTATCGTATTAAGAGTTTTGTCATTAAGTCATTACGCTTCTGTAATTTATAGTAAACCCTAGTTTTTATAGGCAGAATGCATAAAGTAGGTCATTATGCATCTGTTTTCGAATTCATAATTCGAACATTATGAGACGAGTGTATATAAAGTATTAAATGACAATTTTTGCAGTTTACAAAAATGCATATTTTACAGAAAATGAATTTAATTACAAATAAAAAATAATAATTTTAATTATGAAATATTAATAAGTAGGTTTTCTGTTTGGTGGTAATTTAAAGTTAAAAGCCATCGAGTCACGGTTGATTTGCACAGAAATTTACAAAGTGGATATATGTTTAGACATTTATTTACTTTATTATAAAGATATGGTCCAAGGAACCCAGCAAAACGAGAAGCGAATGTTGTGGTAATAGGTGTATTCTTACATACGGTGTAGTATTGTCTACTTAAAGCTAGTGGAGATGGAGTATAAATGGTTTTTGAGTGTTGCAATGTTAAGACGTTTAATATAAAAAGTTGGCGAACAGAGAGAACTTGACACTCCTGGTATAGTAATTCAGTAGAATGCTTACGAGGATGTTTAGTCATAACTTTGAGAACCGATCGCTGCGCGCGTTCAACCTCAAGTATCTTTGACTTTATAGCACCACCCCACACTATGACACAATATGAGAGTATTGATTGACATAATGCATAATAAATAGTTTTTAATAGATTTAGTTGAGCAATATCTCTGAGAGAGTAGAAAATCCAAATAAGCTTTCGGACCCTAGCCTTGACAAGATCTAACTGCGGATGCCAGGTAAGTTGATTGTCAATTATAATTCCTAAATATTTGATAGTGTCAGAGCGTTCAATAGGTTCACAAGAGCAAACAACATTTGTGTCACCTTGTGTTAAATCACAGGTATGGGTATATAGTTGAGTTATGAAAATCTTTGAAGTCATGTTCAAATAAACCGTAACTCTGCGACTGAATGCGCAGCAGGCTTTGTTACTCCAAGGCAGTAGGAGTGTTTTGACAAGGAGTGTATGAAATACGAGAAGTGTCCAGAATTCTTTTGTTTTTTTAAGGTGTTTGCTGTCTTTATGTCAAGCTGACAAGGTAGATCATATTTTACGTAGATGATGTTGTCTTAAGTGATCTGGGCCTGAAATTTGCTAAATGGAAATCGTTTCATTTGTGTGTCGATGGCGTGTCAGTTGGAAGATTTTGGTCGTTTCGCATTCTGCTAACAATGTGAAGCATAACATATCACCGTGGCAATTGAATCACGATTGAGGTTCGGTATTACAATGGCTAGTAAATTTGAGAATCTCTGTCCTGATTAAAACTAAAGGGATTTGCTTGAAGCTAAATGCCGTGTGATGCCGGCTTAGAATGGCATCACCCCATTTATTACCCATGGGTGTCGTAAGAGGCGACTAAGGGACTCGAGGGTTAGATGTGTATTGCAGTTTTAGGCGTTGGCTGACAACCTGTCACTATAGTGATACACAGTTATCTGATTGACCCTCAAACTTTTGTCAGACGTGGTGTTAATTTTAAGGCCGTAAATGCTCTGCCTACCCCGTAAGGGATATAGGCGTATGTATGTAAATGGGACGCTATTCCTCTGGCCACATCGTTATCCCTTTAGCAGCGAATTCTTGCGCGCTCGTGTAGCGTATAAGGAACTATGCGCGCTGCGCTGCGCGTACGGCGGCGCGCGCGCACAAAAGGAGCGCTCCGAGTACCTACATTCAATTTGTTTCTTGCCGTGCTAAGGTTCAACCGAGATACTATAAATCTAACTCGACAACTTTTGCTGTAATTTTTGCTTGTGTTTATGGGCTGTGTGGATCTATGACAGGTTAATGCTAGCTAGGTATCTAGGTATGCTAACGCCACATTAGGTACTAGGTAGGTACCTAATGTGGCGTTAGCATACCTTACTTACTTATCTATTTAACGTGTAAAGAAATATACACACAGATGTTTTGGGATGTTAAGTATGTGAAAAAATTAGAGGGCCTTGGTTTCAAATGCAAAATGCCTCTAACTCCAAAGGTTTTTAATTTGTTCATCGATACATACATACATAAATCACGCCTATATCCCTTACGGGGTAGGCAGAGCGTTAACGGCCGTAAAACGGATATTAACACCACGTCTTTGTTCATCGAATTGACATTATAATATGATCTAGAAACTGTTTAGCAGATTCATAAACTGGTTGAAGTTAAACCCAGTCTCTTTTCTCTCTCTCTCATTTTGGCCAAACCAAAATGTACATGCCGCTACTTTATACAGTGATGTGAAAATATTTGCTGCAATTATTTTAAAGGCTGGGCCAGTCCATGAAACTAAACATCTTTCCCTGAAAAACATAAGCCGAAATATATAAAAAAAAATCTTCTATACAAAATACCCGGCGGGCTGAAGCATTTTGTATGGGAGGTCCATTATTTTTGGCATATTTTGACATAATTTTCCTCGTGGTAAGCACCGGAAGTGGTAGGTAGACCATATATCACGCATATTATCCCTTGCGGGGTAGGCAGAGCGTAAACAGCCGCAAAAACGGACATTTACGCCACGTCTGACATAATATTTGAGGGTCATTCAGATAACTGTGCATCGCCATAGTGACAGGTTGAAATCCCATCGCCTAAAATTGCAATACACACCCTCGAGTCCCTTAGTCGCCTCTTACGACTCCCACGGGAAAGAAACGGGGTGATGCCATTCAAAGCCGGCATCACACGGCTTTACCGACTGAAGAGGGAAATAACAAGACATTCAAAACAACTCATTCATCATACCAAATTACAATAACAGCACGTCAAGTCAAAGCACTTTTCCTCGCGAGTGAAACAAAGCTAAATAAAACAAACATTTTTGCACAGAAGTGGACAGGAGTCAGAACTATTTATAGACATCTATTATCCTGGACACTGTGTGTGGTCGGGCCATAAGGTTATCTCTTTGTGATTTCGTTTCCAGTTTGTTTAGGGCATTGCAGGCGTAACCACCATTTATCCGAAAATGGTTCCGTGCTTCGGAGGGCATGTTACGCCGTCGGGCCCGGTGCTGTCTACGATAACTTCGACGGCGGTTGTAACACAACCATGTCAAAGGTCTACTAGTAGCAGTTGTCGGTTTAAAACACTGACACCCAGGTTCACCGAGTCGTCCGTCGACTCGGTGTCCCACACGAAATAGGATAAGGTTAGTATCTACTTAAGTGTGTTTTTGACTTTCAACATCAAAAGCCGCAGTAGTTCACTGCAGGACACGAGCGTTGGATTGGCAAGCGCAGTGCAAGGAGGGACGAACAGCTGCTGCCCATTCTTCCCAGAATCGACTGATCAACTAACACTGTTTTTTTTGTAACTGTATAAAAAACCATAATCAGTTGATACCTTAAACGGGTAGATCCATGTTCTGCTGATATATCCACGGGTAGCAATGGGGTGATGCTATTCTAAGTCGGCATCAAACGGCACGGGACTATTTATAGACATCTGTTATCTTGACGCTGTGTGTGGTCTGGTCATAAGGTTAGTACTCCAGGCTGAGGGATGCGGTTGACCTTACGAGTCAATGTTTAGAAAAGGGAGCCAAAACGGGATTTTAAAACGGAATTTATTCCATCTCCTAAAAACCTCATTTAACAGCCTATATGAGGCGTCAAGGTGCAATACTCCATTATACTATAATACGCAGTAGTATTATATTTTCTGTAATAATAATCATTTATGGAGGCAACATTTTACTGGTATTTTATAAACTTTTAAAGAATTACCAGTATAGGTACAAT
This sequence comes from Tuta absoluta, assembly GCA_027580185.1. NCBI lineage: Eukaryota > Metazoa > Arthropoda > Insecta > Lepidoptera > Gelechiidae > Tuta > Tuta absoluta. The sequence continues at coordinate 1,376,609 of JAQAHW010000020.1, forward strand.
AGGTAAAATACTAATAATATTTGGTCACGTTTCTTTGTATGACCAGTCTATTCTACATTAGTGCGTAAAGTATTTAAATTATCTGTGTTTTTAAACCCATATTTATTTCGCCTCCATATCACGTGCAACAGTTTAACCACCTGTATCACATCGTGTACAAATAATAGCACATCTAACATAGTAATTACCGGCGGACAGACAGACAGGCTAACTACCTAACAATCACTAGTGTTGTCTACAAGCATTGAGCTGAGCTTCCATGTCCGACTATAGCTTCCTTCCTAGTGATGCCAGGAATACGAATAATATAGTTATAATATAGTTTGCCGTGTGATGCCGGCTTAGATTGCCGTGTGATGCCGGCTTAGAATAGCATCACCCCATATCTTTCCCGTGGCAGTCGTAAGAGGCGACTAAGGGACTCGAGGGTGTGTATTGCAATTTTAGACGATGGGCTGACAACCTGTCACTATAGCGATACACAATATTCCAAATAACCCTCAAACATTTGTCAGGCGTGGTGTGGATGGCCGTTTTTTGCGGCTGTTTATGCTCTGCCCACCCCGCAAGGGATTATAGGCGTGATATGTGTATGTATGTATGTATAGTTATAATAATACTAGCTGTTACCCACGGCGTTGCCGGAAAATAAAAACTATCCTATGTGTTAATCCATATTACCTTCTATATGTTTGCCAAATTTAATTAGTCATTTCAAAAGTTTTTGCGTAAAGAAATCACAATTTATCACTTGTTTAGTTTGGTCAGGAAATTACAGACAGCCGCATTTTCGAAGAAAGATGGTACCGTCTTTTGGCGGATACGTTAAAGTCCCGGTTGCTTACTAACCAGTTAGCTTCTCACCTAAGTCCACGAAAACGATAACTCATTGACTCAAAACGTTAAAAACTTAAAACGGGGTTCTTACCACAATATTTGATCTTGTGATGCCGGCTTAGAATAACATCACACCATTTCTTTCCCGCGCGTGTAGTAAGAGGTGACTAAGGGACTCGTTGTCAGACGTGGGGATAGCCATCGTATTTTAGATGTTAACGCTCTGCCTACCCCGCAAGGGATGAAGGCGTGATATGTGTGTACGTATATACACCTGCTGCATGTTATGTTATGTGTGTACCATGATATTAGATTTTGTTAAATTGTCCGATATTCCGGTAACTTTGTTATTCGTATTCGCAGAGATTCTACAGCATTGCCCCACATTATCCCGTGAGTGGTGTAACCTGTCATTATGCGGACGGGCCACCTACAGCCGGGGCGGAGGCTGGGGTGGTCCAAACGTGTTTATTAACTGATAATGAGGGGCTGCGCTGATACCAGTTTAATTAGAATGTTGTGTGTCAGATTGGAGGCACTTTGATTGGTCTAGCAACCCACTTGCTATAAATTATAATATTTACGTACCATTTATAAATCTTTTCATTTATTTTCCATTCTTTTGCGCTTAACCTGATATCTTAATCAGCTTAATCATCATCAACAGATCGTACAGGCCAACACGGCATGGACCTCCCTTTTTGAAAAAAAGGGGGGGAGGCCATGTCATTTGGGGGTGAACCCGCCCATAAAACTGAAAAACTTTCCTCAAGAAACAAAGACCAATATATGAAAAAAAAATAGACCTCACGTACAACCAGACTTGGTCGGCTGCTACATTTTGTATGGGATATAATTTTTTTTTCTCCATATTTTTACCTGTTTCTTGGGTTAGTTTTACAATTTCATAGGCTGGTTCATTCCTTGAAAGTAACGCAGTACCAACTTTTCCTTACACCCTGTATATCCAATAACTAAATTATTTTCACATAATATAATTCCGACTAAATCAACGCTTATGTATATCAAATTTCATTTCCTTTGGAAGCTAGCGTGTTCGGTCATACGTATATCTTTGAAATCCAAATTGTTCATTTCATAGTTCAATGAATTTATAATCGCGTCTCAGACAATAGACGGGGTCAGCCGACGTAAGGGTGAGATTACATTTGCCAGCAACGAGGGTTTTTTAAACATAATAGGGCTCTTCAAAAAATGTATAATAAAGTTCCTTGATGTTAAAGAAAACTTGCAAAATTTGCCAGCGCGGGCCGGATTTAAATCTGCTACTTTCGCCATCACTGGTGGCGATAACTCCTTTCATCTGGGCTTCCGCGGCTCATCCCTTTCCCGCGAATATTGCACGCGTACCTTAATGCCATTAACGCGTGGCACGTCTTCGTCCACCGGGTTAGTTTTGCAAGTAATACACAGCGACTTATCCATTCTTTACAGATTGAATGTAGTCTAAGCGATGAAAGCCCGCGACAACGTGAATACTAAATTTTAAAACACTTCTCGTGTTCGGTATATTTTTTTAGAAAACTTGGAAATGTTTCTACCGCGGGCAGGATTTGAATCTGCGATTTCCGCCATCACTAGTGGCGACGTCTCTTCCATCAGTACTACATAAAAAGTCGACTGCTGCTTTTTCGTAGACCATGATTTTGGTCTGATTGTATTTAAAGTTATAGAGAACAGAAGAGGAAACATGCTGGGATACTTGTGATGACATGACGACCTACTAAAAACTACAATGGAAGGAAAATCGAGGAAAGAAGAGGGAGAGGGCGACTATCTTCACGTCTGACAAATATTTGAGAACCGTGTCAGAAAAATCGTGTTTTACTATTATGACAGGTTATAGCCTAAAATTAGAAACACATGAAGCCCTCGAGTCCCTTAGTCGCCTCTAACGACACCCGTGGGAAGGCAATTGGGTGATGCTATTTTACGCCGGCATCACTAAATCTACCTCAACATTATTTGTCAATGGCGCCTCACAATGTGCCCTCCCCCTTATATCTCAGATGCGTGTGCACGCGCCTCAAAGGCGGCGCGATGCTATCTCATTGTTAGCGGAAATAACCCCACTAACTCTACCTCAACATTATGTAATTTGCTTCAAGTTCAAGATGTTCAGATCCCTATTTTGAATCGTAAAATTTATATTGTTACTAACGGCCGCTTAATTCTAGCCCTGTTAGATTAGAATTAGTAAGAAATATCATTTCACTTATTATATGATGAAGATCTTCCGGAGGTATACAAACATACAAACGACTTTATCCCTTGCGGTGTAGGCAGAGCGTTAACGGCTGTAAAAATACGGTCGCTATTGCCATGTCTGACCAATAGATGACGGCCGTTTCGGAGCAAAATCGTGTATCACTTTAGTGACAGGTTGTTAGGCTGTCGACTAAAATTTTAGACACATGAAACCCTCAAGTCTAGTCGCCTTTTACGACACTCGCAGGAAGAAAATGGGGTGATCCTATTCTAAACCGGAATTTTTATACATTTTTATACTTTATTGCACAAAGTACAAAGGGCGGGCAACGCGGCATTCTCTACCGGCCATCAGAGATTGATTGGCATCACACGGCAACACATTATTCTTTAAGATATTTCTTACTTCATGCGACTGTAGAATTCCTGTACTACCAGATCATCTCAATAAGCCGTATAAAACAGCTGTCAGTTCCCTACTGAAAGAGATATCAATAAAGGAGATTGGGCCCTCTGCCATAGAATTAGCACCAATTTGACAGCTATCAAATATGGCCTATTGGGATGACCGTACCAAAGCTAAAATACACATTAAAACTCAAATATTTGTTGAAGACAGAGCTTGATTAAAATCATGTTTGTTAGTTACTCGTAAAACTGAGGAAGTAATATTTTATCCTGTTTGTAAACATTGAGTAAGAGAACCTCATCTCCCGCTGGGCCAGAGAAGTCCAAACCTGACCAATTAGTACTAAATGCACCTGCCTACCAGTCAGTTACTGTGGCCACAATATACCAAGGAGCAGTAGTTTAACTTCATACTTACGCCCGGCTTTCGCACCCACACATACACATGCCCGACCGAGCAATACGTACACGACTACTACATAGAACCTCGTGCCGCTCGTGTCACAGCGAACCGCACTGCCGCCGCGCGTTTTTGTTTCAGTATCAAGATATCGGTAAAATTAATACCTAGAAACCTAACTATTCATTAAATCATAATGTTATTCGTTGTTCTCATACTGTAACTTAGTATTAAGGTAGGTACCTAAGTGTAAAATAATAAAATTTGGGTTCGCTAAACTAATTTGTTGAAAGTTGCTTGAGTTGAGTTAAACTACTGCTCCTTGGTATATTGTGCTGTAGCTTGGTCAATAGTCAACATTACAGTACATACAGTCATACAGTTTTGTTACAAAGTATGTTACAACTAGTGTGTGAAGACGCTGATTGAAGGAAAGAGTAGGGAATTTGTTAAGTATCAGTTCTCCCACTTGTCATTCCAGTAGTGTAACGCATGCGTCTGTTGGATGGAAGGAAATTACGAATTCTGATCTTATTTCCATACGAATACGGCTAAGGTGCGTTTACGACTTTGTAGTCTAAAAATTTTGATATAATACATACACACACACATCACGGTTTTTTTTTATATTTTCTTTTTATTAAGGATGGGTTTGCTCTTGACTCTAGTCTAGGTCATAGGACAGAGACAGAGCGAGCTCACCCAGAAGAAGCCTGTTCACTCTTACTTTGAAGAGATTAGGGTTGTATGCGTTTGGAAACACAGACGCAGGTAGTTCCACTCATTAGCAGTGCGCATTATAAATTATGACTGGAAGCGCTAAGTCCGGATTGGTGGAATGGCAACCAGGCAACAATCCGCATAAATACGGTCGCTATTGCCACGTCTGACAAATATTTAAAGAGCCGTTTTAGAAAAATTGTGTATGACTATAGTCACAGTTTGTCAGCCTTTCGCCTTAAATTTTAACATATGAAACCCTCGAGTCCCTTAGTCGCCTCTGACCCGCGGGAAAGCAATGTGGTAGGTAATGCAATTCTAAGCTGGCACAAAATTGGGCGAGTTATCGTTACCAGTTACCACACACATATTTCTGCCAAGTTAAACGACGTCTACTAGTCAGACCATAATACTTGTTAGCACCTGCATTGTTTCAAGAAATTGTAACTTACCATACTTATTAGTACAAAATGTAACGACTGCACTACAAATTCTTGCGTACCACGGATATTTTCAACACTTTACGAATAAACAACAGTTCATAAGGAAGGAAATATCATAAACAACACGAAAATAAGCCGAGACTTGGCTGACTTGTGAAGTGGAAGCTCGTTTGTGGAAAAATATGTAACCAGTCTAAGCCATTCCCACTAATAGTACGGGCTGGGATAAAACATACATACATATATCACGCCTATAGTCCCTTGCGGGATAGGCAGAGCATAAATGGCCGTGAAAAACGGTAATTTACGCTACGTCTGACAAAAGTTCGAGGGTCAATCAGACAACTGTGTATCACTTTAGTACAGGTTGTCAGCCCATCGCCTAAAATTGCAATACACACCCTCGAGTCCCTTAGTCGCTTCTTACGACACCCACGGGCAAGAAATGGGGTGATGCTATTTTTAGCCGGCATCACACGGGATAATAGAGTCTAATAACCGAGTAATATCAAGTCATAATTTAACCCATGTTTGAGATACTCCCTACTATTGGACGACGAAATTTTTATCCTTTGATAGAAGATAACCAATTTCCCAATTTAAGGCGAGTGTAGCCGGGAACGGCCTCGACAGTGGCGCCACTGTCGAGGCCGTTCACGACCAGTGACGACGCATCTTCCATCTGGGCTACCGCAGCTCATTCCTTGCCCACACTTGAAAAAATTTGCAAGTTTTCAAAAATTGTATACCTAACACGGAAAGTGTTTTAAAATTTGGTATTCAAGTAACAACTTTCCCCAAAGAAAATAAGTTGAAATATAAAAATACTTGGCCAAGACTACTTTCCACCACCTGTTTTTCAACGTTTTAAAAACCTTTCTGCCTACCCTATAAAGGATGCAAGCAAATCGTCGAGTGGCAAACCGTTTAGTGGTGATGTATGTAGCCAGTCCCACTCGTTAATGGTGAAGTGGTGGTGGCTGGTGGATGGCTTCTAATAGCTGGGTAATATCCTGCCTCTGCTTGTGATGTGCTATGATTATGAACTGAATAGATTTTATCATCAGTTTATGACGTTATGACTAGACCGATTGCGTAGCGGATAGAACACCTACCTGATAAGAGAGTCGTGGGTTCGATCCCAACAAGATTTGTTAAGTCATTTTCAGATATTTGTGTTTAGTCTGGGTGTTTTCTATGTATGTAATGAATATATGTATAAAAAGTATATAAGTATTAATATCAGCTATCCACAGCTTAGTTAAGGGATAAATGGCGATGCGTGAATTGTCCAGAATATTTATTTATTCATATGTTTAGGCAAAAGGGCAAGGGGGTATTTCTCTTCTTAACGGAGACCAGGCTGTCGAGAGTTGCTTGCTGAGACTTTGGCTTCCACTATATACCTAGGGAAAGCCCTAGAATCCAAGGATTTCCGTGCCCGACGGAATCAGATCGGATACCATCAAGGCCCTATTTTCTCGTACCAAACCATTATCAAACACAATAATACCTCGACACTTTCAGGTCTTGTCATATCTTAATTTAGAAAACAATTTTTATTTTTTTTAAATTGCAAAAATTTTTCAAGATTTGAACCTGCGACCGCATTACTAGTGGCGACGCCTCTTCCATCTGGGCTACCGCAGCTCATTCCTTGCCCGCCAATTTTGCAAGTGTATTTTTAGTGCCAGTAACGCGTGGCACGGCTCCATCTACCGGGTTAGTTTTGCAACTAATACCGCAAACTGCATTAGAAAACATGCGAAAAAAATTACGTGGGTAGGATTTGAATAGCGAGTTTCGCTATTACTAGTAGTGACGCCTCTTCCATTTGGGCTATCGCCCATTTCTATTGCCCGCGAAACTAACCTGGTAGATGGAGCCATGCCACGCGTTATTAACATCAAGTTACTCTTGCAAAAATTCGTGGGCAATATAAGTAGCGAGTAGCATTGTCTGCGACTTTGGCTATCACTAGTAACTAGCGATATCGAAAGTCGCAGGTTCAAATACTGCCCGCGGTAAAAAGTTTTGAAAGTTTTCAAAAATTTACAACCTAACACGGGAAGTGTTTTAAAAATAAGGTATAAAACGTTTTTTATCAACAGTACTTGAACCGTCTGATGCCGGCTTAGAATAGCATCACCCCACTTCCTTCCAACGAGTGTCGTAAGAGGCGTCTAAGGGACTCGAGGGTTTCATATGCATTACAATTTAGGCGACAGGCTGACAATCGTCACTATAGTGATACACGATTTTCCTGAAACGGCCCTCAAATATTTGTCGCTCTGCCTACCTCGCAAGGGATAAAGCCGTGATATGTGTATATATGTAAGTAAGTAAGTAAAAGTACACATACACACACACATATCACGCCTATAATCCCTTGCGGGGTAGGCAGAGTGCAAACAGCCGCAAAAACGGTCATCTACGCCACGTCTGACAAATATTTGAGGGTCATGCGGAAATTGTGCATCGCCATAGTGACAGGTTGTCAGCCCATGCGTAAAATTGCAATACTCACCCTCGAGTCTCTTAGTCGCCTCTTACGACTCCCAAGGGAAAGAAATTGGGTGATGCTATTCTAAGCCGTCATCACACGGCATAGCCGGCATCACACGGCCGTAAGTAAAAGTAAAAACACTTTATTGCACATTCAAAACCCAAACAAAACACATAGGTTCCAGGTTTTACCCCACTCCACTTTCAGATCTGGTCACATCGATGGAGCCATAACTCCCTAACTAATAGTTAATACTGCTAGACAAATAAAATAAACTACCTACTTCAGGAGATCAAAGATTATCCAATCTATAAAGGACACCTTTAAAGTTTCCGCGCGTCATTCTATAAATGGGAAATAAAGTTAAGTGTATCGCACACACACTAGACGAAGTCGCGGTTCCTGACAACCCATGACAGCCGCAATTTGAAGTGGCAACGTGTGCCATGCATGATTGGTAGATGTCTGGTTTTTATAAGGGATTGCGTAAACTCTTTTCATCTTGAACACCAAATTTTAGAATACTTGCAAAGTTTTCTACCGCGGGCAGGACTTGAACCTGGGACTTTTGCGACGCTTCTTCCTTCTGGGCTACCGCGGCTCGTCCATTGCCCACGAAATTAACAATTGTATCTTGATGCCATAAACGCGTAGCACGGCTCTATCTACCGGGTTAGTTTTGGAAGAGGCGTCGCCACTAGTGATGACGAAGGTTGCTAGTTCAAATCCTGCCCACGGTAGAAAATTTTGCAAGTTTTCTAAAATCAATTGTTTCCGAAAAATAAACCGGGTCCGGCAAAACCAAACACCGTAAAGTCATGTAGTCCGTGTGAGAACCGCCTTAGTCTCATGTGGTAGATATAAAGATGTCGAATCGTATTCGAGTAGATTGCGGCTACAGATGGCTTTTGAATAGAGGAAGCTTTAATAAAGTGTGAATAGAAATAATTTAACAACCTACCTACCTACGTGGCTAACCTACAGTAAGACCATCCCAATAAACCATATTTTACAGTTGACAGTTCCCTCCTGAAACATGTGACTACAAAGAAAAATTAGTTGCCTTTTTTGATTGAGTTACCTATGCGTAGAAATGTAGTGATGCTATTCTAAGCCGGCGTCATAACTCTGGCATCCTTAAAGATTTGACTTCACTCAGACATATAGTTCGGTTAGAATTTAAGCTTGTTTGGGAAGCATCGATATAGATAATAGCCGTCAGCCCCTAAAAGCAGAGGCTTAGCTGTATTTTCTTTGATGAAAAGATAATTATGACAACCTGCGCTGTAAATTCTTGCCGTTTAAGGAGAAGTGATGACGAAGCCAGTTACTCGAGTGATTACTGTAAGGAAAAGAGTTGGCCACCCGCCTGGTCGGGTGTTGTGACCAGGGGACCGACTGGCTCGTCTGGACTTATTTGGAAGTAGTATATATAGCGATCAGCGAAAACACTTCGATACCGCGTTTTAGGACTTGTACGTTGGTGAGCATTCCTATGACTGAACCACATGTGGAATTCGAACGCAGCGTAGTACCTTGGCCAAGCTATTAAAAACACAATTTATTTCCAACAAAAAAACAAATTAATTAAATTACCGAAACCATTCACCAATAATCCGTTCACGAGCAGTTTAATGCCCAATATGCACATTCATGCGCTTAAATAAAAATTACGACCTGTTTGATCGCGCGCGCATATTTTATTCACATAAGTATTCAACGCATTTATTCATAAGTCACGCACGTTAACAAATTTTAATTTATTGCTTCTTAATTTATTAATAAACTAGCTGTTATACGCGGCGTTGCCCGCATAAAATAAAAACTATCCTATGTGTGAATCCAAGTTACCTTCTATATGTGTCCCAAATTTCATTACAATCTGTTCAATAGTTTTTGCGTGAAGAAGTATCAACCAACTTTCGCATTTATTATATTATATTAGGATTTTGTTTTTTCTTATATTAAGTCAGATTTTACTGGATGGCGAAAACGAGAGATCGTTCCCCATGACGTGACCTGGGGGAGGCCTACGTCCAGCAGTGGACTGCAATAGGCTGATGTATGTATGTAAGTCAGATTCGTGTTAATGCCGTGGCAGAGGGTCCGTTTTCCTTTGTTGACATATCTTTTAGTATGTAACTGACAGCTGTTAAATATGGTTTATTGGGATGGCGTTACTTTAGGTAACGCACTCTGCTTACGGAGGTTTAGTAGAAGAACCTCGGAGACAAATTTAAGGCTGCAAGCTTTGTATGTCGTGTTTAAAAAAGTTAGACAACGTCAAATCGTACCTATGGCACTGAGAGATGCGAGAGATATGACGCCATTATAAAAAACTGTTTCTGATATAGATCGCTTTCTTTGACCTTGACTCCGGCAGAATCATCATCCGAATGTGATGGAAGCCAAATCTTTAAAAAATGTCCCTCTCAACCAAAGTCTATGTTCGCAACCGTAATCGTCACGGTTTCCCACTAGCGTGGTATCAGACTATCCTTGTTAATAGATTATAAATTAAGATTTAGATTTATAAATTAAGAAGCAATTTTAGTGTGCTCTGCTAATTTATGTTAAAATAGCTGTTGGTTTTCTCAATAAATAAATAAATAAATATTTTCTTGAGTTTGCACAACTATTAATACCTACTCATCAGCATCACAATAAAACAATTGTAAACGGATTTCAGTTTTTATTTTGGATATTACAATTTTTACGTATATCCTTGTTATTTGTACCTATCCATAAAAATCTCGCCACGACACGGCTACATATCGATGATTGTATCTGTCTAAGATGCAGGGAGTGGAAAAGTCGGACTTACGTGCGGTTAGACACTGAAACTGCCAATGAAAATTTATGCGCTCGCATAAGAACGATCCAAACTCCAATCTGTTTAACCCAGCCTGATCTTGACTGTACTAGGTTCTAATTTTAATTGGATGGTATTTAACTGTACCTCAATTTATTCTCGTTTTTTCCAACAATTTTTCCCATTGTTCAATCAAAAATACTGATTGTGCACAAAAATATGCTCACATAAATATTTCTTAATGAGGTCCTATTTAATGACTGTTGCAAATATGTAAAACTAATATTGCACCTAATTTATTGAAGGAACTTTTTTAAATAAAGTTTAACTTCAAAAAATGTACCGCAAAGTATATTTAAATCAAACACCAATTAAATCACAATGTAGTTTTATTTATTACAAATTATTATCTAATAAAGTTGAATGCTAATCTTAATATCTATTTTGTACAAATCAGTCTTAAATATAAAAATTAATCAAAATGGTAACAAAAGTCTTTGGTATTAACATGTTTAATTTGTCATTACACATAATCAATTCAGTTTTTTATTATTATTATTATTGCACTAATAAAGCGCGTTTTGCCTTGAAAGGACGCCCCCGTTTTCTTTTTTCACCGATAGCTATATTTTTAGCTTCCACTGGTGGTGCTCATTGATCTACAACATGTAGATCAATGGTGGTGCAACGTATTTTAGCATGATTGCAAGTCCGGTTAAGTGTTTACATTTATAATTTTTATAAAACTGGGGGCAGCTACACTCACCAAGTATCGAGTCACAATTGAAAGTAGGCAAGACAACTGTCCAGTTAGTAAAGGCAATTTTTTGAAGTCATCAATAATTATTTTTTAGAATTAATGTAGTACGGAAGACATTATTAGTTGTTCAAAAAGAATTATTTATTAATATAAACGTAGTACAAAACTGTTTAAAATATGGGTACGATTTTAAGATTCGTATTAGATACTTTTTCGATCAATTTGGAAAAAATGTGTAACATTAGTATATGTTGGGCAAGAATTATATGGTTACTGTAATGATAGAATATTTGGTACGCGTGAGAATGAAAATGTGTTACATATTAGTGGAAGTTTTAAGTATGTTTGGCGCAACAATTTTTGCTAACGGAGTAGTTTATTTGTGGCAAAATAATTTAAAGGATTTAAGAATAATATTTAAGAGGGAAGTTCATATGTGTACGATAAGATTTTTGATGGAAGATTTAAAATTATCCATTTTAATTAAGTAATACCAAAAGTGGCCGTTTTTAGGCACTTTTTTCATAACTTGAATTGCAGCGAATATTTTATTGAGTTTGCAGGTTCAAATTTTTCGCAACGGATATTCTGATAGATTGTTTGTTTAAAGAGAAAATATATTTTTTTGTAAATTGGTGCCACTGTCGAGGTCGTTCTTGGGTACACTGGTCGTAAGGATAATACTAAAAACTTGAGCAACGGACATTCTGATAGATTGTTTGCACATAAAGAAAAAACTGTCGGCGCCACTGTCGAGGCTGTTCACGGCTACACATTAGCGTTAACTGAAACTTGAAAGGGCTCAACAAAAAAAATCTATAGCACACATACCAGCATCTCTTAAAGATTTTTCAAATTCTTCTTCTCTTTCTTTTCGTGTGGGACACCGAGTCATCCAACGACCCGATGAACCCTGGTGTCAGAGTTTTTCAACCGCCTACTACCACTAGTAGGCCTCTGACATGGTTGTGTTACGACCGCCGTCTAAGTAATCATAGACAGCAACCGGGACCGACGGCTTAGCGTGCCCTCCGAAGCACGGAACCATTTCTTTTCGGACAATCAGTTGGTTCACCCTGCAATGTCCTAACCAGACCGGGAACAAATTCACAAAGAGATAAATATCAACTTTTGTGAGTGTCCCACTGAGAATCGAACCCGGAACGTTTGCGTCGCAGGCAGTCGCACTACCACTGCGCCACATCGGTCGTCAATTTTTCAAATCAGCTTGCATAACTGGGGTAAACACCATTATAGGCACCATACCGGTGGTATCCCATACCTTAACGGCACGACTCTGTAATATCGACTACTTAATTTGTTTATTCAAATAGGAATGTCGTATGGTGTGTATGGAAAATCAGTTCCCATGTCCACTTGATGCTGTAGAGGTGTTTATTGATATTTCGTGTGATAAACGGCCGGCCGATGTGGCGCAGTGGTAGTGCGACTGCCTGCGACGCATAGGTTCCGGGTTTGATTCTTGGTGGGGCACTCACAAAGTTGATATTTATCACTTTGTGAATTTGTTTCCAGTCTGGTTAGGACAAATGCAGAGTAAACCACCTGATTGTACGAAAAGAAAAATGGTTCCGTGTTGGTAGGGCACGTTAAGCCGTCGGTCCGGGTTGCGGTCTATGATTACTTAAACGGCGGTCGTTACACAACCATGTCAGAGGTCTACTACTAGTAGTAGGCGGTTGAAAAACTCTGACCATTAAGGTTCATTAGACGACTCGGTGTCCCACACGAAATAGAAGAAGATTTGATAAAGATATAGCTTGGTGTTGTATGAAAGGAGATTTATGTTGATTTCATTCAGGGTGAAGAGGTTATTGTGATATGGAAATGTGGTTTGGGTGCATGCTGTCAGTGAATCTTGACCTTAGCTCTTGACTTTGTGGCTTAAATCACGTAAATAATGCTACAGAGACTGAGGGCCGCAACACTCTTGCGTTTAATTCAGCTGTGGAAGTTCAGAAAATCTTAGTACCTCTACGTAATATAAAGTCCCAGGACTGAATCGCACAAAGATGTGCTTTGACACTTTTTTTCTTATAACTAGACTCTAAGATCTAAGCCCCGAGGCTTTGAAACCTACACTTGACTATTTGGTGGGGAGCTAGAGCTCACACGTAGAAGTTTGTGGTTTTTTTTTTTATTAATGATGGGTTTGCTCTTGACTCTAATCTAGGTCATAGGACAGAAACAGAGTCTAAGATGGAGCGAGCTCACCCAGAAGAAGCCTGTTAAGGCACAAGCACTCCCACACACTGACGGAACGCAGTAAGCTACTTGGCGTCAGACTTCGGTGGGATGGTGGTCGCGAGCCAGGCGGCCCCTTACGGAGCCTTCCACCGCTTAGTGGGATCGTTCAGCCGGACTTATCCACAGGCAAGCCTGTGTTGCAGTTGCCCGGGGTGGACCGCTAGGAGGTAGATCCCATACCACCCCAAGGTTGCTCAAACAACCAGCCCAATTGTGCTCTTGGGGCGCGACTGGGCTAACGAGTTGTTCTGGGAAGAAGCCCAGAAGATTCGGACTGAATCTACCCGGCACGTGCTGGTAGTTTCCAAAATACGGGACCTCCACGCCCCCGCCGGCTATTGTTGTTGCTTTAAGAGTTTATGGAGTGTGATTGAGTTGCAATGGCTACAGCAGCGGCTACTGTGACATCGTCATCATCATCCGAAAGGAAGTGTTCGACACAGAACTAAAGTAGCAGAGGCTTATTGCTTCATATTCCGACAAGATCTTCACATTTCATAAAATAATCTCAAAGAGATTGAATTTACGCAGGTGAATTCCTGATATTAAAAGCCTATTTCTATCTTCCACAGGTCGAGCGCTCCTAGACCGCCTAGCCAGCACGCCAGTGGGCGAGGTCATACCCACGAGCGCAGCGGAAGCGGGAGCGGGCGAGCTTCTACCCGCTCCGCTCGACGTGGCGCCCTACTCGCTTGTGGAAGCGAACGCGACCTGTGGGCAGGAGGGTGCGGAGGACTATTGCAGGGACACGCCGGGCAAGTAAGTAACATCCACAAGCAGAGCGAGCAGACGTGGTGGAAGCGAACGCGACCTGTGGGCAGAAGGGCGCGGAGGACTATTGTAGAGACACGCCGGGCAAGTAAGTTACAGTCACAAGCGGAGCGAGCAGACGTGGCGCCTTACTCGCTAGTGGAAGCGAACGCGACCTGTGGGCAGGAAGGCGCGGAGGACTATTGTAGAGACACGACGGGCAAGTAAGTAACATTCACAAGCAGAGCGAGCAGACGTGGTACCTTACTCGCTAGTGGAAGCGAACGCGACCTGTGGGCAGGAGGGCGCGGAGGACTATTGTAGAGACACGCCGGGCAAGTAAGTTACAGTCACAAGCAGAGCGAGCAGACGTGGCGCCTTACTCGCTAGTGGAAGCGAACGCGACCTGTGGGCAGGAAGGCGCGGAGGACTATTGTAGAGACACGCCGGGCAAGTAAGTAACATTCACAAGCAGAGCGAGCAGACGTGGTGCCTTACTCGCTAGTGGAAGCGAACGCGACCTGTGGGCAGGAGGGCGCGGAGGACTATTGTAGAGACACGCCGGGCAAGTAAGTTACAGTCACAAGCGGAGCGAGCAGACGTGGCGCTCTACTCACTAGTGGAAACGAATGCGACTTGCGATTGTAAAGACACGTGAGGCAAGTAAGTTGAGGTCACAGCCATAAAAGATATATCGAAGATAAATGGTCTGAACTGAAGAATCCAATTCTAGAGACCCGAATCCTGGACCTAATAAAATAATCGCTTCGCTGAAAAACCCAGGTCAAAACTATTTGGTTCAATATAACGCTAATAATGTTTTAACAATAAGTATGTCTATTGTGTGTCTTGTAGAAAACCCACAGCCGAGTAGTAAGCACATTGCATAATATCTTCGACAACCGCAGAAACCACAACAGTTTGTAAACTCATTTTGTAGTTACCGAAGTACCCATACCAAAGCTGGGTGCGTCTGGGCTAAGGAGTTGTTCTTAAAATAACAGATCAGATTTAAGTTCTAGGAAGAATGGATCGGAATGAAGATATCTGTGATTGTCGTTTAAACCTACCTTCATCTTTTCAGGCGCGTAGTAGTGTGCGACGTGTGCGAGGGTCTCGAAGGCTCCTTGTCCAGAAGACATCCTCCCTTGCATGCCATCGATGGAGACTCCAGCACCTGGTGGCAGAGCCCTACCCTCGCCGCAGGGGATTTCCAGAACGTCGAGCTCATCGCCACATTGCCTGATGTAAGTTTTACCAGCCATTTTTGCAGATGCCTTAAAAATGATGTTTTTGTATTCTTAAACAAAAATAGCCACAACACAACATGTACAGTCGGTTGTAGCATATAAGGTACCGTTAATTACATACCTAATAAAAATTTAAACTTATTCTCATAAAAGAAGTGATTTTCTACTATACATTGCTAAATTGGCTTTGTTTTCTCCAATTCTTTTACCTCCCATACACCTATAATAGTATCGCCGCCGAGAGAAGTCGTATTTAATAGCTGTCAGATTCGTAATAATACTATGGCAGAGTGTCCATTTTCCTTTGTTGACATCTCTTTTAGTATGGAGATGACAGCTGTCAAAACCAACTTCTCTCGGCAGCGGTACTATAAATACTTGTACATCTATCTTGTTTTTAGTTTACAAAAACACTTGATATAAAAGTCGGCGTCGCCGGCATCATCAGCCAATGTGAAAACATCCAAATGGTGACAACATACTCTCGTTAATCGAATTGAACGCCACGAACTGACTCCACTCATAATACCAGTCAAATCAACTCTATCATGCGACAGTTGATGTGGGCTAATCATAACACGATAGCTTCATAAGCCGTGCGCCGGCGAGGCAAGTGGCGCCATTATAGGCACGCTCCACCAGACTCGCCCACGACTCTCGAACGACGACGATCGACGAAGGCGGCTCTCCCACTGCACCGCACTCCGTCGCGTAGCGCGGGATCGCAGATTTTTAAGTTGTATGCAAGTACATCAGTACGTACGTATCGAAAAACCGCCTCGTGCTACACACCGACAAAGCGTCAACGCGCAGTGGCGGGAACTGCCATCCATATAGTGACAGGTTGTCAGCCCATCGCCTAAATTTGCAATACAAATGTAACCCTAGTCCTAGTCCCTTAGTCGCCTCTTACGAAATCCACGGGAAAGAAATGAGGAAATGGGGTGATGCTATACTAAGCCGGTATCACACGGCAAAAAAAAACATCCCATAATTACCGATCTGCTGGTTAATTTACTCTGGGACGTCTAATATTTTTTTTATATTCCATGAGAAAATTTGTTACTTTCATGAGAGCCTTGACTTTTGTTATTTTTGTTACTCCTTGTATAGGGTTCACGGTCAGGGGTCAAGTTCAAGACACACGCGTAATTATAGACACCTTAAAAATATATATACCCTAGCGACTTTATGTTTTGAAAACAGGTTTGACCCATCAGTTAAGTAAATATTTATTTCCAATCAAAGTAAGTACCGTTTATTACATTTCTCTAAACATGCTGGAGATGAGTATTATACTGGAAAAGACGCTATATACGTACTTCGTATCATTTCATATGTCGCTAGGTTGCGTTCGTAACGCTATCTGTAAATTATTACGAGAAGTAAAATTTGTTCCGCTACTCAGCGCTAGATGGCGCTATCTACTAACTACTTATTTATTTTAAACATGGACCGCGTTAATACAAAAAGTTAGCTCCTGAAAAAAAATATTTTAGCACTGTCTAAACGCCCGTAATTTTTTTCACAACATCGGGAATCGTTCTCTCTCTCTTTTCGTGTGGGACACCGAGTCGTCCAACGATCCGATTAACCCTGGTGTCAGAGTTATACAACCGCCTACTACCACTAGTAGGCCTCTGACATGATTGTGTTACGACCGCCGTCTAAGTAATCATAAGTAGACAGCGACCGGGACCGACGGCTTAACGTGCCCTCCGAATCGTTTAAACACTAAGATATGTGTGAACCCAAACCCCACCTATATTGTAAGTAATATATGTATTCCAAATAAGTTAAACTTTTCTAAAACAAAACTCACAAAATAATTCTGTTTAAATTATAATACACTCGAATCCATACGAATCTCGAAACCTGAATGTAAAGGAGCACAGGAATTAGTCGCGCACAGCCGTTAGCCGAAAGCCTCATAATTAGCGTGTAATTTATCTGTTTTTAAACACCCTGTGGACCGCCGTACCGCTGCCTGTAATTTGAATTCGCGCTGTATATCATTGTAAATTACACGAATTATTAACTCTGTTACCGTAATAATTGTGGTTTTGGAACTTTTAAAGGTTGCACCCGACGCGCAAGAAAACGTAAAAAAATAATCAGCGAGAACGCATTTATTTTTTAAATATTTGACTTCCGAATTTCATCCTGTTTTAGGCGGTTTTCCCACTTGTCGTCCGTCGCTGCGTATTTTTAACGCACCGTAGCTCAAAAGTCTGTCAGACGAAAGGAAGTTGCAAATTCCGATCTAATTCCCATATAAATAGGGCTACGATGCGTTATGATGCGTCTGTCAAGTCGTTTTGACAGACGCATCGATAGGTAGGTATACAAGATCTCATTTACGCCAGGGCGCGGCGCGCGTGCAGCCGCCAATACTTACTTTGTGCCAGGGCCCTTATTTATTTATTTAACCATTTATTGTACACAATAACTAAAGAAGAAATCTTGTAATTGGCCTATCTAGTTATTATTTCTAAGGTATATATGTTATTTAAGTTGCCTGATGTCAAGACAAACCTCTTCGGGTTTAGTGACGTCATTTAATGTTTTTTTTGTATTCATTTTTAAAAGCAAAAAAAAAGAAGAAAAAAAAGTATAGGCTGTAAGATTTCCATGTAAAAAAAAATACCACAAAGGACATAACATATAGAACAAAACACCACAGGTCAGCTTATTTCTAAAAATAAATCTCTTACAGCAGACCTAGGATAGCGAGAAGGCATAAAGTGAGGCAGATGACGTCCTGCTTAAAATACCGTGTGATGCCGGCATATAATAGCATCACCCTATTTCTGTCCCGTGGGTGTCGTAAGAGGCGAGTAAGAGACTCAAGGGTTACATGTGTATTGCAATTTTAGGCGATGGGCTGACAACCTGTCATTATAGTGATGCACAACTTTCTGAAAGATCCTCAAATGTTTGTCAAACGTGGCGTGAATATCCGTTTTTACGATCGTTAACGCCCTGCCTACCCCGCAAGGGATGAAAGCGTGATGTATGTATGTATGACGCCCTTCTTAAATTAGAACTACTTCCTTATTTAATAGTAGGTAGTTCTAGTAGACGGTTTAGAAACGTCGAGCTAGAAGCCTTTTCGACTGAATGATCACGCCTGTACCCCTTGCGGGGTAGGCAGAGCGTTAACGGCCGTAAAAATACAGTCCGAAAATTATTTGAGGGCCGTTTCCAAAAAATCATGTATCACAGTGACAGCTTGTTGCCTAACATAGTTACACACATAAATACATACATACATCACGCCTTTATCCCTAGAGGGGTAGGCAGAGCGTAAATAGCCGTAAAAACGGACATTCACGCCACGTTTTGCAAGCATATGAGGGTCATTAAGATAATTGTGTATCACCATAGTGACAAGTTGTCAGCCCATCGCCTAAAACTGCAATACACATGTAACCCTCAAATCCCTTAATCGCCTCTTACGATACCCACGAGAAAGAAATGGGGTGATGCTATTCTAAGCCGACATAACACAGCAAATACACACATGAAACCATCGATTAACTGGTATTCATATGTAAAATATATAACTCTCTTAAATACCAGGCAATGTTAACTCAAAACACAATGGCTCTTTGTTATTTTTTATAAGGCCCACCAGTAAGCTACCCCGACGTATCTTGTAGGAGCTATTAGTTTCGATAAGGGCCACAAAGGGCCCCGCTTGAGGCCCTTATCGACCACTACTGACACGAGCTGACCAATAAATCGCAGCTAGGGTGACCATGGTTTCCAAAGATTTTGACTAAATTTTGCTCCATAAAGGTAGTTTCCTGTAAGAGCTATTAGGGCCCGGCTTGTGGCCCTTATTGGCACGAGCTGACCAATAAATCGCAACCTGCGCATACGCAGCTAGGGTGACCATGGTTTTCATAGATTTTGACTAAATTTTGCTCCATATAGGACATCTATTGTAGGAGCTATTAGGGCCCGATAAGGGCCACAAAGGGCCCGGCTTGAGGCCCTAATCGGCCCACTACTGACACGAGCTGACCAAAAAAATGCAGCTAGGGTGACCATGGTTTTCATAGATTTTGATTAAATTAAGCTCCATAAAGTTCTTGTAGGAGCTATTAGGGCCACAAAGAGCTCGACTTGAGGCCCTTGGCACGAGCTGACCAATAAATCGCAGCGCGCTCTTACTTAGGGTGACCATGGTTTCCAAAGATTTTGACGAAATTTTGCTCCATAAATGACGTTTCTTGTAAGAGCTATTAGTATCACAAAGGGACCTGAGGCCCGTATTATCACGAGCTGACCAATAAATCGCAACCTACGCTTATACAGCTAGGGTGTCCATGGTTTTCATAGATTTGACTAATGTCTGTCCCATAAGGGAACAACAACGGAACAACAGCAGAATAACAACAACTTGACAACAGCTGAACAACATCTGAACAACAACTCAACGCCATCTGAACATCAAGTGAACAACAACCGAACAACATCATGCGACAACAGATGTGGCAGAAGATGGCGGAGAATTTGAGTATTGGCACAGAACATTTCGTTTCATTTATTAATTTTATCGAAAGGTTTCTGATGTTATGTTACAGCGCTTTAAAAAAAAATTAAATTTCTATAGACAGAATGCATAAAGCAGGTCATTATACGTTTGTTTTCGAGTTTGCAATCCGAACATTATGAGTCAAGTGTTGGTAAAGTATTTAGAGAATTAGAAAGGAACCGTTTAAAGTACCTAATTATTATGAGTTTTTTTAAAAATTGGTTTCTTATCTTTGATTTAAAAACTATGGTTGTTGCCGTCGCTGGGCTACTACCAACATAATGCGTCGTAATATATATCTGTTTATACTTATTATAAAACGTAAAATAATCCAAACCACTTAACAGAATCGATAAGGGTTGGAATAAATAACAATGATATTTGGAGCGGACAAAAACTGTACCCGACGGGGTGTCTTTGGTGCCGGGATGCCACCGGGGCCCAAACAGACAACCAAATGTTTTGTTATACATGTTTTATTGATGATCGATACAGCAAATAGGAAGTAGAGGAATCAGTACGGTACCGCTGTCATCATTTAGCGCATAACTTACAAAAAGTCTATAGTAAGTAACTTATTTTTTGTACGATTGCGTTATGTGTCTGTAGAGTATATGAATATGCATTTTATGTATATTTTACGCTTACTTTAATTTTGCGATTCAATGAGCTACTCATTTACTTATTTAATAAAAAAAATTATGTGTCCGTAATTAACTAAATATTATAAATTAAATCAGTATTATCTATGTGACAGTTTACACGGTGTAAAAACCAGTTTGAGTCATTTTTATCCACTGCAAACTAAAGTATGTTAGCGTATACCTAAAATTACTTAAAATAAGAAATTGTTGTGTACGGCCCATGGTCCAAAAACTATAGCCCAAAAATAAACTACTTTAATATTTTTTAAATATTAAACAATAATATTTAAAATATATGTGTCTCATTTTAAATAGGATCCCATTTTTTTGTTCAAATGTATTTTCGCCTATTCTACTCACAAACTAAGGTATTACGTAACAAAATACAGATGGCCTATGTGCCGTGGGGAATGTTTCTCAGCTTCATAGACTAGTTTGCTTGAATTTTTTTTTTGTCTTTCTATTCTTGCTGTCTCAACTTAGTGATAAAATTGTTTCTTTTTTACATTTGTTGTTCTACATCGGCTTCAGCTTGTTAACAAGAAAATAACTACCTATACTTATAAACTATAGCTTCATCCAGAAATAACCAGTTAACCTGTAGATGCATTATCTAGTACATATTTCACGATTAAAACAATAGGATGGCAACATTGGCAACCATAGTGCATGGAATAATGGTCGATATCGATACTGATCTATCGATAACATTATGAAGCCTTCCACTGCAGTGGACATGGCGGGGTGACTTGTAAAACTAGCCATAGGGTGACAACAGTTTCTTTTTTATGATGGGATTGTTCTTGACTCTTGTCTAGGTCATAGGACAGAGACAGAGTCTAAGATGGAGCGAGCTCACCCAGAAGAAGCCTGTTCACTCTTACTTTGAAGAGATTAGGGTTGTATGCGTTTGGAAACACAGACGCAGGTAGTGAGTTCCACTCCTTAGCAGTACGCATTATAAATGATGACTGGAAGCGCTTAGTCCGAATTGGTGGAATGGCAACCAGGTACGGATGGTATCCGGCGGTGCGTCTGGATGTCCGATGGTAGAAGGGGCTGGTGGAACAAGGTCGTGAAGCTCTTGAGCACACTCTCCGAAGTACAATCTGTAAAAAACCCACAAGCAGGCAACCTTGCGGCGATGTGCCAGGAAAAAATATTTACACGTTGAATAAAGATTGTTTATTTTTTTAAATGAGTTGCGGTAAGATGGAAGAGGCGTCGGAGTAATGGCGAATGTCGCAGGTTCATATCCTGCCCGCGCTTGAAAATTTTGCAACTTTTCAAAAATTGTGTACCCAACACGGAAAGTGTTTTAAAAGTTTGGTATACAAGTTGTAATTTGGGAAATAAAGTCGAATCTTGAGTTCAGAAATTATATATATTCTTTATTTTGCATTAACAATACAATAGTTTTGTTTTAAAAGTAGTTCACAAAAGTGAGTGAGTTTTAATGGGGATTAAAGGGCTTAGATAGCAGAGTGATGCCCGCTTAGATATCACCGAATTTCTACCCGTGGTTGTCGTTAAAAGCGATTTAGGGATGAATCCAGGGAACGGGCAGCAGCGTACCCTAGAAACAACATGTTACACGGCGATCGCCAATCCACCTGCCAAGCGTGGCGAGCATGGCAAATAAAGGCCTTGTCCATCAGAGGAATGTCGTGACTGTTGAGGGCGTGCTGTTGTGGCGCTAGATTCTAAAAACCAGAGATTGTTTTAGAGGTTATACTACAAACATACATATATCACGCCTTTGCGGGGTAGGCAGAGCGTAAATAGTTGTAAAAAACGGACATTAACGCCACGGCCGACAATGAGGGTTATTCAGAAGATTGTGTTTCAACATAGTGACAGGTTGTCAGCCCATCGCCTGAAATTGCGATACACATGTAAACCTCGAGTCTCTTTGTCGCCTCTTACTACACCCACTAAGGAAAGAAATGGGGTGATGTTATTCTAAGCCGGCGCGGCGTCACATGGCATCGAGGTTATATTCCGTACAAATTAATCTATTACTAAACACATTAATAGCTTTCACCACGCTTCATCAAATCTTGTTCTTTGTTTGAATCGTATTCAGTAGAGCGTGTATACCATTGTTATTCATTTTAAACCAATACGACTGTCTAATACAGCTGACAAATTAATGTGTCACATCTGAATCACAATACTCTGTGACCGATTTATTATAGAGTTTATCTACACTCGTCTCATAATGTTCGAATTATGAATTCGAAAACAGATGCATAATGACCTACTTTATGCATTCTGCCTATAAAAACTAGGGTTTACTATAAATTACAGAAGCGTAAGCGTAATGACTTAATGAGAAAACTCTTAATACGATAAAGTTGAGAAATGAAACGAAGTTTTTTTTTGCCAATACTCAAATCACTATCTTCCGTCGCACCTGACAGTTGTTGTTGTACGGAAATTTTTCGGATGTTGTTCAGTAGTTTTAATAGGTTTTTTTTTCTGTTGTTGTTGAGATGTTGTTCCGATGTTGAGCAGTTGTTTAGATATTGTTCAGTTGTTAATCCGATGTTGTTCAGTTGTTGTTCAGTTGTTGTTCAGATGTTGTTCAGATGTTGTTCAGTTTTTGTACAGATGTTGTTTCGATGTTGTTCAGATGTTGTTCAGATGTTGTTCAGTTGTTGTTCAGATGTTGTCCAGATGTTGTTCAGTTGTTTAGTTAAGTTATTGTTAAGACTCCACATCTAAACAACTGCTAAAGTACAGAATTTTCAAAAATTCATACCAAGCCATATTACGTTCTCGTATTGAATTTGACCTTGTATCGGGCCTTGCAATGGCCGGTGCGTACGTTTGGAAAAGTGTTTTTGAGTTATTTTTTGGAGAGTGTAGATAAAATAGTGTATGCAACTGCTATAATTAGGCATAAGAATGCTCGTGTCAAACTATTATCACACTCGCATTCTAATGACCCCCATTATACGACAGTTGCATAAACTACTATTGTGTGGAAAAATAATAGGCGTGGGCGTAAAGTGAACTAATATTTTTTTCATAGGTTGCTATGACATTTCTTTTCTTTTTTCATTCGCTTTTTTCAAAAGGGTGATGTCGGCTTAGAATAGCATCAGTCCAATTCTTTACCGTAGGAGTCGTAAGAGGCGACTAAGGGGCTCGAGGATGTGTATTGCAATTCCAGGCGCTGGGCTGAGAACCTATCACTATGGCAATACACAATTTTCCGAATGACCTCAAATATTCGTCAGACACAGCGTAAATGTCCATTTTTTTGCGGCTATTTGCGCTCTGCCTACCCCGCAACAGATTATAGGCGTGATATGTGTATGTTTGTGAATTACAATACTCTATGATCCACTTGTTATAGAGTCTGTGCGAAAAGAGAATAAGCGAAGGCAAAAAGTGAACTAATAATTTTTTCATAGGTTGCTATGACATTTCTCATACTGAGGCACAGAGGCGCCCTCTACTTCCACGCTTATTATCTTTCCGCAGAGACTCTAAAATTAAATGACTGTTGTGGCGAAGTGGTAGTGCATCTGTCTGCCAGGCAAAGAAGGGTTGGATTTTTGCCTGACTAGATTTTTAAATTACGAAGGCTTGTAATATTTTCAGATCTCCTTCGATTAGAAACTTTTTAGATAGCCTTGGACCACTATTTGGCTATTGCGATAGCTGTAAGGGCGGAGCACACCGGCTCCGTATCCGTTCCGTATCCAGCTCTCGTCCGTAGTCACGCACGAACGTATGACGTTGTATTGTATGGGACTGTATGAGATACGGCACACCGCTTGCGTGCAGCACGGAACGGATACAACGTCATACGTTCGTGCGTGACTACGGACGAGAGCTGGATACGGAACGGATACGGAGCCGGTGCATGTGCCCCGCTCTTTAGGGTTCGCCTATTTTAGGTCCTGAAGTGTGCTAGGCTTTAAAATTATACACCCATTATTTATGGTACCATACCTAAACCTGCCTACAAACAGCCAGTAGGTACTGGTAAAACGAGATGAATCGGGATAGCCGTGGTATCGTGTTTAATCTATGGCACAGAACCCTAAAGTTAATATATTAGGTACTAGGTGTTACCTACGGCGTTGCCCGCATAAGTGGTGAAAAAAACTATACACACATACACATAATCCCTTGCGGGGTAGGCAGAGCGTAACCGGGCCAAAAATCGTACATTTACGCCACGTCTGACAAATATTTGAGGGTAATTCGGAAAATTGTGTATCGTTGTCGGCCCATCGCCTAAAATTGCAATACGCACCCTCGAGTCCTTTATTCGCCTCTTACGACTCGCACGGGAAAGAAATAGGGTGATACTATTCTAAGCTGGCATCACACGGCATTAAAACTATCCTATGTGTTAATCCATTTTACCTTCTATATGTGTTTTTGCGTGAAGAAGTATTAAACAAACAAACAAACATACAAACTTTCGCATTTTTAATATTAGTAGGCTTTATCATATTAGTAGGATTACATACATACATTGACAGCCACAACAGTCTGTCAGTCTACTGGACATGGGCCTCCCCCTATCAAGGGTTATTATTAGGTAAAAATACTTCACAAAAGTTAATATTTCTCGCGAACAGTTTGTAAACAGCGTTTTTTAATGGAATTCCATAAATAACTAATTTATGACCTGCCCGAAAGGTTAGTTAGCGGTTACCCAGACGTACCAAATGTCAACTCGTGAATGTTTAATTTGTACACTTGGCCACAAAAAAAAACTTTGCAAGTAGCAAAGTAATCTAATTATGGCATACTTGCAAGGTGCTCTAGTTATAAAAGCGATGTACCTATACTAGTTAAACTAGTTATAATATCGCCTAAGTATAAACAGTTTTGTGTGCATCTTCGAATGGAAATTAAAGCAACCTACATATACATATATCATGCCTAAATCCATTGCTGGGTATGAAGAACGTAAACGGCCGTAAAAACGAACATTTACATCACGTCTGAAAAGTTTTTTAGGGTCATTTGGAAAGTTTTGCATCTTCATAGTAACAGGTTGTCAGCCTATCGCCAAAAATTGCAATACACATGTAACCCTCGAGTCCTTTAGTCGCATTTTACGACACCCACGAGAAAGAAATAGATAGGGTGATGCAATCCTACGCCGGCATTTCACGGCAACTTTAAAGGTACATACATATATCACGCCTTTATCCCTTGCGGGTTATGCAGAGCGTAAACAGTCGTAAAACGAACATTAACTTCAGAGGTTCATTCAGAAAATTGTGTATCGCCATAGTGGCAGGTTGACAGAACAGAAATTGCAATACACATTTAACCCTCGAGTCTTTTACGATACACACGAGAAAGAAATGGGGTGATGCTTTCTAAGCCGGCATCACACGGCAAGACACTGACTTTTAGCTGATTTATATGCAGCCGTCCTTTCGTGGAGCAAATCTACGTCAAGTTTTCATAACACCTACGTTTTATGTTATTTCCCTGGCGGACTGTACTTACTCGTGCAGCTTAAATTCGACGCACGTGCACACGTGTTAATCACCTCAACTTACTCCTGATCTGATCAGCTGATCCGATAGCCTCATGAGTAATGGACCCTCTGACCCGATTATGAAGACCTTTTAATTACTGTGAAAATTGTAGAGGCGTATTTTTTATTGTAGAGGCTTGGGGTCGGTTTGCATAACATTTTAAGTCATATTTGTATTACGCATATATTATATAGTCATCATTATTAAAAGTCATAAAAACAACACACACAACCCTTGTAGCATAAACTACCAAGTCTAGAAAAGCATGTTCGCCCAAGGGCCATCCCCGTCACACTATAACCTATTACTTTAAAAGTGTTACCAATAAAAAAATAGGTCAAAATAATAGCATAACTTTCAACGCAGTATGCCATTTAAACATTATGCCAAACAAATTGTATGACAAAGAATTTCATGCAAATCGAGGTATGCCAAATTATATTAGAAACTTCAACAATATGCAAAACGACGGTATAACAATTGAATTGTTACCCGATTAGTATCTTTGTTTCATTTGACTATAGGTTTGAAGATAGGATAAGATAAGATGAGATGAGATGCGATGAGATGAGATGATGCTTTATTAATAAACTTAATTACAAATAGGTACACTTCTATATGGCTTGTCCATTTAGGTAGATCTCTGTCACACGCGCCTGACGGAGACCCCGTTCCGGGTTTAATTGTGGCATTGGCCTCTCCAGGACCGTTGTGTTTGGGTCGGATTTATCCTTCGATCGCTTCTAACGACCCCCACGGGAAGAGATGGGGTGGTGCTAATCTACTCTACCGGCATCACACGGCATAAATTAATACAATTTAGTTAATTACACTTTTATTGTTTGCCGATGTGGCGCAGTGGTAGTTCGACTGCCTGCGACGCAAAGGTTCCGGGTTCGATTCTCGGTGGGACACTCACAAAATTGATATTTATCACTTTGTGAATTTGTAGCCGGTCTGTCCGAACCACCTGATTGTCCGAAAAAGAAATGGTTCCGTGCTTCGGAGGGCACGTTATGCCGTCGGTCCCGGTTGCTGTCTATGGTTACTTAGACGGTGGTCATTACACAACCATGCCAGAGGCCTATAGTAGGCGGTTGAAAAACTCTGACACCAGGGTTAATCAGGTCGTTGGACGACTCGGTGTCCCACACGAGAAAAGAGAGAGAGATTGTTTGTAATAGATAGAAATCTTTTAAAATCGGTACATCTACCCTAATCGGGTCCTGTTTAATATTACGTTCTAAAATTATATGGTGAAATTTAAAATTTGCCGTGTGATGCCGGCTTAGAATAGCATCACCCCATTTCTTTCCCATGGGTGTCGTAAAAGGCGACGAAGGCACTCGAGGGTGTGTATTGCAATTTTAGCCGATGGGCTGACAACCTGTCACTATACACAATTTTCCGAATGACTCTCAAATGTTTGTCAGACGTGGCGTAAATGTCTGTTTACGCTCTGCCTACCCCGAAAGGGATAAAGGCGTGATATATGTATGTATGTAAATTTTACTTTTCCACAGCGTTCCTAAAATCGCCTCATCCGAGTACCTTACAATCGGATGTCAGATATGATGATGGATCTCTGTTATCACATCATTATCTCAATAGTTCGGCTCTACTATATATTTTCCAGTGTTTTTCTTTCAAGTACCAACCGATTCAGTAGTGCTCACTATCAGGATCAATGAAACAAAAAATACATACATAAATCACGCCTATATCCCTTGCGGGGTAGGCATAAACGTCTTTTACGCCACTTCTGATAAAGTATTAAATTCAGAAAATATTGTATCACCATAGTGAGGTTGTCAGCACATCGCTACTATTTAAATACCTACACATGCAACCGGCCGTAAAAATACGGTTGTTGTCACCAAGTCCGACAAATATTTGAGGGCCGTTATAGAAAAATCGCGTATCAATCATGTGGCAGGTTGTTAGCCTGTCGCCTAAAATTGTAATGCAATCCCTCAGGCACAGTAGAGGCCTCTTACGACACCCGCGGGAAAGGAACGGGGTGATGCTATTCTAATCCGGCATCATATGGCAATGTGTGTGTGTGTGTTAATACAATGTATTCGCGTATAAGGTAGGTATTTCAATAAATATTGTTAAATGGAGAACCTTATATGCCGTGTGATGCCGGCTAAGAATAGCATCACCCCATTTCTTACCCATGGGTATCGTAAGAGGCGACTAAGGGACTCGAGGGTTAGATGTGTATTGCAATTTTAGGCGATGGGCTGACAATCTGTTACTATAGTGGTATACAGTTATCTGAGTGACCCTCAAATTTTTGTAAGACGTGGTGTTAAGATCAGTTTTACGGCCGTTAACGCTCTGCCTACCCCGTAAGAGATATAAGCGTGATTTATGTATGTGTGTATCAAATCATAATTTCAAGTTTTACTTTTGTAAGCACTCGTGATTCTTTTCGCGTACTTTGATAGATATAAACTAAACAGACCAAAACCTAAGTAGGTGTTTGATGATTAAAAGCATAGATTAGAAGTACTTGACTTATTATTACTTAAGATAACATTTTACACCTGCGTTGACAATATGAGGTTTAATATGTTGCTATATACTAATACCTACTTAATGGTCAACACCTGCTAAAGATAACGTTACGGTATGAAAATAATAAATAACCTTTGAGTACGCTAGAAAATTATTACAACAATGTTAAGGTCACAACATAGGCTAGGTGCTGCCCCTATCAAATTTATAACTCGATTTGAACGTAATCTATCGAAAATCCGCTTCTGTCAGATTAAAGAACATACTTAAATCATCTCGAGAACGAGATAGGCTGTTGATAAGGAACACCTTTCACCTAGGAATATAGGTTGAAATACGACAAAAATATTTTAAGCTTCCATAGTAGGTTAGGTTCCATAATAGGTTAGGTTCCATAGTAGTTAGTAGTAGCTTCCAATTCAGCTGATCGGGAATTTTGTACAGGAGGTTGAATTTTATTTTGCATTTCGATCTATTTTCCTTGAGTTTTCGCTATCAATCACTAGTTAATTTTCATCCTATATTTATAGAATGGCATATGAAATAGTTCAAGGTAGTTAGAGATACCAAAAAGAGATCTGTAACCACAGCGATAAAACTATTATTAATACAATATTCTGTGAATAAGCTTCAGCATCTATACTTCAATCTGACAGAAGCAGATTTTCGGATTTAAGTGATAAGGGCGCTAGTTATGCTCTGGAATACTCTTGAAAAATTAGTGGAGAAAGAAAGTCCCAGTGAATAAATAAAAACGATTTATTTTTGTTTATTCATACTAAGGCGTTGCCACGTAAATGCAACAAGATGTGAATCTTTCAACGCCTTTAAAATTAAAATATATTGCAAAATTTTACTACTGACCGATATCAAAAGCTCAGGGACGGACTTGATATATATAAGGAACAACTTTCCCCAAGGAACATAGGTCGACATATGAAAAAAAAAGTGGTGCTCTCTCATAAAACGGTCGATCAACTGATTTGGGTTACTATGGAAGCTTAAAATATTTTTGACCTATTTCGACCTATGTTCCTTGGGGAAAGATGTTCCTTATCTCCTGTCCATCCTCTATTTTCAGTATCGGTCACTTTGCAAGATTAACATTAAACAAACATACAGAACAACACAAGGCCCCTTATCTGTCAAGATATAATTGTTTTAAATAAAGGTTCAGTCTTAAACTTACCAACCAAAGTTTATTTTAAAATAGCAATAATTATTTCGGCATCATTTATTTATATTGTATTGGCTTTTGAACATAAATAAATCCCCGCTATTTCGTAGGTAATACCTATTATTATTAATACTTATTAAAAATCTTACGTAAACTCTACTATTCAATGAGAAAAACATCTTATTTGTTGATTTAAAAGTCATAAAAATAAATTATTACATACAATACATATATCACGCCTATATCTCTTGCAGGTTAGGCAGAGCGTTAGCATTTACGCTACTTTAATTAAAGGTCGTACAAAATATTGTGTATCACTATAATGACAGGTGGTCAGCTCATTTCCTAAAATTGCCATACACATGTTACCCTCAAGTCCTTTATTCACATCTACCTACACCCACATGAAAAAAATGGGGTGATGCTATGCTAAACCGTCATCACACGGCTAAAGTATTTATAATCATGCCCACGATATTCACTCGTCTGTCGCTTCATACTATAACAATTTCATTGGTTTTGAATTTTATTGTGGGTAGTTAAGGTTCAAAATTGTTGTCCGGCTCCCGGTACGTGACAGACAAGTGGTTAAGTAAGTTATGGAAGGGACGATCGGTTCAATTCACCCGAAACAGTGCTCTTATTTTTATTATTTTATTCCGCCCGAGCCGGTTTTCTATTAGGACGATACATACCTACATATACATACATCAGCCTTTTGCAGTCCACTGATGGACGTAGACCTCCCCCAGGGTACGCCATAGGGCACGATCTCCCGTTTTTGCCATCCAGTCGCTACCAGCCGCCTTCTTTAAGTCATCGGTCCATCTGGCCGGAGATCGTCCAACACTACGCTTGCCGAGGCGTGGCCTCCACTCGAGAACTTGTTTACTCCATCGTCCGACGGTTCTAAGACAAATGTGCTCAGCCCACTGCAAATGACGGATCATGACGTGATAATACTATGCTACATTGAATAAATAATTTCAATTTAAATTTCACCTGAGTAGTATTACGGAGTGACGACCACGACCGCTCTGTCAAGAGTGTATCGACGAAGAAGAAGAAGAAGAGAAGAAGTATTAAGGAAAGCAATTCAGGTTAAATAAAATGAGTTCAAAACAATCGAAATCGTCAGTTTTTGCAATCGATATTAATCTTATCCATACAACTGATACCATTGTTATATCAACAACTCAAGTGCCATCGAATTTGGCAGCAAAGGCAACATGTCATGATAAAAAATAACCATGTGTTTTTAGTAACTAAACTACACCACCTTTGCTCTTTAGGTTATAACAGGGATCGTAAATACGCCCAGCGGTTTCACCCGCTACTACCCGTTTTCCTGCAGGATTAAAGTTATTCATGCACGGTAAAAGCAACTTTGAACCTCCCACTTGAATCACTCTTTCTATTAAAAAAAACTGCATCAGAATCCATTTCGTAGTTTTGAAGATCTAAGCCATTGATCAACAACAACAAGGGTTGTTGTAGATCAATGATCTAAGCATAACAAGACAGATAGACAGTGTTACTTTAGAGTTTATAATATTAGTATGGCGTATGGACTATGTAGTGATACATCGTAAAATAGTCGTAAAATGATTTCCATTTTCCTCACTTATTTTTTACTTTGCCTCTTTTTATGGCATAGGTGAATCCCACACTATGCCGGACTAATGGATGCGTCTTTCAATCACCTTTGTCCAATGGCATGCGTTACAATATGCCATGGTATCCGTTTTATGTATGGGAATTCGTATTTCATTTCGTCTGAATGACGGATGCCTGAAAAATACATTCGTCATTCCGTCATTGTCGGAATTAATCAAAATTATTAAAAAAGACTGGACTTTATTTGGCCCCGGGGCTTTAAAACCTACACATGCCTGATTGGTACGTGGCTAAGGCTCATCCGGTGAAGTTTCTGTGGTTGTTCAAACAACCATAATCTCTTCAAAGTAAGAGTGAACAGGCTTCTTCTGGGTAAGCTCGCTCCATCTTAGACTCTGTCTCTGTCCTATCACCTAGACTAGAGTCAAGAGCAAACCCATCATTAATTAAAAAAAAGATGTTGTTCTGGGAAGAATGGATCAGACTGAGCGCCATAGTCACATATCTGCCAAATAGTCAAATATTAGACTATACTTTTACTAAAATGTTTATTACATTCAAGTAATAGAACATTAGTAAAAAAACCTTCTTCATCAGTAAAAAAGTCTTTATACTACAGTAGAGTCTATGCAGAAAGAGAAAAGGCACGGAAAATGACGTCATTATTCGGAAGTCAAGTAAGCGCTCACTTAATTTAATTACTTAAAATATTATTTTTGTGGGATGGTCTACAGAATTATGACGAAAGGATGATTACAGGGGGGGGGGGGGGGCGGTTAAAAATTCGGAAAAAACTATGACGTAATTTGTGTCGGCCCCTTGGTGTCCAATCGAAAAAAAATAAACTACAAAAAAACATCTGTCCCAGTCACTGACAGGCTCGAGCTTCTAGGCATGGAGTTGACATCAAATCTAAACTTCGGCGCGACCATCGAGTACAAGGCTCAGACGGCGGCTAAAAAGCTGGGCGTCCTGAATAGAGTGAAGCGATACTTTACGCCTGGACAGCTTTTAACTCTTTACAAAGCACAAGTCCGATCCTGCATGGAGTATTGCAGTCACCTTTGGGATGGCTCAGCCAAATACCAACTTGCCGCTCTTGACTCGGTGGAACGCAGGGCCAAGAGGCTCATAGGCGACATAAAACTGGTGGACACCAAGCTACATAGCCTGGCACATCGCCGCAAGGTTGCCTGCTTGTCGGTTTTTTATAGATTGTACTTCGGAGAGTGTGCTCAAGAGCTTCACGACCTTGTTCCACCAGCTCCCTTCTACCACCGGACATCCAGACGCACCGCCGGATACCATCCGTACCTGGTTGCCATTCCGCCAATTCGGACTAAGCGCTTCCAGTCATAATTTATAATGCGCACTGCTAAAGAGTGGAACTCACTTCCTGCGTCTGTGTTTCCAAACGCATACAACCCTAATGTCTTCAAAGTAAGAGTGAACAGGCTTCTTCTGGGTGAGCTCGCTCCATCTTAGACTCTGTCTCTGTCCTATGACCTAGACTAGAGTCAAGAGCAAACCCATCATTAAAAAATAAAAAATAATAAAAAAAGAACCTAATACTACAACCGCATAGTAATTCATACCGTTTTTAAGCATATAGAGAAGCGTGAGTCTTTGTTCATGTTTTAAATTAGCATGATGGAATTATTGATTACTAGCTCGTGTGCATTGAAGTCCCCAGCAACACACTCGCTAGTAATCAGTCACTTTCTGCACCCTTGAAGATAGTAATATTATCGAGCCGGTTTTCTATTAGGACACATTACAAAATTGTTATAAAAAAAGAAAAATGTGTTATACTAATTTCCTTTTTTTTACAATGGCTGATCATGACGTCAATAAGTGATAGTACTATCCTACATTGAATACAGTAATTTCATTTTCATCATCACACACAAAAGATATATCACAAAGGAAACACATATTATTACATTTTTTAATTCTTATTGGGCGCCCTTATCAATCTCACAGGTCACATTGTCACTCCCTTATAATACTAGGCCATCTGTACAATGAATACAGCGAAAACAGTCATAGAATTCTTGAATAATACAACACAATAAGTATTAAAAAAACACATTATCCAAGTATACATATGTAAGTCTTTAAGAACAAATTATCTAAGTATACGCAAGAGGTTGAAAATTTGGAAGAGTCAGTCGGGGCGCCACCGCGCCGGTAGCTTTGTGGCAGAGCGTTGGGATGGTACTCCACAGTCCCGGGTTCAATCCCCGGCCGACCCTTACCTACATTTTTAAAATTTCTTATTTTCATATACGTTAACACAATATCCAAGTATACGCTAGTAAGTCTTTACAAAAACATTATCCAAGTATTCGCAAGTAAGTCTTTACAAACAAATCATCCACGTATACGCAAGTACTACACTGCAGAAACAAATCATCCAAATACACGCAAGGACTGTTTAGTCTGGTCTACTGCGCAGCAACGGGAAATCGAGACCGCCTTCCCCACTGTTCTTGAGGGTCATGGCGATGGTCAGGCTGACTGCAGCCCCGAAAAGCACTACTACTGTGATGACCAAAGCCTTTTTGGTGATCGGCCAGCGGGAGCAGACGCAATACTGCTCGCGGTATACTCTGTGGAAGAGATTATTTAGTTAGAAATGAGCCTAAGTGGGCTGCTAGGCTTATCAATTGCGATCGAACAATTTTTTTCATGAACACGGAAACTGCGGTGATTGCTCCCAGAGATTTTGCAAAGATGGCTGACCACATCTTTGTGCAGGTCCTAGGCGGATTCTTGTTTCAAAAATACGATGACCATAGTATAAGCATTAATTTTTAAAAAATCTGATGCAAAGGGTGAGGCAAAAATGCATATTTTTTAAAGATCCACATTTTTGAGGAAAGTGATTTTCAAAATATCTCCAAAGGTTTATTTGTTCGCCTAATTGAAGTAATATCGTTGTTAATCGTTACAACAAAACATTTAATCTGCCAATGCCATGTCTAGCAAATATGAATTGTAATCGGTTACCAGGCCTGATGGCTGAAGATTACAAAATAGGTAGAGCTAAAAATAATACGATAACAACACCTGCACTTTACTTTGTATCCTTACACACATACATATTATATTGCAGTCCACTTCTGGACGTAGGCCTCTCCCAGGGTACGCCATAGGACACGATCTCTCGTTATCGCCATCCCGTCGCTACCAGCCGCTTTTTAAAAGGCATCGGTCCATTTAAGCGGAGGTCGTCCAACGTTACGCTTGCTTTCTTCGTATAATATTATTCCTTTAATCTATGAAAGTAACGTAACATCACAATTCTCATTCTCTCGATGTTATCAATTTTGCGAACCAAAAAAGAATGAAGAAAATAAGGGCTTTTAACACAACCATGCAGGTTCTGCAGTGTATCGACTGATTAAGTCAATCAAAACAGTATACAAACCAGCCATACGAGGACTGTTTCTTTATGTATCCGAAATGGGGTACTGACACAATCGTATTTAAAAAAATATCTATGACACCAAAAAATATAGCTCATTTGATGAAAAATACATTACATACACACACGTAGGCAGAGAGTCAACGGTCGCAAAATATGGTCGCTATAATATAACCACGTCTGACAAATATTTGAGGGCCGTTTCAGAAGAATCGTGTATCACTAAAGTGACAGGTTATCAGCCTGTCGCATAAAATTCTGATACACATGAAGCTTTGGAGTCCCTTAGTCGCCTTTTACGACACCAGCGGGAAAGAAATGGGGTGATGCTTTTTTATGCCGGCATCATACGGCGATGAAAAATACGTCGTTTCAATTTATGTGGCTGTCACATTTTTACACATGTGACGACATTTAAAAATAGTGAGTGTTTTATGGGAAAATAATTGTGTATTTTATAGCAAATATTTTTTTTACAGTCGAATATTTTTGTAATATCGATCTTATGTTTGCCTGTCATATAGTCAATGTCTAGGAACGCCTCTATCACATGATATGTAACATGATGTTATCGCATTTTTAGTTCCCGCACAACAAGGTTGTTTTTGGTACAACAAGAAATTTAGAGCGACATTTTTTAATTTCGTCCGCAAGCACAGAAAGTCCGCAATAAAACTTACAAAACTAGTGATACAGTATAGTTTTAAATATTTCTTCATTTCTTAAAGTCTAAGTACTTTGATCAATGCAACGGTTTTTGAGTTAGACCTTATAAAAAAATATAAAAATCGAACACGAAAATTTTGAATGCAGTTTTTTAAAAAGGACGTCATAATTGTCATAAAGGTGAAAGCTACATGAAATTTCTAATGAGCTATAACTTTTTAATGTCATATATTTTTTTTAATATGATTTTGTAAATGCTCCATTCCGGATACATAAATGGCAGTCGTGCTGTGGACCTAGGTTTGCCCTGCCCAAAAACAACATCGGTCCATCCATATGGAGCTGAGATCACTACATTACTTACTAGTAGTCAAACTGCGGTGGTTCACATATTTTGCCAAGGTTATGCCTGCTATGTTAGGTTATATTATAATGCTGCTAGGTTATAATGGAAAGCTGGAAGACGTCTTGAAATCACGTACAATCCCGCGATGCCTTAAGACCAGGGTATTTAACCAATGTGTGCTCCGTACCGTGCCGTTGCCGTGTAATGCCGGCTTAGAATAGTATCACCCCATATCTTTCCCGTGGGAGTCGTAAGAGGCGACTAAGGGACTCGAGGGTGTGTATTGCAATTTTAGGCGATAGGCTGACAACCTGTCGCTATAGTATAGAGATACACAATATTCCGAATAACCCTCAAACATTTGTCAGACGTGGTGTAAATGGCCGTTTTTTGCGGCTGTTTACGCTCTGCCTACCCCGCAAGGGATTATAGGCGTGATATGTGTATGTGTATGTACTGTGCTCCCTACGCTCATCTACCACGGAGCGTGCCATGCTCGGTATAAAACTTCAAGGCCGTATTCGAAATACTGAAATCCGACGCCGTACAAAGGTGGAGGATGTAGGTAAAAGAATGACGAGATTGAATGAAGCTCAAGTGGGCGTGGGTAGGACGATGCGGGAAAATGTAAGGTGGACCAAAGCGCAGTGACAGAGCCGCGGCCGAGGGACAGAAAGCGGCCAGTGGGCAGACCATCGGCCCGATGGTCAGATGATATAATATCGGCTATAGGGAAAGGTTGGATGCGTGTGGCACAGGACCTATGTCCAGCAGTGGGCTAATATAGGCTAATTATGTCTCTGTCCTATGACCTAGACTAGAGTCAAGAGCAAACCCATCATTAATAAAAAAAAAAAAAAAAAAAATAGATAAAATAGATAAAATGCCTGCTATGGGCCTGCTCTAATAATTTTGTGTCATTTGGAGGCATTGGTACATTGCTACCAAATGGAATGTGTTCAACAGCAAAAATTCCTTTCAGGAGTTTTCAACAATCTATAAAACGAGATAAACTATTTCAAGTGCATTCACTTCGCTTTATCTTTGTTTGTTGAAGAAGCTACTTATAACGTAAATGAATGGATCTTTTTGGTGTTACGGCATTGTGATAATGTAAACATGAAGACCAAATAACTTGACATTTTCCTATAATATACTATAGGTCTCTGGAAAGACACACACAAATTATAGTTAGGAGCATTTTTTTAAACTATTACTTATTGCAAAAGCATTTATTTATATTCAGGTTATGGCGCGTTATACAAAGGTCATCAAGGGTATCGATATTTTTTTAAATATCTTTGTATTTAATAAAATACACCGATTTAAGTTTACGCGACTTACTCTTTCACTATTTAATAAGTAGACATCCGTACTTAATATTATAAATCTGAGAGTTTCTCTGTATGTGTATGTATTTATGTTTGTTACCTCTTCACGCTCAAACGGCTTTACCGATATGGATGAAATTTAGAACACAGGTAGAGTATAACCTGAAATAACACAAAGGTCACCTATACCGCAGGAAAATAACTATTACCACGGTGGCTGAGTGGCAGCCGGTGAAACCGCTGGATGAAAATCTAGTTATAAATCAATGATTCTGAGATTTTTCTTCAAATCGACCATCTTAGCATACCAAATTAGGGGTTACTGCAAAACTTCATTTCAAAATAAATACAAAGTCAAATTGTACTAACGTGTCAATAGGAGGTTGAACATCTACCCTAGTCTGACGGTTCACATTGTTTGTGTTTCCTACAAAGCCAGGGTTCACAAATGCGTAGTTTTCGCTGATGGTGGAAAGCTTCGGCATCCTGTCGATCTTCAGCTCTTGAGGACCAGCTGTGTGTCTACTGGATCCCTTCATGTCTATGCGCACTTCATTTGGACTGGGTCTTTCCACTTTACTCAACGCCTCTCCTTTTACTGAAATTTTCTTCATTTCGCGAACGATAGATTTCTTTGATTATGTATTTAATAATATATATATTAGTTTGCAGCATAAAAGCGTTTTTATGCTTTCACAAACATAATAACTGTTTTGTTGGTATACAAAACAGTATTATTTTTTAAAACACCAGGTAGTCTTCACGATTGCACAAAATTTTCTAATCAAAGGAACAGTTTATGTATATTGCACAATCCAGTGTTCTGTTCGTTTCATAATCCTTTTTTCTCGAAATACGAGAACACTATTTCCACAAAATAAGCTCGCTACATCTCCACAGATAGTATTTTTTTCCGAAACCCTGACGTGCCAGGTTCCGTGAAGGTATTACGCGTAACTGATCAGGTACTTTACGGCGTTGAGTGAAAACGAAACTGTTATCATAAAGATAACGCGCGATAACACAGGACACTACTACCTACATTGTTGGGTGTGGGTCGTTATTCTTAGAATAAATCTTATCTTTACATGTATCGAGGATTAGGATTTGCTAAATTTCAGCTGTTTTGATATCTTTTAATCGACTGGACATTTGGTTGAATAAAGATTAATGCGCTATCTTATCGAATGTATTGAGGAAATAGATTTTCTTTTGTTACAACAAAGTAGACGTTATAATCTGTTTGACGTTGATTTCAAATTTCGGTAATTATTTTTATTCATTTCTTCTTTATTTATAATTGAAAGTATGGGAGTGGTGGAGTTAATTAAATAAATAAAACGGAGATTGTTACCAACTTAAAAAAATTACAAAGATATTAAAATCTTAAAAAAATATATTACTCGCTTTGGCTCGTTGTGGAGTACCACAGGGAAGTGTCCTGGGCCCATTTCTGTTCCTTATTTATGTAAATGACATGCCTAATATTATAAAACATAAAACCGTAATGTTTGCAGACGATATCTCTATAGTAGTCACAACCAAAGGTAAAATTAATATTAATACAATTAACAATCATGAAGTTGAACTTAATACTACAATTAATTCTGTAATCCATACATACATACATACATAAATCACGCCTCTTTCCCGGAGGGGTAGGCAGAGACTACTTCCTTCCACTTACTACGATCCTGGCATACTACTTTCGCCTCCTCCACATTCATCAATCTCTTCATGCATGCTCTTCGGTTTAGGGTACTCTTGACCTGACCTTTCTTTAGGACGTCCCCGATTTGATCAAGGTACGTTCGTCGAGGTCTTCCCCTTCCGACGTTCCCATCCACACTTGCCATATACACCTCTTTCGTTAATCTTCTTTCATTCATCCTCTCTACATGACCAAACCATCTAAGCATACCCTTTTCTACACCAGTCACTACGTCTTCTTTTATACCACAACGTTCCCTTATCACGCTATTCCTTATCCTGTCACTCAATTTTACGTCAATCATACTTCTTAACGCTCTCATTTGTACTGCATTTATTCTACTTTCATGCTTTTTCTGCCATACCCAACTTTCACTCCCATACATAAGTGTCGGAACTAACACCCCTCTATGCACAGCCAGACGAGCCTTATCAGAGACTTTCTGGCTGTTCATAAAAGCGTGCAACGCTCCATTCACCATGTTTCCGGCATTCACCCTTCTTTCGATGTCACTTTCACACTTTCCATCTGATGTGAACATGGAGCCCAAATACACAAACTCTTTCACTTGTTCCACCCTCTCTTCTTCTATCATAATTTTACACTCTGTCATATTTTCCTCTTTCTCAAAAACCATTGCTTTCGTCTTACTTACATTCACTTTCATTCCTTTCTTTTTCAAAGCCTCAGTCATAATATTTACCATCTCCTGCAACCCTTCAGCCGACGACGCAAGGATAACTTGGTCATCAGCATAGAGAAGACATTTGACGAGTAAACCATTCATTCTCAGACCACATTCACTCTCTTTCAAATCCGCCAAACAACTATCCATGAATAGATTGAACAGCCACGGTGACGCAACACATCCCTGTCTAACACCTTTCTCGATGTTAAAAAGTTCACTGTACGCCCCGTTTATCCTGACACAAGCACTGGAATCCTTATATAAGGATTTCAGTGCTCGTATCAAGATACTGCTCACCCCATGCATGGATAGTGCCGACCACAATTCATTCCTCACCACTCTGTCATAGGCCTTTTCCAAATCCACGAATGCGCAATAGACTTTCTGGTTTTTGGCCAGGAATTTTTCAGCTATGCAGCGCAAGGAAAAGACCTGATCCGTACATCCCATCCCCTTACGAAATCCTGCCTGAGCATCCCATACTTTCTCATCCGTTTCTTTCATCACTCTTTCAATCAACACCTTTGCATACAGTTTGCCGACGACACTGAGGAGGCTTATACCGCGGTAATTTTTGCAGTCCAGCTGTGACCCTTTTCCTTTATATAATGGCACTATTACAGCCTTGCACCAATCAGTTGGCACTCGACCGCTTCTCCAACAAAGGTTAAAAAGGAGGTACAGCTGACTAGCCACAACGCCTTCGCCAGCCTTCAGCATTTCGACCGACACTCTATCATACCCTGCAGCTTTACCAGATTTCATACTTTTTAACGCTTTCACAATCTCATCCATTTCAATCTCACTTTCGTTCTCAATTTCATTCACTTCTGCAGTAGTTATTTCTTGCGCTAGATCTTCTTTCTCAAATAAGCTTTCAAAATATTCCTTCCATCTTTTCAACACACATTCCTCACCTTTTATTACACTACCATCCTGGCTTCGAATCCTACTCAACTCGGACGACGTGGTTTTACTTCGAGCTGTCCTTATGGATTTCCAGAAAACTTTCAAGTTGGAACGAAAGTTTTCCGATAGCCTCCTGTCAAATTCATCCTTATTCTTATCTTTCATTTTATCAACAGTCTTTTTAACTACATCCTTCACACTTTTATACTCCTTTCTTGCTTTCTCTACATCTTCATCCGTCGCTTTTAACATTCTTCGGTTAGCTTTGGTAGCTAACCAATCCAACCATGCTTTCTTCTTCTTCTGCACAACTTCTTGTACCTCTTTGGTCATCCACGCACTCCGTTGTGTTTTCCCTTTCATCCTTTTTGAAACTCCACACACTTCTATCGCGACATCCACAACACCTTTCTTAAATCCTTTCCATCCTTCTTCAATGTCAGACATCTCCTCTTGGTTGTTAAATTTCTCTTTCAATCTTTTAATATACTCCTTTTTACCTCTTTATCTTGCAAATTTTCTACTTTCACTCTTTCCAACGCACTACTTCGCTCAGTTACCCTGTGCCGCCACCGTTTGAAGAGACCACTTATTCGAGATAGCACCAGGAAGTGGTCTGTGTCAATACCAGCACCGCGGTACACTCGAGTGTCTACAACTTTACTCTTCAATCTTTCATCCACAATCACTAAATCAATCATTGTTCTTGATGCACCTTCCGCTCTTGTATAAGTGTGGATCTTTTTGTGTTGAAACATTGTATTCGACACAAAAAGATCCCACTGCAAACAAATCTCTAACACACTCTTTCCATTCTCATTTACTCTTTCATCACCAAACGTACCAAGAACCTTATCATACCCATCTCGCTTTATTCCTACCCATCCATTAAAATCTCCCAGCATAATAATTCTTTCATTCGCCTTGCAGTTTTTCAAAACATCTCTCACATTGTCCCAAAACTCCTCATTTTCCTTTTTTGCTTTTGTGGAGCCACCCGAACCCACATCCGTCGGTGCATAGACACCTAGGATAAAGATTCGAGTGATTCCGACCTTCAGCCTAATCCAGAGGAGTCGAGGGCTCACACATTCGAACTCAGTCACGCATTCAGCCATTCGTGCGGAAAGAATCACGCCGACTCCTTTACAGCCTCGGTCGGAACTAGAAACCCCAGACCAATACGCTGTGTAAAGGCCATGTTCCGTCGTGTCGCAACCTTTCCGCTTCGTCTCATTCACACACAAAACATCTATGCGCCTCTTATCCATCATCTGACATACTTCATCTATTTTATCCACCATTCCTCCCCTAACATTCATCGTAGCAAAGCGGCTCTCAGTAGCCCGCAATCCGCACCCGACAGGAACGAGACGTGATGAGTTGCGAACTCCTACATCGCCGCCATATAGATTTTGGTTCGAATTTACAATCATTGCGTTCCCACGAGAAGCTAGGGAAATTTAATGTCGATCCTGGCAGAGCCCCGCATACCAGGACAAGGTTAGCCTGAATCTGGGGTCACCCGGTCCCAGGGCAAATCGGCACGCTAAACTAGGCACGCCCCTAGCTATGCATCCATCGGCGCGGCAGACCTTGGATTGGCGGAGAGGTAAGGAGTAAGGAAGGGGAGGGAAAGAAGAGAGACAGGACTTTGTGACTTGGGAAAGGATGAAAGGTTACGGATACTACTACCTCGGAGGACAAGGTTTGAGGCCGTAGTAGCTCGGGAAGCCGGGGTCGCATACCCGTAATATCAAAACCTAGCCACCGGGCAGGCAGCTTGGCTGTATATCCCCTGACTAATAATGTAATCCAATGGCTAGAAATTAATAATTTGCAAATAAATCTGACGAAAACGAATTACATTAACTTTAATCAACAATTTATAAGGACATTGAATTTAAAATATAATGACATAACTATTAATGAAGTGACAGAAACTTTTTTTTTTAGGAATTCATATAAATAAGGAATTAAATTGGATTACCCATATCAAAAAAGTCAGTGATAGGATTAATAAATTTGCATACGCGCTGAAACAACTTCAAAATTTAACCAATTTAAAAACAGCCCTGTCTGCCTATCATGCATATGTGGGATCTGTTCTACGGTACGGTCTTGTTATTTGGGGTAATGGAACAGACTTGCAAAGAGTTTTCTTATCCCAAAAAAAATGCATCCGAGCTATGACTGGTAAATCACCACTGGACTCTTGTAGGCCCCTATTTAAAGATCTTGGTCTGTTGACGCTACCGTCTTTATACATATTGGA
Source organism: Tuta absoluta (assembly GCA_027580185.1). NCBI lineage: Eukaryota > Metazoa > Arthropoda > Insecta > Lepidoptera > Gelechiidae > Tuta > Tuta absoluta. Next base: position 1,419,374 of record JAQAHW010000020.1, read on the forward strand.
AGCTTGTATGTTTGTAAAACAAAACCCACAACTTTTTACAAAAGCCTCAGTTGTAAACCCCAGAAATCGTCGAAATCCTAATAGAATTGTATTTGGTGAAATCCCGCGAATTGAAAAATATAATAGAAGTTGCGTGTGTATGTGTATACGTCTATTTAACAAACTTCCTGCTGACATTAGAAATATGCCCATTTCATTATTTAAGACAAAATTGTTAAAATGGCTTAAAACCAATGTATTTTATAAAATTAATGAATATCTAGAATTTAAAGAAATTGTAATGTAACGAATGTTTAATTTTGTATCATATTTTGACATAACGAATTCACTTTGACATGTAACAAATTCTTGGCCGATGACACTACTGAAAATTTGCATGCCTTGATTTGGCGAAACATGATGTACCTTTTGTTAAAATCATTGTAATACCCTGACTACCATGTTTGCTGCAAATAAATATATTTTGAATTTTGAAGACTGACTGATCTTGATAACTAAAAAATACTTCTTTATTTTAATAGTCTTCATGTCCAGCAGTGGACTGTTGTGGCTGTTAATGTATGTATATTATAATAGTGCTAAGTTTATGAACTAGAAGTCCTCCCTTTCACATCCTATGTTGCTCTACCATAGTGTGATAAGTAGATAAGATAAAAAAACATTAATTAATCTTCAGTACGCGCGTTTTGCCAACGAGGATTCTCTCCACTCTTTATCTAAGTATACTTAAAGTGAGTCATATTCCGATTGAGTCATAGACTTTAGATTACAGATCCTTCAGTAGTTCAAGTTAAAAAGTTATTTACGAGATTACATGTAAGTACTGGTTGCTAAAAAGAGCCAGTATTGGTTCGTATATAGGGTGAAATCTTACTAGTGACCGATAGAAAAATCTCAAGAAGCGCTGGTGATAAGGAAAAACTTTCCCTAAGAAACTATTTTGAGTTTCCATAGTAACTCAAATCAGCTGATCGACACTTTTCTATGGGAGCTCGAAATTTTATTTTCGTATTTCGACCTATGTTCCTTGGGGAAAGCTGATAAGTCACCAGCCCGTCTTGAGTTTTCGCTTTCGGTCACTAGGTAGAGTCAAGTTTTCTACAATGACGGATCATGACGTCAATAAGTGATAATACTATCCTACATTAAAGTAATTTCATTTCCATTTTCAAGATCAGTCTGGGTTAGACAGTTTGTACTTTGGACCGTTTTTATGCCGCGCGCATAAGACTTGTATTGGCAGATTGTGTGTCAAACTGCTCGTGAGCTTGACTATACAATGTCACCCTATATAAGGTGTAAAAAATAAGCTGAGAATATTTTTGGTGGTGAACCAGTTCGTGAAACTGAGCAACTTTCCCCAAGGATCATAGGTCGGAAAATGTCGAAATTTTTTGGCCCTCCCATACTCAGTGACATTTGTATGGGAGGCCCAATATTTTTTTTCATATTTCGACCTATGTTCCTTGGAGAAAGTTGTTCAGTTTCACGTACTGGTTCACCCCTTAAAATATTCTCAGCTATTTTTTTTACACCATGTATAAATGATAAAGAAAAGCCCAAAAGGAGTTTGTGAAAATAAAACATGTGCTTCAAAGGACTTGCGCAAACGTACTCCTTGTATGGCGCAGCTAATGAGCGCAGCAACATGCGCGGGAGCAAGCGCGAAATGCCGTTGTTGTCATTCCTGTCATTGTTGGAGCCGTGATTTGTGACAGGGAGTAATTTATTTTTAAAGTAACAAACGTGTGCTAAGAAAATACACGGTGTAAGGTGTAATCTCCGTGGGTGTAATACACTTCATATAAGAAGATAATAAAAATATATAGCCGTGTGATGCCGGCTTAGAATAGCATCGCCCCATTTCTTTCCCGTGGGAGTCGTAAGAGGCGACTAAGGGACTCGAGGGTGTGTGTTGCAATTTTAGGCGATGGGCTGACAACCTGTCACTATGGCGATACACAGTTTTCTGAATTATCCTCAAATATTTGTCAGACGTGGCGTAAATGTCCGTTTTTTGAGGCCGTTTACGTTCTGCCTACCCCGCAAGGGATTATAGGCATGATATATGTGTGTGTGTGTGAAAAATATTTATTGACAAAAAAAACACTCACAAGCACAACAAGAAACATTGTTTGACTTTATACATATTTGCCTAAAGGAAAAGGCTCGGCCTATGCTGACACGTGCCATGAAGGCGTCGCGCAGCGCTGATTTTCAGCGTCTCCCTGCTTTTTGCGATTTATTTGTACTAACTACTTGAGTGCCTTCTATCTTTTTTTAAAGGCTGTTAGACATACTACTTTGGAACAAGGGCTCACCCGCAACAGGTGCGGTTGTTCAAACAACCTGCCCGATCGCACTCTTGGGCTTAGGAGTTACTTGGGGCGCGACTGGGCCAAAGAGTTCTTGGGCTGAAGAGTTAAGGACTTCTCTAGTTTTGAGGACCATGTATTATTTTCCTTAACCCTATTCTCAGAAGCAGCGGTACCGTCAAGGCATTGTAGCTTAGCCCAAAAATAGTAAGAGGCAATGGGATGCCAAATTAATGACGTCATTAAGCATTAAGCACAATAAAATGCCTCATTAGCCGTATAAGCTGCACGGTAATTGGCGTGCGTTTGTTTATTCAGTGTGCAAGCGCAGCGACATTATTTGATTGGCTGCTGAATTCGTTATACAATTACAGCGGATTTGAATCAAAATCTTGTTTCATATTCAATTCAATTCAATTCATTTTATTTAATTTATAACATAACAGTAAAACTTCGTTATAAATAGAGTCAATAATGTTGGTAACAATTTAATATACATATTATAACTCCTAAATTATATTAAAAATATAAATTGAATGTCATAATTACAAAACCTGGTAGGTTAGTCAGTAAAAAAAAAAAAAAAAAAAATATTAATAAAGCATTAAATATGTCAAAAATAATAGTACAATTTTATTCATTCCTAAAGTAATTATCTGGCACACTCGTTTCCCTAGCATTCTTCTCATACATTCTCTGACATGTTTTTGCGAGCGACACCTCAAGCACTTTTCATAGAAATTCATAATAGTAGTTTATGCAACTGTCATATTATAATAGGGGTCATTAGAATGCGAGTGTCTGTTTATCACACGAGGCGTAGCCGAGTGTGATAATAGATTGACACGAGCATTCTAATGCCTAATTTTATGCAGTTGCATACACTATTTTATCTACACTCTAAAAAATTAACTCAGTTGAACACTTTTCCAAACGTCCGCACCGGCGATTGCTAGGCCCGATACATGGTCAAATTCAATACGAGAACGTAATATGGCTTGATATGAATTTTTGAAGATTCTTTACTAACAGTTGTTTAGATGTCGAGTCTCAACAGCAAATAACTAAACAACTGAACAATAACTGAACAACACTGAACAACAACGGAACAACAACTGAACAACACTGAAAAACATCGGAATAACATCTGAACAACACTGAAAAACATCGGAATAACATCTGAACAACAACTAATCAACATCTGAACAACAACTGAACAACATCTCAACAACAACAGAACAAAAACCTAATAAAACAACTGAACAACATCCGAAAAATTACCGTACAACAACAACTGTCAGGTGCGGCGGAAGATAGCGATTTGAGTATTGGAAAAAAAAAACTTCGTTTCATTTCCCAACTTTGTCGTATTAAGAGTTTTCTCATTAAGTCATTACGCTTCTGTAATTTAAAGTAAACCCTAGTTTTTATAGGCAGAATGCATAAAGTAGGTCATTATGCATCTGTTTTCGAATTCATAATTCGAACATTATGAGACGAGTGTAGATAAAAGAACATTACGTAATTGAAATAAAAATTACATTGCATAGAATGACAAACGCCGTCAAGGCGACCGTGAAAGCCGTTTGTCATTCTAGCCAATTTTAACTTTATTTCAACTATGTTTAAGTTCCTCTTCGAATTTCTAGTCAAAAGTGCTGAGAAACTGCTCTTGTTCAACGGCGGCCCTTACGTGTGATTTTCATAAAAGCATAGTGTTTTGTATCGTATCATCATGTATTTGTATTTATTTATATTAAATTTAAGCGGTTTTTTTTTGCACCGGTATAATATAAAGTAGAAAAAGCACTCGTTTTTGTTTTCGGTGTTTTATATACCTATAGCAGCCCAAAAAGGCCTTGGCTGCGCTAGGGCTGGCAATTTTTCTTTTCGTCTCATTAATAAGATTTTTTTGTTATTGACTGGCAGTCTCAATACTAATAATACAAGAAACATCAATAATATAAATAATAAGTATAAAACATGGTCATGAACAAGGCAATACGCAGTCACGTCACGTGGCTTAGAGTGTACAGTCATACACGTAGTTATGCTACGAATTTTCGTCATAATCATACATAATATTAATTTACTTACTGATAATCTTGTTTGGAGAGTAAATGTTATGACTGCTTGCTTGTGACGGTGGTTGTTTGATTATTCTATGACAAGTAGTGGAAAAAAAGAATTAAGAATTAGATATGCTGGATCGTTTTAATGATTTGTTGTGATTGTGGCCTCTTCATCTATACCACAAAAGACACAGGGATTAATTTTCTTGACTGAGGGTCGGGACCACCGTAAGTCGCACTTTTAAGAAGGGTCCCCATTCTTGGCCAATCTTCTGCCATGTGTATAGAGCCTTAGAGATTCAGGCGGGTAACTTCTACTATAGCGTCGGTCCAGCGGGATGGTATTGTACGTCTACGTCTCTTCCCTTTAACTTGGCCAACGAGTATCAGCTTCTCTAAGTTGTCAGGTCCTCGCCGAATATTTTAAATAACTTCCAAAATAACCACCAAACTTTCTAATTCCACAGAAAATGGAGCTCCTACACGTGATAATCAAGTCAGGGCCCTCCCCACGCCCCCTCGCCTGGTCTCTCGAAGTATCCGCTTCCGAGAATGGCGACGACTGGCGATTGGTCAGGGCGTTTGGAGACAGGGAACACTGCAAGCGGATATGGGACTTGCGGCCGGAGCGAAGGAGACGGAAAGCTAGGGCTGCGAAAAGGAGTAACAGAGACAAGCCTACCTGCTCTACGCAGTTTGCTAGTCCGAGGCCTTTGGAGAACGGAGAGGTTTGTATATAATTGTCTTTTGTATTGGTCAGTAAGGAAGAGAGCACTGCAAACGGATATGTGACCATTGGGACTTGTGACCGGAGTGAAAGAGACGGTAAGCCAGGGCTGTTAAAAGGAGTAACAGAGAGAAGCCGACATGCTCTACGCAGTTTGCAAGTCCTAGGCCTTTTGAAACCGAAGAGGTTTGTAGCTACGTGTTTAGTTGGTCAGGGCAGACAGAGAACACAGCCGGAGAGAAGCAATCAGAAAGCCAGGACTTCTAAAAGGAGTAGCAAAAACAAATTAACCTGCTCTACGCAGTTTGCCAGAGAATGGAGACGTTTGTAGCTACTTGTTTTGTTGGTCAGGGTAGACAGTGAACACGGCCGGGGAGAAGCAATCAGAAAGCCAGGACTTCTAAAAGGAGTAGCAGAAACAAACTCACCTGCTCTACGCAGTTTGCCAGGGAATGGAGACGTTTGTAGCTACTTGTTTTGTGGGTCAGGGTAGACAGCAAGCATTGCTAGTGAATATGGAACCTCTGGCAAGAAGTTGGAAAGCCAGGGCCGCCGAGAGGAATCACAGGGATAAGCCAACCTGGTCTACGAAGTTCGCCAGTCCGAGGCCTTTAAAGAATGGAGAGGTTTGTAGCTCCTTGTTTTGTTGGTCAGGGCAGACAGTGAACACTGCTAATATGAGACCTCTGGCTGTAAAGAAGAAGATGGACAGTCAGAGCTGCTGAAATGAGTAGCAGGGATAAGCCAAGCTGCTTTACGCAGTTCACCAGTCCGAGGCCTTTGGAGAACGGAGAGGTTAGTATCTAATTGTCTTTTGTGTTGGTCAGTAAAAAGGAGAGCACAGCAAGCGGATATTATTATGGGACTTGCGGTCGGAGCGAAGGAGACGGAAAGCCAGAGCTTCTAATAGGAGCAGCAGGGATAAGCCGACCTGCTCTACTTCTCCGGGTGAGCTCCTGCTCACCACCATACATTCAGGCGTAGATTTGAATAGCCCCGGGGCTAAAATCATAGGGTCCAGAAATAAACAAAAAAAAAGGTGACTTGCTCTACGCAGTTCGCCAGTCCGAGCTCTTAAGAGACGAAGAGGTTTGTATTACTTGTATTTTGTTAAAGAGAGCACTGCAAGCAGACAGGACCATTGGGATTTCCAACTGGAGAGGAGTCGGAAAGCCATGGCTGGCGAGATGAGTCACAGGCATAAACCATCCTCCTCGCAGTTTGCCAGTCGAAGGCCTTAAGAAAACGGAGTGGTTGGCGTTATCTATTTTCTTTGTTCCTATTCCATTGCGCCGTTGTAATTTTTCTCAACATTTTGACGTTTTGACGTTTTGTCGTTGTCGTTTTGCTTCTGCTTGCTATTTATGTAACGTAGAAGTTTTCAAAAACTATTTCAGTGCGAAGAAGCGTATCTGCGGGTAAATACTCCTTGGTTACTTTTTTATGTCCAAATTTGCAAAGAAAACTTTACTGGCAACTTTTATTATGTATTCGAAAAATTAACCAAAACAATTGACAATCGTGAACGTGCAAAAATGGCTGCTCTTTCGTTTAAAATTGTAATTTATATTTAGTACTTAATTCAATGTAGGATGGTATTAACAGTTATTGAGGGCATGATTTGTGTAATAAAATATTTGTTTTCGTGATTTTTCTGTGATTACATAGCTCGATCAATTCCATAGTTAGCCAGTTTCTATTCCTACCACCTTCTAGTAGATAAAACATTTTTTTTCTTCATTACAGATGCACGTAGGCATCGGCGAGGGTGTCTCAGCGCGTCGCGTCCGCGTCTCATTTCGCGCGTCTCATCCAGCACCGGCTTTGCACCAGTTTTACACCGTGCGAGCATTGACTTTAGCTGCTAGGTGCCTTTGTCATGGACATGCGCAAGAATGCCATGTTACATCACAGGTATGTTTAAATTATGTTAATATTTAGGAGTTCAAGGTTCAAGCTACTATACCAGTATTTCGTCACTCTCATAAGCAGTCCCATGGTGTAATGTTTAGCGCTCTGGATTTTGAATCCAGCGATCCGAGTTCAAATCTCGGTGGGACTTAAGAGCCTATTATTTCGAGCGACGCATCCAGCACCAGCTTTGCACCGGTTTTACACCTTTGACGCTAGCTACTAGATGTCTTTGTCATGGACATGCGCAAGAATGCCATGTTACATCAGAGGTAAGTGATATAAAATCTTATATCATGTTTACACAATGCTAATATGGGCGGGGAAATAGTAAGGGAAGTGGGCAGCACAAATATGTAAACAGGTTACTCGCGCTGCTCTCGTCATGCCGCTACCACTTCCCGTGCTCCCTCGAATGTCGGCTTTTCGTGCGCGAGTCAAAGGAACGGCAGCACGAACTATAAATGTATTGCTATCTGGCTCACTTGTATTGCTGCTAGAAGAGTATGACGGCAGTGTGTGAATACTCACTCGCGTTGATACGCGGAAGTATTTCAAGCAATATTCGAGGGAGCATGTGCATGCATAGTGTGAACGAGATATGATAGTACCCACGATGGCGGGTTTGGATTTCTCCTTGTAATTTTAGACTAAATATTGAACTTGATCATTTTCAGGGTGCAAGGTGCTCCTGTTTCCACAACACCTGCGGCTCCCACTGTCAGAGGTGCTGCAGCGGCGGCGTCTGGAAGCCTAATGAGCCTTGTTCAGTGGAAGCAGACCAATGCTCCTGCGGCGAGCGCGGAGCATGCACATACGATGACACCGGAGCTATTCTCTGCGTCAATTGCACGGTAAGAGGTGTTGAAACGGCGGCGTCTGGAAGCCTAATGAGCCTTGTTCAGTGGAAGCGGACCAATGCTCCTGCGGCGAGCGCGGAGCATGCACATACGATGATACCGAAGCTATTCTCTGCGTCAATTGCACGGTAAGAGGTGTTGAAACGGCGGCGTCTGGAAGCCTAATGAGCCTTGTTCAGTGGAAGCGGACCAATGCTCCTGCGGCGAGCGCGGAGCATGCACATACGATGATACCGGAGCTATTCTCTGCGTCAATTGCACGGTAAGAGGTGTTGCAGCGGCGGCGTCTGGAAGCCTAATGATCCTTGTTCAGTGGAAGCAGACCAATGCTCCTGCGGCGAGCGCGGAGCATGCACATACGATGATACCGGAGCTATTCTCTGCGTCAATTGCACGGTAAGAGGTGCTGCAGCGGTGGCGTCTGCAATCACGTTATGCGAGCGAAGCGAGCTACTCGTTACATGCTCAAATAAGTGAGAGGGAGCTATACTTATGTTAAGGTAATTATAGATAATATTACCGTGCTTATGTGAGCTCGACATATCATGGCGTAAAAGATGAAGTGTATGCACCGTTGAGAAAGGCGGCTGGAGGCTTACTCCAAACTAATGACCACAAATCCCCAAAATACGCCTTATGTCTCGAAACATAAAATTCTGTCAACTAGCTAAGATGCACAAGTTGGGGGCGGGGTAATGCGTGCATGCTGATTGGTCACTGGTCGCGTCATGTTATAAATCGCCAATACCTAACCAATCCGCAGGATTTTACATCAGGAATAAAGAACTGATGTGTTGGCAGAAAGTATTTGCCCTTAGTGTGCCGTCGAACAGGTTTTTGCGGTCGCTGTTCAAAACACATCCCACCACTGGCCTGCTCTACTACCTATGGCCCTGCGCCCCAGGTGCCTATACTATACTTTATCTACACTCGTCTCATAATGTTCGAATTATGAATTCAAAAACAGATGCATAATGACCTACTTTATACATTCTGCCTATAAAAACTAGGGTTTACTATAAATTACAGAAGCGTAATGACTTAATGAGAAAACGCTTAATACGATAAAGTTGAGAAATGAAACGAAGTTTTTTTTTGGCAATACTCAAATCGACATGACATCTTCCGCCGCACCTGACAGTTGTTGTTGTACGTAAATTTTTCGGATGTTGTTCAGTTTTTTTAATAGGTTTTTGTTCTGTTGTTGTTGAGATGTTGTTCAGATGTTGTTCAGTTGTTGTTCAGATGTTGATTAGTTGTTGTTCAGATGTTGTTCAGTTGTTGTTCAGTGTTGTTCAGTTGTTGTTCAGTTGTTTAGTTATTTGCTGTTGAGACTCGACATCTAAACGACTGTTAGTAAAGAATCTTCAAAAAATCATATCAAGCCATATTACGTTCTCGTATTGAATTTGACTATGTATCGGGCCTTGCAATCACCGGTGCGGACGTTTGGAAAAGTGTTCAACTGAGTAAATTTTTTAGAGTGTAGATAAAATAGTGTATGCAACTGCATATAATTAGGCATTAGAATGCTCGTGTCAATCTATTATCACACTCGGCTACGCCTCGTGTGATAAACAGACACTCGCATTCTAATGACCCCCATTATATGACAGTTGCATAAACTACTATTATGAAATGTTTATATTTCAGGAGAACCGCGCTGGTCCTCTGTGCGACCGTTGCCTCATCGGGTTCTACAATGACGTGCCGGACGGCCCTTGCCTGCCCTGCAACTGTGACTCCGATGGTTCAGATGGTAAGTGGGAACGGGGCACACCTACCTTCATCCATGGTCCTGATGACTGAGAGGTCGGATCTCATTAACGTCACCGTAGCAAAAAATAACACTGTTCCTACAAACTATTCCATTGTCTTCTACCCCTTCTGGGGCTATTTTTACACCACACATATTAAATATAAAGTAGTTATGGGGCAGTCGAGTCATGCCGAGTGTAAGGGACGGTGATGTTGGGAAATTACTACGGCAATTGTTACGGTCGCGTTTGCCGTGTGATGTCGACTTAGAATAGCTTCACATCACCATATTTCTTTCCCGTGGGTGTAGTAAGAGACGACTAAGGGACTCGAGAGTATTGCAATTTTAGGTGATGGGCTGACAACATGTCACTATGTAAATGTAAATTTTTTACGGTAGTTTACGCTCTGTCTACCCCGCAAGGAAACGGATAACTGCAAGTGAAAAATAACTTTCTATCTGCTTCTAGGATCCTGCGTGTGGGACAAGAAACACCACCAAGTCTCGTGCAACTGCCGGCCAGGTTACACAGGCGCCCTCTGTGACGCTTGCGAAGAACCTCTAGCGTCTTTTCCGAGCTGCCAAATTGAACCTACAACAGAAATGGCAGTACCAGCTTGCAAGTGTGACCCGCGGGGTATTGAGGACCCGACGCGAGTTTGTGATGACGTCTGCGAGTGTAAGGTGCGTATTTGCCTGGTAATCATCAGCTTCATCGATGAAGGTCTCGATCAAATCGGGGAAGTGTTCAAGAAAGGTCAGGTTAAGAGTACCCTAAACCGACGAGCGTGCATGAAGAGATTGATAAATGTAGAGGAGGCGAAAGAAGATTGTTAGGATCGTAGTAGGTGGAAGGAAGTAGTCTCTGCCTACCCCTCCGGGAAAGAGGCGTAATTAATGTATGTAATGTCAAAAAAGGAAACATCAGCAGAAATGATTGGAAGACCGAGGAAGACAGCCCCTGCAATACCAACAGTGTGATTGAGTGCTTATTTTTAAAACACTTCAACGTGCTGGGTTTATAGTTTTGGAGAACTTGCAAAATTGCACCGCGGGCAGGGTTTGAACCTGCGACTTGCATTGGACATGGATTGTAATATGACAAAAATAGTAACTCAAATCAGCTGGTCGCCAATTTGTATGGAAGGTCCAATTTTGTTTTCGTAAGTTCGACGTATGTTCCTTGGGGAAAGTTATTCCTTATCACCAGCCCGTCTTGAGAATTCGCTATCACTAGAAAATTGCACCCTATATTTTTCCCATGTCACCATTCTTACACTTCAAATGTTTGATCACGTGAAAGGATTAGAACTGTAGCCTACCCGTTCCTGTGATTCAGACAACATTTCCCATGTTTTCCAGGCAAACGTGGTAGGCGAGCGCTGCGACGCGTGCGCACCGGGCCACTTCGGTCTGAGCGAGTCTTTAGCTGAAGGTTGCCGACGATGCTACTGTTCCCACATCTCCGACTCTTGTAGTACTGCAGATCCTGAGTCATCAGACGAGATACCAGCCTCGGTAAGATATGAACCAAACAGATTCAGTTTAGACTGAACAATCACCAATGGTCTGAGCGAGTCTTTAGCTGAAGGATGCTACTGTTCTCATATCTGCGACTCTTGTAGTACTGCAGATCCTGAGTCATCACATGAGATACCATCCTCGGTAAGATATGAACCAAACAGATTCAGTTTACAGTGAACATTCACTAACGTTCTGAGCGAGTCTTTAGCTGAAGGCTGCCGGCGATGCTACTGTTTTCACATCTCCGACTCTTGTATTACTGCAGATCCTAAGTCATCAGACGAGATACCAGCCTCGGTATCTCGTCTGATACCGAGGCTGGTATCTCGTCTGATACCGAGGCTGGTATCTCGTCTGATGACTCAGACGTCTGATGAACCAAACAGATTCAGTTTACACTGAAAAATCAGCAATGGTCCTAGCGAGTCTTTAGCTGAAGGCTGCCGGCGATGCTACAGTAGTTCTCACATCTCCGACTCTTGTAGTACTGCAGATCCTGAGTCATCAGACGAGATACCAGCCTCGGTAAGATATGAACCCAACAGATTCAGTTTACACTGAACAATCAACAATAGTCTGAGCGAGTCTTGAGCTGAAGGTTGCCGGCGATGCTACTGTTCTCACTTCTCCGACTCTTGTAGTTCTGCAGATCCTGAGTCATCAGACGAGATACCAGTCTCGGTAAGATATGAAATGAACCAAACATTCAGTTTACACTGAACAATCACAAACGGTCTGAGCAAGACTCCAGCCTCGGTAAGATATGAACGCATTGTATGAACGACACATTAGGTACTGCAAAAATTTACTAACGGTTCAAGCGAGTTCACATATTTCTGATTCTTGTAACACTGCTGATCCTGATTCTTTTTTTTTAAACTTGCAAAATTTTCAAGTTTTCGAAAATTGTAAACCTAACACGAGTTTCATCCTGATTCATCAATTAACCGAAGATGTTTCTTGTTTTTCTGTGTCATGCCGGCTTGGAATAGCATCACCCCATTTCTTTCCCGTGGGTTTCGAAAGAGGAAAGGGTTACACGTTTATTACAATTTGAGGCGATGGGCTGACAACCTGTCGCTATGACGATACACGATTTTCTGATTGACCCTCAAATGTTTGTCAAACGTGGCGTACATTACCGCCAGCAAATTGCACTGCAACACCGCCAACAAACTGCACTGCAGTTTGGCGGTTTATTGTAGAATGCAGTTTTTGGATTTTTTAAAATTGAATGAATGCTTTTTTGAAATTGTTTTTTTTTTTACTTTTGTTTTTACGGCTGATGTAGTGATTCTATACGTATGTATTTATTTTTCTTATTTGTAGATGGTGCTACCACTTACTGAGGGCTGGAAAGTGACAGACGCTGACTTAAACGAGACGTATGACCCGTCGCTGGATGATGATGGGAAACTCTGCCTGGTTTCTTACGAGGTAAATATGGTACAAGTGATTTGGTGCAGTTTTATACATTTGTTGATTTATTATTATTATAATTATTTATTAATTAAGGATAAGTTTGCTCTTGACTAGACTAGATCTAGGTCATAGGACAGAGAAAGAGTCTAAGATGGAGCGAGCTCACCCAGAAGAAGCCTGTTCACTCTATTATTTGCCGTATGATGCCGGCATAGAATAGCATCACCCTATTTCTTTCCCGTGGGAGTCGTAAGAGACGACTAAGGGAATCGAGGGTGTGTATAGCAATTTTAGGCGATAGGCTGACAACCTTTCACTATGGCGATACACAACTTTCCGAATGACCCTCAAATATTTGTCTGACGTGTCGTAAATGTCCGTTTTTGCGGCCGTTTACGCTCTGCCCACCCCGCAAAGGATTAAAGGCATGATATATTTATGTATGAATTAGTTGTGCTCATTGGAAGATTCTCATACAGAGCGCACGATTTTGCGGTACTTTGTCTGTCCGTTCTTACTGACAAAAGAAGTTGTATTAAACTGCATATACACACGACAGCACACCGCCAAGCGGCTGTCACAGGCTGCCATTTCAAGCAATATCATGCGGTGAGCGAATGCGAATAAAAAAGTCACTTACCAAATGTGTATCCCGCTTACCTTCACGCATTTTCCTATCACCCAAAGGTTGCCTGGTAGAACTTGCTACAATAGCAAGAAGGCCGCCTTGTTGTACCTACTTTACATATTTCTATCTATGTTAAGAATGTTATTTGCTTTTTTTATGTGCAATAAAGAATTTTATTATTATATTTGTGACGATTTTCCTTCTTTTCCCTAGGTAGAGGGGTGGGAGTCGTTCTACTGGTACACCAACTCCCTCAGTGGAGAGCAGCTCACCGCTTATGGTAGTGAGATCGTGGCCAATATGTTCTGGGGAATTGTACGAGGGGACACTGGAGGGAATCCCACTGTTGGACCAGATGTTATACTGCTGGCTGATGGTAATTTTACTGTATATTATTTTTATTTTTATTAGGGATGGGTTTGCTCTTGACTCTAGTCTAGGTCATAGGACAGAGACAGAGTCTAAGATGGAGCGAGCTCACCCAGAAGAAGCCTGTTTACTCTTACTTTGAAGAGATTAGGGTTGTATGCGTTTGGAAACACAGACGCAGGTAGTGAGTTCTACTCTTTAGCAGTGCGCATTATAAATGATGACTGGAAGCGCTTAGTCCGAATTGGTGGAATAGCAACCAGGTTTTATTGATCTTCATTGGCGCTTTGTTAGGGCAAGAGAGAATAAACATTTTCTAAGCAAGCATGTTACATCAACGACTGCTTACCAACATGAGAGACGGCATTTAAAAGCGGGCCTATGTCAAAAATAGATAGTTTTTCGCCGCCAAACATCTTTTTTGCTTGCAAAACGCTAACAGATGGATCCTATACTCTGGGTTTATTAATGTGGATCTCACAATTAAACAATTTTAAACGGATTTAAGTTATTATTTTGGATTTCACAATACCTACGTTTCGTTTACTAATTTGGTTGCAGCTGGGTATTACATTTTGGTGCCGTGACCAGGATCATATTTTAAAGCTACCAGTTATCGAAAGCGGAATTTTATTCCTCATATCTATTTTCAGATGGCACAAAGCTAGCCCACGGGAATCGAAGCTACGACACTCCTGGACAGCTGGAGCTAGTAGTACCAATAGTTGAAGGAGATTGGTACAGGATGTCAGATGACGTCACCAGAGTGGGCCGAGTGGAACTCATGGATGTACTTCGGGACTTGAAGGCCATGATGGTCAGGGCGCATTTTCATGGAGATCAGGATGAGGTAATGAGAAACCGATCTTAGCAATCGATACGAAAAATCAAGTGATCCAAATGACCAGACATTAAATTCTTCTTTTTCGTGTGGGACACCAAGTTGTCCGACAACCCGATGAACCCTGTCGTCGGAGACCTGACTGGCGCAACCAAACAACCAACTAACCCCAGCTGACTTAATAAACTTTACTTATCAAACGATTCACTGACTCAATGACTCAAGTAACCTAGGCACCCAACCAGCAATCAAACCAATATACCCGACCAACCGATAAACAACCAACTGACCCAACCGTCTAAGGGGCCATCCATAAATCACGTGATGCTTTTTTTGCCCTTTTTTGACCCCCCCCTCCCCCCTGGTGATACTTCGTGATTATTAAGACTACCCCCCCCTCCCCCCCGTAGGATCACGTGTATTTTTTTAGTACCATGAAGAATCTTACTGAAAAAAAAGGTAGAAATGGTGTCTAATTCCAAGCTAAACTCCCGCAGTGGAAGCGATTTACACAGGTAAATTTCTAGTAAAATACCCGGAGTTCAACTGGAGGCAGACAATGGCTGCGTTACGCAGCGCTAAATAACATACGCTGCACAATATAGTAGCGCATACTATGAATTAAACGTGAACCTAAATCTATTTAACTTAATTAACTAAGTTGAGTGCAATTGGCAAATGATGTGTTCTGACCTTTACATAACTCAAGTCGGTAGTAAATACCGTCTGCCGATCTGGCGTTACGTCACACGTATTAGCACTAGATTATAAGTAAGTACCTCCAAATTATATCACCCCACGAATTAAGGAGTCACAATGATATGGTACAACAAATATGACTAAAGGGAACACACCATTAACACGAATAAACAGTTTTATACTAAACAACCAGGTTTAACACTTACAGTCAACGTGCCGGTCCAAATGCATAAAATACCCAACGGAGAAAGGAAGTTCAGGGAATGGATCAAATAGGAATTCCGTGGGTACTTACAGGGCTGGGTGGAAAAGATATCGACACCCAGCATTCCACTACAGCCTTGGCGCGTTATTCACTTCAAACCACTCACAGCTTCTGTTCGTATTTCACTTTGATATTAGTCATTACGCGTGACCCAACCCGAATTTGGGCCGTACAAACGCGGGCCAAAATGGCCACCTGATGCCTATTCAACGCGACGCTCACGTGGAAGACGTCGAGACATCCAACAATCACTAAGCCTGGCATTCCAGTACAACCCAGGAGAAACGCAATAATACGATGCATCAACACGCGCGATCTCAAATTGAATCGTCCATTACACGCGGCATCACAAAACGCGTGGCGGGAAATCCGCACAATACGATACCCTTCTGTCCGAACGGTTTTGAGTGACTGAGTGCTGCGGCGCCGAAGCCACCGGTTGGCGCCGTCAGGCGGTCTGCGCGCACGTCGCCAGTCTCGCCCTGCGAGCGAGAAAGGGACAACACACGCCCAGAGCGACGCGTGCGATCGAGCACCGCGCCGCATTCATAGACCGTCACTAATACCTAACCTACCCCAGCATAGCAACGCTAAATTAAACAAATGGAAAATAGAAGGTACATGTAATCATCTATTTATTATAGAAAAAATAGTTATTCAATAATAATTAAATGTCTTGGCACCATGGACTGGTCATACTCTGTTCAATGCTGATGATAATCGGATGAGCGTCTTCGGTTAAACAATACAACTCACGACTGAACCACAAATTAAATACCGGGCTTTTGTGACTGAACTGACACCGTGACACCGACTTGACACCGACAAACAGAGTCCCGCGGCCGGCGGCGGCGGTGGGCAGTCATCACGGCTCGGATCCGACCGCCGCGTGCCGCTAGTATGTAACCTGACGCGTCTCGGCAATAATCGTGACTTTGTTTTTTTTTTTTTTTTAAACTACACGTGATTTTTTGCTACACCCCCCCTCCCCCCTTGTGATCTTTCGTGATTTTTGATGAACCCCCCCCCCCCCTTTTGAGCATAACGTGATTTATGGATGGCCCCTAACCAAATGAAGTTACCAACCTCGAATCAACTCAGCTACCATTACCCGATATTATCAAACTACAGGCTACAATTTTACAGGTGAAATTAGATGTTCATTGCGCAGTCGGTTAGCCATTAAGATACCAGGAACATAAACCCGCTACGCAATGTACTAAGAATTTCACCTGTAGACTTGTAGCCTGTAGTTTCATCACATAGGCACCTGGGCGTCTGAGGGAGACCACGGAGTGTTAAAATGTATGAATTTTACCCAACTGACCCAACTGAATCAACCAGTTCTACTCGAGTTTATCACTGTTGCTTGTATATAGGGTAAAATTTTACTTGTGACCGATACTGAAAATAGAGTAAAGGCTGGTGATAAGGAAAAACTTTCCCTAAGGAAAAAGGATTAAATTATTTTGACTTTCCATAGTTACTCAAATCAGCTGATCGGCAATTTAGTATGGGGAGGCTAATCGGCAATATTTTTTCTTATTTCGACCTATGTTTCTTGGGGAAAGTTAATCGTTATCATCAGCCCGATCTGATTTTTCGTTACCGGCCATTAGTAAAATTTCACCCTATATGTTTTCGTCCACGAGTACTAGCTATTTTGTTTCTAATGTCCACAGGTCCGTCTAGAATCTATAGAACTTCGTGCTGGTTCAGACCCTACAGAACAATGCCTCTGCCCAGTGGGGTACTCAGGGAACCATTGCGAACGTTGTACCTGGACGCATACAAGGGTTAAACAGGAGGGAGTCACCCCGAGTTTCCAATGCGTTTCTTGTGACTGCAACAGACATGCTGGCTGTGATTATGGTAAGTTCTTACTTAGATGACCGTATTATTAATAAATTTACGTTTCACACAGTGCCATCTAGACCCCGAACTAAACAAAGCTTGTACTATCGGAACTAAATACAATACATAGAAAACACCAAGACTCAACACAAATATTTGAATTTGCTGAGTGAGGATCGAACCCTCGAGCCTCGGCGTAGCAGGCAGGGATACTATCCACTGCGCCATGCCTCATGCCGCATGAGATACCACTGGGTTAGATCTTCAACATTCTTTTGCTTGTTTTTTTCCATGTTTTTCTATTATTTATTTGTTTCAGTAAACGGACCATGCGGGCCCTGCCAGCACAATACAACTGGGCCTCACTGCGAGCGATGTCTACCAGGACACTACGGTAATCCAGTACAGGTATAAATAATGCATATCATACTATAGTCGGCCGTGTGGGGCCGGCTTAGAATAGCATCACCCTATTTCTAACCTTGGGTATCGTAAAAGAGATGAATCCGGGGAAGCGGCAGCAGCTTTCTGTGTTAACATCTATAACACCTTGCACTTCGATCGCCAATCTATCTGCGAAGCGTGGTGAGTATGGCAAATACCCCCCAACAAGGGGAAGCCCATAGCAGTGGACTGTTGTGGCTATCTGTGGCTGTTGTAGTATACCTCTACTATAGTAGCAATAGGTCCTAAGATCCCTAAAGGGCGATAGCCGAATTGCACTGTCTTTTCAAACACCTGATCCCAGCCAATCCACCTTGTTTACCAATATTAAGACAAAGGTTGACCTTATTTTTGGTACAACTTAGCTTGTAGAAAGATATAAATTCTAGCTAAAGGTTTAGATTTTAAGGAGTAGTAACAAAAACTAAAATAAGTAAACATTCTCTGTAAGCTTGTCGTTATGAAGTTATTTTGTCGTAACCGAGTAGTGAAGGTTAGAGCAGAATAAGTCGCAGATAAATATGACGACGACATTGTAAAGATTGCAAGTAGAATCTGGACAAGAATGGCTCAATAGAGGGACCTATGGCAGAAAAGATAGTAAGTAGCCTCAATAAAGGCTACCTCGCACTAGGACTGTAGCTTAGTCAAGTAGGAAAAAGTGTAGGCAAACTACTGCTTTGTGTTCAGACACGTTTAGTTGCAAAAAAAATTGCTGCTTGACTAAACTACTCGTCTAGAACAAACTCGGCTTTAAACCTGGCCGGTGGATGGATGGATGAAGACAGAAAGAATGATGATGATTATTGTTTTTTAGGGTTCCTGTTTCCCATGCGCCTGTCCACTGTACCTACCCTCGAACAACTTCAGTCCGAACTGCGCCCTAGCGTCGGCAGAGGGAGATGAGTTCGTGTGTACCCAGTGCCCTGACGGGTACACCGGGGATCATTGTGAACAGTAAGTGTTGCTGCTGCCCACTGTACCTGCCCTCGAACAACTTCAGTCCGAACTGCGCGCTAGCGTCGGCAGAGGGAGATGAGTTCGTGTCTACCCAGTGCCCTGACGGGTACACCGGGGATCATTGTGAACAGTAAGTGTTGCTGCTGCCCACTGTACCTGCCCTCGAACAACTTCAGTCCGAACTGCGCCCTGGCGTCGGCAGAGGGAGATGAGTTCGTGTGTACCCAGTGCCCTGACGGGTACACCGGGGATCATTGTGAACAGTAAGTGTTGCTGCTGCCCACTGTACCTGCCCTCGAACAACTTCAGTCCGAACTGCGCCCTGGCGTCGGCAGAGGGAGATGAGTTCGTGTGTACCCAGTGCCCTGACGGGTACACCGGGGATCATTGTGAACAGTAAGTGTTGCTGCTGCCCACTGTACCTGCCTTCAAACATCTTCAGTCCGAACTCTTACGTCGTTCATTTATCTATTAGTACATACATACATACATAAATCACGCCTATATACCTTACGGGGTAGGCAGAGCGTTAACGGCCGTAAAACGGATATTTACACCACGTCTGACAAAAGTTTGAGGGTCGATCAGATAACTGTGTATCGCTATAGTGACAGGTTGTCAGCCCATCGCCTAAAATTGCAATACACACCCTCGAGTCCCTTAGTCGCCTCTTACGACACCCATAGGTAAGAAATGGGGTGATGCTATTCTAAGCTGGCATCACACGGGTCTATCTATTAGTAGTTTTATTAATTAACGCGGAAAACAGTCACAGGGCACGTAAGAAAAAAAATAAGGCAAGTGTAATCGTGAACGGCGTGTAATTAAAGTTATGGCAAATAATACCAGCAGTAGCCGTTTTTAGGCACTTATTGCCGTAACTTCAATTACAGCGAATATTTTATTGAGTTTGTAGGTTCTAATTTTACTTAATACTTAGCAACGGACATTCTGATAGATTGTTTTTATAAAGATATTTTTTTTTGTGAATTGGCGCCACTGTCGAGGCCGTTCATGACTACACTCGCCTTCAGACAACATTTATTTCGTACAATATTGTGCTCGCTCCGCTCTCTTTGTAATTTTTATCTATTGCATATTGGGAAGATTTACATTTATAAATTAACTGGGTTGCTTCGCACTACTCTACTAGCTTATTTTATGCACTACTCTCTTCTTCCCTTTGATTTCTCCTCCACCCAAAGGTTGTCTGGTAGAGATCGCTTTCAGCGATAAGGCCGCCTTTGCGCATTTGTAGTTTAAGTTTTCCTGTTTTTTATTTGTGTTTTGAATATGCAATAAAGTGTTTACTTCGCTCGCAATACATTCAGGTGTCTCATCACGTGTCCATATTTTTCTCATGTAGTATTTATAAGGTTCTTGTATATTTTCAGCTGTGACTACGGCTATTGGGGTTCCCCCACTACTCCCGGAAGTTCTTGCCAACCGTGTGATTGTGGTGGCGCCCCCTGTGACTCAAACACTGGACTATGTATTACCTGCCCTCCAAACACAGAGGGCGCTAGGTGCGATCAGTGCCAAGTAAGTTATTTACATTTTCCTTCCCTTGAATCCCCTCAACTACAGCTATTTACGGCCACTGTGATTGGTTTCATAGAAGAATGAATCATCTGCCGTAACATTAGCGCGAATCTGACAGCTGTCACATATGGCTTATTAGGATGGCTGTGGTGGCGCCCCTGTGACTCAAACACTGGACTATGTATTACCTGTCCTCCTCACACAGAGGGCGCTAGGTGCGATCAGTGTCAAGTAAGTTATTTACATTTTTGTTCCCTTAAATCTCCTCAACTATAGGTATTTACAGCTGTGACTAAGGCTACTGTTGGTTTCATAGAAGAATGAACCCTCTGCTGTTACATTAGCGCGAATCTGACAGCTGATAAATATGGCTTATTAGGATGGCTGTACTGAAGTTCATTTCAACCATGGGCTTGCGGCGGTGCTCCGTATAACTCAAACACTGGACTATGTATCACCTGTCCTCCTCACACAGAGGGCGCTAGGTGCGATCAGTGCCAAGTAAGTTATTTACATTTTCCTTACCTTGAATCCCCTCGATAACAAGTATTTACAGCTATTACTACGGCTACTGTTAGATTCATAGAAGAATGAACCCTCTGCAGTAACATTAGCACGGATCTGACAGCTGTCAAATAAGGCTTAATAGGATGGATGTGGTGGCGCCCCCTGTGACTCAAACACTGGACTATGTATCACCTGCCCTCCAAACACAGAGGGCGCTAGGTGCGATCAGTGCCAAGTAAGTTATAGACATCTTCTGAATGCCCTGTATTTTCGTATCTCGAGGCTAGTTTTGCTACACACAATGTTTCAAGCCGCTGTAAAGCAACCTCCTCTACCGCTTTTCCCAAAGCAGCAGTTTAAAAATTGCTTTATCCTGAGGTTGGTTCAAATTCAAGGACTTTCAGTGATGGAAATGTAACAAAAGAGGCGCCATCTATATTCATTTATTATTAAACTAACAAGTATCACTCATGATGTGCGTTTACACGACTTAACTTAACTTGAGTGTTCGGCGTATGTGATCTGTCGACCTCCGTGAAGAAGGTTGCTGTTAGCAGCCGAAACGTAGAGGGATGTTTATAGAAGGTTTAAGAAGAAAGAAGAAGAATAAGAAGGGTAGAAGGTTTCTTCTACCGACTAAAAAACAAGTAAGTCGTGCATACCCACATCATATATTCTTTTACCTTTTTTGTCACGGGTTTCAACATACAAAAAAGCGCCAAGTTGACGAGCATTGAATTGCCTTAAAAAAAGTTGAGTCACTTAGGAGAGTAGAGTCTGTGCGTAAAGAGAAAATGAACAAATATTTTTTATCTACACTCGTCTCATAATGTTCGAATTATGAATTCGAAAACAGATGCATAATGACCTACTTTATGCATTCTGCCTATAAAAACTAGGGTTTACTATAAATTACAGAAGCGTAATGACTTAATGAGAAAACTCTTAATACGATAAAGTTGAGAAATGAAACGAAGTTTATTTTTGCCAATACTCAAATCGCTATCTTCCGTCGCACCTGACAGTTGTTGTTGTACGGAAATTTTTCGGATGTTGTTCAGTTGTTTTAATAGGTTTTTGTTCTGTTGTTGTTGAGATGTTGTTCAGATATTGATTAGTTGTTGTTCAGATGTTATTCCGATGTTGTTCAGTGTTGTTCAGTTGTTGTTTAGTTGTTTTTCAGTTGTTGTTCAGTGTTGTTCAGTTGTTTAGTTATTTGCTGTTGAGACTCGACATCTAAACAACTGTTAGTAAAGAATCTTCAAAAATTCATATCAAGCCATATTACGTTCTCGTATTGAATTTGACCATGTATCGGGCCTTGCAATCGCCGGTGCGGACGTTTGGAAAAGTGTTCAACTGAGTTAATTTTTTAGAGTGTAGATAAAATAGTGTTTGCAACTGCATATAATTAGGCATTATATGACAGTTGCATAAACTACTATTATAGGTTGCTATGAATTTATTTATACTAATACTCGGATTTTCACGCCTATTCTCTTACCGCACAAAATCTATTCACTTTTATTCTTTGCGGGTGACGTGGTCTATCAACTAAACACGATTTTGTGTTACGTCGCTGAACGTCCACTTTACATACTCCGTTTTATTTAGGGTTGTGGCAGAATAAATGGCTGTGGAAATCCACAGCACATGCTGAGTCAGCACCTATTCTCAGCCACAAAACCATGCCTACACATATTATTTGCTCTTAAATATTGTTTCTGTTTTCTGTTTATTCTTTGTTTGACTATGCTGATCCTTACCCACTTTGTTACTATACTGCACTTTCTTTCATATCGACTGTTACACTTGGTTTTATTTTGGATATATTTTTACTATTGTATTTGTGGTTGTGAATAAAGTTTATCTATGTCTATGTTTTACCTTTACCCAGGAAGGCTACTGGTTCGGCCCTGCTGGCTACACGGGCACCGGCGCGTCGTGCATTGCTTGCGAGTGCGGGCGCGGCGCTTTATCCACTGCTTGTGACCCGCGCAATGGACAGTGCGCGTGCAAGGAGGGGTGGGGCGGCGACAAGTGCGATAAATGCGGCATTGGACATGGCGGTGAGTGGGGCATTCTTAGATGATAGATAGGTAAAACATTTATTCACTGGAAGAACAGTATAATATACCTATTAGGTATGGCAATAATGCATGACAATTATTTAGGATGTATTCTAAAAAAGTTGCCGTGTGATGCCGGCTTATAGAATAGCTTCACCCCATTTCTTTCCTATGGTAGTCATATGAGGTGACTAAGGGACTCGAGGGTGTGTATTGAAATTTTAGACGATGGGCTGACAACCTGTCACTATGGCGATACACAGTTTTCCCAATGACCCTCAAATGTTTGTCAGACGTGGCGTGAATGTCCGTTTTTGCGGGCATTTACGCTCTGCCTACCCCGCAAGGGATTATAGGCGTGATATGTGTATGTGTGTGTATTCTAAAAAAAACAGTTATGTGACGACTAACTATGGGGATAATTTGTCGTGCCAAGCACAAATAGGATTTTGTTCAAGATATGCTTCAACCATTGCGTACGGTGCGGTGAGAAGGGCTTCATAGGTGCGTCTTCCATTATGTACGGTGCAGCGTTGAACAAGGTCCTATGTGCTTAGAATATCAACTTGTGATACATAACATTCTATAGCGAGTTTGATTAAATTAAAAATAGAAGAACCAACCTACAATATCAATATTATCTTGAATACCAAATTTTAAAACACTTGTCGTGTTAGGTATACAATTTTTGAAAACTTGCAAAATTTTCAAGCGCGGGCATGATTTGAACCTGCGACTTTCGTCATTACTAGTGACGACACCTCTTCCATCTGGGCTACCGCAGCTCGTGCCTTTCCCGCAAATCGCTCGAGCTGCGGTAGACCAGATGGAAGAGGCATCGTCACTAGTAATTACGAAAGTAGCCGGTTCAAATCCTGCCCGCGCTTTCAATAATCAATATTATTTATTCGCTGTGTGCGAAGTGGTTGATGGCGCATGTCGAAACGATCACAGCGCGCGATGTGTACTTTCATGCAGATGCACACTTAGGTACCATAATGCTAAACGATAGTAAGAAAACAATGAATCACATTATATAAGGTGTAAAAAAATTTACTGGTTCACCCCTTAAAATATTCTCAGCAAAAATTTTTATACCACGTATATGAATAAAAAGTTAGGTTTCTAGGTATTAATTTTCCCGATTTCTAGATACTCAAACAAAAACGCGCGGCAGTGCGGTTCGCTGTCACACGAGCGGCACGAGATTCTATGTAGTAGTCGTATACAGTCGGTTATAGCACATAAGGTACCATGGGTACTCTAAAAGTACTGAATTATTTAACTTATTCTAACTTATAGAAGTACTTTTTTACTCATACATATATATGTAAAAAAAATATTGCTGGGGACAAAAATAATTCAATTCTTTTGGAACACCCCTGGTACCTTATGTGCTTTAACCGACTATACGTATAGGTCGGTCGGGCGTGTGCATGTGTGAGTGCGCAGACCGGGCGTTAGTATGAAGTTAAACTACTGTTCCTTGGTATGACACAATAGTGGTGTAAAAGTGGTGTAAATTCTTCTTCGTGTACAGGCCTGGAAGCCGGCTGCCCGCCGTGCCGTTGCGGACTGGCGTCGCTGGATACGACGTGCGATGCTGTGTTCGGTGCTTGCGTCTGCGCCCCGGGCGCCGCGCCGCCATCTTGCACAAACTGCTTGGACGACCACTTCGGACTCGACGTGTCGGGGTGTAAAGGTCAGTGCAATTTCTTTTAAGCCGCGTTGACAATAGCAAAGTATACTTGGACCAAGTCTTTGTGAACGCTACATTGATAAAGCCGCGTTGACAGTTCACACTATCAAAGTTTCTTGGAACATGTCTTTGTGGAGGCTACTTTGATTAGGCCGCGGTGACACTATCAAAGTATACTTGGACCAAGTAACTTTGATGTATTTGTGAAGGCTAGTTTGATTCAGCCGCGTTGACACTTACAAAGTATTCTTGGATCAAGTCTTTGTGGAGGCTACTTTGATTAAGCCGCGGTGACACTATCAAAGTACTTATACCTACTTGGAGCTTGTGACTTTGACGTCTTATCACGTCTTTGTGGACGCTACTTTAATAAAGCCGTGTTGACACTATCAAAGTATACTTGGACCAAGTCATTGTGGATGCTTCTTTGATAAAGCCACGTTGACACTATCAAAGTATACTTGGACCAAGTCATTGTGGATGCTTCTTTGATAAAGCCGCGTTGACACTATCAAAGTATACTTGGACTCGACGTGTGACACGGTGTTCGGTGCTTGCGTCTGCGCCCCGGGCGCCGCGCCGCCATCTTGCACAAACTGATTGGACGACGACTTCGGACTTGACGTGTTGGGGTGTAAAGGTCAGTGCAATGTCTTTTAAGCCGCGTTGATACTAAAAGTATACTTGGACCAAGTCTTTGTGACCGCTACCTTGATAAAGCCGCGTTGACAGTTGACACTATCAAAGTATACTTGGACACGACGTGCGAGTGCGACGCTGTGTTTGGGGCTTGCGTCTGCGCCCCGGGCGCCGCGCCGCCATCTTGCACAAACTGCTTGGACGACCACTTCGGACTTGATGTGTTGGGGTGTCAGGTTAGTGCAATGTCTTTTACAGGCGTCCGGCTGCGCCCCATGATAGGTATCACTAGAAACATCAACATTAGTACTTAAAAACATTTGGACAAAAAATATATTAGGATAATCAATATGACAATCGAATTTAGGACTATGAACATAATGGTGAAATAAAATGGACCTCGTCTACACAAATCTACACTTGAAATTTGGTGAAGAGTATGCGGACTTCTTACCAGGAAGCAGTTTTATGAATGTCTTAATATTTAATCCAGTCTCAGAACTCAGAACTGTATTTGTTATTATGGGTATATAGTGGGTATAGTTTCGTGCATTACATTAAGATAGGAGTTTTTATGAAGTGCGATAAACAGATCTGCCAGAGAAAGGTTACAAGCCAGAGGTCAAAAACAATATTAACTATCTGCAAAATCTGCTTACACTGTTATTTTTATGGAGGGTATATGGGGAGCCGGAAGCGCCTGTTATTCTAATTCAGGCAAAACTGTATGGCGTTTTTGCTATTATGTCACACGCAGGCACTGCGCTGCCTTGCCTAGTGAATAAATACCGAATACCTAACTTAAAACGCAAAATCTTACCTGAATATTTTATAATTAATGTTATTGAGTAGAAAATGTTCTTAAGCTCTAACCTGTTGGGTTGTCCCTGAGTCCCTGGGTAATCAGTTTCAAACTCCCTTGTGGATGGAGCCATGCCACGCGTTACTGGCATTTAGATACCCTTGCATAATTTCGCTAATGAAAGTTAAGCCGCGATAGCCCAGTCGGTAGAGGCGTCGTTACTAGTGATGGCGAAAGTGGCAGGTTCAAACCATTTGCAAGTTTTTTAGGCATTCCTACTTATTTTAGGAATTTCTAGATAACTTCCCAACGTGTCTGATCCTGCGGGTCAACATCTCAAGCTAGTAACAGGAACTATTAGCTGTTTCATCCTGGTCGTTATGCCTAACGATTACAGGTTCTCCCGAGGGCTCGCTTAATATAAATCTGCATTAAGGTGCTTACTCATAGAGCGCTTACGATCCGGAATTTCAACTCTATAATCCGATCTAGCCGAATTTACGACAGGTGTAGGTACTAACAAAATTTTGGGGGTAAAACCATAAGAATAGATAATAATACTGCGTATAGAAACGAAACTCCTCTGTCTGGGCCCCAAAAGCCGCGCTTTAAATACCTACTTCCCCCCGCAGCCCGTAACGCCCCGCACTCTCCCGCGCTTTAAGTCGGGGCTGTCACGTGCCAATAATTTTATTCCAGACTAGCGGCCAGTCAAGCGGTTGCGACCGCTGCTAACAGTTTTCCCGTGGGAACAAAATATTTACCCGTATTAAAGTCTTACCTTACCATTTTATTGTTAATAGGTAGGTACAGAATTTTAAAATAGGTGCAAAACATACCTACGATACGAATGTGCTTATTTATCATTATCAGCTAACAATGACTTAAGCACCTAGGTAGTTTTAATTAGAAGATGGAAACTAGGTACCTACGTAAGTAAAAATAGGAGTACACACAACAATTACGTATAATAACGAATGGTAGGTACCTAGGTATTTACTGTAAAATCATCACTTACCTTGGCTCATCTTTAGGCAAATTAAAAAAACTTACTTTTGCAGCCATATACACACCACAATAATTCGGCATTGCTAAATTTTTCACAAAAAATGATAATTCGACCCGCACGACGAACGTTTCCGCGGCGAAGCGCATTCCCGACTGAATTGTTCTCTAAGAGACAGCCAGACGGATTGACCTTGAGCGCGTCTGGAGCGGGAGTGTTATCTCTATGTGATTTCTACTCTATGGTAAAACTAAGACTGACCGAGATTTCCTAATATATATTTTTAGTTATTTATTGTAAATACACTGTTAGGTGTCCCACAAAACTGCACAAACAGTATAACTGTGCCAGTTACTCGCTTTTTTTACTTACTAAAATATTTTTGATGTGCCTCAACTGTAATGAATTAATTAAGATAGAACCTTTTCATTTGTTTTAAAATACCGTTTTTTAGGTTCTCTACGCATGTTCAATGTGTATAGTATAGTAGTCGATGTTTGAATCAATTTCTTGGGCCTATCATACAAAATGACTATCTTAGAACTTTTTGATAGCTGAAACTTTTTTATACAATCTCCAATCTGTTTGAACTAATATTTTAGAAAATTTTGTCTGTTTGTGAGATTGTTCCTCGTTGGATGAATATTCTAAACTCACCGCAGTCTACATATACCTTACCTGTTTGCTGTGGAATCCGCGAATAGATCGAATAGTCAGACTTTGTGCGCAAGGGCCTTTATAAAGCCACAGATTGCGCTAGAGCTTTGAAGATAATTAAGATGGTGACCTTAATTGTAGTTAATAGAATAGTGGCTTTATTACTCGGTAATAATTTACTGGAGATAGATTTTATAGCATGAGATTAGATTAGATGTAAAGGGAAGCGAAAGCTTTCTAATATCACCGGAAATTTTACTAAATAACGTATAATTTTGATATTCTACCTAAGTAATAGTTTACAGTCTTAATCTTGCTTGTGATAGATAATATAACATATTGCTTACATTTAATAAAGAAATACAATTGAATGATATGGCGCAGTGGTAGTGCGTCTGCCTACGATGCAAAGGTTCTGGTTTCGATTATCAGTGGGGCACTCACAAAGTTGATTTTTATTACTCTGTGAATTTGTTCCTAGTCTGGTGAGGACATTGCAGGCTGAAACCACACGATTGTTTAAATAGAAAGATGGTTCTGTGCTGCATAAACGCACCCTGCGTTAAGCCGTCGGTTCCGATTGCTATCTTTGATTGCAAAAAGTATGGTTTATTTTGTAAGTGCAAAATAAACCATAGTACATTTTAGAAGCTTTTGACGTTTTAAATTTTGGAACCACATGCTGGCTTTTTAACTGATCGCGAACTTGTATTATTTGAGTTATTTAGGTATCAGGGTATAAGTAAACTCTGTTCATTGTGTATTTTATTTACGCACGAACTCTAACTGACCTAAGGCCTCAAACTACTCTACAATTTGCTTAATGTGCGTCGGCCCTAATTTGCCTCCATAGAGGACCACCGCGGTGTACGTAGCGCCTTAAGCGATCGCATTATTGGACATTATCCATTACCCGTTCGCTATAAACGTTTATGACGTACTTGTATGCGGAACGGGCGATGTATTCACTAATAGCGTCGTAGGGTTGTCGATTTTTTTACTGACACTTCCAGGTGGCTATCCGGAAACATAATTTCGAAAGCCAGTTATTCTGAAAATTTATGAATACCATTAATCCTGAAAATATCTGCCTGCCATTTATACTGAAAATGTCTGTCTATAAATTTTTCTAATCTATTGTTTCGAAATGTTTAATTAGAAAGTGAGTTTGAACGAGTTATCATAAGTACGTGCCCCTACGGGTACATACCTCTCAGATCAGACGTCCTTAATGCCGAATATAAGCTTAATTTATTATTTTAAATAATATTTACAGTTTTAATGTAACAAAGTAAGTATATAAGGTGAAATTTTACAAGAAACTGAAAATTAAGGACGTGCTGGTGATAAGGATCAACTTTCCCTAAGGAACATAGTTCAAAATATTAAAAATAGACCTCCCATACAAAATGTACCAACGTCGGCGGGGGCGCGGAGGTCCCTCATTTGTTCCCCATTTTGGAAACTACCGGCACGTGCCGGATAGATTCAGTCTAATACGTTCTTTCCAGAACAACTCGTAAGCCCAATCGCACCCAAGGGCAAGAAAAAAAAACAGCAGACCAAGTCAAAACTATTTTTTCATACTTATTTCGACCATGTTCCTTGGGGAAAGTTGTTCCTTATCACCAGCCCATCCTGAGGTTTCGGTATCAGTCACTAGTAAAATTTCACCCTTTATACCTACTCGGGTCCCAGGCAACCTTACTCGTGGTTGAAATGATAGGTCTGGAGAGAAATTATGACGTCACGTCCGAACAGGGATGCCATTATACAAAATAATGAAGAGCTTTATTTAGTTGAGGCGTTTGTCGCCGAAAGGCATGCATTATTTTATGATTGCCAAGAAGGGTTGAAACGTTCTAAATGTGGTTATGTATTTGAAATACAACCATACAAAGTATTTTTTGAAATGAAAAGAAATTAACTTTATTCAATGTAGGTTAGTACTATCACTTATTGACGTCATGATCTGTCATTGTAGAGGTAGACAAATTAAATTTGTATAACACAATTTTCTTGTTTTTGTATCAATTTTTCTTCGTTTTAAATAGCGGGATAAAAATATAGAAATAAAGGCTTCGGGGTTGGTCAAGTTAATCACACGGCATGTCACTTTACGTCACCACTACCACTGACATTTGTTTCAAATCGATAAATTTCCTTAGTTCTAAAACACATCTATTTAGTCTTTTTATTGCTTGGTTAAAACAACTGCGGTGACTTGACTGCCAGAAATAATATTGACTTATTTTTTATCCGAGAATAATTAAAGTGTTTTTATTTCTGAGCTAGTGCAGTAAAATCAATGGCTACGAAAAGATAAAATTCGGCATATCATCAATTCATCATCATAAATTGGACTCTTGCAAGCCACACTTTATTAAACATGGTATATTAACTCTTACGTCCCTATACATACTAGAATCATGCAAGTTCGTTAGGAAACATGAAAGCTTATATTCGCCTATGAAAACCATCAAAAGAAATAACCGCAACCTAAACAAACTTAGAGTACCGTTCTCAAAATTAAAACTTTGCTCATCAGGACCACATTCTATGGTAATAAAAATATATAATAAAATTCCAAACTCTATTAAAAATGCAGAATCATTTAATACTTTCGTAAATCATTTAAAAAGCTTTCTCATCAAAAAAGCATACTATGACGTCAGGGAATTTTTAGAAGATAAAATAGATATAGGCTAATTTTAAGTTGTAGATAATTATTTACTAACATTGATATATTTTGACTAATTCTATTTTTATTATTAATATTATCTATTGTATTTGACATTGTTTTTCTCTGTAGATGTAATCCTAAGAATTTATTTGATTTATGTTCAATGAAATATCACGATAATAATGTTTTTGTCTAATATTATATTATTATGTAATGCATGAATTGTATAACTAGACTGTTTGCCCTCTCACAAAATATTGTAATACCCTAACGGGGTTCACTTTTATTTCAATTACCAACTACTTTACTCTAATTCTAGAATGTACATTAATAATTGTGAAAATGCAATAAATGAAATGAAATGAAATGAAATGAAATTAGGCAATAAGCTTTATGTACCTAAGTAATGTAAGATGAACAAACATGTGTGATGAACACTTCTGGAGTTTTTTTTATTATTAAACAGTTACGTTAACAGCCACAACTGTCCACTCTGGACATGGGCCTCCCCATATTAGGGGGTATTGCCAAACTCACCATCCTTTGCAAGCGGATTGGCGAGCGCAGTGCAAGATGTTGCATTCACAGATAACGCTGCTGCACATTCCCTGGATGATTATCCCTTTGTCGCTTTTTACGATACCCACGAGTAAAATTGGATTGATGCTATTGTAAGCCCGCACGGAAATTAAACAGAGTTCAAAATAGTTGCCAACCCTAGCGCAAAGTTTGTTTAGCACGCGTTTATCAGGATTTCACGCAACAGGGTAATTCTGCAAATCTGCTCCGTACTCATTTGCCGTTTGTCATGTTAATGATAGAACTGCCCTCACACACGCCCCAACGCAAGTCAACGGATTCCTTCTTGGCAAGCAAACAACACGAGCTGGATGAAAATTAGAAATTGTTTTTTTTTAAGCGTCGGCCGGGGATTAAACCCGGGGCCTGTGCAGAACTGTCCCACCGCTTTGCCACTGACCTACAGGCGCCCCGACCGAACCCTTCCAAATTTTCAACCTCGTGATAATTATAATTTTTTTCTTAATTTCTTATTGTCATTTAAGAAAATAAAATAGCTGTGGGTGCAAAATAAACAATAGTAGATATATATTTTAGCTGGTCTAGTTCAAGTGCTAAGGGATTTCAATTTAGACACTCGTAGGTTTGATTTCTGAAGAAAAACGTTTATCTCAATAGCTTTACATTGTCCAAGAAGAAAAGACATACATACATAAGTACATCACATATCACTCTCTTATCACTTCCTCATCCCTTGCGAGGAAGGCAGAGTGTTAACAGCCGTAAAATACGGTAGCTATTGCCACGTTTGGCAAATATCGCACGTTGAAACCGTTACCGTCACTATACAAAAAACCTGCTTTTGAGAAAAGTGCTGGTCAATTTTTGAAAATTTAATTTTAACATTTTTACAAAATTAAAAAAAATTGAGATTTTGTTGTTTTTGACAAATATAAAAAAATGTATTTCTTTTAAGCTGCTTATGAATTCAAACCCGCATGATTATATTTCAATTATTTATTTATGTTTTTCGTGTATTTTTTTGTATAGTGTCATTATTACAGTTAAAATCAGAATACTTTTCGTTTAGTGACATAAGCATCGTAAAACAAAATTTATTAATATAAATATAAAACCTAGCCAAATAATAAAAACTATTAGTTAGTTTGCCGTATAATGCCAGCATATTATAAGAGTATTATACTTTTTCCACTGTACTACCTACAGACAAGAAACAAATGACCCTAACTAACCCCTCTCCCCTGAACTTTGATTAAAGTATTAATTTAAAGCATTTTAAAATATCCATTCCTCCTAAATATGTCACTTTTTATTCCTATAGTTTGTTTGTCCTTCCCGTTTTCAGTATCATGAGCTGCCTGAAGAAAACCTCAGCTAATTGATTTCAAATAATACATGTTTCACTTCTTATAAATTGAAGAATGTCTAAACAAGGAGTAGGTAGGTAAATTTTACTGTTGAGTAGGTACTCTTTAAAGAACTGTTACATGGTTACATTACAGAACGACTGTGTATAAATTATTCCCTCCGGTTGACAAAAACATGTTTTTTAAATAAATTTGGCGTTGTCATTACAACTGTATTCACAGTGCTAAAAATTTACTTTTTGACATCTGAAACAATCTTGGTATTGTAACGTAAACGTTTATTGCACGATATATGCCGTACACTGCTAAATAAATAGAGCAGGAGGGATATTGATAATTGTCGATCCAGTATCTACCCCAAAAGTCTCGCTACTATGGGTATTTATCTTCTGTTTATTTAAATTTAAGTACTAATGAAAAACAAGGACGATGCCACTGTTACCAACATCAGTGCTGACTCTCTATCTTTGCTGACCAATGATAAAAATAGAACAGTTTACTAATTCAAAAAAAGGTTTTAAAGATGTTGATTCATGTCATGGTACTCATTATAGTCAAAGGTTAGAATAAACATAATGAAATCAAGAAAAATCTTCTTGCTATATGTACCTTTAGTCCTCAATTTGTACCACATGTATGTTGTGTAAGCAGGGGGGATAACGGTTAAAGCTCCGATGCACAGAATTTCTAAGAATTATTATCCTATACCTATTAACACTCTTACTAATTCAACTACTGATGGATTAAATAATGAGATAAATTAATTTATTTTCCTTGCCTATTTTCTTTTTAAACTTAAACTTTAAACTATAGGTATAACATTAGCCAGTGATACAGTATACTGGAGAATTTGGACCATATTACACTATTCAAACGAATTATGTGCAATTACAAGCTAAGTATGATGCTTTTATGAACTTGCTCTACGAATTAAAACGATCATTACAAATCCAATTAATTCAATTATTATATCAGTTATTTAGTATGGAAATAAAAAACTTTCACGTCAAAGGACTGTATACAATAGAGTCTAAAATCACTTACCGATCCCTTATCAATCTACTTCAAATTAAAGGAATTTGGGCATTAAATCAAATAAGACCATACTAATTAAATTTATAGCGCATCAAACCAAAATATTAGAAGTAAATTAGTTTTTTGAATTTGTCTATTTGGTATTGATTCGTTGGATACATAACTTCTAATATTGCAAAGATTAAAAGCCTGTATGGATACAAATACACTCCTGATTTTAAAAAACTAGTCAAATTCATTGAATTACTCTAATAACACTGCCCTAAAGCATTAAATGAAAGGATTGTGCGGTATCATATACAAAATAAGTTAAAATATTTTCAGACTAAACTGTCACTATTTTTAACATGACATGATTTTGAGAGAAAAATTTCAATTGTAAGACATTAAAAAAGACACTAAACGTAAACGGTCATTTTAATTTGAAATGTATGTTCCAATTGTTATTAAACAATGAAAGGAAAAGTGGCATTAAATTGAAAATGACGTTTTGTTTTAAATGTTTAGTATCAATTTGTGAAGATATATAGACACTATACTCAAAATGACGCTTTAATTTTAACTCTTCATTTCATTTCTTCATAAAAGTTAAATCTAAAAATGACACTTTATGGATAAATACGTTATTTCAGTAATTCTTTAACACTTTATTAAAGAAAATTAATATATGAATGACACTAAACAAAATATGACGATTTTCCTCTAAGTGTTTACTCTATAATATACGCCATATATGTCACTATACAAAATATGTCACTATTACATTTTACTTAGTACCAAATTGGTAAAAACTGCATACCGACACTACTTAACCCAGGCACTTGTAATGTAGCTAGAAAAATAGGTGTCTTTGCATTATATTCTTTGCAACGTGTAAACACAGATGGCGCTTTTACTAAAAAACATGCATATTTCGTATAGTGACGGTAACGCTTTCAACGTGCGATATATGAAAGCTGTTTTAGTAAAATCGTGTATTAACTTAGTGTCATATTGGCCTCAATTCGGGATATAAATTATCTTATCTTACCTTAAATTAGTGCTGTCACTTTCCGTCAAATAGGTTTAGAAAAGGATAGGAGATATTTTTGTCGTGTCATGTCTTATAATTTCATGCAAAATACGTGTTATCTGTCAAAATATGGCGACGATCAAAACAATGGCGACTAAATTAACTAGAAAAGGCAAAAAAAACCATTGACGTTTTTAAAAATTACAGGACTTAGATATCTCCTATCCTTTTCGAAACCTTTTCGTAAGGGGCCGCCTGGCTCGCGACCACCATCCCACCGAAGTCTGGCGCCAAGTAGCTTGCTGCATTCCGTCAGTGTGTGCGAGTGCCAGTGCCTTAACAGGCTTCTTCTGGGTGAGCTCGCTCCATCTTAGCCTCTGTCTCTGTCCTATGACCTAGACTAGAGTCAAGAGCAAACCCATCATTAATAAATAAATAAAAAAACCTATTTCACGGAAAGTGACAGCACTAATTTAAGGCAAGTAAGGAGAATTTATATCCTGAATTGAGGGGATTGTCAGCCTTTCAAAGTAATTCAGAGCCTTATCACAAAAATTCAAAAATATCTAAGGGTTGCTACACACATAGGCGGGTCGGCACTGTCGGTTCGGCAGCATTTGTCGATCAACAAAGCCGACCCGAAGTAATCACTGCACTTGTTCGGCTTTATTCGGCTTGTGCCGATCGGGTAGTTCATTCGAGTAAACGCATCATTCGATTCGGCAACTGCCGAACGGTATTTGTGGAACGAACATTATGATTATGATATGATTCCCGAACATTATCTGCATATATTCGATTTTACCGCCCGGTTTGGCCGATTGTTCCATTCGGCCTTTGTAATCGAGCGGCAAAGACGAGCGGCTTTTTTCCCGAACATTCATCTACACATATTCGATTTTACCGCCCGGCTGTGCCGATTAATGCCGGCCCGATTATGTGTGTAGCAACCCTTACTCATAGAGACGCGTTTTATTTTACAGAAAGCTTCAATGTCACTTCATATGGATTTTTCTAACCATTTCCGACCCTAAAAACATATTTAGTGACTATTTAGGCAATACTCGTACATTCACAGCTTTGGCGATTAGGTTAAGGACGTAAAGTAAATGACTACCTGTATCTTTTAGGTAGGTAGGACTAAGTAAATACGATGACACGTAAAAAGTCTAAAAAGCAAAATGACACTCCTATCCAGATAATGGAGACATTTCAACGAATTGGCTATCAATGTAACCCTTTGAAATAAAATTCTAATAAGGCAAAAGGTATTTCGTTAAAACTGTCCATAAAACCATACCTGTCTTATAACAATGTAAATATTGCAATTAGATACTAGTCCCTTATTTGGAAGTTAGTGGTGGGCGTAATTTACTTAAATATCACACTGTAATGCAAAAGTTAATATCAAAAACTATCAAACCTTTATTTTAAAAGCTTTTAATTAACTTGCAGTGTATATAAGTAACAATGTTTGTTCGGTGCAAATCTTGCAAGTTTAATTTGAACCACTTCTCGGTATCCGATTGAGTTGAAATTTTGCATGTTGGTCCAGAACCGATGACAATGCATGTTAATCATAAATTTGACCTGATGCTGCTGCCAGGATCGGCTCCGTACGAGAGATCTCCTCAGCGGTTTATAGCTGGGACACAAAATTTTGTATACGAATTCGTTTATTATAGGCAGTTGGTAGGCCCACCATGAATTAGACGCTACATCCAGGGTTGTCTTCGAGCTATGGAACTCCTCAATATTCAACTGCTGGGACTTGCAATTTTGTATACGAATTCGTTTATTATAGGCAGTTGGTAGGCTTACCATGAATTAGACGCTACATCCAGGGTTGTCTTCGAACTATGGAACTCCTCAATATTCAACTGCTGGGACTTGCAATTTTGTATACGAATTCGTTTATTATAGGCAGTTGGTAGGCCCACCATGAATTAGACGCTACATCCAGGGTTGTCTTCGAACTATGGAACTCCTCAATATTCAACTGCTGGGACTTGCAATTTTGTATACGAATTCGTTTATTATAGGCAGTTGGTAGGCCTACCATGAATTAGACGCTACATCCAGGGTTGTCTTCGAACTATGGAACTCCTCAATATTCAACTGCTGGGACTTGCAATTTTGTATACGAATTCGTTTATTATAGGCAGTTGGTAGGCCCACCATGAATTAGACGCTACATCCAGGGTTGTCTTCGAACTATGGAACTCTTCAATATTCAACTGCTGGGACTTGCAATTTTGTATACGAATTCGTTCATGATAGGCAGTTGGTAGGCCCACCATGAATTAGGGTCACGTCAATAGAAGGCCTCCTGATAGAAGAATTAGACTGTTCGAAATTAACTGGGACTCGGCCATGTAATAATGACGCCATCAATGAAATTAAAAGACTAAGACATATTACAAGCTAATTCTTCTATTAGGGATGCCGGAGGAGTAGGTACCAAACTACTTCTATAGAATATAAAAGAGATAATTATACTTTATCCTAATGTTAGTTTTCCCCGTGCCTTAAGTTTTTCTTTTGAAGGTCTCTCCGTTTTATAGAAAGACTTTCGTATTGATCAATAACTATCGTAACATTAACTAAAAAAAAAAAAAAAATTATGTAAAAAAACTTTTAAAACAAGCTTTTATTTAAGTGCTCTGAAAAGATGAAAATAAAATTTTGAATGACATTAACCACATTCATTTATGACTTTACAGAAATGAAAATATAATAAAAGCTTGTCGCGAAACTTTCAATTTGTGATTGAAATTTTGTAATAAGGTACGCACCTAACTGTAATTAGGTAGTTTCTTCGAGGCATCGCGACAAGCTTTTATTATATTTTCATTTCTGTAAAGTCATAAATGAATGTGGTTAATGTCATTCAAAATTTTATTTTCATCTTTTCAGAGCACTTAAATAAAAGCTTGTTTTAAAAGTTTTTTTACATAATTTTATTACAGATATTGAGACATTTTGTAATTACATGCCTAGTGACTCAATGGCCTCAATTCGGGACATTAATTCTCCTAACTTACCTTAAAGAAGCGCTGTCACTTGCCGTCAAATAAGTTTACAAAAAAAATTGATATCTTGATCATTGTATGTCTTATAATTTGTCGCAAAATACGTTTTATCTGTCAAAATTAGGCGACGATTAAAACAACGACGATTTAAAATTTTGCAAGTTATCAAGAACGATTAAAACAATTGCGACTAAATTGACTACAAATAGCGAAGAACCCATTTTAATTTCTGAACATCATAGGACTTAGATTTATCCTATCTTTTTCCTAACCTATTTGATGTAAAGTGACAGAGCTAATTTAAGGTAAGTTATGATAATTTATTTTCCGAATTTAAGCCAATGTGACTCAGAAATTCCATTTAGTGCAAAAACAATCCAATTCAACCTATAAAAAACCAACACATTTTAAACCAGTACATTCCCAATATAGGCTAACCTAACTAAACTAATAAACAAAACACGAAACGAGTAGCTGTTCTAAATACACCGTACCAAAAATACATACACCGTACACTAGGGAGCAATGAAAGTGACAAATATTTTAATTCTCTTTATTGGATACAGAAACAACAAAAATTGCCCCTGCTCGTAGGATTGTGTGAGTATTTTAGGAAATGCTTTGATCTGTTTATTGTTATGTTACAGAAAAAGTGATTACC
Source organism: Tuta absoluta (assembly GCA_027580185.1). NCBI lineage: Eukaryota > Metazoa > Arthropoda > Insecta > Lepidoptera > Gelechiidae > Tuta > Tuta absoluta. The sequence continues at coordinate 1,457,275 of JAQAHW010000020.1, forward strand.
CGATTGGCTCCACTCTTAGTTTTGATCAGTAGGTGATGAAGTACCATAATGTCGATTGTAAGCTTTCTATCTCGATGAGCAAAGTTGAGGAAGCTAACAACCCCGCTAATAGTCCTTCTTAATCCACTAGTACTTGCAAAATAACTTGTAGCAAAGTCGATAGTCTCATTTCCTCCCGTCGACAAATGTCACAGTAGCGAAATGTCCCGCTTGAAATCGGGACATTTTGCTAGTAGCTAAATGTCACACTCGCGTAAAGTTACATTCGCGTAATGCCACATTCGTGTAATGTCACACTCCCGTATCGCGTAAAAAAAAATTAATCAATGTTCGAAAAACGAGCGAGTGGCTATTTAGCTATTTTGTGCTTAAACATACTTCTTAGATTAAAAAATTTCTGATAACCGACCTCTTTAGCCACTACAAACAACGATTCAAACTTGTCAAGTCAATTGTTTTTATCAACAATGACACTTGTGATTTCTTCAAGTATTCATCAATTCATTTGGAAATTCATATTTTAACTCACGGATATCCAATATATATATATATACATTTGTCGACGGGAGGAAAATAACATGTGTGCAAATCCAAAACCACCGGATCTAGATTTTATTTTAAATCAAAAAGGTAAGCCAAGTCTAGTCGTGGACAAATACCGCTATAATCTCAATCGTACGAACGCAAGTGGAAGTACGCAATGGCGCTGCATACACAGGGTAGAATGTGGAGGCTCGATTACGCTTGACGATACAAAAGAAAAAATTCTAAGACAAACGAACCATTGCTGTATTCCGGATGGCAATAAATTGAGTTTTGTTCGGGCATTGAACAAAACTAAAGAGGATATTTGTAAGGATTTAAGGCCGATCCAAAGAATATATGAAGAAAACATGGAGGGCGTCAAGTCCGCTCCTGAATTCAAGCAAGTAAAAGACGCGTTATACAGACATCGTAAGAGATTTTTAAAGACTACTAAGTTGAATTACGAAAATCTAAGCGAGGTTCAGATCCCTGATATTCTCGGAAAAGACTTTTTACTGTGTGAGGACGGACACTCTGATAAAATTCTAATCTTTTGTACAAAAGAGGCAAAAAAATTAATGAAAACTTTTAAAAATGGTCAATATTTTGCAGACGGAACTTTCAAAATTGTACCCAACTTGTTTTACCAGTTTTATTCGATTCATCTCGACTTGTACACAAACGCCAAATCCAATAAAATAGTACCTGTTATTTACGCCTTGTTGCCTGACAAAAAAGAGAAAACATACATACGGCTATACAAAATTTTGAAAGAAAAACTAAAGCTAAAAATCACTAAAATCAAAGTAGATTATGAACAGGCACAAATGAATGCTATCAAAAGAGTCTATCCAGACGCTAAAATAAGTGGTTGTTACTATCATTTCAATAGGGCACTGTGGAAGAAGGGCAAAGCTCTGAATTTGACTAAATGTGATGCTGAGTCTAGAAAAACGCTTCGTCATTATTCAGTTTTACCACTTTTCCCGCCGGAAAAGGTAAACGAGGCATGGAAACACATTGATAAAAATGCGCCCAAAACAAGCGCAATAAAAAAGTTTAAAAAATATTTTCACCAACAGTGGTACCCACAACTCTCGCCTCACATGTTGAGCTGTGCGAATCAAAGAAATCGTACCACGAACAATCTCGAAGGTTGGCATTACAGGCTTAATAGCCGAATTCCTAAAAAACCAAATTTATTCTATTTTATTTATAAAATAAAGAAAGAGGCAGAACATCAGAGTAAAAAGATTGTTGATTACTTAATCAAGCCTTTGCAAAATAATAAACGCATGTGCGATACAATTTTTGACATTAAATACAAGAAGTGCTTGAAAAAATTAATGGCTGATAAAATAACAATCCCACAGTTCTTAGCGAAGTTGGCACTGCTTAAACTTTTTAAGAAAATAAAGCGGCGTAGACGATAGCACTAAGTTTCCGGCACACACACACACACCTATTAAGTAAGCTTATTATTTGCTTTCATAAATGTAAGAAGGAAAAATGTTTCGTTTTAAGAAAATAAAGTTTTCTTTTTTGAATGAGTCGGTTTATTATTTATTATTAAATATATTATTTTATGTAGGTACCCATATTCCCACTAGATAGATAAAGCGAGAGGGTGACATTCAGCTACAGGGACATTTAGCGAGAGGGACATTTAGCTACAGGGACTTTTAGCTATAGGGACATTTAGCTAAAGGGACTTTTAGCGACACCGGGACATTTCGCTACTGTGACATTTGTCGACGGGAGGTCTCATTTGTAGTTGCCAAGCCACGGTGACAGTCTTATCGCCTGTGTTTGCAAATTTTGTGTGTTGTATCTATTTTTTATGATATTTTATCCACGCTAGTCGTTTTAAATGTTATTTGGAACATTGCTTATCTAATTGCAAAACAGGTTTGGCTTCGAGGACATTTGTCCTCGAAGCGTGTCAGCGCACACCTAACATTCCAATGTAATGCAAGCGTAGGCGTAGGGTACCTTTTTCTAACAAATCAATTATGAACTGTCTTTACCTATTAAAATTGCCATTCAATAAGAATCTGTACTTACCTACTCGTAGCATATGAAAAGCATCTTAAAAATTTATTAATTCCAGCAAAAACTGGCATGAAGACTGCCTCGCCATTTCACTTGCCAAGTTTCAAAACGTCGGTCGCTTTGTCCTGTCAATTCGACTTTCTTTCATCTGAAAAACGTGAGGTATGAAAGGAATTTCCATCTTTCGATTGATGGCTGCGTGTCTGTGTATGGGAAGTCCAGTTTTTTGAATGAGAGATCCCACGGATTTCGATATGGTCACCGTTATCGATTGTTTCGGTCGTAAAGATGCACTACCAGTTAAAATTAAATCGGCCTGGGAATACTATCAAAAGCTACCTCTTATCTTACTTTGCCATTCCCATCCACTTCTTAATATTTAATTAAATTAATGAATGTAAAAATATTAGCTTCAAATAGTTTAAAGAGTGAATCAGTGATTCTGAATCTTTCCACAAGGAACAACAACACAACAGGTCAAAATACGAAAAAATCTGGACCTTCGGGTGGTACTTGTGTAGGACGTCAAAACTTTTTTCATGTTACGAAAAATATGTCTTAAAGAAAAAGTTGTTTATTTTCATGTGCTGGTTTGCCTTTTTTCGGAATTTCACTTTTTCCCGTACAACACTGTATTTTTATTCTGCATAAATACCTATTAAAAAAACCTTCGGAAAACACGCAGTTCCGCCATTTCACCTGAAGATACTAGAATACATTTTAACTCCTAAAGAATGTAGTACAAGTTAGAAATAGAATACAATACAAGGGATAGTTTGTCTCGTAGTAAATGTCGCACGACGTCGTCTCGCAGTCTGCGCCTGCGCTGGCGTCGTAGGGCTGCCAACCAACTGCCAACTCAAATGATAAGGACCTTACTACAAAAAATTAAGACACGCGTTTCTTTTGCATGAAAAAATGATGAAACACGCTTTCAACTCGCGCCTAATTTTTTTTGCATAAATACACGTGCATACCTACACCCATAGCCCCCACTAGGATTCAGTGTATTTGAGTACCACGGACGGATACAGAAACACGCATAACGAGCAACCAGATATTTTTTCATCCTTTAAATGTGTCCACCGGCCGGAATTCAAAACCGGGACCATTGCGTTCTTCTTCTTTAACTGCCACAACAGTCCACTGCTGGACATGAGCCTCCTCCAAGAGAATGATTTGCCTTACTTACCGCGCTTGGCGGGGGGATTTATGAGCGCAGTGCAAGGTGTTGTGAACACGGAACGCTGCTGCCTATTCCCTGGATTCCTTCCTTTCGTCGCCTTTTACCAATGCGCCTCATCAATCTTCTAACATAGAAAATAGCAAGCTGTAATGTTAGATAGCATGCTATACTAGCCAATGAGTTATACACCTACCTTCCTAAAATGTAGGTGTTGGCAGCCCTATTTCTCTTGCAATTTATAGAGCTGCGCGTGCACACCTTACTCGCTTTGTTTGTTGTTGCAAGTACCCAGCTGTTACCAGCGGGATAAGTCTTAGTCTTGTAACATTCAGGAAGAACACATTTTCTTACTACCGATTTTGGCACCACAATTCCTTACCAATTTTTTGCCATTATTGTGATTTTTATGAAATGGTAGTCAAATTTATTTTACCATGGTCTCATTCTTCGTGTCAATAAGTTTGAAAGGCTGAATTATATAGCACAATCAATGATGTAAAAAGAGTAAAATAAAGAATTACTTAAAAGTCAAGTTAAGGATAAAGTAAAAATACGGATTTCGAGCCTCTTTTCACTTAGTATTTCTTTGATACACAACGCACCATTGTATAAATAAAGTTGCTTCCAGTGTTCCCGGCGGGTGTTGTATGCTTGCATCTTTAAAACTACGCAACGGATTTTGATGCGTACCTATTTTAATAGTTGCAGTGATTCAAGGGAAAAGTTTTTAAGTAACTTTTACCGCGGAATAAAATCTTTATTACTACAGAAAAACGGGTAGCAGCGGGTGCAACCGCAAAAACTGCTTAACCGATTGTAATGAAATTTGGCACACATATAGAAAGTTACATGGATTAACATAAAAGGACAGTTTTTATGACCATTTGAGGGTTATGCGGGCAACGCCGCGGGTAACAGCTAGTAATGAACAAAATATAGGTAGAACCTAGACAAAATTTTCCCACACAATACAGGATTGACCATGACATTATAGTACTTCGTGCACTGATGTAAGGACATTTGTAATTGTGTATGTAATCTAATCTGAGGCCCCGTGAGTCCTGCTAACATGAGCGCTAGTGAAACGCATGGGTACCTACTCGCAGACTCACCCACGACGTTTTTATCACTGCTGTACCTATGTACTAGGCTTGTTATATGTACTATACCGGGTGTGAAGGACGGTGTGCCGTAAGCTTTGCAAGCATGATTAGACCATGAAACTGAACAGCTTTTATCGTGGTACCTATGTCGGGAAACGTTTTTTCTTCGTATTTCCATAGAAAGTCAGTCAGCTGATCGGGATTTTTGCATGGAAGGTTGAATTTTGATTCTAGTTTACCCAACCCGCGTAACTGTTTTTCTCTGTGTCGTTTAAGAGCATAGCCAACTTTTAAAAGTTGTTGTGTGTGTTGTCTGATCATGCCTGCAAAGTTTTCGGTACACCGTCCCTTACATCTCGAAGTATTTTGTATTGTAGCGGATCGTTAAAAACACCGGTGCCTGCGAATTTTTCTCTTTAACGATTTCTACTACTGAACTTTAGCAAATACCGCGAAATTATATTGTTTCTATGTTGCGCGCCGCCAAAACCTACTTTGTGTATGAAGTAATTTTTTTAACGTCATTATTTTATTTATTGACGGAATGTAGCAGTACCTTCTCTCTCATTCTCATCACAATCATCAGCCACATCTCTAAGAATGACGCGAGACATCATTTTATCACACTTTTCAACGGAATATATGAAACTACTGAGCTGCAAGAATGTGAATTATCGTTGTTAGTGGGTTCGTAGAAATACCATTCTATGTAACAAATGCCATATCGCCAATAGAGTAGACGCAAATCGCATACAAATCTGTTACAAAGACTATATACCTACATACGATGAAACGAAGCTAACAACTATCTTGAAATAAGTATAGCTCTACCTACCTTCATATCTAGATATATACAGGTTGTAAGGGACAGTTCTCCGAATACTTATAGGGTGCATTCAGACCATAAAACTGAACAACTTCCCATGAAAAAATATTCAGGATACTCCAAAAAAAAACTACTTCCCATAGTAATTGCAGTCAGCCGATTTTGATTTTGCATTAGGACTTTTTTGTCGTTTCCTGACATATCTTCCAAGGGGAAAGTTATCAGTTTCATGGTCTGCATGTACCCTATCAGTATTCGGAGGGCTGTCCCTTACACCCCGTATTTTCTTTAAATTTAAATAATAATTATATAGTTTTATTGTAGCGTCGAGCATAATATGTTATATCATAAATTTGTAACTGACTGTTTGTAAACAGCAACGCCACATATGTATTTCAAACTAATTTACGTTACTTTATCATAGGATGGTATGGGATGCATCGTTTGCTTTGCTTTGTGGACTTCCTATTTTTAATTAATAAAAATTTCGAGAAGCATTATTTTTGTGAAGCAAAACACAAACCTTTTACGCCAGCAAACCAGTCTAAATAGTTACTAAATACCGCTATAGATGACCTTTTCAGCTGACCAAACGCTATCGACGGCACGATGGAAACATGTCTGAATAAAATAACATTACATTGCAGACAGAATTAAGTTGGAACTATCTTACAGACAGTCAGTTTACCTACAAGCAAAACGTGCAGAGATTGATCTGAAAACGGTCGTGCAAATGCAGAGGTAAATTTTAGAAGGTTTAAGCATAGAATAGGGCCTTTAAAAATCGCTTACTGTCGCCATTTTCGATTCTAACAACTATAATTTTACGGTTGCCAATATAGTCACTGAAACCACAAAGATGATTTTGTAACCCTTGTAAGGGTAAGGTAAATAACACATTACCTATCCGAAATTTATTCCGATAATGTTTTCTTTTCTTTGAAATTGATTATTAGAAAATTATTTGATTAAGTACATACACATAGAAAACTATGTGAGGCTTATCTGAAAATATGTTAATTAATAAAACCATCGCATAATAAGTAGGTACCTTGGTACAAGAATCTTCTTCAACAGTCTCCATAATTATAATACGGCTAGACGAAATAAGATCCTTAATCCGAGACGAATGTTTGTCTGCTCCGAGAATATGACGAGATATCCTCAGATCACAGACATCAGACAGATCGCATTCCCTCGTTTTCCAATTAAGGCTGCCACTACTGGCCACCGTGCCACTATTCGCGGCAAGAGTTAGCCGGTGTATAATTACGGTGAGCATTGCTGGGCTGTTTTTTTTTGTTGGTTTTAAGGCGTTTTTTGGAGAATAAAAACTTTAGATCGCTTTATCTTTCCCGAAAACCCCTACATTTAACATTAAGGAACATCATTGGAGCCGTTTTTTTAGTAAATTAATGTAATATTGTGGCGTACCCTGAGAAAGGCCTTTGTCCGGGATTGCATTTTGACTGCAATAGGCTGATATGTGATATATACAAAAAACTTCGCTTTTCATTACTGTTATAAAAAAGGGATTTCATGTTGAAAATGTGTAGAGCCTGCAATGGATTGTAAAGGATGTTATAATTCAGAATAAATAATTATGTGATTTCTATTCTAGCCCGAAGGGCTTGTTGCCTCGTTTTATTGATGGTGTACAAGCACTTTAAGGTGCTGTTCCAAACCGAGCGGCCGACGGCCGACGGCCGACGGCCGATGGCACATGCCGCGGCGGCCGACGTCGGCCGCCGCGGCACTACTGGTTCGTATGGACTTGTATGGGATACTATCCGAACCGAGCGGCGACTGCACATGCTATGCGGCAGATGCGCGGCGGCCGACGGCCGACGGCCGACGGCACATGACTGCAGACCAGTATAGCCGCGGCGGCTTTACTTTGATTGGGTCGGAATATAGTTTTTAGGACTAGTTATTATGTTTAATAGGTTATTATGGTTCATCGGTTCGTTGGGTTCATCTTGTCGTTAGGGTTCATCATGTGGCCAGATTACATCGGTTCGCTAGGTTTATCGGGTTATCATAGTTCATCGGGTTATTATAGTTCATCGGGTCGTTGGGTTCATCTTGTCGTAAGGGTTCATCATGTGGCCAGAGTTCATCGGTTCGCTAGGTTCATCGGGTTATCATGGTGCATCGGGTTATTATGGTTCATCAGGTCGTTGAGATCATCTTGTCGTTAGGGTTCATCATATGGCCAGACTTCATCAGTTCGCTAGATTCATCGCGTTATCATGGTTCATCGGGTTATTACGGTCCATCGGGTCGTTGGGTTCATTTTGTCGTTTGGGTTCATCATATGGTCAGAGTTCATCGTTTCGCTAGGTTCATCGGGTTATTATGGTTCATCGGGTCGTGGGGTTCATCTTGTCGTTAGGGTTCATCATGCGGCCAGAGTTCATCGGTTTGCAAGGTTCATCGGGTTATCATGATTAAATCGGGTTATCATGGTTTATCGGGTTATCATAGTTCATCGGGTTATTATAGTTCATCGGGTCGTTGGGTTCATCTTGTCGTAAGGGTTCATCATTTGGCCAGAGTTCATCGGTTCGCTAGGTTCATCGGGTTATCATGGTGCATCGGGTTATTATGGTTCATCAGGTCGTTGAGATCATCTTGTCGTTAGGGTTCATCATATGGCCAGACTTCATCAGTTCGCTAGATTCATCGCGTTATCATGGTTCATCGGGTTATTACGGTCCATCGGGTCGTTGGGTTCATTTTGTCGTTTGGGTTCATCATATGGTCAGAGTTCATCGTTTCGCTAGGTTCATCGGGTTATTATGGTTCATCGGGTCGTGGGGTTCATCTTGTCGTTAGGGTTCATCATGCGGCCAGAGTTCATCGGTTTGCAAGGTTCATCGGGTTATCATGATTAAATCGGGTTATCATGGTTCATCGGGTTATCATGGTTCATCGGATTATTACGGTTCATCGGGTCGTTGGGTTCATTTTGTCGTTAGGGTTCATCATGTGGCCAGAGTTCATCGTTTCGCTACGTTCATCGGGTTATCATGGTTCATCGGGTTAATATGGTTCATCGGGTTGTTGGATTCATTTTGTCGTTAGGATTCATCATGTGGCCAGAGTTCATGGGTTCGCTAGGTTCATCGGGTTATCATAGTTCATCAGTTTATCATGGTTCATCGGGTTATTACGGTTCATCGGGTTGTGGGGTTCATTTTGTCGTTTGGGTTCATCATATGGTCAGAGTTCATCGTTTCGCTAGGTTCATCGGGTAATTATGGTTCATCGGGTCGTGGGGTTCATCTTATCGTTAGGGTTCATCATGCGGCCAGAGTTCATCGGTTTGCAAGGTTCATCGGGTTATCATGATTAAATCGGGTTATCATGGTTCATCGGGTTATCATGGTTCAACCCTAACGACAAGATGAACCCAACGACCCGATGAACCATGAAAACCCGATGAACCAAGTGAACCGATGAATTTTGGCCACATGATGAACCCTAACGACAAGATGAACCCAACGACCCGATGAACCATAATAACCCGATGAACCATGAAAACCCGATGAACCTAGCGAACCGATGAACTCTGGCCACATGATGAACCCTAACGACACGATGAACCCAACGACCCGATGAACCATAATAACCCGATGAACCATGAAAACCCGATGAACCTAGCGAACCGATGAACTCTGGCCACATGATGAACCCTAACGACAAGATGAACCCAACGACCCGATGAACCTTAATAACCCAATGAACCATGATAACCCGATGAACCTAGCGAACCGATGAACTCTGGCCATATGATGAACCCTAACGACAAGATGAGCCCAACGACCCGATGAACCATGATAACCCGATGAACCTAGTGAACCGATGAACCTAGCGAACCGATGAACTCTGGCCCCATGATAAACCCAACGACCCGATGAACCATAATAACCTAATAAACATAACTAAGTATAGTCCTGAAAACTATACTCTGACATGTGCTGTCGGCCGTCTGCCGCTGCCTTCGGAATGACATCTGCCGCGGCGGCCGACGGCCGACGGCCGATAGCCGCGGCATGTGCCATCGGCCGTCGGCCGTCGGCCGTAGGCCGCTCGGTTCGGAACAGCACCTTTATCAACTCGTTCCTTTGCAAATAGTTTGTTTTATGCATGCTTTACTTTATCACCAAACAACTGTGTACATACTGTGTGTGTATCGAAAAATGCCGTTGACAAATGTCTTCCTTAGGTATATTCCTGACATATTCTTACTCCTCAATCGGACATGCAACGCGTCTAGCTTGTCAACCAGCTGACGAAGGTCTCTTCGACCACCCGCGCGTTATCTTGCTATCAGCTATCTCCTGATCTCACCTGGCCTAATTAGCACTACATGTGGCCTTTAAAATGCTGCTGAGGCAAGACTTATACTACGGCGTGTAAGGGACAGCCCTCCGAATACTGATAGGGTGCATGCAGACCATGGAACTGAACAACTTTCCCTAAGAAACATATGTCAGGAAACGACAAAAAATACTACCTCCTTTACAAAATTCACAATCAGCTGACTGCATTTACTATGGAAAGTTAATAAACAATTGTCATAAATGAAAATAAGAAATTGAAAAAATGTCAGCGCCCGCCGGGACTTGAACCCGGGACCGTGGAGTACCGTTCCACTGCTCTGCCAACTGAGCTACCGGCGCCCCGACGTAAGCTGACGAAATCTTCAACCTCTTGGTACTCGTCTCGAAGCGACGACAAGCGACATCTAGTATAAGTTATTTGAAACTAATACTATGGTCAGTCCACTTAAGAGTGAAATTCGAACCATGCGATGAAGCTTTGCTTAATTAAATGTACTATGGTTTTATTTTACTCCACGGTCCCGGGTTCAAGTCCCGGCGGGCGCTGACATTTTTTCAATTTCTTATTTTCATTTATGAAAGTAATATAGCACTGTGAGTGCAAAATAAAACCATAGTACATTTAATTAAGCAAAGCTTCATCGCATGGTTCGAATTTCACTCTTAAGTGGACTGACCATAGTATTAGTTTCAAATAACTTATACTAGATGTCGCTTGTCGTCGCTTCGAGACGAGTACCAAGAGGTTGAAGATTTCGTCAGCTTACGTCGGGGCGCCGGTAGCTCAGTTGGCAGAGCAGTGGAACGGTACTCCACGGTCCCGGGTTCAAGTCCCGGCGGGCGCTGACATTTTTTCAATTTCTTATTTTCATTTATGAAAGTAATATAGCACTGTGAGTGCAAAATAAAACCATAGTACATTTAATTAAGCAAAGCTTCATCGCATGGTTCGAATTTCACTCTTAAGTGGACTGACCATAGTATTAGTTTCAAATAACTTATACTAGATGTCGCTTGTCGTCGCTTCGAGACGAGTACCAAGAGGTTGAAGATTTCGTCAGCTTACGTCGGGGCGCCGGTAGCTCAGTTGGCAGAGCAGTGGAACGGTACTCCACGGTCCCGGGTTCAAGTCCCGGCGGGCGCTGACATTTTTTCAATTTCTTATTTTCATTTATGAAAGTAATATAGCACTGTGAGTGCAAAATAAAACCATAGTACATTTAATTAAGCAAAGCTTCATCGCATGGTTCGAATTTCACTCTTAAGTGGACTGACCATAGTATTAGTTTCAAATAACTTATACTAGATGTCGCTTGTCGTCGCTTCGAGACGAGTACCAAGAGGTTGAAGATTTCGTCAGCTTACGTCGGGGCGCCGGTAGCTCAGTTGGCAGAGCAGTGGAACGGTACTCCACGGTCCCGGGTTCAAGTCCCGGCGGGCGCTGACATTTTTTCAATTTCTTATTTTCATTTATGAAAGTAATATAGCACTGTGAGTGCAAAATAAAACCAAACAATTGTCGTTTCCTAAATATTTATTTATGGAAAGTTGTTTAGTTTCATGGTCTGAATGCACTCTATCAGTATTCGGAGGGCTGTCCCTTACACCCTGTTTAATAAGACTACAGTTACAGGTAAAATAATAAGTACGATTACATTGCGTAGCCGATTAATTATCCTTATCCCAGGTGTCAAAATGGCTATCCAACTACGCAGTCTGCATCGATTTTCACTTATAAAGTTGTAGCCTGTACTGTAGTTTTGGGCACTGTTTAATTACTCAGACTTGTCGTGGATTGATTGATTGATTTTCAATGAGCATGGCGCTTCGAACAGAATCCGATCTACAGCAGTGCACACGTCGAACCTGACGCGTCGTATGCGCTGACTATAATAAAATCAGTTGAGTCAGTTAGATGGTGAATGAACAAGTAAAATATAAACAAGAGGTTAGTGGAAATAACCGAAGACAAAGTAGCAATGACCACTGACGCCTTTAAATAATTAGCATCACATCGAGAACAGACACTGTCTCTGAAACTAAACTGTTGTTTTGTGTGCGAGGCAATGATTTATCTGTTCTTAGAATGTTTGAAATACTGTTTTCTAACAATAATTTTCCTAATTTATGCTAACATTGTAACAACGGTGGCGCAACTGATCTTGACTGTAACAATCCATTAAATACACTGTATGACCGTATTACACTGATAAGTCGATCAAAAACCTTATCAGCAGCGAGCAGCATCTTAGCCGCCAAGGAGCAAATCAAACTGCGATATCCTATGAAATGAGTTCGCAGTAAGCGGCTGGATGAAGCAAGCTTGCAAGAGTGGCAAGTTAGTCAGTCGCCGGGGCAAAGCCGGCGAGCCTGCACGCATATCGTTGGCTGTCTGAGTCTGAATGATCGTATACGTAGACGACACGCGCGCGAGTCGGAAACTTTGAAACGAAAAACGGTTCGCGAAGTTTGTTGGGAAAATTGGGAATATAGTGTTCTGAGTGATGTACTTCTTGAAGGATTGCAATGATGATAAAATGAATTACTTACAAATAAAGGCTTTCCTAAAGGAAAGTTTTGAAAAGTGAATGCAAATAAGTTTCAGTGAAAAATCGTTACAGGTTTTAAACTGATTTGAAAATATTTCCGTCAAAAAAAGGGAATTCATTTAAGTATTAGAAACTAAATACCTATTCCCTTCCATTCTAGTCATTCAATGTGTATTTTTAGAATAAAATCCGTCAACAATGTAGCAAAATGTGATAGCAAAACTTTTGCAAAAGAATCAGACAGACTATCCAAACTGAAAGCACAATGACAGTCAGTTGACGAAAATGCAGTGGAGTGTAGTGTTGTACTTAGTGACGACATTGGTCGTGACGTCAGCGATGACGTCACCGCGGCGCTGCGCCGGCCGGCTGGCCAGGGAGAGGCTGAAGGCAGCAGAGAAGATTAGAGACAAGCGGTACTATCTTCTATGCTGTACGCTGCCGTGTACGCCGGTGTTGAGGAGGCCAAGACCTCCGATGACGACGAGGCGGTACCAGCCGTACCACAAGCTGTGGTACGGGCTGAAGCATGGTATGTTTCCAAACATATCCTAATTGAAAAAGCAGCAAAAAATAACAGACTTTAAGACCAATTTACAAATTCTTGCAATTATTTCGAAGACACCTCGGTTTCTCCGTATGAATTTTGTTACTACATTGTTTTCTGAAACCATCTAAATTGAATCGCAATAATTAAAATTACCGCCATTCAATTCTCTTAACAATATCCTGCACCATATCAAATTCTCATAACAACCATAAGCCTTTAAATATGCAAATAGCAGTATAGCAGTACCATTACACGGCAATTGTTCTTTAGGGACCGTAAAATTTAATGCTAATTGAAAATTGGCTGTGCTCGCAAAATTGACAAACTCTGAAGAGGAAGTTGCAGTTTATGCTTTAGATTGGTATGCCGGGAAGAATAGCATCACCTTATCATATTCTGTTGACGACTGTATCCTAAACGATGACTGCCGGTCATGCTACCACGTCACTAAAACGATAGTACGTCAATAAATAACACCTGAAGTGTTGAATGTTTGTGAGACCGTGGCGAAAAATGATTACCTATTAGCTTACATGATTAATATCGGGATGGTATATGTATCTACACCATATCGGGTTGTCGAGGCCATCTTCATTAGGGATTTGCCTCATTTACAGGGAGTAAAAAAAGGGTTTAACCAGCCGAAAAAAGGTAGTAAAGGTATTCATGAAACTGAACAACTTTACCATGGGTCTTGAACATGGTTCGAAATATTTAAAAATGATTGGACCTCTCATACGAAATTGTTGATCAGCTGGTTAATTTACTACTGGAGGTCCAATGTTTTCTTTATATTTCCATCTTTTTCCATAGGAAAGTTAATCAGTTTAATGAGGACATTGACCTCCTTTCGGCTCGTTGTACCCTTGTTGCTACTCCATGTAGGTAGAAGAGACTTTTTACTTTCAAAATGTGTAAGTCATTGCTCGAATTGTGCGTAACATAACAGTGTCAAAGGCTTCGGCCGAGTCTAAAATCCAGATCGTGACCTTTGCAAATGGGGTCGCTACGGCCGCGGCCGGCCACCATCGACGACTACGGAACAGACTCCCATTGGTGAGATTGCCAAGTTATATAAATAGACATTTTTATATTTGATGGATTGGTTATGTTTAGCACTCGTAATTTCTTTAGGTAGCCAGACTAAATTATTAAAATGACAAGATTTAATCACTTTCATCGACTAAAGTAGTCATTGGCTGCAATCAGGGCTAACAATTCTCTTAAATCACTTTAAATTAGCGCTATCACTTTCCGTCAAATAGGTTTAAAAAAGGCTAGGAGATAATTAAGTCCTGCCATGTTAAAAAATAACAATGGATTCTTTTCTAACCCTAAAAGAGATAGCACTAGTTTAAGGTAAGTTACGAGAATTTATTCCCCAAATTCAGACCATTGACTATCGATCTTTAACCCATCTTCATCATCATCATCTAAACAGCGTTTTTTTATGTAAACAAGAATGGATTAAGGCTCGATCCTGGTTTGCATATATGTTTTTTATGAATTTCTTACAGTTGGCAGTACTGCTCCGAACACTTCCTTGCGCAGACGTGTTGCCGGTGCGCGCGCGCAGGTTATCTCGCCGGCCACGCCGAGGGCATCGACCCTCATTGATATTTGTAATCTGTGCCGCTGCCAAATCTGCCCATTCATGAAACCGAATTTAGTCCGATGATAACTAAAACTTCCTGCACTTTTATAGGCCATTAGAGCGGATTCGCCTCAGACAACAGATAAAGAAGCTAAAAGCTAAATCAATTTCTGTCTTCATCAATTTGTCCGGAGCTGTAAAGATTGTGGAGTCGTAAAAGTGTTTAATGTGGAGATCACTGTTAGTTTACGAAACCGACGACAGTAAACCTAAATAAAAGTTGGAAACGTAAAATAAGCTACCTGGTTAGTAAAAATCTTCATGTTTAAAACTGCCTTATACGAACTAAGTACATACTGGGACGACGACGTGGAATATTTTAGGAGCTCATATTTCACAGATTTGGAGAATACAAATGTATAGAATAGTAACTAAGCTAGCGAATACAGTCAGTTAGTAAAATGTTCATAAGGGAGATCTTTAAAACAGCATCACTACGTTATTCTTTATACATATAGCACGCCTATATCCCCCGTCTGACAAACTTTTGAGGGTCTTTCTGAAAATTGTGCATCGCCATAGTGACAGGATGTCACTCCATCGTTATTCTTCAAGCCCAAGTTACTTTTTATCCCGAAATGCGAAACACAATAAACTTAAGTATTCCATCCTTGGCTCTTAACGGAATGCGGTCTGATCGATCACAGCTACACTAATGCAAATCCGAACAATGCGGCATTGAGTCTTCAGAGAACACAACACATCTTTAGCCGAGCTGGAGCTGTTCATTTATTAGCCCCAGCCAGTTAGACCCAGTGGCAATGTTGCCAAATTGCTTCGCCGATTTCAGACGATATGACACTTCAAAAGGTACGGCTATTGTTGAATAGACCGTTTTTCAAAACTCTTTGCTAGGTGGATATTGGCGCGGATGTATGAAAACTCAATTTTCTAGAATAAGATAAAATCATGTGAGTGGATCGGCCCTGAATTTTTCTATAGTCACTGGAACGCAAAGATTAGAAGTAACACTTTGTTGCCCTTATGAATGATGACTCTGATGTCTAGGCTAGACCGTATGAAAACGGACGTTAAATGCAATCGGACAAAAAGCCGAAAATCTTCCGTTTGGAGACGGTCTGGCAAAGCTGCCAGTGGGTCTAATTGGCAGTGGGCCTAAAGTCAACAACACAGCTTTAGCTAAGCTGATGATATCTCCGACCGGTCCGGTTCAAATGGCTCTTGTAATGCGAGATCATTGCTGCGAGCTAGTACTTATTGTGAGTTTTAGAATTGTTGTTACGATGTTACTGTTGTGTTAGAGAACTTATTGTTTGCATTCGTATGTTTGCGTCCACGCATCTCAGTTGTCTAAATCATTACTTCATCGGGTCGTTTGTTGACACGGTGTCTCAATTGAAAAGATGAAGAAGATGAGTTGTCTAAACCCAACTTAAGGTCGTTCTTTGGATTGCCCAAATGAAACTCAACTTCAAATTGTTCTTGGCTAGGGAGAGCCCCAACTATTTCACCCCGTAACCTTCGTACTAAAAAAATCGTTTTGTTACAACAGAACTGTAATTCCCAAACATTTTGTCAACATCATGCCAAACTTATCTGTTGCTGTATGTTGCTGTAGAAAAACATCAAAGACACATATTCAGGTTTCTTTCAAGATAAGTCTTTAATTTAATTTCTCTGAATAAGATTTTATCAACAATTTATCACATAACAGTTACTCAGAATTATACGATACATTAAAGCGACAACTTGAGGTTTCTTTCAAGAAAAGTATTGAATAGAATGGAATTTCTCTAAATACATTTTTTCAACAGTTTATCACATAACAGTTACTCGGAATTATAAGATACATTCACGTGAAGAAGAATTTAAACTCGTAGAATAAATAGCCAAATTCCTAAATCAAAGACAACACGAGCTCAAAGATCATCAGAACCGTTGCCCTTATCATAAGGTGGTCCTGTCAGCTCATCGCACTTATCTTCACCGTCTTTATTGGGATCTTTGTTATGCAATTGGCCTTGGTTACCGCCTGCTTCGGATTGACCCCATGCGTGGGTCAGATGGTACATTGAATGGTTCTTTCATAGCTTACATACAAACTATCGAAGTGTGATCTCTCGCTTCGATTGAGACATGATTGTAAAACCATATTGTGTCGATTATGGCTCGCGTGTGTTGAGTGTTATATTGCTGCCAGTAAAAATTTTTATTTTTCGACATCTGTGTTCAAGATGTAATGTTTTGTGTGCGTGTCTGGTCTTTGGATATCACTGATTACCTATTGTATGCTTTGTGAAGGTTTTTTCAATGACCATCAAATGTTTGTTAGACAGACGTGGCGTAAATGTTAGTTTTTTACGGCCGTTTATGTTCTGCCTACCCCGCAAGGCAATAAGGCTAGATGTGATATATTTCTTATTGTTATTATAAAAACTTTTGAAGAGTGGTAGAGGCTATTCCTTTAATATGTTTCAGACTGGTTATTGCTCTCTTTAAAATTTTTGCTGAATTAAACCCGAATGAAACTAAACTGTCCTGGAAAATATAAACTGAACTATCTATTAAATATTCTGTAGACATAACTATCACAATAGTAACAAAACATCCTTAACGACTCCTACGTATATTAGTGATGGAAACGCCTAATTTCTTAATGCGGTTATTAAAATCAGTTTCACAGCTCGCCTTTGACCGCACTCTGATGGTCTGATGACAGGCTAGTACTGGCAACATGTCAGGAAGTCGGGCACTTTCACCGATGATGTATTGGCGTTCGCTCTCGGAGGCTTGAGACAATGCACCTACATTGATGAATGACAGCGGCCGGTGTTGTAGTACTGGGCTAGAGCAGGGATATAATACTAGGGCCACTTTGTTTAAATTATTTACAAGTATTGAATTTATACTGAAAATTGACATAAGTAAATCAATTACTAAAACATATTTGTAGGTTGCTAGTAAGGGGAGTGTCACAAGGTTACACGCTAGGCCAACTCTTATTAAAAATGTAAAACAATTATTAACTTTTTGACAAAATGTCATGATGACACAAAACGTAGAGCTTTGGGAAATTTCTTTGAAGAATAGTGTATCATTTACTTAGAATTTACGAATATACACAAACCGTAAAAAGCGAATCTTCATAGGATATCTCTAGAAACCATAGTGAAAATCCTTGTAGTTTTAGTATTAACTAGATTTCCGCCCAGCGGTACACCCGCTGCCACTCATTTTCCCGTGGTATTAGTTGTTTTCTCACGGTAAAAAGTAGCTTATGTTTTATTCCGGGTTATACTCTACCTGTGTTCCAAATTTCATTCAAATCGATCAAGCCGTTTGCGCGTGAAGAGGTAACAAACGTACATACACACACAAACTCTTAGATTTATAATATTAGTACGGATATGGCTCCGCATATTAATCTGCTAACGCTAAACCTGTTCAATAAACATTCGTACATCTCATAATCCAACCCCGCCACATAACTATCTTTGGAAGCACCTGTACTGGTAATATAGACTCTTCTACTATATGTAAAAGGGTTATATGCCCAAGTGTTGCGGGCTTGACTGTATATAGGTTGAATTTTTATTATGTGACCGATAGCGACATCACAAGACGGACTGGTGATATCCTCATCTGAAGATATATAGGGTGAAAATTTACTAGTGAGCGATAGCGAAATATCAAGACGGGCTGGTGTTATGTAATAACTTTCTCAAAGGAACATTGGATGAAAAATTTAAAAAAAAGTGGTCCTCGGTCCTCCTTTAAAAAATTGCACATCAGCTGATTTGAGTTACTATGAAAACTCAAATATTTTTGTCATATTTCAACAAGAAAGGATATCATCTGACAATTAACTACCAAAACACAGAACATGGGACGAGACATCCACCTACCTCATTGGAGGACACTATCGATCTGGCAAAAATCTCTCAACAGATCTACTTATAGTCCCAGCACTCACCGTAAATAAAAATACAAAAAAAAACTACGTTCTTGGGGAAAGTTGTTCCTTATCACCAACCCGACTTGAGATTTCGCTATCGTCACTAGTAAAATTCCACCCTATATATCTTCAGATGAGGATATCGCAAACGCGTATGTGTCCTGTCACACGCGCCATACATCATACGCGTCGCGTCACTAGCTGATGTATGGCGACATGAATGGACGGTTGTATGACCCTGTATGATAGATGAGTCTCGCCGACTTTGCCAGACAATGTGGACTGTGGATTGTAAGCTGTACGAGCCTATCGATGACTGTCGGGGAAATTGTTTGCAATGAGCGATTGAGTTCTTGGGCAGATAATTAAATGACCTATTCTGCTGGTCACCAGATGGTGGTGGCGTAAAGTTACATGCCATGTGATTAAGGCGGCGCCGTGCAAAATCCGACCGTCCAGTGGCGCCCTCCCATGTTTTTTAATAATTTCTTAAAATCTAGGACAAACATTAAAAATCTAAGACGGACAAATTGTTGTCCTATTAGTATAGGCTCCGAAGATTTTCAGACAAGTTTAACCAATGTTGTCTCGGCCCTACCTACAACCGGTATGTACTTATTCAGTACGTTTTCTTGAACATGGAAAGTGCGGTTGCAGCATCAAAAGTGGAAGTGGAGGGGAGTTATGACGTAACAAAGATGGCGGCCGGACCAACTCTACTAAGCGGTTTTTCTAGATAATTACTGGGCCGATATACATAAATTAGGTGTCAAATGAGAGAGCAAACAATGCTCATTATTTTATTTCATACATTTATGTACGTGAAACTAATAGCAAATGAAGTTTTTCAAAAACATCGCATTTTATAAAATTTCAGTTTTTTTCTCTTGCCTATATCTCGGTATCCGTCAGAATTATCAAACTTTTGACAGGTACAAAACATTTTGCAATTTTAATCAACTCTCTAATGAACCCCCAGTTATTGAGATCAGAAAAGAAACAACGGAGATACAGCAGTTTGAGTGGTCGGAGTCGTAGGTACAAGTGATTTAAAATTGACGAAGCTTGGCTGTGTGTTCATTTAAAATAATAATATAGTTTAAAATATAATGATAATCTTATATTGAACACGGGTCTTCTCCAATGGGGGGTACTATGTGTAGTATGGGTTGGCAAGGGCAGTAGGTACAGGGTGTTAATTTACTTATTTTCACTGTGTTGAGGTTAACATCGGCTTTAAACCACTTGATGATGAAATGAGAAAAACACTGTGGTATTTGAATAAATAAAACTAGAAAGTCAATAACAAAGTGAGATTGTAATCCTTTTTACATTAATTAAAATAAAATAAAAATAATCAAGAAAAATAAACTACTTAATTATGATCATCATCATTCTGGATCAGTATGATCTAGATAATTAAAATGGTTAAAACATTTGAATCCCACAGGGCATATCCCCCTCAAGCATTCTGTTTTTGACTTTTTGTTTGAATTAGAGTGGCAGTTTTCATATCTGTTTCATTGTTTATAGTTTCAGATATGGATTCGCCTGCTATCGAATAACCGAGAACTGCTTTTCGTGTGGATCTGATAAGGCCATTAGTGTCAAAAAGAGATGGTGGAGGATCACGTAACTCATTCTTTAGAATAATTTTGAGATCTATTTGACGTCCACTTCTTGCAGAAAACATGTTACGGACTAACATATTTGTGTCAACGGTGTTTACTATATTTTCAGATTTACCAGCTACGTTTACAACGTGCAAGTGTTTAAATGTTTTTGGTTTAACTTTTTTTAAAGGGCTGTAAAAATCTGTCTGTTTTTCAATAACACGATCTGTTAAAAAATAATCCTCAGACAGTTTAAAACCAACATGCCTTAAGAGCTAATTACCAGACGTTTTGTTGGCTGCATGCTGACGTGGCAGAGCCTATTTTACCTGCACCCACGGACAGCGGCTGGAAGATTGAAGAAACGGGATGCCTAGTGCCAATTACATCATCCGTAAATTTGATTTCATTTAAAGCTCTTGAATTGATATCTTGTCAATGCAAAGCTGGATGTCGTTCATCCTGTTGTAGGTGTAGTGTCAAAAAACAGAATGCTTGGGGGGGATATGCCATGTGGGATTCAAATGTTTTAACCATTTTAATTATCTAGATGATACTGATCCAATGACATGACGAAATCATCAGGCTCAAGTGCATATTACCCATCCTGCACAACCTGTTGTGTAAATGTTGGGAAGCGGGATATATACCACAAGATATGCGCGATGCTAACATCGTTACCCTATACAAAGGCAAAGGTGACCGCGGTGACTGTAACTGTTATCGTGGTATTTCCCTTTTAAGTATAGTTGGTAAATTATTTGCTCGGTTAGTCTTATTAAGACTCCAGAAACTAGCTGATCGTGTATATCCCGAATCGCAATGTGGATTCCGCGCCCAGCGTTCCACAACAGATATGATCTTTAAACTTCGCCAACTTCAGGAAAAGTGTAGAGAGCAGAGAACACCTCTGTTTGTGGCGTTCGTAGATCTTAACAAAGCCTTCAACTAAACACCGTTAGCAGAGAGGGGCTTTACACTGCACTTGTAAAAATCGGGTGCCCGCCAAAACTTCTGAGCTTCGTTAAATCCTTCCATATGGACATGAAAGGATCTGTTGTTTTTAACGGCAATACATCCGAGCCGTTTGTAATGCGTAGAGGTGTTCGCCAAGGCTGCGTGTTGGCTCCTACCCTGTTTGGTATTTTCTTTTCATTGCTATTTAAAGTAGTTTTCGGCGATGACCAACAGGGTATCCATCTGCACACGAGGGCTGACGGGAAGCTGTACAATATCTCGCTTCTTAAGTCTAAGCGAAACCGCGATAACTTATTCGTCGATAGCCTTCTGTTTGCTGACGATGCAGCGTTCGTTGCTAATTCTCAAAGTGAGCTTCAAGTCATTGTCGATAAGTTTTCCCATGCGTGTACTCTGTTCTCTATGACTATTAATGCCAAAAAACAGTAGTGCTAGCTCAAGGCGCAGATGCACCACACATCATGCTAGCCGGTGTTCCCTTGAGCATAGTCGATAAGTTTTGCTACCTGGGGTCGACTGTGTCGAATAATCTCAAGCTCGATGCTGAGATCGATACGCGAATCGGCAAGGCGGCGACCATGTTCAGCAAGCTCAGTACCAGAGTATGGAACAATAAACACCTGACCACAAAAACCAAGATTATTGTTTATCAAACTTGCGTTTTAAGCATACTCTTGTACGGAGCTGAAACCTGGACATCGTATGCAAAACAGGAACGTCGACTCAATACATTTTATATGCGCTGCGTAAGAAATATCTTGCATATAACCTGGCAGGACAGAGTCGCAAATGAGCGAGTTCTAGAAATTGCGCAGCAGCCTAGTTTTACCGCCCTGCTTAAGCAGAGACGATTGCGGTGGCTAGGGCATGTGCACTGGATGGAACCTTCGCGTCTACTACGGCGTGTTCTGCTTGGCGCTGTAGCAAACGCTAAAAGAAGGGTTGAAAGACCTATGCTGCGTTTCAAAGATTGCGCCAAGCGGGTCATGGCTGCGTTTAACATTGACCATCAAAGCTGGGAGAAGCTTGCTGAGGATAGGGACGAATGGCGTAAGCGTGTGTTTGATGGGCGTAAAACACACGATAATGCCTGGTTTTCTGGTCTCGCTAACAAAAGGCAAAAACGTCATCTAAACATGCATGTGCCAGTCTCAAATTCCACCTTCACTTGTAGAGCGTGCGGAAAACTATGCCGCTCCCGTATCGGCTTATACGGCCATGAAAAGTCTTGCCTCAGACACTGATTAAATTGTCTGTCACAGACGTGTGAGGCCAATGATGATGACTGATCCAGAATTATGATGATCATAATTAAGTAATTTATTTTTCTTCATTATTTTATTTTATTTTAATTAATGTAAAAATGATTACAATCGCACTTTGTTATTGACTTTCTAGTTATCATTATATTTTAAACTATATTATTATTTTAAATGAACACACAGCCAAGCTTCGTCAATTTTAGATCACTTGTACCTACGACTCCGACCACTCAAACTGCTGTATCTCCGTTGTTTCTTTTCTGATCTCAATAACTGGGGGTTCATTAGAGAGTTGATTAAAATTGCAAAATGTTTTGTACCTGTCAAAAGTTTGATAATTCTGACGGATACCGAGATATAGGCAAGAAAAAAAAAACTGAAATTTTATAAAATGCGATGTTTTTGAAAAATTTCATTTGCTATTAGTTTCACGTACATAAATGTATGAAATAAAATAATGAGCATTGTATGCTCTCTCATTTGACACCTCATTTATGTATATCGGCCCAGTAATTATCTAGAAAAACCGCTTAGTAGAGTTGGTCCGGCCGCCATCTTTGTTACGTCATAACTCCCCCCCACTTCCACTTTTGATGCTACAACCGCACTTTTCATGTTCAAGAAAACGTACTGAATAAGTACATACCGGTTGTAGGTAGGGCCGAGCTAACATTGGTTAAAATCGTTAAGAGACGTGTAATCGAACATTGGAAACCACACTATATACGATAAGTTTATTTTAAGGTACAACAATAAGCTTTACATTGTTATGCGTCTTTAAAATCACTAAAACGGAAAATGGTGGCCACCGTTTTCTGTTTTAGTGATTTAAAATTTAAAACACAAGAAAAAGCTCATTGTTGTACCTTAAAATAAACTTATCGTATTGGACAACAATTTGTCCGTCTTAGATTTTTAATGTTTGTCCTAGATTTTAAGAAATTATTAAAAAACATGGGAGGGCGCCACTGGACGGTCGGCTTACGCACGACGCAGGCTTAACCTGGCCAGCCCCGAGGCAGTGCCAATCTTTTTTTTCTTTTATCCCGCCCGAGCCGGTTTTCTATTAAGACAATACAAAATTGTTAATAAAAGAAAATTGTGTTATACAATTTTTTTTTTACCATAGCGGATCATGACGTCAATAAGTGATAATAATTCAACAACAATAATATTAATTATTTTTCTTAAGTGGGCTCGATTAAATACTACATTGATAAAAGTAATTTCATGTAAATTTTTCATATCCATTTTAATTTTACTAGTTTTGTGAAAGCATTCTTCTTGATAGGTGTCTCTGTCAATATGTTTTGTTTTGATATATTTACATTTATCATGCATTTCATGTACCTTCTATGCTTTATTTTGCACTCACAGTGCTATATTGTTTTCATAAATTAAAAGAAGAAATTGAAAATATTTAGCGTCGGTCGGAAATTAACCCGGGACCTATGGAAAAGCCTCCCACCTCTCTGCTACTGAGCTACCGGCGCCTCGACCGAAAACTTCCAAATTTTCAACCTCTTGATATTCGTCTTGAAGCGACGTACAACATCTAGTGTAAGTTATTTTGAAGAAAACTATGGTTGGTGCTCATTACAGTAGGAATTCAAACCATACGATGAAACTTTGCTTATTTAAATGTTTACATGAAAACATTTTATCAGTTTCTTAGGTGTCTACAATATATGTTGCTAACTACTGTCTTCTTTCTTGTGACTGTAATTTATTCACACAGTACTTAATTCTTTGTGCAAAACTTGCCTTTAGGCTGTGCAATATATGACGCAATATTGACGAAAATAATTTAGGTCCCGTTTTGTGTGAGGAATCAATCATGGGCCCGATAATTTTATGCATGTGCAGTGCCGCAAAAATACAAAAATAATTGAATAATAAATCGTATGGACGCCTGCCGACAGCTTATCAAAAACACCATCAATGTAGATAGCGCCAATTTAAAATACAAGCGGGTACAGGCGAGGCGATTGATAATGATAACATCTTTCACCAAAATAAAGGTGATGTTTTTTATATCACGCCTATAATACCTTACGGGGTAGGCAGAGCGTTAACGACCGTAAAACGGATATAACCACCACTTCTGACAAAAGTTTAAGGGTTAATCAGATAACTGTGTAGCCTATGGGCTTACGAATTGTGCAGTTGTGCTGGGAAGAACGTATTGGCCTGAATCTACCCGGCACGTGCCGGTAGTTCCCAAAATGGGGAACAAATGAGGGACCTCCGCGCCCCCGCCGGCGGGGGCGTCGGTTGCTTGAGGAACTTGTGGAATGTAATCTACTCGCAACTCGCGGTTGTCAGCCTATCGCCTGAAATTGCAATACACATCTAACCCTCGAGACCCTTAGTCGCCTCTTACGACACACATGGGTAAGAAATGGGGTGATACTATTCTAGGCCAGCATCACACGGTATACATGCGGTGATGTTATTTACATACATAGGTATATCACGCTTATATCCCTTGCGGGATAGGCAGAGCGTAAAGAGCCGAATAAACGGCCATCTACTCCACGTCTAACAAACATTTGAGGGTCATTCAGAAAATTCTGTATCGTCATAATGACAGGTTTTTAGCCCATCTAACCCTCGAGTCCCGTAGTCGCCTCATACGACACCCACAGGAAAGAAATGGGGTGATGCAATTAGAAGCCGAGATCACACGGTATACATTTTAATCAGAGTATAAAATATTATGTGGAGGAAAACTGAAACGTTGTATAAGCTAATATAGACCGAATATTAGGAGATATACTTTTGATTTTTGAACAGTAAATATATCGTTTGAGAAAATTGTATACTTAGTTTTATGGCCATTAGTTTTTTTTTGACCAGTAAATATATCACTTGAGAAAATTTTACAGTTTTGTGGTCTTAAGAATTTTTTACATTTAAATTTTATTATATTTCTTCATAATAACCGTGTCGTACGTCGACACCCTCCCTATACTTCAAGAAAAGGGCCGTAAACACATCTTAAAAGCAATTGTCAGTGAAATGTCACCACAGTGCCTTGTCTAGTAAATCATAGTAAATCATAGCACGCAGTAATTATTTCCCGCCCCGGAGCGATCTGTCACACTGCTCCGGTTCCAATCCGTCTGTCACAGCTGGTTCGCGGAAACCACACACAGCGAACTAAACTTCGTTTAGACTAACTTTTATAACTGTGCGATAGAAATAGTATAAAGTATATTTCCGTGTGATTAACCTGGCCAGCCCCGAAGCTGTGCTTTTATTTTCAATTTTTTATCTCGATCGAACCGGTTTTCTATCACGACAGTATTAAATTGTTATAAAAAGAAGAAAATTGTGTTATACAAATTTCTTTTTTTACAATGACGGATCATGACGTCAATAAGTGATAATATCCTAAATTGAATAAAGTAACTTAATTTTCAATAATGTTCATTTCACCTAAGTATAATAAAGGACATCGAATATAACATCTTGCACTTCGCACGCTAATCCACCTGCCAAGCGTGGTGAGTAGGGTAATACCACCTCTGTCTGCCAATCGTGGTGGATAGGGAAAGGCCCATGTCCAGCAGTGGACTTTTGTGGCTGTTAATGTATGTATAATAAACGGTGTTCCAAAACTAATGTACGGAACCTAAATCCATAGCTTGGCATAAACCTTATGAGTTTGTTAGTCACAATTACAGAAGTGAGACTAGTAGCATTTTACAATATAAGTACAATTACAATATCATTTAGAATCTGAGTTCCAGTTACAGCTTTGAATTTATGAATATTCCTTGTATTTAGTAATACATATTACCACTATTGATTGATTTACAATTTTATGCAAGGTTCACAAGTTAGAAATCTTTCTACAGTCCTCCAAGGATAGTAAATTAAAATTACGCATTCGATCTTCGTAATTAGGTAATTTACGCCTTAACCCCAAATATACAAAGAGCCGTCTTAGAAATATTCTCTGGATAGACTAAATTCGGTTCCTGTGATTCTCATAAATAGGTGAATGAGACTGTCTCTCAAACTGCCTTCATATTTTGTGCTTAGAGTAAAAATAACTCAAAACATTCATGTCATATTTCAACCTAATGTAGAACAACTTATCACCAGTGCACCTTTAGTTTTCAGTATCGGCCATTAGTCAAATTTCACCCTAATAGCTAGTGAAATTGAGTTCATCAATGAGATGAGTTCACCATCTAAATATCCCAATCACAGAACAAGTTAATATCCTCAAGGCGTCACCGGCCCCATTGCGTCTAGCTCATCAAACCCCGTTGGTTCTAAGAAGTAAGGAAGTGAGGTGGTCCACAGACTACTGCCGCGGTGGTCTCACAGTCTAGCCTGGAGGGCTGAGACGCACCTGCTCGCTTTAGTCTAGAGGGAGTTTAGTTATTAAAATACGAGATACCTACCATTAAGTCCTTTACGAAAGATTTACTAACATTGAAAAAATCAATACTTTATCGTGACAATCTTAAATAAGTGTGACATCATATAAGTTTTATCTGTTTACATCAATTGAATGGTTGCGAAATCCGCGTCGAATCATCTTAATTTTCCTACAAAACGATGAACCCTGGCATCCGAGTTTATAAACAGCCGAAATGAAGAACCGAGATGTTCAGACCACGGAATCGATCGATACAATCATTAACCACTAGTGTATCGACTATTGTTAATTTTTGCATAGGTTCAGAACTTTAAGTGATGGTAGTAAGGTTCAAAATGACTGGTACAGATGCTGTACCGGGTTGATGAGGCTGTAACCTATGTTGATACACTTGTGGTTAATATTGAAGCTTTGAAGCTATATTAACCTGAAATGAATCGAGTGAATAAATTATTTAAACCCTTTTGAAACCAGGCAAGTATTTGCTATGCCATAGGTTAAGCTAAAGTTAATGGCTATCATTAGTTTCGCTACGAAATAGATTATACTGACATGTCAATAGGAATGGTACAGACATAGACAAAATTGTATAGACTGATGAGTTTTATTATACTGCTATAGATGCTCTGTATTGTACCAACTTTCTTGTTTGAGGGTTTGTACCAAAGGATAGAACCGGGACCCTATTACTGAGAGTCTGTCTGTATGTCACCAGGCTCTATCTCATAAACCGTGATAGTCAGAAAGTTGAAATTTTCCCAAATTCTTGTGCCGCTATAACAGCAAATACAAAAAAAATTTTTGCTTGTACCTGTATTGGTTCGGATGCTGTATCTCATGAACGGTAATAGTTAGACAGTCAAAATTTTTAAAGATCATACTGTTGCTAGAATAAAATTAATATTTAGAGGGCTCACATACATCAAATGTGTTTTTTTTATGCCATTATACATAACTAACGGCATGCCCAACGGTTTCAACCGCTCCTTACCGTTTCCCGCCGGAAAAAGACCTTTTACATATACATAAAAACCTTTCTCTTGAATCACTCTATGTGTGCGGATTAATCTCCATTATATCAAAAACCACAGGACCAATTTTAATCCAGTTTTCAGTGATGGATTCAGATACAATTCGAGAATGTTTGATTAAAGGTGTTACGTGTTCAACTCACCAGGGGACGCTGCAGTAAACATTTTGTTTGTTCAAACTAATGTTAGCATTTATCTCCAAAACTACTTGTTCGATTGAAATGCGGTTTTGAGTGATGGGTTTAGGTTTCATTGATCCATGTGTTGTGATACATGGTACGGTAAAAACTTACCAGGGGGCGCTGCAGTAAACATTTTTATCCTATTTCAAAACATTTTAACCGTCGTGGATATTTTCAAAATGTTTAATTTTGTTTATGTTATCTGCACTCGACTGTACCTGTGGAATTACAAAATCGACAAGTGCGAGTGCGACAAAGGCTGAATGACTCGTATATCACTTGCGTGGGACAATTGATTTCGGTGGGCTCAATCCATTCAATTCCTCTGCTAATGGGTTTTATCTACACAGTTTATTTTGAAACCAATAAATCCACATGGAGAGTGGCAGATAGTAATGAAAACTCCGATGATCATTCTAAGAAATGTATTAGGTACCAGTCAGTAGCAGGTTTTTTTCTATTTCAGCTTGATATTGATGCGAATACATGTCAGACATTCTCACCAACAACATACAAACACATACATAAATCTATATCCCTTACGGGGTAAGCAGAACGTTAACGGCCGTAAAACGGATATTAACACCACGTCTGATAAAAGTTTGAGAGGCAATCAGATAACTATCACTTTAGTGGCAGGTTGTCATCCCATCGCCTAAAATTGCAATACACATCTAACCCTCGAGTCCCTTTGACCCTCACCAACAAAATAGAACATAAGATAACAACCTCCCCCTATTGGAAGGTATTGCCAAGAGCAACTTTGCAAATTAAAAATTCTCACACTTTTTAACTCGACGCCTTTTTTAAGAACTCTAATAAATGAAATGCCGACGACACCTTTTCATTGCGGTATTTGCGATAAAAAAAACGCTTGCGATGCATTTTGACGTGGCATATTGATAAATGTGGCTCGCGAGCAATCCTGCGCAGTCGGGAGACACCCGTCCTACCGGTTGTGTATGTATAGTATGAAGGGTTGGTAGACCAGCGAATTTGGTACGTTGCATTTTTTTATGGTTCGGTGTGATCCCGGCTAAGAATAGCATCATCCCATTTATTTCCCGCGGGTGTCGTGAGAGGCGACTAAGAAATTTAAATTTTATGTGACAGGCTGACAACCTTTCATTATAGTGATGTACGTTTTTTTTTTTACAACAGCCTTCAAATATTTGTCAACCTTAGCGACTGTATTTTTACGGCCGTGAAGGTGTGGTATGTGTATGTTTGTATGTATGTATATTTTTGTGAGTGTTTTGCCCGGGCCGTCGGTGATGTGCGTCCAGTTTTGTAAAAAAATTATATTTTTTAATTTTCATGCACTTGTTACCTGCGCTGTGTCTGATTTTTTCAATAAACAAAAACTGCTTGACTCAAAATATTTTGTAACTAGCAGTACGTTTTTAGTAGATAGTGCTAATATCAGCAACGAATATGACTCATTTTTCACAAGAGTGATTAGAACACAAAAACTTATCCACGCGCAGCGGTAGCAGGAACCAAATTTATGACCAAACATACCGCAATATTGGCAATCAATCGGTTTACAACACATTTTGATCGAAAGGCCGAATCTTTGACACCAGTAACAACAGCAATATCAACACGACCCAAATCCCCCGGTGTGTTCAGTGCAACCTGCACTATTTACCGCTGCAGTAATTATAGAGCGCAGTGATTGATAAACACGGCTGATTGAGAGCTTACAGCATCATCTACAGATTCTACTGCGCAGCGTCGCGTTATCGAGCTTGTAGCTACGGTTTTTATGGAGATGGCATACGATATTTTCTAACCTGCCTAGCCAGCGGAGTTCATAAATATTATTAAGGTTTCCAATGGCTGACACACACATTTAGCAAGTTTTAGCGCTATAGCCGTCCTTCGTATAAAATTCAAACAAACGCGATATTTACCGCCATTATATTTGTCTATCCCTTTTCTGTTTAGATTCAGTTCATTTGCTAGCTTCTGAAAACTTCTCACGCCAGTTCGGTAAACAGTTGTCCATACATACAACAGACCTCATTCAACTTAAAGCTAAAATTGTTCAACAGAACAATAAAGTTAGTGTTTCGACGCAATCCAAAATAGTGAAAAATTACGTCACATTTCAATATTTTCATACAAGAAATTATTTTAATAAGTTGTTCATTTAAAACCTTCTAGCACAGGTATCTATATACTTAAAAGAAGGTTTAAGCCCAAATGTCACTACTGTACTGTATAATTTTGAAATAAAGAAAAAAATATTATTATTAAATTATAATTATTATTACCTGACAGTCAAGTAGACAATTGTCACTAGATTAGCGTCGGACCACACCGTAAGGCCCAGTTACTATTTTCCCATAGCTTATTGCTGATTGGAAAACTATCCCACATAACTAAGATATGTGATGCTAATAGCGCCTCGGGCTATGGCGTTTTCTGATTGAGATTAATGGTTATCAATTAAACAGAAAATAAAGATGTTCGGTTTAATTAAAATGCAAATCTAATTGAAGATGAAAGATGCGTTCTTTAATGATACATACAAAATAGAGCTATCAATTTCTTAAATTGTTTTTTTTTTCTTAGGCTACAATTTTTTTATTTTTTATTTATTTAACTTTATGCAATTAATTTACATGGGCGGACTTAATGCCGAGGGCATTATCTACCAGTCTACCTTAGGGCATGTGGAAATGGGCGAGGCAGGTGCAAAATAAATGCAATAATAAACTACTACGACGAACACTAATATAATAATAATATGTAATTAATTGTTATATATATTTATATACATGTATACACGTATAAATAATATAAAATATATACATAAATATTAGGTATACCTTATCACAGGGCACATAATAATCGGGCAAGGTGAAGAAGATAGTTGGATTAAGAAATTAATTCCTGAAGTACTATGCATAGATTAGAAGTCTACTACAAACCCTTATCATTTTGTCAATGTCCGTCTAATGAATAACTTCGTCAATTTTGCATCTGGTGATGAATTGACGCAATTTTGAAATTTCAGCAAAAAAAAAAATTATTTTTGTATTGTGTGGAGTATATTTAAATAGGTCTTGTAAACCGTTAGGAAGACACAAATATTTTAAAAGTATCTGACAAATACTTGTCCTAACAGTACAAGGGTCGAACCCATGACCCTCGGTGTAGCAGGCAGGGGTACTATGCACTATGCACACGTAAATTTGTTCCAGCTTTAACTTCCAAAGTACTTTTTTTGTACCTATATGGAATATACCAACCAAAACTTAGGGTTAATCCGAAATATTTTCATATCCGTATCCGTAAACAAATTCGGTGTTTAAATGTTACTTAAATCCGTATACGAAATGTCATATCTGTAACATCCCTATCATTAACCCTTGTAACAACAAGAAAGTTAATATGAGCGATTAACTGTAATGTCAGCAATCGCATACCTTGCACCGGGGCAGGCAACGCTATTCAGGTAACGTTATTTTAATCACCGTTACTGAAAGGGACATGTTGGAATTTGGCAAATTGGCAATGCCCTGCCGCAAAGGGATTAAATGAGTAATTGAATTTATTTATTGCATAGAGAGTTGAGCGTGGAAAAAATAACTGCCAGATGGACAGCCAATGAATTTGTTAATTTTAAGTAGGTGCATAGTTTAAGGGCCTGCCTTAAAGGACGTCCCTTTCCCACTAATGGCAAATCCTGTGTGTGAGAACAGAGCGCAATCGCTATACCTATTTAGTAGATTTTTCACTCTTTTGGAAATTTTTCGCCAGATAAACAAGTAATCAAAAAATTGTACGACATGAATCTAGTAATGTATAAGACGTATTCGCAAAAAAATAATGTGTTATGTTCATACGATTGCTATACACCACGCAAAAAAAGTGTGAATGGACCAAACTTTGAAAAATAAATCTATCGAGCAAACATTGATTATTTTACTCACCAACGAAATTGCGTGCATCCAAAAATATCCATTTAACTCACGGCGTGCCCTTAAGTGCAATCTATACAATCACCGGTGCAAAACAAAGTTCATATTCATCACTTTGTGAATTTGTTTCCAGTCTGGTTTAGACATTGCAGGCTGAACCACCTGATTGTCCGAAACCAAAGATGCTTCCGTTCTTCGGAAAGCACGCTATGAACGCGAGAAAGATTAAGACCGAGGCAACTAAAGCTGTAGTTTTGAATTTCGCAGGAATACATTTTTTGGTTGCTATATTAATTGCTTGTATGGACATGCCGCCTGTATAAGTTTCTGATACTGTAACGGATTTATTACATGTTTAAGAATTTGGATTATGTAAGTAGATTTCGTCTAAATATTTTACTCATTATAGCGTAAGTTTTTGACCAAACTAGTACCTACCTAGCAGGTTATATTTATACTGAATCAATCTGCCAAGCGACCTGATTATTTTTGTGAACTTGCACAATTGCATCGCAGGCAGGATTTGAACCCGCGACTTCGGTATCAGTACTAACGACGCCTCTACCGACTGGGCTACCGCGGGTCAATTGCCGTTGTTTTTTTTATGATGGGTTTGCCTAGTCTAGGTCATAGGACAGAGACAGGGTCTTGGTGGTGAAAGTGTGCGAGTATATCTCAGTACCAATAACGCGTGGCATGGCTCCATCTACCGGGATAGTAAAAAAGAAAATGTTTTTTTCTATACCTAACACGTTCAAGTGTTTAACAATTTAGTACACGACCTGGTTATTTTAAATGTTTTCCAAACATAATTCCATAACCAAATGATTTATGTTTTGAAATAGTTTATACCAGAATAATGTTTTGTTTACATAAATGAATTGATTTATGTGTGCAAACTAGGTAGTTTACACACACAAAAACTTCTAAAGAAAATTTGACAGTTTAATATGCCCATCAGTAATTAAATGAGGACGAAAACTGGGAATTAAACGGTGTCATTCTCAACTGTGGTTCTTTCCTGTGATTGGTCGAAAATGTGCCTATGTCAAAGTTTCATCCCTCCTTATTGGTGCATTTAGGCACAGTCGCTTTTAGCGCCATCTGCAAAAGCTTTGAGTACCTATCCTCCCAATAAGATATGCAACAAACTTAAGAATATTTTTCGCATTTTGTTATCGTTTTACCAATCAATGCCCGTGATAAGTTCTCGGTAAGTAGGAGTGGCGGCGCGCAAACGCTCCACATACAAGTCCTGAAACGCGGTATCGGAGTGTTTCCGCCGACCGGTATATATACAAGTACCAAATATTTCTGTATGGAACAGACGTTCCCCTGGTTACAACACCCGACCAGGCAGGTAGCTACCCTTTTCCTCACAGTAGTCACTCGGCCTACTGGATTCATCATTACTCCTCCTAAATAGGTGTAAATCGGTGCTTAGATTTGTTTGGCACACAATCTGATATATATATATATGTCGAAAAAGGAAGAAAAGAGAAGAGATAATAAGAGAACGCAATGAAAAAGAGGGGGAGCCTGGACACGTACAGGCATGCACGTGCCGTGAACATCAGGATGCCGATAAATCAGGATGACACTGCATAGGGTCCGCTGTAGAAAACAATAAAGAATAAACCCCAAAACTAATCAACCAGCAAGTCTGAATGATACTAAAAATCACATCATAATCAAATTTACGTCAGGATAAGAAATAACACTAAGGAAGTATAACCTTACGTCAGGATACAGAACAACACATGGTGGGCGTATAATCAACGAACCCTGTAGAATACTGCATCGTCAAATGCTATCTCCAACCACTGAAAGGATAAGCCACAACGTTGATACCATTACGCAGTCAATTCCCACGGTGAGGCTGTTTCAGGCACGGTGTAACCGTACTACAACCGAACTGTCTACCAAACCAACCTAAGAATCTTAAGACACATGCTGATCTACGTCAACGTGTCTTCACATCACCAAAGATACCGATTGACACTAACCTTCAACACCGAACACCATTGGAATCCCCTGCCTGCAGGATAACAAAGAGACCACAGCAGCAACTGTCACAAACCTCGTTCAATCTCTGCATTTCACCAAGCTCGGCTACAACCTCGGGGAAATACGACAATAACCAACACACACTTCATGATCTCAACAAATATTCCACTGGCAATACGAATCTAGGGCTCCGCCATCGCTAGACGACCACAGTTTCTCCAAACGCTCCAGGATTCCAAAGATTTTACCAGATTCAAAACCTAACTTCAAAACGACCACATCGAACGACAGACCAACCGGAACTGTCAAAGTTGTTTACTCCATAGCCCATTTGAGTTCCGTTTCTCCATCACGAACGCAGCTAACAATGAGTTGTGAGAACGCACTACAACGCCTCTAATGTCACTCCAGTCTATCTTACAGTCGATAGCTAACTGCGCGCAAATAAAGCGCATCGCCTATTTGAGTGTTGCCAACGATTATGCGTTTCGTTTCTGCAATAATCAAATAGCAATCAAACGGAAGAAAATAATAACAAAACGCGAACTGTCAAATAATTTCAGCCAATACCCACCAAAGTTTGATCAATCTCCGACATATATATATATATATATATATATTGTAATGTGATATCGGCTTAATAATAGCAGCACCCTCTGTATATCCCCTGGCTGTCGTAAGAGGTGACTCAGTGGTCGAAGGTTACATGTATGTGTATTGCAATTTCAGGCGATAGGCTGACAACCTACCACTGCGTCACTACGACATTACACTTCCGAATGACCCTCAAAATTTTTTCAGCCTTGGCGTAAATACTGGTTTTTTGTGGCCGTTTACGCTTTGCCTACCCCGCAAGGGATAAAGACGTGATGTACGGTCGCGTTCTAAAGTGGAGTCATAGTTAAGGGCAGCTTAGTGCTGAAAAGTAGGCATTTACGGCCTTCCACCCGTCGCGTAGAAAAGATCGCGCGAGCTAGTCTGCGGTGAACTCACTTGACCCTACGGTACGGACCGGGCGGCAAGCGCAGCTTCCACAGCGAGCGCGCGCGTTACAGTATACAAAACTATGGCAGTAGGTCAATAACTCCCAAGATATAGATATAATTTTATTGTTTACGTAATTTACTTAGGAAAAATATGTTGGTACAATTGTAGGATTGATAAAATTAAACACTGAAGATGAGTTTTTATATTATTATTTTTTTATTATTGTATATATACTTATTAATAAATGGTAATGTTAATAAATGGCTTATGTAATGCGCAGTTGAATAACTTATTATGATGAGCTTTGTCCTGTAATTCATTTAAAATATGTTTGATATCAACAAGTCGGCGTCCCGTAACAGCTTGAAATTCGTCTTCCTTGGTTTCCGCTTCTACTAGCAGGGGATATATCCTCAATTTCATCACCGTCGGTATATCTGAAATTTTTCATTAGTTACTTATAATCATCGAAACATTGAAAATCGAAGGACAACGACAAATAATCCTTACTATCCCGTACTAATATTATATATAGTGTGTGTGAAGAGTGTGTGCAAAAATGATATCCAGTCTTAACGCAGCCTCGAGACGTGACAGACTCAGGATGAATTTGGACAAGACAAAAGTCAAATTCAATCAATAAATCATCCCCAAGCCAGTCTCCGTCGAAGGTGTAGCCTTTGAAGTTGTCCAGAAGTATGTGTACTTTGGGCAAACGTTGCAGTTGGGTAGAGACAACTTTGAGGTTGAAAGCACCAGAAGAGTGCAGCTTGGCTGGGCGGCATTTGGGAAGCTGCGTCATATCCTTGAATCATCTTTGCCACAATGCCTCAAGACCATGGTGTTCGATCAATGTGTCCTACCAGTCATCACCTACCTTATCCGCAAAAAAGACCAGTGACGGACATTTTCTGGAAGTGTAGCAAGCTGAAGTGGGAGTGGGCTTGCCACATTTGTCGTAGAACCGACGGACGGTGGAGTAAGCGGGTTCTTGAGTGGAGGCCACGCCTTGGCAAGCGTAACGTTGGACGCCCTCCGGCCAGAATCCAGATGGACCGATGACTTAAAAAAGACGGCTGCAAACGACTGAATGGCGAAAACCGGAGATTATGCCTTATGCTTATGGCGTACCGAGGGGGAAGGCTACGTCCAGCAGTAGACTGTAATAGGCTAATGAATGAATGAATGAAAATGAGTGTGTATGTGTATATTTGTTACCTTTTCACGCTCAAACGGCTTGAGGGATTTGGGTCAAATTTGGTACACACACATACAGAGTATAACCTGGTATGACACATATGCTACTGTTTACTGCGGTATAACAAATATTCCCACGGGAAAATGAGCAGCAGCGGGTAAAACCTCTGACGGGCCACTAGTTTGACATATAATTTTCGTAACTTACTTATGAGATTTAGAAGTTGATGGAAGTGGAAATGTATGGGAGTCCATAACTTGCAATAAGGGTTGATCATCACATAAGCTTGAAGCTCTGAAACATGTTTGAAACATCAATATTCACACAGAGCAGTATTTAAATAACATTAAGAATCGTCCATTTCCATTTTTTGTCCTAAAGCGTGTAACTTACGTATATCTATCTGAATCTGCCTTTTCTGCTTGAGAGGTAATATCAACATGGTGAGGCTGCTGTATAGAACTACAATAAAAATTTATGTATAAGTAAGTGAAAATCTATATATAAATATGAAAAATATCATCAATGCTTTCAAAGTCTTATTGAGAAACAATCGTTTATTAGCTGAACAATAAAACATTTAATTTTCGTAACTTACTCATTAGACTGGAGAGTTGATTGGCGTGAAGATGTCTTCTTCTTCGTAGATACACTCTTAACAGAGCGGTCGTGGTCGTCAATCCGGGTTGGTGGCACGCTTTACAATCCGTCGCTATTCCTCACGGATGGCTGCTTTTCTGGTGCACTCTGTCACGGAACCTTCTTGTGTAGCGGCTTCCGTCTGATCTTCCTCGAGGGAGCGCACCCTCGACCTTCCCCTGGACCACGAGCCGCTCGATAGATATGTCCCCGCGTCGGGCGACGTGTCCAAAGAATGTAAGGATGCGTGCTTGCACGATGGAGGCGAGGCGTTGCTTGATGCTGAGTTCCTTGAGAATGGAGTCATTGGTGGAATTGAAATTGAAATTCTTTATTCAATGTATTATAGTATTATCATATCACTTATTGACGTCATGAACCGTCATTCAGTCAGTCGTCAGTCATTGGAAAAGAGTGGGGAATGCTGTCCATGATATTCTAAGCATTCGTCTCCAGCACCACATTTCCAGTGCGTCTATCCTCTTCATTTCAATAACCCGCAAAGTCCACGTCTCTGCAGCATAGAGGAACACGGGGAATATGAGTGCTCTCACGAGTCGTGTTTTGGTGGCTTTCGTGATATTGCGATTTTTCCAAATATTATGAAGCTTGCTCATGGTGGATCTAGTTACCGCCATACGTCTTTTTACCTCGTCTATGCAACCGCCGTTGTTGGAAATCAGCGCTCCCAGATAAACGTAGGATTGGACAACCTCACAGTTTGCGATATGTTTGACTATGTTGTTTTGGAGATGTATGTGACTCCAGAACTTGCAGAGTTGGTCATCGTCATGACGGCTTGAAGTCCTGGAACGTCTTTCATCAAAAAGTACACTAATCTTGAACAGACTTACCTTTTCAGTTTCACCAAATTATACTTACTTTTCAGTACCTAGTAATTTGTTTGCATGTGAATACCTTTGTCTCTTGGTATTGAAGCACTGCAAGGATTAGAAGGCCAAGGTTATTTGTACAATATTTACCGTCTTATTAAATATACTATTACATTACAAACAAATTCAGTGGTTGCACTACTGATTTTGTTTTACTGTGTATGTACTTGATAATTACTTATAGAATGGCTCACTAATAAATAATAAAATTACATTATGTAAAATCGTACATTGTCGTCGTATGATTTTTACTGTGGTTGCACCACTGGTTTTATTTCTACTGTGTATGTATTATGATGTTTACTTTTAACATAGATCAAATGGTAGGTACAATGTTAGATACTGTGGTTGTAATACTATTAAATTTTACTGTCTGTTGTTGTTAAACCTAAAACTGCTTCTGGTTTAGTTACCCAGATCAGCTATACAATTCTTTGTCAACTTACCTATTCACTAAACTTGATACCTATACATACTTACTTCATAGTAGGTAGTTACTTTGGTAGGTCAAAAATTGGTTAGAATTATGCTCAGATACTTACGATATTGTTTGCCGGTCTTTCCGCTTTTGACATATAGGTACCCTCTTGTATTTATTTTTATTTCCCATTTTTACTTATTTACAGACTATGTACACGTTTATTTACAATAAATTAACGAAATGTTTACACATTCACAAAATATTTACAGTCAAAAAATATACAACACTTATTTAAAACTTAGTAGCAAAGGCGAACTTATCTCCTAAGAAGAGATCTCTACGCCAGCCAACCTTATTGATGTCAGAAAATTCATATCTTATTAATATTACGCGACAAGATGAAAAAAGCAGGTTGCGGAACGCCGCGGTCGAAAAAATGCCATAGGTCCTGCTCCGGTGATGCCCGGCGGGCGTCTGAAGCGCAGCGCGCGCGTCGTTTGGTTATATAATGGGAATAATGGGGTTTCAAAAAATCCTAAAAAACAATTTAAAAAATCTATCCATTATTTTATTTACATCTTGTAAATTCCTACATTTTGGCATATTTTAAAAAATTTAAGTGTAAATAATCTTTGAGTAATACTTGAAAAATTGACATAG
The DNA here is from genome assembly GCA_027580185.1 of Tuta absoluta. NCBI lineage: Eukaryota > Metazoa > Arthropoda > Insecta > Lepidoptera > Gelechiidae > Tuta > Tuta absoluta. Next base: position 1,496,184 of record JAQAHW010000020.1, read on the forward strand.
ACTAACGTATCTTTGCATTTTTTTATGATCGAGAAAAGTTATAGAAATCGTGTTTTTGTCCATTAAATAATCAAGAACAGTTCATAAACAACAACATATATTTTTTCTGGTCCAAATAAAATACTATATGATGCTTTAAAACTCAACCAAAAATAGGTCGATTCGACATTTTTCACACTAAGCCGCCCTTAACACAAACCTCAGAAAACAAGTCGCTCGCACCCGCGGCGCCACTCACACAATGACACAAATGACGTATAACATACTATTATTTGACGAACTACCATTGTATAATAGGCTGAGTAGTATTGACTATTTCACTTCATGAATCATTAGCTTCGGTAGCGTGGTCAGTAGCGCGGTCAAGCAAATTCTTGACCGTTATTGTGGAGACAATGGATCGAATCCCGATTTCTTCGTTCTAGTTTTTATTTTATCAAATGAAGCAAAATTTAGTAAATTTTGAATTACATTTTAGTTGTTGCTAGATCGTTTGCGAGAAAGTGCGTGTGCTAAGTGATTTTTTTTAACCTAAGTTTATTTATTAAACTTCAGTGTTTATTTCTTCGAAATGCATACTATTATCAGTTTGCAGGATAAGCAGCGTATTGTTGCGCTGCAATTATCTGTGGCGCTGCATGATATTGGATTTAATTTAACTCAAATTGCTAATCAGACTGGTCTGGCCGTAAGTATAGTTTTATTTCATTACAATTGTATTTTAAATATTAAAAACTTTGACTCATAGTATGTTGGGAGCTGTGAACCGATTAGTATAAACTTTTTTATTAATAATGCTACTTTGTTTTAGTGGAAGACTGTTAAACGTTGGGTTACACGTTTTGAAGAGGAAGGTAGCGTAAAAACTCGACTCGTCTTATTAATGATTCACAGCGGAGGATGATGGTGTAACAATATGAAGAAAATGGTTCTGCCGCTGGTCCAGGCGAATTAGTAGCACAAGAAACAGGGCGTGCAACTGCCGCTAATTATGTTGATATGCTACAGGAAAGCATGCTACCGACGACGCCGACGGTGCGAAATGTTTAACTGTTTATCCTGCTAGTGAAGTTCCTCGTTTTGCATTTGTCCAGGATAAATTGTCCAGTGCATCGAGCTGCCGTGGTGTATAATTGGTTTAGCCAGCACCCAGATATCCAAGTTATTCGTTGGCCAGCAAAATCTCCGGACTTAAATCCCATAGAGAATTTATGGGGTTTAATGGTGCAAAGGTGGGACATGCGCAATGAAAGAACTACAGAAGCTTTAGAGGCTCACTGCCTGGGAGTGTGGGAGAGTACCAGAGGAACAGATATATGCACTTATTTGATCGAGTCTATTAAGTGTTTATTAAGTGTTGTTGAAAACAGCGGAGGTAACACCAAATACTAATTATGTAAGCGGCGATTTTTACTTAAGATTCCAATCAGACCCGATCTAGCATACATTGCTGATTATCTTGTGTATTTCATTATAATATATGAATATACACAAAATAATCAGCAATGTATGCCGAAGCGGGCCTGATAAATCGTTGCTCACTCAACCTCTGTTTACCTGCTTACCCGCCTACTATTGCAGTAGGTATTTGTGGAGCATTACATTAGCAATTAAATTATGCTAAAACATCGATTTATATTTATATAAGATTGATAATTATTAGTCAGTTATCTTAAGGCCTTGCTTCAATATCTTTTCATTACGAAAACGAGTACTTAAGCTTAAACCTTGAGATGTAGGCAAATAACTGATTTATTATTATTACAATTACTTTTACTTCCGAGGAAAGTGCATCATCGTTAAACATAGAACAATAAAATAATTACTAACGAAATTATTACTTAAATAACTTTATTGAAAGATTCAATCCAAGATTTGGATCATTCCTATGATCTTATAAATAATTACCTATCGATGTTTCAGCTAATGAACACTTAATATCATTTTACATACTATTGTGTTTTATCATTCAAACAAAACTATTAACTAAGTATTACGACAGCAAGTATTTTATGTAGTTTTACATACTCGTATCTTATGGTTACCAAAAGTTATCATTCATGTCATTATGTTATTTACATAAAGTGATACCATACCTACCAATAAAATAATTTCTTACCTTACTTTTTGTTTTATTACAATATTATAGGTTTATGTTTTTAGATATAATATTTTGATACATAATTTACAATAAACATTTATAGATATAATACATAGATGAATATATAGAACAATATTATATAAAATAATTATTACTGGAGAAAATATTGTAAAAACATTTAAAAAAACATTAATCAACATACAGAGATCGGATGGGAACCCGGTTCCGTTCTGATTAGAAGGTAAGAACTATTACCGCTAAGCTACGGTAGCTTGTGATCAATACGACGAAATAAAGATATGTAATCTATTGCTTTACTACAAGTGAACGAATAAGGATAGCTATAATACGGTTTTAGACAAACCAGTGTGATGTATACTTTGTGGTGATGTGGTGGCGAATAGGCTATCACCGAGTAATTATTTCAAAGATTATATAGATGTCGCTTATAGGTGGTAATCTGTTTAAGTTTTAATGCTACGCCTTAAGGTGGACTTTTCTACTTACAGTCGATAATCTTACGTGTGTGCGTAAGTTAGTAAAGTAAGTACAGAGGATAATAACCCGTATTGCAATCGGTCAAGTGGTCTAACTATGACTCCACTTATGAATCCGACCGTATGTCTGTATGTAAACGCAACTCGTAGGACAATTTTGAGAAAAGAAAATTTTGAACAAAAGAATATTGATATGACCATTATGAGCGATTGACATTGCTGAGACACCTGCTTGCAATTTTCAAATTAAGTGTTTTCAAGAAATGTTGTTTATCTTTTCGCGTAAAATATGGATATGGAAGTCATGAGAAAAATGGCCCAGGATAGAACTAGATGGAAGAAGAAGGAGGCCTTTGCCCAGCAGTGGGATCATGCAGGCTAGGTGAGATAAGATAAGAAGATATGTATGTATCTGATAGTTACAGACGTGTCATATCTCCTTCATCTATAGATTGTATCTCTGGTTTCCTATGACCCCTACACTTGGGTGCCTGAGTGCATCAGTAACTGGAGATTGGCATGCAATGAAGCTAACTGTATCGTTTCGTTTCATATGGGTTCTAAAATAATGAACTGCAATAACAATTTCGGTAATTCTAAAAGCCCAACATGGCTAGCTTTTCATTTTTCCAAAATATTTAAATCGTTTCTTTTTGGCTCATAGTTTCAGGACCAATTAATAAAAAACACACAAAATTTATTTAATAAAATTACGCTAGCGTGAAGAGTGACACAAAATGTAAAATTTTCTTTACTCTTACATTACAAGTTATGCCATAAATAACTTTTTAATTTGAAAAATAGAACACAAACAGACAGTTTAATGTTCTACATAATTTAATTTAATGACAGTTTAATTTAAATCAAATTGTAAAACGCCAGTTACGATTCTTTTCAAAGAAGTTACAACAATTCGAAAAAAATTAAAACTTGCGAGCTTAGGCAAAGAAATAATTGCTTTTTATGTACCTTAGTAGTAATAGATATTTATATTTATACAACGTGAGCTGTAAACGCTATTTGCACATTAAGAAAACAATTACAACAACTATAACAACAAATTGCGCTCAAAATCAACAACATAATCTTAATTGACGACGCGATAACTAAGCTAAAGGACTATCATAAAATTATAAATACCTAATAAAATTCTAGGCTTGATATTAACCGTTAGATAGCGATAAAGCTCTTATTAAACTATATATCCAACCAGATTCAGCATACATTGCTCGTTATCTTGACTATTATGACACAATATTCTTAAGACAACAAGCAATGTATGCGAAATCGGGACGAAGAAACAGGGTAAGTGGTAATAAGACCGTTTAGCTGCCAAGGCAAGCCGTGAAGCGTGCTCACGATAGTATCTTAAGTTATAAGCTGTCACGATAGCCAAGTTAGATACCCGTAGGTATCAGACGTGGTTTCCTTGTGAATATCTCGTGCTGTATCCGTTTTGGACGCCTATTTCACCTGTTTCGACGGCCGATGTGGCGCAGTGGTAGTGCGACTGCCCGCGACGCAAAGGTTTCGGGTTCGATTCTCGGTGGGACACGAACAAAGTGATTCCCAGTTGATATTAATCACTGCGTGCCCACTCTGGTTAGGACATTGCAGACTAAACCACCTAATAGTCCGCAAAATAAGATGGTTTCGTGCTTCGGCGGGCACGTTAAGCCATCGGTCCCGGTTGCTGTCTGTGATTACCTACTTAAGTAAATTAACGCATTATTACTTAGACGGCGGTCGTTACACAACCATGTCAGATATCTACTACTAGGTAGTAGTAGATTGAAAAACTATGACACCAGGTTTCATCGGGTCGTTTAACGACTTTATGTCCGACACGAAAATAAGAAGTAGAAGATTTCACCTGTGTTAAGTTCAGTCACGAAATTATTTTAAATCATTCACGCGAGTTGCTTACAAATTCGAAACTTTCGGTACTGATTTTTCTACAGGTGAGTTCCGACCCTAAACAAACATTCCATTGTTTTGGGTATAATCTGTTGTCTTGCACTCTCTCGTATAATTTTGGACGTTGAATCGAAGACCGACCCAATGAACCTTGATGTCATTTCTTCCTGTGGTTGCCGTAGAATGCGACAAAGGGTTGAATCCAAGGAATGGGTAGCAGCGTTCCCTGTGAATACAACACTTTGCACTGCGTTCGCCAATCCGCATGCCAAGCGTAGTGAGTATGGCCAATTACCGCAACTGGGGGAAGCCATGTCCAGCAGTGGACTATTATGACTGTTGAAGAAGTGGCCTGTTCCTTAAATAAATATCCTACCTACTAGGTATGTCAAAGTATAGACTTAGTAGGTAGCTATTAAAAGCTCAAATAGTTTATGTAGAGTCAGTATTTTAATGACAAATTTATATTTGTAAGTAGGTACCATTCTTTTGAATAATTTTGAACCTTTTTCGGACATAACAGTGGGCGTAGACGAAGATTGAACTTACAATCGTTAAACTTTCTAAACCCGGTGAACCAACAAACTGACTGATTTAATCGACTCACTCGCTCACTGATCTAATCTGACCGAGCGTCAGTGTTTCAACACCGCCCGATTGTCATCTGATACCTTTCCAAAAGGGAAGTGAGAATTCTTATTTGGAACCGCAGAACTAATAGGCAATGCAACCATTTAGTAGTATACTTTATCTTTTACACTACCTACCCTAAACGCAAAGTTTTATTTCTGCTCGGACTTGTTTCCCGCTTTGACTCGCGTGTGACAGCTGAAAACCAGTGTTGCCTCCTGGCTTAATACAGTGGGCTGAAGCCCTTTTACATCACTGCAGCACACATGTGTATATTTTGTGGGATGAAATGAACTGCGTTATAATTTTAAGAATTTGGATTTATGTAATTTTACCTGATATTCTTACAAATGTAAATGTTTGTGATGCAGAAATATAAATAAAGCATTTTATCTATCTATATATCATTTAATTAATAAATATCCTAGACAATTCACACAGCGAAGCAGAGCTTGTACTATGAGAACTAGATAGCTGATATTTATACTTACTTATATACTTATTTTTATATATATATACATAGAAACACCCAGAATAAAAAAAATCCACAAATATCTGAAAATGACTTAACAATATTTGTGTTTTGTGGGGATCGAACCTACGAACCTCGGCGTTGCAGGCAGGGGTACTGTCAGCTAAGCCATCGGCCCAGTCATTTATGATGTAGGTATACGCGACTTTTTTATATTATTTATTAGATAGTTAAGTTTTTCAATGTTCGGCAATCACAGCTGACGGGCGGGCGTATATGATCTGTCGACCTCCTTGATTAAATTCTCTACCAAATAATTTACAAGTAAGTCGCGTAAACCTACATCATGAGTGATACTTGTTCGTTTAACAACAAAAAATGCAACCATTTTTCAGCAGTCAGTGAACGGACTTATTGAGACACCGATTTTTTTATTCTTTGCCATTGTAATTCCAGGGACACTTAACAGCCATTCCATTGCCAATTGAATTAAATTAGATTAGTTCCGATTAGATAAGATTGTAATTGAATCAAATCGAAATAAATTTATTAAAGGTAGGATAGTACTATCACTTATTGATCTACATCATGATCCGTCATTGTAAAAAAAGAAATTTGTCCTGTTAAAAAACGACTCTCTTTTTATATAAAAAATACGTAAGCATTTGTCTGCCATCTCACCTGATGTTAAGTGACGATGCAGACGTGTGGTACATGCTCACCTAGATAGTGCCTATTCACTCTCGCCCAGGTTTTAACGTTCCGTTGCTCAAGTCAATAGTGCTTTTAGCGGAATACGAAATTGCTAAAACCATCCAACTGACGCCCTATTTTTCCAGACGCTTTTCAAAGGTTGTATACCCACTACTCCAACAAGCAGTCAACTCAACTCGACACCAGTGAACAGCAGCAAACAACACTCAGCAGGGTTCATCGGGTCATTCGTCGACTCGAAAGAAGAACACCAAGCAGCCAACTAGACCAAAACTACTCCACCATACGAACAAGACTAATAGATCTGATCTGATCCACTCTCTCACTGATCTAATCTGGCCAGGCGTCAATGTTTCAACATCGCACGGATTGTCATCTGATACCTCTCCTAAAAGGGAAGTGAGAACAAAAAGATACGAACAGTATTCGTATTTGGAACCGCAGTTGTATACCAAATTTTTAAACACTTCCCGTGTTAGGTATACAATATTTGAAAACTTACAAAATTTTCAAGCGAGGGCAGGCTTTGAGCTGCGATAGCCCAGATGGAAGAGGCGTCGCCACTAGTAATGTGAAAGTCGCAGGTTCAAATCCTGCCCGCGCTTGCAAAATTTTCAAGCGCGGGGAGGATTTAAACCTGCGACTTTCGCCATTACTAGTGGCGACGCGGTAGCTTAGATGGAAAAGGCGAGAAGTTTTTCAAAAATTGTTTACGTCTCAGTTGTGTTTCACTGGAGTGTCAGTTGGATGGTTTTGGCCGATTAGTATTCCGCTAACAGTTTGAAGTAAAGACAATCATATTGGCAATAGAGTAACAGTTGAGTGTCGATGTCATTACAATGGCTAAAAATAAGAGAATCGGTGCCCTTATAAAGAACAAATGAGTCATTTTTGACCTATTTCTTCTATAGATAAAAAACATTTTCGCACTCAAAACCAGTTAAAGAAGAAATGAGAATTTTTTGACCTTTTGTTTTATTGATAAGAAATATTTACGTACTCAAAACCTTACCTAGGAAATAACTTTTTAGTTAAAGAAAACGCTTTAGCCCTTTTTTCTGAAATAATTTATCATTGCATTCACCAAAAGAAAATGGATTTTAAGATGACGGTTAAAATTCAATAGTTGCACTGCACCCCATTTAACTACTTTTAGTAAGTACTTAGGTGCATCAAAATAAGTACATACGAAAATATCGTACCGACGACTGAATACTTTTATGCTTTTTAATACTTTTCCTTTCATGCATTGGTCGGTATAGATCGTTTTCCGTCCTAGCAATCACAATTTGGCACAAGGCTACCATGTATGGGCGGCAACACTCTCAGCTAGTTGGGCTGTCAAATCAATCCGACTTGCAGACTGTGAAGCTGACAGATTAGGTGGATCAGCAATCAGCATGAGTGAATGAATCTCCAGTTCTATCCCATATTCAGAGTTAGGCATTCGAAATAATTTGCACTAACTGACATGCTCTTTATCAATGTAAACTCTTAGCTTTATTTAATGAACTAAGTACTCTCTTTTCCCCTTTGCTTTCTCCTCCACCCAAAGGTTGTCTGGTAGAATAGCCTGCTTTGCGCATTTTTAGTGTTAGCTTTCCTGTTACTTATTTGTGTTTTGAATGCAGTAAAGTGTTTTAACTTACTTACTCTTTTATTGCTTCTATTTTGAACTGGCTTTTAGCTACATAGCAAGGTACCACTTGTACCAGAAAACAATCAAATTTCCACAATCATAAGTCCTAGTTTTTTTTTATTAGTTTTATCTTTGTAGTCATGTAGTAGAATCCTTCAATCGTCATAAATGAATATTTTCATTGTTATTCTTCTTCTTTTGTTTGGGTTAGTTATAAGATTATTAGTTTTTCGATGGTAAATTTATAAGTATAGTATAATTTTTCTGTGGTAAAACAATTTTGTTTAGTATGTTTGACTGAGGCAGCCAAACTCGCCAACCGAATCGGAGCGTCAAATCGATTTGACTTGGCAACTCGAGTGGCAAGTGAGCGGTGCTGACGGATTAGGAACAGTTGAGGTCATCACAGGTTTACGAGTGGTTTACTTGCGAAATTCCTGGGCTTAATTATAAGATCAGTTGGTCAATACCCTTTGCTTACGGATACAAAAGGTAGGTAGAAAATTTAAAAGCTAGAAATCAATTCTCATCAACGAATTAGGCTGAAAACACTATCGAACGCGGCCATCGAATCGAGCCGCGGCTGAGGGACGCAATTTATTTGATTCTGGGTAATACCACGGTAGTGTTATTATTTATTCTTATTGTAGTAGGTACCTACATTTATTACGAAGCTGTGCAGTGTGCATACTATCTGTCATGAGCCGCGGACATGACCCAAGGGCGCGATTGGGCTGGTCGTTTGAACAGCAACAAAACTTCCCCGGGTGTAAATTTTAATAGCCCCGGGGCTAAAATCATAGAGTCCAGAACTATTAAAAAAATGAACCTTCAGACATCCGTGAGCGATCTAGCCAGCCGGACATTTCAAAACGCCCGTGGACGCCACAGACAAAAAACTCCGTACGGACGCGCCGTACACACTATCATCAGTCGCGGCTGATGAACGCGTCCAATAGTATGTTTCTAACTTTAGCGCTCTGAATAATCCAGTGGCTACTGTGTTAATCCAGTATTGGGTATTTGACATGTAAATGCAATAAGACTGAAACTGAGACTGGGTTCAGTTCGGCTTATGGCTCACTACATAGTATAAAGTCTCTTCCCGTGTGTGTTGTATGCATATATCTTTAAAACTACGCACCGGGTTTTAATGCGGTTTTTAATAATAGACAGAGCAAATTTAGAGTAAGGTTTTTATGTATAATTTATGCCTGGAAACGTTCACATTCCCACGGTTAGCAGCGAATGCAACATGGCTTATGATGTTCACATGAAGTTCAAAAAAGTATTGTTAGTAAGTTGCATATCACATTAAAGGAATTGTTTTTCCATTGAAAACCTCCAAGTATTTCCTCAGATCAAAACCAATTTCTCGAAGAACGAACGGCCCGTTTGCCGGAGCCAGTAACTGCCACAATTTGAACACTTTATATCTATGTTTCAGTACAAATTGATTCGATATCTGCGGAATTAATTCGTTTTAATTCGCGGCTGTAACTGGTGTGAAAAGCGGCACGGATTGCTATCGACGTGGGTTGTCGCTTGTCAATATGAGCCAAGTTTTACCTTCACTACAACTACAAGAATAGAGGCCATAGACTTGAATTTTGAAGCTGAGTCAGGCATTCATTTCACAATCTTATTTTTTTCACACACACTCACATCACGCCTATAATCCCTTGCGGGTTAGGCAGAGCGCAAACCGCCGCAAAAAACGGACATTTACGCCACGTCTGACAAATATGAGGGTCATTCGGAAAATTTTGTATCGCCATAGTGACAGGTTGTCAGCCCATCGCCTAAAATTTCAATACACACCCTCGAGTCCCTTTGTCGCCTCTTATGGGGTGATGCTATTCTAAGCCGGCATCACATGGCAATAATTTTTTATATATATTATTTTTTCAAACTCGATTCAATTGGTTCTATCTAGGTATCGTAAGAAAAAGACCTCGGATTCCGAGGAATAGAATAGCGAGCGTTAATAGCAAGTAAATAACTAAGTTAATCTTTAGTGTATTAATGTCTATCTTCGTTACACCTCCAATTTTAAACAATGAGAAGATAAACTGTCTCAAAATGCTAATGTCGATTCGAGTAGCTTCATCACATCATTTTTCAAAGTTGACTAGTTTAATAAAGCTAACAGAAGCGGCTTTAAACTTGGCGTAGCACTACTGTGCGCTTGGAGACATGCTGTTTTATAAACAGAGCAATATTTTAGCCAAGTTAGAGTTTAACTGTGAAGTTATTTGATTGCAGCCTTCGGAATGGGTACTTCCACTTTCATGTTTAGTGTTATTTTATTGACTACCTACACGATGTCGTCTACATAGAATATTGTAGTTAAAAAAAAGTATTGTAGTACCTACTGAGATATAGTAGGTGATGATGATAAAATAATTGGCTATTGGCTATTGGCTGAAAACATTGTGACGTTATTTTTTTTTGTTTATATTTGAGTAGGTATGTATGTGTCGTGTGATGCCGGCCTAGAATAGCATCACCCCATTTCTTTACCGTAGGAGTCGTAAGAGGCGACTAAGGGACTTGAGGGTGTGTATTGCAATTTTAGGCTGGGCTGACAACCTGCCACTATGGCGATTCACAATTTTCCAAATGACCCTCAAATATATTATGTCACGTGGCGTAAATGTCCGTTTTTGGGGCATTGCGGGGTACGCAAGGGATAATTGGCGTGATATGTAAGTTTATGTATTATTTATTGGTAGTAGTATTTGTGTAAGTATATTTCTATGAATATATGTATTGGTAGGTACTTATTTTGATAGTAGTACGACATGTTGTTTTCCTTTTATGTTTTTTTTTCATTCTAACTTTCTAGTGCACACGCTTCTTTCTCTCTCTGTTTACCTTCTGGTTGGCCGGTTGAGAATTCCGTCTGGCATTAGGTCCGCCTTTTGTACGATGTGCAATAAAGTATAAATAAATAAGAAATTGACAAACATTCTCCAAGCCATAATACACAAAATTACAAAATAAATCGATATTTAAACCACGTCTTTTAAAAAAAATTTACTTACTTATCATCTTTTGCCATAAATTGTATCAATAGCAATGTTAGGAGCGCTATCCTAAACCATAACAGTCCACTGCTGGACATGAGCTTCCCTCTACTGGGGGGTATTGCCATACTCACCACGCTTTGCGGATTGGTGAGCGCAGTGCAGGGCATTGCTTTCACAAGGTAACTGGATGAATTTATTTCTTGGTCACTTTTTACGACTCCCACGGATTATAGGGTTGATGCTATTCTAAGACGGCATCACACGGCAAATCCTAATACATCTGCAATGAATCTTCCATACCAAAAATAGAAATAAAAGGTACATACATACATACATACACACATCACGCCTATATCCCTTGCGGGGTAGGCAGAGCGCAAACAGCCGCAAAACGGACATTTACGCCACGTCTGACAAATATTTGAGGGTCATTCGGAAAATTGTGAATCGCCAAAGTGATAGGTTGTCAGCCCATCGCCTAAAATTGCAATACACACCCTCGAGTCCCTTAATCGCCTCTTACGACTCCCAAGGGTAAGAAATGGGGTGATGCTATTCTAAGCCGGCATCACACGGCCACAAATAGAAATAAAAGGTAATGGATGTTAATCATAAGAAAGTTATGACTACGCGTTGATCTGATGACGCACAGTACAAGAGAAGTGGGAATAAAAATAAACCGTCTGATTGCCGCGTCCATCACGCGGGGGTACACAGGAACTGTACACACACAGGGTGTTGGTATAATCATCGGAGTTTTGAAAAAAAAACTTACCTAGCTAAGAGTCTCATAATATCCTTAACTAAAAATAGCACTGTCACTTTTAGGTTAACAGGCTTAGACAAAGATAGAAGATGATCGCCTCTTAAAATTAAATTGTAAATGAAACGAATTTCGCGGTATCTGTAAAAATATACCGGTTAAACGGTGCTGTGTGATGCCGGCTTAGAATAGCATCATCCCATTTCTTTCCTGTGGGAGTCGGAAGAGGCGACTAAGGGACTTGAGGGTGTGTATTGCACTTTTAGGCGAAAGGGTTAAAAACCTGTCACTATGGCGTTACACAATTTTCCGAATGACCCTCAAATATTTGTCAGACGTGACGTAGATGTCCGTTTTTAATGGCCGTTTGCGCTCTGCCTACCCCGCAAGGGATTATAGGCGTGATATGTGTATGTATGTATGTATGAAATCTGAAAAATGGCGCGGAAGTTAATGGGTTACTCGCCATTTCTTGTCAACTTAGTCACCATTGTTTTCGTTGTCGTCTTATTTTGACAGTTAACGCATATTTTGCGTCAAATTATAAGACATAGCATGACTTGAATATCTCCTAACCTATTTGACGGAAAGTGACAGCGCTAATTTAAGGTAAGTTAAGATAATTTATTCTCCGAATGAAGGCCATTCTCATTCGCCATCGTTGCCTCTCATGTGATGCCATGGATCAGAAATCTTACGTAAAATAAAATCATTACCTTTAACCAGTTGTCTGTCACGTACCGGGAGCCGGACAACAATTTTGAACCTTAACTACCCACAATAAAATTCAAAACCAATGAAATTGTTATAGTATGAAGCGACAGACGAGTGATTAATGTCAAAAGGTCAAAAGCCAGCTTTTTTTAAAAACTTACAAAATTTTCGAAAAATGGTACACCTCACACGGAAAGTGTATTAAAATTTGGTACTCAGTCAAATAACACCCTGTATATAAAGAAACGCACAGACTGGTTGGATTAGCAGCAGAAAACGAGAGTATGATTACGAGTCGGGACGAGCAGGCGTGGCCAATCGCGACTATATTACAAGCATTGTTTGAAATAGGTACCTTTCTAATATGATGATGATGATATTACATTTGATTTATGGACATACGAAGTATATTCTTAAAATTTAATATAACAGGAATAGTTTTCGATAGCACGCGGGCAAGATTTTTTAACCGGTTTTATTTATATGCCTTATAATTCTGAATTATATATTACTAGATTTCCGCACAGCCGTTTCACCCGCTGCCACTCATTTTCCCGTGGTAGTAGTTGTTCTCTCGCGGTGAAAAGTAGCCTATGTGTTATTCCAGGTTATACTCTACCTGTGTTCCAAATTTCATCCAAATCAGTCTAGCCGTTCGAGCGTGAACAGTTAACAAACATACATACACACACACACAAACTCTCAGATTTATAATATTAGTACGGATTATGTGGATGTTATTGTCAAGGATCTAACAGAAGTTTGACAAACTTACTTTATAGAAAAAAAGCACATATTTGTTTGTTAATACCAAATTTTATATGCTTTAATTTAGATACAAAAATATGACTGAATGATCCATTGACACGATGAAGAAGAAGAAGATACATTCATTTTCTATTAAAAATGTCTGAATTAGATATTGATACGGTATTTCTCTAGTTTCTATGTCGAAAAACCCGTAAAATCTCGCAGAATGATTGGCTGTTTCAGAAAAAACGGGGCCCTAAGAACTTAGGCTCTACAATCAAATGACTACCTAGTCGAACAGCGAATCCTGCTAAAACTGATATTATACTGGCGTTCTGGCAAATTGGTTTCTATAAAATCTGCATAACAAAATGGTTTCCTTTTGCAACAAAATTGCTGCCCATAACCTTCAGGTAGAGCAATATTATCGTTTAATATTCCTGCATTTAACACCTTCTGTAATAGACATAATGAACAAAATAGCCAAAATCCTCCACTAGCCTAACAGCCCATCTCCAGAAATAGTGTCACAAAGTATTACTTAAGTATTATAGCCTTAATTCGAGGAATGGATTATCTTAACTTGCCTTAATTTCTATTTCTATTTCCATTATTTGATATTATTAATCTACCAATTTGATATTTGTTATTAATTTGCCAAGATGACATTTATGAGACATTGTTAAATTGCTAGGTTATCAATAATTATATATTTTTTTTACCAATTTGAATAAGTTAACAATAATCAATTGTTTAAATTTTATTATTATTTTTATTGATTTTTTGACGATTGTGTTATCCTTAGACATTTTTATTTATGTAATGTAATTACTTGTAATTACGTATTTGATAATGCAAAATAAATAAATCTAAATCTAAATCAAATCTAAACTAGCGCCTTCACTTTCCGTCAAATAGGTTTATAGGAAAGGAGATATCAAAGTCATGTTATGTCTTATAATTTGACGCAAAATACATGTTATGTGTCATACCATCTTTTTATTTCACTTCTTCATTTTAGTATGTCAATGGCCTCAATTCGAGAAATAAATAATATTAAATTAACTAAAGTTAGCGCTGTCACTTTCCGTTAAATACATTTAGGAAAGGAAAGGATATATCATGTCAAGTCTTATAATTTGACGCGACACTTAAAATAAGGCATGGCGACTAAATTGACTAGAAACTACGAAGAACCCATTGACATGTTTAAACATGACAGGACTTAGAAATCTTCTATCCTTTTACACATATTTTTGACGGAAAGCGTTAATTTAAGGTAAGTAAAGAGAATCTATTACACGAATTTAGGCTAATATTTTCGTTTAATGTTATTGCATTTAACACCTTTTGCGATAGATTTAATCAACGCGATTGCTAAAATCCCCCATTACGCTTCTCCATATCCTATCCTCCGACTCTGACATACTGTTACAAAGTATTACAAATGGACTGCAAAGTACATACTGACCAACTAAATATGTGCAAAAAGTGACTGTACTACAAGGAGTGTACTAAACCTACCTATTTCGTAGGTTTATCTTTTACGTTCTTGTATACACCTTCCTGTAATAGACTTAATCAACGAAAATAGCTAAAATCCCCCATTAACTTACTCCATAACCTTTCCTCTGACTCTGACAATACAAAGTGTTACAAAGTATTGCATACGGATGCAAAGTACATACTGACCGACTTATTATGTGCAAAAAGATACTGTACTACAAGGAGTATCTTTAATGTTCTCGCATTTAACACCTTCTGTAATAGACTTAATCAACTAAAACAGCTAAAATCCCCCATTAGCCTACTCCATAACCTATCCCACGACATAGTGTTACAAAGTATTACTTCTCGATTACGAATAGGGAATGTTTTTTAACTCTTCCCTAGTCTCTGGATAGATGGCGCTGTACTTGGTACGTTAAGGAACGGAACGTCACATGTTTTTTTAATGAATGTATGAGATCATAAAACGAAACGTAAACAATCATTGTTACATCACTCGCATCACAAAAATATTTACTTTCATAGGTTTCCTGCATATTAACTACATATTAACCACAACGTACAAACAATACAGAATATTTTGTAATACCTAACAAAGCGCTAAAAACCAGGAGGATAGATTCGGAAAGAACATTGTTTTTTATGCCTTTTGGCTATGGCATCTAGTAACATAGTTTAACGCCATCTACAGACTTCTTGGAGTACATTTTTTTTATACAATATGTAAACTCCCTATTACCAACTGACCAACTATTATATTTTTGTGACATTTTTATTTTTTGTGATAGTAACAAATCATTTGAGATATTTAAAAGTTATATAGTTTATATTGGCATGTTTATGTTATGTATTGTGATTTTTAATGTAATGTACCTATTGTAAAAATTCGCACACAGATTGTTCTGTTTTTGAATAAAGAAGTTATGAGTTATGAGTTACTTATTGTGTGCAAAAAGTGACTCGTCTACGAGAACTTAAAAAACCGGTATACCTAACTACAATACAGATTCTAATGTATCTGCAATAAAGAGCTGAAACCCTAAGATTTAAAGCTTAACTTGCATTGTACGGTTACAAAAGTGGGCCAAACTTTGATCAACGCGGTCGAGCTAGGATTAGCTGCGGTTCTGCGTAAACTTCAGTTATGACGTATGGAAGTTGTGTATGAAATTGGTAGCAGATGTGTGTGAATGATATTTAGCAGAAAATCACAGAATAACACAGGTGGATTACAAACGTTCTTTGAACGTTAAAGAGTATTCACACCTATTTGTAGGTGTATCTACTCTGCTGAGTACTGACTGTACAATAAATATAAACCGGGTTAGAATAGCATCACCATTTCCGCGGGTGTTGTTAGAGACGGCGATGGGCTGACAACCTGTCACTATAGCAAAACACAATTTTCAAACCTCAAATTATTGTCAGGCGTGGCGTAAATGATCGTTTTTACGGCTGGTTAAGCCCTGCCGATCCCGCAAGGAAATAGGCGTGATATATGTATGTATGTATCTATAATATGTATTTTGTTCTTCAATGGCAATATTTGCCATAACAGCCCACACATGGAGACCAGGTCGACTGCTCTCCTAGCGGGAGGCTTCCAAAAGTTGCCAGAACAATACATTTCGCCTGAATCTGCACTACATCTGATCTAATCTGTAAAGCAAGAACTATACCTAAACCTATTAAAATGTGATATTTTTTGTAGTTTATAAAACCAAGTCAACGTATGACTAAATGGAATCTGCGAGAATGATATATGACGAAAATGCAACATTGTAAACTGTGTTTTGGCTGATGCCCCCTAAAATTGATTCTTGAAATAGTTTTTTCAAATGTAGGTGCTTATTTATGATAATATCCAAAAATATTCAGCAAAAGGTAGATACATACATACATATATTACGCCTATATCCCTTGCGGGGTAGGCAGAGCTTAAACAATTATTTACGCCACGTCTGACAAATATTTGAGGGTCATTCAGATAATTACGTATCACCATAGTGACAGGTTGTCAGCCCATCGACTAAATTGCAACACACATGTAACCCTCGAATCCCTTAATCGCTTCTTACGATACCCACGGGAGGGAAATGGGGTGATGCTATTTTTTTTATTTTTTATTATTATCTTATTACATAAACAATCCTTAAACTAAATAAAACAACTTAAATGAAATATAATAACTATTCTAAGCCGGCATCACACGGCACGATAGTAGATACATTAATTACCGAAAATACCGAATTATTTAATATTACTGGCTGTTACCCGCGGTCTAGTACTATTAATTATACTGTGCCGCAGCGTTGCCCGCTTAAGTGGTGATAAAAACTATCCTATGTGTTTCATTACAATCGGTTCAGTAGTTTTTGCGTGAAGAAGTAACAAACCAACAAACATACAAACTTTCGCATTTATAATATTAGTAGGATTTGCTCTTTCTTATACCAATGGTTCACATCTGGCAATACAGCTCGTCAGTGTGGGTTGTGATGGCAGAAACAATGGTTGCAGGAGATGGGCTGATTAGGGGCTGTGTAAATCAGGGGAAAGGTGGATACGGCACTATTGGACAGGAGAAAGCTTAAAGTCCCATTCAAGAGATCAATCTATTTAAGCTAAGCTTAGTAACTGTTTGAAGAACCAGTATATCTTGATCCCTTAAATGGTACCTCGAGGTGCCATAAGGGCCGATCCCGCTTCCCACGAAAATTTACGGCGATAAGTAAAACCCACACAGAACTCGTGGGTTGGTAATAATTACTTCCTTCGTTCAATTTTCAACAAATAAGGAGCCAAATAAATTGGCGTCATAAATGTATGTAGTTCTTGGTCAAACCCTTGTCTATATCTAAAGAAGTGTTAGTACCACAACGCAAAAAATCGCATGGATTCAATACAACTTGTAGAAAATCTAAGACGCCCTATTACTTTATACGATCATGGCGAAACGCATATATTGGTCGATATTTTGCTCATATACTCATAGGATTAAATTTTACTAGTGACCGATAGCGAAAACTTAAGACAAGCTGGGCATAAGAACCAACTTTTACCAAGGAACATACGTTGAAATATTATGACAAAATTAATACATACATACATAAATCACGCCTATATCCCTTACGGGGTAGGCAGAGCGTTAACGGCCGTTCAACGAATATTAACACCACGTCTGACAATGACAAAATTAAAGTGAGTTTTAATAGAAATTCAATTCAGCTGATCGGTAATTTTATAAGGAGGTTCTGGAGGTTCAATTATTTATTCCTATTTCGGCCTTTCTTCCTTGGTGAAAGTTTTTCCTTATCACAAGGCCGTCTCGAATTTTCAGTATCAGTCATTAGTAAAATTTCACCCTATACGTGCAGAATAATATCGACCTAAAAAACCATTTCGCCTTGATCGTATGAAGTAATCATCCACGTAGAGTCCCTAAAATATTTCAGATGCACACCGTTGCAGCGTTTGTCTACCATGCATAAAGAGTTCCATGATTGTATCTGGAGTCCGTGGGTGGTGGGCAACACCTTCTGACCCCAGGGTCACCTGGACCCTGTAGTTGGTATTCCGGTCGGTAATTTCAATTTTCAGATATTTGGCGGTGAGATAATGAATGGGGAGGAGCGTGACGAAAGGTTGAGATATCGGGTAAAATATGGTGTTGGGCTTATTTGGTAACCTTTTGTAATGATGTTTAATGTTTCGCTTGGATCTTTAAAAATACTTGGTTATGCAAATATGTGAGCAATCTTACAATTATTAGGGAAGAGAATGTATCCCTCTACGTTTCGGCTACGGAGGTCGACCGATCACATACTCTCTACCAAATAATCAACAAGTAAGTCGAGAAAACTCGTTAAATTTTGTAACGCGTGCAGGATTTGAATGTGCTACTTTTGCCATCACTAGTGGCGACGCCTTTTCCATATCATCCATTGCCCGCGAATTTTGCAAGTGTATCTTGATGCTAATAAATGTAGGCAATGGATAAACCACGTTAGCCTAGATGGAAGAGGCGTAGCCACTAGTTATGGCAAAAGTCGTAGGTTTGAGCCCGTAGTATAAAACTTTGCAAGATTTTTAAAAAGATATATCTAACACGGGAACTGGTTCTCAATCTAAATGTTTACGCAGTAAAGTAGCTTGAAGAATATTAAAGAACAGAAAAACTGCTTTACTAGATAAGAGTCGGTCAAAAGAGGAACTACTTTTTATCACGATTGTCTTTCTTTTCGTAAACTTTGTAAAAGCACGAGTTTGCTGTCTAACTATATTAAAAAAGTAAAGTTATCTGTCGCAATAAAGCTTTTTTATGCCGTTATATTGAAATTTTACGATATAATTATTGTAGTGATATTTAACTTATCCTACCTATACTATTCACTGTAACGTGATGTGATGTCAGACTCGTCGGGTAGGGTCAATGAAGAGTGGGCGTCTACCCACACTGGTAGACACTAGGCAGGTTCCAGGTTATATCTAGGATTTATGGGCGTCCTGGCTTTCATTCATGTGTCTAGAGTCTTTGAGGATTAGCTAGTTATAGTTTGGAACTGTTAGTATTTACACGTTATATTTCGCTTTTCGACGTGATGTCGTGTCAGTGCTGATGTGTGGACATCTCCCCACACTAGTTATATCTATGGTTTATCGATGTATGGGTTTCATTTATGAGTCAAGAGCTTTGAGAATTGCCTGGATATAGTTTGCTAGTGTTTAGGAAAGATAAGCTTCAAGAGTTCACCTTCAGATACACTGTACTTAAATTTTGAACGTCGTTGCCTCAGATTAATGATTGGTTCGCCGACAGCGAGGACCAATTTATCATCTAAGGTCTTTGCTGTAAACTTAAGATACAGGAAACAAAAATACAGAAGATGAACATGCTGCCTATTCCTATGCAAGAAGCAATAATTTTATATTCTATTTACAAGATCTTTCTTTACGTAAGCACTGTAGCAAGCTGAAAACCTTCTAGATTGTAAGCCACGCATGTTCGCGTGAATAAAAAAAGCGGTCATACCTTTGGCTTTCTTCAAAGACCTAGAAATATGTATCTCGTAATCGCCATCATCGGCTCATGTACCTTCGCTATGCCAGCTGCCAGTAAACGTCCCTCCCACGCAAACAGCTTATGCTCCTACAACTGTCTGCTTTCATTCAAGCGTTTAGGAGGTAGGAACTTAGCAAATTCTCATCTGTTTCTGGGTATATCTTTTCCACTTGAGGTATTTCGTTTATACTCGTCGTATCTTGGAGAAAGATTACATTGGACAGCAAAAAGGAAGTTAGTATTTTAAGTCCTTTGCACAGTTCACTCCCTTAAAGAGATTTTTACGTTGGCAAATCAAATATATCGTAAAGGAATTGAGTACAGCGTTATCCCTTCATAACTTGACTGTTACGTACGTGTGGACAGCCGATGTGGCGCAGTGGTAGTGCAACTGCCTGCGACGCAAAGGTTCCGGGTTCGATTCTCGGTGGGGCAATCACAAAGTTGATATTTATCACTTTGTTAATTTGTTTCCAATCTGAATAAGACATTGCAAGCTGAACCACCTGATTGTCCGAAAAGAGAGATCGTTCCGTGCTTAGGAGGGCACGTTAAGCTGTCGGTCCCGGTTGCTGTCTATGATTACTTAGTCGACAATCATGACACAACCATGTCTGATGCCTACTACACGTAGTAGGCGATTGAAAAACTCTCGATACCAGGGTTTATCGGGTCGTTGGACGACTCGGTGTCTCACACGAAAAGAAGAAGATGACTTGACTGTCAACATTGCCCTGTTTTTTTAATAGGCTTGTTTACTAAACAGCTTGGTAGAGCTAACTATCTGGTACGACAAGCTAGGTTACAAAATGATGTCGGCTACAAGCAATAATGTACGGATTATGAAGAATAAGCCAACTTTACTGTACCTACCTAGCTGTAGCGACTAACAACTTGAGCTGGAAGTATGGGGTTAGTTAGATTCAAATTTTTTTAATATTTCTTGTTTCTCCACAATAAAGTTTGTTTTTTGTTCAATTTCATGGGTGATTCGTATTCGTGTTGTAGGACTGAAGATGACCATGTATAGTCTGGCTGAGGACCTAACCAACCTTGGAAAAATACGTTACATTCCCGACTGGATAGTACCCTGCCTGCTACGCCGAGGGTCAAGGCTTCTATTCTTAAAAGACATAAATATATGTAAAGTAAATTTACTTATATTTGTGTTTAGTCTGGGTGTTTTCTATGTAAAAAAGTACCTATAGTATTAATATCAGCTATCTTGTTTCTATAATACAAGCTTTGCTTAGTTAGGAGCTAGATGGCGCTGTGTGAATTGTCCAGGATATTTATTCATTCATAATGTGTGACTTACACATTTTAGCTATCAAAGCCCTCGTCTTATTAGGTACTTACGCTTGAAACAAACTTGATACTAAATGCCGTGTGAATGAGCTTAGAATAGCATCACCCCATTTCTTTCCCGTGGGAGTCGTATGAGGCGACTAAGGGACTCGAGGGTTACATGTGTTTTGCGATACAAGGCAATGGGCAGACAACCTGTTACTTTAGTGATACAATCATGATTATCTGAATGACCCTCAAATGTTTGTCACACGTGGCGTAGGTGACCATTTTTTCGGCCGTTTACGCTCTGCCTACCCCGCAAGGGATATAGGCGTCTCTTATTCGTTTGAGCCATCGAGTCGTCCAACGACCCGATGAGCCCTCTTGTTTGAGCCCGAGTTTTTTCAACCGCCTACTACTAGTAGGCCTCTGACATGGTTGTGTTACGACCGCCGTCAAGTAATCATAGACCGGGACCGACGGCTTAACGTGCCCTCCGAAGCACAGAACCATCTTTCTATTCGGACAATCAGGTGGTTCAGCCTGCAATGTCCTAATCAGACTAGGGACAAACTCACAAAGTGATAAATATCAACTTTGTGAGTGCCCCACTGAGAATCGAACCCGGAACCTATGCGTCGCAGGCAGTCGCACTACCACTGCGCCACATCGGCCAACATAGGCGTGATATATGTATGTATGAAACAAACACCTTGTTCCTGGGCGCGCAAGTTTCATTCACCGTGACCGGTCTGCGCACGCGCTCGTAAATGCTGTTTATTGCAAAAGTTACTCCGATACGACCGATACTTAACCAATGCCCATTGAAGTAAACTGATATGAAACGGGCATAGGAATGAGTAGTTTGATCCCATGGGAAAAAGGTTAGGTTCATTGCTTTTATTTCTAGGAATAGACAAAATTAAGAACCTTATAAGCGTAGATAGAAAATTATTGCTTGAGAGGAAGAAGCAACATGTTCATACATACATAAATACATATATCACGCCTATATCCCTTGAGGGGTAGGCTGAGCGTTAACGGTCGTACACGTCTGAAAAACATTAGACGGTTATAAACAAAAAATGTGTATAGCCATAGTGACAGGTTGTCAGCCGATTGCCTAAAATTGTACTACACATGTAACCCTCGAATCCCTTAGTCTACTTTTATGACACCCACAGGAAAGAAATGGAGAGATGCTATTCTAAGCCGAAATCTCACGGCAAAAGATTTTTGTATCTTTCTGGAATTCAATTAAAATCTTAATCTTACCATCAACCTTTAAAATTGAATAATATATCTTTATGGTATCTCTAAATCTTCACACTATTAATAAATCTGTGCTCATGGAGTGCTATACCGGTAAATAATTTGCAAGACAAGAGGCTTACAAATTAGCCGAGATAAAAAAAAGCTTGTAACATGCCGCTGACAGCCGCATCACCACATCAAGTCATCAAGCTTGGCCACGCTCAGAGCTAAGACATATTTCAAAGCGAACTCACGAACAACCAGAGTGAAGCCACAGGTGAAGCCATTAACAACAATCAGACTTGGCGCTTGCAAAACACAAATAAATAGGTATACACGATACATACATAATCAATATTCCGAATACAGTTTGAGTAAGCACTCTTATATTTGATTTAAATAGTAAGTATTGGAAAAGGTCATTTTTAGAAGCAGCATTTCTTTAAACGGTCATATTGAAACTTGGACATTTAGAAAAAGGGACATGTTGCTTCCAGATGTTTATTTTTGTGTTTCTGTGCATTTCGGTACTTGTGTTACACGTGCCGAATCGAATTGCGTCAATTTTAGCCTGGCTTCATTTTACTTGCTTGTACGATTCCCTCTAATTCTCTTGCTCTGAGTAGCCACTCTACTCGTATAAAGCTATTAACCCACTCGTAAACTCTATTAATAATCTTCATAGGAAAGCAACAAAAAAGGCAAAAACCGATTGACAAAAACTGGAAAGGCCGCGTTTAAGGAGTGGCGATGTAAACGTCAATTCACTACACGTTTTGTGTGAATGACAACGTTTAATTCATAGGACACAATGCCCTCAATCCGTACTAATATTATAAATCTGAGAGTTTGTGTGTTTGTGTGTATGTTTGTTACCTCTTCAAACTCAAACGGCTTGACCGTTTGGATGAAATTTGGAACACTGGTAGAGTATAACCCGGAATAACACAAAGGCCACTTTTTACCGCGGGAAAACGACTACTACCACGGGAAAACAACTACTACCACGGGAAAAGTGTGGCAGCGGGTGAAACCACTGGGTAGAAATCTAGTTTGGGAAATAAATTCTCTTAACTCGTACCTTTAATTTGAGCTGCTACTTTCCGTCAAATAGATTTAGAAAAGGATAGGATATATTTCAACTATGACATGTCGTTTTTAAGTTAACGAAAAATGCTCGTTATCTGTCAAAATAAGACGACGATAAAAACAATGGCGACTAAATTGACTATTGCGGAGAACCCATAAGTATTTTAAACATGACAGGACTTAGATATTTCCTATACTTTTCTAAACCTAGGTGTTTGATGGAATTCCCGAATTGAAGCCGATGTCAATGCCTATGTTAAAGTTAAATCTTCTTATTCAGACTATGGAAGTGTGCATCTAGTCAATTTAACAAGTTATAAGTATTCAAAAAGTAAGGAGATTGAATTTATCCCTCACTCGCTTTTTACGACATTCACGGGCAGAAAAGGGGTAATGCTATACTGCACTGGCATCACATGGCAAGTAACAGATTGTCATTTCTATAGTAGCTGTCACGAATCGCAATATTGCCCAGTAAGTGTGCGATTGACCTACAACTTGTAATAACCTGTAGTTGCATCTTGGCAAAGCCGAAATACCTACTCATGTAATGACTATCATTTGATCAAACATTTTTTACGACCACTCTTCTGCCTTCTATCGCGATGAAAGCCTAAAGACGAGCAATAAAATAACCAATAACAAAGAACTAGTACCAACGGCTGCACAACTGAGTCCATTCACGAATGCGTTGATAAGATCTGCGCTTGCGTAAGTCGTTTGATGACCGACTTTTCCTTTCAAGGGTCCCTAGTTGAAAGGTTTCTTTAAAATCAAATCTTATAACTTATACTTCATTACACAATCAGTAAAAATACGGAAAACAAAATAACAAATTGATTATTAGCGTCCACGACGATACTGTACGTCATCCTAATAAGCCGTCTTTGACAGCTGTCAGATTCGTGCTAATGCTATGGCAGATGGTCCATTTTCCTTTGTTGACATTTCTTATTTTAGTATGGAACTGACTGACAGCTGTAAAATATGGCTTGTTGGAATGATCTTATTTTCATGGTGCAAATGAACGATGTGACTTTGGAAGAAGGCAGGAGCTATAACTGTCAAAATTAAGAATAAACTGTATCAGTTACAATTTATCTCTTTTGACGTGTATTCAATAAGTGACCATTTGATCTAAATACTATTAAATACAATACAATCGTTCATTGATAACATGAAGTTACAAGTCATTTGAAGTGTAAAAATAAACGATAATTTTTTCTTAATTTACAATCCATTGATACAATATGTGGTTGAAATTTTTTAGAAAAATACAATCGATTTGAATGGTAGCAAAAGTTTTCTAAAACTCCACGGAAGCAATCCGTGCAAGTAAAGTGTTTGTACGCATATTACTAATAATAAGATTACTACGGAACCCCAAAAAAATGATTTATTAGCCCGGTAGACTTTTTTGTCTTACCACTGACCGATGAGTTATTTTGATAAGTTGACAGTTGTATTTTTTTAAAGGCGTTACCGCGGATTAATGACGCTATTAACCTATGTGATGCGTTCCATCTTCAATGATTGCTGGTTTTTGTTTGCCTTATTTTTCCTGTTTTACATTATTGTTTGACGTGTTCAATATGCCGTGTGTTGCTAGCTTAGAATAGCATAATTCTTTGAAAGTTAGTGATTTTTGTGAAATCTAGAAAACTCCATTGCTCTGATAGATAGTTAGATTAATCATTTATTAAAGAAACATTACAAATTAAACATGTGAAAAAAGCTTTTTAATAGACGTTAGATATTTTTACGTGTTGTTCGACGTGTGACGTGTCGTCCAACGACCCGATAAATCCTGGTGTCAGAGTTTTTTAACCGCCAACTAGTAGTAGTAGGCCTCTGACATGTTTGTGTAACGTCCGCCGTCGAAGTAATCATAGACAGCAACCGGAACCAACTCGACGTCTTAACATGCCCTCCGAAGCTCGGAACCATCTTTCTGTTTGGACAATCAGGTGGTTCAGCCTGCAATGTCCTAACCAGACTGGGAACAAATTCACAAAGTGATAAATATCAACTTTGCATCAAACCCGGAACTTTTGCGTCGCAGACAGTCGCACTACCACTGCGCCACATGGGCGTTGGACGTTAGTAGTGCTCTTTCTCTGCTTATCATTTTGACACTTTATAGGCCTGTTTTTCATTTTGCAACTTCACGTAGCGTTTTGACATGCCGTCATCAAAGAGTACTTTAATATTGTCGTTATCACCTTAAAACTAAGTTTATGCCGCTAACTGACTCTTGTCTTTGAGAATCACTTGCTCAAAAACGTGTATTAAGCTCACAAGCTTATAACAGTTACGAGTATAAAAGCTTCCGATATTGACAGTTTATTAGCCTCTCGGAGTAAACAATAGGGTGTGATTTGATTGCAGAACGCGCGCGCCGCCGCCGCCGCCGCCGCGCGCCCGGTCACGACTGGCTTCTGCATTCCTAACCTATGCAGGGCTGGTATTATATTAACAAGCATAATAAATTACATCATCATCATACATACATCATCAGCCTATTGCAGTCCACTGCTGGACGTAGTGTTGGACGACCTCCGGCCAGATGGACCGATGACTTAAAAAAGGCGGCTGGTAGCGACTGGATGGCGAAAATGGGAGATCGTGCCCTATGGCGTACCCTGGGGGAGGCCTACGTCCAGCATAATCAATTAAAAATTTATAAACACGACTGCTTTCTGAGATAAAGCCTAGCCTATGACACTAGGGATAATGTAACGATTCTTCCGATACAATTCTGTTCAGTAATTAACGAGTTTCAGTCCTTTAAAGAATCGCACAAATATACATACATACAAACATGAACTCTAAAAACTTTACACACTTCTTTTTTGGTTGGGCAGTTGAGTAAAAAGTTCATTATTCATTCATATTCCCAGTTGACGGATGATCCAAGAGCTTAAAAAAACAATTTTTCAAACACTTTCCTAGTAACTAGTTGCCTCGTGGTGGTGATAGACCGGCCATCTGAGTAATCATAGACAGCAAAGGCTCCCATAATAATAATTATCATTTCGCCATCTTCTTATTAGCCCAAGACCGAGACTGGTGGCGAGAATGGAGAGGCATTTGCCCTGCAGTGGGACATAGAACAGATTATTTAAAAATATAAGTTTTGACAAAGGTCCTACTAATATTATTCCTACTAATATATTTATTCCTACTAATAGGGGATTGTGGGCGTGATGTATGTATGTATGTATATTATAAATGCAAAAGTTTGTATTTTTGAACCAATTGTAATGGAATTTGGCACAAATATACCTAGAAGTAACATGGATTTACACATGGGATAGTTTTTATGAGTACGCGGGCAAAGCCGCGGGTAACAGCTATACCTAATAATTATACAAATATCAACTTTATTTCATCTTCTATCCCCGAGAATTGATCTAGGGACCTCTAGAGTGAGCAGCCCTAGCAAGGCGAGCAGTGCAAATATTGCTGGAACGCTAAACGCAGGTTAAACGGTCTTAAGTCTACAGTCTCTAGATTTTGCTGGGGGCTAGAAATTGGAACCAACCGGAGGCCTTCTCTACAGTTTCATTGTTCATTTCAGAAATATAAGGAATAATGCCTTCATTATGAGCAGCTATTTCAATATTAAAAAGTTTGAAAGGATACTTAACAAAGAATATTATAGTACGTTACAAGTAAAAACAATACATATTTTGGATAGGATACTAGCGGCCTGCCCAGCTGTTTCACCCACTGCTAACCGTTTTCCCGCGGGATCAAGGCATTTTAATATAGCCTATGTTCACCAGGGATAATGTAGGATTCTAATGGTAAAGTTTTTTTTAAATCGGTACAGAAGTTTCGGAGCCTATTCAATTCAAACAAACAATCAAATCTTTCCTCTTTATAATATTAGTGTAGATGTAGACTAGCTGGTGTCCGGTGTCTTCGTACGCGCGGTGTGAATTCGATATTACAATTTGCCGTGAGATTGATAGATTTTCCTGCGGTAAAAAGTAGCCTATGTCCTCTCTTACGTTCCTGTCTATGCTTATGCCAAATTGTATTAAAATCAGTTCAGTGATTAAGGCGTGAAAACGTAACAAACAGACAGAGTTACTTTCGAATTTATAATATTAATATAGATGATATTTTAGTATAGAAGTACAACTACGCTAAATTACAAATGGCGGCGCGTTGGACGTAAACCTAACATGTGTGGTATGGTAGTTTATTTTATTACAACAGTATACAAACAGGTAGGTAAGCCAATATCCCATAAATTATATTAGTAATCGATTAATTATAATCGGTTATTCATTAAAATCCAACGTCTCCCTTTCACTTGTGCAAAACTAACTTGTAATTAATTATTATGTCTGGCTGATAGATTTCCTAACACTTGCTTTAACATAAATCGACTAAAAGTTAGGTTAGTTAGCGTTTCCTCCTGAAAATATTACTAAATTATGATATTCCCTTTGAAGTTGGCTTTGCATTCTGAATAATTTTAGTTATGTTAGCAACTAACCGAAATATATGAGGACAATTCAATATATTACTTTGCTACAAGTAGACTGTCTTGTTATACTAAAATTATAAGGCTAGCTAGCTTAGTTTAGTTGTGTCATGTGAATATTATTGTGGTCCTATTAATGTTACGAGGGCTCCAGCGCATAATGTACCATTCGCATAATGTACCCCGTGCGTAAAACGTACCTTTCGCAAAATGCACCATTCGCAAAACTTACCTGACAAATTATAAGTACATAGAAGCTTTGAAGTTTGCCCAATTTTTTACCATTACGATAGGAACGAAACTCTACATTACTAGCATTTCAGATAGCTCATTATTATTCTACCAAGGTATTACTGGTGCAAATTGTGATGTCAGCTTAGAATAGCATCACCCCATTTCTTTTCCGTGGGTGTCGTTAGAGGCGACTAAGGGACTCGACGGTTACATGTTTTTCAGAACTTGCAAAATTTTCAAGCGCGGGCAGGATTTGAACCTGCGACTTTCGCATTACTAGTGGCGACGTCTCTTCCATCTCGGCTACCGCAGCTCGTTCCTTGCCCGCCAGTGTATTTTAATGCCTGTAACGCGTGGCACGGCTCCATCTACCGGGTTAGTTTTAGAAATGCGAAAGTCACAGGTTCATATCCTGCCCGTGCTTGAAAATTATGCAAGTTTAAAAAAAAATTGTACCTATCATGGGAAGTGTATTAAAATTTGGTATTCGGTTCCATGTTCATTGCAATTTTAGGCGATGGGCTGACAACCCATCACAATAGCGATACACAATTTTCCGAATGACCAGCAAATGTTTCTCAGACGTGGAGGAAATGTTTGTTTACGCTCTGCCTACTCTGCAAGGGATATTGGCGTGATATATGTAAATTGCCCCGGTCTAGATGTGTTGACCCCGGCCGCCTGGGCTGCGGTGGGGACAAGAAAGTGGGTGTGTACAACAGTGTGCTGTATCTCACTAGATATGCGACTAAACACTGCAAGTAGGTACAGCACCATACACACCTGCTTAAATTCTGTACACTTATTCATTTTTTATTTGTCACTATCAATAGTGAGGGAAAATTCTACATTCAGCTACTAAGAATAAAAATACTTGCCTATACGAGTTTGAGTATCTAAGTTGATGGTGAGAATTATAAACCGTCAAAAACTAAGGAATCACAATCGCGTAATTGAATTTTTCCCCCGCAATTGAGATCGATTTCCTAAGTATTCGTTATTGAAATCCTGCACACAATGGCCCTTTATGGATGCACAATTCCTTTTTTTTATCGTAATTTTTCCCGTGAATTCGAGTGATTCGTAGCGAGTGCCCTTACCAGTCCTCGCAAGCCGTGAAACATTTTTACTACCAAGGAACATATTGTTTACTACTCTCCAAAACAGCTGATAGTCAAAATCAAATGACAAGGTAAGCATTAAAACAAAGACTATGATTTGAAACTTTTTTTTCTTAATTACGTTTCGTTTCACTGTCGGAGATTACCGGTCTTTTGAATCAATTAATTTAGCTAGGGGTGGTGGTGATGGGGTTTCTGCGTATAACGAGAAAGTTCAAGAAATTTTAATAACATTGCATAAAGATTAGTAGGTACTGTTAAGGAAATGCGAAAAAACTGCATTTAGCGGATTCGATTTCGTGACACACCGATTTACGAAAGTAAATGTTGATCAAATTTATAGTACTAAGGGAATCGAGCTCCAGAAATTTATTGAATTGAAATTTATTTACCAGTGAATCACTTTCTCACGCTGTAAGTGATCACTTTTTGGTCATATTTTCCGTATCAAAAACGGACCCTGCCGTGTGATGCCGGCTTAGAATAGCGTCACCCCATATCTTACCCATGGGTGTCGTAAGAGGCGACTAAGGGACTCGAGGGTGTGTATTGCAATTTTAGGTTACGGGCTGACAACCTGTCACTATAGTGATACACAGTTATCTGATTGACCCTCAAACTTTTGTCAGACGTGGTGTTAATATCCGTTGAACGGCCGTTAACACTCTGCCTACCCCGTAAGGGATATAGGCGTGATTTATGTATGTATGTATGTATGTAAAAACGGACCCTTTTAGGAATTCTCTAAGCAGCTGTTTCTATGCTAGCTATGTACTTATAAATGGTAGTAAGTATATTTGATCATCTCATGTGTTTGCTCTCGTGGTTCCGCATAGTGTATGTGAATGGCGCCTTATCGCCGCAGCTGCGCGGGCGCAGGCTCGTATACAGTTCAGTAATTATCGCCGTTCTGTAGGAAATAGCTTTGGCTTAAGATCCTGGACAGAACGAACTACACATTCAGTTCAATAATACTAAAACATCGCGCTTATACACGACTTTTTGTTATATGTTATTGACATTTTACTTTTATAATTTTATTGTACCTACTTTCAATCTACTTTTGTGGAAGTTTGACATTGTTATTTTTCTATTTAATATTTTTGACGATCACATTATCCTCTGACATTTTTATTTAGTTTTATTTTAGAGCTGTAATTATGAATTTGACAATGTGAAATAAATAAATCTAATTTAATCTATTATGGTGTCATTTTGTACAGCTGGACCTGTGACGCAAAGGTTCCGGGTTCGATTTTCGTTGGGGCATTCACAAAGTTGATATTTGTCGTTTTGTGAATTTGTTCCCAGTCTGGTTAGGATATTGCAGTCTGGTTAGGATATTGAACCACCTGATTTTCCGAAAAGAAAGATGGTTCCGTGCTTCGGAGGGCTGGCTAACCCGTCGGTCGCGGTAGCTATCTATGATTACTTAGACAGCGGTCATTACTCTTCTGTAAATAAACTATTATAATTTTATTTTATTTCAGGCAGACGCCTAAACAAATCTCAAAAGTACCTACAGAAAGGTTTTCAAAGTAACAAATTTGACTTAATATGTACAGTTTACTTTTTACTTTCTATTCTGATTAAACCTTATAGCAAGTAAATGCCGTCTTATCTCGCTGGAGTAATTATCGCTGTGTTGTAGAAATAGGTTTAGTTCCTTACAGAAAAGCCAGACCTGCTAAATCTAAATATAATGTTCGTACTTGCTTTGCTGATAATGAAGAAATTTACTATTGCTGTTGGCCATTGTAGTGTATTCCATTAAATTACAAACAAGAACGGCCGGCTGATGTGGCGCAGTGGTAGTGCGACTGCCTGCGACGCAAAGGTTCCGGGTTCGATTCTCGGTGGGTCACTCACAAAGTTGATATTTATCACTTTGAACCACCTGATTGTCTGAAAAGAAAGTTGGTTCCGTGCTTCGGAGGGCACGTTAAGCCGTCGGTCCCGGTTGCTGTCTATGATTACGTAGATGGCGGTCGTTATACAACCATGTCAGAGGCCTACTACTTACTAGTACCTACTACTATAGGCGGTTGAAAAACTCTGACACCAGGGTTCATCGGGTCGTTACGACGACTCGGTATCCCACACGAATAGAAGAAGACAAACAAGAAACTTTGCTAGTACGTAATGATAATATTAAAATGTATCGGTAACTTTCAAAGCACTTTGTTGCATAAAAGAATTTAATGAAATCATCCATGTAGATCACTGAAGACTGTTTACTCGTAAAAGCTTGTGTCGGATACAGAAAACGAGATTGAATAAGTAGCACACACACACATATATCACGCCTATTATCCTTTGCGGGGTAGGCAGAGCATAAGCAGTTGCAAAAACGGACATTTACGCCACACAGACAAATATTTGAGGGTCATTCGGTAAATTGTGTATCGTCATAGTGACAGATTGTCAGCCCATCTCCTAAAATTGCAATACACACCCTCGAGTCCCTTAGTCGCCTCTTCTTCTTCGTCGAGTCGAAATGGTAACTAAATGAGATTGGACCAGTGTTTGGCCACAGCGACAGCTGTTGGGTTCGCCTCTTAATGGGGTGATGCTATTCTAAGCCGGCATCACACGGGAGTATATAAAAAATAGGTACCATATAATATAAAATATTTATAGCAACTTGTTCCTGTTACTGCGTATAACTTAACTTAAAGAAGTGTGAAATTTCAAATCTTTAAAAATATTTTGCATGACTTCCTTTTAGGACCTTACGAATGCCGTTCTTTATTAACTATTATCTAGACCGGCCGAACCACTTAGCCGCTATCATCAGCCGACGGCTACCGATACTATAACTATGTTATAATCTCACTACGATACACCACACGCAGGGTACACCCATATTCTCTATTTACAAAATCATGTGAAAATAAAACTGACAAATAAATATCACATATTGCCCTCAATTTGGGAAATAAATTCTCTTAACTTACCTTAAAGAAGCGCTGTCACTTTCCGCCGGTTTTGTAAAGTATAGGAGATATCTAAGTCATGTCATGTCAAGTACATAAGGCAAGTTTTGATAATTTCTTTCCCGAATTAAAGCCATTGACGTCATGATTAGAACAGTCATTGGTAAAAAATATATAATTATATGACGCAATTTTCTTTATCTTATCACAATTTTGTATTATCCTGGTAATAACTGGCTGGGACGGGATAAGAAAATAAAAATAAAGTCACTCCCTCGAGGCCGCCGGCCGGGTTAACCTCACGGCCTGTGACTATACGCCACCACACCAGTCATTTGTTTTAACGTCAAGTAAAAAATTTCATAACATGCGTATAATTAACTGGACCCTTTAGACAGGAAAATGTAGTATAAAACCTGACAAACTATCACAACAAGCAACAATTCACATAAAAGTCAGTTCAGATTTCAATCAGTTTCATTACCAGCTAATACACAAATCACAGTTCCAAACCAGACAAATAAGCCGTCAGTTGCGCACGCGCATAAATCTATGCGAGAATTTATGCGTGACGTCATCAGTTGCGCTGAGAATGAAATATTGTGTATCGTGTGTCGTAGGTAGGTACCTATGGGAGGGGCTGACACTGTTCCAGCTTTAGATATTTACGTAGACATACATACATATATCACGCCTATACCCCTTGCGGGGTAGGCAGAGCGTAAACGGCCGTTAAAATTTTATATTTACGCAAATGTTTGAATGTCATTCAGAAAATTGTTTAATTTTCTGAATGACCTTCAAACATTTGTCAGAAGTGGCCGCAGACCAAAGAACTCACTCGATGGGTTTCGCTGCTCTGTGAACGTGGCGTAAATATAACATTTTAACGGCCGTTTACGCTCATAGCGCCAGGTTGTCAGCTCAGCGCCTAAAATTGCCATCGAGTCCCTTAGTCACCTTGTACGACATCCATGGTAAATAAATGGGGTGATGCTATACTAAGCCGGTATCACACAGCGTTACGTAAATAAAATAAAGTCGCTTCCCGTGTCCCGGTGTCCTGTTGTTTAATTAGATCTTTAAAACTATGCTACGGATTTTGAAACTGTTTTTATCATGAGATAGGTTCATATGTATAAGACATGCTGGGAAAAGGTGTCATTCCCGCGGGAAAATGGCTAGCAGCGGGTGAAACCGCTGGGCGGGCTTCTGGGACTGATAAGATAAAATACTTACTACTTATTCCAGGTACAGTTACATACAATAGACCCCGTTGTCTAATTCGTGAATTTTGCGTTCTTATTTATTTAACTTATATTAATAAAAAAAAAATTACACGGGCAGACTTAACGCTAAAGGCGTTTTCTCCCAGTCTACCTTAGGGCAGGCAGTATCCTGAGTCTCCTCAGTATCTTGAGGGAGACGCACTAAAGTTGATACTGTCCTGCATATTCGTAAAAAAGATTGTTCTATATTCCACAGGGCACGTTAGGCTGCTTGTTTCGGGCGTCACAGTTGCATATGATTGCATACGTGCACAACCACGTCAGAGGCTTTATCGGGTTGCTCGTGGACTCAGTGTCCGAATGATATTTCTTGAAGGTCTTCACAGACTAGCTTTTCCTTGCATTTTGCAAATTCACTTTAAGTATTCCAACTCGTTGAACCTGTGCTTACTATAAATTGATTTTCATTCTTAAGTTGTGTTTGTTTAACTAAAATAGCTTCAAATATGTTCAGATCATAAGCAAGGGACATAGCGTTTGTAATTTAACCGATACAATAACATCCAGAGGAAATTAATTGGGCTATTTGAAGAAGAAATAAAATGTAAAAGATAGATTCGTTTAATAAAACACATTGCTGCACTGCAAACTGCACGAGAGGTTGCAAAGGCGTTCAGTTTAAAGGTTTGTAGTTAAATACTCATTAGTGGTATTTTTTTTTTTAAAACGTGTAGCTGTAAAAGAAAGCGAATGTTTATTTATTTATTTATTTTGCACAAGAAAATGGTAACAAAAATTTGCAGATGTATGGCATCACATTAGGACAAGCATTTTCAGTCACATTATTGTAACATGCAAAAATAATTATATAAATCAATATAGGTACATAAATGTCATTATTCAGTAAGGAACTCATTAATTGAATAATACATTTTGCTAATTAACCACTTAAAAAGTACATTCTTAAATCTAGTAACAGGTAGACATTTGATGACATCAGGTAATTTATTATAGACACAGACACACATTATGTAACAATTTTTTGTTATCAATACTGAATTAGTACGCATATTTACTTCTAATCTATCTGGATAACGGAGAGATCTGTTTGGATATAGTTCTTTGCTTGTTACAAATAAATCCTGGTT
This sequence comes from Tuta absoluta, assembly GCA_027580185.1. Lineage (NCBI taxonomy): Eukaryota > Metazoa > Arthropoda > Insecta > Lepidoptera > Gelechiidae > Tuta > Tuta absoluta. The sequence continues at coordinate 1,530,783 of JAQAHW010000020.1, forward strand.
CTGTTTCACAAACTTAGCTACTTCATAGACATACAGACAGGGAAACGGTAAAATATTAAGTTTTTCTAATATATGTGACCGAATATAGGGTGGCTTTTGTATTGTTTGGTAAGTAGGTAAGTATTACATACATACATATATCACTCCTTTATCCCTTTCGGGGTAGGCAAAGCGTAAACGGCCGCAAGAAACGGACATTTACGCCACGTCTGACATATATTTGAGGGTCATTTAGAAAATTGTGTAGGTATCGCCATAGTGACAGGTTGTCAGCCCATCGACCAAAATTGCAATACACACCCTCGAGTCCCTTCGTCGCCTTTTACGATACCCACGGGAAAGAAATGGGGTGATGCTATTCTAATCCGGCATCACACGGCAAAGTATCACACACGGTAAGTAAGTATTAAACTCATCTTATCTTCGTACCATATTCCTAAAGCTTTGTCTTTTAAACAGGGCTTTAACAACAATGTGATGACATTTTACGATTTGATGGAACATCTGTTAACATATATTTACAACAAAATGTTATTGCCATGATGACACAAAATGATCATAAATATCTATTATTGAGTTTGATTTGACCCAAGTCATGTGGGACGTGTAGTAAATGTGCCATAAAATTAACGACATTTTTATAACCTGTTAAGACTGGCATTTAGATTAAGTTTATGTAGGTAGCGTGTGATGCCAGCTTCGAATAGCATCACCTCATTTCTTTTTCTTTTCACATAACCCGCGGGTGTCGTAAGAGGCGACTAAGACTCGAGGGTTTCATGTGTATTACAAATTTAGGTTACAGACTGACAAGCACAACGGTCCTGGAGAGGCCAACTCCACAATTAAACCCGGAACGGGGTCTCCGTCAGGCGCGTGTGACAGAGATCTACCGCGCGGCAGACTCCTGCAGCCGACCTGGCTCCGCACGTATCGACTAGTCGTTCCTGCGGATCCAGCCAGGAAGGCCGAGAGGGTGGCGCAGGTCCTGGGCTGCCCTGCGTTTTTCATAATTGCGTCCCAGGCAACCCAGTGTTTTTTCAGACACTGATTAAATTGTCTGTCACAGACGTATGAGGCCAATGATGATGAGACTGACAACCTGTTAGTGTATGTGGGTACGTATGTGTTAGGCAGGTAACTACTTTTCATTGAAACCATCAAAAGAACTTTAAACCTCGATTACAAAATGTACTTACCCTGTTCTTAGTACTTGCTTTGAACATCATATAGCGGGACATTTGTGTTGTATAAATAAAAGTCACTCAAATAAGTAAAAGAAATATACATTGTTATTTGCTTGCTAAATTGAATTGTGATTCCAAAACTATGATGAAATTAAAAGCAAAGATCCAGAACACCAAATTTTAAAACACTTCCCGTGTTAGGTATACTTAGGTACAAATTTTAGATAACTTCCAAAAATTGCAAAAGAAGCTGCCCGCGCTAGAAAATTTTGCTAGTTTTAAAAAATTGCAAATATCCTGTTTAAAAATGCGCGATTTGAGGAACTTAACTTTATTTTACGGGGAAAAATAAGAAATAGGTATATGTAGAAGACTCTTTTCTATTATCTAATAATAAAATTGCTGATGTCCGATTTACCTATTCGTATTAAAACCTTTTAGCAAATAGAAAATTCGACTTGTTCTGTTGGCAACGAACGTCCTCGAATCCTCACCTCGCACCTACTCACTTCACAAATTAGATCTGAAAGGTAAACACATCGATTGGATTTCTACATGACTTGATAATTGATGAACTAATGAGACTACTTTTAGCAAGTGTTGCCTCATTAATTGTCGAATTCCAAAAAGATATAAGCTATAAATTTTGTAATTAAGCAAAAAAAGCAATGCCACTCCGTTGTAGGCTTCATAAAAAGTTTAATTAATTGTTAAATTGTGTGATTGGATACGATTCATATTAGATTCTGTCTTAGCCTTATGACAGTATTGAATTGCTATTAAATTAACTGTATTCTATGTAGGATAGTACTACCAAGTAATTGTAAAAAAAATATATATAAAACTTTTTTTATGACAAATTTATTTTGTCCTGATAGAAAACCGTCACGGACGGGAAAAATAAATAAAAATAAAGGCTCTGTCTCGGGGCCAGCCAGGTCAATCATAATCACACGGCATGTAACTTGACGCCATCGCCATTTGAAAAAGACATTTGTTTCAAATTGAAGTCAAGATTTTCAAAGCGTGTTGTTAACATGTGTGTAATGAACTGGACTCCCTGAACAGGAAAAACCTCCCAAAAACCTGCCCAGAAGTGCTCAGTCCTACTCAAATTAACAATCTTTCTAGGCCCCAAGCTACCCTAGCTAATTTTGGAAATAAATCACTAAATAGTATAAAATGAAGTCGCTTCCCGTGTCCCTATGTATGCTTATATCTTTAAAAGTACGTAACGGATTGTGATGCGCTTTTTTAAGTAGTTAGTGTGATTCACGAGGAAGGTTTTTATGTATAAATCATGCCGCTGTGTGGGCCGTTAGTACATAAATAAATTTTAAATAAATTTTCATTTGGTATACCAATAGTTTTTACAAAATTGAATAAGGTTTACACAGTTTTATGTAAATAAGTAAATATACTAATTAGATGCCACTCTCAACCACAAGGAAAGTTTGAGCCAAATTATTTACGAGACGGTTTTCTATTAGGACAATAAAAAAATGTTATAAAAATAAGAAAATTGTTTTTTTTTACAAATTTATTTTTTTACAATGACGGATCATGACGTCAATAAATGAAAATACTATCCTACATTGCATAAAGTAAATTTCATTTCATTTTCAGTAACAAACTTATTTCTTACCTACAGCAGTGATTTCTCCCTCAGTGATCAAAGACAGCGGCGTGACGTGGTGTTCACCACATTATCACAGTATTACGACACGAGCTCGTATCGTTAGAGTTGTGAATGGAACTACAAACAAAACTGTGAATTAGAAGGTTATCAAACGCTGGCCTTCTCGAAAGATGCAATTGGGTCGACGTAGACTTATCTTATGTAGTAGGAACTTTCGCAAAGATGACTTAGAAAACTATTTAGGCCGTAGTAGGTATAAAAACACTTTTCTCAAGGAGTATTATCAAGAAGATCGCTTTCCTGCCTTTTGCCTATTTTTGTTTTCGTGTGGTACACTGAGTCGACGAACGACCACTCTGAACACTGGTTTCATTGAATTTCAAACGCCTTCTACTAGTAGTAGGCCTCTGACATGGTTGAGTAAAGACCGCCGTCTAAGTAATCATAGACTGCAACCGGGACCGATGACTTAACGTGGCCTTTGACGAACCATCTTTCTTTTCGGACAATCAGGTGGTTCAGTCTACAACTAGGAACAAATCCCCCCTGGGAATCGAACCTGGGATCTCCGGATCAGACACCAACGGCGAGACCGCTAGACCACAGAGGCTGTGCTCAAAACTTTGTTGCAATGGGCTTTTTGGCTTAGTTTGACGACGTCTGCTTGACGTCAACCCTTTTTAGGAATGATGTTGCCTTTGGGTTTACCGACACCATCATTGGCCTCATACGTCTGTGACAGACGATTTAATCAGTTTCTGGACACTGCGTTGCCTGGGACGCAATTATGGAAAACGCAGGGCTGCCCAGGACCTGCGCCACCCTCTCGGCCTTCCTGGCTGGATCCGCAGGAACGACTAGTCGATACGTGCGGAGCCAGGTCGGCTGCAGAAGTCTGCCGCGCGGTAGATCTCTATCACACGCGCCTGACGAAGACCCCGTTCCGGGTTTAATTGTGGAGTTGGCCTCTCCAGGACCGTTGTGCTTGGGTCGAGTTTATCCCTACACCATGGTCAGAAGAATTACAGATTTTCTAGAATGTAGGTCTCCTTTTGGATCACGCCCTTAAGGCGCGGGGCATAAGAACGTTCCCAAGTCCAAACTGTCTAACCCACCTGATCTTGATTGTACTTAGCCGCTATATGAAGGAAATCAACGAAAGTAGAAGTTTCATATTTCTTAAAACTGCAATAAGTAAAGATTAATGGGCAAATGAGCGTACAGTGTATGTAACAGTACGTTAAAGCCACAAACTGCGAACCACGAATAGGTGACCCGTTTCAATAAACTACACTCGACTTCTGTTTTCAGCTGGTGTTGCCACTGCCAGATCTCAAATCTCTACAACGTAGCCAGATTTTACTAATATTTCTACCCAAAAACAAAAACAACACTTCTTTGAATTCATTTATAAATTTCATGTTTGTTAGACGTATCAGCTCAAAACTGACTTTACCAAAAAGGATTTTTCTCAAAATGTGTTAAGAGCTGTACTTAGAATTACGCAAAATACTTGAACTGGAATGGCTGGATATAGTGTAATTTGACTGCAACCTGTCTAACTCTATACCCGGCAACCCTGTTTCCAGCTGGTACTCAATATTTTACAGCTTATGAATGGGCCACGCCATAAACGCGACAGAGACAGAAATACTAGTAACAAACTTACAACCATTTAGTAGCCAAGTAATAACAATCTAACGAACCCAGACAGAGGTATAACTTCTAGTCCAGTGGTCCTCGAAGTTTTTTGGGTACTCGTCTCATACAAACTTGCCAACACAGGAGTACAGAACCCACCTCTAGTCAATGTAGCCGTCAGTTGAATAAACTACTTATCAAATAATAAAATACCGTTTTAGTTAAAAAAGCTACCTTATTAAACAACAATTTGAATGTAAGGGGAAGGATGAAAATGCTTCCCATGTTTCGGCCAGCGGATTTGGCATTACTAGCTGTTATGATATGACATCAACTTCAAATCGAGTTACTTTTGATGTCAATGAAGTGTCCGTATATGTGTTAGAATATACAAAAGTAAGGTGTTAGTCCGCTTTATTGCCGATGACTTGGTTGTTTGCTACCAGTGTAGATCTAAAGGCATGCCAGCGCAGTATTCGCTTGCCGGCCACCAGTGGGTCTAGCTATAGCTGCCCATAGTTTGGGAAGCCCTTTTCTAGACAATTTATACACACTGAGGTGGTACAGTTGGTGCTAACTTAGGACATAAACTAGACATAGGCTAGGCTACGTCTAGACTATGAATGGGAATAGGGTTGCGTGACTGTAGACTGTCGATATCGTTGTGATGTCGACGTTTAGATACTGTCTGTGGAGATGCTATCGATACTAGCTTATTGCCTTTAAGTATTATTTTCATTGAGGTTTGAGCTAGCTAGATTTTAAAATAATTTCAACGGTATTATTTTAGAATATTGCTGTAACAAATACGTTGCAATAGGTTTGGAGGTGTGATTAAAACAGCCACAGTTGACTGTTAAACATACGCCTTCCCGTGTAAGAGGGTATAATGCTATACTTACCACGTTTAACAAGCGAGAATTGACAGGAAACACTGCTGCCTATTCCCTGGAATCTCTTAATCGTTTTCATTACACCTTTAGATATTGCCGTTTTATGCCGGATTAGAATAGCATCATCCCATTTCTAGTCCGTGGGAGTCGTAAGAGGCGACTAAGGGACTCGAGAGTGTGTATTGCAATTCTAGGCGATGGGCTGACAACCTGTCACTATAGCGATATACGATTTTCCGAATGACCCTCAAATGTTTTTCAGACGTGGCGTAAATATCCGTTCTGCCGACCCCGCAAGGGATTATAGGCGTGATATGTGTACGTATGTATGTATGTGTAAGGAAATAAGGTGATGATATTGTAATCCATCACATTGTTATACTTACAAAAGCGGTATTGTCACTTAGCTAACTAGAGCGTTCTCGCAACTACGCCGGCGCAGATTTATAGAGTAGCATTTTGAACAGTTGACAAATTCGACCACCGTTGTTTATGGTCATGCTAATGAAAATACATTTGTTAGCTACAAGTGGAAATTGTTTGTAATTTGACTTCATTAATCTTTTTGCTATTGGTATATTAAGCATTTAGCTTCCGTTATTTTATGCATTAATACAATAGCACCTACCTATAGTATAAAAATCATGTTTTTACATTTCATTTTTGTCTTGTCTCATAATCTAACTCAACATTTGAAATTGTCAATTCATCACATTGACCCTAAATTTGAAATCGGAGTTCATCTTTATCACATAATACATTCATTAATTCGTGCAGGACTTTCATTGGCTCCGACTTCATTTCATTCTCATTACTATATAGTATAAAATAAACTTCGCTTCGTTCCGTTATATGCAATAAAGAATTATATTATTATGCTTAGATCTTTAAAACTACGATTTTGATGCGGTTTTTTAAATAGATGTAATGAGTCAAGAGAAAAGTTTGTATGTATAATACATAACACAAAATTTCACGGTTGCTTACTATTCATAGTTATTATTTAAATGGGTTATATAGATCCGAATCATGACGCTTGCAACATCGTCAAAATATCGGATGCTCAAAATAATAAAATTATTCGATAAGAACCCGTTTAAATTGTTTAATACATGCTTAGTAAAGGACTTATTCCCGCGGAAAAACGGTAGGCGGGCCGCCAGTCTAAACTAAGTTCTGTATCATGATCACAACATCAAGCTGTAGCCCAGGTTTATCCCTCTCTACCACTCTCTATAGTAAAACCATATCCAAGCCCTCTTTAGCAACAAAATCTAAGTCCAAAACAAACACGACTCGATCACGCATGCGTAGCACACAGCCGCCAATACTTACTTTGTGTGCGTAGTAAAACATTGCGGTCTACCAGCAGGTTATGTATTGGCAAATACGCTACAAGCATGCACTCGAGGGATTTACACACAGCTTCGATATTATACTATCATCGTAGACTAGGCCCTAAATTCGGGACATAAATTCTCTTAACTTGCCTTAAATTAGTGCTGTCACTTTCCGTCAAAAAGGGTTTAGAAAAAAATAGGAGATATAAGTCATGTCATGTTTAAAAATGTCAATGTGTTCTTCGTCATTTCTAGTCAATTTAGGTTGATTTAGGGGCTATTGTTTTCATCGTGGCCTTATTTTGACAGATTTTGCGTTAAATTATACGACATGTCATTACTTAAATATCTCCTGTTCTTTTCTATACCTATTTGACTAAGTGTCAGCACTTATTTAAGGTAAATTTATATCCAAAATTGAGGCCTAAGGCTCTTTAAAATAATAGCTAAACAAGTCCATACCAAATTAATATAAATATGCGTTTTTTTGTTACTTTGTTAATATAAAAGACATCAACGAGCGTTATATACGGTAAATAATCTTATCACGTGAATGTTATTTTATTTCTGATTTTTACACTTAATCTGCTGCTATTTTCCCAATCGCATTTGGCAATGTTTATAAATGGCTATAAATGTTTACATTCCGATTAAGTCATATCACATGCGCACGCGCCGAAATAGGTCGTCGGTGCATCATTGTCTGACACCTGTCAGTCAGTTTGTACGTCTGTTTGCTCCCGCGCCGGCCGGTGGCGTGTGTGACAGACTGACAGACAGATAACTAGATAATTATTGTAAGCATAGGTAGTTATTATAATCGTTTATACATAGCGGCCTAGCTAGCTGTCCTTTCGTAGGAATTATATTGATACCTAACCATAAGAATAGATAATAATACTGCGTATAGAAACGAAACTCCTTTGTCTGGGCCCCAAAAGCCGCGCTTTAAATACCTACTTCCCCCCGCAGCCCGTAACGCCCCGCACTCTCCCGCGCTTTAAGTCGGGGCTGTCACGTGCCAATAATTTTATTCCAGACTAACTAGCGGCCAGTCAAGCGGTTGCGACCGCTGCTAACAGTTTTCCCGTGGGAACAAAATATTTACCCGTTTTAAAGTCTTACCTTACCATTTTATTGTTAATAGGTAGGTACAGAATTTTAAAATAGGTGCAAAACATACCTACGATACGAATGTGCTTATTTATCATTATCAGCTAACAATGACTTAGGCACCTAGGTAGTTTAAATTAGAAAATGGAAACTAGGTACCTACGTAAGTAAAAATAGGAGTACACACAACAATTACATATAATAACGAATGGTAGGTACCTAGGTATTTACTGTAAAATCATCACTTACCTTGGCATCTTTAGGCAAATTAAAAAAACTTAGATGCGGAGTCTTCCTCGCATCACTTTTGCAGCCATACACACCACAATAATTCGGCATTGCTAAATTTTTCACAAATAATGAAAATTCGACCCGCACGACGAACGTTTCCGCGGCGAAGCGCACTCCCGACTGAATTGTTCTCTAAGAGACAGCCAGACGGATTGACCTTGAGCGCGTCTGGAGCAGGAGTGTCATCTCTATGTGATTTCTACTCTATGACCTAACCTATTTATGCAATACTTAGTTTCATCATTTCTAAAAACCTTTCTTGAAAGCTTCGTTAATAATCACTGCATTATTATGTATCAATACCTTACTGTCATATCTTTTCGTGTGGGACACCGAGTCGTCCAACGACCCGATGAACCACCTACTACCACTAGTCCTCTCATGGTTGTGTTACGACCTTACTGTCATAAAATGTGAGTATTCATACTCATTTGTGTTTGTACCTAAAAGCCCAGTATGGCTAGCTTTTCAAAATATTAAACATACATACATACACATACAAAAATCACGCCTTTATCCCTTACGGGTTAGGCAGAGCGTTAATGGCCATAAAACGGATAAAAACACCACGTCTCACAAAAGTTTGAGCGTCAATCAGATAACTGTGTATCACTTTAATGTCAGCCGATCGCCTAAAATTGCAATACACATCTAACCCTCAAGTCCCGTAGTCGCCTCTTAAGACACCTTTGACTAAGAAGTGGGGTGTTGTTATTCTAGGCAGACATCACACGGCAAAAAAAAAAGTCGTTGATTTTTTATTTATAGTTTAAATGTAATGTGACACAAAATGCAATCGTACAAAAAATAAACACTTGTAAGGTATGCCCTTAAATAATGCCAGCCGTATACCAGACTATAAGACATTCTTATTTGGCTAAAACCTAGAATAAACACTCAGTAAAGCAGAGATGAAATTAAGTATGAGTATACAAACAGTTACGGTCACATTGTATTATTCAAATTAATTCAACTATAACAAACCATAAAATAAAAAACTGACTTTTATACCCTTGTAAATATCCAATTTGTATGGAATCCATTAGTTACGAATCGCTTTATAAAAGTTTATACATATTTAAATTTCCGTGATTATGTGTTATACCTTTTTTATGGCACTTGTGTGGCAAAACTAAAGTGCTTGAGCTTGTAAAATACGTTCATTGAAGCTGATATGGTACTTAAGATATATCCTGGACAATGCACACAGCGCCATCTAGCCCCAAAGTAAGCAATGCTACTGTCGGAACTAGATAGCTGATATTAATACTTAAATACTTTTTTTGTAAATAAATATATATTATACATAGAAAAACTCAGACTAAACACTTGTGACGATCGAACCTACGACCCTCGGCGTAGCAGGCAGGGGTACTATTCGCTACGCCATCGGGCCAGTCGTTCGAAATTAATTATAATAGTAGTTTATGCAACTGTCGTATAATGGGGGTCATTAGAATGCGAGTGTCTGTTTATCACACGAGGCGCAGCCGAGTGTGATAATAGTTTGACACGAGCATTCTAATGCGTAATTATAGCAGTTGCATACACTATTTTATCTACACTCTAAAAAAATAAACTCAGTTAAACACTTTTCCAAACGTCCGCACCGGCGATTGCAAGGCCCGATACATGGTCAAATTCAATACGAGAACGTAATATGGCTTGATATGAATTTTCGAAAATTCTTTACTTACAGTCGTTTTGATGTCGAGTCTGAACAACAAATAACTAAACAACTGAACAACAACTTAACAACACTGAACAACATCGGAATAACAACTGAACAACATCTAAACAACTGCTAAACATCTGAACAACATCGGTAAAACATCTGAACAACATCTGAACAACATCTCAACAACAACAGAAAAAAACCCTATTAAAACAACTGAACAGCATCCAAAAAATTACCGTACAACAACAACTGTCAGGTGCGGCGGAAGATGGCGATTTGAGTATTGGCAAAAAAAAACTTCGTTTCATTTCTCAACTTTATCGTATTAAGAGTTTTATCATTAAGTCATTACGCTTCTGTAATTTATCGTAAACCCTAGTTTTTATAGGCAGAATGCATAAAATAGGTCATTATGCATCTGTTTTCGAATTCATAATTCGAACATTATGTGACGAGTGTAGATAAAATACCTTTAGAAGAGACCTTTTTAAACTAACAGTATTTTCGGCGCGCAGCCGCCAATACTTACTTTGTGGTATTTTCGTTTCTCTTTATGTATTTTACTCAATCTCCAAATCTCCATCGCGCATGCTACGCGTGTCTTTGTTTTGGGTTTTGTTCTGGTTAGTAAGTTAATAAATAGCGAAGCTTGAAGGTTTTAAACCAGTGTTCAAAACAAGTATAATGTTTCTCCTCATTTCTCGTTTCTAAAAATATGCATGATAAACAGTTCAAATTGTTTATTTGAACGCCAATATAGATAGTAAATGCGATTTTCATACAAAATATCGTTTTAAAAAGTAGCTCGTTTGTCTAGGCAGGAAACAAGCCATGTTTGTAACTACGCTGAAATCTAAGTTCATTTTCACCAAATAAGTTGCTAACCTTAAGCTATCTGAGCTATCTGAACAGGCTTTACGGTGGTCGTAAGCGGTTTAGCTTAGTCGCGAATGAAATGGCGTCAATTGATTTACGAGTATATCATTGACTTTGACGACGTTATAAAATGGTTTAGTGTCGACATTCCTCGAATAAATATTACTGGTAAATACTCTATTTATTAGGTTAACGTGGCTGTAGGTAAGAAATTCAATTTGATACAAGTGTACCGAAAACTTTGCAGGCATGATCAGACCATACATACATACATCAGCCTATTGCAGTCCACTGCTGGGCACGAACTGAACAACTTTTACAAACTTTTACTATGGAACCTATGTTGGGCAACGAATTTTTTTTCGAGTTTCCATAGAAAGTTAGTCAGCTGATCGGGAATTTTGTATGGGAGTTCATACATTTTTTTCTGTTTCTGGTCTGATCATGCCTGCAAAGTTTTCGGTACACCGTCCCTTACACCCCCCGTATTATCAAATAAAATTACGGCTTACTTTTCCGTTCAGTGTAAGTACCTAGATACTTCTTTAAACCTTTAGATTTTTTGTGTGATTTTCGTTCTATGTCATTGAATGATTTTGCCGACTCCAGGGGTTATAATAAACATGTTGTACTTGCAAGTTCTGACTTTCTATTGAAGTCGATATGCAACGCAACACCTGCATTTGATATTTCCATTGTTTTATTTGAGAATAATAACAAACTATTGTTCTGCACGAAATTATGCGGCGTCATGTGTTGTTGACTCTATTTTGTTTTGAAATTCTGATAAAATCTGCATATAGGGTAGCTACTTGTAATAAAACATTACATTTTTGTAATATACAGGGTTATTTTTTATTCACCCTGGAAATTTTGCAATCGTCCTGTAAAATTTCCCGGGTGAATAAAAAAGTAACCCTGTATAGAGATCATTTTTATTTTTCTCTAGGTATCTAAATTTTGTAAACGACGACTCAAAATAGTAGTTTAAATTTCTACTTTCTTAGACGCCAGTCACAGAAGTAGGTAGACAAATGTAACCATTCATGACCCCATAACTTAGCTCAATAAACCACTTCTTGATAAAGCCTAATTATAAAGCTGATAAGACATCCGGGCTTTTAGCAAAGGGGTTAGCCTTTTAGTGCGGCCCGTTAGCAGATAATAAAGCAAATAATTTGCAAATTGTAAAACGAGTAAGCGGTTATATTATCATGTAAATCGATTTTAAGCTTGCTAAATCGATTTGCTGATCGAATATACGAGTATGACGTCTGAGAGTCTGCTGGCTGCGTGCTAGGCGTTATATGTACAAATTGTTCTTTGTTATAATATAACGATCCCAATTTTATTTAAATCATCAAGTTTTCATCAATGTTGATTATTCTGTTAAAACAGTGTACAGAGAATTTTCTACTATACATATCCTACTTTAAGGCAAGATAAGAATAAGAAAAACTATAACTTTCAGATTCGCCACTAGAAATTGCGAAAGTCGTAGGTTCAAATCTTGCCCGCGCTTGAAACATTATATATATTTATTGCATAAAAACAAACGAAAAATGTACAAACAGTGTGAGCAAAGGCGAGCTTATCTCTAAGGAGAGATCTCTTCCAGCCAACCCGTCGGTAGTGCGAGAATCAATATTTTATGGGGACAAAACAATGCAACAATTAAAACAAATTTTAACTATACAAATTTTAACATTATGGAAGTTTAAAAAAAACGTTCAGATTCTTCTCAAAGAATATAACTTGCTTCGCTATCTACGAATAGCTACGGCGTAGCAAGGTCAAGCAGTCTACGTGTTAACAACCTTCACCTATTTCGATGATATACTAATGGATGATTCTCCTTGTTTCAGGTTGTAACTGCTCGTCGTTGGGTGCTGAGAGCAACGCCTGTGATATCAGAACAGGGCAGTGTCGGTGTAGGCCGCACGTCACCGGCAGGGCCTGTGATACTTGTAAGGTAAGGTTCAGGTTGTAACTACTTGTCGCTGAGAGCAACGCCTGTGATACTTGTAAGGTAAGGTTTTAGTTATGAACATCTGCAGGTGTCCTAAAGAAGCCGAGTGGTAGAATGCCTTAACCTGATAACTTTCAAATGGTGGTGGCGTAAATTTACATGCTGTGTGATTAACCTGGCCAGCCACGAGGCAGTGCCTTTATTTTATTTTTTTTATCCTGCTCGAGCCGGTTTTCTATTAGGACATTACAAATTTGTTATGAAAAACAGAAAATTGTGTAATACAAATTTCTTGTTTTTTTCACAATGACGGATCATGACGTCAAAAAATAAGTGATAAGATAATACTATCGTGCATTGAATAAAGAATTTCAATTTTTATGTATCAATATTCGCGGGTGTCGTAAAAAGCGTCTAAGGGATAAATTCAAGGAATGGACAGTAGCGTTTCCAGTGAATAACATATTTAACTGCGCTCGCCAGTCTGCTTGCCAAGCGCGGTGAGTACAGCAAATGTACGCTTGTGTGACTGTTGATGTTGCTGCAATTTTAGGCGATGGACTGACAACATGCCACTATAGTGATACACTGTTATCTGATTGACCCTCAAACTTTTGTCAGACGGGGTGTTAATATCCGTTTTACGGCCGTTAACCCTCTGCCTACCCCGCAAGGGATTATAGGCGTGATATGTGTATATAAGGAAGACGGAGCTTAGAAAGCTGAAATATTCTTTAACAAACATACATTCATAACTACATATATCACGTCTTAATCCCAAAACAGCCGCAAAAACGGTCATTTACGTCACGTCTGACAAATATCGTCCCTCGCATTACAAACTGCCTTAACTGACATAAAGGGCGTAACTGAGTTAAGACTACCTACGTATATGATTTTTTATGCTTTATAATGTCACAAAGTGTCGCACCTCTCAGTATTACCGTTCTTGAGATATACCATATTTAGAAATGTCGCATCTACAAAATCATTTATTATTATTTTCACTAAATGACGTAAATATCATAAGACTATTGGTAACGATAAAAAATATTTTTTTATTTTCCTTTATCAGAGACGTATGTAACTTAAGTCATTTAGTGGTGTAATATTATTTCAGTTTCAAGCATTTGAGACTAAGTATTTAAAATAAGTTAACTATGAAAAACTAGTTGTTATCTACTAATTCATAAGAATCATTACGGCCTGAATTTAAAACAGTAGCGGGGAAAGCCTCTACTGAGCGCCGCGAAGTAGTCAGTTACATCTACATCAGCCGATTGCAGTCCACTGCTGGACGTAGGCCTCCCCCAGGGTACGCCATAGGGCACGATCCCCGTTTTCGCCATCAAGTCACTACCAGCCGCCTTTTTAAGTCATCGGTCCACCTGCCGAGGCGTGGCCTCTACTCAAGAACCCGTTTACTCCACCGTCCGTCGATTCTATGACAGATGTGCCCAGCCCACTGCCACTTCTGTTTGCTACATTTCCAGACCATGTCCGTTACTTGGTCTTTTTGTGGATAGTCTCATTCCGGATTTTATCCATTACAGAGATACCGAGCATAGACCTTTCCATAGCTCTCTGAGTGACATTTGTAACCGGTGGGCCAGTTTAACTGTCAGGTTCCACGTCCGGCCCCATAGGTCATGACTGGAAGACGCACTGATCGAACACCTTGGTCTTGAGGCATTGGGGCAAGGGTGATTCCAAAATATGATTCCCAAATGCTGCCCAGCCCAGCCCAGCTGTACAGCTGTAAACTCTCCTCAAGTAATTTCTTTTTAAGTTTTGTTTTAAGGACAGGCTTACTTATACTTTCATTAAGTATATCAATGGTATTACATAACCTAGGTACAACAAAGCGAAGGGTTCTTTCTCCGTAATAATTACAGCTTCTTGGTTCAATATACTCCCGTCTCTTATCGGCCCTAAGTGATCTACTAGTGGTTTCAATATTTTATACTAATCGCAGTTGCATTGTTTTAAAGCTATCAGATATTTAACTTTCTCATGCACCGGCAGTATCCCACACACCTGGTACAGCTGTTCGTAGTAATCCTTGCATTTGTGTTTAGTTTCACTACTAGCATCTTTAAAAATCTTATCTGAATTGATTTAACTTGATCCAAGTATGAAGTAAATGTTCTACCATACATACTCAAGCTGTAACTTATGTACGATTCTACCAGTGCATGGTACACAGTGGTGGTTTTGTACTTAAGCGGATATCGTTGCCATTTGATAGAGGTTTCTTAGCACCTCCACATATCGCCAATCTACTTGGCACCGCTGCAAGGACTCCAAAACAGCCCAGGTTTCGATGGAGTCAAAGGCTTTTTCGTAGTCCACAAAGGCCATACACAGCGCTTTGTTATACTCCTCTGACTTCTGCATAACCTGCCGTACAGTATGGATGTGGTCCAATGTGCTGAAGCCTTGACGAAACCCGGTTTGTTCCGGTGTATGGAAGGCGTCAAATCTTAATGCCAAACGATTCGTAACGACTCTCGAGAACAGCTTATAGTCGTAGCTCAGAAATGTGATCGGCCTATAGTTTTTGAGGAGCGTTTCGTCTCCTTTCTTGAAAAACAATACCACAACAACTCTGCTCCACGCCTTCGGGGTTGTCCCATTGGCTATAATGGAGTTGAATAGCCTATTCAGCTCCTCCAGTACAGGTTTTCCACTAGCCTTATGTAACTCAGAGGCCACTCCGTCTTCACCGGGAGCCTTTCCATTCTTAAGCTGTTTAAGAGCCGCCCCGATTTCGTCTAGGTAAATCCACGTCCGGGAGATCGTCTGTAAAGTGGCGAGAGAGTGGAGCTCTGGGGTCTGTGGTCGCGTTCGCGTCAGGTGGAGGTTTCTGCGCATGCGGCAAGGCATACAGATTTCCGTAGAAGTCCTCAACTTCAACGAAAACCTCTGGAACCGATGTGACAGTTACACCATTCGAGGTAGTTAGCTTTGCTAGATGACTCCTTCCCAGTTTCTTGGTAAAGACTTTCGACCCCCGATTTTTCTCAATCGCCTCCTTTATGAGGCGAGTGTTCCAGCTTCGGAGGTCACGTCTCATCATACTTCGGATCTTTTTGTTAAGTGACTGGGGATCTGGCAAAGCATCCTCTAGTGTTTCCCGTCTAATTCGCATCAGTTCCAAGGTTTCGCTTGAAAGTTAAAACTTCTTATATGTTCGTCTTTTCCGAAAGTGCCTCCTGAAGTAG
The DNA here is from genome assembly GCA_027580185.1 of Tuta absoluta. Lineage (NCBI taxonomy): Eukaryota > Metazoa > Arthropoda > Insecta > Lepidoptera > Gelechiidae > Tuta > Tuta absoluta. The sequence continues at coordinate 1,546,634 of JAQAHW010000020.1, forward strand.
TCAGTTACAGGTTTAAAAATTTTAAGATTTACTAGCACCCAGAAATGTTTACTGATGTTGAGACTGATAAATAGTACTTAGTAGTTTTTATTTATCTTGATACTGTTACATTGTACTTAAAAGTTTTTACAAATTTGAGATTGTAGGTAACATTTTTCTTGGTAGTTTTCATTAATTTTGAGACTGTTAGATAATACTCAGTAATTTTTACTAATTTTGTGGCTGTTACATGGTACTAAGTAGTTTTCATTGATGTTGAGACTGTTACATAGTTCTTATTTCTTATTAATAAGTAAGCCGTTCTAATCTGAAAATAAGAAGTGATCAGTTTTGTTTGTAAGAAGAAAAAGTTTTTGGTTGTTTTATAGGGACTACCAATAAAAGTGATAATGTACCTACCTATACTGAGTTATTATTGAGCTACCTTCAAATTATAATTAAACTAGTTTCGATATTCCTATTTGAAAGAAAAGCTATAGGAATTCAAAAAGGAATAAGTCTCAATTAAATTAGTGATTAATAAAGATAAATGTAAAAAAACGATAAACAATCAGGAAATTCTGAACTAACTATAAGTATTTATTTTATTTTAGTTTCACTTTCAGTTATCCCGGAAAAATCTGTTTATTTACTAGAAAAGATCGACTTAACTACAAATTTTATCCGTACTAAGAAAAACAAAGTTATCACGAAGTGTCACATCTGTTTCGGTCATAAATATCATTAAGAATTGTAAATATTTAATAATAGCGGTTAATAGATTAAAAAACTAGATTTTTTTTCCAACATAAATATACTTTTAATCTTCTGATAGCACGCGCTAATCAAAAGTTATGGAGTTGAATTTGAAACCCAAAACCGCAAAAGGGTTGCCCTGAACATTATACTGAATGCTAGTTGAGTCAGTTTGTGATGGGAGGGACGATATTTGAGGGTCATTCCGAAAATTGTGTATCGCTATAGTGACAGGTTGTCAGCCCATCGCCTCAAATTGCAATACACACCCTCGAGTCCCTTAGTCGCCTCTTACGACTCCCAAGGGAAAGAAATGGGGTGATGCTATTCTAAGCCGGCATCACACGGCAAGCTCTAAAATGACTAGACCAAATAGACGTGATATCAAGCATTAGCAAGTGTACTGTAGTAGATAGGATGGACTAAATAAAACCCCGCGCCGTTGCGACTATAAAATAAATGCCACACAAAGGCTATCAAATTATAAATGTTACACTGCTATAGGACAGTATAACAGTCAAAAGAACATTATTATTTTCCCTTTACGATTGTAACACGCATAATATAAATGTTAATGAGACATGTAACAGCACCACATTCCCTTGATATTTACAAAAGTGGGTCAGCATTGGTAAATATTGTTACAGTTGTGTATTTCGATTGTATCGTTGGTGATAGGTTTATTTTCAAGAAGAAAAGGTGTTTTAGTTCCTACAATATATCAACTTCGATTTGAAACAGAATAAGTTTGTTGCGCATGCAATTTACATCAGGAGATGGATAGAGCTTATAACGGCGCCGAGTTTTGTATGGAATGACAGATGGCGGCGAGTTCGGACGGAATTCGGTCGAGTTTCGTCCAGGTGTCAAACAGTATGACAAGTAATTTATATACAAAGTTCTTCATGTCATCGGTCTTTCGTCCCTTTATACGATTATTTTGTCTATAGTGTCGAAAAGTAGTCGAGCTATGACAACCAAGTTTCTGTCATTGTGCTCGATCATAAGCAGTCTCAAGCATCGGAGCCCAGGTTTTAATTTATTTGAACTGCATCCAGTTAGACTGAAAGTATTCACTGATGCTAATCTGGCCGACATGTATTTCTTGACGATAGCTTGTATGAGTTTCGTTCTCTCTCTACTTTAGGCGAGTGTAGTCGTGAACGGCTTTGACAGTGGCGCTACTTCACAAAAAAAGACAATATAATTTCAGAATGTCCGTTGCTCAAGTTTTTAGTATTACCCTTTAGAACCTAAAAACTCAATGAAATATTCGCTGTAATTAAAATTATGGCAATGAATACCAAAAGTGGCCGTTTTTAAGCACCTTTTGCCATAATTTAAATAAATTATGGCAAATACCTGGTCCAACAAATATCCCTCGCAATACAGCGAGGCAACGCAGTGAGCGCCATGGGCACCTTCGGACCAGGCACGGTACAGACAGGGCTCCACCTCTAGTTTATATTATCTGCTTTTATTGATAGTTTATTTTATTTAAGTTATCTATAATTTATTTCTATTTTATATTAAGCCTATGTAATTATGCTATCCAAATAAATTTGTAATTAATATTTAAATAATACTAAAAACTTGAGCAAACCGATTGCGACCGTATTTTACGCCCGTTAACGTTCTGCCTACTCCACAAGGGATAAAAGTGTGTGTGTGTGTATTCCACGAAAACATGTACTTTACCGGGTACGTGACGTGTATGGTCGCACCTACTCATGTTTATTATGGAAAGCTATAAGACTTAAATAACCAAATGTACTTTTATTTACTTCCAACACTGTAGTTGCAATCTCTATGTGTCTTACACGGAAATCTTAGAATTCAGAACTTCACGTAACCTAAACTTTCCTGGAATTAGCAACCGTTATAATACTCTGTTTTGTTCCACAGGAAGGCTACTGGGGCCTGCAACAGGGCGGTTGCCGTCGCTGTTCGTGCGGCGCGGGCGCGGCGGCGTGCGACCCGGTCAGCGGGGCGTGCGCGTGCGCCCCGGGCGTGGGCGGCGCGCACTGCGACACGTGCATGCCGGGGTTCTACGGGTTCGGCCCCGCGGGGTGTCTACGTAAGTATAACCTCTACTGGGGTCTGCAACAGGGTCGTTGCCGTCGCTGTTCGTGCGGCGCGGTCGCGGCGGCGTGCGACCCGGTCAGCAGGGCGTGTGCGTGCGCCCCGGGCGTAGGTGGGGCGCACTGCGACATGTGCATGCCGGGGTTCTACGGATTCGGCCCCGCGGGGTGTCTACGTAAGATTTCTTTCACTTTAAAGGCCGTTTTACAGTTTTTCAAATATCTCTTTCTTATGTTTACGACAGCTCTTACTTGTCATCACCATCCTTAATTAAAGAATGGTCACTACGCTTATCAATCAATCTTTTCAGATAGTTTGGCAAGACTATTTCTTACTGTTAGGCATATAAACGAACACTGCTTAGTTTACCGTTCATGCTGTACCAAAAAGTTACCAATACCAGTCGTTTTCATTTAGAAATAAAGATCCTAACCTAAGCCTCTCTTTTCATTTTGTCCTTAGCATGCCCTGTATGTACGGATGGGAAGGTCTGTTCTCCTGAAACGGGCCGCTGCGTCTGCCCAGCCAGGTCTCACGGCCCAGGGTGCAAGCAATGTGCTGCAGGATATTCAGCCAGGAGTGGAAGCTGCATGCCTTGCAGTTGCGGGCCTGGGGCTGTGTCAAGTTAGTGATTCTATTACAGTTCATTCTCATATGTTCAAGTTCAAATTCACATCATTTATTGCTCATAAACAAGGCAGTTTACAATTAATGCGGACGTACAATAGTCAAAATGAGATCGCTTGACATTAAAGAATAGCATGCAAAATAAACATGTCAACATAATCATATCATTATAAATCTTTAGACCATTACAAACATAAAAATTTCTAGTTATTAAAAAATGAGACAGGCTATTAAAATTAAAGATGATGCAAAAAGTAATAATCAAAGAACTAAGTATTTACTATTTCCCCAATTAACCTTTATCACTTACACCTTATTCTCTAAGCCAGTAATAACAACGATGTTAGGCTCAACTATCGTTCATACAAACCTATTAGATACCAGACTTTACCGTGAAGATCGCATCTCGATGAATCAATCAAGACCCCCCAACTATTATACCTGCTAAACTGATCTTTGTTTCCAGATCAATGCGACCCAATGACTGGTCAGTGTAGATGTCGAACGGGCTGGTCAGGAATAGACTGCACAATGTGTGCCCATGGACATTTCGGTCCTCGATGTCGGCCCTGTGACTGTTCCGTGGCTGGTACCAGAGAGTGTGGGAACGAGACCTGCCCATGTGATGACCTCGGAAGGTGTCCTTGCAAGGTAGGGAAAAGCTCTCGATACTAAATACCAGGAGTGGAACAAAAAATAGGGCAAAAATTTATTGCTCAATGGTCAATGAATCGTATCACCTAGCCTTGGGCAGCCTCTTTTAACCAATGAAAACCTTTCCTTTCAAACGGTCCGCCAAGTAGCCATCTTCTATTGTTGAAATGCTACGAGTATTTTGTAATCTAAGAGTTCCACCCCAGGTTTTTTTCTTGACCATAGCAATTTCCTCATTTTATCTGTTTACAGGAAAACGTAGTCGGTGACAAATGCGACCAATGCCTCGAAGGCACCTTCGGCCTGTCAGCTGACAACCCGACCGGCTGCACGGCCTGTTTCTGCTTCGGCCGCACTGCACATTGCTCCCAAGCTTCAGTCACCAGAGCAGCTTTACATGCAGCCGCTCCTGTGCACTTGACACTTCTTTTAGGAGACTCTGTTACCTCTGTAAGTACAAGTAGACATTATCTTTCGAAGACTTTGCAAAAGACGTCTCAGATTAACCGAAAAGGATAGTAGGATGACTTGTCCCACATGAAAAGAAGAAAAATCGAGTAATGGCGACTCGCACACAAAGTGCGATTCTGTTTGCGAAAAGCAAACGTACCAACTTCAAAGTGCATTCAAGCTCCCGTCCAGTTAGACACTCAAACCGCCTATGAAAAGTCGTATACGCACGGCTTAAGAACGGTCCAAAGTCCAAAATGTCTAAACTTGACCGTAATAGCTTTTTGATTGCAGATGGACCAAGAATCCCTGCTAGCGATCCACACGCATTCTCCGGACGTGACCATATCCCTTCCTTGGCCTCCAGTGCCGGTCTACATGGAACTTGACAAGAGGTTCTTGGGCGACCGAGTGACGTCATACGGGGGGACGCTGCGGTTCCGGGTGGAGGAAGAAGGGGGGCAGGAGCTACCTGCTGATACAAGAGCCAGGTTCCCGCTGGTCAGGCTGTATGGGAGACATATTGTGCTGGACTATTATGAGGTAAGGAAGCCCAAAAAATCCTAGAGATAGAATAGAAGATACGTGTAGATAGATAGATAGATGAACACTTTATTGCCTACAACATACACAACAGAAACAAAGCAATACAGAAAACTTAAGACTAAAAGTACGCAAAGGCGGCCTTATCGCTTGCAGCGATCTCTTCCAGGCAACCTTTACATTAAAATAGAGACAAAAAAAAATGCAAGTAGAATCTCATGGATTTCCTTGCGAACATGTAGAGTTGTAATTGCTGTTTTAGAAGTTAATGTAGCTATTGTTAGGTTATTATAAGAATATTGTAAGCATGCTCAATGTCATTTTTTCTTCGGCCAAAAACAAATTTCTTCATACAAATCTACATATATTTTGAGCTTCCTTAAACAGAGGTACTACTGTTTAAGGAAGCTCAAAACATATGTAGAATTGTATGAAATTGTATGAAGAAATTTTTTTTGGCCGAAGAAAAAATTACATTGAGCATGCTTACAATATTAGATTAATTAGATCGAATCAAAAAAATATTGGTAATTCATTAACAGCGAGTCCCACCAATCAACGGCACCCACATGGTTCGTCTGCACGAATCCCTCTGGACAGTCCGCACCCGTCGACCTGGAGGAGCTATTGCTTCCAGGAGCGCATTGATGTTAGCGCTGCAGCAGCTGGATAGGATCATGCTCAGGGTTACTACAAGAGCGCCAACCTATGATGATCATGTTCATGCTTTGTAAGTATACATACATACATGTAGTGGAGGCGAAAGAAGTATGCCAGGATCTTAGTAAGTGGAAGGAAGTAGTCTCTGCCTACCCCTCCGGGAAAGAGGCGTGATTTATGTATGTATGTATGTACATAATTAAATCACGCCTATATCCCTTGCGCGGTAGGCAGAGCTTAAACGGACATAAAATGGATTTTTACGCCACATCTGACAAATATTTGAGGGTCATTTAGATAATTGTGCATCACCATAGTGACAGATTATCAGCCCATCGCCTGAATTACAATTCACATGTAACCCTCAAGTCCCTAAATTGCCTCTCACAATATCCACGGGAAAGAAATGGGGTGATGCTATTCTAAACCGGCATCACACGGCCATTGTAAGTATAAACCTTTCAAATTCCAGTTGACAAATCTCTTTTAAGTAAATACTTCTGTTGAAGTTGCGACAATAGCTGCAAGTTTGATCATAAGTTGCAGCTCCTCAAATGGATTCCGTTTTTATCATTCTTCTAATTGCCTTCGCAGACTCCTCAACGTATCCCTGGATACAGCGATCCCAGGACTCAGTCGATCCGAACCAGCTCTTGGAGTGGAAATGTGTGACTGCCCTCGAGGATATTCTGCAGGGTCCTGCCAGCAGCCAGCTGTTGGGTTCTGGATTCCACCACAGAAGGTAACTCACGTTACAAACCTAGCTTTTTAGAAGTTTAGATATGGGCAGAGTGAGACAGCCTCATATATGGTTGACCAACTACCTTGTTGCTGGTTGCAGCAGCAATGGATGCAGTAGGATCAAATTCATGGCCTAAGCAAGGAGGTGGTAACGGAGAAATTGATCTTGAAAGAGATCTTGTTAGGAGTTTACCGTATTTTGGATGATTCTTCTCTTCGATCAAGGTGGCCTTGGTTACTTAGACGGTGGTCGTTACACAACTTTAGAGGCCTACTAATAGTAGGCGGTTGAAAAACTATCGACACCAGGGTTCATCGGGTCGTTCGACGACTCGGCGTCCCACACGAAAAGAAAAACGCGGCCCTCCGTCGGAACGAAACGGAAGACCACGTTGCTCGAAGGTTCTTCTGTATATCACTATTGATTGCTATAATAATAAGTGTGGGTGCTATTTAATCTCTAATAGACCTAGAACTACAAAATTTGCGTGCTCACAAAGATATGATCACAGGGCCACGAGTTCAGCTAGAATTAATAGCTGAAAATCGGAACCAAAAGAGGATGTGGTGGCGATGAGTTCGAAAGAGTTGCATTGCAACACAACACCATAATACAAGGGTCTGGGGGAGGTCTATGTCCCAGTACTTTTCACCACTACTCCTAGATTTGCCATAACGATGTTATAACAAAGAAACACGGGTAAAGATTACCCTTGATATGCATTGGGCGTATCCCATTGATATGATAAGAAGAAGAAGTAATACAAAAATGTTTTTTTGTTTTAGGTGCACATCAGCAACGTGGCTGGAACTATAGTCATCAACTTAGAGGGCGACGCTCAGCCCTGCCATTGCAACGGGAGGGCGGTCGCTTGTGATGCTGTCACCGGAGATTGTCTGGTAAGTTCACATTGTCATTCTTCATATCTGCGTCTATCTGTATTACTATATTGGTGCCTTTGATTTTGGCTAGGATAGATAACAAGCAGAAAATAAGAGAGAGGAAAAATATCGGATGCAGTCTCGTGCACAACCTTGACTCTCACGCTGTAGAAATGCGACGACAAAAGCAAATTATTGCTGACAGAAGTGGTTCTACACGTGGCCCTTGGTCAGGACAATCCAATGTTTTCTTGCTATTGGTATCTATCAAAGCTTAAGCTCAGTTATTAGTGAAGACAGACCAATGATAATCAAAATTTGATTTTCCGCGCTATTGATATCCGCGTTATGCTAAACGCCCGTAGATAAGTTTCCAATGTATTTTCCCCCAGAATTGCACCGGTGGTACAGGCGGCCCACGCTGCGCGGTCTGCGCTGAAGGCTACCACGGCACTCCGGAGTCCCCAGGGGGTTGCCAGGCGTGCCCCTGCCCTTCCAGAGCCCGGAACTTCGCTTCAGCTTGTGTCATGAACGGCAACTGGCTGCAGTGTCTTTGTAAACCTGGTAAGATTCGAAATATGAAAATGAAATTAAGTTAAAGATATTTATTTAACAAACAATATGCATAGAAAACCAAATATAAATTAATACAAACAGAACAGAATAGAGGTACATAATTAAGCTTATTATGATTATATACTAGGCTAGTGGCAATGCCTGTGTCGTGGCAATGATAAGCATTTAACTAAAACGATTCACCCCAGACAGTAATACAAATAAGATTGAGTATAATTAATCATAAAAAAAATTATAAACATTTAAAATTATAATGCATTAAGTTCATCAAGTAGATCTTGTCACTTTCAATAGATGGCCTCAAGGTGGTTGTCTGATGGTGAAATTTTCTTATCTACTGCTGACTTTTGGACCTAAAACGGCTTAAACCTTACTCTTCTTTTGCTAGGTTACACGGGTAGGGAATGCGAATCCTGCGCCGTTGGCTTTGTTCGCTCAACAGATGGCAGCTGCGTGCCGTGCGCGTGCGATCCCGTCGGTTCAGTAGTACCACAGTGCGACAACAGAGGGCGGTGTCGGTGTAGATCGTTTGCGACCGGGATGAAATGCGACCAATGTGTCGCTAGAAGGACTTATATGGATGAAGATGGATGTCAAAGTAAGACACTTATTTTATTTGCTAGTTACTTGAGAATTGTAACTGGTTTTATAGCTGTATTAATTAATTTGGGGAATTTTTATTTCAGCTTGTGATAACTGCACTCAAACTCTCATAGACTCTATCCAGCACTTAACCGATGACTTCAAACGGCGGTTGGACTTTAACGAACTGAACCGAATACCCAGTCCTTTCCCCGCCCTACTGGAATACACACACAACGCTACCATTCTACGAAACGAATTACATATCCTCAAAAAACGACTCGAACATTCTAGAAACGTCAACCCTCTAATCGAAGAACTGCAAGAGAACGAACATAGAGTATTCACTAACGCAAATGCTTTCAAAGAAGAAGCTTCTAGAAGAGCCTTTGAAGCTTACTACTTGAGTCTAGAAAGTATGAGAAATCTAGAAGAGATATTGAAACAGAAGAGTATAATTGGAGAGCAGGTTGGAGTACTGGATGATTTCGCTCGAGGCGAAAGACATCTCAGTGCTCACAGAGCGTTGAAGGAAGCGAAACATCTGCTGAGGCATATCAAGGATATCAAACTGATCGACTACATTGAAGGGGTTAATGATGTGTTTGATTCGGTAAGTTTATGTTTCTCTTTTACAAGTTAGCATGGAACGTTCTCTAAACATTATTTATTTACCTCCTTTTAGTCTGGTCCTTATACTTTTGAGTCCATCAGTAATCCTATAAATGCTGATGATATTAGTCTGGAGATATTAGCATCCATATACACACATAGGCTTTTTAAACATTTAACAAATATAAGGCTTTTTAATTTGTTACACACATGAAATCTTTACTTGTTACAAGCACGAGACTTTTTGAAATCATCTAGAACCTTATTTAAGATTGTCAAAGCTTATCTTTGTTTAGTGGCAATTATTTTTCTTTTTGAAAATTTGCAAAATTTTCAAGCGCGGGCAGGATTTGAACCTCTTTCGCATTACTAGTGGCGACGCCTCTTCCATCTAGGCTACCGCAGCTCATTTCCTGCCCGCCAATTTTGCAATTACATGTTTGTTGTTGACAGGCTAACCTCCAATCGACATCAGTCCAAGAATACAACTATCGCTTGGAAGATGCGAACAGACGAATCAACAACATCCGCACTCGTCTCGATGAATGGCAGGACAAGATGGAGGACTTAACCAGACTTGGGGATAAAGTGTGGTCAGCAGGAGATATGGTAGCGGCTCTGGCAGTAAGGGTCAGACCCAAGTTGTCAGCTATAAGGGATGTAGCGTTGAGATGTCGACTGGTTTTGGAGGTAAGCTGATGGTTTTACAACAGTGTTACATGTGACCTTTCTCTCTGCAACTTTGCTGAACAAGGTGACGTGACTTGGGCATACAGTTTGGTCGCCGGGGGATACGGGATGACTAGTTGTGTATGTTCACTGATTTGAGGCAATGTTAAATAATGTGACCTTTCTCTTTGCAATACTACACCAGATTATTAAAATATGAAGAGACCTGGGAAAAGATACCGTGCTTATGTCTTATGAATTAATTATACTGTCACAGATTCTAGGGTTCCTCGATTTAATAGCACGATGTCTACAGGTTTGTGAGTCTTGAAGACCGTGTACTTGAACGAGAAAGTTGACTATAGTAGAATTTGATCTCATAAAAAGACAACATTAACATTCAAAATAAAAAAAACAAAAAAGCTTTATTATCATAATTTGTTACATAACATTGTTGAGTCTTCCCAGTAAGTAATGTTCAGTGTGTACTTTTACAGATTGAATTGAATTTTTTTCAAGTCGTAACCACTCAGTTGCTTTCTGATAACGATTCTGTTTATTCACCAGGACATCAACGGCCTGTCACCACAAAACCTCACCGAAGAGATTCACACAAACATACTCCGCGCTCACAACCTCGGTCGAGGGTTTCCAGCCCTCATCGCTGAACTGCAAGTCCTGTCTTTAGCTGCTGAAGAGAAGGAAGGCATCCTTTATAACCTCACGCCGACGTACAGGCAAAAGTATCTCACGGCGGTAGAGAAACATGTGGAAGAGTTGGGGAAGAAAGCTAAGGAATATAAGAGGTGGGTTTACGCAATTTCACACATCTCAGGTTGTGAAAACCTAACGAGGCTTTACACAAAACATTGTAGAAGTGTTTCTATTCTGAAGTATATACATTGTTTTGAAGATTTTAACATTATTAAAACCAGCCATAGCCAACAATAGTTCCTAGCTAAGAATGACAAGCATCTTAGCGTGTTATACTATGTAGGTACATTATAGAATGATTCCTTTGACAGCAGGTAGCTAGATAGAAACCAAGTGAGAGTGAAAAAGACAAAAGAAAAATTGTATGAATTTTATAGCTCAAGCTATATTTTATGAAATTTTAACAGTGTTTCTTTCATGCCGATGAATGCCGTGTGATGCCGGCTTAGAATAGCATCACCCCATTTCTTGCCCGTAGGAGTCGTAAGAGGCGACTAGGGGACTCGAGGGTGTGTATTGCAATTGTTTTTAGGCGATGGGCTGACAACCTGTCACTATGGCGATACACAATTTTCCAAATGACCCTCAAATATTTGTCAGACGTGGCGTAAATGTCCGCTTTTAGCGGTCTTTCATATGAAAATTGTAACGCAACTATTTTCAAGCTACCTAGTCCTTAAAACTAAAACTGTTTTCAGCCTATTCGCTGGCACACGAGCTGTGGCTTCTGCAGGAGTAACGGCAGCGCGAGCGTGGTCCGATGTAGCTGAAACAGTCAGGAACGCTTCTGATGCAGCCAATATAGCTGCTTCCACTGCCCATACTGCAATGAAGATGGCCAGGGGGCCTATCCCAATGACGAACATGGCTCAGGTCACTAAGGCTGCGTCGGAGGACTTGAAGAGGAAGGGTGCTGCCGTTCTTGCGAGAGCTGAAGGTAGGGAGCATGCCAGGTTATATTTAGTCACCATATTGCCCATACTGCAATGAAGATGGCCAGGGGGCCTATCCCAATGACGAACATGGCTCAGGTCACTAAGGCTGCGTCGGAGGACTTGAAGAGGAAGGGTGCTGCCGTTCTTGCGAGAGCTGAAGGTAGGGAGCATGCCAGGTTATATTTAGTTACCAATATAGCTGCTTCCACTGCCCATACTGCAATGAAGATGGCCAGGGGGCCTATCCCAATGACGAACATGGCTCAGGTCACTAAGGCTGCGTCGGAGGACTTGAAGAGGAGGGGTGCTGCCGTTCTTGCGAGAGCTGAAGGTAGGGAGCATGCCAGGTTATATTTAGTCACCATATTGCCCATACTGCAATGAAGATGGCCAGGGGGCCTATCCCAATGACGAACATGGCTCAGGTCACTAAGGCTGCGTCGGAGGACTTGAAGAGGAGGGGTGCTGCCGTTCTTGCGAGAGCTGAAGGTAGGGAGCATGCCAGGTTATATTTAGTTACCAATATAGCTGCTTCCACTGCCCATACTGCAATGAAGATGGCCAGGGGGCCTATCCCAATGACGAACATGGCTCAGGTCACTAAGGCTGCGTCGGAGGACTTGAAGAGGAGGGGTGCTGCCGTTCTTGCGAGAGCTGAAGGTAGGGAGCATACCAGGTTATATGCAGTTACCAATATAGCTGCTTCCACTGCCCATACTGCAATGAAGATGGCCAGGGGGCCTATTCCAATGACGAACATGGCTCAGGTCACTAAGGCTGCGTCGGAGAACTTGAAGAGGAGGGGTGCTGCCGTTCTTGATAGAGCTGAGGGTAAGGAGTACAACAGGTTATATGCAGTTACCAATACAGGGTGTAAGGTACAACCCTCCGAATACTGGTAGGGTGCATGCAGACCATAAAACTGAACAACTTTCCCTTAGAAACATATCTCAGGAAACGACAAAAAGTAACGACCTCCAAAATCAAAATCAACTGACTCCATTTACTATAGAGGATTTTTTTTATCTTTCCTGTTACGGGAAGTTGTTGAGTTTCATGGTCTGACTGCACCCTATCAATATTTAGAGGGCTGTCCCTTACACCCCGTATAGCTGGTTCCACTGCAAATACTGGCTTAAAAATGGCCAGAGGACCAATTCCAAATATGGCTGAAGTCACTAAAGCTGCGTAGGAGGATCTGAAAAAGAGGGTTACTGCTCTTCTGAATAAGAGGGTTATTCCTAGAGCTGAATGTAGGTAAAACATGATTAGAATCTATCCTCATAGCATACCAAGGTACTACTCGTATAGCCGCTTCCATCGATGAAGATTGTTGGAGTACCCGTTACCTATTACGGACATTAAAGACTGAGAATTTAATGAGACGCGCAAGTTAATAGCTGAACCAAACTGATTCCTTTACTTTTTTGAAATGAGATAAATAATTGTCTCCCAACTCTTCCTGCCTTTCTATCACTAAAGTACCGCCGTTCCAATAAGTCGTATCTGACGGCTGTCATCTCCAAACTAAAAGAGATGTCAACAAAGGGAAATGTACCCTCTGCCATAGTATTATCACGAATCTGACAGCTGTCAAATACGACTAATTGGAACGGCGGTACTTTATGTAGATAGTATATAATGTTTACTTTTATTTGCAGAACTACGTACACAACTAGAGCACCTTCGTCGCGGCGCTGACCTGGTCAGTGTGATTCTTCGCGGTCTCGGCTGGCAAGAGAGAGATCTTGGACTCAGACCTACAGCCAATGTCGCTGCCACACTGGCCACTACCAATGAACAGGCTGACAGGTAAGTCTCCGTTCTAGCTTGGCTTAATGTGACTGACTATTTGGCTGGACATCTTGGACTTACACTTACTGCCAACGTCTGCTGGCTGCTGCTCTGGCCACTATCAGCTATTAGGCCGACAGGTTTATACAACCTTGACTTCTATTCCGATAGGTGAGCTTCTTACTCGAGTTTAGTCTTCAGATCAATCTGGACTAGATAAAAGCAACACAGAGTCCGTTACCGAATGCGTTTATGAAGAGTCTTAACCCCTTGTATGTTTATTTACTTACTAGTGTTATGTTTATTCATAGGTTTTGAACTTTAAGTGAAGGCAGTAAAATGACTGGTACATACGCTGTACCGGGGTAGATAAGGCCTTAAAAGCATATGAATCACTGTCGGGACACAGTTCTTTGTTTCGTGCCGTACTCTGCGTCTAACCTTCTCTCTCTCTCTCTGTAGGACACCAAGTCGTCGTCTAAGCGATATAATGATAATTAATAAAAGTAAAGCGCACGATTGGTTTAAATCGTACCTAGAACATCGAACTCAATATGTTCAAATTGAGCATTACAATGAAACTACAAATGCTATAGAAAAAATTCGATCAACTAGACGCGAACTCAAAGGTTCGATTCCACAGGGCAGTGTACTCGGCTGTATACTGTTCCTGGTATATATAAACCAATTACCTAAGAGATTAAATATCACATGTACCATGTTCGCTGACGATATATCATTATTATTTAATTTCCAATCAAACGAAAAAAATAACTGTGTCGATAAGATAAATTCCACTTTAAAGACAGTTCAAGAATGGCTTACTAATAACAATTTACAGATTAATACCACAAAAACTAAAGCAATTCAATTTCATCCCCCACAAAAACAACCCTTGTCGCTTAATAATATAAATATTGATAAAACCCAGTTCAGGAAGTAAAAACGCATAATCTATAATTAGGCATTAATCTCGACAGTAACTTAAACTGGAAAGAACATATATCGAAAACCAAAACTAAATTAACCAGATTTACATATGCACTAAATACCATTAGAGCTAACACAGATGTAGAAGCAGCTTTGTCGGCTTATTATGCTTATGCGGAATCGTGGCTTCGCTACGGAATAATTTTATGGGGCAACAGTACCAATGTACACGAACTTTTCGTGATGCAGAAAAAATGCCTCAGAATAATTTAATTTTTATACAGAAACTGAAATCTTACCTCATAAATAAATGCTACTACAGCCTAAATGATTTCCTAAGTGAAAAATAACGCCTACACTACAACCTTAGAAAATATAACAGAATTATTACAGCTACCTAATAAACATATCCTTAGACTTAAGTAGGTTAAGTAGATTAAGTATTAGTTTAAATAAGCACTAGTATTCGAATTTTAATTATTACTAAGTTTGTTAATATTTTATTAGCCCTCTCACCTATTGCAATACCCTACAGCCCCACTGTAAAAAGGGTTTCATGTGCTGGAAATTATATATTACCTACCACCTTTATGTACCATATGATTCGCAATAAAGATTATGATGATGATGATGATGAATTGAAGTAATGCTTTTGTTATAGGCAAACCAGATAACTCGCAGGGCAAGAAGTAGGTGGGCGAGGGGTAAAGTTAAACACACGCAATAAGTTGTTTCAAAATCCATCTTGAGATATATTACTCCCATACAAAATTTAATACCTACAGAGAGTGTAGACAGTCAATCCCTCCGCTCCCACCTATTTCTTGCCCCGCGGGCGTCCCGTGACTTATCTGGTTTGCCTATAATTAAGCAGTTCACGCAAAAGGTTTATTTTTCTTTAATTTTGTCCCCACAATTTTAACGACTTTGCTCGACATTCTTATGACTGCAATTATTTGTTGTTCTATGTATTGATCAAGCAATGTTTACACAGGGTGCTTGCAACAACGAGAGTGTTGTACGACGAAGCGAGTGAATACAGACGTCGGGTGCGATACAACCTCAGACGACAACTGGCTGAACTACAGAGGCATGGCGATACAGCACTAGGGGCTGCACAGGAACATGGTAAATATAGGCCTCAATTCAGAATATAAATTATCTTAACTTACCTTAAATCAGTGTCATCACTCTCCGTCAATAGGTTTAGAAAAGGATAGAAGATATTTTAGTCATATCATGTGTTTTATAATTTGACGCATAATACGTGTCGTTAGTGACTATAAGTTGTGAAGAACCTATTGACTTTTCTAAACATGACAGGACTTAGATATCTCCTATACTTTTCTAAACCTATTTGAAGGAAAGTGACACCACTAATTTAAGAAAAGTTAAGATAATTTATATCCTGAATTGAGGGCAATATCTTCATCATTGGGTCAGGCCACTTACTTTCTATCACTTTGTTTTTGTTTGTTACAAGAACAAGCAAACAAAGTTGAAAAGATACAAGAATGAGGCCTTTTAAAAAAAGAAAAAAGCGTTCTGATTATGTTCGATAGATGTAGCTATAATTGTGCGGTCTCTCAAGCTTTCGTAACATTAAAAGTGCTTGCGTCACAGAACACTTATACTCCTGGCGGAGAAGAAAGCCAACTTCATACAAATTGGTTTACTACCGCCATCTGTGAACAACCCACGACACTAACTGGCAAAGCGCGGGAAAAATGAACTGGGCCCTATATATAGGATTTAATTTTCAAATTTTAAAGGTGTTTTTATATAAAGAAACTCAATATATGTTAGTTTTTTAACTTTTATTCCAAAAAAAGGAATAAAAGCAACTTACATATTGAGTTTCCTTACAATACATCAAACAACAAAAGTGAGAGATATTATAAAGGTTTATTTCCTATATTCGTCACAAACTGTACGAAATGTTTTACTGTTCTGTTGTGTAACACACCACAAAAAACCTACGTGAAGAGATACAAACACAGTCCATGTCATAACTATAGCACAATGCACAAGCATATGGATCTTAATTGCTATGGCAATGCAAATCTGGGTAGCAATTTCTTACAAATTCTTGAAATTGTATTCGATGATCCATAAATAATTGTCCTAGTTAGTAACCTAGTGATCCATAAATAATTGTCCTAGTTAGTAACCTAGTAACTTTTAGAAAGAATAAATACACTAGCTAATACAAAAACCTTTCTTTTGATGTCAATACATTAATGCGTTTTTGCAGTTGGCATATTTTTTGCACATATTTGATGCATTTCGCCTGTAGGATCTTTTCTTTCTCTGTCTTTCTTCGAGCAGTTGTTTATTTGTTGTTTTTTAAAGGGATCATTCTGAATTGTCCTTGTTGTGGTTGGTCTGGTACGAAGACGGGCACTTGTTGCTCAACCTAAAAATAAGACATGAGATATTTATTATTTTCAATAATCAAGAATCAAGATAATTTATTTGTCAGAATAATGTTACATTAGGTTTTAACAATTAAGGAAGTACATAATATTCGGCTTGTATGCAAGTGTGCAAAATATAGAGTAGCAACTAGGTGGTCTTAAAAATCAAATTATTATCATAATTAAAGTATACTTGTCACATTATGTTATTAAACAATTCCGGGAAATGGACCAAACGCACCACGAGGAATCAGACAGCCCACATGACAGAAAAACAGACAAAAACAAGACTTTTTTTTTTACTTACATCTACATCACATGAAACAGCAGTTCTAAATAAGTATTTTCTGCCGGCACAATCTCTGAAATCTTCATCTTTGAAATGCCTTGCACACAACATTCTGTGCTCATTGACAACTTTTTTTGAAATTCAATGGAGCTGACATTTCTGTCAGGGAACAAGTACTTGGCCCACAACTCGCACCTGAAAATAATGAATTAGCATTACATGTTATTCATATTGGTATTACAATATTATGTACAAAATACTACACTTAGTGGGCTAAACTGTAGTCTACGGGCCGCAGAGTTGGGCGTTGAAATTCTTATCTAATTATTTCCTGATAATTATTTATTTCTAAGGGTAAAATTGTGTAGTTTTATTTGCCGGAAACTTTTAGTGCTAGAGATATTCGTGATTGAAGCTTTGACTTTGTAGGTCCGTTTGGTATAGCCTAAACCTGAAAAGCGCCAGGTTAGGTCAGAACTGTGACCACAACGCACGAGCCAGGGGCAGGGGAAGTGCCAGAAACGACACAGGGCGGAAAAACATAACTTTAAAATGTATGAAAATGGGGGGCCGATTTCCGCTCTTAGCCCCCCCTAACCTCCGCGACACTCGGCGACCCATATATCTGCGGCCCATATACTACAGTTTTTACCTTGTAGTGTGTTGTAGAAGTAAATAATCAGGAATAAAACCATGAAGTAGACATTGTTTACTTACCGAACTAGGTTCTTGGTTCCCGGTTTTAAAACTCGAAACAGTTTAACGCCGTCCGTAGAAGGCGAAGATCCACACTTAAAGCACGTGCCCCTGTTCTCTTTATCTGCCATCAAAACAGACTTAATAGTGTATTTTTCACAAAATAAAGGCAGTTCAAACTCGACGTTTTTGTGGCGATTTAAGAGTCCTTTCTCCTATATCACTGCACATTAATGTTAACAAACGTAAATTCTAACACTTAATCGGAGTCTTAACACGATTTAGAACGAAAATACGACAGAAAGTTTACGGCAAAGATATACAGTTCACGTAAACACGAAGAACCGCCATTTTGAATGTCATCTTTGTTGTCATCGCCGCCTGGTGTGGCTGCTATAGTAAAAAAAACTACTGATTATTTTATGTATTTGCATCTTATTAATTTACCAACTCATTTATTTCTAAAATATTATGGTAATTGAAAAATTCGTAAATAGAAGCGTGGAAAATTAAATTACAAAATGACTGATTTCAAAGTTAATTCAAGGTACGTCGCAATTATAACTTACTAAGCACGTGATTACTCAAAGCAACCACACTGGTAGTTTTCCCCTAACGGTATCTTGTCTCCCCCATACAAAGTTGAACGGGGCTGGCTTGCGTTGCGAACACTTTCAAAAAATCAAGTGAAGATTTACTCAGGCCTCCGCCTATTGGCGATGAAAGGCATAATTTTATGGTTTATTAATCTGTTAAAAATCTGTACCTCATTGAACATTCGCAAAAATAAAAATAAAAAACATTAGTAACTAGTCTGTTCGCTTCAGTTTTCTAAACTTCTCTACGTGGAATGTTTCCGCAGTTTCCCAAATCCGGGGCAACACTGTGCGAGCAGCGGAGGTAGCTGAGGCGCTCGCTGCGGCCGCAGCTGCCAGAGCGAGAGAGCACGATGTCGCCAAGACCACCCTCAGTCCGGCCATGATGGCGCTGAGGGATAAGATCGCGAGGGCGAAGCACGCTGCCGATTCGGTGAGTAAAGAGCTATTGAGAGAAAAGGATGGCAAATGTTTGCGCAGTTCAGCGCTCTAGGCGAGTTTACGAGCTAAAA
Organism: Tuta absoluta; assembly: GCA_027580185.1. NCBI lineage: Eukaryota > Metazoa > Arthropoda > Insecta > Lepidoptera > Gelechiidae > Tuta > Tuta absoluta. Next base: position 1,565,330 of record JAQAHW010000020.1, read on the forward strand.
CAAAATGTATAATGGGTGGTACTGACTCAATAAGGGCTACAATTTAGTACAGACTATTAAAAACTTTGACGTTTACTTTTCAAAAAACCTACTATAGCCCAGTATGGCTAGCTTTAATGTTTCAAAAATATTTAAGTCTTTTACTTTTGGTTCATACAGGTTTTTGGGCCATTGGCCGAACCGAATTTATCATTTTGTGTCATTTTAGGTACCTATATGCTAACATACTTTCGATTGCAATGGAAAAAGACTCAAATGGATTTTACACTATTTTAACTGTAACGTAGACAATTATGGCATATTTTCTAATATTAATTTAATTATTGACACCTACAATTTAATTTAATGAATGGACTACCAATCATTGAATCAATTTAAGAAAGGGTTAAAATGACACAAAATTTTATATGTGCTTTACAGCAATCCTGCAAAAATAAGCGACTTTAGAATATTTGTGCCATGAATATTATGCCGTGTGATGCCGGCTTAGAATAGCATCACCCCATTTCTTTCCCGTGGGTGTCGTAAAAGACGACGAAGGGACTCGAGGGTGTGTATTGCAATTTTAGGCGATGGGCTGAAAACCTGTCACTATGGCGATACACAATTTTCCAAACGACCCTTAAATGTTTGTCAGACGTGGCGTAAATGTCCGTTTTTTGCGGCCTTTTACGCTCTGCCTACCCCGAAAGGGGTAAAGCCATGATATATGTATGTATGTATGTGTGTAGAATATTTAAATTTAAATGCCAGCCGTGCCGGACCTGTGATTGGTTTTCCGGAATAATTGTTGTTCTGTGTCATTGTCATTAACTCGAAAGGTAGGAATTCAAATAACCAAGATCGTGCTGTAAATAAAAATTAAATCTTGAGAACCAAGTATTTTGTTGATTATCATCATTGGCCACGGCCACAGCATCTATGTAGATGATTGTTGCAGCGCTCGTGGGTTACGATGTTCTCTTCACAGGCGCTGCATGCCTGGGACATGTTATAAAGACCACGAACTGTTTGTTGATTAATTATCTTACAAAATACACTTTCAACCGTATTATTAGAGCTTAACCCTTTCTTGCAGATATCAGTATCTCTAACGTCTTCCCCCGGCGCCGGAGTGGGTTGTTCAAGGTCTTACCCGCTTCACAGTAGTTCATCGGCTGTCACTAGAGTAGCCATCGCTGTCACTTTTGACAACACTGTGAGAGATGGACCGCTCATGTACTTGCTGGATAATAGTCAGGTTAGTTTCATCGACTCGTTTATAAAAAAAAAAATCTAGTCATTTATTTCTAAGTAGGAGTTTACAAGATCCTCTTTTAAAAAGTCAAATCTAGGTACTTTACGTAATACATAAAAAAAGAATAGTAAACTTGCAGTAATGGAATAAACAAACACATGTCAAAGTTAAACCTATGTCAAATTCATGTTTAAATATGATCTGTCTATCTACCTCATACATTGTGTTGAAGCAACAGTTCTTTATTTTTAAGATAATTTTCTAGCTTGTAATATGCCTTTGAACATATAATATTCTTCATTCTTTTAAATTGATTATCATTTAACTGTAAAATTTCGTCTTTTGATTAATATTCGTTATTATAACTTGCAATGTTTTAGAGAAGGTCTGCTGTTCTTGTTTCTAGTATGGGCAAAATCTTAAGGTTAATCAGGACTTAGACGGAATCACATATACTATGAAGTTGATTCACGTGTAAACCAACAAGGGCACTAGCAATCTAACACAACGACAAAAAGCTGTTTGACGCCAATTTTTCGTTGGGATGGTAGTCTCAAGTCAGGAAGCCTTTTACTACCTCCAAAATGGTGGCAAAACATTTTCGACTCTAAAAGTTTTTGTTATTATAGGAAACAGAAAACTACATGAAACTGTCTGTGGAAAACAAGAGGCTGAAGCTGATATGGGATCTTGGAAGTGGAGAAGGTGTGATACAACATCCTGAAGAGTTGCAGCCAGCTCACGACGATGGAGACCACACCTCCTATAGACTGGACATTGAAAGGTAAAATCGTCTTTCAAAATGCCCTGAGCAGAGCTTACACTGTCAGATTGTTGTGCTTGACGTGATCAAAGAGAACCATCAAAGAACCATCCTATGTCAAGGGAACTATCCTATAAACCACCAAACCGTTATACAATAAAATCTTTCATAACGTGTTCATCAACTTTAAAAAAAATGTGTAACCCGCACCATTAACCACAGATTAATAAGTGTTATAAATCACAATTTTTGAAGAGTACCTTCAGTAAATTGCCGTGTGATGCCGGCTTAGAATAGCATCACCCCATTTCTTACCCATGGGTGTCGTAAGAGGCGACTAAGGGACTCGAGGGTGTGTATTGCAATTTTAGGCGACGGGCTGACAACCTGTCACTATAGTGATACACAGTTGTCTGATTGACCCTCAAACTTTTGTCAGACGTGGTGTTAATATCCGTTGAACGGCATATAGGCGTAAGGGATATAGGCGTGATTTATGTATGTATGTATGTACCTACAGTAAAAAATTACCTTTAGAATTTTGTCACCTCATTTGTACTTGTTGGTGTAAAAAACGACTAACCCGCCTGCCAAGCCCAAAGAGTGCAGTGCATGACTGTCATGGCCGTTGATAATGATGGTTATCAGTAAGAATGCTCTAATTCACCAACTACAACCTCTCAAGTAGATGATATATATGTTAAAATGTATTTAATTTACTTATTTATTATATATAATTAACTATAGTATTTATTTTAATATGTGTTTAAATTCTTTATATAATTTATTATAATTTTATTTTATTTCTATATCTAAATGCTTAGGAGTGTCTCTTAATTTTTTAATCTTGTCCTCTTTTTTTTTCTATCTTTATTTTCTATCTCTAAAGGTTTTTTGTAAGAAATCGCTCTTAGCGGTAAAGCCGCCTTTGCGCATTTTATTTTAATATATCTTATATTCTTTTTCTTTTTGTGCAATAAAGTGTTATTACTTACTTACAACAAATTTTTTTCAGAATCTGGAACACCGTCCACCTAACAGTGAAGAAGGCCAGTGGCACACCAATCACAGCGACCAATAGCACACTACCCTCAGCTGTCAATCTCCACGCAAGCCAATTGTGGCTTGGCTACCCTGGTGACGTCACAGGGCTGCCTGGATGTGTCCACGCCCTTTATAACGATGACAAGACTATTGGCTTGTGGAACTTCGACCGACAACCTAAGGAAGCGCAGTGCACGGGCTGTACGCAAAGGTGAGTTCTAAAACGCGGCCTTAAAGTTTTTCTAAAATTATAAAATCGAATGAATGAATTCTTTGAATAGTCTCGTGTTTACGAGAGTCTATCTGGGCTAACCACAAATTAACTATATGTAGACTAGCTAGGCTAACCCAGGAACTCGTCAGGAGTTCCGCGGAGTTTTCACTGCGTTTACACCGAAGAAACACTTGTGAAAAATATTGGACTATAGACTTTTGTGCAATCCAAAGAGAAGGTACACCAGATAGAGACAGGTGAGAGATTTATAACGACTATATTCGCACTAGTTTTAAACCTTGCCAGAAAAATGAAAGAATTAAAACTCCTAATCTTCTTCTTCTTTTCGTGTGGTACACCGAGTAGTACAACGACATTCGTGTCGTTGACATCGGTCAGAACTCTGGTGTCAGAGATTTTCAACTGTCTACTACAAACACAGAACCATTTTTCATTTCGTGCTGATATACATCTCAAATATCCGTTTGTTTCCAGATGGTATAACAACGCTCGTGGCGGCGAGACACTGGTCTGGTTCAATGGCGCTGGTTACGCGGAGCTAAGAAGGTCCAGTCTCAGACCCTCAGACCGGAGACAGTTCAGCCTGGCTTTCACCTTCAAGACTAGAGACGAGGATGCCCTGCTGTTCATGGCTATGGATGCTAACAATGTGAGTTGCCGATCTGTCTATTCTTTATATTTATAAAGGGAGCCATGTCTATTCCCTGCCTGTTGTAAAATGGATTTACTTGTCCCAATAGCTCAAAACGCCGCCCTGGTTTCTTTGTGCCTTACCATAAAAAAGTTAGACGCGCGTTAAGCGAATGTTTCAAAATAATTATCTCATACAAAAAAAAACCTTTCAATCTTTGGTAAGGCCGAATATTTTGATTTATAGAACATGTTTTTATTTCCAGAACCGTTCGGTGTCAGTTTTGATGAGATCTTGCCGCGTGGTCTTCCGTGTAGAATACGCAGCCTCCCTCCTGGAGATCACGGCAGCAGGGAGGCATTGTCACGGGAGACCAGCTCGTGTTCAGGCCATCAGGGTGTTCGCTAATAACAAGCTTGAGAGAGGTAATGTCATGCACGCTGAATTTCAGGTTATGATTAATTTTACCCGCAACTGCTTGTTATGTATTCTGTGCGGCAACCGTAACCAACCCTATTCTACGCATGTAAGTTCTCGTTGGTTTGTCTTGATAAAGAGGCTTTTGCCTATAATTGCAGTATTTATTGTAGCTGGAATGATGAACATAACGAATGAAAATTTATAACTATTCGTTCTGTTTTGCTAATATTGGAGTCAGGCATGACTTACTATACAAGAAAATAAACAAACGTTACTTAATAATAAATACGTGATTGTTGACTACTTACAGCTTTTTATAAATAGAATATTTGTGACAGTAATAAAGAAATGGAGGTACTTTTTTTACTTATGTATCATTCTTCCAAAAAACTGACACTCACCTCTCCCCAGGCAGCCTGCGCGTAAACGGCGAAGAGACTCTCGGCTCGCCCTTTCCACCGGTACAGTCTGGGGCTTCGTTACCAGACCTCACCGACAGCTACTACTGGCTGGGAGGCACGCCGCCGGGGGGCAGAGCCCCTGCGCCGCCGCTACTGGGGTGTATGGGGGCTGTCACGGTGGATAGAGAAGGATATGATCTGTTGGATGTGCCGACAAGGCATGGTGTGGAGGCGAGGTGTGATGGCTTTGGGAGAACTAGGGTAAGTTTGTTTGATATAGAGTTACCGTCTAGTCACTCCTCCTGAATAAGTAAAAAATATGTGTAGATTATACTTAATTAAACTGTTCATTGCAATAAACAAAAACACGTAATTTATTTATACATCCGCTCCGTAACCTTAGACGTATAGATATTTGTTGCAGCTGCCGCTAGGCTATGTACGCTCGATCCTAAATACCAGGCACAAGTAGCTTCACTATTACAAACTTTTCTTGTATACTACTGATGCCTCTACCACTGGATGGGGTGCAGACCTTAAACTAGCTCATAGGTAAGAAAGTGTGATGATGATGGTGTCTAAAGAACCGGGGTTTAGTTAAAATAGATCACAATTACCATAGTTATTCATTTATTTATATAACAGTTAGGTCATTTATCCAGACAAATTTTTTTCGGAGCAAAAAGCCTATGTAGCTGCCACAGATTTATAAAATCTGTTTTAAAAGTACCAGGAGCTCATATTATTGCAAGAGCTATCCAACAAGTTGCATCTTTAACATTCATTAACCAGATTTTGTTCTTCAACAGACACTCCGCTCAGCAACCCTAGAAGGCTCCGGTTACATCGAGCTCTCCTCTCCTCACTTCCGTCGCAAAGCAGCCCTGGGCCTCTCCTTCCAAGCGAGAGGGTCTGATGGGCTTCTGCTGTTTAGGACACCTTCTATTAAGCAGGACAACGAAGTAGATGATGAGGATGATGGCGACGATAGGCATTACCTCGTATTGGTCATGAGTGAAGGTATATCTACACCTTATTCAGTTTGGTCCACATTGTTTGAATGGACTTCTTAATGTTGCTTTTATCTTGTACATTTTAGGTGAGCTGGAACTGATAGCGGCGGCTGGTAAAACAGAGACGCGTTTACGTACAAATGGCACCCGGTTTGACGATGGACGACTTCACACCGTCAGGATTATTCGAGCACACAAACAGGTAATCCACTTGTTTCTACTATATTAAAGAGTCACACTTCCATGTCTTGAATGACGTATCCACTATATCCCTCTAATGATACGTGTAACTTCGAAAAATTTATTTTAGGAATCAAACATTTTGAAAATTTATGGAAAACTGAATTCAACTGTATGAGAGTTTAACAATTTGAAAACTTATCATCGTAGAAGTTCAACCGTTTGATCATGGTGCATGGTGCCATTATTTATATCTTTAAATTGGTTCACAATAGACAAATATACAAGACTAGGCCAGAGACAAGATTTAATTTTTGCGGACCTTATTGAAATAAAAACCCCATACTCCCTTTACAGCTAGAATTGTGGGTAGACGAAGAACGCGTAGCCATCGGCACTCTTGCTGGCAACGCATATCCTGCCAGAGCTTCCGGCACTTTCATAGGAGGAGTGGACCACTGGGACAGTACTAGGATGCCAGAGATCGCTACCGATGGCTTCACTGGGACCATTGCTGATTTCATTGTGGACTCTTCGTAAGTACCTATCTTCTATCGCAATCCACGAAATTTTTAGTTGTGTTAACACAAGTTTTCTAAAAACGTATTTCTATTGATGGGTGATCCATTCATAATAGTATCGTGGACTAAAGAGGCTACCCAAGATATAAAGCCGTCGCGTCCGCCCAAAGCCCTGCTGATGCGATTTCTATGAACCTTCCACATTCATCTACGACTCTTCTACCAAGCAAGCCGTGCTGGATTACATCTTCGCGAGGCACAAAGCCGGTGCCGTCAAGGATACGCCAAGACTCGGAGTGTACGTGGAGCCGTTGGAGTCGCGCCATTGGGTGGGTTTCAATTGTTCGTGGTGCGAGTCCCGACCGCTACTGTGAGCGTCATCACGTTGCCGGAGTTTTGTCCGCAGGGAGTCGTGTTTCGCCGCTTCCGAGAAAAGTTGCCGCTAGCGTCTTCATAGTTAGAATAGGTTTAGAATATTATATTGTATAGTCTGTTTAAGTATATATTTAATTGCATTACACGGGGTGCAAAAAACAGCCCTCCGAATACTGATAGGGTGCATGCAGACCATGAAACTGAACAACATTCCCCTAGGAACATATGTCAGGAAACGACAAAAATAGTTTGACCTCCCATACAAAATCAAGATCAGCTGACTGCAATTACTATACAAAGTAAAAAAGTTTCAGTTTCATGGTCTGAACGTACCCTTTAAGTATTCGGAGAGCAGTCACTTACAATCTGTGTATTAGCTTTTATACGATAATATTTGTCGTCTATCTGTTTACTCCTGTACTGTTTTACCCGAACATTCTCTGTAAACTTGTCAAGTATAAACCATTATCATTTCAACAGACTTATCGGTTTCGAGACGGCTGTGAACTGGAGCGGAGCCAGGCTTGGTCGAGCTGATAGCGAGCTGCGATTGGAGCCGAGAACTGAACCCAGGGCGTTGCAGGCACAGCCCGACAGTTCAGCAGGATGTACCAAGGTTAGTCTTCTACTTTTTCGTGTGGGACACCGAGTTGTCCAATGACCCAATGATCCCTGGTATCAGTTTTTAACCGACTACTACTAGTAGTAGGTGTCTGACATGGTTGTGTTATGACCGCCGTCGTCTAATTAATCATAGACATCAGCCGATACAGACGGCATGGCATAACTTGCCCTCCGAAGAACGTAACTATAGTTTATGGATTTCTCAAAGGTTGACTTGTAGAGATTCCTTAGTGGGATAGGTCCGCCTTTGTGCCTACACAATCTTTTCGTTTATTTATGTCTTCTTACGTTCTTTTTTTTGGTACAATTCAGTTACTTAATACATACATGCATACCATTTTACTATGAACTAAAACGGCCGGTGTAGTGCAGTGGTAGAGCAACTGCCTGCGAAGCAAAGGTTCCGGGTTTGATTCTCGATGGGGCACTCACAAAGTTAATATTTATCACTTTGTTAATTTGTTCCCAGTGTGGTTAAAATATTGCAGGCTGAACCATCTGATTGTCCGAAAGGAAAAATGGTTCTGAGCTTCAGAGGGCACGTCAAGGCCTGGTTGCTGTCTGTGATTACTCAGACGGCGGTCGTTACACAACCATATCGGAGGCCTTCAACTAGTAGTAGTAGGCGGTTGAAAAAGCTCTGACACCAGGGTTCATTGGGTCGGGACGTCTCAGTGTCCCACACAAAAAGATTATAATAAAAAAATACTTATTTTTGTTTCAATAATATCCGTAGGCGCCATCCTACACAGTGGAAGCCGGTGCGGTGAAGTTCGGCGATTCCCCCGCCAGCCACGCGGTGCTGAAGCTCCCGCCCAAGACCAAAGAGCTTGCCCTGTCGCTGCAGTTCAGGACGTTCGCTTCTGACGGGATATTGCTCTTCTCACCGGTCAGTATTAGGGTCTAGTTCTTAGGGTCGAATTATGTAGAAGCGCTAAAGCGGCCAGGACGTTTGTCGCGTATTTACAAGGACTTTTTTGCAACGAATTATAGTGCGTATCATACATTAAATTACTCAATTCATTTGTATAATTCGTTGCGAACATGTCTCACAACTGACCAAGTGAAATGAAAACTATTTAGAATAGCGAGAAACGAGTAGGTATAGCTGGTGTGATGCAGTCACTTAATTCAGTTCAATTCAATACTTAAACTTTATTGCATATCACAGTAACATCTTATTAGCTAAAACAGTTATATGCCACTTCTGCTGGTACACTAACTCCAATATTTAGTCAGCGAAATGAAGTTCGCGGGCACCAGCTACTGACAAATAGACTCGATAGGAACTTGGAGGAACTTACCTGATTTTGTGTCTGGTTCATGAGAACATGTGACACCCCGGGGGGGTACAGCAATCACAAGTTAGTAGAGAGTATTTGATACTTTTACCACAATGTATTCATAAATAATATTCTATAAACGTAAATTACTTTTGACTTAACTTTGTGACTACGAGTTATAAATCTTAGCTAAAACGAGGAAGCTTCCAAAAAAAATCAAAAAAATGATTTAAAAAAAATAAAGATTGTCTGTATTCTTTCTACAGGGAACTAAATCGAAGCCAAAACACTATCTCGCTCTAATAGTGAAAGAAGGAAAGCTGAACTTAGTAGTGCGAGGGAGAAAGAGACGGCAGATAGCGCTGGGGGCGTTCTTCGTATCAGACGGCACTTGGAGATCGGTAAGTTACGAAATGCACTGGAAATAAAGTAAATTAATAGCGTTGTTGATGATAGGAGGTAATAATGGAGTCAAAGTGTTTATTGTCGTGTGGGACGCTGAGTCGACGAACGACGAACCCTAATATCAGGGTTTACTGAATGATTTTTGACGATTTTAGACTTTTCTACAAGCTGTGTTTTTTAATCTCGAGCCAATAAGAGCTCTTTGAAAACACTGCTTGATTATTATAGCACGTTCACACAATGCCAATAAGGGCAGGGAAATTGTAAGGGAAGTGGGCAGCGCGAGTATGTAAATAGGTTACTCGCGCTGTTATACGTCATGCCGCTATACCACTTCCCGTGCACCCTCGTTTGTCGGCTTTTCGTGCGCGAGTCAAAGGACACGAGCACTAGTGGAATGCATTGCTATCTCGCTCACTCATATTGGTGCGAGAAGAGTATAACGGCAGTGTGTGAACCCTCACTCGTGAAGATACTTCCGCGGAAGTATTTCGAGCAATATTCGCGACAGCGGCAGGAGCAGGAGCAGGTGCATGGTGTGAACGTGCTATTAAATCGTGTTAGACACTGAGTCAATGAATGATCTCGATGAATCCCGATGTGAGTTTTTTTGTTACTACTTGTAGTCCTCTGATATGCAACCAATATCACAGATGCCTGAACCGTCATCGCCACCTTTATGTGAAGCCTAGATTGTCCTACAATTTAAGTGTATCATGCTTTACGGCATACTTTTTCACTAACGGTATTTTATTCCAGGTGTCAATACGGGTCTCCCGTCAGCGTATGATCCTGGCAAGCGTTGGAGCTGCCAGCACAGCGCATGCGCCTGCAGCTGCCAGGGCTCCGAGACTCTACATCGGAGGATATCCTGCACAACCCTCAAATCCTCATTTGCCCAACGCGGTAGGCATTCTTCAAATTCAAATAAAATTTATTTGCGAATGATTTTGGGTACATGAAATACAGGTGTTACATTTATAATAATCCCTTACAAAATCTACCTTTTACAGGCGTGCAAACATTAATTTGTCATGTAGATAATAGCTTCTCTTTCATTCTTAGCGTGAATTGTCTCAGAATTAACATTAGGTCTGCAAACACTTTGAAAAATAAAAGATTACGGAGTTCTGTACCTGGAACATAGCAAAGAATAACAAGCAGTAGGACAATATAGATTCTCTCCACTACCATTCGTTTAATCATACTATGATTCTATGGTTAATTTTGCACTCACAGTGCTATATTAAATTCATAAATGAAATTAAGAAATTGAAATATTTTAGCGTTGGTTGGGGGTTGAATCCGGGCCTTGTCGAGTACCGTCCCACCGATTTGCCACTAAGCTACCAGCGCCCCAACCAAGCCCTTCCAAATTTTCAACCTCTTCTTAGTCGTCTTCAATCAGGTTCAATCCTCGGTCGACGCTATATTTTTTTTCAATTTCTCTCTGACTCAAATCTTTCAGCAAAATACAAAACCACCCAACTGACACTGTTTCTACCCGGCCTACAATAGCCCAGTATTTCTAACTTAACTCTTTATCTTTCAAAAATATTTAATTCGTTTATTTTTGGCTAATAGTTTCTGGATTATTGGCTTATACTTATTTATTACATATTTGTTTTTTTTGCCGTGTGATGCCGGCTTAGAATAGCATCACCCTATTTCTTACCCATGGGTGTCGTAGGAGGCGACTAAGGGATTCGAGGGTTATGTGTATTGCAATTTTAGGCGATGGGCTGACAACCTGTCACTATAGTGATACACAGTTAGCTGATTGACCCTCAAAATTTTGTCAGACGTGGTGTTAATATCCGTTTTACGGCCGTTAACGCTCTGCCTACCCGTAAGGGATATAGGCGTGATTTATGTATGTATGTATGTATGTTTTTTTTAGTCAATTTAATAAATAAGTTACGTTGAATCGAACATTTCTAGAAGCCTTAATAATGACACAAAATGTAATAAGTATGAGCTTTACAGATACACACATTCATACATATAATCACGCCTCTTTACCATTGGGGTAGGCAGAGACTACATCTTTCCACTTGCTACGATCCTGACACACCTCTTTCGCTTCTTCAACATGCATCAATCTATTCATACATGCTCGTCGGTTTAACTCTTGACCTGACCTTTCTTTCTTTCTTTCTTTTACGCAATCGTTCAAAAAATTTGCCACTTTCGAATGCCCTCAAATAATGCCAGACGTACCAACTGAGAATCTTCAAATAGCAGAATTCGAACTTTGTGTAGTTTTTTGAGACTTGTTAACCTAATATAAATTACTTCTTGCAGATATTAAGACTTGGCGGCTTCAGAGGCTGCGTTCGAAAAGTGACTGTAAATGGAAGAACAGAAGATCTAGTTCGCGATGCGCACGCACATTACCAGGTCGGGCAATGCTTCCCGATGATTGAACAGGGCGCGTATTTCGCAGGTATGTAGAAACAAAAACTAAGTAATGTATCCATACCTTGAGCCTTGGAAGTATAGGTGGGCAAAGGTGTTAAGAAAAACTGCATTCTTTTTATGAAGTGAACCTGCCCATAATACTGATAAATTTTCCCCGAGGAACATAAATGTGAAAAAAGTGTTGTGCTCTTCAGTCCGATCCGTTCTTCCCTAAGTTCAAACCGTTGTTCTCTCAGTCAAATCCGTTCTTCTCTCAGTCCGATCTATTCTTACTTCAGTCCGATCCGTTCTTCCTTAGTCCAAACCGTTGTTCTCTCAGTCAAATCCGTTCTTCTCTCAGTCCGATCTATTCTTACTTCAGTCCAATCCGTTCCTCTATCAGTCCAATCCGTTCTTCTCTCAGTCTGATCCATTCTTACTTCAGTCCGATCCGTTCTTCCCTAAGTTCAAACCGTTCCTCTATCAGTCAAATCCGTTCTCCTCTCAGTCCGATCTATTCTTACTTCAGTCCGATCCGTTCTTCCCTTAGTCCAAACCGTTGTTCTCTCAGTCCAATCCGTTCTTCTCTCAGTCCGATCCGTTCCTCTATCAGTCCAATCTGTTCTTCTCTCAGTCCAATCAGTTTTTCTCTCAGTCTGATCCGTTCTTCCTTCAGTCTGATGCGTTCCTCTATCAGTCCAATCTGTTCTTCTCTCAGTCCAATCAGTTTTTCTCTCAGTCTGATCCGTTCTTCCTTCAGTCTGATGCGTTCCTCTATCAGTCCAATCTGTTCTTCTCTCAGTCCAATCAGTTTTTCTCTCAGTCTGATCCGTTCTTCCTTCAGTCTGATGCGTTCCTCTATCAGTCCAATCTGTTCTTCTCTCAGTCCAATCCGTTCCTCTATCAGTCCAATCTGTTTTTCTCTCTTCTCAAAATTGGAGTGCAGTATTAAACTAAAAAATGTAGGTAGGTTCCTCTCATTTAAAATAAAGTCAGCCTCAGTCTCCTATCTGAGTTGACTAAATATGATGTAGTCTGAGTGTTTGCGGTGAACTGTATTGCTGTATTGCAGCAAAAGTTTGAATAGGAGTTTATTTCTTGGTTTTATTTTCAGGGGACTCATACGCCGCATGGGCGGAACAAATCGCCGCTGACAACTCTTTGGAACTGCGCGCCATGTTTAGGAGTTCTGAGCCGCAGGGGGTCCTCCTAGCTACCAAAGACTTCGTACTGGAACTACGAGACGGCACCGTAAGTTCACTTCAATAAAGTAGCAAACTCTTCTCTCCCTCTCTCTCTCTCTCCTTTCGTGTGGAACACCGAGGAAGTAGCAAACTGAGGAACTAATTACTTTCTACTATGCCGTTTTTGTGATTAGTCAAAGTTCAGTTACTTATATTACTATTGGTGACGACCGATGAGGCGCAGTGGTAGTGCGACTGCGACGCAAAGGTTGAGAGTTCAATGCTTGCTATTAAAATTGCAGGCTGAACCACTTGTTTGTCTGAAAAGGAAAAAAAGAGCGATTTTTCCTCCACACAAAATTAATTCCACACTGATGAGTACATTGCAGGCAATTGCAAGATTTTTGACAGCTGTAGGTAGATACAATTTTACTATTATCCTTTTCACGCCTATTCAGATTCCTCTATAGCGTCCTGCTGTCAAAAATCAAATAAACAATCGAAAAGACTATAACCATTTCTTTCCTCTCAACAGTTGGTGCTAATCCGTCAATCCTCAACCGGCCAAGAAACTTCTAGAACAGAAAGCCGCGGCGTCGGCGGCCGAGCGCTATGTGACAACGCCTGGCATACAGTCGTGGCCAGGATATCTAGAGCCTCGCTGTCCTTGAGTCTGGACGCCGGGCCGGAGCTTAAAGGAGTGGCCACCGGGACTTTGCTGGATGATGAGTCTGATTCACCACTTGTAGTATCGCCGTTGTATGTTGGAGGGTTACCAGGTAAGAATTCTTAAGTTTCTATGAAATTAAGTTCAAATATTTTTAGGGTGAGTTCTACTCGTTAAACGGAACCACTTACCTCAAGGAACATCAGTCGCAATACGAAAAAAACTGGGCCTACCATACAAAAATGCAAAAAAATAGGTTTAACTTTGTATGGGAGATCCGTTTCATTTTCATATTTCGACCTATGTTACGAATTCACCCGAATAATATTAGCAATGAATTTAATAGGACCTCATATTGACAATACCTGGCATACAGTTGTGGCATAGAGTAGAAATCACATAGAGATGACACTCCCGCTCCAGACGCACTCAAGGTCAATCCGTCTGGCTGTCTCTTAGAGAACAATTCAGTCGGGAGTGCGCTTCGCCGCGGAAACGTTCGTCGTGCGGGTCAAATTTTTGTACCTACCTACTCACCACGCTTGGCGGATGGATTGGCGAGCAGAGTGCAAGGTGTTGTATTCATAGGGAGAACGCGTTTTACAAAAAGAATGCTATTCCAATTTGGCACCACACGGCGCCATTTTTGCACCTATTTTAAAATTCTGTACCTACCTATTAACAATAAAATGGTAAGGTAAGACTTTAAAACGGGTAAATATTTTGTTCCCACGGGAAAACTGTTAGCAGCGGTCGCAACCGCTTGACTGGCCGCTAGTCTGGAATAAAATTATTTATTTATTTATTTATTAAACTTTATTGCACAGAAAGTACAAAGGGCGGGCCTAATGCCACGCGGCATTCTCTACCGGCCAACCAAAAGATAAACAGAAAGAGTAAAAGCGGGTGCCCATTCAAAAAAAAAAAAAAGAAATATAATCGTACTTAAATTTCGCACTAAACTACAATACATAAGAAGGAATAAACTAAAATACTATACTTAATAATTTAACATGAAAAATAAAAATACATAAAATAAAATATAATAATTATTGGCACGTGACAGCCCCGACTTAAAGCGCGGAAGAGTGCGGGGCGTTACGGGCTGCGGGGGGAAGTAGGTATTTAAAGCGCAGCTTTTGGGGCCCAAACAAAGGAGTTTCGTTTCTATACGACAGTATTATTATCTATTCTTATGGTTGTGGGCAGAATATCTACAGCCTCGCTGTCCTTGAGTTGAAGGGAGTGGCCACGGGGACTTTATCTGGATGATTGTCTGATTCACCAGTTACTGTGACACCATTGTAGGCATTTTTAGGTTATAGACGCTGCTGTTCTCAGAATACTTGACTGCTTAGTACGGGCCATATTATCTGCAAATTCTAATCTTCAGCTCCTGAATCGACTATTCAATCTAATACAGGGTGTAAGGGACGTTGTACTAAAAACTTTGCAGGTACGGCTCAGACCATATCACTAAACAACTTTTTCTATGGAGCATAGAATAGGAACCTCTTTTTTAAGTTTCGTATGTAAATCGGACAGCTGCTCAGGTATTTCGTATGGGAAGACAAAATAAAACTTGTTTACCAACTTGTTTGATGGTCTGATCATGCCTGCAAAGTTTTTTAGTACACCGTCCCTTCTTCTTTTTATTTTCGTGTAGGACACCATGTCGTCTAACGACCCGACAAACCCTGGTGTCAGTTTTTCAACCGCCTACTTCTAGTAGTAGGCCTCTGACATGGCTGCTATTACGACCGCCGTCTAAGTAATCATAGACAGCAACCGGGACCAACGACTTAACGTTCCCTCCAAAGCACGGAACCATCTTTCTTACGGACAATCAAGTATTTTAGCCTGCAATGTCCTAGATTAGCTAGGAACAAATTCACAAAATGATAAACATCAACTTGCGAGTGCCCCACCGAAAATCGAACCCGCGACCTTTGCGTCGCAGGCAGTTGCACTACCACTGCGCCACATCGTCCTTTACACCCCGTTTAGACATTGCCTTTCAATATACACTAGCAGTCGCCGATACTGCGCAGGCTTCGTTTTATGAGGCAGCTCTTAGACGAATATCCAGATACTGAAATTTTTGCAGACACATGCGTCAAGATTATGTAATAAGTGTTTAAAGTTATGTGAGATGGTATAATTATGTTATCCAAGTTATCGTTAATTCTTTCTAACTTTCAAATTTTGTTATTGTTTCCGTTGTAAGTTGATCTCAATATGATCTCATTGCTTAATTTACATAGATATATTTAAGGTTAAACCTGTAACTGTGTAATGTTTTTTAAATAAATAAATATGCTCTTATTTTTGCAGAAGGAACGATTGACTCCCCGGACAGTATTCGCGAGAATTTCAAGGGCTGCATCCGTGACGTCACGGCCGCCGGACACAAGCTAAACTGGACTAGTATGGAGACACTGCACAATGTGTTGTTAGACTCTTGTCCTATCGCCTAGTCTGAGGTATTCACCTGAGGGACACATAGTCGATGAACGACTCGATGAGACGTAGTGTCAATCTGAGCTTAATGGTCTCTAGGATGGTGATAAGGAATGATACCGCAGGAATCGTTTTCGGTACAGGGTTAAGCTACCGGTATAATTACGGTACCTGTATACGATTTAAAAGTAGACGGAAAAGGTGATGATATAGTTTATGGTACCGGTAAAAAGCGCTAGCGCTACCTTTGTTTCACCGGTGTAATTTCTTTGTCAAAAAAATATTGCGCTGTTGCAAAATAGCAGGAAATGTACTTAGAATAAATACCCTTTTGACAGCGGTTTACCCTACAAAATATCGGTACCGTATCGGTGCGGTAGCTTATAATGATGGTACCGAAACGTTATGATATCGCAGTATTTCGGTATGACGTTATAACCGATATAATTTTGTTTATACAATCCTTGCGATACCGTCCTCAGTATCAATACATTGCAAAACAAAGGTCTCTATTTCCTACGAAACACATATTGCACAAAAGAAAAACCGGGGAAAAACCCTCACAAACACAAACATGTCGTAATATTTAGTGACATATAAGTATGAAACAAAAGTGCCTTAAATACTTATCTACCTTCATGATTAATAGTTAAGAGGTATTTACCAAACTGTGCCATATAAGTGACACTCATTCAGTCAAATATACCTTTGCCGCAACATTGTTATATTAAATGAGGCTTAAAAGAGGCTAATACAAGTAAAATGCAGTAAATAGTAACAAATTACTTAGAACATTCACTGTAAACTTGCCAACATCACTAAAACGTCATATTAAAACAATTTTAAACGAATTTGAGTTGTGTTTCTTTTGAATTTTACAATTCCTATGCTTCGAGTTTGGTCATTAAAGAGCTCGAAACGTAGAAATTGTTAAATTCAAAATAAACACAACTTAAATCCGTTTAAATTTGTTTTATTGAGATGAGTAATAGTTGTGCAAACTCAAGAAAATATTATCACTTAACGCTAAATACTCGTAAATGTACATAATTTGGGTACTTAATCATTTGCCACCAGTATTCTTATCATATTTTGTAAATAGTTACATGTTAAGGCGTGAATAAGTAGTTATCCAATAGATTTAACCAATCGCAACCTCCTTTTTTATTAGATTTTTTTGTAAACTTTCGACAAATTTTTGTAGCACCAGTTGTAATCAAGTACCTAGAGCAATTTAATCCTATAGTACCGCCGCCGAGAGAAGTCGGTTTTGACAGCTGTCGTTTCCATACTAAAAGAGATGTCAACAAAGGAAATTGGTCCCTCTGCCATAGTATTATCACGAATCTGACAGATGTCAAATACGACTTCTCTCGGCGGCGGTACTATACATATAAATAAATATTACTTTATAAGGGCCACCGCAGAGCAAGAGTTGTTTTTGTGAGCGACAGCTCGAGCAGAAAAGTAACTCTATCGTAATTGAAATAAAGTTGGCATTGGCTAGAATGACACACGGCTGTCACGGTCGCCCGGCGGCAACCAGCGGCTTGTCATTCTAAGCAATGTCACCTTTATTTCAATTAAGTACCGTTTTTTTTGTATGATTATAAAAAATGCTCTAGATGACGCTCGCAAAAACGTACGTTTGGTCTGCGACAGCCCTAATTCATTAGAGAGAATACTTTAGTTAATGCAAAAGTACCTACAGCTTAACATGAAATGACAGAGTTGCATTTATTAATAGTCACTAGTGTTAGGTAATGTAAGGTTATAGTAGCTATAGTCAGGGTTTGAAACAAGTCAAATGAATGTTATCCACATAATTTATAGAACAGGATGAATAGAATACAGGAGGAATATTAGATGCAATTATTTAAACGGGTGAACCAGCCCATTAAATTTTTCCCCAAGGAACATAGGCTGAAATATGAAAAATAATTGGTCCTCCTATACAAAATGTTCCAGCCGACCGCATTGTATGGGAATTCCGAATATTTTTATATTCCGACCTATGTCCTTTGGAGAAAGTTGTTCTGTTTCATAGACTTTTCCACCACATTAAAATATTTGCTGCTGATATTTTTACATTCATATTCAGTACAAGATCAACAAAGACAAAAAAACTATCACTTAGAATCCATGTTTAAAACGAAAAACTATATAAACAATATTTAGTTTCAAGCCCTGACACGTACGGCAGTAGCTGCATGATAAGTGTAAATAAGTTATAGGTTTCAGCTTTAATAGTTAACAGCCACTTCGAAATATTGTGTCACAAAATAATAATAACTTATGCAATTCGTGTTCAATAGATCTAATGTATGTGTAAATATAGAATAAGGTTTTATCGTTGTAAATAATAAATAAAAGTTCATATTTATTTGTAGTTGGCTGTTTCATTTCCAATAATCTTCGACAGTCTCTCTTTTCGACGCACAAATGTCTCGTTCGCAAAATGGCACACTTCAAAAAAGTCTGTTTTGCTTAATGACACGACGTTTCCTATTATGGAGACTTTAATGACATTATGCGAAAACGACAGTTTGGTTACCGTAACATTTTGCGAATGCGACATTCTATTACCAGTAATCATAATTTACTGAAATAAATTGTGACATTAGGATACAGCGTAGCGTTCTGAAAGCGTGTCATTGTGCACCGTAATTCATGTGAAGTTATAAAATATATACCTTGATTTTAACTAGTGACCGATAGCAAAATCTCAAGACGGGCTGGCGATATCCATTTTTTTCCTATTTCGACCTTGGGTAAAGTTGTTTCTTATAAGCCCGTCCCGCTGTTAGCCCGTCTTAAGTTTTCGCTACCGGTCACTAGTAAAATTTCACCATATAAAGGTACACTAGTAAATGAAACACAAATATGGCAATAAAAAACATTTATTCAGTAATTACGTGTCATCATCACAAGACTTGCTTCGTGGCAAGTCCTCCGCTACCAATAAACCAACTTAAACACAACTGGACATACATAGATCATAGTTGGGAAAACTTACTGTGGGTTATAGAAAGATTCAACGATCCAGTCGTTCTTTCCAAAGTTATTTACAACAAAACAAGTGGTCTAAAATACTTGTTTTGGTATATACAACCAATTAATCAGCGAATTCGTGAAGAAAATCATATTATATAGACCAAACGAAACCATTGCACAGTTAACTTGAAATCAACATTAATAGGTACATACAATAATTAGGAAATCTAAAATTATAAAATATGTGAGCTAGCTAGACAGTGGTCCGAACTTCTATATAAGATTGCATAACCATTCTATACCTTCTTATTTCAAGATAACGATCTAACTTGTTTTTAACAGTCTTACAAGTCTGAAAACGATCTGTCATCCCGGAAAAATTACATTACGTTTTGTTTCTAAATAACCATTGAGTGAGAATATAGCAAAGTTAGATCGCTATCTAACTGAGCATAACACTGTTATTTCAAATTGAGATATCTATTTTGCAAAAAGTATAGAATTGAAACAAAATAAGACGACAAAATTATCTGTAACCAAAACAAAAAAATAAACTAAAATTATACTTATTAAAAAGAATATTTCTTCAAATTCTAATTAAACAAAAAAAAGACAATGCGTTTTAAACCGCCTAACTATTTATTTTTTTATTATTCTATCGGCGTTTTTACATAGTTTACTCTTAGGATACATTACATACCTACTATGAGAATGACGAATAATGAGATGAATTTCGTTATACATTGCATATAACTGAAACGTAGGTATATAACAGAAAAAAACCTTTGGATAAATAAAATCAAGTCGAATACATACAAAATAATATAAATTGTAGAATAGTTTATCGACATCTTAGCGCTCTTTGAAGTGAAAATAAAACGTATCGGCCAATCACAAGTTACAGAAAGTTGCAAGAGCGATAAAATGTTCCACTACGGGTAAAAAGGGGTGCATATAGATGCCTATAATAAACGTTGTGATATCTGAATTACTACTCTACCCATGCTCTTCATTCAAAGATTATTTGATAATTAGACAATATATCGAATGACAAAAAACATAATGAAAGGGATAACTTTAGTCCGTTGATGGTAAATGTATTTTCTTTTGTTATAAATAATATCCATTCTTTATCCATTTCAAAATGTCAATCTACCGATTTTCTTCAAATACCTATCATGAGGTACTATTAAATTCAGTGCAAATATTTTTAGGGTGAGTTCAACTCGTCGAATCACGGAATAGAAAAAGTGCGTCGAATTGATCAACTTTCCCTCATGAACATGTGTCGAAAAACGGAAAAAGTACCTCCTATACCAAAATGATCAAAAATGTGTTACTTTGTATCGGGAGGTTCAATTACTTTTTCACGTTTCGACCTATGTTCCTTAAGGAAAGTTGTGCAGTTTCACGAATAGAAATCACACCCTTAAAATATTTGCACTGAATTTAATAGGACCTTTTATATTCTGCCATTACAAATCAAAGCGAAATTAAAACATAAAAAGAAAAGCTTTTAAGTGAAAATAAAATATCTCGGACTCGGGTTACACAGGCCAATAAAATGCAAGGATAAATAAAATAAATATCTATATTTCTCATATTATGGCCAAATATTACTAATTAATATAATTTGATAAAATTATACAGAATTTCCGAGCCCAATACATAATAAATTAAGTCTTTTTAATTGAGTTGGGCTATTTACGCCAGCATTACTGATGAGAACAGTCGTGCCCAACATTAATATTGCGAATAAATTCATTTTTAAGTTTTCATTTTAAATAAGTAGAAATACAATTCAACACTTCTATTTTCTCATCAATTTTGAGCAATTCAATACCACTTAGTGCCAATAAAGAAATCTCGGAAACAATGTCTTTTTCTTTAAAATATAAGAAAGAGACGAACGTTCGACTAAGATACCTTTATTGGGTAACATACTATAAAGAATGATATGGGATATGAATGAGAGGTAAATGCTATGGGGTCGAAACATTGAGACCTGCGTCTAGGCTATTTAATATTTGCTTGTATTGACTACTCCCACTTACTGCTTTCATCGTGTCCTATCTCTGTAAAGATAAAAATATAACTATTAGAACGAATTATTTGTGCAGTGATATGTTAAGTGAGTGTGGTCCTATGTTAAGTGAGAGAGACAGTACGTTAAGTGAGAGAGATTATCTGTTAAGTTAGTGAGACTGTCTGTTAAGTGAGAAAAAGAGAGTATGGTAAGTAAGTGGAACTGTATGTTTATGAAGATCGTATTTAAGTGATTGAGATCGTCTGATAAGTGATTGAGATCCCCTTTCGGCAGATAATGTCCTCATCCTATAATGTCCTCATCCTAAAATGACCTCATCCTACAATGTCCACATTTATAATGACATCTTCCTACAATGACTTCATCCTAGAATGTCCCCATCCTACAATGTCCTCATCCTAGAATGTCCCCAACTTATAATGTCCTCGTCTCATTCCACGTAGGCGAATAAACGAAGTCAAAGTCAGATGAGTCAAGATCTCATAAGTCTAAGGTCAAAGTCTAAAGTTAAAGTCAAAGTCAAAGTCTAAATTCAAAGTCTAAAGTCAAAGTCTAAAGTCAAAGTCTAAATTCAAAGTCAAAAGTCAAAGTCTAAAGTCATAGTCTAAAGTTAAAGTCTAAAGTCATAGTCTAAAGTCAAAGTCTAAAGTCAAACTGTTTCCAATTATGTTTAAGGTGTGAGACGTTTTTGCAATTTATTGCAATCATTTTCTCTATATAAATAACTTTTTCTCTATATTAATAACTAGCTTTTACCCGCGGCTTCGCCTGCATACTCATAGGGAACTACCCTATACCCTCTACCCTCAAACTTCAACCCTCTACCCTCTACCCTTTACCCTCCCCCTCCCTCTCCCTACGCCTAGATACAAAACTTCTAGCGGTCATTATTGAGATCGTCTGTTAAGTGATTGAGACGTATTTTAATTGAGTATGAACCTATGTTAAGTAACAGATCTTCTGTTATGTAGTTGAGACCGTATGTTAATTGAGTAATCCTATGTTAAGTGAGTGAGATGGTATGTTAAGTGAGAGAGAGAGAGTATGTTAAGTGAGTGAGATGATCTGTTAAGTGAGAGAGAGAGAGAGAGAGAGTATGTTAAGTGAGTGAGATGGTCTGTTAAGTGAGAAAGAGAGAGAGTATGTTAAGTGAGAGAGAGAGAGTATGTTAAGTGAGAGAGAGAGTATGTTAAGTGAGTGAGATGGTCTGTTAAGTGAGAGAGTATTTTAAGTGAGTGATATTATTTATTGAAGATGAGATGATTATTTGGTGAAGTGAGAGAGATCTTATGTTAAGTGAGTGAGAGCGTAATATAAAGTAGAATGTGTAGATATTAAATGTTAAAATCTCACCTTTACATAGAGAGGTATCCACGGGCGGCGGAGCGGCGGCGGCCCACTAGATAAGCGATCAGGACCACCACTACTAAGCCTCCGAGGGCACAGCCAACAGCAATAGGTACTGCGTCGGGTACATCGCCGCTGCCGCAGTCGCGAGCTGGAATAAGGAGACATGAGGGTAAAATCTGACTGGCCCGATAGTGTAGTGTATAGTAGCTATCCGTGTGATGCCGGCTTAGAATAGCATCACCCCATTTCTTTCCCATGGGCGTCGTAAGAAGCGACTAAGGGACTCGAGGGTGTGTATTGCAATTTTAGGCGTGGGCTGACAACCTGTCACTATGGCGATACACAATTTTCCGAATGACCCTCAAATATTTGTCTGACGTGGCGTAAATGTGGGCGTCCGCGCAAAAAGGGTCCAGTTGTCGGCATCTAGTTTCCGAGATATTTGCGTTTTTATGAAGTTGGGTGAAAAAATGACATTTTGAGATTTTGAAAGAATTTATTCTACAATAAATTTACTACCATTTCATGTTATCAACATTTCTAAATTCCATTTCTAAGTATGTTTTATTTTAATGATAAAGTTTAGTGAAAAGGGTCCAGATGTCGGTAAGTCTTGACAAGTCGATGTTTTCTTGACTGGGTTTAGGTATTTAATGTAAGTAAATACTGTTTGTACTGTGACTCTGTACTGTAAGTTGTAAGTATAAAGTAATGCGTTACGCTATACATTTTTAAGGATTTTACTAAATGCCGAGTTGCTAAACGCTAGCTAAAGTGTAACGAAAAAGGGTCCACTTGTCGGTGTTTCATAAAATCTTATGAAAATCTATAGAATTTCGTATCATTTAATACTTTATATTTAATCTAACACTATAAAAGGCCAAAGAGAGTTCTAGGATTACATATGGCTGTTAATATCTGGTCAAAACATTAAGTATTAATACCTTGCAATAAAAGGTACCAGATGTCGGCTTTAGTGCTTTCTGAAATTGACACCCTTGATTTTCTTAGCTTGATTAATTAAATTAAAGTTATGATCACATGATTGTACACACATTAGTGTAATCTTTATGAAAAAATAAAGATCTATGTAACTAATAAGTAGAAGTGTGTTTTTTTGTAACCTAAACCTTTAAACTCAATTTTCTCAAAACCAAGATTTTAAGAGTTACATCTTTGGATGTCTGTAAAAAAAAAAAAATTCAAAATATGGTCTTTTTTGTAGTCAGCATGTTAGAGGGATTATTCTAGATTATGAAACTGGTCTTAACTCAATACCCAACTACTGGACCCTTTTTGCGCGGACGCCCACAAATGTCCTTTTTTTGAGGCAGTTTACGCTCTGCCTACCCCGCAAGTGATTATAGGCGTGATATATGTATGTATTTATAGTAGCCCTGCCTGCTACGCCCAGGGTCGTAGGTTCGATCCCCACAGAACACAAGTATTTGTACAAGTCTGAACGTTTTCTATGTATTGTATGTATTTATTTAAAAAATAAGTATTTTCGTATAATATCAGCTATCTAGTTCCCATAGTACAAGCTTTGCATAGTTTGGCGCTAGATGGCGCAGTGTGAAATATCCAGAATATTTATTTAAAAACAAACATACTCGTAAGAACCACATCTGTAGCTGTTGCTGGGTGGCTGGGTTCTCATATTTTTAGTATCTTGACGTGTAAAAGTGTCGCATTTTAAAATCTATTTCTTAAAATAACAATGTTAGGATAGCATTTATCTCATAAGTTTAGCTTAGATAGATTGTTGAGTAACATGAGAGTGGAACTCACTACCTGCGTCTGTGTTTCCAAACGCATACAACCCTAATCTCTTCAAAGTAAGAGTGAACAGGCTTCTTCTGGGTGAGCTCGCTCCATCTTAGACTCTGTCTCTGTCCTATGACCTAGACTAGAGTCAAGAGCAAACCTATCATTTATATAAAAAAAAAACATGTAGGTAATTAAAAGTCAATATGCAAGCCTGCCTGAAGAACTACTCCAAATAGTCAAAGGATTATAAGGAAGCTTTGTAACAGAGTTCCCATTGAATACATCTTGCATTGCGCTCACCAACCCACCTGTCTCATTACAGGACGGCTAGGTCTAGCAGTGAACAATTTTGATTGTCGTTGTACCATTCTGGGCATGTTATTATTCACTATGGGTTGTACACGTATATGTATGGGTTGTATGGTTTTTATGAGTT
Organism: Tuta absoluta; assembly: GCA_027580185.1. Taxonomy (NCBI): domain Eukaryota; kingdom Metazoa; phylum Arthropoda; class Insecta; order Lepidoptera; family Gelechiidae; genus Tuta; species Tuta absoluta. The sequence goes on from JAQAHW010000020.1 coordinate 1,589,770, forward strand.
GTACACGCCAACTGCCTCACTTTATGCCTTCTCACTACCCTAGGTCTGCTGGAAGAGATTTCTTTTTAGAAATAAGCTGACCTGTTGTGTATTGTTCTATATGTTATGTCCTTTGTGTTATATTGTGTACAATAAACGGTTAAATAAATAAATATGGTTTCTAATGCACACAAAGTGCCATATTATTTTCATAAAAGAAAATAAGAAATTGACAAAACGTTTGCGCCCGCCAGGACTTGAACCCGGGATCGCGGCGTACTGTCCCACTGCTCTGCCAACTGAGGAACCGGCACCTCGACAGACACCTCCAAATTTCAATCTCTTTTGTACTCGTCTCGGAGCGACGTACAAGCGACATCTAGTATAAGTTATTGTAACGAATTATGTTATTATTCGCTAAATGCATGTTGTATTAATCAAGTAAAGCTGATAGGACACGGTATGAACTTCTGCTGACATTCTTTATCGTACAAACAGTAGATTCTTTGTTATAAAACATGAATCACCTAATAAATGAACATATTCGTCACGTCCTTTAGATAAGCTATCTATTATGCCATGTTTTGAAATAAATATTCGTAGGTTCATTTTCATGGCCGTGCGATGCCGGCTTAGAATAGCATCACCCCATTTCTTTCCCGCGGTTGTCGTAAAAGGCGACTAAGGGACTCGAGGGTTACACGTGTATTTCAATTTAAGGCCACAGGCTAACCTCCTGTAAGTATACAATATTTTTCTGAAACAGCCGTCAAATATTTGGCACTTGGCAGACGTGGCGATAGCGACCGTATTTGACAGCCGTTAACGCTCTGCCTACCACGAAAGGGATAAAGGCGTGATATGTGTGTGTATGTATGTATGTTACATCCACATCAGTATATTGCTGGACATGGGTTTTCCTTGAATGGAGGGCATTTTCTAATCACACTATGTTTAGTAGGCGTAGTATTATGATGTGGAAAACCTTAGATAAGTGCCACAATTTTTTTCAACTATTAAGGAACGCAAAATTAAATTTCACAACAGCATTTTATCTGTACAATTACATACATATGACACGCTTACATCCCGTGCAGGGTAGGCAGAGCGTAATCAGCCGTAAAAAACGGAAACTCACGCCACGTCTGACAAATATTTGAGGGTCATTCAGAAAGTTATGTATCGCCATAGTGACAGTTTGTCAGCCCATCGCCTAAAGTTGCAATACAGATGCTACACTCGAGTCCCTTAGTCGCCTCTTACGACATCAGCGGGAAAGACATGGGGAGATGCTATTCTAAGCCGACATCACACGGCAAATATGTATGTATAATTATGTTACAATAACGCAATATTCACTATCGCTATCGGTAGTAATTGTATCTGCAATACAAAAACACCCACAAACACACGTACAGACAGACTGACGCAGATACACAGACGATAAATAGCTGCGATAAGCGGAACAGAGTATTTATCACGAACGAAACATACAGTTTATTGCCAATTATTTCGTACTTGTTATAATTACAATTATGGACTCAAAAACGAATCCCGTAAAATTCAAGGTTAAACTAAGGCATACAATATGTAGGATATTTCATACTATAACAGAAGAGGGTGTCTTACTAGGACAATGAAATAAATCTTTAGTTTACGAGAACGTTTAATTCCTTATTTGGGTATTAGATACATAACTATCCCGGTAGATGGCGCCGTGGCATGCGTTACTGGTAATAAGAAACTTGTACACTTGCATAATATTGCCAAGGGTAGCTGAGCCGCGGAAGCCCAGTCGGCGCTACTAGTGATAGCGAAGTCGCAGGTTCAAATCCTGCCTGCGGTGCAATTTTTCAAGTTTTCGGAAAATGTAGTGTTTTAAAATTAAATTACTCAATATTTAGTTATTTATCACGCAATGATGCATGTTATAATTTTAAACCTTTATAATACAAAAAATAACAATTGCACATGTTATTATAAATAACACAGCTGGATGGATGTCCTCAATATTTTAATAATATCTTTTGTAAGGTCGATGACCGTATAACATTGTCAAAATTAATACGAATTCATTATTCTATGGAACAGCTGTAATTTACATCCAAATGAGTGAAACATTTGTCCAGCAGTGGACGTCTCACTCGCTCGACTCATTCTTCACGATGGTGAAATCGGAGGTCAAGACAGGTGTATAAAAAGGCTCAACGTGCCACATGGTCAGTTTGCCAGCATAGTTTGTGGTCTGCTGTCATGTTGATATCTGCAGGATGTCCTCTAGAGTTACCTTATCAAGGGTCTATGGCACCAACCTGCGCTTAAGGCTTTTCCAGAACTAGTGCGAAGAGCTTCCTGCTCCAGCTGTGACATGGTCAGCTTGTCAGCATTATTGTGGTCAGCTGTCATGTTAAGGTCTGTAGAAGATCCACAGCCCTAGTTACCTAATCAAGGGTCTATGTTACCAACCTGCGCTGAAGGCTTTTCCAGAACCAGTGCGGAACGCTTCCTACTGCAGCTGGGACATGGTCAGTTTTCCAGCATTGTTGTGGTTAGCTGTTATGTTGATATCTGCAGGATGTCCTTTAGAGTCACCTAATCAAGGGACTATGGTACCAACCTGCACTGAAGGCTTTTCCAGAACTAGTGCGGAGAGCTTCCTGCTCCAGCTGGGACATAGTCAGTTTTCCAGCATTGCTGTGGTCAACTGTCATGTTGATATCTACAGGAGGTTTTTTATAGTCATCTAATCGAGGATCTTTGGTACCAACCTGCACTGAAGGCTTTTCCAGAACTAGTGCGGAACGCTTCCTCCTGCAGCTTGGACATGGTCAGTTTTCCAGCGTTGTTGTGGTCTGCTGTCATGTTGATATCTACAGGTCTTTTATAGTCATCTAATCGAGGATCAGTATGGCATCTGTCCAGCGGAAAGGCGCTCTGCCTCGGCTCCTTCTCCCTTCCATGCGGCCAACCAGTATGAGCTTCTCAATATTATCGGGCTCCAGTCTAGCCACATGGCCAAGAAAAGTAAGCGAGCGTCGGAGGCATACACAACAGGCGATGCACCGGGCGCAGTATAGAGTGTCCTGGAGAAAAACCAACTCTGGAGCTGCTTTTGGTGGTCACGACCCTCAGCCTTGAGGAAACGACGCAGAAGAAGAATCGAGGATCTTTGGTACCAACCTGCACTGAAGGCTTTTCCAGAACTAGTGCGGAACGCTTCCTCCTGCAGCTTAGACATGGTCAGTTTTCCAGCATTATTGTGGTCAGCTGTCATGTTAAGGTCTGTAGGAGATCTACAGCCCTAGTTACTTAATCAAGGGTCTATGGTACCAACCTGCACTGAAGGCTTTTCCAGAACTAGTGCGGAACGCTTCCTCCTGCAGCTTAGACATGGTCAGTTTTCCAGCATTATTGTGGTCAGCTGTCATGTTAAGGTCTGTAGGAGATCTACAGCCCTAGTTACTTAATCAAGGGTCTATGGTACCAACCTGCACTGAAGGCTTTTCCAGAACTAGTGCGGAACGCTTCCTCCTGCAGCTTAGACATGGTCAGTTTTCCAGCATTATTGTGGTCAGCTGTCATGTTAAGGTCTGTAGGAGATCTACAGCCCTAGTTACTTAATCAAGGGTCTATGGTACCAACCTGCACTGAAGGCTTTTCCAGAACTAGTGCGGAACGCTTCCTCCTGCAGCTTAGACATGGTCAGTTTTCCAGCATTATTGTGGTCAGCTGTCATGTTAAGGTCTGTAGGAGATCTACAGCCCTAGTTACTTAATCAAGGGTCTATGGTACCAACCTGCACTGAAGGCTTTTCCAGAACTAGTGCGGAACGCTTCCTCCTGCAGCTTAGACATGGTCAGTTTTCCAGCATTATTGTGGTCAGCTGTCATGTTAAGGTCTGTAGGAGATCTACAGCCCTAGTTACTTAATCAAGGGTCTATGGTACCAACCTGCACTGAAGGCTTTTCCAGAACTAGTGCGGAACGCTTCCTTCTGCAGCTGGGACATGGTCAGCTTCCCAGCATTGTTGTTGTGGTCTGCTGTCATGTTGAGATCTGTAGGTGATCTACAGCCCTAGTTACTTAATCAAGGGTCTATGGTACCAACCTGCACTAAAGGCTTTTCCAGAACTAGTGCGAAGAGCTTCCGGCTCCAGTTGGGACATGGTCAGCTTGTCAGCATTGTTGTGGTCTGCTGTCATGTTGAGATCTGTAGGAGGTCTTTTATAGTCATCTAATCGAGGATCAGTATGACATCTGTCCAGCGGAAAGGCGCTCTGCCTCGGCTCCTTCTCCCTTCCATGCGGTCAACCAGTATGAGCTTCTCAATATTATCGGGCTCCCGTCTAGCCACATGGCCAAGAAAAGTAAGCGAGCGTCGGAGGCATACACAACAGGCGATGCACCGGGCGCAGGATAGAGTGTCCTGGAGAAAAACCAACTCTGGAGCTGCTTTTGGTGGTCACGACCCTCAGCCTTGAGGAAACGACGCAGAAGAAGAATCGAGGATCTTTGGTACCAACCTGCACTGAAGGCTTTTCCAGAATTAGTGCGAAGAGTTTCCTGCTCCAACTGGGACATGGTCAGTTTTCCAGCATTGTTGTGGTCAGCTGTCATGGTGATATCTACAGGTCTTTTATAGTCATCTTATCGAGGATCTTTGGTACCAACCTGCACTGAAGGCTTTTCCAGAACTAGTGCGGAACGCTTCCTCCTGCAGCTTGGACATGGTTAGTTTTCCAGCGTTGTTGTGGTCAGCTGTCATGTTGAGGTCCATGGGGGGTCCGCAGCGGTACGACGTGGCGAGAGGCGTCTGCCAAGCCGGGCCGTATGACAGCTCAATCGGGTTGCTTGACGCTAGAAAACATATTGAAATAAGTTAGAATCTTTCTCGCATTATTAAAATGTATTGGGGTTTAAACGACTCTAGTGTTATGATTCCGTTTCCCGTTCTTATGAAGTGTTTTACCAGAGTTAGATTTAGAAAACGAAATCGTTCTTTTCAATCTCTATAGACGAAAGGTATTAATTAAATTAGGTACTACGCAGCACGCAGTTATCTGCGAATGTGCACGTTTGTTCTGATAAAAGTTTCAGTTATAATCATATTTTGTGTTTGTAATGACCATTTCGAACGATTTCTGCTGTTTCAATGGTCAGATCAGGTGCTTTGTCAGAGCTGGATAATTTAGGTACTAATACATAAAAAACATCGTCTAAATAAATAACCTGGTCTGGTACGAGGATCGATTTTAAAACTTCTCAAGTTGCAAGCAGAAGCAACGAGCTAAGTGCGTCATCAAATTCTTTTCAAAATCAAATCTGGATCAAAGGCATAAAAAAAAATTGTTCATTTGTACAACCAAACAAAAAATAAGCAAGGGCGACAAAATTTATGCTCGAAAATGTCACCTTACAGGTCACCTTTAAAATAAAACATAATAAAGCAAGATAAAATTATTGCACCAATTCATTATATTTTCTGAGAAACTTGCTTCATTTTACTTTTTGTCAACAAAATTAGAGGACAACAGACAAAAACAGTACGAAAATGAGAAATTTAACAATAAAGGCTAACAATAATAACTGATTAATTTACCGCGACCAAACGGTTTTCACGAGTTTCTATCTTGTTGATGAAATGATGAAGAAATGTTTTTTTTTATTCTATGTGTGGTTAATCACACAAAGGAAATATTAAGTCTCAATCTTTCAACGAGAAATTAAAAACAGGACATTTAAAGGAAATCAAGGACAGGAATCCTTATTTTCTAAGGGATAATCATCCAGGGAACGGGCAGCAGCGTTCCCGGTGAATGCAACATCATGCACTGCGCTCGCCAATCGCCTGCCAAGGGTGGTGAGTATGGCAATACCCTCCGATAGGGGAAGGCTTATGACCAGCAGTGGAATGTTATGGCTGTTAATGTTATGTTATGTTTCAACATGAAAGGTTACTGGTTGAGCAGTTGGGGGCTACACAAAGCTCGACGTACCAACGGTCTTCTGGCCCCCAATTGGGGGAAACACAACTGTCCGCGAGCCACCCATACCCCTGCCCCTAAAGGTGGCAACACACATCCCAGCGTGCCACTGCCTAGAGTCCAAAAGCTGAAGATCATTATCTAGAAGTAAGGCTACTTACTGTCGTCGTTCTTTTGTGATCCCGTGTATACAGTCAAAGTCGTCATCGAAACTTGACACTGGCGAAATCATAATGAAAACGCCATAAAAACAAGAAATTGTATTAAGGCTACTTACAAACATTGGGGAAGTACTCGGCAGCAAGGGTGACGTTGAGGAACTGCAGGTTGTAGTTGGTGCCGTTCTTGAGGAAGACCAGCGTGAGGTTGTTGGCAGGCAGGGCTCCGACGGCCCAGGTCAATGACAGCCATTGTTCTGTGTTGTTGTTGGCTGAGCAGCTGCCGTTGAATACTGTCGCGTTGGCGGGCACGTTCAGGATCACGTGGGCGAGGGCCGTCGCTGGAAGAGAGGTTCCAAGGTTAGCTTAATGGTTAACAGTTTTTTTAGGCGCTGAAACCTGTGAATCGTTTAGTCGCGAAACTTCGAATTGTAAGTAGTAAAAACACTTTATTGCACAAAAATAACAGGTAAATTCATGGCTGATATGCGCAAAAGCGGCCTTATCGTTAAGCAAAGCGTTCTGGGTGAGCTCGCTCCATCTTAGACCCTGTCTCTCTCCTATGACCTAGACTAGAGTCAAGAGCAAACCCATCATTAAAAAAAAACAATCTCTTCCAGACACCCTTGGGTGGAGGAGAAAGTATAGAAAAACAGTGGAGTGCGAGAGTAATCTATAGGAAAGAAATGGTAACTTTAATAAACGCAATAAACACAGAATACAAAAGTATAACATAAATATCAACCTACATATAAATTGTTTGAGTATAACATCAAAGTTTTTTCGACTAGTCTCTGCATTATCGTCAGGTGTAGATTTCAAAGCCCCGGGGCTAAAATTCAGAGAGTCCGGCCCTAAAAAAACTTGCCTTCTAACATTCTTACTTATACGCTGAGGAATACTAGTAAAATTTTTGGTTGGTAGAATCCTGAATGTTTGAGGACCATTTAATTAACGATTCGATTTTCCTTGTTTGGTAATGTAATTAGCATATTTTATTTTCGACTGTATATTTATAACATTTCGCGTGATTTCTTTCCTGTTGATACAAATACCAAAATTGTTGTTGCATTTGAGATTTCTTATTTAATGTTTTATCAGAAAAGACCCGTGTGCAAATATCTATACAAAATATAATCGCTTTTTTTCAGCAGTTTTACCTTCCGATGTCACGACGCCAAACAAGTGATCATATCTAGCGATATTCTACCTTCTTCGCCTTTTTGTGTAGGACGCCAATAGGACGAACGACCCGATGAACCCTGGTATCAAGAGTGTTTCAACCGCCTAATAATACTAGTGAGACTAACCAAAATGCCGGCCTAGAATAGCATCACCCCATTTCATTCCCGTGGGAGTCGTAAGAGGCGACTAAGGGACTCGAAGGTGTGTATTGCAATTTTAGGCGATGGGCTGACAACCTGTCACTATGGCGATACACAATTTTCCGAATGACCCTCAAATATATGTCAGACGTGGCGTAAATGTCCGTTTTTGCGGTCGTTTACGCTCTGCCTACCCTGCAAGGGATAATAAGCGTGATATGTGTGTGTGTGTAGACTAACCAAAAAAGTGTCTATATGTGGAATTCTTTTAAAGTACTGCAACTCATGAACCGCTGAACAGAATGGGAATCGTATCGCAAGAATCCTTACATTATCCCGAGTGTCATAGGCTAGACTTTATCTCAAGAAAGCAGTTGAGTTTTTAAATTATTATGATTGTTACTTATATTTTACTAACTCTATTCAGTGAGTGGATTCAGTTAGCGACAGGTTCAGTGGGTTAAATGCAATTTCACCAACTCGCCTAAACGAACTAATAACGTTGAACAAGTTGGCGAACCACTTTAGTCGCATAACTCACTTGGCATCATAAAAGTTACACAGAATGTAAAAAAAATATTAGCTCCAAATACTTTAAGGGGTGAACCAGCCTATGAAACTGAACAAATGTCCCCAAGGAACGTCGAGATATGAAAAAATGGTCCCCTATTCAAATTGTTAAAGTCGGCTGGAACTATAATGTACGGGAGGTCCGTTTTATTTCATATTTCGACCTATGTTGCTTGGGGAAAGTTGTTCTGTTTCATGGGGTGATTCTCCTCTGGAAATAAATTTAGTTTTTTTTACACCATGTAGGGTGAAATTGTGCTAGTGAAATACAGCGAAATCTCAAGATGGGCTGGTGATAAGGAACAACTTTCCTTAAGGAACATAGGTTGAATTTGACAAACATATTTTGAGTTTCCATAGTCTGAAATCTGAGCTGATTGGCAATTTTGTATGTGTGGTCTGAATTATTATTTCGTATTTCGAGGTATGTTTCTCTGGGAAAGTTGTTCAATATCACCAGCCCGCCTGAGTTTTCGCTATCGGTCACTAGTAAAATTTCACCTTATATATCATTCAGATTGAAAAACTTAGGTAGGTAGGTACATTTACGATTAACCGTCCACAGGTTCAGTAGTAATGAAATTAAATTTACTCAATGATAGAACTATCATTTGTTGACGACATGATTCGTCATTGTAAAAAAAAGAAACTTGAATACCACAATTTTCTTCCTTTTTTTATATATTTTTTGTATTTTCCTAATAGAAAACCGGCTCATAGCTAGGGTATATGTAACTTTACGTAAAGTTATATATATGCATAGATATTTTTCATCTCGACCCTTCGCGCCAACAAGGGGCGACCAGCGTTACGAAGCGCTGCTCCTGTATGTTGCCGAATCTAGTTTATGCGCGGCCATTCGCGCGTGCATCCCGCTCGCCGCAGCGTTGGCGCTAGAAGTGGTTCGCTACTGTGGGTTGAGTTGGCGAAACAAGCTTACTTAGCCTGTTTAAAATTTACTATCCAGCTTAAACGGCGATCAGTCGACTACGACTAGTATTGTCGCCATTGTCGATTACGAATCCATTGTTAGCCGGCGACCTTGACACGGCGGAATGACAGAACTAGCTCGTAACATGCAATCACTGCAGTTGCACTACAATATCTTGCAATATCGCACTGATAAGCAATCTAAGAATAGGTTCGAGCCATTAGTTTATCTATTGATATTATGTCGTAACTAGATTTCCGCCCGGCGGTTTCACCCGCTGCCACTCATTTTCCTGTAGTAACACTTGTTTTCCTGCGGTAAAAAGTGGCCTATGTGTTATTCCAGGTTATACTCTACCTGTTCCAAATTTCATCCCCACCTGTCTATCCGTTTGAGCTTGAAGAGGTAACAAACATACATATATACACACACACACAAACTCTCAGATTTATAATATTAGTACGGATACCTTTAAATATAATGATGATCTATATCTACTCATATAGATAATCTAGGCTAAATTAAACAAAAGCCTTATAAAATCTCCGAAAAATGGCCCAGGACTATCGATACATAATCCATGAAACATAACCAAGCAATAACCTAGTAGGTCCTATAGGTACCTAGATATTTATGTTTACCCTACGGTCATCAGTTTTGCAGAAAACACGGTCTAGTGCATTCGAAATCTGACCCCTTTGGCCTTAGGCAAGATATCACTCCAATTAGTAAGAGACAGATTGTATGCAATGTGCTAGTATACCAAGTGTCTTAAATAAAAATAAGAAATAGCATATCGGTAATATACGTTTGATGTTAGCTTGGAATAGCATCACCCCATTTTTCCCCGTGGGTGTCGTGAGAGGAGCAAATCAGTGGATTCACTATGAACCATGCGTCTTATCACTACATACCGAGAACAGTTAAAAGAAGCCATTGAAATATCTTATATTAATAAAAATAAAAAATAAAAAAAATTGCCTTCTTCTTCTTTTCGTGTGGGACACTGAGTCGTCCAATTTCCCGGTGAATCCTGGTGTCAGAGTTTTTCAACCGCCTACTATTAGTAGTAAGCCTCTGACATGGTGGTATAACGACCGCCGTCAAAGTAATCATTATTATGATTAAGACAGCAACCGGGACCGACGGCTTAGCGAGCCCTCCGAAGCACGACACCATATTTATTTTCGGACAATCAGGTGGTTCAGCCTGCAATGTCCTAACCAGACTGGGAACAAATTCACAAAGTGATAAATATCAAACCCGGAACCTTTGCGTCGCAGGCAGTCGCACTACGACTGCGCCACATTGGCCGTTAAATTACCTAATGCGTGGAATCCAGTGAACAAAATGTGCAAAAAGACTGATCGTGCCAATAGTGACATTAAACGCGAGGACACTGTGAGTTCGTACTGTCGTGACTTCCAAGTGAGTTTCGGTAGGGATCGACAGAATCGTAGAAAGAGGGTATGCAGAAATGCATACCAATCATTTGAAGACTCCATTTACCCACCCGCAATATATCAGTTGTCCCGTGATCATGGCCTATGAAACTGGGCCGAATTATCGCAGTAAATAATAATGTGACTCAGTGTGTATGTGTGAAACAAAGTTTTCGGGTTCGATTCCTGTCAGGGCACTCACAATGTTCATATTTGTCACTTTGATATTTCCCAGTCTGTTAAGGACATTGCAGGCTGAACCAACTGAATGTACGTAAAAAATATAGTTCCGTACTTCGGATAGCACGTTAAGCCGTCGGTCTTGGTTGCTGTCTATGATTACTTAGACGGCGGGCGTTACATCACATCCATGTCAAGAGGCCTACTAGTGGTATTAGGCGGTTGCAAAAAAACTCTGATACCAGGGTTCAAAACACCAGTTGTTCCGTGACAATTCAACAAATAGAAGTATCGCGGTAAGAACCCCGTATAATTAATTACTTTGAGTCGGAAAAGGCGAAGGGAACTCGAAAGTTACATGTGTTTTTTCGGGGAATGTCTGACAACCTGTCACTGTGGCGATTCACAATTTTGAATGACCCCCAAATGGTTGTCAGAAGTAGCGCAGCGTAACTGTTTGTTTTTAAGGTTGTGTACGCTCGACCTACCCCGCAAGGGGTACAGGCGTAATATGCGTATGTAATATAGGACTGTGAGTGCCCAAATTCTAATGCAAAGATTTCGTAATTTATCACGAAAAGGATAAATATATAATTACTTTATTATATAAGTACGGTAAAAAGCTCAACAGGCACCCAAAACAAATAATTTTAAGAAAAGAAGTTTGATTAAGTAACAGAAATAAGTAGGTCACTTTAAAAAATATATAATAATACATTTTTGCATTGATAAGAGTACAATTTATGATAGCGGGGCATAATACAATAGGTACAATTAAACAATGAACGAATCTAGATATGTATTCTTCTTTTTCATTTCGTGTGGGACACCGAGTCGTCCAACGACCCGTTGAACCCTGGTGTCAGAGTTTTTCAACCGCCTACTATTGTGTAACGACCGCCGTCAAAGTAATCATAGACAGCAACCGGGACCGAAGGCTCAACGTGCCCTCTGAGGCACGAAACCAGCTGTCTTTTCAGACAATCAGGTGGTTCAGCCTGCATTGTCCTAACCTGACTGATAGCAAATTCACAAAGTGATAAATATCAACTTTGTGGGTGCCCCACCGAGAATCGAACCCGGAAACTTTGCGTTGCAGGCAGTCGCACTACCACTGCGCCACATCAGCCGTAGAAATGTATTCAACTTAGATAAGTTTTCTGGCACTGGAGGTGGTACATATTATTGATTGATCGCAGCCAGGAGCTTATCCAAGACTTTGAGGGGTGATAGTGTGACCTTCACACTATGGGGGCTTAGTGCACATTTTATCTATCACACCACACCTACTCGACCAGGGAGGTGCGCTGTATACTAACTGAATCATTAGTACTATCTCAATTTACTTACTGTGATACTGTGTATGGAAACATTAGTAAGAAACTAGAGTACAATACATTACTAATCATGCTAACAAGGAAGGATTGTATGGTATGAGTCGCCAAAATGTCAAAATGTGTTATTTGATATTAAAATGTATAATCATTGATTTAATTTTGTTACTTAAATATTCTTACTTACTTACTTTCTATGAAATGAAATATTTAACAACACCCAATTTTGACTAGGGGTAAGCTTACAACTAGCAGTGTGCTGTGCCTACACCCATTTCAGCTCATGTTGTATATTTGTACTGAATTTATTGATTGTTGTGCCTAAGATGTGATGCGAAATAAATATATTTGTATTTGTATTTTGTATTACTCGTACATCCATATGTACATTCACACATCACACTTTTATAGCACGTTCACACCATGCACCTGCTCCTGCTCCTGCCGCTGTCGCTAATATTGCTTGAATTACTTCCGCGGAAGTATCATCGCCACACACTGCCGTTATACTCTTATCGCACCAATATGAGTGAGCGAAATAGCAATGCATTCTACTAGCGCTCGTGCTGCCGTTCCTTTGACTCGCGCACGAAAAGCCGACAATCGAGGGAGCACAGGAAGTGGCAGCGGCATGACGAGTAGCAGCGTGAGTAACCTGTTCACATACTCGCGCTGCCCACTTCCCTTACTATTTCCCTGCTCATATTGGCATTGTGTGAGCGTGCTATTAAATAGGATATTTAGTAAAGCGGGAAAGAATTGGTGCCTTCTTCGTTTTATGTGGGACACCGTGTCGACGAACGAACCGATAAACCTTGCCGTCAGAGTTATTCAACAACCTACTACTACTAGTAGGCCTCTGACAAACATTTGGAAACAGGTTCAGCCTGCCCATCGCCTAAAATTGCCTGCGGCGCAAAGGTTCCGGGTTCAATTCCCGGTGGGGCACTCACAGAGTTGATATTTATCAATTATAACTTTATGAATTTGATTCCAATCTGGTTAGGACATTGCCGGCTGAACCACCTGATAGACTGAAAAGACAGTTGGTTCCGTGCTTCGGAGGGCAGGTTAAGCCGTCGGTCCCGGTTGCTGTCTATGATTACTCAGACGGCGGTCGTTACACAACCATGTCAGAGGCCTACTTGAGGTTGAAAAAGCTCTGACGCCGGGTTTTATTGGATCGTTCGTCGACTCGGTGTCCCACACGAAAAGATAAAGAAAGTTTATCCAATCAATGTATAATTATTCTAAAACTGGATGCTATCCAATTTTCGGAGGGTGGTAGGTGTGGGCGGACTGACCTTAACAATGTCTATATCACTTTATTTGTATTTTAGGTTGTTTACTTAAACGTGGGTAGTATCGTCTGGTTTAATATAGAGCAGTTTCTCTCGGAAGATAACTTTTATAATTATTTATATTCGTATATATTTTTTAGATTTGATTGAGGTTTTATTGGTAGCGATTCTATTTTAGTATGAACTTGAATTAAGGGAGTTACATAATGGCCGATAAAGCGATTCGCACATTTAAGGCGAGTGTACATGGAGTGTACTCATGAACGGCCCCGACAGTGGCACCACCACACAAAAAAAAAGTTTTCTCTTTATACAAACAATCTATTTAATAACAGCTTCTTCCCCAAAAAGCCTCAACGCCGGTGGACATGGATATCTCCAAATTCGCAAATTCGAAACGAGATCGACTACATTTTATCATCTAGTAAAGATATTGTCAAAGATGTAGGAATCATTAATACCATCAAATTTAGCTCTGATCATCGACCACTGCGCGTCAAAATTCAATTCCACTTTAAAATACTCCGCAAACGCTTGTTCAAACCCAAAATCAAGTTGCTAGATTTGGACACTCTCACGAACAATGTAACAGAATTTTAATTATTAATTTAGAATTAAAAAATAGTTTTGACACTTTGCCAGTAAACACATGCGATATCCAAACCCAATATGAAAATATCGTTAATAGCATAAAACAGGCTAGCAGCAAAATAAAACAATCAAAAACTACAAACAAAAGATTATCAAATAAAACTTTAGGTCTCATTGAAAATAGACAAATTACAGAAAGGCATACCGATAGATATAGAGCAATAGATAAAGAAGTAAAACGAAACATCCGAAACGACATCCGACAATATAACACAGATCTTGTTCACAAAGCTTTAGATACTAATAATAGTTTGCGTGTAGTAAAACAGGGCATATCCCGAGGGAAAACTTGGATAACAAGCTTAAAAGACGACACCGGAACCAAACAAGGCAGTCGAGACAAAGTTATTACCATCTGTACACAATTTTACAAGTCTTTATATTCTAACCAAGCGAGACAAACCTCCGAAAATTCCCTACACAACTACACCTGTGCGGACACCATATATTTGATAACAGAAGGCGAAGTACATCGTGCCCTTAAAAGCATGAAAAATAAGAAGAGCCCTGGTGAGGATGGTGTTAACACTGAGACACTTAAAGTAGGAAAACTTGTCTTGATTCCCTACTTAGTTAATTTATTCAATAGTATACTTTCATCAGGTACCATGCCAAAAGATTTCTGTCATTCAAATATAATTTTACTACATAAAAAGGGCGACAAATCCGATATTAATAACTATCGCCCCATTAGTCTCATCTCGCATATTTATAAAGTATTCTTAAAAATCATAGAGTACCGTATAGCCGGAGCCCTAGACCGCCAACAACCACCAGAGCAAGCCGGATTTCGTCCTTCATTCTCAACAACAGACCACCTTCACACCCTCAACCAAATAGTCGAGAAGCATACAGAGTTCCATACACCAATATACCTAGCCTTTGTGGATTATTCCAAAGCTTTTGATAGCCTCACACACTCAGCGATATTTTCAGCTCTTCGCAAACAATGCATCGAGGAGACTTATGTCAAGCTATTGGAAATAATCTACGCAAACAGCACAGCCTCCATAAAACTCCACTCTCAAGGTCCATCATTTGAAATAGAAAAGGGCGTGAAACAGGGTGACCCCCTATCCCCTAAACTATTTACGTGTACCTTAGAAGAAGTGTTTCAAGAACTGTCAACATTGTGGGAAGAGAGGGGGCATTTTCGTCGGCGAAAAAAGATTGACGAATCTTCGTTTTGCCGACGACATAGTTCTTTTCGCTAACACAGCAGCGGAATTGGAAGACATGCTTCAACAATTATGTTCGGCAAGCCTTGAGGTTGGACTCAAAATGAACAGAACCAAGACCCAATTAATGACCAATGGCACGAAACGTGAAATTGAAATTGAAATTGAAATTTTTTTGAAATTGAAATTGAAATTCTTTATTCAATGTAGGATAGTATTATCATATCACTTATTGACGTCATGAACCGTCATTGTAAAAAAAAGAAATTTGTATCACACAATTTTCTTTTTTTTATAACAATTTTGTAATGTCCTAATAGAAAACCGGCTCGGGCGGGAGAAAAAAATAAAAATCAAAGCACTGCCACGGGGCTGGCCAGGTTAATCACACGGCATGTAACTTTACGCCACCACCATCTGAAAACGATATTTGTTTCAAATTGAAGTCAAGATTTTTAAAGCGTGTAGTTTACATGCGTATAATTAATCGGACCTCCTGAACAGGAAAAACCCACCAAAAAACCTGCCCAGAAGTGCTCCTATTTTAAATTAACAATCTTACTAGCCCCTAAGCTACCCTAGCTAATTCTGTAAGTAAAAAAAAAATATGTTAAGACCAAAAATGGCTACATATTTTTTTTTTTTTTGTAAAAATTGAAGTAGATAAATCTACCAGTTTTAACTTATAAAATATTTACTTTAAACAATTGAAATTACATCCATGCAGATTTGTAAAATTATGTCAGTTGTAAACTCCACGCACGCCCCATTTTGGTATTAAAAATGAGTGCGTGTTTCTTGTGCTGCGCTGGAATTTCAGAGCTCCATGCCTCTTTGTCATTAATGTACTCATCTAACTTATAGTAAGCTTTATAACATAATGTTTTCTTGATAACAGACTTAAATTTACTTTCTGATAAACTCAATATATCTTCCGGTATTTTGTTATAGTATCTTATACTTAGACCTTCAAATGAAGTCCTAACTTTAGCGAGTCTATGCTTAGGTTGATCTATTTTATTTTTACTCCTTGTATTGCGGTTATGCCTGTCACAATTTCTAGTGAAAGTATTTATATTTTTTCTAACATACATGATATTTTCATAAATATATTGACACGGTACAGTCATAATATTAATTTCCTTAAACAGTTCCCTTAGGGAATCACGACTGCAAAGTTTATAAATTGCTCTAATGGCCCTCTTTTGGAGAATAAAAATTGTTTCAATATCAGCGGCGCGCCCCCACAGCAAAATTCCATAGGACATAATGCTATGAAAATAACTAAAGTAAACAAGTCGCGCAGTTGCAATATCCGTGATCTCTCTAATTTTACGTACCGCATATGCAGCTGAGCTTAATCTTCCCGACAAAGATGTAATATGAGGGCCCCATTGGAGACTTGAGTCGAGAGTAATCCCTAAGAAAACTGTACTGGTAGTAAACTCTAATTTTTCATTATTAAGTACGACATGATTATTCAAAGAATGTACTACGTTAGGTAAAGTGAATAATACACATTTAGTTTTTTTCTCATTAAGAACTAAATTATTTGCAGTAAACCAACTATGAATTTGTCCAAGAGTGTTGTTTACTTCGTCATAGTTATGTACATGTCTATCGACCTTAAATATAAGGGATGTGTCATCAGCAAATAGTACAATCTTGGACAAATTCTCTACCATGTAAGGCAAATCATTTATGTAAATTAGAAATAGAAATGGTCCTAAAATAGAGCCTTGAGGCACACCAATTTTAACACGAGACCCCAGTGATTTGGCGCCGTTTATTTGGACCTTTTGAGTTCTATTATCTAAATATGAATTCAAAAATTTCAGAGCTGCGTTTCGAATACCGTAGTGTTCTAATTTTAGCAATAAAGTTTCATGATCCACGCAATCAAATGCCTTGGAAAGATCACAAAAAACACCAATGGCATCTTTTGATTCTTCCCAAGCATTAAATACATGTTTGATAAGAGCAACACCAGCATCTGTGGTACAACGTCCCTTTGTAAAACCGAATTGCTGGTTGTGTAACAAATTGTTCTGATTAAAATGGGACAGCATTTGATTTAGTATGATCTTCTCAAACACTTTGCTGAGTACTGGCAGAATTGATACAGGCCTATAGTTACTGGGGTCTTGTTTGTCACCAGCTTTAAACAGCGGAACTACCTTGCTATGTTTCATTAAATCAGGAAAAATGCCGTGATCAATACATTCATTGAAGATATCTGCTAAGTATGGTGCTAATATTTCGATTACTGATTGACAAACTTTAACTGACATCCCCCATAAATCTTCGGTGCTCTTTACTTTGATATCTTTAAAAGTTTTTAAAATATACTGGGGACTTACATGAGTAAATTTAAATTCAGAATTGCAAACATCTACATTTTGCTTCAGCAATGAATATGAAATTGTAGGTGAAGATCTTAATGACTCAGTAGTTTTTAGAGGTATATTTGTGAAAAATGTCTCTAACTCCTGCGCTACATCTGAATTTAAACTAATCACTCCTTTGTCGGTTTTAAGTGAAAAGTTATTTTCGCGTGGCTTAGTTTTACCTGTTTCGCTATTAATAACTTTCCAGACAGCTTTTATTTTATTATCTGAAGACTTTATCTTATTACTAATAAAGTTTGCTTTAGCAATTTCACAAGCTATTTTGAAGGTTTTAGAATATTTTTTTACTAGCTCACTAAAACTTACATCGTTTGTCATGTTTTTAAGCTCGTAAAGTTCAAAAAGCCTATCTCTACTAATCCTAAGACCTTTGGTCGCCCAATCACTAAACTTAAATTTCGTATTAATTTCTTTCGTTTCTAAGTTAAAAATGATTTCGAATTCTTTGCTTAACAAATTGAAAACGTCTTCGTATACATGATTTGGGTTTTCAAAATTATAATTATGGACAGGCAATTTCTCGATTAACACATTTTGATATTTTTCCAACCTGCTTGCAGTGATGCGCCTGGTTTCTATTTTGATCGTTTTAATATGGTTTTTGAATGGGAATATTACACTTTGACCCTTGTGATCTGATTGAAGAGAATTTATAATGCATTTTTGTACCGGGTCACAATCGCTGAATACATTATCAATACATTTGGCAGAAGTAGGCGTCACACGAGTAGGTTCAAAAAATATATTAAATAAATTGAATGATTTAAAAAGACCTAAAAATTTATCACTTAATGCATTGATTTCTAAAATGTCTATGTTAAAGTCACCTGCAACAATTACATGTTTATTAGTTTTTGTGACTAATTTGAGTACATCTTCCATTATTTCTAGGAATTTGGTAAAA
This sequence comes from Tuta absoluta, assembly GCA_027580185.1. Taxonomy (NCBI): domain Eukaryota; kingdom Metazoa; phylum Arthropoda; class Insecta; order Lepidoptera; family Gelechiidae; genus Tuta; species Tuta absoluta. The sequence goes on from JAQAHW010000020.1 coordinate 1,608,114, forward strand.
TTTTTTGCTATTGGCGGTCTGTATACGCATACTATAACATGACTTTCCAGCTCAACACAAGATAATTCAGTACAACACTCAACCGACAATCCGACAACATCCTTACGTTCTTTGAATTTAATGTTGTTTCTAATAAGTATTAAGGAACCTCCATGTATCGCGGATTTTCGGTTGAAAGAACTGGCAATACAATAATTTTCATAATTTATCAAAATGTCAGGATCTTTGTGAAAATGTTCCGTTAAACAAACTATGTCATAATTATGCTTTTCTAAGAATAATTCAATTTCTAATACTTTGCTAGCAAAACCCTGAATATTTTGATGTAACACTTGTAACTGATTTTGCTTTTCCTTTGTCTGAGGATGAGTGCAAGAAAACCCCGGTTTGTGTTTGTTATTAATATCAGTCAAAGAGGGGATTTCCTTTGTCTTAAATTCTAGTTTAAATTATTGTTAGTAACATTACAAATTAATATAGGAGATGACACAGATTTTGTGTCATTTATATTATATGCTAGCAATGTAGCTACTTGTTTTTTATAATAATCAGACAGGTACATAGTATCCTGAGTCAAAATAAATGTGTGAATAAAATTATTCAAGTCAAAATAAGAAATTACGTATTACGTAGGGTAGTGGTTGACGGTCAGTTAATACACTACGTCGATGAGTATATTTATCTAGGCCAGATTGTCTCTTTCAATAACAGGCAAGAGAAAGAAATTGATCGCAGGATTGAGAACGCCTGGAAAAGCTTCTGGTCACTGAAGCAATTTATGAAGGGTGATCTTCCCCTCTCTCTAAAGCGAAAACTCATCGACATGTGTATCTTGCCCGTCCTAACCTACGGTGCCCAAACTTGGTCTCTAACAGAGAGTCAAAAGTCCAAGCTCAAGGTCTGTCAGAGAGCGATGGAGCGCAGCGTTCTTGGTGTCAAACGTACAGACAGAGTGCGGAACACCACCCTCCGAGCTAAAACAGGTATCGCTGATGCAGGATACAAGACCGCCAAGCTAAAGTGGGAGTGGGCCGGGCATGTTTGTCGGATGCACCCGGATCGTTGGGCAATGATCGTCACCGAACAATGGGTTCCTCAAAACGGGTCTCGACGTAGAGGTAGACCCCGAAAACGTTGGCGTGACGATCTTGAAGCCCATTTACAAGAGTGGATGACGGTGGCATTAGACCGCAAAGAATGGAAGATTGCGGGGGAGGCCTTTGCCCAGCAGTGGGATAAAGCAGGCTAATTATAAATAAAAACAAACAATCTATCAGAACGTCCTTTATCCCTTTAACGGGCATAGCATGATAAACTTTTTCATTGGTTTTGAAATCTATTGCGGGTAGTTAAGGTTCAATTTTGGGTGGGAACATTCTACCCATTGCCTTATAAGGGGTTATTCAAGTTATTAGTATTAATAAATCAGAACCTGAATCAGGGGGGTCTCACTCCACGGTTTAGGTATGTTCCGCCGGCGGGTCCCCTACGGGGACTAATCTCCGCGGGTTGTCACTTGTCTCGTCGCCAGACCGCCAGTGTGCCGCTAGCCGCCGCACTGTTCGCACGCACGTGCTGCTCGCGCGCACACTTACTTGATTTTTTTCTGTGTTTTAGTACGTTTATTCGTTAAAAATCGATCGAGTCGTCGACTCGGTGTCCCACTCGATACAAAGAACAGTTAGACACAAGAATAATTAATTGTTTTTCTATATAAACAGTAGTCATTAATAATTTCGTTAAGGTTTATAAATATTTACAAATCTTATAATTCCTTTCGTAGATTAAGTGAACAAATAAGATATTATAGCAAAATCAATAACAAAAAATCTTCGTGCACGAATGACAAGTTACAACCCTTGGAGTTCGCCGGCGGCTCAGTCATAAAACTGCGATGCGCAAGGGAGATTGAGCGTTCGCGCGCGTTCATAAGTTTCAATTTTGTTTGTGAGCGGTTGGGTACACCGAGCGTAGGTATTAATTTATACCTAAACATGTAATTTCTTAGGGAGTGATTCTTCTGTACGTTAGTACTATTATATATTCTGTGCCTGAATACGAGTTATTTTTTATGATGATCGTATTTAACGTTTGTAAGTAAAATAAGAACCTACAAAGTCAATTGAATATTCGCTGTAATTAAAGTTATGGAAAAAACTGTCTTAAAACGGCTACTTATGGTATTAATTGCCATAGCTTTAATTACAGCGATTATTTCATTGACTTTGTAGGTTCTTATTTTACTTACAAACATTATACGAAAATCAATATAAAATAACTCGACTTATCTGAAAGTTACCTTTTTTAATATATATCTAGGTCGTCTTAAAGACCAGACACCTCGGTAGTCGCAAAAAAAAACATTTTATCACAACTAAGACGTCACACATCATTTGTGCGTGATTCACCAATGATTCACGAGTTTTGAATTACAATGTCATGAAGCCATATTTATGTACAGTCGGTTGTAGCACATAAGGAACCAGGGGTAATCCAAAAGAACTGAATTATTTTTGTCCCCAGCAATATTTTTTTCTTGACATGAATATTTATTAGTAGAAAATGACTTCTTCTATGAGAATAAGTTTAAAATTGTATTATGTATTAACTGGAGATAAAAATAATTCAGTTCTTTTGGAGTACTACTGGTACCAGTGCTACAACCGACTGTACCTACATCGGCAGTACCAATTTGGCACTGATTTTAAATTGCACATCTATACTAGGAGTAAGGTTCGGTAGGCTGGTGTATTATACAGGTTTTTTTTCTAGTGACCGGTAGCGAAACCTCAAGACGGGCTGGTGATAAGGACCAACATTCCCCAAGGAACATATAGGTTGAAATATGACAAAAATATTTTGATTTATTTATTTCTCGAATCGTTTTTATTGAGTGATTTATTTATTTATTGCGCACAAAATAAAACACAGAACAATTAAATTAAAGAAAAACACAACAGGTTATTTCTAAAAAGCCATCTTTTCCAGCAGTCCTACGGTAGAGAGATAGCATAAGGTTTGAGATTTGAGATTCCTTTTGTATGGGAGGTCCAATTTTTGTTTCTTATCTCCAGCCCATCTTGAGTTTTCGGTATCGGTCACTAGTAAAATATTGTGATTAAGTCGCTGTACGCCGATTTTTTGCAATTTCACTACTTTAGAAAACTCGCACAAAGCCGAGACACACGAAACTCCTTTGCCTAAGAAACCTTTATAAATATCCGCCAGCAATTATGCCAAACAACTGTAATGCCAGCAACAAAATGATCTGCCGGCAAGCACACATTCAAACCATACACACATATATCACGCCTTAATCCCTTGCGGGGTAGGCAGAGCGCAAACGGCCGCAAAAACGGACATTTACGCCACGTGTGACATAAATTTGAGTCATTCGAAAAATTGTGTTTCGCCGTAGTGCCAGGTTGTCAGCCCATCGCCTAAAGTTGCAATACACACCCTCGAGTCCTTTAGTCGCTTTTTACGACGCCCACGGGAAAGAAATGGGGTGATGCTATTCTAAGCGGCATCTAAGATATTAGGGGCTAGTAAGATTGTTAATTTAGAGTAGGAGCACTTCTGGGCAGTTTTTTGGGGGGTTTCCTGTTCAGGAGGTCCGGTTAATTATACACATGTAAACGACACGCTTTAAAAATCTTGACTTCAATTTGAAACAAATATCGTTTACAGATGGTGGTGGCGTAAAGTTACATGCCGTGTGATTAATCAGGCTAGCCCCGTGGCAGTGCTTTTATTTTTATCCCGCACGAGCCGGTTTTCTATTCGGACATTACAAAATTGTTATAAAAAAAAGAAAATTGTGTGATACGAATTTCTTTTTTTTGCAATGACGGTTAATGACGTCAATAAGTGATATGATAATACTATCATACATTGAATAAAGAATTTCAATTTCAATTTATACTATTTAATAACTGAAGTTCATGAAAAGTGCCAGATGAGGCGCGCGAGCGTGCAGCGGCACTCAGCCTGAGGAAGGACTACTGTCTGCTCGACTGGTCCGAATACGTTGCGATAACGCGCAACAAACATAACAGCAATCTCAGATATTCATACCAAATCACTTAAAAGTGAGTTTTAAAGCCGGGCTTGTCATGTGGTACACAGGCTCAAACAACGACCCGATAAACTTTGGTATGAATATTCACTCTTTTCGTGTGGGACACCGAGTCGTCCAACGAAACGATGAACCCTAGTGTCAGAGTTTTTCAACCGTCTACTACTAGGAGTAGGCCTCTGACTTGGTTGTGTAATGAAAGCCATCTAAGTAATCATAGACAGCAACCGGGACCGACTGCTTAACGTGCCCTCCGAAGCACGGAACCATTTATTATTCGGACAATCAGGTGGTTTACCCTGCAATATCCTTACCAGACCGGGACTAGTGATAAATATCAACTTTATGAGTGTCCCAACGAGAATCGAACCCGGAACCTTTGCGTCGCAGGCAGTCGCACTACCACTGCGCCACATCGGCCGTCAGTATGTATATTGATAACTAGAAACAGCAGTGACTTTTATTCACTGTGGTGTGACTCAATTGGGACACTGTGGAACATAAAACAACAAGTCAAAAAGTAAATGAAAATGGACCACTTTCGGAAGTCACTGTCTGGCCGCTAAACAAATCATTCAGTTCTCGTGTGAAAGTTGGCAATTTCTGTCAGAGCATGAATCACGTCAACACCGAAAAATCACAAACAAGTCGATTTGTGCGTTTTTAACAAATCTGCATTTGAATGACAAAAGATTTAAGGCGAGTGTAGCCGTCAACGACCTCGACAGTGGCGCCACTTCACAAAAAAATAGTTTTCTCTTTATATAAACAATCTATCAGAATATCCGTTGCCCAAGTTTTTAGTATCATCTATAAGTAAAATTAGAAAAGTTATGGCCATTAATACCAAAAGTGGCGGTTTTTATATACTTTTTCCATAACTTTAATTGCAGCGAATATTTCATTGAATTTGCAGGTTCTAATTTTACTTAAGGATAATACTAAAAACTTGGGCAACGGACATTCAGATAGATAGTTTGTATAAAGAGAAAACTTATTTTTTGTGAAGTGGCGCAACTGCCGAGGTCGTTCGTACTCGCCTTAAGACAAAGGCAGGCTAACGTGTGTACTTTGCTTCTAGAAATTTGTGGGATTTTAAAATTTCTAATTGTAGGTGTCGTTAGCAACCGTGAATGCAACAATGCAATGCTTCATGAATTGCAAAATGCTTCTTAGACCTTCGGGATCTGAAGACGTGGAACTCTTCAATAATGCCTTTAGGGGGCTGATTGACTGCCGATGTGGCGCAACGGTAGTGCAACTGCCTGCGACGCAAAGGTTCCGGGTTCGATTCTCGGTGGGGCACTCACATAGTTGATATTTATCACTTTGTGAACTTGTTTCCAGTCTGGTTAGGACATTTGCATGCTGAACCACCTGATTGTCCGAAAAGAAAGATGGTTACTTGCTTCGGAGGGCACGTTAAGCCGTCGGTCCCGGTTGCTGTTTATGATTACTTAGACGGCGGTCGTCACACAATCATGTCAGAGGCCTACTACTAGTAGCAGGCGGCTGAAAAACTCTGAGACCAGGTTTCATCGGGTTGGACAACTCGGTGTCCCACAAGAGAGAGGCTTGATAAGACTGACTTGAGGGATGTTGGCAATAGCTGAAGTTCATAGCTTTTCTTCAATTATTAGAAAGCGCGTTGCATCCCTGTTCATCGGGTGCGGAGCAGCCCTAACACTCTACAAATGGTGGCAGCGAGGCTGGATGCGGATAGTTCATTGGAGAGATGACTGGCCCAATGGCAAATTGGATAGTACCCCTGCCTGCTACGCCGAGGGTCGTGGGTTCGATAAGTGACTTTTCAAATGTTTGTGTTGAGTCTGGGTGTTTTCTATGTCTTGTGTGAATTTATTTACAAAAAATATATTTATGTATTATATCGTATGGCGTACCCTGGGGAGGCCTACGTCCAGCAGTGGACTGCAATAGGCTGATGTATGAATGTATGTATATCAGCTACCCACAGTACAAGGTTTTCTTAGTTTGGGGATAGATGGCGCTGTGTGATATATTCAAGATATATCTTATATTCAAGATATATTCAAGATATAATAGTTCCATCATGTGTTACTGGAACAGCATAGGTACATGGGAAGGTTGGGGGTTTGAAACCCAATTTTGTAATTGATTCATAATTTATTTAATTATAAGGGATCGTCCACGAATTACGTAACGCATAATTTACAATTTTTTGGTCAGTATACTGGATAATGGAATGAGCATAAACAAAGGCAAAATGTAAAAAACGCCGTGTGATGCCGGCTTAGAATAGCATCACCCCATTTCTTTGCTGTGGGAGTCGTAAGAGGCGACTAAGGGACTTGAGGGTGTGTATTGCAATTTTAGGCGATGGGCTGACAACCTGTCACTGTGGCGATACACAATTTTCCGAATGACCCTCAAACGTTTGTCAGACGAGGCGTAAATGTCCGTTTTTTGCGGCCGTTTGCGCTCTGCCTACCCTGCAAGGGATTAAAGGCGTGACATGTGATATGAAAATGTACAAAAAGAATTCAACGGCATTTGATGTAACCGGAAACTGTCCACGAAGCTACAGGAAGTATCGATTGCGGTAAGAGCTTACAGATAGTATTGATTACCTAACTCCAGGTTCGCACTATGCCTCTATGAGCAGGGAAATAGTAAGTGGGCAGCGCGTTTTCCGGGTGAGCTCCTGCTCCCCACCATACAGTCAGGTGTAGATTAAAAGCCCCAGGGCTAAAATCATAGGGTCCACAACTAAAAAAAAAATGGGTAGCGCGAGCACGTAAACAGGTTACTCGCGCTGCTATTCGTCATGCCGCTGCCACTTCCCGTGCTCCCTCGATTGTCGGCTTTTGGTGCGCGACTCAAAAGACCGGCAGCACGAGCGCGAGTGGAATGTATTGCTATCTCGCTCACTCGTATTGCTGCGAGAAGAGTATGCCGGCCGTGTGTGAACACTCACTCGCGTTGATACTTCCACGGAAGTATTTCGGGCAATATTCTCTACAGCGGCAGGAGCACGAGCATAGTGTGAACGTGGCATAAAAGGCAAGAAGCCAAACGAACACTCATAAGAAACCTACAATATACACACCTAATTTATCTTTAGTGGGGTAGCCAGAGCGACAATGGTCGTATAGAAAGTATTTTTTGTCACGACTGACTTTGTAGGTTATATCAGAAACTAGCGGCCCGCCCAGCGGTTCCACCTGCTGCTTACAATTTTCCCGCGGGAATTTAATCTTTTTCCCGGTATGTAGTGAACATAAAAACTTTCTTCATGCATCATTGCATGTATATTTTTTAAAACTGCATGAAAATCCGTTGCGTTGTTTTAAATACAACGGGACAAGACTTTATTTTACACTAAGTATGTCGTGTCTAAAGTGATTTTACGAGTACCACGGTGGAGCATTATGAAATTTTAAAAGTTTGTTACTTTCATCCTTATCCTATTTGAAATCATTTTCAAAGCTGAACAGAAACCAAACTAAATCGTCATTTTAGCAAACAACATTCAGTTCATTAATTGTTTATTCATTAAATTGCATTAATTCGTTATCAAGCAAACTTGGCAGCACATGAATAAATTTTAATCAATATAATTGGTGTTTTGTGACATTGAACAAGCTATGAATAAAAAAATTGCTTCGAAACCTCATCGTTACAGATTTGTTTTACATGTTGTTTGAAAAACAAGACATCTTCAGTTTGGACATGTTGTCTTTGGACATGGCAAAACCTTTTCAATGTATAGGGTAGGAGTACTTTGATAAAATTACAATAAAAGCGTATTACAACTTTATTTTTGGTTCTTTTGACGTAAGTAATCTCTTTTGGGAGAAGAACTAGTACTTTTCAGCATCACCTTGAATTGTCATGAAAATGGGTAAGTCGCGATACAATACAGTGGCCCAATCTACTTTCTTTTTCGTGCGGGACACCGGGTCGTGCAACGACCCGATGACCCTAGTGTCAGAGTTTTTCAACCGCCTACTACGACTTGAAGGCCTCTGACATGGTTTGTAACGATCGCCGTCTAGGTAATCATAGACAGCAACCGGGACCGACGGCTTGACGTGCCCTCTGAACCACGGAACCATCTTTCTTTTCGGATTCAATTTCAATCAGGTGGTTCAGCCTGTAATGTCCTAACCAGACTGGAAACAAATCCACAAGGTGATAAATATCAACTTTGTGTGTGCCCCACCGAGAATCGAACTCGGATCCTCACTGCGCCACATTGGCCAACAAGTGGGTCAATGGCAGTCATTGAATGCAGATTGCAAGGACAACGGTTAGAGGAGCGAACAGGAAGAGCACCATTAAAGACAATCTATTTATGACACCGAGGGTTGATGTACCTACCTATATGAGGGTCATTTCAAACATACACACGCCTAGTATATCCCTTGCGGGGTAGGCAGAGCGTAAAAGCCGTAAAAACGAACATTTAATCCACGAATTTATTTTTTATATGGATGAAGTAATAATGGGTATGTTGCTATTAAGGTATTGTATTCCTCAGAGAATAGTTCGCGACTTTCTACGTAATTAAACATTACCTACTAATGCACATGTAAGTTTAATGTCATAGACGTCACAGTATGCAGGATGTAAAAATATTTGCTGCATATATTTTAAGAGGTGAGCCAGCCCATGAAATTGAACAACATTCCCTAGGAACATAGGTCAAAAATTAAAAATAAACATGATCCCTCCCAAACACAGTGTTTCAGCCGACGCTACCGGGTCAGTTTGTACCTCTAAGGGAGGTTCAATTTCTTTTTTCATATTTCGACCTTAGCTTCTTGGGAAAAGTTGTTCAGTTTCAAGGGCTGGTTCACCCCTTCAAATATTTGCAGCGAATATTTTTACATTCTGTGAAGTGTGTATACACATACACACTTCACACTTCACTATTGAAACCACTTTTCAATAACACAGGTTTTATCGCGTCTAATCTAGCCGGCGGATAGCGATATAAATTAAATAAATACACATAAGTTATACTTGTATCGTAACTGACCGATTGGAAGAATGTGTAAATACAAATGTTTAATAACATCAACCGTCTGTGATAGTTAAAGTAACTAAGAAAATCAAATTATTAACTTAATTTATTGCGGAAATGGAATAACTGTTTTGAACCAATGTAATAATCGGCTCAGCCGACTAGTCAGCCATTTTTATAGTCTGCTGAACATTTTCAAAATTGTGTATATTGACAGATTGTTAGCCTATCGCCCAAAACTGCAAAAGGCATGTAACCCTCGAGTCCCGTAGTCGCCTCTTACGACGACACCTACAGGTAAGAAATGGGGTGATGCAATTCTAAACCCGACATCGCGCGGCAATTTGTTGAAATATCGGATCGAAAATCGCGATGAGAACACCGTTTTAGTGTTTTTTGAAATGGTTAGATTCGAAATTCCTTTTAAAACTATCAAGTTTATTTCGCGTAAAGTTGAAATCCCAAAACGTTGTCATCCTTAAATGGATTTCCCAAAATGTAGATTTCAAAAATATCGTTTATCATTGTTAATTTGATATGTTTTTGTTTCGTTAATTGTGTACCATTGGCATTAGTTCACACTAACCGTGAAATAATAAAAATTTATAATTTTTGACAAAAGAAATGCCTATTTTGTGAATCTAACTAACAACCACATAGTGTGTTCTTTAAACACATACACCTCACTCCTACATCCACTGCAGGGTAGGCAAAGCGCAAAGGCCGTAAAAAACGAACATTTACGCCACTTCCGACAAACAATTGAAGATGATTCAGAAAACTGTGTAACGCCATAGAGACAGGTTGTCACCCCATCGCCTAACATTGCAATACACATGCAACCCTCGAGTCCCTTAGTAGCCTCTAACGACACACACGGGTAAGGCATGGGGTGTGTTGTTTACAACAGGACATAAAACTCAAACATTACAAAAGATTTGTAACATTTAAGTTTGCTTACACATCGTAGAACCGACGGACGACGGTGGAGTAAGCGGGTTCTCGAGTGGAGGCCACGCCTCGGCAAGCGTAGCGTTGGACGACCTCCGGCCAGATGGGCCGATGACTTCACAAAGGCGGCTGGTAGCGACTGGATGGCGAAAACGAGAGATCCTGCCCTATGGCGTACCCTGGGGAAGGCCTACATCCAGCAGTAGACTGCAATAAGCTGATGTATGTATGTATACACATTGATTAGGATTAAGCTAAATTAACGTATCGGGAATGATCAGTAATTGAGGGGCACTGCTGTCAATGAACCCTCATTGACATAGAAACTATAAGAAGTCAGCAACTAATTTGATTCATCTGATAAAAGCGTAGACGCCGGTTTTGTATATATCGTGTTTTTATCAGATATCAAATCATCATCGGGTCGTTAAACGACTGAATGCCGCAAAAGAAAAAAACAGATGGAAGCTACCAATTTCGGACTTATCTATCTAATAATACCAAATAAACACGATAATGAAATCAATTCAAACATTTTGGTATTTCCATAGCGGTCTCACCATAGTTGGTCTAAGATCTGGAGGTACCAGGTTCGATTACCGGGGAAACTCACGAAATTGATATTTATCTCTACTCTCTTTTCGTGTGGGACACCGAGTCATCCAACGACACAATGAACCCTGGTGCCAGAGTTTTTAGACCGCCTACTACTAGTAGTAGGCCTCTGACATGGTTTTGTAACGACCGCCATCTAAGTAATCATACACATAGGCAATCTCCGACGCACTGAACCATTTCATTTCGAACAATCAGTTGGTTCAACCATAGTGTAGAAATCACATAGAGATGACACTCCCGCTCCAGACGCGCTCAAGGTCAATCCGTCTGGCTGTCTCTTAGAGAACAATTCAGTCGGGAGTGCGCTTCGCCGCGGAAACGTTCGTCGTGCGGGTCAAATTTTCATTTTTTGTGAAAAATTTAGCAATGCCGTATTATGCCGTATTATTGTGGTGTGTATGGCTGCAAAAGTGATGCGAGGAAGACTCCGCATCTAAGTTTTTTAATTTGTCTAAAGATGAGCCAAGGTAAGTGATGATTTTACAGTAAATACCTAGGTACCTACCATTCGTTATTATACGTAATTGTTGTGTGTACTCCTATTTTTACTTACGTAGGTACCTAGTTTCCATTTTCTAATTTAAACTACCTAGGTGCCTAAGTCATTGTTAGCTGATAATGATAAATAAGCACATTCGTATCGTAGGTATGTTTTGCACCTATTTTAAAATTCTGTACCTACCTATTATCTATAAAATGGTAAGGTAAGACTTTAAAACGGGTAATTATTTTGTTCCCACAGGAAAACTGTTAGCAGCGGTCGCAACCGCTTGACTGGCCGCTAGTCTGGAATAAAATTATTGGCACGTGACAGCCCCGACTTAAAGCGCGGGAGAGTGCGGGGCGTTACGGGCTGCGGGGGGAAGTAGGTATTTAAAGCGCGGCTTTTGGGGCCCAGACAAAGGAGTTTCGTTTCTATACGCAGTATTATTATCTATTCTTATGGTTCAACCTGCAATGTCCTAACCAGACCGGGAACAAATTCACAAAGTGATAAATATCAACTTTGTGAGTGTCCTACCGAGAATCGAACCCGGAACCTTTGCGTCGCAGGCAGTCGCACTACCACTGTGCCACATGGGCTATCAATCTATCTCTCTGTCAATTATCTCTTAATGAATTTTGTTCCCAGTTTAGTTAGGACATTGCAGACTGAATGACACCTGATTGTCTGAAAGGAAAGATCATTGCTGTCTATGATTACTTAGACGGCGGTCATTACACAACCATGTCAGAGGCCTACTAGCACAGAATAAATAATAGTACTACTAGTACCTAGTAGGCGGTTAAAAATCTCTAACACCAGGGTTCATCAGGTCGTATGTATGTGTAAGAGTGCTTTAGACTTTTCAAGAGATATTTACACACACACCCACCCACACACACATATCACGCCTCCATCCCTTGCGGGGTAGGCAGAGCGTCAACGACCGCAAAATACGGTCGCCATCACCACGTCTGACAAATGAGGGCCGTTTCAGAAGAATCGTGTATCACTATAGTGAAAGGTTGTCAGCCTGTAGCCTAAAATTGTAATACACATGAAACCCTCGAGTCCCTTAGTTGCTTCTTACTACACCCGCGGGAAAGAAATGGGGCGATGCTATTCTAAGCCAGCATCAGTTAGCAAAGATATTTATTTACATTTTTTATTTTTATATCAATACGTATCTCAGATATATTTGAATGTTTGCTTTTGAACTACACACTGAGGCCTAAAATAAGAGCGGTCGTCAAACCTGTTTGATTGAGACCATATTGATACGCAGCACCTTAGTATGAAGCCGGTTAGAATCAGGTCTTAAAGTGGAGTCTTCTACTCCGTTTATAAAACTAAACCTCTTAATTTATTTTTCAAGTTAATTGGCATAGCATAGCTATAGTTTAATGTCATGTTTCATAAGTATGTGATTTTCCTGAAACGGCCCTCAAATATTTGTCAGACGTGGCGATAGCGAACGTTTCTTTAAGGCCGTGTACGGTCTGCCGACCCCACAAACGGTAAAGGCGTGATATGTGTATGTATAGTTTAATTCTAACTAAGAACTTCATCGAAAATTGCACTATCACGATCAAATCAGCACCTATTGATTACTACTGATATAACAGAAGCAAATGAGCGTTTAAATTGCATCCAAACTTTTAAGATAATCGATTTAAACGTTTAATAAAAAGTGTCTCATTGTGATGTAACACAATCTATTTAAACGCCTCACAAGCTTAAGTTATTATTAAGTAATCATTGAAGATTCCTAACAAGTGACAATTATACATTCAACATCTTGTCAACATAGTTATAGTACTGGGAATTTCTTATGCAAGCAGTACCTAGTAAGGTTTCCCTAAGAGCATATACAGTACTACTGTGTAAAAGTGATGACAGTTTTTATACTGGCTTGCTTTTGTGTACGCCGAATCCACAAACGACCCTGGTAACATGGTTTTTATTTACCTTCCTGGTGCCTATGTTATGAAACTACAGGCTACAAGTCTACAGGTAAAATTCTTAGTACATTGCGTAGCCGGTTCATATTCTTGGTATAATAATGGCTAACTGACCACGCAATGAACATCGAATTTCACCTGTAAAATTGTAGCCTATAGTTTGATAATATCGGGTACTGCTCGTCTACTTGAAGGCGTCAGTCTACTTGAAGGCGTCAGTAGTAAGGCAGAAGTCTACAGGTAAAATTCTTAGTACATTGCGTAGCCGGTTCATATTCTTGGTATAATAATGGCTAACTGACCACGCAATGAACATCGAATTTCACCGGTAAAATTGTAGCCTATAGTTTGATAATATCGGGTACTGCATGTCTACTATAAGGCCCTGTTTCACCTGAAAAGATTGTCCCTTTCATTTGCGCTGCGCCAGAGAAAAACAGACAATCGTTTTCTGACATAAAAACTAGAGAAATACCGTTACAATGTCTTATTTAGGTATTCATAATAGAAAAGGTATGTATCTAAATTAAAGCATAATTTTTTCTGTAATAACTTTAAAACTGTAGACATAATATTGAAAAAAAAAGAACATACAGAAGATACTTTGGATTTTTATTCTATTGAGTAAATTTTGTCAAATTATGATACTGATAGGTATATGTTATCTGTTAGATCCTCGACAGTCACATATTTTTTTCAGAATTTAATGGCTGTAATAAATAAATGCCGTGTGATGCCGGCTTAGAATAGCATCACCCCATTTCTTTCACGTGGGAGTCGTAAGAGGCGACTAAGGGACTTGAGGGTGTGTATTGCAATTTAAGGCGATGGGCTGACAACCTGTCACTATGGCGATACACAATTTTCCGAATGACCCTCAAATATTTATGTCAGACGTGGCGTAAATGTCCGTTTTCGACCGTTTACGCTCTGCCTACCCCGCAAGGGATAAAAGGCGTGATATGTGTATGTAATTCTCTAAATAAAACTGGTTTAAAAATCTTGCTCTCGCCGTTAATCCTCGCCTCAAGTCGTATACCCCTGATACGGTTGTTACAATAATAATGAAGGGGTAACAGGGCTAACGAATTAATGTGCCTTCCAAAGCACTGAACCATATTTCTAAAGACAATCAGAGGGATCAGCTTGTGTCTTAACCAAAATGGGAACAATCTCACAGTAGCAGGTAAATTGCCGAATATCAACTTAGTTAAATAAATGAATATTCAATAGTGTAGTGGGCGTATGCAGGCAAATATCGACATTAATTAATTAACTCTAACTCATTATTGAAAGCAATAATTATTACTACCTAACAACATGATAAACCTACTTATCTGTATATCCGACAAGCCGATAACAGACAAACCAGCTGACACAGACACACAACACATCAGATTATATTGATAGAATGGTGGTCCATTGTAGTTCAATTTCAATTGCAATTATTGTCATAGACAGAGTGTGTGGACTTCACATTGGAAGTGCGGGCGACACATACCAGAGTTAATTATTAGAGTTAAGAAAAAGAAAGCATTTATTATTAGACACGTAAACTGAAAGTAAACCAAGACCGGCCAACCCCAGGCCATTTGAATTGCCCCGCCAGTCGCCGGTTGGGGCTTGGGCGATTGGGCCTGATAGGACAGTAAAAAAAAAACTATAATGAAATAAAAATTATTTTGGGAATTTAACAAAAGATAGGAAGTATTTTCTGCAACCCTGGTGATCTATTTTATAAATAATTTAATCAACTTCACCAAAGAAACATATTGATTTTGAAGAAATGTTGCAACTACTAAAGTAGACTAGACAATGCCCACCTTTTGTTTGAAGTGCAAGAGTGAACAAAAAATAAATAAATGTACTTATTCTAGATTTTACCATCTGCTAGGTAATGCAATATGTAGGTATATCTGTTTTCAAATGGCTCATTTTAGTGACTAGTGCCTGTTACAACTTGTTATTCATTACAATTTCATATGTTCCCTTTAATACTTTTAACCACACACATACTATTTCCTTTTTAAATTATTGATGGTTTTGGCCCTGTCTTTACTCGGTGGGGGCCAGATAAAGTGAAACATAGTAAAAGATGGAGTGAGCTCACATAGAAATCATTAAGTACATCCTCACACAACAACAAATATTTTGGCCCCAACTTTAAAGGGATGGAATACTCTTCACAAGCTAAACTCATTACAGGGATTAACAAAATCAAGCACAAAAAAGATGAGCCAAATATCATGCGAACATTGGCCTAAACATGTTTTTATATGATTATGTTTAGGTCAATCACCTTCAGATTGTGTGGCAAATGCTATCTCAAAAGCAACATATATTCAGTCTACATTTCTTATCAAATTATACCAAAATTTAAATTTTTTGGTCTTTTAATGTGTTGAAATATCATTTCAAAATATGTATATATTTTTTTTAATGATATGTTGGTGAACGTGTATTGACTTTTTAGGTACACAAGTTATATAGCTACACATCTTAATTTCCCATGTTTTTTTGTGGTAAAACCTACCACATTCTTCTGGTCTTCAATCAGAATCAAAATCTGAGAGGACACTCACTTAAACTGTCATGGTCCTCGAGTACAAGCAATTCCAGGCACCACTTCTTGCCAAATTGTGTAATGGACTCGTGGAACAAACAACCCCAATCAGTGATCAGTGCTCCCTCAGTGAACTCATTTAAAACAGACTAGACAAATTTTTGACACAAGTGCAGTGATAGTGATATACACACCTCAGCACATAGTGCTTCTACAAATACAAATGCCTGTATTGCTGATGAAGTAGTTACATTTAACTTTATTTCATTTAAATTGCACATCAGTCCGTCCGTTTCATCAGCGTGTCCTGATGGCACATAGGCCTCCTTTCACACCTTCCATTTATTTAAGTCACATTGTGCTTTGAGTGTATTATAAATAATAATAATAAAAAATTACTTACAGCTGTTCTCAGCCTTAGTGTAGGTGACATTCAGCTGAGCAGCAAACTGGACGACAATGCAGGTCTTGTTGTTCTGCTGCAGAGACCAGGTTCCTTGGCTCGGGGGAGGCACCGGCGCAGGGGGAGTGGGCTTCGGAGCTGGGGTTGTAGTTGTAGGAGGGACTGGAGTCGTAGTGGTTGGTGGCGTTGTTGGGGGAGGGGCATGTGTAGTTGATGTCGTCGTTGGAGGAGGGACGGGTGTTGTCGAAGTTGGGGTTGTAGTAGCGGGCGTTGTTGAAATTGTTGTAGTAGATGGTGTAGTGGTATGTTCTGTAGTTGTTACTGGGGCTTCTGTTGTTTTCGATGGGACAGTGATGGTTACTGTTTCAGGCAGTTTCGGAACGTCGCCTTGACCTGCGAATGAATTTATACTTTGTAGGTATTTTATTTTATTTTTCGGATAGCGAATCATTTTCAAATGGGCGGTAGGCATTAATTTGGTATAGTAAAGTTGCAACATTGCGCGAAATACGACAGTCATACAAAGGATGAACGCCCCGTACACGCGTAGCTACGCGATAAAGCAACAAAGAATTCCATTTGCTACATCGAAACAGTATCATATTTGGTCGTATCACTCACCTAGAACAACAAGGCCACAAAGGGCTCCGCACAGCAGGTAAAATCCTAACCGAGACATGTTTTACGGCACAAAATCACTAGCACAGGCGTTTCGAGAACAAACAAACAGCGGCGCAGATAAAATGACTCGATAATATTCCCGTAATCGACAGCAAACGATTGGCAATTGGCAAACTGACCAAGCGAGCGTACAGAACAGAAAATGGAATGAAAACGTCACTTCGACAGCTGAGCTGTGTTGCGAACAGACAAAGCAAAAAACTACCATAGGTGTTCAATAAATTGATCCTTTTTACAGTTAAGAAAAGCAATGTCTCCACCTGGGGCGCGTTCAATGCATCATCTTTCGTAGATCTTTCGTCGCTCTTTTATACTAAAAAAGTCTTTCGTCGTCGCTGAACGGTATGTTTATGGACGACGAAAGACTTTTTGAGTATAAAAGAGCTACGAAAGATGGTGCATTGAACGCGCCCCTGTGCGTGCACACCACATCCCTTCTCGAGCAACGCGGTCTTCCATCTCGTTCTTACTTAATCAAGTTAAAATCAGAAAGCTTTAAAGTCATTGTCATGCTTTCAAAATTGTATTTTCAGCAGATCCATCATACCTAAATGATATTTACTATATCATTTGCAAAATAGGCAATTTTTTTGCAAAATTGCATAGCAGCAGGCAGGATTCATGCCTGTGACATTCCGTATCAATTCTACCGTCCAACCGACTGTGCTGCCGCGGTTTACTTGCACTAGCATGCAAAATGCTGTGCAAATTAAAATCTTTTTCTCAACTCAGACACCCACGGGTAGAATTGGATGCTATTATAAGCCGGCACCGCAAGGTATAATTCCTACTATTTGATATAAATTATTAGTATGACAACATTAATACAATGTTTTGATTGGCGGTGCTGATAACATGCAGGCTAGCCAACATGACATTAAGTTACTTGCTGTCTCGTTCTTTTTAAAACCAATCATGTCAAGCTAGAAAGAGAAGACAGCTGTTTTGTTTTTGTTGTATGGAGCGGCAAATTCAAATTGTAGTGAAAGCTTTTAAAACTTATGAAACATGAAAATAAAAAATCTATAAAACAAATAGCAAGAATTGTTATTTTATTTTTAATATTTCAAGAATACACACATACACAGCAGGCAGATGACAAAAACATGAGGTAAACATTTACTTATTCATAATTTTATCCTTACATAAAAATTCTACATTATTTACATTATATCATTCCTATTTATCTAGTCCAAGTTGTGGTATTTATATTTAATACTGGTAACTTACAAAACAATACTAACTTACATCGGACACTAAAATTATGAATAAAATAAGGTTGTTTGTTGTCCTTGGTTGTATTGTAGTGGATAGTTGGATGCCTATAGGTTGCAGAACTCTGTATAAATAAAAGTTTCAAGAATAGAAAGCACAGTGGCATTATAATGAAATGACAGAGAAGTGTCGCTGGCATTGCAATAGTAAAAAATTATGAGAATTCGGGCCCAAGTTGACGTTACTGACTAACTAACGACTAACGAGCCACATGTTGTTTCTCTCAATCACTATTGTTCTCGCGTTACAAAATTCCCGCCATATTCAGTGAAATCAATTATTACATAAAGTTACTTACTTTTATAAAAACAACCATTTAAATTATTGCAATGAAATAAATTACTTACTAATAATAATATCATTAATTATCACTAATTTTTTTATCAAATTACACCAAATTTTACAGAATTAAATACTTCATTTCAACTAAATTCTTAAAAATTAAGTAAGTAAGCATTATTTGAGATGATACAAAAGCTTATGCAATTTTAACGAACAATACTTTCATCTAAGTATTTGTTCATAGTCAAGGTTTTTTAGCTATGATAATAGTGATATTTTTAACATAATAAAATTGTAGATACAAATCGACCAAACTAATTAGATGACTGACGTAGAAGACCACTCATACATTTGATTTGTCTAATTGACTTGGTCGGTTTATGAACCTGTTTATTCGACGAAAAACACGAACCGCGTATGTGGGCTCACCAGACTGATATTTTTTACAAAATCGTAGATGAGTTACGACGAATACTGCTTATACATGTCATTCGTCTAATTGGCTTGGTTATCTTGCTATCGTGTTTATTCGACGAACAATTCGAAGCTCGTATGAGCGCCCCAGCGAATATCTTTAACCAAATTTTAGATGCCAATCGACCCAGCAAACTAGATAACTAGCGAGTAAGAACGCTCATACCACAATATACCAAGCAGCAGTTGTTTAACTTCATACTAACGCCCGGTTTGCGCACTCACACATACACACGCCCGACCGACCTATACGTACATGACTACTACATAGATTCTCGTGCCGCTCGTGTTACAGCGAACTGTACTGCCGCCGCGCGTTTGTGTTTGAGTATCAAGAAATCTGAAAAATCATTACCTGGAAACCTAATCTATTCAATAATTAATAATGTAATTCATTGTGTTCTTTCTTACCTACTGTAACTTAGCAATATGGTACCTAAGTGTGACATCACTTAAATTCGGGGTCGCAAAACCAATGTGTTGACATCCCTGCTGTAGGTAGGTTCAATCGGAAAGGTGCTCGAGTTAAACAACTGTTCCTTGGTATATTATGCTCATACGTTTCGTTCGTCTTATTGGCTTGGTGTTTATTCGACGAAGAGCTCGAATCTCGTGCGTCCCACCCGGCTGGAAGGGTTGTAGTAGATATCTCGGGACCAGATGCGGCATTCCACGTTGATCAGCACGCCTCCTGCAAAAAAGATAGATACGCTATCAAAAAGAGTGCAGCTGGGCTGGACACCATTTGGGAAGTTGCGTCATATTCTGGAATCACCCTTGCGACAATGCCTCAAGAGCAGGGTGTTCGATCAGTGCGTCCTGCCAGTCATGACCTATGATGCCGAGACGTGGAACCTGACAGTAAAACTGGGCCACCGGCTACATGTCACTCAGAGGTCTATGCTCGGTATCTCTATAATGGATAACATCCGGGATGAGACTATCCGCAAAAGACCAAAGTAACAGACATAGTCTGGAAGTGTAGCAAACTGAAGTGGCAGTGGGCTGGGCACATCTGTCTGTCGTAGAACCAATGGACGGTGGAGTCAGCGGACTCTCGAGTAAAGGCCACGCCTCGGCAGGCGCGGCGTAGTGTTGGACGACCTCCAACCAAATGGACCGATGACTTTAAAAAGGCGGCTGGTAGCGACTGGATGGCGAAAACGAGAGATCGTGCCATATGTCGTACCCTGGGGGAGGCATACGTCCAGCAGTGGACTGCAATAGGCTGATGTATGTATACGCAATCAAGCCTTTATCCACTGCAGGGTCATTTCATAGTTTATATCCGGTTGTGAGAATATTATTGAGAGAATCTGTAATTATGTAATGCCGGTTTAGAATAGCATCACATTATATAGCATAGTGATACAGTTATCTGATTGACTCTAAAACTTTTTTCAGATGTGGTGTTAATATCCGTTTTACGGCCGTTAACTCTCTGCCTACCCCGTAAGGGATAAAGGCGTGATTTATGTATGTATGTAGTAATAGATTGCTCGTGCGCCCACAAAACACGATGATCGACACATTGTTTTCACACATAAAATGAGGACCGGTATATTTTAAGGAAAACACAATGTTGGCAAGTAGCCAATAATTCAGAAACTCCGATTACACGACCTTTATGGTGCCTAATGAATGAATAACATCATTAATAAAGGTAATTCTAAGATAAGAGACGTACTAACCTACATAAGGGATTACTTAAAACTGTTACCCGCGGCGTTGCCCGCATAAAATAAAAACTATCCTAGGTATGTGTTAATCTTGTTTGCAGACTGCATTTTAAAACTTAATAGAGTGTGTCTTTGTTATGCGGAAAATGTGTAAATTAATGTTATTTTGTTTTAATGTGTCTGTAACTAGTTTTATAGTGCCGGCTTCGGCTGTCGTGCTGTAAAATTTATTTTTGAATAAATAATAATAAAATAAATAATATTTTATTTCAATAGTTTTTGCGTGAAGATGTATCAAACAAACATACAAACTTACGCATTTATAAGATTAGTGAAAGGAAGGAAGGAAAGTTTACATACCTAAGCAAAACTGCGTCTACAATGTATCTACTCATAGCTACACTATTGCTTGGTTTTTGCTTGTCTGGATCGATATTTATTTTTAATTTTACATATAAGTAAATACATATTGATTATCCACAAGTAAAATAGGCATCAATCTTGGTCGCCAGATCAGCAAGGATTCCATTTCCTTTCATTTACTCATACATAGGTATAAGTTTTAGAAAACTTGCCAAATCTACCGCGGGTAGGATTTGACCCTGCAAAAATATCTATCAGTAAGTGGCAACGCATCTTCCATCTGGGCTTGCCCGCGAATTTTGCAAGGGTATTTATTTATCTGTATTCACTAGTGATGGCGATAGTCACAGGTTCAAATCCTGCCTACGGTAGAAAAGCTAGTTTTTTAAAGTTGTATAGGTACCTAACACGGGAAGTGTTTTAAAAAATTTGGTATTCTACATAGATGTACTTACGGCGAGGGTTTTCAAAAAAGACAGCCAGCAGCGGCGGAGGAATCTGGTCTGGCTGGCTCCTTGCGGACCACGGGATCTTGTCAGCCGTATGCAGTCTGGTAGTTGGGAACCCTGGCAGCAGGGCAGCGGGGATGTACTGGATCGGGCCGATGTTCTCTTGGTCAGCGCCAAACTCCCCGTCGCAGGATACCCAGATGTAGTCCCCGAATTGGTGGGCAGGGTGTCTCACCTGTGAGAAACATACATGGTGATGTGATGGCGTAAATGATTGTTTTTTACTCTGCTTACCCCGCAAGGCGTGATGTATGTAAGTGGCTGTTATAGTAGTAGTATATGTATTCAAATACAAAAGTCATTTATTGTGAATCATAGGTAGGTTAAAACGATGTTATCACAGTATTTAGGATCACTATGATCTGCTATTGATCATACAATAATAACATTGAGCATTGCTATTGAGTATACTGATATAGTAGTAGTATACCATATACATATAAATCACGACTTGCGGGGTAGGTAGAGTATAAACGGCTGTAAAAAACGAATATTTTCGCCACGTCTGACAAACAATTGAAGGTCATCCAGAAAACTATGTATCGCGATAGTAACAGGTTGTCAGCCCACATTACTATCTCGAGAGAATAACGACAGTGTGTGAACTCTCAACCACGTTGCTACTTCCGCGGAAGTATATCGTCAATATTCGCGGCAGCGACAACAGCAGGAGCATAATCTGAACGAATCAAATTTTAATAGAGAAATTTGAAATATTGTAGAACTTACTATAATATCTTTCAAGGTCTGAGGCATGTCCATCGGTAATGTAAGTGATGTCGACGTGTTGTATGGTTCTGGCGTCCAGTAGTGGATCTGTTAACATGAGTCGAGATTAATATAAGTAGGTATAGACAGAATATTTTCCCATCACAGACACACAAATAAATTATGGAACGCACGCTGCGTATAGTTCGACTTACATTAGCGGTTCAGGTGTCTAAACGGACATGAGATTGGCTGTACTCTTGACTTGACCTTTCTTTGACACGTAACCGATTTGATCGAGGCATGTTCAAGCGGAAAATCCTTTAAGTATGTCATTTTCTTAAACAATACAAAATTTCAATCATGCCACAATGGTATCACCTTACTTCTATACCACAGTTTAAACTTACGTGGGTCAACCTCAGGAAGACACAGGGAGTCCCGGTGGCGTATCCGTAGAATGAATCAATGGTGCAGGGCATCCACATCCTCATGGCGAACTCGCAGGTGTCGGAGCGTATGCCGGTGAACTGGTCTCTGGGCCTGGTGGAGCATGGCGCTCGGGGCGGGTCTTCAGGGACCGTGGTCTCGTATTCTGTGAGGAGATTGCGTTACTATCTTGCAAGTTTTAAGTGGGCCTTAAGCCGAAATGAAATGCGTCTCAATTGTGTTTGAATAGTCAAAGTCAGTTGAGTCAAAACCGGTCAACTGACACTCAGTTGACCGGTTTTGGCCGTTTCGTATTTCGCTAATCTTTTGAAGTTTAGAAAATTACAGAGGCAATAGAAAGACAGACGTAAGTGTCAATGGCATTACAATCGCTAAAAATAAGAGAATCTGGGCTCTGGCCTATCAGAAATAAGGATGGTACTAATTGATAGTACAGCTGGGGATTTCCCGCAGTACGTATTTACATAAAACACGATTATTTTAACTGCGTCATTCTTCAGGCCCATAAATTATGGACCATATTAGGAAATAAATGTCACAGTTTTGACAAAGGATACGCACCACAAATCACCGAAACGCCATGCGCTGCGCGAGCTATTTGTCTCTGTGATAAGCGCATTTTTTACGCCACAGGCAGGATTTCAATCTACGACCTTTCTTGTTATAGGTAAGTGAGTACAACTTACAAAAACTGATATCAACATCCACAAAGCACCCAAACGTGACGTGCTTAGCGGCGCCCGCGAGTTCTTTGGTCTGTCCAACACATGCACAGCCCAGATGGGTCAAAGTTATTCATCATTTGAAGATTCGCACGAATATGGCTGTATTTTAGTGCGAAAAAGCTTTTTTTTTAGTTCTTGACTCTACAATTTTAGCCTCTGGCTAGCAGGAGTTCACCCGGAGAAGTTTGGAGGCGCGACTGGGCTTACGAGTTGTTCTGGGAAGAACGGATTGGACTGAATCTACCCGGCACGTGCCGGTAGTTCCCAAAATGGACAACAAATGAGGGACCTACGCGCCCCCGCCGGCAGGGAGACGAAGCACAGCATACCTCTCAAGAAGTCATTGATGCGGTTCACCCAGGGATGCCAGCTGCCCGGGTCTAGAGTCCGGAACTGGATTACCGGCTCCTCCCACCTCCCGTAGTAGTCTTCAGACCGCGGCCACACCTCCAGCTCTGTGACGTCATAAGGGTTTGCTGCATTACGTCATGACCGTTAACTTGCGTTGAAGGGTGCACTTTCTCGCAAAAAAGAAATAGTAGTTCCTTGAATTTGTTTTGTAGGATATTCCAAAATTCACGCATGATTTTAATAGTATGTTGTGTCTAGACACATGAATAAACTGATAGATATTAAATATTTTATCGAATTTTCTCAAAAGCCAACTGCGAGAGATGTTGATATTGATTATGGATTTCCTACAAGAAAGAAATAACTGGCTCTGATGGCCATTAACCTTAAAGCGCACTTAAACTCTCCTAATTATGGCACAGAATATATTGTATTAGGTTATGGGGAAACAAAAACAATGACGACGTGTGCGAATGAGTCATTCGGTTGACCCCTTTTAAAAGTTAATTTATTATCGCATTCGTATTTTGTATCAAATATGCGATACTATAGAGGTAGATTCATGCAATGATAATAATTAGCTAACAAAGGGTTAAACATTACTATAATTACGTACTTATATGTCAGAATACAGAAATTGCAAAGTTAATAACATTAAGGAGAGTGTACTCGTGAATAGCCTCGACAGTGGCTGTTCACCAGATATGGCAAAAAGTGCCTAAAAACGGCCACATTTAATATTGATGGCCATAATTTTAACAATTTGAATTGGGTTTAAATTTTTTATGAATGGATTGAACATAGTTAAATTATAAAATAGGTAGTAGCGATAAATTATGTACTTACGAACATATCGATGATTTAAGAGCAGACCAAGAACCAATCCGACGATTCCACCTGTAGATTAAAAATACAATAATGAGGCAGATATAAAATACATTACATTTTTTTTTGCGTCGGACATCGAGTCGTCCAACGACCCAATGAACCCTGCTGTCCGAGTTTTTCATCCGCCTACTGCTACTAGCAGGCCTCTGAAATTATTATGGTTGTGTAAAGATGGCCATATAAGTAATCAATCATCTTCAACAGCAACAGAACCGACGGCTTCACGTGCCCTCCGAAGCGCGGAAACATCGTCCTTTTCAGACAATCAGTACCCGATTTTATCAAACTACAGGCTACAATTTTACAGGTGAAGTTCGATATTCATTGCGTAGTCGGTTAGCCATTATGATACCAGGAATATTCACCAGCTACAAAATGTACTAAGAATTTCACCTGCAAACTTGTAGCCTGTAGTTTCATAACATAGGCACCAGGTGATTCCGCCTAAAATGTCCTAACCGGACTAGGAACAAATTCACGAAGTGATAAATATCAACTTTGTGTTGTAAGGGATAACTTTACTAAAAAATTCACCAACACTTTTAATCAATAATATTTAGAAGATATTATTAAATTATTCTATGCTTTAATAGGCGTGTACAAATAAAATATCGCAAGAGTTCTTCAAATATTACCTACGTAGTATTTTGCGCTTCTTATAACGAACGTGTATCACAGAAATTCCGAAACATTTAAGTAATTCGACAGTCTTCTTCTCTTCTTTTTTTCTATTTCTTGTGGGAAAACGAGTCGTCTTACCATCCTATGAACCCTGGTGTTAGGGTTTTTCAACCGCCTACTACTAGTAGTAGGTCTCTGACATGGTTGTGTAACGATAACGACCACCGTCTAAGTACTCATAGACAGCAAACGATAGTTAATTATGTCCTTTTTGAATAAGAAAGAAACAAAAACGAGAAGCGTTCACTGTTGGGCGCAGCCGCCATACTTAATTTGTGCGTTAATGCGTTTACGAAGTGTTGTGAAAATGACGCGATACCGCTTGGTTATTTTGCGGTTGCGATGCACACCTTGCAAAACTCGGTACTATTACTGCGCTGTGACACCCCAGGATGTCACGACACGACACACCTTCCTGAGTATCCAGTATCCAGCACATGACGGCCGATGTGGCGCTGCGGTAATGCTACTGCTTGCGGCGCAAAGGTTCCGGGTTCGATTCCCGGTCGGGCACGCTCATATTTGATATTTTTCACTACCTAAATATGTTTGCCGTGCCGTGTGATGCCGGCCTAGAATAGCATCACCCCATTTCTTACTTATGGGTGTCGTAAGAGGCGACTAAGGGACTCGAGGGTGTGTATTGCAATTTTAGGCGATGGGCTGACAACCTGTCACTATAGTGATACACAGCTACCTGATTGACCCTCAAACTTTTGTCAGACGTATTGTTAATACCGTTTTACGGCCGTTAACGCTCTGCCTACCCCGTAAGGGATATAGGCGTGATTTATGTATGTATGTAAATATGTTTCCAATCTGGGCCTGTAGTATGCTAAATGAAATTCGCTTTAGTTGTCTGTCGATGGAGTGTCAGGTGAAGTCGTTTCGTTTTCAGCTAACAATTTAAAGTATTGAATATCACAGTGGCATTAGAAAGACAGTTGAGAGTCGCTGGCATTACAACGGGAAAAATCTAAGAGAATCTGGGCCCAACATTGCAGGCTGAAACACCTGATTAACCGGAAGAAAGATGGTTCCATGCTTCGGAGGTCACCTTAAGCCGTCGATCCCGGTTGCTGTCTATGATTACTTAGACGACGGTCGTTACACAATCATGTCCGAGGCCTACTACGAGTAGTAGAAGTAGGCGGTTAAAAACTCTGACACCAGGGTTTATCGGATCGTTCGTCGACTAGGTGTCCCACACGAAAAGAAGAAGTATCCAGCACTATCAAGATATAGTTAGTACCAAAGAGTTTCGCTTTCTTTGTAGGTACCATCGATATGTAGTCTCGTCCACAAATTAACTATATTATGTAGACTAGCTAGCCTCGTCTCGTTCTTGTCTTGTCTTGTCTAGCCCACACCATCCCACTGCTGGGCAAAGGCCTCCCTCTTCTCTTTCCATCCATCTCTATTTTGGGCTTCCGCATGCCAGTTTCGTGAGAAATTGTCCAACTCGTCGCGCCATCTACGACGGGGTCTCGTTCTAGGCATGGCTAATGAATACCAAATTTTTAATTCACTATTTTTGAAAACTTGCAAAAATTGCAACTCCTGCCCGCGATTGAAAATTATGCAAGTTAGAAAAAATTACATACATACATACATACACATATCACGCCAATAATGCCTTGCGGGGTAGGCAGAGCGTAAACAGCCGCAAAAAACGGCCATTTACACCTCGTCTGACAAATGTTTGAGGGTATTCGGAATATTGAGTTAGAAAAAAATGGCTAACGTAGTTTGTATGTTGAGTACCTATACCTACCCAAGAGGCTTGCGATTCAGGTTATTTGATTTTGGATTGCTTGGGTTCAGTACAGATAACATTCATAGTATCCGGAACACTCAAAACATCTAAGACCGGGCCGATGGCGTAGCGGATAGTACCCCTGCCTGCTACGCCGAGGGTCGTGGGCTCGATCCCCTCAAGACACAAATATTTGTTAAGTCATTTTCAGATATTTGTGTTTAGTCTGGGTGTTTCTATGTATATTATGTATTAATTTACAAAAAAAAGTATATATAAGTAAATATCAGCTATCTAGTTCCCAAAGTACAAGCCTTGCTTAGTTTGGTTCTAGATGGCGCTGTGTGAATTGTCCAGGATGTTTATTTATTCTAAAAAGCTTTTGTGCAGAGCATTGCCTGACTAGCAAGGCTTATTTGCAAAGCTCATAATAAGCAAAGCGAAGCCTTATTACGACGGCGATGAACTTTTAAGCCTGAACTTCTATTGTTCTGTAAGTTAAGTTTCATACCTAACTTAATACAGTGCTCTAGTATCTAATAAACTATTATATTTTAAAAGAATAATTACCTACGCATATTAATTCAAAGCATTTTTGGGATAAGTGGTTGTTAAAAAACAATTCCTTTATTATTATTTTCTCATACAAGTGGAAGGTTATTTATGTTTTAAAAGGTTTCATCGAAAACAGTAGGTACTCAATCCGAAAAGTACTTGTATCTATTTTAAAACTTCAAAACTTTGGAAACTTTCACGATACTAATTAATTTGTACCAAAATAATTTAATCACGTCAATTACTCACCGATGACAAGCAACGTAACAAGGACAACTATAACAATCTTCGTCTTCTTCTCCATGGTTCTTCAGTTTCTCCACTTCTCCACCAGCACTCACCCAGTTCTCCACAGGGTGTCTACTTATTCCGTGCTATCAAGGACACGTTAGCTCGGTAGTGCGTCACGGCGAAACTGAACGGGGTTCTATCAGGGTTGGGAACCGGGATCGCACGCTATTGGCTATTGTACCGAGTACATTGCTGCCTACGCAAAGATGATAAGAATCACCAAAAATGGGTTTTAAAATGGAGATAGCTAACTTCATTTTTATTAAGGTTAGGTAAAGATTGGTACATTAGCAAAATACTGTTTTCATGGATCAGGAAATTACCAAGGCTACAAACTGAAAAAATCATGGAAGTGTGATAAACTTTTACTAATATAAATTGTAAAATAAAGGATCTTTCAAATGAAACCTATTCACGAATAATATTTGTACTATGGTTCAAAATGACATTCACCTGGTGACATTGTTATACATTGAAAGATAATTTATTTAGATAGCATTATTACATATGCTAAATATAAAATAGAAATAAATTATAGATAACTTCAATAAAATAAACTAATTTGCATTAATTAATCATATTTTATTATGTTGTTCTGATTGTTTTTTATCTGAGAGACCTGTCATTTGACTGTTCTTTAAAACCCGTGTATCTTCCAACCTCGACATTGGCAGAATTGTCCCTGTTGTGTTGTCGGAAGCCATATTTATAAAATTGAATTGAATCATTTTCTTTTTTTTTATTACAATATTATCGAGTAGTAAATATGACTATAGTTAAATTGTATGTTTCGGTATAGTATTGGAGAAGACCATTACTTTCAAATAACTTCACATAAATTAATTATTTCATGAAATTACATTAAACATCTCACTGCAAAATGGGAACACTTACCTTCACTTATTCGTTTTGCATTGATTGCAAATCGATACTTAGGTATTTTCTAAAAACTGAAATTTAAGTACCTATAAGTATAAAAAAAAACATAAAACGATGCCAAAAATTAAACAAACTGTTACAAGGCACCGAGGCAAGCAATCGTCAATGTATAACATTTTCCGCTTTTCCGTCGCAGGCCGTTCCCCGCCGGCGCCGCCACGACGGCAGCGGAGCCCGACTGTTTGGCGCCAACAGACTCCGCACTCTCGGGGGCGAAGCACCCTGCGGACATGCTAGGTACTTATGTAGATCTATGTCTTAGGATTGTGCGTCAATTTATATTGGGTCTCAAAAGATACATTGTCCAAATCAGACTCTAAATTTGCAAAGTAGACAAATTTATTTTAGAACCTTGTCGTAGGGCAGGGTATTTAATGCATTTTCCCTGAAACACGGAGTCTTACACTCTCCATGCAAGTCAATTCATTATTCTTAGTTCTAAATCTTAAGTATTTTTTCAAAGCTACTTACTTAAAAAAAGATTTTCAATATCTACAACCACAACAGTCCATTGCTGGAGAGGGCATTTCTAATGTTTACCCAAAAACACTCAGTATTGCTCATATTTTGTCGTCAGTTGTAACTGTGTTACTAGGTTCTGTGGGGATGGTTCAAAATTGGTTACATTTGCCACATTGCTGGGGTAATTCAGATTTATTACCATGGAAAAAGACAGTTCATCTAGTGCTTACACTTTTACAGCCTAGGCATAACTTGGTTTAGAGAGATATAACTAACAAAAGTGTAATAAATCTGTTTGTTTTGCCAATCAATGATAATAAAATTGGCGCCTAGATTCTAGATGTAACTAGGGACAGTGGCCTAAATTTAGTTATTTATTTTCCATTTTTATCATTTACTTCTATTTATTGGAAACTTACAGTCAGTTCTGTGCTTTCGAATTACGCGGTGTCGCTTTTTGGAAAGTTTTCACGATAGATAAAATATTATTTTTTGTCTATAAAGATTATCTGTGCCATTGAGGAATATGTAATGAACTATCAAACGATCAAAAACTCTTTCTAACAAGTTCGAACAATAGAGAGCCCTAAACTTTATGTTATGACTAGATTTTCGCCCACCGGTTTCACCCGATACTACTCGTTTTCCCGTGGTAATATTGGTTTTCCTGGGGCAAAAATAGCCTATGTGTTATTTCAGGTTATACTCTACCTGTGTTCCAAATTTCATCCAAATTGGTCAAGCCGTTTTAGCGTGAAGAGGTAACAAACATACACACAAACTCTCAGATTTATAATATTAGTACGGATTATTCAGTATTAGCAAAGAATGTGGCACCTTTCCATTTCCAGGAAAATGACATTATTGACCGTAACTATTAGTAGGAGCTAATGGTTATGATTACAAAATCAAATAATTTCGTAAGATAAGAGAGGAAATCTATAACTATAACAATATCATATTACGTCTAGGGGTTGATGACATTATTGCGAAACCGGAAGCTTAGAGCCACACGGATTTTACCAGCGGGGGGTGTGAGGAAGGGGTAGCTAGACTGGAGGGGGGGGGATAATTATAGGGGTGTCAACTGACTAAATGTCAAATAACATTTGCGATTTGTATGCAAATACAATCGATAGCGAGGGATGCGTGTAAAATTGTGTGTCGTTTTGAATCAGCGGGGCGCGATTCATTTGATTAAATCATCGCATTTAGCAATGTATTGCTCAGAACATCTAATTTTCAACCGTGAAATTGTAAAAGATGTTAAAAACTCGAAAACAATACAAATTTTAAAAAGGCTCTTAAAAATTACACATTAAAATATTTTTATTGCATTTCTCAGCAGTTTAGTCTTATATTGAGATAACTAAAAAAACGGCGTTCTTATCCGTTGTTATAATAGTTTGTTCCATCCCCACAAGAAAAATATATTTGCCTAGTCAATTTTCAGATATTTGTATTTAGTCTGGGTTCAAGTTCAAGTTCAAGTTCAAATGATTTATTGTTTAGCCATAAGTATTACAAGGTCGAAAATGCATTTATAAGTATCTTTACAGCTACCTAATTAGGTGTACAATATTATATTTAGTTATTAAATCTGTTAATGAGGAAAAAAGAATTCATAACAATATATTTAGATTTAACTACCAGTGGAAGATTAGTTAGAACATACGTGACATTTACAAAGACCAACAAAGTTACAAATAATCACACAATCTCATTAATTAAATTAAAAAGACGTTAACATTATAAATTAGAACTAAGTTAGTTTAATTGCTAAGTCAATTTTATTTTGTATCAAATTAAACATAATTTATTAATATTTTACACATGTCACATTACCCAAATTTAAATATCCTATGATTAGTATCTATGTATTATAATTAATAATGTCATAAAACTCATCACAATTTGCCGCGATTCTCCAGAAATTCTGTAACGGTATAGAACAGCTTTTGTTGTAACCAAGAATTAACTTTGTGTTTAAATTGGTTTACCTTACATACTTTAAATTCATCTGGGATGTTATTATAAACTTTTACAGCCATATAAAATATACTTTTATGATAAAATTCAGAAAGGTGTGTACCAGATTGCAGAAGCTTATGATTGTTTCTCAGATTTTTGTTTAACTTGCTTTTAGATTCATACATGACCAGATTTTTCCTTACAAACATAGCTACTTCTTTAACATAAAGGCATGGAAGTGGTAGAATCTTGTATTTTCTGAACAGAGGTTTACATGAGTCTATTTGGGCCAATCCCTCCAGGGCTCTGACACAACGCTTTTGCGCAATAAAAGCCTGTGAGACATCCGTAGAGTTACCCCAAAATATGAGGCCGTAAATCAGAACCGATTGGACATAACCAAAGTATGCCATTAGGGCTGCGTCCACCGATGTGGTATATGCAATGCGCCGTAAAGGGTAAACGAATCTAGCCAACCGATCGCAAACATTCTCAACGTGAAGCTTCCAACTGCAGTTACAATCTAATGTAAGGCCAAGAAATTTGGCTGAAGAAATAGTATTCAACTGGCAGTCACCGCATTTCACATTTAGATCTAGTGGCTTTCTAGCATAGGAGTGGAATTGGATGATGCTTGTTTTAGCTAGATTCAAACACAGTCCATTAACATTCATCCATCCCATGATATCATCCACAGGGTGTTTATAATAAGTATGTATTTATTTACAACAAAATGTATATTATAAGTATTAATATCCCGTGTGCCGTGCCGTGTGATGCCGGCTAAGAACAGCATCACCCCATGCCTTTCCAGTGAGAATCGTAATAGGCGTCTTATGGACTTGAGGGAGTGTATTGCGATTTTAGGCGATAGGCTGACAACCTGTCACTATGGCGATACACAATTTTCCGATTGACCCTCAGATGTGTGTCAGATGTTGCGTAAATTTCCGGTTTTGAGGCCGTTTACGCTCTGGTCACCCCGCCAGGGATTATAAACATTAAACGTGGTATGTGACTGTGAAATATTAATATCAACTATCTTGGTCTGTGTGAATTGTCCAGGATATTTAATTTTTACTTTACTTAACAAAAACCATTTTTTGCGTGTGTTCTTTTAAGCACTAAGCGACTCCTGTTGACTTAATAATCTTAATAGATTCTACAAAGTGTTTCAAATATCTTCCGGGTGAGTTCTCACGACTTTCTCCTATACTGGTTAAGCCACGGATGTAATCTCACTACACTTTTAGTGAATCTAGTAAACAAGAATATCCTCCAATCAGGTGAGGGTACGCAGGGGACAAAGAACTGAAACTAGGGCGTCTCAATGGCGCCACTGGAGGGGGCGAAATGTCGCGAATTTGGATGAAGGGGCCGGGGGTGGCAGAGACTAAAGTATTTGGGGCTGCACTTGCAGACACGTATTATATTGCTCTTATTTATTTAATATTGAAATTCTCAAACAATGAATTTGTAAATATTTGCCATAAAAAGTGCACGTATTTTTTCTCATCGAGGCGACTAAGGGACTCGAGGGTGTGTATTGCAATTTTAGGCGACGCGACGGGCTGATAACCTGTCACTATGGCGATACTGAATTTTCCAAATGACCCTCAAACATTTGTCAGACGTGGTGTAAATGTCCGTTTTTTGCGGCCGTTTACGCTCTGCCTACCCCGCAAGGGAATATAGGCTTGATATGTGTATGTAAGTATGTATGTACCATTTTTGGTTTTTAAATATGTCTAAAAGAAAATATATTATGTAAAATTCAGAGAATGAATAAAGGCATGGCTTGTTAGAATCTGTTGGATGCATTTGGGGGAAACATTTATTTGATTGTTTTCAAATTAGGTATCTCATAACATTTCTTTGTTTGCTTTACTGTGATTGCAATACAGACTTTGCTCTTTTCTTCGTTTTTATACCAACTTATGTTGACATTTCAGATGGTATGATAGTCTAAATAGGTGCTTGTGGTTGTCAGACCATTGCTGGACAACCTAACCTAACCTAACCTAACCACGCTTGGCAAGCGAATAAAAATATGGAGCCATTTTTGAGCTATACATATTTTTTTACTTCCAAAATTAGCTAGGGTAGTTTAGGGGCTAGTAAGATTTTTAATTTAGAGTAGGAGCACTTCTGGGCAGGTTTTTTGGGAGGTTTTTCCTGTTCAGGAGGTCCGGTTAATTATACGCATGTAAACTACAAGCTTTAAAAATCTTGAATTCAATTTGAAACAAATATCGTTTTCAGATGGTGGTGGCGTTAAGTTACATGCCGTGTGATTAACCTGGCCAGCCCCGTGGCAGTGCCTTTATTTTTATTTTTTTATCCCGCCCGAGCCGGTTTTCTTTTAGGACATTACAAAACTGTTATAAAAAAAGAAAATTGTGTGAAACAAATTTCTTTTTTTTACAATGACGGTTCATGACGTCAATAAGTGATATGATTTCGAGTTAGCAAGCGCAGTGCAAGATGTTGTATTCAAAGGGACCGGTGCTGTTTATTCCCTTGATTTATGCTTTCGCCTTTTGCTACTAGGCTAGGACGTGAAGACATACACATTTATCCCTTGCGGGGTAGGTAGAGCTGTAAAAAATGGTTGCTGTCGCCACGACTGACAGAAATTTTATGGTCGTTTAAGAAAAATCGTGTATTACCGTAGTGACAGGTTGTCAGTCTGTTGCCTAAAACTGAAACCTTCAAATCTATAGTCGCTTCTAACGACACCCGTGAGAAAGAAATGAGGAGATGCCATTCTAAGCCGGCATCATACAGCATTTACGTATTGAAATGGCTTTAAAATGTTTAATACCATCTTGCAATAGCTTTCAATAGAAGTTTACGAGAAATAAAAGTTTATGAAGCTTTTACCCCAGATATTATCTAGGGTACTAAGTGTAGCAAGCTTTGAAATAGGTCAAAGGTAGGCTAGGTTATGATGACGTACGTAAAGTCACGCCTTTAACTTGGCAGGGTAGATAGTAGATATATGTATGTATGTATCCACATACATACATATAGCAAGCCTTTATACCTTGCGGGGTAGGCAGAGCGTTAACGGGCGTAAAATACGGCCGCTATCGCCGCGTCTGACAAATATTTTATCGCCGTTTCAGAAAAATCGTGTATCGCTATAGGGACAGACGCGGAAAGCGACTTTATTTTATACTATGTAGTGATTCGGTACTAAACAAGTTACTTAAATGAAATGATATCATGATCCCTTGGCATAGGGGCGTAGGTTAATGGTAACTTATAATGGTACAGTAGCGTATTGAAAATAGAAACTTATTTAACTGAACAGGTATTAAATATGTTTAGTTTCGTGATGAACTTGTACAAGAAAGTTTAATAAACATTATTTACATTAAAGAAACAAATTGCCATATCTGCACCTAGACGGTTTACTATTTCTATTGCTACGGTGTACCTACGACGTAGCGCGTAGCAAGGGCCTACAAGGCTCTGTATGCTACGTCGCACGGACGCATTTTTATAAACTGTTATAAAAAGTGAAACTGTATGGAAACTTGGGAAAAGATGGTAATCCTTTTATTATTTAGTTTCACTATACACTTAAATAAGTATGTAGCAGATGGAGCCCTGTAAGCTCTTTGCCATGTGCTACGCCATAGCAGTAGAAATAGTTATCTATAACTCTACCTAAGTTTACGTCCAAGGTATATTTGCCAATATGGCCACGTTAAATGTTGGCCGTAATTCGGGAAATAAATTCTCTTAATTAACATTAAATAAGCGCTGCCACTTTTCGTTAAATATATTTAGACCTGTCACTATGGCGATACACGATTCCGAAATACACTCAAATATATGTCAGACGTGGCGTAAATGGCCGTTTTTGCGGACGTATATGTGTATGTGAATGTGTATTCATCATCGCCTTATTTTGTCAGATAACGCGTATTTTGCATCGAGTTATTAGACATGACAGGCCTAAGATATCTCTTTTCCTTAACCTATATGACCATCTTTAAAGCGATTGGTCATCCATTCCAGGGTTCATCGGGTCGTTGGTCGACTCGGTGTCCCACACGAATAAAGAGAGAGAGAATACGTATTTCAGTAATGGGTTTGCATTTTGATTGGTGTATGTTCGTAGACGGGTTTGAGGCTAGCAATACACTAGAGGGCGCTGCAGTAAACTGTCCATTTGTTTTATGAATATTACTTATTAGCTACCTACGATTCCACGCTCGTTCACTACGACAACATTTAATTTTGTTATACAAATGGTGGACAAAAGCAGTCGCAGAGTGGTAGCCAAGGGAAAACAAGGTCAGTGGATAGACCATCAGACCGGTGGTCCAACAAGTCGACGGGATCTCTATGGATGAGTTCTGCACAGGACCGTGAAAATTGGCGCAATAAAGAAGATGATGACGATGATGAAATCAAATTGTTTCCCTTTTTATTCGTTATATTATTGATTTGGGTGTTTAAAAAGAGGTCTTGCAGACAAAGCGCAGTAAGCAAAAAAATCTCTCATTACTTTTTAACTTGACCCTCGGGTCTCGTATTGTGACGCAGATTCTACCTTACTATTTACTAATATCAGGGGAAAAGGTTATGGAAATGGATCTGATCAGTCACTACATCTGAGACTGCTTTGTTTGACATGATTTTATTATTTATTTGCTTTGATAGGTCATTTCTAGAGGTTAAGTCGAAATAAAACGCAAGGTAAACCTATAAATTGGAACCAACTATTGCGTGTTTATTGACAATCCGTCCAGAAAACATTACATAATAATAAATATCAATCATTAATTCATTATTTTAAATTTATTCACTTTATTCGAAGCGTGAAAGAAATTTAACTTAGTGGCGCCGTTTGGCTTATTCTAAAACGAATATAAATAAATCGCCGACTGTGTGGCTATTTCTAATGGCGTCCCGGACTCCAGTCGGCCCTGGTGGCCCATCAACTGGCCTCCAGCGTCCAGCGGCAATGACGTTAATACTATTGGCAGTTTAAAACCTAATTTGGCGGCCAGTTGATGGCCTCAGCTCGAAAAGCTACGCGTCAACGTACAACGCCCCCCTCAGCCGGCGACTTCTACGTGTCTACGCGAAACTCGGCGATTGGTCGGCTCGGCGGCGGTGGCGTGGTGAGTTGACGACCCTATTGGCCGGTGTCGGCGCCTGGCTGGCCAATCGCAGCGCTTAGCCGCGGTCCACCATCAGCTCGAAGTGCACGGAGCCGCGTCGCTCGTAGCGGTCGTAGAAGATGTTCTTTGCCCATGCCTTGCACTCGATGTTGATTAAAACTCCCGCTGTAATAGAAAAACATCTCATTAGTACTTGTTTATTTTTCGTGTGGGACACCGAGTCGAGAAACGACCCGACAAACCCTGGTGTCAGAGTATTTCCAACCTCCGACATGGTTGTATAACGACCGCCGTCTAAGTAATCATAGACAGCAAACAGAATCGACGACTTAACGTGCCCTCCTCAGCACGAAACCATCTTTCTTACGGACAATCAGGTGGTTCGGTCTGCAATGTTCTCACCAGACTGGAAAAAAATTCACAATGTGATATATATCAACTGTGTGAGTGCCTTACCGAGAATCGAAGCAGTTGCACTACCAGTGCACCACATCGGCAGTCAAGTCAGTCATTAGTGCTCACTAAGTCACTCGTTATGGGGAAAATGTAAGCTTATTGGCGGCCTTTGTGAATGTTTTCATCTTAGTGTGCTAATCACTACCACTATATACTGAGGTTCCTTTCTTTACCGAAGTGTCATATTTTCTTTTTGTCATGCAGTTTTGCTCGCTCAGGCACTCGTGCCAGTACTCAGCACTTGTTAAGTATCAGTGTGTGAGTTAGATCCTTGTAAGAGCCCTTTCTGAAATTACCCTGAATTAACAAAAACTCTGTAGCTGTTAATGTGCCTTGTAATGTAACCAAAACCCGCTGCTTTACTACCATTATCCCTACCAACCTGTTCTTCTAAAATAGGAATAGAAAACTTTTGACAATGGTTTGTCAATGGACAATGATTTAACCTACCAATGGTGGTGATACTTACT
Organism: Tuta absoluta; assembly: GCA_027580185.1. Taxonomy (NCBI): domain Eukaryota; kingdom Metazoa; phylum Arthropoda; class Insecta; order Lepidoptera; family Gelechiidae; genus Tuta; species Tuta absoluta. The sequence continues at coordinate 1,645,287 of JAQAHW010000020.1, forward strand.
CCTGGGCTTCTCAAAGAGCACAGCCACGAGCGGGCTGAGGTACCCCTCCTTGTTGGTGAAGGGATAGTAGAAGTTGGGAAAGCCTCGCCGAGGGATGTACTGTATTGGTCCAACATTCTCCACGTCGGCAGGATTCTCTCCCTCGCATGACACCCACACTGTGTTCGCTTCAGGCTTGCCGGACTGGAAGAGATGGATAACGAGGTGAAAGATGTGTCAGCTCTAACCCATGTTGCGACTGTGGTGCCTTACAGACTATGCCACACTTGATGTCTTGCAGTAAGTGCCCTAATACCTGCACCTTGTCCGACTTGTATGACTCCACCGACAGCGGCGTAGCCGTGGCTTATTTGAAAAGAAGTGAAAGAAGAAGAAGACAGTGTTGTTACAGAGAATCTTTATGTGGCAGCTCATAGCAGAAAACATACATACAAACACATCACGCCTTTATCTCTTGCGGGGTAGGCATAACAGTCGTTATCGCTACGTCTAATAAAATGTATTTGAGGCCCGTTTAGGAAAAATCAGGTAGTCAGCTCAGATGGATTTCGTAATTTTCTTAAACTTGACACTTTCCTAGCTTGTCTGTTTTATAACTCGCCAATGCAAAGATATTTTTGCCTATTTCGGATATTTAAAAAAATCCTTATTCGTTTTTCATAGGGTCAGTAAGTTTATAAGTTTAAGTACTGAATGGATACTTACAACCATCTTGATGTGTTGCTTGAGATCCTCCGGCATGTTCTGAGGTAAGTCTTCAGTCGTATTGTACGGCTTGGGGACCCAGTTGAATATCTGAAATTGGATGATTTGACATGGTTATGTCGTAGATTTTGCTATGAAAGACTTGATTGGGTAGCGTAAATAGACAGAGAACGTGGTCATTGATGACCACTTTCTGGATATGCACAGATGAAGCAATTAGAAAGTTACAGCCTAGACTAAAAGCCAACAAAAGGCTTGCGGCTACCTCGGAACAAATCTGACACCAGAAACAATGTCTAATCCAACTTATGAAGCGTAAAAGGGACACAGAAGGTCCCATGTTTTGTATGTGGATAATACCGCTTCAAATGAGAATATTCACCTTGTTGAGCTTGAGGAACACACAAGGCCCAGCTTCTTCATAGTTGTACTGGTTCTGGGGCGTGCAGGGGTGGAAGTCATCCACAGGCACGTCGCAGACCTGCTTCTCGCCAAGGGGTCCCATGTTCGGTGAGCAGGCAACTCGGTTCTCGGCTCCGTGGGTCTCGCCGCTGCCGGAACCCTTCTTGCGGTATTCTGAAGGAGAAAGACATCTCTTTTCGCCTTAAAATGACTGCTTCTGTCACTCATCATGTCATGACCTTGAGAAACCTGTGTCGCCCGTTTGAGGGGAGTTTAGGATTGTATGAGATCAATCTCCAAGCACAGTGTACTTTGGGCTACGTTACAACAGACTTGACATTGTCAATAAACCAATCAACCCTTTCAAGGCGATGGTAGGCACTGTCTGGTAAGTCACTTAATTCACCGGTGTCCGGAGCCAAACAGTTCGCTTTTTAGGCTCCTGGGGTATATCGCTCCATCGTCCTATCATTCTTTGCCATTTCAGGCATCTATGTAAATCCAGAACACACCCCTAGTAAAAGAAAGCAGTATATCATCCACATATCATCATTGATAGTGGTTGTGGCATGATACTCACGTTCCAAGTACTTGTCGATGATCGTGGCCCAGTTGAGCACGGAGCCCTTGTCGTTGGCGCGGTAGTAGATCAGGGTACTCTCCGCGTTGGCGGTCTCAGGCATCGGCCGGAAACCCAGACCTGAGGGCAGGAAATTATATTAGGATTTTAAATACAGGTTCTGAGGAAAATACTATTCCTTTCAAGCGGTGAACCTATGAAGCGGAACAGCTTTTCCCAAGAAACATTGGTTTAAATATGATCAGAAAATGGATGTTCCATTGGTCGGAAGCTCAGTGGATGAGAGAGCCATCCCAGTTGGTTTCTACGTTTTCATAGCATCGCTCTTGTCAGGCGGATTGGCGAGCACAGTGCAATCACATATGGTGTTGTATACACTGCGCCCATTATCTGGGTTCACCCCTTAATGCTCTAATCGTCTTTTACCACACCCACGGGTTGAAATGGGGTGATGCTATACTAGCTTCTCTGTTGACATTATCAGTTCCATTTTTTGTTTGTTCGTATTACATCTTTCTTTATAATTGTATGATACCCTATCCGATATTGAGAATTCAAGTGAAAGAAAAATTTGTCAGTGTAATCAGATATTTCTTTTTTAGTGTACCTGGATTGTCTCCTATCAAGGAGGAGTCAAGTTGCCACTTGGGCATTTTGTTGTCCAGGGTCTGGAAGAAGATGACCAGCATGACGGAGAAGAATCCCGCCAGCACCGCATAGAAGATGACATAGAATAACAGGATCTTGGCTGTGGACAAGAGAGAAAGTATGTTATTTATTGAAACTAAAAGTAGGTAAGTATATAGTCGGAGTCAATCTGCGTGTAGATTAGTTAGCGGAAGAACATGACATAAAACATGAAGTTTTGAAGCCGACCAAATGGGAAGTGGGCCTTATATGAACCTTTCGCCGCGCTCACCCAATGCCACTAAGGGCAGGGAAATAGTAAGAGAAGTGGGCAGCGCAAGCATGTAAACAGGTTACTCGCGCTGCTACTCGTCATGCCGCTGCCACTTCGCGTGCTCCCGGGACGCTAGTGTCGGCTTTTCGTGCGCGAGTCGAAAGACCGGCAGCACAAGCGCGAGTGAAATGTATTGCTAGCTCGCTCACTCGTATTGCTGCGAGAAGAGTATGACGGCATTATGTGAACACTCACTCGCGTAGATTCTTCCGCGGAAGTATCTCGAGCAATATTCGCGGGAGCGGCAGGAGATGAGTGTGAACGTAGCATAAAGGGAAATGTCGTTGACCGTAATATGATACTGTTTTTAGAACTTAAATAGAAACATCCTGAATCCATTATAATGAATGCTTCCACATTTTGCATATAAACTATTTAAAAGCAATATCAACTTAAAAGTACAAAGACGCAATACAACGAAAAGTTTAATATTTTTTCTTCTGTGTTTTGGGTTGCCACGCTTTGCATTTCCTAATATGTAATAATGTATTAGGTTTAAACTCTATAAGAAAATAAGGGAGTAAATAAAGAGAGAAATTCAACTAGTGACCCAAATAGTGAAAACATAAAATAAATAAATAAACGTGCCGATAAGCTGATTTAAGTTAGGTACTTACTAACAATGGAAGCCCAAAATATTTTTGTCTTATTTCGACCTAATGGTTCTTTGGGGAAAGTTGTTCCTTATCACCAGACCGTACTCTTGTGTTCAGTATCGGTGAAATTTCAGCCCATATAAGAAATATTTTTATTTTGACTTCCTCTGATCTCCATCTTTAGCTGATCATTACTCTTAATTATCAATTAGGTACACCATCGGCCGTCACACTCCATAACGATATAGTCACAGTTCATGCGTACTTGTAAGTATTTTTAGCGTCTGGTTCCTTAATATATTAGCCGCTGCGTATCGGCAGGTCGATAATTGACACGGTGGCAGTAGACGTATTATTGAAGCAGTAGATAGATAGAGATCGCATGCGCCAGACTGCGACGAGTGGTCTTTCTAATAGTCATATTCTACTACACGAAACCATTCACAAATTGTGCAAATACCCTTCAGTTATCGCTGTATGCAACTGTACAGAAAAGCAAGTGATGATTGCAGTCGACATTGCAGTTAGGGCCGAATAGTAATCTAATGCCATTGTCTTATTATATATGCCATTCACTCGATAAAAAGAGGAGTTGCCTTAAAATAAAAAAAAATTATAAAAAAATGTATTTCAGAAATTTATCCTTATTCTAAAGTAACAAATTCCATAAACAAAAAACACAATGCTAGTTGAGGTTTTCTTTCTTTTTACACGACTGCCCTACCAAAAAAGGAGTTTGATGTACCTATTTAGAGTTTATGTATGTATATATGTGCAATTCTTTAAAGTGCTGCAACTCGTTATCTACTGAACAGATTCGAATGGGAATCGTAGCGGAAGAATTCTTATATTATGAGCCCGAGTGTCATAGGCTGGGCTTTATTACTTTTTACGTTTCTAAATTTATTTATTTATTATGCTTGTTCTAATAGAAAGTGACGGAAGAAAATAAGCTAACGAGGTCGGTTGTTAGAATTGAGACCATTGTCAGTTTGCTAGCAAAAGCTAATTGGTGGCCGGTGACCGAGTTCTACTCGTATTTTATCATTACATCCTACACTCTGATCAGCTGATAGGTTCTACGTTTGTTTACGGATATTTGAAGTTTTTGGAAATTCGGTTCGAACATTTAACAAGAAGTATCTATACGACTGCCGAGCCAGTATTTTTATTTTTTTATCCTGCCCAAGTCGGTTTTCTATTAGGACATTACGAAATTATTATAAAAAAAGAAAATTGTGTTATACAAATTTCTCTTTTTAGAATGACGGATCATGACGTCAATAAGTGATAATACTATCCTATATCGAATAAAGTTATTTTATTTTCATTTTCATTAAGGGATTGAAACCGGAATACCGGAATTTGGAAAAACCAGATTATCGGAACGATTTTCTTTTCCGGTTTTCAGAGCTTTATTAATCATTAAAACCAGTTTTGGAAATAAGGGTCTTTTTATCTTTACTTCCATTTTTCGGAACATAACCATTAAAAATAATGCTATTTTCTACCACTTGCACCCATTTTGTCACGCAAATATCTAAGATGTTCACGACTCTCGCGAAAACTTTATGCAATCGGAAAAATATTGATCTGAAAGACATTTTTACTACGTTCATAATAACATACCAAAACTGGAATTCAAAACCGGAATTTCGGAATTTAGCTTTAATATCGAAACTCAAAACTGGTTTTGAGAACCTTTTGATTTTACATGCCCTATATACGACCCGTATGTCCCATGCAACGTTTTCAGAATTAAGTTTTCTGAAAAGTATAAAATTTTTGAAAACTTTCATTTCAAACATTTCTACCGCGGCGGGCAGGGGTTGGTAGAGTATTCTTAAAAATTTGGTATTTTATTTTGAAAAGTTCAGGCTTTTGAGAAAGTATGTAGTATGAGGAGTATTATGTCTTTATGTTCGTCGTCGTATAACTCTTAAAATTCTTGACCTAAGTATTTAAAAATTTTATTTTTTATTGGTTAGGGAATATAAGTGGGCACCCATACAAAAGTCGGTGTTCTTTTGCACTTTTTTACCGAAATTGAAACGGAGGCTTTATCTCATGGACCGTGACAGTTAAACAGTCGCAACTTTCACATGTTGAGTATGCTTTAATATGGTTTATATGGTTCAGTTTTCTGTTCTTCGTAATCAAAGCAGCATCGAAAATAGTAAATTAGTTTTACACAGTACAGGCTTTTTACACAGTAACTGAATTCCTAAATGAATAAATTGAAATATTATTATTATATAAATTAAATTAAAAACGTTTTGCTTATACTCTGTACACATTATATTTTAATTACTTTACACTTGTGTAATTAATTTAATTTAATTTACTTGACCTAATGACAATGTTTATTTTTTACTGAATAAAAATTGAATTGAATAGTAAGTAAGTGAGTAAAAACACATTGGCCTCAATTTGGGAAACTGCGCGAATACGAAATGTGACAGCGCTAATTTAAGGGAAGTCAAGATATAATTTATTTCCCGATTAAGAGCTTTATTGCACAAAAATAAACATGTAACACGAACATCACATATGTACTCATCTCATTTAACCATCTTGATATGACTTGTGATATCTGACATCTTAAACATCGTAGTGATAGTAATTACTGGATCAATATTACTAAATCCATCCTATCAGAGATAGGATTGTTTGCTCTTTTGATTGTCGCCCCATATTGGTTATAGTAAACCATATCATCGAGATAAGGGAGCTACGCGGCAGGTTCTACATACTTTGTATTCATTCTTTTTCCCCTACTATCTTATTTCTTGGTTCGGTGGGGCACCGAGTAGACGGACGACTCGATGAATCCTGGAGTTTTTAAGTGCCTCCGTTACACCTACTAGGTAAGTAACTAGTAGGCCTCTAACGTGCTTATTTGATTCAAAATGATGAGCTAAAATAAATATTGGAGAATCTCTGTGAAAAGAGAATAGGCGAGGGCAAAAAGTGAACCAATAATTTCTTCATAGGTTGCTATGATATTTCTCATACAGAGGCACAGAGGCGCCCTTTTCCTTTTCTGCACAGACTTTAAATAAAGTATTGGTAATTCTCGACGCTCTGGCTTTGAGATTTTTCTTGAAATCGACCATCTTGACTACCATTGAAAAATCACAATGCCCTGTGATGCCGACTTAGAATAGCATCACCCAATTCCTTTCCCGTGGGAGTCGTAAGAGGCGAGACTTGAGGGTGTGTATTGCAATTTCAGGCGATGGGCTGACAACCTGTCACTATGGCGATGCACAATTTTCCGAAAGATCCTTGAATATATGTCAGACGTGGCGTAAATGTCAGTTTTTGCGGATGTCTACGCTCTGCCTACCCCGTAAGTAAGGGATAATAGGCGAGATATTTGTATGTATGTGTATGTTGAAAAATCATTCGGAAGTCGCGTTATGCTTTTTTTCTTGACAATTGATTAAAAGACGAGGGAAGTGGCTATAAAAAAGCTGTTAATGCCTAGAACATTTCGTGCTCGTGATAGCAAACAGTTCGAGAAAGAAATAGAGGGTGGGGTACAAAATGATTGGCACCCGATTGATTTACTGCGGAAAGTACACATTTTTGTTTTCGTATTGATCGAACCTAGTTGATATTTATCACTTAGTGAATTTGTTCCCGGTCTGGTTAGGACATTGCAGGGTGAACCAACTGATTGTCCGAAAAGAAATGGTTCCGTGCTTCGGAGGGCACGTTAAGCCGTCGGTCTCGGTGGCTTAGACGGCGGTCGTAGCACAACCATGTCAGAGGCCTACTAGTGGTAGTAGGCGGTTGAAAAACTCTGACACCAGGGTTGATCGGGTCGTTGGACGACTCGGTGTCCCACGCGAAAAGAGAAAGAGACTGATACTATTTTTTTCTACTCAAACTACATAAGCTACTGGCTACAGAACCAGCCGTGTTCTGAGATCTATCTCTCGACTAACTCCTGACCCGATTCTGCACGACTAACGAGCGGTCAAAGGCGACCGATTTGCGCGCGAGCTCTAATTGCAGCCATAATTGTTACGAAACTTTACATTGACAGGCTTACCATAACTACACTATCCATCTGAGCAAGTTAGTATGATATTGGCCTCAATTCGGGAAATACTTCTCTCAACTATCCTTAGCGCTGTCACTTTCCTCAAATAGGTTTAGTAAAGGATAGGAGATATCAAACTCATATCATGTCTTATAATTTGACGTAAAATTAGCGTTATCTGTCGAAATAAGGCGAGGATGATAAAAATGGCGAGAAAATTTAACAGAAATGGCCAAGAACCCATTGACAATTTTAAACATGACAGGACTTAGATATCTCTAATCATTTTTAAACCTTTTTGACGGAAAGTGACAGCGCTAATTTAAGGTAGGTAAGTTAATAATTATATCTCCCCAATAGAGGCCATTTTCGTTTGTCCCTTGTATATACATGGTGTAAGGGAAAGCCCTCCGAATACTAATAGGGTGCATTTAGACTATAAAACTGAACAACTTCCCATGAAAAATATTTCAGGAATCGCCATTTTTTACTGTACATAGTAAATGCAGTCATCTTGATTTTGTATGGAAGGTAATTTATTTTTCCTTACATAGAGGTATTTTCCTAGGAGAAAGTTGTTCAGTTTCATGGCCTGCGTGCACCCTATCAGCATTCGGAGAGCTGTCCCTAACACCCCGTAGTTACATCCAAAAACGCGATTATAGTTGTCGTCGCTCCCTTTTACTTATATGCAAAAACGTAGGTACTTGAGATGGCGCACTACTTACTAGTTTTTAGCAAACAGACTTGGCAGTATAGTAAAGTGCAAAACTGACCCAGTAGATGGAGCCATGCCACGCGTTATTGGCATCAAGATGCACATTCAAAATTCGCAGGAAACGGATGAGCCACTGTAGCCCTGATGAAAGAGGCGTCGCCACTAGAGATATCGAAAGACAGGTTCAAATCCTGCCCGCAATAGAAAATTTTGCAAGTTTCCTAAAATTGTATAGGTACCTAACACGAGAAGCGTTTTAAAAAAATTTTATTTTATAGAAGTGACTTAAACTCAAATAGCGTAGAGTGTTGTAATCTTAATGAGATTGCAACTCTTAATGTTTTATCCCGCCCGAGCCGGTTTTCTTTTAGAACATTACAATTTTTTTTATAAAAAAAGAAGCTTGTCTAATACATTTTTTTTTTACAATTACGGTTCATGACGTCCATAAGAGATAATACTATCCTACATTTAATAAAGTAAATTTTAATTTTAACTTGTTAAATAATCGATAAGTAACATAGACCATTTGTTGCAGGAAAACACCGTATTAGATTAGCTAGAGAAAATCGGTAGCAGTAAAACCTTTGAACCTCAAGTGTTTATTAAACAAAAATAAACGGTCACGGCATGGCAAATGTAGAGATGTCCTACCGATAAATTCTTGGGACTTTAACCTTTAATGAGGAAAGAAACTAGCTGACACATTTTCCGTAATATAAAATGCATTTAATCTAAGTATAAACTTTAATTCTACTGCGAAACTAGGCCGTATTTTCACTTTATCCTTCCGCTAGCCTAACGATTATTGAACTCAAACAAAGAATAGACTAAGCAGCCCTATAAATAAGAAGAAGCGCCATTGCCTACAATCTGGCGCTTTATACCTCGTAGTATACCTAGCACCTGCCTACTTGCCATTATAGATGTACGTCATCATATCTCTGTAGGTCACGGAGAATGCGCGGTGGACTCTATCGATTACAATCATTATAAATTAAAAATGTTTCCAGTTGACAGGATGTCAGATACTGTCAAAGAATATAAATAAAATTGAGAGTTATCGCGTTTTATTTATTTTCATTATAACACAATACAATGCTATAAACTATTAGTTATGCTTATAAATACTAGAGTAGATACTCTGATTTTATAAGTAAATGACCGTAGCCATAACTTACATACTATTATGTACTCTATGTAACAAATTATTCTGTAAATAAAAGAGCTGCTGTAAGATTTGAGGTTAGTCAACAAGCTGGAAAATCTACATCAAATCTCCAAAATATCTCTCGACTAAATAAGTAGTACAGATTATAACAGAAACACTTAAAAAGTTGAATAAAGTAGGCAGCAGTCATAAGTTAAACAAACTAGGAACTTAGCAAAAATATTCCTCAGACTCGACTGTACAAAAAACCATTGATTGAAACGAAATCATGTCACCAATTAATTTCATATTGGACTGCGGGACACAAAGCGTTTGATAAATACACCACAGATTATTTACCAGAGGGTCATTAGCATTATAGCATTATCAATGCCTTCTTTATTCCTTGAAGTGATTGCATAAATTACAGCTTTGTACATATTTCAAAAGTATTAGCCAGATTATATTGAATGTTTTATTAATATTACAATATTTTATAATATTTAACAAAAAAAACCGTCAGCCATACATTTAAAAATAACTAAAATAGTACTAAGGTACCTTTAATTTTAATTCTAATGTCAAAAGTCAAGGCCTGCCTTTGTTTCGGTTACGGCAGTACCTTATTTATATTCATCGCATCGTCAAGCCACCATTGCCAATTTAAGTAGTAAGTTTTTTTTGGGACAATACTGTTCTCATTAAATATTACGATGATTATAAATGACTGTTGCAAGTGATCTCGGGTATTTCCGTTGGCTCTCGGTCGTCCTTGGATCGATGGTCGCAAGGACGCTGCGCGCGCATCTCTCGGTGCCGCGCACCAGTAGGCAATTCCGACCGTCTACGAACGAACTGTCGCATCTATCACTTTCATACTCTATGGCCGTTTTGCTGGTTCTTTTTATCGCAATTGATAATTAATTGGAAATTATGAATGCAGAGCTTCTGTAATTAAATTTTTGTTATGCCTACGAAACACGCTAAAATATTAGACGGTGGAATTAATTGATATATTTAGGTATCAAGTAGTTTTAGTACATTGACAATTCCAAACGGTTTTTAGAAGAACAAGATCACTTAATCGTATTAAGTACCTACTGTTTCCGGGAAAACAATGAAATGAATATACTGCCCTACATTTTGTTACGAATGTTACTTAATTTTGTGGCAATTTTCTGCCCCTTCAAAGCTGAACCGTAGGTAAACGGCTACGTTTAAATATTTTATCCAAATGTAGAGCTTGGGCAGGTGGCGCTACCTACGAAGAACTAGTGACAGATTCTGATACCTGACGTTACGTAACTTTGAACACTGCACTGCCCTACTTATCGAAAAATAAACCTTCAGGATTACCCTAAATACACATTTATATGAAATGTACGAACATGCATGAATTCAGGATGTCCGGGAAATACGATCATCGATTTCCCTCCAAAGCGGGTGCGCTGGTCTTTATGACTTACCCCAGCTGGATCCAGTTCTGCCCAGGAACTGGCCGGTCTCCGAGTTGTAGAGGAACACCCGGAAGGATTCCCAACCCCCGAGTTCCGGCGGGGGCGTGTAGTACTGCTCCGTTACCTTCGTTTTGTCCGACATGTTGGATGGTTGGACCGCTGAGCTGGACTGCGGTCGGGGATCGATTGCCGGCGGGTCGCCCCTAGCTTGCCGCTTCCCCGCCCCGCCGCCCGCAGCCGTGCCTCACCGCCCCTCTCGCCCCAGCTACCCTCTTCCTCCCTTACGTAATGATTATGTAAGGGCGGCGCGCGCACGTTTCAGACCTACATTTCGGACCGGTTTAGTACGACCCCTGAAATTTACACTAGCCAATGCAGTTTAAACAACTTTTCTACGAATAATTTTAGTTTAGAGTTAAGCTTCAACAAGATACTTTCAACCTAATAAAACGCTAAAGGCTTAAAATTGCCTATTAAAATATTACTGAAACATACCTTCACACACACGTACCCAAATCAATTGCGATGTATACATTGATGATTTAGTATGACACAATAATTCTATTCGGTTCTTGTAGACGGTATTGTAATACTATTCATACAAAATGTTTTCTGAATATGAAGATTGATGAATAAAGCTACATAGCGTACAAGACCTGTAAAAAATGGCTGAAAATGCTTTTACAAATATACCACACGCAGTTGCCTTCAACTCTATTTTTAGGATCTAAAGGTCATTTTCCCGTGTTTTTCCTTAAGTACTCGTGCTAGGTCATAGTGCTAGGCTAAGCCAGGCAGACAGGCTGGGAAATTGATCGTTGCAATCTAGACTTGGAGGGTTTTGAGAGGGAAAATGTTGATTTAGTAGTGTATGGGGCTTTATAGGGCAGTGTGATGCCGGCTTACAATAGCATTACCCCATTTATTTCCCGCTGATGTTGTAAGAGGCGACTGAGGGTGGGTTTCACGTGTATTACAATTTGAGGCGACAGGCCTGTCACATTAGTGATACACGATTTTGAAACGGGCCGCAAATATTTGACAGATATGGTAATTTACGGCTGTTAGCGCTCTGCCTACCCCGCATGGGATAGAGGCGTGATATGTGTATGTATGAATGGGGCTTCATCTTCTTCGTCTGACGTGTTGGACACCGAGTCGACGAATGAACCGATGGGGCTATCGGAATATGAATAAAAAGCAAATTAAAACTGCTTACGTGTAAATAATTACTAATGAGAATTGAAACTATATTAACATACACATATCACGCCTATGTCCCTTGCGGGGAAGGCAGAGTGTTAACGTCCGTAAGAACGGACATTTGCGCCACGTCTAACAAACATTATTATAATATCCTATTCAACCTTTTTATTGATCTCATTCATTACAAATAAGTACCTATCTCATACTTAGCACTAAGACTTTGGTTTTGTTATCTACCTACTTTAAGTTCCCTACCTACTAAAAGTTGCTATGAATGTTGTGTAGATCTTTATGTGTCTTTCTTATATATCAAAATATATCTTAGCTTGTAAACGTGAGGTATGAAAATGTTGATGTTCCTTTAATAAATAAATAAACATTTGAGGGTCATTTAGAAAATCATGTACCACCATAGTAACAGGTTGTCAGCCCTTTACTTACTTGATAAACTTTCTTGATTCTTGATTCCATAGCCTTAAATTGCAATACAAAAGTAACCCTCAAGTCCCTTTGTCGCTTCTTACGACACCCACGGGAAAGAAATGGGGTGATGCTATTCCAAGCCAGCATCACACGGCTAACACGGCACGGCAATAGTGTATTTTCCAGCAAGAAATTGTCTATTTTACTTAATATCTATTATGAAACATTCACAGTTTCTATCTCATTATGATTAACAATACGCTAAGTTTACAGCACTCCACGCTATTTGAGTTTTAGTCACTTCACTATAAAATACCAAACTTCTCGTGTTCGGTAATATTAAAGCCCAGTCCACTACTAAATCACACACACACACACATATCACGCCTATAATCCCTTGCGGGGTAGGCAAAGCGTAAACAGCCGCAAAAAACGACCATTTACACCACGTCTGACAAATGTTTGAGGGTTATTTGGAATATTGTGAATCGCTATAGTGACAGGTTGTCAGCCCATCGCCTAAAATTGCAATCCACACCCTCGAGTCCCTTAGTTGCCTCTTACGACTCCCACGGGAAAGATATGGGGCGATGCTATTCTAAGCCGGCATCACACGGCAAACTACTAAATCAATGTCAATTATTTGCGTTTTAGCGAAATAAAGTATATTTTTTTACTGAAGCGTCTGACCCCTTTTCGACTGTGCCCTGGATTCTCGCAGAAAGATTTTACAGCCATGGTTTAAATGTTTTCCTTACTTTTACTTGTATTGTACGTATTCTTAACGCTTAGAATAGATTATGTCCACTCTAAACGGATTAGTCGGTCAGTACACGAGTCAATCCTAATTAGTACAATGCTTAGGTTCATTTGCTGACGCTACAAAGTTACAAACACGTAAATAAGTTGATTGTATTGTGTATAATGATAATGTATGCAATCACTTTATTGTACCGAAACACATTTATAACTTATTTTTTATCTGCAATCGACTCAAGTATTCATCATAATATAGTGTTTCGTATTAATTGTATATATTATAATAACAAATAAACATTTATAATAGAATGTAAAAAAAAGAATGACTAATGAGTGGTAAAGTACCTACTATCAGAAAAACCTACAGCTTTAAAAAATCAACCTAAACTGGTTTTCATAGGTACAGTAAGAAAAAACAATATGTGATGCCGGCTTAGAATAGTATCATCACGTTTCTCTCCCGTGGGTGTCGTAAGAGGCGACTAAGGGACTCGAGGGTTTCATGTGTATTACAATTTTAGGCGACAGGCTGACAACCTGTCACTATAGTGCTACATAATTTTCGGAATCGACCCTCTAATATTTGTCAGACGTAGCGATAGTGACCGTTTTTTTACAGCCGTTAACGCTTTGCCTACCCCGTTAGGGATATAGGCGCGATATAGGTACGTGTAAGTGTACGAAAAAAAAAACAGTACACAAACACTAAAGGTTTAATGATGTGCTGCCGATAATGTCATGTCATTAAAAATCTGGGGTAAGTATAATTACTATAAACAAACAGTTTATTTTCTCTTTCTTATCAACTAACAATAAATTATTTTCATACAGAAGTGCCCTCTACCATAAATAAATTTGTAGCTTTAAACCTGATACAAATTAGTCTTAACACTATGACTGCATTAAGTTGCACCTAATTTAACAGAGACCCCGGAAAAAAGTAGAGATCAAAAGATTACATTAAACGCCTGACAATAAATTAAGGCAATAAATAATATAGCTACAAAAAGTTCTGCTCTATAAGTTTTCACAGGCGCATGAGGACGGAGCGAAGTGGAGGTTGCGTTGTCGAAGCTTCCTTAGGCTTTTCCGGCTTTTCACTCTTAGGATCCTCGGTTTCTGGTTTCGTCCACGCCTGGCATATACACGTAGGGCCAGTGCCATTAGTCGTTGGTCCCTTGTTGCCTCCAGACTGACTCACTATCTGGAACGCACCGTCAGATCCTTGATACTGGCCACTTATTTGTTGAGTTCCCGAGGAGGAACCTGGGTAGTGTCCTGTAGTTTGCGTTGAACTCTGATAATTCCCGTTGTTGCTTGGGAAGGTTGGTTGGGTAGGTTGAGGTTGTTGGGGTTGAGGTGGTTGGATGGGTGGTGTTGGCTGGACAGGTTGTATGGTCTGAATGGGCTGTGTTGGCTGAACAGGTTGAATTGGCTGGATGGGCTGTGTTGGCTGAACAGGTTGAACCGGTTGGTATGAACCTTGTTGATAACTTCCCTGGTAATTTCCACCAGCTTGCTGATTAACTACTTGATAATTTCCTGTCTGCTGGGTTCCCAAATAACTGCCTGTTGCCTGCTGATTGGTAACTTGATAGTTCCCAGTTGCCTGTTGATTGGATGGATAGTTTCCAGAAGTCTGTTGGTTGTTAGAGACATAGCTTCCCGTAGCCTGTGGGTTGGAAGTTACGTAGTTTCCCGTAGTTTGCTGGTTGTTTGTTACGTAGTTTCCTGTCGATTGCTGATTGACACCTTGATAATTTCCAGTTTGTTGATTCGTTCCATGAAATCCACCATTGATTTGGTTTGAAGCACCTTGGTAATTCCCTTGCTGGTTTCCAACGAACTGTCCCTGGTTATTCTGTCCAGCGATAAATTGTCCTTGGTTTTGATTTTGATTTTGAACGAGTCCTCCTTGATTTTGGCTTTGACTTTGGAACTGTCCGCCTTGCTGTTGATTTTGTCCTTGAAACTGTCCTTGATTCTGATAACCTCCTTGGAACTGAGCCTGTGATTGAGCTTGGTTCTGTCCATTGAAGTTTCCTTGAGCAGGGAAAACTGGTGCAGGATTGCCTACAGGATAAGCTCCGCCTTGGTAGTTCCCTCCATTTTGGTAGTTGTTCTGTGCCTGACCTTGAAACTGGTTCTGCTGGTATTGATTCTGGTTTTGGAATTGGTTCTGGTTCTGATAGCCAGCGTTCTGATTCCAGTTGCCCTGGTACTGCTGCTGGCTCTGCGCCTGGAAGCTGGCTTGCGTTGTTGCTGCTGGTTTGTTCTTGTGGCTCTGGTATATGTTGATGATCTTCTCCGGGATGTTGAGCACTTTGTCTTTGATGTTCGTTGAAGTAACCACGTCTAGAGCTGCAATTGCCAGCACCTGGAAAACAAGAAGAATGAAATTTGTATACTAAAATTGTTATTTTTTCATTGGTAAGTATAGAATCACTACATAGTATAAAATAAAGTCACTTCCCGTTTGGTGTCTCCTTATATCTTTAGAATTACCCAACGGATTTTGATGCGGTTTTTTTTATTAGATAGAGTAACTTGAGAGGAAGGTTTATAAGAATAAATTATTCCGGGAAACTGTCACATTCCCATGAGAAAACGGGTATCCCAACTGGTAGTAAACTTTTGACCCCCTTTTGACACCTTTAAGAAATAAAATTTCAAAAATGCTGAAACACGTATTTAATTATTTTAAGTTATGAGTCTAATCAGAAATTTTGAAATAGATCACATTTAAGATAAAAAACTTTCATACAAACTTTTAACCCCCTTTTCACCCATTTAAAGGTTAAAATTTCAAAAATGCTGAAACACGTGTTTAATTATTTTAAGTTATTAGTCTAATCACAAATTTTGAAACAGATCACATTCATTTAAAAAAACGAACTTTCATACAAACTTTTAACCCCCTTTTGACCCTATTAAGGGTTAATATTTCAAATATAATGAAACATGTGTTTAATTATTTGAAGTTATAAGTCTAATCACTAATTTTGAAACGGATCACTCTTAAGACAACGAACTTTCATACAAACTTTTAACCCCCTTTTTATCACTTGGGGAAAAAAAAAGAGTGATTCAAGAGGAAGGTTTGTATGTATGATTTATGTCGGGAGAAGGTCTGTTTCCCGTGGGATATCAGTTAGCAGCGGGTGAAACCGCTGGGCGGGCCGCTAGTTATATCTAAATGGGTAGCTGGTATGTCTCTTACTAAGGTAGAGCGTTGACGGCCTGAAAATTTCGCAATGAATGACAAAACAGTAGCGTCACATCAGATATGTTCTAGAAGTCAGACATAAAATTCAGTTCCGTATTTATTACATTTGAATGATAAATGATATCAAGAGTAGTGATCTTTAATACCATATTGAAATGTCCGAAATTCCGCGATTGATACTTTCCGCAAGTGGTTTGCACGCATAGAGAGGGAACTAAACTTACAAGCAGCAAGATTCTCCGATGTCCTCCCATTTCGCAGTCTCAAGGTTCAGGCCAGATTGCCGAAACACGTACAAGGACACCGTTTTATATGGAAGTTTGGAAGTGGTAGCCAGACCGCCGCCGCCGACATTTCTTAGGGCTGCCACAAAGCAAGCTCAGTTCTCTTTGTGAAATGGTCGCCTTTCAAGGAGTTGAGCTTTTGTTTGGAATCTTTTGATATGAAATGCAATTTGAAGGGCGGGAACTGGTTTTGCATTTAACCTTCATGTTTGTATACTGATTATGTTTGTTGTCTATTGAATATTTTAACGCGTATCGAAGCGAATCTCACTCGCTAAGATGGAAAGTGATTTAGGATTTATTTTGGACTTATTTGATGTCTATGATCAATAGATAATATGTTATAACTCTGACACTAGATTTCATTTTGTCGTTCGTTGACTTGATGTCCCACACTATAAAAAACTATGTACCTATTTATTTTTATGTTGTTGAGGGATTTTTAAAAGTTTCATAACAGTTTATTCGTTTATTTAAGCCATATGAACTTAGTTTGTTTTGCCTTCAAATAAGACATAAAGAAATCATACGTACCTACTTAGTTTTTATCAGATAAGTTAACCTGTGCGTGGTCACACCCCTAGCCCTAACGGTCGTACAACGCTCAATCAATCTGCCAATAAAAATAAATGATAATCCTTTCTCAATTAACAATCTCAACCTTTGTAATAAGCAAATGAAAGATGGCAAGTGAGCACCTCTTTATCGAATGAACTGCAACATCCATTGAAGCATATTCTTGGAACTGCTGGCGCGGATTGGGATCAAAACGACGTTGTATTTTTAATATTTGGGATTTTGTATACGATATTCGATATGCGCAAGCGCATGCGTGTTCGATAAAGTGAGACGTAGAGTTATCATCCCACGATTCACCCGCTAGTACCGCTATTCCGGACATTGTCGTGTAGAGAGGTGGAGCATATTATCGATAAAAATACTTCGTAATAAGTATTGATAAAAACTGTGTCACCAGGGTTTTTGAAATTAAATAAAATTAAACTTGATTCAATATAGGACGGTTTTAGCACAATATATTGACGTCATGATCCGTCACTGTAACAAGCATAATAAATGAAAAATTGAAACACGAATGCTTTCTGAGATGAAACCTAGCCTATGACACTCGGGATAATGTAAGGATTCTTCCGATACAATTGCCATTCGAATCTGTTCAGTGGTGAACGAGTTGCACTACCCTGACAAATAAGGATTGACGATTCCTTTGTTTCGCAAAGATGACTCCACATTTTCCGTGTAACCATTTATCACACTAAGCATCCTTGAGTGAATCGTCTGATCAAGGGATATAGGTAGTAGTAGCGGTAAAGGAAAGAGAACATATAGCTAAACCAGCTACTCCGCTATATAAAGAGCATCCCGATAGTGCCAGTTGGTTATAAATTTCATTGTTTCATATAATATTAGGTAAGAGTCAATAAAAGAGCTTTTAGAGCCAATCTTTAAGTAAGCATATTAAAGAGTTTTTTCGGGGTGTTCCGCAAATTACGTAACGCAAGATTTACACGTAACGGGACCGAAACGTCTGGTCAAGACCTCCCCCTACCCCTATTCCGTTACTTAACAAGTGATTTACAAGAAAGTAGCTACTTGTTCTAATTTGCGTAACGTAATTTGAGGATGATCCCTTTCGATGGAAATATACTCGCAGATGAAATGTATTTGTCATCCAAATTTCAACTTAATATATTGCCAACAGGTATGACATTATAAAAAAGGTTTGTTGTACTCGTAATGGCCAATATTTTAAAATCTCGGCTCAGGCCTTATCGATATAAATTCTACCTCATCTCTTCGACTCCTCAATCCTGTCATTTCGCATGACTGACGGCGCGCGCGCATGGTACAAAGGGAGCACTTTATGCTCTTTATCCTTTTCAGGGTTCCGTTATATAATCATTTTATTTCAGTGTTTTTCATTCATAACAGTATCATTTTGTTTTAAGAACACTCTTTATTTCTTTAAGATTACTGTATCCCATGAGTTCCCAACTAGTAGGGTTTTCGATGGGTGTAGAGCGTTCTAAGGTTACTTACTACTGCTGATTGTGATCTTGTACCGAAGTATCTTCAGTACTTTTTCACAAAATATGCACGGTATTTCAAGCTTTTTTCATGCATATTTCAGGCATTTTATGTTAAATATAATCCGGTCCCTTATAATTAAAGTAAATACCTAAAATAACACAAATTCATGAATTGGGTTCAAAGAATGGTCCAGAAACTATAAGCCAAAAATAAACGACTTTAATATTTTTGAAAAATGAAAAACTAGCCATGCACAATTTAAAAGAGCGACAGATTCGTATACGGAACCACTACTCTCCGACCCAACAACGCTCTTTCCTGTTTCCTTTTTATTTATTTTGCTTATAATTTTTATTAATTTATCGCTTCGCGCGGCGCGGCTGTCGACGTGAATTTATCAGCGAAACCCCGATTTTTCGGTTCGAAGAATAATAACTTGTATTAATGTTGGTTAAATGCTTTGTGAAGGAGAGGAAAGTCGGTAATGGGAAAGTAAGTATTTAACCTATATATAAAATGCACTATTCTCTTCTCTTTTTCGTGTGGGACACCGAGTCGTCCAACGACCCGATGAACCCTGGTGTCAGAGTTTTTCAACCGCCTACTACCACTAGTAGGCCTCTGACATGTTTGTGTTATGACCGCCGTCTAAGTAATCATAGACAGCAACCGGGACCGACGGCCTAACGTGCCCTCCGAAGCACGGAACCATTTCTTTTCGAACAATCGGATGGTTCACCCTGCAATGTCCTAACCAGACCGGGAACAAATTCACAAGTGATAAATATCAACTTTGTGAGTGTCCCACCGAGGATCGAACCCGGAACCTTTGCGCCGCAGCCAGTCGCACTACCACTGCGCCACATCGGCCGTAAATTTCAATTTCACTATTGACCGATAGCGAAAACTCAATACGGGCTGGTAATATGGAACAACTTTCCCCAAGGAACATAGATATGACTAAAATGTATTTAGTTCCCATGGTACTGTAAATATTTTGTACAATGATTTTGTAACATTATTCTAGGATAATGTAAATAAATCAAAAAGTGTGAATCCTACACCTACACATATCATGTCTATAATCCCTAGGCCACGTCTGACAAATATTTCGGGGTCATTTGGAAAATGGTGTTTCGCCATAGTGACAAATTGTCATCCTATCGCCTAAAATTGTAATACACACCCTCGAGTCCCTTAGTGGCATACGACTGCCACAGGAAAGAAATGGGACGATGCTATTCTAAGCCGGCATCACACGGCAGGTGAGAATCCTACTTAATAAATTATAATGGATCATTCTCCTTCTCTACCGGGAGTATTTTTTCTTCATGTAATTCACCGTACCTCACTCAAACAAGTCTAAAGCCGATTTTGGGCGTCAACAAACATTTTTACGGTAATATATGCTCTGCCTACCCTGCAAGTGATGAAGGCATGATTTGTGTGTCAGTGTGAAAATAGTCGTAGTCGTAGATATGCCGCAGACTGACCATGGGTAGAACATTGCAGACATTGAGTCAGCCCATATGTGACTTGTTTCCAAGTCTAGCTAGTAACAGATACAGGACTTATATACTAATAGTCCGGTACGGCTGGCATTATTTAAGGGCCTAACTTGCAAAAATTCTAAAATCGCTTATGTTTTGTGATTGCGTTAAGTGATTAAGGCACATGTTACATTTTGTGTAAATGCGTAAATTTTACATACATACATAAATCACGCCTATATCCTTTGCGGGGTAGGCAGAGCGTAAACGACCTAAAAAAGGGGTTCCCAACGCCACGTCTGACAAACATTTGAGGGTCATTCAGATAATTGTGTATCGCCATAGTGACAGGTTGTCAGCCCATCGCCTAAAATTGCAATACACACCCTCGAGTCCTTTAGTCGCCTCTTACGACTCCCACGGGAAAGAAATGGAGTGATGCTATTCTAAGCCGGCATCACACGGATTTTGTATGTTACTTTACACAGTGTAGAAACCAAGTTTGACTCGTTTTTATCCACTGCAAACGAAATGACACATCTTTTTATTGTTTTTTTTTTTATAGGCTCTGCATTTTTGCCCCGGGGTTTTGAAACCTACACCTGACTATTTAGTGGGGAGCTAGGGCTCACACGAAGAAGTTTGTGTGGATGTTCAAACAACTAAACAACCAGCCCAATCGAGCCCTTGAACAATTAATGAGAACAAAATAATGAATTGGGTACAATTGGGCCAAAGGTCCGGAAACTGTAAGCCAAAAATAAACGACACTAAAATTTTTGAAACATAGAATTAAAATTGAAATTTGAATTTGAAATTCTTTATTCAATGTAGGATAGTATTATCAAAGAGCATATAACCACTTACGTTCTAAGTATTATCATATCACTTATTGACGTCATGAACCGTCAGTCTTTGTAAAAAAAAAAGAAATTTGTATCACACAATTTTCTTTTTTTTATAGGTATAACTATTTTGTAATGTCCTAATAGAAAACTTGTGGGCTAGCTATACTGGGATATGATAGTGTGTAGTGATGCGTGGCGCGGAGGTCACCGGGAGGAAGCGCCACAATAGGTGTTGTCCGGTGGTCGTCTGTCGGCTACTGCCCTTCTTACTCCATTCTCTAGTCTATTTATTTCTAGTACACGAAACCGCCACAGACCGGAAAGTCTGGGAAGAGAGAGAGGAGCCCTTTGCCCAGCCGTGGGACACTATAAGCTAAAATAATAATAATACGAATGCCCAAAAAGTTGAGTCATGTTTTAGAGCTAATCTTTATGGTCGTGTGATGTGATGAGACACTGAGTTGACAAATGACGCGTTGTGCTAAGTTGAAAATTTTGTCATTTTCTCAAAATTTACGTCAGCGTACTATCCTACATTGAATAAAGTTCATTACATTTCATTTCAGTACTAGTATCGAAAGAGGACGGAAAACTAGGCTATTGCCCAATCTTCTTCTTCAGTATGCTGTGTGATAACGGTTTAGAATAGCATCACTCCATTTGTTTCCCGTGGGTATCGTAAGAGGCCATTAAGGGACACGAGGGGTTACATGTGTACCTATTGCAATTTGAGGCGATGGGCTGACAACCTGTCACTATGGCGATACTACAAGTTGTCTGAATGACCCTCAAATATTTGTCAGACATGGTGTAAATGCCCGCTTACGGCCGATGTTGCTCAGTGGTAGTGCGACTGCCTGCGACGCAAAGGTTCCGGGTTCGATTCTCGGTGGGACACTCACAAAGTTGATATTTATCACTTTGTGAGTTTGTTCCCAGTCTGGTTAGGACATTGCAGTCTGAACCACCTGATTGTCCGAAAAGAAAGATGGTTCCGTGCTTTGGAGGGCCGTTTAGCCGTCGGTCCCGGTTGCTGTCTATGATTACTTAGACGGCGGTCGTTACACAACCATATCAGAGGCCTACCACTAGTAGTACGCGGTTGAAAAACTCCGACACCAGAGTTTATCGGATCGTTCGTCAACTCAGCGTCCCACACGAAAAGCTATTGACCAAAATACAGGCTTCTACCACACTGTCCTATATTTTTACGATACTTTAACACGCTCCCAAGGCTAAGGTTATTGCAAATCGTAACTGTTCTGCTAAAGGTAGCATTAATCATATCGAGACAAATTACGACCTGAGGGGGCGACCTGTGGACCGCGGTATGCAACAAGTACGCAGCAAAAATAACTGAAGAGTTAGTTTTAGTAGGTATGTGACAGTAATAAGGATTATAGAATACCAAATTTTAAAAAACTTCCCGTGTTAGGTATACAATTTACTAGTAATGCGAAAGTCGCAGGTTCAAATCCTGCCCGCGCTTGAAAATTTTGTAAGTAAAAAAAAAGAATTATAGAGCTTTAAACCGGCCTTATGTGAAACGAGCAATGAAACAAGCAACAATACGTTTTAGACGGCTTTCCCAACTTTAACGTCTGTCGCTGCGTATTTTTAACCACAGATTAACTATAAGTAGACTATTTTTAACGTACCTATCGTAACTTTCGTAACGCATGCGTCTGTTATTTCCGTGCCGCATAAATGTGCAAAAATATTTTAATACTAAAGATTCCCATAAATAATAATTGATTTTATTGTAATTTCATCATGTGATTTTTAAGGTACCAGCGCCATGTCTGAGGGACTTTCTCATAGTCCGGACTGTGTTGGTTCAAATTTTGGAGAACTTCCAAAATTGCAACGCAGGCAGGATTCGTACCTGCGACTTTCACTATCACTAGTAGCGACGCCTCTACTAAAATTATATGTTTCTATCTTTATAAAATTTTCTTGAGTTTGCACAACTATGACTCATTACAATAAAACAATTTTAAACGGATTTAAGTTGAGTTTATTTTGGATTTAAGAAACATAGTAATTGTAAAATCCAAAATAAATACAACTTAAATCTGTTTTATTGTGATATCAATATTTCCGTTGAAGTGTCTCAAAATTTAGTACTATATTGGTTCCTTCCTGCTCAAGGCGGTCCAATAGCGAGTGCGGGTCCTGAGTGGGATCTCCCGGCCAGTCTGCGCGCACGCAGCGCACCGGCTCGTCACAGGACACACGCTCCATCTAGGTCAGTACATAGGTGCATACATACATCAGTCTGTTGCTGTCCACTGCTGGACGAAAGCCTCCCCCTAACTACTTACTAATCACACATAGTTAACACATATTTAGCCTGTCCCTACACTACAGTTATATAAAATCTTCTGAACTGACCCTCAAATATTTGTCAGATAAGGCGATGACGGCTGCATATTACGTTTAAGTCTGCCTACCCCGCACGGGATAAATGTGTGATTTCTGTGTGTATAAATATATATTTTTGTTCTAGTTCATGTTTGAGAAACATAAGTAAAACACCTTGATGATTTGTTACAGTAAAAATTAAAGCTTTTTTTACGCATGTCTTATAAAACTTTCTGCTTTCATAATCATGGCATCAGCATAATCTGTAGGTGAACGGTGTTTGGTGCTGTACCATACAAGTTATCCAACCAAACCAAGGACAAAATATTGTAAGTTGGGATCAGAGCATTGTCCAATCAGATAACAGCAACCAACGGCCGATGTGGCGCAGTGGTAGTGCGACTGCCTGCGACGCAAAGGTTCCGGGTTCGATTCTCGACGGGACACTCACAAAGTTGATATTTATCACTTTGTAAATTTGTTCCCGGTCTGGTTAGGACATTGCAGGGTGAACCAACTGATTGTCCGAAAAGAAATGGTTCCGTTCTTCGGAGGGCACGTTAAGCCGTCGGTCCCGGTTGCTGTCTATGATTACTTAGACGGCGGTCGTAACACAACCATGTCAGAGGCCTACTAGTGATAGTAGGCGGTTGTAAAACTCTGACACCAGGGTTCATTGGGTCATTGGACGACTCGGTGTCCCACACAAAAAGAGAGAGACAGCAACCACTCTTTTAGGATGTGATGTAGTGTATTTATACGGTATTTACTTCTGTTCTCTGCCGATGCCAGCACATCTTAAAACGACACAATGTGGACCCTTATTTTCACCTCTTCATCTATTAAGATACCTCTTTCTATTCCAGTCGAAACCTGAACCGCGCAAGATGACGGTGAAGAAGCGGCCTTCAGACCTGACCAGTCTGGAGAGGTTCAACCTCTACTACAAGGAGAAAGAGGAGCCTCTGACAGGGAAACAGAAGATCAGGAGGTTCCTGTGGAACCCGAAGACCAGGCAGTTCTGCGGCAGGACAGCTCGGAGCTGGTGTAAGCTATTTACTTACTTACTCCATCATCAAAGCCTTAACAGTCAAAATGCTAGGCCTGTGTCTCCTACTATTCAGGGAATTTTCTAGAATATACTTACTTTATGGTTTAGGGAACTGACACCTCATGACCCCCTCCCTGCATCGATGGCTAATGTTGAGCAGAGGTAGTGCGATTGCCTGCGACGCAACGGCTCCGGGTTCGATTATATTTGTCACTTGGTGAATTTATAAGAAAGATTTTGTAAGAAACATAATTCCGTGCTTCGGAGGTGCATGTGTAACGTCCGCCGTCTAAGTAGTCATAGACAGCAACCGGGACCGACGGCTTAACGGCTACTAGTAGGCGGTTGAAAAACTCTGTCACTGGGGTTTATCGGGTCGTTCGTCAAGTCGGTGTTCCACACGAATATAAGAAAGCCGAACCGTTGCTAAGCGTGGTGTGTACGTATCGCATTTTTTCCCAATTTGGTATGGCAATGTCCAGCAGTGGACCTTTGTGACTGTTGTTGGATGATACAGAGGAGGCTTTTCGACTGGCCACATAATAATTGAATTAGATCTAAAGTGATCGCATCGTGGATCTCTTGACCTATCTAAGGGGTTGACTCACATGAGGGAAGTTCAATCATTCATTCATTCACCATCTTTATCAGTGATGCAGTCGCAGTAATTGAAATTTACATATAAAATATAGAGATACCGTGCATGAGGGTGTTTACAGTCACAGTGCTCAATATTTTCATAAATGTAAATTAGAAATAGTTTGTTGGCTGAGGCCGGGTCTTGAACCCAGTCCCACTGCTCTACCAACTGAGCCACAGCAGCCTCGACTAACATAGCCTATTGCACGTGCTTCTAGATAAACCCGTATCAAACACAGCTCTCAAGGTAGTCTCGGAGACGGCATTGGCGGAGCGGATACCGACGCCTGAGTAGCTCAATGAGATCATTGCTGTTTCCTGCCGGCGACAACTGGACTAGCCGGACTGTCTAGTGGTCTGAACTAGCTCTCTCAGGGCGGAAGACCTGGGTTTGATTATCTCGACGTGGCTATGCCGGCTCGTGGTACAGTGGTCTCAGAATTTGATTTCCAAAATGGTTGTACATACATATATCACGCCTGTAATCCCTCACGGGGTAGGCAGAGCGTAAACGGCTGTAAAATACGGACATTTACGCCACGTCTGACAAACATTTGAGGGTCATTTGGAACATTGTGTATCACCATAGTGACAGGATGTCAGCCCATCGCCTATAGCAATACACACCCTCAAGTCCCTTCGTCGCTTCTTACGACACCCACGGGAAAGAAATGAGGTGATGCTATTCGAAGCCGGCATGGCATGGCAAAATGGTTCTAGATACCAGATAACAACGTGATATCCGTTTTTAATCCTTTTGGCATTTGCCATTATCTATTGCCTCGTTTCGACTCATTATCGAGCTTTGACAACCGAAATTTCCACGTCAGAGTTTATTCAACAAAAGGAGTATAATACGAATGACTCAATGAGATTATTGGTGCTTCCTGCGTCCGCGACGATCAGCTGGCGAGGACTGGTCTGCGCTGACAGGTTAAGAAACTAGATATAACTAGTTGTAAAAGAGATCATTCATTTGGTTAACTTTGGTTAGAGGAAATGAGATTTGAAGCTAACAATTTGGACGGTCGATTAGGGAGTGCTTTTGTCTGTTCTCGGATTCAATTTGAAACATATCATATAACATAGCGTTATTTTATGAACCACTAGCAGCCCGCCCAGCGGTTTCACCCGCTGCTAACAATTTCCCCCCGGGAATAAGACAGTTTAATATAGCCTATGTATATCAGGGATAATGTAGGATTCTAAAAATCTTGACTTCAATTTGAAACAAATATCGTTTTCAGATGGTGGTGGCGTAAAGTTACATGCCGTGTGATTAACCTGGCCAGCCCGTTGGCAGTGCCTATATATTTATTTTTTTTATCCCGCCCGAGCCGGTTTTCTATTAGGTCATAACAAAATTGTAATAAAAAAAAAGAAAATTGTGTGATACAAATTTCTTTTTTTAGAATGAACGTGCATGACGTCAGTGATAATACTATCCTACATTGAATAAAGAATTTCAATTTCAAATAACGGTAAAAGAATTTTTTAAATCGGTTTAGTAGTTTCGGAGCCTATTCAATTCATACAAACAATAAATAAAATCCTGTTTCTAATATTAGTGTAGATTATATAATTATTATTTTAGTGTGATGCCGGCTTAAAATAGCATCACCCGATTTCTTTCCCGTGGGAGTCGTAGGAGGCGACTAAGGGCCTTGAGGGTGTGTATTGCAATTTTAGGCGATGGGCTGACAACCTGTCACTATGGCGATACACAATTTTCCGAATGACCCTCAAACATAATATGTCAGACGTGGCGTAAATGTCCGTTTTTGCGGCCGTTTACGCTCTGCCCACCCCGCAAGGGATAATAGTTGTGATATGTGTATGTATGTATTATTTGAGTGTTTTTTAATGCATAATTTTATGTTTTTTGTCGTCTTTTTATACCGAGTAAGGGACAGCCCTTCGAATACTGATAGGGTGGTGCATGAAACATAAAACTGGACAACTTTCCCCTAGAATCATATTTCAGGAAACGCCTAAAAAATGACCTTCCATACAAAATCACAATCAGCTGACTGCATTCACTATGGGAAGTCAGTTTTTTAGGTTTCCTGAAATAAATTCCTAGGGGAAAGTTGTTCAGTTTCATGGTCTGCATGTACCCTATTAGTATTCTGAGGGCTACAGCCCTTCGAACACTGATAGGGTGCATGAAACATAAAACTGGACAACTTTCCCCTAGAAACATATTTCAGGAAACGCCAAAAAAATTACCTTCCATACAAAATCACAATCAGCTGACTGCATTCACTATGGGAAGTCAGTTTTTTTACGTTTCCTGAAATAAATTCCTAGGGGAAAGTTGTTCAGTTTCATGATCTGCATGTACCCTATTAGTATTCTGAGGGCTATCCCTGACACCCTTTAATGCAGTAATGATTAAATGTAATCATTACACTGGTACGAATAATGTGGCGTAGTTGGTACATTTTTAAATGAAAAAGTAGTTATTGTGGCATAACTGTAATAGTTAGACATATGGTATCGCGGACATTATTATAGATATTGATGTCTTCTACAAAACTGTAGTACATCACTTTGCTCTATTGTCAATAATTTCCACAGCGTACGCGATATAAGATATTTTTTTGGTACATTTTTCACACGTTGGGTTACATTATCGAAATTTTCACGCGGATCCCTATTTTTTTCGCGTATAAAATATAGCCTATGTTCATCAGGAATAATGTAGGATTCTAATGGTGAAAGAATTTTTAAAATCGGGCCAGTAGTTTCGGAGCCTATTCGATGCAAACAAACAAACAAACAATCAAATCTTTCCTCTTTATAATATTAGTGTAGATAACATGACGTATCATAACTTAAGGCGGCACCAGTCCCAAAAAATAAGTCCCTTTCCTTTTCGCTACGTTAGAGACAAACAGACGATGACGGCTCAGATCCAGAAAACCGAACTTTTGTATTAATTATTAAAATATATTAACGAATATTTCAAAAAGTAAGCTCGTAGATTCATTACTCATTTAATGGGGAGGAATAGGACAATACTTTAAAAAAATGATGGATAAACAGACCTAAAATGCAAAATAAGAGCTTATTTTGCTATATTTTTCCATAGCGGCGATTTTGAATCGTGTATTCGTGTTTTAGGCCGCATACATTTTTGTAGCATATATCTTGAAGTATTATTAAGAAAAAAATCGTCTAATAACATGGAGATTTCAAGAAATGGGATACAAAACTCCTGACTTCAAACCCTCACCTCAACGTAAAACTTTGCTTTCAGCGAAAATAATGCTCTTCTACTTCATCTTCTACGTGGCGCTGGCGATCCTGGTGGCCGTTTGCATGTGGACCTTCCTGCAGCTGCTGGACCCTCGGCAGCCGAAGTGGCAGCTGGAGAGCAGCATCATCGGCACCAACCCCGGGCTGGGCTTCCGGCCGACTCCTCCTGAAGTCGCCAGCAGCGTCATCTGGTACAAGGGCAACGACCCCGGCAGCCACAAGTTCTGGGTCGATGCCCTTAGCGAGTTTTTAAAAGGTAAGTACTTTTTTGGGCCTTAGCCGCATCACCCCATATCTTCCCGAGGGTGTCGTAAGAGGCGACTAAAGGACTCAAGGGTTAGCAGATTACATCTGTATTGCAATTTAAGGCGATGGGCTGACAACGTCTCTAGGGCGATACATAATTTTCGGAATAACCCTCAAAAGTTTGTAAGACATGGCGTAAATGATTGTTTTTACGGCCGTTTACGCCCTGCCTATTTCGCAAGGGATATAGACGTGATATATTATTATGTATGTACTTTTTTGGATATTAGAAGCCCGCCTTTCAATTAAATAGTGATCATACCCAACAGCACGTAAACAAAGAAACAAAAGTTGCATGTATTACTTAATGACAGTAACGCAGAGATATTTTTACACGACTGTCTAACCAAAAAGTAGTCTAATGTTTTTAAAGTTCATGTATGTATGTATTTATGTGCGATTCTTTAAAGTGCTGCAACTCGTTAACCACTGAACAGATTCGAATGGGAATTGTATCGGAAGAATCCTTACATTATCCCAAGCTTCATAGGGTAGGCTTTATTTCAGAGAGCAGCAGTCGTGTTTTTAAAAGTTTTAATTTATTATGCTTGTTTAAGTTGTTTCGGAGATTCAGCTATTTTATGTACCTTGTATATTACCTACGGGTAGTAGTACTTCTCCTTGTACTAGTACACATTTCCGGCGCGTGCGCACAGATTGGTTAATAAAACGACCGAGTAGTTTGCTAAGTGTCTGCGTGAAATTGTAACCAGAGAGGGCCATGCATGCATGGATCTTTCGGAAAACACACATTTGGAACCTGTACTATCTTGTCGTGCGAGCAACGACCACAAAACCTTGATAGAAGGCATATTAAAGTACCGCCGCCCTTCCAATAAGTCGTACTTTACAGTTGTCAGATTCGTGATAATACTATGGCAGAGGGTCCATTTTCCTTTGTGGACATCTCTTTTAGTATGGAGATGACAGCTGTCAAATACAACTTTTTGGAATGGCGGTACTTTAATGGCAAATACTTTCTGGCAACACATCAGACCTATAAGTCTGATGTAAAATCGCGCTCATTGGTTAGTAAGTGAAAATTCTTGAGAGGACGCGACCAGTGACCAATAAGCATGCACGCATTTTCCCGCCCCCGACCCGCGCACCTCAGCTAGTTGACAGAGTTTTTGCTCGGTGCAATTGACACATTATGCGTCTAACTAATAGGGTTTTGTGGTCAAGATACCGAGTCAACGACGAACTCAATCCTGGCGTCGAGAATTTTCAAATTACGTACTGTAACACTATCTAAGTAATCCTAGACAGCAGCCAGCAGATGCTGCAGAAGTAACTAATCTGTTTAATTTCTTATGAAAAAGGTGCAATGGCGCTAGATAGGCACCGGCCTTAAGTGTGACTACAGTCAGGCCATCCCAATAAGCCATATATGTCAGCTGTCAGTTCCATACTAAAAGAGATGTCAACAAAGGAAAATGGACTTTCTGCCATGCTATGGCATTGGCACGAATCTGACTGTCGTCAAATATGGCTTATTGGGATAGCCTTACTGTAGTGTGTGACTGTGCATGCCTAATTTTCCGTAGAATCTTACTCATTGTCCACCTCCGGTTGTCTTTTAGCTTCATAATGGATGTTTAAACTGGTGACCTCATTACAGAGAGAATACAAGGCCCATATTTTCTTATTTTTTGCCACTGTAATGCTATCGACACTACACAGTCATTCGAGTGCCATTGTGATTTTTTATACTTCAAACTAGTAACGGAATACAAAAGTCAAAAACCATCCATCTAACACTTAGAAAAATAACTAAGACGCTTTCAATATGTAGGTTTTCTGATCGGTAGGTAGATTTAAGAATTCTCTGCCTTATTTTCTAAAAGCCACGAAATGTAAAAACCCGTACTAATATTATAAGTCTGAGATTCTGTGTGTGTGTGTATGTATGTTTGTTACCTAATTACGCTCAAACGGCTTGACCGATTTAGATGAAAATTGGAACACAGGTAGAGTATAACCTGGAATAACACATAGGCTAATATTTACCGCGGGAAAACAACTATTACCACGGGAAAATTAGTGGCAAACTTAGTGTGTTACCCGGCCGGGATAATTTGTATGGGAGGGCCAATTTTTTTTTTCATATTTCGACCTATGTTCCTTGGGGAAAGTTGTTCAGTTTCACGAACTGGTTCACCTCTTAAAATATTCTCAGGTAATTTTTTTACACCATAATACGAAAATTTATTTCTACTTTACCGAAAGATTACAAACACGAAGGCAAGAAGGCCGGATCTGGTCAGAACATCCACAACTGCGACTTTAAGATGCCGCCTCCAGCCGGGAAGGTGTGCAACGTGGACATCAGCGCGTGGGGAGCCTGCGTCGAGGAGAATCACTTCGCGTACCACAAGTCTACTCCGTGCATCTTCCTGAAGTTGAACAAGGTAGCGTCGCTTTTTTATTAATTTCGCAAGCGTGATCTGACCCAGAAACCGAAAAACTCCGACTCCTTCATACTGATTTCCCGGTCAGCTGAATTGCGGGGACGCGAATATGTTTTATCGGTACGTCTCTTACACTTGCCGTGTGATGCCGGCTTAGAATAGCATCACCCCATTTCCTTCCCTTGGGAGTCGTAAGAGGCGACTAAGGGACTCGAGGGTGTGTATTGCAATTCTAGGCGATGGGCTGACAACCTGTCACTACGGCGATATACAGTTTTCCGCATGACCCTCAAATATTTGTCAGACGTAGCGTAAATGACCGTTTTTTGCGACTGTTTGCGCTCTGCCTACCCCGCAAAGGATTATAGGCGTGATATGTGTGATACTTTAAACTCATGTTTAATCATGATTCCGTGGACCTTATTTAATTTAAGAAGCCGCAATACAAGTTAAGTCTATTGCTCTTCAGTTCTTCTTCTTTCATGGGGGACACCGAATCAAACCACCCGATAAACCCTGGTTTCAGAGTATTGAAACCGCCTAAGACTACTAGTAGGCATCTGAGATGGTCTTGCTCTTAAGTGGGAAGTTGGGAACCCATGTTAAAGATGTCCGATGATGTTTCGTTTCAAGATCTTCGGATGGAAGCCAGCGTTCTACAACAGCTCCGACACGCTGCCTGAGGCCATGCCTGAGGACTTGAAGGACCACATCAGGAATATGACTGCGTTTGACAAGAACTATGTAAGTTAACTAGTCAAATAGGAATGCCTTAATTAGGGCGGTGGAGATACAGTAGTTGCAATAGTTACACTGGCCAGAAAATTAGACAATCTGGGTCTTAGACAGAATAAAGATGTTCAGTCTTAATTTGGAGAATTTCATCAGCATCTTCTGGAGTAATTGTCTCAAAACACTCATGATATTAAAAGTGCCGCTAAGATCCATGGGAAGAACCTTCTTTGCAACCGTTGATCTTGGTTTGACTCATCACATCAGGTATGGAATCGTCGTCATGGCAGTTCTTGAACAGCGTTCAGATAGACTGAAGCACTAAGACTAATATCCAAGACATCGTTCTGTCACCGCTAGAGTATAAGCGGCTAATACGAGTTTTCATCAAACCATTCAAGTGACCAATGCTTCATAAGTTTTGCATGAGTAGTTTATACAGACGCTAACCAATTCCATCCTCCCTTCTTCCAGCTGAATATGGTGTGGGTATCCTGTTCTGGCGAGAATCCAGCTGATCGCGAGAACATCGGACCTATTGAGTATCTGCCGTACCGAGGCTTCCCGGGATACTACTTCCCCTACACTAACCAGGATGGATACCTGAGTCCACTCGTGGCCGTGCACTTCCTGAGGCCCAAGAGTAAGTAATTTTGCGCCTTTGGACAAATAAGTTTTACTGCGCCATTTTTGCACCCTTCTTTCACTGGTAACAAATTTAAAATTTTAGAATTGTATTGTTAAATTGCTTCTGCAACTACTTGCAAATCTTTTCTATTTGTCTCTTTCTAATGTAAAAGTTGCTTGGCCTTGCCTTTGCTTTTTTAGTTTTGAGTTTTCTGTATTGTTTTCTATCTAATATTACGTCGTTTCTCGTTAAAATGAGTGAAAGGGTGCCACAATAACACAACTTATTTCGAGCGAAGCAAGCTCGTAATTTTACGTCAAAACAGTAACACAGTGAGTAACTATTGCAAGCGAAGCGAGTTCGCTATTTCCCATTAAAATTCGTATTAAAATAATAACACGTATTAAGTTATACGCATGTCATGTGATGCCGGCTTAGAAAAGCATCACCCCATTTCTTTCCCATGGGAGTCGTAAAAGGCAAGTAAGGGACTTGAGGGTCTGTATTGCAATTTTAGGCGATGGGCTTACAACCAGTCACTATGGTGATACACAATTTTCCAAATGCTTGTCAGACGTGGCGTTAATGTCCGGTTTTTGCGGCCGTTTACGCTCTGCCTAAGGGATTATAGGCGTGATATACTATGTGTGTGTGTTTTACGTTATAAGAATGACATAAACTAACTCGTATCAATCTCCTTCCAGCGGGGATGCTGATCAACATAGAGTGTCGCGCGTGGGCGCACAACATCAAGTACGACCGGCATGAGGGAATGGGCTCCGTGCACATCGAGATCATGATCGAGTAGGACAGAAGATGTGCGAGAGCGAGATAATGATAGGGTTAGAAACATCCATTTGAAAAAGAGTTATACTCTGAAACATCAAGGTAAAACAACTGTAATCGTGATGCGAAACCATGAAGCTGAAATCTGGCTGGTTCAAAATTTTAAAAAGGAATCGGTACTGTAATTTATACAACCGCAAATACCCTAAAAAGATTGAACGAGAATAACCTGTAAAACTGAACAGAAACTTTATCTACGCCCAAATACTTATAAGCCAATGAAAATACGCGTTTTACCAAAAACGCAATAACTTCATTAGTAATGGTAGCCTTGGATAGTTTACACATACGCAGTTTTCTTCCCCATTGTGACAGAATGCTATTTTTACCAAAGATCTTCCAAAGAATGGTTGTGTTAATGTATGATATTGAATTGTAATTTATTAAATGAAATTAAATAGTTTCAATAATTGGTGCGTATGTTCTTTGTCTTTTTTATCTACACTTATTTTATTAAGAGGACATATTTGGTTGTTTATTTGAATTGAGACATATATTTGGTTGTTTGTTTGAATTGAATAAGCTTCTGAACTACTGGACTAATTTTCAAAATTCTTGTACCTTTAGAATTCTACATTATCCCTGCTGAACATAGGCTATATTAAAATGATTTATTCCCACGGGAATGTGGTTAACAGCGGGTGAATTCGTTGGACAGGCCGCTAGTTTACGACAAAAAATGAAACGATAATTTAATCTCAATTTACCAGTCACAATTAATTACGAGTAATTAAGGTACCAGGGGTACTCTAAAAGAACTGAATTATTTTTGCCCCCGCAATTTTTTTTCTTAATATGATATGAATATGTATTAGTAGAAAATCACTTCTTTAATGAGAATAAGTTTTTTTATCATTAATAAAATTAACTGGGGATAAAAATAATTCAGTTCTTTTAGAGTTCCCCTGGTACCTTACGTGCTACAACCGACTGTACATTAGATTTCCGCAGATAAAACTGATGATTCAGGAACGGTAAGTAACTTTTGCCTTGCCTTACAACTATTTTTAATGCACTAAGTACAATCACAATATACCAAGAAGCAGTAGTTTAACTCAAGCATCTTTCCGCTTGAATCTACCTACATTAGCAGGGATGTCAACAAATTGGTTTTGCCGACCCGAATTTAAATGATGTCACACTTAGGTACCATAATGCTAAGTTACACTAAAATACAATTAATTTAATTATTTTTAATGAATAGGTAGATTTTTGGTATTAATTTTCCCGATATCCTAATACTCAAGCAAAAACGCGCGGCGGCAGTACAGTTCGCTGTGACACGAGCAGCGGCACGAGATTCTTTGTAGTAGTCGTGTACGTATAGATCGGCTGGCGTTTGTATGTGTGAGTTCGCAAACCTAGCGTAAGTATGAAGTTAAACTACTGCTCCTTGGCATGTTGTGGTACAATGTAGAGTTAATATGCTTATGTTTCAGTCACTCATTTGCGAGAAGACGACGGGGCGTGGTCCTTTAAGCTATCAACGGATAACTAATTCTAGTTGTGTCTGATACAATACATATGATATGCTTAAAAGTGATCAGCTGGTTTCAGTCTATCATGATTTCCATATGAGTGGAGCCAATCCGGTCCTTTAAGCTGTCTGTGTACACGATATTTCGGGCCCAGGCTCGGCAGCGAATGTTGATTATTACACCCACTAGAAAAAGAAAAAAAATATTTATGAAATACCTATTTTTCCGATACATTTGAGGCAAAGAAACAAGTCCAAGGATGACTGTTATTTTTTAAACTCTTAGATCAAGGAAGAATTTCAGAGGACTCTGCTACAGCCAGAATAAAACTAAGAAAAACTTTCTGCGACCAGAACCGTGGACTCTACCCGTAGGTGCCGTAAAAGTCGACTAAAGGATATTACATTAATAGCTACAACAGTGCACTGCTGCACATGGGCCTCCCCCTATTAAGGGGTTTTGCCAAACTCATTACGCTTGACAGGCGGATTGGCGAGGATAGTGCAAGATTTTGCATTCACAGGAAACGCTGCTGCCCATTCACTGGATGATGAGTTCTTAGCCAGCACCACACAACAAGACATACAGGGAAAAGGCACGTGTACAATAGTGGAATTATATGGCTATGGATGATGATGACGAAGACGATGATGACAATAAAAAACTTTTTGAATCTTACAGCTAGCAACGAAGATGGATACTTACACTCGTTAGCTGAACAGGAACCAGCGGGCTGAGATACCCTGGAGTGTAACATACAGGATCTCGATACGGGATGTATTTAAGTAGACCAAGGACTTACGATCTTCGACATGGTTTAGTCAGCTGGGCAGCCAACAGTGGGCTGAGTTACTCTGGCGTGTTTTCATACGGGAAGAAGGTCTCTGGGAGACCAGGGTACGGGGAGTACTTGAGTAGACCCAGGACTTACGTTGAGGTTTCATCAGCTGCACAGCAACTAACGGGCTGAGGTACCCTGGGGTATTGTCGTATGGAAAGAACGTCTCCGGAAGACCAGGATACGGGAAGTACTTGAGTAGACCCAGGACTTACGTTGAGGTTTCACCAGCTGGACAGCAACCAACGGGCTTAGGTACCCTGGGGTATTGTCGTACGGAAAGAACGTCTCCGGAAGACCAGGATACGGGGAGTACTTGAGTAGACCCAGGACTTACGTTGAGGTTTCGTCAGCTGGACAGCAACCAACGGGCTGAGGTACTTTGGCGTGTTGTCGTACGGAAAGAACGTCTCCGAAAGACCAGGATACGGGAAGTACTTGAGTGGACCCAAGACTTACGTTGAGGCACACCTCGGACACTCCATACATCGGGCTCGTTATAGACAACTGTCATTTCTACTTGTGTATGTGTGGGTGATCACAGATGTGTGAGTGCAGGGTTGGCATGCTGGTTGATTTTTATATCTAACCTGATGAATACATACAGTAACTACCAAAGAGGATGTAAGAAGCCTAGCGCTCGTTTCTACTTAATTCTCCACTGCTATTTGGACATTTGTCGGGTGAGGGCGGGTTGGGGGCTGGGGTGCGGGGAGGTGAGTGTCCGTTCTGTATGTTTAATATATAATACATACTATTGATTATTCTGTGGTTGAGGTTTAGTTAGCTGGACAGCTACCAACGGGCTGAGGTATCCTGGCGTGTTGTCGTACGGAAAGAAGGTCTCTCGGAAGACCAGGGTACGGGAAGTACTTGAGTAGACCCAGGACTTACGTTGAGGTTTAGTTAGCTGGACAGCTACCAACTTGCTGAGGTACTTTGGCGTGTTGTCGTACGGAAAGAACGTCTCCGGAAGACCAGGGTACGGGCATCACTTGAGTAGACCCAGGACTTACATTGAGGTTTCGTCAGCTGGACAGCAACCAACGGGCTGAGGTATCCTGGCGTGTTGTCGTAATGAAAGAACGTCTCCGGAAGACCAGGATACGGGGAGTACTTGAGTAGACCCAGGACTTACGTTGAGGTTTCACCAGCTGCACATCAACTAACGGGCTGAGGTACCCTGGGGTATTGTCGTATGGAAAGAACGTCTCCGGAAGACCAGGATACGGGGAGTACTTGAGTGGACCCAGGACTTACGTTGAGGTTTCACCAGCTGCACAGCAACTAACGGGCTGAGGTACCCTGGGGTATTGTCGTACGGGAAGAAGGTCTTTGGGAGACCATGATACGGGAAGTACTTGAGTGGACCCAAGACTTACGTTGAGGTTTCACCAGCTGCACAGCAACTAACGGGCTGAGGTACCCTGGGGTATTGTCGTACGGGAAGAAGGTCTTTGGGAGACCAGGATACGGGAAGTACTTGAGTAGACCCAGGACTTACGTTGAGGTTTCACCAGCTGCACAGCAACTAACGGGCTGAGGTACCCTGGCGTATTGTCGTACGGAAAGAAAGCCTCCGGAAGACCAGGATACGGGAAGTACTTGAGTAGACCCAGGACTTACGTTGAGGTTTCACCAGCTGGACAGCAACCAAGGGGCTGAGGTACCCTGGGGTATTGTCGTACGGGAAGAAAGTCTCCGGAAGACCAGGGTACGGAAAGTACTTGAGTGGACCCAGGGCTTCAACGTCAGCTGGACGCTCGCCTTTACACGACACCCACACTTTACGACGCTGAAAAGTAAAAGTTTAAATAAATTTTTAGCTTCATTCAAACATAAATACGTCCGTTTTAGGATTGGCGCACGACTAATTACGTTTTTAATAGCAAATTAAACTAACTATTTTTTTTACAAACTATTTGGGTCTGGTCGAAAAACGTTAACGCTGGAACCGTTTGCTCAGCCAATATCGACTTTATTTCAACAGTTTATCTTTGGCTTAGTTACGTAACTAAAGTAAGGCCGTTCCAATAAGCCATATTTGACAGCTGTCATCTCCATACTAAAAGAGATGTCAATGTCAACAAAGGAAAATGCTCCTTCTGCCATACAAACATACATACATAAATCACGCCTATATACTTTACGGGGTATGCAGAGCGTTATCGGCCGTAAAACGGACAAAAGTCAACAGATAACTGTGCATCACTATAGTGACAAGTTGTCAGCCCATCGCCTAAAATTGCAATACACATGTAACCCTCGAGTCCCTTAGTCG
Organism: Tuta absoluta; assembly: GCA_027580185.1. Classification (NCBI taxonomy): domain Eukaryota; kingdom Metazoa; phylum Arthropoda; class Insecta; order Lepidoptera; family Gelechiidae; genus Tuta; species Tuta absoluta. Next base: position 1,683,027 of record JAQAHW010000020.1, read on the forward strand.
CATCTTAGGACACCCATGGGTAAGAAATAGGGTGATGCTATTCTAAGCCGGCATCACACGGCTGCCGTACCATTAGCACAAATCTGACAGCTGACAAATATGGCTTATTGGGACGGCCTTACTTTACTTATAACCACTTAGTAGGTAATTAGTACTTACTTACTACTTATCGGATTAAGACCCCATGCAAAAAATGTCACATAGTCGCTTTTCAGATGATGAAAGGTAACTGTCCTACCACTGGAACTTTCTAGGGCGATTTGGATTCAAAGATCAGAATGTCCCTCAAATATTTCCCAGACGTGGCGTAAATGACCGTTTTTGCGGCCTTTTACGCTCTGCCTACCCCGCAAGGGACTATAGGCGTGATATATGTATGTATGTATGTATGATCTCACCTCTTCAGGTGTGTTGGTCTCGTTGACGATGTAGTCCTGGATATCAGGGGGCATGTCAGGCGGCATGTCGCCAGGGTCGTCGTAGAAATCCGGGTTCCAATCATACAGCTGCAAACAAGTTATGACTGTTTGAAAAGTTTAAAGTTTAGCTACGGCGTAGAAATAGCATCGCGTTGATGTTTAAACACTGCAAAATCACTATAATGTCAAAGTAAAATTATCTATTACAGAAAATATGCAATGCGTAGATAGTTAAATTTTGAACCACAAGCGCGAACGATTCAATGCATGGCGGAAAATTGACTCATTGTCACGTTCAAGCGAGAACGCGGTCCTAGCTGGTGTTGAAAGCGCAAACTTTTGCTCTGGGAAGCTTTTCAGTGCCACAGTCCCTTTAGTTCTTTTCCCCAGTCTATTGTAGGCTAAAATGGGTAGGTATTTAAATTAATCTATACATATAATAAAACAGAAACGAAACCAATTCTGTACATGAAATAGATTCAAAAAAGGGTTTTTGCTTCTAATTGTGTTCAAGATACAGACATCAAAACAGAAGTAAAATTGATTTTTGTCTGTTTGTCTGTTTGTCTGTTTGTCTGTCGGTATGTTTGTTATTCTTTCACGTAAAAACTACTGCACAGATTTCTACAAAATGTTATACTGTGGTAGCTTATTACCCGGGTCAACATCTAGGGTACTTTTTACCTCGAAAAAATCTTTCATTCCCATGGTAAAACACAGTAACTGGTTCCGCAAAGCGAGTTCCGAATTGTTTTCCTAAAAAATAATATAGATGTCGCTGTTAGTTTTGTAAAACGCGGTATTGACCACGTATTGACTGACATACGATCTGACCATCTAAACGACCCCGTGAAACGACCTAACCAAACAAAAAACAAACAATCACACATTTAATCCTTGCGGGGTAGGTTGAGCGTCAACGGCCGTAAGTATTTTATCGCTATCGCCACGTCTGACATATATGCGGGTCGTTCTAACTATTACAGAAATGTTTCGGACTTTTACTTTGACCTTTGGTCATGGTCAAGGTATGTGATGGAAGACAGATGAATTGTGATATTTTCTTGAGTTTGCACAACTATTACTCATCACAATAAAACAATTTTAAACGGATTTAAGTTGTGTTTATTGTGGAAACGTAGGAATTGTGAAATCCAAAATAAACACAACTTAAATCCGTTGAAAATTGTTTTATTGCGAAGACAAATTATGATTTGGGTAAAATTAGTTAATTTTTTTACCACTACAAGAGGCCGTTGGCCTGAGTTAAAGGTTATAATACTTTTAATTTTAACTCGACATCTCTACGTGTAACCGAGATAGTGAGTCTTGAAAGACAGACAAATGGACAACAAAGTGAGTGAACCTATAAGGGTTCCATATTGCAGCCTAAAACCTATTTACCAATATAGTTTTTATTTTAACTCGATATCTCTGCGCATTCCCGAGATAAAGCGTCTTACGAGACGGATGGACGGACGGACGGACAACAAACTGATCGTATAAGGGTTCCGTCTTTTTGTACGTTTCTTTTTGATGTACGGAACCTAAAAAAATATAAATACCTTCATTAGTTAGAATCAAAAATGTTAGAGTAAAATTTGTTTAAAATTACTTCATAGATGTCGCTGTTAGTTTTGTGAAACCCGCTAATGAAATGTTTTCTCCAAAATTATATAACAAAGCCACTGACAGGCGGCAGGTTTTCTAAAAAAAATAATAATATAGTATTGTAAACTATGCCGTGTGATGCCGGCTTGCAATAGCATCACCCCATTTCTTATCCGTGGGAGTCGTAAGTGGCGACTAAGGGACTTTCACATGGGCGATGGGCTGACAACCTGTCACCATGGCGATACACCATTTTCCGAATGACCATCAAATATATGTCAGACGACATTTACGCTCTGCCTACCCTGCAAGAGATAATAGGCGTGATATACGTATGTATGTAAGTATAAACTTGGGCAACGGATATTCTGATAGATTTTCTTCAAAGATAAATCTTTTTTTGAGAAGTGGCGCCACTATCGAGGTCGTTCACGGTTACACTCGCCTTAAACATTTTTGCAAAGATCAGAAGGCAAGGAAGGATTGCACTTGCTGTAGTATCTTCAAGTATCGCTGCCACACTGCTTCCAGGAGAGAAAAGGGGTGGTATGGGATCTACCTCCTAGCGGTCCACCCCGGGCAACGGCAACACAGGCTTGCCTGTGGATAAGTCCGGCTGAACGATCCCACTAAGCGGTGGAAGGCTCCGTAAGGGGCCGCCTGGCTCGCGACCACCATCCCACCGAAGTCTGGCGCCAAGTAGCTTGCTGCGTTCCGTCAGTGTGTGGGAGTGCCAGTGCCTTAACAGGCTTTTTCTGGGTTAGCTCGCTCCATCTTAGACTCTGTCTCTGTCCAATGACCTAGATTAGAGTCAAGAGCAAACCCATCATTAATAAAAAAAAAAAACGGCGCATACAACTTTCAAAATAACAATCGATTTGGACACAAACGATACTCCAATAATATGTGCTGTATCACGTAATAGTTACAAGGCAAAGGTTTTCTGATATTGTTGTCTGGTATCAATATACAACAACAACAACCCGGCCAACAATAAAACGGTAGAAGCTATGGATAGGACTTTGAAAGACATACGCAGAGATAATAGGGCCATGGGCCATATCACTATTCTTTTTTCCAGTGACTTTTGCCAAACACTTCCAGTTGTTACTCGAGGTACCAGGGCTGATGAGGTGAATGCCTCACTAAAATCATCGGCTCTTTGGCCACAAATTCACAAGCTGACCATGACGGTGATCATGCGAACCCGTCTCGGAGGTAATCCACGGGCTGAAGAGTTTTCACAAGCTTTATTAAAACTCGGCAGAGGTACTTTACCAGACGATAACGGTCGTGCCTGAAACGCTTTGCCAAATAGTTTCTGGTCTAAAGAGAATCATTTCTTCTGTGTATGGCGAGCCTTCCTTCCTTCAAAAGAAAGATTCGTAGCTACGTGGAAGAGCTATTTTTGCACCCAAAAATGATCAGACTGCTTCAATAAACCATACCATTATGTCACAAATCACTAGAGATATGGTGGTATACGCGTCAATTAACACTGTTATGAATCAAGACAAAGCCACTAACTACCTAATAGAATTCCTAAACTCCTTGAGTGCGAATGGTCTTTCTGCACACCAAATATTACTTAAACTTGGTGTTCCTATCATGCTTCTTTGCAATCTCACTCCGCCAAAGCTGTGCAATGGAACCAGATTGAAGATCTTAAGCTTAAAGATGAATGTATTCGAGGCGGATATTTTCACTGGTTGTGGCGCGTATACCACTCATTCCCAACAACTTTTTATTCCAATTTCAGGGCATTCAGTTTCCCGTCAGCGTTTTCTTTGCAATGACTGTAAACAAATCGCAAGGACAGACGCTGAAAGCCGCAGGCGCGTAGGTCTTACGATTCCCTGTTTATCACACGGGCAGCTATATGTCGCTTGCTCTCGAGTCAGTTCTCCTGAAAATTTGTACGTTTTTGCACCCGATGGTAAAACTAACAAAGTAGTTTATAATGATGTTTTGTAGCTGATGTCCATAGTATCAAAACCAAGTACCTAACCGAAAAACAAGTTAACCAGTACCTATTCATTGCACATCTTAAAGAGAAAAAACTTTATACAAACATGATATTAATATTAAACAATATGCATACATCAACTTCACTAACTCACAAGTCACTACACCATGCGTACGAAGTCGCGGGCAACAGCTAGTATAAAATAGAAATAAATTATAGCTAACTTAAATAAAATTAACCAACAATAAAAGAATATAATATCAACTAGAGGTGGAGCCCTGTCTGTACCGTGCCTGGTCCAAAGGTGCCCATGGGGCTCACTGCGTTGCCCCGCTGTATTGCGAAGGATATTTGTTGGACCAGGTACGATCCAGAGCAGGGGTCACAGCCGCCGCGGGCCCTTAGGCGTTTTTTATGTCACGTATGAACGCCTTGGCTGCAGTGCACCACACGCCCGTGGTCTCGACAGCGAAAGGGGCGCAGAGCCACGGCTTTCCTCAAAGAATTATGCTAAAATTAGAAACATGGGTATCTTCTTACCCTATTGAGCTTGATGATAAAACACGGAGTCCTGTTAGGGTATCCGTAGTTATGTTCCGACGAGCAAGGTCCCAGTAGGCTGGTGTTGAACGCGCAAACTTCAGCTCTGGGAGGCTTTTCAGTTCCACAGTCCCTTTGGTTCTCTCCCTCAGTTATTAGAAGAGACCTGTTTTTGTAGGCTGAATAGACAAAGAATAGTTTTAGCTTTTTTGATGAGATGTAATTCATGGACATACTAACGGTGGTGTGGTAACGGACAGTCTCTCTTTTCGTATGGGACACCGAGTCGTCCAACGACCCGATGAAACCTGGTGTCAGAGTTTTTCAACCGCCTACTATCACTAGTAGGCCTCTGGCATGGTTGTGTTACCACCGCCATCTAAGTAATCATAGACAACAATCGGGACCGACGGCTTAACGTGCCCTCCGAAGCACGGAACCATTTATTATCGGACAATCAGTTGGTTCACCCTGCAATGTCCTAACCAAACCGGTAACAACTTCACAAAGTGATAAATATCAACTTTGTGAGTGTCTCACGTACCGGCAGTCGCACTACCACTGCACCACATGGGCCGTCACGGACAGTGTCCAAACATATCTGCGTATTATCACCAGCCACAACAGTTCACTGCTAGACATGGGTAGAGGGTTGTTTGCCAGACTCACGACGCTTGACAGGCGGGTAGGCGTGCGTAACGTATTTGAATTCAAGTCTCTGGATTCATCCCTCAAATAGCTTTTTACGAGACCCACGAATAGAAATGGGGTGATGTTATACTAAGCCGGCATCAAATACACTGCAACCCATAATATAAAAGTACCGTAAAGCGAATAATTAATGACTTACGAGCTAGAAACTCTTCGATGTTGTCCACATATCGTTTCACTTGAGTGGCGTTGTCAGCTTTGTACCAGATTAGGGCTCCTTCCTCATAAAGTATAGGCCTATGCCCCATGCCTGGGTTGGCCCCTGTATCGAAGCAAAAAAAATGCTTTTGTATACCGCTCACGGGAAATGTATTAAAATTTGATATTAAAAAAATCTAGATTATAGGAACTGTGGAATAAGTTAGAGTCGTCTAAAATATGGAGGCGAAAGGAGGTGGATTAAAAACAAGATAATATGCAAAACAAAGACGGCTACGGTGCATTTACGGTATTTTAAGAAGCGTAACGGATGCGTCTGTCAAGTTTCACAGACACATTCATAAAAGCACCATGGCCGTATTCGTATGGGAATAAGATTGGAATTCTAATATCATTTGGTCTGACAGATGTATGCGCGAAAACGGACGACAAGTGGCAGAACCGCCAAAAGCAAGACTAATCCAATATTTAAACTGTCACCAAAGAATTGTAATAAGGACAAGGTAATGATGATCAGAACCACAACCAGAAAAAACTTACCAATGATGGAGTCAGCGAGGGTGAAGTAGGGTATCCTCTCGTCCACGGTGGCCAGCAGACCACACATGCAGATTGAGAAGAAGATGATGATGCAGATATACATCACCAGGTAAATCAGCCCGATTACTCCTGGAACGCAGTTACAAACAGGCTTTTTTATGAAGAAGAAAAATAGCTTCAAAAACTTAAATAAAATAAATAAATATCCCAGACAATTCACACATCGCCATCTAGCCCCAAACTAAGCAAAGCTTGTACTATGGGAACTAGATAGCTGATATTAATACTTATATACTTTTTTTTGTAAATAAATCCACACTAATAATATAAATGCGAAAGTAACTCTGTCTGTCTGTCTGTCTGTCTGTCTGTCTGCTACGCTTTCACGGCCAAACCGCTGAACCGATCTTCATGAAACTTGGCACAGAGATTGCTAGCATACCGAGAACGGACATAGACTACTTTTTATCACCATTCGAGGGTCTGGAGTATAGATGTAGACCACCAGGTGTACCACCAGGAGCCCAGCTAAACTATTAGAGATACAGGCATGGTTCCAAAACAAAAGTTGTTCAGTATGATGGGCCGCTTCTTTTCACAAGGACATTGAGGATCTGGAGTACCTTATGTAGACCACCAGGTGTACCACCAGGAGCCCAGCTAAACTATTAGAGATACAGGCATGGTTCCGAAACAAAAGTTGTTCAGTATGATGGGCCGCTTCTTTTCACAAGGACATTGAGGATCTGGAGTACCTTATGTAGACCACCAGGTGTACCATCAGGAGCCCAGCTAAACTATTAGAGATGCAGGTATGGTTCCAAAACAAAAGTTGTTTAGTATAATAGGTCGCTTCTTTTCACAAGGACATTGAGGATCTGGAATACCTTATGTAGACCACCAGGTGTACCATCAGGAGCCCAGCTAAACTATTAGAGATACAGGCATGGTTCTAAAACAAAAGTTGTTCGGTATGATGGGCCGCTTTTTTTTACAAGGACATTGAGGACCTGGAGTACCTTATGTCACCAGGTGTACCATCAGGGACCACGTAAACTATTAGAGCTACAGGTATGGTTCCAAAACAGAAGTTTTTCAGTATGATGGGCCGCTTCTTTTCACACGGACGTTGAGGATCTGGAGTACCTTATGTTGACCACCAGGTGTACCATCAGGAGGCCAGCTAAACTATTAGAGATACAGGCATGGTTCCAAAACAAAAGTTGTTCGGTATGATGGGCCGCTTCTTTTCACAAGGACATTGAGGATCTGGAGTACCTTATGTAGACCACCAGGTGTACCATCAGGAGCCCAGATAAACTATTAGAGATACAGGTATGGTTCCAAAACAGAAGTTGTTCAGTATGATGGGCCGCTTCTTTTCACAAGGACATTGAGGATCTGAAGTACCTTATGTAGACCACCAGGTGTACCATCAGGAGCCCAGCTAAACTATTAGAGATACAGGCATGGTTCCAAAACAAAAGTTGTTCAGTATGATGGGCCGCCTCTTTTCACCAGGACATTAAGGATCTGCAGTACATAATGTAGACCACCAGGTGTACCATCAGGAACCCACGTGAACTATTAGAGATACAGAAATGGTTCCAAAACAAAAGTGGTTCAGTATGATGGGCCGCTTCGTTTCACAAGGACATTGAGGATCTGGAGTACCTTATGTAGACCACCAGGTGTACCACCAGGAACCCACGTAAACTATTAGAGATACAGAAATGGTTCCAAAAAAAAAGTTGTTCAGTATGATGGGCCGCTTCTTTTCACAAGGATATTGAGGATCTGGAGTACCTTATGTCACCAGGTGTACCATCAGGAGACCACGTAAACTATTAGAGATACAGAAATGGTTCCGAAACAAAAGTTGTTCATGATGATGGGCCGCTTCTTTTCACAAGGACATTGAGGATCTGGAGTACCGTATGTAGACCATCAGGTCTACCATCAGGAGCCCACCTTATTGGAGATACAGAAATGGTTTCAGAACAAAAGTTGTTCAGTATGATGGGAATAAGTTGAGAAAGGACATTGCCTTCTTTACCGAGGACAGAAAAACAAAAAATGTGGTATATAGAGGTATAAAAATGTATAACAGTAACTTATATTACCTTTTGATCTGTCTAATCTACTTATGCTAACCATTTTAGTGTGCTCAAATCGGCACCTCTGGAGTAAGTACTCTGTTATCTACTGACTTTTGTATTCATTGGTTATAAATATTGATCTCTCAGGCCGGATAGCAAATTTTGAATTGTCCCTTTAACAACAGAAGCAAGCAAGTCATCTTTAAACAGTAGAGATAAGAACTGTTCTAATATCACTGTCACACTTACTATGTATACACATACCTGCTTTAGAACTTCTGCCTAAAAAAAAACTATCTAACGCGGACGAAGTCGCGGGTAAAAGCTAGTACATATTATAAATAGAAACACCCAAACTAAACACAAATATCTGAAAATGACTTAACAAATATTTGTGTCTTGTACTATTAAAGGTAGTGGTGAACCAGAAGTCAGTTTATAAGCTGAAATTTTACAAGTGACATACATACATACATACACATATCACGTCTATAATCCCTTGCGGGGTAGGCAGAGCGTAAACAGCCGCAAAAAACGGGCATTTACACCACGTCTGACAAATGTTTGAGGGTTATTTGGAATATTGTGTATCGCTATAGTGCCAGGTTGTCAGCCCGTCGCCTAAAATTGCAATACCAGCTTCGAGTCCCTTAGTCGCCTCTTACGACTCCCACGGGAAAGATATGGGGTGATGCTATTCTGCGCCGGCATCACACGGAAGCTGAAATTTTATAAGTGACCGATACTGAAAACTCAGTCCGGGCTGGTGATAAAGAAACAACTTTCCCCAAGGAACATAAAAAATCGAACTGCCATACAAATCGACTCAGTCAGGTCGTTTTATACGGAAGTTTCAAATTTCCGTATTTCGACCTTGTTTCTTGGGGAATGTTGTTCGTTATCCCGTACTGAGTTTTCGGTATCACTAGTAAAAATTCTCCCTGTATTATGATCCCTTAAATAGGTATCTCCAGAAGCTGTTAGAAGTATTCGTCTGTCTGAAGTCATTCTTGTGTCTGTAGAATCCCTATATAACCAGGTGGAACTGATCGGTACCGGTATTTTTACGTGTTTGCGTAGACGTCATCATTTACACATAGCTACTGAGAATATTTTTATGTCTATACACGTATTTGAATTTCAAATCGATCCGTATATCCTACGGCTATAATGGCCTAAAATCAAAGCACTAAAACAGCGATAAACACACAAACATAACCGCTAATAGCGACGTACAACCCGGTCATACCTGCTTACGTTTACTCAAGCATACGTCATACACTATGAAATATACGCCAGTTGCTATGGCGGTTTATGCCGTCGATTCATAAAATATTATTTGTATCACCTATTTAGTCTCATAGTAGGCATCATAAGCTTAGCTTGGTTTGGGGCTAATTGGCGCTGTGTGAAATACCTCGGATGTCTAAAGCATACTCTTGTGTTATCCATTCAAGAAATAAGTAAAATGCAGTCCAAAGTCGGCAAAATAGTCACGGTAAAATAAAATATTGAAAATTGGTAATGGTGATGGGCCATGAAACATAAGTCGAAATGGAAACTTGTTATTAGTTATAAGTAGTCAAACATTTTAATTACCTAGCTGTAAGATAATTTATGCTGTTAGTTTCCCAAATAGCTAATGATTAAATAAATTAATATTTAAAAAGTTGAAGTAGCAAAATGTTTTTTTCATAGTACTTGCAAAACTGTCTACCGCGGGCACAATTTGAACCTGCGACATTTGCCCTCACTAGTGGCGACGCCTCTTCCATCTCGGCTACCGCGTTTCACCCCCTGCCCGGGAATTCTGCAAGCATATCTTGATGCCAATAACTCGTGGAACGGCTCCATCTGCCGGGTAAGCTTCGCAACGCAACTAATACCCATGTGGTAAAGTTTTCAAAAAATGTTAAATATTTGGTATTGTATAAAATTACATTTTGAAAATAAAAGGTTTTATATCTATTTTTGTGTGGGACACCGAGTCGACGAAGTGGTTACTGAGACTACTGAAATTGGGTCAGGTAAAACCGTGGTCAGTACACTAGTTCGCCTCATCATAACGTAAGTGCAATCTGTGACGTCACCGGTATACGTTTTCCACAAATAGGGCGCTCGGCCTCGCCTCAAGAACTACCCATTGTAACTACTGGTTTGCTACACATGCGCTATTTCTGTCAGTTACTGAAATAAGAAAAAAATCTATCGCTGACAGGTGTCAATTTCATGTTACCGAGTAATATCTCTAACTAAAAATAGCACTGTCACTTTCAGTTAAATATAAGACAAGAATAGACGATGATTGCCTCTTAAATTGTCTATGATTATACGTATTTTACGCGGTATCGGTCAAAATGAATAGGCGATTAAAAATATGGCGCCAAAACATACAAGGAAATCTGCGAAATGGCACGGATATCATAGATTTTTGAGACACGACATGACTAGACCATTATTCTTTTCTTAAATTATTTCACAGAAAGTGATAGTGCTACTTATAAAAAATAGCACCATTTTAGTCTGTAACGTGGAATAGAGAAAACTGATTCTATTATTTCTAAATCTAGCCAACGTATCGTCTACATAAAGAACTGAAAAGAAGGTAACAATGCATTCGTCAACTGTTTAGTATAGTAGGTTCAATTAAATACATACATACATACATAAATCACGCCTATATCCCTTACGGGGTAGGCAGAGCGTTAACGGCCGTAAAACGAATATTAACACCACTTCTGACAAAAGTTTGAGGGTCAATCAGATAACTGTGTATTACTATAGTGACAGGTTGTCAGCCCATCGCCTAAAATTGAAGTAGTCGCTTCTTACGACACCCATAGGTATGAAATGGGGTGATGCTATTCTAGGCTGGCATCACACGGCTATCATTTCAATTCAATTAAATACTTACATAAAATAATAAATATCCTGGACAATTCACACAGCGCCATCTAGTCCCAAACTAAGCAAAGCTATGGAAACTAGATAGCTGATATTAATACTTATAAAAAGGTAAAAGAAAGCCAAGATAACGACAAAAATTGACATTCATACTCTCTATCATTAATTAATGTGTCTACGGCGTAGCTACGTAGCACGCGGAGCAATTAACGATGTAATAGAAGTTATTCGGCCTTGATGAAAAAAGGAATATATCCAGAAGTTTCAGTTACTGAGACGGTTACTATCTACTACATAGTGTTTATTTTATATCTCGTCAGAACTGGCTTGATGGAGTATGGTTTATGAATAAGATGCGTTAGTCATGTTCTAAGAAAGAGAGTATATTTTCTGGTAATAGATGTAGGTATAAGATACGATATAGTTTGGTTTTCAATACAGAGCACACACACACGTATCATGCCTTATGCATAGCGTTAACGGCCGTAAAATACGGTTGCTATCGCCACATCTGACGAATATTTGAGGCCCGTTTCAGAAAAATCGTGAACCACTATAGTGGCAGGTTGTCAGCCTGTTGCCAAAAGTTGTAATACACATGAAAACCTCGAGTCCCTTAGTTGATAAATACGACACTCGCGGCGAAGAAATGAGGTGATGATATTCTAAGGCGGCATCATCACACAGCACATTTCTTATATCTGAACAACTTTTTGTATAAATACCTTTTTAATTTTAATACGGGCCTAGAAAACCATAAGAATGTACATAGGTATTTTTGGTTGCTCCGGTTGAAGATATTTCATGAAGAGAATTAAAATTTACTTATTGTAGTTTTATGTTTGGGTGAAAATTAGAAAAAAAAATCTTTCCGTCATATTGAGCTACACTTCACGATCTGCTTTTTGGGCTACATTTTTTATTAAACGGAGAAAACCGGTGCTTACTATATATCGGGTGAAATTTCACTAGTGACCAATATTGAAAACAAACTACTGGCTGGTGATAAAGAACAACTTTCCCCAAAGAACATAGGTTGAAATAAGACAAAAAATATTTTGAGCTTCCAGTAACTCCGATCTGCTGGCAGACAATTTTCTATGGGAGATAATTTTTTTTCATATTACGGCCTATGTTCCTTGGGGAAAGTTGTTCCTTATTCACCAGCCCGATCTAAGTTTTCGTTATCGGTCACAAGTAAACACCCCATATTTTTAGAGAATTGTATTAAAATGCCAATAATAAAAAAAATTGACGCAATGGTGATTTTAATTTTAAAACAATTTCTTAGTATGTCTTAGCAGTTAAGTTAAACAAGAATTTGCATCATTTGTTCAAAGCTGTTCTTTGTAAAAAATGTCGGAGTCATTGATTGCAATTGAATAAAAAATATATTTTTAATCCGTCTATACTGCAAAACATACGAAATCACTCCTAGTTATGTACTAAGCTTTTCCTAATTACCGCAAAACACAACTTTTAATTTTTTAGTTTTATCCATTTATTTAATGTTATATTTTAGTTCATTTAATATTATTTTATTTCATTTTTATATCTTGACTATTGATTATTTTATTTGTTTGTTTTTTGCCTGCAAATATAATATTATTATAATTATTAAAATCCTTACCCCATCTATGCGGAGTCCGTCCTAAGACAGTGCCGTCCTCTGGGTTGTAGAAGAAGTACTGCACTTTCTGCAGGAAGGGTCTGTGTGGCGGACGCCGGCAGTAGTTGACAACCCCATTGGGCTTCTCCGCGCCCATCGTGCTCAGCTGCTGGACTCACACTGGCGCTACAGGGAGACTCATAGATAACATAATATTACACGTCTAGGTATGGAGGTTTTTGCCTACGAGTTGCGAGCCTCTCGGCGGAAAATTTATGTGTAATTAACTTTTCTCATCGTATCTTTCTGTTTTTCTTTTCATTCTTTACTTTCTTCTGTTCTTAGTCTTTCCTTTCTTTTCTATCTTCTATCTAATTTCAAAAAGCTTTCCATTCATTGTTTCCCTAAAGACAGTGCCATTTCATGGTTGTAGAAGAAGTACTACACTTTCTTCAAAAGGAAAAAAAGCAACACAGACCCTGTGTTGCTTTTTTTCCTTTTAATTTTTTTCTGTCTTCTATCTGATTTCAAAAAGCCTTCTATTCACAGTTCGCTTAAAGACAGTGCCTTTTTCATGGTTGCATAAGAAGAGCGTAAGTAATAGCGGAATTATGTCATCGAGACAAACCTATATGAGTTTTATCGAAAGCATTTGACGGAGTTGTATGTGTATGTATACTATGTTTAAATGAATAAAGTACTGCACTTTCTGCAGAAGGGGCTATGTGGCGGGCACCGGCAGTAGCTTACAACCCCGTTGGGATTCTGCAATTTACACGACTAGATATGAAGCATTTAGCCTACGAGTCGCGGGCCTCGCAGAGGAAAAGCTAGTGGAGTCCACGCTACGAAACGAAAGAAGTCAGACGTAGCATTAAATAAGGTGATCTTTCTTATTTTCATTTATTTCTTTCCCCTTTTTGCTTTCTATTACTTTAACTTTTTTTCTTGTTTTTCTTTTCAGACTTTCTCTTTATTTTCAATAGTTTCAGGTTTTGGCGATTTTTAGCGCATAATTTTTAAAGGCTGCTGTGCAAAATTTGGCCTACAAAATGTAAGTCTTTGTGAGGAATGGTGACGAAAGAGATAAGTCTGTGATAAACGGTTGCTATTAAATATTCAAACAGTAAACAGTATACGTTAATGTTACGTATTATGTAAGAAAAGGCCAAGTTTTTGTGTAAATTGTTGTCATGAGTTAGGTAAGCAGAACACAAAAATTTTAAGTAAACATTAGGTTTACCTGTTTGAATGGAGATACTTAGTTGTGAATAGAATCGATAATGTTAAATAATCTTGAACTGTATGTGTCTGGTTTCTTTAAACTTTACTAGATCTTATTAAGTAAAGACGGTTCATGACCTGGATTTGCTGAAGATCTGAAACACAAATGACGTAGGTAAGGTGTTTTTACCAAGGTTCTGTTTTTGTAAATGTGGCCTGTTGTGGAGAACATAAATACACATGTGTCATGGATAAACATAAAAACAAATGGGATGCTATTTTTAATTTACCTACTGCTGTGCTCTAGCCCATCTGCAAAACATCGTTTATCTTTGGCATCCGCCTTACAAACCGCCCAAGTCTTGCTAAAACTAGTTTCAACCCCCGTTGTCCGCCCTACCAACGCATGTTACATTATAGGTAGGTGATATAGTTACTTTTCATCACTATACAGGGTGTAAGGGACAGCCCTTCGAATACTGGTAGGGTGCATTAATATCATGAAACTAAACAACATCCCATGTAGTACGGGTCCTATTTGGTAAGTACGATACCATCTGGCAGAAAGCATGAAATTTGGTATATATGTAGCTTACAGATGTGTGCTTCAGGAAAAGAAGGGAACCAGATCGAGGCCCCCCTGGTTCCCCCCCTTCTCCCCCCTTTTATGTCCCAATTTTCAGTTTTTCGGATTTTTATTTAAAACGACTAAAGATAGAAGAAAACCGTCAAGGCAAAAAATATTCCTTATAAAATTGTCTATATACCAGTCTTTGGAAGTATGTTGATACGATTTATAGTTTTCAAGATATGCTTACATTTATATTATTATCGCAAGAAATAATGACTTTAATATTATGATGACACCATAAGCGAGCTCCCACGGAGTTGATGGGATGGGGTGGGAGAGTTCAGGTGGAAGGAGGGAATAGGAGGGGGGGAGGCGGGCGTTGTGTGTTATGTATGTATCATATGAATATATTATATACTTATATGTTATCATTAAATGTTATTATATTTTGCAAATGCATTGGTATACCGAACAAATTAGTGCTAGGTTTTGAGTGACTAAGTAAAACATAAGTCTAGGATATTAATTAATTAGATTTTTTTGGGGGGTTTTTCCTGTTCAGGGGGTCCGGTTAATTATACGCATGTAAATAACACGCTTTGGAAATCTTGACTAAAATTTGAAACAAATGTCGTTTACAAATGGTGGTGGCGTAAAGTTACGTGTTGTGTAATTAACCTGGCCAGCCCCGAGGCAGTGCCTTTATTTTAATTTTTTCTATCTCGCCCGAGCCGGTTTTCTATCAGGACAATACAAAATTGTTATAAAAAGAAGAAAATTGCGTTATGCAAATTTCTTTTTTTACAATGACCGATCATGACGTCAATAAGTGATAATGCTATCCTACATTGAATAAAGTTATTTCATTTCATTATCCTACCAGATCTTTTCGTCCCGATTGCTGAGAGCTTGCCACCTGGCCATAATTTGCCATGGTCGGTTGGGAAATCTTTAAATAGACCTCTGACTCAGACCGGCCGGAGCAAGGAAAACATGACCAAGTGGGGCTTCTTGAAGGTTTCCGATGTAAACTGTTTGTGTGATGGAGTTCAAACAATGAACCACCTAACATTGTGTCCTGCGTGCCCTAGCACCTGCACGCAGGACGATCTTATGACAGCGTCTGTCAGCGCTGTCATCGTAGCCAAGTTCTGGGCCGCGACGGTGTAGTGTCTGCCATCGACACGCTAAGAAGAAGATTAATTTATAACATATTTATTCAATTAAAATCACAATGATTTCCTACGCACTTGCAAAGGCCAGTACAAGGAAGCCCTGACTTCCTGCATTGGCACCGACCCCTACTGCAGGTGGTCAATTCCTTTAGGGAGGCTTCTGTTTCTTTTATTGTGCTCCATAATGGAGACCACAGACCATTTTCTTTTCTCCAACCCTAATCTTCGAAACTGGGATATTCTGGATTATGTATGAAACTCTGACCCCAGGTGAAGCCGGCGAGGAAAGACGCCCATTTTGTGTGTAACCTATCCATGGCCCGTCCCTTAACAAATCATATCAGCACAGAACACCAATATGTTTAAAAACGAACTTGATAAACACTTAAAAATATAAAATGAAAAGAGATAAAGTGAACTATGAACAGTGTGATACAGGCACCATCAGTTGTTACAACTGCCTGCCTGATAAAATATAATAATAATAATAAATAAGGCTTTCCTTGTTTCATTAAGATCTTCTGCTTCACATGTCTTATCATATGTAAAGATAACATACCTCGACAAAATATCCAAATAACGAATTTTAATTGCATTTACAGGCTGTGATAATTCTTTGAAGGTTTTTGTGTCTTCAGGGAATGATTTCCACGCATTCCAAAATGACTTCTTTCCTTTTCCACTAAGCCAGTATCACAGCCTGTAAACGCATGAAAAATATAATTCCACTGCATACCAACTTCTGGCCCGAGTGAATTAGCCAGGTCATAGATAGCGATGTTACGTGTAGCTTTTCCGATCCCAAAACAGATCCAAAATTCTTCCAAACAGCAATTACCGTGCTGCACAGCATGATAAATACGGAGGAGAATTCGGGAATCAGCTTCTTGCTTCGAGAACAGGGAAGCTACGTCTGTGCCATCATTACGTAGAACTTTTTCGCCTTTTGTTGATAAAATCGTCCTTTTGTCATATTGAACTTGCTGGAGCCCATCAGATATGAAATTAAAAAGTTCTATTTTATTGTCAGAACAGCGAAGAAATTTTTGCCAGTTTTTTGGTAGCTTCCCTGCTGCTGTGACCCTTTGTCGACCTCCTTCTCCTATCTTTTCTCTGGTAGTATTCTTCAAGCTGTACTCTTTGTACACGTCAAAAATTACATCAATTCTGTTCCCTTTTTGGTTTCTTTACATAATTTATAAAACTACTGTGTTAGTCTTCGAACGTTATATTGGTATCTCCAGAAGTGACGAGAATATTTCCATTTTAATATCATACCTAACTTACATATACATACACATATCACGCCTGTAATCCCTTGCGGGGTATGCAGAGCGTAAACGGCCGCAAAAAACGAACATTTCCGCCACGTCTGACAAATATTTGAGGTTCATTGGACAAATTGTGTATTGCTTTAGTGACAGGTTGTCAGCCCATCGCCTAAAACTGCAATACACACCCTCGAGTCCCTTAGTCGCCTCTTACGACACCCACGGGAAAGAAATGGGGTACCTACTAACCTAAATTACCTACTTAATAAAAATAAAATTACATCTACGTGCCGTGTCCCAGTGGTCCGGTGGCGCCCCTACGTGTATGCTTAGATCTTCAAAACTACGCAACGGATTTCTATGCGGTTTTTGCGGTTGGATAGCTGAAGAGGAGGTTTTTTATAAAATACATGCCAAAACAAAGTCTTATTAAGCAGGAAAACGGTTAGCAGCGAGTGAAATCGCTAGATGGGCCGCTAATTCCACACAAAATTGAAGTAAATGTAAGCATATCTTGAAAACTATAAGTTCTATCAACATACATCCAAAGACTGTAATATAGATAATTTTATAAGGAATATTTGTTTCCTTGGCGGTTTTCTCCTATCTTTATCCGTTTTCAATAAAAATAAAAATAACTGAAAATTGGGACACAAAAGGGGGGGTAAGGGGGGGAAACAGGGGGGCCTCGACGTGGTTCCCTTCGTTTATTGAAACACATATATAAAAGCAACATTCATGCCAAGTTTCATGCTTTCTGCCAGATGGTATCATACCTCCATACAAAGTCACAAATTGGGACCCGGACTAATGAAAAAATATTTCAGGAAACGCCAAAAATAATTTGACTTCCCATGGTGATTGCAGTCTGCTGATCTTGATTTTGTATGGAAGGTAAAGAAAATATGTCGTTTCCTGACACATGTTTCTAGGGGAAAGTTGTTCAGTTTCATGCTCCGCACACACCCTATCAGTATTCGGAAGGCTGTCCCTTAAACCCTGTATGCTGATTATCACTGACCTTTTTAAGAATGGGCTGCTGACCAGAAAAACTTTTCATAAGGAATATTGATCAACATAGGAATAACATAGTTGGCACCGTGTGATGCCGGCTTAGAATAGCATCACCCCATTTCTTACCCATGGGTGTCGTAAGAGCCGACTAAGGGACTCGAGGGATGTGTATTGCAATTTTACGCGATGGGCTGACAACCTGTCACTATAGTGATACACAGTTATCTGATTGACCCTCAAGCTTTTGTCAGACGTGGTGTTAATATCCGTTTTACGGCTGTTAACGCTCTGCCTACCCCGTAAGGGATATAGGCGTGATTTATGTATGTAGTTTGCGCTGCCACTCCGCCTGGCAAACTCCCACCAAAAGATAGGTCCATGTCCAATAGTGGATTGTTGTGGTTTTTCAAGTTAAAAGTTGATATATTTTGAGCTTTCATTTGGGACTTCAGTAGGGATTCCAAAATCTCTGTAGGTACTCTCTAGAAATTCACCGTTTCAGCTATGTATGCATATTGTTTTGAGTGTCCATAAACCTACTTACTATAGAAAAGTTACAATGCCGTGCCATGCGGTGCCGGCTTAGAATAGCATTACCCCATTTCTACCCGTGGGTTTCGTAAAAGGCGACTAAGGGATAAATAAGGGGAATGGGCAGCAGCATTCTCTGTGAATACCTGGCACTGCACTCACCAATCCGCCTGCCAAGCGTGGTGAGGCAAATACCCCCCGATAGGGGGAGGCCCATGACTAGTAGTGGCTGTTGTAGTAGGTACTTAGTTATAGCAGTATAGAAAAGTTATTCTAACGCGCCCTTCCTGATCATAATTCTAAACTGTTCTTGATCATTTCCATTTACTACTTTTTTCGTATTTAGTTAAGAAAAACCAAATGCCAGATCTGACAAAAAAGTTCAGTTGGTACGGAATTTTTGATTTGTAGGCAGAAAACATAAATTTTGAGGAAAACTAGTTCCAGTCAGTGATAAAAACAACGTTGTATGATATCCATACAATCCCATGTTAATTTGGCGACTAAACTTAAGCAGGTGAGTTAGGATCGGACCCTAAAAACGAGTATAAATAAAACAAAAAGAAACTTAATTCGAAATTGATTTATTTTCTAAGTTAATTCATTCACTCACACGTACACTTTAAGTACAAAGAATACAACTAAAGATCACGCAATATTTACTTAAATTAGGTAAGTACTATAGAAATGTGCTTACTAATAATATTTGGTACTTCTGTACAAGAGGCTTTTTTCTAAATCTACATTGTCACGTACCTAGTACATCTAATCAAAATAAAACACAAAATAAGACATACATCAACCAACATATTTCACAATAAGTTTTGAGATTCTACATGTAATCAAATGTAAAACAATTTTATGTAATAATTTCTTAATTTATTATAAATTATAAGGGCATTTTCATTAATTCAACTAAAATAATTCAATGGTCCATCTCATCTACGTATTTCGAATCTTTATTAAAATTTATTTTGAGTTACTATCACTCGAATAATAAAATTTTCCTTGTCCTATATTACATACTTACTAAGTATTTATAGCACCTAAGGTTCTATTAAATCCAGTGATTTTTCAGCGAATTGATAAAAAACTTCACTTTGTATGGGAGGTTCAATTTTGTTTCGAATTTTGACCTTTGTTCTTTGGGGATAGTTGTTCAGCCCTTGAGTAGAATTTGTTATATATTACTGGTTTTACGTACCTACAGTTAAAAACAAGCATATCGATCCGTATACCTACTTGCCCATGAAACTGAACAAAGTTTGTTCAGCGTGTGTTGGAAACCAATATAAATGTTTTTTTTAAAGGGAATATTCCTGAGCTAGAATCTAAAACACAATTTTCCAGGTTGTCGATAAAATGTTGTTACAGTTCAGACACTTCGTTAATCTTTACCACAGTATAATTAATAGTACTAGCGTACAGTATGGTCACTCCCTGCCTCCCCCTACAAGCGCCGCCCACCCGCGCTCGGAGGACGCTCAGACACCGGCTAAGCAAGGACGCGACGACGAAGGTCATTTCATACTGCCGCACATTGCATTCCCGATTCGCGAACGCAAAATGGCGGCAACCCTGACATGTTGTCTCACACACACAAGCATGGTCCGCGTTCACCTACGCGAGCTCAGACTGTGTGCGTAGCAACGCATTTGATTCATACATTTGAGCGCCAGTGTCCGAGGTGTGTCTTTACTGGAGATTAAGGTGCTGTTTTCATCAGCGTAGAGTACAAACGGACAAATTTTTATGGAGCATTCCGAGAAATGTCTTGTGCCGAACCTCTTAATTTTAATACTTCCGACAGAGACAGCTTTACTTACTTACTAATATTAAAATTTACCTAAAAGCATTATGTTCTACATTTCCAATGGTGGACATTTGGTTGATTTTTCTAATTAAGGATGGGTTTGCTCTTGACTCTAGTCTAGGTCATAGGACATAGAATAAATAGGACAGAGACTGCTTTTTTCATGGAATACTCCTATGTAGGTAAACTGAAGCAAAGAAACGAAGGTGAATACAGACTCTACATCATATAATTAATTGCATTGTTTTTCTCTGTCGTGTGATGCCGGCTTAGAATAGCATCACTCCATTTCTTTCCCGTAGGTGTCGTAAGAGGCGACTAAGGGACTCGGAGTGTGTATTGCAATTTTAGGCGATGGGCTCTACATACATTTCCAAATGACCCTCAAATATTTGTCAAGACGTGGCGTAAATATCCGTTATTGCGGCCGTATACGCTCTGCCTACCTCGCAAGGGGTTATAGGCGTGATATATGTATGTGTGTATGTATTGTTTTTCTATTTCTCTACTCAAAAATTGTCTTGCTTTTCGCCTTTATCATTTCTTACATATATTCTATCTACGCGCACGATTCTCCTCTCAATGACCAGACTACTTTTCCGTGACGGCTTTGGCGGCAGGATCCTCAATTTGGAGTTGTATGCGCGTGTAGCCCGACGGCTCCTTCATACTCTTGTTAAAGTTGATGTTCTTGGCCCACGCGCGACACCGCATTGTTGTCAACTTGTTTACTGGAATTGAAACATAGATTTTATGACAAAAATGAATTTTCAAAGTGTGGGACACAGTAGTGAATGAATAAGGGACAGTTGGAGAAGTTGTAGAGAAAACAATGATGAATGAAACAGTGACTGTTGAAACAGTAAACAATTAATGTAAAAATGAAAAATTTACGGCGACGAATGAAAAATAAAATGGTTGAACAGTAATAGATGTAGCAATGAACTATGGAACAGTGATGGATGAAACAGTAGCCAATAAAAGAGTGAACGGTGTAACAGTGATGAATGTTACAGTAACGGATGAAGCTGTGATTGACTAAGCAGTGTTGGATGAAACAGGGAACAATGAAACACTGATAAACGCTAATTGATGAAAAGATGATTAATAAAACTGTTATAGACAAAACAGTTGTGAATGGAACAGTGATTGACACAACAGTAATTATTGAAATAGCGATTAATGTCAAAGTGACAGATAAAAAAAGTCAGGGAGCAACAGTGATAGTAAAATGCATTTTGAAGACTTAAGCATAGTCAAAGTAAGTACCTAAGTAAAAACACTTTATTACACACTAAAACACAAACACATAACAGGAAAACTTTAACTAAAAAATGCCTAAAGGCGGCTTTATCGCTGAAAGCGATCTCAACCAGCATACATACTTTTAGGACTGAACTGCACTGCGACAAGCGGGCTGCGGTAGCCCGGCTGGTTCCGGAAGGGGTAGTAGGAGGAGGGGAAGCCCCGCCCCCACGGGTACACAACACTCGTACTGTTATCTTTCTCCTCGTAGCACGAGATCCACACTTTTTTTAGCTGGAAAGATGATAAAAAATGTAGAAGGTGTTTGGGGTATTCGGGAAATCACGCTAAACCTCTTGAATAGTCTTTGTTTACATCAACGAGAGGTTTTGAGCTTTTCTCACAAACAATATCAAATGTAATTTACAGTGAATATAATATAATACCATAATACTTTATTTTAATATCACAGATACATCTTATGAGTTATCTTGTGTCAGCCCGGGGGGAACAATATAATAGCTTTACTTTTCAACATACTACTATCTTGCAACCTTATAAATTAAATTAACATGAAAAATTAACCGGCCGTTAACGCTTTGCCAATCCCGCAAGGCGTGATTTGTGTGTGAAATAAATTTATATTTATTTTGTTTAAAAACCACATAAAAATTTAAAAAGAGATATAGTAGTAACTATACCTTTTTAGGGTCTGTTTCTGAGTTGATGAACTGCGTCATGTCGTCAGGCATGTCCGCCGGCAGGGATCCTTTCTCGTAGTATTCGGGTTGCCAGTCGTAGATCTGGAAATAGTCATGGAAATACACATACATACACATATCACGCCTATTAACCCTTCTGGCGTAGGCAGAGCGTAAAAGGCCGTAAAAACGGACATTTACGCCACGCCTGACATATATTTGAGGGTCATTCGGAAAATTGTGTATCGCCATAGAGACAGGTTGTCAGCCCATCGCCTAAAATTGCAATACACACCCTCAAGTCCCTTAGTCGCCTCTTATGACTCCCACGGGAAAGAAATGGGGTGATGCTCTTCTAAGCCGATATCACACGGCCATGGAAATGATTAACCTATTTGTCAAGAAACGGTACTAACTATTATCTATCTATTTTCTGATGCAACTATTGCTATTTGCTCCTTATGTAAAGTTTTGGTTCCAATTCCGTAACGTAAAACTTTAAAATAGCGCTGTCACTTTCCGTCAAATAGGTTAAGAACAAGATGGTAGATATATGAAGCGTTATTAGAACACTTACGAAATTTTCTACCGCGGGCAGGATTTGAACACTGTCCAAGTCTTATATTTATTAGAGTTCCTCATAAAAAAAATAGAAATAAATCCGTAAACTGAATAGCCTTTTCCTATAATGTCTCAACATGTTTCAAACAGCAGGTTAGTATGTGTAAATTGTGTTTGCCACTTAGCGGTGTTTGTCCAGTAATGTTGACACTGATTGTGTGAATACTTAAACCAACACAAGTTCCATGCTTTTCAGAATTATCAGAAGGCTGTGTGGTATCTATCATCAAACTAATTATGTGAAAAGCTTAGCAAATATTGGCCACAATTTGGAAAATAAATTTTCATAACTAACCTTAAATTTGAAAAGGATAGGAGATATCTAAGTCATGTCATGTCTTATCCGTACTATCCGTACTAATATTATAAATCTGAGAGTTTGTGTGTGTGTGTATGTATGTTTGTTACCTCTTCACGCTCAAATGGCTAGACCGATTTGGATGAAATTTGGAACACAGAAGATTGCTTTCAGATAAAGTCTGGTCTAATAAAAGTTAGTATGATACTACAGTGGACACAAAGTGGCCTCAAATCGGGCTATAAATTCTCCAAACTTACCTTAAATTAGCGCTGTCACTTTCTGGCAAATAGGTCCTGTCATGTTTTAAAATTTTAATGGGTTCTTCGGCATTTCTAGTCAGTTTAGTCGCCATTGTTTTCATCGTCACCTTATTTTGACAGATAACATGTATTTTAATTACTAGATTTCCGCCCAGCGGTTTAACCAGCTGCCACTCATTTTCCCGTGGTAATAGTTGTTTTCCCGTGGTAAAAAGTAGCCTATGTGTTATTCCAGGTTATACTCTACCTGTGTACCAAATTTCATCCAAATCGGTCAAGCCGTTTGAGCGTGAAGAGGTTATATTATTATGTTATTTATTATTATTATGTTATGCGCCGTGTGATTGCCGGCTTAGAATAGCATCACCCCATAGCATCACCCCATTTCTTACCCATGGGTGTCGTAAGAGCCGACTAAGGGACTCGAGGGATGTGTATTGCAATTTTAGGCGATGGGCTGACAACCTGTCACTATAGTGATACACAGTTATCTGATTGACCCTCAAGCTTTTGTCAGACGTGGTGTTAATATCCGTTTTACGGCCGTTAACGCTCTGCATACCCCGTAAGGGATATAGGCGTGATCTAATGTATGTATGTATGTTATTTATTATAGCGTTCAAGCTACCATCCGTACGGTAGCTTGAACGCACCCCAGTGTATGGAATGTTCTGGAATGTTTGTCAGAGGTGATGGTACCTCGCAATACCTTGTTTAGCTTGATGAAGAAGCAGGGGTTGTCCGGGAAGCCGTAGTTGTCGCTCGATGAACAGCTAGACGAACTTTCCGCGTCTGACGCTGGAAAAAAAGATATTATTTTAAAGGTGGGTTTAGGTAAAAGCTAGCAACATTTTTTATTTTATTATCTGTGGTGACCGCTGCAGTTTATACCATTACCGTTTGTGAATATTAAGTTCATAAACACGTTAAGTAAGATTTTATCGTACACTAGCAGCCCGCCCAGCGGTTTCACCCGCTGCTAACAATTTCCCCCCGGGAATAAGACAGTTTAATATAGCCTATGTACATCAGGGATAATGTAGGATTCTAAAATCTTGACTTCAATTTGAAACAAATATCATTTTCAGATGGTGGTGGCGTAAAGTTACATGCCGTGTGATTAACCTGGCCAGCCCCATGGCAGTGCCTATATTTTTATTTTTTTTTCCCGCCCGAGCCGGTTTTGTATTAGGTCATAACAAAATTGTAATAAAAAGAAAATTGTGTGATACAAATTTCTTTTTTTTGAATGACGGTTCATGACGTCAATAAGTTATAATACTATCCTAAATTGAATAAAGAATTTCAATTTCAATTAACGGTAAAAGAAATTTTTAAATCGGTCCAGTAGTTTCGGAGCCTATTCAATTCAAACAAACAATAAATAAAATCCTGTTTCTAATATTAGTGTATATTATATAATTATTATTTTAGTGTGATGCCGGCTTAGAATAGCATCACCCCATTTCTTTCCCGTGGGAGTCGTAGGAGGCGACTAAGGGACTTGAGGGTGTGTATTGCAATTTTAGGCGATGGGCTGACAACCTGTCACTATGGCGATACACAATTTTCCGAATGACCCTCAAACATATGTCAGACGTGGCGTAAATGTCCGTTTTTGCGGCCGTTTACGCTCTGCCTACCCCGCAAGGGATAATAGGTGTGATATGTGTATGTATGTATAATTTTAGTGTAGATTTTTTTAATGCATTATTATAGTTTTTTGTCGTCTTTTTATACCGAGTAAGGGACAGCCCTTCAAATACTGATAGGGTGCATGAAACATAAAACTGGACAACTTTCCCCCAGAAACATATGTCAGGAAACGCGAAAAAAATGACCTTCCATACAAAATCACAATCAGCTGAACACATTCACTATGGGAAGTCAGTTTCTTTACGTTTCCTGATATATGTTCCTAGGGGAAAGTTGTTCAGTTTCATGGTCTGCATGTACACTATTAGTATTCTGAGGGCTATCCCTGACACCCTTTAATACAGTTATGATTAAATGAAATCATTACACTGGTACGAATAATGTGGCGTAGTTGATACATTTTTAAATGAAAAAGTAGTTATTGTGGCATAACTGTAATAGTTAGACATATGGTATTGCAGACATTATTATAGATATTGATGTCCTCTATAAAACTGTAGTACATCACTTTGCTCTATTTTCAATAATTTCCACAGCGTACGCGATATAAGATATTTTTTTGGTAAATTTTTCACACGTTGGGTTACATTATCGAAATTTTCACGCGGATCCCTATTTTTTTCTCGTATAAAATATAGCCTATGTTCATCAGGAATAATGTAGGATTCTAATGGTGAAAGAATTTTTAAAATCGGGCCAGTAGTTTCGGAGCCTATTCGATGCAAACAAACAAACAAACAAACAAACAATCAAATCTTTCCTCTTTATAATATTATATTAGTGTAGATCTGTGGTGACCGCTGCAGTTTATACCATTACCGTTTGTGAATATTTAAGTAAGATTTTATCGTACATAACTGGTTGGTAATCCCAACAAAGAATAAATAGGGCCTATGGCGTAGCGTATTGTAAACATCGTCTAGATAATAAAGCCAACATAGCCCACTGCTACGCCTCCTTCTAAATAGAGGGTGTTTGCTATACTTATCACACTTAACTGGAAGGCAGATTGGCGAGCGCAAGGTGTTGTATTCACGGTGAACGCTACTGCCCATTCCCTGGATTTATCCTTTCGCCTTTTACGACAGCCACTAAAATAAATTGGGTGGTCTGTTGAAGATCTATTTTAAACCGGCACCACACTAAACTCCTCCACAATTTTTCATAACACATAACTACCAAATGCCGCTTTATTCTCGTGGAATATCCCGAAATAGCGTGTAGTACATTAGCAAGGCGCGGCGCCGCGGTGATCGCGGACATATTGTTGATATATGTATAGTAATCAATCGATTCCATTGCCATCTATTATGTCTAGCACATTGTGGGTGAACGGCCTTGGGATGGGCAAGGCTGAATGCGGTTGCATAGTTGATCTGTTTATTTAATTCCAGTTAGACTGATTTGCCGTGTTGTGCTGGGTATGAATAGCATCACATCTATTCTACACGTGGGTGTCGTGGTGGCTAAGGGATTGTCATCCATGGAATGGGCGGCTGCGTTCCCTGTTAATGCAATATATTACTACACTGCGCTCGCCAATTCCAAGCTTGGTGAATATGGCAATATACTCATACATATCCAAGTCTACTGTTGTACTGCATAATTTCACACACACTCGTATAATATCTAACATTCTTAGAATCCTAAAATGTTCGCCCATGTGGCTACACTAAATTCTAAGCAAGTGTGCAAGTAATGTGTGTTTAGTCTTTAAGACAGACATTTTACTAATTGTTACTCCATTGCTATGTCCAAAATAAGAATCTATCAAAATTAAATAAAAAATAAGCTAACAATAAAGCCGGGAGAATCCCGGATAAAGAGACTAGCAGCCCACCGAGCGGTTTAACCAGCTGCTAACCGTTTTCCCCGCAGGAAAAAGACCTTTTCCCGTCATGTTTTATACATACTCTGGAATCACTCCATCTACTAGAGAAATCCGCATCAAAATCCGTTGCTTACTTTTAAAGATCTGAGTGCGACTCACTTACTGAATGCTATACGACCTGTATGGAACCGTTTTTAATTATTTTATTTTATTTTTGGTTTCTTTGTTTTTATGTTGTCCCATAAAATAAACTGTACTACCGTTATACCTACATACATATAACATGCCTGTTATCCCTTACGGGGTAGGCAGAGCGTAAACGGCTGTAAAACACGGACATTTACGCCTCGTCTGTCAAACATTTGAGGGTCATTTGGAATATTGTGTATCACCATACCATAGTGATAGGTTGTCAGCCCATCGAATAAATTTACAATACACACCCTCGAGTCCCTTAGTCGATTCTTACGACACCCACGGGAAAGAGATGGAGTGATGCTATTCTAAGCCGGCATCACACGGCGTAGCCGGTATCACACGGCGTTACCGTTATGATGACATTGATGAAACTTCAGGATTGTGCTTGTTCAGTGGCGGATTAATCCTAAAGCAAATCAATTGCTTAAGGCGAGTGTAGTGTACCCGTGAACGACCTCGACAGTGGCGCCATTTCACAAGTAAAAAACTTTTAGTACAAACAGTCTATCAGAATGTCCGAAGCCTTAGTTTTTAGTATTAATGATAATGATAATTTTTTATTTGCTAGAAATATGGTACAAAAAAATTATCCTTACGTAAAATTAGAACCTACAAACTCAATTATATTTTCGCTGTGATTAAAGTTAATACCAAAAGTAGCCGCTTTTAGGCACTCTTTTCCATTACTTTAATTGCAGCGAATATTTCATTGAGTTTGCATTTTCTGATTTTACTTAAGGATAATACTAAAAACTTGGGCATTGGACATCCTGATAGATTGTTTGTATATAGAGAAAACTTTTTTGGCATCGGACATCCTGACAGATTGTTTGTATATAGAGAAAACTTTTTTTTTGTGAAGTGGCGCCACTGTCGAGGTCGTTGACGGCTACACTCGCCTTAATTGAAAGGAGGGGAGTAACTAAGAATAAGCTTAGACGTATGTACATCAGACTTGAAGCATCTGTAAGCCCACTACATAATTACCTACGTCATATGGCATCACATGACGATAAACGCTTGGCAGCAGTTAGGAAAAGTTCTGACAAGCATGCATCAGAAGATTTATAGCCGAAATTGGGCGGAATTTGGAACAAGCATAATCAATAAAATAAAAAACACAACTGCTTTCTGAGATAAAGCCTATGACACACGGGATAATGTAAAGATTCTTCCGAAAGAAATCCCATTCGAATCTGTTTCAGTCCTATCGCACATATATGTTACGGGCAATTTGATAAGTCCGGGCACTATAAATACTGACCGGTCAGTATTAATAGTGCCCGAACTAATTGGGCAATGTGATTAAAATAGCACGATTAATTACTTTTCCCGGTCAGTATTAATAGTTTTCACCCTTCCGTGGGCAAAGTAATAAAAATAAAGAACAGTAATGTAATTTTTTATTTAATGAAGTTAAACTTACATTATTTAAATGGAATGAAACTTGCCTAATATTCATTAAAGTTATCGATAAATTTGAACATGGGAATTAAAAAATTTATAGTTATAAATGTAATAAGATCCGTAGTTACCTACTATTTTTATTTAATGAAGTTAAACTTTAATCATTTTTATGAAAGTCATCGATAAAATTTTAACTTGGAAATTAAAAAAACAAATAGTTATAAAAAGTAATAAAACTGTAGTTGTGACTGCAGTTCAAAACGCTGTAAATACAAGAAATCAAACATTCTCTGCAATTCAAAATGTCACAAAAGCACATCTTGCAAGAACTTAACAACTTTCTTGCACTCCTTAATTAATAAATATTTCAGTTGATTTCTTAGTCTACTATTTTTTAAACTATTTATTCTTGCAAGATGTGCTTTTGTGACATTTTGAATTGCAAAGAATGTTTGATTTCTTGTATTTACAGCGTTTTGAACTGCAGTCACCACTACAGTTACAATACTGGTAGCCTTGTCCGTCAAAATGAGAATCTCTTCGAGCACATTCTCGAAGAGTAATATCAAGTTTTGGAATATCGTCAATCGAAACGAACTTTTCTTTACACAAAGTAAACTCATTTCTGGAGTACAGTTAGTTTAAAATGCCGTGTTTAGTACGTAGTTTGTAGAGTTTTCCTTTTTCGACAGATATAATCATAGCAATTATATTATGACTATCTGTTTTGGCTCGATCTACATCTGGTATACTTACTCGGACGCTTTGGCCTATTATGCTATAGGAAATTTTAGCAGTTTTTGCAGTATATCACATTGCCCGGTCCAAGTGATAAATTCAAGCTTACTCTAAAGACTGATTTATTACATGGACCACGGGCACTCGGGCATTATTAATAATGGCCGGTCCAATTGATTAATTAATCACTTTGCCCGATGATTTTGGGCACTATTAATAATGGCCGGTCAGTATTAATAGTGCCCGATTAATCACGTTGCCCGTAACATATACATACATACATACATGAACTCTAAAAACATTACACTCCTTTTTTGGTTGGGCATTCATATAAAACACCTTTATTTCCGTATTTTTTACTCTCAACGAAAGAA
Organism: Tuta absoluta; assembly: GCA_027580185.1. NCBI lineage: Eukaryota > Metazoa > Arthropoda > Insecta > Lepidoptera > Gelechiidae > Tuta > Tuta absoluta. Next base: position 1,712,516 of record JAQAHW010000020.1, read on the forward strand.
ATCTACTAATTCTTGCTAGACAAAACTTTTCCGACCTGCTGCCTGCCATGCGTTTCATCGTGATGTCATATGACGTTAGTAATTTGAAACGGATTGAAGTTGCGTTTATTTTGGATTTTACCTCTATAATTTCTACGTTTCGAGCTCTTTCTAGAGCTCGTGGTCACGGATGACTAAGGTGTTAGACGTCATTATTTACAATAAAATTTTTGTTCTACCGCCTTCTATAATTATCTTAAATGCGTTTTAAATTGTTTTATTATGATGAGTGATAGTTGTGCAAACTCAAGAAATTATTATGACGTTAGTAATTTTGCCGTGTGATGCCGGCTTAGAATAGCATCACCCCATTTCTTTCCCGTGGGTGTCGTAAGAGGCGACTAAGGGACTCGAGGGTGTGTATTGCTATTTTAGGCGATGGGCTGATAACCTGTCACTATGGCGACACACAATTTTCTGAATGACCCTCAAACATTTGTCAGACGTGGCGTAAATGTCCATTTTTTTGCGGATGTGTTTGCGCTTTGCCTGCCCCGCAAGGGATTATAGGCGTGATATGTGTGTGTGTAATTTTGGAGTGGGTTATCGGTCTTAAACTTACATTTGAGGAACTCCTGCAGTTGGTCGATGTAATGCTGGTAGTTGGAAGAATTTCTCCTGTCATACTTTACCACGAACCCGTCGGGAGCCTGCGGCCGGTACGCCACACCTGGATTCGCACCTGGAAACGTCACGACAGATTATAAACTATATTTATTTTTGGATTTAAATTTATGCAGCCATATCGGCAAAAACACCATTAAATATAAAGTCTACTTTACCAAAATGACCACTTTGTAATAATGACTGCTTCAAGAAATTTTGGACAAGACTTATCGACACAAATTTATTTGTATGATGACTCAATTTCTACCTATGAATACTAAAACATACTACTATTCCATGGGAAAATAAAAATATCAGCTTTATAGTATGGTTTACCCGTTTACCCCTTTATACAAATCGAAGTAGGTTAGTAGCTGTATCAGCAAACATTCAATGGAAGAGGCATGATTTTGTAAAAGTAGAAACTGTAGAAATACGATGTCTGAGATTAGTTATAGAGTGACTCAGACCAGTAGTCTAGAGTCAACAGAAAACCCGTGTAAACGGTTTGTTACTAATAATATAGGGTGAAATTTAACTAGTGACTGATAGCGGAAACTCAAGACGGGCTGGTGATAAGGAACAACTTTCCCCAAAGAACAGATCGAAATACGAAAGAATTTAGACTTACCTAACAAATCGCCGATAAGCTGATTGAGTCACTATGGAAACTCAAAATATTTTTGGCATATTTTAACCTATTTTCCTTGGGGAAAGTTGTTCCTTATCACCAGCCATTGGTCACTAGTAAAATTTCACCCTATATACACGTGTGCGTGTTGAACTGACTAGACACAGGTGCACGTGTTATATCGTAAAACCAATATTTGAATAGCTACAGTCAATCTAAACTAATATTAGGTTTCTCTTTTGTTTGAACAATTGTCTTACAACAACCTTATCGTTTCTTTATTAATAAACTGCTCTTTTTACGATCCTACTGAACATATACTAATAGAATAAATAATAATAATGTTTGCTCGATCATATAATAAAGTATGAGAAAATGCTTCTGGCATAGCGAAAGAGTGGGTTCATTATCGGTAAAGTATGCCGCTAAAATGTTTTGTTGTGCTAAACCGTAATTACTTTCTTCTTTCCCAATATACTTTTTCGTTTAAAGAGCGCCAAAACGAGTACTTTTTGTCCTATTCAATTTTGAGCTTGGACGCACCTAGGCTGACTTAGAGGCATTTAGATAAAATTTGAAAAATGTTTGTGACTTTTTAAATTGATATATTTATATTTATAATATATGTATGCAAGTTTATCGTTTTTTATTTATATTTTGTATTTATATATATTTTTGAGATATTTTATGTAGGTATAGTTCAGCAGACTGTATATTTGTAATTGTTATTCTATTTTCGTTTGTTACCTATTTATTGCATATACTTACCGAATAAGTTATGAATTTTCTGACATCAAATGGGTTGGCTGGGGGAGATCTTTTCTTAAGAGATAAGCTCGCTATTGCTAAACTTTTTATTAATATTGTGCAATAAAGCATATTATATTTTTTCGGCATCCTCTATCGATACAAAAACTACCCTCAAGCACATATTCAAAACCAGATTTCCGTCTAGCGGTTTCACCCGCTCCCACTCAATTTCCCGTGGTAATAGTTGTTTTTCCTGCGGTAAAAAGTAGCCTATGTGTTATTCCAGGTTATGTTCTACCTGTGTTCCAAATTCGAACCAAAACGGTCAAGCCGTTTGAGCGTGGAGAGGTAACGAACATACATACACACACAAACTCTCAGATTTTTAATATTATAGTACGGATTAACACGTTTCACACTACTTAGCGCCTTAAAGAGTTAACCAGAGTATCTAATATGATATGTCTTACCCTCTTCTTCTTCATCCTCGCCTTATCCCGTTACGCGGGGTCGACTTTCCTGATCCTGAGGCGCCAATTTGTCCGCTGGTAAGCATCGTCTTCAGAAAGGCCGAGTGTTTTCATGTCCTTTTGGACATTCGTCAGCCATGATGTTTGGGGCCTTCCTCTACCTCATTTTTTGGTTGCAATGGAAAGGCACTTTTTCACCACACGGTCCTGGGGTCTTACCTATGAGTGATTTATCCAGGGTCCACTTGGGCCTGGTGTCGTCTATGGTGAGCATCATGACTCCGAAACAGCAGCTGAACATCAGCGCCAGCACTATGTAGAACACCGTGTAGAATGTCAGTATTATCGCTGCAACAGAAAAAAAATATTACTATTTAATAAATTTTTTTTTTATTTATTAATGATGGGTTTGCTCTTGACTCTAGTCTAGGTCATAGGACAGAGACAGAGTCTAAGATGGAGCGAGCTCACCCAGAAGAAGCCTGTTAAGGCACTGGCACTCCCACACACTGACGGAACGCAGCAAGCTACTTGGCGCCAGACTTCGGTGGGATGGTGGTCGCGAGCCAGGCGGCTCCTTACGGAGCCTTCCACCGCTTGGTGGGATCGTTCAGCCGGACTTATCCACAGGCAAGCCTGTGTTGCCGTTGCCCGGGGTGGACCGCTAGGAGGTAGATCCCATACCACCCCAAAAATTTTATAAATACTTTATATTTAGTTGACAATAATAATTTTGGAGCTCATCTTACTAGTTGAATAATATTAATGGTAACTATTTATGCATACATACATACACATATCACGCCTATAATCCCTTGCGGGGTAGGCAAAGCGTAAACGGCCGCATAGAACGCACATTTACGCCACGTCTAACAAACATTTCAGGGTCATCCGGAAAATTGTGTATCGCCATAGTGACAGGTTGTCAGCCCATCGCCTAAAATTGCAATACATACAGGTCCCTAAGTCACCTCTTACGACTCCCACGGGCAAGAAATGGGGTGTTGCTATTCTAAGCCGGCATCACACGGCATACCTATTTATCTTGTCACTACATAGTATAAAATAAAGTCGCTTCCCGTTTGGTGTCTCCTTATATCTTTAGAATTACCCAACGGATTTTGATGCGGTTTTTTTTATTAGATAGAGTAACTTAAGGGGAAGGTTTATAAGTATAAAATATTCCGGGAAATTGTCACATTCCCGTGGGAAAACGAATAGCCCAACTGGTAGTAAACTTTTGACACCCTTTTGACACCCTTAAGGAGTAAAATTTCAAAAAAGCTGAAACACGTATTTAATTATTTTATGATAAGAATCTAATCAGAAATTTTGAAACAGATCGTATTTAAGATAAAAAACTTTCATAGAAACTTTTAACCCCCTTTTCACCCATTTTAGGGTTAAAATTTCAAAAATGCTGAAACACGTGTTTAATTATTTTAAATTATTAGTCTAATCACAAATTTTGAAACAGATCACATTCACTTAAAAAAACGAACTTTCATACAAACTTTTAACCCCCTTTTGACCCTATTAAGGGTTAAAATTTCAAATATGCTGAAACACGTGTTAAATTATTTTAAGTCATAAGTTTCATCACTAATTTTGAAACGGATCACACTTAAGACAAAAAACTTTCATACAAACTTTTAACCCCCTTTTCATAGCTTGGGGGTTAAAAAACGGAATTTTATCTATAATAGTTGCTTTATTACATAAGAAACTTCAAATCCAAGTTTTATCTCTCTAGCTTTAGTAGTTTAGTATTTATACTATCACGAAAACTGAGAAAATAAATATTTTAGTTCCATAAGTTTTTCAACTCACTATCGTGATGTGTTTTTAAAAAACTATTCGTTGTTAAAGCAGCAACAGAATTACAACATCTGTAAAAATTTCAACTGTCTAACTTTCGCGGTTCATGAGATACAGCCTCCATACAAAAAAAACACAATTTTTTTTGTATTTGTTGTTATAGCGGCAACAGAAATACATCATCTGTGAAAATTTTAACTGTCTAGGTATAACAATTCAGGAGATACAGCGTCGTAACTGTAGGATGGACGGACGGACAGACAGACGGACAGCCGAGCCTCAGTACTAGGGTTTTCGTTATTACCCTTTGGGTACGGAACTCTAAAAAACATTTAGACAATAAATAAGTGTATATTATAGTAGCTGTAGATAAGGATAAAAAATATATAATAAAAAACCTCCAATGTGAAAAAGGGTGTAAAATTTAAAGTGTATTTATGTAAAGAATAATTGTCCACCCGTGCGAAGCCGGTACGGGCCGCTAGTGAGTAATAATTATGTTTGCGTGAATATTCATATGCCTTGAGCGGTATATCACAGTGTTCTAACCTTTGTATTCTAATAGCTTGTATTTTTTTAACCCGTGTTGATGAATCTATGAATTAAAAAAGTATCCTGGACAATCCACACAGCGCCATCTAGCCCCAAACTAAGCAAACTATGGTAAGTAGGCCTAAACACACAATAAAAAAATTTAAAATTTTGTATACAAATATTTGTGTCTTAATTGTGGGGATCGCACCCATGACCCTCGGCGTAGCAGGCATAGGAACTATCTGCTACGCCATCGAACCAGTTATGAATGAAAGCCAATAAATTATTTGATTTGACTTCTACTTCTGAGTCTGAGTCTGAGTGGGGAAATCTTTTAAATATGAAGCAAACTTTGGTTGGCCAAAGTCGTTGGGTGGTATAGTTTAGAGAGTTCCCGTGTGATGCTGGCTTAGAATAGCATCACCTCATTTCTCTCCCGTGGGAGTCGTAAGAAGCGACTAAGGGACTCGAGGGTGTGTATTGCAATTTTAGGCGATTGGCTGACAATCACTGTGTGGTGGGTGATACACAATTTTCCGATGAATGTACCCTCAAATATTTGTCAGACGTGGCGTAAATGACGTTTTCACGGCCGTTTATGCTCGGCCTACCCGGCAAGGGATTTGAGGCGTGATATATGTATGTAAGTATGTAATAAACTAATAAGAGTATGTCTTCATGCTATAAACATCTATCAGTAGTAGGCACGTAGTAGGTACGTCATACATGTCATACACAAATAAATTATTAAGCTCGGTTATGGTTATGACGGCTTTCAGTCTCGTGAAACGCTGAGGGCTTTGCCGTATGAATATGAACTTTATTCCGCTCTGTATTAAAGTGCAATGTCCTACATACTGCGTAATGAAGTTAGGCAGCGGATACATATGATAAAACTTTCCAAAGTTTTTTCCTGGATGGGTTGTTTGCCATACGACATAATGATGATGAAGTATTACTTACGAACGTGGTGTAGTGACCTCTGGGAGCTACGTAAAGAACCTCACTCAAGTGGTTCACAATTGACAAGCAAGCAATACGCAACAAAAGTTCTCAACATATCCGCAAGATGGCGGCACGTGACAGAACAATGGGTCTAAAACGCGGTATCGAAGTGTTCACCTAGAGAAAAGTTGTTCAGTATCATGGTGTGTATGCACTCTATCAGTATTCAGAGGGCTGTCACTTAAACCCTGTATTATACAACTTCCAATCTTATCCAACCAAGTAGACCAGTCGGTCCCCTGGCCCCAACACCCAGGCAGGGTAGCTACCCTTTTCCTGTCACCATCTGCACCCCTTATTTCTGCCTACTGGCATTGCTCCTTGCCACCCGCCATATCGTGTAAATCAGAGCAAGAATAAGAAATATTGTACATTTCCCAATTTTTATTGACACACTATCACCTACTTTATTGATGTTGTGGAACCTCTAAATACCATTTTCAAACAATACTCAGAACCACATGCTTCTTTGTATTTGAATAAATACACAATAAGAGCCCACTTATGGTAAGTGTTAACCTTGTTAACAACATGATGGTACATTATTGGATTCGGTAACAACGTTGTTAGTGTAAAAGCTTTTTGTACGAGTTACGCGTACATATCTTTCTGATAACTATGCATTTTTACTATATGACCTAATTCGAGTCATTCGTCACATAATCGTCGTCATGCACAACCGTGTATAGACAGGCAAATCAACGCATTATGTAAAGTGCGGCTCAGACAACTAAACTTTATCTTTTTCTTATTTATATCAATAAATCATTGATCAACACTAAGTGAGTGGTTTCGTGTAATACAACAACCTATAACTCGAGTATCTATACAACTGTAAAACCCGAATACTTATCAGGGGCCAAGGCCAACACGCATCCAAAATAGGGTCCTCCGTTCTATGAATATGAATTTGCCTTCGTTAACAAGGATAGACTGATAGACTGCTGCCACGAACGTCAAATTGGTTCAGAGAGCGGTGGACCGAGGGTAGGCGCTACATAAACTTATACCGTGTTATTACAAAAGAGTTAGACGCGCTTTTATACGATTTGAAGCTGTCAAAAAGCTTAAACCACGTCTTAATTTTTTGTGATAAGACCGATAGTGACTTGTGGCGCAAGTCTTTTCAGTAACACTCCACCTAACCACCCCATGTAGGTATGCCATACATGAGCAAAACCCTCGAGTTTCATGACCAGGCCAAAATCGAATAATTTTCAATTCGATTGCCGATTTGGCGCAGGGGTAGTGCGACTGCCTGCGACACAAAGGTTCCGGGTTCGATTCTCGCTCGGGCACTCAAAAAGTTGATATTATCACTTTGTGAATTTGTTCCCAGTCTGGTAAGGCCATTGCAGGCTGAACCACGTAATTGTCAGCTTTTTTATGTTTCCCTAAAGATATCGCATTATTTCACAATAATAGGTACAATATCGCCAAACTGTAAGACAGTTTATAAGCGAAGCCAAACACTAAAATCATTGGCTGGTTAGCATATGGTTCCGTGCTTCGGAGGGCACGTTAAGCCGTCAGTCCCGGTAGCTGTCTATGAATAGGATTTAGACGGCGGTCGTTACACTACCATGTCCAAGACCTACTACTACTAATAGGCGGTTGAAAAAACTCTGACAACACCCTGCATTGGATCGTTGAACAAATCGGTGCCCGACAAGAATTTTCAATTCGCCACTAAAAACACACACACACATATCACGCCTATGATCCCTAGCGGGGTAGGCAGAGCATAAACGGCCGCGCAAAACGGATATTTACGCCACGTCTGACACATTTGAGGGTCATTCGGAAAATTGTGTATCGCCATAGTGACAGGTTGTCAGCACATCGCCTAAAATTGCAATACACACCCTCGAGTCCCTAAGTAGAAAGAAGAAGGCAAGAAATGGGGTGCTGCTATTCTAAGCCGGCATCACACGGCACTGAAAACGCTAGCACAAATGTTTTCCTTGGATGTACCCACAGCTTTATCCGCGCTCTTTGCAGTCGGTATGACGACAGAGTCTATTTTCGTCATGGCGGAAATATCACGGACGCATTTCGACGCCCTTATAGACAGTTGCTTGCTTTGCTTATGCTTAAAGGTACGTGTGAATCGAGATAATTATGTAACGAACAACGTAGGTAGGAACGTATTAACACGTGTGAGTCTGAGATCTGAGGGTGTCTGCCTGTCTAGTCTAGTCTAGACCGTTTTTCGTCTGACTTTATACAGCTAAGAAAAATTTAAATAAAATAGAACAGTTTAAATTATTGATGTCAGACATTTCATTGAACTCTTTTTTCTTACAACGCACGAGTTACTAAAAGAAGGAGGAAGTTTTGAGATGTCAATTTTGTCCGAGAATTAGGAGGTAAAACGTGGAGAGTGCCGTATGATGTCGGCTTAGAACACCATCATCGCATTTCTTTCCTCCGCCGGTGTCGTACGAGGCGACTAAGGAACTCGAGGGTGTCATGTATATTACAATTTTAATCGACATGCTGACAACCTGTCAGCATAGTGATACCCGTTTTTTATGAAACAGTACTCAAATAGAGCCCCTATTTCATCTGCTTTAATTATATATCTAAGTTCTCGTAAATAACTACCAATCTATGGAAGTTACAAAGAGGGTTTAGCAAGCCGGATGGAGATCAAGTTACTCAAAAAACTGAACAACTTTCCCCATGGAACATGGTCGATATTTGAAAAGAACTGACCTACCATTGTAGAGGTAAAATTTGCTGACCGAGAATTTTGTATAGGAGGTCCAAATTTTTAGAAAACATTTCTACCCATGTTACATGGGGAAACTTGTTTAGTTTCACGAGTAGGTACTTTGAATTACTTTCAGCTTGATAGAAGTACCCTCTTTGTTACACGTAGGTATTAGGTATTCATATACATTCATTCGTTATCCATTCACTAAATCTCATTGACAAACAAGTCTATTTGACCATTCAAGATCAGGGCCATCCTGATTCTATTGAAATCACAAAGGAACAAAAGACCCCTTTTAGTATACTTACGAACGCCGCTTACCAAGGATAAAGTCTTTGTGTCATGACATGATCATCATGACAGATTTTATGCTGGAAGAACGTCATCGGTAGTTGTATCAGGTCAAGTTATGTAAATAAGTAAATACTAACTGACGCGGGAAAGAAACAGACTGATGCGGGAAGCGACTTTGTGATATAGAATGAAATTTTACTAAAGTACAGCCATTCCAATAAGTCGTTTTTGACAGCTGTCATCTCCATACTAAAACAGATATCAACAAAGGAAAAAGGCCATAGTATTATCACAGAATAATAACTAGTAACTAGCGTTACAGAAGCTTTACTTCGCAATGGTTTTCAAAGAAATATGTACTCAATCTGATAGACAATATGATTTAATTTAGCTCGCGTTCCAGTCAACCACGTGTTCATTTGCATACCTGCCAAATATTTTTTTGAGGGAATATAAGCCGCGGTCTAGGGTTGCTTACTTCGAGAAACTACTGACGCCATCTAGCGCACAACACGAGCGTTTACTCCTACTTTTGGCGGGCACGCAGCAGGCAGCGACGAGTACGTTCATGTACTTAGTTTAAGACCTAGCAGCATAATTGTATAATTATGCTATACGATTATTGCCGAAGATTTAATTCAATGAAGTAATAAACCTGCAATAGTCCTTGCATCAGGCGGGTGCTGGCTCTGGGTATACGAGTACTTCTATAGTGCAGACAGAGCAAGTATCCGCTTGATGTACACATCACAACACATTATTTGGTATAAAAAAGGCCTCTGTGCTGTTGGCTTTGGCCCCACACATGCCTCAAAGGACCGGGTCCCTGTGGGCCCGAGATCCGAAAAGAATACCAACATAATAATAATAAAATGTATACTAATAATAATAATATTATAATGTATACTAATTTTTTTCCCGTGGGTGTCGTAAAAGGCGACGACGAACAATTTTAGGCGATGGGCTGACAACCTGTCACTATGGCGATTCACAATTTTCTGAATGACCCTAAAATATTTGTCAGACGTGGCGTAAATGTCCGTTTTTAGCGGTCGTTTACGCTCTGCCTACCCCGCAAGGGATTATAGGCGTGATATATGTATGTATGTATGTTTTCCTCTGTCCATCTTGCAAAAAATTGTCGAGAAAGTTGAACAAATAGCGCACGCGTGTGACTTCTTTCGCTTGCGGCAGCCCGCTAGATTAGCCCTTTCGCAGTGGCCGGCGCCTGGAGGTATGTTTTCAATACCTACACGCGGAGTGACACAGGCCTGGTATTATCACGAATCTGACAGCTGTCAAATACGACTTATTGGAACAGCGGTAGGTACTTTAGTGACCGATAGCGATAATTCATTACGGGCTGATGATAAGGAACAACTTTCCCCAAGGAACGTAGGAAGATCGAAATATGACAAAAATATTTCGAGGTTCCATAGCAACACAAATCAGCTCTCTCTTTTCGAGTGGGATAACGAAGTCGCCCAACGACACAAATCCGCTATTCGGCAATTTTGTATGGGAGTACCAATTTTTTTTTCGTAATTCGACCTTTTTTCCTAAGGGAAAGTTGCTCCTTATCAACATTCCGCCTTAAGTTTTCGCTATCGGCCACTAGTAAAATTTCACCCTATAAACTAGGTATGTAATGTAGCGACTATCTTGGTAAATGCCTGCACACAAGACAACGTATGTAGGTGGCGGGACAAAACATTGCCATTTCCACTTATCAGGCACTTTCCCTTCACACATTTTTTATCAACTCGTATTTTGTTAACCGCTGCATGTATGCAGTTATATACTCTATTTCCTAAATACTTGCAATTATTAGTGTCAATCATTTTGTGAAAATGTACCAACTTCTTTTAAATTTTGTGCAAGAAAGCGACCGGCCTTTCTGATATCAGAATGTTCGGTCAAAATAATTTTCGAATTCCTCTGCATATATTACATTTAAACAATTTTGTATTATCCTGATAGAAAACCGGCTCGGGCGGGATTAAAAAATCTTACTAAAGGCACTGCCTCAGGGCTGGCCAAGTTTATCACACGGCATGTAACGTTACGCCACCACCAATCGACATTTGGTTCAAATTGAAATCATTATTTTAATAGATGTGTTATTGGGAAACTGACGAAAGTAAAGATCATATAAGGAAAAACGATCGTTCAGCCTAATATTCTTCTTTTCTTGTGGGACACCGAGTTGATGAACGACCCGTTGCACCGTGTCATAGTTTTCAACCGCCTTCTACTGCTAGTAGACCTCTGACATGGTTGTGTAACGACCGCCGTCTAAGTCATCATAGACGTACCGGGACCGACGGCTTAACGCACCCTCCGAAGCAGGGAACCATCTTTCTTAAGGGCGGGCCACACCGCTTGCGTTGCGTATCCGTTCCGTGCTGCACGCAAGCGGTGTGCCGTATCTCATTCAGTCCCATACATTACAACGTCATAAGTTCGTGCGTGACTACGGACGAGAGCTGGATACGGAACGGATACGGAGCCGGTGTCGCCCGCCCTTTACAGTCAATCCGGTGGTTCGGCCTGAAATGTCCTAACACGATTGGAAACAAGTTCACAAAGTGATAATATACACTTTGTGAGTGCCCCACTGGGAAACGAACCCGGAACTTTTTGCGCCGCAGTCAATCGTACTACCACTGCGCCACATCGGCCGTCTAATGTAATCAAATGTTCAGCCTACGTACCAACATATCTGACCCCGTATCTTGGGTTTGTTTACTTACTTTATCTCGTATTAAAGATGACTAGACTAAACACCGCCGCACCGATTATTATTACGCCGTGTGATGCCGGCTTAGAATAGCATCACCTCATTGATTCCCGTGCGTGTCATGTGGCGACTAACGGACTCGAGAGTTACATGTGCATTGCAATTTTAGGCGATGGGCTGACAATAACAATTGGATACACAATTTTCTAATGACCTTCAAATGCTTGTCAGACGTGACCTAGATGTCCGTGGCCGTTTACGTTATGCCTACACCGCAAGGGATATCGGCGTGATATATGTATGTATGTGAATATCACTAGACTTAATACCGCCGCGCGATACCTACCTAGAGGTACAAAGCCAATCTATAAAGTTGCTGCCGTGTGATGCCCGCTTAGAATAGCATCACCACATTTCTTTTCCGTGGCTATCGTAAGACTAAGGGACTTAAGGGTTATTGCAATTTTAGACTGAGGGAATCGAGGGTTATCTATGTATCGCAATTTAAGGCGATGGGCTGACAATCACTATCGTGATACACAATTTTCAAATGACCCTCAAATGTTTGTCAGATGGTCAGATGTAACTTAAATCTCCGCTCTGCCTACCCCGCAAGGGATATAGGCGTGATATATACCTATAAAAATCTTGGATTGAGTTTTAACTAAATTAGGATAAAACTAATATTATACGTGTCACAGAAATGTTAATATGACGTTACTAATGTTATCGTATCGCACATAATTTTCCGGTCAAATTAGTCATACCTACTTGTAACATACACTTTCATATATGGTTATAAAATTGGTTTAATTTTTTGTATCCGTTCGTACTTTTTTATCCCGCCCGAGCCGGTTTTCTATTAGGACAATACAAAATTGTTATAAAAAGAAGAAAATTGCGTTATGCAAATTTCTTTTTTTTACAATGATCGATCATGACGTCAATAAGTGATAATGCTATCCTACATTGAATAAAGTAATTTCATTTTCACTGAAAAGGGCGCGTGAAGTGCCGTGAGATGCCGGATTTTAATAGCATCACCCCATTTCTTTCCCGCGGGTGTAGTAAGAGGCAATAACATTACAATTTTTTTATTAAATAAAGTTGTGTTATACAAATTAATTTATTTTGCAATGACGGATCATGACGTCAATAAGTAATAATACTATCCTACATTGAATAATGTAAATTTCAAATTCAGGCGATTAAGGGAAATACACATGAAGCCATATCTTCATGTGTATTTTGATCTAAGTTCAATATGGAAAGTTGTCCAGTTTCAAGAGTACCATAGCTTTCTTTCGGCTTTCCCTATACCCTTTTTGTTACTCCTTAAACAGACGAACCACCTGTCACTACAGTAAAATCGATTTATACCCCCCAAAAGCATACAACCCTAATCTCTTCAAAGTAAGAGTGAACAGGCTTCTTCTGGGTGAGCTCGCTCCATCTTAGACTCTGTCTCTGTCCTATGACCTAGACTAGAGTCAAGAGCAAACCCATCATTAATAAAAAAAAAAAAAAAATTTCGGCCTTTAAATATTTGTCACACGTTGCGATAATGAACGTATTGTAACGGCTGCTTACGCTCTGCCTAGCCCGCAAGCTATAAAGGCATGATGTGTCTATCTGTCTGTCTGAGATGTCAGAATCTTATAGGAAAGTTTCAGTGGTATACTCCTGATGCAACCACTATTCAGCCTAAGTAAATATTTTTAACGCCAACGCTGCGTCGCGCGGGCTAGATTCGGCAAAATACACCCACGTCACGCAGCGCTGCTCTTGTATTTCGCCGTAAGAAAATAAAATACAGGTTTTTAGTCTAAAAACTGGACCAAAAACGCAAAATAAATGCTTATTCAATAAATCGTGTTTTGAGCCCCATCATTTTGTAGCATATGTCTTGTAGTATTACAAAGAAAATAGTAGTTTTGGGATTTCAAGAAATAGGGTAAAAAAATCCGAACACTATCCAACCTTTCGCGGTTGTTTTTTAAGCCCATTTCACCTTAAGCTACTCTTTATCGTAACGGCACATTGCCACAACATTGCTAACGGTCTTAGTAACAATGTAAATGGAACGTGCGTAACAAAATATGGACCGAAATATTACTATTGACCGATAACGAAAACTCAAAACGGGCTGGTGATAAGGAACAATTTACCCCAAGGAACATAGGTCGAAATATAATTTAAAAAAATGAACCTCGCATACAAAATTGCCGATCAGCTGATTTGAGTTAGTATGGAAAATACGGGGTGTAAGGGACAGCCCTCCGAATACTGATAGGGTGCATTCAGACCATGACACTGAATAACTTCCCATAAAAAAATATTTCAGGAAACGTCATTTTTTATTTCCCTTAGTAAATGCAGTCAGCTGATTGTAATTTTGTATGGGACGTCGTTTTTTTTTTGTTATCTTACATATGTTTCTAGGGGAAAGATGTTCAGTTTCATGGTCTAAATGCACCCTATCCGTATTCGGAGGGCTGTCCCTTACACGCCGTATGGAAACTCATTTTTTTTTGTCTTATTTCGACCTATTTTCCTTGGGGAAAGTTGTTCCTTATCACAAGCCCGTCTTGAGATTTCGCTATAGGTCGCTATTAAAATTGCACCTTGTATTTTACCAGAAGCATTCTTCATGGAAGAGTTATTTCAAAAAGTTCAATAATAAATACAATAGTTTACATTTCTTATAATGTTCTTGGTAATGAATGAGAACATGTTAATCATGTTTGAAGAACCAGCCTTCTGACGTATCATTTTCATACAACAGTCCTGAGTTAGTATCTGTGGCTCTCCGATTTTTTGTCCCTAACAAGTATTTACGCGGTCGATCGCACCATCTTATGTCCATCCCCTGGTGCCGCACTGTGGCGCACCGTGAGTCTCCTGTTCTGCGCGGGGTTGGTCTTGTAGACCAGCTTTTGACCCAAAATCCGCATGTGGATGTGTTTGCAGATAAGTGGCACATTATTATTAAAGAGTGTATGAGTTTTTGTGAACACATAAAGTTGTTAACACTAGAATAAAAGTAGTTTGTCTTGTAAATATTTATTATTTGTTATGTTTACTGGCAATACTGTGCAACAATATATTGTATTTTAGTTTGTAAATAGGTTAAGATTCCAAGATCTCAGTTATTGTTATTTAGTAGTAGCTTTAAGTAATTCTTTAATGTATGTTTCTTATGCAATCGCCTTAGGCTTGCCCTGTAATGATTGTGTAAAAGTTGTAAATAAATAAATAAAAATAAATAAATAAATAAATTTAACGGTTTCAAATGCTTTCCGAAGCGCGAAAAATGTACTAATTGATGAACTCTAGCCGGTACATTTCTTTCATACCGGCGGATGTTGGACAGTCTGATAATTATGTAAGTAACCATTCCCACGGGAAAATGTCATTAAATAAATAAATATTCGGACAATTCACACAGCACCATCTAACCCCAAACTATGGAAAGCTTTACTACATTACGCCAAGGGTAAAGTCGCGGTCCAGCAATCTATAAAAAAGTAATTGATAATGGTATGTTATGTGTTCAATGACCACACGCCTTATCAGGTATCTATGAATTATGACGTCAAGCGCATTCTAGTTGGCCATGCCATGCCAGGCTTGGATTATAGACCGAGAGCTGGCTCCGTCAGAGTGCGTCCGCTTTGATTGTAATATAAAACTAGGTAGTTGATCTCGGGTCACTTTTAAAAGCCAATTTCGGCAGATGTCAAAATTAAGATAATGCTTTGGCACAAGGTCTATTATTATTTGTTGACATGTCTTCTAATATGGGTTTGAAAGCTGTCAAAATTGACTTTCAATAGTAGCCATTATGTAGCGAGACTACCTACACACACATACATACATATATCACGCCTATTATCCCTTGCGGGATAGGCAGAGCGTAAATGAACGCAAAAAACGGTCTGACAAATATTTGAGGGTTATTCGGAAAATTGTGTATCGCCATAGTGACAGGTTGTCAGCCCATCGCCTAAAATTGCAATGCACACCCTCGAGTCCCTTGGTCGCCTCTTACGACTCCCAAGGGAAAGAAATGGAGTGAGGCTATTCTAAGCCGGCATCACACGGTATGTGAGACTATCTGCAGCCAAAATAATCTGTATAATGCCACAAATCAGATTTAACAGTGGCCATATCAGGGTATTGGCCGAAGTCAATTTAAAGAGCCATATACACGATATAAAAAGACTTCTAGTATCATCGATAGATTGGGATGTTTGGCGGAATTTGTTGGTTAAATTAATAAATCGGTAGATACAAGAAAAATTTTGGATACTAATATTAGTGGTGGGAAAGCAGTGCCAGATAATGTGATGATAACTTTACATCGCCAGACACTTCCTTCAAGCAAATTAATAGTTAAAAAATTTATTTTTTCTTGTTATCATCAGTCAATGAAATAATCACATCACTAATCTGGGTCAGCACTACCTACACTTTCCTGCCAGCAAATTTAAATTTGGCATACATTGCTGGTTATCTTCAGTTTATTGAAATGATGACACCCATGCAATAACTAGGAATGTATACCAAATCACGCAGCACCACGTTGTCATCAGTTCTTTACATTGTCAAAATTGTGCTGCAATGCAACGATAAAAATGTTGTGTAATATAATAAAAAGATTTTCATCATATTTTAAAACGACACTACGGCGCACCCATTCTGTTTTACTTTTTATTCTGTCTGTAACACGTGGTATTATTCATAATGTATAGTATAGATGCCTAAAAATAGTAGTTAAGTATCATTTAACTCATGTTAAATACGGTTGCAAAACGATTGTACCACTTTAATCCCCCTGTTAGCTCGAAGGTATCCCGAACTGACGATAATAGGTACTAAAGTCTCACCTCACCACTCTCATAGGTTTTTTCTGGCCAAATCCTACACTCTCTGACGTAGCCAGCTCTCCGGCTAAAAATCGCAATTTTATAAACATAACAGCTAATCAGCCGACCGCTTTCACGGTCTTATTGGTCTTATTACTGCCCTACTTCTACTAGTAAAATGGGTACAGTGATTTATTAGTTTCAACTATGTTTCACTACCTACATGAAAACCAATAAAATTGTTGATTATCTATAATTGATTATATACGAACTTATGTATATCTAGCCTTAAATTCCCCGCGGTAGTCAGAGCGCAGCGTAAGTGACCGTAAAAACGCCATTTACAAACATTTAGAGGATCATTCGGAAAATTGTATCGCTAAAGTGACAGGTTGTCAGCCCATGGCCTAAAATAGCAATACGAATGAAACCGTCGAGTCCCTTAGTCGCCTCTTGGACACGAGAAAGAAATGGGATGCTATTCTAAGCCAACGAATGGTTATTATATTTTTATTAATTTTATTTATAATAGTGTGAGTTTAATTTGGTTCTCAGAGCGACTGGACCAAATTATTTGAAAGATCTTTGCGCTCGCTGCTGCGAATGTTTATAAATGGATTTGTTTAGGTTGCCTAAAGATTTTTGGCAGTAGGGTAGATATGCCTAATTTCGGCCCCCCCCCTAATCTCGGCCCTTTGGACAATTTTGGCTTGCTTTCCTAAAATATTGCAAAAACTCACAATTTATTCACTCTATCTACAACCTGATCATACCCACCTTCCTTTAAAAACAATGGAAACCCTTTACGTCCTTCACGCTTCGAGCAATAGGCGTTAGTCGCAACCGAGACGCGCGAGTGAAAGGTTTGTATGAGGTGGTAAAAAAAGGCAGCTCTTCACGTCCATTTCGGGAGGTGCGTTTTGGAAGGTAAGCAAACTGTTTTTAGTGTTTTATTTTAGTATATTAATTAGAATTTTGTCAAAATTATGTTCTAATAGGAGATTAAAGTTATTTTATTGCTTAATTACGGATATATTAGGGGGGCCGACATTCGGATTGCGATTTTCGTTAATTTCCGAATTTCGGCCGGGGGCCGACTTTTAGCTATTTCATTCAGATTTAATAATTTCATTAATCCTATGACCATTGTGGTAACGTTGAAATTGGCAAAGTCATTCATCAGAATTACTATTTTTGCATCTTATAATCATAGTCCGGCCGGGGCTATATAATCTAGTTTCTGAGTAATTTGGATTCTAAAAATGCGGCTGACTTTAGATATTCCAAACAACCTAAATTCGGCCCCCTCCAAGGAAGTATATGGCAGTGTACAGGATGTTCACAAAGAATGAAAGAAGATTTTCTATTTGGTTTTTACAATTCGCATATTAATACGGTTATTTGTTTTAAAAATTAAGAAGGTACCCAATTTAACTTAAAACAAATAAAATATGGATCAATTTACCTAAAATTAGACTTTGGCTTTGACCGACTGGTGCATCTCTATTGTTTACATTATTTTTACACTAATCATAATATGCCCAGTTAACACTAACTAAATCAATCTCTCATACACATACTCAATAAAACACGGGATTCGATTACTAATTTGGAGCATCCTTTACACGGCCGAATTTTGACAAAATCGTGGCCGAGAATAGAGCGGGAACGGCCGACATTAGAGCTTTTCGCCCTTTCCGAAATAAAACTTTTGTTTCTTTTTTATGCGTAAATTTCACAACAGTTCTTGTATATTTTCAGGAAACAGGTTAAATAAGCTACGTAAAAACGTATCAAACATATTTTTATGTCAATATTTGAAGGAGCTAAAGAGAGTCAAAGATGAAAATTGCAAAGGGGGGGCCGAGATTCGGCGTATCTACCCTAGGTAAACTTTAGTTATTAAATATGAGTTTTCATTTCCAGTGTTAAATATAGAAGGTGACTAGTTCACAGTAACTATGAAAACTGTTTGTGTTCATTGAGATTAATATCTGTTTTATTTCAGGACGCACCAAAATATCGTGGTAGCCTTATGTAACTGGAAGATCGTGATCTCTCGCTTCTCAAGGGAGTAATACCGAAGTAATGTAAAAAGCACTTACCCCATCGTTTCCCTGTCCTTCCGAAGAAGCTCTTCTCCTCAGGGTTGTAGATTATCTTCAGACATTTAAGCCAGGTCGGAGAATTGTCCACAACCGGAGCCCTGGCCCAATTGTCCAGCATATCCACACCATTACTTTTTATTCCAGCCATTCTCTACACTCATGGATCAAAGTTTACGAAAAGAATTAAATTTTCAGACGGATTTCTTTTTGAATTTGGAACGCGCGTGTTTCGCCAATGGCGTCAGGTTCGAGACTGCGCGGGCTGCGCGTACGCACGTGCAGCGCATGTTCCTGGTGTCAGACGTAAACAGATTTTTTTTGGTGAACCCCTGCCAGACGAATGGGCATACATTGCTGGTTCTACTGAGCGTATTTAGGTGCTAATTTAATTAGGTACCATAAGTTTTGGTTTCGTATCAGTAAGAAACCTATTAAACTATTTAAAAAATAAAACTTAGAAAAAAATAGATTACTTTGGACTTGCGTCTTTTGCGTCCAAACTCAAAATTTAGGACATAAATGTCAAAAAATATATTTCTGAAACAAACAAGCTTCTAAAATTACAGCTGGGACCAAAAAAATATAAAGTTTTGGTTGAACAAATATTTTTACGGGTTCCTTTATCGATAATGAAGCCAAAAAACTAAAAAATTAAATTAAATATGCTTTATATCGGCCCATGTGGCGCAGTGGTAGTGTGAATACCTGCGACGCAAAGGTTCCGGGTTCGATTCTCGGTGGGACTCTCACAAAGTTGATATTTATCACTCCCCACCAATCACAACCGGGAACAAATTCACAAATTTGTACAAATTCACAAATTTGTACAAATTCACAAATTTGTTCCCGGTTTGATTAGGACATTGCAGGGTGAACCACCTGATGGTCCGGAAATAAATGTTTCCGTGCATCGGAGGGCACGATAAGCCGTCGGTCCCGGGTGCTGTCTATGATTACTTAGACGGCGGTCGTTACACAACCATGTCAGAGGCCTACTACTAGTAGTAGTCGGTTGAAAAACTCTTGACACCAGGGTTCATCGTGTCATTGGACGACTCGGTGCCCCACACGAAAAGAGAGAGATATCCGTCATAATCACCGTACATTACATAGCAATGGTATTCATACCACGCTATTAATTAACACCATAATTTAAAGGCAACCAGCAATGTATGTACGCCAAATCTCTGTTGGAAGAACCGTGTAATAGGATCCTTTCTCCGGCAACGATTTAGATTTTTTCTCGGAATGTTAGGCTCTCCCAAGAAGAAACTGGACAAAAACTCGATGACTTGCATGAACTAACCAAGCTTTAAACCATTTTTTCTATTATCTTCAACTTACACTGCGTACACGGAGAAAAAAAATTAACAAAACAAGTTTCGTTAGGTACGAGTTTAGGAAATAAACTTCAGTTAAAATTTGAATACCCCCCGATCGGGGGAGGCCCATGTCCAGTAGTGGACTTTTGTGGCTGTTGAGGAAGTAAAGAAATTCGAATAAACAATTTAGTTATTGAACCAAATCTAGTTGACAACCGTACTATTATATTAATTACTCGGATGAAGGTGTTGCCGTGTGATGCCGGCTTCAAATAGCATCACCTAATTTCTTTCCCGTGGGTGTTGTATTGTAACAGACCACTAAGGGACTCGATTTTATGTGATAAACAAGTTTAGGCGTCAGGCTGATAACCTGTAACCAAAGAATACTATACTCACTGGCGTGGACCCTGTAACTATAGAGATACACGATTTTTCTAAATCTTTCAAATTGTTTGTCAGATCTGGCGTAAATGTTCTTTTTTTACACGACTGCCTAGTCAAAAAAGGAGTGTAATGTTTTAAGACTTCATGTATGCATTCAGGAGAATACTAAAAACTGGTGCATCAAACATTCTGATAGATTGTTTGTATAAAAAGAAAACAGTTTTTTTGTAAAGTGACGCCACCGTCGAGGTCATTGACGGCTACACTCGCCTTAACTACTGAACAGATTTGAATCATAGAGGTTATGATTTGAATGGAAATTGTATCGGAAGAATTCTTACATTATCCTGAGTGTCATAGGCTAGGCTTTATCTCGGGAAGCAGTCGAGTTTTTAAATTTATTATGCTTGTTACGGCCGTTTACGCTCTGCCTACCCCGCAAGGGATATAGCGTGCTATAGTATGTTACTTTCTGACATTCTTGCGGGCTAGGTGCACCTACCTATATCTATCGTACATGTTTAAAATAAACAGACACTGACATTGGATCTCGTAAACTCGTGGAGCTAACATAAACAATGCAATACATGTATCATTTAACATTATCGATTGCGTGGTATACTTAATTTAATACGTACATACATATCACATACCTAGAATATAAATATAGAATACATATCACGCCTATATCCCTTGCGGGGTAGGCAGAGAGTTAACGGCCGTGAATCGGACATCAACACCACATCTGACAAAATTTTGAGGGTCAATCAGATAACTGTGTATCACTATAGATATTTTTTATGATATTTTTGTTTTTTTATTTTGTGCAATAAAGTGTTTTTACTAACTTACTTACTATAGTGACAGGTCGTCAGGCCATCGCCTAAAATTGCAATACTCATCTAACCCTCGAGTCCCTTAGTCGCCTCTTACGACACCCATGGGTGATGCTATTTTTAGCCGGCATCACACGGTTGCAATACATGTATCATTTAACATACCTAGTATATAAGGTGTTAAATAAATAAAATACAGGTTTATTCTTTAGTCACGCTATGTGATGCCGGCTTAGAAAAGCATCAGTCTATTTCTTTATCGTGGGTGTCGTAAGAGGCGACTAAGGGACTCGTGGGTGTGTATTGCAATTTTAGGCGATGGGCTGACAACCTGTCACTATGGCGATACTCCGTCTTGTGATATATTACTCCAATGCAAAATAAAATACCTACAGAGAGTGTAGACAATTCCTCCGCTCCCACCTACTTCTTGCCCCGTGGGCGTCTGGTTTGCCTATATCTCAGAAAGCGCGAAAATTTCAGCTGTTCAGTAGAAAAACCAATAAAAGTACCTAATTTCGACCAGAATGTAGAATATTTTCTTGAGTTTGCACAACTATTACTCATCACAATAAAACAATTTTAAACGGATTTAGGTAGTGTTTATTTTGGATTTTACAATTCCTACGTATCGAGCTCTTTACAGAGCCCGTGGTCACGGATGACTAAGGTGTTAGACGTCATTATTTAGAATTGAAATTATTTTTGTTCTACCGCCATCTTTTTCTTAGAAAGTTGCTTAGCGTAACGTCCGGGTTCCACGCAAAATGCTGAAACCGTATCTTGTGGTCTTACAGTATGTTGGATCTGGTTCCGGTTTTCGACTGGTTCATCCGATTTTTTAAAGTTGTTATTATAAAAGGTAGTATCGAAGTTAATATTTATGGGCAGAATAAATAACCTTGAAAGCTGTGCGTGCTTAGTTAAGTATATTGCTTGATATCATGTTTTTAACATTTCAAATCAACCAAACTTCATCAACTGAAAATTATTATTTATCAGCCAAACTTTACTATTTATTTATATGTTCTTTGGGGAAAATGTTTGACTGGTTTATGTATTTAACATGTTAGTTTTACATATTATTACTCATACTTTAATTTTAATAACACTTTTCCCGGAAAATATCATACCTAGTTGTTTAGGTCACTGGTCGAAAATATAACTACCTAAATTAAAATCGATGAACATTTATACGAGGGTGTAAGGGAGGGTGTACCGAAAACTTTGCAGGCATCATCAGACCATGAAACTATACAACTTTTTCTATGGACGATATGTATTGATAAACAAGAAAAAAATCGACCTCCCATACAAAATTCCCGATCAGCTGACTGACTATCAATGGAAACTCGAAAAAAATTGTTTCCTTATGTAAACATATGCTCCATAATAAGTTTTTCAGGTTCATGGTCTGATCATGTCTGCAAAGTTTTCGGTACGCCGTCCCTTACACCCTGTTCATAATACTCGTATTCATTATTGACTAATATTTTTTTTTGTGTCGAACAACTTGTACCTACTGATTAAAACATCTTTTCAAAACTCTTCTTATAGTTTTACAAAACATTTAAAAAAAAATAAGACCATTTACATTTTTATAAAAAGTCTACTTTTATTCATTTTCATTATTACAATTAATAAAAAGGCACACATTGAATAAGTAAATAGTTACATTGGAGAGCATTTTCTGGACGGATTACATACAAAGATCTCTTAGTCAATATAAAAATAAATAATATTAAATATTATATTATGAGAATGGTACAGTTATTATAAGTTCATAAGGATAGGTACTTATCTTTTTGTATACAAACCAAAGCACGCGTTTAATGGCCAGAGTTTCCACAAACTACAGTTTAATAAATTGGACTTATTTTTCTTCAACAAATTATACAAATACAGAAGTAGTTGTTGTTTAGTGCCGTGTAATATGATTATATGAACAGTAAATAGATACAAATTATACGTAGAAATATTTTTTCTTACTTAAATCTGTGTTCTGTAAACCACTTGCTCGAGCCAATATTACGCGGCTAAACTAAAAGTTCAGCACCTTCGTAATGTCACCAGTATTATTTATTACATTTATATTTGGTCGCATAACTGATCAGTCAAATTTGTCAAAATAAGTACCTATCCCTAGATAAAGTATTGTATCAGAGAAGTAATAAATAATAATAAAATGGGCGATTGAAAAAATATACTTTCTTAAGACATTTTAGAACAACTTCAGAAAAAGAAAGTTATTTGTATTGTAACAATACATTTTTTATGTTAGTAATAAAATAATAAACATCCATTACATTTCATATCATCAAGTACTCACGATACATGTTGATTAATTATGATCTCTCTGGGTTAATTTTTTCGTGTGGTACGAAGAATCGACGGAAGACCCGCCGAATGATCTAGTGTTAAATCATTTAAACGGATCGTAACTTATTTTTACAGTTGCCAAGAGAAGAATTTGTAATTTTAATACGCTATTATATTATGTAAATTACGTGGTATTGTCTTGTCTGTTTGCAATGGTACGAATAGCCTTGATTTTGTGTAACATTTCCATAACTAATTTTTATTTATCTATTCTTATTCATATCACTTCTTTACAAAAAGTAAAAAAAGATGACACTAATACAATGACAGATTTACTTTTATGTGACGTTGGATTACAGAAAACTTAAATAAATAAATATTCTAGACATTTCATACAGCGACATCTAGCCCCAAACTAATCAAAGCTTGTACTATGGGAACTAGATAGCTGATATTAATACGTATATATTTTTATAAATAAATACAAAATATACCCAGACTAAACACTGTCTGAAAATTTACTTATCAAATATTTGTGTCTTGTGGGGATCGAACCCACGACCCTCGGCGTAGCAGACAGGGGTACTATCCGCTACGCCATCGGGCCAGTCAACTTAACTACAGTCTAACTTAAAACTGGAAGTAAGCAAAGGCAGCCTCATCGCTTGCAGAATTATGATTTTTTTATACGATTCTTGTCAAAATATTTGCTTTATTTTAGGAATCGAATGACAGCTGTAGATTTCACAGCAAGAAATTGAAGAACTGTTAGCGACGGCCGGGGATTAAACCCGGGACCTGTGGAGTTTTTTCTATTTCTTATAATATATCACTGTGAGTGCAAAATAAACCACAATACATATTAGACTAATGGCACAATCGAGAGTGGCGCCATTTAGTTCCTAGTTTTCCTTTTCATTAGCGAACGATATGTCCCGAAGAATCGATGTCATTGTCTGCAGTCGTGAACTAGCTCTTTGTTTCGTGTCAATGAATCAATGTTCTGTAGTCACAATCAACGTGTTCCATGCTGATTGTCAATTGACAATTAGAATTGATTGCTTGAGTGCCAATTGCTTACCAGTTATAACCGTTCTGTTACTATTTTATTCATTAACAACAAATATTATAAAAATACATATTGAGAGTAGATTTTATTATTTCATTACAATATAATTGCCTCGATTCCACGATACGGTCTAAAACGGCAAAATTAAAATAGTACTGTCACTTTCCGTAAAATAAGTTTAGAAAATAGTCTCTCTCTCTCTGTCTCTTTTCGTGTGGGACACCGGGTCGACTAACGACCCAATGAACCCAGATTTTTTCAACCGCCTACTACTAGTAGTAGGCCTCTGACATGGTAGTAGAAGTCATAGTACGTGATTTCCGCGCCAATTCGCAGATGTCCTTGTATGTTAAACCGCTATATTTTTATTCGCTGCTTAATTCTGACAGATACCGCGTAAAATGAGTTAAATCATAGATAATTTAAAAAGCGTCCATCTTCTATCCTTGTCTAAGCCTGTTTTACAGAAAGTAACATTGCTATTTTTAGTTGGCGATTTTAGTCCGTAACATGTGATTGAAACTAATTATAATTATTATACCTAATATTTTATTTTTTCAACCGCCCCTTAAAGAAGTATGCATAAAATTCACAGATCGGTTTACAATATTAATGGAATTTCAGTCTTAATCTGTTTTCACGGGAAATAGTAATTGAGTAAAAAGTTCATTCGGTGATTCAGCCTAGTCAATAATTTGAGATTCATATACAGGGTAGCCCAAATAATGACGTCCAAAGAAAATAATATTATACCTTATACTGAGGGGGTACCTGAATCATCCTCATGTATGTTTTGCCGTTTTGTGTAGTTTCCGAGTTATTCAACTTTTAAAGTTGTATTGACAAAATTAGACCGGCAGGCTACTTTCCTTTTTTTTTCGGAATAGGGATTTTCAAGTGGTTGTACTTGTAGTAAGTAATTCAAATTTTGTTATTGGATGTCACTATTAGGGCCACCCTTTGGTTCAGTTCGCACTAAGTTGTAATACTTATGTTATAAGCAGTCAAACAAAAATTCAAGAAGTGTCGCATGATTTCTTACACAACATATTATTATCGTTGCGTCACAGCATCTCCGTGTGAACTGACCCTTAGACTCCATATGTTGCTAATCAATTATTTAATAGAAATATTCAGGAGTAATAATTGATATGACATATGATGATATTCAATATCTTATATTAAAGTGTAAAATTATGTCCAACATAAGTATAAAAATATTTTTTCACTAATACACACACAAAAAAAGATTATATAGGGAGAAATTTTATAAGTGACCAATACTGAAAACAGAGAACGGGCTGGTGATAAGGAACAACTTTCCCTAAGGAACATAGGTCGGAATATGACAAAAATATTTTGACCTTCTAAAGTAACTCAAATAAGCTGATCGGCATTTTTTTATGGGAGGTTCAATTCATGTTTCGACCTATGTTCCTTGGGGAAAATTGTTCATTATCACGAGCCTGTCTTGAGTGTTCTATACTGAAAACAGAGAACGGGCTGGTGATAAGGAACAACTTTCCCCAAGAACATAGGTCTAATTTTTTTGAGCTGCCATAGTAAGCCAAATCAGCAATTTTGTATAGGAGGTTTTTTTATGTTTCAACCATTGTTTTTCGGGGAAAGTTGTTCCTTATCACCAGCCCGTTCTGTCACTAGTAAAATTACACCGTATGTATACAAAGCAAATTAGTAAATCATTATAATAAATTCATACTTATTAAGTCAAATGTATTTACTTATTTAGATTATAAATGCAAGTGTCTACTTAAAATAATAAATAGAAAAGTTATGTAAAAGAGAATTGATTACAAATATTACAAAAAAAACATTATAAAAAATACATCTAACAAAATATAAAATTACCATTATAGGTAAGGTGGGTATCTAAAGTACCTACATCTAAGTAGTAACGAAAAGTATATAATAAGCTGAAAGGAAGTCTTAGTATTCGTGAAATTGAACAACTTTCCTTATGGAACATAATATATGGTAAAAAAAAAAACTGGACCTCCCATAGTAAATTAACTAGCTGATTGGCAATTTCGTATCGGTGGTCCAAACTTTGTTTTTTTATTTCACCCATGTTCCATGAGAAAAGTTGTTAAGTTTCATGCAGTACTTCCACCTCCTTTTAGCCTGTTATACCCTTTTTTTTTTACTCCTTGTATAAGAGTGAAAAAAATAAAGAAATTATTTCAAGAGTAGCACCAACCCACGGAACTGAACAACATTCGAAAATTGCAAAAAGCATTAAATCCTCTCATACAAAATGAGTCAGGGCCAGCCGAACTAAATTTTAACTATTTTTGCTATGGGAAAATTGTTCAGATTTTTGGGCTGGTTCATTCTTTGAAAATTTCTCAACACGACTTATTTTTTATAAAGGCACTTTAAATAACTTTGGACGGAGTTATTTACATTATTAAGGTTTTTTCTTACTGCTAGAGAACCAAAAAATTCTCACTGATTACAATTGGCTCATAAAAACTTATTCCTAATATTTTCAAATGCATTATCCATTATTGAGATTCCTAGTATGTAAAGTCTTTAAATTATATAAGAAGTAACAAAAAGGATATAATAAGCCGAAAGGCGGCCAAGAAATTCATGAGACTGAACAACTTTCACTATGAAAATATACAGGGTGTAAGGGACAGCCCTCAGAATACATAAAGGGTGCATTCAGACCATGAAACTGAAAAAAAAAGCCATGAAAAAATATTTCAGGAAACGCAAAATATTTTTGACTTTCCATAGTTATTGCAGTCAGCTGATCATGATTTTGTATGGGAGCTCAAAAAAAATTCGACGTTTCCTAGGGGAAAGTTGTTCAGTTACATGGTCTGCATGCTACCTATATGTATTCGGAGGGCAGTCCCTTACACCCTGTTTATAAATCAAAGTATTTAATAAAAAATAGACCTACCATAGTAAATTAACTAGCTAATCGGAATTTTGTATGGGAGGCCTATTTTTTTTTATTCTCTACCTATGTTTCATGAGGAAAGTTGTTCAGTTTCATGAGAACCTTTACCTCCTTTCGGCTTGTTATACCCTTTTTGTAACACTCTGCATAGGAATATTTAGTATGTAGAATTTTAATAAATTGAATTAATATTAAAATAAGCTGCACGAGTAAAAATAATAATTGTTTTTGTGTTTTAAAATGTTCTGATTATTCTTTTATCATAAAGTTTTGACACATATGTGATAACTGTTTATAGAAAGTATAATAAGAGCTTCAAAATTGAAGATATTAATCCCCTCCTCTTGTCAATATTTAAATATACTTGTCATAATAAAAGAAAAGAACTTTAAAATGTCAACACTATGTTTAGAATTCACTAGATTGTACTATTACTGGAGTAAAAGTTTGACTTATCTGTCCTTACCTTAAAAAATTGTCATAAAACATATGTTAGTGCAGATCGCTTAGCACTGAAAACTAGGGTTCCTAACCTTACTATTTTGACAGTATTTTGTTTTAAGCCCATTGGACTTCAATTCACAAACAATATTTAAAAAGTAGTGTTTTCACGTAACGTCTGTACTGTAGATTGAATTTCGTTACATCTGTCCATGGTGTAAGTAACGGTGTACCGCAAACTTTGCAGGCATGATCAGACCATGAAACTAAACAACTTTCACTATGGAGCCTATATTGCGAAACAAAAAAAAAATATTCGAGTTTCCATAGAAAGTCAGTTAGCTGATCGGAAATTTTGTACGGGAAGTCAATTTTTTTTCTCGTTTACCAACATATTCTCCATAGAAAAAGTTGTTCAGTTTCATGGTCTGTTCATGCCTGTAAAGTTTTCGAACACCTTCCCTTAAACCCGCTATATTTTTACAAAATACTGTCGAATTTCTTTCTTCAACCCTGATAAACGGTATTGTTTGTTAAAAAGTTGACAACCCTACTCAAAACACAACTGTGTCGCTCGTGTCTACTCGTTCTTTTCAAATATATTAGAAGCTTATTCATATTATTTAGTCGTAGTACCTATAGTACTATAATTCATTCTGTGGCAGTACTGACCTGGTGAATCTTCTCAGACCTTATCTCTACGTGACACTCGGTTGTTGTCGTATATATTGCCGAGTCTACGAACGCCCCGATGGACCCCGAGTGGGTTGTTCGTCTACTCGATCATGAGCTCGAAATGCACGACGCCCAGTCTGTCTCGGCGGTCGTACTTGATGTTCCGCGCGAACGCTCGACACTCGATATTGATCACTATACCCGCTGGAACAACGAAAATGTAAAATAAGTAAAAGGACTTTATTGCAAAAGAAAAAATAAAAGGACAATAAACAAATAAATCTCTTCTCTAAATTAAATTAAAAGATCTTAAATTCCTTGAAATCTACACCTGACTATTTGTTGGGGAGCAGGAGCTCACCCAGAGAAGTTTTGACGTTGTTCAAACAACCAGTTACGAATTATTCTGAAAAACGGATTGGACTGAATCTACCCGGCACGTGCCGGTAGTTCCCGAAATAACACTATATGTCGCTTATACGTCGCTTCAAGACGAGTGTAAAGAGGTTGAAAATTTGGAAGGGTTCGGTCGGGGCGCCGGAAGCTCAGTGGCAGAGCGGTGGGACGGTACCAAAGCTAGAATCTTTTATATTTCCCATTTTCGTTTACTTTGACATAACATAAGTGAGCTACTTTTTTACCAAGGGCAAGATTTACATCAGTTAAGCAAATACTTACTCCGAGGCCTCTCGAGATGTATAGCGACCAGCGGACTCAAGTACCCCTCGGCGTTGTTGTACGGGTAGAAGTAGCCCGGGAACCCCTGGAAATTAAGTTATATACATACACATTCACGCCTATAATCCCTTGCGGGGTGGGCAAAGCGTAATCGGAACTGACATTTACGCTACGCCACGTCAGACAAACATTTGAGGATCATTCGGAAAATTGTGTATCGCCATGGTGACAGGTTGTCAGCCCAGACAGTTGCAATACACTCCTCGAGTCCTTTAGTCGGCTCATACGACACCCACAGGAAGAAATGGGGTGATGCTATTCTAAGCCGGCATCACACGGCACATCAAATTAAAATTAAATTACTTTAAATGTGTAGATTCTGAACAATCGGTATTTTTTCTACTGTGATGCAATAAGTAAATGTCACGTTGTGTTACTAACAAAAGGTACATTTTACTATGTAGCAACATAGTAAAATTATACCTTTTGTTCAAATCTTACTTCCTCAAATATCAAACAGTTCTATGGGCTGAATTTTGCGAATAGGTTTTGTTCTAGCATCACTCCATTCCCGACGCGGGTGCCGTAAAAGGCGACTAAGGAATAGATCCAGGGAATGGGCAGCAGCATTCCCTGTGAATATCTACAACACAATGCACTGCGTTCGCCAATCCACCTGCAAGCTTATTGTGGCTGTTTTAGTTGTTCTACAGGGTTATTTTTTATTCACCCCGGAAATTTTACAGTGTGATTTTACTCATGATTCTGAACAACTTTTATTATGGGGTCACCTGCGAAATCGCGAAAAAAAATCGAGCTGTTCCATACATTTTATTCGAGAAGGTATGAATTTTTCTATGGAGCAGCTGTTTTTTTTTTCGCGATTTCGCAGGTGACCCCATAATAAAAGTTGTTTAGAATCATGAGTAGAATCACCCTGTAAAATTTCCAAGGTGTATAAAAAATAGCCCTGTACATATGTCCTAACACCCCGTATGTTTTAGTAACAATAGTTACCTGTTGTGGTATGTACCGCACATGTCCGATATTCTCTTGATCGGTCGGGGTCTCGCCGCGACACGACACCCAGATTTGATTTGCCTGAAACAAATTGTTATAATGAATATTGGCACAAAAAATACGTCTATTTTTTTACGACCTCAGTGCGGACTGAAAATAGCCTTTCGTAGACAATTCCATATAAATTTACTAATAAAACACTTTTTCACTAGTTCCACTAATTAAATATATTTGTTTAATTTGATATTAAACTAAATGCGACTGGTTTCGGACATCATCATCGGGCAGTTATTTAAAATCGAAACAAAACACAACAACAAGAACAACAATTGTTTAGTTTAATATCAAATTAAACAAATATATTTAATTAGTGGAACTAGTGAAAAAGTGTTTTATTAGTAAATTAACATGGAGTTCCATCAAGAAGTAACAACACAAAGTGTAACATAATTCCATATAATTCATAATCTTCGCGTGGATTTCGAAAATTTCAGAGAGGTATATTAACTCGGTTGACACATTTTGTATGGAAAGTTTAAACAATTTGGTGCGTATGGCTTTGCGCTATTTTCTTAACACCTTGTATATGAATTCGATAAAATCACGATTTATACATTATTTTTGAACACTGTTTACGATTATATAACTGACCAGGTTACTCGATATTTCGGTTAAAACATAAAAACATACTAGTATATAAGGTAGCAGTTACTAGCTGGAGATGGCACTTACAAGGTGAAGATGTCACTCACTAACTAAAGATGACAATTACTTGCCGAAGACGGCACTTCACTAATTGTAGATGGTCCTCGCTTGTTGAAGATGTCACTTACTAGTTAGAGATGTCACCTTAAGCTTAAATGGTGACACTCACTAGCTTAAGATTGCACTCACTATCCGGACATGTCACTTGCAAGCTTGATATGTAGCTTGCCAGCTGATAATGGCACTTATTTGTTGAAGATTTCACTCACTAGTCAGAGATATCGCTTACTTGTGAAAATTGGCACTTCTAGCTAGAGGGGTGTCACTCACTAGCTGGAGATGTGACTATATAGCTAAATATGGCGGATAACTTATCGAAGATGGCACTTACTTGTTGTAGAAGGCATTTACATGTCATTGACTAGGTGGAGATGTCGCTCACTAACTGAAGATAGCACTTACTAGCAGAATATATGACACACTTGTTGATTTTTAGGAGAGAGATCGACAAGCGTATATAATATCCTAAAGAATTGTATAAATAAATACACTTACAGCGTCGCGGTTGGTGAGTGTTACGTTGTGTATGTGCTGCTTGAGTTCGGGCGGCATGTCGTCCGGCAAGCTCGACGAGTCGTTGTAAAACTCCGGCCGCCAACCGTATATTCTGTGGGATGACATGAAATTTTGTATAAAGAAGAAAAAATCTGTCAGGTTCTTAAGTAACACGACACGGTTCAGCCGCTACTGATAGCATCCCGCAACAGGCATTACAAGAACTGTGGAAGACCCGATTGCCACCTCCACCAGGGTTTATCCCCCCCATTTAGAGAACCTGCCTTAAGGACACAAACTGCTGTGGCCAACGTGGAAATCCTTGAACCGGTTGTGTACGTAAGTTGGCTGCTGCAGGGAGAGCATGGCAAAATGGGGGTTCACAGATAAAACCCTGACTGTGGTTTCGTATCCCAGTCAAAGGCACATTTGACCTTTTGGCCTCTATTGCCTACCTCGTGTACCAAAGAAGACCTGATGAAAGCTAACGAAACTGGGGTAGCCGTACCCAAATATTGGCAAAAAGAGGAAGATGATACTATTTTTCAGCATATAACCTAAGCAAATGATTTTGCTGTGTGCCAACAGGTTACTGTAGTCGCAGTTGAAGCATGGCTCTCGCTTCGTGAACAGGCAAGCGCAAATTAAACATGGCACTCGCTAATTCAATATATTTATAGAGATGGAATGGACTAGCTAAGATAAGAATATACTAAAGATGGCGCTTACTATATAGATGACAGACTAGTACAAGATGGCACTTATTAGCCAAAGATGACTTATACTACTTGAAGATGGCACGTACTAGCAACAGATGTTACTCACTTGTTAAGTTTGAGGAAGATGCATGGTGAGGACTTGTGAAAGGAAAAATGGTTCTCGTCGATGCAAGGCTCCCAACCTCTAATGTCCACGTCACAGACTTTGCCCGGCGGGGGTGGATTGCGGTAGTCACAGTTGAATATGTTCTGACCTGCACCTGCCGTTTGACCTTTCTTCTTGTATTCTACAAAAAATTTATTTATAATTTGTAAATGAAAATCTCCTGCATTGCAAAGTTCGTTTTCTTTTAATGAAGATATAGGGGTGTGTTAACGTTAACAATATGGAAAGTGATAAGTGGGAGCTAGATTACGTGATCTGTTATGGTGTCGGAACGGAACATATACAATACACTAATATTAAAAAAAGGAAAGATTTGATTGTTTATTTGTATTTAATAGGCTCCGAAACTACTGGACCGATTGAAAAAAATCTTTTACTATTAGAATCCTATATTATCCCTGATGAACATAGGCTATATTAAAATGTCTTATTCCCGCGGGAAATCGGTTAGCAGCGGATGAAACCACTGGGAAGGCCGCTTGTTTAGAAATAATAGGGTTTTGTAAATTAGAATTTTTGTAGTACCTATTCTTGTTAGACATGTCACTTAATTTTAGGCGCGCCGTAAACCAAAAATTTGTGAATTCAGGGTCCAAATTATATGACTTATTAAATTAATTCAAATATTACAAACTTCACCAACCTGACAAGAAATCGATAAGCTGGTTTTCCCAATATTTGTAACTGTCATATTCGGTACCCTTGTACCAAATCAAGGTGCTTCTGACATCAGGCGGGTGCGGGCGGAACCCAAGGCCGGGGCTGGTGCCGATCAGGCCGTAGTCTTGTTGCAGCCGGGGCACGCGAGGGTTGATAAACTGCTGGAGGAATGTCACCATGCAGATTGCAAAGAGGGCTGCCAGGACAGCGTAGAAGATTGAGTAGAACAGCAAGATTTTGCCTGTGGAGAAACAGACGCTTTTAAAATATAAAAAAAAATTGCTGAGAATATTTTAAGGGGTGAACCAGTACGTGAAACTGAACAACTTTCCCCAAGGAACATAGGTCTAAATATGAAAAAATTATTTGACCCTCCCATACTTGTGTGTTATCCGGCCGGGATAATTTGTATGAGAGGGCCAATTATTTTTTTCATATTTCGACCTATGTTCCTTGGGGAAAGTTGTTCAGTTTCACATACTGGTTCACCCCTTTAAATATTCTCAGCTAATTTTTTTACACCATGTATATTTATTTACTTTCTGCAATCAAGTCGTCATAATATTGTATGTATGTATAATCTCTTTATTGTGCATTCCTAAAACTAATACAGAAAACACATATTAAATCAAAAACAAGAAATGACACAACGGCGGACTTATCCCATTAAGGGATCTCTTCCAGTCAACCCTTGAAAAACTCTAACTTGTATGTTGCTTTTGTTTATTGTAATATTAATAAATAAAATAAATAAATATACAATATAACGTCGGAATTTCGACGAACGTACCTTGATCAAATTGGGGAAGTTCTAAAGAAAGGTCAGGTCAAGAGTACCCTAAACCGACGAGCATGCATGAAAAGTTTGATGAATGTAGATGAGGCGAAAGAGGTATGCCAGGATTGTAGTAGGTTAAAGGAAGTAGTCTCTGCCTACCCCTCCGGGAAAAAGGCGTGATTTATGTATGTAATTAATATCCAAGACAAATGACACAGCGCCATCTGGCCCCAAACTAAGCAAAGCTTGTACTATGGGAACTAGATATCAATACTCATAATTATATACATTCCAAATTCAAAATTATAATTATATGAATTATATTATGTTTGTATTCAAATACTGACAGAATAAGCTTGTTAGGTTGTTTATGCACCAGATTAACTATAACATGTATAAAATATACCGTGTGATGCCGGCTTAGAATAGCATCACCCCATTTCTTACCCATGGGTGTCGTAAGAGGCGACTAAGGGACTCGAGGGTTAGATGTGTATTACAATTTTAGGCGATGGGCTGACAACCTGTCACTATAGTGATATACAGTTATCTGATTGACCCTCAAACTTTTGTCAGAACTGGTGTTAATATCCGTTTTACGGCCGTTAATGCTCTGCCTACCCCGTAAGGGGTATAGGCGTGATTTATGTATGTATGTATGTTGACATCCACAACAGTACATTGTTGGACATGAGCCTCAAGTCTCAACCTATTGGTAGGTGTTGCCATACCATGCTTGGCTAGCGGATTGGCGAGCGCAGTGCAAGAAATTGCTATCACAGGTAACGCTGCTGCCCATTCCCTCAATTAATTAATCCCTGTCAGTCTTTACGACACTCACAGGGAGTATTCGGGTGGTGCTATTCTATTCTTATTTTGGAACCAACATTAAAGTTGAGTTGCGGCTGATAGTTCATTTTATCACAACTTGGTACCCTGACCTCTACCAATGCTATCAAAGAAGATTAATTACTACCAATTTAATGAAAATAAGTATATCACGGCCAATATTTAGACATACATAGATATATATGTATATCATACCTATAAATAACTAACTAACTAGCGTCATATGTAAGCTCATGGAGGAGGTAATAGTGAAGCACATCAGAAGCTTCCTACAAGAACACAGCATAATAAGTGACAAACAGCATGGGTTCTGCCCGCGCCGTTCGACCATTTCCATCTTACTG
Source organism: Tuta absoluta (assembly GCA_027580185.1). Lineage (NCBI taxonomy): Eukaryota > Metazoa > Arthropoda > Insecta > Lepidoptera > Gelechiidae > Tuta > Tuta absoluta. The sequence goes on from JAQAHW010000020.1 coordinate 1,747,553, forward strand.
TCGTGCCTGGACTCCTGGACTGAGAGCTTCAATAACAAAGATCCAATCGACGTCATATACCTTGATTACGAAAAAGCTTTCGACAAAGTTCCAATAACACGACTTTTACAGAAGCTGGAATTTGTCGGGATCCGTGGAAAGCTTCTCCAATGGATTGAGGCATTTCTTCTTGAGAGAACTTTTCGTGTCAGAATTGGAGACACAGTCTCTGAAGAACGAAAAATTAATAGCGGGGTACCTCAAGGATCCGTTCTGGGCCCCGTGCTCTACATTATATACTCCTTCGACTTACCGTGTTACCTCCAATCTCATGTAAGCACTTTTGCCGACGACACGAAGATCTTCGCAAACCCTTTACTGGACCACAGTCGCCTTCAAGCAGACCTTATCGAGGTCTGCTTGAAGGCGACTGTGGTCCAGTAAAGGGTATACTATCGTATAGCTAACTGGTCAAAAGAATGGCTCATCAAGCTTAATGCTGGGAAATGTACAGTCTTACACATAGGCAGCAAGAATCCAAGGCTCGAATATAAACTCAATGGCGTTGAGCTGGTTAAGGTCAAAACACAAACAGACTTGGGAGTCAAGATAGCTGAAGATCTGAAATGGTCTGACCATATTGAAGGTGTTGTAAAAAGAGCCAACAGCTTTATATACCTGGTAAGAAAAGCCTTTGGGATCTTGACCCCAGAAATGGTCGTAAAAATCCATAAAATGTACGTAAGACCAATATTGGAGTACGGTTTCCAAGTATGGAGCCCATACTTTGTAAAAGATATTGATCTGCTGGAAAGAGTCCAACGTAGGTTCACAAAAGTACCAAGAAAGCTGAAAACTTTGCCCTATGAGGAAAGACTGGAGCAACTTAAACTCCCTTCTCTCAAGGAACGCAGGGAACGCGGTGACTTGATTGAAACCTTTAAAATTATGAACGGACATTACGACCTGCAAGACTTTGACAGTTTGTTTCATCGCGCTGGAAATCCCAACTTACGGGGCCACTCACTAAAGCTTACCAAGACAAGAGCACACAACAATCCTCGCAAGCACTTTCTGAGCAATAGGGTGGTGGAGGCATGGAATAAACTACCAGAAGATGTGGTGTCTGCAAAAAACACAAATCAATTTAAAAATCGATTGGACAAATTAATATTGATAAAGAAATCCAAACAAGAGGACAGCAAGATACAGGCATAATCAGTTGCTACAACTGCTGCCTGTTTAAAGATCATAATAATAAAGATCATAATAATAAATGGTCGTAAAAAACGGACATTTACTCCATGTCTGACAAATATTTGAGAGTTAATGGGAAAATTGTGTATCACCAGAGCAACAGGTTGTCAGCCCATTGCTTTAAATTGCAACACACACCCTCTAGTCCCTTAGTCGCCTCTTACCACACCCACGGGAAAGAAATGGAGTGATGCTTTTCATATTTAAACATGCACATATCACGCCTATAATCCCTTGCAGGGTAAGCAGAGCGTAAACGCTCGCAAAATACGGACATTTACGCCACGTCTTACAAATATTTTAGGGTCATTCATAAATTGTGTATCGCCATAGTGACAGGTTGTCAGCCCATCGCTTAAAATTGCAAAACACACCATCAAGTCCCTTGGTCGCCTCTTACGACTCCCACAGGAAGGAAATGGGGGTGATGCTATTCTAAGCCGGCATCACACGGCATATTTATACATCTGCTTCTAAATTCCTAAAATGTCTGAGATTGCCAGATTATTACTTATTGGCTTACTGGGAAGATTATCTGGGTATCCATTACCAAGTCAAGGCTGTTTTGCGGCTTGTTAGTGTGCTAAGCTCTTAATAAATCAGATTAAGGGCTTCTGTTAATGAAAGTAGTCTTAGGTAATAGTTTTGAAGGGCAATAGGCGGACCTGTTGAACAGGTTAATCTTATTTTGGCCAGAGAGTTGAATTCTGAGAGCATATTTAAGATTATTATTCTTGATTAGGCAGGCTGGTCAGAGTTCATGTTTCCGGAGAAAAACACATTGTTTTTAAATATTCTTACTGCATAGAGAGCTCTTATCTTATGCTAGCACATTCCATCCTTGGGCTATTTAAGTCTATGATTCACCTAGGCTGAGTTATAGACCCTTGTTAATAAGTACAAAAAAACAGACAATTTTTTTTGATATTTTTTTGTTGTATAGAGCTAAACCAAGGTCTTAGATGGCATAGGTGCATCTTAGCCCAAAATTACAAAGGACAAAAAGTATTTGTATTGGGGCTCTTTGTCTTAAAAAACTAAGGAAAGTTTATTTCGAGTCTCAATTTCTTTTTTCTTAATGTTTCAAAGGGCCCCGAAGCATATTCACTAACAACCCCTTCCCACCCCGAAAAGTATACACTGACTGGCAGGCTGTATGAAGCTCTATAGTGGTAAGAGCCCAGGCTTATGCAAACATTACATTAGGAAGCAATATTATGGCTATAAACTCACTCATATTTTTATCCTTTATTTATATAAACTATTAAAGTAAATATCTGTCTCTAATGAAATGTTATGCTTCTAATTAACAGAAGGTTCCCTGGGGCATGATGTGGTTTATCAGTAGACCTAGGATATGCTGGAACTGCAAGCTTTCAGAGCACAGAAGTGCATATAAGGTTTATTTCACTTAAAAGAATCATACCTTTTAAAAGGCATCTGGGCCGCTATCTGTAGAAAGTTCCCAAAGGCCTGGTCGTTACGAGTCTATGTACAACTAATTATTACAATTATTACAACAGTTACATTAACAGTATAGAGTTTTCATTTCTTTTTAATATTATTACTACTTTTCAAACTTGATGACGTAAATCAACATAGCAAGATTAGCATTCGTTCTTGTATAAAACTGCAGTTAAGCAAAAGTTAATTTTGCATGTTTTCTAATATGAAAACAGCAACCCAAACAAAGTGAAGCCACGCCCTCACGTATGTAACCAAACTTGCTTTAACAACGTTAATGGGTTATAAAACGAACTGTGATGATAGCTACAGTGTCCAGAGAATTGGGTTTAATTTATAAATATAAGTAAACAGGTAAAAACACCTTACTAACCCCAACTTTCAGCAGATCTTCCCAAAAAGGTTCCGGCGTCTGAATCGTAGAAATATTCACTGAAACTCTTCTTGCCATACCGCTTGCTTGACTTCGTTTCAATCTCGAACTCTTCTAGTTTCGGATTACGAGACATCTTTTTATCTAAAAGGCACTTTATTTGATGAAAATGCAAAATAAACTGATACAAAAACGAAACAACACACCCCAACCGCTACGCTTCCATGACAGAACTAGAGCTGCACCTTTAAAAAAATATCGGCTGTCACTCGTGTGTTCAAAATCTATCGATTTAACACTTTATAACGTTATTTGTCCCAATATGGCAACATTATTAAAAATAATAATGTCAAATCAATCCGAGTAATCGGACATACCTATTTAGAAGTGATCTGTGCGAGTAATGCGACTCTGATCGAAATCGGGAATATTGTTGTATATTTTCTGTATTTTTATACTTTAGAAGATGGCTTCAATGTATAAAATTATCTTAATCGTGGGCTTCATATCCCTGTTTCATTCAGCGTTTTCCGCAGCACAACGTAAGTTTCCCACGAATTACCATCTAGGTACTTCAAATTGTGCTTAACTATGTTTTTCCTTATTTGGATCAGATTTGAGTTATAATTTCTTTTCAGATCGTTCTTACCTACGTCTTACTTCGCAAGAGTTCACCACCTTACCATTAGACGTGAGTAGAATACACTTTTAAGCATAATTCAACCATCACCATTCATTCAACTTATCTCAGCAACTTTACATATAAATATTTCACAGATCGTAGTACAAGCAGTCGTGAGCTTATTCGCCGTGATGTGGGGAGTCCTCAACGTGGCTGGCAAGCTCCGGGAGATCCCAGCTGCTGCAGAGTTGAACCAGATCTGCTGGGAGACTCAACGGAACCTGCCTTCTTTCTATATGTTCAATCACAGAGGAAGAGCACTAGCTTATGATTATGTACCTAGTCTGGGAAAAGGAGATCTAGAGCATGATTTTAGTTAAGAAAATTATTTTAAAATAATTAAAAATAAAATTAGTGTGAAATGTGATGGTGAACAATTTTGTTATTTTATTTGATTTATATCAGTATTGTACTGAATTTGTTTATAATATTAAAGTAATATATGACCAAGCATAGTAGTTTTGCTGGGAAAGCACCATTAGCAATAGTTTGCAACTTACTAACACAATATGCCTACCCCGAAAGGGATAAAGACGTGATATATGTATATACCTATACTTTGTTACTGAGGTAATGCATATAATTTGAGATGTGTAGAGCATACAATTTCACTTTGTTTTGAATATACTATTGCTATGCTATTATATTAACAGTGGCTGGATTTAGGCCTATGCATTATATAAAAAATTTACTACTTTTTATAAGTAGCTTCCCAAAAGAAAGTTTTTATATGGATCATAGGACTGATTCAAGGGTTTATTTAAATTTACATTAAATGTAAGGTATATTGATCAGTATAATGAATACAGAGTACAAATTTGTGACTGCCATTCACATCATCACATTTAGTACATTATTATCTACTTTGTAGTCATCAATCACAGAGCATAATTAGTCTGTGATGGCAGGTCACAAACTTACAAAATAAAAAGAAGAAAGTTAGATGATAGTGATAGGTGAGTTTAATGTTAAGACAATAAAGGTAATCTATACTGATAAAATAAATAAAAGTAACTGGCTGTCTGTTACGTTTTCACGCCTAAACCACTGAACCAATTTTGAGACTATTTGGAATAAGCATAAACAGGAACTAAAGAAAGGACATAGGCTACTTTTTACTATCAATCCTACAGGAAATTGTAATATCAAATTCAGGCCGCATGGACAGTAGCCAGGCTCCAGCCTGTTATCAAATATTTTTGTTTCAGACCTAAAAAAGGATCAGTGTGTTCATGATAACATATACATATACATACATATATCACGCCTATAATCCCTTGCGGGGTAGGCAGAGTGTAAACGGCCGCAAAACGGTAATTTACGCTACGTCTGACAAATGTTTGAGGGTCATTCGGAAAATTGTGTATCGCTATAGTGACAGGTTGTCAGCCTATCGCCTAAAATTGCAATACATACCCTCGAGTCCCTTAGTCGCCTCTTACGACTCCCACGGGAAAGAAATGGGGTGATTCCATTCTTAGCCGGCATCACACGGCCTGATTAAAGCTGTGTTAATGTAGTCTACCAATTATTGGTTGTAGTTCCAATAGTTGGTAGACTGAATCGTGTGTTCTAGAAGAACCTGCAGCTTGCAGGTTTAGTTTTAATGTGATGAGTTGAATTGTGGCAAAGATTGTCTTTAGTCACATAGCCATTGCAGGAAGTGACGAGATTAATCAACTGTGCAAATCAATAATATTTTTATCTTACATATCATGAGTGTGGGGTTTCTACATCTGAATTATGTATTAATTCTACATGTTAATGAATTCACAAATTAAAATATGGATTGTATGGAAGTATTGTTTTATTCTTACTTATAATTAACATTTATAGTGGCCCTTGCCACACAGCATCTTAAAGTTAAAATGGAAATGTAAGTCATACAAAACAATTAAGCTTACAACTATATTTATTGCAACAATGTTTAAAACACAAACATCCTATACCTAGTCCTAGGTACTTATAAAAAAATCAAGAGCATTAAACAATATGCCGTTGTAATGAAACATACCATGTGGCAAGGGCCGTATTACAAGTCCATGTCCACTGTTTGTACAAAAGCCACAGCACTGTGAGTCTATCTTCCTCCGCGGCCGCCCCTGAAGCCACCGCCCCGACCTCCACCGCCGAAGCCACCTCCGCCGCGGCCTCCACCGTAGCCTCCGCCGCCTCGACCACCGAATCCACCGCCTCCTCGGCCGCCGCCGCCGCCCCGCCCGCCGAAGCCGCCGCCTCCGCGACCGAAGCCGCCGCCGCCGCCGCGCCCGAAACCTCCACCACCTCCTCGCCCGCCCCTGCCGCCGCCGCCCCGGCCACCACGCCCGCCACCGCCTCTCTTCGCGCCCGGAGGCTGCGGCAGAAACCTTTTCAGTGGCAATAACTTCGCTGGATCTATATAAAACTGCTGACCGTCCTTGAAACTCTTCGCTTTGATATTCTCACCTAATTTCACTGATACGTAGTAGTCGCGCAGGTTACCAAAAATCTCGTCGATTTTGCCTATCTGTTCTTTGTTTTCTAAAAATATAGGAGCGTTGAAGTAGGGGACGTCTTCAATATCGACTTTGCACACGAGGTCGTCCTGCACTGTCCAGCCGTAGTGGCCGAGTGGTATCACGGTTTCAGGAGGTCCAGCGTCTTGTTGCCTGTAACCACCACCGCCGCCGAATCCTCCGCCTCGCCCGCGCCCGCCGCCACCTCCGCGGCCACGACCGCCACCGAAGCCGCCTCGACCACCACCACCGCCTCTTCCGCGAAAGGACATTTTATTAGAGGCTTATGAATAAAAGTTTTGCAAATAAAAATATAACCTAAAATCAGCACGTTCACAATGCACCAACACGCGTTTGATGACAATGAAATGACACACAAGAAGCCAACGTAACAAAAATAATTTTGAAACACTACGAAACTGGAGTTTTCTCTACATAACCGGTAAACGATTTAACCATTTTCAAGAATGGTCTAACCCTAGAAAACACCTTGTAAAAAAAAAAAAAAAAGTCAATCAATAATGGCCCGTCACATAAAGTCCACTTGTTTTGTTTGTTTTATTTCATAGACTTATAATATTCTCTGTCTACGGTTTATTTAATTTATTTCGTGCGTTGATTGAAGGTTGATTGGCGTTGATCGTGCGTGACGCTTGATGACATTGATGACTGTTGTGTAATTTACATTAATAAAATTAGTTTTTTATCAAGATTAATCTTTATCCGTGAGTTGGAAAGATACAGTGAGTAGTTTACAATGGAGGATGTTAGATTACAAGACAATAGTAACACCTCAAATAACACAACAACCCACTGTAGATTTTGCGCCCAAGAAAAGGAATATGAAGAAATTCGTGACTTAAACGTTGATAAACAAACTTGGAGATTATATCTAACTATCCTGGAATTTTTCAAAATAGATTTTATTGCCTTAACCAACAATGATATTCCGAAAACGACATGTGAAACTTGCTACGAAACAATGTTAAAATGTTATAATTTTTTTCAAAGTGCAAAAGTGTCACAAACTGTATTAAGTGAAATATACATAGTCAAGAAAGAACTTGATGAAGACAAGAAGGAAAATGATGAAGATGATGTTTTAATAGTAATAGAGATCGGTTCTGAAACTGAAAGTCTTGCACATAAAGATATAAATGAAACTGTTAGCATTAAAAGTAGAAGGAGTTCAGATGATTCAAATATTTCAAATCAGGCTAACCGAGCCCAAAAACTTGAGTCAAAAATGAATGATGTATTTAATGAATCTTCAATATCAAAGAACAGAGATGACAGCTGTTTTTCTTGTGTTAAAAAACAAGTTATCCTTCAAGGAAAAGAGCTTAAAACAGGTGAAATAAAAAATTATAATGATTCAGAATTTCAGGACAAAGTGAATAATAGTATATCATATTTTCATGCAAATACAAATACACAAGAATTGGATGACAATAGTGACCATACATCTACATCTTCAAGTACAAATGATCAAGAGCAAGGCTATGATGATATTGATAATACATCTATATTGTCAAATACATCTCCAATGGACTATTTTCCTACTACATATTGTGGTTTTCCCATTTTCAACAATACTGAATCTGAATGCAATGATATTCATAACAAATATAAAGATGAATCATGGATGTCATATCCATGGTGTTGCAAACATTGCCAAGTGGAATGTGATAGTATGGATGATCTACGTTCACATTCTCTCCAGCTTCACAAGAAATGCTATGGTTTTGAGTGTGATGACTGTGACAGTTTAATTTTCTATACATTCAATTCATTTATTGAACATGTCAGGCAGCACAGAGGTGAATTAAGGTAAAAAGCCATTTCATAATTATTTATTATGTTCTTATTCATCCTCTATTCCCAATAGACACCCTTCTTTTAGTTCACCTAGCGCTCAAAGAAATATTCAGCCACCCCCTTTAGTGCGCTGCCGCGGCTGATTATAATAGCAATTAGTATTCTGCATACATACATACATATATCACGCCTATATCCCTTGCGGGGTAGTCAGAGCTTAACGGCTGTTTAATACAGACATTTACGCCACATAAGGCAAACATTGAGGGTAATTTAGGTAATCGTGAATCGCTATAGTGATAGGTTGTCAGCCAATCGCCTAAAATTGTATTACACATGTATCCCTTGAGTCCCTTAGTCGCCCCTTACGACACCAGCGAGAAAGAAATGGGGTGATGCTATTCTTAGCCGACATCACACGGATTTGCATTCTGTAGGTAGTTATTTTATTTTGTAAATATATTTCAAACAAAATAATTTAAAACATACTTCTTAGCGCTCTCATTTGTACCGCATTTATTCTACTTTCATGCTTTTTCTGCCATACCCAACTTTCACTGCCATACATAAGTTTCAAAACTAACACTCCTCTATGCACAGTCAGTCGGGCCTTATCAGACACTTTCTGTCTGTTCATAAAAGCGTGCAACGCTCCATTCACCATGTTGCCGGTATTCACACTTCTTTCGATGTCACTTTCACACTTTCCATCTGTCTGATGTGAACATGGAGCCCAAATACACAAACTCTTTCGCTTCTACCACCCTCTCTTCTTCTATCATAATTTGAAAAACCATTGCTTTCGTTTTACTTACATTCACCTTCATTCCTTTCTTTTTCAAAGCCTCATTCATAAAATTTACCATCTCCTGCAACCGTTCAGCCGACGACGCAATGATAACTTGGTCGGCAGCATAGAGAAGGCATTTGACGAGTACACCATTAATTTCTTAGACCACATTCACTCTCTTTCAAATCTGCCAAACAACTACCCATGAATAGACTGAACAGCCATGGTGACCAACACATCCCTGTCTAACACCTTTCTCGATGTTAAAAAGTTCAGCGTACGCCCCGTTTATACTGACATAAATACTGGAATCCTTATATAAGGATTTCAGTGAATATGCATGGATAGTGCCGACCACAATTTATTCCTCACCGCTGTCATAGGCCTTTTCCAAATCCTCGAATGCGCAATAGACTTTCTGGTTTTTGGCCAGGAACTTTTCAGCTATATATAGATCCGTACATTCCATCCCCTTACGAAATCCTGCCTGAGCATCCCATACTTTCTCATCCGTTGCTTTCATCAATCTTTCAATCGACACCTTTGCATAAAGTTTGCCGACGACACTGAGGAGGCTTATACCGCGGTATTTTTTTCAGTCCAGCTGTGACCCTTTTCCTTTGTGCAATGGCACTATTACAGCCTTGCACCAATCAGTTGACACTCGACCGCTTCTCCAACGAAAGTTAAAAAGGAGATACAGCTGACTAGCCAAAACGCATTCGCCAGCATTTCGACTGACACTCTCTCTATCATACCCTGCAGACTTTACCAGATTTCATATTTTTTAACGCTTTTACAATCTCACTTTCGTTCTCAATTTCATTCACTTCTGCAGTAGTTATTTCTTGCGCTAGATCTTCTTTCTCAAATAAGCATTCAACATATTCCTTCCACCTTTTCAACACACATGCCTCACCTTTTATTACACTACTAGCAGCCCGCCCAGCGGTTTCACCCGCCGCTAATAATTTCCCCCTATAGCCTATTTTCATCAGGGGTAATGTAGGATTCTAAAAATCTTGACTTCAATTTGAAACAAATATCGTTTTCAGATGGTGGTGGCGTAAAGTTACATGCCGTAAAGTTACATGGTTAACCTGGCCAGCCCCATGGCAGTGCCTTTATTTTTATTTTTTTATCCCGCCCGTGTCAGTTTTCTATTAGGTCATAACAAATTTGTAATAAAAAAAGTGAATTGTGTGATACAAATTTATTTTTTTAGAATGAAAATGAAAATGAAAAATGATTTATTGAGTACAAAAAAGGATAACAATTTGAGTACTAGTCTCTGCACTAGGATACCCTGTATTGCAAAGGCTAGTTGATTCCACCAGGAGCGTTCATCGGTGCCTAACTTATTTCTTACTTACTATAAAACTACTAAAACACATAAAAGAGTAGGTAATTTAAAACATTTAAAAATATATTGGTAACAATCAAAGCAGCTAAGGTTTTTATTGGCTAGCAGTGTGTGTGTGTTTATGTGTGTGTGTGTGTGTGTGTGTGTGTGTGTGTGTATGTGTGCTTGTTGGTGTATGTGTGTGTTGAATCCCATTACTGGAGATGGAATAAAATGTTTTCAGTGTCCTCATATGTGTAGTTGCAGAATAGCATTTTCAGCATATGCTTACATTTGAAAATAGTTAAGGTCACTAAGTGACATTTAGAGTTAATTTTCTCATATACGTATGGTCCAAGGTATCTATAAAATCTCCGGGCAAAGTTGGTTCGCGTGGGAGGCTTATTCCATTTCAGTCGTCGACTGCGAGATGTACCTGCCGTTAAATTGGATGATTTGTGGAAGCGCATTACAACCGCCAGAATAAAAAGTTGCCTTACTCGTAGCAACTGTGTTTCTTTATACAGGTCATCTGTGCAGTACAAGTAAGGTTTGTTGTAGGCAATTTTAATGACAGCTCTTTGGGCACGTTCGATCTGCATAAGATTTGTTTTGAATGCTGCACCCCAAGTGATTATGCCGTAGTTTAAAACAGACTGGCAGAATGACGGTTCATGACGTCAATAAGTGATAATACTATCCTACGTTGAATAAAAATAACGGTAAAAGATTTTTTTAAATCGGTCTAATAGTTTCGGAGCTTATTCAATTCAAACAAACAATAAAAAAAAACTGTTTCTAATATTAGTGTAGATTATATTATTATAATTTTAGTGTGATGCCGGCTTAGAATAGCATCACCCGATTTCTTTACCGTGGGAGTCGTAGGAGGCGACTAAGGGATTTGCGGGTGTATATTGCAATTTTAGGCGATGGGCTGACAACCTGTCACTATGGCGATACACAATTATCCGAATGACTCTCTAACATATAATGTCAGACGTGGCGTAAATGTCCGTTTTTGTATCCGTTTACGCTCTGCCTGCCGCGCAAGGGATAATGGGCGTGATATGTGTATGTATGTATTATTTTAGTGTAGATTTTTTTTCAATGCATTATTTAATGTTTTTTGTCGTCTTTTTTTATACCGAGTAAGGGACATTCTTCGAATACTGATCGGGTGCATGAAACATAAAACTGGACAACTTTCTCCTAGAAACATATGTCAGGAAACGCTAAAAAAAAGACCTTCCAAACAAAATCACAATTACCTGACTGCATTCACTATGTGAAGTCAGTTTGTTTACGTTTCCTGAAAGTTGTTCAGTTTCATGGTCTGCATGTACCCTATCAGTATTCGGAGGGCTATCCCTGACACCCTTTATTATAGTAATGATTAAGTGTAATCATTACACTGGTACGAATAATGTGGCGTAGTTTGTACATTTTTAAATGAAAAGTAGTTATTGTGGCATAATTGTAATAGTTAGACATATGGTATCGCGGACATTATTATAGATATTGATGTCCTCTTTAAAACTGTAGTACATCACTTTGCTCTATCTACACTAATATTATAAAGAGGAAAGATTTGATTGTTTGTTTGTTTGCATCGAATAGGCTCCGAAACTACTGGGCTGATTTTCAAAATTCTTTCACCATTAGAATCGTACATTATTCCTGATGAACATAGGCTATACTTTATACCAGAAAAAAATAGGGATCCGCGTGAAAATTTCGATAATGTAACCCAACGTGTGAAAAATGTACTAAACAAATATCTTATATCGCGTACGCTGTGGAAATTATTGACAATAGAGCAAAATGATGTACTACAGTTTTATAGAGGACATTAATATCTATAATAATGTCTGCAATACCATATGTCTAACTATTACAGTTAAGCCACAATAACCACTTTTTCGTTTAAAAATGTACAAATGAATCAAAAAAATATCTTATATCGGGTACGCTGTGGAAATTATTGACAATAGAGCAAAGTGATTTACTACAGTTTTATAGAGGACATCAATATATATAATAATATCCGCGAAACCATATGTCTAACTATTATAGTTATGCCACAACAACTACTTTTTTATTTAAAAATGTACAAACAACGCCACATTATTCGTACCAGTGTAATGATTACATTTAATCATTACTGTATTAAAGGGTGTAAAGGATAGCCCTCCGAATACTGATAGGGTACATGCAGACCATGAAACTGAACAACTTTCCCCTAGGAACATATTTCAGGAAACGTAAAAAAACTGACTTCCCATAGTGAATGCAGTCAGCTGATTGTGATTTTGTATGGAAGGTAATTTTTTTAGCGTTTCCTGACATATGTTTCTAGGAGAAAGTTGTCCAGTTTTATGTTTCATGCACCCGATCAGTATTCGAAGAATGTCCCTTACTCGGTATAAAAAAATACGACAAAAAACATTAAATAATGCGTTGAAAAAAATCTACACTAAAATAATACATACATACACATATCACGCCCATTATCCCTTGCGCGGCAGGCAGAGCGTAAACGGATACAAAAACGGACATTTACGCCACGTCTGACATTATATGTTAGAGAGTCATTCGGATAATTGTGTATCGCCATAGTGACAGGTTGTCAGCCCATCGCCTAAAATTGCAATACACACCCGCAAATCCCTTAGTCGCCTCCTACGACTCCCACGGTAAAGAAATCGGGTGATGCTATTCTAAGCCGGCATCACACTAAAATTATAATAATATAATCTACACTAATCTACACTAATATAAGAAACAGGATTTTTTATTGTTTGTTTGAATTGAATAGGCTCCGAAACTACTGAACCGATTTCAAAAGTTCTTTTACCGTTAATTGAAATTGAATTTTTTTATTCAATGTAGGATAGTATTATCACTTATTGACGTCATGAACCGTCATTCTAAAAAAATAAATTTGTATCACACAATTCACTTTTTTTATTACAAATTTGTTATGACCTAATAGAAAACTGACACGGGCGAAATAAAAATAAATAAATAAAGGCACTGCAATGGGGCTGGGCAGGTTAATCACACGGCATGTAACTTTACGCCACCAAAACGATAATTGTTTCAAATTAAAGTCCAGATTTTTAGAATCCTACATTATCCCTGATGAACATAGGCTATATTAAACTGTCTTATTCTTAGCGGAAAATTGTTAGCGGCGGGTGAAACCGCTGGGCGGGCTGCTAGTTGTCAATAATTTCCACAGCGTACGCGATATAAGATATTTTTTTGGTACATTTTTCACACGTTGGGTTACATTATCGAAATTTTCACGCGGATCCCTATTTTTTTCTCGTATAAAATATAGCCTATGTTCATCAGGAATAATGTAGGATTCTAATGGTAAAAGAATTTTTAAAATCGCGCTAGTAGTTTCAGAGTCTATTCGATGCAAATAAACAAACAAACAAACAATCAAATCTTTCCTCTTTATAATATTAGTGTAGATATATTGGAAAATATTATCATAAAAGTCATATTTACTTTCCAGATATTATTGTGCTCATTGCAATGAACAATTTGAGACGGTTTCGGATTGTACCGAACATACACTCACACACTGGGCTGATGGACAGCGAATTTGTGACTGGTGTGGAAAAGTTTTCCCTGATAAAAATACATTAAAACTACATAAGTTGAAGTCGCAGCCTGTACGACAATCTCAGAAACTTTTGAGGTTAGGCCACGCCACGCCACATAAATTTTAAGTTTTATGGCTTGATCCCTGATTGTTGAATTGAGTATTTATTTTACGTTTTTTTCAGTCGTAAACCTCGTGTATTGGCTCCAGTCCGCAAGTTTAACGAAATTCCAGTATTTCAAGATGAATCAAATGTTCAGTCAGATTTCAGGAAATGGAATGACTATCATTGGACTTGTAGGGTAGTTAATTATATTTATTTGTTGTTATGGTTATCCTTCTTCGTTCGTCTGGAACATTATGTCGACTAACGGCCTGATTAACCTCGGTTATTTTAAGGTTTTATTTCTGTAAATTTTATTTACCTTTATTTACTTATAGCTGTATTAGCGCTCAATAATTTGAATGTTATTTTTTTCTAGGACTGCTTGCAACGATTTACTAGCGCGCAGTTGTTAAGGACACACACTCAAGAAATACATGGAAAATGCTTCTCTATGAAATGTAGTGACTGCACCATAGAATCCAGAACATACAACCAGTTTTTGGTGCATGTAACTGGACATCGCCCGCATTTAAAGTAAGTTAAGATTAGGAATAACTTTAAAATGCATCAGTTACTTAGAGATTTTACTTACCAAACCTATTTTTTATTGCGTTAGTACTAGTAACTTAATTTTGGTAAGGTTGCTGTTAATAGGTATGTTTAAAAAAAATAAGTTATGTTTTTTTTTCAGGAGTATTTGCCCTTACTGCAACAAAAACTTGAAACCCGAAGAATTTAAAAAACACGTAAATGACCACTTTAAAGGTTCCTTAAAATCTTGCTATGAATGTGGCCAAATTTTTGACAATAAGCTACTAGCCTCACAGCATTATGATAAGTTTGAACCATTGAGACGAGATGTGACTACTGAGGAATTAACTTGTGATATATGTGGACTAGTTTTCAATACTCTTCCAGGGCTCAGGACACACAAAAAAATACACGACATTAATCGCAAAAAAGACCATGTTTGTGATACATGTGGCAAACAATACTACACTAAAGGTGGGTTAGATCATCATATACTTACCCACGACGATAGAAAACACATTTGTAAAGTATGTGACAAAGTATTTACGACTGAGCTATATCTCAAAAAGCATGTTCGACGTCATTTGAGTAAAAATGTATTTATTTGTGACTACTGTTCGAAAGGCTTTAAGGTTAAATCTGGACTATGTAATCATATTAAAGTACATTTGCAAAATACGAAAGACAAATTTAAATGCCAAGTGTGCAGTAAGATATTATATAATTCATCATCAAATTTGAAAATACACATGAGAACTCACACGGGAGAGAGACCATATAAATGCCAACACTGTGAAAAGTCCTTTGCAAATTGGAGTAATTGTAATAAACACATGGTTAGATTACACAAGACATCATTATCTAAGTCTAAATTGACTAAACTTGGGAAATTACCCGTGGACAAACTTGAGAAAGTAAAGAATATGACAGCCGATACTGAAGAGTGGATGCAAAAGATTGGAAAGTACACTCGAGATGGTGCATGGCGCCGCCGTGAAAGGAATCCCACACAGACAAAATAAGCTTAAACAACTCGACGACGTGCTGCGATACAAAAGAATGTAATCCAATGTAAGAAAGCGATTATATATTAAAATATAATTGTATATTATGTATGTGTTGATAAATTACAAAATAAATATATTTAAATTTCAATGTTCAATAAAAGAAAGTCTTCACAAAATAAAATACTATATTTACTTCATTTTTTCAATTACCAGGGCAGTTTAAGTATCATATTCGTAATTTTCGCCCGTATATGATACTAAGGTACCTACTCTAAAGTCCGAAAAGCAGAAGCAACAGTCTTTTTGGTGTTCAAACCCTTACAACTCAGTCATCGTAGCGCACTGTCAAGTTTGGACAGCTGCATGCGATTGCTGCTGCTGCTCGGACTAAAAGTATACTTTTATATTTTTATGAGCCTGTTCTGTGTCCCACTGCAGGGCAAAGGCCTCCCCTCTTTCACGCCACCAGTCTCGGTCTTGGGAATCCAAATGCCAGTCTCGGAGAAAGGCTTCAATATCAGCACGCCATTTTCTGCTAGGCCGACCACGACGACGACGACCATCCTGTGGTATCCATTTTGTGGTAATTATAGCCCATCCGTCGGGATGCAGGTGACAGACGTGCCCTGCCCAGTCCCACTTCAGCCATGCGGACTTTTTGCCGACGTTTATGATGCCAGTTTTGGAACGCAGGGTTGTGTTCTGATACGGTTGATCCTTTTAATACCCAAAATGCTGCGCTCCATGGCGCGTTAGCAAACCTTGAGTTTGGACTTTTGTGCTTCAGTCAAAGACCACGTTTGTACGCTTTACGTGAGGACGGGAAGAATACACATGTCGACTAATTTTCGCTTCAGTGTAAGAGGAAGGTCTCCCTTCATCAGCTCTTCATGGACCAGTAGCTCTTCCAGACATTTTGAATTCGTCTTTCGACCTCTTGGTCCTGCCTGTTTTCGAAGGATGCTATCTGGCTCAAGTGAGTGTATTCGTCGACATAATGTATTATCTGCCCGCCCAGCGCCCAATTCCACTCTGTGTTTAGTACTGTTGCACATGTGTTGGGGTCTTTGTCATATTCATTTTGAGTCCAATCTCAAGGCTTGCCACGCTATCTCTCGTTGCATAGTTTCGAGCTCTACGGCCAAAGTATAAAAAAGAGGACGACAGGATGACTTTTTCGGTTATTGAATATGAACAGCTGTTTAATTTAGCGTTGCTATGCTGGGGTAAGTTAGGTATTAATGACGTGTTAAAACATATTTAAGTATCTGTAAATAAAATCACCGTAATATATGAAGCCATAATGTTTTATTTCAGTTACAGCAAGAATTCATACTTAAATAACATAAATATTAAAGAACCACCTTTATTTCGCACTACATTTACAAAATATCTCATTAGAAGTAATTCAACAATAATTAGTTGGCTAATTCAATTTTTAGACAAAGCAAGCAACTCATTACCAAAATAATAAGCCAAAATGTAAATTAGTTAGCCAAATACATATTAGTTAATTAGCCGAAATAATTAAAATAATTAGCCAATAATAATAATAGACAAAATACTCATCTTCCAAATTCCCAAAATAGCAGCGAGACTCACAAACTCCGACAAGTTACCGCGAGGACGTCCAGAACAGAATGACCCCCACTATGCCCAGTAAGGCTTTTATAACACGATCAAAACAAGTCCCGAGGTGGGAAAAACAGACAAACAGGATGTGACGTCACAGTAACTTGTCAAAGATTTCTGTTATCTTATTTCTTTTAATCTTAGGTTTAAAAATATTATTTCTATTTAAATATTTTCGCCAATTTATAGTATACAAATTAACATTTTATTACAATATTCTGATTGACATTAAAATTAATGCATTAAGTCAATACATAGTCTTTTTACTCTTAAATCTGGTAAACCAATTGACTGTCTTTTAATAATTCATAATTATCTAGAAATCGGGATCAAAAATAAGAATATAACTTTAAATTAAATATAATCATTTATCATGCCTAATAATTCGCCCATCCTGACCTCTATTTGCGTCCCTGCAAAAGATAAAATAAAATCAAAATTAGTGTGATCAAATAACTTAATTATATAGCCACGTCAAAATGATTTCTTGAAATTGTTATCGATAATTTACTTCATCAACCCAACAGATAATAAAATCGTCTATAAAAAGAATAAACATAGTTTTATGTCCCAAAAGTTTTATATTCAATCGTCATAATGACGGCCCAGAGAATGTTCATTCATCACTAATATCATAATTTTTAATATGATTTTAGTGACGGCCCAAAGATCAATCGCCATACATATGGCGGCCCAGAGATCAGTCATCACAACAGCAGTTGGATGGCCCATGAACTGAAATAAGACATATTTCCATTAAATAAATTCCACATCATTCGTCACATTCAAATAAATTAGTGACGGCCCAATCAATGACATACTCACAAAAATGCGGCGCAAAGATAAATTTTCACTACAAAACCAATGATATTGAAATCCAACCAAAAATTATACTAACCATGTGAACATTATGACTAATTACCATTTAACTCTCCAGCAAATCAATAAGTTCTTCAGTACTGTTCACACTCGAATCGCTTGAATCTGTGTCGCTATCTTCATCATTTGTCATTCGCCTCAAAACATCTGCTGATACTACAGCTTCAAATTTTTTGTATCCTTTCAATCCTTTTAAAGCTGTTATAATGTAGCGGTCATTACCAAGATATTTTTTTATTTTGTATGGTCCGCTGTATTTTTCTTTTAGCTTTCTCCTGACGTCTTTTGAACCAGCTTCAGAATTATTCCATAATACTAAGTCATTCACTTTGTATTGAGTAGGTTTCTTCCTTCTGGAATCAAACCTCTTCTTCATATCTGCAGCCTTCTTTTGAATATTGTCTTTTGCTTTATTATAATTGCTCTCAACAGTCTCATCATTGTCAATTATGTTTTCTGTCATTCCTTGAAGTAAGCCTCGCGATGATTTGAACATTAATCTGTAAGCACAAAACCAGTGGTCGCGTTTATAGTATTGTTGATTCCCCAAGTTACTTTATTTAGGCAAATGTCCCAATCTCGTTCTTCCTTCGTGCTTTTATTAATAGATTCAATCAGAGTGCGATTAAATCTCTCTACTTGTCCATTAGAGCGCGGTGATGCTACTGCATTTAGTACATGTTTGATTTGGTTGGAAACACAAAAGTCTTTAAACGTTTTGCTCGTAAAAGCTGAACCACGGTCAGAAACAATTCGTTTCGGATATCCAAATTGACTGAAAATATCGGCCAATTTTTCAATAGCTTCTACAGACTTTGTAGTTTTACATGGTTTAGCCCATACAAATTTTGTAAACGCATCAACAATGACAAAAAGATATGAATTTCCTTTCCGGCTTTTGCAAAAAGGGCCCACGTGATCGATATGGAGTGTATGTAACGGTTCACCCACTTTTTCTATTGGGTGAAGCTCACCTTCCAATCTGCCATACTGCCCTCTCTTGTATACGCAGTCTAAACAGTTGTTTACGTATTTTCGAATAAACCGCGTCATTTTCGGAAACCATACATTTTCTTTTATCAGTGTTTCACATCTTCTCAGCCCAGGATGACCTATATCATCGTGGTATTTCCGCATCACGTTCCATCTTGCATGTTTCGGTACTGCTAATCGTAATTGATCATTGGTGCACTTCCTGTAAACTTTGTTGTCTTTTAGTACGTAGTTATTTGTCACATTCGGGTCATTAACATTACCTTCAAGTTTTTCTCGAATTACCTGCAGTTTTGAATCTTGATTTTGTAAACAAACAATCCAGTCCAAAAGATCCAACACTAAAACGTGTGGTCTGCAACAATCAGGAGGAGACTCTACAGGAGCTCGGCTTAAAGCATCCACATGTTTATGGGTACTTCCTGGCCTATGAATCACTGTGAAATTGTATTCTTGAATACTGAGCCACCATCTTGCGATGCGTGGTAATAGATCACGTTTTACAAAAGTTTCTCTAACTGCAGAACAGTCGGTGACAACTCTGAATTCAATTCCCGCTAAATAAATCCTAAACCTTTTTAAAGACTCTACTACCGCTAAGGTTTCTAACTCATATGAGTGATAAATTGATTCTTCTTTAGATGTCTTCCGACTAAAGTACGCCACGGGTTTCATTTTGTCATTACATCGTTGTAAAAGAATCCCTGCAATGCCCTTACTGGATGCATCCGTGTGCACTTCAGTTTCAGCATTGTGGTTATAGAGAGCCAATAATGGTCTAGAAGTCAAAATCTCCTTAAGAATATTGAACGCTTTCTGCTGATCTGCTGACCAAACCCATTGCTGATCTTTCTTTAGAAGCTGGTACAAATCATGAGCGATTATTGCATATCCTTTTACAAATTTACGAAAGTAGCCTGTCAGTCCGAGGAACATCCTAAGTTCGTGAATATTCGTTGGTTCTTTAAATTTTGTGACTGCATCTATCTTTTTCTCTCCTGGTCTAATGCCGTTTTCGCTTATATCATAGCCAAGATATTGAATCTCTGTCTGCAAAAAACGGCATTTATCAATATTCAATGTTAGTTTGGCATCTCGGACAATATCCAAAACAGTGTGCAATGTATCCAAAGCTTCCTCTTCATCAACAGAAGCAATCAGAAGGTCATCCATGTATGGCAGTACCTTGTCAAATCGTAAGGATCCCAATATTTTGTCCATTAAGCGTTGATAAACGCATGGCGAGTTTGCTAACCCAAAAGGCATTCTTAAAAAATCATAGTGGCCTTCTGGAGTTATAAAACCAGTCTTTGCAATGGATTCTTCAGTTAAAGGAATTTGATAAAATCCTTGACTCATATCAAGACTAGTAAAAACTTTTTCCCGCACAGTTTTTCAATTTGTTCCTCAATTATTGGCAAAGGGTATTTGTCCTTAATAGTAATACTATTCAATTTTCGGTAATCGACACATAAACGGTAGTCCCCATTCTTCTTGCGGACTAAAACAATGGGGCTGGAATAAGGAGAACATGATTCACGAATAATATTATTGTCGAGTAAGTCTTTAACCTTATCCCGCACCACAGCTTTTTCGGGCTGGGACATCCTATATGGTCGATAACATATAGGCTTCTCCGAACTTAACTTGATGTCCATTTTTATCTTATCAGTGCATCCTAATTCTTGAGAAGAAGAAGAAAAACAGTCGGCATATTTTTCCAACAACTTGAGAAGTCTTTGCCTGATGTCTGAATTCTTTGTGTCACACTGTATTTTGTTAATATCAAGGGTCAATACGTCTACCTGGTCTCTATCAGATAAATCCGTTCCCTCTGAAGCAAAAGTGATTTCAGGGCCTGTGTCACCTCTGGCTAACAAATCTCCCTTTTCTAACAATAATAGGACCCGTGAATTATTCCTCACGTTTAAAATACCTGAACTTCCTGATAATAAAGTTGTAGGAATTGTATAGTCCCTGATTTCATTACAGCAGGAGCGACCTTCGACATAAACTTCTTCTTCAGTGTTTGTGTTATTGACATCAACACTCACAACTGTCATAGACAGAGGGGGTATAATGATGTCTCCTGAACATTTTACTTGAACTCGTCTACCAGAATCAAAAATGTCTTCGATAGACAAAATTTCAGCTAAAATTTCCTCCTTTTGAACTTCTTCTATGCTTAGTGTTGTTCCATTGACAGTAAATTTAATTTTAGGATCATTAATAATTGGTTGTCCAATTATTAACTTATGCTGGACCTTTGTATCTGCGATGACCAATTCCTTTTGGAAGTGGGTGCCATCAAGAACAATGTTGACTTCAGCACATCCAATTGCTGGTGTGAGACTTCCTCCAAAACCGCCGATAACCATATTACAAGGCTTTAGAGTTAACCTAAGTTCCCGGGATATTTCTGGACAAGCAACGTTAATTTTTGCCCCAGGATCTAAATATGCAAGAAATTGTTTCCCGTTAATTGTAACATTCCTAAAATAAGTTTTATCTACCTCGTTTGTAATATAGTTGACTGCAGTTGTCATCGTATTGGGAGCTCCATCAGGTTTGGTAGTTTTCAGGTAGCACGTTTCAGCAAGGTGTCCAATTTTACCACAATTGGTGCATGTCGGTCGATTCTGGTTCTTCGGACAGCGTCGCACTGTATGTCCCAGCTCATTACACAAAAAACATGAGAGGACCCTTTTGTTCAGGTCTCGCGGTTGACTATTTTCATTAGATTTACTATCTGTACCTTTTTCAGCAGGGTAACCTCTTTTAAAAGGCATCTGTGTGTGTTTGGCCTTGGTGTCCTCCATGATAGCCAAAAAGTGAGAATGCAATTCAGAAGGGGTCTTGTAATTACCCGCACGGGCTGCAGCTTTCAAATAAATGGGAAGACCATCAATTATGCATGCGACTGCCTTATCCCCGGTTATATCGAGCTTTGTTAAAAGTGCGTTCTTCTGGTAATAATATTGAGCCATAGTTTCCGTTTGAAGCTTCCTTCTTGCTAGCATCTCTCGTAGCGCTTCAGCGTAATCAATGTTACAAGGAAATGCTTTCTTCAGTTCCTGTTTCCATTGCTCCCATGATAAATTATAGTCCTGGAGAGAGGAATGCCATACTCGTGCCATTCCTCCAAGCCTGGACTGCATATAATAGCTTTTTGCAGTGTCAGACCAATTATGGATCACAGCGAGTTGTTCTATTTTGTTAATCCATTGGTGTGCAAATATATCAGAGGTTTCTGGGTTAAAAATCGGGATAATTTCAGCTTTGACGGCAACGTTATCATAATAATATGGTTGGACCTTACCAGGAATATCCAAAGTCTTGTTACTTTGAACCGCTGATGATGTGCAGAGATCGCGGACTTCCTCTGCAGCAACCTCCTGATCACCTTCACTCGGTGCTGAACGCCAGGGTCTCCATTTCTTAGCAGGCGGCAGCTCCTCCACCATGAAAGATTCCATCACCGGACGACGAGAGCGCTTCGGCATCGTGATCCCACTTCTGAAAATTGTTAAAACATATTTAAGTATCTGTAAATAAAATCACCGTAATATATGAAGCCATAATGTTTTATTTCAGTTACAGCAAGAATTCATACTTAAATAACATAAATATTAAAGAACCACCTTTATTTCGCACTACATTTACAAAATATCTCATTAGAAGTAATTCAACAATAATTAGTTGGCTAATTCAATTTTTAGACAAAGCAAGCAACTCATTACCAAAATAATAAGCCAAAATGTAAATTAGTTAGCCAAATACATATTAGTTAATTAGCCGAAATAATTAAAATAATTAGCCAATAATAATAATAGACAAAATACTCATCTTCCAAATTCCCAAAATAGCAGCGAGACTCACAAACTCCGACAAGTTACCGCGAGGACGTCCAGAACAGAATGACCCCCACTATGCCCAGTAAGGCTTTTATAACACGATCAAAACAAGTCCCGAGGTGAGAAAAACAGACAAACAGGATGTGACGTCACAGTAACTTGTCAAAGATTTCTGTTATCTTATTTCTTTTAATCTTAGGTTTAAAAATATTATTTCTATTTAAATATTTTCGCCAATTTATAGTATACAAATTAACATTTTATTACAATATTCTGATTGACATTAAAATTAATGCATTAAGTCAATACATAGTCTTTTTACTCTTAAATCTGGTAAACCAATTGACTGTCTTTTAATAATTCATAATTATCTAGAAATCGGGATCAAAAATAAGAATATAACTTTAAATTAAATATAATCATTTATCATGCCTAATAGACGGTCTATGAATGCGCCTCGATTTCGCACGCATCGCTCTGGGCATATGTTGTCCCTTTCTCGCTCGCGGGGCGAGGGTGGCGGCGTGCGCGCGGGCCGCCTGGTAGACGCCAAGCGGTGATTTCTGCACCGCACTACCAGTCACTCAAAACCGTTCGGACAGGAGGGTATCGCGTATTGTGCGGATTTCCCGCCACGCGTTTTGTGATGCCGCGTGTAATGGACGATTCAATTTGAGATCGCGCGTGTTGATGCATCGTATTATTGCGTTTCTCCTGGGTTGTACTGGAATGCCAGGCTTAGTGATTGTTGGATGTCTCGACGTCTTCCACGTGAGCGTCGCGTTGAATAGGCATCAGGTGGCCATTTTGGCCCGCGTTTGTACGGCCCAAATTCGGGTTGGGTCACGCGTAATGACTAATATCAAAGTGGAATACGAACAGAAGCTGTGAGTGGTTTGACGTGAATAACGCGCCAAGGCTGTAGTGGAATGCTGGGTGTCGATATCTTTTCCACCCAGCCCTGTAAGTACCCACGGAATCCCCATTTGATCCATTCCCTGAACTTCCTTTCTCCGTTGGGTATTTTATGCATTTGGACCGGCACGTTGACTGTAAGTGTTAAACCTGGTTGTTTAGTATAAAACTGTTTATTCGTGTTAATGGTGTGTTCCCTTTAGTCATATCTGTTGTACCATATCATTGTGACTCCTTAGTACGAATTGCGGAATTCGTGGGGTGATATAATTTGGAGGTACTTACTTATAATCTAGTGCTAATACGTGTGACGTAACGCCAGATCGGCAGACGGTATTTACTACCGACTTGAGTTATGTAAAGGTCAGAACACATCATTTGCCAATTTCACTCAACTTAGTTAATTAAGTTAAATAGATTTAGGTTCACGTTTAATTCATAGTATGCGCTGCTATATTGTGCAGCGTATGCTATTTAGCGCTGCGTAACGCGGCCATTGTCTACCTTCAGTTGAACTCCTGGTATTTTACTAGAAATTTACCTGTGTAAATCGCTTCCACTGCGGGAGTTTAGCTTGGAATTAGACAATTTTTGACAGTGTCTCAAAAGGATTGAATGTCATAGTCACCCTAAGTTTTGCCCACTGACTGGCAATTTATCGTCGTTGTGTAACTTGGAAAGGCACATAATACACTGTTATCAATGGACTGGACTGGCTGCACTGATTACGCAAGGGAATGAAGGAATGAAAAAACTTCAAATTAATTGAAAACTTCTTAAATGTTCAAGCGCGGGCAGGATTTGAACTTGCGACTTTCGCATAACTAGTGGCGACGCCTCTTCCATCTGGGCTGTAAAACAAACACCGTAGAGTGAGCCGTGCCACGCGTTACTCGCATTAAAATACACTTGCAAAATTGAAAAGCTGGGTATACCTACCCGTGTCTGATGTAGCATCAGGCAACAAATCGTGATGAATGGCGACGTGCAATTGGCACATTAAGGAGTCACGATCCTCAGCTGTGAGAGGGATCGACTATGGTATAGAGAGGATCTATAAGTAGAAAATGTTGCTGTAATGTAAAATATGAGTTGGGGGAAAGGCCTGATGAGATGACCTATATTACCTAGTTTAAGCATCATCCTTCCACAAAATAGACACTTTTTTTTGTAACCAATGTCTGTAACATTATAGCACGTTCGTACTATGCATATGCCGCTATCATACAATATATAAGTTACTCTGTGGCCGCTATCGCGAATATTGTTCGAAATACTTCCCCCCACAAGGTTCAAGATCTATATTTTTAACAATAACGTTATTGCTTTGATGATGGCATTATAAAATAACCGGTAAGAGTTCGTGTCACAGCACTAGCATCATAACAAACATGGATGGACGTCCGTTTCTTTAGTCCATAAAAAAATCTGCAAATATGAATTCATTTCGTGCTCAAATTTGATGAAAATACTATAATAAGATATAAGTGTGATAATAAAGTTTGTGAGTACCTATCAAGTACACTGGTGTACTGTACGACTAAAAACCAAAATTTTCATCATGTCGATTGCCGAGGATGAAATTCGAGATCTTCGCGAGAAAAACAGCGAGCTAGCGAAAGAGTTACAATCGTGGAAGCTCCTTGCCGCTCAGAAGGATAAAGAGAAACTGGAACTCACTAAAGAAATCAATGAACTTCGATTAAAAATTAGTGTAAGTAAAAAAATATAGGTACATAATCAACAGAGATCGCATTCTTTCCAAACGTTGCATGTCGAAAATGTCGTAATAGTCATATGAGTAAGGGAAAGTAACAAACCCTACTTATGTCTTTAACAAAAAATAGAATAAAAATTAATAAATAATAAAAATCATACTATCCCAGCAGAGTGTGCAGCAGAATTAAATTTTTGAAATGGTCTAGTAGTTTCGGAGCTGATTACTCTCACATACAATAAAAACAAAACTTTTCTCTGTATTTTAATAGTGTAGATCTTCTTGTTTTTTTCAAACTGTCTGGTAAAAAACATGTAAAAAAAGACAATAAAATTGTAATATTTCAAGAGGTCAACCAACCCATGAAACAGAGCAACTTTCCCAAAATAAAATACAAAAGATAAAAAGGTAAAATATAAAAGAATAATAATTTGGACCTCCTATATAAAATTAGTCTGCTGCCTATTACTGCCCATATCCAGTAGTAGACTGCCATGTCATGACTGTTGATATAATAAGGTTAATTTCATTTGTCTCTTATACACAGCGGTTAAGAAGTGGGGGTGCAGCCACGGTACGCAAGTTAGATGCTGGTCTTCAAGCAGCAAGTGAGGAAGCCCTGTCACACCTGGTCCAGGCCTCAGGGGCAGTGGCACGCACTTTGGAGCTTACTAAGCAGTACATACAGGTAAAATCATGTTTTCAAAATAAGAAAAGCTTTCCTAGAAAGGAACCCTGTTCGATGACCAGTTATCCAATCATGACTATAAGACAAAGTTTAGTTACCAATAAACAGTCATCCATTAGAGTCAGCCAATAAATAACTGGAGTAACTTGGCAGCCTTTCCTTTAGCAATAAGCAATAAATTATTTTGTTATTATTACATAACATAAATAATAATAATAAAGCCTTTTATTCGTACAAATATTCTATAAAAGTTCAATAATAACTTAACTTATAATTAAATATATGTATACATTCTTTGATTAAACTAAATATGTTGTGTTATTATGCTAATGCGTTGCGTTTCTTACCCATGGGTGTCGTAAGAGGCGACTAAGGGACTCGAGGGTGTGTATTGCAATTTTAGGCGACGGGCTGACAACCTGTCACTATAGTGATACACAGTTATCTGATTGACCCTCAAACTCTTGTCAGACGTGGTGTTAATATCCGTTGAACGGCCGTTAACGCTCTGCCTACCCCATAAGGGATATAGGCGTGATTTATGTATGTATGTATGTATGTATTATGCTAATGATCATCTGATATTTGCTTATTTTCTGCAGTTGGCAAAGGCCTCCTCCAACCCTGATCTTTGTCTGGCTACCTTACACCAGGTTCCCCCTGGATCACCCTGCTACTTGTCTGATATCATCATCCCATCTTTTCCTTTGTCTACCTCATGTTCTTTTGCCTTCCATGGGTACCACTTCCATTTTAAACTTTTGATTTTCAAAGTGACATCTTTTGTCTTTTCCCTGATTTTGGTGTTTCTTTGTCTGTCTTTCCTTTTGACTCCTATCATACTCCTTTTCATTGCTCGCTGGCAAATGGCCAGTCTGCTGTTTGAGTTACTTGCTACATTACATAAACTTGCCCCAAAATTCTCCTTAGAGTAGACAGTGTTTTGTCGATCGAATACATGCTGTTTTCAGCTAGTCTGACAAATGTAATTTGTGAAAACAGCAAACAAAACACAGGCTTTTTTCCTTATATTCTTAATTACCGTTAAAGGGCTTTTCGAGTGGTTATTTCTTTGACATAATCTTCATGATTTGTACTTTGAAGCATACAAAAAAGGAAAATATCCTCCCAGTTAAATTTTCCTCATACATCTTTAAAAGTTGAATAATTCGGAAACTACAAAAAATCGCGGAACATACATGGGGGTGATTCGGATACCCCTTGGTATAAGGCATTCCAATTTTGTCTTTGGACGTCACTATACGGGCCACCCGGTATATATTAATAATTTTCTTAGCAGTTAAAGTGTTTGTTTATATCTAATCATTTCTCTTACAGGAGAGAGAAGAGTTAGACCTGTCGTCGCCCAAATGGAGCCATGTATCTGGCAACACTAGTGCTAAGAGAGTCAATGAGGTGCCTCCACTGCTACTGGGCGGGCAGTCCATCCAGCCGGTTGTGTCGCTTAGTAGGACTATGCTAAGTAACAGTGAGTATGGGGGACATCTGGCAACACTTTAAACAGTGTACCGAAGACTTTGAAACTGAAGAACTTTTACTATGGAGCCTATATTGGGAAACGAAATTGTTTTTCCACTTTCCATAGGAAATGAGATGGGGACTGAATGAAAAATCTTGTTTTCTAACATATCCTCAACAGAAAAAGTTGTTGTAAAAAGTTTTCCGTACATTGTCCCTTACATGTATATATATTTGGTATATTATATTTGGTGAATAATATTATAATACATGTCAAATGGAAAATAAACTTTCACTATGTAGGGATTATTCTAGTCATAGTTAAGTCAACACTATACTTAATAATTCTACCCCATTTATTCTACTTTCATGTTTTTAAAATAACTGCAAACTGACTCAAATTTATTGCCTGTGTATTCTTTTAGAGTGGTACTTCCGCCACTAAACGAAAAAAATAACATTTTTTTTTATGTAACACCAAAAATTATGATGTATATTATTTTTCAGGATCATTTAACAGAAGTCCTAATCAGAACTCTGGGGTTACGCACAGGGCAGTACCCATGCACATGCTTCAAGGTAAGAAAACTATACAACTGTAAAAAAAAAACATCGTTTTAGAAATATTTAGAAAATTATTAAGTGATCTCATTTTGTTTTGCTGTGTAATGTCTGCCTATTATAGAATCACCCCTATATAACCTGTGGGTGTCGTAAAAAGCGACTGAGGGATAAATATATTTATTTTATTACCTTTGCAATTTATTTTTGTTTGTGGATTATGTAACTAAATTTTCAAGCATACTATATTTTAGTATTTGATTTTATCTTCATTCCACTGACATAAAATGTTGTCTGTTCATTCTACTCCTATCAAAATATTATTTCAATACCAAATTTTAAAACACTTCCCGTGTTAGGTATTTATTGCGGGTTTTCATTGCTCAGACTACTATCAATTTGTAATAGCACGTTCACACCATGCACCTGCTCCTGCTCCTGCCGCTGACGCGAATATTGCTCGAAATACTTCCGCAGAAGTATCAACGCGAGTGAGTGTTCACACACTGCCGTTATAATCTTCTGGCACCAATATGAGTGAGCGAGATAGCAATACATTCCACACAAGTTCGTGCTGCCGTTCCTTTGACTCGCGCACGAGGCGCCAACACTAGCGGGTGCACGGGAAGTGGCAGCGGCATGACGAGTAGCAGGGCGAGTAACCTGTTCACACATTCGCGCTGTCCACTTCCATTACTATTTCCCTGCCAATATTGGCATCGTGTGAACGTGCTATTAGGTGTTTTTTTTCTCTATGTGGTTTTCAATCCGTACTAATATTATATATCTGAGAGTTTGTGTGTGTGTGTGTTTTTTTTTACCTGTTCACGCTCAAACGGCTTGACCGATTTGGATGAAATTTGGAACACAGGTAGAGTATAACCTGGAATAACACATAGGCCACATTTTATCGCGGGAAAACAACTATTACCACGGGAAAATGAGTTAGTAAATACATATGTACTTGATTCCAGATGTATACATTCCATTAACGCGGATAGACCCGGCCGACTTCCAGCTCAACAATACTGATGCCGAGGAGAACCACCAAGAGCAGAACAGTGCAGACGACTTAGGATTGGAAGGTAATATTTCCCGCGGGATCAGTACATAGGGTGCTTCGGAGGGCATGTTAAGCCGTCGGCCCCGGTTGCTGTCTATGATTACTTAGATGGTGGTCGTTACAAAACCATGTGGGAGGCCTACTACTGGTAGGAGGCGGTTGAAAAACTCTGACACCAAGGTTCATCGTGTCGTTGGACGACTCGGTGTCGTGTCCCATACAAAAAGAGAGAGAGTACATAGTGTGTAAGGGACAGCCCACCGAATACTGATAGGGTATTCAGACCATGACACTCAAACTCTAACTTAAAATGTATATTCAATGTTTGATACCTCATATGAGTTATTACATATTGACGTCATGATCCGTCATTATAAAAACAAAAAAAATTTATAACAAGTCTGTATTTATCCTAAAAGAAAACCGGCTCGGGGGACATAAAAAAATTCTAAAAGATATCGAACAACTTACCCCAAGGAATACAGGGTGTCTAATTCCAAGCTAAACTCGCGCAGTGGAAGCGATTTACACAGGTAAATTTCGAGCAAAATACCAGGAGTTCAACTGGAGGCAGACAATGGCTGCGTTACGCAGCGCTAAATAACATACGCTGCACAATATATCAGCGCATACTATGAATCAAACGTGAACCTAAATCTATTTAACCTAATTAACTAAGTTGAGTGAAATTGGCAAATGATGTGTTCCAACCTTTACATAACTCGAGTCGGTAGTAAATACCGTCTGCCGATCTGGCGTTACGTCACACGTATTAGCACTAGATTCTAAGTAAGTACCTCCAAATTATATCACCCCACGAATTCCGCAATTCGTACTAAGGAGTCACAATGATATGGTACAACAAATATGACTAAAGGGAACACACTAAGACATACTAAGACAACTAGGTTTACCACTTACAGTCAACGTGCCGGTCCAAATGCATAAAATACCCAACGGAGAAAGGAAGTACAGGGAATGGATCAAAGAGGAATTCCGTGGGTACTTACAGGGCTGGGTGGAAAAGATATCGACACCCAGCATTCCACTACAGCCTTGGCGCGTTATTCACTTCAAATCACTCACAGCTTCTGTTCGTATTTCACTTTGATATTAGTCATTACGCGTGACCCAACCCGAATTTGGGCCGTACAAACGCGGGCCAAAATGGCCACCTGATGCCTATTCAACGCGACGCTCACGTGGAAGACGTCGAGACATCCAACAATCACTAAGCCTGGCATTCCAGTACAACCCAGGAGAAACGCAATAATACGATGCATCAACACGCGCGATCTCAAATTGAATCGTCCATTACACGCGGCATCACAAAACGCGTGGCGGGAAATCCGCACAATACGATACCCTCCTGTCCGAACGGTTTTGAGTGACTGCCAGTGCGGTGCAGAAATCACCGCGTGGCGCCGTCAGGCGGTCTGCGCGCACGTCGCCAGTCTCGCCCTGCGAGTGAGAAAGGGACAACACACGCCCAGAGCGACGCGTGCGATCGAGCACCGCGCCGCATTCATAGACCGTCATTAATACCTAACTCACCCCAGCATAACAACGCTAAATATTAAACATTCACCCGCCCTAGGCCGAATCCCTTAGGCCTATTCACTACTGGGGAGACGAGATAGCGTTGCTATTGCTCGCTTAAGAACTGAATCCCCTACCTGAACTGTCGCGACTCGAGGAGTGCCATCACTACCTGGGAACAAGTTGAGAATGCGCCCTCTGCGCCATCGCAGTGGCGGCAGGTTGGCATCCTTAACCAGAACGAGATCTCCGATGCGAGGGGGTTCAGTTCTGTCCGTCCACTTAAGGCGTTGCTGCAGAATGTGCAAATACTCAAGCGACCATCGCTTCCAAAAATTCTGAGACATTTGCTGCAGCAACTCATAACGCGTCAAACGATTGCTACTGACCTCTGTTTAGGGGTACTCTGGCAAGGCGTTAAGTGGTCGGCCAATTAAGAAATGCCCTGGTGTCAGGGCCTCCAGATCATTCGGATCTGAGCTAAGCGGACACAAAGGACGTGAATTGAGAACGGCCTCAATTTTACAAAACACGGTCGCTAGCTCCTCAAAGGTTAATATCGTTAAACCTATAACGCGCATCAAATGCGTCTTAGCGGACTTTACAACCGCTTCAAATATACCACCCCAGTGGGGGCATCCTGGTGGATCGAACACCCAGTTAATGCCCTGACGGGAGAGGCTCGTGCCGATAGCTTCCTCGTTTTCCGATAAAAACGTTATAATTTCTTTCATACATCGATCAGCGCCCTTAAAGTTGGTACCACAGTCCGACCTGATCAGCGCTGGTCGCCCTCTTCGCGACACAAATCTATCTAAAGCTGCTAAGAAAGCCTCCGTAGTGAGGTCGGCCACGAGTTCCAAGTGGACGGCCTTGGTTGCTAGGCACACAAACACGCACAAATACGCCTTGATTGACTTCGCGTTGCGAAGGCGTGATGCCTTTACCATAAAAGGCCCCGCAAAGTCCGTTCCCACACCCGCAAACGTCCAGGCTTCCGTCACCCGGTCCGGTGGGAGGTCTCCCATCTGAGGTTGCATTGTGGCTGCCTTCAACCGATAGCAAGGCAAGCACCGAAACACAATGCTCCGTACCGTACGTCGTCCAGACAAGATCCAAAACTCGCGCTGCAGAATAGCCAAAAGTGCATTGCAGCCCCATGCGAGTTTTTCTGGTGACGATCCCTAACTATAAGTTCTACCAAAGGTCCCTTCTTTGGGAGTAACAGCGGATGCCGTGCTGAAAAGGGCAGGTTAGCGTTCCGAAGTCTACCTCCAACCCGGAGCATTCCATGCTCGTCCACGAACGGGTTGAGGCGCACAAGACCTCCCTTCAGCTTTCCACGGCCATCCCTGAGCAGCCTGACCTCTTCCTCAAAATGTTCCGCCTGGACGACCCTAACCAATAAACTTAGAGCCGCATTCCGCTCCGCAGGCGAGAGGACAGGTGCCAAGTTCCGTTCTGCTTGAGGTTTTCTACAGTTGTTCACGAACCGTTTGATCCAACCTGTCACCCCTAGAAGTTTGTCGAGGGAGCTGTATCGTTCCAGCAAGAAAGCCGCACTAGGCTTAGGTACGATCTGCCCTACGTTCACTCGCAAACCTCGATCAGGTGGCCCAAGCGGCGACCCGCACTCATTGTATGGCCATCTCTCAGGTGACTCAGTCAGCCACTGAGGTCCCCACCACAGTGAGTGACCTACCAAATCAGGGGCCCTACATCCCCGTGAGGCGCAGTCCGCTGGGTTCTGTTCTCCCGGTACGTGTCTCCATACCAACGGAGTTTCCGATCCTTTAATCTGTGACACCCGATTTGCCACGAAAACCTCAAGAGTATGTACCGACGTCTGTAACCAGCACAGAACTATCCTACTGTCGGTCCATGCGTACACCGTTTCATCCAAAGTGATGGTACCGCGTAGATTACTAGCGACATGATGTAGCAAGCGCGTGAGAAGCGCTGCTCCCGCCAATTCCAACTTTGGAATGGTCCATCTTGTCCTAACCGGAGCCACCTTACTCTTGGCCATAACTAGACGCACGTCTACAGTTCCCGTTGAACTGACTGTCCGCAAATAGACAGCTGCCGCGTACCCTCGCTCCGAGGCATCACAAAACCCATGTAGGGTAGCCTTACATCCCACCGATGGGAGCAACTTGCGAGGTATGGCGATGCGTACGATCCCTGGTAAGGTGGTCACAAACTTGGTCCAATCATTCAACAGCTCTCCGGAGAGCTGGTCGTCCCAACCCAAGTTTGCTATCCACAACCTTTGCAAGAAGCACTTCGCCATGAACGTCACCGGTGCGATCCACCCGTTAGGATCGAAAGTTCTGGCGATCGTCGATAATACCGAACGCTTCGTCCAAGTCTTCTGCAAAAGGTCTGGCTCGATCTGATACGTGAAGACATCATGCGTTGGCCTATATTGCACCCCTAGGATGCTCAACGTATTTGGATTGTCCGGGTTCTCGAAAAGGTGCGGGTCCTGCTGGAACTCACCTGGCAACCCGGCCAGGAGCTCTGGACAGCTGGACAGCCATTTCCGCAACTCATAACCTCCTGATTCCATGATCGCGATCAGCTCGTCTCGTAGTAGCAGTGCTTGTTGCACGCTATCTGCACCCGTGCAGATGTCATCCACGTAGACGTCGCGATCCAGTACTGCTGCGGCCCGAGGGAATCTTACCCTTTCCTGTGCGGCCAACTCTCGCAGCGTGCGTACTGCCAAAAACGGACTTGGCTTCAGACCATACGTTACCGTGTTAAGCTCATAAGTGACCATCGGCTCGTCAGGGCTCTCACGCCACAAAATCAGCTGGTACCGACGGTCATCTGGGTGTATAATTGTTTGGCGAAACATCATTTTGACGTCTGCGACGAACGCTACTTGGTGCAACCGAAAATCTGTGAGGATGTCCACAATGTCCCGGTTCAACTTGGGACCCGCGTGCAGACACTGGTTCACAGACACACCATTCGATGTAGGAGCAGAACCGTCAAACACTACCCGTATCTTCGCCTCCGGTGACTTCAAAACAGCCAGGTGTGGTATATAGTAATGCTCGACACACCTCCAATCTATGCTGGACACCGACATGTGGCCTAACTCTAGGTACTCCCTCATGAATTCGATATACTTCTGCCGAAGTGCTGCATCTCGCTTCATCTTTCTCTCCATAGCCAGTAGTCTCCGTTCCGCGATCTGTCGCGAACTACCTAAGGAGGGGCGGTTTGGGAGAAATGGCAGCCTGGTAACAAACCTACCTGACGAACTTCGTGCAGTGTTGTACTGATAGAACAGCTCGCACTCGTCATCCTCTGGCTTCCGTCTATCCGCTGTGGGTGGCTCCTCAGACTCCCAAAACCTCTGCAGCACCTCCGACAACACACTACCATAGAGAACCGTATCGCCCTCTGGTAGGTCCTGAGGTCTCCAAACTGGGCCAAAAATAACATACCCCCCTGTGGTATCAACGGCCACTAAACCAGTTTGCTGAAGTACCCGCTTTCTGCCACACCAGAATCTCCCGAGGACGTCTGACCCGAGGAGAACGTCCACCGTACCAGGAGTATCAAATTCAGGATCAGCTAACTCTAAGCCTGTGGTTAACCCTCGTACCGTTGACGGTAACCGAACCTGAGGAAGTTTCCCTACCACTTCATCCAGCACCACTGCTGAGGCATGATAGCTGACCCCTGTACCTGTATTACCTAATGTGAACTCGAAGTTCACCTGACCCCGAACGTCAGGCACATCTACACCTCCAATACCTACAGCCCCATCCGTTGTGGGCCTTATATTTAAGCGTAGCCTACTCACCAGCTTACTAGACACAATACAACCCTGAGCCCCTGTATCTAACAAGGCTCTTACCTGTATGCTGCGGCCACCGTATCCCCATACCCAAATCATTGCCGTAGGCAACAATACCGTAATTGGCCGGGGGGCCGAAGCTGGCGTGTAGGCGGCGATTACCTAGCAGGAACCTAAGCGCGGAGTGTCCGCGTCCTGCGGGGGGGTCCCCTCTCTCCGTACACCTTCGAGTGGGTCCCACTCCTGCTGATAGGGACCTCTGGTCCTGTACGCCATGGCTGGCAGCCTATAGTAACCCTGCGGCAGGCGCGCGTATCGTGGATGCGCCTGTAGCCGCGGGTGCTCAGCCAAGGGGAGAGGCATGCGTGGGTCATGAGACCTCACCATGTTGTTCAGTCCCGCCGAGTACTGCATGTACTGGCCCTGGTGTTGGCACCCGCCCGTAGCATCACGTACTTGTGATGGGTGCCCCTGACCTTGGACCTGTGACCACCTACCCTGTCCCGGCACCTGCTGCCGAGGTGGTGACTGTCTCGCGCGTGGTGAAGGGGGCATCACCTGCTGATGTCCCTGGCCTCGTCCCTGAAACCCTGGTGGAAGAGGACTCCTCCTTGGAGGGGGTGGGGAGCGTTGCTCCCGTCTAGGTAGGGCAGACTCCGTCCGCTGACCCGCGTCAGCTCTGCCTCCGTAATCTCCGCTGCGGTTCATGCATAGGAGCTGATGGTGGGCACCCTGGCAGTACCTGCAGTTGGTGCTTGATGGGCACTCTCGCACCTGATGCGGCCCCATACACCTAAAGCACCAACGCCGTTGCTGCACCACACCACGACGTTTCTGCACCCGCTGTGCAGCGAACTCCTCACACGCAGTCACCTGATGCCCCGCCTCTCTGCAGTAGGCACACCTCGATTCCAAATTAGCGACATTGTATCGCCTGGGTGGCCTACTCTTACCGTCTCGCGCCTGTGCACCCGGCCGTTCCGGGCGGCGAGCGGCCGCAGACTCCGCGTGAGGCGACTCTCCAAATTGGGCATCTACCCGCCTGCACTCGGCCTCGAGGAAGGACTTGAGCTCCTCGAAGGTCGGGAGGTAATCAGATGTCTTACCTCCGTGTGACTGTTCAAAACGAGCGGCCATGTCGCTCGGCAGGCGGCGCAACAACGTGTGGACCAGGATATAATCATAGCCTGACACCGGCATCCCCTGTCTCTCAAGAGCGTTCACTGCAACGCAGACAGGGTTGAGGACCTTGGCCCTGAGGTCCGTCCCTCGTGTGATGGTCGGCACGGTGAGCCACTGTTCCAGGAGTTGGTCAATCATGAGACGTTTGTTGCTGTATCTCTCGATCAGCAAACCGCGAGCCGTCTCGTAACTTGCATCATCGACTGGTAGATGCTTTACCAGCTCATGGGGCTCACCTTGCAGCTTGGCCATCAATTGTGCCATTTTATATGCCGGCTGCAAGTCAGTGCGGTTATGAATCACACTGTCAAACAGATCCTGGAATCGGGTCCAATCCGTGTAGTCCCCGTGGAAGACCGGAATCGCCACAGCCGGCAGGGGCACTTGCACCCCCGGTCCCCGCGGACCATGGGGTGGGTCCGGCTCCCCAGCCCTACGCCTGGTGATCACAGCAGCCGCCTGCTGGATCTCCTGCCCTATCTCCAGGCACTGGGTCACATTCGCCCGGACCGTAAGTTTGACCTCCTCATCAGGCGTCCCATCAAATAACTCCTCGCATCCAGTGAGGCAATCCAACACCTCCGCGACCCGTTCGTCAATCCGTTGCGCACAAGCGATGAGTGCGTCCTCTCGGTCCCCGCGACCACCATCGCCTGCTTAGTCGCGAACCACATTAGGTGCGTTCTAATTTTTGCCTGAAGCTGTGTAATTGTGGGAGCCATGGTACCAACTCAAGTAACACCGAACCTTACAATAAAAAAAATTGACAATCGGCCCTGATCCTACCGTTAGGATATCCGCACAGGGTAAACACAACGATAATAACAAGCAATTCACTAATTGATTGGCCCTGATCCTACCGATAGGATATTCTACACAGGGCACACACTACAATCACAATAAATATATTTTTTTATGTAGGTAGATTAAAAATCTTATACTAAAATAATCTTAAATCTAGTGGTTTTCTGAACCACGCTCTGCTACCAAAAATTGTCTAATTCCAAGCTAAACTCGCGCAGTGGAAGCGATTTACACAGGTAAATTTCGAGCAAAATACCAGGAGTTCAACTGGAGGCAGACAATGGCTGCGTTACGCAGCGCTAAATAACATACGCTGCACAATATATCAGCGCATACTATGAATCAAACGTGAACCTAAATCTATTTAACCTAATTAACTAAGTTGAGTGAAATTGGCAAATGATGTGTTCCAACCTTTACATAACTCGAGTCGGTAGTAAATACCGTCTGCCGATCTGGCGTTACGTCACACGTATTAGCACTAGATTCTAAGTAAGTACCTCCAAATTATATCACCCCACGAATTCCGCAATTCGTACTAAGGAGTCACAATGATATGGTACAACAAATATGACTAAAGGGAACACACTAAGACATACTAAGACAACTAGGTTTACCACTTACAGTCAACGTGCCGGTCCAAATGCATAAAATACCCAACGGAGAAAGGAAGTACAGGGAATGGATCAAAGAGGAATTCCGTGGGTACTTACAGGGCTGGGTGGAAAAGATATCGACACCCAGCATTCCACTACAGCCTTGGCGCGTTATTCACTTCAAATCACTCACAGCTTCTGTTCGTATTTCACTTTGATATTAGTCATTACGCGTGACCCAACCCGAATTTGGGCCGTACAAACGCGGGCCAAAATGGCCACCTGATGCCTATTCAACGCGACGCTCACGTGGAAGACGTCGAGACATCCAACAATCACTAAGCCTGGCATTCCAGTACAACCCAGGAGAAACGCAATAATACGATGCATCAACACGCGCGATCTCAAATTGAATCGTCCATTACACGCGGCATCACAAAACGCGTGGCGGGAAATCCGCACATTACGATACCCTCCTGTCCGAACGGTTTTGAGTGACTGCCAGTGCGGTGCAGAAATCACCGCGTGGCGCCGTCAGGCGGTCTGCGCGCACGTCGCCAGTCTCGCCCTGCGAGTGAGAAAGGGACAACACACGCCCAGAGCGACGCGTGCGATCGAGCACCGCGCCGCATTCATAGACCGTCATTAATACCTAACTCACCCCAGCATAACAACGCTAAATATTAAACACAGGGTATGGTGTATTCCATAGTATTTTACGCCATTTGACGCTCTGTCAACCCCGTAAGGGATAAACGCATGATATATGTTTGTTTGTGTATGTGTGTGTATATAAATGTTGCTGTATTGTATACATTAACGACATTTTCTTTTCATGTTTTTTTTATAGAGAGTACGGAGCAGCCAGCCGAAACAGATGAATCTCAGAACATAACGTCAGATCTCGATGAAGTGTAAGCATAAACTAATAGTCAAACCACAGAACTATGACTAAAGCTATAGAAACTAGACTAACAAATTTTTCAATTTCATACATGAACTCCAAAAACATTACTCTTTTTTTTTGGTTGGGCAGTCGTGTAAAAGAACATAAATCACGCTTTCATATATTCCAGTTCAGGCAGAGTGCAACAACTTGATAAAACCTCAAAATTTGAAAACCAAATTTTTGAAACACTTCCCGTGTTAGGTATAAAATTTTTGAAAACTTGCAAAATTTTCGAGTGCGGGCAGGATTTAAACCTGCGACTTTAGTCATTACTAGTGACGATGCGTCTTCCATCTGGGCTACCGCAGCTCGTTCCTTGTCCGCCAATTTTGCAAGTGTATCTTAATGCCAGTGACGCGTGGCATGGCTCCATCTACAGGGTTAGTTTTGCAACTAATACCCGGCGACTAATTCTATCTTTACAGATTGAATGTAGTCTAAGCGATGAAAACCCACGATAAATTACCGCGCTTGAAAATTTTGCAAGTTAAAAAAAAATAAAACACGGGAAGTGTTTTAAAATTTGGTATTCAAACTAGACTAAAATAACAACAGAATTTATCATCCATCTATTTTTACGTATTGCTCTTTCAATTGGCTGAAAAAGGATACATTTAGGTTACTCGTATCGCCAATTAGAAGGTTTTCACAAGTTTCATTTACTATACGTCAGAATTCAGTTGTCATAAACAACGATTTACTTTGACACATCGCCAGTAGTTTTAAACAAAGCACAAGAAATACAAAGAGTTTTTTTACTGTACTTCCAAAAATTGTTTGGTTTTTAACACTTCAATGGCATGGACTCCATTTTGTCCGGTTGAAACTGGTGACATGCACGAAAATAATACAAAACAGTAAATCTTTTGCATCTCGCTTATACTTGCATATGCTAATGAAGCAAAATTGAATAAGATATAGTTATTTTCGTTCGTCTAAAAGTAAAATATTGTGTTGGTGTTAGCTTTTGTCATAGTTTTGTGAGTCAAACCATATTTAATCAGGCCGTTCGTCCACTCGTTGTAGTTCGGTGTAATTTTACTAGTGAGTGACCAATACAAAAACTGGTGATAAGGAACAACTTTCTTTCCCCAAGGAACATACCCTTTTGCTGGATAAGTCGTTTTACTCTGTAAAACAGTATCTAGATTTTACATTTATATTTTATATTATATTACTGACATTGTTTTCTATTATTGAATATTTTTTAATTGCTTTCATTATTATAATATGTTTTTGTTTAGCACTATGCAAATTCTTATAACGGACTTCTCTAACTTTATGATGTAATTTCCAATTGTGATAAATAAATAAATCAATCGATCAATCATAGGTCGAAATATGAAAACATTTTTAGACCTTCCATACAAAATTGTAGATCAGCTGATTTGGGTTACTATGGAAGCTCAAAATATTCTTGTCATATTTCGACCTATGTTCCTTGAGGAAATTTTTTTCTTATCACTATCTCGTCCTCAGTTTTCATTATCCGTCACTAGTAAAATTGTACCCGATATTGTTCTGTTTTGTACTGTTTTTTTAACCTTGTTTTTTTTTCAGACCTGGCTTGGATGCAGTATTAGAGGAGAGTGTTGAAGTTGATGAAATAGAACAAACTCCACCTCCCAGGTAATAAAAACAAAAACACGACTGCTTTCTGAGATAAAGCCTAGCCTATTACACTCGGGATAATGTAAGGATTCTTCCGATACAACTCCCATTCGAATCTGTTCAGAGGTTAACGAGTTGCAGGACTTTGAAGAATCACACATATATACATACACACATGAACTCTAAAAACATTGAAAAAAAAGAGGTCAGTTGTGTAAAAAAACGTAAATCACGCTTTCATATATTCCGGTTCAGCAGAGTGCAACAACTTGATAAAACCTCAAAAAATCATAAAAACATTGCAACATTTCTACCGCGCGATTTTCGCCGTCACTAGTTTCTAAACACGCGAAGTGTTTTATGAATTTGGATATTTTATTTGTGTGTTGTTTTTGTTTTCCAGACAAACAAATAGACCAGCTGTAGTTGAAAATCCACTTGAAGGACCCAGCTGGCTGTTAGATGCAGCGCGGGTAAGTAATGCTTGTTATAGATAGTATTTTTAAACACACACACACACATTCACACACATACATTCACACACACACACACACACACACATACGTGACACGCCTTTATCCTTTGCGGGGTAGGCAGAGCGTTACGTAACGGCCGTAAAATGCAGTCGCTAAATATTTCAGATCAGTTTCAAAAAAACATGTAAATTGTAATACACATGAAACCCTCGAGTCTCTTAGTCGCCACTTACGACACCTGCGGGCATGAAATGGGTTGATGCTATTCTAAGCCGGCATCACACGGCACAAGTATTAGTATTTTTACAAACACAAACAAACAAACAAACACATATCACGCCTATAATCCCTTGCGGGGTAGGCAGAGCGTAAACAGCCTCAAAAAACGGCCATTTACACCACGTCTGACAAATGTTTGAGGGTTATTTGGAATATTGTGTATCGCTATAGTGACAGGTTGTCAGCCCATCGCCTAAAATTGCAATACACACCCTCGAGTCCCTTAGTCGCCTCTTACGACTCCCACGGGAAAGATATGGTGTGATGCTATTCTAAGCCGGCATCACACGGCAAAATTAGGGTTAAATATTTTTAGGGTGACATATATAGCATAAAATGACTAGTGATCAAAAGCAAAATCTTAAGACGTGCTAGTGATAAGCAACAACTTTCCCCAAGGAAGGTTGAAATATGACAAAAATATTTTGAGCTTCCATAGTAACTTAAATCAGCTGATCGGCAATTTTGAATGAGTGGGTCCATATTTCTTTCGTATTTCATCCTATGTTACTAAGGGAAAGGTTGTTCCTTACCACTTGAGATTTCGATATCGGTTACTAGTAAACTTTCACCCTATATATGTGCGGTATAAAAACGGTACAAAGTCCAAAGTGTCTGACACAAGCTGAAATTGACTGTACCTACATTTCTTAAAAAAAAGTATACCACGTTAGACAATAGGTATAAGATTATGATTTCGAATTCAGTTCTTGCATCGGTCGTTAATAAAATGCGAAACGGGTGCGATACTGGATCACGACACACAATTCACGAATCTTTGTACCCCGATATCACGAAGAGATTGAGATTCGTTATTTCATGATATCGGGGTACAAAGATTCGTGAATTGTGTGTCGTGATCCAGTATCGCACTCATGCGAAACATGTTTATTTAAAATAATTGACCAAATATAAGGTATAATTTTACAATTTTGCCGTGTGACGCCGGCTTAGAATAGCATCACCCCATTTCTTACCCGTGGGAGTCGTAAGAGGCGACTAAGGGACTTTAGGGTGTGTATTGCAATTTTAGGCGATGGGCTGACAACCTGTCACTAAGGCGATACACAATTTTCCGAATGACCCTCAAAATTGTCTAAAGTGGCGTAAATGTCCGTTTTTGCGGTCGCCGTTTACGCTCTGCCTACCCCGCAAGGGATTATAGGCGTGATATGTGTATGTATGTATGTATGTAATTTTACAAGTGACAGATAGCTCAGATCGGGCTGTTGCTAAGGAACAACATGTTTCTTGGGGAAAGTTGTTTTTTGTCACCAGCCCATACTCTGTTTTCAGTTTTTTATTTTTCATTTATTTTGCTTCTAAAAATTTATACCAAAAACATTACATGACGTCACTAAACCCGAAAAGGTTTGTCTTCACATCAGGCTTCCAAGCTCATTATAATATAACATACACAAAAAAGGTTTGCCGTGTGATGCCGGCTTAGAATAGCATCACCCCATATCTTTCCCGTGGGTGTCGTAAGAGGCGACTAAGGGACTCGAGGGTGTGTATTGCAATTTTATTCGATGGGCTGACAACCTGTCACTATAGCGATACACAATATTCCGAATAACCCTCAAACATTTGTCAGACGTGGTGTAAATGGTCGTTTTTTGCGGCTGTTTACGCTCTGCCTACCCCGCAAGGGATTATAGGCTTGATATGTGTATGTATGTGTGTACACAAAAAAGGAAGTATCAAACATTACCTATAATATTATAATGTTCACACACAACAAACAAATACACTATTTCCATACAAGACAGTACCCAGTGACAGTAGTTCAAATTTCATTCGATATACTATTCTCATTCATCGATAACTAAAATAAGAACAACATTAAGAAAGTTTTTATTTTAACGCCATTGTTTACAGTAATAGTGACGTCATTATAATGGCCGATTCACAAAATGTATACATACGTACATCACGCCTATATCCCTTGCGGGGTAGGCAGAGCGTAAACAGCCGTTAAAAATGGACATTTACGCTGCGTCTGACAAAATTTTGAGGGTCGCATCGTGTATAGCCATAGTGAAAGGTTGTAAGCCCATCGCCTATAATTGCAATGCACACCCTCGAGTCCCTTGGTCGCCTTTTACGACACCCACGGGAAAGAAATGGGGTGATGTTACAAATGTATCGTTTTAAAAAGTATCTCATTTGACTAATATGCAAGTGGTGAATTGTATTGATTGTTTCACCAGGAGCCGAGTGTGTCGGGAAATGTGTCGAGTAGAGGCAACTTGGAGCCCGACTCCACCACGCCCTGCGACACGCCTGTAGACACACACACGCACGAACGGACACGGGGTGATGACACACAGGTAAATATGACATTTACTTTATTTATTTATTTATTTATTTAAGTATTTATTTAACTTATATTACATTTGATCTTATAATCTATAAAAATTACCAAACTGCTATGCAGTTTGTTGGCGATATAATGGCACACGGATACTACTGCTGTATACCTACTTTACTTTAAATACTTACATATAATTAATACAGACACTCCTAAGTAACTTAAAATTATGAAGACTTATCTAATAGGAACATTTTTAGCTTCTTTTTCATAAGCAGAGCCCCATAGTTGTATGCCGTAAAGCCAGACTGGTTTTAGCACTGTCTTGTACATTAAAAGCTTATTGTCGACAGAGAGCTTTGAATTCCTGTCGAGAAGCCAGTACATACCCTTGTATTTTAAGTTGATCTCATTTCTCTTTGAATCTATATGTTTACTCCAGGTAAGCTTTCGATCGATCATATAATATAATAAATATAATTGCAGCATTTTTTACATTTGTATAGCGTTTCAATTGTTGTACAGAAAGAGAACGAGCCCGTGTCTGTCAGTTTGGCTTTCACACCGACGGTGCGGCGCCGCAAACGCACGTCGTCGCCGCCGCGGCCGTCATACTCGCCCCGACCGACGCGCAAACACAGGTAACAATCATACAATATAGAAAACAGTACTATCTGAAAAAAAATACATTTTGAATCTTATACGGGCCCGATTTAACCTACTTTAAATTAATGCTGTCAAATAAAATTTAACCTACTTTAAATTAATGCTGTCAAATAAAATTTAACCTACTTTAAATTAATGCTGTTAAATAGGTTAGGAAAAGGATAGGAGATATATTAGTCATGTCATGTCTTATATTTTGACGCAGAATACTTGTTATCTATCAAAATTAGGCGACGATGGAAACAATGGCGACAAAATTGACCAGAAATTGCGAAGAACCTATTGTAATTTTTTAAACATGACAGGACTTAGATATCTCCTATCCTTTTCTAAAACTATTTGACAAAAAGTGACAGCACTAATTTAAGGCAAGTAAGGAGAATTTATATCCGAATTGAGGGCAATATAAGTCTAACATAATTAAACATAAGTTTATATTTGGCCACAGATCTTATTTTAGGCTCCATAATATGAGTATCACTCTAATTGGGCGCCAAACTTGTCGCACTATACATTAGTCTTACATTACCAAAACTACTAGCCAATTTTGCCTGACCCGATGGTGTAGCGTATAGTAGCCCTACCTGCTACGCCGAGGGTCGTGGGTTCGATCAAGACAAATATTTGATAAGTCAGTTTTCCAATAACTATGTTTAGTCTGGATGTTTTCTATGTATAATATGTATTTTATATAAAAATACGGTGTGTAAGGGACAGCCCTCCGAATACTGATAAGGTGCATGCAGACCATGAATTTGAACAACTTTCCCCTAGGGACATATGTCAAGAACGACAAAAAAAAAACGAACTCCCATACAAAATCACGATCAGCTGAATGCATTTACTATGGCAATAAAAAAAACGATGTTTCCCAATTGTTTATGGAAAGTTGTTCAGTAATGTCAATATTCGGAGAGCTGTCCCTTATACCCTGTATGTTAGTATTAATATCAGCTATCTGGTTCCCATAGTACAAGCTTTGCTTAGTTCAGGGCTAGATGGCGCTGTGTGCATTGTCTAGGATATTTATTTTAACAAGAAGGTTTATAGAGAGCGCAAATCCCTCCGTGTGTAATTGTGATTACGTTTATTTTTCGGTTAGCTAATATTGCATAATTTTAATTGCGGTTCTTTTTCAGCATCGGTCGCGTTCTGAAAGTGGTGGTCGCGAAGATGCGGCTGTCAGATGAAGACCCGGGCGGCTCCGGAGACT
The DNA here is from genome assembly GCA_027580185.1 of Tuta absoluta. NCBI lineage: Eukaryota > Metazoa > Arthropoda > Insecta > Lepidoptera > Gelechiidae > Tuta > Tuta absoluta. The sequence goes on from JAQAHW010000020.1 coordinate 1,792,243, forward strand.
CCTCGCCTCCCAAACGACCAGCGCTCGTACAATCACCGCCTGATTCACCCAAACACGAACATCTCTCTCGAAGAAGGTATGTATTAATCAGGGTTATATGTTTTGCCGTGTGATGCCGGCTTAGAATATCATCACCCCATTTCTTTCCCGTGGGTGTCGTAAAGGCGACGAAGGGACTCGAGGGTATGTATTGCAATTTTAGGCGATGGGCCGACAACCTGTCACTATGGCGATACGCAATTTTCCAAATGACCCTCAAATGTTTGTCAGACGTGGCGTAAATGTCCGTTTTTGCGGCCGCAAGGGATAATAGGTGTGATATGAGTATGTGTATGTATGTATTAGGTCCTTACATATGAAATTGTCGTTTTGTCGTACTGGCCACTTTGATCACAAATTTCTCCTATTTGGTTAGGAATTCGAAATTCAAATTTATACAACTATTTCCATATGTAGTTGTGTTTCGTAAACCGTCATTCATTTGTTTTTTTACTTATCTTTTTTCTGTTTGCATCGCTCAATTTACAAAATGGAAAATTTGAAATATCGCGTTATTTACGAGTACGAGTTCCACCGTGGCACCAGTGCTGCGGAAACGGCTCGAAGGGTTAATGATGTGTATGGCGGTTGTGTCGCAAAAGAAAACACAGTGCGTTTTTGGTTCCAACGTTTTCGTTCTGGAAATTTCGACCTGCAAAACAAGCCCCGTGGACGGCCGGAGACCCAAGTTGATAATGAAGAATTGAAGGCTATTGTGGAAGCGGATCCATCGCAAACCACGTCCGAATTAGCTGCAGGCTTCGGTGTTAGTGATAAAACTGTTTTAATCCACTTGAAGCAAATTGGAAAGATTAAAAAACTTGAAAGGTGGGTTCCTCACGAATTGAGTGAAGCAAACCGGCAAACGCGCGTCAACTGCTGCGTTACATTACTTGACCGGCACAATAACGAAGGGATTTTAAATCGAATCATTACCTGTGATGAAAAGTGGATTCTCTACGATAATCGGAAGCGCTCATCGCAATGGCTGGACCCTGGCAAGCCAGCCAAAGCCTGCTCCAAGCGAAAATTGACCAATAAAAAGTTACTTGTAAGCGTTTGGTGGACTTGCGCCGGTGTCGTTCATTACAGTTTTCTCAAATCTGGCCAGACGATTACGGCAGATGTCTACTGTCAGCAATTGCAAACCATGATGGAAAAGCTAGCTGCTAAACAACCGAGGTTGGTCAATCGCTCTACGCCACTGTTGCTTCACGACAACGCTAGACCACACACTGCACAACAGACGGCTAGCAAATTAGAAGAGCTTCAATTGGAATGTCTAAGGCATCCACCGTACTCCCCGGACCTTGCTCCAACAGATTACCATTTTTTTCGAAATTTGGATAACTTCTTGCAAGGGAAAAAATTCAACTCTGATGGGGCAGTCCAAATCGCCTTCAAAGATTTTATTGATTCCCGTCCGAATGGTTTTTTTAGTATCAATGAACTACCTATGAGATGGCAAAAGTGCATAGATTACAATGGCTCATACTTTGATTAAATAAATATACTATATTAAAAAAAATCGACTTTTTGTTCCTCCCATACAAAACGCCAATTTCATATGTAAGGACCTAATATTTATGTTTTTTTATTTTTTTTTTATTAATGATGGGTTTGCTCTTGACTCTAGTCTAGGTCATAGGACAGAGACAGAGTCTAAGATGGAGCGAGCTCACCCAGAAGAAGCCTGTTAAGGCACTGGCACTCACACACACTGACGGAACGCAGGTGGCTACTTGGCGCCAGACTTCGGTGGGATGGTGGTCGCGAGCCAGCCACCGCGCACGTGGGATCGTTCAGCCGGACTTATCCACAGGCAAGCCTGTGTTGCCGTTGCCCGGGCTCCACCGCTAGGAGGTAGATCCCATACCACCCCATGTCCATGTATGTCAAAAAAAGGTTTAATAATAACTATTATTATTTACAGAATGTCAACAATAGACGGTAGAGAGGGCAGCTGTTCTCAAACTCAAACAAAAGAAGCGAATCCGGTTCCGGTTCGTCCGCGCTTCGACGCGCCCAGCCCCAACGGAGCCACTGATTCTGCTGTTATCGTTTGGTAAGTGTAATTAAAAACACAAATATAGTGCGAGCAAGATTTTAAACCAGTTTTATTTAGACAATGACGGCCAAAAACTTCTGAAAAAAATAAATATGCTAGTGTCGCGGATCTAACAGATACATAGAGGGTTATTTTTGATTAATCCGGGAAATTTTACAAGACCATTCCACTCATGATTCTGAACAACTTTAATTATGGGACCACCTGTGAAATCGCGAAACGAATACAGCTGTTCCATACATTTTGTTCGAGTAGGTATAAATTTTTCTATGGAGCAGCTGTTTTTTTTGGCGATTTCACAGGTGACCATATAATAAAAGTTGTTCAGAATCATGAGTTGAATCACCTTGTAAAATTTCCGGGGTAAAAAATAACCCTGTATAACAGTTAAACTATTTGACAAACTTTACTTGATAGAAAAGGAAACAAAGTAGCCTCTATCTAAAACATTTTTTCAATATTATGTCTACACTTTTAAAGTTATTACAAAAAGAATTATGCTGTAATTTAGATACTTACCTTTTGTAGTACCTATACCTTATAAGACATTCTAACAGTATTTCTGTAGTTTCTTTGTCGGTCAAATCTTGCGAAGATTTGTGTTTCTCTGGCGCAGCGCGAATTGAAGGGACAAACTGTTCAGGTAAATCAGGGTCGTAAGGCGAGTGTAGCCGTCAACGACCTCGACGGTGGCGCCACTTACAAAAATAAAGTTTTCTCAAACATGCTAGGAAATGTGTTCATTTCTTTCACAAAAAGAAACCGCGAAGTTTCACATTGTTTGTCACGTCTCAGATCACGCCAGCAAAGTTGTATGGAAATCCTTTGCTGGTGTCCATTAAGATAAATTCGTTATACGCTAAACCCACATAATTTGATTTCAAAATTATCTCGATGACTCTCATAGAAACGGAACGTAATTTTGTATGAAACAGGTAACTAAAGACGAGGCTGTATGATGTGAAGACCCTTGCCTGTCCAGAATTAAAAAAGAAAAGAATGAACTAAACATTTAGTATGGCTGAATATTACGTAATACTGTGCCTTACTGGCGAATTTATTTAAAAAAATTACAATTGGTGGGATAATTGTACATTTTTATTTGTTTCGTTTTATTGTGGTCGCTAGCTAACTTTTATAAGAAGTACAATCTTTCATTTCCTAGCCTTTTTTTGAGAAAAGCACTATGTAAGCCTCGGGGAAAATTACTTTGCTTGACTTGTATAATTGAAGTCCTCGCCTGCGGGTCGGACTTCAAACTAAACTCGTCCAGCAAAGTCTTATTTTCCATACCTCGACAACAATGTACTATTTCTCTTTGTACAAACAATCTATCAGAATGTCCGTTGCCCAAGTTTATAGTATTATCCATCAGTAAAATTTGAAACTGCAAACTCAATGAAATATTAGCTGCAATTAAAGTTATGGAAAAAAGTGCCTAAAAACGGCCACTTTTGGTATTAATTGCCATAACCTTAATTACAGCGAATATTTTATTGAGTTTGCAGGTTCTAATTTTACATAAGCGGGGCATGCAGGGCATTAGGTAACTACGGTAAAATACGGTCGCTATGGCCACGCTTGACAAATATTTGAAGGCTGTTTAAAAAATAAATTCAGCTCTTCCAATAAAATAATGTCAAGTAGGTATTTGTTTATGTATCGAACATCTGAACATCTTGCCACTTCAGTGATGGTCTCAAACTTAAAGTTGTTCATATAACAGACATACATACACATATCACGCCTATAATCCCATGCGGAGTAGGCAGAGTGTAAATTACCGCAAAAAACGGCCATATACACCACGTCTGACAAATATTTGAGGGTCATTCGGAAAACTGTGTATCGCCATAGTGACAGGTTGTCAGCCCATCGCCTTAAATTGCAATACACACCCTCTAATCCCCATAAGAATAGATAATAATACTGCGTATAGAAATGAAACTCCTTTGTCTGGGCCCCAAAAGCCGCGCTTTAAATACCTACTTCCCCCCGCAGCCCGTAACGCCCCGCACTCTCCCGCGCTTTAAGTCGGGGCTGTCACGTGCCAATAATTTTATTCCAGACTAGCGGCCAGTCGAGCGGTTGCGACCGCTGCTAACAGTTTTCCCATGGGAACAAAATATTTACCCGTTTTAAAGTCTTTTCTTACCATTTTATTGTTAATAGGTAGGCAAAGAATTTTAAAATAGGTGCAAAAATGGCGCCGTGTGGTGCCAGATTAGAATAGCATTATTTTTGTAAAACGCGTTCTCCCTATGAATACAACACCTTGAATTGCTAAATTTTACACAAAAAATGAAAATTCGACTCGCACGACGAACGTTTCCGCGGCGAAGCGCACTCCCGACTGAATTATTCGCTAAGAGACAGCCAGACGGATTGACCTTGAGCGCGTCTGGAGCGGGAGTGTCATCTCTATGTGATTTCTACTCTATGTAATCCCTTAATTGCCTCTTACGACTCCCATGCGTAAGAAATGGGGTATTGCTATTCTAACCCGCCATCACACGGCACATTCATTGTTCATATTGACGAGTAAAATCATACAGCATACTGATGGCTAATTTAAAATCAACAATTTCCATTGTTTCACAGCGAAGCCAACACCCAGCGCACTCGCGAGATCGCCCAGAATGTCACCCAGCGACAACCCAGCCGGGGGTCCCCGGCGCCCCACAGCCGGCCGCCCAGCCGCGGGGAGTCCCGCCACGACTACAGCGACAGCGACCACAGCAGCACGGGGGACAACGACGCCAGGACCAGGAGGACTAGGAGACAAGTCAGCTATAAAGAGAAACCGCTCAACAGGTCATTTGAAACATCCTAAAGTCTTACTTCTTAAACATAAACATAAATATACTTTATTGCACAAAAACAAGAAATGGACATACAGATAGAAAAGAAAGAGTACAATATAGGCGGCCTTATAGCTAGGTAGCTATTTCTACCAGACAACCTTGGGGTAAAGGAGAGTAGATTTCAGATGCGGGATAGTGCTTTTACGTTTATATAAAATACATATACAATAACACCTACATATACTTACATTACTTCTTCTTTTTCGTGTGGGACACCGAGTCGTTCAACGACCCGATGAACTGTGGTGTTAGTTTTTCAACCGCCAGCTACTAGTAGTAGGCCTCTGACATGGTTGTGTAACGACCGCCGTCCAAGTAATCATAGACAGCGACCGGGACCGACGGCTTAACATGCCCTCCGTATCACGGAACCATCTTCCTTTCGGACAATCAGGTGGTTCACCCTGCAATGTCCTGACCAGACCGGGAACAAATTCACAAAGTGATAAATATCAACTTTGTGAGTCCCACCGAGAATCGAACCCGGAACCTTTGCGCCGCATGCAGTCGCACTGCCACTGCGCCACATCGGCCGTCAATCTGTATTAAGGCGAGTGTAGCCGTCAACGAATTCCATAGTGGCGCCACTTCACAAAAAAGTTCTCTCTTTATACAAACAATCTATCAGAATGTCCGATGCCCAAGTTTTTAATGTTATCCTTAAGTAAAATTAGAACCAGCAAACTCAATGAAATATCCGCTGTGATTAAAGTTATGGAAAAAACTGCCTAAAAACGGCCACTTTAGGTACTCCATAACTTTAATCACTCTAATTATATTCTAACGGGACAAGTCAGTTATAAAGAGAAACCGCTCAACAGGTAAATATAGGGTTAAATTTTACTAGTGACCGATACCAAAATCTCAGAACGGGATGTTTTTTAGGAACATGTTTCCCAAATGCACATAGGTCAAAATAAAAATAAAAAAACAAATTTGCCATAATATGGCAGCAGGTCAAATTTCTTTTCATTTTCTGACCAATATTCCTTGGGGAAAGTTTTCCTTATCGCCAGCCCGTCCTAAGCTGACAGTATCAGTAACTAGTGCAATGCCATGCTATAAAAAGATCTTCCGAAAGCGTTTGATACCATAACTCTCCAGTAAAATCATTCAGAGAGAGACAAAATTCCTCTTTCTTGTATTATTTTCTGTTATGTATCTAAGTTATATGTTGGGTGTCCTTATGTAGACCATTATAGCATGGTGTACCTCAGGGGTAAATGTTATGTCTACTATTTATCCTATTTTTTTTAATGGTTCCATTTTGTTTAATTTCAGAAAACTACGAAGATGATCTGAAAGTCAAAGGTATTCGATTTGAATTGGAGATTTCCAGCGATTCATGTGAAGAGACTGGCGCTATAGCCATAGTATTATTTATTATCGTAGGTATTATAATTATTTGTTTATTACTTAACTGTTATCCGTTAGATTAGACCAACTAGTTAGATTATCAAAATACATTTTCTTCCATGGACCTTTGTACAAAATTGTCCAACCATTTCTAAATGTCATTTTTGTCGTTGTTTCTTGAAATACAAAATGTCCCTTTCCCAAAATGACAAAGTCGCAAAATGCCACGACTACAAGCGATGTTTCATTGCGGCGTTGTGGTCATTAGACTTTTTCTCTGAGACCCCTATTACACTATTCCTGATTACCGTACACGGTCCGGCATACATTGCTGGTTATCTTTAGTTTATTGAAGTGACACCCATATAAAAACCAGCAATGTATGTTGCTGGTTGTTGGACACTTAAAATTGGATATTCTGGGATTTGGACATTTTAAACGAATCTGTTGGATAATGTTTACCTGAAATAATATTATGTTCTTTAATCTTTCGGTATTGTTGCTAGTACCGACCGGGCTATTACTGTTTGTATGTAAAATTTGGCAATAATTATCTTGCTTGATTATTATTATAGGTATTTAATTCGCTTCAATACGCTTCCAAATTCTAGGTGCTGGCCACATCACATAAAAAATAATCAGTAACAAACACAACGGTCCACTGCTGGACATGGGCCTCCCCCAATTGGTGGTACTGTCATACTCACCACGCTTGGCAGGCGGATTAGCGAGCGCAGTGCAAGATGTTGCATTCACAGGGAACCAGCAGCGTTCCTGGATGATATTCCCTTAGTCGCTTTTAGCGACACCCACGAGTAGAATTGGGGTGATGCTATTCTAAGCCGGCAAAACATGAAAATTCCTCATCACATAAAGTTCATTATTAATAATTATCTCGATTCCACGTTAAGGACTTAAACGGCTAATTGAAAAATAGCACTGTCACTTTTCAATTAATAAGTTTAGAAGAGGATAGTAGATGTCATAGACTATTTTAGTCATGTCATGTCTTAAAGTAGTCTATGATATCCGCCTAATTTTAACAGATACCGCGTAAAATCACAATTTAAGGAGCTGTGTGATGCCGGCTTAGAATAGCATCACCCCATTTCTTTGCCGAGAGAGTCGTAAGAGGCGACTAAGGGCCTCGAGCGTGTATATTGCAATTTTAGATGATGGGCTGGCAACCTGTCGCTACGGCGATTCACAATTTACCGAATGACCCTCAAATATTTGTCAGATGTGGCGTAAATGTCCGTTTTTTGCGGTTGTTTATGCTCTGTCTACCCCGCAAGTCGTGATAGGCGTGATATATGAATATACGCCAAGGGGCGATCATCTTCTATCATAGTTACATATATATGAGACTAATATCGTATTAATAATAAAAGGATCACTAGTTTCAGATATAAAAAGATTTTCGTAACTACACAGGACAATTTTTTTCATTAAAACAGAATTCAATAATAACCTAAGTATCTACTTCAATCTCGGCCAGCTGTATTTTGATAATTTTCGTTTTCATCAAGTTACGAATTTTAATGTGATGAGGGCAGCACCTAGCCTAGGGAGGTTTAATGATTAATTAAAAATATGATATTGAAATTATAGTTATTAGTTGAAAGGAAACATTTTGAATGTCTCTTACTTAAGCCACCGATTAGAGCAATAGCGATTATGTATTAAAGTGTTCATCGGGTTGTTCATCAACTCTGTGTCCCACATACAGAGTGTAAGACCGAAAACTTTGCAGGCATGATCAGATCATTAAACTGATCAACTTTTCTATGGAGGCTATGTTGCTGAACGAGAAAGATTTTTCGACCTCCCATACAAAATTCCTGATCCTGAGTCCTGACTTTTATGGAAACTCGAAAAGAAAATTTAGTTTTCCAACATAGGCTTCATAGTAAAAGTTGTTCAGTTTCATGGTCTGATCATGCCTGCAAAGTTTTCGTTACACCGTCCCTAACACCCTGTATTGATTGAACTTCATGTTGAGAAAATACGTAGAATGTTTCGTGTCTCTCGTACTGAACAACGTCATAAACCTCAAATTTCGTTGAAATAATGAACATCACAAATTAGACTGATAATCAATGTACTTATTAGTAGCTTTCATTGAAAGGACTGATGTATTATTTATTACGGCTTATAATAAAGTTACACTAAATTACGATTCTTCTCTTTTATTACACTCCTTTAGGGCTGCCGCAGATTAAACGTACGTTTTTGCGAGCAACACCAAGAGCAATTTTCATAGAAATCCGTAAATGAAATGTTAACATTGCCTTAAATTCTATCCAATGACACCTTTAGTTATTTATTTATATCCACACCAAATAACAATATTGTTTAATCATCAATTATGGAGTATTTTTTTCGGATTTCTAGTGAAAAGTGCTCAAGTTGTCACTCGCAAAAGGGCTCTTACTATGCGGCGGCCCTTACGGAATTGGCCTCTAGACATCCAGGTATGACACAGTATTGGCTGTCACGACTGGGTGACATGACAACCGAAGTCTAATAGATAAATCTATGACATAGAGTTTGCCAAATTAACCCTCACCCATTCCAAGTTCACAAAAAAAAATGACTTTGCTTTAAATAAAAGATTTTTATTTTACAATTAGTTATTTATTTGTATCTAACTTACAAATTATTAACACATATTATCCACCATCAAATTGTATGCCAACTATACAGGGTGTAAGGGACAGTCCTCCGAATACTTAAAGGGTGCATTCAGACCACGAAACTGAACAACTTCACATAAGAAAACATTTCAAGAAACGGAAAAAAATTCTTCTCCTATTAAATGCAGTCAGCTGATCGTAATTTTGTATGGGAGGTAGTTTTTTTTGTCATCTCCTGACAATGTTCCTAGGGGAAAGTTGTTTAGTTTCATTGTCACCCTTTCAGTATTTGGAGGGTTGTCTCTAACACCCCGTGTACTCCTTTCAATCAATAAATATCACTATTTATAATATACGCGTGAACCAACGTAAAACGAACGGAAGCGCCCAAAATCAATTTTACACAACTACCCAAAATATAAATAGGATATAGGTATGTATTTATACATGTGCGTACCGATTTTTTGTTGTTTTTCTTTTCTATCTAAATATCTGTAGGATCGTCTACAAATATCATTCAAATATCATTTCAAATATCGTCTACAAATGACATAACGCCAAATTTATTTATTTTTAACCCGCCTCGCAGATTGGACGTAACGCCTTTAGTAGTTTTAAAGATAACGCCTGGTCAGAACCCCTGCCTCTAATATCATGTTCACACAATGCCAATATGCGCAGAGAAATAGTAAGGGAAGTGGGCAGCGCGAGTGTGTGAACAGGTTACTCGCGCTGCTACTCGTCATGCCGCTGCCACTTCCCGTGCTCCCGCGAGTGTCGGCGCCTCGTGCGCGAGTCAAAGGAAGCGCGTGTGTAAGGTATTGCTATCTCGCTCACTCATATTGGTGCGAGAAGAGTATAACTATATATTCGCGATAACGGCATGAGCAGGAGCAGGTGTACTATACAACGTGAACGTGTGAACGTGCTATAAACTGCGTTACGTAATTTGTGTATGTAGCAGACGTATCCGCGGGCGCCGGTAGTATGAATTATACTGCTTTTTGTTTATGTGCAATGTTTTCTTATATTATATGTACTACATTAAGAGTAAGTATAGTTTTAAGGATATCATAGGCCATTTAACTAATAAGATTATCAAGGACTTGGCTAAGACAGTGAAAACGTATTTAAATGTCAGTCGAATATCACATAGAATTCGCACGAATAATTAAATGCAACGTATTTTATACTTATAGTATTTAAATTCATCGTGGAACGTTTTTCCTCGGAATATAATGGAGATAATGGACGTTTCATAATAAATTGGAATTTATTGTTGAGATATTATGATTTTTGTATTGAAATGCGCAGTACAGTATACTAAACGGCAAATTCTTCTGGTTCAACCTTACTGTCTTAAGGCGGCTCCGATCGTCCAGTGGCGTCTTCACCTGTTATATGTGTGTGTGTATATGTATACGCTGAGTTTATTTCAAGATACAACAATAATCTTTATATTGTTATGCGTCTTTAAAACGGAAAATGGTGGCCACCATAATCCGTTAAAATGACAAAAAAAAACTCATTGTTGTATTTTGAAATAAACTTTATCATATAGGACACCAATTTGTCTGTTTTTATTACTGATATTTGTTTCAGTTTTGAAGAATTTCATTATTTCTTTTTTCTTCTGTGGGACACTGAGCGTTTTTCAACCGCCTACAACTACTAGTAGTAGGCCTCTGCCATGGTTGTGTATCGACCACCGTCTAAGTAATCATAGACAGCAACCAGGACCGACAACTTAACGTGTCCTCCGAAGCAATTAATTCGAATCATGTGAGTGCGCCACTGGACGGTCGGTATCCGCTCGGCGCAGAATGAACAGTAACTTTTTTTTAAATTAATGATGGGTTTGCTCTTGACTCTAGTCTAGGTCATAGGACAGAGACAGAGTGTAAGATGGAGCGAGCTCACCCAGAAGAAGCCTGTTGTAACGTTTTCACTGTCTCCAACCCGGCCCTTGACTAAAGCAGCTTAGGGCTTCGCTGGTGCAGGTTTGTCGGGCGGCGCGGAGGGGGCGGGGGGCGCGGGCGCCGGCTCCGGAGGCTTCAGCGACACTGAGACAGTCGGCGTCTCGGGTACTTCCTGGAAAATAAAAAATACAGTTTATTGTAGATACTGTGTACGGGGACTACGACTATGCAAGTCACTAGAAACCTTCAAAACGAAGGTAGTGTAGTACTTCTGCCTGCTACGCCGCGGGTCGTGGGATCGATCACCACAAGACACAAATACTTCTTAAGTAAATTTATTATTTAATCTGGGTATTTTTTTATGTATACGAATTTATTTCCAAAAAAAGGTTTATAATTAATAATATCAGCTATTTAGTTTCCATAGTACAAGCTATGCTTCGTTTGGGGCTAGATGGCGCTGTGTGATATACATACATACATACACATATCACGCCTATAATCCCTTGCGGGGTAGGCAGAGCATAAGTGGCCGCATAAAACGGACATTTACGTACGCCACGTCTGACAAACATTTGAAGGTCATCCGGAAATTGTGTATCGCGATAGTGACAGGTTGTCAGCCCATCGCCTAAAATTGCAATTTAAGTCAACTCAAGTCCCTCAGTTGCCTCTTACAACTCCCACGGGAAAGAAATGGGGTGATGCTATTCTAAGCCGGCATTACACGGCAATGCCCTCAATTCGGGATATAAATTATCCTTACTTGCCTTAAATTTGTGCTGTTACTCACTGTCAAATAGGTTTAGAAAAGGAAAGGAGATATCTAAGTCCTGTCATGTTTAAAAACGTCAATGGTTTCTTCGCCTTTTCTAGTCAATTTAGTCGCCATTGTTTTGATCGTCGCCTTATTTTGACAGATAACACGTATTTTACTTATAACACGACTAAAATATCTCCTATCCTTTTTTAAATGTATTTGACGGAAAGTGACAGCATTAATTTAAGCTAAGTGTAAAACACAGCGCCATCTATCGATGACTCGTATACCTTCTTGCCTAACAGGGCGGTGCGCTGTCTGTCATGTGCGCACGCGCATTTGTTAGTTCTAATAAATTTGAATAGACGACGTGTTAAGTAAGTAGTTCAGAAAACTTCCGTTGCGATAGAAGGCGCTAGTGTACCTTGATTGTATGTAGTTTCTCTAAGCTTGTCCTGTTCACGTCTGAAAATAATTCTTATTGATTTGGTCAACCAAAATTACACTAAGATAAGAGAATTTACATTCCAATATCGGTCACTGACAGCCGTGTCGTGACATACCTGAAGGTGCGTGCTAGCGCCGGCGCCGTCTGCTTGGCGCGCGTGTCCGTGTCGGTGCGAATGTTTCTTCTTGCGCTCGACGTGCCCGAAGCAATGCTCGCATTCGTCAGAATCCGATTCAGATGATGACTCGTCGAATTTGCGCGGTTTCTCGTATATGCAGCAGCCTGGGAACAAATTGTATTTGTAACTAGAAAATGATCTTTTCTCGGCATGTATTATACGTAAAAACCTTCCTCTTGAATCACTAATAATTTTTTTTAAACGCATCCAAATCCGATGCGTATTTTTAAGGATCTATACATAGGGACACGGGAAGCGACTTCATTTTACACTATTTTGTGATAGTGATAGCCTGCCCGGTTTTCCTGAGGGATAAAAGAACTTTTCCCGATATGTATTACAAATAAAAACCTTCCTTTTGAATCACTCCATCTATAGATGTATTTACTTTATTGTACCACCAGACACATTTATAAGAACAGTTACAGAAATAAATTTAAAAACAAGAGGCACAAAGGCGGACTTATCCCATTAAGGGATCTCTTCCAGTCAACCTTCGAGAGACTCAGAGGATATGTTATTTGCAGGTAAATTACGCGGTACTTCAGCATGGTTTAAATAAGCTTACTCTATCAATATAATATATTATAAACAAATAACAAATACACGTACTTGCTCATAAATAAAACACTCAAACAAACACATATCATACATAAATTAATATACACATAAATATATCATAAACCCTATAAATTGTCCATGTCACCCAGATCGTACCCCCAAACCTTCTTGATGTTGGATTTGAACACCTTCACATTAGCACTCTTCCTCACATCTACAGAAAGTCTATTCCACAAGCGCGCAGCATGGACAGGGCAAGACTTCTTAAAAGTCGTAGAGGAACAAACCGCATCTGCAGCGAATGGTCACCATAGGAGCGTTGACGAGCGGCCGCAATATTGAACGCAAACCTCTCACACAGATACTGAGGTGCGGCAGGATTTGTAAGCACATTGAAGAGAAGTGAGAGGGTGTGCAGGTCTCTGCGAAGACGTATAGGTAGCCACCTCAAGCGCTCCCTGTATTCGGTGATGTGGTCAAACTTACGCAACCCAAAGACGAAGCGGATGCATTTGTTCTGGAGCCGTTCCATCTTATTAAGATGTTCTTCAGTGAGGTCCAGATATGCCACATCACCATAATCCAGCAATGGTAATAAGAGTGCCTGAGCGAACATTGTTTTTGTCTTGAGAGGCAGAAAGTTCTGCAACCTTTTGCGCGAGTGAAGTGTCGCGTACACTCTTCGACTAACCTCAGTTAATTGGTCTGTCCAGAATAAAGTTTGGTCGATGTATATTCCGAGGTTCTTTTTTTTTGAAGAGAAAGGAATGGGAGAGTCATCAAGAAAAACCTCGGGAATAGAACTCGACCTATTTTATAAACGCATCAAAATCCGTTGTACAACGCGACACAACCCACCAGGACCAGGAAGCGACTTTCAATGTCTTTTCATTTGTTAAGATGAAGAGAATCAATAAAAAAAACTGCAAGTTAACAAATAATGTTGGGCTATCTATTTTAATATCTAAATTCGCTAGATGTGAGCCGGCCTTAAATCTTGTACCGTTGATCAATGGCATGGTACACTTACATTTAGACTTCTTCTTATTCATATTCTCATTGTCGACGGTGTCTTCAGTCCAGACGACCTTCTTTCGCTCAGCAGGCCGGGTGGGGCGTAGCGTGACTACTGTGATCGGTTCAGCTGATTCCTGGAATATCCACGTGTCGATAATGTTCATTAGGGATTTGATTGCGTAGATTATGAAATAAACAGTAATATATGTGTTAAAACCAGAACAAGCAAATAAACGTCACCATATGACAGCGGTCTCTTGTAGATGTTGGTATGCCTCAAGGCTCTGTTTTTGGACCACTTAATTTTATTATATACAGTAGGTAAAAACTAAATGCAATCATTGAATGAATTAATGATATATTTCCGGGTTTTTAGTCGTCGTCAATATTGCATAGCAAAAACAAAAAATTGTCTTATTTCAATTCATAACCTAGAAAATGATTTGTAATATGAAACTGTGGTTTGCATCTTTGAAGGTACACCTTGCTGGTCTGTATACTGTGACGGGCTTTGCAACCTTGAATATCAAGGAGTAGAGATGAGTCTTGTTTTATAGTCAACACCGCGTGATGCCGGCTTAGAATAGCATCACCCCATTTCTTACTAATGGGTGTCGTAAGAGGCGACTAAGGGACTCGAGGGTTAGATGTGTATTGCAATTTTAGGCGACGGGCTGACAACCTGTCACTATAGTGATACACAGTTATCTGATTGACCTTCAAACTTTTGTCAGACACGGTGTTAATATCCGTTTTACGGCCGTTAACGCTCTGCCTACCCCGTAAGGGATATAGGCGTGATTTATGTATGTATGTTTGTTGTTGGTAGTTATTATTACGTAACAGATTTAGAGGGTTGAGTAAATAAAATAAAATATTAAATCTGGTAATTAACAATGTATTTTTTTAACAATGTAAATAAAACACTATATTTATAGTGTTATCTTATCTCTTAAGAACTACTGATCAAAGCATCCAACATAAATAGTACAAACATGAAACATACAGATATTGTGAGATATGATTTTGATAAACATGTCAATTTATCTGCATACATAAAGATTTTTTTAGTTATTTTTATGTTTATGTCACCCCCTTTCTTGCCCGTGGGAGTCGTAAGAGGCAACTAAGGGACTCGAGAGTGTGTATTGTAATTTTAGGCGATGGGCTGACAACCTGACACTATGGCTTTACACAATTTTCCGGATGACCCTCAATGTTTGTCAGACGTGGCCTAAATGTCCGTTTTATGCGGCCGTTAATGCTCTGCCTACCCCGCAAGGGATTATAGGCGTGATACATACATACATACATACACATATCACGCCTATAATCCCTCGCGGGGTAGGCAGAGCGTAAACAGTCGCAAAAAACGGCCATTTACACCACGTCTGACAAATGTTTGAGGGTTATTCGGAATATTGTGTATCGCTATAGTGACAGGTTGTCAGCCCATAAGCCGGCATCACACGGCCAATAATAGGCGTGATATGTGTATGTTATATCAACAAACATAAAAATAACTATAAAAATCTTAAACAAAGTAATCAGCGCACAATTTTATTTCCATACAATTCCTCTATTTTGCTGTCTTGGTAGCCTAAGAAATTCGAAAGTACATCTTTTGTATGTTCCCCTATTAGGGGAGGTGCCGTCCTAGCATAGTTGCCCCCGGCACTGTATTCCGTTGGTGGACCAACCAGCTTCACGGTGCCTGCATGAGGATGAGGCAACTCTTTTACCAGACCTATGGCTTTAACATGTTTATCCTCAAATACTTCTTTCATAGTATTGATTGGACCGTTAGGGAATGATGCATTTTCAAATAGCTCAGACCATTCTCTTTTCGTCTTAGTCTTTATAACTTCACTGATAATTTTTATTAATTCATCTCTGTTTGTTACTCTATCTGAGTTGTCTAAAAATCTTGGGTCATTTATCAATTCTTCTTTTTTTATAATCTTGCAGAAGTCTGCAAATTGAGCATTAGAACCGGTGCCAATGACTATGTCTCCGTCTTTGGTTTTAAATGCTTGGTACGGAACCAGATTAGCATGTGCAGTACCCCATCGTTGACCCTCCAAGCCGGTATTCAAATAAATATTAGCAACATTGATCATACTAGAAATCTGTGACGATAAAAGATTGCAGTCAATCTTTTGTCCTTTGCCAGTCTTCTGTCTGTAGTATAAAGCAGTCATGATGGCTCCGAATGCATGAAGTCCTGTAGTTACATCAGTGATGGCAACACCAGCTTTGACAGGGTTGCCATCCTTCTCACCGGTTACATTTAAGAAGCCTCCCATTGCTGCAGCTATTACATCATATCTGTGAAAAGAAGTAAGTGGTTACTTATCTTTTCATAGTTAAATACTATAATAACATTTTGGTAACATGTTTTTAATTTTTTTTTCTTAAAAGAGATCAGACACATTTGGACCAGTAGCATCACGGCAACAGCATTATCTTATAGATTTTACAGGTAACAAAAAGTAAATGTAATTGAGCACTGTCTACAATTTAATGAGTCTCAATGTGTCACATTTTTATCACCACTTAGGTTTTTCAAAAACTTATGTTGTTGAAATTCGTATAATATTAACTTACCCAGGTTTGCTGGCATAAGGGCCTTTAGAGCCAAACCCTGTGATAGCACAGTAGATAAGTTCAGGATTTACTAGACTCAACTTTTCATAGCCTACTTGCATGCTATCCAGCTTGCCGGGCAAGTAATTTTCAACCATAACATCACATTTCTTGGCCAAATCATACATCACTTTCTTTCCTGGAAAACATAGAATTATTTTAAAAGGATTTATAATAAAATCTGAATCCAAAAATTGTAACAACATGAAGAATGTTTAAAGCTGTGGTAAATGTATTCATATGTACATACTAATGAAATGATTACACAGTTCAGGTTTCAAGCAAATTATCATAACCTTGTAATGCCCAGATACCTTTTAAAAGGTATGTAGCTATAGTGCTACGAGCCCAGGCTTATGCAAACATTAAATTAGACAGCAATGTTATAGCTTTAAATTCAAGCATAATATGCTATCCTGTATTTATATATACTTTTATAGTAAATAATTGTCTATAAATATTTTATGGTTCACACTAGTTAACAATAGGTTAATATCAGTAGACCCATTGAATGCTGGAACTGCATACTTCCAGAGCAAAGAAGTGCATATAAGGTTTATTTTACTTTGGAGAACAAACCTTTGAAAAGGCATCTGGGCCGCTATCTGTAAAAAGCTCCCAGAGGCCTGGGGGTGATGAGGATTACCTTGAAATGAAACTGCAATATAAATATTACTCACCTTCATTTTTCTTCAAATCAATACAGATACTCTTCTTGTTTCTGTTCACTGATAGAAAATAGAAGGAATCCTTTGAACCAGGGATGAAGGGAGGACCCCATTTACGAGCCTCGTCACCTTCTAGACTCTCCACCTTAATCACATTAGCTCCCAGGTCCCCAAGCATCATAGAACAGACCGGGCCTGCTATGACCCTGGTCAGATCGAGCACATTCACATCGTCAAGTAATCCTGGCAATTTCGTCGCATATCTCCGAACTAGAGGCTTAGAAACGCAACAGATCTTTCTCGTAACTTCCATAGTGCAATCTTCTATGTAATAGATAGGTACTAAGAGCAACTACACATCACATTGCGATCTTATCAATAACAGTGAGTATTAAGACAGTCAAATACAGTAGATAACGTACGAAAACATGACGAGGGAGGGGAATATGATCCGGTTACCTCTGGTATTGCGGGGGGAACCGTCGCCACAGCGCTTGTGGTGGCCATCTCGTCGATTGCGGAGCGGGTGCGCTCTCCCATCAATCACAGTTCACGATGAAGAATTTTCACATCATACGCCTGCGGTAAAACAGCCCGATCAGGGGCAAAACACCTCAATCTTCAAGTTTTTTTCCACTTTCGGCAAAGAGCGACGATGTTTTTTAAAATGTCAATGTCAATTTGACAGAAGCAGGCCCACCATATTGGTGCGTTTCGTTCCACGCAGGATCACTTCCAAAGGTTATAAACCTACTTTACCCGAGTAGACGGACGACCCGATGAACCCTGATGGGGAGGCTGGTGGCAAAGTTTCTAAAACTTTAACCTTTATGTTTGTACAAAAGACATCATAATCACTAGCATTTTGTTTGCATGGAGTACCCAAACATGATTGCTATTCTTCATATAACAGGCGTAGTTTTCAGCAGTCACGCACGAGCTCGCAAGCAAGGAAAAATTTAATGCTTAGAATGTGGTATTGAAACTTATGAGAAAACCTGAGCCATCCTGAACCTTGAAGAGTTGAGTGAGGAGCGGAGGATTTCTTCCCTATTTAGAACTGTTTATTGTATGTTTGTAAGTAAGTAATGTTTCCGAATTCGGCAAGTACATTTATTTGTAATTTGTATGTTCATTTATTAGGTAATAAAAAATTACTCGACTCGGTGTCCCATACGAAAAGAAGAAGAAAAATTACCTACAATGTCTTTATAACACACACCTTATTCTTACTAATAGCAATAAGGCCGCCTCTGTGCGGTTGTAATTCGCACACAAATAAATAGCTATTTGTTCATTAATCTTCACTGGTAATAAGGGGACTCTGTCTGCCACAGATCTCTCACGAAAGATGGTTGCATTTCTATATTATGAGTGGTGGAGACCGCGAAATTATAACACGACTAGGCAAATATAGGACACGTCAACAAAATCGAATTTCACGGTAAGAACCCCGTTTTAGGGTTTTGAGTCACTATGTGTGACCGCGAAAGTTTTAAACAGTTTACGATTAGGCAACTAGTAGTTGCCGTGTGATGCCGGCTTAGAATAGCATCACCCCATTTCTTTTGTGGCCACCATAAATTAAACATCACTGCGAGGTTCTGCTGATAGTAAAACACATACATATAAACTTTCAACTAATACAAACTAATTTCAACGAACATAATTTCTGAAACGTAATAAAATGTATAAATTTAAAAAAATATTATTCTAGAAAACTCACATTTTATTATTCTAGGACAGATTTAGTTTAGTGCTATGCTAACATCCGCGGTTTTTTAAATTTAATCGTACACTCACCGCACGCCCAAGTGCTTGAACTTTTGGAATATTTCCAGGAATAAATCCACAAAATGTGTTTGCCTCTCCGCTTGACGAAACAAAAATAAAGGAATGACAAAGACGTAAAACGTTGTTTTTGCAATGTTTTCGCTCGGCTTTATTTACGAATTTACGACTGTAATTAGAAAAAATCTCATAACGATTGTTATTTAGGTAGGCATGTAGCACTTACTCTACACGAGTATGTCTAACTTGCATAAGTCATTATAATAAAATTCATAACCCTCTGTCCCACACTAAATGTGACTGCGATACTCATGCGATACTGAATATCTAAAATTGAATAGTCTAATCACTGGAGACCCAATGAACGAAAAGCCTAATTACCCTAAGGCCAAATGAACAAAAATTAATCACTGGAGGCCCAATGAACGAAAGGCCTAATCACTACAGGCCTAATGTAACGAGTCAAAATCCAAAAGCGCACTATAGAGTTCTATTCTATCTAGCAACGTAGCAACCCGCCTATTATAGTTTTACCCGCTGAGCCAAAAGTAAGTAGTGTAAGTAGTGTCAAAAGTAGCCTGTTCCTCAAGGGTAGTTTCGTTTTTTAACGGCACATATCTTCTTCATTTAGTGTGTGACACCGAGGTAACAAACAACCCGATGAACCGTGGTTGCAAAAGTTTTTAACCGCAATCTACCTAGTAGTAGGCCTCTGACAAGGTTGTGTAATCTAATCATAGACAGCAACCGGGACCGACTGCTTAACGTGCCCTCCGAAGCACGTAACTATCTTTCTTACCGACAATCAGTACCCGATATTATCAAACTACAGGCTACAATTTTACAAGTGAAATTCGGTGTTCATTGCGTAGTCGGTTAGCCATTATGATACCAAGAATATGAACCGGCTGCGCAATGTACTAAGAATTTCACCTGTAGACTTGTAGCATGTAGTTTCATAACATAGGCACCAGGTGGTTCGACCTGTAATGTCCTAACCAGACTGGGAAAAATTCACAAAGTGATAATATCAACTTTGTGAGTGTCCCACCGGGAATCGAACCGAAAACCGGGCACAGGCAACGGTACCTATAGCACCTAGTCGGGTACTATCGGCAGCAACCCAATTGTGCAACACGATTTGCTGCTGTCATGTCTAAGACTGACCTAAATTCATCGTATTAAAATACCTCTTCGTTTCATTTCTAAAAAGAGACTATTTTAAAGCATATAAAACAGCTTCAAGCTTTTGATCTTGTTTTACGAGTGTCCGACCGTCAAAACTAAACGGCTCCCATTTGGCTAGATCACCAACAAAGTCCTGTTTGCTTCATAATATGTTTAAATGAATCACAATAAACTCACGCTAATGAAGGAATATCAATATCACAGTAGGTAAGTACGGTTCATTGTATCGTTGGACGACTCGGTGTCCCACACGAAAAGAGAGGGAGAGTACTTAAAGTAGGTACCTGCTGCGTCTTGCTTTGAATGTAGGGAAAGTTTATTATCACGAATTTTTCAAGTAGAGTCTTGCCCATTAGCACAGGATCACAAATAATAAAACCGGCCAAGTGCGAGTCGCATCAAGCCCCTTCATATGATACCCACTTGAACTACTAGCCTTCGCAATAAAAACATTTTTAGGCCCTCTAAGAAACCATGTTTCTAATTATACCATAATATTAAGGGTTTGATCTAAATTTGTACTTCAAAACGAAGCTATTAGCCAAATTTCATAATTCTAGGTCCACGGGGAGTACCATATAAATATTAATTCCCTGGAGTTCAAAAACACCCATAAAAACTGCTAGCGCCATGTTCCCTGGGGAAAGTTGTTCCTTATCACCAGTCCGTCTAGAGAGTTCGCTATCGGTCACTTAACTAGTAAAATTTCACCCAAAATATGGTATGTATGGATGATTATTTTTCATAATGTGAACTGTCTAATCTTACCTTTATTTTATACTAGCAGCCCGCCCAGCGGTTTCACCCGCTGCTAACAATTTCCCCACGGGAATAAGACAGTTTAATATAGCCTATTTACATCAGGGATAATGTAGGATTCTAAAAATCTTGACTTCTATTTGAAACAAATATCGTTTTCAGATGGTGGTGGCTTAAAGTTACATGCCGTGTGATTAACCTAGCCAGCCCCATGGCAGTGCCTATATTTTTATTTTTTTTATCCCGCCCGAGCCGGTTTTCTATTAGGTCATAACAAAATTGTAATAAAAAAAAAGAAAATTGTGTGATACAAATTTCTTTTTTTAGAATGAACGTGCATGACGTCAATAAGTGATAATACTATCCTATATTGAATAAAGAATTTCAATTTCAATTAACAGTAAAATATTTTTTTAAATCAGTTTAGTAGTTTCGTAGTTTCATACAAACAATAAATAAAACCCTGTTTCTAATATTAGTGTAGATTATATAATTATTACTTTAGTGTGATGCCGGCTTAAAATAGCAGCACCCGATTTCTTTCCCGTGGGAGTCGTAGGAGGCGACTAAGGGACTTGAGGGTGTGTATTGCAATTTTAGGCGATGGGCTGACAACCTGTCACTATGGCGATACACAATTTTTCGAATGACCCTCAAACATAATATGTAGGACGTGGCGTAAATGTCCGTTTTTGCGGCCGTTTACGCTCTGCCAACCCTGCAAGGGATAATAGTTGTGATATGTGTATGTATGTATTATTTTAGTGTAGATTTTTTTAATGCATTATTTAATGTTTTTTGTCGTCTTTTTATACCGAGTAAGGGACAGCCCTTCGAATACTGATAGGGTGCATGAAACATAAAACTGGACAACTTTCCCCTAGAATCATATTTCAGGAAACGCCAAAAAAATGACCTTCCATACAAAATCACAATCAGCTGACTGCATTCACTATGGGAAGTCAGTTTTTTTACGTTTCCTGAAATAAATTCCTAGGGGAAAGTTGTTCAGTTTCATGATCTGCATGTACCCTATTAGTATTCTGAGGGCAACAGCCCTTCGAACACTGATAGGGTGCATGAAACATAAAACTGGACTACTTTCCCCTAGAAACATATTTCAGGAAACGCCGAAAAAATTACCTTCCATACAAAATCACAATCAGCTGACTGCATTCACTATGGGAAGTCAGTTTTTTTACGTTTCCTGAAATAAATTCCTAGGGGAAAGTTGTTCAGTTTCATGGTCTGCATGTACCCTATTAGTGTTCTGAGGGCTACAGCCCTTCGAACACTGATAGGGTACATGAAACATAAAACTGGACAACTTTCCCCTAGAAATATATTTCAGGAAACGCCAAAAAAATTACCTTGCATACAAAATCACAATCAGCTGACTGCATTCACTATGGGAAGTCAGTTTTTTTACGTTTCCTGAAATATATTCCTAGGGGAAAGTTGTTCAGTTTCATGGTCTACATGTACCCTATTAGTATTCTGAGGGCTATCCCTGACACCCTTTAATACAGTAATGATTAAATGTAATCATTACACTGGTACGAATAATGTGGCGTAGTTGGTACATTTTTAAATGAAAAAGTAGTTATTGTGGCATAACTGTAATAGTTAGACATATGGTATCGCGGACATTATTATAGATATTGATGTCCTCTATAAAACTGTAGTACATCACTTTGCTCTATTGTCAATAATTTCCACAGCGTACGCGATATAAGATATTTTTTTGGTACATTTTTCACACGTTGGGTTACATTATCGAAATTTTCACGCGGATCCCTATTTTTTTCTCATATAAAATATAGCCTATGTTCATCAGGAATAATGTAGGATTCTAATAGTGAAAGAATTTTTAAAATCGGACCAGTAGTTTCGGAGCCTATTCGATGCAAACAAACAAACAAACAAACAAACAAACAAACAAACAATCAAATCTTTCCTCTTTATAATATTAGTGTAGACAATCCTCTCTCCTTTTCCTGATCTTTACTCCACCGATATTTTTCACTTTCAGCGATAAGGCAGCCTTTGCACATTTATAGTTTAAGTTTTTCTGTCATGTATTCGTATTTTGAATGTGCAATAAAATGTTTTTAACGTACTATTTCCTCTCTCCCTCATTTAATGACCAATCACCATCTCCACCTCAATAACCCACGCGATGGTTGAATCATTAATCATCTCCTGTCATTCATTAATCAACTCTTCCGCTGCCATCATCAGCCGACAGACTCGGCGCCCCGGCGGAGACAGAGATGACAAACTGCCATTTGAGATATTTCTGAAAGTCTTACTCATGCGTGAAACGGCATTAGAGAATTCAACAAATTCCACACAAATTTATAAAATTTTATTCACGTGTTTACAAGGACGGCAGCTCTTGTAGAAGTAAAGACATGTATCGCGTCCGAAATATGATTTATTAGTAAGTGATTAAATGGTTACATTGCCTTATATAAGATCAATAAGTACATCATAGTGTATCTACAATTCTACATGTGCATACTCTATATGTTTGACGACACGGAATAGAAAAGGTAGACGTAGTTTTCCTTCCGTTGATATTTGCCCTATCACCCCTCCTTCGATGTTAGGTCCTACATCTGTAGGGTGTAATTTTACTAGTGACCGATAGCGAAAACTCAGATCGGGCTGAGGACTTTCCTCAAGGAACATACATACATACATAAATCACGCATATACCTTACGGGGTAGGCAAAGCGTTAACGGGCGTAAATTGGATATTAACACCACTTCTGACAAAAGTTTGAGGGTCAATCAGATAACTGTGTATCACTATTGTGACAGGTTGTCAGCGCATCGCCTAAAATGGCAATACACATCTAACCCTCGTGTCCCTTAGTCGCTTCTTACGACACCCATGGGTAAAAAGAAACATAGGTTGAAATAGGTATGTCAGATATATTTAAAAATATCCATATTCACTCAAATCACCCGATCGGCGATTTTGCATGGGATGTCTACATATTTTTTTCGTATTTCGATCTATGTTCCTTGGGTAATGTTGTTCGGTTATCAGTTATCACCAGCCCGCCCTCAGTTTTCACTATCGGTCGGTCACTAGTAATATTTCACCCTATATAATGTTCTGTAGCGATAAATAGTCTCGCTGCACAGGGCCAAGCTGATGCGATTTCTATAACTGACTTACACAAGATGGCCAATTTTGCTATTTCCGCCTGTTGTCAAAAGCCTTAAATTCACAGAGAGAACAAGTCGCACGCGCCGCTTGACAGTGCTTATTTGTCAAAGAACCGACGCAACGACAGATTAACGGACGGATTTCACGGTTTATATCAGAATGACTACAAAACTATTTGCGACCGTAGGCTGGTATCTACCTATTTGAGAAATGTATGGAATCTTTGCAGGCGATTTACCTTGATCCAACGTTACATTATAGGTACTCTTGAACTTTTGGCAACGATCCAAGCGATAAAAGGTGTGAGTAGGTATCGTAGGCTATACCCTCAGATAAAAGTTTTTTTTAGAGGGAACCCTACAAGCAACCGGTCTGCAGCCGTGAAAATCTCATCATAAGACGTTAGAGCGCTAAAACATCAACGCACAGAAACGCGCTTCTAAAAGCCTACTCCTACTAGTTACCTCAAGTCTTGCCTCAAGTAATACGCAGTAGTATTATTATCTGTGCCTCAAGTAAACGGTTTAAAAGCCAGACTGACCATACCTAACCAGGGTTCAACGGGCCGTTCGTTGACACGTTCGTTGTCCCACACGATACGAATGAATACATTAATCATTTGTACTAAGTATGCTTGACTAGGTATAGAAATGTTTGATGTTTTTGTACCATTAGTTTTACATACTCGAATTTCATGAGCGCGAAGTCAGATTGGGACGAGTTTTTTCTATCTACATTCTGTTTATGGGGCGTCCATCTATTCTTTGCCCTGAGGCGATATTATGTACGTAATATTAATGTTGAACTGCGAAACCAATCCACTGAAACATCGGTTGATATAGCGGTGATTTAGTACGAATAGACATTAGAATTTCAATCGGCCTGTGTGGAATCTAGAGCGCCCACCGAAGTGTTGCCTCTATTAGGGTTATTATCAAGTATTTCTTGGGCTTTGGGCCTTGAGGCAAATGCAATTATGTGGGTCCAGTGGGTGGCTAACTATGACTAGATATATCACGGTCAAACAGGTTTACTTTATGTCAGTACGCAAACTTTGCAGGATGATTCTAGTTATGATCATAAACAAATTTACAATGGTACGATCTCCGAATCTGAAATCACGAAAAATAAACTCCTGATCCATACAAAATCGAATACCAAATACTGGAGCAAAATGTATGGAAGAAGATTATGTTTTAGCGCGATTTCGCCTAAGTCATAGTCAAAGTTTTTAATCGGTAATTATAAGTAGGATCACCAAGCTCTGCGCACTGACAATAAATACCTCTTTATAGCATCTTTATAGGGTGTTATTAGGAAAATAGCGCAGCCGTTTCCGTAAAAACCAATACGTCCAATAAAATAAAGCAGCCATGATTAAGAATATTTTACAAACGTATTGAAGTTGGTACTTAACTTAAAAAAGGAAATAGTTCAGCATTTGCTGGCCAGACTATTGTCTCTTCAGCGCTGATTTTCAGCTGATTGTCTGCTGTAAGTAAACAGGCGATTTTTGTAAAAGGGTGTGGCTCATACCACAAGATAGAACCCGTGATTGCGTATAACGACGTTGTTTTGCTCGCGCGCAGTGAAAACTTCATGCCGCCGTCGCCGTGGTCTGCGATGTATTGTACCGAGCAGCTAAAAATTACATGCGATACGATGTTCCAGTGCACGCAAATAGCCTGGTTATCATTCTCCAGAAACGCAAGCCCGAGGCAGGGCCGCAGCAAGGCGCTGGAATCGATAAAAATCCTGCTGTGTATGGTAAATTGTCTTCACAGATAAGAAACACAAAACCTTGTTCCAAGGGCGAGTAAACAAACTCATTTAATCAATGAGAGGCAAACGCCCGTAATCTTAATTCTGAAAACAAAAAAACTTATTTGAGAAGTCGCTGTCGAGATTCTTTCGGGATCGCGTAATTGATGTGTCCGCGACGCGAATACAGAAAATAGATTTAAAATTTTGCGTATTTCTGTAAAAAACAATATATACGATGTTGGAAACTGTGGACATCAGTCGGCAGTCGCACTCTGCAGGCACCACACCACGGATTTGAGTGAAGAAGCTTTCAATTTTTAACCACGCCCACTTATCAAAATGACGTCTGAAGGACACAGCCTTGCTGCCACTTACGGCATTCTGCTGCTCCTGTTGTTTGCGCTTTGGCTTTTCTACTCAGCATTCTAAAACAGTAAGTAAACTGCTAAATCAAATGTTTTTAATTCAAATTGTCGTACTATTTTTCAGTATAGACCTCTTAACCCTGAAAAAAGTAAAAAATTATTTGATTCGATTTGAAAATTAAAATAAAAGTGTAAGCATAAGATGTAATTTGCTACATTGATATGCGGTTGGATTTGCAAATTTCATTATTTGTTAGTGGTTTTGACAACTGTAGTGTGAATTAATCTTAGAAGTGCATCTGTAGATGTCAAGGAAGATCATCTTCACATATCTGTAACTTCAATACAATCTTATCTGTACGGTTTTAAGCATTGTTTCAAAAAATTATCGAAATTTTTAAATCTTTCGGTTTTTATGTGTAAGTTTATCATTATTCGAATCCTAAATTCCCGTGTCCTGGATCCTTCCCTGCCGCCTGACTTGATTTAATCCCCGGAGGAATCGGCTGGGTGTAGTATACCGAGGGTATCCGCGCCACCATGCCGATCAACGCGGAGACTGTTAACCTGGCCGCCACTTATATGATCCTGGTGATCCTGCTCTTTTTCCTGTGGCTGATGTACTCCATCCTGCTGTAATGTGGAGCCTGTGAGTGATAGTGCTTGTTCAGGAGTTTTCGGGGTTCTAAAAAGTGTGCGATTGAAGGGTTTAGCAGAAGTATGGGAAAAGATTTCCGTGACACTTTAACTGAGGAAATTATGATTTTTGTTTTGTTTCTTGGATTTCTGCTAGATATGTGTTCATAATAATTAAATCGGTGTCCGACACGAAGACTGACAATCTGTCACTATAGTGATTTGATTTTTCTGGAACAGCCCTCAAATATTAGTCAGACGTGTCGATGCGACCGTATTTTACGACCGTTAACGCTCTGCCTAATAGGGATACACACTAGGTAGTTCGTACTCTAGGTACTTTGTACAATGTATTCATATAATGATTAATAAAGACATTTTAAAACAAAACAATAAAAATAGGGATACAAGCGTGATATGTGTGTGTGTATAGTCAAGACATAATGTACAAAAAATATACATGCGCCGAATCGGTTTATAAGAGTCTTCACAATTTTATATTATTCAAAATTAGCTTTGTTTGTCAGAATATAATTAAATGTGTTTATGTTGCTCGTTTCTTCGTAGTTTCTAGTTCAAGATCAAGTCACCACTGGACTTCAGAATCTCCGAAAATACCGTGGAAATAGATAACGTCTAGTTGTCAACGCACAGGTTACATTTCGGGAGTTGCGTAGGAGTTGACATCGGCCGCCTGGAGTCCCGCAGAGTGCATTCTCGCTTGAGAGTCCCGTGTGGCCAGTACGCGTGCAGTTATAGCATAGTATTGTTCAATTGTGGTGAAACAGGGCTCAAGTGGACAAAATGCCCCATCACGAGACTACAAACCTCATCTCTACGTATCTGATTCTGGTGCTTTTGTTGGCGTCCCTGTGGCTGCTTTACGAGGGAATTTTCTGAGGTGCATTTCTGTAGTAGATATGTTTTCTATTTTTACATTTATTTCAATGAACTATTTTTGGTTTATAGTCAAATGTATAGAAAATATGTTGGGTTGGGTATGAGGTTTCTAGATGTGTGTGTGTTGATATGTTTGTGTGTGAGTGACATCAAATATGATCATTTTCCAATGGTTTCCTTTTCCATGCGAACAGCAGAAGAAGGTTGATATATTAAAAAGAAAATTGAAATAGGTAAATTAACCAGCTGATCGGCAACTTTATGCGAGAGGTCCAAATTTGGTCTTCACATTTCGACTATTTCCGACTCATGTTCCATGGGGAAAGTTGTTCAGTTTCATGAGTAGGTACCTTGACTTCCATCCGGCCTGTTATATTCCCATGTACCTAAACATGTACTCAAGTGAGCCGTTAGCTTCCCAAAAAAATAAGATCTCACCCATCATCGTCTATCCATTGTGCATGACCCATGTCGGAAATCACGAAAGCACAAAAGGTGTACATGCTTTTATGGCGGGTGACAGTAGGTGATGCCAATAGGCAGAATGGAGGGTTCCAGGTGGAGTCGGGAAAAGGATAGCTACCCGCCTGGCCGGGTGTTGTGGCCAGGGGACCGACTGGTCCACCTGGATAGAATTGGAAGTTGTATATATGCGTTGCGCGGTGAAACACTTCGATACCGCGTTTCAGGCTCTTTGTTCTGTCACGTGGCGCCATCTTGCAGATATGTTGGAACTTCTGTTGAGTCTTGCTTGCTCGTGAACCACTTGGAGTGAGCTTCTTGTCGTAGCTCCTAGAGGTCGCTACACTTTCATTCGAGATATTGAAAAACCTATTGAAATATTTGACATAAAGGCGGTTCAGCTACTTGTCGTCCGTCGCTGCGTATTTTAAACGCACCGCATGCGTCTGCCAGAAGAAAGGAAACTTTGAATTCTGACTTTATTCCCATACAAATAAGAAAACGGTGCGTAACGGATGCGTGTGTCAAATTGTTTGACGCAGCAACGGACGACGGCCAAATTCTGAACCACAAGTTTCTCATTTAGCGTACTTACTAATACTAATAGAAAACTGTAAAAGATTACGCTTTCAGGCGTCAAACTTATCGAAACCAAATGTTTAATTAGGTATACGATTGGGTAATTAAACTACCGTTAAACACGAACTTATTTATCAATGATCTCGGTTTTGCGGTATTACAGCATTCTATAGCTCTTCCAGTTTATTTCAGTAATAAACATATTAATCGTTGTAGCTATCAAAATTAACGGCCATCAGAATGTCCGGTGTATATTTGGATTTGGAACGATCAGATCTATCGACGCCCGCGCAGCCAACGATGATCCAGCGTGCGTCAAACGAAACGGACACACATATCAAACAGTCGAACATAAAAATAATAATAAATGTCTTCCAGATGCGCTAGAAAAATTGCGCAATCTAAAATTGAATCGGTAGACATGCCTCCGAGACTACGCATTACATCTAAAATTACAGTCATAATTGAATCAAACTGCTCGGTTCATAAAATATTAATGAAAGAAATATTCTTGTTTTCGCGCGGGAAAAATTGTACGTTTGCCAAGTGGATTTCGTTTGAAACAGGGATCAAAACTCGGCGGTAAACATGTCAAGTCGGGACCGGGTTTCACCTGCTTGGGAACCAGATTAAGAACAAGGGAGATTCGGGGAGTGACGTGAGCCCAAAAATGAAAAATGAAAATGAAATAACTTTATTCAATGTAGGATAGCATTATCACTTATTGACGTCATGATCGGTCATTGTAAAAAAAAGAAATTTGCATAACGCAATCTTCTTCTTTTTATAACAATTTTGTATTGTCCTAATAGAAAACCGGCTCGGGCGGGATAAAAAAAATAAAAATAAAAATAAAGGCACTGCCTCGGGGCTGGCCAGGTTAATCACACAGCACGTAACTTTACGCCACCACCATTTGTAAACGACATTTGTTTCAAATTTTAGTCAAGATTTCCAAAGCGTGTTATTAACATGCGTATAATTAACCGGACCCCCTGAACAGGAAAAACCCCCCAAAAAACCTGCCCAGAAACAAACAATCACGTGTCGGCGGCCATGAGCGAGCGCCAACCGAAACACCCGAATCGATCAAACGCTTGTCGTATGTCAGTTTGATGTTTATTGGATAGAGTCATTCGGGGTAACTGGGTCCGGATTCTCTTATTTTTTTACCCTTGCCAGCGATACTCAACTGTCATTTTATTGTCACCGTGATATTCAATACTTGCAACTGTTAGCAGAATACAAAACGCCCAAAACCATGCCACTGACGCGCTATCTTTAAACAACAAAAACGATTTTCATTTAGCAGGCTTCGGTTACTTTGCGCAGTTTTATCTTTACAACGCTGTTGCAAAAAAAGTATGAGTGTTAGGAACACAAACTTATGTATTTTGGGTAGGGCATTTATCTGGCTATACTGAATAGTACCATTACAGTATTTCATAACCCTTTTCGCTATATTGCGATTTGATAAAAAAAAACTGATGGAATGCGCTCACTTGACCCCAGTTGCGGGTAACTGAGCGCAGTCCTATGGGAATAAGGTCGATAACTGAGTTTATTTAAAAATATGATTTCGAGATAGATGGTGTGACTAAAATTACATTATTTTTATGAAAATAGGGCAATATGATAGTTTCAAGAAAAAAAAGTAGTTCGACAAAACATGCGCTCACTTACCAGCGTACAATTTCTCCATAAGCACAATTTTAGACTTAGCGTCAACTGGATATCAATGCCTAAGCAAGTCCAAGATTTTTTGTGCAATTTTTGCCAAAATGTCTTACTAAACAATTACAATATAATTTGCCGTATTTCGGTCAATAATCGTGGTAATGTTTACTAAAACACTAAAATGTTTCGATGAAACTAACAAATAAGCTTTTTATAAAAAAGTCCATGATGTTACGCCACACGGTCCAAACTATAGTTAAAATTAAGTGGAGACCCCATCGCCACAAATTAACTCGTAAACCCCCTGCATCCCGTTCCCGACATTTTAAGCGATGCGCCCACTTACCCACTGCAACCCCGAATGACTCTACCTACGTTACGAACAGTAAAATCAATCAATTTAATTGCTAATAGCTCTACGATGAGATAAAAGTTGTGCTTTTATTAGTCTGTAATTTCACTAGTGATCGATATGATGAATCGTTACCGTGTGTTGCCGGCTTAGAATATCCTGGACAATAGCATCACCCCATTTCTTTTCCGCGGGTGTCGTAAGAAGTAAGAGGCAACCAAGGGATACTAGGGTTTTTTAATGTTCTTCAATTTTAGACGACAGGCTGACAACCTGTTACTATAGTGATACACGATTTTTTCTGATAGAAGCCTTCTGAGAAATATTGTTTGCAACCGTATTAAATTCTGTCGGTAGACAAGGGATAAGGCATGATATGTGAATGTCGATATTAGAGCCCATGTCCAGCAGTGGACTGTTGTAGCTGTTAATGATACTAAAGTAGTAGTATCGGTCACTAGTAGGCAGTAGGTAAACACCTCACTTGATACACCTCGCAAATTTAATGTGTTTGTTTGACGCTAATTGGCAAGCCACACCAGAGGAATTCGTAGAATTCAAAATAACGAGACAAAAATAAATTCTCTTGAGCTAAATAAGTATGCGACGACGAAATTGTAAACAACAGGTTGAATTGAAGAATATAACGACACAAGTATACAGGTTGGAAGGGACAGCCCTCCGAATACTTATAGTTTCCATTCAGACCACCAAACTGAACAACATCCGATGGAAAAATATTTCAGGAAACTGAATACCAAATTTTTAAAACACTTCCCGTGTTAGGTATACAATTTTTGAAAACTTGCAAAATTTTCAAGCGCGGGCAGGATTTGACCCTGCGACTTCCTCATTACTAGTGGCGACGCCTCTTCCATCGGCTACCGCAGCTCTACTTGTATACACTAACACGGGAAGTGTTTGAAAATTTTGGTAATGTCAGGTCATGCCTGCAAAGTTTTCGGTACACCGTCCCTTACACCCTGTATTGCTGTGCCCCGGGGACGTTTAACATGTGTCTGTGATATTACAATAAAGTATTGAATTGAATTGCAGTAAATAGTTTAATGCCAAACTACTTACTGAAACTAGCTCTTCTTTTCTCCAGTATTCCTCAGCATCTAAAATTTTCCTATTATACCTAATATAATAATTAATCCTTATGAAAAAGAATGTTAAATCATTTTCTCGCTTTCATCCAAAAATGTTGTAGTTGGCTGAAAGAAATCTTTAAGCTTGCAGCTGTTTTAAAATTACCTTTTTGTTTGTTTTGATTTGGTTTGTAGGTACAATACAAAAAATAGGTAATATTATTTTTGAAACCTTGCAAAATTTTCTACCGCAGGTAGGATTTGGACCAGCAACTTACGCTATCACTAGTCACTAGTGGCGAAGCCTCTTCCATCTGGGTTACCACGGCTCATCCATTGCCTACGAATTTTGCAAGTGAATATTGATGCCAATAACGCGTGAATGGGCCGCGCGCGGTAGCCCAGACGGAAGAGGCGTCGTCGTCGTCGCCACTAGTGATGGCGAAAGTCGCAAGTCTAAATCCGCCCGTGGTAGAAAAATTAACAAGTTTTTTATAAATTGTAAACTTACTAATAAAAGTGTGTTAAAAATGGTATTGAATAATAATATTGTTCTAAACCTTTTACATAGAGCTGTTGGCTGTCTATGCCAAGAAAACTGTGAAAAACACCGGATCGGGCGGGATAAAAAAGAATAAAACAGTAATAATAAGGCGCAACCTCGGGGCTGGCCAGGTTAACCACACGGCTCGTAACTTTACGCCACCATCATCAGTAAACGACATTTGTTTCAAATTGTAGTCAAGATTTTCAAAAGGGGTATTTAGATGCGTATATTGTAACTGTTAATATTCAGTCTATTTCAGCATGGCGCCTTATTATATCTAGGCACCGGCACGGAATATTAGTAGGTGTTAAAAGACCTACTGTATCGAGGGTTGACAAGATGTCGACCATTAAAAAAAGGTATTTAAAAATTTGAAGTTTAGTTTACATAAAAACAAAAACAGCAATTAATCATAATTAATCCCAAACGTGTCCGCAGTAAATCGTCCGCGGTAAGAAAAATTAGACCTGTCTATTTAAAAACCGTCTAAATTCACGACGCCGGCGTTTGCGCAACGTTTTTATAAACATTGTCGACGTGCACAAACCGACACATGAATAAAAAACGGTATTAGTTTACATGTTTTTTTTTTCTTATTTATCCCATGTTGACACTCACAATTACGACTCTACATGTTTTAAACGCCTACGTGAAACCCTGAAATCCAATTTATGTAAATTATTGTGAAATACTATCAAGTCAAGTAACATGCGTGTAGCGGCCCTGCGGCACAGAATAAAATAATAGTATCTACTAAAATATGGCCATCCCAATAAGCCATATGTGACAGGTGTATGATTCGTGCTTATGCTATGGCAGAGTGTCCATTTTCCTTTCTTGACATCTAGTTAAGAATGGAACTGACAGCTATGAAAATATGACTTATTGGGACGGCCTTATAGTTAAGGTAGCAGCCAAAAGTGCGCCCTCTTTATTTGTGCGTGCGCACTGTTTCCTTGTTTCCCGAAAGCGAATTTTTATTCTAGTATTGATAGTAGATAGAGTTAATTTCCTAAAATGCGTGTATTTTGGACGTGATGTACGCTACTTACACTAAAGATGAATACATACATACATACTGGCATTCATAAAAAGCTCTAAAGAAACGTTACTCGGCAGATTAGTAATATATTCATCGTCATCATCATCATATCAGCCCTCATCTACCCACTGCTGAGTATAGGCCACTTCTTTTTCTCGCCATCGCACAAAATATATTATAGTACCATCGACGTCGATCCTGTGCCTCCCGTACGACAGTAAATTACATACATACATATATCACGCCAATATTCCTAGCGGAGTAGGCCGAGCGTAAACGGCTGTCAAAAATGGACATTTACGCCTTGTCTGACAAACATTTGAGGAAATTCAGAAAATTTTGTATCGCCATAGTGACAGGTTGTCGGCCTATCACCTAAAATTGCAATAAATATGTAACCCTCGATTCCCTTAGTCGCCTCTTACATATCGAAAGAAATGGATCTTTTCTAAGCCACGGCGGCATCACGGCACTATAGTATATTACTTAGACTAAATTCTTTTGTTTTCCTTGTTTTCAGATGTGGTCAAAACGAGCAAGTTACAATGTGAGACCAATGGACTAACAGAAGACAGGAGAAGCCATGATATCTTAGTTTTAAGAAACCGTAATTTTAGCCTTAAGATAAAAGTAAATAATTATAAGAACTGAGTTTAAGAAATGTTATATAGCCAAGCATTTAAGTAACATAAGAACCCGTGAAGATAACACATAATAAATTAACTAGATAAAGATTAATTATGAATACTAGAATTGTTTCGGAAACTGTTGCCAAAGAATATAAATAAATGTAGAAAGGTCATTGCCACCGATGGAAAAATTATTTACTATCTGTGCTGGGCATTCCAAAGTATGAATAATTTTATTAAAGACATCCCAGTCAAATATACCGACGTATAACATCTGTATCGTCAAGTTATGTTGTTTTAATTAAAAGTTATCTTTTTTACTCTTTTGTTTCATTTAGTTGCAGTCATATGCCTGCCGAAAACTTTGCGGCAAAATTGTGAATTGTAAGAATACCACATACATATACATACACATATCACGCATATAATCCCTTGCGGGGTAGGCAGAGCGTAAACAGCAGCAAAAAACGGCCATTTACACCACGTCTGACAAATGTTTGAGGGTCATTCGGAAAATTGTGTATCGCTATAGTGACAGGTTGTCAGCCCATCGCCTAAAATTGCAATACACACCCTCGAGTCCCTTAGTCGCCTCTTACGTCTCCCACGGGAAAGAAATGGGGTGATGCTATTCTAAGCCGGCATCATAAGAATACCTACTACTACAAAAGCCACAACAGTCCACTGCTAGACATGGGCCTCCCCCTATTGGGAGGGTATTTGCCATACTCATCACGCATGACAGGCGGATTGGCGAGCGCAGTGCAAGATATTGCTTTCACAGGGAACACTGCTGCCCATTCTCTGGATACATCCCTTAGACGATTTTTACGACACCCACGGGTAGGTATGGACCCTAATACCTAATTGTGTTATAATTATGAATATATTATGATAGTTAATATGTCCAAAAGTACATCAAAAAATACATCCTATCCTAGCTGTCGTATTTAAAATAGGTACATTCGGGGACGTGGTAAAGAAAGGTCAGGTCAAGAGTTACACTAAACAGACGAGCGTGCATGAAGAAGTATGCCAGGATCGTAGTAAGTGAAAGGAAGTAGTCTCTGCCTACCCCTCCAGGAAAGAGGCGTGATTTATGTATGTATGTATTGTATGTACATAGGAAATTGACTTCCTACTAAATTTTTAAAACACTTGCCGTGTTAGGTATACAAATTCAGACAACTTACAAAATTTTCTACCGCAGGGTTTGAATTTGCGACTTTCGCCATCACTAGTGGCGACGCCTCTTCCATCTGGGCAACCGTGTTTCGTCCTCTAGACAACTATGCAACTAATAATTTTATGAAGGAGAAGGATATTTAAACATACAAACGTGCTTAAACATATAAAGAAGTTTATTTCATAAAAATAAATGATAACCTATGTATTATAGAACTTATTTTACAACTGAAAGACATTGTAGAGATTAAATTAGTTAACGTCAAATTTAATTTATTTTAAAACCTTTATATTATAAATTACTAACTATTTAATATACTATCAACAAATAAAAGCAAACCAAACCTAAAACAAAATAGTTTAAATACTTAATAGCTTCGGTTAATTGTTTTACTAAAACCGAATAGTACCTACCTCTCTCTGTCACTTTCTATCAAATAGGTTTAGATAAGGATTTGAGATATATAAGTCCTGTCGTGTTTAAAAATGACAATGGGTTCTTCGCCATTTCTAAAGTTCCGCCGTTCCAATAAGTCGTATTTGACAGCTGTCAGATTCATGATAATACTATGGCAAAGGGTCCATTTTCCTTTGTTGACATCTCTTTAATATGGAGATGACAGCTCTCAAATACGACTTATTGGAACCTTAGATTGGAACGGCGGTACTTTTGTCAATTTAGACGACATTGTTTTCATTGTCGCCCGATTTTGACTGAAAACGCGTATCTTGCATCAAATTATAAGACATGACATGAATTAGGTATTTCCTTTTCTTTTCTTAACCTATTTACTAGAAAGTGACAGCGAGAAGAATTCTCTTAATTTATGATAAATTAAGAGAATTCATTTCACAAAGTAAGTATTGGCGGCTGCGCGATTCTCTATTTTGTGTTCATTTCCTGAATTGATGCCAATACTTAATCATTCATTCGTAGATCTTTTAAGGTAAATATATCGATGACTTATGACTTTTTTGTACTGACAACTTTATCTCAGCTCACAATAAAGATAAAGTTAGGAGAATAGCACAATCAAAATCTCTGGTCGGGGTTGTTTAGTTCTTTTTTGGAAATATCGCAAAAGTCTACCACTTGAAAAGTAGTTTAACCTCTTTTGGGAAATCGCTACAGGCCATTTGGACAGGTCAGGAAAGCTTTTACCAAAAGAGGTTGTCTATTAAAGAAGTTAGTTACCCCCAAAGAGTATTTACTCTTAATACACGACTTCCCAACCAAAAAAGGAGTGTAATGTTTTTTAGAGTTCATGTACCTATGAGCGATTCTTTAAAGGACTGAAACTCGTTAACCACTGAACATATTCGAATGGGAATTGTATCAGAAGAATCCATACATTATCCTGAGTGTCATATTCTGGGCTGTATCTCAGAAAGCAGTCGTGTTTTTTAATTTTTTTATAATGCTTGTTCCCTAATTTATTTAGTTCATTTAGCCTTTAGTTTGGCATTGGCGAGGTATTCTTGTCTAAACTGCTGATTGAGGTACATTCCGATTTTGGTTCTTATCCACACCGGGGCCAGCTTCGTGAAGAATGTCTGAAAGCAGATAAACACAACCATCAACTAAAACGATCACAATTCATTTAAAAATCTAACGGATTAAGGGGAGTCCGGAACGAAACCAGCGCCCTCATCACTTAAAAACTTATAACTCGATAATAATATATAAAATCGTCACGATATATAAAACATTTTTGAACGGATTTAAGTTGTGTTTATTTTGGATTTTACAATTCAATTGTTTTATTGTGATGGATGAGTAATAGTTGAGCAAACTCAAGAAAAGATGAGATAAAAACATAATTCATCGAAGTACAGATGCCGATACATATTTACAGACTTTTGTTTATCTAATAGCAATTTCGTTTTAGTAACTACCTATTTTTTTTTTACTAAATCGGCATTAGCCAAATATACTTCAGTATCTGTACTTCAATCTGACAGAAGCGGATTTTCGGTAAATAACGTTTTCATTAAGTTTAAGTGTTGCTAGTTACGCTCCGGAATCCCCTACGACGGAAATACTAAAAGTAGCGAACTTCTTTATCTAATTTACCACATTCTATTAATTAAAATATTTTTTGTTACATTTGTTTATTTATAGTTCCTAATATTCGTTTATTGGTAAACAAAAACTTGTACCATTCATTTAGCTTACTTCTACCTACTTCTTTTCGTGTGGGATACCGAGTCGACGAACCCGATAAACCTTACATAACCACCCTTAGCAATATCATCAAACACTTAATTATTAGATACCCAAAATAAGGTACCAAGCAGGTTGTGATTTTAGAAGCAGGCAGTCTTATTAGAAATATTCTTATGGTAAGAACAAGATTTGTAGGTACCTGAATCCCATGAATCCAAAAGCCTGACGTATGCGAGACTCGGCCCAGAGTCGCTACAGCGTGTCTTGCATACGTAGCAGCATCAGGCACCAGCAGGTTGCCAGCCAGCAGGCGCTCGGAGAAGGCGTTGATCTTCGTGGAGACGAAGAGTGGCGCCACGTGCTGGACGTGGATGCCTTCTGAGGCGTACTCCTCGCGGATTGCTAGCGTGAAGCTTCGTACGTAAGCCTGGAAGGAGATAAGTGTTTTTCAACTTCAACAGGCACAAAAGGCTAATTTAAGATAATTTATTTCCCAAAATACAATACAATACAATATGCTTTTATTGTACACCAAAAGAACAGAATAACATTGATAGCTTAAAACTAAATACATTAGTGCACAGTAAGGCGGCCTTATTGCCATTAGAAAGTACCAAGTGACTAATTCATTTCGAGTAGACATAGCCACAAAGTAAGTATTGGCGGCTGCGTGTGACATAGCTAGCCGTGCCACGCATCAAGATACACTTGCAAAATTTTGCGGGCAAAGGATGAGCCGCGGAAGCTCAGATGGAAGAGGCATCGCCACTAGTGATGTCGAAAGTAGCTAGTTTAAATCCTTTCAAAGTTTCCTAAAATATCAGTTTCATCATAGTGTCCCAACCTTAGTAGCAGCGTAAATGGTCATCAGCGGCAGTGGCTGCAGCTCGGACCCTGAGGATATGTTGACTATGGCTCCCTTCTTCCTCTGCCGCATGCCCACCAGCGCCGCTCGTGTCAGGTGAGTGACCGCGCCTATGTTCACGTGGATCAGCTCCCAAGCCTTCTCTGTTGGCACCTCGCACAGCGGCATCGGGTACTCGTACTGAACACCGACATTGTTTACTGAAATCACAGTATGGAATATGCATCACTTTGCTTTGAAACATAAGTTCTACTCGTAACATTAATAGCCACAACAGTCCATTGATGGACATGGGCATCCCCCTATTTGAGGATAATGCTATAACTACTTTTGAACATTTTGAATAGGTTTTATGCAGAACTTGCACTTGTAAAATAATTACCTAGGTCAGACAACCTGTAAAATAATTCACAAGTGGTAAGTTTTTATAGTTGCAGTTTACAAATCTTTTGATGACCTGTACCTGTGTAAAAATTTGCTTGTTTGCGTTTTTAAAAGTAAAATCTACACTATGGTTTGTCGATAGAAATGTACAGGTGTCGGTACCTGTGACATAAACAATTCTAGACCTGTAGCTTTTTTTATTTTTTTATAGTTGTGGACCCTACGATTTTTAGCCCCGGGGCTTTTAATCTACACCTGACTGTATGGTGGGGAGCAGGAGCTCACCCGGAAAAGCTTGTGGTTGTTCAAACAACCAGTTGGGCTTACGAGTTGTTCTGGGAAGAACGTATTGGACTGAATCTACCCGGCACGTGCCGGTAGTTCCCAAAGTGGGGAGCAAATGAGGGACCTCCGCGCCCCCGCCGGCGGGGGCGTCGGTTGCTTGAGGAGCTTGTGGAGTGTGATCTACTCGCAATGACTGCAGCAGTGGCTACTGTGATTTCATCATCTTCTTCCGTAAGGATGTGTCTCGGACGGTGTTTAAAACGCGAGGTTGGATGGGGGAAGTAGTTGGACGCGGCAACTATCAAGGGGTTTTTATGATGGGGAGCATTGTCGAAGAAGCGACGAGACGCTTCTTTCATATACGCTTTAATGGTAGGGAGGCCTAAGTCGATGTGGAGGTTGGCGTTACGCATGTACCAGGGCGCCCCGGTAGCTTTGCGCATGAAACGGTTTTGGATGACCTGCAGCATTTACAGATGTGAATCGAAGGTATTTTGGATGACCTCTAGACCTGTAGCTTTATAATACGCCTGTACTTGTAATTTTCATCGGTGTTGCTAATTAAATATTAATTTTGGCGCGATGTTGCCACTTTTCGCCTGTAGAATTGTAGTTGTAGAATGATAGCATAGGACACTGGCCGCTTCTCGCAAAATCACAAGTATTTTTTGCATCGAATTTTTGCGTGTATCATACATTAATTTATTCAATTCATTCATATATTTCGTTGCGCACAAGTCTTTGTAATCTCGCGAGAAATAGCCTGGTCGGTTTTACGACACCGCTGACTATAATACGACCTGAAACTGATTACTGTCCGTAAGAAAGCCTGCTCCGGATTCTAAAAGCACGTTAAGCTGCCGTCGGTCCAGATTGTCGTCTGATTACTATTTGGCGGTCATGTCTTATTGATGTGTCTGAGCCCTATTACTCTGACACTAGGGTTCATCGGATTTTCAAAAAGCAAATGAAACCTTACCAAATATGCCAAGCTGTAGATCTCTCAGCTCGTTCTCGATGTGAGGGTACACTTCAGGACCTTTACTGAAGTCAGCCACAATTATTTTCGTCTTCACTTTGTGTTCCTTTTCTGAAAACAAACGAAAATTGACTTTAAATATAAGTACTAAGTAGGTACAGATAAGTAGGTACATATTAATATTTTACGTGACTTTAGGCGATGGGCTGACAACCTGTCACTATAGTGATACACATAGTTGTATTGTTCAGACTTGGGCTAAAACCTTTGGGCTACTTGTGAACCCTAGCAAATCACAGGCTTTGATAATTGGTAGTAGTAGGTTGCGATGTAGACTTGATCCTGCAAGTATTCCACTTGTCTATTACGATGGCATATGTATCCCATATACTGACAAGGCTAAGAATTTGGGCGTCATATTTGACTGCCATTTATCTTGGTTATCTCACATTAACGGGGTGAGCAAGCGCATGCACTATTCCTTTCACTCTCTTAAGCGACTCCAGAACTTTCTTCCACTAAAAACTAAAATCATGCTTGCACAAGCACTTCTTCTTCCCATTCTTGACTATGCTGATGTCTGTTATCTGGATGCGCCGAAGAATTACTCAATAAGCTTGAGCGACTACAAAACTTGGCTATTAGATTTATTTTCGGACTTCGTAAGTTCGATCATGTCTCAGAATTTCATGCTCAGCTTAAGTGGCTTCCAATTCGCCTTCGCCGCGATGTGCACATCCTATCCACTCTCTATAACATCCTTCACAATCCTGCCACTCCCGACTATCTCCGCTCCCGTTTCCACTTCCTTCCCCCTGATCCCCGCCCTAGGCGCGCCTGCATCACTAAGGTGCTGGAGTGTCCAAGAGCGAATACTAGATTTCTTTTTAACTCTTTTTCCGTTAAAGCTGCACAGCTCTGGAATGATCTTCCTAAGACTGTACAGGAAAGCCCATCTATTTCTGTATTTAAAAAGCGAGTAAAAGAGCACTTCATTTCTCAACAACCTTGAAATATTTATGTATGTTCATGTATTTTTATAGTATTTATGTAAATTTGTTTATTTATTCATGTAAGGTTATATATATTATTTGTATGCATGTTAAAATATTTTACAGAGTTATATATTCGTTTATTTTGTTAAATTTGTTTCGTATTGCCTATTTGCCCCAAAATTTTAAATTCTCTCACAAGACATGGGTTGGCTGGAAGAGATCTCTTCTTTAGAGATAAGCTCGCCTTTGCGTCAAAAATTGTATATTTTTTTTTCTGTGTATTTTTTTGTGCAATAAAGAATATTATTATACACAATTATCTGAATGACCCTCAAATGTTTGTCAGACGTGGCGTATGAGTGCCCGGTTTTTTAGGCCGTTTACGTTCTGACTACCCCGCAAGGTTAATAGGCGTGATATGTGTGTGTGTGACTTTCGAAACACGGAATACACCCTTCCTAGCCTAAGGTCCTATGGTCAATACCATATTATATGCAGGAGTAGTACAAAAATAGGTACCTACTATATTCTATGACAGGTGAGTGTTGTTGACCCAAAGTTTTGCGTCATTCGTTTTCTAATAAGATGCATTTAATTTAAGGCTAGATTTGCTTAGTATTAATTGTTATTTGTCCCTCGTATTCCCTTTGCTTATCTGAATAAAAAAGTGAATACAATGAAAATAAAAATAAGATGTAGTACAATATGTTCTTCTAACAGTATACATTTTAGGATAAGTAGTCAAACGATCAATCAAACTGCAATGAAATCATACATACACATATCACGCCTATAATCCCTTGCGGGGTAGGCAGAGCGTAAACAGCCGCAAAAAACGGCCATTTACACCACGTCTGACAAATGTTTGAGGGTCATTGGGAAAATTGTATAACGCTGTAATGACAGGTTGTCAGCCCATCGCCCTAAAATTGCCATACACACCCTCGAGTCTCTTAGTTGCCTCTTACGACTCCCACGGGAAAGAAATGGGGTGATGCTATTCTAAGCCGGCATCACACGGCAATGAAATCATGATTCCTTATAATTAGTTAGGAATCGAATTCTCCTCCTGATCCTCATCACATTTGTTAGCCTCAGGTAAAAAATTAGGTTAAGTTAAGAGAATTTATATCTTAATATAATCTATCGCCCTCAATTCGGGATATAAATTTTCCTTACTTGCCTTAAATTAGTGCTGTCACTTTCCGTCAAATATGTTTAGAAAAGGAAAGAAGTTATCTAAGTCCTGTCATTTTTAAAAACGTCAATGGTTTCTTCGCCTTTTCTAGTCCATTTAGTCGCGATTGTGTTGATCGTCGCCTTAATTTGACAGATAACACGTATTTTGCATGAAATTATAAGAAATGACACGACTAAAATATCTCCTATCCTTTTCTAAACCTATTTGACGAAAAGTGACA
Organism: Tuta absoluta; assembly: GCA_027580185.1. Classification (NCBI taxonomy): domain Eukaryota; kingdom Metazoa; phylum Arthropoda; class Insecta; order Lepidoptera; family Gelechiidae; genus Tuta; species Tuta absoluta. The sequence continues at coordinate 1,834,647 of JAQAHW010000020.1, forward strand.
GCACTAATTTAAGGCAAGTAAGGAGAATTTATATCCCGAATTGATGCCTAAATGTATCTAAATGAATGTCGACAAAATTTACTTAAAATGTCGAAGAACCTATTGATGTTTATAAAAATCAATGCTAGTAAGGACTCAGATATCTTCTATCGTTTTCTACACGTACTTGACGGAAAGTGACAGCGCTATTCTAGGGTGAATTTAAAGAATTATCTTTTCTTCTTAAATTGAGGCCAATATCAAACATAGCATTATTCCTATTACCTAAGTAATTACATTAAATTATGCTTAAAACTGAGACCTTAACCTTGAGTTTTTGACCTCAGCAACCAACGTCCGTGGTTTCGCCATTCTAAACTGCCAGACATCACATTACGTATGTGTTTGGGTTGCCAATTTGTGAGCCTACATTTGTTTTTTTGTAATCGTCTGTTGCCATTGACCCGAATTCGGTTATTCATATTATGAGAAGGTTACGTGAATTACCTATCATCAAATCTTCAAGTTTGGAACTGTCAAATCGGGTATGCCCGTCGCTGCGCACCGTAACGCATGCGTCTGTCAGCCGAAAGGAAATTGCGTATTCCGATCTTTATACCATACAAATACGGCAACGGTGCGTAACGGATTTGCTGTCAAACGACTTGGCAGACGCATCTGTAGCCGTATTTGTATGGGATTAAGATCGGAGTTCGTAATTTCCTTTCGTCTGACAGACGCGTTACGGTGCGTTTAAAATACGCAGCGACGGACGACAAGTGAGAGAACCGCCAAAGGACGAACTAACTTTATAAACCTAATAAATAAAGATAGGTAGGCAGCTATAGTTATAGGCTGGACCACAGAGTAATTAAGTTATTACTCTGTGGGCTAGACATACATTATTTCAATGGAGCTGTAATTTTGGAGTTGACAAAAAACACGGATTCAAAGAAATTTTACGTTACAAAATTAATCCTTCATTTGAACTGTAGCAAGTTTTGCTCAAATAAAACATGACTTAAACTTGTGTTTAATTAATGCATGTTGATTTTTTAAAGACTTAGTTTGGTAATGGTTTTAAGTGCTTTTATAATGTGACCTAGACCATATAGTCCACCGGTACATATTACGCAAGGACCTGTACATTTATTTATAACGACATTCACCGATCTGCCTTGATCCAGAAAATTCGCGATAAGACAAGGCTTCCTCTAGATAAACATATTTACCTTATTTTGAAATAGCTAAGGCTCCTTATAACATTATCAGTAATTAGGCCACTAAATTTATTGTAGTGTAAATCATTCATTTACATATAACGCCAATAGTCCATAGCGTAAACGGCCGCAAAAAACGATTTTTTTTGCGCCACGTCTGACAAATATTTGAGGGTCATTTGGAAAATTATGTATCGCCATAGTGACAGGTTGTCATTCCATCGCCTAAAATTGCAATACACACCCTCGAGTCCCTTAGTCGCCTCTTACGACTCCCACGGGAAAGAAATGGGGTGATGCTATCCTAAGCCGGCATCACACGGCAATCAAAAACAATAAATTAGTCACAACATCGCAATGCGACTAATGTGGCGCAGTGGTAGTGCAACTGCCGCCCCTTTATTCCCAACGACCACGGCGCGGCTGATGGGAATAATCGGCCACGGCGCGGCGCGGCAGACGGGAATAGTTGGCCCCTTCCTACGGCGCCTAATACGCGGGTGATTCTACTATTGATATGATGATTTTTCATTGTAAGGTTCATTATTTATAGTAGTCAATTATTGTAAAAAGTGTGATTTTTTGTATCTCAGATTTTATTTTGTAGGTTTTAAGTGAATTTTGTTCTTTCGTACCAAATGTTTTAGTTTTATATCTTGTTATTATTGTAAATATGTGATTTTTATTGAAATCTTGTTAAATTACTATTAGATTTTAGCCTCCATCCAAAATATATCAACTTTAATACCTACACGTTTATTATAGGTAATATCCCGATATTTTAATAAACTTTAATAAAAATAATCTAATTTCTATGATAAATAATTTAACTTTTATTTATCAACATATCATGTGTATTAGTAGAATCACTCGCGTAGATATAAGGTGGCCGCGGTGCGCCGTAGGAAGGGGCAAACTATTCCCGTCTGCCGCGCCGTGGCCGATTATTCCCATCGGCCGCGCCGTGGCCGACTTGCCCGTGGTGTGATTCCCGGTTTGTCACTTAAAAAGATGATATATTTTATCCTGTCTGGTTAGGACATTGCATGCTGAACTATCTGATTTTGATTTGAGTAAAAAAGATGGTTCCGTGCTTCGAAGGGCACTTTAAGCTGTCGGTCCCGGTTGCTGTCTTATTTATGATTACGCAAACATTTCTATGGGCTACTTCTAGTAGTAGGCGGTTGAAAAACTCTAACACCAGACCTCATCCGGGTTATTGGTCGACTCAGTGTCCCACACGAATAAGAAGAAGAAATCGCATCATATCATCTTATAGGAAATCAAAAATTGATTGTAAGACGCTAACATAACTCTGCAAACGCTGGTTTTCACTCCTTCTTCTTACCTTGATTGTATCACCCACAAAAGTAAAACTCATGGAACTAGTATGTGTCTACTCCTAAACGAAGGAGTACCTTCTAAAATCCCTGGTAAAACCATCTCAATAAGCCATTTTAACAGCTGTTAGTTGGAAACTTAATGAATGTCAATAAAGGATGATGGACACTCTGCCATAGCATTAGTCGGCGCGCAGCCGCCAATACTTACTTTGTGGCATTAGCACGAAGCTTATTAGCACGTCGAGTCAGTCAAATAGCTCTTAATGGGATGGCCGTATTTGTAATACCATCAAATTAAATAACTTTTTCTGTTATGATTTTTCCATAAACATCGAATGGATAGGTATGTGGATAAGGAAATAAATATTGAACTAAAAATCAACTGACGCCTCCTAAAATATGTATTTAAATGCTCTATAAATATTGAGTTTTCCTCTGATTTCCACGAGTTAACTACATATTAAACACCATACAAGGAACTCACGATCAAGTGCTAAACTACAATGTTAGTTTACTTAGTATAAAGTAAATTATTTACTGACATCGTTGTTCTGGTATTTATGTACTAAGTGCCTTCATACGTGCCACACGATGTTGCGGTATTTGAGACGGGCGTCGCGTCGTGTGTGTATGTGTTACTACATTTGGCTTCATACAACGCCTTTCGAAACCGAAAAATACCGTAAAATCGTGAGGGACGTGTGAGAACCGTCTAAGAGGTAATATTTATTCAGTGCCGGATTTAGCTAAGACGTTATAAGTGTATCTACCCTTTGTAAATGATGACCCATCTTAAGGTTATTTGCTCTGCCTCTTACACCGATTTAATCTGTCATTAGTCTCATCTCAATTCTATGTTACCGATGAAAATCTCTAACTAAAAATACACAATATGAAGGTTGGCTAGAAAATTCCCCATTAAATAGGTCTGTCAGAGTTGCTGTCTGGCGATGCATGTAATTTTAACTGGTCTAGGACCTAGAGTCTGTGGGGAAAGAGAAAAGGCGTGGGCAAACAGGGAACTAATATTTTTTTCATAGGTCGCTGTGACTTTTCTCATACTGAGGCACAGAGGCGCCCCCAAAACTCACGCCGGTTCTGTTTCCGCAAAGGCTCTAGGTATTTTTATTTTGTTATCAAAAATCTTTCAAGAAACTTGTTGACGTCTTTAGTTCTTTGATTGATTATAGGGCTGGGTTGATTATAGGACCTAGTTAACCATGAAACTAAGTACAAACCGCAGTAAGTTAATTATCCAATCAATAGCGGTTGTAAAGAATAAATAACCTATTTGTACCTAGATACAAGAATAGTTCATTATTTTGTTATTAAATTAGAACAAACAATGACCAAGACAAGTGTATAAGAAATTGTTTAGTTGAGGTATATGTTACGTGAGTCGTTTATTCTGCCACATTAAAATTCAAATAAAGTGCCTCAAACCCTTAAATTTCTGTATGATATGAAAGTTCACTTAACTCGAGAAGAGGCCACGTTTCGGTGGGCGAAGCGTTGAACGCCCTCCGGCCAGATGGACCGATGACTTAAAAAAAACGGCTAGTAGAGACTGAATGGCGAAAACGAGAGATCGTGCCTATGGCGTACCCTGGGGGAGGCCTACGTCCAGCAGTGGACTGTAATCGGCTGATGTATGTATTTTTTTTATTTTTTTTTATTTGTTTAACTTTATGCAATTAATTTACATGGGCGGACTTAATGCCAAGGGCATTATCTACCATTCTACCTTAGGGCAGGTGGAAATGGGCGAGGCAGGTGCAAAATAAATTCAATAATAAACTAGTATGACGAACACTAATATATGTAATTAATAATTATATATAAACATATTTTATATATATATATACATATAAAATATATACATAAATATTAGGTATACCTTATCACAGGGCACAATAATCGGGCAAGGTGAAGAAGATAGTTCGATTAAGAAATTAATTCCTGAAGTTACACAACCAAATGGGTATGTAATAGATCCGATCAAGACGATTGGAGTGACTTTAGAAAATGTTCACGTAATTTGGCCTTGAACACCCGGCGACTAGGGGCCTTCCTTATTTCTAGAGGCAACTCATTCCATATTATGGCAACCCTGGGCGTAAAAGAGTCCCCAAGAAATCCCGTACGACACACTTTACCAGCCAACAGCAAGTTGTCAGATGAGCGAGTTTGCCGTTCGTGGGTATCACATAGATAATGGAATTGGTCCCTCAGATAAGGTGGCGCAAAAGGTTCATTCAGAATAGTGTAAAGAACACACAGTGCTCGCACATTCTGCCGCTGTCGTATCGGAAGCCACTTCAATTTCATAACGATATTGTGACACGTGGTCATATTTACGAAGGCCAAACACGTACCTGATACACCAGTTCAGCAACCTGTCCAACTTATTCAGTAAATCAGCATTTAAATCAACAAAGCACACGTCAGCATAGTCAATGATCGGGATAACGAGAGCCTGAACCAATAAGAGTTTAGTCGGTGTTGGTAAAAAGTTTTTCAACCTTGAAAGTGAGCGAAGCGACCAGGTTACTCTTTGACTGACGAGCACCATGTGTGGGATCCAACTGAGTGTGGAATCCATGTTCAGACCGAGATTACGAACACTGGGGCTCAAAGGCACTCGCGCACTGTCGTACAAAATATCAGGCAATTTGGACTGATCGATGCGCACCAAGAGTCGAGAGCTGCCAATCAATATCGATTGACACTTAGTGGGATTCACTTCAATTCCGAATCTACCAGACCAGACCCGTATTGTCTCAAGGTCAAGATTAACCCGAGCAATCGCCTCATCAACGCCGTCGACGTCAGACTGCGCATAAATCTGTAAATCGTCAGCGTAAAGGTGATAAGAGCACCGAAGATCCGCAGTGATGAGATTGATAAAAATCGAGAAAAGCAAGGGAGAGAGTATCCCACCCTGCGGAACACCGGCACCCACATCACACCAATCTGAAATTATATCTCCAACTCGCACAGCCTGACGCCGACCCCGCAAATAAGAGGAGAACCACTCAACACTTGTCGGGCACAAATTCAGGTTGCTCAGAACGGACAGCAGGATTTCGTGGTCAACTGCGTTGAAAGCATTTGAGAAATCAACAAGAGCGAGCACTGTCACTTTCGTATCATCCATACCAGCTCTGATGTCTTGCGTAATTTTTAGCAAGGCAGAAGTAGTGCTGTGACCCCGACGAAACCCAGACTGATACGGACTGAGCAGGTGGTTAGAAAAGATATAGTCCGAAAGTTGTTTATGGGCACAAGCCTCCAACACCTTGGACAAAAAAGGCAGTACGGATATTGGCCGTAAGTGTTTCATCAGTGTGGGTTCTGAAATTTTAGGTAAAGGCCGTACATAAGCTTGGCGCCATAGAGAGGGGAATTGACCACTGCGAAGGGAATAGTTTATAATATGAGTGAGCGGTGTCAGTAAATGATCGATAAGGGTTATGACCATGTAACGGCTTATCTGGTCACATCCGATGGCATGCGACTTAATATGCAAAATTGCTTTGCGCACCTCTCCCTCAGTAACCTCACAAAAAAAAAAAGAAAACGTCAGGATCTGAGGACAATAAACCTGCGAGGTATCTAAGGGTACCATCCTTGGTCCTATGGTCAAGTGTCGCTGCTGATGAAAAGTGCCTATTTATGTCGTCAGGCTGAAAAGTATTCGGGATGTTGATCGCATCATGCTTTTTTCCTATCCCCAATATACCAAGGAATTTCCAAATATCAGCTGGAGAAGATACTGCAACGTTTTCATGTATGAATTTTCGTTTAGAAAATGTATGAAGATATAAAGGGAACCTCATGCCCTTTCTATATTTAATTTTGAATGGACACTACATCTAAACCTACATCTATTTGGTGGAAAGCTATGGTTCACTCGCAAGATAGTTTGTGGCATTCAAACATCTAGCCATATAACGCCTTTGGGGCAAGACTGGTTTTATGAGCTGTTCTTGGAAGGGAAGAACCACCCGGACTGAATCTACCCGGCCCATGCTTTATTATGGTTTGGGGTCGGTTTGCATAAAATTTCAAGTCATATTTGTATTACTCACATGTTATATGTATAGTCATAATTATTCAAAGTCATAAAAACAACACGCATAACCCTTGTAGCATAAATTACAAAGTCATAATGTCTATAAGCATAGAGATAACTAGGCATATTATTTTAAAAACATGTGCGCGGCTTAGGGGTACCGCCGCACCATAACCTATTATGAAGAAAAACATTATGAAAAATAACAAATTATGCGACTCAAAACTAGTCTAAAATAAAATAGGTGAAAATAATAGTATGACTTTCAATGCAGTATGACATATAAACATTATGCCAAACAAATAGTATGACAAAGAATTTTATGCAAACTGAGATAATGCCAAAGTATAGTAGGAACTTCAACAATATGCATAACGACGGTATCCCTCTATTGTATGCCAATAAAAAAAACGCATGAGGTATCTTACCTATTTCTGCAGCCACAGCTCTTAGTTTCTCAGGGTTTCTGCTGATGAGGACCACGTTCAGCCCTCGCTTCGCCAACTCCAACGCGTATTGTTTGCCGATGCCGTCAGTGCTGCCAGTTATTGCTGAAAAAAGAGAAAATTTTTGTATCACACAAAATCCAGACGCACAACTGACACAAATGTGCAAAGCAGCGGTCTCATGAGTGTCCAGACGACCACTCGTATGAGTTTCCTCCTCCACGTTAAGCCTCCCGTACCCTTTAAGTACTTGTTTTTATTTTATTTAAGAAGGACTCCACGATTTTAGCCACGGAGCTTTTAAACCTACGCCTGACTATTTAGTGGGGAGCTAGGGTTCACCCGGAGAAATTTGTTTGGGCTTAAGAGTTGTTCTGGGAAGAACAGGTCTTACCGATCTATCCGGCACGTGCCGGTAGTTCTCAAAATGGGAAACAAATGCCCCCACCTCCCCGGCGGCGCGACCTGTATGTACCCCATTGCGCTGAATAGGTACATATCATACTTCCTTTTAAACCTAGCCATAGAATAAATAATAACACTTAGCCTAGGGGTCATCGGATCGTTCGTCGACTCGGTGTCCCACACGCACACTAAAGGTACATTTAGAATACTAAAGTCCTTCGGCACTACTCAAGCAGTACTTTATAATTTTCCGTTCTTCCCAGAACAACTCGTAAGCATCTGGTTGAAACAACCACAAACTTATCCGGGTGAGCTCCTGCTCCCCACCATACAGTCAGGTGTAGATTTCATAGCCCCGGGGCTAAAAATTGAAGAGCCCAGAAATAAAGTTTTTTTTTAAGTACTTTATAACGATTAAAGCTTACAACAACCCCAGTTGTTAAATCAAATAAAAGCTTTGTGTACGTTTTTATGCTGTGCAATAACAATGTAGGTACTATTAATAGATACCAATTTATATTAAAGTTGCAATAAATACTAAATAAGACCGAACGAAGATCTTATAACCTATGTATACCAGTAATAAAGTTGATAGCTATGTTAGTCAATAGTTTCTGCAAATAACTACATAACATATGTACATACAACGAATGTTTGTGTGACTATGCAATCTAACAAAATATTAGATTCTAAAAGTAATCGCAAGTAAAGGATCCTCCATGCAACAGTTTCTCAACTTTTCGAGTTGGTAGCTCAGAGCAGCGAAATCTTTCAGAAGCAACTCTGCAAACTCCCAGAGAGATACCATCTTCTTTTCGTGTGGGACATGAAGTCATCCAACGACCCGATGAACCCTGGTGTCAGAGTTTTTCAACCGCCTACTACCACTAGTAGGCCTCTGACATGGTTGTGTTACGACCGCCGTCTAAGTAATCATAGACAGCAACCGGGACCGACGGCTTAACTTGCCCTCCGAAGCAAGGCACCATTTCTTTCCGGACAATCAGTTGGTTCACTCTGCAATGTCCTAACCAGACCGAGAACAAATTCACAAAGTGATAAATATCAACTTTGTGAGTGTCCCACCGAGAACGAACCCGGAACCTTTGCGTCGCAGGCAGTCGCACTACCACTGCGCCTCATCAGCCGCCGTAAATACCATAAAGAGTGGTCTGACATGGTGTGTAACTGCAACGCACAAAAATACAAAGTTCTCAAGTACTATAATCAATTATTTAAGGGATGCTTTTTAATTTTCAATCTATGTGGAACCATCTAAATAACACGCTTTGTAAATCTAGACATTTAAAACAATTGTCGTTTTTAGATGTTACATGCCGTGTGCCAGACCAGCCCCAAAGCAGTGCCTTTATTTTTATTTTTTTATCCCACCCGAGCCAGTTTTCTATGAGGACATAACAAAATTGTTTGAAAAAAATAATTGTGTTATGCAAATTACTTTCTTTTTACAATGACGGACTGACGTCCGGACGACGGAAAAGTAATTTGTATTTATTGACACAAGTGATAATATTACTATCCTTCATTAATTAAATAGATAATATCAATTTCTAATAGAGCGCGTTTTTTGTGCGTATTTAGTGTGTTCTAGGGTTGGAACAATCTAGCGTACTTAATTAAGTCGCAGAATTTTCACTTCCTACGAAATATGACGAATTCAATTTGAAATTCCAGAACTTCCCGCAGGTACCATTTGATTTTCACAGTTTGCCAATTTTGGTAGTAATGAGTTTTCACGGCTTCATTCTTTGTTCGTTTCGTAATGTCAACTCTTTGACACTCTCTTGTTCTAAGGCCAAACGCTAACTCATCCTCAGAGGCCCCTTCCACTGCAACTGATTTAAGCTAGAGAGTAGGTTTGACTGCATTACGAAAGCGTTTAATTAAACAAGCCTCAGGACCTCAGGACCTCAGGACCTCAGGACCTCGTGATTGCGTTGCGATACGTCTGAAGATCAAGACATGAAATGGATAAGTGTCGAAACACACACTGTGTAGTTTAGACGGGTCTGCTACTCATTTTCGCGTGGGAATAGTTGATTTCCTGCAGTTAAAAGTAGCTTAGGTGTTATTGCAGGTATATTACAGGTCTATTGGTGTACCAAATTTCAAAAATAATAACTAAGCCCATTAAGCGAGAAAAAGTAACAATCATACATGCCACAAGCTTTTGGTTTTATAATATTAATATTAAAGTATGGATTGTTCGTCACAGTGCATTATAACTAACAATCCATAATTACTTTACGTAATAAAATAACTTATTTTTTTCTTTGCACTCTCAGCCTGTATTTTTCGCCGTGTGATGTCGGCTTAGAATTCCATTTCTTTCCCGTGGGTGTCGTAAAATGCCACTAAGGGACTTGAGGGTTACATATGTTTTGGAGTTTTAGGCGATGGGCTGACAACCTTTCTCTATGAAGATTTTCTGAACGGCCTCAAACTTTTGTCAGACGTGACATGAATTAAAGGCCGGTTTCCATTATCTTAGTGTTTAGTCGAGTGCTTTAGTACAAGTTGAAAGGCAAGTTCTTTAGTGCTTTAGTGGTTTGCGAGTGAGCGTTTACATTTCTTCCAGTAGAGTATCTTTCGACGCCACAATGAACGGAACGCGCAACGACGCACGATTCTACGTAAAATGCTTAATGGAGTTATGGAACAAATTGAAGACGACATCTGCTTCTTTTATGGCAGTGTATGCCGAATGCCTAGCCTGCTTGTTTTTGTACAAATTGTTTTTAACATTCCATAGACATTCGTGAACGACATATTCCGACACAAATTTGATAATTAGTTTAATTGTATCTTCCGACCATTAAGTCATCTTTAAAAATCAAAAAACAAGCACGTGTTTCACCGCACTTGTGCACTCTCCTAAAGAGTTTACTAAATTACGCGTTTACACACAACGAGTGACGCGACGGGGCTTGCGCGGGCGCGGGACGGGTATCACTTGAAACAAAAATAGAAAGCGATTCTATTTTGATTAAACTTGAAATCCAACTAGAACTGTACTAAAGCAAGTAGCGTTTACACGTTTCAACTAAAGTACTATCCTAAAGCTCTCGACTAAACACTAAGATAATGTATACCGGCCTTTATGGCTGAATTTACAGCCCTTTACGCTCGATACGTTTTTCTATAGGAGTATAAATATGTATGTATGTAGTTTATTAAGTATGTTGCTATTTAGTCTCAAAGGTAGGTTCCATAAATCCTTGATAGAAACGCAGTACCTACTTTTAGATATAAAATCCTTGATCATAAGTAACGCGTAGAGTGGCGGGACAGTGGCAGGGCAGAATCCTATGCCCAGGGCACGTAGGTAAAGTTTGTCCTTAGTTTGTATTGAGTAATATGCACACGTGCTCTACCGATTAGCTCGTTAACACCAAGTTATGTCACCGGGGTCAAAGGTGAGACCACTAGCATTAGACCTGCGCCCTTATTTCAACACACACGTCCTAAACTGGCCTAGCCAGCCCTGGTAAGGGTTCACTTCATACTGTACACATGAAAGCAGTACCAGCAGGTTATAAGTAAGTACCACCAATGGTTCGAGGCTAATATCTGCTTAGGTACAGTGGCGTATCCAGACTGACTCAAGAATTCTACAACTGCTAAAGCTGATATCACATCATCACGCCTTCCATTTCACCACGCCACAGCTTACGTACTTATTTATATTCTATTACTAGTATAAAATCACCTCTAAACAGTTATGAAACATACTTCAATGATGTTCGGGTAATTGTTATATCTATGCCATGCATGAAACTTAAAAAGGTGAAGTTCCGAGTTGGCTTCAAATCTGGGTTGCTCACGAAATGTCAGTGACGAGATATAGCACGAGATATGGCATCTTCTGGCTCAACGACGAAAAAACGCGCTAACATAGAAATACATTGAACATTTTGTACTGAAAAAAATAACAAAATGCTTTATAACAATCAATGTATACTAAATTATAATTTTGCAAATGTGTGAGTGATGGAAATCATAAGTCGAAAAGTTGATATCATTCATTCAAATTCGAATGAAATATCGGAATACGGACCCAAATATCTGTCAAAATAGGATAGCTTTCCATGCCTATTTTATGTCAAATACGAGATATAGCTTTTTGACATAAAATAACAAATCACAACATAAACAACACAGAATATTTTATAATTATTTGTTTTTTGGACTTTTCGACGAAATTAGAATGTTATAAGTGTTTTTCAGTGTGTGTTTTAAGCTTCTGGTGGGAACAACCCTCAGGATAAATAGCACGAGCAGCCAATATGGACCCAATTGATCCATTCCAAATACCTTGCCCGCTTTGCCCCAATACTTCGAACAAAACTTACGAAAAGCCATGGTCTGGCCATCCTACTGCCTGGCCTGGCCACACTGGACGTATACACCGCCCCACTGCTCAAGATGATATCAATAGCACCTACAGCGAACCCACAGTTCCATCCCAGCACAGCTCTTTCCCTGCGGCTTCCTCACTCTTTGACGACCTCGCATCGCACATCTCAAGGCCATCGTCCCTGTGTTTAAGCACATATCAAGAGGTGCTTGATGTTTAACTGCTGAAAAACGAAGAGAAATGCATGCCTTTCGCATACACATCATTCAGTGTCCTAGACTAAGGGGTTATTTAACCACCAATATGAAGCACAACGTAGACGGTGCTCCTCTCTGCTTGGAGGCCTCGTCAATCCAGTTTTTCAAAGGCCCATTTCAGTGTGAAAAAGAAATGAAACGAACGTGTATGACGGAGATTTGAGAGGAGCGGTCAGAATCCTTACGTCGGACTACAGAGTGGCTACAGCAGATTCATTCAGACAAGCACCCACCTCCTTCCAGACTAATTACGATCCCAGACAAGCCAAACCCCACCGCGCTTCACCTTGCTGTGGTGCCCTGATGACGTGATAACCCATCTATGGTCATTTCACTCTGTCTCTGCAGCTGGCCTGGATGGAATGTGCCCTCAATACCTATGGAGCTCACTATAAATTGAAGGCACGGCGACAGTGTCTCTGGGCCAAATATAGAGAATATTTAAAGCATAGCAATTGGAAACATGGTTTTATTAAATACACATAAAATAGATGCATTGTAGTTTGTATATCAGAAAATTCTAAGTAGCTTGTTCCTTTTTACACAATCCTAAGACCTAAACTGAGTTTATGCTTTAAGATCGATTTCTGCCACTAAAACAGTCGTGTTTTTAAAATACTTTTAAAATTAATTTTCACATCATCACATCGCATCAGGCTACGGCAGCATTCCACTGCTGGGCATAAGCCTCCCCCAAGGTACGCCATAAGGCACGATTTCCCGGTTTTTGCCTCGAGTCGCTTCTTTTTCCTATTTTCGAGTAGGACATTGAGTCGTCCAACGACCCAATGAACGAGTCGCTACCAGCCGCCGTCTTTAAGTCATCGGTATTCGGTACATCTGAACGAAGGGTGTCCAACGCTACGCTTGCCAAGGCGTTGCCTCAACTCGAGAAACCGCTTGCATCAAAACAATTTTAATAAATTTTTATTTAACCTCCCAATGTTAGTGCTACATACCTAAAACAAGCGGCATTTACAAAAAGTGTACTCGATGATTTCCTCTAGGACCACGAAAACCATCAGCACCGTGTAGAACCAGTGGTTCTAGAGGTATCCTCAAACTGTTGTTGGCTATGTGTATCTATTACGGTGGCAACATGTGGAAGTTAAAGTAAAACAAATCGAATTTCAAATTAGTTAATTGTATTTGATTAATTTTCCTGCCCCATCAGCAGGTCTTGATAAAATTACTTTTTAAAAGGATCAACAGTTTAATGTGATATCTTAAAGTGCTGCTGATAACACCTATCTATCTAATAGAAATAATAACTAGTCAATCTATGAAAATCATGTTTTGGCTGAGAGTTTTTATCGCATCTGATATGTTCTTCTTGCTCGTGCACTAAAATTTTTGCAACGATACTTTCGGACGAATTACGCTGGCAAATTGTGTGAAAACCGCAATATTTTGCACCATTATAGTGTTTCCTGGAGACAGCTGCGCTGCAATGAAAACATAAAGTAGTTAATATCTGGTAAACATAAGCTTACTATCAAACCAGTGAACCAATATTCCGCCGGTATTTTAGGCAGAATCTGGGATATAATGAGCCAAGTTAACACACACAATCACTCCTAAACATTATATTATAATATATATATATATATACAATATAAGTTAGAGTAATATGATTATACTACCATATTTTAATAGAAGATGGCAATGCTGGAATGTTGTGCATTGGGAAAGCTTCAAGGCTTTCACTAAGAGCCTTGTACCTTATGATGCCTTGTTACAGTTTATTCGCCAATATACGTTCATTTATGCAAAAGAAACACGTAATTTTTTATTTCACGTTTGTTATTGTAGACTATGTCAACGTCAATAGGTAAAATGACAACTGAATAAACGAAAGCAATGACATTTTGTAAAAAAAGGCTCTTTGAAATGACATGATTTTACCAAAAAGAATTTGGTAAAATAGTCCCGTTCACGGTTGTTTCTACATACATACATACATACATAAATCACGCTTATATCCCTTACGGGGTAGGCAGAGCGTTAACGGCCGTTCAACGGACATTAACACCACGTCTGACAAAAGTTGGAGGGTCAATCAGATAATTGTATATCACTATAGTGACAGGTTGTCAGCCCGTCGCCTAAAATTGCAATACACACCCTCGAGTCCCTTAGTCGCCTCTTACGACACCCATAGGTATGAAATGGGGTGATGCCATTCTAAGCCGGCATCACACGGTTGTTTCTACCTTTTAATAATAAAAATTGATTGCTTTTCAAGGTACCATCACGTTTCCTATTATTATTATTTTATTATAGTATTACCGCTAAAACCGCTAAGTATAATAGAGGTATAAGTATGGCGATACTCAATTTTCCAAATGACCCTCAAATGTTCGTCAGACGTGGCGTAAATGTCCGTTTTACGGCCGTTTACGCTCTGCATACCTCACAAGGGATTATAGGCGTGATATATGTATGTATGTATGTAAAGCAACCGACTGTCAAACGTTACAAGATTGAACTATGATAGTCAACATTCACACATCATGTCAATTCCTTCCGGGGGAGGCAGAGCGTAAAGGACCATTAAAAATGCACCTTCATCATCATGTCTGCTAAATACTTTATGGTTTTTTCAAAAAATTGTGTAGAGATGTAGATAAATTGTTGGTCCATAGCCTCCAATTGTTATACGTGGCTAGGAACGTGAAGCTAGTTCCTTTGTCACCTCTTATGTATTTACTGAATATTATGGTTCCTTGGTCACCTCTTATGTATTTACTGAATATTATGAGTTCTTACGTTTGTACAGTGTTTTTTTCATATTAAGAAGTTTATATGTGCCAAACCGCAATATTTTTAACTAATCTAGGACTACGCTCTCTAAACAAGGTGATAATTTATTGAATTATGATTATTCTTTCAAAGAGAACTCTGTTTTTACATATTATCCTTAATAATGATATACCTACATCTACTGCTTAGAACTCCTTTGGATTGCATTTTCAGATTTTAATTATTTAGAATAAATCTTCTTCTTCGTGTCCAGTTCTATATAATTTTTTGTCAATATTTGTAAAGGCCACAGCACTCCTAGTTGCCGTATTCAGATCCTTCCTGCTATTGTTTGAGATGGGGCTCCACATCTTCATTGTGGGTGTGGGGGTCTTAATTGGTCGTTTTCCATGAAGCCTCATTTGCCGTGTTCACCCTGCAGTGGCCAACTTGAACGATGGTGTGATGAACCCCACAGGAGCCGGCCAACGGGAGTACCATAATTGGTCCCTGGCTTGCGGCGCATTGTCTGTAGCAGATGTATTCCTCATAAGCTTTTTCGGCTTTTCAAATGAGCGCGAGACATTGAGTAGTTGTTCAGTGGGTGTCGAGTGTCGGTTTCTTGCTTCTGTTACTCCAATGCACAAGCTACTTCTCACTGGACGTCTTGTTATGGATACAGCATATTCAGAGGAATAGGTTTGAGGTTCTAGAATAAATAAAGTATCGTAAATCGTAATAGTAACAAACACAGACATTATGCCACTAAACTTTAAAAAAATCGCAAAGATTTCTGGGAACTGCAACGAATGCATAAATAAACCTAGCATAATAGGAGCGATTTTATTAGCGACTGAAAATAGTAAAAATCGTAGTAGGGCTAAAGTATTTGTAAGTACCTTAACCAAATGCATTTGTACAGTTTATCATCTTCTTCTGCAAAAAATACATTATGATGTCTTCTCGGGCCGACTGGAACATTAGCTAGCCCAAAGCTAGCGGGTTTTTCCAGAAAAAAACAGCCATTCACTTGATTCTTCTTTATTATTATCATTTGTGAAAATTACTTTCCTTTTGTTTGTTTTGATATTTTGTTTACATTCAACATATTGAATGACCGGAATGAACGATATTTGAAACATTAGGCTGAAATGTTTTCTGTTTCTTCTGTTGCCATAAAAACTGAAGGGGATAGAGTAACCAATTTGGTTCAGATACTGGCCAGAATCTCAGAATAGGGCCATATCTCGTTTTTGACATTATCAGCTGATTTTGATTGATATTTAGCCGCTCGCATGTGCGGTTTATAGCTTATAATATGATCCTACATTGCTGGCTCTAAAGAAACCCAGTGTGATTTTGGTAACAAAATCCGTAATGTATAAGGCCAAAAGCGTAACCGAAGCCAGAACCGCCATATCTCGTTCGATATATGGCCTCAGATTCGGCCCCCAGTGTTGCAACGTTGCAACTTACTCGCAGAATATAATAAGGCGCCATTGAAAGCGGCCTCTAGCATCTTCGGTAGAAACTGTTGAAAGGCTCAAACCGCGACCTTACCTCGGTCGGGCTAAGTTTTACTGAAAGATAATATCTTGTAGATCGATTAGATACATCTTTAAGACTAAATAACTTCAAACATTTATAGGTGCAATATGGTAAAATGGTGCTCAACGAATTGAGAACTTGCTCTTTTTTAATATCAATTAATAAAAGATTCGTTCTCTTTTTCCGCGTGACAGAAACTGACAAAAGATTCAGCCAATGGCCGATGTGGCGACTGCCTGCGTCGCAAAGGTTCCGGATACGACTCTCGGTGGGGCAAGCACAAAGTTGATATTTATCTCTTTGTGAATTCGTTCCCGCAGTCAGGTTAGGGCATTGCAGGCTGAACCACCTGATTGTCCTAAGAAAGATGGTTCCGTGCTTTAGGGGATACATTAAGCCACCACCGGTCCCGGTTGCTGTCTATGATTACTTAGACGGTGGTCGATAGAAAACCATGTCAGAGGCCTATTAATACTACGCGGTTGAAAAACTGACACCAGGGTTCATTAGTTCGTTCGTCGACTCGGTGTCCCACACGAAAATAAGAAGACAAAAGATTCATAGCAAGTTTATGGACTAAAAGCATAGTGCTCCCGAAGAAAATTCCTATGTATAAAATAGGTTTACAAATGACACTTTAAACTTTACTCTTCGTTTGTATTTTTAAAATAAGGGATAGAGACTAAAATGTAATGGACAAAATTACGACCCGCAGACTACCAAATGACACGCCTCCAGTTTAGCCAACCGCAAGACAACAACCAATTATTGTTGCCCAAGTTGGCAAACCACTCTTCCACAGATAAGATAATAACAAAGTCTGCTACAGTCTGCATAGAGAGACAGTGCTTATTGAAATCAAAAATTATACCCGCAAAAGTATTCCACAGGCAATTTGCAGTTTAGTATTTACTTAGATATTATGTTGGGAGCTAAGATAGCACACGCGCCGCACGATATTGCGGTTTTTGAGAACCAGCTAGCAAGCAAATGATAAACTTTGACTGGCGTGACAGCACAACGATGCGGCACAAAGTAAGTATTGGCGGCTGCGCGCCGAATACAGAGAGCTCACTTCAAGCAAACGTCAGAAACTCTCGCACAATTTGACACGCCGCCGTTACAAGGAAATCCAAACCAATCCAAACACACTTGTAGTCGAGTGTCAACCGCGTTTGGCGCGGACGTGCTAAATGGCTTCACGCAAATATAAATGGGTAATAAATAGGTTTATTAGTTAGTATACGATGTGATTTGTACAATGTTCCCATAATATTATGTACCAACTTAAATGAAAACTTGCTTACCCATATCACGTCTATTATCACTTGCGGGGTAGGCAGAGCGTAAACGGTGGTGTAAATATCTGCAAAAACGGATATTTACACCACATCTGACAAAAATTTAAGGGTCATTCGGAAAATTGTGTATCGCCATAGTGACAGGTTGCCAGCCTATCTCCTAAATTGCAATACACACCCTCAAATCCCTTTATTGCCTTTCGGGAAAGAAATGGGGTAAAGATAAAGATATTTATTTGCTATTGACATGGTGAAAAAGTTCTTACAATAATATATTAGTAGTAACACATATCTAGCCTATGTCAGTAATAAGCATGCAAATATTTAGGTAGGTAATTTAACAAATATTGCTAGGTACTTATGTCACGGCAAACTAGACAATTCTCTTTTTTTATTATGCTCCAAGTAATCTTTAACACAATAAAAAGCTAGGTAGTGCTATTCTAAGCCGGCATAACACGGCACCTCATTTTTTATGTATGTTTTGTTTAATATAAGTACCTAAATAGTACTACGTACTTTTCAGTACATCAACCTATTATGATTTTAAAACCTGCGGAACCAAATTCATATAAAACAAGGTAAATTTCTCGATTTGTCATGTCTGTGTGTCACGTCTGTGTCACTCAGTCCGCCACCGCCGGCCAGTATCACCAGGGTCACCATGCCAGCTAAAAAGATCTCAACAGCCCCAGAGCAGATATCTACCTACTCGTCACTCCCCATTTCAAAATAAGTAATGTAAATACAGGGAGGAACAGAAAGGGTATATCAAGCCGAAAGGAGGTCGAAATGGAGAAAAATGTTTAGTTTCATGAGCACCTTTCGGCTTGATATACCCTTTCTGTTACTCCCTGTATGTTTAGGTACCTACACCGATGAATAAAATCGGTAAGAAAACTGTGGCAGCCCTTGCCGAAAGCGGCAATAATCGAAAAAAGGCCCGAGTGATCCTTCTGTACATTCTCTATTTTGTGGATGCGGCGTACCGCAAAGATCGATGGGCGAGTCCGAATCACACTTGGCCACTTTTTTGTTTGGAAAGAACCTCATTAAAAATGCAATTCAATGACATTGATGCAACAGAACCTCACATGGATGCACTCAGCAAAAACCTGAACAACTATAAAATTAAATGAAATTAACTTAGATTCAATATTACCTATCACATATTGCTTGACGTCACGATCCGTCATTGCAAAAAAAAGAAATTTGTATAACACAATTTTCTTTATTTTTACAACACTTTTGTATCGTTAATATATCCTGATAGAAAACCAGCTCCGGCGGGATATAAAAAATATAAATTAAGGCACTGCCTTGGGGCTAGCCAGGTAAATCACACGGCATGTTACTTTAGGCCACCACCATCTGAAAACGACATTTGTACGACGACAAACGTAAATTATTGGCGTGATATATGTTTATGTAAAAGTATACGTTCTGTAAATAACAAGACATGCGTCCGTGTCGAAAATTTTAATTTATCCACTCAGAAAGATGACACCGTGCTTCGGTAAGCATATATACCATATTACCAGTACATTTTTGTACGTTAGTATTGTACACGGTGACATAACACACGCATCGTATTGTAATGTGGCACTCCTTATTACGTAAGTATAAAGGTCAACGCGTGAGTAGTTTTAGGCTTTTGATAGCCTTTCACTTTTTTTTGCACACTCATTTTATGATAAGCACCATAAAGTTGGATTGGGCCATGTATTGACCAAGTTTGTGTTAAACTTTAAGAAAAATTCGCGAGAAGCTCGATATTATATGAAAAAGTTATCCGTAATAATATTATAAATCTAAGAGATTGTGTGTGTGTGTGTATGTATGTTACCTCTTCACGCTCAAACGGCTTAACCGATTTGGATGAAATATGGGACACAGGTAGAGTATAACCCGGAATATAACATAGGCCACTTTTTACCACGGGAAAATGAGTGGCAGTGGGTAAATCCGCTGGGCGGAAATCTAGTTATAAATAAGTTAAGGCCTTGGTTTTCCTTAAGGGCCTGCCTTGAACTTTTACACGTCCCTTTCCCACTAATTGCAAATCCTGTGTGTGAAAACAGAGCGGAATCGCCATTTATTTAGACGGTTTTTCACTCTTTTGGATATTTCTCGCCAAATAAACAAGTAATTAAAAAACTGTACGACGAGAATCTAGTAATGTACAAGACGTATCGTATGCGCTAAAATAATGTGTTATATATTCTTAAGATTGCTATACACTAGACAAAAAAAGTGCAAAAAGGCCAAACTTTGAAAAATAAATCAATCGAGCAAACTTTCTTAAATCGTCTTTTCCTGCGACCACAATCTAGATAATATAATCAATCATTATTCATTTCATATAAATAAGGTGTTTATCGTAAACTACCCATACCCAAAAATACCCATTTTTCTCTCGGCACCCCTCAAAACTTGGTCACTTTTATTCGCACTGCGCTCTGAGCAACAGCCAACAACTAATAATTTTGCGCTCAAATTATGGCGAGATTTTACGGTTTTCATGACATAGAATCAAGAGAAATGCCGTCATTATGTCTAATTCAGCTTTTTTTACTAGAAAATGCATTAAAACGCACTTATAGCATACCTAAAGTTTTTTACGCCGTTCGCTCTCTGTCTACCCCGCAAGGCCGCTGTAATAATTAAATTATGTGTGTGTGTCTAGCAGAGGACTGTTGTATAAAATGAAGTCGCTTCCTGTTTCCCTATGTATGCTTAGATCTTTAAAAGTACGCAACAGATTTCGATTCTGTTTTCTTTAATAGATAGAGTAATTCAGAAGAAAGGTTTATATGTTCACATTAAAGAGGTTCGAAGAGTATTGTGCAGTCTAGACGTGAACAAGGCCAGCGGACCTGATGGCATACCAGCGAGAGTATTAAGACTATGTGCGCCTGAACTGTCTCCTGTGCTGACACGCTTGTTCCGCCTCTCTCTTAAAGAAAGAACGGTGCCGGGGGCCTGGAAGCTTGCTAATGTGCAACCAGTTCCCAAAAAGGGCGACCGTGCCGACCCTGCCCATTACCGTCCAATTGCCATTACCTCCATCCTATGCAAGGTCATGGAGAGGGTACTTAACAGTAAGTTGCTGACCTACCTTGAAGACAATGATCTTCTCAGTGACCGTCAATATGGCTTTCGCCGGGGGCGGTCTACTGGTGATCTTCTTGTGTATGTCACGCACTGCTGGGGCGAAGCCATCGAGAAAAACGGCGAAGCACTTGCCGTTTCACTCGATATCTCGAAGGCCTTTGACAGGGTCTGGCATGCAAGTCTGCTCAGCAAGCTTCCTGCTTATGGCATCCCAGCTGATTTTTGTACTTGGATTTCAGACTTCCTTAGTGAACGGTCCATCAGAGTAGTCGTTGACGGCTGCTCCTCTGACCTAATGGCCATTGATGCCGGAGTTCCTCAGGGGTCTGTTCTCTCTGCAACTCTTTTCCTGCTGCACATCAATGACCTCCTTCGGCATGGTATTGTTGGATACGCAGATGATAGTACCGTTTCAGAGAGATACTTGACAGGTGCAGGGACCAGTGGGGATGAAATACGTTCGTTAAGAAAGGCCATGGTAGAGCGAACAGATCTGACCTTAAGTCTTGTCTCCCAATGGGGCGACGACAATCTGGTCTCATTCAATGCCACCAAAACACAGGCGTGTCTCTTCACTGCAAAAAGGAGTCCTTTCGACTGGACACCTACTTTTCGGGGTACATCTGTCCCAGTCACTGACAGGCTTGAGCTTCTAGGCATGGAGTTGACATCAAATCTAAACTTCGGCGCGACCATCGAGTACAAGGCTCAGACGGCGGCTAAAAAGCTGGGCGTCCTGAATAGAGTGAAGCGATACTTTACGCCTGGACAGCTTTTAACTCTTTACAAAGCACAAGTCCGATCCTGCATGGAGTATTGCAGTCACCTTTGGGATGGCTCAGCCAAATACCAACTTGCCGCTCTTGACTCGGTGGAACGCAGGGCCAAGAGGCTCATAGGCGACATAAAACTGGTGGACACCAAGCTACATAGCCTGGCACATCGCCGCAAGGTTGCCTGCTTGTCGGTATTTTATAGATTGTACTTCGGAGAGTGTGCTCAAGAGCTTCACGACCTTGTTCCACCAGCTCCCTTCTACTATCGGACATCCAGACGCACCGCCGGATACCATCCGTACCTGGTAGCCATTCCACCAATTCGGACTAAGCGCTTCCAGTCATCATTTATAATGCGCACTGCTAAAGAGTGGAACTCACTTCCTGCGTCTGTGTTTCCAAAAGCATACAACCCTAATCTCTTCAAAGTAAGAGTGAACAGGCTTCTTCTGGGTGAGCTCGCTCCATCTTAGACTCTGTCTCTGTCCTATGACCTAGACTAGAGTCAAGAGCAAACCCATCATTAATAAAAAAAAAAAAAAAAAAAAATATGTATAATTCATGCCAATTGTGATATTATCACTTAGGCTGCCCGCACACGTCCGACTTTTTATAGCACCGATAATCGGGCAGATTTTTCCTCCGATTTTTAAGACCGATTTTGTGACCGACTCAAAGCACACGTCCGTCACTTTGTCTGTTGGTTTCGAGGGAGTAGCACGTCATGGACGGCCGACTGTCGGTGAGTAGTGTGCGTTAACGCATACATTTCCGAGTGTTCCATTTTTCACCGACAATCGGATCGGTTGGGATGCTCCGATTTTATTTCTGACCGACTATTTGTAGGATGTGGGCGTTACACCATTGCAATCAATACGTTCCATTTTACTCCTACACAAAATCGGTCACCGATTATCGGACGTGTTCGGGCAGCCTTAAGTAGTTAATTAATTTCATAATAATGTAATTTAATTGCTTTCACTTTTTGTATTTATTTAAAATAAAATGTCTATTCCTGTATTTAGGTAATATTATAAAGAGTCGCTGTATATTTTTTTGGGAATGTTGTGTTCGCCTGTTATTGGTGCTCATATCAGGATGTATCCTATAATATTGTTTATTACTTAAGTGATGTAATATATGTACTGTTGGCGATCCTAATAAAGAAATAAATAAACTAATAAATAAAATGCCGGGAAAAGGTCTTTTTCCCGCGGAAAAACGGTTAGAAGCGGGCGAAACCGCTGAGCGTGTTGTTATTGAATTGAAATAAATTTAATCGTTTGTATGCTAATTTAAACCTGAGTCATGGTCAATATTTTCATCATCTCCTGCAAAATATTTTGCTTTGGTTCACTCAATGACTATGAGAATATTGACTACCTTGCTTACATAAGCATAACTTATGTGAGTTCATGATGCCTACGTGACATGGCATAAAAATTTGATGTGACGAAACACCTCTTGTATGTACTTATAGAGTTTCTTGTGGTAAAATTTACGAATCTTTACTAACTACCTACTGGTTTTTATTTCCCTGCGTATATGTCCAGTAATAGACTAATGTGCTGTTAATAGTAATTTACCAACTGTACTGTGAGCTTTGAGAAAATAAGGCTGTATTTGCCACTAACCTCCACCAAAAAAATTCGAAATACTGGAGCAGGCCCAATTACAATGGCATGGCACATTGTGACATATTGTCTTGTCTTGATTGTTGAACTATGGTTGCATCAAGACATTCACGAGAAATAGGCAGGAATAGTCGACTGCAAATTTTGTTTCGGAACTATACATTTATACTTTTAAGATGTATGTGGGATGTTCTCATCGACCGCGTTTTTCGTACGTTCCGCTTAAAAAGTGCTGCTTCCTCTGGGACAAGCGTTATAAAATTTTACTTCAAAATACTTCAGCACTTCTCACATATGGTCAAACATTTAATTCATCAAATATGTGGTCAGTTTTTTGTAAATTTCCTGTCAAACATGCATTCTCTCACATCCATGGCATGGTTCTTTGCTACCTTGCGCTAAATAGACTGTTATAGATCCTAAAATTACAAGTCTATGTCGTGTTAAGCTTTCTTATCTTTTAAACAGTTATATTTTCTATCTTTTAGCATGTTTTTAGTTTCCACAACGGCAGAAACTTTTTTATAAACACGGATTTTTGCGTTGAAGCCATGAATCAGCCCACAATTACCTCGCGCTACTCTCTCACTCATATATTCATGACGGTAAAAGCTGTCTGTCGATTTTACTCACGAATTCGTAGCGGCTAGTACCGCCGACAACGTCGTGGGGGACGCAGGCTCCACTCGCCGCTATATCTTCGATGGCGAGGGTGAGTTTCTCACATTTACGACTTTGTCCAGTACCGACCTCATTTCCATGCTAGTCGATTACCAATTATTCAGTTATTAGGTATTATCGATATTTTTTCTGAGGAATACCTTTGATATGCTTAAAATAAGAGGCGGTACTGTATTAAATTTTAACGAATAGGTTTTTATTCGTTCTCATTTCCATGTTCTCATTTCCATGTCTTTCCATGGTTCGAGATGGCATGGAAATGAGAAAGTGACATGGAAATGAGAGAATGATTAAAATTTTGCAGTCCACAGTTGGACAAAGTTTTTAAATTATGAATATTTATTCTTAAATTAATCCAATGCCTGTTTTAATCGTAAATATGTGGAAGTACGGGTATTTTTCATTATTACCTATTTTTATGAAATGAAAGCTTTTGTAGTTAATTTTATATGTCTTTTTACCGAATGTGTCAGAAGGAGGGTTAGAGTTTTTCGGGAGTCTGTCTGTATGTATATATGTATTATGTATGTGGACATGCAATTTCTTTTTCGTGGGTTACAGCCCAAACGGCTAGATGGAAATTGACATATGATGAAAATTGGCATCAGCGCGAGTGACATTTGCTACATTTTAAACAAGATACCGCTAAGACGCGGCACTCCTACCCGCTCTCTGATATTTCACCGCCCCGCACTCGCCCGACTTAGAAGCAGTCTGAAGTGGTCATCTACTGGTTACGCGCGCTTTATACTAGTTTAAAGTGCGTTACGGTTTCGGTAGCCCTAGTCTTGGCACGTATATATACATGTAGGAGTTTTGCTTCTAAGCGGTAGCCATTATTATGTATTCTTTTCTATAAGAGACATTCTATAGAAAAAAGTGGTTCTATACCAGGTACTGCAAACCCGCGATATCTGTACGCCAATAAAAGTAGTCCATCATGCTAACCACTGCTTCCCAGTCGGGCGAGCCTATATTAATATTATGTTGCTACTCTTTTCCATCTTGGCCACAAGTTACTTTAATACAAAGTGTTATAAAACTGTTTGTTGCATTCTGCAGTCGGTCAATATGTATCAGTATCCACACCCTCATATTCGTGGGATGCTAAATAAATATTTAACTAAGTAAATAAAGCTTATTTTCTTTATATTTCCTACAAATCAAGTAGTGGACATCTCATTTCCATGACAAAAAATAGTGGCCCTCCTTTTTTTATATTTATAATTGTAATATATTAATCATTTTTACTAAAATACGTTCTTTAAGCTCTAGCAAACATAACTGACTACCTTTAAATTAAAAATCATTTTTAATTATTTTAATATCAAATAAAAGTAAAATTGCCACGGAATTCTCTCATTTCCATGTCCGCAAATAGTTGACATCAAATAACTCTGAAACTCATGGTCCAAGAACCGGGCAATTTCAATCTTGTGTTTGTAATGAGAAAAACTTTGATAACGTATATTCAATTATCCAAAAAAACTAAATTTGAAAAATGACATGGAAGTGAGAAAATTCCGTGTCATTATGAGAATGACCCATGTATCCATCTGATCAGGCACAGGCAGGGCATATAGCGCGGGCAAGATTTTTAAACTAGATTTTTTTAGACAATTACAGCCATAAAATTCATATTTTATAAATTATTTACTTAATATCTTATACTATTCTTAACTTAATTCTTATTATAAATTCTTTACTTAATAACTTAATATCTTATTCTAAAAAAAAAGTTATTGTCAACGATCTAACAGATAACTTAAACCTATCAGTTACCTACACAATTTGTCAAATTTTACTATATAGAAAAAAAAAACAAAGTAATGTTTTAAAGTTATTACTAAAATAAATATGCTTGCTAGTTTAGATACATAAATTTTCTAGTCCGAATACCTAAATAATACATTGTACCGTTATTTCTCTAGTTTCTATGACAGTAAATATTTGAGCGCAAAATGAGTGCCTGCAGCGCGAATTAAAGGCACAAACTTTTCAGGTGCATCGGGGCCTTAATGTCATATTATGACGGCCGATGTGGCGCAGTGGTAGTGCGACTGCCTGCGACGCAAAGGTTTCGGGTTCGATTCTCGGTGGGACACTCACAAAATTTATATTTATCACTTTGTGAAATTGTTCCCGGTCTGGTTAGGACATTGCAGGGTGAACCACCTGATTGTCCGAAAAGAAATGGTTCCGTGCTTTGGAGGGCACGTTAAGCCGTCGGTCCCGGTTGCTGTCTATGATTACTTAGACGGCGGTCGTTATACAACCATGTCAGAGGCCTACTACTAGTAGTAGGCGGTTGAAAAACTCTGACACCAGGGTTCATCGGGTCGTTGGACGACTCGGTGTCCCACACAAAAAGAGAGAAGAGATGTCATATTTAAGTTGGAATGTTACACCCTCATGTCAGATGCAAAAGATTCAGATTATTCTTTTAATATATGACATAAAATATTTTCCACTCAGATTTTTATGTGACTCATTTACCCGTGGTAATAGTTGTTTTCCCGTGGTAAAAAGTAGCCTATGTGTTTATTTTTTATTATTTATTTTACATTGCACATGGTACAACAGGCGGGCCTAATGCCACGCAGCATTCTCAACCGGCCAACTAGAAGGTAAACAGAGAGAAAAAGACACGGGTGCAGTCGGGTGTGAAATCATTATAATGTAAAATAACAAATTTAACTACTATGCATACATACATATCATTCCTAAAATATACCTACACAAATACTTACTAGAATAAACTTACTTATATTAATGTTATTATTATGTGTTAAATCGGTCAAGCCGTTTGAGCGTGAAGCGGTAACAAACATACATACATGCACACACACAAACTCTCAGATTTATATATCAATAGTACGGATTATTATAAGTAAATAAGTAATTTATATGCATTGTCGCCTAGGATTGTCGCCTTGAGACTCTACCTGTAGACATTGTCAATTAAAAAATTAAGTAAATGAATTGAATTTATTTACTTAATTTTATTTTGAACCGCCGTGTGATGCAGGCTTAGAATAGCATCACACCATTTCTTTCCCCGCCGTGTGATGCCGGCTTAGAATAGCATCACACCATTTCTTTCCCGTGGGTGTCGTAAAAGGCGACGAAGGGACTCGAGTGTGTATTGTAATTTTAAGCGATGGGCTGACAACCTGTCACTATACACAATTTTCCGAATTACCCTCAAATTTTTGTTAGACGTGGCGTAAATGTCCGTTTTGGCGGCCGTTTACGCTCTGCCTACCCCGAAAGGGATAAAGGTGTGATATATGTATGTATGTATGAATTGAATTTACGTGAGTTGTCATAGTTCCTACAAATCAATAAAATCCGCGACTTTTATTTAGCTGCAGGCAATCCAATGCCAGTATATCTCAAAATATGTAGTTTTTGTTTACAAGCTTAAACGAGAAAATAAGTGCGCTATGGATTTACTTAAGACTTAGTATTCCTTGACTTAGGATAGATAGTTACTTACCTACATATAAAGAGTACAGAGACATGGTACTATGGTAGGTAAATGCATTGCAGAAGTGCACTATGCAGTACCTATTCACGAGATGCACGAGATGCTAGTAAGTTGCACCATTGCACAGCTTAGAGAGCATTGTGATTGTGTGGCAACTCAGAGAGGGAGCCTGGGAATGATGTTGAAGTTACGTTGCCATCGGCCTCACATTTGCCATGCAAATCTAAGGCTTTTCACACACACCACATGACTATCCGGGTTTTTTACAAACGAAGTTTACAAAATTGGATATCATGACACACGTCGCACCAAATTATAAATTCTACGGGTGTCACGAACCACAACGTCCTTAAATTGGGGAATTATTTATCTTAACTTTCTGTCCATTAGGTTAAGAAAAGGATAGGAGATATCTAAGTCATGTCATGTTTAAAAATGACAATGGGTTCCTTGCCATTCCTAGTCAATTCAGTCGCCAGCTTTCATCGTCGCCATATTTATTTTGACGGATATATAACGTATCTCACGTCAAATTATAAGACATGTCATGACTAAGATATCTCCTATACTTTTAACTAAACCTATTTGACGGAAAATAAACGCGCTAATTTAAGGTCTTCCTCTTTTTCTATTTAAATACCTTACACTAGATGTCGCTTGTATGTCGCTTCAAGACGAGTATCAAGAGTGAAAATAAGAAATTGAAAACTCCGGGGACTGAACCCGGGACCTGTGGAGTACCGAGCGTCCCACCGCTCTGCCACTGAGCTACCGGCGCCCCGACCAAACACTTCAAATTTTCAACCTCTTGATATTCGTCTTGAAGCGACGTACAAGCGACATCTAGTGTAAGTTATTAAAACTAATACTATTGTTAGTCCTCATTACAGGAGGAAGTCAAACCATACGATGATGCTTTGCTTATATTTTTAACTAGCGGCCCGCCCAGCGGTTTCACCCGCTGCTAACTGATTTCCCACGGGAAACAGACCTTCTCCCGACATAAATCATACATAAAAACCTTCCTCTTAAATCACTCTATCTTTAAAAAAACATCATCCAGATCCGTTAAGTGGTTATGAAGATTGAAGCACACAAACAAACAAACAAACAAACAGATAGGGACAGACGGGGTAAGCGACTTTACTTTAAATTCCGTTTTTTTTTAATCCCCCAAGAGATGAAAAGCGGGTTAAAAGTTTGTATGAAAGTTCGTTGTCTTAAGTGCGATCCGTTTCAAAATAAGTGATTAGACTTATGACTTAAAATAATTAAACACGTGTTTCAGCATATTTGAAATTTTAACCCGTAATAGGGTCAAACGGGGCGGGGGTTTAAAGTTTGTAAGAAAGTTCGTTTTTTTAAATGAATGTAATCTGTTTCAAAATTTGTGATTTGACTAATAACTAAAAATAATTAAACACGTGTTTCAGCATTTTTGAAATTTTAACCATTAAATGGTTGAAAAGGAGGTTAAAAGTTTGTATGAAAGTTTTTTATCTTAAATGTGACCTGTTTCAAAATTTGTGATTTGACTAATAACTTAAAATAATTAAATACGTGTTTCAGCATTTTTTAAATTTTAATCCTTATAGGTGTCAAAAGGGGGTCAAAAGTTTACTACCAGTTGGGCTACCCGTTTTCCCATGGGAATGTAACAATTTTCCGGAATAAATTATACTTATAAACCTTCCTCTCAAGTTTCTCTATCTAATAAAAAAAACCGCATCAAAATCCGTTGGGTAATTCTAAAGATATAAGGAGACACCAAACGGGAAGCGACTTTATTTTATACTATGTAGTGACTAGCTGGTGCCTAAACTGGTAGGTACACTTACCATAAACAAATGTTTAACTAGCTGGTGCCTTAGAGCTTCGTTTCGCTGACTGAATATTATGGTTAGTGTACCTACCAGCAGAAGCGGCATATCATGCTGAACTACTTTTGCTACACAGACATTTCTGTATCGCTCATACTGTAGCTGGCAGCCTAAAAATTCTACTATTTTACAATGCCGTGTGATGCCGGCTTAGAATAGAATCACCCCATTTCTTACCCATAGGTGTCGTAAGAGGCGACTTAGAGACTCGAGGATTAGATGTGTATTGCAATTTTAGGCGACGGGCTGTCAACTTGTCACTATAGTGATACACAGTTATCTGATTGACCCTCAAACTTTTGTCTAACAACGTGGTGTTAATATCCGTTTACGGCCGTTAATGCTCTGCCTACCCCGTAAGGGATAAAGGCGTGATTTATGTATGTATGTATTTTATATTTAATTGAAGGTAAGTTAAGAGAATTTATTTCCCGTATTGAGGCTAATATTGTCCGGTGCGTGTGCGAATCATATCACCTAAAGTATGATAGGCATTGCCCGCACGAAACGCAAATCGCTTACGCTTACGCGTGCGTTACCTAAATCACTTGTGACATTACTCATTTTTTTTTTATCGTTTGGCTTCCGTGGCTTTCAGACGATGATTCTGCCAGAGTCAAGGTCAAAGAAAACAATAGTTTAAAAGATATTATTACTTCAAATATGACAATTACCATTTCCTGTTGTTTTTACCCCGGACAATGAAAATATGTAAGAATAAAAGTTGAGGGAGTTCAATATAACAGACTATAACGACAAAACATGTTATAATTTAATATTGTTAATTTTAATAAATTTGGCAAAAAGTTATTCCAATAGGTCATATTTGACAGCTGACAGATCCATATTAAAAGAGATGTAAACATATGAAAACGGACCCACTGCCATAGCATTAGCACGATTCTGACTGCTGTCAAATATGGCATATTGGGATGGACGTACTCTACTTATATCATTGCAGGCTGATCCATTGATTTTCCAAAAGAGTGTACAAGATGGCGATGGTGCAGATTTTGGCATCACAAAATCCCAATACCAACAATCGTACTCTTAATAATGACTTCTCATGACATTTGCACATTGCAAAACTCTTACATAAGTCCCACTCATCGCAGCTACCCATTGTGCACAGAATTTGTAGGGTCAGTAGACAATCAATTATGATTTTATGACTATTCTCATCAATTGTAACAGGTAAACAATACTAGCGCTTTCAGTTGTTTTGTATAAGGATTGGAACACACCTTAGGCGGTTCACTCGCTTGTCGTCCATGGTTCCGTTTTTTTAACGCAACGTAACGCATGCGTCTGTCAAACGAAAATCGTTACGTTGCGTTAAATAAACGGAACGACGGATGACAAGTGGGTGAACCGCCTTTGTATTCTGTCGGTTTTAAAATAATTTGAAGTTCAATGTCGTTATAACGACTAATCGGCTATTTAGTCGACTAGTGGCCATAGCATCTTTAGAATACATACTGATATAATTTTAGGTCTTTTTATATGAAATTAGAAATCATATCACGCCAAGAAAATAAAATCTTGTATTGACGGGTTTTGACGTAGGTACTTATATTTCAAAGTATTTTTTTATATTATACATACATAGAGGTACATACACGTATCACGCCTTTATCCCTCTTGGGGTAGGCAAAGCGTAAACGGCGGCAATAAACGGTCATGTACGCGACTTCTGACAAACATTTGAGGGTCATTCGGAAATTTGTGTATCGCCATAGTGACAGGTTGTCAGCCCATCGGCTAAAATTGCAATACACACCCTCGAGACCCTTCGCCGCCTTTTACTACACCCACGGGAAAGAAATGGGGTGATACTATACTAAGCCGGCATCACTCGGCAAATTTTATATTATATTATATTTTTATATTATTATTATGATATTAGCCTAAACTGTCCCACTGCTGGGCTAAAGGCCCTCTCTCTTTCCAAACAAGATATTTCTGCAACAATAATCTTTTTATCATCCGAGATAATTATCAAGATAATTGAATTATGTTTCAGCAATGCATTTCAAAAAACCTTGTCCACGTAAATAATTAAATGTTCTTTTAATAGTTGTTGCAAGCTTACCTTGAAAAACACTTCAAGATTTTACTTTCAGAAAATGTGCTTAAAGCGTATGAGATAATAGATATTCCCTGACTGTAAACATTTTGCTTATCGCCAAAATATTGGGCAACAGTAGCATTGAACAAAGCGATTAAAATATATATTAAATGAAAATAAAATGTCAATAATGAAATCTACATTTGCTCTCTCTCTCTTTTCTTGTGGGACACCAATTCGTCCAACGACACGATGAACCCTGGTGTCAGAGTTTTTTAACCTGGAAGGACATGGTTGTGTAACGACCACACACGTGGCACGTGTGCCCTCCGAAGCACCGAACAATTTCTTTACCTTTTTGGAAGGATAACAAAGTTGTGTAATTATCTACCTATTGCAATGCTCTTTTCAACTTTTCGATTAATAATTGCTGGTATCAAACAACATAGGTACCTAATAAAGAATCCTCAGGATATAGGTCCCATGGATGCGCTCGCCAATCCACCTGCCAATCGTGGTGATATGACAAACTATTAGGAGAAGCAATGTCCAGCAGTGGACTGTTGTGGTTGTTAATGATTGACGCACAAGAGAGAGATGAAAGGTACAACATACTAATAAAATGAGTAGGTAGTTATAGGTATATAGGTACACCCGTAAGAGACAAACAACCCTCCAAATACTCAATGAAACTTAACAACTTCCCGTAAGAAAATATTTCAGGAAACGGTTTTTTTACTTCCCATAGTAAATGCAGTCAGCTGATCGTGATTTTGTATGGGATGTCGATTTTTTCTGACATATGTTTCTAGGGGAAAGTTGTTCAGTTTCATGGCGTGCATCAGTATTCGGAGGGCTGTCCCTTACACCTTGTATAGTTCTACGACTAGAGCTCAACCTAAAAATATTTGCTTTGAATTTAATAGGAGCTTTATGTATGCTTTATTGAAAAAAAATATATACACAGTTTGTTTCAGTCAACTTGTGTTGGGAAGAATTTGGGGTAAGCATTTTGAAAAGCAAATATATGCCACAATTTCCCACACATCAAGCAAGCCGATCCGTTCTACCCATAACAGATCTAAGCCAAGTCCGCCCAAGGGCGCGATTGGACTGGTTGTTTGAACAATCACACAAACTTCTCCGGGTGAGCTCCTGCTCCTCACAAATCAGTCAGGTGTAGGTTTTAAAGTCCCGGGGCTAAATCGAAGAGACCAGTCTTAAGAAAAAACCTAGCAAGTAGGTGCAGGTGTGTTTTATGATTAACATGAAGCAAGACTAAGTAAATAAAAATAACTTATTTGCTGAACACAGTATGATGTTCGCTCCACTTAGTGTTTATTACGTAATTAGGTCTAGGCTTGAAGGGCAAAGCCCTGCAGGACCTGAACTGGTTTGAACCGGATTGCGTCAGCCAGACTGTCCTCGTATTAATTCCACTTTTCAAATCAGCTGATTCGTAAAGGGACTCAGCACGAATGTCACTTTAATATGCCTTTAACACTCAACAGTAGCAAATACTCGCCTTTTTTATATCCGCCAAATTCTATCCCGAGCTGCCTGTACTTTCCACATGCCCTAAGGTAGACTTGTAGATAAAGCCACTGGCATTAAGTCCGCCTATACATATATACACTGTGTTGTGCATAAAGTTCAATAAATAATTTCTCGTTTTCTTTTACGAAATTGGAATAAGAATGTTATGAACATGACATCAAAGCTTTTTTTTCTATGAATTCCAGGATGAACTTTTCTTAAGTTAGTTCACAAATTAACTATATGTAGACAGTTAGTTACGGTGATCATAACGGATCAGTTTGAAAAATACTGTTTACTATTAAAAAAATTACCATTATTATCAGTCGGTCTTAAATAATACATCCACAATACCCTAAGCAAGACCGGAAGATAACGCCTTCGGTAATACTCAATGTGCATAAAAATAATATTAATATAACATCGAACTATGGTTGCGATAATAGGACTAGAGATGGGCGGTGGGTATATACCCAATGTACCCATTTGGGTATTTACCGGGTATTTAGGTATTTACCGGGTAAATACCCGTATGCACCCAATTTGGTGGGTAGATTGGATTTAATTTTTTTTTCTCATAAACCGCGACAGAGAGAGAGTTGAAATTTTCGTAGATAACGTATTTCTGTCGCGGCTATAATAACAAAAACTAAAAAACAGAATAAAAGACATATTTGGGGGAGCTCCCATACAAATTATTGGTACGGAGGCTGTATCTCGTAAATCAGTACAGATAAAATACCTAATATGGTCATGAAACCATGATAGAACGCCTGTAGTAAACAATAAACGTGAAAAAAAAAGTTTTTCAAAACAGTAGAAAACCTGCCATGGTGAAATGATTTTTTCACTTCTCATGCTCTGAAAGAGCTTATTGGTGCAGGATATAGGCTGCCCAAAATCGCATTTTATGCACAAGTGCAAGAACGTATCTACTCATAAATGAAGGCAAAGAAAATGAGCCATACACAGCCAAAGGGCGTCTGCCCCGAACGCCGATATCGGCCCGACATAGTGCTATTTCATTTTATATGTATGAAAAAATTGAAATAGCACTATGTCGGCTTAAATTGTAGGCTGTATAGGTCTGCAGCCCAAGCCTAATGCCAATGTCGTAAGATTTAAAAAAAATAAAGCGGCGGGAAACAGCTCTTGTTTTTTTTGTAATTTCTTCAATATGCTAAAAATGTTAAAAATTACCAGTGAAGAAGAGGATTTAAGACTCTCTCCTAATACGCTTATGGAAATTAATGCACAGAGAGTTGTGCAACGAACGTTGATCGCCACTTACGTTTCTTTCGGGGGTCGAAGCAGCAGAGATTGTTTGTATTGAAGATGCTCTTGGTGAAATAAAAGGTGAAAGTTCATCATCGCCTTCCACAGTCTGCCGGTTGGATATATTCCAATTATAGGCGATATAAGAAATTTTGCCAGCTCTTTCGGAAGTTAAGCGATTCCTTTTTCTACTGTGTATATTTCTTTGACAACTAAAAGATCTTTCAGTTGCAGCTGAGGTGCATAGATCTGTCAATATCCGTATAGAAATTTTACTTAAATTTGTAGAACCGCAGACTCCCTTCCACCATACGACGGGAGAAATTGTATCAATGCTGCTCCATATAAATCTTCGAGCCCACAAACCTTCTTTGGCTTTGTAGTTAGCCAAGTTTGGCATGACATCTATGTTCAAATTTTGAGCCATATCAAAAATGAATTCAGTAGCATCAACTTTTCTGTTAGTTCAACACCTTGCGTCTTCGGGTCTAGTAGGTAAGCAGCCAGATGTATAGGTTTTACACACATTTGGATTCTTTCAGCAGTCCATCTTTTGATATTTTCTTTGTCAGCCTCGTCTAAAAATGTTATATCAGGTAAAACAAACTCCAATTCTGATTTCATATTTCTTAAAGTAATATAAACCTTGTGCATGTTATATTTGTCGGATTCCAGTTTGAATATAGTATCTGCAATTGGCATCAAAATCGATTTACTCTGTTTAACCATTTTCCAAAAGTTGTCGTTTAAAAACGTTGCCTTTGTACCGTCTGGTAAAGTTGACCTTTCGTGTACTGCTAGAGTTTTTAAAGTCTGTTTAGTATTTTCCAAGCTCTTCAAACTCATGTAGTAACTTTCCCATCTTGTAATAATTGGATAATTCGTTGACACTTTATATTTAATTTTTTTTTCTGTTTTTAGAACGAATATTTGAAATTTGTTGCAGTATCTATTCTTCATTAAAAAAAAAACATCAATTTAAAAATTTCAACATTGTAACTATCACAGTTTACGAGATACAGCCTCAGTCCCAAAAAAAAAGCAAAAATATCATGTTTTCTGTATGGGAGCCTCCCTAAATATGTAGTTTATATTCTATTTTTTAGTATTTGTTGTTATAGCAGCAACAGAAATACATTATCTGT
The DNA here is from genome assembly GCA_027580185.1 of Tuta absoluta. Lineage (NCBI taxonomy): Eukaryota > Metazoa > Arthropoda > Insecta > Lepidoptera > Gelechiidae > Tuta > Tuta absoluta. Next base: position 1,869,940 of record JAQAHW010000020.1, read on the forward strand.
GAAAATTTCAACTGCCTATCTATCGCGGTTTATGAGAAAAAAAAAATTTCAATCTACCCACCAAATTGGGTGCATACGGGTATTTACCGGGTACGTACGGGTATTTACCGGGTAGATAGGTATATACCCGGGTAGTTGCCCATCTCTAAATAGGACATTAACATTGGTTTGATAATGAAAAAATAAAGCAATTCGGCCGTGACTGAATTATTCCCTACAAAAAATTACGACACGTACCTACTCAATCATTTCATTACGATAGTGACTTACGATAAATGTTTATTCATGTATTTAAAAATAATTTATTCGACTAATCAACCAACGATGTGCGTAACCTGTGTCACACAATTTTTCCAACTTGCTAACATTCAGTCTGAGTTCTAAACCTCTACATTACAATTATTTCAAGTTCATGTCTCTAGCGTGTCGCAAATGCCGGCAAAACAAACCAACCTTCTACCTTCTATTGCCAATAAAAAGACACTTACCGGCCCAAGGTCCAAACCGCTTGGCCAGGGACTGCTCCTCACCAGGCAGGAAGTATGGAGTCAGGAACGAGGTGACCAGCTCGACTACACTCCACAGGGAATCTACCAGCAGGAAACACAACGCCACAACTCCCACCAACGCGAAAAACAACAGCAACAGAAACATGGCTGTATAGATAAATGCACTCTGGTTGAACTCTTTTTGCTTTTAAAAAGTTATCGTTCGATTTTTGAATTGTTTTAAATTGTTGGAATGTTATCGTTGAATGCGCGTGCGTCGAGGCAGCATGACGAAGCGCCCAGCACTGGCCGGTAGCACTGAGCCGCACGATTGCCGGCGCTTGATACTAGTCGAACTCAAGCAAACCGCCCTGCGCTCAATATTTGACCTACAAACTTGGACTTATGTCATAGCTAACCTTTTCGTAGACATCACTCTTAAAGTCATAGGGAAATTTTTCAATAAAGTTTTAACTATAAAAGACTTGTCACTTTGCATGAAATAAAAAAGTTAGCCTATCCTTCTTGAATAAAATAATTATTAGCTAATTTCATTGCGCCTAGAGGAAATAAAAAGCAATGTTAGTCTAGTAACAATAACTAAAATATTTAACGCCTATGGTGGCTTGCTACTGCAACTTTTGTAATTTTGCCGTATCTAAACTTTCAGGCATTCCTAATACGCCTCTCATTGGTTATAAATCGATGTTGCCGAACGACACGGCACACGGGTAGAAATTCTGCCTCTGAATTTTAGTTGGTACGAGATATGACAACTTAATACCAAATTTTAAAACACAATTCCCGTGTTAGGTATACAGTTTTTTAAACTTGCAATTATGCCCGCGCTTGAAAATTTTGCATGTTTATAAAATACTAGCTTTTACCCGCGACTTCGTCCGCGTTAGATAGTTTTTTAGGCACAGGTTCTAAAGTAGATATGTAGAGGTATATTCATAGTAAGTATGACAGTGATATTAGAACAGTTCTTATCTCTACTGTTTAAAGATGACTTGCTTGCTTCTGTTGTTAAAGGGACAATTCAAAATTTGCTATCCGGTGTACTGCCTGAGAGATCAATATTTATAACCATTGAATACAAAAGTCAGTAGATAACAAAAAAATCCTCGGTAAAAAGTTGCCTATGTCCTTCCCAACTTATTCCATCATACTGAACAACTTTTGTTGTGGAACCATGCCTGTATCTCTAATAGTTTAGCTGGACTCCTGATGGTACACCTGATGGTCTACATAATGTACTCCAGATCATCTTTGTCCTTGTGAAAAGAAGCAGCCCATCATACTGAACAACTTTTGTTTTAAAACCATACATGTATCTCTAATAGTTTAGGTGGGCTCCTAATAGTACACCTGGTGGTCTACATAAGCTACTCCAGATCCTCAATGTCCTTGTGAAAAGAAGCGGCCTATCATACTGAACAACCTTTGTTTTAGAACTATGCCTGTATCTCTATTAGTTAAGCTGGGCTCCTGATGGTACACCTGGTGGTCTACATAAGGTACTCCAGATCCTCAATGTCCTTGTGAAAAGAATCGGCCCAACATACTGAACAACTTTTGTTTTAAAACCATGCCTGTATCTCTAATAGTTTAGCTGGGCTCCTGATGGTACAGCTGGTGGTCTACATAAGGTACTCCAGATCCTCAATATCCTTGTGAAAAGAAGCGGCCCAACATACTGAACAACTTTTGTTTTAGAACCATGCCTGTATCTCTAATAGTTTAGCTGGGCTCCTGATGGTACACCTGGTGGTCTACATAAGGTACTCCAGATCCTCAATGTCCTTGTGAAAAGAAGCGGCTCATCACAATGAACAACTTTTGTTTTAGAACCATGCCTGTATCTCTAATGATTCAGCTGGGCTCCTGATGGTACACCTGGTTGTCTACATAAGGTACTCCAGATCCTCAATGTCCTTGTGAAAAGAAGCGGCTCATCACAATGAACAACTTTTGTTTCGGAACCATGCCTGTATCTCTAATAGTTTAGCTGGGCTCCTGATGATAAACCTGGAGGTCTACATAAGGTACTCCAGATCCTCAATGTCCTTGTGAAAAGAAGCAGCCCATCATACTAAACAACTTTTGTTTTAAAACCATACCTGTATCTCTAATAGTTAAGGTGGGCTCCTGATGGTACACCTGGTGGTCTACATAATATAATCCAGATCCTCAATGTCCTTGTGTAAAGAAGCAGCCCATCATACTGAATAACTTTTGTTTTGGAACCATTTCTGTATCTCTAATAGTTGAGGTGGGCTCCTGATGGTACACCAGGTGGTCTACATAAGGCACTCCAGATCCTCAATGTCCTTGTGGAAAGAATCGGCCCAACATACTGAACAACTTTTGTTTTAAAACCATGCCTGTATCTCTAATAGTTTAGCTGGGCTCCTGATGGTACAGCTGGTGGTCTACATAAGGTACTCCAGATCCTCAATATCCTTGTGAAAAGAAGCGGCCCAACATACTGAACAACTTTTGTTTTAAAACCATGCCTGTATCTCTAATAGTTTAGCTGGGCTCCTGATGGTACACCTGGTGGTCTACATAAGGTACTCCAGATCCTCAATGTCCTTGTGAAAAGAAGCGGCTCATCACAATGAACAACTTTTGTTTTAGAACCATGCCTGTATCTCTAATGATTTAGCTGGGCTCCTGATGGTACACCTGGTGGTCTACATAAGGTACTCCAGATCCTCAATGTCCTTGTGAAAAGAAGCGGCTCATCACAATGAACAACTTTTGTTTTAGAACCATGCCTGTATCTCTAATGATTTAGCTGGGCTCCTGATGGTACACCTGGAGGTCTACATAAGGTACTCCAGATCCCCAATGTCCTTGTGTAAAGAAGCGGCCTATCATACTGAACAACTTTTGTTTTAGAACCATGCCTGTATCTCTAATAGTTTATCTGGGCTCCTGATTGTACACCTGGTGGTCTACATAAGGTACTCCAGATCCTCAATGTCCTTGTGAAAAGAAGCGGCTCATCGTAATGAACAACTTTTGTTTTAGAACCATGCCTGTATCTCTAATAGTTTATCTGGGCTCCTGATGGTACACCTGGTGGTCTACATTAGGTACTCCAGATCCTCGATGTCCTTGTGAAAAGAAGGGGTCCTTCATACTGAACAACTTTTGTTTCGGAACCATGCCTGTATCTCTAATAGTTTAGCTGGGCTCCTGGTGGTACACCTGGTGGTCTACATCTGTACTCCAGACCCTCGAATGGTGATAAAAAGTAGCCTATGTCCGTTCTCGGTATGCTAGCAATCTCTGTGCCAAGTTTCATGAAGATCGGTTCAGCGGTTTGGCCGTGAAAGCGTAGCAGACAGACAGACAGACAGACAGACAGACAGACAGAGTTACTTTCGCATTTATAATATTAGTGTGGATATACCTATATGACGACTTGAGCGAAAAAGCTAATAAGTGATATTCAAGAAATCTTTCGTGTCATATTCAATAAATTGACATATTTAAATACATAATATTTTCTTGAGTTCGCACAACTTACTCATCACAATAAAACAATTTTAAACGGATTTATGTACCTAACACTAGGCAATTAAGAAATAGATGGCGGTAGAACAAAAATAATTTCTATTCTAAATAATGACGTCTAACTCCTTAGTCATCCGTGACCACGGGCTCTGTAAAGAGCTCGAAACGTAGGAATTGTAAAATCCAAAATAAACACAACTTAATCCGTTTAAAATTGTTTTATTGTGATATTTAAATACTAGAGTGACAAAAAGGGTAAGCCAAAAGGAGTTCAAGGTACTCATGAAACTGAACAACTATCCCCAAGGAACAGAGGTCAAAAAATAATAAAATAAAATTGACATCCCAAACAAAATTGCTAATCAGCTGGTTAATTTACCCTATTTTTCATATTTCCATCTATCATCATTTGAAAGTTGTTCAGTTTTATGAGTACCTTCGTACTTTTTTATGTCCGAAAAGTAATGGTTTCGTGCTTTGGAGGGCACGTTAAGCCGTCGGTCCCGGTTGCTGTCTATGATTACCTACTTAGACGGTGGTCGTAACAAAACCATGTCAGAGGCCTACTAGTGGTAGTAGGCGGTTGAAAAACTCTGACACCAGGGTTCGTTGGATGACTCGGTGTCCCACACGAAAAGAGAGAGAGAGTACCTTAACCTTGTTTTGGCGTGTTATTCAAGTTTCGATCCTTAAATGGCAAGTACTTACTCCCAAAAATATGTCTACATGATTTTGAAAAATCAATCGCACAGTATTTCTATCAAGGTGTGGTGCTCCCGGACACTTCCTAAATAGGAAAGACATCAACGCGTGCTTTTGTGTCTTTGCGAAGGAGACATTAAAAATAATATTTTCTTGAGTTTGCACAACTACTGTTGGAATTGTAATTACAAAAAAAAAACACAGCTTAAATCCGTTTTAAAATTGTTTTATTGTGATTACATAAAAAATTGGGTAGAAAATGATTTTTCTCCTCTCTAGATTGAAAATAATTGTTTTGCTGCGTAAAACTAGTTGACGACCGATGTGGCGTAGTGGTAGTGCGACTGCCTGCGACGCAAAGGTTCCGGGTTCGATTCTCGGTGGGACACTCACAAAAGTGGATATTTATCTCTTTGTGAATTTGTTCCCGGTCTGGTTAGGACATTGCAGGGTGAACCAACTGATTGTCCGAAAAGAAATGGTTCCGTGCTTCGGAGGGCACGTTAAGCCGTCGGTCCCGGTTGCTGTCTATGATTACTTAGACGGCGGTCGTAACACAACCATGTCAGAGGCCTACTAGTGGTAGTAGGCGGTTGAAAAACTCTGACACCAGGGTTCATCGGGTCATTGGATGACTCGGTGTCCCACACGAAAAGAGAAGAGAGAGACTAGTGGTCAAAAATTGTTTTTGTCCACTGCACTGGATGGGAAGTGATTTGAATTTCAAACATACCATTTTATCAAACTCATCATAACAATAATATAATAGCGGCGGGTCACCACCCTGTGTTCTATAAATTATTTCAGCCAGTTATTTAATTTGGAAAGTGCTTTTTTATATTATGTATTTTTCATTTCTGAATATTGAGACATATGTATTGTATTTCTGAACTTATTGTATTTCTGAAGTTTCTGAACTCACCTGCATAAAAAATATTTGGCGGGAATCTTTATTTCGCCTTAAGCATTCGAGCTGTACTGTCTTTTTTACTGGTAGAAGCATCGGTAGAGGTAGAAAGTTGTCTGTACGAGAGCCAAATCATTCATAGTTCGTGCTTTTGAGCCTCATTGAGCTCAGGATACTATTTTTGAATCACTTGCTGGGCTCGTGAACGCATGCGATCGGATTCAAAATTAGCACTCAACGCACAAACAAACTTTGCTCTCTTGTTGTACAAATAACTATTCTAGTATTGATGTTCAGGAAATAAAACATTTTAATATTTTGTTAAAGGGACTGAGATGCATTCTGTGTCTAATCGTCCCATCCCTCCCTTGGCGCCAGAATACCTACCACTAATTTATTATAAAAGGAAAGACAGATATTTTCTTTTACAAGTATTTTATTTTTACATTTTTGCATTGATAATTTTGGTAAATTTGCTAATAAATATTCTATCGGCAGCACATCAACCTATCATTTTAAGGGATTATCAGAAACTGATTTTCATACAGTTTTCAACAAAACTTGTAAGTAGGCTAGTGCTGATTAATTGTATAAAAAGCTTATTCTTCTGATGTAAAATATTCTTCTTTCCAATACAAAGTTTTATGCAACGGAGGAACAAGCTTTTTATACAATTAATTATGTTGAAGAAGCGAAAGAGGTGTGTCAGGATCGTAGCAAGTGGAAAGATGTAGTCTCTGCCTACCCCTATGGGAAAGGGGCGTGATTATATGTATGTATGTATGTCATTGTGCCTAAGTAAAGTAAGTACATAACTAGTTTTGTCCGTATTCACCCAGCCATTCCGTTGGGCCCCTTCCGTTTTACTATTTAAACCGAATAGATTTGTTTGGTGCAGTGACAGATTCAACCCTACATAGTATACCCTACATACATTATCCTTTGTCATTTTTATTTTATGTAATATTCTTACTTGTAATTATGAATTTGATAATATGAAATAAATAAATCTAAATCTATAAATAAAGCCAAAGTCACTTTCCGTGTCCATTTGTATGATTCATCATCATTGGCCTCACACGTCTGTGACAGACGATTTAAACAGTGGATTTTAACGGCTATTTTTAATAGATAAAGTGATCCAAGAGGCAGGTTTTTAGGTACAGTTTACCGCAATTGTTGATCCTTCAGGAAAACGTGTAGCAGCGGGTGAAACCGCTGGGCGGGTCGCTAGTTTCGCGTAATCGAAATCACGATAAATCTATACCCAGTAAGTACAAAAAGAAACAGGTATTTCTTAAAGAAAATAAAAAGGTCGTGCTACATTTTATTCTTATTAAAAGCCTGATTCGTTGGTGTAGGGTGTTGAAAATTCTCAATGTTCGTTCACACAGTTTCCACGGCGGTCGCGGTGGCGGTGGCGGGCGTCTGCGCGGGCGCCGACGCGGGAGTCTCCTCCTTCAGAGTCTTCATGCCTTTCAGCCTGCTCTTCAGCGCGCGCACCGGAGCTGTCAAATGAAAAAAGCTAGGTTAACAGAGAACAAGAGAAATAAGCCGGTTGTCAAACGGATCCCACCTCGATCATCCGTAGCCTTGGACCTACAGAAAACATGTGGAAAATCTTCTAGTCTTTGCATACGTAGCTAGCAGAACTTTAACTTAATTGTATATCAGCCGAAATATTAGCAATATATTCGTGATAAAATGGCCTCTTCTTAGCGACATATGGACCCTTTATAGCTGCGCTTAAAACTGTGTAGTCTATTTGTGCTTGCTTGTCATAAATCAGCATATTTGTAACTGTTGTATCCCTAGAAAACGGCATATTAGCTACTTTACATCAACACAAATTTAGCTTTATTTATAGATACTTACGTTAAATTGAAGTTATTGCATAGTTAAGAAAGCCAGATATACAGGGTGATAGGAAAAGTACTGCGTTCCTATCAAGAAATGTACCAGGCCATGAAACTGAAAAACTTTCCCCAAGAAACATAGGTCGAAATAGGAAAAAAAAAGTAGACCTCCCATACAACCAGTCTTGATCAGCTGCTACATTTTGTATGGGACGTGTAATTTTTTTTTTCATATTTCGACCTATGTTTCTTGGGGAAAGTTTTTCAGTTTCATGACCTGGTTCATTCCTAGAAAGGAACGCAGTACTTTTCCTAACACTCTGTATAACAAAGTTGGATGTTATGCTCGTCATAATATTACAGATGTGATAAATAAGCTGTATAAAGTCGTTGAGTAAACGTAAGTGTTACATGCTGCCCACTTCCCTTAATATTTTCCTGCCCAAATGTGTATGTAACCTATTCATAACGCATCTCCTTCTTCTTTTCGAGTGGGACACCGAGTCGACTAACGACCCGATGAACCCCAGTGTCAGAGTTCTATAACACTATAACTAACAACATATAAAGCTAGAGTTAAGTTACTTGCTGTGGTAATAAAATAACTATAAAACCAGCAATTATGTTTTAAGTGACCCATTACTTAGTTGCAGTACCTACTTGGCATTTTATCATTTTAAGGTACTTAATGACGAAATGTTTACCCTTCTCCACGCTCTGAAACTTTGTAAACAGGTAATTAATCAATAAATCTTGCAATTCAACCTATTTTTAGATGAAAACCTCTTAGGTGCTTTTAATACGCAATTTTCATACAGGGTGTCCCGCTTTAAGTAGTCCAAAGGTAATAATGGAAAATTTTCTAGGGATCCTCGAGTGTCATGTAGAGGGCGTTGAGCATAATTGAAATAACGTTTCTTCTAGTGACAAAACTATGGCTGCCGCCAGCCGCCAGCCATATTGAAAAGTTTAGCACACACACACAGCGCCTTTTAATTTGACATTCAAAACTATCAACAGAAAAACTCCCATTAATTCTGGGCATTCTATCCTACCAATTAGTCCGGTAAGTCTGGCATTATTTGAGGGCATACATTTCAAAAAATCAAATGTCGCATATATTTGTACGATTGCGTTGTGTGTCTGTAAAGCATATATATCATTGAGTCGTTTTTCACGCTTGCGTAAATTTTCATTTCAAAGTATGATAGGTTATTTATTAAATTAAAATGTTAAGTGTCTTTAATTAATTAAATAAATATTATAAAATATACCCTGTGTTTGTGACAGCTTACACAGTGTAAAAACCCACTTTGTTTGGGTCGTTCTTATCCACTGCAAACGAGAGTATGTTGGCGTATACCCTTGCACCCTTCTAAATCTTTTTTTAGTGTTGTGTTGTGATCAAAAAATTTTACAATATTGTTGAAATAAATACTGGCATCAGAGAGGGCTGTACACGCACACTGCCCTTGCCTCGCCTGAAAGGAAAAAGCACAGAAAACGATTTGAATGAAGGATGGCGGCATTCCAGTTTTGATGACAAGAGAAAAAGATTTGCAAATGGAGATTATTATTTAATGTAAAATAATTATAGTTTGAGTGTATCTTTTGATAGTTTAAATGGGTTTAAGTGTGTGAAATCAATGGTTTAATAAGATGAATATTGTAATGAGAATCATGAGATGTGTACTTTTATTAAAAAAAAAAAAAATATTGTTTATTGCCTTTTTAAAGTTTACAAATCTTTTATCTTATCTAGACAGGTACTAAACATAAAAAAGGCAAAAGGAAATGGCTCAGCATTTGCTGGCAAGACCATTGTCTGTTCAGCGCTGATTTTCAGCCATTGCCTCCTCCCTGAGATCGTGGCGGGGTAAAAAGGTAGATAGGAGAGGACTTCACAATATCAAAATAAAATCTAAACATCCTTTAGAAAACAAAAGTTACATAACTAGCTCAATAGAAAAATAAAGAGTAAAAAACAAAAACTGACACTTCAGTCATATTAAATAAATAAAAACAAATTTGAACCCTTCCATTGTGTGTGTGTGTATGTGTGTGTGCGTTTGAGTGTGCGTGTGTGTGTGTGTGTGTGTGTGTGTGTGTGTGTGTGTGTGTGTAAGTGATGGGCTTTTATAATGAAAAATAATATTTTAGGGGTAACAGTTTCCAGTAAGCATGCTTCAAGTTTTCTGCCGCAAGTTGCCTGTTTAATAAAGCTCTTTTATATTTGGCTTTGAAACTTGATACTGCCATTTTTTTCCTCATTGGAGGTGGGAGATCATTCCATATTTTTGCTGCATTAAACTTGAAGCATCCTGTATAGCGCGTGGTTTTATGCTTAGGAATTTGCAGAAGATTCTGTGCTGTAGTACGTGAACATCTTACTATAATATCGTAAATTACTTTTATATATTTACCTTCTTCTTATTTATTAGCAACCTAAAAGCTTGCTTACTACTTACTTGTTACTTATAATTATAACACAAAGTCGAACACCAAATGAGTTTGAGTTCTTTTGTAATTTTTGGGTAATTGCATCGGTAAAGTACCAAATAAATGGAAACGGATTGTTTTTTGTACAGACTACAGCCTCGCTCGCCACTGAAGGTCTCGATATGGCTAGACTTTCATCGTGCATGCTAACTAGCGGTTTTGATTTTTGCAACCAGACATTTCAAAACCATCGGCCGTGAAATTTCAAAAGTGATAGGATCAGTTTTGCTAAAGTTAAGACCTCAAACAGACTTGCTAGATTTGAACTAGTATTACGTACCTAGATAATAAGTAGGTTGGGTAGTTAGGTAACTACAAAAAAAACGTATGTGTTAATTTTAGGAAACAACGTTGTTTTGTGCAACGTTGTTAATTCATATCTAGTACAGATGCAATATCTAGGCAGAAAATAGGCGATTTTAATATTCGGCTGAACAGCTGGTTAGTCGGCTAAAATAACGTCATTGAATTTTAATACCTATTATTTGTGAAAATTTCACCTGTCTCACTCACTATCACTGATTACTTATAATTTTTTTTACTTGCAAAATTTTAAAGTGTGGGCAGAATTTGAACCTGCGACTTTTACTATCACTAGTGGCGACGCCTCTTCCATTTGCAAATTAAGATACACTTGCAGTATTCGCGGGAAAGGGACGAGTTGCGGTATGCCAATAACACATAAAAGGTACCGCTTGGTGCCAGGCAGACAGGTGAGTCACAGTAATAGAGTTCGGTTTTGACTCTGGGTACAGAACCCTAACAAGGGGGTATAAATAGTAACAGACACCGGTCATTCGTAAAAGGTGACCTTACCTCCGAATCAACAGCCTCACGTAATCCATACATAGGTACAATCAAGCTCACGTGCGGTTAGACAATCAAACCGCCAATGTAAGTCTTATGCATAAAAACGGTCCAAAGTCAAAACTAAACGCATGTTTTTGCGAGCGACACCAAGAGCACTTTTTAAAGAAATACGAAAATGAACTAAACGTAATTTAAATAATAGTGACATTACCTGGAATTACAAATGCCGCCACTTGTCGCCGGGCGAATGTGAGAGACGTTTCGCATTTTAGGCAATGTCACCTTAATTTACAGTTCATTTTCGTATTTCTATTAAAAGTGCTCGGACTGTCGCTCGCAAAAACATACGAATAATCTGCGGCAGCCGTGACTGTATCTATGTTTGAAACAATGAATCACGTTTGATAAAGAGGTACGCACCACTCCAAACCCTGGCCGTCTTCTTAGTCTCGTCATCCTGGCAGCAGGTCCTGATGGCTTCAGCCACGGCTACCAGCGTCAACGTCACCAGCACACCGTAGATTATCGCCTGGATCAGCATGGCTCCCTTGTTTTCTATTCACTCTGCAAATGTATTCTTCAGATATTTAATCAGTTTTCAGTGTCTGTTTCTATTGCGTACTTCTAAGCACTTTTAGGCGAATGTGTGACTGACTACGTAAGTATGACTGATGGTTTTTCTCACATTTCTATTGTATGGGCACTTCTTTATCTTTTGTCGGCAGGATGTATTGTCTCATTCGGAGGTTTAGAAGGCCGAAGTTTGTATGTCTTGCTGAACAAACGATTATTTATCAGTAACAATGCTTGTTGTATCAAATCAATTCCAATTTCCTTATAAGATTTATGTCAACACATTATATCCTTGAGATCTCCCAAAAAAGTTGATCTTAGTATTCGCTTACTTCCGGGTATCTAAAAAACGAATGTTATTTTTCGATATAACGCAAGGTTATTAATAAATCGTGCACTTTTTTAAATCATGTCCTTCGGAGACGTCCAAAAATACTTGTGTGTATTGTGTAAAAATAAATTTAGTATTTTAAACACGCGCAGTTCGCCAGACGCGGCGCTTGAGACTAAGTTATGATCAAGCAAATACCTATTATGCGCAAGCGTCGTTTCTGGTATCAAGAAGTTGATACGTGCGTGTCTGGGCTGTGAAAATTAGCTCTAGTTATGGTAATTTAAACGGGTGTCGTCTTCAACCGCGCAGATTTGCATGTTTGACAAATATACCTTGTAACAATCGATTCTTAGCAGTGGAATGTATTTGGTAAAGTAGAAGATGGAAGCTTGGGTGCGTGTGCAACGGCGCGGCGAGTACCTAATTAAAGATTTGTTTTGGCTTTCTTTCAGTATTTGGTTGATGGAATATCAAAAATCTTGATATGATTACACAAATGTCTTTTTAGATCACCGTCATACGTTCATGGTTTATAAGAACTTAAATAACTCTTAACAAAAAATAAACAACAAATAAAAATGTCAATGAACCTTAACGGCATGCGGCATGACTTTGAATGTCCCAGGGCAGTTGCCATATTTTTTGGGACTGTTCCGGCGACCCGAATATTTGCATTTGTGGCTAGAAACCTTGCATTTCTGTACTTAGAGCTAGGTACGTCGAATGAATTTAAACTGTTTATAACTTTCGCACAAATATCGGACAATTGAACAAAATCGAGAATCGCGGTAACAACCCCGTTTTTGTATTTTGAACGACTATTAGTTCTAGGACTGACTAGTTCTAGGCTGAAATTATTAACAATTGGATCGCATGTTGATGCTCCTTAAACAGGTAAGTATTGCCTTGCCTCTACCTACCTACCTAGGTACCTACACAAAGTAGCGTAAAATTAATGTCTTCTATGGCCGAGTAAATATTTACCTGCACACCAAGGTTATGGTCATGTCATGGTCGAATAATATGAACTCTTATTCATTTGTCAGATTTATTACGCCTACAACCTAACCTGATACCTACCTACTTGTAACCATTATTGGGGTTCCTTAGGTAAGTTAGACTAGGTATCTATTAGTTAATTTAGTCTTTTCTTTTACTGTAAATAAATACATTGAATTATTATTCTTCACTATAAGTTACATAACAAATATTTTAAAAGTGAGTCCAACTCGTGAAACAGAACAACTTTAATGCAACATCTTACACTGCACTCACCAATCCGCCTGCCAAGCGTGGTGAGTATGGCAAAACATCCCAATAGGGGGAGGCCTATGCGCAGCAGTGGACTGTTGTGGCTTATATAAGGTAGACTAACAACCCTAACACTCAGGTATCAGTATAGGTATTATAAAAGAAAGAAAATTGTGTTATACAAATTTATTTTTGTACGTCGGATCACGATGTTAATGTTAATAAGTCATAATACTATCCTACATTGAATAAAGTTTATTTCATTTTCATTATCATTTCACAACTGACATTACTGTCATGAGAGAGTCCTATGCAAATACGATTATGCACTGCTCCCGCTGCTCCATATACAATTTCCTGTACCTAAGTTGTCTGGAAGAGATTGCCTGTTAGCAATAAGGCCGCCTAATTGTACGCTCATTCAGTTTTACTTTGGCTTTATATATTCATGTTGTTTCCTTTTGTGTGCAAATAAAGTATTCTTATCTTATCTTATCATGAGATTTTTAAGTAATCAACACCCGAGTTTTCCGATAAGGTAAACTTTTACGGGGTATTCTTAGTAATTAAATGGAATACCAGTTTATGTTGATCTCTTATATGGAAACTCAAGTTACTGCTGATAGAGAATGTGCGGAAAGAAAAAAGAAAACTAATAATTTTTTCATAGGTTGCTATGACATGACATGCGACAAATTTCTTTTTAGAAATAAGTAAAGCTGTTGTGTCTTGTCTCATTGTAAATTGTTCCTGTGTATGTTTTTGTGTAAGTACAATAAATGGTTAAATAAATAAATAGACATTTTCTCAAACTGAGGCACAGAGGCACCGCGCCCTCTATATCCACGCCTATTCTCTTAGTACCTGCTTACTGGCTAATGGCAAAAAGTTGATCTTGAAGGGCTCACGTTCAAGATCACGGCCAAATCACGGCACAGCCATGACTTTGATTTGTATAGTTGTTTGTGTGATATAACAAACCATTAACCTTGACGTAGGGATTTCCTTAAATTCCTACGATGACTATGATAGATAACCTACGTTAATAGGAAACTAAATATGTAAAGTGCTTAAATACAAAGTTCTTTAAAGGCAGAAGATAATGTTACCGAGTTACTAAAATCATTTTTCTATACGATTTGACGCTGTCAAAAAGCTTAAGCCACGTCTAACTTTCTTTGTATTAGGCAAAGACCTAATTAGGTATTAATCTTTATTTGTCTTTCAAAATACTATGACACTCGGGTTAATGTGTGGGTTCTTCCGGTACAATTTCCATTCGAATCTTGAATTGCAGCACTATAAAGAATCGCACATTTAAACATACATACATATCTACATAGGTACATAAAGTCTAAAAACATTACACTCCTTTTTTTGTTGAGCTTTAGGATAGGAGTTGAATAATCCAAATCCAAAATAAACACATCTTAAATCCGTTTCAAATTTCTTCATTGTGAAGAGAGAAGACACATAGATCTACTATTAGCTAAGAGATTGAAGATTTGGAAGTGTTAGCGAGTGTTAGGCGCCGCCGGTGGCTCAGTCGGTAGAGCGGTTGGACAGTAGACCACCACCGCTACTAAAAATACCGCCTATAATATTCAAGCGTCGTACCTAGGCACATAACTACAGAATATAATTATAATAGTACTAACGTACATAACTAGGTTAGGTACCTAGTTATTGAAAGTGATCAAACAATAGAATCGACTACCTAGATATCACATCGCGTGCATGATTGGCATCATTACATTGCAAACGTAACATAATCTAATGAGAACTCAGACAGAACTGCCTTCGTAAACATTATTCATCTGCAAAATAATTTTTATTGCCTTGGATTGAGCGCAAAGTAACCTTTGCAAGGTTTTTTCTAGCTTAGTTTAATACAAATGTAAAGGGCAAATTAGTTTTTTAATTTGCTAGTGTAAAATGCATTCGGAAGCAAAGAAAACCAGTCGTATTTTATTTTATTTCATGCGTGCCACGATAATTATTTTTTATTTTTTAGGTCTGAACTCTTCAGTTTTCTAGCCCCCGTTGTCTTAAAACCTACAACTGACTGTTTGGTGGGGAGCAGGAGCTCACCCGGAGAAGTTTTTGTGGTTGTTCAAACAACCAGCCCTCGAGCTTACGAGCAAGGGCTTACGAGTTGTTCTGGGAAGAACGATTGGACTAAATCTACCCGGCGCGTGTCGTTAGTTCCCAAAATGGGGAACAAAATGAGAACTAATAAGGGACCTCCGTGCTCCCGCGTGCCTCGATATTGTTTTTGTCACCGCATTATATCGTCTGTAGTTCACATTACTGCGAATAATTCCCGCACTCTATTTCTCCTGAAATTCTGCGCGCATGAGACGAGAAAATATGTCGTGGCGCGCATATTAGAAGTACTGGAGTACCTAGGAAATCAGCAGCAAATCGACCCCCTTTAAGAGATTAAGCTTTATTGGTTTTTCAAATAAAATGTATAAAAATCCAGTTTAAGTTGATGTGCTGCTGAAAGTTCGTCTACCGTCTACCCAAACTATTGCCGAAGTATTTTTAAAATTCCCGCTTTAGACTCCCGCTTGTTATGGTGATCTGTGGTGCGAACATGGTTGGCTTAGCTAGCTTTTATTATAATTTTTTGTTTACACGCAAAACCCATTGCAGACACCCCACAAGTAGTAGCGGAATGTTTTGGCGTTTTGACCAAGGTTAAGCTCAACTAAGCTGTACAAGATATACATCCTTTGCTATATAAATTAAAAACAAGCAATTTCTGAACGATAAGGTATCCGTATCTGTCACTGTCACACAGCGTTACCAGACCGTCCGAAAAGGGACGGTTTTCCGTCCCTTTTGACAAGGCACCGTCCCTTTTTCGTCCGTTCGTAAAAACCGTCCCTTTTCGGACGGTTTACTAAAATCACAGATATAGTTAAAAATATTTTAAAAAATCATGAAAATTGAACCTATAATCGCACCAGTGTGTTGTGTTGGCAATATTGGGATTGCAAATGGAATAGGATTGGGATATGTTTAAAAAAATATAAAAACTGAGCACCAAAACCATCTAAAAACGGAGCATATCTCATCGTTGATGGCTACAAGCGCTGGTGTCAATTACGCTGGAGGGGTTTTAAAATTCGAACCTGATAATACGATGAATTACTAAAAGCATTAAGTACTAAACGAATTGAAAAAAAACATGTCTTTGATTTCATTAACAATTATAAAACCGTCCCTTTTAAGCCAAAACCGTCCATTTTGAAAAGGAAACAAAACCGTCCCTTTTGAGCCAAAACCGTCCGTTTTGAAATGGTAAACCGTCCGAAATCGATTGAGTTGGCTGGCAACACTGCTGTCACATTTTCCTACTTGGTTGTTTTCGCTTTCGCTATTTTCAGAAATATTGCTGCTTTCCTTAACAACAAAAGCCATGGAAAAGGAACTTGACAAAGTGGTTGAGGAGATAATGTCCACGCCGAACGTGAACGGCTGCTTGATAGCGGATCACCAAGGCCTGTGTCTGGCTGCGAACGGTTCAGCTCATGTGGATTCCGCTGGTATTGTCGTGGCTATATCTGAACAGGCGTGCAAGATACAGCCCAACCTGAAGCCCCCGACCGTCTGCCTGGAAACAGACAAGAAGCAGTGCCTCATTCAGCGACACGGCACTATCACTGGAGCGATATTTAAACAAAAAGTTTAGGTGTGTAAGTTGTGTTCTTTGTTGTTCTTATTTTTGTTGTGTTTATGAACTACAGGTGACTCCTATTTATTTATTTAACCGTTTATTGTACACAATATAACACAAAGGACATAACATATTGATCAATACACAACAGGTCAGCTTATTTCTAAAAATAAATCTCTTACAGCAGACCTACTCCTACATCATGATGATCATTTTTGAGCTGCCGCAGACCTAACATACATTTTTGTGAGCGACAGTTAGAGCACTTCATGGTAATTTAAAAAGAACCATACATAAATAAGGTGAAAAAGCCTAGAATGACAAACGCCACTCTGGTTGTTGCCATCACTTTTATTTCTAGAAAATGCTGTCACTTTTATCTTCATAACAATAGACTTCCTTTTTCTAGTCTAAAGTTTGAGCTGTCACTCACAAAAACTAGTGGCGACCGTTAAACAACAAACAGTACCAAATTACAGGAAATTAGATTAAATTACAATTGTTAATCAATTTCAAAGTCTCAAAAAGAATGGTGTCAGTGAATGATGATAATTAGTTAGGTGAAGTTAATAATTTATGTATTCTCTTTTGCAGGATCTACTATGCATAATGAAGTCGAGGCAAGACTGAAAAATAAAAATATTATTATATTATAGGATAAGAATATGTAATAAATCAGTAAATATATAATATAAATATGCCAGTAAATGTGAAAAACCAAAACAAAAAATGAAAAATGCAATTTTTTTAAGTTGCATAATTTTCTAGTGGTAAATTTCAAATTAACACATGTTTTACAATTTGGTACTCAATGGAAATGCAAAATCCTAATTTGACTGGTGTTAGATTTTGTATTTGAATATGATTAATTACATTTTATTAGAATTTTAGTTATTTTCATACCAAGGCCAGGCCAATCTATAACTTTTCATTATTCCTAAAAATTATTTTTTTAGCTAAAATTAAATGTATTATACAAAGCTAAGTAATGTTCATGTATCTTTTGGCCACATGGTCATCCAATCATGACAAACTCTAACCATGTAATTACAAAAAAGTTAGATGCACTTTTAGTTAGTGTTTAAAATGCTTTTCTATATGATTTCTCTGTCAAAAAGCTTAAACCAAATCTAGCATTTTATGTAATAAGACCATAAATGTAGATACACATCTTGTCACCCAGTAGTGACAAACAAAACTCTTGAGTGACTAGATGACTGTGGCAGACAAAAAGTTAATGAACATTTAATATAATATTTGTAAATAAATGTGTATTATCTATCATCAACCATGACTGTATTTTATTTTCCCGATTAAACTATGGGTAAATTGTAGAGGACTCACTTATTTATTGTATTAATACCTACCGCCATGTGCGTACGCTCCGTTAAGCGGGCGGCGCGTCTTAACATTATTATCCGTCCAAATTTAGAAAGCGCATCGTGCCGAGTAGAAATTATCTATTCTTATGCCTTAGTAGCTATAATACGGCGGCCCGCCCGCGTCGCGGGCGCGGGCTGGGCGACCCGCGTCACGCAGCGCTGCTCTAGAATTTTGCCGAATCTAGCCCGTTCGACGCAGCGTTGGCTCTTATATGTTTACTCCATTAATAGTTGTACAGATAAAAATAAAACAATATGTTCAATATACACACATTTATTGCAGTTAGATATGCCTTCCTAACAGTAACATTGAACGATGCGGAACAACTTGATAACTGCTTACTCTATACAACTATAGTAATATGTATACAATACACAATTAACGGACCTAAAAGATCACTCACACCTATTTACCAGATGGGATTGCAAATGAGCTGCCAAAACATTTTGAGCATTACAGTCAACCTATCATGATAGCAAAGGGAAGCTCCCATGACTGGATAACGATGTAGTCATGTATTTAAAGGACAATGAATGGATAAAAATCTGGTCATTCTTTTTGTGGAAACTAACGCATTTTTAGGGTTCCGTACGAACCACGAAATGAAAAATTTGAGCCTGTCCGTCCGTCAAGATATGTAGAGATATTATTATTATTATATTTAAGACACTAGCAGCTCATTGAGCTGATGCGTGTATATCACTGCACTTGTGTCTTAATTTTTTGATTGTATAGTTTTTAAATGATTGTCAAGTCTATTTTTGAAACTGTTCACACTTGGTGCACTGATTACTGTCTCTGGGAGAGTGTTCCAGAGATCCACAACACGATTAGGCAAGAAGTGTTTCCTTGGATTGCTAGCAGTTTTGGTCTTCCATAACTTCATAGAGTGCCCTCTTACACGTTTGTTATGAATTTGAAATTAAAACCAAATACTCAGGTCTACGGCCGCTTGTAAATGATACGGCTGTTAATGCGTATTTTTGGCCCTCTCAAGGGATTCAAAGTCAAAGGGCTTACAAAACTATGAAATTCGGCAAGTTCTTCGTTGTGAAGTACAAGTTTGGGACCGAAAATATATGTTTTGCAAATTGGTGCAAAAATTTCATGTATGGTACCTACCTACACATTTTATTTATTTATTCATTAAAGAAGTGCATATTACGGAACCCGTTTGTGAGCGAGTACGACTCACACTTGGTCGGTATTGTTTACATTATTTACGAACGTTCTTTACATACACATTATGCTTATCCTTTGCAATCCAATCTGCTATTTCAGTATTAGACCTATGCTATGTCCAAAGTGATATCTATGTACAGCCAAACATATTTCTCACCTCCAAAGAAAAAATCGTCAGAATACCCATGGCGACAGTCGGTCTCTCTTACACATGGTATAGTTAGAGCTAGACGAACATACTTTTCTAATGGGCCTTTCAACTTTGAAAATAAATGGTATTTGAGTAAGGGACGCCCATGTCCAGCAGTGGACTATTGTGGCCGTTGAAGTTGAAAGTTAGTGTTTGAATTTTGGGTCGAGTTTTATTCAATAATTTTCTTCATTACCAGTTTACAAAGCAAAAATTTCAAATCAGTTTATATAATAAAAAAATAAGAATGTTTTTGTCTTTTTCTCTCATAATACTGGTTTATACTCAACCCAAGTCTGTCCGAAAAGGTTAGAAAAATGTGCAGACACTACAGTATAAATTTACTTTGATTTATTTAACTTTTAATATTTGCTAATAATTGTGATTAATTCAACATCCGCTATTGTGTTTATGGATAAAACCTGCATCTTAAGAACTAACAAATAAGTATAAATGACTAATTTGAATTATTCCCTATATACAATTATCAAAAAGTAATTCATTAAATTATTTACCTACATGAATGAAAGCAATATAAATGTTTGGACGTTATAAATAAAAATAGCAATCGAATTATACAAAAAAGGAAGCACTTAAAAATAATGGTCGGTAAATGTTGCCAGTTTTGATTAAAAAAAACATGCATACATGATTTCTGTACACTGGCAATCCTGCAAAAATAATATTCGATTTCCAGACTGTACTCATATGAAGATTTAAGAAATAGACAGTATCCTACAAATTCATATGCATACAATCAGTGCCCGATATTATCAAACTACAGGCTACAATTGTACAGGTGTAATTCTATGTTCATTGCGTAGTCGGTTAGCCTTTATGATACCTTCGATCTTAATTGCGTAGTCGGTTAGCCATTATGATACCAGAAATACCAACCGGCTACGCAATGTACTAAGAATGAAGGACGTTATTAGGTGGGCAGAATCACTTGAAACTTCTTAGCTATGGTGCTTAGGTGTTACGAAATACAACTGTTTTTGTTTCATTCGAAAATTCCAAATAGTTTTAAAGTTATGGACATTGGAAGTTGAACAAAAATTCAGATCTCTGTAAACGCGCGCGCTTTGCGTGTGACGTAATTGTACAGGCTCCGCCCACTTACACCGCGCGCTGTATGAGTTCTTCTCCCGACAGATTATTCTTATTTAATAGTTATTTAATAAAAATATGGCAGAAGCATGAAGGTTGTCAAAAAGGGCAATCAAATAACTTGCCGAGGGTGGACGGTTTGATTGTGGCTCAATATTTTCTCGAAAAAAGGTGATTTCGTTGCCGCTGAAATGCGAGGAGTTAAAATGAAAAAGTAAGTAAGAACCCTATATATATTTGACAGCCTGCCCAGCGGTTTCACCCACCGCTAACAATTTTCCCCGGGGAATAAGACATTTTAATATAGCCTATGTTCAACAGGGATAATGTAGGATTCTAACGGTAAAATATTTTTTTAAATCGGTCCAGTAGTTTCGGAGCCTATTCAATTTGAACAAACAAACAAACCATCAAATCTTTCCTCTTCCTTATATTGATGGCCTCTATAAAACTGTATATCACTTTGCTCTATTGTCAATAATTTCCACAGCGTACGTGATATAAGATATTTTTTGCTACATTTTTCACACATTGGGTTACATTATCGAAATTTTCATGTGTATCCCTATTTTTTTCTCGTATTAAATATAGCCTATGTTCATCAGGAATACTGTATAGGATTCTAATGGTAAAAGATTTTTTTTTAACCGGGCCAGTAGTTTTCGAGCCTATTCAATTCAAACAAACAAACAATCAAATCTTTCCTCTTTATAATATTAGTGTAGATAACTGTAAAGTTATTATTATTTTAACAATAAATAAAAAGCAGATCGTCGCGCGCGTGTGCTACGATACGACTGGTGAACAACGAGCAACAAAGCGAGTCGGTGGCGGCCGGCCGGTAGTGTTCAGTGACGTCACACATGCGAGCGCGGTCGAGCATGCCTTGCCGACTTTTAAAAAATTATATCTCGGAAACTACTTATCGTATCGAAGTGATTCTTTCGGTGGTTTTTACCTTTTTTTACAGACTATATGAAAAAAATAAAAATAAAAACCGATGTTGAAATTAATTTCATCCGTAGACTTGTAGCCTGTCGTCTCATAACATAGGACACTGGAAGTTGTGAGCATATTTAAACCCTACAAATCTCTACCTAAAGACTAGGGTATTACAGTAATAATACTCATCAATAACCCTTTCCTAAATATATTACAAAAATATCTCCCAGTTACAATAACAGTGATATTAAATTAAGTATATGGTTTAATATTTATCTATAGTGGTTACATATCTACCAATGTTATATTATATGCTAGAACTGTAACGCTACGTTCACACTATGCTCCAGTTCCTGCCGCTGCCACGAATATTGCTCGAATTACTTCTACGGAAGTATCAACGCGAGTGAGTGTTCACACACTGCCGTCATACTGTTATCGCAGCAATACGAGTGAGCGAGATAGCAACATTTATCATATTTGACTCATGCACGAAAAGCATGACTGATGCGCTGTACGTGTGTACGTGACATAAGGGTCATGCATAAACTTACTTGCTAAAAGACTGTAGTATATGGTAGTAATTGAATTTGTTATTTCACGAATATTTTTTTTGGCACTTGTAGTGCTATAATTTTAGTTTTTACATGACCCCTTCGTCGTAAAGTGGTCATATAGTAAGTTCTATGAATCATTTCTTAATAAATAATACATGCACTAATGTCATGTGATGCCGACTAAGAATAGCATCATCCCATTTCATTCCCGCGGGTGTCGTAAGAGGCGACTAAGTGACTCGAGGGTTTCATGCGTATTACAATTATAGGCCACAGGCTGACAACCTATCACTGAAACACGATTTTCTGAAACGGTTCTCAAATATTTGTTAGGCGTGGCGATAGCGACCGTAGTTTTAAGGCCGGTAACGCTCTGCCTACCCCGCAAGGTATAAAGGTGTGACATGTCTGTATGTGTAACATGCACTCAAATGACGATTTACTGTTATTTAGTTATAGAAATAGGCCCATGTCCAGCAGTGGACTGCTGTGCCTGTTAATGCTTGGTTATGATCAATTGTTAAACTACAATGTGAACACATGTAAACATTCATTTTGAAAACAAATTACATTACTTAAAATTGTATGTTACTTTTATTGTATGCAATCACTGATTGCTAATTAGTGATCATATTAATTGAATTCACCAAGCCACAAGATTCTCAGACATGTTTTTATTCACATTAAAAAATGATTCAACGAATCTATCGCCATGATTGACTGTGAGCATAGATTTCTAATTCTCCTAAAATGTGTTTACAATATTCAATTATTTTTATCAACAAATTGACATTGTTGTAATAATGTTTCGAAAATTTCCCAAACATTCGGGAAATGTAAAAAAAAATACATATAGAAGACAAGGATAAATAGGCATAATTTAAATAAAATTATGATAATGAGACCCATACGTCGCTTCGTCAGTACAATTTGGAATGCACTTGATATGTAATGATTTATAAAACAGTTCAAATATCATCAAGTCTCCACTAAAAACAAGTTAACAGAGAGTGTTCTTTGTGATGTCGGCTTGGAACAGCATCACCATACGGGGTGTAACGGACAGCCCTCTGAATACTGATAGGATGCATGCAGACCATGACACTGAACCACTTTCCCCTAGAAACATAATTGTATGTATAAGGAAAAGTAAAAAAAAACTTCCCATAGCAAAGTCAGTCAGCGGATCGTGATTTTGTATGGGAGGTTGACATATTTTGTCGTGTACTGACAAATGGTCTTAGGGGAAATTTGTTCAGTTTAACAGTCTAAATGCACCCTATCAGTCCCTTACACCCTGTATTTATTTACCGAGGGTGTACGTAACTCGAGGGTTTCATGCGTATTGCGATTTAATATCACTAAAATCCTGACTAGTCTGCATGTTCGTGTTAAGGCGAGTGTAGCCGTTAACGACCTCGACAGTTATTACCGAAAGTAGCCGTTTTTAGATACTTTTTTACCATAACTTTAATTGCAGCCACTATTTCATTGAGTCTGCAGGTTGTAATTTTACTC
This sequence comes from Tuta absoluta, assembly GCA_027580185.1. NCBI lineage: Eukaryota > Metazoa > Arthropoda > Insecta > Lepidoptera > Gelechiidae > Tuta > Tuta absoluta. Next base: position 1,893,455 of record JAQAHW010000020.1, read on the forward strand.
AAATTATAATACTTAAAACTTGGGCATCGGATGTTCTGATAAATTTGCTTGTACAAAGAGAATATATTTTTTTTTTTAATTGCCCCCCCGCCCCGTCGAGGTCTTTGACGGCTACACTCGCCTTAAAGAAATGTGACTACTTTGTCTAGGGTTATATTCTGCTGTAATACAGGCTTTCTCTGTTATCTTGCCAACGTACTTCCTGTAATAATTTACATCTAAAAACAAATGGAAAGGCATCTATATTACATAACAATGAAATGAAAATATAATTACAGCAATTTATCTGTAAATTAATCCATAAGCAAATATTTTTTTATATCCTGAGTTAAGTTCGTTTTAATGATATTTTTAACGAATAAAGTATAAAATAAACACCTTACATCAATGTCAAGAAAATTTTCGCTACCTAATTCTAATACTAGACTATAATCTCTGAAACTACGCAGGACAAAATATCTGAATGTACTTTTGTCCTTCGGAAGTGTGACTGTGATTAGATAACTCTAACTTTTATAATATTTGAAGATCATAACAAAATATGGACGTAACATAAATGGAAGTGGGTATAAAATCTTTTGACTGATATTCGGAATAAATCTATGAACAGTGTACCACGTACTACTACGGAGATAAGTAAGTATATGTATACAAAGTAAGGAAAGAATGTTCTGCAATGGTAGACATAGAATCCAATTGCATGTGACAGTCAAGTATGATATTGTTATCATCATCCAGTAATGACAAAAAATCAAACGATTTTATATAATTAGCCGTGACAGTGCCCTCAATTTGGGATATAAATTCTCCTTACTTGCCTTAAATTATTGGTGTCACTTTCCGTCAAATAGGTTTAGAAAAGGATAGGAGATATCTGGATAGGAGATATCTAAGTCCTGCCTTTTTTAAAAACATCAATGGTTTCTTCGCCTTTTCTAGTCAATTTATGTTTTGATCGTCGCTTTATTTTGACAGATACTAGTATTTTGCATGAAATTATAAGAAATGACACGACTAAAATATCTCCTATCCTATTCTAAACCTATTTGGCCGAAAGTGACAGCACTAATTTAAGGTAAGATACGAGAATTTATAGCCCGAATTGAGGTCAATGACAGCCTAAAACATTGTCATGACTAGTGTTCAAAGGCTGGACAACATTACGCTTTTTTCATATTCCCATTTGTATGGACAATGGACATTCTTTACTAACTTGTAGGTGATGTCTACTTTAAAACTATTAACAGCCTTGCCTACTTTAATGTTACATAGCAATAAAAACTAGTAATATTAAAAGCTGCTACAAAAAAAATACAGAGAAATTGTTTTTTCCATATTATTATAGTTAAATCAAAGTTTGGTTTGGTCGAATGTGGCTCCAAAAATATATCTCAGATTACAACTTCTTAGTATTTTATTCATTTCGTAGGGATGGATGCAGAATTTAACTTTTAAGATTTTTTTATTTTTCAAAGAATAACTGTGGCTTGTAGCAAATTCATAATAAATTCATAGTAAAAAAGTTCCCATTTTCTCAAAATATAGACCTACCAACATTAAGATTACGTGGTATACTTATATATTTAAGTTATTTACTTTGGAACGATACCTACTTACATAAAAAGGTCAAAAAGTCCTCTGCCATTTAACTAGTTATGTTTTTAAGGAATTCATTTGTATTTTAGAATAAGTAGTTAATTAATTTTCATGCATATCCCACAGTTTACATTCACACTGGGTCGAAAATATATCGATATAAGTTTACCAATAGGCCAGAGAGTAACAAACGCTTCACTTTAAATACAACTTGGTACGCTTTTTATGTCCAAAAGTCAATGCGCTGCCGACAATTTCATAATTCTAAAAAAATGATTCTATGTTTATTATTATTTATTATATCATGATTTTTTACTAAGTTCTACGGAAGTGCGCTTCTACGCTACGTATTAGAAAAACATACAGATAAAACGGAATAATAATTATGTTATATTATGGATATAGATAGGTCTCGCACTATTTATATTTCTATTGACCTCTTTCTCTTCTCTACAAGAGCGAATAATACGAAAAAAAAAATACATGAGCGCCACGCTAGTGCCAAGCTACCAGGAGCACAAACGTTTTAACGAAATTACGTAAAATTATCAAAAATAATTGAAAAAGAAGACATATTGGCAGCACAAACTACCAGGATCACAGAATCCTGCGGAGGTGAACGAACTGTCGGTAATTCGAAACGTTGTGCTATAAAAAGGTCAATAACAAAAATGGAGACGCATATTGGCAGCACACATTACCAGGATCACAGAATCCTGCGGAGGTGAACGAACTATCGGTAGTTCGAAACCTTTTGCTATAAAAAGAACAATAACAAAAAAGGAGACGCATATTGGCAGCACACAGTACCAGGATCACAGAATCCTGCGGAGGTGAACGAACTGAACTATAAAAAGGTAAATAACAAAAATGGAGACGCATATTGGCAGCACAAATTACCAGGAGCGCAGAATCCTGCAGAGTTCAAAATCAACGAACCACAGGTCGTCGACCTCAGTGCTTGGCGGGCAACGTGAAGCTGGTGGGTTGTTCGTTGGAGACGAGGTTGGCGCGGGGCGCGGTGGTCGTCGCCCCGCCCACCCCCGCACCGCCCGCCTCCATCGTCGCCGCAGAATTCCGCATGTCGTCTATTGAAGCTCTGGTGGTAAGAAATTGGAAAATTAAGTATTTTTGTATAAATGTATCAGATGTACGATTAAACAGCTACCGGTGCAATTGAACAGTAATTTTATATAACTAGTCCAGATAAAAAAAGAATCTGTAAATGGCGGCGGTTACCCAGGTGTAAGGAGGAAAGAATAGGAGAGATCAAAAATAATATGAAAGAGCCTTATTTCAAGATCGCCGGCCGCCATTTAATTAGGCTTTCTTTACCATTTTACAAGATAAAACAAAACAAATATATTGTCATTCATAAAACATGCATTGTGCACCGTCTATTTTATATAAGGAAATGTGCTGAAATAAACTTAAAAAGACACGTAAAACTAGCTAGAAATAAAAAATAAAATTAGCCCAGGTCTACCATAGAACAATATTTTAACAACTTCGAAAAAAAGACGCAAAAATAAGCCGAACTTCAAGTGCCGTATTCGTATGGTATACGGCACGTACTCGTTTATGTATAGGTACTAAAATAATCCACAGCACAAAAATACTATGCTGCTTACTAAAAATGAAAAAAAAAAGACCAGCTAGAAAATAATTGAATGTGAATTCATGCTGCAAACATACTCTGAAAAAAAATATGCAATTGTAGCCACTTGAAACAAATAAACAATAACTAGCCCATGCACATTTAAAAACTTCATGCTAGTTTGTCAAATAAAAGTTCTCTTCGGAAGCAAACAGAAGTTCTGATCATTCATTTGTAATGTTGTTTGAACTTCGAATCCAACAATAGTAGTTTATGCAACTGTCGTATAATGGGGGTCATTCGAATGCGAGTGTCTGTTTAACAAGAGCGAACGCGAGTGTCTGTTTAGTAGTTTGACACGAGCATTCTAATGCCTAGTTATATGCAGTTGCATACACTATTTTATCTACACTCTCAAAAAAAAACTTTGTCATACACTTTTCCAAACGTCCCCACCGGCGATTGCAAGCAAGGCCCGATACAAGGTCAAATTCAATACGAGAACGTAATATGGCTTGATATAAATTTTTGAAAATTCTATACTTTAGCCGTTGTTCAGATGTCGAGTCAGCAACTGAACAACAACTAAACAACAGCGGTAAAACAACTGAACAACATCTCAACAATAACTGTACAACAATCTTATAAAACAACTGAACAATTGCCGTACAACAACAACTGACAGGTGCGGCGGAAGATGGCGATATGAGTATTAACAAAAAAATACTTCGTGTCATTTCTCGACTTAATCGAAGTAAGAGCCTTCACATTAAGACATTACGCTTCTGTAATATATATAAAACTGTAATTTCTATACGCAGAATGCATAAAGCATGACTTTATACAACTGTTTTCGAGTTCATAATTCGAACATTATGAGACGAGTGTAGATAAAGTAAATGTGACAAACGAAGAGAACTCTAAATTCAAAACACTCCTGCCGACTTAAGGTGACACTGGCTGAATTGTTCTGCTAAGCTGTAAATGAGACTTCATGCTGGGTATGTTAGTTGCCTTTAGTTCGGGCGCCACACGTCGGGGTCCTCCATGAGCGTGACGGTGTGGTCGGGGACTCCACCGGGGCCGGCCGGGGGCGTAGTCCCGCCCGCTGCCATCGCCGCCATGTCCGCTTGCGAGCCCCTGAACCCCGGTTAGTTTACAGTTAGGGTTTAGACAAACATCGACACTTTTAGACACATATTACAAAAACCCGTGATATATTACGTTTTATTTTTATGGCATCACCTATTCTTAAGAACAAGGTTATACCGAAGTTTGAAGAGGTAAGAGAGAGGTTAGTAAATGAGACATCTCCTTTATTTGAAACTTGCAAAATTTTCAAGCGTTGGCAGTTTTTAAACCTGCGTCTTTCGCCATTACTAGTGGTCACGCCTCTTCCATCTGGGCTACCGCAGCTCGTTCCTTGCCCGCGAATTTTGCAAGTGCATCTTAATGCCAGTTACGCGTGGCAAGGCTCCATCTACCGGGTTAGTTTTGCATCTAATACCCGGCGACTAATTCATTCTTTACAGATTGAATATAGTCTAAGCGATGAAAACCCGCGATAAATTGAATACCAAATTTTAAAACACTTCCCGTGTCAGGTACACAATTTTTGAAAACTGGCTAAGTTTATATTTTAAGCCGTGTTTGAAATTATTCCCTAATGATGGTATGTTATTAATATGTTAAATTATTAGTTCTACAAAACCAACCAACACCATTTCACAAGCTTAGTTTGAATAAAACATTTGTGTTACAGACTTTACAAAACTTTTTAAAATCGAATGCCTTAGTCAGGCGAGTTCGAAATCCCCTAATGATGGTATGTTATTAATTAATATATTAAATAATTAGTTCTAAAGGTACAAAACCAACCAACACCATTCGACAAGGTTAGTTTGGATAAAACATTTGTGTTACAAACTTGCTAAAATATAATGCCTTAGTCAATCAAGTTCGAAACAGCGACCTTCGCTATCAGTGGCCCGGAGAATAAGGGCGTCGTCGCTACAACTAATAGCGATGGACTTGGCTGCAAACCCTGCATTTTCTTTTTTTGCAAAAATGCCCAAGCCTTGTTCAAATGAATACGATGATCTTTGTTCTGGATGAACCCTGATTCAAATGAATCCGTTGTTCTATTTAAAAAATGTAAGAAGATATACTGACTTCTTCCCGAGCGCCATCATGCCGTAGACGACGCCGGTGGCGAAGATCAGCCCGGAGCCCAGGAACGTGCTCACCGAGAAGAAGCACAGGAAGAACGGCGGCAGTGACAGACTGCAATTAGGACGTTCGATTGATTTAATATTTTTTATTCTACATCACAATAATAGCTGGTTAGTAATTAATAAATAAGGTAATTTTTTATTCATCATAGCAATACATACAGGGAGTAAGGAAAAGCCCTCCGAATACTGATGAGTGCATTCAGACATTCAGACCATGAAACTGAACATTCCATTTGAAACATATTTCAGGAAAAGACAAAAATTTGGACTTCCCATTGTAACTGCAGTCGGCTGATCGCGATTTTGTATGGGAGGTCAAATATTTTTTGTCACTTCCTGACATATGTTCCTAGGGGAAAGTTGTTTAGTTTCATGGTCTGCATGCATCTTATCAGTATTCGGAGGGCTGTCCCTTACACCCCGTATACTTATCGTGTAGTGCAGTGTGGCTCCTTGTTTCCCCTATTTTAACGTGAAATGCCGAACTCGCTTTACTCGCAATACGTTGAGTGTAGTACAGTGTGGCTCCATGCTCGCCTTTTTAGTGTAATATCGCTTCGCTCGCATTTAGTGTACTGTTGCTGTGGCGCAGTATGGCTCTTTTTTCGCCTTTTTAACGTGAAATTTCGAGCTCGCTTCGCTCGCATATTCAGGTGTGTAGAACACTTTAGCACCGCTTTCACCCGTCTACGATAATTATGTGTTGCCTGAAGCTATAGGTAGGTATAGCCATTGGTGATGCCCGTTGTTTGAATTGAAGTGCTTACACTATGAAGCCGGCCAGCATCTGCCAGATGCCGGCATCAGCACCAACTTACCCCACATAGAGCGCCGCCTTCTGCCAGTAAGGGCGCGACTCCACCTTGTCGGAGACCAGCACTATGCCAGATGCCGGCATCAGCACCAACTTACCCCACATAGAGCGCCGCCTTCTGCCAGTAAGGGCGCGACTCCACCTTGTCGGAGACCAGCACTATGCCAGATGCCGGTATCAGCACCAACTTACCCCACATAGAGCGCCGCCTTCTGCCAGTAAGGGCGCGACTCCACCTTGTAGCAGACCAGCACTATGCCAGATGCCGGCATCAGCACCAACTTACCCCACATAGAGCGCCGCCTTCTGCCAGTAAGGGCGCGACTCCACCTTGTCGGAGAGCGTCTGCACGTAGTCTATGAAGAAGCAGCAGCAGGGAGCTTCGCAGACCAGCACTATGAAGCCGGCCAGCATCTGCCAGATGCCGGCGATCAGGCATCCCGCCTGCAGGAGGATTATGCCCGTGCAGTTGAACAGGCCGAAGATTATTGCGACTGTAACAGAATAATGCAGCATGTAGATTGAAGATTGCCGTATGATGCCGGCTTAGAATAGCATCACCCCATTTCTTACCCAAGGGTGCCGTGGGAGGCGACTAAGTGACTCGAGGGTTAGACGTGTATTGCAATTTTTGGCGATGGGCTGACAACCTGTCACTAAAGTGATACATAGTTATCTGACTGACCCTTAAACTTTTGACAGACGTGGTGTTAATGTCCGTTTTACGGCCGTTAACGCTCTGCCTATCCCGTAAGGGAAACAGGCGTGATTTATGTATGTATGCATGTATGTAGATTGAAGATGAATGCATAATGTGTAATGGTGATGGGGTCATATTCATTCACCGCGCGACGCGACTTGATGCAATATCATGTTAAGAGACAGAATTAAATGCTGATTTACATATGCATTTGCATATTTAGGGCTTTTTCATCGCAAATCTCAACATTGATATAAAATCTGGTATGGTTTCTTTCTTTTACTTTTATTAATGGTAGTGCGACTACCACTGCGCCACATCGGACGCAAAGTTCCGTGTTCGATTCTCGGTGGGGCACTCACAAAGTTGATATTTATCACTTTGTGAATTTGTTCCCTGTCCAGTTAGGACATTGCAGGCTGAACAAACAACCTGATTGTCCGAAATAAAGATGGTTCCATGCTTCGGAGGGCACTTTAAGCTTCGGTCTCGGTTGCTGTCTATGATTACTTATACAGTTGGAACACACTAATACGAAGAGACTATAGAGTGAGCCGTGTGATGCCGGCTTAGAATAGCATCACCCCATTTCTTTCCCGTGGGAGTCGTAAGAGGCGACCAAGGGACTTGAGGGTGTGTATTGCAATTTTAGGCGATGAGCTGACAACCTGTCACTATGGCGATACACAATTTTCCGAATGACCCTCAAATATTTGTCAAACGTGGCGTAAATGTCCGTATTTTACGACCGTTTGTGATATGTGTATGTTTATGTGAGTATTATAAAGCGTTCTATTACCTATTCAGGCGAACACCCACTTTAATAATACAGTAACAGTTTGTGGCAAGGTAGTGTGGGTGATGTGTTACGAATTCACAACACAACAGAACAATCTCTTGAACAGCCTTGAGCTCCGTAAACATAAGAAAATTCATGATTTTTAAACGAAATAGTATATTTTAGTGCATGAATACGGGACAGGCCTCCGAAGACTGATAGGGTGCATGCTGACCATGAAACTGAGCAACTTTTCCCCAGGAACATATAAAAATACCTACACTCACTATGCGTAAAATATACTTCATTTCATCAAAAAAACTTACGAGCACATTTTCTGGTAATGAAGCAGACAGTCGCGAAAAAGGTCTTTCAGAACCGTGTCGAAATCTTCCCCATAAGCTTTGCTGTGGTTTGTTGCTCTATCAAAGAGATTTTTAATGTAGGCCCTAGATTTTATTATGTCAGGAAACGATAATTGACCTCTCATACAAAATCAAGTTCAGCTGACTGCAATTATTATGGGAAGTCAAAAATTTTTTGGAGAGTCCTGAAATATTTTTTCATGGGGAGTTGTTCAATTTCATGGTCAGAATGCATCCTATAAGTATTCAGAGGGCTGTCCCTTGCGCCCTGTGGTGAAATTTTACTAGTGACCGATAGCGAAATCTCAATACGGGCTGGAGACATTACTAAATAAACTAACAAAAAGGCCTAATATTAGTATTATTCCTATAAACACTTTGTTGCAATGATTATGTTTAGCGTTTTTATTATCTAAACTAGCAGTCACATTATCAATAACTCAGCTGCTAATAAATTGTAATTTATACAGAGTGAAACTTTACCAGTGACCGATAGCGATATCTCAAGACGGACTGGTGATAAGGGACAACTTTTCCCAAGGAACATACTCGTAAGTCGAAATACAAAAAACAAAATGGACCTCCCATACAATATTGCCGATCAGCTGATTGAGTTACTATCTCAAAATATTTTTGTCGTTGACACTTTCGAGTCTCTTAGTAGTCCGACAAAGACGGGAAAGAAAAAGGGTAATGCTATTCTAAACCGGCATCACATGGCCAATCAAATCAAGAACTTCCATAATGTGCTATGATACGAACTTTCAGACAACTAGACCACGGAGTTATGTAGCTGGGTAGAGACAACTTTGAGGCTGAAATCACCAGAAGAGTGTAGCTGGGCTGGGCAGAAATCTGGTATCACCCTTGCCATAATGCCTCAAGATCAAGGTGTTCGATCTGTGCATCTTGCCAATCATGAGATATGGAGCCGAGACGTGGAACCTGACAGTAAAACTGGCCCACCGGCTACATGTCTCTCAGAGAGCTATGGAAAGGTCTATGTTCGGTATCTCTATAATGGATAAAATCCGGGATGCGACTATCCGCAAAAAGACCAAAGTAGCGGACATAGTCTGGTAGTGTAGCAAACTGAAGTGGCAGTGGGCTGGGCACATCTGCAGTAGAACCGACGGATGGTGGAGCAAGCGGGTCTCGAGTGGAGGCCACGCCTCGGCAAGCGTAGCCTTGTAAGCCCTCCGGCCAGGTGGATCGATGACTTAAATAATGCGGCTGGTAGCGCCTGGATAGCGAAAACGAGAGATCGTGCCTTATTGCGTACCCTGGGGGAGGCCTACGTCCAGCAGTGAACTGCAATAGGCTGATGATGATGTAGGTAGACCACGGAGGAATTTTATAGTATACAGAAGGAATAACGGGGCGTACACTGAACTTTTTAACATCGAGAAAGGTGTTAGACAGGGATGTGTTGCGTCACCGTGGCTGTTCAATCTGTTCATGGATAGTTGTTTGGAAGATTTGAAAGAGAGTGAATGTGGTCTGAGAATGAATGGTTTACTCGTCAAATGTCTTCTCTATGCTGACGACCAAGTTATCCTTGCGTCGTCGGCTGAAGGGTTGCAGGAGATGGTAAATATTATGAATGAGGCTTTGAAAAAGAAAGGAATGAAAGTGAATGTAAGTAAGACGAAAGCAATGGTTTTTGAGAACGAGGAAAATATGACAGAGTGTAAAATTATGATAGAAGAAGAGAGGGTGGAACAAGTGAAAGAGTTAGTGTATTTGGGCTCCATGTTCACATCAGATGGAAAGTGTGAAAGTGACATCGAAAGAAGGGTGAATGCCGGCAACATGGTGAATGGAGCGTTGCACGCTTTTATGAACAGCCAGAAAGTCTCTGATAAGGCTCGTCTGGCTGTGCATAGAGGGGTGTTAGTTCCGACACTTATGTATGGGAGTGAAAGTTGGGTATGGCAGAAAAAGCATGAAAGTAGAATAAATGCAGTACAAATGAGAGCGTTAAGAAGTATGGTTGACGTAAAATTGAGTGACAGGATAAGGAATAGCGTGATAAGGGAACGTTGTGGTATAAAAGAAGACGTAGTGACTGGTGTAGAAAAGGGTATGCTTAAATGGTTTGGTCATGTAGAGAGGATGAACGAAAGAAGATTAACGAAACAGGTGTATATGGCAAGTGTGGATGGGAACGTCGGAAGGGGAAGACCTCGACGAACGTACCTCGATCAAATCGGGGACGTGCTAAAGAAAGGTCAGGTCAAGAGTACCCTAAACCGACGAGCATGCATGAAGAGATTGATGAACGTGGAGAAGGCGAAAGAAGTATGCCAGGATCGTAGTAAGTGGAAGGAAGTAGTCTCTGCCTACCCCTCCGGGAAAGAGGCGTGATTTATGTATGTATGTATGTATGTACAGAAGGAATAGTCTGCGAACTGAGTTCTCTATGTATTTAACTATTATCAATAAGTAAACATTATTTTAGTATAGATAAAGCGAATGTCGCCACATTAACACTCTATGCAAATGTTAATATTGTTTTAAACATTAAAATTAAACATAATCAATCATTGTTATGAGATAGGTATTGTTTTAGTACCTACTTTGATGAGTCAGTGGTTACTGATTAAACTTACTGGTCAGCTGATTACGTTAATAATACGTAGTTATACCGACGACACTTGCAGGGATGTCAACAAATTGGTTTTTTTTTTTTTTTTTTTATTAATGATGGGTTTGCTCTTGACTCTAGTCTAGTTCATAGGATAGAGACAGAGTCTAAGATGGAGCGAGCTCACCCAGAAGAAGCCTGTTCACTCTTACTTTGAAGAGATTAGGGTTGTATGCGAACCCGAATTTAAGTGATGTCACACTTGGTACCATAATGCTGAGTTACAGTAAGAAAACAATGAATCACATTATTAATAAATGAATTAACTATTTATCACTTACAGGCGGCCGTACACATGGCTCAAAACAGAGAAGTTTGGAGGAAGCTGGTGACGATTATAGCCCAGAATAGTCACGTCACTCAGTCATGCATGAGGATACGACGAAGAAGAAGTATAAAGTAGAGTCGCTTCCCGCGTCTGTCCCTATGTCTGTTTGTTTGTATGTATGCTTAAATGTTCATAACCACCCAACGGATCTGCATGGGTTTTTTTTTTAAGATAGAGTGATTCAAGAAGAAGGTTTTTGTGTATGGTTTGATTTATGTCGGGAGAAGGTCTGTTTCCTGTGGGAAATCGGTTAGCAATGGGTGAAACCGCTGGGCGGGCTGATAATTTATTAATACGGTTTCTTGGTATAAATATTCCCACTTTCTTGGCGGCAGTACAGTTCGCTGTGTCACACACAAGCGGTACGAGATTCTTGTATGGGTGGTCCAATATTTTTTTCATATTTCGACTTACGTTCCTAGGGAAAATTTGTTCAGTTTCACGAGTAGAACTCACCCAAAATATATTTGCAATACATTTGATACGAAAGCTAACATGGAAAAGGTTCAGTTCAATCAGAAAACAGATTGAATACCAAATTTTAAAACACTTCCCGTGTTAGGTATACAATTTTTTGAAAACTTGCTATATTTTCAAGCGCGGGCAGGATTTGGACCTGCGACTTTCGTCATTACTAGAGACGACGCCTCTTCCATCTGGGCTACCGCAGCTCTTTCCTTGCCCGCCAATTTTGCAAGTGTATTTAATGCCAGTAACGCGTGGCACGGCCCCATCTACCGGGTTAGTTTTGTAACTAATACCCGGCGAGTAAACAGAAGAAAACATATTCTTCTGATTCTCTACCCTCTCAGTCACACGTCACTTACAATATTTGTATCATCCGAGCTAGAATAGATACCTACTCGCTGGCACCTATGAATAATCATTCTCATAATCTACCTGCCGACATAAAAACATCACGCCAATATCCCTTGCGGGGTAGGCAGAGCGTAAACAGCGGTTAAAAGCCGTCTGACAAACATTTGGATAACCTTCAACTTACCTACCTATATGTATTGAATACATTATTATAGAAATTAAGGTTAAAGATCAAATCCGTCTCTTTCTTAGTTGTTAATGAGAAATGACTTAACTCAGTTCAGGGCAAATAACAAAGTAATTAATTCTTAGTAGATGTGCATTCATATTGGGCTCTAGGCTATCGGTAATGTGGTAGGTAATTATATAAGGTCTATTAAACTCAGTTCTGCTGCTTTATGCCGTGTGATGCCGGCTTAGAATAGCATCACCCCATTTCTTTCCCGTGGGAGTCGTAAAAGACGACGATGGGACTTGAGGGTGTGTATTGCATTTTTAGGCGATGGACTGACAACCTGTCACTATGGCGATACACAATTTTCCGAATGACCCTCAAACGTTTGTCAGACGTGGCGTAAATGTCCGTTTTTTGCGGCCGTTTACGCTCTGCCTACCCCGCAAGGGATAAAGGCATGAAATATGTATGTATGTATTAAACTCAGTGCAAAAAACCGATGACGATGACCGATGACGGCCGATGTGGCGCAGTCGTGGTGCGACTGCCTGCGACGCAAAGGTTCCGGGTTCGATTATCGGTGGGAAACTCAAATTTGTGCAGTCTGGTTAGGACATTGCAGGATGAACCACTTGATTGTCCGAAAAGAAATGGTTCCGTGCTTCGGAGGACACGTTAAGCCGTCGGTCCCGGTTGCTGTCTATGATTACTTAGATGGTGGTTGTTACACAACTATGTCAGAGGCCTACTATTAGTAGTAGGCGTTTGAAAAACTCTTGAACCTAGGGTTCATCGTGTCGTTGGACGACTCGGTAACCCACACGAAAAAAAAGTGCAAAAAAATTCAGGATAAGTTCTAATAGTAAAACTGAAAAATTTTGTTTTAGTTTCTTGGGCTTGTTCAACACTTAAAATATTTGCAACTAATATTTTGACATCCTGTAGGTACCTAAACAATGAGGCTTAAATTAAACTTTCCCCAAATATTACTTTACCTATAAGTAATTGACATTTGCCGTGTGATGCCGGCTTAGAATAGCATCACCCCATCTCTTTCCCGTGGGTGTCGTAAAAGGCGACGGAGGGACTCGAGGGTGTGTATTGCAAATTTAGGCGATGGGCTGACAACCTGTCACTATGACGATACACAATTTTCAGAAAGACCCTCAAATGTTTGTCAGACGTGGCGTAAATGTTCGTTTTTTTGGGGCCGTTTACGCTCTGCCTACCCCGCAAGGGATAACGGCGTGATATGTGTATGTATGTAATATTTTGACATTCTGTAGATAAACAATGAGGCTGAATGGGCTGAATGATATTTGGACTTTATAAACTTTGCAAAATATTGTTTAACCTATAAGTTATTGCAATTATCCATAATAGACAATGTTGATTGTTACCTAATAAAATAAAATAAAAGTGGGTTTTACTTTCTGATTATTTACTGCTAATATGAGATAAAATCTAAAGAAATCAGGAAGGCATGTTGTACATAAATAAACAACAAAAGTTGTCCTCATACAAGGCCATTTCATTCATAATTATTCAAGCCCAAGAACAAGATTCAAATTGTATCTTTGTAGATTTTTTGGTTCAATATTGGCCTTATTTATTCAATCTTCAAGGTTAATTTTATGGTTCATTGGAAAATAAAGGAAAAACTGTAATCTTATATAATACTAGCAAATCACTTTGATTTCTAAAAAATATTTGTTAGATCATAAAAAATATTAACATCAAAATGAAACTGTCTTTATAAATGATTTTGTTTTGCTATATTTTATCTAGGCTGTTCAACTATTTACTCTTCATTCTGATAAGGGAATGGTCTTCATAAATTAAATAGTAATGGACATTTTTATCAGTTAAGAATAATTAATTTGTATTAGTTGAGCCTTGTATAAATGTTGGACAAATGAAAAACTGTCACACACACACATATCACACCTTTATCCCTTGCAGAGTAGCCAGAGTGTTACAGGCCATAAAAATATGGATGCTATATCCATGTCTGACAAATGTTTGAGGGTCATTTTAGAAAAATCGGGTATAGCTATAATGACAGGTTGTCAACCTGTCGCCTAAAATTGAAGAAGTGGAAATAACATAATTAAAAGCAAACACTTAATAAAAAATTTATACCTAGCTATAAATTTCTTCATTAATTAAAATTTTATGAGGTAGAGTTTACTAATAATTTGTATTTACACAGCCTCAATGAATAAGTAATAATGTTTTTTTTTAATGAAACTTCAACCTCCTTTTTGTACCTGCATCTCACCCACTTTAGTCAGATGTAGGTTTTACGGCTTTACCATGGCTTTTAACCTAAACTGACTTTCTTATTTAGAATGTAATTTTCCAGAAACAAAGAAGTGCATACAACAATATGGAACAATGAACATGCACTTTTAAAAATATTTCTTCAGTGTAAAAAATAAGTTATATGACCAAATAACGCAGTCACGAAAGACATAACTGTAACAACACTAGCAGGTTATTACAAGAACCAGTTGACCAACCGAATAAGCAATTTGGTACATTCTAAATGGGGTTGTTTCCTTGATAAGATAAAGTTGAGCCTCATACAACGATGTAAGTGTTTTCATGCAAATTACATAGAAAACTGAAGAGGACGATGTGTGGAAGGTTTGAAAATCGAATAGGTACATACTGAAGCTGCCCACGGTCCCCAACCCTCGACCAGCCGTACGCATCCACCACGGGACGTCGTCTTTCTGGGCGTTATCCCCGCCCGGCCGGGACATCAGCATCGTCAGCTTGTCTGTCAGCGACTGCAACAACAACGCACATTATTTACACACTGTCGACACTTAAAAATAAGTAATATTTTAATAATTTCGAAAATATTTTACCATTTTTACGAAAAATCAATTCACTGCCTTGTCACCTGTCAAGTCCAGCAAAGCAACACAACTGGTTTGTTCTCATTTGCACAAAACTTTATTGATTTTTTAATGCGGTCGCTTCGCAACGTAGCATCATCGCTGTGCACTCCGCGACTACGCGACGACTACGCGACGATACGACTTCATTCTTCTCATGAAACCCGCTAAGGTATTGGAGATCGGACTAGTCACGAAAACAGTCCCACGGAGAAAAATAACTAAACTGAAAAAATACGTTGTACAGTTGTACTTGTATGGCGTGTGTATGGCTTAGAATAGCATCACCCCATGCCTTTCCTTTGGGAGTCGTAAAAGGTAGCTTAGGGACTCGAGGGAGTGTATTGCAATTTTAGGCGATGGGCTTACAACTTGTCACTACGGCGATACACAATTTTCCGCATGACCCTCAAATATTTAAATGTAAATGACCGTTTTTTTGCGTCTGTTTTCGCTGTGCCTACCCCGCAAGGGATTACAGGCGTGATATGTGTATGTTTGTATGTAAAATAATACAGAACAGGACTAGGATGTTTGTTTGTTTTGGTAAATCGTTTGACTAATGAAAATTGGTCTTTGAGTCATTTGTCTACAAGTCAAATGTAGATATACTACTTTGCCACTAAAAATGCTACTGTTTTAAGATAATCAAAAGCTTTGGTTTTTATAATCATTTCGGTTTTGTCTCGTATCCTGTCGCCAGTTTATTGTGCACCGCAGACAGAGTGGCCGCAGCACAAAAAAAATGTGGAAATGAGAACATACCCATTTTTGACAATATTTTTTGCGTTTTGTTTTCTACTCTCTATTCAAAGGAAAAAATATGAAAATATGTAAAATATGCCTCAAGCGGATATAATTTTGTTTAAAAATATAAGTTTATATGTTACTTTAAACCAATAAAATACCTCAAAAATATTTTGCATGGTGATTAACCATTTTTTGATTCTACACGTGTGAATTTAAAATGTAAAAAACGAAACGCGCTCTTCTCCTTCAATGTCGGTCGGCTTTGAGCGGATCGCGTTTGTAATTTTTACGTAAATATTTGCAGAAACTACTTTATTCCTGCGAATTTCATGGTGATAATTGAATTCATGAAGATATTATAGGTCTGAAATCAAGATGCAGCCGACAATGCTTCCGAAGCTAACGGATACAACACAAACTATGTGAGTGACAGATCTCTTGTTACAGTTTTACTCGATTTTCATTACATTGTTGCAGATAAATCAAACTGATGATGCTGTTGTAAATCGCAAATTAACCTTGCGTCCTGTGTTACAACGCCTGCGGCCATTGATGTTTTGTATCCGTGGTATTCATTATAACCTGTTGATAGGCTTTTCCTGGCTCTGTTTCTTCAGTCAAGTCAGCTTAATTTGCATTTTGCACAGCTCAACCAAACTTAATCTCCGGCACTTCCTCCACAAACCTGCTACCTATGCACTTTGTTCATATACCAGTTAAGCTTTGGGATTGATACAATCATTAAGCCCGGTTTACATTGTCTTAGTGTTTAGTCGAGTGCTTTAGTACAAGTTGAAAGGCAAGTTCAATTCAAGTAGAACTGTACTAAAATGTACTAAAGCAAGTAGCGTTTACACATTTCAACTAAAGTACTATCCTAAAGCACTCTACTAAACACTAAGACAATGTAAACCGGCCTTTATAATGATTACAGAATCCAGTCAGTCATAGTCTGCCCAAATGCAGCTAATCTCACCTACAAATTAATACAAGAAAGCTTGTTCCTATGAGCACTGTTATAATATAGAAATTACCTCATTAGTTCCCCATTTTGAGAACTACCAGCACATGCCAGGTAGATTCAGTCCAATCTGTTCCTTCCAGAACAACTACTAAACACAGTCGATCCCCAAGGGCGCGATTGGGGTGAGCCCTAGCTCCTCACCAAATAGTCAGGTGTAGATTTCAAAGCTCCGGGCTAAAATTGCAGAGACAAGCCCTAAAAAAATAAAAGAATCTATGTAGAAATATCATTATCATCTAATTGTTTGTTATCCTTATCATCTAATTGTTTGTTTGTGATTTTGACACTGAACCATTGGGTGCAGATTTTATATATTTAAGTTATTCTAATTATAAAATGTGGAGGCCTATGTCGCTAGATAAACTAAAATGAACAAGTCATTAAAAAAGAAGAACTAAAGGGAACTATATTATTTTTTATTTTATTTGTTAGTATGTTTAACTTGAATAATGTTAAATAGCAATAAAGGCTCTTTTTTATTATAAAAACGAGTTGCATGATGATATTAGCTCATCAATGAAACTAATAATCAATTGTGTAGCCATTACTTAATCATGCCTATCATAACTTAGAATCCACATACACTTAAGTTGGAATGGTGTACATAAATGGAACAATAAGCATGCTTCAATCCTGTAGAAGTTACTTTGTAATTGAGGTCAATTTTTTTTATATTTCTACCTATGTTCCTTAGGGAAAGTAGTTCAGTTTCATGTACTGGTGCACTCTTCAAAATATTTGCAGTTATTTTTACATCTAGAACACACAATACTATAGCAATAAATTCCAATCACTAGTGTAAAATTTAAGGTTACATGTTTTCCTACAGAACCTTCACAGACAATGAAGACGGTCAGCTCATGACGAGCGAGATCTATGCGAGTGACATCATGGTGTCCACCAGCGCTGGAGCCCACAGCCACGGCTCCTCCAAGGTCAAGCTCAAAAGTCTGGTGGACTACAACTGGGAGCCCCGTCTGTACTCTGGTCAGCTGCTAGCGGTGCATCTGAGTGGAAAGTACTTGGCTTATTGTATCAAAGGTAATTAAAGATCAATCTGTAAAACCTTTGTTCTCTTCTTACAATATATTATTGAACCGGTTTTGGTTTTCCTGTTTATTTAGGGATAGTCTTATAACTTAAATCAGTGGGTCATCCTGAAATTAACAGTCAATCAAACTAAGTGAGAGTATTAGCAATTATCAAAGTATATATGTCGCAGTATTATGGCAGAATTAGGATTTCGGCCGAAATCCTAGGATTTCGGCCAAAAGCCGGATTTTGGCAAAATTGTAGACTACATTCGTCCTAAGCAGATCCAGGATTTCGGTCATAATCCTAGGATTTTGGTCGAAATCCTAGATCTGCTTAGTATTATGGCATTCATCGCGATTCGGGGGAATCTATGAGCGGGGAGGGAACAATACGCTCCTCACCCGCGCGCGCGGCGTCCTTTGTTTTTATTTTTAAAAAAGAAAAGTATTTATTTCTATCATTCATAATCTTTTTTTAGATACTAGGTGATGCAAGTGATAACAGGAGGTTCTGTTTACCTTGTTATATTTTGTATAAAAACCAGTTCAAAAACTAACACCCGACTACTGAGATATCGCGCTCTAAAAAGTAAGAAACAAGAAATCTGGAATATTAACTACAAACAATTTAATATCTATAGTCCACGAAATTTATACGAAGATATGACGTATAATTATATATTTAAATGTATATTTAATAAAAAAATATTGTGGTTTATAGGTGATAGCCGTGGACGTATGCCAGTTTGCCTTACCTAATTATGTTGTGCAAGTTTATGATATCACCTACTAAGTACTAGAGTAGGTGGCATACGACCACGGCTATCACCTATAAACCACAATAATTTTTTATTAAATATACATTTAAATATATAATTATATGTCATATCTTCGTATAAATTTCGTGGACTATAGATATTAAATTGTTTGTAGTTAATATTCCAGATTTCTTGTTTCTTACTTTTTAGAGCGCGATATCTCAGTAGTCGGGTGTTAGTTTTTGAACTGGTTTTTATTTAAATTATTTTGGGGTTAAAGGTAAGTTTAACACTTTGGTATGTATTTTTTTTTCTGGATAGAAATGCAGCTCAATTCACAATTAAAACATCACTCGTTAATTAAACAAAATACACTCATCATAATCTTATCTTTGTATGTATGTATGTTTGACCATGCATAACAGGGTAGGAGCCAACATGCAGCCTTGGCGAACACCTCTACGAACGGCTCGGATGTATTGCCGTTAAATACAACAGATCCTTTCATGTCCATATGGAAGGATTTAACGAGGCTCAGAAGCTGCTAAACACTAAGCTGCTTAACAGCCTAGTGGTATTCCCTTATGGTAGGAAGGTCATCTAACTCGGCCCAGGTAGCTAGTTTTGGCATGCAGTCTGCAGCTTCCGGCATTATATTAACTGGTTCCGAATAGAGACCGATATAATGTTCTATCCATCGTTCGAGTTGGCGTTGGGCATCTGTAATGACAGTGCCATCCACTTCTTTAAGGGGGGCTGTTTTTTTAGGCAAAGGACCAAGGGCCTTTTTACTGCCAGCATACACACCACCAAAATTTCCGACATCAGCGCACGATTGGATACTTTGGCAAAGCTCGGTCCAGCATGCATTAGCAAAGTACCGTGATGTGCGTTGTAATACAGCTTTTGCATTCCCTAATTTGACACGCGACTTTTCGGAAGGGTTAAGGCGATGAGTAAGCGCAGCTTGCCGTTTGGACTCGAGCAGGGGTGTTATGTGTTCGAGATTTTCAGCGAACCAGTCCTGGTTTTTGACTTTCTGGTGGCCGAAAGCCGTACCAGCCACATCTGTTAGAAACTTTTTTACTTTGCCCCAGTCTTCCTCTATAGGAGCGTCTACGTCCCAGGTGGCAGTTTCATCGCGTACCAACTCTTCAAACTTTCGGACAAACTCATCATCCCTGGTTTTGGGAAGATCGATCTTCTTCCTACCAGGCAGTTTGGACGAGTGGATCTTTTTGTGAGTTATAGCAACGTGTGAAGCCACCAAGGAGTGATCTGTGTCACAATCAGCGCTATGAAATGTACGCGTGTGTAGGGTCTCGCGGAGATTTTTCTTTTTGGTTAGGATAAGGTCCAGTTGATGCCAGTGACCAGAACGAGGGTGTTGCCAGGATACTTTGCGAGATGATTTGCCTTTGAAGTAGGTATTGGTAACACACAGTAGGTGTTTAGAGCATAGCTTTAATAAACGTTGGCCGTTTTCGTTTAACTTCCCTATACCGTTTACCTATACAATCAGGCCAAGCTACGTTGTCCTGTCCAACCCTTGCATTAAAATCCCAGATTGTATAAGCGGTTAGATGGTCTTAACCCGCGTAGAGACTGGTCGAGCTGGTCATAAAACTGTGTATTGGCTTCATCCGTTGAGGATAATGTTGGTGCGTAAGCAGAAATAAGTGTTCGTATCCATGATTCGTATTTAACCGCTCCAACATAATGCGTTCCGATATGCCGCAAGGAGCCTCTATTGATGTTAAGAGATCGTTGCGGATAGCCAAGCCTACACCACGCTCACACACAGCGCTGCTGTCCTTTCCTTTCCAAAAGAATGTGTAATGCGTCTTACGCAAGGAACCCTCGTCAGGGAGTCTGGTCTCTTGTAAGGCACAAACAACAATGTTAACTCTGTTGAGTTCGGCGTCGATAATGGCAGTTTTACGCAGATCTTGTGCGTCAGTAGAAGGGTAGTAGAGCCTACACAGGTGTCAGGGAGGCATGTCCTCATAGTACGGACATTCCATGTTACAAATCGTATGGATAAGCGGTGTTGGGAATTGTTTCTATTATGCCTTTTAGTCGCGGGTGTAAAATGTAACGGCGCCGATTGTCCAGTTGAGGCTGGTGCTCTCTACACCCTAAAAGAGCAAACCAGCACCGGGGCGGAACAGTACCTTATTGGTCGGGGGCTGCCCAACTTGGAGCAGGCGGTAACTGATCAGTGGGCCTACGATGGACCCTTCCACTGTCGGAATCGACCCCTGGCGCCCGCACTTACGCCCATATGTGCGGACTTATAAACGATCACTGCCACTTCCCGTGTTGGTATCCCCGTGACGCGGGTGAAGTGTCCTCTCCACAGACACTGCGTTGCCTGGGACGCAATTATGGAAAACGCAGGGCTGCCCAGGACCTGCGCCAACCTCTCGGCCTTCCTGGCTGGATACGGGAAGAGATGGGGTGGTGCTATTCTACTCTGCCGGCACCACACGGCTGACCGACCGATTTGAATAGTTTTTATAATACCGCCTGTTCTATTTGGATCGTTTGGTATGTGCTCTTGCTTAGGTATTTTGTCCATATGTTTTAGACTCTGTTGAAGTGTCTATTGCATTGATCGTATAGACTTTTGTTCGTAATGCCAAGCGCTCTGACATTTTTTTGTTAAATTGGTCTACATGTTTTAAAGTTGGAAATAATGTACAATTTCATCGTATTCAATTGTGTCGTTTACAATTCTTCTTGTGTCTAATATTGCTAATTGCTCCATTGTCAACTTCCCTACTCTGATGCTGTTCAACAGATCAACGAAACTGTTGTCATTTACTTGTCGCATATTTTGACCCAATTCACAGAAACTGAACATTCTCCATAAATGTGGTTCAGCTGCATAAATGTCAGGTTGTTTGTAACAATATGCGCCTACACGAGTTGCAGATACGGGTGGTAATTGCATTAAGTCATCAAAGACTAATAGGTTAACCCTTAAAATCGTGTTTCACTTAAGGGACAGGTTGTCAGCTGTCGCCTAATTGTAATACCTTCACATGAACTCATCGTGTCCCTTAGTCGCCTTATACCACAACCGTCGCGTCCCGTTATCCCATAGTCGCCTCATACGACACCCACGGAAAAGAAATGGGGTGGTGCTATTCTTAGCTGGCATCACACGGCAATTAATTTTTTGAACTGTGCTTATTAAGCCCTTTCATTTGATACCCAACACGACATTACTAGTAGTATAAACTTTTTCAATTCTTAGCTCTAGAGGGCGCCCTATGTAATGTATAGTGACATAACGTAGCCTATAACCAGCGGACTGTTTAGACGCTTCAAATGATACCTCATTTATCAAATTCTGATAAGTTGTTTAGAAGTTAGGACGGAACAAACGTTTTCGTTTCCACATACATACATACATACATACATACATACAGGTCAAAATCATAACCCTCCTTTTTGCTTTGCCGTAGTCGGGTAAAAAGAGAAGACACCCAAATGTTTATTTTATTACTCATCTAATAATATTATAAACAGTTACTTATGTGATTATCTAAAAAATATTGTTTTTACTACTTGAAAAATCTTTAATGAAAGAAATGATACTCAAAAGTTTATGTTAATGACAGAAAAACGAATTATTTAATTTTTGTTATATTAATCATAGTTAGAAGAGGTTAGCACTTAAATGTTTATGAAAAATGGTTAATTTTTATATCGAGACTAGATACCTAATAATAATAGTGATTAGTACATTCTATCTGGAATCAATAAAAATAAAAGACTGATTTGATTAATATAAATATTTTTTGGTGTCATTAATTTTGTTTCATCAAATTTACTTAAGTTCTTATTTTTCTCTCCAAAAGCATAATAAGAATACAAATTAGAGTAAAGACAAATAGTAATGCATGGCGATAGTCACTATTCCGTGTAATGATGGCTTAAAATAGCATCACCCCTATTCTTTCCTGAGAATACGACACCCAGAAGCGACTAACGGATGGAAGTTTTCATGTGTATTACCTACCATTTTATTTTTCTATAGTCATTCACGTTTTATCTAAAATAGCCCTCAAAATTGTTTATGGCCATTAAAACTCTGCATACTCCGCAAGTATTTATTATGTATGTGTATAGTCACTACAAAATTTATAAAAAGTGTTCTGAAGCCTTCGTTTTACCATATTACTACGTAGATCCAGGATTTCGGTCAAAATCCTAGGATTATGTCCGAAATCCTAGATCTACATAGGACGATGGTCTAATGAAGTCTACGATTTTACCATAATCCGGCTTTTGGCCAAAATCCTAGGATTTCGTCCGAAATCCTAATTCTGCCATAATACTGCGACATATACCTACCTTTATAGGTAATCAACCTCCCTAAGGTGGTGCGAGAGCTGTCATTTCCATACAAAATTATCTAATTTACAAGTAATTAGCAAATACCACAAATTTGGGCACCCAGCGCCATCTAGTTAAAAAAGTTCAGTTGTGTTTCCTCTTCAACCACCTTAATAATTATGGTTGACCTACATTTTATGGTACATAGCCGTGTGATGTCGGATTAGAATAGCATCACCCCAATTCTTTCCCGTGGGAGTCGTAAGAGGCGACTATGGGACTTGAGGGTGTGTATTGCAATTTTAGGCGATGGGCTGAAAACCTGTCACTATCTTCTTCTTTCACTCTGGCGATACACAGTTTTCCGAGTGACTCAAATATGTGTCAGACGTGGCGTAAAAGTCCGTTTTTGCGGCCGTTTACGCTCTGCCTACCCCGCAAGGGATAATAGGCGTGATATGTGTATGTGTATGTATGTATGTATGTACATTTTATGGTAGGTATGCTATCCATGTTTTAATTATCTACTTTTATAGAAATTTCAGTACATTTTGGCATACTATGGTTCATTTAAACTCACAGTGCTATATTATTTTCATTTACTTGTTGGCACATATACATACAGATATCAGGCCTTTATCCCTTGCGGGGTAGGCAGCGTGAATGGCCATAAAATACGGTCGCTATCGCCACATCTGACAAATAACTTTACATGTTGGTATGGTTGTAAAGTACAAGCACTAGGCATAACACTGCCATTTTATATAACAAAATATTGCCCAGAATCAGAAAATAATCTGTAATAAGTCCAGATTCTTTACCAGGAATTCCTGGTACCATATTTAAAACTATTGATCTGTTGTTTTGCTGTGTGATGCTGGCTTAGAATAGCATCACCCCATTTCTTACCCATGGGTGTCGTAAGAGGCTACTAAGGGACTCGAGGGTTACCCTCGAGTCATCTACATGTGTATTGCAATTTTAAGCATGGGCTTAATAGTGATACAAAGTTATCTAATTGACCCTCAAACTTTTGTCAGATGTGGTTAATATCCGTTTTATGGCCGTTAACGCTCTGCCTACCCCGTAAAGGATATAGGCGTGATTTATGTATGTATGTATGATCTGTTGTTTGCAAGACACTAATACCGACCCCCTTTCCAAACCGATATTGTCAAAATTACATATAGTAAATGTTTCAGCTCCCAACCCGCTGAACCCTGGAACGTGGTGTGGTATGGTGCGAGTGGTGTACAATCCGGGGGAGCCTGGTGCTGATAGAAGAGCTCTTATCAAGGGGATGAAGGGAGAGGTAAAAATATTAAGAATTTTACACCTTGCACTTTTGATACATCTAAAGCAAACTTATAATCCATACTAATATTATAAATCTCAGAGTTTGTTTGTGTGTATGTATGTTTGTAAACTATTCACGCTCAAACGGCTTGACCGATTTGGATTAAATTTAAAATAGATTTTGGAAAAAATTCCAGTGTCTTTATTTAATAAATGTTATATATATTTTTTTTTTTTATAAAATATACCAGTATTGTCCATGTAAAAGTATATGCAATGTTTAAACCCAGTTTGATTCGTTTTGATACACTGCAAACGAAAGTATGTTAGCATACACCTAAAAAGACACAAAATAATAAATTGCGTTCGGCCAATAGTTCAGAAACTATAAGCTAAAAATAAACGACTTTAATATTTAATATCAACGCTGGTATATCTAACAAGCAACTCCGTATGCATGTACCTACTTGACCGGTTTCTATTGCGTTCTATTGTAATTGTTTTTATTTTTTGTAAATGTATTGATAAATAAATATAAATAAAATATGAAACATGGAAAGCTAGCCATATAATTAATGTTGTTGTATGGTTTGCTGGGAGAAGCTTGCTGAGGATAGGGACGAATGGCGTAAGCGTGTGTTTGATGGGTGTAAACACGATAATGCCTGGTTTTCTGGTCTCGCTAACAAAAGGCAAAAACGTTATCTAAACATGCATGTACCAGTCTCAAATTCCACCTTCACTTGTAGAACGTGCGGGAAATTATGCCGCTCCCGTATCGGCTTATACAGCCATGAAAAGTCTTGCTTCAGACACTGAATAAATCGTCTGTCACAGACATGTGAGGCCAATGATGATGATGATGGTTTGTTTATCTTTTCCTCAGGTACAAGACCTTGCTTTCGCCCACATTGAAAATGAAGTGGTGCTGGCGTGCATCGACGAGCAGGGACACTTCTACGTGCACGAGATTGAAGTCACCGATAGTGGACTCAGGTGAGCGCACATTACATACCGTGTCAAGTTGCCGTATGATGCCGGCTTATAATTGCATCACCCCAATAGATCCCGTGAGCACACCTCGGACACTCCATACAGCGGACTCTTTATAGACAATTGTCATTTCTACATGTGTGGGTGATCACATATGTGTAAGTGCAGGATTGGCATGCAGGTTGGTTTTTATACCTAACCTGATGAATACATACAGTACCTTCCAAAGAGGATGTAACATGTAACAAGCCTAGCGCTAGTTTCTACTTAATTCTCCACTGGTATTTTGACATGTCTCGTGTGAGGGCGGGTCGGGAGCTGGGGTGCGGGGAGGTGAGTGTCCGTTCTGTATGTATAATACTATACTACATACTATTGGTTATTCTGTGCCGTGAGTGTCGTAAAAACAGGGATACATTTATCCATCCATTAACAGTCAGAACCGTCCACTGCTGGATATGGGCCTCCTTCTATCGGTGTGTATTGCCATACTCACCACGCTTGGCAGGCGGATTGACGAGCGCAGTGCAAGAATTTGCATTCACTGCGCTCATTCCCTAGATGATTATTCCTTAGTGCTTTTTACGACACCCATGAGTAGTGTTGTCGCGTCGCCGCCGCGACAATCGTCAGGGTAGGTCAATGAAACTCTTCTTCGTTTGGTTAATGGGTTTAATGTGGGGGGAAGAACCCTAGAAAATGTACAATGATTAGGGATGATATTAACAAGGTTTACGGACTATTTTAACAAACGTCTGGATCTAAATAAGGCCGAGGCAAGTGACTTACCTCTAAGGGTTCAAATCGGTGGTCCGGAAAGCTTTACTGAAACATTTTTTTTTTTTTTTTTTTTTTATTAATGATGGGTTTGCTCTTGACTCTAGTCTTGGTCATAGGACAGAGACAGAGTCTAAGATGGAGCGAGCTCACCCAGAAGAAGCCTGTTAAGGCACTGGCACTCCCACACACTGACGGAACGCAGCAAGCTACTTGGCGCCAGACTTCGGTGGGATGGTGGTCGCGAGCCAGGCGGCCCCTTACGGAGCCTTCCACCGCTTAGTGGGATCGTTCAGCCGGACTTATCCACAGGCAAGCCTGTGTTGCCGTTGCCCGGGGTGGACCGCTAGGAGGTAGATCCCATACCACCCCAAATACATGCACAAACTAGCAAGCATGAGGGCTTATATGTAATGATTACTTAAAAGCACTGCCGTCTGGACGACTAGTCTATGCCGAGGTTTACTTTAGACTGCCTGATCTGCTGGAAAATGGCGTCTTGGAACGACAGCAATTCAAAATTCAAATGTGAAAGATGAGATAGAACTTGGTAGTGGACAGTGTTGACAAAATAGTGCGATGCCCGGAGATCGCATTGCTACAGTATTAGGGTGCTATTTTTTTTTTTATTAATGATGGGTTTGCTCTTGACTCTAGTCTAGGTCATAGGACAGAGACAGTCTAAGATGGAGCGAGCTCACCCAGAAGAAGCCTGTTAAGGCACTGGCACTCCTACACACTGACGGAACGCAGGTGGCTACTTGGCGCCAGACTTCGGTGGGATGGTGGTCGCGAGCCAGGCGGCCCCTCACGGAGCCTTCCACCGCGCACGTGGGATCGTTCAGCCGGACTTATCCACAGGCAAACCTGTGGTGCCGTTGCCCGGTTTGCCGTTATTCTTAGCCGACTCCTCACTTTGTTTCTCAACTCTCGCTATTCCATTCCGGCCAGATGCACGCTGATCGCTGAAGTGCGCGAGGATACTAACGCCAGTTCGTCAGTGGTCAACGGCAACGTCGGGCTCCACCGGGTCGTGTGGTGTCCCTACATCCCTGACGATGACGATGCTCCCGATGACGATGTCGCGCGGCTGTTGCTCACCACGCATTGTAATATCGGTGAGCAGACTTTGAATCTTTTTTATTTTACATACATACATAAATCACGCCTATATCACTTACGGGGTAGGCAGAGCGTCAACGACCGCAAAACGGACATCAACACCACATCTGACAAAAGTTTGAGGGTCAATCAGATAACTGTGTATCACTATAGTGAGAGGTTGTCAGCCCATCGCCTAAAATTGCAAAACACATCTAACCCTTGAGTCCCGCTGTCGCCTCTTACGACACCCAGGGGAAAGAAATAGGGTGATGCTATTCTAGGCCGGCATCACGCGGCAATTATTTTACAGGTTTTTTGTTATAGGGCTGTGTAATAGGAGAATAGGAGTCCTGGGTAATAGGAGATTTTCTGTTGACAGTTCTGTTGATAGTTCTGAATGTTAAACCAGAGAGCGCTGTGCTAAACTGAAATCTTGACGTTTCAATATGGCTGGCGGCAGCCATAGTTTTGTCACAGGTTCCGTTTCACGTTGTGTTTGTTACAAATTATTTCTGTTAGTGTGATTTACTACAAAATAAACATGTCGCTTTGCTATTTATTATATTGAGTGTTATTCATGTAAGTGAACAAAAAACCAATAACAAATTTAGCAAACACAAAATAATGAATCATTTATAAAGTGGTTCAATTTTTGTGTAAAGAAACTAAATTTAATTAAGGTCAGCGCCCTCTACATGACACTCGAGAATCCTTAGAAAATTTCCCATTAATAAAATATGTGACTTGGATGATTAAAATACATACAAATATCACGCCTTTAAGGGCGGAGCACACCGCGTCAGTATGCGTGTGCACGCGCGTGCCGTGACTTTGTAATGTATCGGACTGAAAATATTTGTAAAATACACTTTACAAATATTTGTGCCTTGTGGGGATCGAACCCACGACGTAGAAGGCAGGGGTACTATCCACTACGCCATCAGTCCAGTCAGTGTTTTATTTTTAATTTAAATTAAATTAGAAAAATTAAAATTAATTATTTCATTTTCTTAATCCTAGGTACATTTAACCGGGTTTGAAAACTCCTTATAAGCAAATAAATGCTTGTGTCAGGATATTTCGCTCTTCCATAAAAATATGTATATAATATATGAGATTATTTTTATTACTAAAATTTAATTTTAAAAAGCATTAATTTATACAAAACTATTTGAAACTAAAATTAAAATCAAAATAAAACAAAATTTAAATCAAAATTAAAATCAACATCAAAATTAAAATCAAAATTCAAATAAAATCAAAATTAAAAATAAAATCAAAATTAAAAATAAAATCAAAATTAAAATTAAATTTTTTAATTTACCTTGTTTGTCAACAGCTCGTATGTGGAATATAAGTGCGATCGTGAAGTGTTTCTCGTCGGGCGATTGCCGCGGGGAGGCGAGTGCGTTGCTGGCGTCCGCCGGTGCACTCGCCGCCTCGGAGCACGGCGCGCCCATAGTGGACGCCGCGTTCTCGCCAGACGGGACGGCGCTGGCCACCGCCAGCCACGACGGATATGTCATGTTCTTCCAGGTGAGACACTATACTTCCCATAGTGGACGCCGCGTTCTCGCCAGACGGCACGGCGCTGGCCACCGCCAGCCACGACGGATATGTCATGTTCTTCCAGGTGAGACACTATACTTCCCATAGTGGACGCCGCGTTCTCGCCAGACGGCACGGCGCTGGCCACCGCCAGCCACGACGGATATGTCATGTTCTTCCAGGTGAGACTATATACATAGTGGACGCCGCGTTCTCGCCAGACGGGACGGCGCTGGCCACCGCCAGCCACGACGGATATGTCATGTTCTTCCAGGTGAGACACTATACTTCCCATAGTGGACGCCGCGTTCTCGCCAGACGGCACGGCGCTGGCCACCGCCAGCCACGACGGATATGTCATGTTCTTCCAGGTGAGACACTATACTTCCCATAGTGGACGCCGCGTTCTCGCCAGACGGCACGGCGCTGGCCACCGCCAGCCACGACGGATATGTCATGTTCTTCCAGGTGAGACTATATACATAGTGGACGCCGCGTTCTCGCCAGACGGCACGGCGCTGGCCACCGCCAGCCACGACGGATATGTCATGTTCTTCCAGGTGAG
This sequence comes from Tuta absoluta, assembly GCA_027580185.1. Lineage (NCBI taxonomy): Eukaryota > Metazoa > Arthropoda > Insecta > Lepidoptera > Gelechiidae > Tuta > Tuta absoluta. The sequence continues at coordinate 1,922,610 of JAQAHW010000020.1, forward strand.
ACACTATACTTCCCATAGTGGACGCCGCGTTCTCGCCAGACGGCACGGCGCTGGCCACCGCCAGCCACGACGGATATGTCATGTTCTTCCAGGTGAGACTATATACATAGTGGACGCCGCGTTCTCGCCAGACGGGACGGCGCTGGCCACCGCCAGCCACGACGGATATGTCATGTTCTTCCAGGTGAGACACTATACTTCCCATAGTGGACGCCGCGTTCTCGCCAGACGGCACGGCGCTGGCCACCGCCAGCCACGACGGATATGTCATGTTCTTCCAGGTGAGACACTATACTTCCCATAGTGGACGCCGCGTTCTCGCCAGCCACGACGGATATGTCATGTTCTTCCAGGTGAGACTATATACTTCCCATAGTGGACGCCGCGTTCTCGCCAGCCACGACGGATATGTCATGTTCTTCCAGGTGAGACTATATACTTCCCATAGTGGACGCCGCGTTCTCGCCAGCCACGACGGATATGTCATGTTCTTCCAGGTGAGACTATATACTTCCCATAGTGGACGCCGCGTTCTCGCCAGCCACGACGGATATGTCATGTTCTTCCAGGTGAGTTACAATTATAAGGCTGTACGCTCCACAAAAAAGAATTAAAATGTATAAATTTAAAATTATAATTTAAACTAGAATTAGAATAAGAATAACAATTAAAGTTAAAATTAAAATTAACCTGGACCCGCATTTGGTATGCCAGTTTTATTTTTTATGGTATGTTTTCAATATTTATAGGTATTAAAAATGATTCCGAAAACTCAGGACGGGCTAGTGATAAGGAGCAACTTTCCCCAGGGAACATAGGTCGAAATATTAAAAAAATAATAGACTTCCGATATAAAAGATCGCTGTTACATTTTATTTAGATTTCTTTCTCGTGGAAGTCGTAAGAGTAAACTTAGGGACTCGATGGTGTGTATTGCAATTTTAGGCGATGGTGTCACTCTCTTTTCGTGTGGGACACTGCGTCGTCCAACGACCTGATGAACCCTGGTGTCAGAGTTTTTCAACCGCCTACTACCACTAGTAGACCTCTGACATGGTTGTGTTACGACCGCCGTCTAAGTAATCATAAACAGCACAAGGGACCGACGGCTTATCGTGCCCTCCGAAGCACGGAACCATTTATTTTCGGACAATCAGGTGGTTCACCCTGCAATGTCCTTACCAGACCGGGAACATATTTACAAAGTGATAAATATCAACTTTGTGAGAGTCCCACCGAGAATCGAAGCCGGAACGTTTGCGTCGCAGGCAGTCGCACTACCACTGCGCCACATCGGCCGTCATGACCTATTATGAAATCACATGTTCGCGTATTGGGTCACCTGCGAAATCGCGAAAAAAGATCCAGCTGTTCCATACATTTTGTTCGAGTAGGTATAAATTATTCTATAGAGCAGCTGTGTTTTTTTTTTACGATTTCGCAGATGACCCCATAATAAAAGTTGTTCAGAATATATAAATGAGTAGTTCTTTCTTCTTCTTTTTTTTACAATGACCGATCATGACGTCAATAAGTGATAATGCTATCCTACATTGAATAAAGCTATTTCATTTTCATTTTTAGAATCACCCTGTAAAATTTCCGGGGTGAATAAAAAATGACCCTGTATGAAGTAGCGTGTTGTGTTTGCATTCGCAGGTGTACATGATGGGCGAGGGCAGCCCGCGTTGCCTGCACAAATGGCAGCCGCATGCGGGGAAACCGCTCAGCTGTCTATTCTTCCTCGACAACCACAAGAATTACAACTCCGAGTGAGTGATTTAGCTTTATTTCTTAATACATTCTTCTTGCTTTCTCACGTACAGCTGTTTATCAATTCTTTTTTTTTTTCGTTTATTTCATTTAAAAATACAGGGAATTTTGTCGGCGTTGCGCTCTATTAATACAATTTAAATCTCTCCACCACTTGATTCCTTAGTTAATCTTATATCTATATAATTCTAGTTATCTATCTAATTCTAACATTATTTTCCTAAGTTTATTGACACATTGCTGTGTGATGCCGGCTTAGAATAGCATCACCCTATTTCTTTCCCGTGGGAGTCGTAAGAGGCGACTAAGGGACTTATACACACCGTATTGCAATTTTAGGCGATGGGCTGACAACCTGTCACTGTGGCGATACACAATTTTCCGAATGACCCTCAAATAGTTGTCAGACGTGGCGTAAATGTCGGTTTTTTGCAACCGTTTACGCTCTGCCTACCCCGCAAGGGATTATAGGCGTGATATGTGTATGTATGTATGTATTCATTTTTAGTTCACCCGTGGGAATGGCATATTCCGTGGTAAATAGTAGCCTTTGTGTACACACAGTCCACTGCTGGACATAAGCCTTCCTCTATTGGGGGGTAGTGCTTTACTCACTACGCTTGGGAAGTAGATTGGTGAGCGCAGTGCAAGATATTGTTTTCAAAGGGAATGCTGCTGCCCATTCCATGGATGCATTTACGATATCCACGGATTGTATTTAGGGTGATGCTATTCTAAGCCGGCATAAAACGGCTGAATAAGTGATTAACTATAATCCCATAATAAAAAATAAGGTAAAAAGCCTGTTGAAATTTTCGCATACAATTTTTAAAGATGAATAACTCAGAAACTACACAAAACCGCGGAACATACATGCGGGTGATTCGGATATCCCTAAGAAGAAGGTAATCAAATTTGTCTCTGGACGTCACTATACGGGCCATACTGCCCTCAATTCGGGATATAAATCCTCCTTACTTGCCTTAAATTAGTGCTGCCACTTCCGTCAACTAGGTTTAGAAAAGTATAGGAGATATCTAAGTCCTGTCATTTTAAAAACGTCAATGATTTTTTCGCCTTTTCAAGTCAATTTAGCCGCCATTTTTTTGAATCGTCGCCTTATTTTGACAGATAACACGTTATTTGCATGAAATAATAAGACATGACACGATTAAAATATCTCCTATCCTTTTCTAAGCCTATTTGACGGAAAGTGACAGCACTCATTTAAGGTAAGATAAGACAATTGATATCCCGAATTGAGGCCACTGTTTAACAAGTAAAAGTCTAATGAAACTTGTGTGCCTGTACTCACTCTACCTGTGTTAACATCTTTTATAACCTGTGTGTCACAGTAAATAAGTTTGTGTTTGTATGAAATCTGAGTTTTTGCATAATTTTACGTGATTATCTTTTAAATGTAAGTATGTGTGATGCAGAAATATGAATAAAGCATTTTATCTATCTATCTGACTAAATGTCTCGTTTCCGCAGCGTCCAATTCTGGAAGTTCGCTGTGACGGGCGCGGACCAGAACACCGTCATCAAGATCTGGTCCTGCAAGTCCTGGACCTGTCTCCAGACGATCACATTCACCCCTACACTAGGTACGTAACCATGTTATTTGATCTCTTTTCTCCCTTCATGAGGGACAACGACCCGAGATAATCAATCAGGCTCAATCTGCAATGTCTTGTCCAAACGAAGAACAATGTTATCCAGTGATAAATTGGCAAATATCAACTTTATAAATTATATTTTTCTCAAACATGCTAGGAAATGTGTTCATTTCTTTCAAAAAAAGAAACCGCGAAGTTTCACATTGTTTGTCACGTCTCAGATCACGCCAGCAAAGTTGTATGGAAATCCTTTGCTGGTGTCCATTAAGATAAATTCGTTATACGCTAAACCCACATAATTTAATTTTAAAATTATCTCGATGACTCTCATAGAAACGGAACGTAATTTTGTATGAAACAGGTAACTAAAGACGAGGCTGTATGATGTGAAGACCCTTGCCTGTCCAGAATTAAAAAAGAAAAGAATAAACTAAACATTTTGTATGGCTGAATATTACGTAATACTGTGCCTTACAGGCGAATTTATTTTAAAAAATTACAATTGGTGGGAAAATTGAAAATTTTTATTTGTTTCGTTGTATTGTGGTCGCTAGCTAACTTTTATAAGAAGTACAATCTTTCATTTCCTAGCCTTTTTTTGAGAAAAGCAAAAGTATGTAAGCCTCGGGGAAAATTACTTTGCTTGACTTGTATAATTGAATACTCGTCTAGCAAAGTCTTATTTTCCATACCTCGACAACAATGTACTATTTTTAATACATTTATTGAATACGTACAAAATCAGAATATAACAATTTATAGGTAACACTAGCTGTTACCCGCGGCTTTGCCCACGTCCTCATAGCAACTATCCTATGTGTTAATCCATGTTACCTTCTATATGTGTGCCAAATTTCAGTACAATCGGTTCAGTATTTTTTGCGTAAAGAAGTAACGAACAAACATACAAACTTTCGCATTAGTAGGATTTTTGTGCATTAATAGTACATTGTTGTCGAGGTATGGAAAATAAGACTTTGCTGGACGAGTATAGTTTGAAGTCCGAGCCGCAGGCGAGGACTTCAATCATACAAGTCAAGCAAAGTAATTTTCCCCGAGGCTTACATAGTGCTTTTCTCAAAAAAAGGCTAGGAAATGAAAGATTGTACTTCTTATAAAAGTTAGCTACCGACCACAACACAACGAAACAAATAAAAATTTTCAATTTTCCCACCAATTGTAATTTTTTAAAATAAATTCGCCTGTAAGGCACAGTATTACGTAATATTCAGCCATACTAAATGTTTAGTTCATTCTTTTCTATTTTAATTCTGGACAGGCAAGGGTCTTCACATCATACAGCCTCGTCTTTAGTTACCTGTTTCATACAAAATTACGTTCCGTTTCTATGAGAGTCATCGAGATAATTTTGAAATCAAATTATGTGGGTTTAGCGTATAACGAATTTATCTTAATGGACACCAGCAAAGGATTTCCATACAACTTTGCTGGCGTGATCTGAGACGTGACAAACAATGTGAAACTTCGCGGTTTCTTTTTTTGATAGAAATGAACACATTTCCTAGCATGTTTGAGAAAAGTATTTTTTACTCACTTAATTACTATATTTCTCTATTTTAGGCCCTGAACCCTCCCCGCCAGGATTAAAAGCAATGTTAGACACCAGCGCAAGTTACCTTCTGCTATCAGACTTTAGAGCGAGAAGCCTATACGTGCTGAACATGGCGAGAGACAAGGACGACACGATGGCTTACTGCAAAAGCATCTCGGAGTATATGCTGCCGTATCCGGTGCTCAGTTTTTGCATTATTGATGCTGGTATGTATGCTTATTATACATTTTACAAATAGAGTTTATCATTTATTATTCAAAAAATTGTGATGAATTTTACGTGCGAGCTAGGACTTTAAACATTTGAACAATGACTAATATGCTGACAATGTGGTCAATTCGGAAAAAATATTTATTACCTTCAAGTCACACAATGGAAGATATCCAAATCATGTCATATCTTATAATTAGCTGGAAGAGATTTCTGATAGAAATATGCTCCTCTTTGTAACAAATTTTCAAGTTTCACTTATTGTATTACAATAAAGAATTCATACAGTGCGCGTTTTCTGACAAAATATGAACGATTAAACAATAAATAGTGACTAAATGGCGCTGTGTGAAATGTCCAAGATATTTATTTATTTAAATTGACTTAAAATAGCGAAGTATTTTTTTTTATTTTTTTTCTTGGCATATCTACGATACGAACAATTTATAAACTTATTTGACGGATAGTGACAGCGTAACTTCAAGCTAAAAGAGGAGAGGCCTTTTGCCCAGCAGTGGGTCAGTTAAGGCTTGTATAATAATGATAAAAAATAAAATTATTTATTTTATCTACACTCGTCTCATAATGTTCGAATTATGAATTCGAAAACAGATGCATAATGACCTACTTTATGCATTCTGCCTGTAAAAACTAGGGTTTACTATAAATTACAGAAGCGTAATGACTTAATGAGAAAACTCTTAATACGATAAAGTTGAGAAATGAAACGAAGTTTTTTTTTCCAATACTCAAATCGCTATCTTCCGCCGCACCTGACAGTTGTTGTTGTACGGTAATTTTTCGGATGTTGTTCAGTTGTTTTAATAGGTTTTTGTTCTGTTGTTGTTGAGATGTTGTTCAGTTGTTGTTCAGATGTTGATTAGTTGTTGTTCAGATGTTGATTAGTTGTTGTTCAGATGTTATTCAGTTGTTGTTCAGTTGTTATTCAGTTGTTGTTCAGTTGTTTAGTTATTTGCTGTTGAGACTCGACATCTAAACAACTGTTAGTGAAATCTTCAAAAATTCATATCAAGCCATATTACGTTCTCGTATTGAATTTGACCATGTATCGGGCCTTGCAATCGCCGGTGCGGACGTTTGGAAAAGTGTTCAACTGAGTTAATTTTTTAGAGTGTAGATAAAATAGTGTATGCAACTGCATATAATTAGGCATTAGAATGCTCGTGTCAATCTATTATCATTACCCCCATTATATAACAGTTGTATAAACTACTATTCGAAAACTTGCTATTCAAGCGCAGGTGGGGCAATTTTGCAAGTTTTCGAAAATTTTATACCTAACACGGGAAGTGTTTAAAAATTTGGTATTCAAGAGAATTTATGTTTCCCAAATTGAGACCAATGTTTTTATATCGTGCTGATAGGCACATATGGCTAGGAGTTTTATGACTAGTTTTGTCTACCACACAGATGAAGACGCGACACCGGAAGTGTGCGAATCCCCCTTCCTGCGCAACGGGTCGTCCGCGTCCGCAGAGCCGCTGGAGGAGACGCGCGGGATAAGGCTGCGACTGTACATAGTTCAGCCGAAGGGGCTGCAGGAAGGGGAGTTGCTGTTTGTGCCGCCGCAGAGCGATATGCTGAGTAAGTGTCGATACTAGATCACGCGTCACTAAGTCGCACATCCCTAATTCAGGAATAATTAAATCACGCGTCCTTAATACACGAATTTGTAAATCACGCGTCCCTAATTCACGAATTCCTAAATCACGCGGCCCTACATCACACATTCCTAATTCACGAATTATTAAATCACGCGTCCCTAACTCACGAATTCCTAAATCACGCGTCCCTAAATCACACATCTTTAATTCACGAATTCCCAAATCACGCGTACTTAAATCACATATCCCTGAATCACGCGTCCCTAAATCACACATTCCTAATTCACGAATTCCTTAATCACGTATCCCTATATCATACATACATATATCACCCCTGCCACTTGACGGATGGATTTCGCTCGGCGCTGGCCTAAATCCTGCATCCCTAAATCACACATGCCTTGAACACGCGTACCGAAATCATACAAATTCCCATTTTTTTTCAATAAATATATATATTTTTCAGACAGCAACAATACCCAAAACATATCATTCCCCGATCTCTCGGAGCTGGCGTTGGAAGACAAAAACACCTCCGTCTCAGCAAACATGGCGTCCGGCATCCTGCAGCAGCAGAGCCAGCAGCTGAAGAACCTGCTGATGAGGGCTCAGACGCAGCCTGGCACCCTGCTGCAACGAGACGAGACGCACCAGCTGAACCTCATGACGCCGGATGCCTTCAGGTGAGGAGTTCCACCATCAGCTCCCTGCTGATGAGGGCTCAGACGCAGCCTGGCACCCTGCTGCAACGAGACGAGACGCACCAGCTGAACCTCATGACGCCGGATGCCTTCAGGTGAGGAGTTCCACCATCAGCTCCCTGCTGATGAGGGCTCAGACGCAGCCTGGCACCCTGCTGCAACGAGACGAGACGCACCAGCTGAACCTCATGACGCCGGATGCCTTCAGGTGAGGAGTTCCACCATCAGCTCCCTGCTGATGAGGGCTCAGACGCAGCCTGGCACCCTGCTGCAACGAGACGAGACGCACCAGCTGAACCTCATGACGCCGGATGCCTTCAGGTGAGGAGTTCCACCATCAGCTCCCTGCTGATGAGGGCTCAGACGCAGCCTGGCACCCTGCTGCAACGAGACGAGACGCACCAGCTGAACCTCATGACGCCGGATGCCTTCAGGTGAGGAGTTCCACCATCAGCTCCCTGCTGATGAGGGCTCAGACGCAGCCTGGCACCCTGCTGCAACGAGACGAGACGCACCAGCTGAACCTCATGACGCCGGATGCCTTCAGGTGAGGAGTTCCACCATCAGCTCCCTGCTGATGAGGGCTGAGACGCAGCCTGGCACCCTGCTGCAACGAGACGAGACGCACCAGCTGAACCTCATGACGCCGGATGCCTTCAGGTGAGGAGTTCCACCATCAGCTCCCTGCTGATGAGGGCTCAGACGCAGCCTGGCACCCTGCTGCAACGAGACGAGACGCACCAGCTGAACCTCATGACGCCGGATGCCTTCAGGTGAGGAGTTCCACCATCAGCTCCCTGCTGATGAGGGCTCAGACGCAGCCTGGCACCCTGCTGCAACGAGACGAGACGCACCAGCTGAACCTCATGACGCCGGATGCCTTCAGGTGAGGAGTTCCACCATCAGCTCCCTGCTGATGAGGGCTCAGACGCAGCCTGGCACCCTGCTGCAACGAGACGAGACGCACCAGCTGAACCTCATGACGCCGGATGCCTTCAGGTGAGGAGTTCCACCATCAGCTCCCTGCTGATGAGGGCTCAGACGCAGCCTGGCACCCTGCTGCAACGAGACGAGACGCACCAGCTGAACCTCATGACGCCGGATGCCTTCAGGTGAGGAGTTCCACCATCAGCTCCCTGCTGATGAGGGCTCAGACGCAGCCTGGCACCCTGCTGCAACGAGACGAGACGCACCAGCTGAACCTCATGACGCCGGATGCCTTCAGGTGAGGAGTTCCACCATCAGCTCCCTGCTGATGAGGGCTCAGACGCAGCCTGGCACCCTGCTGCAACGAGACGAGACGCACCAGCTGAACCTCATGACGCCGGATGCCTTCAGGTGAGGAGTTCCACCATCAGCTCCAGAACCTGCTGATGAGGGCTCAGACGCAGCCTGGCACCCTGCTCCAAAGGGATGAACAGCACAGCGAAATTTTGGACATTATTTCAAAATTATCAATCTGAATCCACCTCTGCGAGCTACGACAAGAAGCTCACTCAAAGTGGTTCACGAGCAAGCAAGACGCAACAGAAGTTTCAACATATCTGCAAGATGGCGCCATGTGACAGATGTGCAGAGAAACAAAGAGCCTGAAACGCGGTATCGAAGTGTTTCACCGAACAACGCATATATACAACTTCCAATTCTATCCAGGTGGACCAGTCGGTCCCCTGGACACAACACCCGTCCAGGCACGGTAGCTACACTTTTCCCGACTACACTTATTCTGCCTATTGACATTACTCCTGTCACCCGCCATAAATCTTTTGTTGCTCTCATAAAAGAAAATAAGAAATTTGAAAAGTGTAAGCGGCGGCCGGGGCTTGAACTCGGGACTGTGGGGTACCGGCTAACTGGTTTACCAACTGAGCTACCGGCTCCTCTACAGCCAATTTCAAATATTCAGTCTTTTGATACTCGTCTCGAAGCGACGTACAAACGACATCTTTACGTTTTTGCACGTAAGTAAACGGTAAAAGGGACAGTCGACAACTATCACCGTACTTTCGCATGTTAGTAAAACGGACAAATGGCAATATCATACTTATTTGTTTTGGCATATAGGGTACAAGTTAAGTTATTTGCTGCTCCTCTGAAAGCGACGTCTAAATTTTGTAGCTTATTAGTTAGTTTATGGTAGCAGTTTTGGGGCTCGGTTTAAAGATTTATTTATGGCATTTAGTGTTCCATAATAAAAGACGAAGAGCGTATTTTTGGTGGTGTCTGGTCCTGATATTTAATCCATTTGTTTGTCTGTGCCAATGGGGAAGAAAACATCAGGGTCCCAGTGCTCAAAAAAACGTCGCAGGCATGATCAGATTAAGACACTGAACAACTTATACTATGGAGCCATGTTGGCAAACGACAGTTATTTTTTTAGTTTCCATAGAAAGTCACATATCCTCCAGAGAAAGAGTTGTTCAGTTTCATGGTCTGATCATATTATTTCCCTAGTTTGCTACCAAGTAGGGTTTCGTTCCCGGGACCCGGGAATCGGGAATTCCCGGGAAAAGCTTCGTTCCCGGCGACGGGAAATTTTTATTCATTTCCCGGGAATTCCCGGAAAGTTTAAATTGTGGTTTAATGCTCTAAAAACCTACATATTGATACTTATTTACAGAAAGATACAACAAAAACTCTGAATATAAAATTTAAACAATAATAAACCTTTCTGCTTCCATGATCTAATGATCTGATCGTTTGTTTAAGGATCTGGAGGTCTCTGGTTTGAATCACAAAGGAAACACGCAAAGTTGATATTTGTCAATTTATCACTTTGTGAGATAGTACCCAGTTTTGTTGGGTTAGGGCATTGCAAGTTGATGCACCTGATTGTCTGTAAGAAAGACAGATCGGTGCTTCGGAGGGCACATTAAGCCGTCGTCCCGGCTGATGTCTATGAATACTTAGGCAGTTTGCCCACTTGTCGTCCGTCGCTGCGTATTTTTAAACGCACCGCAAAGCATGCGTCTGTCAGACAAAAGGAAATTGCGAATTTTGTTCTTATTCCCAAACAAATACGGCTACAGTGCGTAACGGATGCGTCTGTTTCGTCGTTTGATAGACGCATCCGTAAACGCACGAATGATAAGTAAGAAAACCACCATAGATGGGGTTATTAACCATGTTAGTTACGAATACCTACTAAGACTCTGACCCCAAGGTTCATTGGGTCGTTTTTCGATTTGTTGTCCTTCACGATATGATGATGATGATGAAAATGGATCATAATCATTTTTAATTGATTTCTTTTTTTTATTATTGAATATCAATATCTGACCGTATAACTTAACGTCTGTATAAGCGTTCTCTGTGAAAAACAACAGTTTGCCCCGCACTTGCCAATCTGCCGGCCTAGCGTGGTGAGTATGGCAAAAACACTACTTATGGGTATGGCGCATATCTAGCAGTGGACTTTTGTGCCCGTAATGCTAATGTTGTGCTATAAATGTCTGACCCATGGTCTCTCAATCCGAAAATCTTGAGATTCGATTCGAGTGTTTATATTTGACAATTCAAGCTGATTGAGTTTATTTTTATTTACAAAATTATTTATTAGTTTTGAAATTGTTACTCTGATCATTAATAAAATTGTTTAGACGGTTTAAAAACTCAGAGACCAGGATAGGCTCGTTCAGTACTCGTATGACAATGTTAACTTTTTAAGTATGTAATTTAAACAATTAAATAAAGTATTTAACTCCATTTCTTATCGAAACACAGCAAAACAAAAAAGTATTAAACTTTTCCCGGTTCCCGGGAATTCCCGGGAAATGCGAAAATTATTTCCCGTTTCCCGGGAAATGAAAAAGGCCGGGAAAAACGAAACCCTACTACCAAGTATGTTTTATGCTTCATAAAGTTTCGACTAGAGCTTTGATTATTTTTCTAGCTCTCCCGGAAAACGCGAAGAGGACGACCCGCCCTTAGCAGCCACCCCCGAGCTCCCCGCGCGCTTGGTCGCGTGCGACGACAACAAGCTGACCAGCGGGGGCTCCAGCCCTTCCAGGGAGGTGCAGCAGATCATGGCTCACAACTCTGCGCTGTACAAGGACGCCGACGATGATGATGAACCTAATGTAAGTGCTCCCTCTTACTCACAAGATAAACCTTGTCGCTCTTATGTCAGGACACAAGTTGCAATGCCGCGCAGTCAAACCGACTTTTACTCTTTTTTTCTTCACTGCCCACGCCGCCGCGCCACGTTGGCACATTATGGAACTCCCTCTTTCACACTGTACGCCCATCTATCGCTATCTTCAAAAAAACGAGTTTCAGAACATTATCTTTCCCTCTCAAATTAAGCTACACAATATTTTTTTTTATTAAGTCTGGGTTTGCTCTTGACTCTAGTCTAGGTCATAGGACAGAGACAGAGTCTAAGATGGAGCGAGCTCACCCAGAAGAAGCCTGTTCACTCTTACTTTATTATATTCTTTATTGCACAAAATACACAGAAAAAATATATATATATAATTTTTGTCGCAAAGGCGAGCTTATCTCTAAAGAAGAGATCTCTTCCAGCCAACCCATGTCTTGTGAGAGAATTTAAACTTTTGGGGCAAATAGGCAATAATAAATAAATTTAACAAAATAAATGAATAAATAAGTCTGTAAAATATTTTATCATGCATACAAATAATATATATATATACCTACATGGATAGATAAACAAATTTACATAAATACTATAAAAATACATAAACATACATAAATATTTCAAGGTTGTTGAGAAATAAAGTGCTCTTTTACTCGCTTTTTAAATACGGAAATAGATGGGCTTTCCTGTACAGTCTTAGGAAGATCATTCCAGAGCTGTGCAGCTTTAACAGAAAAAGAGTTAAAAAGAAATTTAGTATTCGCTCTTGGACACTCCAGCACCTTAGTGATGCAGGCGCGCCTAGGGCGGGGATCTGGAGGAAGGAAACGGAAACGGGAGCGGAGATAGTCGGGAGTGGCAGGATTGTGAAGGATGTTATAGAGAGTGGATAGGATGTGCACATCGCGGCGAAGGCGAATTGGAAGCCACTTAAGCTGAGCTCGAAATTCAGAGACATGGTCAAACTTTCGAAGTCCAAATATAAATCGTATAGCCAAGTTTTGTAGTCGCTCAAGCTTATTGAGTAATTCTTCCGTCGCATCCAGATAACAGACATCAGCGTAGTCAAGAATGGGAAGAAGAAGAGCCTGTGCAAGCATAATTATAGTTTTGAGAGGAAGAAAGTTCTGGAGTCGCTTAAGAGAGTGGAAAGAATAGTGCATGCGCCTGCTAACGTCGTTAATATGTGCCAACCAAGATAAGTGGCTGTCAAAAATTACACCCAAGTTCTTAGCCCTATCAGTATAGGGGATACATGTGCTATCATAGCAAACAAGTGGAATACTGGCAGGGTCCAGTCTACATCTCAGCCTGTTACTTCCAACGATAATAGCTTGTGACTTGCTAGGGTTAACCAGGAGACCAAAGTGTTTAGCCCAAGTTTGTACAGCCAACAAATCTCTATTGACAGCCTCAATAGCATCAGCTACTTCAAGTAGGGAAAAGTGCCTATAAATTTGCAGATCATCCGCATACAGGTGGTAGGGAGAAGAAATTACACGGGAGATGTTATTAATGAAAATGGAAAAAAGTAACGGAGAGAGCACGCCACCTTGTGGAACACCAGCAGTTAAGATAGACCAATCAGATGAAACATCGTCGGCTTTCACACACTGCTGGCGTCCATGAAGGTAAGAATGAAACCAATCAACCACTGAAGACGAGATGTTAATAGAGCGAAGGGAAGCCAAAAGGATGTCAAAGTCCACAGAATTGAAGGCACTGCTGAAGTCTAACAGTGTGACAACAGTAAGCTTTGTGTTGTCCATCGCCAAGCGTATATCCTCTGTGACATTCAGCAGAGCACTAACTGTACTGTGAGAAGGACGGAATCCGGATTGGAAAGGACAAAGGAAGGAGAAGAGTTGCTTATGAGCAATACTCTCCAGGACCTTAGAAAGAACGGGAAGGATTGAAATTGGACGGAACTGTGAAAGAGAAGTGGGATTTGAGGTTTTCGGTAGAGGTATAACAAAAGCCTTTTTACTTTGAAGAGATTAGGGTTGTATGCGTTTGGAAACACAGACGCAGGTAGTGAGTTCCACTATTTAGCAGTGCGCATTATAAATGATGACTGGAAGCGCTTAGTCCGAATTGGTGGAATGGCAACCAGGTACGGATGGTATCCGGCGGTGCGTCTGGATGTCCGATGGTAGAAGGGAGCTGGTGGAACAAGGTCGTGAAGCTCTTGAGCACACTCTCCGAAGCAGGGATCGTATAACCGAAATTTTTTCGGTTGAATCGGTAAACGGTATGACGTCATACCGAAATATTACGATACCATAAAGTTCCGAAACCGGAAATTTGTTGCTACCGCAAATTTACCGGTACCGGTATTTTTATGGTACCAAAACCGCTATCAAAAGGGTTTTGCAAGGTCATCTTCGACAATTCGGCCACCGTAGCCTACGCTGCGTTGCCGTTCCGTGCATGCGGTGGAAGGGTGAATGCCACATCAAGCAAATTGCCCGCGCGTGTTGACTTGACAGAGCCGCCATTCTTCTAACCTTTTTGAATTAAAAAGGCGCATCGTGCCTAGGTAGCTTGGTAGGGCAAGAAGTCGTCGTGTTCGTTTCGTACGGGTTGTACTACTTTAATTAAGCGTGCGTACGGTCGTGTGCATCATAACTTGTCATCGATCAACGTACATGTTATTCTCGTCTGATTTTCGGTCAGATCAAATAGTAAATAAGTTGGATCATTTGAGGCTCAGGTTCCTAAGGTTCTAAAGTGGCACTAGATTTAGATTGGCTGTAAATTGAAAGATTCTATTTTGACTGAAGTGCCACCAAATGAATGTCAATAAAGTTAAAAATCGTTTGTAATAGTTAATTGGGAAAGGTTGAATCTGTTTAATATTATGTCGTCATAATTTGATGAGGTTAAGGTAAGCCAGGGTCAAATGGTAACTTCGAAATATAGCATGTGTTGTATAGGGCAATGAATTCCCCTTCTAAGGATCCCTATTTGAGGACCAAAAATTCCAAGATTTTGTAGATGGAAATGGGTTTAAAACCTTAGTCGAACAGGCAAGCCTTTAAAGTCCTCTTGATTTTGAAATTTTCTCATTCAGGTATCACCGAAAATACCATACTATACATGAAATGTGTAGTTTGATAATATATTCGCGTCAAAACATTGTCATGTCCTTGCTTACTGTCTAACTAACCTATGTTTGTGCCAAATCCCATTTAAATCGGTGCCACTATTAAGGGTCGCGAGTTTACAAGGAAATGTATGCAACGAATTATGTTACGCGCGGCGCGGTCGAATTTTCCAAGCGGCTGAGGCGGCGGCAGCAGCCACGACCGCGCCGCGCGTGCCGGCGCTGTGAGCCGCTGTGCATCTTTACTTAAAATGCCAATCCTTTCAGTATGTTTGGTATGGTATAGAGCGTAGGCTATAATTATAATGGATGTACTGGACTGAGGATATTAATAATATCACAGAAAAATTGCTATTTTCAATACTACATACATACACATATCACGCCTTTATCCTTTGCGGGGTGGGCAGAGTTTTAACGGCTGTAAAATACGGTCGCTATCGCCACGTCTGACAAATATTTGTGTGCCGTTTCAGAAAAAAACGTGTATCACAATAGTGACAGGTTGTCAGTCTGTCACTAAAATTGTAATACAGTCCCTTAGTCGCCTCTTATGACACCTGTGAGAAAGGAATGAGGTAATTCTATTCTAAACCGGCATCATACAGCCGATTTTTAATAATAGGTGGTAGTAAAATAAATAACAAAATAAAGGCAAGTGCAAGTATTTTGAAAACGGTACGTCGCAGCGAAAAAATAACAAGATTTTCAAAACCCCTTTAAAACCCGTTAACTTATTAATTTCTTAATTTTTTTGACCTTAGGTTGACCTTGACCTTAAAATGATCGAAAATTGCATACATATTCTTTACTTTCGTTGCTCCCACGTTGCTCACGGTTCTCCCTGCTGCGCTCGTTCCCCAAATAAACAGCTCCGCCTTTCTATACCCTTTCCCTACCTCCTCCCTCCCACAAAATTAAAAATAACTTGCATCAGGTAAATAACTGCATTATTGAACTAATATGGTATATTTCGGTGATACCTTTTAACTTGACTGAGAGAATTTTAAAATCAAGAGCACTATTTAAGGCTTGCCTCTTCGATTAAGGTTTTTAAATCCATTTCCATCTGAAAAATCCTGTAATTTTTGGTCTTCAAATAGGGATCTTTAGAAAGGAAATTCATTGCTCTATACAACACATGCAATATTTCGGAGTTACCATTTGACCCTGGCTTACCTCAACCTCATCAAATAATGACAACATAATACTTAACAGATTTGACCTTTCCCAACTAAATATTACAAACGATTTTAAACTTTATTGGGTCTATAGGCTTTCTGATCAGATGGGGGCTTGCCGTTTACTTTGGGAAAAACAAGAAGTTGACTGACCTTCCGTGCGTCTGGGAAGAACCAACCTTCAAGCGCGTGTACATGAGCAGCATCTCACTGCTACTAACCCTCCAGGCGTGCTTGATGATTCGGGCTGTATGGACTGTCGGGCGTCCGTACCAACCAGGTGCAGTGTTCGGGAGTTCCTTGATGATGTTCTCGAGCGTCTTGAAATTTGACGTTCTGGAGTCGTCACTTGATGGAGCACACGCGGCGGTGACGCAGATCACGCGATCATAGGCCGTGTCCCTAGAGGGGTAGTCATCCGGGCAGCGTGCCGTCAATAATCCAGCCAGACATTGTTCCGTCCGCAGTAGTGATGTAGACCTGAACAAGGTCTACACAATGGAGCACATTCATGGATGGACGCGACCTTCCGGGGTCCGCCTAATATGCTAACTCCCAATTGTTTTCGTTCCCAAAATCTGCCACCGAGCGAAAATGGTTGATTTCAGGGAGCTTCATTGCATTTTTGTACTGACCTCTTTTAGCCCGAAGAATGGTGAGTAAATGCTCCATGATTAGGGTTGCGTCGCTTTCTTGCACTCTGCCAGTTACGGCGCGCTGCTGCGACTCCCCTACGCACGCGGTCTAGCGCAGGGTTCCACCACTAATAGCCGTTAGCACCGTCGTTTTTTCGGGTACCGAGATATTTGTAAGAAGACGGGTTCCTTGCAGTCATCTTCTGCAGCAACTGCAGCTCAGCCTCCTTCTGGGCCAAAACCTCTGTTATGGCCCTGCTTTCAGCATCCTCGTCATCTGACATGGCTTAGCGGTCCGTGCCAAAGCGCTAGACCGATAGCTTAGTCGTACTAGGTGCTGATTAACAACCCTGCACGCTTTTCGTGCGCGTAAGATCCGGAAAAGTAGAAAATTGAAAAATTTATGGGGAGGAGGGCGATTTGAGGCGTCAATATATGACTGGGTATCCTGTTCAAAACTGGGATGTAAACCGTTGGTCTGCAGGCCTCTACGATGCCGAGAAATACGCTTATAAAGTTTGGTCCCAAAAAGGGGTATTTTGGGACGCGGCAGCAAGGTAGATTAGGAAGGGTAGATAGGGCAGGGTGGTTTGTGGTGCACGAAATGAGTTCTTCTTGTTTTGGCGCAGCCATTGAAGAAAACGCGGTGCAACACGGACCAGCCGTTACCAAGAACTTAGGGGTCAATAATTAGGCAGGGGTTCGGGGGGGCAAGGGGGAGGGGTTCGACGCACGGCTTTTTTTTAAAGAGGTGAAAACCCGGTCGAAATCTGACAAGCGGTTCAAAAGTTATAGCCGATCGAAAATTTTGGTAGAGGGGGGACGGGGTGGGGGGCAACCTGGGGTGCCCTGCCAAAAAAAAATAAGACCGGGATGTTTAAGGGGGACGAGATATGTCGGGGGGGGGGGGGGGGTGAGTGACAGCCCCATGTCACAATCGACAGCACATGAAACATCAGTTCACTTTGACAAGCGAAGCACGTGGGGCCAACGCCAAAAGTGAAAGCGAACACGACAACTTAGAAACAAAGAAAACGTTAAAACCGCGTGGAACTTAGGTCTGACAACGTCGCTAAATACATCGCGCGCACACCATTTTTCGATATCAAAATTAATACCGGTTAAATAAAGGTTAAATAAATTTATAACGCTACAGGTATAAAATAATGGTACCGTATTTTTTTACCGGTACCATAACCTTTATCATAACCTTTATCCGTCTACCTTTAAAAAGTATACCGGTACCGTTATTATACCGGTAGCTTAACCCTGTACCTTAACCTAAAACGATCCCTGCTCCGAAGTACAATCTGTAAAAAACCGACAAGCAGGCAACATTGCGGCGATACATAACGCGTGTTTTGTTTAATATTATAAGACATTACATGATTTAGATATGTTCTATCCTTTTCTAAACCTAACATAGCTAATTGAAGGTAAATAAAGATAATTTATTTCCCGAATGGAGAAAAGCATCACCATACATTTCTATATTAAATGTTATAAGTTTCCTATACATTTCTAAATGTCATCTTTGCAGGAAGAAGAAGAGTCTACTCAAACCCCAGTAGTGGAAGATGAGGATGGTGAAACTGAAGTGGTGCAGAACGGCACCGAACCCATATACCCCACTGTTGTCACCGACATATTCGTTTCCCCTGAGAAACCACCGTCTAAGCTCACACATAGGTAAGCAAACAACTATTCAAGGTTAAGGGGAAAATGTTTAATCATGTAGGTAAATAAAATGTATACATTACGCGACTAGAATGTTTATAAATATGAGAGTATTGGAGAGTTTAGCCTTAAACATAGAGCGCTCAGGTAATTTTAACTTGAGTCCCTTAACGGGCCTACTTCCATGAAGTGAGGTGAAAACGAGCTACGAGAATGCATTTTATACATATTCTAAGGAACATCACTGTCAACAAAATTTTGTTTTTTATTCTTCAAGATATGAGGAATAAGCCAGGGCAGCGCAAAATCTCATTTTATATTTAATAACGGAGAAATTAAAATTTGAAGTTACCTCTATTTTTCAGTGATGAAGCGTGGCGTAAGAGATTTCTTCCGCCAGTGCTAATCGAACTGTATTGATCTTAGTATGATTATTAATGGCAATTTCACGTTGAACCCGCCCGGGCGGCTATTTTTTGACAAAACAACTTAGTTATTAAGAAATTTAGCAAAACGCTTACTGTTTCCGGCTGCTTTCCTTGGGAGTAAAAGGTTTTTGTTTTGATGTGTTTCCTCTGCTGTCAAAACTGACGTGGAATTGATCATAGATAAACGGAATATGATGCAGACGCGACACACTGTACATTTGTTCGATATTTTGACCGTGAAAAATTATTGTAGCTAGAATTTTGCCGTAAAATATATCAACTATCTACAACAACGGCATTCTATCCGCTATGGATAATTTTGCCAATGTCAATACTACGTTGATTGGTACATCGAACGAAACGCAAAATATGAACCGATTAGACGTAGGTATTAAAAATATTTTTACGATCAAATAATAGGATGACGTGGTTGTTAGTGCAGATTAGTATGAAGTAGTAAGGTTCGATTTATATGCAACACTAGACGGCGACACGGCGGCACAAAAGCAGTTTTTTAACCGCGGCGGAAATTTTTAAATGTATATATGGAGCGCTGCGCATACGGTCACCACCAACCACAGTTTTAGAACAAATTATAAGAAAGCAAGTATTAGTACATTGTTGTCGAGGTATGGAAAATAAGACTTTGCTGGACGAGTATAGTTTGAAGTCCGAGCCGCAGGCGAGGACTTCAATTATACAAGTCAAGCAAAGTAATTTTCCCCGAGGCTTACATTACATAGTGCTTTTCTCAAAAAAAGGCAAGGAAATGAAAGATTGTACTTCTTATAAAAGTTAGCTAGCGACCACAACACAACGAAACAAATAAAAATTTACAATTTTCCCACCAATTGTAATTTTTTAAAATAAATTCGCCTGTAAGGCACAGTATTACGTAATATTCTGCCATACTAAATGTTTAGTTCATTCTTTTCTTTTTTAATTCTGGACAGGCAAGGGTCTTCACATCATACAGCCTCGTCTTTAGTTACCTGTTTCATACAAAATTACGTTCCGTTTCTATGAGAGTCATCGAGATAATTTTGAAATCAAATTATGTGGGTTTAGCGTATAACGAATTTATCTTAATAGACACCAGCAAAGGATTTCCATACAACTTTGCTGGCGTGATCTGAGACGTGACAAACAATGTGAAACTTCGCGGTTTCTTTTTTTGAAAGAAATGAACTCATTTCCTAGCATGTTTGAGAACAATAATTATGTACATGTACTTACGTACATACACATATCACGCCCATATCTCTTGAAACTCTTTCTCTCTTTTCGTGTGAGACACCGAGTCATCCAACGACCCGATGAACTCTGGTGTCAGAGTTTTTCAACCGCCTACTATCACTAGTAGGCCTCTGACATGGTTGTGTTACGACCGCCGTCAAGTAATCATCGACAGCAAACGGGACCGACGGCTTAACGTGCCCTCCGAAGCACGGAACCATTTCTTTTCGGACATTCAGTTGGTTCACCCTGCAATGACCTAACCAGACCGGGAACAAATTCACAAAGAGATAAATATCAACTTTTGTGAGTGTCCCACCGAGAATCGAACCCGGAACCTTTGCGTCGCAGGCAGTCGCACAACCACTGCGCCACATCGGTCTTGAAACTTGCGTACCTAGTATACAAAAGTATTATTTATGTAGTAAAAGATTTTTGTCAGATTTCAGTTCAAGAGTGGGATCAATTGATTCGGAAGGTTTTTAGTGTTATGGGGTAGAAAGGTTCTAGAGTGGCACTGGGTCAAGAAGTTCATGCTAGGGTAACACTGGGTTGAAAGGTTCTAGACTTATACCTAGCTGGAAAGTCCTAGAGTGTCACCGAACAAAATGCCAATACTAATGTTAAAATTAATTTCCAGGTAGGTACTTATCATTTCGGGAAGATCGAGGGTATCATTATATTAAAGGTTGTGGTCACCCTGGTTCATTGGTAACACCGAAATATACCAAACATTGTATAGGGCTATAAATCCCTTTTCTAAAAATACCAATTTCAAGACCAAAAATTACAGGATTATCCAGATAGGAATGGATTAAAAACCTTAGTCAAAAAAACAATTAGAAGCACCTTCGATTTTAAAATTTTCTTAGTTACTTTAATAGATATCACCAAAATGTATGATTATTTTTAACTATGAAGCAATTCAACTGGTGTCGGTGATTAAAGAATATTGTTCAAAAACTAATGAACGGTGCGAGAATGCGACCGCTATATATTATCATATCATAATATCATACTCGAATATATAATGGCCGTCGCTAATTGGTTTTTGCTATTTATATTTTGAACTTACATCTATGTATACTGATTTATGCAATAAACGTTTAAAATTTAAATTGAAATTTAACAGTATTAGTTGCGCTTAAGGTGCACGCAATGACGAAAATGACAAAGAAATATCCAAAAAAAGTTTCTTAATGTCGAAGTTCGCAAAAAAATGTACAATACTAGGATGGACAAAAACGAAACAAAAATATGTTCGCGCAAAGTGCGTAACATGATACTGGCCACTTGCATTTTTAAACCTGAACTAATAAGTTGGCTTTATTTAGTTTAATGACTTTGCTTCCCCTGTAATAACGTTAAACTAAAAAGTTGTAAATATTATATGATTTGAGATGTTATGAAGATAAGTGTTTTGTGAACTGATTGAGCCCTTATTTTTAGATGAATTCTTTTCATGTACTGAAAGTGGAAGAATAACAAACAAACAGACAGTACAGTTTATAGAGTTCATAATTAATATGGATACTATGCGTTCAGCTAAGTCTTGAATGGTTCAGCTTATTCCAAAATATGGTCCTTATGATATAATGTAGGTTAATATTCCTTCCAAGTTATAATATCAACTTTGTGAGTAGTCCACCGAGAATCGAACCCGGAACCTTAGCGCCGCAGGCAGTCGCACTACCATTAGTCGTCAAGTATTGTATCAGTACCAGTTAGACTAACATTATATGAAATGGCACCTCTATAATATACTCTTTGACATGACTTCCGAATTTCATTTGAATTTCGTTCCTTCCGGCGAAGTAGGACTCTTAAACAGTTTCGTTTCAGTAGCTTGAACAATTCTGTCCAAGTGACTCAAACAGTTCCATCGAGTGACTTGAACAGATCCCCTAAGAATGAAAAATCTCGAGCAAGTAACTTGAATAGCTCCAAATAGTGACTTGAACAGCTCCGCCTAGTTACTTGATCGGCTCCACCAAGTGACTTGAACAGTTCCACCAAGTGACAACTCTAACTTGAACCGCAAGGTACTAAAATAGTTCATTCAAGTGACTTAATCAGCTCTTCCAAGTGACTTGAACAGATCAACCAAGTGCCTGAAACAGATTCTGCGAGAAGTAAAAAACTACCAAGTGACTTGAATCGCTCCAAATAGTGACTTGAACAGCTCCGCCAATTTACTTGAAAATATCCACCAAGTTACTTGATCGGCTCCATAGTGACATGAATAAATCTACCAAATGACTTAAACAGTTTCACAAAGTGACTTGAACAGTTCCACCAAGTAACTTGATCGGCTTCATTGAGTGACTTGAATAATTCTACTAAGGCACTTGAACATATACAAAAAGTGACTTATGCAATGCCGATATCTGATTAAGTATTTTTATTTTTGAGAATGAAATGTCGATTTTCAAAGTGTAAAATTAATCTTATCTTTCAGCAACAGCGACACTTCCTGGCCACAGATATCGTTAGCTCAAATAAATGAAGCCAATCAGCGCAAAGCTTCCAGTGACAAGAGCAGCAGCCAATCATTGAACAATTCATTGAATATCTCAGCTGTAGAGAGAGCCGGCAGTGAGGAACCGAGGGTCATCGTTGGGGGATTATCACCAGCTGATAAGAACAGGTATGATGTGGCGCAGTGGTAGTGCGACTGCCTGCTACGCAAAGGTACCGGGTACAATTCTCGGTGGGCACTCACTAAGTTGATATTTATCTTGAATTTGTTTTCGGTCTGGTTAGGACATTGCAGGGTGAACCAACTGATTGTCCGAAAATAAATGGTTCCGTGCTTCGGAGGGCACGTTAAGCCGTCGGTCCCGTTTGCTGTCGATGATTACTTGACGGCGGTCGTAACACAACCATATCAGAGGCCTACTAGTGGTAGTAGGCGGTTGAAAAACTCTGACACCAGGGTTCATTGGGTCGTTGGACGACTCGGTGTCCCACACGAAAAGAGAAGACAACAGGTAGGACTTTACTAGTTGTGTTTTGGAGTCATTTATACATCCATAGATTAGTACACAAGTAGCAGCCAATCATTGAACAGTTCATGGAATATCTCAGCTGTAGAGAGAGCCGGCAGTGAGGAACCGAGGGTCATCGTTGGGGGATTGTCACCAGCTGATAAGAACAGGTAGGTCTTTACTAGTTGTGTTTGGGAGTCATTTATACATCCATAGATTAGTACACAAATAGCAGCCAATCATTGAACAATTCATTGAATATCTCAGCTGTAGAGAGAGCCGGCAGTGAGGAACCGAGGGTCATCGTTGGGGGATTGTCACCAGCTGATAAGAACAGGTAGGTCTTTACTAGTTGTGTTTGGGAGTCATTTATACATCCATAGATTAGTACACAAGTAGTGTAACGGTCCTTTCTTGGAGGGTGAAAGAAAACCAACTAATTATTTTTTAACCTTTTTATTTATAAGGTTTATAAGTTATGGGGCCTTACATTTGCTCGGTGAGCCGCCACTTTTGTGTGTATGGGTGTACACTGTACAGGTTATATAAACAGCCGACATATAAGAATTTAACAAAAGAAAAACCAATTTATGCAGATTGGGTACTAAAGTAAGGGCGCACAACTTACGCCTAACGTATGGAATGGTTAAAGTGAACTAAGGCGAGGGCCACATATTTACGCCCAACAGAAAAATTTAAAAAAAGTAGGTAATCATTTAGTACACATTAGTTTACAATGAAAACTATTCAACTTACACAGATTTGGTACAAAAGTGAGGGCAAACACATTTACGCCCAACGGAAAAATTGTTAGAAAGTACACAGTAAATTAACATTCAATAGCTTACATCAAAACCATTAAATTTACTCAGATTTGGGATAAAGGTGAGGGTCAACACATTTACGCCCAACGGAAAATGTAAAAAATACGTAGTAAATTAGCATTCAATAGATTACATCGAAAGCTATTAAGTTTACTCAGATTTGAGACGAAGGTGAGGGTCAACACATTTACGCCCAACGGAAAAGTGTTCAAAAGGTAAGTAGTGAAACAGCAAAACCGAATCCACACTTCCACGACAATAAAACAGTGTAGTTCGCAAAACCAACACTAGATAAGCGTCGACACCATTAGACGGAGAGAAGAGATGCAGATATTGATGCTTCGGAGACAATGTCCAAAATTTATACGGATGTGTGCCTGGCACAGGTGACACCAAACGTGAATAATCAAACGTTACCGACCTCACAGCGGGTGGCCTACCCACAGTAAAATTCCACTTCCTCACGAAGAAACTTCATGTCTCTAAACAAAACTGCAGCCGCTACCAGGAAGAATTCCTCATCCCTCCGGATAAAATCCCCAGCTTTAAAGATGTACCTTCATCCCTCCAGAAGAACCCCTGTTTATAGGGGTTTTAAAGGCACTCGACAAGTGGCCATGTGACAAACAAGGTGGCGGTCATCTCGACTCCGCGATCCGATGCGCCATTTTGTAGGAAAGCCGGTTGCGTGGGCTATCAGAGCCAGTTTCAACTACGGAGCTCGGTCGGAAAAATTTTAGCGACCACACCAAAATAATTTAAATTAAAATGTCGATCCTCGACAGTCAGTCAAGTCAACGACTCGCAAAAAAAAACTCGTTTACTTTTTTCAACAAGATGGCCGCGCAGAACGCAAATCGGCCAGTGTCAAGTGCACAAAATAACGACAGAAATACCAGTGAACGAACAAACGAACGCGTTATAAAAAATGGTGTTACAGTAGCAGCCAATCATTGAACAATTCATTGAATATCTCAGCTGTAGGGATGTTTGTCACTAGTATTTATGTCGGTATTTTTCTAAAGTATATTTATTTTAATTCTTCAGTTTTAATTTTTAAACAAATACCCAATATCGTAGATAAAAATATCGAATAAATTGCGTAAATCAACATGCCTTAAAACATAGTCATCTCGATCAAGACAAACTGGTTTTAAAATGCCGAATTTACTTTCACTGAGATACGAAACATATAGGAGAATAATAAAAATTAGAAATTGAATAAATGTTAGCGGCTTGAACCCGGGACCGTGGGGTACCGTCCCTTCGAGACGTGTACCAAAGATTGAAGATTTGGAAATATCAGTCGAGGCGTCGGTAGCTCAGTTCGTAGAGCAGTGGGACGGCACCCCACGGTCCCGGCTTTAAGGCCCGGCGGGCGCATTTTTTTTTTCAATTTCTTATTTTCATTTATGAAAATCATAAAGCCCTGTAAGTATAAGCTTTGTACGGTACGATACGGTTTGACAGCGTTCTACCCCGGGTATTTTTATAAGTTGTTTGTTTTTTACCTACATTTTCATATTTTCATTTATAAAAATCATGAAGCTCTGGAAGTGCATAATAAACCATAGTACGTATAAGAGATTTTGACGGTTTCATGTTTCTTTTCAGATTAGAAAACCTGGAACAGAAACTAGACAAACTGTGCGACCTGGTGATGCAACAGAGCAGAGAATTGAGGAGCTTGCGCGCGGAGATGCTCAGCCCGAGGGAGGCGATCGACTCCGCCCTGCACGCGCACGCGCAGAGAACCACGCAGGCCATTGAGAGCGCACTGGCCGATGGGTGAGTGAAGCAAGTAGTTACACAGAGCAGAGAATTGAGGAGCTTGCGCGCGGAGATGCTCAGCCCGAGGGAGGCGATCGACTCCGCCCTGCACGCGCACGCGCAGAGAACCACGCAGGCCATTGAGAGCGCACTGGCCGATGGGTGAGTGAAGCAAGTAGTTACACAGAGCAGAGAGTTGAGGAGCTTGCGCGCGGAGATGCTCAGCCCGAGGGAGGCGATCGACTCCGCTCTGCACGCGCACGCGCAGAGAACCACGCAGGCCATTGAGAGCGCACTGGCCGATGGGTGAGTGAAGCAAGTAGATACACAGAGCAGAGAGCTGAGGAGCTTGCGCGCGGAGATGCTCAGCCCGAGGGAGGCGATCGACTCCGCTCTGCACGCGCACGCGCAGAGAACCACGCAGGCCATTGAGAGCGCACTGGCCGATGGGTGAGTGAAGCATATAGAGGTTCATGGCGATGCTATTCTAAGCCGGCATCACACGGCACTAGTTTTGATTTAGTCTCGTGAAATATCGTATTGACTCCGTCATATAAACTGACTTCTGGCGAGAGAACTACGCAGGCCATTGAGAGCGCACTGGCCGATGGGTGAGTGAAGCAAGTAGATACACAGAGCAGAGAGCTGAGGAGCTTGCGCGCGGAGATGCTCAGCCCGAGGGAGGCGATCGACTCCGCCCTGCACGCGCACGCGCAGAGGACTACGCAGCAGGCCATTGAGAGCGCACTGGCCGATGGGTGAGTGAAGCAAGTAGTTACACAGAGCAGAGAATTGAGGAGCTTGCGCGCGGAGATGCTCAGCCCGAGGGAGGCGATCGACTCCGCCCTGCACGCGCACGCGCAGAGGACCACGCAGGCCATTGAGAGCGCACTGGCCGATGGGTGAGTGAAGCAAGTAGTTACACAGAGCAGAGAATTGAGGAGCTTGCGCGCGGAGATGCTCAGCCCGAGGGAGGCGATCGACTCCGCTCTGCACGCGCACGCGCAGAGGACTACGCAGGCCATTGAGAGCGCACTGGCCGATGGGTGAGTGAAGCAAGTAGTTACACAGAGCAGAGAATTGAGGAGCTTGCGCGCGGAGATGCTCAGCCCGAGGGAGGCGATCGACTCCGCCCTGCACGCGCACGCGCAGAGGACTACGCAGGCCATTGAGAGCGCACTGGCCGATGGGTGAGTGAAGCAAGTAGTTACACATACGGGGTGCAAGGGACGGTGTACCAAAAACTTTGCAGGCATGATCAGACCATGAAACTGAACAACTTTTTCTATGGAAGCTATGTTGGTAAACGAAAAATTTTTTTCGACCTCCCATACAAAATTCCCGATCAGCTGACTTTCTATGAAAAAATTTCGTTTCCCAACATAGGCTCCATAATAAAAGTTATTCAGTTTCATGGTCTGATCATGCCTGCAAAGTTTTCGGTACATCGTCCCTTACACCCTGTATAGAGACTGGAATTGATTGGGTTGACTGATGATGATGATCTTTCCGACCGATTTCGGCCATGGCGACCACTTCAAATCCTAATCAAAGAGGCGTTGATGCGCTCGGAGATGGCTGATGGAGATGGGTTGACTGGATGAGATCCCTTAATGGGATAAGTCCGCCTTTGTGTCATTTGTTGTTTTTTATTTAATATGTGTTTTCTGTATTAGTTTTAAGAATGCACAATAAAAAGATTATACATACATAGAGGTTCATGGCGATGCTATTTTAAGCCGGCATCACACGGCACTGGTTCGATTTTATCTCGTGAAATATAGTATTGACTCCATGTAAACTGACTAGGCTAGTGTACCCGTGAACGACCTCGACTGTGAGGCCGCTTAACAAAACATATTCTCTCTTTATACAAACAATCTATCAGAAAGTATTTAGTATTATCTATAAGTAAAATTAGAACCTGCTTACTCAATAAAATATGCGCTATAATTGAAGTTATGGCAATTAATACCATAATTGGCCGTTTTAGGCACCTTTATTTCCTTAATCAAAAGTTCCATGGTATTCCTTCTAGATGGGAAAGAATCTCTCGAGTGGGGGAGACGGCAGCGAGCCGCGCGGCGCAGGCGGCCGGCGTCGGCGCCGCGCGGGCGCTGGAGCCCCTGGCGGCCGCGTTGCAGCACGAGCTGGCAGCCAAACTGACAGCCACCGACCATCTACTCAGGGATAACATTGAAAAATTGGCCAATAGCAAGGTAATACTGTGTTTAAAGCGGGTGACAGGAAGGTATGCCAGTAGAATAGAGGCGTCCAGGTGTTGTAGCTACCCAGGGCGCTGGAGCCCCTGGCGGCCGCGTTGCAGCACGAGCTGGCAGCCAAACTGACAGCCACCGACCATCTACTCAGGGATAACATTGAAAAATTGGCCAATAGCAAGGTAATACTGTGTTTAAAGCGGGTGACAGGAAGGTATGCCAGTAGAATAGAGGCGTCCAGGTGTTGTAGCTACCCAGGGCGCTGGAGCCCCTGGCGGCCGCGCTGCAGCACGAGCTGGCAGCCAAACTGACAGCCACCGACCATCTACTCAGGGATAACATTGAAAAATTGGCCAATAGCAAGGTAATACTGTGTTTAAAGCGGGTGACAGGAAGGTATGCCAGTAGAATAGAGGCGTCCAGGTGTTGTAGCTACCCAGGGCGCTGGAGCCCCTGGCGGCCGCGCTGCAGCACGAGCTGGCAGCCAAACTGACAGCCACCGACCATCTACTCAGGGATAACATTGAAAAATTGGCCAATAGCAAGGTAATACTGTGTTTAAAGCGGGTGACAGGAAGGTATGCCAGTAGAATAGAGGCGTCCAGGTGTTGTAGCTACCCAGGGCGCTGGAGCCCCTGGCGGCCGCGTTGCAGCACGAGCTGGCAGCCAAACTGACAGCCACCGACCATCTACTCAGGGATAACATTGAAAAATTGGCCAATAGCAAGGTAATACTGTGTTTAAAGCGGGTGACAGGAAGGTATGCCAGTAGAATAGAGGCGTCCAGGTGTTGTAGCTACCCAGGGCGCTGGAGCCCCTGGCGGCCGCGCTGCAGCACGAGCTGGCAGCCAAACTGACAGCCACCGACCATCTACTCAGGGATAACATTGAAAAATTGGCCAATAGCAAGGTAATACTGTGTTTAAAGCGGGTGACAGGAAGGTATGCCAGTAGAATAGAGGTCCAGGTGTTGTAGCTACCCAGGGCGCTGGAGCCCCTGGCGGCCGCGCTGCAGCACGAGCTGGCAGCCAAACTGACAGCCACCGACCATCTACTCAGGGATAACATTGAAAAATTGGCCAATAGCAAGGTAATACTGTGTTTAAAGCGGGTGACAGGAAGGTATGCCAGTAGAATAGAGGCGTCCAGGTGTTGTAGCTACCCAGGGCGCTGGAGCCCCTGGCGGCCGCGCTGCAGCACGAGCTGGCAGCCAAACTGACAGCCACCGACCATCTACTCAGGGATAACATTGAAAAATTGGCCAATAGCAAGGTAATACTGTGTTTAAAGCGGGTGACAGGAAGGTATGCCAGTAGAATAGAGGTCCAGGTGTTGTAGCTACCCAGGGCGCTGGAGCCCCTGGCGGCCGCGCTGCAGCACGAGCTGGCAGCCAAACTGACAGCCACCGACCATCTACTCAGGGATAACATTGAAAAATTGGCCAATAGCAAGGTAATACTGTGTTTAAAGCGGGTGACAGGAAGGTATGCCAGTAGAATAGAGGTCCAGGTGTTGTAGCTACCCAGGGCGCTGGAGCCCCTGGCGGCCGCGCTGCAGCACGAGCTGGCAGCCAAACTGACAGCCACCGACCATCTACTCAGGGATAACATTGAAAAATTGGCTAATAGCAAGGTAATATTGTGTTAAGGCGGGTGACAGGAAGGTATGCCAGTAGAATAGAGGCGTCCAGGTGTTGTAGCTACCCAGGGCGCTGGAGCCCCTGGCGGCCGCGCTGCAGCACGAGCTGGCAGCCAAACTGACAGCCACCGACCATCTACTCAGGGATAACATTGAAAAATTGGCCAATAGCAAGGTAATATTGTGTTTAAAGCGGGTGACACCAAGGTATGCCAGTAGAATAGAGGCGTCCAGGTGTTGTAGCTACCCAGGGCGCTGGAGCCCCTGGCCGCGGCGTTGCAGCACGAGCTGGCAGCCAAACTGACAGCCACCGACCATCTACTCAGGGATAACATTGAAAAATTGGCCAATAGCAAGGTAATACTGTGTTTAAAGCGGGTGACAACAAGGTATGCCAGTAGAATAGAGGCGTCCAGGTGTTGTAGCTACCCAGGGCGCTGGAGCCCCTGGCGGCCGCGTTGCAGCACGAGCTGGCAGCCAAACTGACAGCCACCGACCATCTACTCAGGGATAACATTGAAAAATTGGCCAATAGCAAGGTAATACTGTGTTTAAAGCGGGTGACAGGAAGGTATGCCAGTAGAATAGAGGCGTCCAGGTGTTGTAGCTACCCAGGGCGCTGGAGCCCCTGGCGGCCGCGCTGCAGCACGAGCTGGCAGCCAAACTGACAGCCACCGACCATCTACTCAGGGATAACATTGAAAAATTGGCCAATAGCAAGGTAATACTGTGTTTAAAGCGGGTGACAGGAAGGTATGCCAGTAGAATAGAGGTCCAGGTGTTGTAGCTACCCAGGGCGCTGGAGCCCCTGGCGGCCGCGTTGCAGCACGAGCTGGCAGCCAAACTGACAGCCACCGACCATCTACTCAGGGATAACATTGAAAAATTGGCCAATAGCAAGGTAATACTGTGTTTAAAGCGGGTGACAACAAGGTATGCCAGTAGAATAGAGGCGTCCAGGTGTTGTAGCTACCCAGGGCGCTGGAGCCCCTGGCGGCCGCGCTGCAGCACGAGCTGGCAGCCAAACTGACAGCCACCGACCATCTACTCAGGGATAACATTGAAAAATTGGCCAATAGCAAGGTAATACTGTGTTTAAAGCGGGTGACAGGAAGGTATGCCAGTAGAATAGAGGTCCAGGTGTTGTAGCTACCCAGGGCGCTGGAGCCCCTGGCGGCCGCGCTGCAGCACGAGCTGGCAGCCAAACTGACAGCCACCGACCATCTACTCAGGGATAACATTGAAAAATTGGCCAATAGCAAGGTAATACTGTGTTTAAAGCGGGTGACAACAAGGTATGCCAGTAGAATAGAGGCGTCCAGGTGTTGTAGCTACCCAGGGCGCTGGAGCCCCTGGCGGCCGCGTTGCAGCACGAGCTGGCAGCCAAGCTGACAGCCACCGACCATCTACTCAGGGATAACATTGAAAAATTGGCCAATAGCAAGGTAATACTGTGTTTAAAGCGGGTGACAGGAAGGTATGCCAGTAGAATAGAGGCGTCCAGGTGTTGTAGCTACCCAGGGCGCTGGAGCCCCTGGCGGCCGCGCTGCAGCACGAGCTGGCAGCCAAACTGACAGCCACCGACCATCTACTCAGGGATAACATTGAAAAATTGGCCAATAGCAAGGTAATACTGTGTTTAAAGCGGGTGACAGGAAGGTATGCCAGTAGAATAGAGGCGTCCAGGTGTTGTAGCTACCCAGGGCGCTGGAGCCCCTGGCGGCCGCGTTGCAGCACGAGCTGGCAGCCAAACTGACAGCCACCGACCATCTACTCAGGGATAACATTGAAAAATTGGCCAATAGCAAGGTAATACTGTGTTTAAAGCGGGTGACAACAAGGTATGCCAGTAGAATAGAGGCGTCCAGGTGTTGTAGCTACCCAGGGCGCTGGAGCCCCTGGCGGCCGCGCTGCAGCACGAGCTGGCAGCCAAACTGACAGCCACCGACCATCTACTCAGGGATAACATTGAAAAATTGGCCAATAGCAAGGTAATACTGTGTTTAAAGCGGGTGACAACAAGGTATGCCAGTAGAATAGAGGCGTCCAGGTGTTGTAGCTACCCAGGGCGCTGGAGCCCCTGGCGGCCGCGTTGCAGCACGAGCTGGCAGCCAAACTGACAGCCACCGACCATCTACTCAGGGATAACATTGAAAAATTGGCCAATAGCAAGGTAATACTGTGTTTAAAGCGGGTGACAACAAGGTATGCCAGTAGAATAGAGGCGTCCAGGTGTTGTAGCTACCCAGGGCGCTGGAGCCCCTGGCGGCCGCGTTGCAGCACGAGCTGGCAGCCAAACTGACAGCCACCGACCATCTACTCAGGGATAACATTGAAAAATTGGCCAATAGCAAGGTAATACTGTGTTTAAAGCGGGTGACAACAAGGTATGCCAGTAGAATAGAGGCGTCCAGGTGTTGTAGCTACCCAGGGCGCTGGAGCCCCTGGCGGCCGCGCTGCAGCACGAGCTGGCAGCCAAACTGACAGCCACCGACCATCTACTCAGGGATAACATTGAAAAATTGGCCAATAGCAAGGTAATACTGTGTTTAAAGCGGGTGACAACAAGGTATGCCAGTAGAATAGAGGCGTCCAGGTGTTGTAGCTACCCAGGGCGCTGGAGCCCCTGGCGGCCGCGCTGCAGCACGAGCTGGCAGCCAAGCTGACAGCCACCGACCATCTACTCAGGGATAACATTGAAAAATTGGCCAATAGCAAGGTAATACTGTGTTTAAAGCGGGTGACAGGAAGGTATGCCAGTAGAATAGAGGCGTCCAGGTGTTGTAGCTACCCAGGGCGCTGGAGCCCCTGGCGGCCGCGTTGCAGCACGAGCTGGCAGCCAAACTGACAGCCACCGACCATCTACTCAGGGATAACATTGAAAAATTGGCCAATAGCAAGGTAATACTGTGTTTAAGGCGGGTGACAGGAAGGTATGCCAGTAGAATAGAGGCGTCCAGGTGTTGTAGCTACCCAGGGCGCTGGAGCCCCTGGCGGCCGCGCTGCAGCACGAGCTGGCAGCCAAGCTGACAGCCACCGACCATCTACTCAGGGATAACATTGAAAAATTGGCCAATAGCAAGGTAATACTGTGTTTAAAGCGGGTGACAGGAAGGTATGCCAGTAGAATAGAGGCGTCCAGGTGTTGTAGCTACCCAGGGCGCTGGAGCCCCTGGCGGCCGCGTTGCAGCACGAGCTGGCAGCCAAACTGACAGCCACCGACCATCTACTCAGGGATAACATTGAAAAATTGGCCAATAGCAAGGTAATACTGTGTTTAAGGCGGGTGACAGGAAGGTATGCCAGTAGAATAGAGGCGTCCAGGTGTTGTAGCTACCCAGGGCGCTGGAGCCCCTGGCGGCCGCGTTGCAGCACGAGCTGGCAGCCAAACTGACAGCCACCGACCATCTACTCAGGGATAACATTGAAAAATTGGCCAATAGCAAGGTAATACTGTGTTTAAAGCGGGTGACAGGAAGGTATGCCAGTAGAATAGAGGCGTCCAGGTGTTGTAGCTACCCAGGGCGCTGGAGCCCCTGGCGGCCGCGTTGCAGCACGAGCTGGCAGCCAAACTGACAGCCACCGACCATCTACTCAGGGATAACATTGAAAAATTGGCCAATAGCAAGGTAATACTGTGTTTAAAGCGGGTGACAGGAAGGTATGCCAGTAGAATAGAGGCGTCCAGGTGTTGTAGCTACCCAGGGCGCTGGAGCCCCTGGCGGCCGCGCTGCAGCACGAGCTGGCAGCCAAACTGACAGCCACCGACCATCTACTCAGGGATAACATTGAAAAATTGGCCAATAGCAAGGTAATACTGTGTTTAAGGCGGGTGACAGGAAGGTATGCCAGTAGAATAGAGGCGTCCAGGTGTTGTAGCTACCCAGGGCGCTGGAGCCCCTGGCGGCCGCGCTGCAGCACGAGCTGGCAGCCAAACTGACAGCCACCGACCATCTACTCAGGGATAACATTGAAAAATTGGCCAATAGCAAGGTAATACTGTGTTTAAAGCGGGTGACAGGAAGGTATGCCAGTAGAATAGAGGCGTCCAGGTGTTGTAGCTACCCAGGGCGCTGGAGCCCCTGGCGGCCGCGCTGCAGCACGAGCTGGCAGCCAAGCTGACAGCCACCGACCATCTACTCAGGGATAACATTGAAAAATTGGCCAATAGCAAGGTAATATTGTGTTAAAACAATTTTAAACGGAATGAACACTTCGATACCGCGTTTCAGGCCCATTGTTTTTCTGCCAATCTGTCACGTGGCGCCATCTTGCAGATATGTTGGAACTTCTGTTGCGTTTTGCTTGCTTGTGAAGCACTTTAAATGAGCTACTTGTAGTAGTTCTCAGAGGTCGCTACATGTTCTTTAAGTCATAACTCTGACTTTGGATTCTTATTCTTTGGTCGTCCAACGACCCGGTGAACCCTAGTTTCAGAGTTTTACAACCGCCTACTACTAGTAGTCCTCTGACATAACGACCCGAGCCGAGCCGGTTTTTTATTAGGACATTGTGTGATACAAATTTCTTTCTTTTACAATGACGGATCATGACGTCAATAAGTGATAATACTATCATACATTGAATAAAGTTTTTCAATTTTAATTAGACCGCCGTCTAAAGAAAAAATCTTATCTTATCTTATAGAGCCCTCGGAATCCCACTGCTGGGCAAAGGCCTCCCTCCCCTTCCTCCACTGATCTCGATCCTGTGCCTCCGTATACCAGTTTTTTGAGTAACTGTCTGATTCGCCATCAGCGTCTATGTCGCCCGCGACGACGTCTGTCGGCTCTTGGCTTCCAAGTGGTGGTGGTATAAGCCCGTAACTGGTGAGGCATGCGGCAAACATGACCGGCCCAATCCCATTTAAGCTTTGCAGCTGCATGGGCTACAACCGCGATTCGAGTCTTGGAACGCAGTGTAAAGAATAAATACTCTACTTTATCTACATACATACATACATACATACATAAATCACGCCCATATCCCTTACGGGGTAGGTAGAGCGTTAACGACCGTAAAACGGATATTAACACCACGTCTGACAAAAGTTTGAGGGTCAATCAGATAACTGTATATCACTATAGTGACAGGTTGTCAGCCCATCGCCTAAAATTGCAATACACATATAATCCTCGAGTCCCTTAGTCGCCACTTACGACACCCATGGGTAAGAAATGGGGTGATGCTATTCTAAGCCGGCATCACACGGCAATATCCTACATTGAATAAAGAATTTCAATTTCAATTAGACCGCCGTCTAAAGACAAAATACTCTACTTATTTTATTCTTAGTAATTTACCATTTATTTCAACTTGTCAGAGTGTAATGGAGAGGCTGTCATCGTCGATCGCCGCCTCCCTGTCGGACATGGTGCGCGAGTCGTTCCGCGGAGCGCTGCTGCAGTCCGTCGTGCCTGTGATGGAGAAAGCGCACGCGCAGATATTCAGACAGGTCAACCACGCCTTCCAAACCGGCACTAAGGAATGTGAGTGTTGAATTCAGGATAACCTCCATTACTCTGAATCCAGTCTTTATTATCCTTAGTTCGATTTGAGTCACACTTAGTTCAGTTTTTATCACCCCTCAATCCTTCCCGCATCGCCTTCAATCTTACTCACAGCTCACTCAATCCTGTCCCAGTAGCCCTCAATATTGTCCCCAACATCCCACAGTCCAGCCCCCTCAATGCTTCCCGCATCGCCTTCAATCTTACTTACAGCTCACTCAATCCTGTCTCAGTAGCCCTCAATATTGTCCCCAACATCACACAGTCCAGCCCCCTCAATCCTTCCCGCATCGCCTTCAATCTTACTTACAGCTCACTCAATCCTGTCTCAGTAGCCCTCAATATTGTCCCCAACATCACACAGTCCAGCCCCCTCAATCCTTCCCGCATCGCCTTCAATCTTACTTACAGCTCACTCAATCCTGTCCCAGTAGCCCTCAATATTGTCCCCAACATCACACAGTCCAGCCCCCTCAATCCTTCCCGCATCGCCTTCAATCTTACTTACAGCTCACTCAATCCTGTCTCAGTAGCCCTCAATATTGTCCCCAACATCACACAGTCCAGCCCCCTCAATCCTTCCCGCATCGCCTTCAATCTTACTTACAGCTCACTCAATCCTGTCTCAGTAGCCCTCAATATTGTCCCCAACATCACACAGTCCAGCCCCCTCAATCCTTCCCGCATCGCCTTCAATCTTACTTACAGCTCACTCAATCCTGTCCCAGTAGCCCTCAATATTGCACCCAACATCACACAGTCCAGCCCCCTCAATCCTTCCCGCATCGCCTTCAATCTTACTTACAGCTCACTCAATCCTGTCTCAGTAGCCCTCAATATTGTCCCCAACATCACACAGTCCAGCCCCCTCAATCCTTCCCGCATCGCCTTCAATCTTACTTACAGCTCACTCAATCCTGTCCCAGTAGCCCTCAATATTGTCCCCAACATCACACAGTCCAGCCCCCTCAATCCTTCCCGCATCGCCTTCAATCTTACTTACAGCTCACTCAATCCTGTCCCAGTAGCCCTCAATATTGTCCCCAACATCACACAGTCCAGCCCCCTCAATCCTTCCCGCATCGCCTTCAATCTTACTTACAGCTCACTCAATCCTGTCCCAGTAGCCCTCAATATTGTCCCCAACATCACACAGTCCAGCCCCCTCAATCCTTCCCGCATCGCCTTCAATCTTACTTACAGCTCACTCAATCCTGTCCCAGTAGCCCTCAATATTGTCCCCAACATCACACAGTCCAGCCCCCATCTCCCCTCAATCCTTCCCGCATCGCCTTCAATCTTACTCACAGCTCACTCAATCCTGCCCTATCTCCCCTCAATATTGTCCCAACATCCCACAATCCAGCCTTCATTACGCTCAATCTTAACCTCATCTAACTCAATCCTGCCATATTGTCCCTAATATCCTACAATTCTGCTTCCATCACGCTCAATCTTACACACATCTCACTCATTCCTGTCACAGGAACCCTCAATATTGCCCCCCAATATCCCACAATCCCATCACCGTTCAATACTGCCCCCAAAAACTCCTCAATTCTGCAAACAACACTCCACAATCCAACCCTTAATTTCTTCTATCTCAGTTTCTCAGCAATTTTCATACAACTGATATTGTAATGTACATTCCAGTCGCAGCGAACACGGAGGCGGCGGCGCGCGTGGCGGCGGAGCGCGGCGGCGCGGCGGCCTCCGCGCAGCTCAGGCTGGCGCTGGAGAGGCACACGGAGGCGCTCAACGCGGCCGCGCCCCCCCCAGCCGTGCTCGCGCAGACGCTCAAAGACGTCGCGCACGGGTCAGTGGAAACATACACACTATAGAATCACTGGTACATGGAGCCGTGCCACGCATTACATACATACATACATAAATCACGCCTATATCCCTTACGGGGCGGCAGAGCGTTAACGGCCGTAAAACGGATATTAACACCACGTCTAACAAAAGCTTGAGGGTCAATCAGATAACTGTGTATCACTATAGTGACAGGTTGTCAGCCCATCGCCTAAAATTGCAATACACATCCCTCGAGTCCCTTAGTCCCTTGCCACGCATTACTGGCATTAAAAATACAATCGCAAAATTGGCGGACAAGAAATGAGCTGCGGTAGCCCAGATGGAAGAGGCGTCGCCGCTCGCTAGTAATGCGAAAGTCGTAGGTTCAATGCTTGCCCGCAATTGAAAATTTAGCAAGTTTTCAAAAATTGTATACCTAACACGGGAAGTGTATTAAAATTTGGTATTCACTATAGAATCAAATCAGGTCATAAATTTAGAAGTTGTATATTGACTGCTGATCGCGCGAGTTCTACACAACTAAAGCTGACTTTGGAAAGACACACAGAAAATATGAACGCATCGGTGTCGCCTCAAAGATGATGCTCGTGGGTAACTTTAATGCCACGTTCAGACTATGCCAATATGGGCAGGGAAATAGTCACTACTCCCGCTGCTACTTAACTCGTCATGCCGCTGCCACTTCCCGTGCTCCCGCTAGTGTCGGCGCCTCGTGCGCGAGTCAAAGGAACGGCAGCACAGGCGCATGTGGAATGTATTGCTATCTCGCTCAGTCATATCGGTGCGAGAAAAGTATGCCAGCAGGGTGTGAAAAATATTCGCGACAGCAGCAGGAGCATGTACATGATGTGAACGTGCTATTAGGAAAAAAATATATAAATCTTTTCTATGGGTTGGTAATTTTAAGGCAAATGACTGACAATCGTTTCAGTCACTGCTGTATGAGCTCATCTAGAGTGACGTACTCAAAATCAATTCATCACCTCTACCCTCAGTTTTATAAGACCATTATTGTAACACAGAAAACCTTGTTAACGTAAAATTATTGGGAAATCCTATAGTAGCAACAGTCTAGATGAAGTCTATTTGGATCAGAATGCAACGTTTTGCTAAGTTGAGTTCGTTCAACATTTTGGGAATTCATTATTTAGGTCCTAAAGGTTTTTGATTTTAACAATGTGCACGGTTCACGAACGTACATTTTTGCCTACACTGCGGCCTACTTTTGGTATTTTATATTCATTATTTATCAGTGTTTATCCAACGCTCAATCAAGCGCTACCAAAGTCTACCTAACAACGTAAGGAATACAAAACCTCCAATTGGAGTGTATTCTTTATATCAATAATAGACAGTTAAATTATCTGTGCAACTTTATCTTCAGCCGTGTGATGCCGGCTTAGCACAGCATCACCCCATTTCTTTCGTGTAGGAGTCGTAAGAGGCGACTAAGGGACTCGAGGGTGTGTATTGCAATTTTAGTCGATGGGCTGACAACCTGTCACTATAGCGATACACAATTTTCCGAATGACCCTCAAATATTTGTCAGACGTGGCGTAAATGTCCGTTTTATGCGGCAGTTTACGCTCTGCCTACCCCGCAAAGGATTATAGGCGTGATATGTGTATGTATCTTCTGATCAACATCAAGCAACTTACCTGGGCTATCGGCCACACATCTTGAAGACCATCGATTCATCACTACTATATAATATTATCTACTCTATCTAATGTGTATGAGTCGGAGCTAACTTACAACTAGCCCTGGACCATACACAGTGATTGGATTCAAAAGCGTTTCTTCATTCGTGTAGAAGTTAAACCTTGCTTAAAACTGTGAATTTAGAAAGTTGCTCATATTGTCATTGTTGTTCCGCAGTGTGTTGGAGAAGGAGTTGTCGTGGTGGCGCGAGCAGGCCCGCGCGGCCGCGCAGATGTCGCGCGCGCACTCGCCCGCCACGCCCGCCGCCTCGCACACCTCCGCTATTGACAGACAGGTCAGATATTACAAATAGATATATCTATTTCCAAACATAATATTACAAAAGTTTGTCCTCATTACAAATTTACATACATACATACATAAATCACGCCTATATCCCTTACGGGGTAGGCAGAGCGTTAACGGCCGTTCAACGGATATTAACACCACGTCTGACAAAAGTTTGAGGGTCAATCAGATAACTGTGTATCACTATAGTGACAGGTTGTCAGCCCGTCGCCTAAAATTGCAATACACACCCTCGAGTCCCTTAGATTACAAATTTAAAACAAAATAATTGACATGTGCAACGTGTGACAAATATGCAGTGGA
Source organism: Tuta absoluta (assembly GCA_027580185.1). Lineage (NCBI taxonomy): Eukaryota > Metazoa > Arthropoda > Insecta > Lepidoptera > Gelechiidae > Tuta > Tuta absoluta. The sequence continues at coordinate 1,961,553 of JAQAHW010000020.1, forward strand.
CCCTGCACTAAGCAATGCCTGTATCGCAGGGGCCCCAAATTAGAATTGAATATAATATCCATATGTTACGTTACCTTTTTAATTTATATTTGAAGTTATAATAAAACGGTAATACAAAGATAAAATGTAAATGTAAGAAAGAAAAGAAGGTTCATGCAAAAGTTACTACAACGATTAAGTGACTTTATACCTGCCGTCCTGACATCAGAAGCTATTTATCAAATTATTTGGCCTCAATTCGGGATAAAAATTCTCTTAACTTATCTCAAATTAGTGCTGTCACTTACCGTCAAATAGGTTAAAAAAGGATATGAGATATCTTGGTCATATAATTTGACGCAAAATACGTTTATCTGTCAAAATAAGGCGACGATGAAAACAATGGCGACTGAATTGACTAGAAATTGCGTAGAACCCATTGACATTTTAGTATTAGTAAATCAAACAAATAATAAAATATTAAAAGAATTCCACAGAAAATACCAAAAAATACTTAAAAAATGTTTTAAGCAATCTAAGAAAAATAATTACACTAAAACAATGCAGAAGGCAAGAAATAAACAAAAAGCTATGTGGTATATTGTAAATGACGTTACTAGCAACTGTAAAAAAATAAACATAGAACATATAAAATTAGAAATATCTCATAAAACTATTGTATGTCCTTTAGAGGTAACAAATATATTTAATAATTATTTTGCATCAATAGGTGAATCGTCACTAAATCGCTCCCAGGGTTTTCCGGCCGATCAGTTTCCAAATAAGCGCGTTGAAAACTCTATCTATTTGCAACCGGCAACTGAGACAGAAATACGTAAAATAATTCAACTGTTACCGAATAAACACAGTTATGCAGATGACGAGATAAATAATATTTTAGTTAAAGCCTGCTCTGACGAATTAGCTTACCCTCTAACACTGTTAACTAATCAATCATTTGACGAAGAATGTTTTCCTGACAAGCTGAAAATCACAAAGATAAAACCTATATTTAAAAAAGGCGGGATAAAGGAAAATGTAAGCCACTACAGACCTATTGCTCTACTGCCAGTTTTCTCAAAGATTATGGAAAAGGCAATAACGAAACGCATCTATAACTTTTTAGAGAAATACAATTTATTGAGTCCTAACCAGTTCGGCTTTAGACAAAATCGTTCAACATCACACGCGCTCACCAAATTCGTTGACGAAGCACTTACTTATATCCAGGACAAGCACTATGCAGTAAGCATTTTGCTTGATATGACCAAAGCCTATGACAATGTTTCGCATAGTATATTATTAAGTAAGCTGCATGATATAGGAATCAGGGGTAGAGCACACGGATGGGTAAAATCATACTTACAGCACAGACAACAATACGTTGAGCTAGAATATTGCAATGATGAGACGCGTGAAATCAATACGGCTAAGTCTGTTACAAAATATACAAACTGGTCTATACCACAAGGAAGCGTAATTGGATGCATCCTCTTCCTGGTCTATATAAACCAACTTCCAAATGTGCTTAATTCCCCCTGTGTATTATTTGCAGATGACGTTTCAATGTTATTTAAATGTAGAGATGACACCGATAGCCAAAGTAACATTATTAAAAACTTTAAAGCAGTTGAGAATTGGTTATCTTCCCATAACCTTGATATAAATATAACCAAGACCAAAATCATACAGTTTAGGCCTCGTCAGAAAGTGGAACTCAACCTTAAAATGGTTTCTGAAACACTCAATATTCAGGAAGTAAAGGGATATAAACTTTTAGGGCTCAACGTGGATTCCCATCTAACCTGGGAAAATCACATACAGGCAGTAAAATCCAAATTGTCGCAATTCACCTACGCACTGGCTATACTAAAAACTAGTACACATTTGGAAGCGTCGCTAGCTGCGTATTATGCGTATGCTTATTCTTGGATGCGATACGGTGTAATATTATGGGGAAATAGCAGTAGCGCCCAAGATATTTTTGTGTTACAGAAAAAATGTATACGCATTCTGTTTAACATTAAACCCAGAGAGAGCTGTAGACCCTTCTTCCTAAAAGAAAAAATACTACCATTTCCATGCATTTATATTTTAGATGTAGCCATGTACGCGAAGCAAAATATCCATAAATTCGAACACTGTAAAAGTGCTAGACGAAAAAATCTTTTAGAAATGCCGAAAGGTAATATGGAAATTTTCAGAAAAGGTCCACACTATAATGCCGCCAAAATGTATAATGGACTCCCTGACTACATAAAGACTGAGCTTCGTGACAAACCCTTTTATAACCAACTCAAAACTTTTCTTGCAAATAAGTGCTATTATACAATTGCTGAATATTTGGACGATAATAACAAAAATAAAAATATCACTTTCTAATTTAATCTAATTATTGCAACCAATTCTTTAGTTTTAACCTTGACATTACATTTGACTTGAGTGACATTTTTATTGAATAACCAAATCCTATTGTAAGACCAAATTATATTTTTTTTATATTATTTGCTTGACATACCTATTGTGATTGTTATTTTACGAATGCTATTATAATGAATTACTACTTTTATTTTCTATTTTTTCTTTGACTTGTTACCAAATTATTATTATTTCTAAAATTAACTACTTTTAATTTATTTTATATAATGTATAAATTTTCGCATGCCAAAATTTGCAATGCCCTATCCAAACAGGGTTCATGTACTCATGCTATGTTTATAATTTATAAGATCTTTTATATTGTACATGTAAGCAATAAATAAATAAATAAAAACATTTTTAAACATGACAGGACTTAAATATCTCCTGTCCCTTTCTAAACCTTTTTAACGGAAAGTGATTACACTATTTAGAGAAAGATAAGAGAATTTACATTAGGCATTTGCTTCACAAGTCACTGCAAACGAAGAGAGATGACTATGTTTATTTATTTCAGAGATCTCATCGAAATGTTGTAACAAGAAATTGTGTGCAAGAATCTCTGCCTTTTATCTTACAAGTATCTAATCAATGTTTATTATTTTACGAGTGCATCTTAGTTATATTGGTCATTATATTTGTTTTATTTTGTCGAGTCCCATAGTTTTTGTCCAGTACATAGTCTTTTCATTTAATACATAATATGATTAAGTAGATAGATATATTTGACAGTATTTTTATGTTTGACTAAAGGTAAATTATTTAGGTAAATAGTACTTTGTGTGACTTAGTTCTCACATTATTCGCAGTAGAATTGTGTTTTTAGTAATGTTAACTGGAAAAGCGGTTAATTTTAAATTTAATTAGTTAATGCTTCCTACACATTATATCAGGAAGTTCTTACTGATATCAGCAGGTTTACTTACGAACCGCAAAATATGTAATACTATATTTTCGACCCGCAGTTTTTCTTGTATTTTTTTTTCTACGGAAAAGTAGCCTATGTATTATTCTAGTTACTCTTCTATCCAAATACGAACATATCCACACAGAAACTCTCAGATTTTGTAATTTTAGTATAGATTTTTTCCGTCAACTTAATAAGGCAAGCCAAGCCTGCGCTAAATGAGGATGCAAACTGTGTAGAATGCATAATATTCATAAATATTTGTATACCACATACACCTACATAGAAAGTGCCCTATAGTTTTGCAAACATACAAAGTAACATCAAATTAGTGGGAAGGAATAATCCATACAAATGACTTTTTGTTTTTGGGAGTAAAGGATGCAACTGTCAAAACATTCCTCTTTATAATATTAGTGTAGATTATTGAATTGCTTTCGCCCTGTAGCCACTTAATTTATTTAACCGTTTATTGTCAAAATATAACACAAAGGAAATAACAAGAACAATACACAACAGGTCAGCTTATTTCTAAAAAGCGAGAAGGAAAAGTAAGGCAGATGACGTGTACAACTTACTAAGTATGATACAAATAAAGTTAGGCTAAAATAAAACAAGAAAAGTACAATAAAAACAAACCTAACTTATTATTTTTCCAACAGATGCAAGTAGCGCAAGTCCAATCGCTAATATCGACTGGTGACATCAACGGAGCTTTCCAACTGGCGCTTTCCGCTTCCGAGCTGACGCTGGTGGTGCAAGCGTGTCGGGCGGCGGAGCCCGCTGCGGTGTTCGGCCCTCCTTGCAAACTGAAGCAACACGTGCTGTTGTCATTGGTGCAGCAACTAGCGGCCGACATCACAAGGGACACACACTTGTGTCACAGGTACTGTCGACTGCTATTTCCGCTTCCGAGCTGACGCTGGTGGTGCAAGCGTGTCGGGCGGCGGAGCCCGCTGCGGTGTTCGGCCCTCCTTGCAAACTGAAGCAACACGTGCTGTTGTCATTGGTGCAGCAACTAGCGGCCGACATCACAAGGGACACACACTTGTGTCACAGGTACTGTCGACTGCTATTTCCGCTTCCGAGCTGACGCTGGTGGTGCAAGCGTGTCGGGCGGCGGAGCCCGCTGCGGTGTTCGGCCCTCCTTGCAAACTGAAGCAACACGTGCTGTTGTCATTGGTGCAGCAACTAGCGGCCGACATCACAAGGGACACACACTTGTGTCACAGGTACTGTCGACTGCTATCTCCGCTTCCGAGCTGACGCTGGTGGTGCAAGCGTGTCGGGCGGCGGAGCCCGCTGCGGTGTTCGGCCCTCCTTGCAAACTGAAGCAACACGTGCTGTTGTCATTGGTGCAGCAACTAGCGGCCGACATCACAAGGGACACACACTTGTGTCACAGGTACTGTCGACTGCTATTTCCGCTTCCGAGCTGACGCTGGTGGTGCAAGCGTGTCGGGCGGCGGAGCCCGCTGCGGTGTTCGGCCCTCCTTGCAAACTGAAGCAACACGTGCTGTTGTCATTGGTGCAGCAACTAGCGGCCGACATCACAAGGGACACACACTTGTGTCACAGGTACTGTCGACTGCTATTTCCGCTTCCGAGCTGACGCTGGTGGTGCAAGCGTGTCGGGCGGCGGAGCCCGCTGCGGTGTTCGGCCCTCCTTGCAAACTGAAGCAACACGTGCTGTTGTCATTGGTGCAGCAACTAGCGGCCGACATCACAAGGGACACACACTTGTGTCACAGGTACTGTCGACTGCTATTTCCGCTTCCGAGCTGACGCTGGTGGTGCAAGCGTGTCGGGCGGCGGAGCCCGCTGCGGTGTTCGGCCCTCCTTGCAAACTGAAGCAACACGTGCTGTTGTCATTGGTGCAGCAACTAGCGGCCGACATCACAAGGGACACACACTTGTGTCACAGGTACTGTCGACTGCTATTTCCGCTTCCGAGCTGACGCTGGTGGTGCAAGCGTGTCGGGCGGCGGAGCCCGCTGCGGTGTTCGGCCCTCCTTGCAAACTGAAGCAACACGTGCTGTTGTCATTGGTGCAGCAACTAGCGGCCGACATCACAAGGGACACACACTTGTGTCACAGGTACTGTCGACTGCTATCTCCGCTTCCGAGCTGACGCTGGTGGTGCAAGCGTGTCGGGCGGCGGAGCCCGCTGCGGTGTTCGGCCCTCCTTGCAAACTGAAGCAACACGTGCTGTTGTCATTGGTGCAGCAACTAGCGGCCGACATCACAAGGGACACACACTTGTGTCACAGGTACTGTCGACTGCTATTGTTTCTGAACTTTCATGAATGTCATTTAAGTTTTCCAACCAAGTATATCGGATGAAATTTTACTAGTGAACGATAGCGAAAACTCAAGACGGGCTAGTGATAAGGAACAACTTCCCCTAAAAACATAGGTTGAAATATGACAAAAATATTTTGAGTTACCATAGTAACTCAAATCAACTGATCGCAAATTTTCTATGCGAGGTCCAAATAATTATTGCATTTCGACCTATGTTCCTTGAGGATAATTGTTCCTTATCACCAGCCCGTCTTGATTTTTTGCTATCAGTCATTAATAAAATTTCACCTTATATATATATTAATTAGTAAGATGTGTGGATTTTGATAAACTGGGATGATTTAACTCGGATGATAATTTTCATCCCGAATAACTAATTAAATTTCAAATATTATGCGAATTGTTGTTCATAAGGATAGGTTTTTATCTTTTTGTAAACAAACCAAAGTAGGAGTTTCATTATAAAAGTTTCCACGGAGTTTTATATAGGGTAAAACAAATTATACAAATACAGAGGTAGTTGCTGTGTAATATAATCAAAAGAACAGAAATACTTGCTTGCTAATAAACACTTGCTCGAGCCAATGTTACGCGGCTAAACTAGAAAGGTTTCGCCTTTGTCACCCTCGTTATGTCACATGTATTATTTATTACATTTATATTTGGTCGTATAACTGATCTAACCAAATTTGACAAGATCCAAGTACCTATCCTTATAAACTATAGTCAATGTTTGATCGCGAGCAAAAAATAGATTCAAATTACATACATTAACAGCCACAACAGTCCACTGCTGGACACGGGCCTCCCCTTATTAGGGAGCATTAAAGTATTTCAAATAAATAAAGAAGTATACTTATAGTATTAGTTGCAAAACTAACCCGGTAGATGGAGCCGTGCCACGCGTTACTGGCATTAAAATACACTTGCAAAATTGGCGCGCAAGGATGCTGCGGTAGCCCAGATGGAAGACGCGTCGCCACTAGTAATGCGAAAGTCGCAGGTTCAAATCCTGCCCGCGCTTGAAAGCTTTGCAAGTTTTCAAATATTGTATACATAACACGGAAAGTGTTTTAAAATTTGGTATTCAAATAACGAAGTATTTTTCCTTACAGGTATTTAGAGGAAGCAATAATGAACCTAGATACCTCGAACCCGGTGACTCGCGAGCATCTGCCCGTGGTCGTACGCGAGCTGCAGAAACAAATCATGGCGTTCCTCTCAGCACATCCCAACCACGCGCTGCACAGACAGTTTAAGATGCTACTGATGGCTGCTGACTCCCTGGTGAAGACAGTCTGACAAGGAAAACTGAGGCCGGAATATATGCCCGGATATATGTGACATATATGGACTAATTAAACTGCTAGTGAGACGTGAAAATAGTGACTCATACTGACTACATTTATCATTTATTTTTCATTTATAAAAGTTGTTTAGAATAGTTATTTTGAAAACAACATACCGTTCTTAAAAGTATGTAATATATTAGCCAAAACAAAAAAAAAAACTTTCTATTGTGCGAGCTGCAGAAACAAATAATGGCACAGCTAAAGATGTTGCTAATGGCTGCTGACTCCCTGGTGAAGACGGTCTGACAAGGAAAACTGAGGCCGGAATATATGCCCGGATATATGTGACATATATGGACTAATTAAACTGTTATAGTGAGACGTGAAAATAGTGACTCATAATGACAACATTTATCATTTCTATTTCGTTTATAAAAGTTGTTTAGAATAGTTATTTTGATAACAAGATACCGTTCTTAAAAGTATGTAATTTATTAGCCAAAAACAAGAACTTTCCTTTAGCATTGAAACAAATAATGGCATTCTTATCAGCACATCCTAACCACGCGCTGCACAGGCAGTTCAAGATGCTGCTGATTCCCTGGGGAAAACTGTCTGACAAGGAAAATTGCGGCCGGAATATATGCCCGTATATATGTGACATATGGATGGACAAAATTTTAAAAGCTGAACGGTTGGAAAGATTAGTTTGAAGAAGTAGGAATGTGATTCAAAATTACTTTTTATACTTGTTTTTTCTTATCATTAAAAGTATTTAAGGATCCCAATTTAAAATTGATCTTATTTGATTCAAAAACTTGGTGTAAAAAGAAGTAATAGTCGTATAACTTTATTTGATTTCTTTAGAACCGAACACACTTCTTGTTCTATTTATAAATAATCTCCTAGTTTTAAACCCATTACATATATGAAAATAAGAAATTGAAAAAATGTCAGCGCCCGCCGGGACTTGAACCCGGGACCGTTGAGTACCGTTCCACTGCTCTGCCAACTGAGCTACCGGCGCCCCGACGTAAGCTGACGAAATTTTCAACCTCTTGGTACTCGTCTCGAAGCGACGACAAGCAATTTCAATTTCTTATTTTCATTTATGAAAGTAATATAGCACTGTGAGTGCAAAATAAAACCATAGTACATTTAATTAAGCAAAGCTTCATCGCATGGTTCGAATTTCACTCTTAAGTGGACTGACCATAGTATTAGTTTCAAATAACTTATACTAGATGTCGCTTGTCGTCGCTTCGAGACGAGTACCAAGAGGTTGAAAATTTCGTCAGCTTACGTCGGGGCGCCGGTAGCTCAGTTGGCAGAGCAGTGGAACGGTACTCCACGGTCCCGGGTTCAAGTCCCGGCGGGCGCTGACATTTTTTCAATTTCTTATTTTCATTTATGAAAGTAATATAGCACTGTGAGTGCAAAATAAAACCATAGTCCATTACATATATACCAAGGAACAGTAGTTTAACTTCATACTAACGCCTGGTTTGCGCACTCACGCATGTACACGCTCGACCGACCTATACGTACAGTCAGTTATAGCACATAAGGTACCAGGGGTACTCCAAAAGAACTGAATTATTTTTATCCCAAGTTGATACATAATAAAAAAATTAACTTATTCTTATAAAATAAGTGATTTTCTATTAATACCATATTCATGTTAAGGAAAAAATATTGCTGGAGACCAATATAATTCAATTCTTTTGGAGTACCCCTGGTACCTTATGTGCTACAACCGACTGTACACGACTTCTACATAGAATCTCGTGCCACTCGTGTCACAGCCAACTGTACTGCCGCCGCGAGTTTTACTCGCGAGTATCGGGAAAATGAATACCTACAAACCTAACTACTCTTTATATAATAATGTCATGCATATATTTTCTTACTGTTACTGAGCATTATGGTACCTAAGTGTGACATCTATTAAATTCGGGTGTGTGAAACCAATTTGTTGATATCTCTGCCGATGTAGGTAGCTTAAGGCGGAAAGGTGCTTGAGTTAAACTACTGCTCCTTGGTACATTGTGTACTAACTCTCTAACTGCCACTTAATGATAGTCTGTTTTCAAAATACCGGTACAATACGTACTTTCTCAAATTTCATTTCAATGACTTATCAATGAACAGTAAAAATGAATGTAAAATGTTAATTAATTCTCATAATTAGACGTAACGTCGTAGATAATAGAGTCAACTTTCGAAATGTGATTTTATTTAAATCTGTTTTTGATTTGCGTTCATTAGAGTATTTTCACATTAGATGTTAGGTATTTAGGTATTACATAAAACAGCTATGTTAAACTGTTTGTCCACTACAGCTAGTAATACTCTGATCAGATAATTTACAGAAGTGTGGAACGGAAAAAAGACAAATTCTGCCCATCCCCAATCTTGTAAGTTCTCTGATTAGAATGCCGTGTGATGCCAGCTTAGAATAGCATCATACCATTTCTTTCCCGCGGGCCTTGTAAGAGGCGAGTAAGGGACTGGTTTCATGTGTATAACAATTTTAAGTGACAGGGTCACAATACATGTATTTTCTAAAACGGCCCTCAAATATTTGACAGATGTGCCGTTAACGCTCTGCCTACTTCGCAAGGGATAAGTTAGACTAGACAATTATTGGCTGAAAAGGAGAAACGCAATATAAAAAAACATTTTACTGATGAACGCATATCAAAACTTATTTAAATATTAAACTTAATATGTTATTTCTTTTTTATAGATAAGACTTATTTAGTTGTAAATTATAAACATTGGCTAATAGCCTGACTAAGAACAATACACAATATTAGATAAGTAGTTAATTAAGGGTTTATATTAGTTCGGACTCCAAGACAGCGTCGATTCGCGTTGTCACTTTACCATTCATTACATTTTACTTTGTCTTTTCATTGCATAGTTAATTTGAATGGTAGATGTTTATATTAACAATCACTGCCACGTTTTAATAAATGATAGAATGGTTTTTTTACGGAACTTATCAGAAAGATTGGGCTGTATGCCGCCATAGTTGTTTATACGTCGAAATAACTGTCAATATTTGACTAGTCGGCAAGGTCTATACAGATCAGTTTATCCAAAAAACGCCGATTATCCTATAAAAATCCGCTGGTTGTGTGTGTGCGATTTTCGTTTGTATTATAATAGCTTCGATTCGGGAAATAAATTCTCGTAATTGTCCTTAAATGAGCGCTATCACTTTCGGTCATGACTATTATTTTCTATATTTTTTCAATTTTGTATTTTTGCATTACATAATTATTACGTATGTAATAATTCTTATTATGACTTGTAGGTAGAGTCGTTGGAAAAGGTAAAGTAGACCTTTTTCTTTTTAGTATTCTGTCAGAAGTATATTAAAAGGAACTCCGGAGCGTAACTAGCGCCTTCATCACTCAAAAAATCATAACTCGATGAAAATGTAATTGATTGAAAATCCGCTTCTGTCAGATTGAAGTACGTGACGAGACCGCTAGTTATGTGAAGAGATCTCCTCAACGGATCAACCTACATTGGTTCCCCAATTCTCCATACAGTTATTTAACCAGTATAAGTTGATTTCTCAAATGTTAAGGTTCAGGTGCTGCTGACTGTATCTGTGTCATACTTTCTACGTATTTTCTATCTACCATCATACAAAATTACCCCACGTCGGGCTTCGAAGAGACGTACCTCAAATAGTTGCAATAAGTTAGTATTAAAATATGACGAAGTTTCTAAGGCATTATTTTCATTGTCTATCCTTACATGGGAACATAAAAATAGTGGCGTTTAAAGTTAGTTCAGAAGCTTCATGAAAATTCATTCATAGACTGAATATGCTACGATTTTGAGAAGCTCTTAACTTCTTAGCTATCTAGACTTCTTTTTTCGGTTATAATTTTCCATTTCTTCAGCTTTACGTTATTAAGGCGTCGCCGTACGTCCAGTGGCGCCCTTCTACTTTTTTTTAATTATTTCTTTTTTTTTATATATCTGAGTCACTGAATGGTCGGTTTTCGCTCGCCGCAGCCTTAAGGTTCTGTGAATGAATTTTTGTTTAGGAATTATTGAACGGGACGAGGTATCGAAGCCTGACCTAGGGTCATTTTGGTCCTTCTCTTATGGTGCAGAGAGTAAACTGATACTGCCTGTTAAGATTAAGTATTCGTAATCTGCTAATTATAAGGTTCTAAGTGGCGCCAGATTGGTTTTTTATAAGGTAACGAAACTTGGAAACTAATAGCGCCTCTCGACTGTGCCTTTTTTCTGTGATTGGTCGAAAATGTGTCTAAGTTAAGTTACTTCTTATTGGTGCGTTTAGGCACAGTCGCACCTGCAGCTGCCATCCGCAAGAACTTTGAGATAAAAAAAAATACTTAAAAAAAGCGAAGATGGTGCCGCTCAATTTCTAACAACGGCCCTTAATCCTGTATATGATTAGAACTAAGTAGATTTTATATTTGACATGTTTGATTGCGTTGATTTTTCTGATTGTTAAGATTACTTGTGTCATGTCATGATCAATCGTTACCTATTCTAAGGAATGTATAAATAAATGGTAGATTTGTACCTAAACGTTTTTGTATTATTCAGTAGTATGAACCCATTCATTGAATTGTACCCTAAGTATTTTTGTAACAGTCAGTCATTCGAAAGGGGGCGGCCACAGATTACGTAACGCAAAATTTTGAATAAATCTCCTAACAGATGTTCTCTCTACTTGGAGGCGACACTTTCACAATGGATCACCTATTTTTTTTTTACTTTTCTTTTTTTTTATACTTTTCGATTACGTGCTCAAACTAAGTTTAATTAGGTACATAATCATTGTTCAGTCAAGCTTAGGCTGGGTTAGACAGTTTGGAAGTTCTAATACCGCGTGCATGACTTACATGGACGGTTCGGTTGTCTTACTTGACGTGATCTTCACTATACATAACATCAAATAGCAAGCAACAAATAATTCCTCACTACACTAGCCTGAATACCGAGCACGGTCATAAGTTGGTCTACTTTATAACTCGTTTTCTGTGATATTTAATCTAAACTTAAGTGCATCTTTATGTACTACTAAATTTCCGCCCAGCGGTTACACCCGCTGCCACTCATTTTCCCGTGGTAATAGTTGTTTTCCTGCGGTAAAAAGTGGCCTGTGTTATTCCAACTTATACTTTACCTGTGTTCCAAATTTCATCCAAATCGGTCAAGCCGTTTGAGCGTGAAGAGGTAACAAACATACAAACATACCTACCACTGATCTCATACATACACACACACACACACAAAAACTCAGATTTATAGAATTAGTACGGATTATTATCGAATAAATAAATGTCTATGTCCGGCATACATTGCTTTTCAAAAATCTCAAGATAACCAGCGATGTATGCCAGACCGTGTACGGTATTCAGCCACAGTGTAATAGTGATCTAACAGTAGGGTAGTTCAATAAAATCTGTGCCCGATATTATCAAACTGTAGGCTACAATTTTTAAGGTGAAATTCGATGTTCATTGTGTAGTCGCTTAGCTATTTTGATACCAGGAATATTAACTGGCTACGCAATGTACTAATAATTTCACCTTTAGACTAGTGGCCTGTAGGTTCATAACATAGGACTTCACTGGATAACCTCTCACTTCATTCCTCGTCAAAAAGCCATGAGTTTCCAACCTATACGTATTCTGAAACGCTGCAAATCTGATTGTGATGTGACTAAAACTGAGGAGTACCATAATGAGCACAACAGGTAATCAAACCAGTAATCATTTATTGTTTCATGTTATTAATAAGGTGTTTCTTTCTAGCGACCCGTCCAGCGGTTTCACCTGTTGCTTTCCGTATGTACCTAAAAACCTGCCGGGTGTCGTAAAAAGCGACTGAGGGTTAAATTCGTCCAGGGAATCACTAATTAACTATATGTAGGTAGACTAGCTAGGGAATGGGCAGCAGCGTTCCCTGTGATAGCAATATCTTGCACTGCGCTCGAATATTCGCTTGCCATCTTCATGGTGAGTAATTAATTAATTTATGCTGAAGGGGTATTGCCATACCATGTCCAGCATAAATTAAATTTTTAAATATAAAAATAAGAAGTGTGGTACGGTCCTACTGTTCTTCCAATTGAGCTATCGGCGCGGCGGCGCCTCGATTTGGAAGTGTCACTTCCAAATCTCGCGGGTTCAAGCCCGGCGGCGGCAACAATTTTTCAATTTCTTATTTTCTGAATATATTTTGATCCTTGCAAAAGGTACGGAAGGTCAGCCAGTGAGTGCTCCGAGGTGTACGTGGTGGATTCCAGCTCCGAGTTCGAGGAGAAACCTGATGGTGACATCCTGGCAGGACTGGAGAGGAAGATCGACATGTTGAGCGGTAGGTAACTAGCTAGGTTAATACATACATACAAACATACACATATCACGCCTATTATCCCTTGCGGGTTAGGCAGAGCGTATACGGCCGCAAAAACAGACATTTACGCCACGTCTGTAATATATTTATGGGTCATTCAGAAAATTGTGTCAGCTAGGTTACCGTGTGATGCCGGCTTAGAATAGCATCACCCCATTTCTTACCCATGGGTGTCGTAAGAGCCGACTAAGGGACTCGAGGGATGTGTATTGCAATTTAAGGCGATGGGCTGACAACCTGTCACTATAGTGATACACAGTTATCTGATTGACCCTCAAGCTTTTGTCAGACGTGGTGTTAATATCCGTTTTACGGCCGCTAACGCTCTGCCTACCCCGTGAGGGATATAGGCGTGATTTATGCAGGGACCAGACTGGTAAGCCTATCAGGGGTTATTGATTGGGTTTTACGTATGGGTTTGCTTGCCCTATTCGTATCTCGCCAAAACCCATTCAAAATGCTTTTTAAAGCGCTATTTTAAAGGGTTACAAACCCCTTCAAACCACTTTCCATATTGATAGGGTTACCCTATCGATTTTTAAATAAATTTGATCCCTACGGTGTCATTTATACGGACTATTACTGCCCGCGCGCCGCGAGGCGGGGTGAGCCGGTCGGTCAAAGCCTTTGACGTTGCCGCGAAGCCGACAGTCGACCGACGCCACCTACCTACAGCGCGGTGCGTGTGCGGTGCGTGCGACGAATGGCGCATTTTCACTAGTTGATAGGGTCCGCATGCGGCGTGCGGGAGATTTCTGGAACGCATGCCACAGGGCCCGCATTCGGGGAACCGTTTTCACTAGTCGATAGGGTCCGCATGCGGAGTGCGGGAGATTTCTGGAACGCTTCATATTAATAACGCTACTAATAACGAACGCTATATTTATGAAATACACTCAAGACACGCAAGCAATATATCGACTGATGAATTTCGTTGGTTGATAGCACGGTCGGTATAATGCATGCGGGGAATCCTCGCACGCGGTGTACCAAACGCGTATCGACTTGTAACTTTCATTGGTCGTTATATCGCATGCGGGGAGTCCCCCGCATGCTGTATAACGAACGAGTTATCGACTAATGAAAATGCGCCAGAAAGAATGTTATTGTAGTAACTTCTTCGCTGAAATGGGAAGCGTCTAGTTGCGTTTAATAGTATTCCTGCGTTTTTTGTTAGGTATTTGTTATCTTTTTGTGGTAGCTGATAGTAATAAAATAAGCATAATGCCACCATAAAAACGAGATTGCATAGCTACATGCCCTAATTATCCTACAAGAAAAATCCGGTCAAGTGCGAGTCAGACTCGCGCTTGAAGGGTTCCGTACCATTATACCTTTACCAAACAATTATCGATATAAAGCGCAAAAAAAACATGTGTTTTGTATGGCAGACCCCATAATTATTTTTGTATGGGAGCCCCTTTTAATGTTTACTTAATTCTAATTTATCTATTAGTATTTGTTGTTATAGCGGCAACAGAAATACATCATCTGTGAAAATTTCGACTGTCTAGGTATAACGGTTCAGGGGATACAGCCTCGTAACTGTAGGACGGACGGACGGACAGACAGACGGACAGCCGAGCCTCAGTAATACGGTTTCCGTTATTACCCTTAGGGTACGGAACCCTAAAAATGGACCAATTAAGTGCCCTCGTGCCCAAAAACATAACCTAAACGTACCACTAAAGACCGCAGAAGAGGTCTAGGATGCTACAAACAAGGACACTAGTTAAAGTATTTCAGGAAGCATGCTGGCGAAGCACTCCACAAGAGAAAATTAACGTACACAAAAATTAACCTGTCCCTCTAGAAATCAAACGCAAAATTACTGAAAAACGTAGACTCCGTCGAGTTTGGCAAACCAGCCGCATAGCAGTTGACAGTACAGCTTTGAATAGGGCTATTGTTGAACTCAAAAAACTAACACAAACCTCTAGCGACCTTGCAAGCTAAACAACAAACTCTGACTGCCACAAAAGCAACAAATTATTCTGTAAAGAAAATTTCAAAAGCAGACAGCCAGTAACTCCAACATAAGTATCATTCATGCTGGGTTAGAGGCGCGCAAGTTTGCATTATCGCTAGATCTGACCCAGCTGATGAATGTAGCAACGCGGATACCGGATATCGACGGCCATACACCTAATTGCTTGGACTTGCTGCTGACAACTGATCCGGACAGTCATTCAGTTTCGGTCTCAGCCCCGCTTGGGAACGTCCGACCACTGTCTGGTGAAATCCGTATTGACCTGCTCTCCTCTGGATGACAGCCCCAGGGGCACGAGGCGAGTTTGGAGATACGAGTCAGCAGATTGGGAAGAGATGCGGCACTTCTTTGCATCTTTCCCGTGGCGGCAAGTGTGCTTCTCTTCGCGTCACCGCTCGGGGCGAAGCTATCGAGAAACACGGCGAAGCACTTGCCGTTTCACTCGATATCTCGAAGGCCTTTGACATGGTCTGGCATGCAAGTCTGCTCCGCAAGCTTTCTGCTTATGGCATCCCAGCAGATTTTTGTACTTGGATTTCAGACTTCCTAAGTGAACGGTCCATCAGAGTAGTCGTTGACGGCTGCTCCTCTGACCTTTTGGCCATTGATGCCGGAGTTCCTCCGGGGTCTGTTCTCTCTGCAACTCTTTTCCTGCTGCACATCAATGACCTCCTTTAGCATGGTATTATTGGATACGCAGATGATAGTACCGTTTCAATGAAATACTTGACAGGTGCAAAAACCAGTGGGGATGAAATACGTTCGTTTCGTTAAGAAAGGCC
The DNA here is from genome assembly GCA_027580185.1 of Tuta absoluta. Lineage (NCBI taxonomy): Eukaryota > Metazoa > Arthropoda > Insecta > Lepidoptera > Gelechiidae > Tuta > Tuta absoluta. Next base: position 1,977,645 of record JAQAHW010000020.1, read on the forward strand.
ATGGTATAGCGAACAAATCTGACCTTAAGCCTTGTCTCCCAATGGGGCGACGACAATCTGGTCTCATTCAACGCCACCAAAACACAGGCGTGTCTTTTCACTGCAAAAAGGAGTCCTTTCGACTGGACACCTACTTTTCGGGGTACATCTTTCTTTCCCTGTCACCGACAGCCTCGAGCTTTTAGGCATTTAGTGGACATCAAATCTAAACTTCGGCGCAACCATCGAGTACAATGCTCAAACGGCGGCTAAGAAGCTGGGCATCCTGAGTGAAGCGATACTTTAGCCTGGACAGCTTTTAACTAACTCTTTACAAAGCAAAAGTCCGATCCTGCATGGAGTATTGCAGTCACCTTTGAAATGGCTCAGCCAAATACCAACTTGCTGCTCTTGACTCGGTGGAACGAAGGGGCAAGAGGCTCATAGGCGACAAAAAACTGGTGGACACCAAGCTACATAGCCTGGCACATCGCCGCAAGTTGCCTGCTTGTCGGTTTCTTACAGATACTTCGGAGAGTCTGCTCAAGAGCTTCACGACCTTGTTCCAGCTCCCGTCTACCATCGGACATCCAGACGCACCGCCGGATACCATCCATACCTGGTTGCCATTCCACCAATTCGGACTAAGCGCTTCCAGTCATCATTTATAATGCGCACTGCTAAAGAGTGGAACTCACTACCTGCGTCTGTGTTTCTAAACGCATACAACCCTAATGTCTTCAAATTAAGAGTGAATAGGCTTATTCTGGGTGAGCTCGCTCCATCTTAGACTCTGTCTCTGTCCTATGACCTAGACTAGAGTCAAGAGCAAACCCATCCTTAATAATAATAAAAAAACAGAGACTTCAAAATGCTATATTGAATGAAAATGCTTTCAAACGCCCCATGGTTCATTAAAGTAACAGAACTACATGAATATCTTGAAGTTAACACCGTTGTTGAAGAGATCAAACTGCACTCCTTGAGGTACAAAGAAAGGCTCCAAAATCATCCTAACACACTGGCTGTTCAGCTAACGGAACACGTTTTTTTAAAAACACCTTTTTTGTATGGCAGCCCCCATAAATATTTATTTAATTAAATTTTTAATTATTTGTTGCTATAACAGCAATAGAAATTCAACATCTGTAAAAATTTCAACTGACTAACTTTCGCGGTTCATAAGATAGAGCCTCTATACAAAAAATTTAGTTTTTTCCGTACAAAAAATAATATAAATAGTTTGTATGGGAGCCCCCTTAAATATTTACTTTATTCTCATTTTTAGTATTTGTTGTTATACATCATCATCATCATCATCATTGGCCTCACACGTCTGTGACAGACGATTTAATCAGTGTCTGAGGCAAGACTTTTCATGGCTGTATAAGCCGATACGGGAGCGGCATAATTTTCCGCACGCTCTACAAGCGGCAACAGAAATACATCATTTGTGAAAATTTCAACTATCTAGGTATAAAGGTTCAGGAGATACAGCCTCGTAACTGTAGGACGGACGGACGGACAGACAGACGGACAGCCGAGCCTTAGTAATTGGGTTTCCGTTATTACCCTTTGGGTACGGAACCCTAAAAATAAAATGTATATCTACTACTCCCACGATCATGCACATATACGTAGGTACTTATCCATTTTTAATGGAATGATGAGGGAACAAAGTCACTTCAAATCAAGAGAAACGCGCCAAGCGGCTTGCTTGCTTGACAGAGACGGAAGAGATTACCGATTGTGGCGCGCCGCAGCGGCAAATAGGTAGCGCGGCGGGGATCAGTCACCGCGCTGAACCTACTTGCAGAGCGTACGAGCGCAACCCTTATAAAGCGCTACCCAAAGGGGTTTTTGATAGGGTTCCCCTTTCGATAAACTTAAAGCAAATGAAACGGTTATCATTAGGATAGGGTTATCATTAATAACAATTAACATACATAAATCTATGTATGTATGTAGGTTAATCATAGGTTGAAATTTTACTAGTGACCGAAAGCAAAAACTCGAGACGGGCTGGTGATAAGAAACAACTTTCCCCTAAGAACATAAGTGTGATCCAAATTTTTCTTTCATATTCCGCCCTATGTTATTTGGGGAAAGTTGTTCCTTATCACCAGCCCGTTCTTTCTGTTTAGCATCGGTCACTAGAAAAATTTCACCCTATCTCAAAGTAACGACCGCAATCTAAGTACGCGCAACTAAATATGTGGCCATTTTTGGTCTATACATATTTTTTTTTACTTCCAGAATTAGCTAGGGTAGCTTAGGGGCTAGTAAGATTGTTAATTTAGAGTAGGAGCGCTTCTGGGCAGGTTTTTTGGTGGGTTTTTTCTGTTCAGGAGGTCCGATTAATTATACGCATGTAAACTACACGCTTTAAAAATTGACTTTAATTTGAAACAAATATCGTTTTCAGATGGTGGTGGCGTAAAGTTACATGTCGTGTGATTAACCTGGCCAGCCCCGTGGCAGTGCTTTGATTTTTATTTTTTTCTCCCGCCCGAGCCGGTTTTCTATTAGGACATTACAAAATTGTTATAAAAAAAAGAAAATTGTGTGATACAAATTTCTTTTTTTTACAATGACGGTTCATGACGTCAATAAGTGATATGATAATACTATCCTACATTGAATAAAGAATTTCAATTTCAATTTCAATTAATCATATAAGTATAGGTACTGCCCTCCGAGGCACAAAACTACTTTTCTTCGCAGGTGTTTAGTCAGCCTGCATAACTGATAAATTGCCATAGAATCAACACTGTATGTCATCATCATCATTGGCCTCACACGTCTGTGACAGACGATTTTTAATCTTTAATCAGTGTCTGAGGCAAGACTTTTCATGGCTGCCGATACGGGAGCGGCATAATTTTCCGCACGCTCTACTAGTGAAGGTGGAATTTGAGACTGGCACATGCATTAGATGACGTTTTTGCCTTTTGTTAGCGAGAATTCCTCCAAGAATTGAACCTCCGAATCCTGACACCACGACAAATAAATCCCTAACCGCTAAAACACGGAGACAGTTAGGTACTCGTAGCTTAATTTTGTGTCGTAAAAATACCTATTATAATTTGGTTGCCGTGTCTTTCCAGTGAGTGTGTTGCAATATCAGGCGGTGGCTTAAATATTCAGTTTTTTACGGCTATCTATACTCTGCCTGCCCCGAAAGGGATATAGGCGTGATATACATTATATTTAGATCAAGCCAATATTTTTACATACGAAAATATTGACCTACTTCTACTTCCATGGAGCAACCTTGACTTTGATGGACTTCTATAGATGAACCTTTTACCTTCAAGCTTCTTGTCTACTTCATTCCACTTTTATTGTAAGTAGGCCTATGTACAACTATGTTTTTTTTTCTGTTCGTTATCTAGACGTGTTCCTGGAGCAATGTAGGCTGCTGACGGAGATCAAGGATGAGATCCGCGAGTCCAAGTCCATCGTAGAGAAGTCTGAGCAAGCGCAAAACCAATTCATTGCCGAACTGCTGAAACAGGCGCTTTCCGAAAAGTAAGTAAGATATGCAATTTATCAGCCCCGTTTCGACATACATAGCTGGTTATCTTCAGTTTGTCGTAAGTGGCCCTTATAACAACCAGCAATGTACAGCTAGGTACAGGTAAGTGTATTTTTGCCTCTGTACTCCGTCACTACTCTACGAGTATGTGTGCAAGATTCGTTATGCTACGTTCACACTATGGTACTGCTCTTGCTCCTGCCGCTTCCGCGAGTATTGTCCGAAACCGAAATACTTTCGCGGAAGTATCATCACACGTTATTGTTCACACACTTCTCAAAACTAGTGAGCGAGATAGCAATACATCTCACTCATGCTCGTCATGCCGATATTCTTTGCCCAAAAGCCCTTCACTAGCAGGAGCGCGGAAAATGGCAGCGCGAGTAACTTATTTACATGTTCGCGCTGCCCATTTCCTTTATCAATCACATTTCCCAGGCCATAAAGGCATTGTGTGAACGTGACATATTTCCAAAATAACCGAGTTATGTATACAGGGTGTCCAATAAAAACCTGATCAGTTTGAGAACATAAGGTATTTTTTTTTTCTGTTTTTAAGACTGGACTCTTCGATTTTACTCCCGGGTCTTTGAAACCTACACCTGACTGATTAGTGGGGAGAAGGAGAAGTTGTGTCGTTGTACAAACAACCAGCCCAATCGCGCCCTTAGGCCCGGCTACAGTAATGATGAATGACGTAAATAATTTGCTACAACCAGGTGCCTGTGTTATGTAACTACATGCTACAAGTCTACAGGTGAAATTCGTAGTACATTGCGTAGCCGGTTCATATTTCTGGTATCACAATGGCTAGCCGACTACGCAATGAACATCGAATTTCACCTGTAAAAATTGTAGCCTGTAGTTTGATAATATCGGATACAGGTCTACCGAAGGCAATCAGCTGGAGCCGGTCGGGGTGGCCACGTTCAACAGCCGGGCTCGCAGCCTCCTGGACGCGATCGAGACCAAGCAGGGAGGTCTGGAACGAGCTGTCAGGGAAGCCCTGCTAGATTGCTTGCATAGTGATGTAAGTCATTTTATATTGTGGCAAATTAAAACATCATTCGAGTTACCAAGGCGCAAGGCCTGGTAAACTGCTGACTAGTGTCTACGCCCGGTTACACGCGTAGTCTATTATTGCAATTAAGCATTTTATTATATTCTAATTATTATTTTGGTAATTTGCATTAATCAGTCTTGTAACAGCTTTTCTACAGTAAACATCTACTTCTTAAATATAATTGTCTTTTTAAAAAGCCTTTCCCTGACCGCCAATACGTAAGTGGCGCAGTCGGCAGTTTCACGGAGCCCGTGCACATCAAGATTATCTTTTCGTTGGAGCGTGTGATATATATCTCTATCGCATCGGGCGTAAAGGCAGTCCTGCGGTCCGTGAGAAGAACCAATCCTGGCGGTCGCTGTTTGAGTCCTGAAATCGGATCTCCTGTTGCTGTTGCTGTACAAGACCCGATAAGGCGATGCAGAGGTTTAACTGGTGAGTACCTTCTTACTTTCCAAGTTCCTGTGCTCTATTTCCTTATCGTAACTAAAAGCTATCTATTTTTAGACCATATAGTCACGTCACGTGTGTCTGTCTATAGGCTATAAATCGCTATAGACTTATTCTTTTGTGTAATTTCAAAGGTTTAGGCACGCGGTGTTCGTTTCGTAATAATGGCGGAATCAGATTTCAAGTTGCTATCGGACTTAATGCCGAGATACGACGGCAATCCGAAACTATTAAATATGTATATTACAAATGTAGAAAAGTTATTGAGCCTCTTTCAAATGGAAGGAACGGCTTTAGAAAGTTTAGTAGTATGCCTTATTAAAAGTAGACTTAGTGGAAGTGCTTTAGATGCACTCGCTTTTGAGAAAAATTTAAATAGTTGGTTAGAAATTAAAGATGCTCTACAGAGACGTTTAGGTGACCCCAGAAATGAGGTTCAGGTAATGCAGGAGCTTTCACGCACATGTCGTCTGAAGTCCGAGGACTCCGAAACTTTCGGCAAACGTCTGCGCGAAATATTAGAAACACTGTATACCGTAGGTAAAAATCCGGATAAGACGTACTATGAACAAATGATTATTGAGCAGTATATAAACCAGCTTGAGTTTCACGTATCGTTAGGGGTCCGTATTAATAAACCCTCAACCCTTGAATCCGCTATATTATCTGCACGACAAGAAGAAGCAAGGTTAGCTTGTTATCCACCCCCAAATATGTTGCATACTAGACCTAGGGTTGAAGTTCCAAAAAATGGAAATTTTTCGAGAACACCTATGTTTAGTAACAATAACTTTGCTACCCCTTTTGCCCAAAATATGCAACCCTTAGCTAACTGGCCCGAGCAGCGCTCACAGACAAGACAACCGATGTTACCATGGCATCAGAAGCAAAACCAAGGTAATTTTAAGCAAAATCATTCAGGAAATTTTAGGAATTCCGGGAACTTCAGGCAACCAAACATTCCGCAGAGTCCAGTACACCAACAACAAAAGGTATCTGATGTTACAATGCGTTCAGTATCTAAGCCAGTGATACCCAACTATGGACAACAGGACCTGTTCTACATGCCCCAAGAACAGCACGCCAGAAACCCTATTTCACAGGAGTTCTACGAAAACGGTGGTGAGTGCTCTCATTCAAACTACCAAGAGGGCAACGTCATGTTCGATGAGTACGCTGAGGAAACGAGTGTAGATTACCAACAGAATTTTTCAGGAGCCCAAGGAGAGAAAGACTCCCCATAGTCAAGCTGAATAACCATCATAAAGACCATTTACCGTATATAGAGATTCCAGAATTTCAAGGTAAGTTTTTAATAGATACTGGTGCCTCTTGCTCAATGCTATCTCCATCTGCTGTGTATGGCTCTTCCCTAGAAAAACATGTCATTCATGACCCCTTTGAAGTAAAAACCGCACACGCCCGATCTGTTCATAACTTTGTTGCTAACTTACCTTTACCGAGTATATTTAACAGCAATATAACACAAAAATTTCTGCTCTTTGATTTCGACCCCAAATACAAAGGCCTCATAGGGTTAGACTTACTAAAAAAAATGGCAAGTAATATTGACCTAAAAAACAAAGTTTTGCGAACATCTTCAGCCGAAATACCAATAAATTTTGACCATCCCACTCGTCAAATTCACATTGAACCTCGCAGTGAAAAGGTAATTTCAGTCAAAACAAACTATATGGATGGACAATACTTACATGAAGAACACGTATGGTCTTCAAGTGTCGTATCCCCAGCGGCCATTGTGACCGTTAAAAATGGTTTATTTTATACGACTGTAAATAACCTATCTGAAAAAAAGGCATTAATTTTGAACACAGAGCCTATTAACTTAGAAAATTTTAATGTTACCCCCGATGCCATCGCTTTAAATACTTTAGAAATTGACGAGGACCTTGATAAAGAACTTTGTGATAATTTAAAGAAAATTCGCTCTGACCATCTCAATGAAGAAGAAAAGCGAGAGCTTATTAAGCTCTGCTACAATTACAGAGAATTGTTCTATTCTGAAAACATACCCTTGACTTTTACGCACGCTGTTAAGCACGAGTTACGTCTAAGCGATAACACACCAATATTTGTGCGCAGCTATAGGCAAGCACCACAGCAACGTGCAGAGATTAAAAATCAGGTAGACAACCTTCTTAAACAGGGTATTATTCGTGAAAGCGTTTCTCCTTGGTCATGTCCTGTGCATATAGTCCCAAAAAAGGCCGATGCTTCTGGAAAGGTCAAGTGGCGCCTGGTAATTGACTACCGGCGCCTTAATGACAGAATTGTAAAGGACAAGTATCCCCTACCAAACATCTACGACATCTTAGATAGGGTAGGGCGTGCCCAATATTTTACAACCCTTGACCTCGCGTCTGGATATCATCAGGTGGAAATGCATCCTGACGATATTGAGAAGACAGCTTTCTCTACTGAAAGAGGGCATTATGAGTTCCTCAGAATGCCTTTTGGCTTGAAAAATGCTCCAAGCACTTTTCAACGCCTTATGGACCACATCTTACGAGGCATTGACAATGTCTTTACTTACCTTGACGATGTCATCATCGTCTCAACATCTCTTCAACAGCATCTAGACAAAATAAAAGAGGTATTTGAAAGGTTTAAAACTCATAATCTCAAAATTCAACTAGATAAATCGGATTTTCTTCAAAAACAAGTTAAGTTTCTTGGCCACGAACTAACAGCTGATGGTATAAAACCTAACACTGACAAAATTAAAGCTGTCCTGAATTATCCACTACCTTCCAGCCATAAAGAAGTTAAAGCTTTCTTGGGCTTGACTGGATATTACAGGAAGTTTATCCAAGACTATGCAAAACTTACAAAGCCCTTAACGCAATGCCTAAAAAAGGGAAAGCGTGTTACTCATTCTCCAGAATTTATCGATGCCGTTGAAAAATGTAAACAGATTTTGACAAATAGTCCAATTCTCCAGTACCCTGACTTCAGTAAAGCTTTCATCCTAACCACGGATGCATCAGATGTTGCTCTCGGCGCAGTGTTGTCACAAGGCATGGTTGGTTCTGATAAACCGGTAGCATTTGCCTCCCGAACTCTCTCTGATACTGAATCTAGGTACTCTACAATTGAAAAAGAACTGCTAGCCATAATCTGGGCCGTCAAGTATTTCCGACCATATTTATATGGTCGCAAATTCATAATATATACCGATCACCGCCCTCTTACTTGGCTCATGTCATTAAAAGATCCCGATTCTAAATTAACTCGCTGGCGACTACGCTTAGCAGAATACGATTATACTGTTATATACAAAAAAGGCAATATAAACACAAATGCTGACGCTTTATCTCGTGTAAAAATTTTTCATAACAGTATTGAGTCCCTAGTCGTAAATTTTGATGATAACGAAGATGACCATATTATTGATCGCATTTTCGAAAATGCTCGTAGAGAAGTAGAAAACGCCGGGAATAACGAGCCTGAACCAATGTCGGTTGACGGTGAATCTGGAATCAATGTGAACAGAGCTGACAGAAACTTACCTTTAGATCCCAACGTTCTGCCTGCAACAGCTGAGTCCGAAACAGTTAGTTCAATTGTAGATGAACAGGATCAATTCATTTCTACAAATCATACCCAAGCAGATAATGAAAACCATGGAATCCCTATAATCCCTGACGCAATTGACAGACAACTAAAACAGTTCTACATAAGATCTACTCCAGGTTCCGCATACAGAGTTGACGACAGATCCACCAACTCACGTATTACTATTAAAGACGTATTTATTCCAATTAATAATACAGAGGCTGAAACAATACGTTTTCTGAAGGAGCATACTATAGCCGATCGTACATTTCATTGCTACTTCTATGACGAAGAACTTTATAAAGTTTTCGCAAGGGTGTACACTACTGTGTTCAATGACAGAGGTCCTAAATTATACAGATGCTCTTCACGCGTTACTTTAGTAGAAAACAAATCAGAACAAACAGATATTATCAAAAAGTATCACGAAGGCAAGCGTGTACATAGAGGTATCCAAGAAACATATAAACAAATTCAAAAACATTACCATTGGCCTAATATGTTGTTAACTGTACAAGTATATGTGAATCGTTGTGAAATATGTTTGAAAGGAAAGTATGAAAGAAATCCTTTAAGACCACCCCTCGCCTTAACTGAGACTCCTACTAAACCCATGGAGCATTTATTCATGGATTTATACTCAACTGGAGGTGCTACCTTTTTGACTATAATTGACAACTTTTCAAAATTTGCTCAAGCCATTCCTTTAAGTGCGTCTAATAGCGTACACATAGCAGATGCCCTCCTGCAAGTATTTTCTATATTAGGCTTACCACATAGAATAACGACGGACTCTGATGCTAAGTTTGAAAACGAAGTCATCAAAGAGATTTGTGCTTCTCACAATATCCACATTCATTTCACTACTCCATATAATCCAAACTCTAATTCCCCTGTCGAGCGATTTCATTCTACATTAGCAGAACTTATACGCCTACAGAGACTTACGAATAGGGAAGACACCATTCAAACTCTAATGAAATATTCTTTGATAGCCTATAACAACACTATTCATTCAGCCACTGGTTTTACCCCACGTGAACTATTGTTTGGTCATAGTGACTCCAGAAACCCTCTTGAAATTTATTATCCCCGCGAGTTTTATCAGGACTATGTCTTAAAGCACCGTAATAACGCTACAGCTGTACAGGAATGTGTAGCGGCTAACATGTCATCAAACAAGGAGCATATAATCGCAAAGCGTAATCAGGCAGCTGAAGCAATCCAGTTTAAGGTAGGTGAAACAGTTTTTAAACAGGTGGCGAAGACTGCTAGAAACAACAAGACGAAGCCGGTATTTAAAGGTCCGTACAAAATTATACATCTCCATCCCAATAATGTAGCCGAAATTATAGGAAGTCATCCTAATGCCAAGTCGATTCGAGTTCATTTTAAACTACTTAGACGACCTCATCTTGTTCCAGGTCAATCTGCGCAGGATTCCTCCTCATCTGTCCAATAATAGCAATAGATATCACACAAATAGATTCTTCTGCAGGGTTATTGTTACTCAAACAAGGAAAAATACTTCAACAAATGGATACATTTAGTCTTGTCTGTGTGTATAATGTTTCGGATATACATATTGCTTCCCTAAAACTACTAGAAATGTTTATTAGAACTAAAACTTATGAAACACAAACGACACCTGAAACTCAGCATAGCACATACAGAGAACAAATAGCGCATACATTTAGTGTGATTGATGATAAATTAACATTTTTCTTACCTCACAAGAGAGTAAAGCGTGGTCTTATAAATGGCCTAGGATCTGTGGTTACAGGCAATATGGATAATGAAGATGCGGTTAGAATAGAAAATGAACTTTTAGCTGTTAGAAATAGGTTAGTTGACGTAAAAGTCAAACAGAAAAATACAGTAATTTTGGCAGAAAAATCATTATCTGACTTTAATAAAAACCTAAAAACTATTTCCGACAATCAAAAGAAACTAGAAACTGTGTTGTCTAATACCACTGCTAGTTTTGGAGCTCTTTCTTTGCAACTACATTTCTTAGACATATATATTCAATTAGATTTTAGTTTACAAATCATTTTAGATACTCTTATGTTATTAGAAGATGCAGTTACTTTTGCTCAGTTAGGTATAATGCATCCCAGTATAATTAAACCCCAAAACTTAGTTTTTGAACTAACGCAAATGCAGCATAATTATTCTTTTATTTCCGTAAGTGATATTAATATTGCCAATATACACGAAATTGAAAGGTCTATAGAGGTAAAAGCTTATAGTACAGAACACACACTCTCATTTGTACTTGAAATCCCTTCTGTCGCTTCTATGACATATGATCTTATTCATATTTACTCCATTCCAAATCCCTTAAATCTTACCGTAATTCCTGAGTCCAAATTCCTTGCACTTGGAAGTGAGGGGTACACCTATTTGAAGGACACCTGCCGGGAGATCACCGATTCCTTAAAAGTTTGCAAACATCTTGATACAAGCACCATAAAAGGAAGCAAAGATTGTGTAATTTCCATTCTAAACCACGAACAACCTAACTGTACCTATGCTAAAATGAACTTCAATAATGGAAAAATCCAGAAACTTACTCCATCCAGTTGGTTGATTGTGACAGCACGAGATGAACTACTGAGATCCTTCTGTGGTACAGAAACAAGCTACAAACGGTTATCGGGAACTTACATAGTTTCAATTCCAGAGCAATGCCAAATACAGCTAATGAACAACACTCTGAAATCACACATCAAAACCGTAGTCCTGCACGAAGTCATACCGTTACCCCCTGCTGAGGAGATTCCACCTCCTGTGAAGATCAACTACAAAGTACAACTAGAAGACATCGCCTTAGATGACCTGCAACAACTTGTGAACAACCTAGCGGATACAAGAATCGATCCGGAATTAGACAACTGGACGCCAATCGCTTCAACACCTAGTTGGCCTACTCTTCTGATATACATCTTCCTTATCATGGTACTAACTTGGAAAGTCATCCGCTGTTACAACATGAAAAGGCGTAAGATAACAGAAGCAACATCGCCCAATTTGGGAACACGCACCCCCCCCGGGAGCCTTGGAAGCTGCGGGACGCGCTTCTATCTTAAGGAGGGAGGAGTTACCAAGGCGCAAGGCCTGGTAAACTGCTGACTAGTGTCTACGCCCGGTTACACGCGTAGTCTATTATTGCAATTAAGCATTTTATTATATTCTAATTATTATTTTGGTAATTTGCATTAATCAGTCTTGTAACAGCTTTTCTACAGTAAACATCTACTTCTTAAATATAATTGTCTTTTTAAAAAGCCTTTCCCTGACCGCCAATACGTAAGTTTCGTTGAACATTCTTAGCCACGGCAGAACGGTGACTATTATATGCGTTTGAGGTGAGAGAATGTGTGTTACCATTCATCTCCAAAACCACTGGTCCGATTTTGATGCGATTTGTAGTAATGAATTTGCATTTTATTCGTGCATGTTTTTAGATAAGGTCCGTTTATTTAAGAATGACTTTTAATGTAAACTTTGTATATAACTGACAGTCGCGAGCTGTCAGTTTCATACAAAGTTTGTTTACATTAAAAGTCATTCTTAAATAAACGGACCTTAGGTGTTACGCTTAACGACTCACCAGGGGGCGCTGCAGTAAACATTTCATATGTTTCATTCAATTAATTACATTTTAACCGAAGTGGGAATTTATTTACATAAAAATCCACACTTCCACACTAATATTATAAATGCGAAAGTAACTCTGTCTGTCTGTCTGTCTGTCTGTCTGTCTGCTACGCTTTCACGGCCAAACCGCTGAACCGATCTTCATGAAACTTGGCACAGAGATTGCTAGCATACCGAGAACGGACATAGGCTACTTTTTATCACCATTCGAGGGTCTGGAGTACAGATGTAGACCACCAGGTGTACCTCCAGGAGCCCAGCTAAACTATTAGAGATACAGGCATGGTTCCAAAACAAAAGTTGTTCAGTATGATGGGCCGCTTCTTTTCACAAGGACATTGAGGATCTGGAGTACCTTATGTAGACCACCAGGTGTACCATCAGGAGCCCAGCTAAACTATAAGAGATACAGGCATGGTTCTTAAACAATAGTTGTCCATTTTGATGGGTCGCTTCTTTTCACAAGGACATTGAGGATCTGGAGTACCTTATGTAGACCACCAGGTGTACCTCCAGGAGCCCAGCTAAACTATAAGAGATACAGGCATGGTTCCAAAACAAAAGTTTTTCAGTATGATGGGCCGCTACTTTTCACAAGGACATTGAGGATCTGGAGTACCTTATGTAGACCACCAGGTGTACCATCAGGAGCCCAGCTAAACTATAAGAGATACAGGCATGGTTCTTAAACAATAGTTGTCCATTTTGATGGGTCGCTTCTTTTCACAAGGACATTGAGGATCTGGAGTACCTTATGTAGACCACCAGGTGTACCATCAGGAGCCCAGCTAAACAATAAGAGATATAGAAATGGTTCCAAAACAAAAGTTGCTCAGTATGATGGGCTGCTTCTTTTCACAAGGACATTGAGAATCTGGAGTACCTTATGTAGACCACCAGGTGTACCATCAGGAGCCCACCTAAACTATTAGAGATACATAAATGGTACCAAAACAAAAATTGTTCAGTATGATGGGCCGTTTCTTTTCACAAGGACGTTGAGGATCTGGAGTAGCTTATGTAGACCACCAGGTGTACGATCAGGAGCATAGCTAAACAATTAGAGATAAAGAAATGGTTTCAAAACAAAAGTTGTTCAGTATGATGGGCCGCTTCTTTTCACAAGGACATTGGGGATCTGGAGTACCTTATGTAGACCACCAGGTGTACCATCAGGAGCCCACCTAAACTATTAGAGATACATAAATGGTACCAAAACAAAAATTGTTCAGTATGATGGGCCGTTTCTTTTCACAAGGACGTTGAGGATCTGGAGTAGCTTATGTAGACCACCAGGTGTACGATCAGGAGCATAGCTAAACAATTAGAGATAAAGAAATGGTTTCAAAACAAAAGTTGTTCAGTATGATGGGCCGCTTCTTTTCACAAGGACATTGGGGATCTGGAGTACCTTATGTAGACCACCAGGTGTACCATCAGGAGCCCAGCTAAATTATTAGAGATAAAGAAATGGTTCCAAAACAAAAGTTGTTCAGTATGATGGGCCGCTTCTTTTCACAAGGACATTGGGGATCTGGAGTACCTTATGTAGACCACCAGGTGCACCATTAGGAGGCCACCTAAACTATTAGAGATAAAGAAATAGTTCCAAAACAAAAGTTGGCCAGTATGATGGACTCCTTCTTTTTACAAGGATACTGAGGATCTGGAGTACCTTATGTAGACCACCAGGTGTACGATCAGGAGCCCACCTAAACTATTAGAGATACAGAAATGGTTCCAAAACAAAAGTTGGCCAGTATGATGGGAATAAGTTGAGAAAGGACATTGGCAACTTTTTACCAAGGATTTTTTTTTATCTACTGACTTTTGTATCCCATGGTTATAAATATTGATCTGTCAGCGCAGTACACCGGATGGCAAATTTTGAATTGTCCCTTTAACAACAGAAGCAAGCAAGGTATCCTTAAACAGTAGAGATAAGAACTGTTCTAATATCACTGTCATGCTTACTATGAATATACATATCAACTTTAGAACCTCTTTCTAAAAATACTATCTAACGCGGACGAAGTCGCGGGTAAAAGCTAGTGTTTCTATATACTAAAAGTAATTGTTCTGACCGCTCTCTCTAGGAGCTGAAAGAGCGCATGGTATCAGCGACAGCGGCGTCAGTCCGTGAGATGTTGGGTGACAATTTCTCCCGAGAGATGTCGCGGCTGTACGTGCCCATCCTGCAGCGCGAACACCGACGGCTGGCCAGGCAACTCACGCGAGCAATTGACGACGCTTTTGTTGAATGTAAGGGTTTTTCGAACACTTTATCAAACAGTCCACTGGTAAGTAATAAAAGAATATTGAAACTTGACATGAAAAACCTAAATGAACCAAAATCTTTTGTTAAAGGGTGATATTTTGTTACCTTATAATGATTGTTGCTACCAATATAACTTGCGGCATGCTGGACTTGTATTATAGTTTAAGATCTATGTAACCATGAGGTAATGCAAATAAAAGAAACTATAGATAACTAGGATTTGATTTCGTCGTCGATCCCGTGTTATTGCGTCTTATCTGCTGATCTATCGTGTAGGTGTTCAAATCAACTATGCAAAGTTTAAAGCTTGTTTTTTCGATACGTTGATGTGTTTCCCTCATTTTAAACTTCTTTTAACCAATCCAGTGGAATCACACTCGACGCAGCTGACAAACTCAATGTGCCGCGTTTCCCGCTCACTCCGCCGGGCGCTGCAGCGTCACCACGGCCTGATGGAGGCCGGGAAGGACACCCGCTTCTCCTACATGCAATATCTCGTAGAAGAGTAAGTTTTTACCTAGGTACTAACTTAACGATTATTTCTTAGACCTTTTCCATAAGAACTGTACCATTACCTATAGCGTGCGGGATTATACCGGTATAAAATCAAAAGTGTCTAACCCAAGCTGCGCTCAACTATGTATGTGCGTATCTGCTAAAACTGAGAATTAGAATAGGATCACCCCATTTATTCCCGCGGGCGTCGTAAGGCTCAAGTGTTTCATGTATGTTACAATCTAAGACGACTTTCTAGCAACGTGTCACATAGTATGATACACGTTTTTTTTCTCAAACTGACTTCAATCTAAGGTTTTCAAATATTTGTTATACATGGTGTTGGTGATAGATAATACTGATAATGGCCGTTTTTTACGGCTCTTAACGCTTTGCGTACCCTACAAGAGATAAAGACGTGATGTGTGTGTATATCGTAGCCATCGTAGGTTAAAAAATTTAGAAGTTTTAACTACAGATTTTCACAAATAGTTTCTCCTAGGACTCTGCAAAAAGAGATTCACCAATGGCGGCACCTAGCCGTGGAGGCTCTCTGCGCAGACGCTGACAACGACCTGGACGTTCAATGGCTGTCCATTGAACACCAGGGAGAGGAGGGTAGTCCACCACCGCTGGAGTACCCCATCAGCCCCCCGCAGCCGGCCAACCCCGACATCTCCATTATAGACCAGCTGGTATGTGGTCGTGAAATAAACCCTGTTATTGATAAATTAAATTTGTAATCTACACTTATATTACAAAGAGGAAAGATTTGATTGTTAGTTAGAATTGAATAGGCTCCGAAACTACAGGACTGATTAAAAATATATTTTACCATTGAAATCATACATTATCCCTTATCCATAGGCAATGTTAAATGTTATATTTGCGCGGGAAAACGATTAGCAGCGGGTAAAACTGCTAGGCCGCTAGTGAAAAATTTACGTATTTCTTGTGTACACGAATAAGCGTTAAAATAGAACAAAGTGAAATTAAACTGATTGCTGCTGTGTATACGACGTAATAAATAAAGTACTAAATAGGCACCTTAACGTAATATGTTTCTTACGTAGGTATACATACGAGAAAAGTGTACTGTGGGTACTGTGTAAAAATCAAGATAAGGCGGCGTTTTGGCTAAAACTAAGAGAGAATTTACTTTTGTTTAAGTATCTGTAACACTGGATACCGAAAAATTCTGAAAGTTCTGTAATACTACCAATACTACTCTATTATTTTGCAGATGACTACAGCAGAAATCAACAAGCAAATCCAAGATGGCGATATGAACGCCGCGTTCGAGCTCGCACTCTCCGCGGCAGACTTATCGCTCGTAATGGCGGCGTGTCGCGCCGCTGACCCATCGAAAGTGTTCTATCCTTGTCGCCTGCAGCAAAGCACCCTGCTATCGCTCGCTCAACAGCTGCCTACCGACATGGTGCATGATACGCAGCTCAAATGCAGGTAGTTTTAAAAAGCAGTTACCTTCCGCATCATAAATTCATCGAGAAGATCCATCGCAAGTGTTCTCTGATTTTCCCCACTTGCCATTTCCTTATCGCCCATTTCATGAATTAGAGACCTAGAGGTAGAAAGCCGCTCAAATCATTAGACAGAGCAGATGCCATGCCATAAAATCAACTCTCAGGAAAAAAGTGAACCTAGCGAATAGGTACTTTCGTAACCCATGCCTCATCTACTAAAGAAAACCAACCCTCTACATACCTCTTACTTTTTTATAGCACGTTTTCACTATACACCTGCTCCTGCTCCTGCCGCTGTCGCGAATACTGTCGTCTTACTTTTCTTGCATCAATATGAGTGAGCGAGATAGCAATACATTCCACACGCGTTCGTGCTGCCATGCCGTTTCTTTGACTCGCGCACGAAAAGCCGCCATTCGAGGGAGCACGGCACGGGAAGTGGCAGCGGCATGACGAGTAGCAGCGCGAGTAACCTGTTAACATACTCGCGCTGCCAACTTCCCTTATTATTTCCCTGCCCATTTTGGCATTGTGAGAACGTGCTACCTATAAGAAGAGAAACGGCAGCGAAACGAAAACCAATCCTAAACATACATATACTTTTTTATATTATACATACATATTAATCTTATTTTTTTATATTATTCTTCTTTCATAACAAGCTTCACAACCTTTCTATTCTGCTACAGATATATGGAAGAGGCAATCATAAATCTGAATCCCATGCACCCAGCCACGAGCGCTCATCTGCCGCTGGTCGTGGGCGAGATCCGGAAGAACCTCACCAAGTTCCTGAGCACGTACCCGAGCCACGTCGCCAGCAGAAGAATCACACTCATCGTCATGGCTGCGGACAATCTGTTAAAGTGAAATATTTATACTTGTTTTAATGTACATTTATGTACTTTCTTTACTTTTGAAAATTAAATGTTTATTTTGCAACTTTGTATACTTATTTGTGTTTATATTTTTTTTTTTTTTTTATTAATGATGGGTTTGCTCTTGACTCTAGTCTAGGTCATAGGACAGAGACAGAGTCTAAGATGGAGCGAGCTCACCCAGAAGAAGCCTGTTCACTCTTACTTTGAAGAGATTAGGGTTGTATGCTTTTGGAAACACAGACGCAGGAAGTGAGTTCCACTCTTTAGCAGTGCGCATTATAAATGATGACTGGAAGCGCTTAGTCCGAATTGGTGGAATGGCTACCAGGTACGGATGGTATCCGGCGGTGCGTCTGGATGTCCGATGGTAGAAGGGAGCTGGTGGAACAAGGTCGTGAAGCTCTTGAGCACACTCTCCGAAGTACAATCTATAAAATACCGACAAGCAGGCAACCTTGCGGCGATGTGCCAGGCTATGTAGCTTGGTGTCCACCAGTTTTATGTCGCCTATGAGCCTCCTGGCCCTGCGTTCCACCGAGTCAAGAGCGGCAAGTTGGTATTTGGCTGAGCCATCCCAAAGGTGACTGCAATACTCCATGCAGGATCGGACTTGTGCTTTGTAAAGAGTTAAAAGCTGTCCAGGCGTAAAGTATCGCTTCACTCTATTCAGGACGCCCAGCTTTTTAGCCGCCGTCTGAGCCTTGTACTCGATGGTCGCGCCGAAGTTTAGATTTGATGTCAACTCCATGCCTAGAAGCTCAAGCCTGTCAGTGACTGGGACAGATGTACCCCGAAAAGTAGGTGTCCAGTCGAAAGGACTCCTTTTTGCAGTGAAAAGACACGCCTGTGTTTTGGTGGCATTGAATGAGACCAGATTGTCGTCGCCCCATTGGGAGACAAGACTTAAGGTCAGATCTGTTCGCTCTACCATGGCCTTTCTTAACGAACGTATTTCATCCCCACTGGTCCCTGCACCTGTCAAGTATCTCTCTGAAACGGTACTATCATCTGCGTATCCAACAATACCATGCCGAAGGAGGTCATTGATGTGCAGCAGGAAAAGAGTTGCAGAGAGAACAGACCCCTGAGGAACTCCGGCATCAATGGCCATTAGGTCAGAGGAGCAGCCGTCAACGACTACTCTGATGGACCGTTCACTAAGGAAGTCTGAAATCCAAGTACAAAAATCAGCTGGGATGCCATAAGCAGGAAGCTTGCTGAGCAGACTTGCATGCCAGACCCTGTCAAAGGCCTTCGAGATATCGAGTGAAACGGCAAGTGCTTCGCCGTTTTTCTCGATGGTTTCGCCCCAGCAGTGCGTGACATACACAAGAAGATCACCAGTAGACCGCCCCCGGCGAAAGCCATATTGACGGTCACTGAGAAGATCATTGTCTTCAAGGTAGGTCAGCAACTTACTGTTAAGTACCCTCTCCATGACCTTGCATAGGATGGAGGTAATGGCAATTGGACGGTAATGAGCAGGGTCGGCACGGTCGCCCTTTTTGGGAACTGGTTGCACATTAGCAAGCTTCCAGGCCCCCGGCACCGTTCTTTCTTTAAGAGAGAGGCGGAACAAGCGTGTCAGCACAGGAGACAGTTCAGGCGCACATAGTCTTAATACTCTCGCTGGTATGCCATCAGGTCCGCCGGCCTTGTTCACGTCTAGACTGCACAATACTCTTCGAACCTCTTTAATGTGTACTGCGATCTCCGACATCGAAGAATCGCAACGAGGTACAGTAGGTGGTTGTTTGGAGCCAGCGTCCAGACGTGAGTTGCTTGCAAACAAGGAAGCAAACAAATTTGCTTTCTCACTTGCAGAGTGAGCCAGCGATCCATCAGGTTTCAGCATTGGAGGTAAGGTTGGACGACAGAAATTAGTTTCAACCGCTTTGGACAGGGACCAAAACTTTTTACTACCCGGAGGGTGTGATGCTAGTTTGGCCCCTATTCGTCCGACATGGTCAAAACGTGCCTTACGTAATACCCGTTTGCAGGACTTAGTGGCAGAGTTGAAGGTTCTTTTCTTCGCGCGAACCCTACGTGCTCTTAATTTGCAGTCGCGAGCCTTGACCCAAGCTTGGTATGCCGATTCTTTACGCGCCTCAGCTTGGGCGCATTCTGCGTTAAACCAAGGCTGGGCTTTGTGACCGAGCGGGATGTCGGAGAATGGAATAAAATATTCCATCCCCTGCCGAATCACGTCCGCAACCGCATCTGCACAACACGAGGGGTCACGCGAGGAGAAGCACACTTGACGCCACGGGTAAGATGCAAAGAAGTGCCGCATCTCTTCCCAATCTGCTGACTCGTATCTCCAAACTCGCCTCGTGCCCCTGGGGCTGTCATCGAGAGGAGAGCAGGTCGATACGGATTTCACCAGACAGTGGTCGGACGTTCCCAGCGGAGCTGAGACCGAAACTGAATGACTGTCTGGATCAGTTGTCAGCAGCAAGTCCAAGCAATTGGGTGTATGGCCGTCGATATCCGGTATCCGCGTAGCTACATTCACCAGCTGGGTCAGATCTAGCGATAATGCAAACTTGCGCGCCTCTAGCCCAGCATGGTCAGTTTTCTGGAACGGGAACAACCACTCCTTATGGTGGGCATTAAAGTCCCCCAGAAAAGTTAGCTTCGCTGTCGGGTATCTTTGCTGTGCTACGTCTGTCGTTTCAACGAGGTAATTGAAAAGCGCTGTCGTCTCTTGGTCACCGCTGTGCGATCGGTAGACGCCGACATATAGAGTTTTCTCCACGCCAGAGTCCTCCAGTAGCCAAATGGCAGAAAAACCCGATTTCTCAAAGCAACGGAGACGACGACAACAAATGTCATCGCGGACATACACACAGACCCCAGCTTGCTTCTTGAACTTATGCTCAAGAGAGTAACCCGGGTAGTTGAGGTACGCCACGTCCGACGGTGTTGTTATCTTCGTCTCCGTTAGGAAGAACAGGTGCGGCTTCTCGGTCTCAAGGTGGTGATGGACCGGATCGAGATTGGAGTGCAACCCTCGGATGTTAGTGAGGTGCACTTTTATTGGGAGGAAGTGCAGCCGTTGTATAAACCTATTCTTCTTTTTTACTTTTTTCATAATTTGAGAGTTTGTGGGGGAAAAGTTGTATTGTCGAGGCGCATTTCAGTTAACCACTGGAACACTAGAGCTTAACCGACCTATGGGAAACTCATTTGGAGACTGCGGGGACGCCCGAACCCCCCCGAATATGGCCACCGGGTCCTCCCATCCAGTCGCCAGCTGGCACGGTGGAGCATATCGGGATTTTTCGCGAGTTGGCGGGGCAGCCTTTGGCACGTGGCTGGCGTGCTACTTGGGCCCCCTACTGACTGCGGTCGGCCAACGGCTGGCACCGTGCTTCGGATCCCGCTACCCTCCAGAATGAGTTACCCGGTACAGTATCGCCCAGAGTCCAAGACCGGTTCTGAATAGCGCAACTGACATCCTCCAATTCCCCCAAAGGCACTGGCACTCCCACACACTGACGGAACGCAGCAAGCTACTTGGCGCCAGACTTCGGTGGGATGGTGGTCGCGAGCCAGGCGGCCCCTTACGGAGCCTTCCACCGCTTGGTGGGATCGTTCAGCCGGACTTATCCACAGGCAAGCCTGTGTTGCCGTTGCCCGGGGTGGACCGCTAGGAGGTAGATCCCATACCACCCCAAAATATATATATATTTTCTGTCAAAACTGTCCTTCTTGTCAAGAACACAACGTGCGCGCCGCCGCGCCGCCAATGCCTACTTTCTGCAACGTCTTGTTCTAGTTATTGCAGGTATAGTACCTATACGAAATGACACAACCATTACTGGACACCCTGTATATTTGTCGGCGTCTGTCATCGATATATATGTATAGGGTGATAAATTTTACTAGTGGTGAGTATAGTATTCTTTGCTAGTGACCGACAGCGAATACTCATGACTGCCTGGTTATAAGGAGGAACAACTTTCCCCAAGAAACATAGATCGAAATACGAAAAAAAAAAAATACAATATTGCCGATCAGCTGATTTGAGTTGCTATAGAAATTAAAAATGATTTTGTATTTCAACGTCTGGAAAATGTTGGTCATTATCACCTGCCCGTCTTGCGATTTCGCTATCGGAAAATTTTACCCTATATTCATGTATGTATCTAGTATTAATTGGTCCATGTATGTATGTAGGTACCTACTTAGAAGGCGTAATGGTACCCTTTTATTCTGGCAAACTACTTACAAAGCGTTTACCAGGAATAAGTCCAGTCGTTGGTCGGTGACATTTTGCTGATGATGGTATTTGCGGATGATTTCTCTGATGGTAGAGTTAATGGTAGAGTAGGAGTCAGGTCCTTGGTTAAAAACGATAGAGTCCCTTCCCTTCTGTTTAGTCCGTGTGCTGTTGGGCCCATGGAACTTGACCCTTGCGTGTGAGATTGAACCTTTAGTGACAATCATGTCATGATATCACGTGGCCGTACTATAACACCTATTTGTGGCCGTTTACGCTCTGCTTACCCCACAAGGGCGTGATATCGTTATATAAAAAAAAAATGAAACCAAGACAGAAAAACCCAATCATGTAAACGAAAAGTCGCTATATTACTGGTCGTTAATGAAGTTATGTCAATATGACAGCTGTTTGACCAATCACAAAGCGTCTTCTCTCAATCATATGTTTATTTGTAAATTTGTCAATGAAAACAATTTATAAGCTGCACATCCGTCAGTCATCACTTGCTTTTATTTCTCATTTTTATTATCTAAATTAAATGAATAGCACAATGAAATTAGCATAATAAAGCGGCGATAGAGCTTGTGATTCTTTGTAGCTTCAACGGAAGTTCAGTAAAATGTCTCCTCAGTGTTGGTTCTCTTTGTTGCTGGTGTTCAGCAATGTGCTGATGGACTGTACGTCTGCGGCCGTGCAGCATCACAGTGTGGACAATCTCGAGCGAGACTCGGACGGCAGCTACCGGCCGCGAGACTCCGACCACTACGGCGACAGCGGCCACAATGCAGAATTCGACCATGAAGCCATTTTAGGTGCGAATATACGCTTTGTTTATGTCTGTGCCGGCGCGCGGCGCTCAGTCGTTGATAAGCAATGCGATCGGTGTGACATGTCGTTGTGGCGCACGATTTTATTTCTAATACCTCTTGCTATCGGTGTAACATACTGGTTCTCTATAGGCAGTGTGCGGGAGGCTGAGGAGTTTGACAAGTTGCCACCAGATGAGGCGAAGGCGCGACTCGCGGACATGCTCCCGAAGATGGACTCCGACGGGGACAAGCACATTGACCGAGCCGAGCTCAAGAAATGGATTCTCAGCTCGTTTCAGTAAGCTTACTACGTTGTTGTTATGCAGAAATATGTCAACAAGTTTTTTTTCCACAACTTCTCGGAATTTTTGTGTTAACTCCAGCATTGAATTACTCAATTCATACAGTATTGAAACATTACGGAGGCTATTTCTTTATTTACCCTCTTATTGGAATTTTATCGTTGTTTTTTACTTTTGCCTATAGCCACTTAATGCTTTTGTAAACTTTTGCAAGCAAGTTAGTAAGGAAGTAAAAACACATTATTGCACTAAAATAACATAAAAAGTACAAAAACATATAAAAGGAAAATTCATAGCTAATATGCACAAAGGTGGCCAAGCAATCTCTTTCAGACATCTTTTGGGTTGAGGAGAAACTAAAGAAAACAAAGCAGTGCAAGAGTAATGGATCGAAAACAATAGTCTACACTAATATTATAAAGAGGAAAGATTTGATTGTTTGTTTGTTTGTTTGTTTGCATCGAATAGGCTCCGAAACTACTGGCCCGATTTTAAAAATTCTTTCACCATTAGAATCCTACATTATTCCTGATGAACATAGGCTATATTTTATACGAGAAAAAAATAGGGATCCGCGTGAAAATTTCGATAATGTAACCCAACGTGTGAAAAATGTACCAAAAAAATATCTTATATCGCGTACGCTGTGGAAATTATTGACAATAGAGCAAAGTGATGTACTACAGTTTTATAGAAGACATCAATATCTATAATAATGTCCGCGATACCATATGTCTAACTATTTACAGTTATGCCACAATAACTACTTTTTCATTTAAAAATGTACAAACTACGCCACATTATTCTTACCAGCGTAATGATTACATTTAATCATTACTGTATTATAGGGTGTAAGGGATAGCCCTCCGAGTACTGATAGGGTACATGCAGACCATGAAACTGAACAACTTTCCCCTAGGAACATATTTCAGGAAACGTAAAAAAACTGACTTCCCATAGTGAATGCAGTCAGCTGATTGTGATTTTGTATGGAAGGTAATTTTTTTGGCATTTCCTGACATATGTTTCTAGGGGAAAGTTGTCCAGTTTTATGTTTCATGCACCCTATCAGTATTCGAAGGGCTGTCCGTTACTCGGTATAAAAAAAGACGACAAAAACATTAAATAATGCATTAAAAAAATCTACACTAAAATAATATAATATTATCCCTTGCGGGGTAGGCAGAGCGTAAACGGCCGCAAAAACGGACATTTACGCCACGTCTGACATATGTTTGAGGGTCATTCGGAAATTTGTGTATCGCCATAGTGACAGGTTGTCAGCCCATCGCCTAAAATTGCAATAGACACCCTCAAGTCCCTTAGTCGCCTCCTACGACTCCCACGGGAAAGAAATCGGGTGATGCTATTCTAAGCCGGCATCACACTAAAATAATAATTATATAATCTACACTAATATTAGAAACATGATCTTATTTATTGATTGTTTGAATTGAATAGGCTCCGAAACTACTAGACCGATTTAAAAAATTCTTTTACCGTTAATTGAAATTGAAATTTTTTATTCAATGTAGGATAGTATTTATCACTTATTGACGTCATGAACCGTCATTCTAAAAAACTAAATTTGTATCACACAATTTTCTTTTTTTTTATTACAATTTTGTTATGACCTAATAGAAAACCGGCTCGGGCGGGATAAAAAAAATAAAAATCAAAGCACTGCCATGGCTGCATGCACTGGCCAGGTTAATCACACGGTATGTAACTCTACGCCACCACCATCTGAAAACGATATTTGTTTCAAACTGAAGTCAAGATTTTTTGAATCCTACATTATCCCTGATGAACATAGGCTATATTAAACTGTCTTATTCCCGGGGGAAATTGTTAGCAGCGGGTGAAACCGCTGGGCGGGCTGCTAGTTACTTAAATAAACACAAGGTTTATCTCATAAGAGTTCATGGATTGACTGTGCATATAATTATTATTATTTACTAGATTTCCGCCCAGTGGTTTCACCCACTGCCACTCATTTTCCCGTGGTAATAGTTGTTTCCCGCGGTAAAAAGTGGCCTATGTGTTATTCCGGGTTATACTCTACCTGTGTTCCAAATTAAAACCAAATTGGTCAAGCAGTTTGAGCGTGAAGAGGTAACAAACATACATACACACACTCTCGGATTTATAATATTAGCATGGACCAATTGATACTAGAGGACTGGCAGCCCCATAGTACCTTACTGTTTTGGTCTTAAACCTAGATGGCGCTAAAAAATAGTTACCCAATGAATAAAACTTGCGTATGCTCATGAATTGTAGCTCTTTTTTTTAATTTTACCTATCAAAAAGTAATTTTGGAATTATTTAGTGTCACAAAATACTCGGAAAATCATTATTATTTAATTTTGTTGTAACAACCCATTTCGCCGCATTAGAACGAATATCAATAGATGGCGTTGTCAGCGCTTAGACAGCTGAAGGTCTCAAATCATACTCAATATGGGGATAGATGGCGTGTATACATAATTTCAGTTCTGTTTTTTGCTCTAGAAGGGATCTGTCATTCATTATAAATTGGACGTAGTTATGCCATAATGATCCAAGTGACTTTGGATCAAAATTGAGTAAGGGACACCATCAGGCTTGACGCGTTCTAATCTAGGTGCTCTCTAACTTTCATTAAGATATATTTTAATCTGTAGAAATGGTGTGTGATGCCAGCTTAGAATAGCATCACCCCATTTCTTACCCGTGGGAGTCGTAAGAGGCGACTAAGGGACTCGAGGGTGTGTATTGCAATTTTAGGCGATGGGCTGACATCCTGTCACTATGGCGATACACAATTTTTAGAATGTCCTTCAAATATTTGTCAGACGTGGCGTAAATGTCCGTTTTTGCGGCCATTTACGCTCTGCCTATCCCGCAAGGGATTATAGGCGTGATATATGTATGTATGTATGTATGTAGAAATGGTGAGGTGTAACGCATATTGGCGAAATGGATATTACATTTTTTTGAAATGATTCTAAATACAATAAATCCTTTTGGAAAACATGTATTTTGTAAGCACATTTTCTAGGTCACTTGAATCATGTCCATGTCGCTAGCACCCCAAAGTATATATTTTTCAAAGCTGAGAGGCTCAAACGTTTCTGACGAATGGATGGACTCTTATTTCAAGACTGGTTTTCAATTTGACGCTATCTAGACTGAGATCTCAGGTCGAAAAATGGGGGAGCGGTCGCCATGCTTTTAGGTTAAAATTTCAGAGAAATCATCAGATTACTTGTTTACGACACAATGAGCCAAAATGGTGGCTATGCCAAGGAAATGTCCCTCTCAGGCCTCTCAGCTTTGAAAAATATATACTTTGGGGTGCCAGCGACATAGACGACTTGAATCTAGTTTGCAAAAATATTTTAAAGCTGTTTTTTAAATATCAAAACAATTCAAAATATTTCGTCTCACCATACTTAGGTTGTTTTTGTAAAGTAACTGGGAATTTGATAAAGCATTCTCTGGTATTTCTCGGCTTCGTCGTATCAGCTCCTAGGTCTCGCTCACAAGGTGCGGCCTCTTTCCAGCTTGATGTTGATATTTAGGGTGCCTCGTCAAGTCAGTGATAGCTTCCGCTATTGAACCGATTGATCACTAAGACATCCTCGACTTTATACATATATGCCTTTCATTCGTCACGCCTCCACCTCTTTATCTGCCTACTAGGTAGGTCTATTGCCGCCTTTTCTAGTTTGCATGCCGACTAGGTCAGACAAAATGATTAAAATAAGGAGGTAAACTTTTTTTTATTATATTATATACATACCTTGTGTCCTTTTCAAAATGTTTATAGATATTAAAACAAGCATTTTAATTACCACGAATCACGAATACATTATTATAATAAAAAAAGCATGTAGATAATTTTAGGAAATTACTGAAAATTATGCACCATGAAAAATCTTTTTTTTTTACCAAACGATCTAAGTGAATTTTTTAAAATAAATATATTTGGAAAATAAGGTTATTTTCCAAATTTACGAACAAATCATATTTTTAATTATTAATATAAAAATGTGCACAATTATCTACACTTTTTTTAGGATAGGCTGCTTTGGATTGCTTTCGGACTATGATTCTGCCAAAGTCAAGTTCAAAGGAAACTACTGGAGCGGTGACATCTATCATAAAAAATTTAAACTATTTCGCACTTGTGTAGATCATACATGGCGGCTCAGTTTCATAAGTCTAATTTTGTTTACAAATGTTACTACCGGAGACATCTATTTTTTTCTCGTGAACTAGTCAACGACATTACGCTCTTTTGTATAGGGTTGCAAGTCCTCTAGTAGTAATTGGTCCATGCTAGCAATCAATTACACTTATATGCATCTACCCATCTTTGGTCAGGTCAATATTAAGTATTAATTAGATTAGATACAGTCAAGATCAGGCTGGGTTAGACACTCAAACTGCCATTAAAACCCTCCGGCCGCCATCGCAACTGAATTTCACAACTGGTTGCGGTAGAAGAAATAATTTAAAGTCATGCGCGCGGCATAAGAACAGTCCAAAGTCCAAACTGTCTAACCTAGCCTGACGAGCTTGACTGTACTTAGATTTTTTATAAGTTAAATTACACACGCATCGTTCGACATTGCGGTTCACGAAAGACACTACACAAATGATCACTTATGGCATCCGCACTTTGATACGGCGACGTGTGCCATGATATCCAATTTTTGAACAAGATGTCGTTAACTCTTTTTGTCCACCAGAAAATCCTGCAGTATAGAAAAGTCAAATAAAACAACTACCTAACTGAAAAGAAAGCAAAAATGGAACCCATTAGTATTCTAAGTTCGCAACACAAAATAAAATTTTATTACGTAAGTGCTAAATTCCTAAAGGGTTCAGGTAGTTTCATAATAAGGGTTCCTCAATCTTCAAAGTACCTAAGTAAAGTACCTGAGGGCCCTAATAAGGGCTCTTTGAAGTTGGGTTTCAAGGTTCAACGGTTATAGGTATCTTCATTTCTTTTCCCTTTAAAAGTGAAAATATATTTTTGGTTTTCTTTTGGCGATAATTAATGTGACTTAAATATCAACTTCAACTACAACAGTCCACTGCTGAACATGTGGCAGGCGGATTGGTGAGCGCAGTGTAAGTGTATTTACCGGAAACGCTGGTGCCCTTTTCCTGGATTTATCTCTTACTCGCCTCTTACCCACAGTTAAAAATAGGGTGGTGCTATTCTAACCCGAAACCACGCGGTACCACGGACTTAAAATATTTTGTTATTAATGAAGTATTTGATCAATCAAATATGGATAAAACCTGAAGAAAATCTAAAACTTGAATGGATATGAGATATTTTGGAAAATCAGGGATGTTTGACATATAGGGTGTAAGGGACTACGAATGTTAATACTCAAAGGATGCATTTAGAACAAAAATCTCAATAAAAGTGGTTCAGATTTATAGTCTACTAGATTTCCGCCCAGCGGTTTCACCCGCTGCCACTCATTTCCCGTGGTAATAGTTGTTTTCCCGCGGTAAAAAGTTGCCTATGTATTGTTCCAGGTGATACTCTACCTGTGTTCAAAATTTCATCCAAATCGGTCAAGCCGTTTGAGCGTGAAGAGGTAACAAACATACATACACACACAAACTCTCAGATTTATAATATTAGTACGGATTTTTTGAAAACTTGCAAAATTTTCAAGCGCGGGCAGGATTTGAACCTGCGACTTTCGCATTACTAAGTTTTCAAAAAATTGTATACCTAACACGGTAAGTGTTTTAAAATTTGGTACTCAATTAGTACGGATATCAGTATTCGGACGGCTGTGCATTACACCCTGTTTAACTTCGTCAAAGAAATGTGCATTAGCTATGTAAACTATTGCGAGTCAAGTATTTTAATGTTATAGAAATTGAATAGTATTAATATACATTTGCAAAGATTTTATACCCAAGTTTTGGCAATTCTACCACTTGTCGTCTGTCGCTGCGTATTTTTAAGGCACATGCACCCGTAAACGCACCGTCATCGTAATTGCATGGGAATGAGATTGAAATTCGCAATTTCCTTTAATTTGACAGACGCATGCGTTACGCCGCTGCTGCAGCCATTGCGAGTACTCCACAAGCAAGGGCGCGATTGGGCTGGTTATTTGAACAACCACAAAACAAATCCGTTTTTTTTTCATAGCCCCGAGGCAAAAAAATGAAGAGTCTAGAACTAATTAAAGAAAGCGTTACGGTGCGTTAAAAATACGCAGCGACGGACGACAAATGGGAAAACTGCCTATATTATGTGACACGTCCTAGGCTGTCACGACACGACTGTAAAGTAAAGTAGGCGCCGAATTGGGGTGTTTATTCAATCATAGCAATTTTAATATTAAGTAGCTGGATTAATGCAAAAATTCGGTCTCATCGTCTCATCCATCACCTATTATACTATTACAGCAATCTCGAAAAAGGTTGAGATATTTTTTTTGTTTAGTCATGTCGACTTTTAAGAACTTCACAAAGAAGCGAAGAAATTCTCATCGATAAATATGATAGAATTTTTTACCTACAGACACTCAAATATCACGCTTTTATCCCTTGCGGGGTAGGTAGTTTAACGGCCGTAAAACTGACGAATATTATGAGGGCCGTTTCGGAGAAATCGTGTATTACTATAGTGACTGTCAGCCTCTCGCCTTATATTGTAATACACATAAGACCCTCGAGTCCTTTAGTTGCCTCTTACGACACCCACGGATAGAATTGGGGTTGTGTTATTCTAAGCCGGCATCACCCGGCCAAGTCTTAAAATACGAAAATATGATTATATGTAATCTACATCTACACTAATATTATAAAGAGGAAAGATTTGATTGTTTGTTTGTTTGTTTGTTTGTTTGTTTGTTTGCATCGAATAGGCTCCGAAACTACTGGCCCGATTTTAAAAATTCTTTTACCATTAGAATCCTACATTATTCCTGATGAACATAGGCTATATTTTATACAAGAAAAAAATAGGAATCCGCGTGAAAATTTCGATAATGTAACCCAACGTGTGAAAAATGTAACAAAAAAATATCTTATATCGCTTACGCTGTGGAAATTATTGACAATAGAGCAAAATGATGTACTACAGTTTTATAGAGGACATCAATATCTATAATAATGTCCGCGATACCATATGTCTAACTATTACAGTTATGCCACAATAACTACTTTTTCATTAAAAAATGTACAAACTACGCCACATTATTCGTACCAGTGTAATGATTACATTTAAAGGTATACTGTATTAAAGGGTGTCAGGGATAGCCCTCCGAATAATGATTGGGTACATGCAGACCATGAAACTGAACAACTTTCCCCTAGGAACATATTTCAGGAAACGTAAAAAAACTGACTTCCCATAGTGAATGCAGTCAGCTGATTGTGATTTTGTATGGAAGGTCATTTTTTTGGCGTTTCCTGACATATGTTTCTAGGGGAAAGTTGTCCAGTTTTATGTTTCATGCACCCTATCAGTATTCGAAGGGCTGTCCCTTACTCGGTATAGAAAAAGACGACAAAAAACATTAAATAATGCATTAAAAAAATCTATACTAAAATAATACATACATACACATATCAAGCTTATTATCCCTTGCGGGGTAGGCAGAACGTAAACGGCCGCAAAAACGGACATTTACGCCACGTCTGACATTATGTTTGAGGGTCATTCGGAAAATTGTGTATCGCCATAGTGACAGGTTGTCAGCCCATCGCCTAAAACTGCAATACACACCCTTAAGTCCCTTAGTCGGCTCCTACGACTCCCACGGGAAAGAAATCGGGTGATGCTATTCTAAGCCGGCATCACACTAAAATAATAATAATATAATCTACACTTATATTAGAAACGTGTGATGCCGGCTTAGAATAGCATCACCCCATATCTTTCCCGTGGGAGTCGTAAGAGGCGACTAGGGGACTCGAGGGTGTGTATTGCAATTTTAGGCGATAGGCTGACAACCTGTCACTATAGCGATACACAATATTCCGAATAACCCTCACACATTTGTCAGACGTGGTGTAAATGGCCGTTTTTGCGGCTGTTTACGCTCTGCCTACCCCGCAAGGGATTATAGGCGTGATATGAGTATGTATGTATGTGTATGTATATTAGAAACAGGATTTTTTTTATTGTTTGTTTGAATTGAATAGGCTCCGAAACTACTGGACCGATTTAAAAAAATCTTTTACCGTTATTTGAAATTGAAATTCTTTATTCAATGTAGGATAGTATACACTAATATTATAAAGAGGAAAGATTTGATTGTTTGTTTGTTTGTTTGTTTGCATCGAATAGGCTCCTAAACTACTGGCCCGATTTTAAAAATTCTTTTACCATTAGAATCCTACATTATTCCTGATGAACATAGGCTATATTTTATACAAGAAAAAATAGGGATCCGCGTGAAAATTTCGATAATGTAACCCAACGTGTGAAAAATGTAACAAAAAAATATCTTATATCGCTTACGCTGTGGAAATTATTGACAATAGAGCAAAGTGATGTACAACAGTTTTATAGAGGACATCAATATCTATAATAATGTCCGCGATACCATATGTCTAACTATTACAGATAAGCCACAATAACTACTTTTTCATTAAAAAATGTACAAACTACGCCACATTATTCGTACCAGTGTGTTTAATTTAGCGTTGCTATGCTGGGGTAAGTTAGGTATTAATGACGGTCTATGAATACGCCGCGATGCTCGCCCGCACGCATCGCTCTGGGCATATGTTGTCCCTTTCTCACTCGCGGGGCGAGGGTGGCGGCGTGCGCGCGGGCCGCCTGGTAGGCGCCAAGCGGTGGTTTCTGCACCGCACTATCAGTCACTCGAAAACCGTTCGGACGTCGAGTATCGTGTTTGTGCGGATTTCCCGCCACGAGTTTTGTGATGCCGCGTGTAATGGACGATTCAATTTGAGATCGCGCGTGTTGATGCATCGTATTATTGCGGTTCTCCTGGGTTATACTAGAATACCAGGCTTAGTGATTGTTGGATGTCTCGACGTCTTCCACGTGAGCGTCGCGTTGAATAGGCATCAGGTGGCCATTTTGGCCCGCGTTTGTACGACCCAAATTCGGGTTGGGTCACGCGTAATGACTAATATCAAAGTGAAATACGAACAGAAGCTGTGAGTGGTTTGAAGTGAATAACGCGCCAAGGCTGTAGTGGAATGCTGGGTGTCGATATCTTTTCCACCCAGCCCTGTAAGTACCCACGGAATTCCTCTTTGATCCATTCCCTGTACTTCCTTTCTCCGTTGGGTATTTTATGCATTTGGACCGGCACGCTGACTGTAAGTGGTAAACCTGTTTATTCGTGTTAATGGTGTGTTCCCTTTAGTCATATTTGTTGTACCATATCATTGTGACTCCTTAGTACGAATTGCGGAATTCGTGGGGTGATATAATTTGGAGGTACTTACTTATAATCTAGTGCTAATACGTGTGACGTAACGCCAGATCGGCAGACGGTATTTACTACCGACTTGAGTTATGTAAGGGTTGGAACACATCATTAGCCAATTTCAATCAACTTAGTTAATTAAGTTAAATAGATTTAGGTTCACGTTTAATTCATAGTATGCGCTGCTATATTGTGCAGCGTATGCTATTTAGCGCTGCGTAACGCAGCCATTGTCTGCCTCCAGTTGAACTCCTGGTATTTTGTTCGAAATTTACCTGTGTAAATCGCTTCCACTGCGGGAGTTTAGCTTGGAATTAGACAATTTTTGGTAGCAGAGCGTGGTTCAGAAAACCACTAGATTTAAGATTATTTTAGTATAAGATTTTTAATCTACCTACATAAAAAAAAAAAATATATATTTATTGTGATTGTAGTGTGTGCCCTGTGTAGAATATCCTATCGGTAGGATCAGGGCCAATCAATTAGTGAATTGCTTGTTATTATCGTTGTGTTTACCCTGTGCGGATATCCTAACGGTAGGATCAGGGCCGATTGTCTATTTTTTTTTATTGTAAGGTTCGGTGTTACTTTGAGTTGGTACCATGGCTCCCACAATTACACAGCTTCAGGCAAAAATTAGAACGCACCTAATTTGGTTCGCGACTAAGCAGGCGATGGTCGGTCGCGGGGACCGAGAGGACGCACTCATCGCTTGTGCGCAACGGATTGACGAACGGGTCGCAGAGGTGTTGGATTGCCTCACTGGATGCGAGGAGTTATTTGATGGGACGCCTGATGAGGAGGTCAAACTTACGGTCCGGACGAATGTGACCCAGTGCATGGAGATGGGGCAGGAGATCCAGCAGGCGGCTGCTGTGATCACCAGGCGTAGAGCTGGGGAGCCGGACCCACCCCATGGTCCGCGGGGACCGGGGGTGCAAGTGCCCCTGCCGGCTGTGGCGATTCCGGTCTTCCACGGGGACTACACGGATTGGACCCGATTCCAGGATCTGTTTGACAGTGTGATTCATAACCGCACTGACTTGCAGCCGGCATATAAAATGGCACAATTGATGGCCAAGCTGCAAGGTGAGCCCCATGAGCTGGTAAAGCATCTACCAGTCGATGATGCAAGTTACGAGACGGCTCGCGGTTTGCTGATCGAGAGATACAGCAACAAACGTCTCATGATTGACCAACTCCTGGAACAGTGGCTCACCGTGCCGACCATCACACGAGGGACGGACCTCAGGGCCAAGGTCCTCAACCCTGTCTGCGTTGCAGTGAACGCTCTTGAGAGACAGGGGATGCCGGTGTCAGGCTATGATTATATCCTGGTCCACACGTTGTTGCGCCGCCTGCCGAGCGACATGGCCGCTCGTTTTGAACAGTCACACGGAGGTAAGACATCTGATTACCTCCCGACCTTCGAGGAGCTCAAGTCCTTCCTCGAGGCCGAGTGCAGGCGGGTAGATGCCCAATTTGGAGAGTCGCCTCACGCGGAGTCTGCGGCCGCTCGCCGCCCGGAACGGCCGGGTGCACAGGCGCGAGACGGTAAGAGTAGGCCACCCAGGCGATACAATGTCGCTAATTTGGAATCGAGGTGTGCCTACTGCAGAGAGGCGGGGCATCAGGTGACTGCGTGTGAGGAGTTCGCTGCACAGCGGGTGCAGAAACGTCGTGGTGTGGTGCAGCAACGGCGTTGGTGCTTTAGGTGTATGGGGCCGCATCAGGTGCGAGAGTGCCCATCAAGCACCAACTGCAGGTACTGCCAGGGTGCCCACCATCAGCTCCTATGCATGAACCGCAGCGGAGATTACGGAGGCAGAGCTGACGCGGGTCAGCGGACGGAGTCTGCCCTACCTAGACGGGAGCAACGCTCCCCACCCCCTCCAAGGAGGAGTCCTCTTCCACCAGGGTTTCAGGGACGAGGCCAGGGACATCAGCAGGTGATGCCCCCTTCACCACGCGCGAGACAGTCACCACCTCGGCAGCAGGTGCCGGAACGGGGTAGGTGGTCACAGGTCCAAGGTCAGGGGCACCCATCACAAGTACGTGATGCTACGGGCGGGTGCCAACACCAGGGCCAGTACATGCAGTACTCGGCGGGTCTGAACAACATGGTGAGGTCTCATGACCCACGCATGCCTCTCCCCTTGGCTGAGCACCCGCGGCTACAGGCGCATCCACGGTACGCGCGCCTGCCGCAGGGTTACTATAGGCTGCCAGCCATGGCGTACAGGACCAGAGGTCCCTATCAGCAGGAGTGGGACCCACTCGAAGGTGTACGGAGAGAGGGGACCCCCCCGCAGGACGCGGACACTCCGCGCTTAGGTTCCTGCTAGGTAATCGCCGCCTACACGCCAGCTTCGGCCCCCCGGCCAATTACGGTATTGTTGCCTACGGCAATGATTTGGGTATGGGGATACGGTGGCCGCAGCATACAGGTAAGAGCCTTGTTAGATACGGGGGCTCAGGGTTGTATTGTGTCTAGTAAGCTGGTGAGTAGGCTACGCTTAAATATAAGGCCCACAACGGATGGGGCTGTAGGTATTGGAGGTGTAGATGTGCCTGACGTTCGGGGTCAGGTGAACTTCGAGTTCACATTAGGTAATACAGGTACAGGGGTCAGCTATCATGCCTCAGCAGTGGTGCTGGATGAAGTGGTAGGGAAACTTCCTCAGGTTCGGTTACCGTCAACGGTACGAGGGTTAACCACAGGCTTAGAGTTAGCTGATCCTGAATTTGATACTCCTGGTACGGTGGACGTTCTCCTCGGGTCAGACGTCCTCGGGAGATTCTGGTGTGGCAGAAAACGGGTACTTCAGCAAACTGGTTTAGTGGCCGTTGATACCACAGGGGGGTATGTTATTTTTGGCCCAGTTTGGAGACCTCAGGACCTACCAGAGGGCGATACGGTTCTCTATGGTAGTGTGTTGTCGGAGGTGCTGCAGAGGTTTTGGGAGTCTGAGGAGCCACCCACAGCGGATAGACGGAAGCCAGAGGATGACGAGTGCGAGCTGTTCTATCAGTACAACACTGCACGAAGTTCGTCAGGTAGGTTTGTTACCAGGCTGCCATTTCTCCCAAACCGCCCCTCCTTAGGTAGTTCGCGACAGATCGCGGAACGGAGACTACTGGCTATGGAGAGAAAGATGAAGCGAGATGCAGCACTTCGGCAGAAGTATATCGAATTCATGAGGGAGTACCTAGAGTTAGGCCACATGTCGGTGTCCAGCATAGATTGGAGGTGTGTCGAGCATTACTATATACCACACCTGGCTGTTTTGAAGTCACCGGAGGCGAAGATACGGGTAGTGTTTGACGGTTCTGCTCCTACATCGAATGGTGTGTCTGTGAACCAGTGTCTGCACGCGGGTCCCAAGTTGAACCGGCACATTGTGGACATCCTCACAGATTTTCGGTTGCACCAAATAGCGTTCGTCGCAGACGTCAAAATGATGTTTCGCCAAACAATTATACACCCGGATGACCGTCGGTACCAGCTGATTTTGTGGCGTGAGAGCCCTGACGAGCCGATGGTCACTTATGAGCTTAACACGGTAACGTATGGTCTGAAGCCAAGTCCGTTTTTGGCAGTACGCACGCTGCGAGAGTTGGCCGCACAGGAAAGGGTAAGATTCCCTCGAGCCGCAGCAGTACTGGATCGCGACGTCTACGTGGATGACATCTGCACGGGTGCAGATAGCGTGCAACAAGCACTGCTACTACGAGACGAGCTGATCGCGATCATGGAATCAGGAGGTTATGAGTT
This sequence comes from Tuta absoluta, assembly GCA_027580185.1. Classification (NCBI taxonomy): domain Eukaryota; kingdom Metazoa; phylum Arthropoda; class Insecta; order Lepidoptera; family Gelechiidae; genus Tuta; species Tuta absoluta. Next base: position 2,013,606 of record JAQAHW010000020.1, read on the forward strand.
GCGGAAATGGCTGTCCAGCTGTCCAGAGCTCCTGGCCGGGTTGCCAGGTGAGTTCCAGCAGGACCCGCACCTTTTCGAGAACCCGGACAATCCAAATACGTTGAGCATCCTAGGGGTGCAATATAGGCCAACGCATGATGTCTTTACGTATCAGATCGAGCCAGACCTTTTGCAGAAGACTTGGACGAAGCGTTCGGTATTATCGACGATCGCCAGAACTTTCGATCCTAACGGGTGGATCGCACCGGTGACGTTCATGGCGAAGTGCTTCTTGCAAAGGTTGTGGATAGCAAACTTGGGTTGGGACGACCAGCTCTCCGGAGAGCTGTTGAATGATTGGACCAAGTTTGTGACCACCTTACCAGGGATCGTACGCATCGCCATACCTCGCAAGTTGCTCCCATCGGTGGGATGTAAGGCTACCCTACATGGGTTTTGTGATGCCTCGGAGCGAGGGTACGCGGCAGCTGTCTATTTGCGGACAGTCAGTTCAACGGGAACTGTAGACGTGCGTCTAGTTATGGCCAAGAGTAAGGTGGCTCCGGTTAGGACAAGATGGACCATTCCAAAGTTGGAATTGGCGGGAGCAGCGCTTCTCACGCGCTTGCTACATTATGTCGCTAGTAATCTACGCGGTACCATCACTTTGGATGAAACGGTGTACGCATGGACCGACAGTAGGATAGTTCTGTGCTGGTTACAGACGTCGGTACATACTCTTGAGGTTTTCGTGGCAAATCGGGTGTCACAGATTAAAGGATCGGAAACTCCGTTGGTATGGAGACACGTACCGGGAGAACAGAACCCAGCGGACTGCGCCTCACGGGGATGTAGGGCCCCTGATTTGGTAGGTCACTCACTGTGGTGGCGACCTCAGTGGCTGACTGAGTCACCTGAGAGATGGCCATACAATGAGTGCGGGTCGCCGCTTGGGCCACCTGATCGAGGTTTGCGAGTGAACGTAGGGCAGATCGTACCTAAGCCTAGTGCGGCTTTCTTGCTGGAACGATACAGCTCCCTCGACAAACTTCTAGGGGTGACAGGTTGGATCAAACGGTTCGTGAACAACTGTAGAAAACCTCAAGCAGAACGGAACTTGGCACCTGTCCTCTCGCCTGCGGAGCGGAATGCGGCTCTAAGTTTATTGGTTAGGGTCGTCCAGGCGGAACATTTTGAGGAAGAGGCCAGGCTGCTCAGGGATGGCCGTGGAAAGCTGAAGGGAGGTCTTGTGCGCCTCAACCCGTTCGTGGACGAGCATGGAATGCTCCGGGTTGGAGGTAGACTTCGGAACGCTAACCTGCCCTTTTCAGCACGGCATCCGCTGTTACTCCCAAAGAAGGGACCTTTGGTAGAACTTATAGTTAGGGATCGTCACCAGAAAAACTCGCATGCGGGCTGCAATGCACTTTTGGCTATTCTGCAGCGCGAGTTTTGGATCTTGTCTGGACGACGTACGGTACGGAGCATTGTGTTTCGGTGCTTGCCTTGCTATCGGTTGAAGGCAGCCACAATGCAACCTCAGATGGGAGACCTCCCACCGGACCGGGTGACGGAAGCCTGGACGTTTGCGGGTGTGGGAACGGACTTTGCGGGGCCTTTTATGGTAAAGGCATCACGCCTTCGCAACGCGAAGTCAATCAAGGCGTATTTGTGCGTGTTTGTGTGCCTAGCAACCAAGGCCGTCCACTTGGAACTCGTGGCCGACCTCACTACGGAGGCTTTCTTAGCAGCTTTAGATAGATTTGTGTCGCGAAGAGGGCGACCAGCGCTGATCAGGTCGGACTGTGGTACCAACTTTAAGGGCGCTGATCGATGTATGAAAGAAATTATAACGTTTTTATCGGAAAACAAGGAAGCTATCGGCACGAGCCTCTCCCGTCAGGGCATTAACTGGGTGTTCGATCCACCAGGATGCCCCCACTGGGGTGGTATATTTGAAGCGGTTGTAAAGTCCGCTAAGACGCATTTGATGCGCGTTATAGGTTTAACGATATTAACCTTTGAGGAGCTAGCGACCGTGTTTTGTAAAATTGAGGCCGTTCTCAATTCACGTCCTTTGTGTCCGCTTAGCTCAGATCCGAATGATCTGGAGGCCCTGACACCAGGGCATTTCTTAATTGGCCGACCACTTAACGCCTTGCCAGAATACCCCTACACAGAGGTCAGTAGCAATCGTTTGACGCGTTATGAGTTGCTGCAGCAAATGTCTCAGAATTTTTGGAAGCGATGGTCGCTTGAGTATTTGCACATTCTGCAGCAACGCCTTAAGTGGACGGACAGAACTGAACCCCCTCGCATCGGAGATCTCGTTCTGGTTAAGGATGCCAACCTGCCGCCACTGCGATGGCGCAGAGGGCGCATTCTCAACTTGTTCCCAGGTAGTGATGGCACTCCTCGAGTCGCGACAGTTCAGGTAGGGGATTCAGTTCTTAAGCGAGCAATAGCAACGCTATCTCGTCTCCCCAGTAGTGAATAGGCCTAAGGGATTCGGCCTAGGGCGGGTGAATGTTTAATTTAGCGTTGCTATGCTGGGGTAAGTTAGGTATTAATGACGGTCTATGAATACGCCGCGATGCTCGCCCGCACGCATCGCTCTGGGCATATGTTGTCCCTTTCTCACTCGCGGGGCGAGGGTGGCGGCGTGCGCGCGGGCCGCCTGGTAGGCGCCAAGCGGTGGTTTCTGCACCGCACTATCAGTCACTCGAAAACCGTTCGGACGTCGAGTATCGTGTTTGTGCGGATTTCCCGCCACGAGTTTTGTGATGCCGCGTGTAATGGACGATTCAATTTGAGATCGCGCGTGTTGATGCATCGTATTATTGCGGTTCTCCTGGGTTATACTAGAATACCAGGCTTAGTGATTGTTGGATGTCTCGACGTCTTCCACGTGAGCGTCGCGTTGAATAGGCATCAGGTGGCCATTTTGGCCCGCGTTTGTACGACCCAAATTCGGGTTGGGTCACGCGTAATGACTAATATCAAAGTGAAATACGAACAGAAGCTGTGAGTGGTTTGAAGTGAATAACGCGCCAAGGCTGTAGTGGAATGCTGGGTGTCGATATCTTTTCCACCCAGCCCTGTAAGTACCCACGGAATTCCTCTTTGATCCATTCCCTGTACTTCCTTTCTCCGTTGGGTATTTTATGCATTTGGACCGGCACGCTGACTGTAAGTGGTAAACCTGTTTATTCGTGTTAATGGTGTGTTCCCTTTAGTCATATTTGTTGTACCATATCATTGTGACTCCTTAGTACGAATTGCGGAATTCGTGGGGTGATATAATTTGGAGGTACTTACTTATAATCTAGTGCTAATACGTGTGACGTAACGCCAGATCGGCAGACGGTATTTACTACCGACTTGAGTTATGTAAGGGTTGGAACACATCATTAGCCAATTTCAATCAACTTAGTTAATTAAGTTAAATAGATTTAGGTTCACGTTTAATTCATAGTATGCGCTGCTATATTGTGCAGCGTATGCTATTTAGCGCTGCGTAACGCAGCCATTGTCTGCCTCCAGTTGAACTCCTGGTATTTTGTTCGAAATTTACCTGTGTAAATCGCTTCCACTGCGGGAGTTTAGCTTGGAATTAGACACAGTGTAATGATTACATTTAAAGGTATACTATATTAAAGGGTGTCAGGGATAGCCCTCCGAATAATGATTATGTACATGCAGACCATGAAACTGAACAACTTTCCCCTAGGAACATATTTCAGGAAACGTAAAAAAACTGACTTCCCATAGTGAATGCAGTCAGCTGATTGTGATTTTGTATGGAAGGTCATTTTTTTGGCGTTTCCTGACATATGTTTCTAGGGGAAAGTTGTCCAGTTTTATGTTTCATGCACCCTATCAGTATTCGAAGGGCTGTCCCTTACTCGGTATAGAAAAAGACGACAAAAAACATTAAATAATGCATTAAAAAAATCTACACTAAAATAATACATACATACACATATCACGCTTTTTATCCCTTGCGGGGTAGGCAGAACGTAAACGGCCGCAAAAACGGACATTTACGCCACGTCTGACATTATGTTTGAGGGTCATTCGGAAAATTGTGTATCGCCATAGTGACAGGTTGTCAGCCCATCGCCTAAAACTGCAATACACACCCTTAAGTCCCTTAGTCGGCTCCTACGACTCCCACGGGAAAGAAATCGGGTGATGCTATTCTAAGCCGGCATCACACTAAAATAATAATAATATAATCTACACTTATATTAGAAACAGGATTTTTTTTATTGTTTGTTTGAATTGAATAGGCTCCGAAACTACTGGACCGATTTAAAAAAATCTTTTACCGTTATTTGAAATTGAAATTCTTTATTCAATGTAGGATAGTATTATCACTTATTGACGTCATGAACCGTCATTCTAAAAAAATAAATTTCTATCACACAATTTTCTTTTTTTTATTACAATTTTGTTATGACCTAATAGAAAACCGGCGCGGGCGGGATAAAAAAATAAAAAATAAAGGCACTGCCGTGTTAATCACAGAGTCCTACATTATCCCTGATGAATATAGGCTATATTAAACTGTCTTATTTCCGGGGGGAAATTGTAAGCGGCGGGTGAAACCGCTGGGCGGGCTGCTAGTAAATAAATATATACACAGCGCCGACTAGCCCCAAACTAAGCAAAGTTTGTAGGTACTATGGGAACTAAATAGCTGATATTATTACAAATATACATAACTTTTTGTAAATAAATACATATTTTACATAGAAAACACCCAGACTAAACACAAATATCTGTAAAATTTACTTTACAAACATTTGTGTCTTGTGGGGATCGAACCCACGACTCTCGGCATAGAAGGCAGGGGTACTATCCTCTACGCCATCGGGCCAGTCAAAATTCATCTTCAATCCAATAAAATTATTAATCACATGAGTCAAAACAAACTGCACCAAATTATACTGGGTGTAATTGTAATAGTGATAGATAGCGAAAACTCAAGGCGGGGGTGATAAGGCAGATATTTTCTCAGGGAACGTAGGTTGAAATTCGAAAAAGAAATTATTTCCCATACAAAAATTGCCCATCAGTTGATTTGGACTATGAAAGCTCAAAATATTTTTGCCATATTTTTTTTATTAGGTTTGGGTTTGCTCTTAACTCTAGTCTAGGTCATAGGACAGAGACAGAGTCTAAGATGGAGCGAGCTCACCCAGAAGAAGCCCTGTATATAATATGTATACTCTTACTTTGAAGAGATTAGGGTTGTATGCGTTTGGAAACACAGACGTTCCTTGTTATTTCGTTCCTTGTTCCTTATCACCAGCCCGTCCTCTGTTTTCAGTATCCATCACTAGTAAAATTTCACCCGATATAGGATGTAAAAATATAAGCTGCAAAAAGTTTATGGGGTGAACCAGTCCATGAAACTGAACAGTTTTCCCTAAGGAAGTTAGGATGAAATATGAAAATATTGGACTTCACGTACAAATTCGGCTGTGAAAACGAGGAAGCTATCGGCACGAGCCTCTCCCGTCAGGGCATTAACTGGGTGTTCGATCCACCAGGATGCCCCCACTGGGGTGGTATATTTGAAGCGGTTGTAAAGTCCGCTAAGACGCATTTGATGCGCGTTATAGGTTTAACGATATTAACCTTTGAGGAGCTAGCGACCGTGTTTTGTAAAATTGAGGCCGTTCTCAATTCACGTCCTTTGTGTCCGCTTAGCTCAGATCCAAATGATCTGGAGGCCCTGACACCAGGGCATTTCTTAATTGGCCGACCACTTAACGCCTTGCCAGAATACCCCTACACAGAGGTCAGTAGCAATCGTTTGACGCGTTATGAGTTGCTGCAGCAAATGTCTCAGAATTTTTGGAAGCGATGGTCGCTTGAGTATTTGCACATTCTGCAGCAACGCCTTAAGTGGACGGACAGAACTGAACCCCCTCGCATCGGAGATCTCGTTCTGGTTAAGGATGCCAACCTGCCGCCACTGCGATGGCGCAGAGGGCGCATTCTCAACTTGTTCCCAGGTAGTGATGGCACTCCTCGAGTCGCGACAGTTCAGGTAGGGGATTCAGTTCTTAAGCGAGCAATAGCAACGCTATCTCGTCTCCCCAGTAGTGAATAGGCCTAAGGGATTCGGCCTAGGGCGGGTGAATGTTTAATTTAGCGTTGCTATGCTGGGGTAAGTTAGGTATTAATGACGGTCTATGAATGCGCCGCGATTTCGCACGCATCGCTCTGGGCATATGTTGTCCCTTTCTCGCTCGCGGGGCGAGGGTGGCGGCATGCGCGCGGGTCGCCTGGTAGGCGCCAAGCGGTGATTTCTGCACCGCGGCCAGTCACTCAAAACCGTTCGGACGAGAACGTATTGTGTTTTGTACGGATTTCCCGCCACGCGTTTTGTGATGCCGCGTGAAATGGACGATTCAATTTGAGATCGCGCGTGTTGATGCATCGTATTATTGCGGTTCTCCTGGGTTATACTAGAATACCAGGCTTAGTGATTGTTGGATGTCTCGACGTCTTCCACGTGAGCGTCGCGTTGGATAGGCATCAAGTGGCCATATCGGCTCGCGTTTTGTACGGCCCTAATTCGTGTTGGGTCACGCGTAATGACTAATATCAAAGTGAAATACGAACAGAAGCTGTGAGTGGTTTGAAGTGAATAACGCGCCAAGGCTGTAGTGGACTGCTGGGTGTCGATATCTTTTCCACCCAGCCCTGTAAGTACCAACGGAATCCCAATTTGATCCATTCCCTGAACTTCCTTTCTCCGTTGGGTATTTATGCATTTGCGCCGGCACGTGACTGTAAGTGTTAAACCTAGTTGTTTTGGTATAAACTGTTTTCTCGTGTTAATGGTGTGTTCCCTTTAGTCATATTTGTTGTACCATTATCATTGTGACTCCTTAGTACGAATTGCGGAATTCGTGGGGTGATATAATTTGGAGGTACTTCCTTATAATCTAGTGCTTATACGTGTGACGTAACGCCAGATCGGCAGACGGTATTTACTACAGAATTGAGTTATGTAAAGGTCAGAACACATCATTTGCCAATTTCACTCAACTTAGTTAATTAAGTTAAATAGATTTAGGTTCACGTTTAATTCATAGTATGCGCTGCTAGATTGTGCAGCGTATGCTATTTAGCGCTGCGTAACGCGGCCATTGTCTGCCTTCAGTTGAACTCCTGGTATTTTACTAGAAATTTACCTGTGTAAATCGCTTCCACTGCGGGAGTTTAGCTTGGAATTAGACCCGGCGGAAACGACTGAATTCTAAATACGAGTGTTGCAACAGAAAAACTCTACCTTTTTCGCATTGCTCCGTACTTTTATATAAGGTGTAAAAAAATTAGCTGAGAATATTTTAAGGGGTGAACCAGTACGTGAAACTAAACAACTTTCCCCAAGTAACATAGGTCGAAATATGAAAAAATAATTTGACGCTCCCATACTTAGTGTGTTACCCGGCCGGGGTAATTTGTAAAGGAGGGCCAAATATTTTTTTCATATTTCGACCTATGTTCCTTGGGGAAAGTTGTTCAGTTTCACGTACTAGTTCACCCTTTAAAATATTCTCAGCTAATTTTTTTACACCATGTATTTTACACGTTACGAGAAGAATAAAGTCAATTCAAGACAAGAGCACACAACAATCCTCGCAAGCACTTTCTGAGCAAAAGGGTGGTAGATGATTGGAATAAACTACCAAAAGATGTGGTGTCTGCAGAAAACACAAACCAATTTAAAAATCGATTAGAGGAATTTAAATTGATAAAGAAATCCAAACAAGAGGACAGCAAGATATAGGCATAGTCAGTTGCTACACTACAACTGCTGCCTGTTTAAAAATAATAATTCTCCAACGACCCGATGAACCCTGGTGTCAGAGTTTTACAACCACCTACTACCCCTAGTAGGCCTCTGACATGGTTGTGTTACGACCGCCATCTAAGTAATCATAGACAGCAACCGGGACCGACGGCTTAATGTGCCCTCCGAAGCACGGAACCATTTATTTTCGGACAATCAGTTGGTTCACCCTGTTCCCTGTTCTAACCTAACCAGACCGGGAACAAATTCACAAAGAGATAAATATCAAATTTTTTGAGTGTCCCACCGAGAATCGAACCCGGAACCTTTGCGTCGCAGGCAGTCGCACTACCACTGCGCCACATCGGCCGTCAATACAGGCATTAAAAACCTGTGTAAATTGATCCCTTAAATGGGTTAATTGATGTGCTGTTCACTGACATTGCGGTTCACGACAGACACTACACAAATGACCACTTACGGCATCCGCACTTTGATACGGCGACGTGTGCCATGATATCCAATTTTTGAACAAGATGTCGTTTACTCTTTTTGTCCACCAGAAAATCCTGCAGTATGTGTTAAAACCGCCTGATGCAAAAGCCAAATAAAGCAACTGACTGAAAAGAAAGCAAAAATGGAACTCATTAGTATTCCAAGTTCGCAACACAAAATAAAATTTTATTACGTAAGTGCTAAATTCCTAAAGGGTTCAGGTAGTTTCATAATAAGGGTTCCTCAATCTTCAAAGTACCTAAGTAAAGTACCTGAGGGCCCTAATAAGGGCTCTTTGAAGTTGGGTTTCAAGGTTCAACGGTTATAGGTATCTTCATTTCTTTTCCCTTTAAAAGTGAAAATATATTTTTGGTTTTCTTTTGGCTAAATATCAACTTCAACTACAACAGTCCACTGCTGAATATGTGGCAGGCGGATTGGTGAGCGCAGTGTAAGTGTATTTACCGGAAACGCTGGTGCCCTTTTCCTGGATTTATCTCTTACTCGCCTCTTACCCACAGTTAAAAATAGGGTGGTGCTATTCTAACCCGAAACCACGCGGTACCACGGACTTAAAATATTTTGTTATTAATGAAGTATGTGATCAATCAAATATGGATAAAACCTGAAGAAAATCTAAAACTTGAATGGATATGAGATATTTTGGAAAATCAGGGATGTTTGACATATAGGGTGTAAGGGACTACGAATGTTAATACTCAAAGGATGCATTTAGAACAAAAATCTCAATAAAAGTGGTTCAGATTTATAGTCTACTAGATTTCCGCCCAGCGGTTTCACCCGCTGCCACTCATTTCCCGTGGTAATAGTTGTTTTCCCGCGGTAAAAAGTTGCCTATGTATTGTTCCAGGTGATACTCTACCTGTGTTCAAAATTTCATCCAAATCGGTCAAGCCGTTTGAGCGTGAAGAGGTAACAAACATACATACACACACAAACTCTCAGATTTATAATATTAGTACGGATATCAGTATTCGGACGGCTGTGCCTTACACCCTGTTTAACTTCGTCAAAGAAATGTGCATTAGCTATGTAAACTATTGCGAGTCAAGTATTTTAATGTTATAGAAATTGAATAGTATTAATATACATTTGCAAAGATTTTATACCCAAGTTTTGGCAATTCTACCACTTGTCGTCTGTCGCTGCGTATTTTTAAGGCACATGCACCCGTAAACGCACCGTCATCGTAATTGCATGGGAATGAGATTGAAATTCGCAATTTCCTTTAATTTGACAGACGCATGCGTTACGCCGCTGCTGCAGCCATTGCGAGTACTCCACAAGCAAGGGCGCGATTGGGCTGGTTATTTGAACAACTACAAAACAAATCCGTTTTTTTTTCATAGCCCCGAGGCAAAAAATTGAAGAGTCTAGAACTAATTAAAAAAAGCGTTACGGTGCGTTAAAAATACGCAGCGACGGACGACAAATGGGAAAACTGCCTATATTATGTGACACGTCCTAGGCTGTCACGACACGACTGTAAAGTAAAGTAGGCGCCGAATTGGGGTGTTTATTCAATCATAGCAATTTTAATATTAAGTAGCTGGATTAATGCAAAAATTCGGTCTCATCGTCTCATCCATCACCTATTATACTATTACAGCAATCTCGAAAAAGGTTGAGATATTTTTTTTGTTTAGTCATGTCGATTTTTAAGAACTTCACAAAGAAGCGAAGAAATTCTCATCGATAAATATGATAGAATTTTTTACCTACAGACACTCAAATATCACGCTTTTATCCCTTGCGGGGTAGGTAGTTTAACGGCCATAAAACTGACGAATATTATGAGGGCCGTTTCGGAGAAATCGTGTATTACTATAGTGACTGTCAGCCTCTCGCCTTATATTGTAATACACATAAGACCCTCGAGTCCTTTAGTTGCCTCTTACGACACCCACGGATAGAATTGGGGTTGTGTTATTCTAAGCCGGCATCACCCGGCCAAGTCTTAAAATACGAAAATATGATTATATATAATAAATAAATATATACACAGCGCCGACTAGCCCCAAACTAAGCAAAGTTTGTAGGTACTATGGGAACTAAATAGCTGATATTATTACAAATATACATAACTTTTTGTAAATAAATACATATTTTACATAGAAAGCACCCAGACTAAACACAAATATCTGTAAAATTTACTTTACAAACATTTGTGTCTTGTGGGGATCGAACCCACGACTCTCGGCATAGAAGGCAGGGGTACTATCCTCTACGCCATCGGGCCAGTCAAAATTCATCTTCAATCCAATAAAATTATTAATCACATGAGTCAAAACAAACTGCACCAAATTATACTGGGTGTAATTGTAATAGTGATAGATAGCGAAAACTCAAGGCGGGGGTGATAAGGCAGATATTTTCTCAGGGAACGTAGGTTGAAATTCGAAAAAGAAATTATTTCCCATACAAAAATTGCCCATCAGTTGATTTGGACTATGAAAGCTCAAAATATTTTTGCCATATTTTTTTATTAGGTTTTGGTTTGCTCTTGACTCTAGTCTAGGTCATAGGATAGAGACAGAGTCTAAGATGGAGCGAGCTCACCCAGAAGAAGCCTGTTCACTCTTACTTTAAAGAGATTAGGGTTGTATGCGTTTGGAAACACAGACGTTCCTTGTTATTTCGTTCCTTGTTCCTTATCACCAGCCCGTCCTCTGTTTTCAGTATCCATCACTAGTAAAATTTCACCCGATATAGGATGTAAAAATATAAGCTGCAAAAAGTTTATGGGGTGAACCAGTCCATGAAACTGAACAGTTTTCCCTAAGGAAGTTAGGATGAAATATGAAAATATTGGACTTCACGTACAAATTCGGCTGTGAAAACGAGGAAGCTATCGGCACGAGCCTCTCCCGTCAGGGCATTAACTGGGTGTTCGATCCACCAGGATGCCCCCACTGGGGTGGTATATTTGAAGCGGTTGTAAAGTCCGCTAAGACGCATTTGATGCGCGTTATAGGTTTAACGATATTAACCTTTGAGGAGCTAGCGACCGTGTTTTGTAAAATTGAGGCCGTTCTCAATTCACGTCCTTTGTGTCCGCTTAGCTCAGATCCAAATGATCTGGAGGCCCTGACACCAGGGCATTTCTTAATTGGCCGACCACTTAACGCCTTGCCAGAATACCCCTACACAGAGGTCAGTAGCAATCGTTTGACGCGTTATGAGTTGCTGCAGCAAATGTCTCAGAATTTTTGGAAGCGATGGTCGCTTGAGTATTTGCACATTCTGCAGCAACGCCTTAAGTGGACGGACAGAACTGAACCCCCTCGCATCGGAGATCTCGTTCTGGTTAAGGATGCCAACCTGCCGCCACTGCGATGGCGCAGAGGGCGCATTCTCAACTTGTTCCCAGGTAGTGATGGCACTCCTCGAGTCGCGACAGTTCAGGTAGGGGATTCAGTTCTTAAGCGAGCAATAGCAACGCTATCTCGTCTCCCCAGTAGTGAATAGGCCTAAGGGATTCGGCCTAGGGCGGGTGAATGTTTAATTTAGCGTTGCTATGCTGGGGTAAGTTAGGTATTAATGACGGTCTATGAATGCGCCGCGATTTCGCACGCATCGCTCTGGGCATATGTTGTCCCTTTCTCGCTCGCGGGGCGAGGGTGGCGGCATGCGCGCGGGTCGCCTGGTAGGCGCCAAGCGGTGATTTCTGCACCGCGGCCAGTCACTCAAAACCGTTCGGACGAGAACGTATTGTGTTTTGTACGGATTTCCCGCCACGCGTTTTGTGATGCCGCGTGTAATGGACGATTCAATTTGAGATCGCGCGTGTTGATGCATCGTATTATTGCGGTTCTCCTGGGTTATACTAGAATACCAGGCTTAGTGACAGCTGTTAAATACGACTTCTCTCGACGGTGGTACTTTAGTAAAATTTCACTTGATATAGAATGTAAAAATATTAGCTGCAAACAATTTATGGGGTAAACCAGTCCATGAAACTGAACAGTTTTTCCTAAGGAAGACGAAATATGAAATTATTGGACCTGCCGTACAAATTGACCCGGTTAGCTGGAACATTTTGTATTTTTTTTACATATTACCTATGTTCCTTGGGGAAAGTTGTACCTTATCACCAGCGCATCCTGAGTTCTGAGTATCGGTCGCTAGTAAAATTACCACCCTATATTAAGAGATCCAGACATCTCATTTCCTCGATTCTTCCCGCCACTTCCTGCCGGGCAATGGGAATTTTTCTTGTCAGTCTTCAAATGTTCTTATATGGCGCTGACCTAAACTCAAAAAGTTTATGTCTTTGAAACGTATGTAAAAGATACTTCCTCTATATGTATTACACATACACATATCACGCCTATTATCTCTCGCGGAAACGGCTGCAAAAAACGGACATTTACGCCACGTCTGACATATATTTGAGGGTCATTCGGAAAATAATGTCATAGTGACAGGTTGTCAGTCCATCGCCTAAAATTGCAATACACACCCTCAAGTCCCTAAGTCGCCTCTTACGAAATGGGGTTATGCTATTCTAAGCCCGCATCACACGGCACACTGCTATATGTATTAACGTCTTAAATGTTAGAATGTCAACATAGCAAACGATGGGTCGTTCGTCAACTAGATGTCCAACACGAAAAATAAGAACTCAGCAAAGCGCCATCTGGTATGACATTACAAAAAAAGCTCGAGAACTGTCAAATAGAAAAGTACCCATTAACTGCCTGCCACTAACAGCCTTTCTCGGCTGACGTCACTGTGTTTCTTGTTACAATTGCGACAACTTAAAAAAGCCTGATTTGGCAGTTCTTTAACGCCAAGTTTTCATATTTGTTTGACAGCCGTCAAATATAGGCAATGTAATATTGGATGGTTCTCCCATTTGTCATCCGTCGCCGAGCATTTTTACGTAACGTGAACTGTCAAGTCGCTTGACTAACGCATTCGTAAACGCACCGTAATCGTATTTGTATGGGATTAAGAACGGAATTCGCTAATTACTGTCGACTGACAGACGCATGAGTTACGGTGCGTTAAAAATACGCAGCAACGGACGACATGTGGGAGAACCACCTTAGATTTTTTCTGCTTTGCACTATAACTAACCAAAAGTTCACCCAGGTATCCTGGACTATGTTTATTTAGTAATAATAGTTATTGTATAACTTCTGGGACAAGAAAGGAAAAAGTAATCAGACAAATATAGATATACTAGGATAATAAATGCCAGGTTGTCCTTTCCCTCGAAAAGGGCATGGTTCAGTATAGTTTACTCAATAAATAAATGAGTGATTTAACAGCTAAAGAAATGGTTTATTTCTTAGCATTGCGTGGTTAACGTAGCATTAAGCTACGGCGGCGTAGCGAATTGGGCGCGGATCATCGAGAGTACTACGAGTTATCAATCTGTACTGGTTATTTTTATTTACTGTATGACAGACCAGAAAAGATTAAATTAAACTGTTTTAAACTTTCGCGGTCACACATAATAACTCAAAATACTGAAACGAGGTTCTTACCGCGATACTTATTTTTGTTGAATGGTCCGATATTTCGACCCAGTTGCATGACGGCTTTCAATTACCTAATGCGTGGAATCCAGTGATCAAAATGTGCATAAAGAGTGATCCTGCTCATTGTGACATTAAATGCGAGGACACTGTAAGTTCGTAATGTCGTGACTTTCAAGTGAGTTCCGCTAATTATCGACAGAATCGTAGGAAGAGGGTATGCAGAAATGCAAACCAATAATATGAAAAACTTCATTTACCCACCCGCAAAGCATCAGTTGTTCCGTGATCGAATCGATTAAATTAATTTCTTTAATGAGTAATGTGTTGCTGAAGTATAAAAACTTGGTATTATTTGGATCACATCAGCATACCTAGTTAAGAGTAGATAGATATCGAATGTTGATCCATTCTCATTTTAAAGTAGGCGAATCTCACACTATGACGCACTGACGACTAAACATCTTAGTCAAAGAGCCATTTTATCTGTTTTTGTATGGGAATTCGTAATTTCCTTTCGTCTGACAGACAGATCGACATGCATTTAATTATTTAATTAGGATTATATGTACATATACTCATATAATTATTACTCTACTGCAGCTATATTTAGTGTCAATTTTACACCTTTTTTTTAAACTCCCTGGTACCTTCGCACACCATGTCCTCTGGATTTCTCAGTTGTTGACTGGGAGTGATCCCTTGGTGGGATAAGTCTTTGTGCCTTACCTTTTTGTTATTTGTGTTTTTTTTGTGATTTATTTAGTGCAATCAAGTTATTACATACATACAGATTGGTCTAAAATACGTCCGTCAGCCCGTCATAGCGGGAGACCCGCATATATGTTCGTTATTTATTCATAATATTAGTTTTTAAATCCAAAAACATTTTATTTCTTTATCCATTATTTTCTGCAAACATCACGAGTACAGTGGTATTGCCAATATCAATTTTGCTTTGTTTGTGTTCAATCCGCCTTGAACCAGATATAACATGTCAACTGCGTAGTTTGGGTGTACTTCGGGTATACATTACATGTACTTGTACTAAATCACGGATGTAAGGAAAAATACCTATGAAAAGATGAAGATTGTATTACAGAAAAAAATGATGTTAATAAATGTGCTGTAACACATTTTTGGATAATAAATACTAATTATACAAGATGTAAAAATATGTGCCGTGTTATGCCGGCTTAGAATAGCATCACCCCATTTCTTACCCGTGGGAGTCGTAAGAGGCGACTAAGGGACTAGAGGGTATGTATTGCAATTTTAGGCGATGGACTGACAACCTGTCACTATGGCGATACACAATTTTCAGAATGTCCCTCAAATATTTGTCAGACGAGGCGTAAATGTCAGTTTTTGCGGCCATTAACGCTCTACTGCCTTCCCCGCAAGGGATTATAGGCGTGAAATATGTAAAAATATTAGCTGCAAATATTTTAAGGAGTGATACAAACCATGAAACTAAACAGCTTTCCCCGAGGAACATAGGTCAAAAAAAACAATTTGAACCTGTCATAAAAACTATCTCGGTCGGGTTTGGTATGGAAGGTCCAATATTTTTTCATATTTCCTCCTATGTTTCTTGGGAAAAGTTGTTCAGTTTCGTGGGCTAGTTTACACCTAAAAATATTTGCAGCTTATATTTTACACCTATGATTAATTTATACAATCGAATCCTGCTTTGTATGGGTCATATTTCTAAAAGAAGTTAGGTACTTAAACATTTTTCTTGAACTTGCACAAATATGACTCATCACAAAATAACAATTTTAAACGTTGGGAATATACAATCCAAAATATAGAAAACTTAAATCCGTTTAAAATTGTTTTATTGTAATAACTGAGAAAAAAAACAGTTTTTTGCGTATACCCACCCACAGACCAAAGAACTGCACGCGACATTTAGGTGCTTTGTGGGTAAACCACACCCTGAAAATACTTGAATTGAATTTGAATTGAAATGACCCCCGCATACAATACGCAGAACATTCATCACTGTTACAATGTTTCAAGGTAAAAATTAGGTATTTAACTCTGCTATTTCATTCAACATTAGCATAACATAAATAAGTATTTCTTCGGGCTGGTAATAATGAAATAATGGCTGAATTTTATAACAGCATACCAAAAACATAATTTAAGGAATATATTTGGAGTTTTTTTTACGCAAGGTTAACTGCTGTATTTTGTTAGCCGTGTGATGGCGGCTTCAATAACATTCAATTCAATTTAATTCAATTTCTTTATTGCATTATTGTACACATATAAATGAGGTCTTAAGTAGTAGTTACAAAGTATCGTACAATAACCCTGCTTAAGGGCGTAGCAAGATGCAGTGCAGGAATAATTTTGTTAATTAAATATTTACGTCATTACAATAAAATATAAATTAAGCCATTAAAATAAATTTCAAACTGTGAAAAAATCATGCTTGTCATAATTTAAATACTTTTCCGTTATATACCTAAATTACTATCTCTAAAGTCACTACATATCTTTGGCAGGTACCTACACATTAAATTAACCCTAGAGTGGGCGCGTCGTTCGGTAAAACGTGAGTGGGCGCGTGTAGAGCATTTTGCCGCCCGTACTAAAAGTCCGTTTTTTCCGAAAATAATGTGTTTTTTGTATATGTTTTGTATTTACAGGTTACAATAAAACATGAACTTTGAAAAAATAAAATATATATTTTAATTAAGTTTAAATTTAAGGCACTAGGCCTTATAATCAACTTTGGCAATAATTAACGGTATTTTTGGAACATAGATTATCTTAATCAACAAAAATCATATATATTCTAAAAATATAACA
Source organism: Tuta absoluta (assembly GCA_027580185.1). Lineage (NCBI taxonomy): Eukaryota > Metazoa > Arthropoda > Insecta > Lepidoptera > Gelechiidae > Tuta > Tuta absoluta. Next base: position 2,030,226 of record JAQAHW010000020.1, read on the forward strand.
AATCTTACATAGTTTCAAGATCAACATCATATGTTTGAGCAAAACAATCTTCACACATAAACATGCTATGTTCATTGCACAGTAATTTTGAGCATACATTACACCCTTTTCTGGTTCTTCTATTTAGCAATAGCCCAATCAAAGCTTCTATCTTAGTTATATCTGTTTACTGATATATTACATATTTTTTGTGAAATAGATAGTACATCCGCACCCAAACTCTCCACAAACTGTTCCGTATCTGTATTATGAGCACTGTGTTCACTTTCTCTGTCATTTTTTGTTATATCCTGTTTCAAACTCTGTAAATCTGCTTCTTCAAAATCACCATCGTTTTCCTCTAACCAAGATATTATTTTGGCGTCTTGTATCTTCGTTTTTGATACCCTAAAATATAAAAAATAATTTTAACAACAGTAAATATATGACAGTGTACTAGGAAAACTTATAAAGTAAAATAATATAACATAAAACAATTACAAAATAGATAGAAAAATACTTACGTAAATAGGCGCGCGGTGAGCAATTTGCCGCCTCGCGACGCACCCTGTTGACAACTTGTTCGTCCTGCGGCTGCCAGTGCACTGATCCTGCGGAATTTTACAACACAGGGAAGGGAAGCGTAGGGAGGCAGCTACTCAAAAGCTTGACCTTGACAAGTGGATAGTTCTAAAAATATTGAACAAAAACTACCAACGGCGGCAAAATGCTCATAGCGCGCCCACTCTAGGGTTAAGTCGATTTGTCGTTCATAAATTCGTTGATAGTGTAATAACGGGTGCGTATTTGAATATCTAAAATTAAAATACTTTACGTAAAAATACCTACGTTCAGAATCCCTAAAATCTATATGTATACCTAGTGGTTTTTCTACCTAAATTCAAAATACCGCAAGTATGAAATGTCAAATGGATTATGTTACCAAAGTTCATAAAGATAAAACTTGAAATATCTACGTTTAAAGTCCCTAAAATTGATGTACCTCAAAGTTGATTGACCTAAATTCAAAATACTGTCAGTATAAGTATGTGAAGATCAAAAGGTATAAGCAAAAAGAAACACGACCTATCACAGTATTAAATTTTAATCAACATAATGGTTATCAAAAATAAAAGTATTAATTTTTCTACTTAGTAAATCAAAGGTACAGAAATAATACAGTACACTAAGGTACGATAATCAAGAACAGCCAACGATGTCTTATTACATGGTTCCAACAAGAAGGAACCATAGTCTAGATGACTGATGACGCACCAGAGCATTATTTATAATATTTTTTGGGTATAGGTATAGGGATGAGATGCCCACCAGTCACTAGATAGAGAGCGTAGAACATTAATACTTTTTTCACATTTTTTACTCACATGGTCAATATGATGAACTCCAGACAGTTTGGAATCTAGGATTACTCCTAAAAATTTTGATGAATCTTTCACAGGAACTGCTTGACCGTTCAGGGAAATAAGAAACAGTGGGGTATCTTTTTGCAATCAAAGTGGTTAACTAACAACTGACACAAAATATCAAAAACATAAACAAAGAGACAATTTTATCAGTCCACCCTCTTTTTTGCTCGCGGCGCCCGAACTACTATTTAAAAAGAACGCTCACGAGTGATGCATCATTTTAGGTATTTTGACCACTGGGTATTTTAAACGTTGGTGTTATAACTGTAGATATTTTATTACATTAGACATTTAGTCCATTAGTTTTTTAAAACTTAGTTATTTTATAAGTCGGCGTTATAAGCTAAGGTATTATAAACCACTAGGTATATAGATTTTAGGGATTCTGAACGTAGGTATTTTTACGTAAAGTATTTTAATTTTAGATATTCAAATACGCACCCGTAATAACATTTTTGTAACAAAATTTGTTTCAGGCTTTTCTTAAATAGTCTATCATTTGGTTTGTTCTTTATTTGTTCGGGAAGTTTGTTATAAATAGTGATTGCCCTATATTTGGGACTGTCTTTATAGATCTCGAGTTTAGGTGCTGGAACTTTAAGTAGGTGTTTACGGCGTTCGCTTTTGCAGAATTGGAAATTAGCGATGTTAGACCTAGCGAAGCATGCAACCTCTAGTAGGTAGATGCATGGGAAGGTAAGCAATTTTTCTTCGGATAGCATAATTACATAGGCTTAATATAAAATAGAAATAAATTATAGATAACTTAAATAAAATAAACTATCAATAAAAGCAGATAATATAAACTAGAGGTGGAGCCCTGTCTGTACCGTGCCTGGTCCGAAGGTGCCCATGGCGCTCACTGCGTTGCCCCGCTGTATTGCGAGGGATATTTGTTGGACCAGGTACGATCCAGAACGGGGGTCACAGCCGCCGCGGGCCCTTAGGCGTTTTTGTATGTTGCGTATGAACGCCTTGGCTGCAGTGCACCACACGCCCGTGGTCTCGACAGCGAAAGGGACGAACTCGTAGTTCAGCTGGAGATCAGAGTACTTCTCCAGCTTAAGAGTGGCAAGGTGCTCAGCTGCCGAGCCGGCCGTGCGTGTGGTTTTGGGCAGGTGGGAGGCAGCGAACGTGCAAGCGCAAGTGGCGTCCCATAGGAGGCAGCGGCCTCTCGCCCATGGGATTAAAGTGAGGCCATCTGGTCTCTTACCGTCGGCGCGTGACAGGCCTGGAGGCTCGAGGACGCACGGGACGTTTGCCGTAGATAAGGCGCGGCGGATCAAGTCGTTGATGGCGTGGTGCCTCGAGTGTCTGCCAGCGCTGAGCCTGCAGCTGAGACCATGCCGGCCAGTCGCGTCCACTTGCACGCCGCAGCGGCAAATGTGTGGTTCGCAGATTTTGCAGCCCAGGCGCAGGGCCACGGCGGTCCTCACGGTCGGCAACTAACATCCGGCTTTAGATTCAACAAAATACGGACGCATTTCTTCTGCAGGATAAAGATGTCGTTTGCGTCACTACTGTGTCCCCATAGAAATACCCCAAAGCGCATCCATGAGTATGCATAGGCATAGTAGGCACTCAGCGCTGCATCATATCGGACGGTCTTTTTTAAAACCGATAAAGCGTTAACAAATTGCGAAAGCTTAGATTTAATTTTGCTGATATGTTCGTTCCAGTTAAGAAATGTGTCAATTGTGATTCCGAGCACGTTAAAGTCCGCTACTTCTTCTATACCTATTGCCGTTTGGACTGGGCCTAAGTTTAAAGCCTTTTTTTGATACGGTCTAAATTGAATAACTCGAGTTTTAGCGAGGTTTATATCCAGGGCCCGAAGTCTACTAAATGAAAATCGTATAAATAGTTTACCAATGTAGTCTCAATGGTATGGTTTTAGTCGTTTCGTATTCTGTTAAAATTTTGACTGTCAGTAGCAAATCAATGAACTACAATTCATAAGTCATTGTCATTTTTGGTATTCTACTATATATAATGACGAATCGATGGTAGATGAAATTCGTAGTCTACTAATTTTTTGACGTTTCTCTCAATGATATCCAAGCCGTCAAACGACCACTGAGCAGACACTGCTTTTTTCACAAAGGATTCACAGTGAAATAGGTGTTTGCGTGTTTTTTTTCACGTTTTTGCTGTTATCGGGCAATTATTATATTATATAGAATGAGACCATCATTCGTGTCGTATTTGCTCTGATGGAGAGTATTGGTTTTGGCTGATCTACAGTCCGCCGCCGGCAGCTCTTGAGGGTCATACAGTGTCGCCGGCTGCGTGTGTTGGCCCGAAAAATAGTAGACCCAATACAAGACGTTTCCGATAGGGAGTTTGTGAAGACGTACTGCCTCGATAAGAGGTCAGTAATCCGTCTTATCCAAAATATAAGAGCCCACATCCTCCGACCAAAGAGAGCAGATGGAATCTCTGGTAGGACAAAGTTCATTACATAATATCTGCCAGACACTGAGGCCTGATCACCACGAAGAAAGATATATAAATAGAAAGGGTTATCACACTTTCAATGTTTCAATTGTAAGTACCTAATAGTGTTTTTCTAGATAGTCTTAGTTGATAATTTATTGGACATTAACAATTGTATATTATTTCTTTCAGATATGTGATGCAGACCTTATCATATTGTGTGTAGATGCTAGCTCCCCTGGGTCAGCACACAATTCATTGGTGTGGCAGAGCCATCCATTGAACCTACACCGGAAGAACTATCAGACAGGGGCGAACAAGTGTTTTTTCTGGGTAAAAATTTGGCTAGTTGATAATTTATTGGACATTAACATTTGTGTATTAATAAATAAAAATATGTAAGTATACAAAATATTTTTTAATAAATAAAATGATCAATGCATGTGTAAATCTTTTCAGGTGCTTGCTAGCTGCACATGCATTGTACTACAGTCCCATAACTGCAGGTAAAATAGTGAATGTCTGTTGTATTCAACATAATATAACTAATAAAAGAAGGTTGCCCATCGCTGCATTAACAGCTGCCGAAGTCCTTGAGGAACATGAACATCAACTACAGGTAAGTAATCTCAGCTATCGCTATCGCTTTTCTGTAAAGATTAAGAAATAATTTTGATTTCTTTTTTAGATAGCTCACGAGTTACGAGTGACTTCTGATAATCTAATCGATTTGCGGAACTGGCGCATAACTTGGACCTGCAGAGGGGCAGAGCACTTGAAAGAGCGCACGTTGAAAATATGGACTAAATAGACAGGTTCAGTTGACCCACAAGCCTAGAAGCATCAAGAAGATACTGGTCTGGCGTTCTCACACAATGGTGGAGCCTTTTACGAATCAGAGAGATCATATACTTACCTAGCTACAAAAAATATATCAGCATTTTTCATAAAAATATTTATTTTAAATTTACTTCTGTTTCATTCAAATATTTCATAAAATTAAATGATATACATCTTCCAGATCCATGTTTTCATTCTTTTTCTTATTTTTTTCTTTGCTTCTTCTTCTTTCTTTCTTTTTTTCACTTCTTGATACACTCTTGGTTATTCTATTTAATATAGATTATACATTTTTTTCCATATTAATTAGATCCTCCACTTCTTCTAGGAGTTGTTGTCTGAAAAATAAATGGCAGACCACTAGTTAATATAAATGTAGTCTTCGTCAGTCATCACTACTCATTACAATAGATTCAATTGAATAGATGCTGCCATAAGAATAGGCTCTTGTATAAAGGTAGGAAATTGAAAAATACCTTGCGGTTCCTTGGTCTTATATTTCAATCTCAACGCCGTCATTCAAGACATGTATAGGGTCTTCCAATGGATTCCTGAAGCAGAAGGTTTAAGTTATTTTGGTATAAAAATTTAATAGATGAATGAAAATATATAGATATAAACATTTAGTCAAAAAGATTCATAGTAGTAAACAAAACTAGGCTTATGAAACTTATGAAAGATAAGGACAACTAGATTTAGGCATTTAAATCAGGTTGCAACTACTGCGTGCCTACTAAGAAGAATAAAGACAACCTAATTTACCATGTTTTAACTTGAATATTATATTGGCAAGAGGGCACTGGTTTTTCCATACAGTTACATACATACCTAGCGGTTTCATCTAACAAGTTTTGCACCAAGAGTGGTTAACTGGCTGTGGTTCTGGTGCAGCGACCGAGTGCTATTTCCCTATGGCACTCCAAATAATAATATATAAGTGTGCTTGACTGAGCCACGCTCACGACGTTTCCCCGTTGCCTGCCATATCTACAAAGATATTGCTCATCCATGAAAAATGAATTAACACTAAGAAAATAAATTTATTTCAAACAAGATAGTTGTGTTGTTACTTACCAATTTCCCCTTAAGAATCCTCCTACGAAACGGAAAGCAGTTTTATTTTATAATTAAGTATAATCTTTACACTTTTACAAACAATAACATGTTGTTTACCTTTACTTGTCAAATTGACAGTCTTTTTTTTTTTTAGGCAAAGCGTTCGCTCCATTCTGCCGGTTTACACTGAGCCAAAATTAGATCGGTAAACCATAGAGAATGATGACACTATTCCGACGACTCTTTGCCGACGACAAGCGTTTGCTGTGTTTGAAGTTTAGCAGAATACCAAATTTTGACAAAATGGCAATAAAGTCGTCATGGACTGGTGATGGTCGATGTTTTAGAGAAAAATAGTAGACTTGGGGCCCAGATTGTTGTGTGATAACCAACTTTTAACTAAATTAAAAGTATCTATAATGTGGTGATAGTTTCCGGACGCGTCAATTTTAAAAAGCAGAGACACATCATCTGCAAACATTACAACAGGTGATTCCACCACCTCTGGGAGGGAGTTGATGTAAATCAGAAACAGAATACACCCTACCACACTACCCTGGGGAATAGAACCCCTAACCGCAAGAACATTTGATCGAATATTTTCTAACATGCCGGTGCATACATTGTAGTCGATTTCTACGTACTGTTGTCGGTTTGATAGGTACGATTCGAACCATTTGTAGGCTTTTCCTCGAACACCTAACTGATGCAATCTACATAAGAGAATCGTGTGTGATACTTTTTCGTACGCTTTCGTCATATCGAGAAGAATACCTACTCCATACACCCTGTCTCGTAAGTATTCGTAAACGTGTTGTATGTACTTATAAACTGCATCATTGGTTGAACGCTTCCTCCTAAAGCCGTATTGGCAATCGCTGAGAATATTGTACTTTTCTAAGAAATTATTTAAACGTGATGTTACAATTTTTTCGTAAATTTTAGAAATGGCAGGAAGAAGAGCAATCGGCCTATATTGCGTTACATTGTCCTTTTTACCGCCTTTTTTTGGGATGGGTCGTATCTTAGCAATTTTTAGCTTATCCGGAAATTGCTCCAAGGTTTTTTTAGGATTGGTTAATTAGGGCTGTCAAAGGCGGAGTGAGTTCGTCTACACAAGCCTTTATTAAAGCAGGCAAGCAAACATTACCCCATTCACTTCCTAAGAGACGACTAAACTTACCTGTGTTTTGCAATTTTTGGCTGACAACCTGTCTCTATAATGAAATACAATTTTCTGAATTACCTTCAAATGTTTGTCAGACGTAGCATAAATTACAAGTTTTACGACCATTTACGCTCCGCCTACTCCGCATGGGATAAAGGCATGATATATGTGTCTAAATTGTTGTATTTTGTTCCATTTACTTTTTAACTAAGAAGCCAAAGTAGGTTACTGTGACTTGATTACCGAACGTGTCGTCTAAAGGAACCTTGTTTAAGTTTCGCGACCTTGTAACCTTTATTATACAAGCCTGTTCCGAATTTTGACGGTGTTACCTTTATCATTCGAAGCTTGTTTAGTTCAGAAGCTTGCTTCTGCATATGACGAAATAAATAATAAATATTTTTTAAAAAGCTTGTAAAATTTTCTAGCGCATACAAGATTTGAACCTGTGACTTACGCTAAAAGTACTAGCGACGCCTCGGCCATCTGGGCTACCGCTGCTTAATCGTACCTGCGAAATTAAGTTAGCATAAAAAAAAATTGCTACTGACCATTGGGAGTAAGGTCTCGTTGCTCGTGTGGCAGGTTGTCATTGTGGTTGTCATCTCGTGGGGGGCTGGCCACGGCTCCTTCTACATTGTAATTTGACAGATGAGCATAAACACCTTCCTAAAGAGTGTCTAAAGTTACTACTGACCTTGGGAGTAAGGGCTCGTTGCTGGTGTGGCAGGTTGTCATTGTGGTTGTCATCTCGCGGGGGGCTGGCCACGGCTCTTTCCACATTGTTATTTGACAGGTGAGCATAAACTACCACCTGTCTTAAAGAGTGTCTAAAGTTACTACTGACCATTGGGAGTAAGGGCTCGTTGCTCGTGTGACAGGTTGTCATTGTGGTTGTCATCTCGCGGGGGGCTGGCCACGGCTCCCTCCGTGTTGTTATTTGGAGGACCTGGGCCTTCGCCGGCGCCTGCTTCCAGTTGCAGCTGTAACAAGAAAACGATTACTTATTAATGGACTAAATACATCAGTCTATGTCTATTGCAGTCCTCTGCTGGATGTTGGCCTCCCCCAGGGTACGCCATGGGGCACGATCTCTCGTTTTTTCTATCCAGCCGCTACTAGCCGCCTTTTTAGGGTTCCGTTACCAAAGGGTAATAACGGAAACCCTATTACTGAGGCTCGGCTGTCCGTCTGTCTGTCCGTCTTACAGTTACGAGGCTGTATTTCCTGAACCGTTATACCTAGACAGTTGAAATTTTCACAGATCATGTATTTCTGTTGCCGCTATAACAACAAATACTAAAAATTAGAATTTTAGGGGGCTCCCATACAGGTACGGAACCCTTCGTGCACGAGTCCGACTCGCACTTGGCCGGTTTTTTAAGTCATCGATCCACCTGGCCGGATGTAGTCCAACGCTGCGCTTGCCGAGGCGTGGCCTTCACTTGACAACCCGCTTACTAATTAATGGAATAGTCATCTTCTATCGTGTGGGACACCCAGTCGACGAACAACCGAGACGTGAAACTGAACTAGTTTTCTTATTTCTTAACAGTGAAAAATAAATTGGGGTCCATACAAATGTTGATACCGCTTGAGTGACTTTGTTTGTAGAACCAACTGTTTTAATCTTACTTTAAAAAACAGTACTTAAAAAAGTTGTTCAGTTTCACTTCTAGAACACGCTTTGAAAGTTTGTACAGTCATTCCTATTTACATATATCACGCCCATATCCCTTACGTGGTAGGCATAGCGTAAGCCCACAAGGAAACAAACATTTACGCCACCTCTAACAAACATTTGAGGGTCATTCAGAAAGTTGGGTATCGCCATAGTGACAGGTTGGCAGCCCATCGCCTAAAATTGCAGTACACATGTAACTGTCGAGTCCCTTAGTCGCCTTTTACGAGACACACGGCAAAAAATGGGGTGATGCTATTCTAAGCCGACATCACACGGCAATTCATTCAAGTCAGGAATGTATATTCACTAAAACTGGTGTGACGCTTAAAATGGTTAAGTTCAGCTGTTACATACAAACACATACACATAACACGCCTATAATCCCTTGCGGGGTAGGCAGAGCATAAATGGCCGCATAGACGGACATTTACGCCACGTCTGACAAACATTTGAGGGTCATCCGGAAAATTGTGTATCGCCATAGTGACAGGTTGTCAGCCCATCGCCTATAACTGCAATATACACCCTCAAGTCCCTTAGTTGCCTCTTACGACTCCCACGGGCAAGAAATGGGGTGATGCTATTCTAAGCCAGCATCACACGGCACAGCTGGTTCAGCTGTTGATTGTTAAAGAGTCGGTTTTTACGACAACAGCCTCTCTGAGATGGATTAAATAAAACAAACTTAGTAACTTTTTAATAAATGGACCGGACACAGGTGTTTTGAAAGCCCAAGTTCCATTTTTCTTGTTAAGTATAAGAAAATGTGAAATATGTTGGACAAGTCTCTTGTGCAAGAAAATATTAATCCCATATTTAGATTATTATCATCTTCATTTCATGTGAGACAACAAGTCGTCCAACGACCCGATGAACCATAATGTCAGTTTTTTAACCGCATATGTAGTGCTACTAGTAGGCCTCTGACATGGTTGTGTAATGACCGCCGTCTAAGTTATGGAGTACTCATATAGACAGCGACCGGGACTGATGGCTATACGTGGCCTCCAAAGCACGGAATCTTTATTTTTGGATTATTTTTATAAATTATCATACTCAAAGTTACTTTTATCGCGGAATTTTATAATACGACCACTTGCAAGGGGAATCATGATGTCATATTTGAGACAAACTGAAATGCAACGAATATACAAAATACAAAATAGTTTATTTGCCAAAATAGCATAAATAGTCTATGCTATGCTACGATAAATTGCATTAGGTCCTGATATTTTCTCTCTTAATTTCGTTGAATAAATACCTTCTTTCGCTGTCTTTAAGAAGAGGGTAAAAGAATACTATTTACTAACTGCAAGCCTATGTATGTGTAAGTAGGTATATTTATAAATACATAGATAAATATATAAATATTTCTTTTAAGGTACAATTTATATGTCGTGTGATTCCGGCTTAGAGTGGCCGTGTCATGACTGCTTAGAATAGCATCACCCCCATTTCTTTCCCGTGGAAGTCGTAAGAGGCGACTTAGGGACTTGAGGGTATGTACAGCAATTTTATGTGATGGGCTGAGAACCTGTCGCTATGGCGATACACAATTTTCCGAATGACCCTCAAATATATGTCAGACGTGGCAAAACTAACGTTTTTGCGGCCGTTTACGCTCTGCCATCAAAGCTGGGAGAAGCTTTCTGAGGTTAGGGACGAATGGCGTAAGCGTGTGTTTGATGGGCGTAAAACACACAATAATGCCTGGTTTTCTGGTCTCGCTAACAAAAGGCAAAAACGTCATCTAAACATGCATGTGCCAGTCTCAAATTCCACCTTCACTTGTAGAGCGTGCGGAAAACTACGCCGCTCCCGTATCGGCTTATAAAGCCATGAAAAGTCTTGCCTCAGACACTGATCAAACCGTCTGTCACAGACGTGTGAGGCCAATGATGATGATGACGCTCTGCCTACCCCGCAAGGGAAAATAGGCGTTATATATGTATGTATGTATGTTGATTACGTTGAATAAATACAGCTTCCAAACCAAACTCAATTCCAACAACACAAAATCAACAGATGAGAATTAATTGGAATCATAAAGGAGTAAATATTACGAGAGTTTCTTAAGGCTTGTACTTCGACGGAAGGAACGAAATTCAAATGAAATTCGGAAGTCATGTCAAAGAGTATATTATAGAGGTGTCACCATTTCATATAATGTTAGTCTAACTGGTACTGATACAATACTTGACGACTAATGGTAGTGCGACTGCCTGCGGTGCTAAGGTTCCGGGTTCGATTCTCGGTGGACTACTCACAAAGTTGATATTATAACTTGGAAGGAATATTAACCTACATTATATCATAAGGACCATATTTTGGAATAAGCTGAACCATTCGCCAAGACTTAGCTGAACCCATAGTATCCATATTAATTATGAACTGTATAAACTGTACTGTATGTTTGTATGTTATTCTTCCACTTTCAGTACATGAAAAGAATTGGTCTAAAAATAAGGGCTTAATCAGTTCACAAAACACTTATCTTCATAACATCTCAAATCATATTTACAACTTTTTAGTTTTACGTTATTTCAGAAGAAGTAATTCATTAAACTAAATAAAGCCAACGTATTAGTTCAGGTTTAAAAATGCAAGTGGCCAGTATCATGTTACGCACTTTGCGCGAAGATATTTTTGTTTCGTTTTTGTCCATCCTGGTATTGTACATTTTTTTGCGAACTTCGACATTAAGAAACTTTTTTTGGATATTTCTTTGTCATTTTCGTCATTGCGTGCACCTTAAGCGCAACTAATACTGTTAAATTTCAATTTCAATTTTAAACGTTTATTGCATAAATCAGTATACATAGATGTAAGTTCAAAATATAAATAGCAAAAACCAATTAGCGACGGCCATTATATATTCGAGTATGATATTATCATGGACCAATTGATACTAGAGGACTGGCAGCCCCATAGTACCTTACTGTTTTGGTCTTAAACCTAGATGGCGCTAAAAAATAGTTACCCAATGAATAAAACTTGCGTATGCTCATGAATTGTAGCTCTTTTTTTTAATTTTACCTATCAAAAAGTAATTTTGGAATTATTTAGTGTCACAAAATACTCGGAAAATCATTATTATTTAATTTTGTTGTAACAACCCATTTCGCCGCATTAGAACGAATATCAATAGATGGCGTTGTCAGCGCTTAGACAGCTGAAGGTCTCAAATCATACTCAATATGGGGATAGATGGCGTGTATACATAATTTCAGTTCTGTTTTTTGCTCTAGAAGGGATCTGTCATTCATTATAAATTGGACGTAGTTATGCCATAATGATCCAAGTGACTTTGGATCAAAATTGAGTAAGGGACACCATCAGGCTTGACGCGTTCTAATCTAGGTGCTCTCTAACTTTCATTAAGATATATTTTAATCTGTAGAAATGGTGTGTGATGCCAGCTTAGAATAGCATCACCCCATTTCTTACCCGTGGGAGTCGTAAGAGGCGACTAAGGGACTCGAGGGTGTGTATTGCAATTTTAGGCGATGGGCTGACATCCTGTCACTATGGCGATACACAATTTTTAGAATGTCCTTCAAATATTTGTCAGACGTGGCGTAAATGTCCGTTTTTGCGGCCATTTACGCTCTGCCTATCCCGCAAGGGATTATAGGCGTGATATATGTATGTATGTATGTATGTAGAAATGGTGAGGTGTAACGCATATTGGCGAAATGGATATTACATTTTTTTGAAATGATTCTAAATACAATAAATCCTTTTGGAAAACATGTATTTTGTAAGCACATTTTCTAGGTCACTTGAATCATGTCCATGTCGCTAGCACCCCAAAGTATATATTTTTCAAAGCTGAGAGGCTCAAACGTTTCTGACGAATGGATGGACTCTTATTTCAAGACTGGTTTTCAATTTGACGCTATCTAGACTGAGATCTCAGGTCGAAAAATGGGGGAGCGGTCGCCATGCTTTTAGGTTAAAATTTCAGAGAAATCATCAGATTACTTGTTTACGACACAATGAGCCAAAATGGTGGCTATGCCAAGGAAATGTCCCTCTCAGGCCTCTCAGCTTTGAAAAATATATACTTTGGGGTGCCAGCGACATAGACGACTTGAATCTAGTTTGCAAAAATATTTTAAAGCTGTTTTTTAAATATCAAAACAATTCAAAATATTTCGTCTCACCATACTTAGGTTGTTTTTGTAAAGTAACTGGGAATTTGATAAAGCATTCTCTGGTATTTCTCGGCTTCGTCGTATCAGCTCCTAGGTCTCGCTCACAAGGTGCGGCCTCTTTCCAGCTTGATGTTGATATTTAGGGTGCCTCGTCAAGTCAGTGATAGCTTCCGCTATTGAACCGATTGATCACTAAGACATCCTCGACTTTATACATATATGCCTTTCATTCGTCACGCCTCCACCTCTTTATCTGCCTACTAGGTAGGTCTATTGCCGCCTTTTCTAGTTTGCATGCCGACTAGGTCAGACAAAATGATTAAAATAAGGAGGTAAACTTTTTTTTATTATATTACTAGCGGCCCGCCCAGCGGTTTCACCCGCTGCTAACTGATTTCCCACGGGAAACAGACCTTCTCCCGACATAAATCATACACAAAAACCTTCCTCTTGAACCACTCTATCTTTAAAAAAACTTCATCCAGATCCGTTAAGTGGTTTTGAAGGTTTAAGCATACAAACAAACAAACAGACAGGGACTGACGTGGGAAGCGAAAAAGTAAATGCAATTACCTTATAGTTTTTGAAAAAACATAACGATAGTGCATTGGAAAAACTAACAGCGACATCTAGGTTTGTATAATGGAACTAAAATACTATTTTTTCTCAGTTTTCGTGATAATACTATCAAATGCTAAACTACTGAAGCTAGAGAGATAAAACTTGGACATGAAGTTTTTAATGTAACAAAGCAACTATGATAGTTAAAATTCCGGTATTTTTTAATCCCCCAAGGGACGAAAAGAGGGTTAAAAGTTTGTATGAAAGTTCGTTGTCTTAAGTGTGATCCGTTTCAAAATAAGTGATTAGACTTATGATTTAAAATAATTTAACACGTGTTTCAGCATTTTTGAAATTTTAGCCCTTAACAGGGTCAAAAGGGGATTAAAAGTTTGTATGAAAGTTCGTTTTTTTAAATGAATATGATCTGTTTCAAAATTTGTGATGAGATTAATAACTTAAAATAATTAAACACGTGTTTCAGCATTTTTGAAATTTTAACCTTTAAATGGGTGAAAAGGGGGTTAAAAGTTTGTATGAAAGTTTTTTATATTAAATTTCATCTGTTTCAAAATTTCTGATAAGACTCATAACTTAAAATAATGAAATACGTGTTTCAGCATTTTTGAAATTTTAATCTTTAAAGGTGTCAAAAGGGGGTCAAAAGTTTACTAAAAGTTGGGCTACCCGTTTTCCCATGGGAATGTGACGATTTCCCGGAATAAATTATACCTATAAACCTTCCTCTAAAGTTACTCTATCAAATAAAGAAAACCGCATCAAAATCCGTTTGGTAATTCTAAAGATATAAGGAGACACCAAACGGGAAGCGACTTTATTTTATACTATGTAGTGATATACATACCTTGTGTCCTTTTCAAAATGTTTATAGATATTAAAACAAGCATTTTAATTACCACGAATCACGAATACATTATTATAATAAAAAAAGCATGTAGATAATTTTAGGAAATTACTGAAAATTATGCACCATGAAAAATCTTTTTTTTTTACCAAACGATCTAAGTGAATTTTTTAAAATAAATATATTTGGAAAATAAGGTTATTTTCCAAATTTACGAACAAATCATATTTTTAATTATTAATATAAAAATGTGCACAATTATCTACACTTTTTTTAGGATAGGCTGCTTTGGATTGCTTTCGGACTATGATTCTGCCAAAGTCAAGTTCAAAGGAAACTACTGGAGCGGTGACATCTATCATAAAAAATTTAAACTATTTCGCACTTGTGTAGATCATACATGGCGGCTCAGTTTCATAAGTCTAATTTTGTTTACAAATGTTACTACCGGAGACATCTATTTTTTTCTCGTGAACTAGTCAACGACATTACGCTCTTTTGTATAGGGTTGCAAGTCCTCTAGTAGTAATTGGTCCATGATATTAGTATGGATAGAACAGGCAGCAATACATGCTAAAAGGTCCTTTCAGTGTTGGTTTTGTTAATTAATAATGTTGATGTCTTTTTTCCGGTGAAATATACACATTTTAATAACACATAAAAAGAGACAAAAAATAAGAAAATTGTTTTACACAAATTTCTTTTTTAGAATGACTGATCATGATGTCATGTGATAATACCATCCTACATTGAATAAAGTAAATTTCATTTTATTTTAATTCAATCACACACACACATATTTTTATTTGTTTTTGCATATGCATGGGCTAATATTATCTTATGGAATATTGTGATGGATAATAAGTAATATTACCTGCAAAGCTGCAACTGTTGATGTAATTTTCTTGTGGAAATATTTTTCTATTAAATAAGAGCCTATAAGTTTTACAGCATGGTTTACATTTGTCATGTGATGTTGGCTTAGAATAGCTTCACCCCATTTAATTTCCTGTGGGTTTCGTAAGAGGTGACTCGAGGGTTACATGTGTATTACAATTTTAGGCGATGGGTTGACAACCTGTTGCTATGGTGATACACAATTTTCTGAATTACCCTCAATTTTTGTTCAGACGTTGAGTAAATTACCTTTTTTCGCTCTTTCACACACTGCCTACCCCGCAAGGGATATAGGCGTGATATATTATTAATATATGTATCTGTTTTGGTTTCTATATTGCATGGTGTAATTTATAGTTTGATATCAACATGAATCAGATCTTATCTATAGCCATTGAGTTATTCTAATTACAAAATTGCACATATTTTAGATCTAGATAAAAGCAATTTTTTAACATGATTGCATGTGATTCAAAACTATATGTATAAAAATTTACTGCAAATATGTTCAGGGGTAACACAGTCTATGAAACTGAACTATTTTCCGATTGAAACACAGATTTATGTATGAAAAAAATTTGGAACCTTACAGTTATTATGTAAGTGAGTAAGTAAGTAAAAACACTTTATTGCACAAAATAAAAACAAAAATATCAGGTAAAATTATTGCTAAAATGCGCAAAAGCGGCCTTATCGCTACAAGCGATCTCTTCCAGACAACCTGGGTGGAGGAGAGAGTATTGAAAAACAGAGCAGTGCGAGAGTAATCATGAAAGAAAAGGTAACTTGAATAAACACAATAAATACAGAATACAAAACTATGATATAAATATAAACCTACATACAAATACACATATATTTATATATATACGTATATTAATATAATATAAATATATACATAAATATTATAATACATACTCATCTATATATATATATATATATATATATATATATATATATATATATACACATCATTACACAAAAGGATATAAGTACCAACTTATTTGATTATGGTATTTGGGTGGATTTCAGTTTCATGGACTGGTTCATCCCTTAAAATATTTGCAAATTTACAATGATATTGAGAATTTTATCAAATTATTTTGACTTTTGTCACAGAACATTATCAAAAGAAGAAACGGCAGAGAGGCTACAAGAAGGGGACACAAATCGCGACGGTGTAGTCTCATGGTCCGAGTATCTTCAGGATACTTTTGGTGCTGACTCTGAAGAAGAAATAGCCGGAGATGAACAAGGGGATTCCGGTATGGTAAGTATTCTGTCTCCATATTTCTAAGTTGCAACCACCTATAAATTCCATACATCTCATTTTTTTCAGCATCGCAAGAGGTAATTACGAGAGGTCTATCATGATATGGGCAACATATCTCTCACAATATTAATATTTCTTCTTTATCTTCTTCCTCGGGTTGGAACGTCTGCAGACCTCGCAGCAAGTGATCAGCTCCAATGGTGGTCCATGGTTTGCATGGCATAGCAGTCACACATTTGTCCCCACTTTGCCATGCTTTTGTGACTCCCAACACCAGCCTGGAGTCGATTGAGCGATTTCCAGATTGCCTAAAGTACCGCCGTTCTAATGCGTCGTATTTGACAGCTGTCAGTTTTGTGATAATACTATGGCAGAGGGTCCATTTTCTTTTGTTGACATCTCTTAGTATAGAGATGACAGCTGTCAAATACGCGTTATTGGAACGGCGGGGAGGTTAACTGGTCAAATGTATCATCATCATCATCGGCCTCACACGTCTGTGACAGACGATTTAATCAGTGTCTGAGGCAAGACTTTTCATGGCTGTATAAGCCGATACGGGAGCGGCATAATTTTCCGCACGCTCTACAAGTGAAGGTGGAATTTGAGACTGGCACATGCATGTTTAGATGACGTTTTTGCCTTTTGTTAGTCAAATGTATATGGTGATGTTATTTTGGTAGTTGGTGGCGGAGGAGAAGGCGATGTGGGCGGCTGCCGACGCCAATGGGGACGGCGATCTGGATGCGGTCGAGTTTGAAGTGAGTATTCATTTCATCTGTTTACTTATAGTGGATAATATCTACCGTGTGATGCCGGCTTAGAATAGCATCATCCCATTTCTTTACCGTGGGTGGGTGTCGTAATAGGCGACTAAGGGACTCGAGGGTTACATGTGTATTGCAATTTTAGACGAAGGGCTGACAACCTGTCACTATGGTAATACACTATTTTCTGAATGACCCTCAGGTGTTTGTCAGACTTGGTGTAAATGTTCGTTTTTAACGGCTGTTTATGCTCTGCTTACCCCGCAAGGGATATAGCGTGATATATGCATGTATGTATGGATAATATCGCAAATAGTAATAAGAAATTGAAAAAATGTTGCGCCTGCCGGCGCATTCGTTACAATAATATATACTAGATGTCGCTTGTACGTCGCTTCGAGACAAGTAGACATTGAATATTTGGAAGTGTCAGTCGAGGCTCCGGTAGCTCAGTCGGCAGAGCAGTGGGACTGTACCCCACGGTCCCGGGTTCAAGTCCCGGCGGGCGCTAACACTTTTTCAATTTCTTATTTTTATTTATGAAAATAATATATCACTGTGAGTGCTATATAAACCATAATACGGATAATATCGCGTTGATGAGACTTGTCTCGTTAGACTTAACTATAAATCAATATAAATATCTTGGACTATTCACACAGCGTCATCTAGCCACAAACTAAGCAAATCCTATATTACTAGATAGCTGATATTAATACTTATATACTGTTTTGTTTATAATTACATATTATGCCGTGTGATGCCGGCTTAGAATAGCATCACCCCATTTCTTGACCGTGGGAGTCGTAAGAAGCGTCTAAGGGACTTGAGGGTGTGTATTGCAACTTTAGGCGATGATGGGCTGAAAACCTGTCACTATGGCGATACACAATTTTCCGGATGACCCTCAAATGTTTGTCAAACGTGGCTTAAATGTTCTGTGTGGCCGTTTACACTCTGCCTACCCCGCAAGGGATTATAGGCGTGATATGTGTATGTATGTATGTGTATTGTATAAACAAGTCCCAAACTACTTAACAAATATTTGTGTCTTGTGGAGTTCGAACGCACGACCCTCGGCGTAGCAGCCAGGCGTACTATCCGCTACGCCATCGGCCCAGTCGACTCATACTTATACTTCTATACATAATGTACTGCAAGAAAACAGCAATAAAATAATTAATCTCAGCCTATGTCATTGCTTTGTATTGTATGTAGCCTCAGAGTCCAGAGCAAGTTTTAGAGGGAACCTTCTGAACTACAAGAATGAATGAAGTCATTAAAAATTCGTCGCAAATCGTAATATGGCTTGGCGTGTGCTATTAAAACACAAATGAATGCACAATATCACGCTATTATCTATATTAAATGTTTCAAACCGATTCCTAAACTGAACTAGTATTAAGTATGAAAGTACGACGGCCGATGCATGTGGCGCAGTGGAAGTACACCTGCCTGCGACGCAAATTATCGGTGGGCTCTCACAAAATATTATCACTTTGTGAATATGTTTCCAGCCTGGTTAGGTTAGGCTGCAGGCTGAATCACCTGATTTTCTGAAAAGAAAGATTGTTCCATACTTAGGAGGGCACGTTAAGCCATCGGTCCTGGTTGCTGTCTATGATTACTTAGATGGGGGTTATTAAACTCTGACACCAGGGTCATTGGGTCGTCAGACGACTCGGTGTCCCGAACGAAAAAGAAAGAAGATTAAGTCCGAGGCAGTATTTTGTGTTTTTGTGCATGCAGGCAGATGGATGTTTTATCTCACGCCAAATTTGATTGCGACGAGTTTTTTATGGCTTCATTTTGGTTGTTCGTAAGGTTCCCTCTATGTAACTCATGATCTATTGATACTGCAACATTGTAGTGATTGATAATTCAACAACAACATTGTATACTCGCAATCGCGAGATCAAAACAAACTGATAAAAATGTTTCCACTGTACCAGCCCATAAAACTGAACAACGTTTCCCACGGAACATGAAAGTGCAGTCGTAATATGAAAAAATTTGGACCTCCCTTACAAAAAGTTCCAGGCGACCGGTCAATTTGCATGAGAGGTAATTTTTTTCATATTTCGACCTATGTTCCTTGGGGTAAGTTGTTCAGTTTCATGCCATGGTTCACCCCTTGCAGTAAATATTTATACTTTCCTTTTAGGTTCTAAAATTAATATTAAGTACTTTATTACGCTAATATAACATAGAAAACGAAAAAGGGCATAGCAATATTCATATATTATTCGGAGGGCTGTCTCTTACACCCTGTATAGGATTTTCGTACAGCTATTAAGCATAGCCTGTATAAGTTGAACCCTTAAATGCAGACTCGAGATGCTGCTTATCGTACTAGCCTTTAGGTTTATGATTTTGTCCTAGATTTGAGTCTATAAAATTACATAGTAAAGATTACTTCAACCACAGGCGCCAAAATGTACGACTCTTTATATATCTATTCACATGGGCAAATGTAATGAATACCTATATGTCGTAAATAGCTACCAGGGAATAAGCAGCAACGTTCCCTGTGATTACAATAGTTTGTACTGCGCTTGCCAACCTGCCAGCCTAATATAGCTCTTTCATTAACATCACACCAGCCTTTAGCAGTCCACTGCTGGACGTAGGCCTCCCCTAGGGTACGCCATAGGGCACAATCTCCCGTTTTCGCCATCCAGTCGCTACCAGCCGCCTATTTTATATCATTGGTCTATCTGGCCGGAGGGTGTCCAACGCTACGCTTGCCTAGGTGTGGTCTCCAATCAAGAACCCGCTTGCTCCACCGTCCATCGGTTCTATGTTATTAACATAAGTACTAAACAGTTTTCAAACTGGCATAATTATAATTAAAACCTTATCTGAAATAAGAATGTAATTTTTTATGTTGTTCGTGCGTGCATGTTGCACGATCTTGAAATAGTTATAAACGTTTGCTATTTTTGTTTAGTAGGTACTAGGTACCACACTATTTTATTGACAGTGGTACCAAGCCTTCATTTAGTATGCTTAATTCCAATTAGGTATTTTTTCATCTTTAATGCTTTGGGCAAATATTCTGTTATTTGAGCTATAAAACTTGTGACTTCATCATAAGTTTTCCATGTACCAGCCCCAAAGTACATAGATTGTTCTAAAGCTTAACTTAGATTTTTAACATTGTTATGTAATGCCCAATAAATCGAATAACTCCTCATCTGCCCGTGGTACACCGTATGTACCAGTGTTTTTGAACCATACTACCCTCACTTAAAAAACCTATAAAAACACATATCAATATGTGGTATACATAACAATAAAAAAAATTGAAATATAAGCGCGAAATTTTATTATTTCTGACATCCCCGAGGCTAGTGCCTTGTTTGCGACCGGAACATGTACCCTATACAATGTGTTAGGGATATGAGTATACAAACGTTCAGGACGTATTCTTGACAGGAAACTGTACAACTGAAAAAAATATTTGGTTCACCCTTACAAATTTTGTTTGAGAGATTTGCACGGGAGAATAATTTTGTTGTAGGTTTTCATAAGTATACGGGGTGTAAGAGACAGCCCTCCTAATACTGATAGGGTGCATGCAGACCACGAAACTGAACAACTTTGCCCTTGAAACATATGTCAGGAAACAACAAAAATATATTTTACCTCCCATACTAAATCACGATCAGCTGACTGCAATTACTATAGGAAGTAATTTATTTTGCATTTCCTGAAATATTTTCTCATGGAAGGGCTGTCCGTTACACGCTGTATAGAGTGATTCAAGAGGAAGGTTTTTTTGTATAATTTATGGCGGGAAAGGCCTTTTCCCGCAGAAAAACGGTTAGCAGCGGATGACACCGCTGGGCAGGCCACTAGTAACTTATTCATTTCATTCAAATTTAAGAGCTTGGCTCTTGTCGGTGGAGTAATTGCCATTTTTTTCTATCTTCTGCCAGCGACTTGACCTCTTGACACGGCATTAATCTTCTCCTTTACTTGAGTGAAGAATGTGCGTCTAGGTCTTCCTCTTCCCCTCCTTCCATCGACCTTTCCTTCAATGATGTTCATAATAAAGTTGTCGTGCCGTAACAAGTGACCAACCATCTTCCCTCTATGGTTTTCAATAGTCTTTAGTATACAACATTTTTGTATAGTAATTTTCCTAACACATTGTATGATACAAAAACTATGAAATGCAGGTATTCACGAATCCGGAAGAGCATGCGGTGATGCACCCGTACCTGGTGAACCAGACCTTGCGGGAGAAAGATACCAACAAGGATGGAGTGATCGACTTCCAGGAGTTCGTGGGAGACAGAGGTGAGGTTCATCATCCATCATCAACTTCTGAAATAGTCGCTTCCAATCTGGTGTATATTTTGAAGCAAAATTCTTTAGTTTTCATTTCAATGTAGCCTATGTTCATTAGGGATAATGTAGGATTCTAATGATGGTTTTTTTTAATCGGTGCAGTAGTTTCAGAGCCTATTCAATTCAAACAAACAATCGAATGTTTCCTATTTATAATATTAGTGTCGATACAGCATTGGCACATTCTTGTTTCTTACAAAAAGAAACAGTTATCATGTGAGTGGTTGGTTATTTTAGTGCTTCGGTAGCAAATGACTAAATAATTGTATAGTTATACAACTCTTAATCAAAAATATCATACGTAAAATTGTCAAGCCTAGTGAACGTGCATTATTTCAAGGTCTAAACGATTAAAATCTAACCGATGTTCGGACCAGTTTTGACGAGCCGTTTAGTCAGGCTACAGACTAGACGGTCTAAGGTCAGGGTCATAGGACACACAGCCTTTTGTGTTATATTTGCTTGTTATACAATATAAGTATTATTTTTTTGAACGATTCTGGTTTAGATATACTTTGGTCTCAATTCTTACAGGGTATTTCTCTAGCTAATTCTTAGCTATTCTATTCTTAACTTCTTGTCACTTTCGAGGTCAATATTGCCCTAAATTCAGGATATAACTTAACTTAACTTACCTTAAGTTAGTGCTGTCTTTTCTTTACGTCAAATAGGTTTAGAAAAGGGTAGGAGATGTCTAAGTCCAGTCATGTTTAAAAATGTCAATGAGTTCTTCGCAATTTTTAGTCAATTTAGTCGCCATTGTTTTCATTGTCGCCTTATTTTGACAGATAAGACGTATATTGCGTCAAATTAAAATTCATGACATGACTATAATATCTCCATCCTTTTCTAAACCTATTTGACGGAAAGTGACACCACTAATTTAAGGTAAGTGGTATTTCTTATCCTGAATTAAGGCCATTTAGTATAATATTCGGAACGTTTGCGGTTTAGTTTACTAGTTATTATTCTGTGGTTTAGGTACCAAGATCTTGTTTGGCTTCGGGAACTAAATTGGTTGTCATAACACTCATAATCATAAGTCATCGGTCTATAGACGAATGTTTACAAACAAAGATATTCTTACATTTCTTACACTCGGTCGGATACAGTGTAAAGATTATGCTTTGTTCATACTAGCGGCCGTAATTGTACGGGGTGTAAGGGACAGCCCTCCGAATACTGATAACCATGCATGCAGACCATGAAACTAAACCCCTTTCCCCAAGTAACATATGTCAGGAATAGAAAAAAAAATGACATACATACGTACATACATAAATCACGCCTATATCCCTTACGGGGTAGGCAGAGCGTTAACGGCCGTAAAACGGATATTAACACCACGTCTGACAAAAGTTTGAGGGTCAATCAGATAACTGTGTATCACTATAGAGACAGGTTGTCAGCCCATCGCCTAAAATTGCAATACACATCTAACCCTCGAGTCCCTTAGACGCCTCTTACGACACCTATGGGTAAGAAATGGGGTGATGCTATTCTACGCCGGCATCACACGGCACTGAAAAAAAAATTACCTCGCATACAAAATCACGATCAGCTGACTGCACTTACTATGAGAAGTAATTTTTTTTTACGTTTCCTGAAATATTTTCTCAGGGGAAGTTGTTCACTTTCATAGTCTGAATGCACCCTATAAATATTCGAAGGGCTGTCCCTTACATTCTGTATATTTCATGGATAGTGAAGCGCGACAGTTTGTCGACTGAATACTCAATTAACACATAACGCAGTTTCAGTCAGTTAACCTCTGTCCCTGTCTCTTTATTGTTAATGTAATAGCTGTCACTCTAATACTCAGAACAGTGGTCACTCCTTGGCCTTAATAGACGATTTCAATTCACTTGACTTATGAATAGTAGAACAAATGATAATAAGAAGTTGAGAAAATATTAGCGTCGGCCGGGGATTGAACTCGGGACCTGTTGGGTACCATCCTACCGCTCTGCCTGGTCTGGTCGTCTCTTATGGTGATGGACATCGGATCGACGAACGACCTGATGAACGCTTGTCGGTTAGACCCAGTTCCAGCTACCGATTTTGATTTTTCTGTTAATAAATCAGTCTGGTGCATGTGAAATCGTATTTCTAATGACTCAAAAATACGCCTCCCTGATACTCCGGGTTTATAGTATTTTTTTAATCTAATAGGGAGCTATACCTAAGTCTAAGGGTCTCTAGTAAGTCTGAGCGGAACCCAGCTATGCATGAATTGGCCAATCATAACCTCGACATTTCCGCGTCAGTGATTGGTCAATGCATGCGCCGCTCTGCGCCGCTCCGCCTCAATGGAAACTCACCCAAACCGTGTTGTTACTCGCTCCAGGCGCGCAGAACAACCGCGAGTGGCTGTTAGCCGAGCAGCACAAGTTCACGC
Source organism: Tuta absoluta (assembly GCA_027580185.1). Classification (NCBI taxonomy): domain Eukaryota; kingdom Metazoa; phylum Arthropoda; class Insecta; order Lepidoptera; family Gelechiidae; genus Tuta; species Tuta absoluta. Next base: position 2,054,090 of record JAQAHW010000020.1, read on the forward strand.
ACGAGCTGGACACCAACAACGACGGACACCTCGACGCCCAAGAGATACACGCCTGGATCATACCCAATAATGAGTAAGTTCACTCTGAAAGCCTTTTCACCCCGGTACAGCATGTGTACCACCAGGCATTTTCAACGTAAACTCCGTTTATTTAAGAATGACCTATAATGTAAACAAACTTTGTATGAATCTGACAGCTCGCGACTGTCAGTTACATACAAAGTTTGTTTACATTATAGGTCATTCTTAAATAAACGGAGTTTAGTACGCTCACTTAATTTTCAAAACCTATGAAAAAAACATTTGTAGTTGGGCTGTTGCCCATTTTATGTAAATCTTCTTCCTTTTTACATGAAATATCGAGCTCGCTTCGCTTGCAATATGTGTAATGTTGTTGAAGCGTAGTGTTGGTCATCATCGCTTGCCTTTTTGACGTGAAATTGTGAGCTCGCTATATTCGTAGTGTTGCTAGTGCGCAGTGTGGCTTCTCTCTTGGCTTTCAAATGTGAAATGTCAAGCTCGCTTCGCTCGCAAAAAATACTTGTTGCGGCTGGTCGGCCTGTGGGGCACCTGCCTGACTGCTGGTGATACTCAGTAAATAAAAGTCTCCAGTCAGGGTAGATATCTCCACATTTATTTAATAGTCCGCAGAGGTATTTACAGGTGAAAATGCACTGAGGATAACGTAAACTACAGAACAACAATATTATTATCTGCGAGCAGAATTAGTGACTTGACACGACTGTTATTTTTCCGGCTGTCAAGTTCTGACGGTTGTCAAGAAGCATTGGCCATCGACACGCCATATCTTTTGACGGACTAAAGAGAGCGGTCCATATCATTCCCCCCCCGAGACCGTTACTACGGGCGATAAAAATTCGGAAAGTGTACTCGACGTCCGGATCTCGTGACTGTGGCCTTTTGGCTGACGGTAGGTGAAGACAGTGTGGGTGTAGATGTAAGATTTGCATCACCGCTGTACCTACTTTCTTACGTTTTGTTGTTGTCAGGTTGTTTTATTGATATTATCAGTACTTACAATATAACCTTACAATATTGTTTTTTATATTAATAGTGAAATTATGTCTACGCAATAAACCTTTAGGTTTATCGAAGGCATTTGACTGAATTGTATATTTATGTAGGTATACTAATGTCTAAATAAAAAAAATAACTATACAAAGTTTGAAGTGTCTGTGCCTTACAACAAAAAAGTTAGACATGCGGTAAACGCGTATTGAACTTTTTTTGTATATAGTTTTTATTTAAACGACGGCCGATGTGGCGCAGTGGTAGTGCGACTGCCTGCTACGCAAAGGCTCCGGGTTCGATTCTCGGTGGGACACTCACAAAGTTGATATTTATCACTTTGTGAATTTGTTCCCAGTCTGGTTAGGACATTGCAGGGTGAAGCAACTGATTGTCCGAAAATAGAAAGAAAGAAAGAAAACATATTTATTCAAAAAATTGTGACAAGGTACATACTAAAAGGTAAAGACAATAATTGTTACACTTTAACATGTTACACAAATAAAATACAAACCTATACTCTACATTAAAGTATGCAACAGGGCACAACAGTGAAAAGGTCACGACTCAGCATAATGTCTATCTCGAGTTGAGCTAGACGCTGTTTTTCAGTCGAGCCTATTTCGTCTGCCGGATCCCGAGAAGTGTCGATCCAAAGGCGAAAATAAAATAAAACCAATTGTCATTGCAATAGGTATGATAAAAAGTAACTGCTTGCATAAACTAGTTAATATAATAAACTTAAAAGAAATAATAGTGATATTAAAAAATAAATAAAATATATGCAGAAATATATATATGTATACATCCACAATAATACCGTGAAAATATAATTCAGTTTATAATGTATATATTCATATTTATATTTATATTCATTGCCATACTAGTAAGCTTTCGGTATCATTCATATTCATATTCATATTCATATAGTATTTATTGCATAATATCACATGGTAGTAGTACATACAGGTGTTAAAGGTATGACAATTTATGGATACATACAACACATGATACCCTTTCTATAGGGTATTGCAACATTGAGAGGACACTTATATTACTCATAATTCACTTATACTTAAAACTAGAATTCTTAAAAAGTATGTAATTTATAGTAAGACTAAGTAAGGATATAGAAAGTGAAATTAAATCTTTGACAACTTAAAACAATAAACTGGTTAAGTAAAACTTAATGTAGTATGTTTGACTAATACGGTCACTTTTCATCTAAAAATTCCTTAAGACTATAGTAGCTTTTACTTATTAAAAATGATTTGAGTTTCTGTGTGAATAAATGATCTTTTGTTTCGGATTTGAGCGTTAAAGGTAATTTATTATAGATTTTTATTCCTGTAAAATATGGACTTTTATGGTAGAGGGTCATAGATGTGGTAGGTAACTGAAGATTTTTCATGTTTCTTAAATTATGAGTTAGGTAAGTACTTTTTTGTGTAAACAAATTCATATTTTTACGTACTAATGTTGCTAATTCTAAGATGTACAGAGAATGGAGCGTTAATATATTTTTATCTTTAAAGTATGGCCTGCAACTTTGTAGGTTGTTTAAATGGTAAATAATTCTAATACATTTTTTCTGCATAATAAATAACTCATCTACGTTAGTGCTGTTGCCCCATAGAACTACACCATATCGGAGCCAGGACTCCGCATAGGCGTAGTATGCGGATAAGGCCGCTTCTTCGTTTGTATTTGTTCGGATCGTATAAAGGGCATAAGTAAATCTAGATAATTTAGTCTTTGTTTTTGATATGTGTCCTTTCCAATTTATATTACTATCGATATTTAGGCCTAACAGATTATGTGATGTGACTTCTTCTACCGGATTTCCATTTATTTTTATATTTAGTAATGATAGGGGTTGTTTTTGTGGGGGGTGAAATTGTATTAATTTAGTTTTGTTTGTATTTATTTGTAGTTGATTATTTTGTAGCCAGTCTTGAACGGTTTTTATATCAGAATTTATTTTATTTATATATTCGTTGTCTTTTGCGTTAAAATTAAACAAAAGAGAAATATCATCCGCAAACATGATGCAGGTGATATCCAACTCTTTAGGGAGTTGATTTATATATATTAAGAATAGTATGCAGCCAAGCACACTACCCTGCGGAATGCTGCCATTTTGCTCACTGCTTTTAGAATTTATCTTTTCGAGAGTTCGAGTGTCTTCGTTGTAGTAATCAATTTGTACATATTGGGTCCTATTTTCAAGGTATGATTTAAACCAATCGTATGCTTTGCCCCGGATACCTGCTTTATAAAGTTTCATTAACAGTATTGAATAATTTACTTTATCATAAGCTTTACTTAGATCCAAAAGTATACCTACTACACTCTGTTTCTTATTAATAAAGTCTAATGCTTTTTGAATGTAAGTAAAAACTGCTAATTGAGTACTCCGATTTTTTCGAAATCCATATTGTCCGTCATCAAAAAAGTTTATACTTTCTAAAAAACTACAGACACGAGAACACATGGCTTTTTCGAATATCTTTGAAATCGCTGGCAGTAGAGCTATTGGCCGATAGTTATCCAATATTTGTTCGTCACCTTTTTTAAGTACTGGTCTGACCATAGATATTTTAAGGGCATCAGGGAATCGACCAGTTTCGAAAGATTGATTGATTAGTTTAGTTAAAGGTGGGGTTAGTTCAGACACACATGCCTTTAACAGTGATGGAGGTATTTCATCTTTCCCGGTGCTGTTTTTGTTTTTTAGTTGAGTAATTATTTTGTAAATTTCACTTTCATTGCTTGGATGAATAAAAATAGAATTTAGGTGTTGAACAACATTATTTTCTGCAAATGATACAATTTTGTTGTTATTAGTTTGTGTGGCTCTGTTTACGTTTATAAAGTAATCGTTAAAAGTATTTGCTACATTTTGTGGCGTATGGAGCGTGATACTGTCATTTATTTTAAGTCGTATATTTTTAACTTTTTTTGGTTTATATTTACCAGATATTTTATTTATGATTGTCCACATAGTTTTATTTTTATTTGTTGAGTTTTTCATTTCAGCTATGTAATTTTGACGCTTTGATAAATGAACTGACTTCTTTAAAATTTTAGTATAGGATCTACAGAATGATTTTATGATATGGTTCTGTTTTGACTCATGTAAAAGTTGAAGTAATAATCTTTTATGATTACAAGATCTTTTTAAACCTTTGGTAAGCCAAGTTTTTCGTTTTTTAGATTTAGTTTTTAAACGTTGTACCGGTATAGTTAGATCTAGGTTATTTTTTAGAGCAGTTAAGAATTCGTTGTAGTTTGTGTCAATGTCTTTATCTTGTTTAATAATTGTATCCCAATCTATATTTAGTAAGTTTGTTCTAAATGATTCTAAGTTTTTTCTAGTAAATAATCTTTTATATATAATCCAAGGTTTATCTATGGGCTGCGAATTCGAGTTAACTTTTAATGTGTATACAACGCCTCTATGGTCGAAAAATCCATATTCTTCAACTTTTGCTGAAAAGGGTGTTCTATTTGAATAGAGATGGTCTATACACTTAGCAGTGTTTTTTACATTATCTATTCTAGTGTGATTTCTTACTAATTGTTTTAAATTATAAGAGAGCATTAAATCAATTAATTTAGTTTGATGTTTTGATATTTCTAAGAAGTCTATATTAAAATCTCCACCTATAATGATATGCTTCTTTGGTTCTTTTAATTTAATTTTGTTTAGAACTTTTTCCAGTAGCTCATAGAATATATCTATCTCTCGATCTAGTCTATGAATACAAATTAAGATTATATCGTACTAGCTGTTACCCGCGGCTTCGCCCGCGTACTCATAGAGTTTTATTAATTAGTTGTGTATTCTAAACAGGGCGACAGCACACACAACACAGGTCATTACTTTCCGGTTTAGTGACTGCGTCTCTATTAAAATTACGTTTATGGGTCACTTATTTAACTCCTACGCGAATATTATAATACAAATATAGTAGTAATGGTTATGCCAAATTATATCAGCGATATAATTTGGCATAACCTGCATTATTACACAATGCAGCGCTACATCTAGCAATACTACTAAACTACCAATACACCTATATTTATGCCTAGCTATTACACTCAGCGCTCTATGTCGCCATAGAGTATAGCTACCTTATGAATATTGTGAATATTGCCTAGTGTTATATTGGTGGTTAATAAATAATAAGAAAGTATAGATTGCTATATAGCTTTAATTTTTTTTTAATATTCCTGCTATTTTGAAATTTTTATTACATACAAACATGCTCCAAGAAGACATGAAAGAAAGGAGTGGGTATGTAATCAAGGATTTGAAAACCTATATTAGCTCCAAACCAAATTAACTTGGGGATGGATGTTCTTGGATTGGAATTATAATAATATGAATACGCAGTATAATGATTTTGCCTAGTCTTCAATTTTCAGGACTATGGTACCAAAAAATTTAAGTTTATTATGTGTCTTCGCAAGTATACGCAGGGCAAACTTACTGTGCTAAAAATGGTTATTATTATAGAAATGGACTTTCAAATCATGTTTAACTGTAGAAATTAACTTTACTACTGTGGTAAGAAGTATCTCAAGTACATACCCACATCACCCTTAAAGCCACATTCATATCCCAAAACTCATATTCAAGAGACATTCTCATAGTAGTGCTATACAGGGTGTAAGTGACAGCCCTTCGAATACTGATTGGGTGTATTCAAACCATGAAACTGAACAACCTGCCATAGATTAAATTCTTTTTTTCTATATCCCATACAAAATCACAATCAGCTCACTGCATTTACTATGGGAATATCAGTATTCGGAGGGCTGTCCCTTACATCCTGTATATACATCTTTTTTATGTGGTATAGATGTATTCTATGCTACACAATAATCAGTTTTCCGATGGGAAAAATATGTTTTTCCGAGATAAAAAGTAACCTATGACACTCACCAGCTTTTCATCTAACTGCTTTCCAAAAAAAAAATGCTTTACATCGCTGCATGATACTCATTTATGTATGTAGTATGGATGTATTCTATTGCTAAACATTAATCGGTTTTCCGAAGGGAAAAATATGTTTTTCCGGGATAAAAAATAACCTATGTCACTCACCAGCTTTTCATTTAGCTGCTCTCAAAAAAAAAAATGCTTTACATCGCTGCATGATACTCATCTATGTTCGTAGTATGGGTGTATTCTATTGCTAAACATTAATCGCTTTTCCGATGGGAAAAATATGTTTTTCCGGGATAAAAAGTAGCCTATGTCACTCTCCAGCCTCTCACCTAACTGCACACCTAAAAAACACTGCATGATATCGCTCTGTTGTAACGTGAAAGAAAGACAAACAAACAAACAAACAAACAAACAAACACACTTTCGCATTTATAATATTAGTATGGATTGGGTAATTTCTACGCAGCAACATTCAAAAATAAATTCTTCTGTTAAATTTGTGATATCTGATCGCTCTACATATTTAATGTCGTCACGCAGTAAGATTGCTACTCCACCATGAATATGTGATTTTCTATAAAATGCACTAGCAAACGTATATCCTGGAATTTTAACATAATCTGCTTTTAAGTGTGGGATCCATGTTTCTGAAAGACAAACTGCATCAAAATTTTGAGTAACTAATACACTTTCTAAAAGTGATACTTTGGTATCATTTAAACTCTGCATATTTTGGAAAAGGATATTAAACTCTTTCACGAAAGGAATAACTTTGCGGTTGTGATTTTTGTTGATCAGGGCTATTATCTTGACTGGCAATCTTTTTCTTTGCTTGATGAGATCCAAAAGTGGTTGATTTTTGTGTGTGTTCCCTTCCTTCTTTTACACTTTCTTTGTATTCGAGTCCATCTATTATTAGTTTATTGTTTCTTATAACTGCATGTTTTCCATTTTTTCGTGCTTCAAACAATACTTCTCTCAACTTTTTTTGCTGTTTTAATCCTTCTTCATCCAGATATTCTGATATTGCCAAACCAGAGTTTTTAAAGTAATGTTTATTTTGAAGCAAGTGCTTTGTTAATTTTTTGCTTAACAATTCAATGACGATGGGTCGTTTATTGCTTTTTCTGCCCATCCTATATAGTTCTTCGATGTAACCGGCAACGTTAACGTTCAAGATATCTTTAAATATATTAATAACTCGATCTTCTAACTCAATGTCTGTTTCCCAGTAGTTTTCGTTTAATCCATGCATGACAATTTTTTTAAAGTTTTCATTTCTGTTTTTTGCTATCTTCTTATATTTTTCCTGGTGACTTTCATTTCCGTTTTCTCTAAGTAGATTGTTGCATATTTCTTCTAAATCACGTTTCAATTGGGTATTTTCCGTGTTTAAAATCTGTAATTTTTTCTCAATTTCACAAATAGATTGTTTCAAAGTCTGGTCGTTTGATAAAATGTTAATCTTTTTATTCATTTCTGTTTTTAGTTCTAATATTGCATTTTTGAACTCAGTACATATAGTCTCTTTAATTTCTTGAATTATACTCTGCTTTTGTGCCTCCAGTTTTATGTCAAGAAGTTTTTCTATATGGTTCAAGGTCAAAGGTTCTGCAGTTGGTATTGCCTTTGAGCAAGAATTTGCAATAATAGTGTCACCTAAATTGCTTATATCTCCTATGCTTGATGAATCAATGTCGATGATAGTGTCGTTTAGATTGCTGAAACCTAAGGTTGATGAATCGCTAGAATGACTTCTATTCTTTTTTCGGATAGTAATATTATTACTTTCTTGTTCATCGTAATTTTGCTGGTGCAGAGCATACTGCTGTTGCACATTACGTATGCAGGTTGGGCATTTCCATGTTAATTTGTTTTCGGGTGTCATTAATAAGTATCTTCGAAAGGAGACTTGAGCGCAATCTAAATCATAATGTTCATCTATGCACGTACTGCATTTTAGAAAAAAAAGCATTTCAGCTTTTGTTTCTCCAAAAGTATTATTTTTAAATGTTTTTTGAAAGATGATTTCGAAATTGGTTTTCTTAAAATAAATGGTTCCGTGCTTCGGAGGGCACGTTAAGCATTCGGTCCCGGTTGCTGTCTATGATTACTTAGACGGCGGTCGTAACACAACCATTGTCAGAGGCCTACTAGTGGTAGTAGGCGGTTGAAAAACTTTGACACCAGGGTTCATGGGGTCGTTGGACGACTCGATGTCCCACACGAAAAGAGAAGAGAGATTTAAACACGCGTTCAACGGTCTTTTTTGTAAGGTCCACCTTGTCTAACGAGAGCTAGGTTTGACTGTACTATAGTGCGTGCATCTATAAAATCAGAAACAGGCATTCTGATCATAATTATGATAACTAAATAAATATCCTGGACATTTCACACAGCGCCATCTAGCCCCAAACTAAACAAAGCTTGTACTTATGGAAATACAATTTTGAAAGATAGAACGAACGGGTTAATGTGTAAAAAATGCTTTTTTTATGTTGTAGAGTTCACAATCAAATAAAGCCACAAGACGCTTTTAGGTAACATATTATTGAAATGTCCTTGTGTTGGGCATTCTATTATTTTACTGAATTATCCCAATCATAAAAGTTTCCTTTATTGTTTTTTTAAGTTTTTGTTATAGGACATAAAATTCTAACGAATATGGTCTACGGTATTTTTGTATTTATTTTCGTAATTACATATATTAATTGCTTTTACATGGGAAAGGAATATGTTCGTAGATTGCATTTAAATCATAATTTTATATATATTTTTTTATTTTATTAACGATGGGTTTGCTCTTGACTCTAGTCTAGGTCATAGGACAGAGACAGAGTCTAAGATGGAGCGAGCTCACCCAGAAGAAGCCTGTTCACTCTTACTTTGAAGAGATTAGAGTTGTATGCGTTTGGAAACACAGACGCAGGTAGTGAGTTCCACTCTTTAGCAGTGCGCATTATAAATGATGACTGGAAGCGCTTAGTCCGAATTGGTGGAATGGCTACCAGGTACGGATGGTATCGTGAAGCTCTTGAGCACACTCCGAAGTACAATCTGTAAAAAACCGACAAGCAGGCAACCTTGCGGCGATGTGCCAGACTATGTAGCTTGGTGTCCACCAGTTTTATGTCGCCTATGAGCCTCTTGGCCCTGCGTTCCACCGAGTCAAGAGCGGCAAGTTGGTATTTGGCTGAGCCATCCCAAAGGTGACTGCAATACTCCATGCAGGATCGGACTTATATTACATATTAATATTACTCTGCCTTTGCTGGAATAGTATTTCTATAACCTTTTCTAAATATCACCTACCACGTATTTAATTTGCCATTTTAGGAGGTCATGCATGACAATTCTGACAATTGTAATTGAAAATGACAATACTATTTACATTGCGCAGTTTGAAGGATAATTTTGTTTTTGTTTTCCAATGGGATCGCCGACCAAGCAATGCACATTGAATTGTTATCGTAATAAAACCATTGTCAGCTTTATACAATGACCCCCTGGTCTATTTATTTGTTTTTGCTTCAACCTCTTCGAAATAATGGGATCCACGCTTGATGTGATAAAACTTTTTATACCTACATACCTAATTAAGTCATGTCATGTCCTAAATAGTCTACAATTACCGCGCCATGATACCTACATGAATAGATACCGCGTAAAATGCGTAAAATCATAGACAATTTAAGAGGCGATCATCTTCTATCCTTGTCTAAGTTTATTTAGCAGAAAGTGACAGTGCTATTTTTAGTAACACTTTTAGTCGGTAACCATAGGATTGAGACTATTATAACTTTTTAAGCACTCGATATCTTCTATGCTCATAAAAATATAAAGAATTCCAAACAGTGTTTGTCAGAAATGTTTAAAATGCATCAGACGTGCTCAAAATTGTGTTGCCACGTCAGGATACACATCAAATTATATATGGCCTCAATTCGGGATAATAATTCTCTTCACTTACCTTAAATTAGCTCTGTCACTTTCAGTCGAATAGTCGAAAAAAAAATCCTTTTCTAAACCTATTCGACTGAAAGTGACGTAAGAGATATCTTAGTCTTGTCATGTGATAATTTCACGCAATATGCGCGTTGTCTGTCAAAATAAGGGGAAGATGAAAACAATTGCGACTAAATTGACAAGTAATGGCGAAAAAATCATTGAAGTTTTTAAACATGACAGGACTTCGATATCTCCTTTTTTCAGTTTATTTAACGGGAAGTAACAGCGATAATGTAAGGTAAGTTAAGATAATTGTTATCCCGAATTGAGGCCAATATTTACCTAAATATTATTGCGATAGACCCGGTTTAATACTTTAAATGTGTGAAAGTAATCGTGAGTGCCTAAAAAGTTATAATGTGTAGGTATGAAAAGTTATCAGATCAAGCGTTTTAAACTTAAAATTGTACCTTACCTTTACATTCTCCATTCAATATTTTTATTTTTTATGCACACAGAATGTCAAAATATTCTGCAGCTTATGATGAAGCGGATGGTTCGCATTATTATGGGTATTAATGTAACAAAGTTGTTCTTGAGTAGTATATTTTCCCTAAGGAACATAGTTCGAAAAATCCTTCAATTGAAAATTACCGATCAGCTGATTTGTGCTATGGAAGCTAAAAATATTTTTGACTCATTTCGACCTATGTTCCTTGTGGAAAGTTGTTCCTTATCACCAGCCCGTCCCCTGTTTCCAGTATCGGTCACTAGTAAAATGTCATCCTATATTTAGTGGAGGTTTAGGACACTTTTTGGATGTCAAGATGCTATTAAGGCGAGAACGCTCTCGACAGTGGCGCCACTTTTCGAAAGAAAAGTTTTCTCTTTATACAAACAATCTAGCAGAATGTCCGATGCCCAAGTTTTTAGTATTATCCATAAGTAATATTAGAACCTGCAAACTCAATGATATATCCGATGTAATTAAACTGAAGACAAATAATACCAAAAGTAGCCGTTTTTAGACACTATTTCGAGGTCGTTCACGGCTACACTCGCCTTAACGACAACGATATTTATGGGGGTGCCAAAATTATACATTTTACATGCTGTGAAGTTAACCTGGTTGGGCTGTTTTTTTAACCGATCCTTGACATCGAATTAGAAAGTTCCTTTGTAATGTAAAGACTAAAAATAGTCGATACGTATCCGTTTGAAGAATCAACTTTGTCGATGAGGCAACTGGGAACTAAATGGCGCCACTCGCGACTGTGCCTTGTATCTGTGATTGGTCGAAAAGATGTCAATGTCAAAGTGTCAGATTCTTTATTGGTGCGGTAAGACACAGACGCGCCTGGCGCCATCTGCAACTAGCTTTGCGTTTTTCTTCACTTTCATGTATCATTATGACCATAAGGTGTAAAATTATTCGCTACAAATATTGACCATGAGACTAAACAACTTATTTCTAGGAAGGAACGTAGGTAGAGAATTGAAAAATATTTGGACCTCCCCTGGTAAATTTTGTATTGGCGGTAAAATAAATCATATTTCGACCTACTTTTCTTGGGGGAAGTTGTTCAGTTTCATGGAATAAATCATCTCTTTAAATATTTGAAGCAATTTTAGTCCCTGTATTGCTTAGATCTCACATCACTTCAGCCTATAGCAGTCTGCTGGACGTAGGCCTCCCCCAGGGTACGCCATAAGGCACCATCTCCCGTTTTCGCTAGCCTAGATCTAATAATAATAAATCATCTATTTCTTCGAACAAACTGGTAACTTAAGCTAACAACCTGTCAAACTGCAGCGCAGTTTGTTGGCAGACAAAAACTCTCGTATTCACATTATGCCTACATAAACAAATAGTTAGGTACATATTATTTTACTCTTTATCTACTTGTGTGGAAAACAATACCTCTTTAACCTTCTTTTTTAAACCATACTTTGACAAATTTTTCTCTCTTTGATCTAATGGTGGACTAGGAGATAACTCCTTATGCGTCAAGTTCGCCCGTGTGTATTTCTGTGCATAAATCCAATTAAACAAATACTAGCAATTCTCCGTTTCCAGGGAAATAGCCGATGAGGAGGTGGACCACTTGTTCGCGTCTGCAGATGACGACCACGACGACTTGCTCTCGTTCGAGGAGGTGTTGCAGCATCACGACGTGTTCGTGGGCAGCGAGGCCTCGCCCTACGGCAATGATGTACTCGGGGAACATTTCGATGATGAGCTGTGAGCGTATAGAGCGAAACTATAATATCTTTGGGCTTGAAACACGAAACGGTTTTGCGTTGCGTCGCGGCGCTGAAATACCTCAGGCTCGACGCTGCGTCGCGCGTATTTTACGCGCGGCGTCGACCCTGCGAATATTGACAGTAATTTGGGTCGGATTAGTGAGCGGCCAGGCCAGCGAGATTACAATGACATATTCGTCACGGTTTATATGAATGAATTAAGTAAATTAATGTTGAATTCGCGACAAACGTCCTGTACCCGATATTATCAAACTACAGGCTACAATTTTAAAAGTGAAATTCGATGTTCATTGCGTAGTCGGTTAGCCATGATACCAAAAGTATTAACCAGCTACGCAATGTACTAAGAATTTCCCCTGTAGACTTATATAGCCTGTAGTTCGCATAACATAGGCACCTGGCACTGGCAGAGCCGCTCAATATAATTCGACCATTAAGAGGACGCATCGGGCTTAGGTAACTGTAAAAGGCCAGGGGTGTGTTTCGTCGTGTTCGTGCTGTTGGTACTTCGGTGAATGTTGGCTGTGGCGCGTCACGCAGCGCCGTTCTTGTATACTGCCAACTCAACCACACGCGATTCAGCGTTGTTCTAAAGTCATCTTGGATTTTGCAACGTCAGAATTAAGCACGTTGCGTCAACGCAAAATCCTGCGTTTTGCTGCGTCAAGCCCAAAGAGAAAGATTGTGTCACAAAAAGGAACCAATAATTACAAAAAAAATTTCACCGTGCCATTGCAAATCAATCCATATCTAATTTACATTGCATTTACGAATTTGGCGCACATCTAGCTCCATTGAGCGCACGATGTTTGCAGTGGCTTATTGAAAATACACTTTTTCGTTATTGTAATGTGGTTGATATTAGTTGAATGATTAAGTCTTCTGTCATTTGCTCGCATTACTCTGCCCCTTGGAATTTCGACCTTATTTCAATTCCCACAAGAGTTTATTTTCGGAACTAGGTAAATGCTTCAAATGTTTCTAGATATGCGCCGACCCTAATTATACACAACTTCCAACATTATATTTTAAGGCCTATTTAAATAACGGCGGTCTCCCGATAAGTAGAAGTTCACAAGCGATTGAGTCCATGCCATCGGGCTACCGCAAATATTGAATAGGCCTTTATATGTTGTGTTCTTAGAAAACATAAGTACTTAACAAAATATTATGAAATATTTCTGAAAATAAATATATACTTACTATGAAAAAACCTCTGTCAGCCTTTACAGATACTAGTCAAAAATAACTATGGGTTTTTAAGTTATTTCTTTGCGTTTACGATAGGTATTATTTTTATTCCCCAACTTCACCAGAATGCGAGTTCTGTTTTTAACTTTTTTTCCTTCATATATTTTACTATTATTTAGTAACATAGTATTAATTCTTTTAATCTCACTATTTTATTTTACGCAATTATTATTAATATATTCTTTGCCCTGTTTTTATGTGTTTATTTGTGTACAATAAATAAAAAAAATATGCTTAAAATATGTCATAATTTAACTTATTATTCAAAAGCTGTAACTTCTCGTAGTAAATAAATTCTACAAGTTAGCAAACGTCAAACAATAATTTTTATAATTCCAGTATAAAAAAGATATAAAAAAAATATGATAGTTTTTAGAAAGTAGTAATATCTAAAAGCTATCATAATAAGTTTCATTTATGTTTGCATGATTCTGGTTACTGGGTCAGAAAGGTCCCAATGTCATTTCATTTAATTTATAAAATTTCGTAATTTTACTTAGCAAATAGACGATAGCTCAGTGGTAAGAGCGTCGGCACGCACTTTACGGTACGCTGTCGAGGATTCAAATCCCATTTCCGCGAAATTCGTTTCGCAATTTTCTTGTAATAATGTTTCAATTCAGATAAGTACGTATTCTCTACAATAGCTAAATATATGATATATTGATAAGTAATGTACGACTGATCTATGCTGTATAAAAACAATTTGCGTTACAAATGTCTACAGGTTCATTTACGTGTTGTACTTATAATAGATACCTAAAAGAAAATAAACAAATTATTTATTATAATCTTGTATTTTTGAGTAAGCTAACCCCATTAAAAAACTTTCAGTTATCATCGCCATCGTCAGCTAGCGCACTCAAATATTTCGATGCTTACATTTTCTTTAAAACTTTCGTTGCGACTGAGCGGTCTGACCGCCAGCGGCTGGCGAACGAATATAATTCGAGCCTAAAGTAACAAATAAAACACGGAATATTCATTTACAATATTTTTTTATTCAATATAATAATCTTAATAAATCCAAAATATTTACACAATACAAAAACATACAATTATACCTTGATCAGCGCCTTTCGCTAGCCTGTGGATTTTTACCAACCGAATGTTAGTTCCTTACTTAATGGTAGCTCCCTTGGTATATAACAAGTATTTTTCATAGATTACAAGGTTTATATCAAGCTACAATTTTGTAGCAATTTCATAAGCTGGCAACTCTATCAAGCACGAAACTGCGCGCGATTTGTACCATTGTTGCCAGGTTTGTTATAAAATTGCTGCCAAGCTTAATAGAAAGCTGTTAAGTTCAGTTCACATCGAGACGCGACGCTGCGTGTAGATGCATTTCATTTCGAGCTGCGCGGACGAAGACGCGTTCGTTCGGTGTGAACTGACCCTTATTCAACTACTCTTGTATTGTAACGGTGTAGCCGCGAAGCCTTAGTAGATCGAGCTATTAAACAAAATATACATACATACAAATATGTAATTGTTGAACTGCAAATGTCTATCGCACTATATTATATTTGAAAGAAATCAACAGTTTTGTAGTAGGTATGCTTTTTTATCACGCTCTGCCAATACTCCTTGTACGGAATGCGAATTTAACATTATGAAAAAGGTTTAGATGTACTAAGTTTCATTTTGCACTCACGGTGCTATATTATATTCATAAATGAAAATAAGGAGTTGAATTTTTTTTAGCGTCGGCCGGGGATTGGTCGAACTAGACAATTTGGAAGGGTTCCGTTGGGGCGCCGGTAGCTCTGTGGTACTCCACAGGTCCCAGGTTCAATCCCCGGCCGACGCTTACATTTTTACAACTTCTTATTTTCATTTATGAAAGGTTTAGATGTTACTAATTCAGATACAATGTGAATGTTTCTTTCTAGTTTCAATTTAAACTGGCATTACAGTTAACAAGTAAACCTTTCCAGTCAAGACCCACCAAGTTACATACACTTCACTTAAAATATATAAATTATACAGATAATAATATACATAATAGACCATTTTGATTTTGTCCATAAGAGGTTTGTAAATACCAACCAGGATAGCAGTATTTAATTTTTTTGCAAGATTAACTCCCGATTGGACTGAACCAACCCTTATAAAATTAACAAATAAAATTCTAACTGAGAGTGTTATCTATTTTTATTTTTCATTTTAACAACTATTTTGATTTATTTTGAACTAAACGTGAAGATGGATCTATCGTCGCTACATTTCTTCTATAAGTGTAAAAAACAGTACGTAATTAAGGCGGCTCCGATCGTCCAGTGGCGCCCTCACATGCTTTTTATTATTTTTTTAAAATCTAGAACAAGTATTAAAAATCTACGACTGACTAATTGTTATCCCATACATTTAGTTTATTTCAAGGTACAACAATAAGCTTTACATTGTTATGCTAAAACCGTTTAATATTTAAAACAAAAAACGCTTATCGTTTTATATGAAATAAACGTATCGTTACGGATAACAATTTGTTCGTCTAAGGTTTTTGTTTCAGATTTGAGAAGATATAAATTATGATGGTGAGGGCGCCACTGGACGGTCGGATTTCGCTCGGTGCAGGCTTAATAAAGTTAACAGAAAACAGTAAAATAAATCTATGATAACGTATTTCATTTAAAAATAGTCTAAAGAGTTTGTGAACGAAATGTAAACCACGATGAATGTAAGCGAAATGTTGTATTAAACTAAATATTTTATGATGATGAATATGTAATTCATTGAAGTTGATAAGCCTGCGATCTATAATTAAAAAATCTACACTTTTCTTTCACGTCATGTCAGATAAAGTGAATATACAGGGTGGCCCGAATAGTGACGTCCAAAAACTTAAAACGCCCTACACTGAGGGGTATCCGAATAACCCCATGTATGTTCCGCGTTTTTTTGTAGATTCTGACATATTCAATTTTTAAAGATATATGAAAAAATTCTACAGCGAAGCTATTGTATTTTTTTTGTACGCTAGAAATTACAAATCTTGAAGATTATGCTACAGAAACATCCGCTTGGAAAGCGGAATAAAAAATTTTTAAAAGGAAAACCTGTCAATCGAAATTTTCTCATAAAACTTTAAATTTTGATTAACACGGAAACCACAAAAATCGATGAACATACATGCGGGTGATTCGGATACACCTTAGTATAAGGCTTGTAAGTTTTTTCTTACGACATCACTATACGGACCACCCTGTATATTATGTGATCGGTGAAAATGAGACGTGAACGTAAATGCACCAACACCACGAGGTTATATTAGGAAGCTTAGGCTTCTGTGTGACGAAGAATACTCTGATTGGAAGAAAACAAACACAGACTTTCCCTAGCTGGTAATCGAACCCCTGACCTTTCAGATAGCGAAATACGAAGATAGTTTTTACTGTTTTTTTTTTTAAATACAGTCGGGCTATTTTCCATAGTTAACATATCTTTCAGCATGGATTTGATAGCTGTCAATAAGCGTTAAAAAGATTTTTGCTTTTTGGCTCTAGTGAGCGAAATTCGTTTCATTCTTACAACCAGAGTATAACGAATGGAATAACATAGCTAGCATCAACACAATACGGCTAAAATATAGTAGTCTTAACTTATTCATTCTAAACATATTTATAGTAATATCTGCGGGTAAAACACCAATTCATTTGCCCTTTCAAAGCTATAACTCAATTTACCCAACTCAAAAAGAGAGTTATGTTTTTAATTATATTTCACACGTTCTAAGTCTTTGCGTCTAATCAACAGATATAATGTAAACAATTTAGAATGAACCCCTTAAGGCGGCGTGTTGACGAAAAGAAATCTCTTTAAGTAACCCTTAACCTACGGAAATCTGAACAGTGCAGCCACTGCCTAACATGATAGAAACCAAATTAAATATATCTTTATTACATCTCGTTACAAATATTTTAATTCTATGTATTATTTTATAATTAGCTTGTTTTTTTACGCGGCTCGCGGGGCGGCGGGGCGACGGGCTTATATCACTGTTTTAGTCGATAACGTTAATAAAAATAATTATACAGGGTGTAATGGAAAGTGTAAACAAAACTTTGCAGGCATGACCAGACCATGAAACTAAACAACTTTTACTATGGAGCCTATGTTGAGAAAAGAAAATATATTCGTGTTTCCATACAAAGTCAGTCAGCTGATCGGAAATGGTGTATGGGATGTCGAAAGAAATTCTCGTCTAACTAAACAGCCTCCATAAAAAAGTACTTTCATGATCTGATCATGCCTGCAAAGTTGTCACCGTCCCTTACACCCCGTATATTACATACTGTTAATTTCCTTAGCATTCCAAAGAAATTCAAAAGTATTTTTGTTAAAACAGTGTATTTCATTTATTTTTACTTTCGACCTTATCGACTACAACAAGATTGTTAAGGGCGTAAACACACGACCGACTATAAACTATTGATTGTATACATTGGAACCCGCAATGAGTTTAGGAAGGGCTTCACTAGAAATATGTATAGTACAGATTCAACTAACAAGCAGAATGGAAATGGCCGTATGTTCACGCCCTTACATGCCGTATTTAGTGTTACAACAGACTACGCAGAAAACAGTGAACAAATGCTTAGTTTATTTAATTATATTATACATTCCTAACAGATTATCGACATTTCGGAAACGATTTACAAGAGTTTAAAAAAATATCAACAGAAAATGCTGCCCCGCCGTGAAAGCACTCTTTAAGCGTGCGGTGACCAATCGCGCGCGAGATCGCTCACGGATACAGCGAAACGGCGCGTGATTGGTTGCCGCGAGCGAGCGCCGACCAATCAGAGCGCGCGGTCGGGCGTCACGTGACCCTGCTGGCGCGTGATTGGTCGATGCTAGAAAGAGCTTGGAGCCGCGGCGCCGGTTGTTGCCGAACTACTACAGTACGGCCATCCTAATAAGCCAAATTTGACAGCTGTTAGATTCGTGCTTATGCCATGGCAGAGGATCCATTTTCCTTTGTTGACATCTCTTTTAGTATGGATCTGACAGCTGTCAAATATA
The DNA here is from genome assembly GCA_027580185.1 of Tuta absoluta. Lineage (NCBI taxonomy): Eukaryota > Metazoa > Arthropoda > Insecta > Lepidoptera > Gelechiidae > Tuta > Tuta absoluta. Next base: position 2,072,568 of record JAQAHW010000020.1, read on the forward strand.
GCTTATAGGAATGACGTTACTTTACATACCTCACACCCCACGCGCGCGCCCTCCGAATTGCGATTTTATCTGAAAAGGGAATTATTCATATTAACTTAGTTGCCAGAAAATATAAAATAGTGTCCTCGACAATTCACACAGAGTCATCTACCCCTAAACAAAGCTTGTACTATGGGAACTAGATAGCTGATTTTATACTTTCATACATATATTTTTTAATAAATACATACATAGAAAACATCCAGACTAAATACAAATATCTGTTATTTGACTCAACAAATATTTGTGTCTTGTGAGGTCGAACCCACGACCCTCAGCGTAGCAGGCCATGCCATCGGGCCGCTCGCAATGCTAGCTTTAATTGCCGTCTGATGCCAGGGTGTTGTAAAAACGACTAGATAAATTCGTTCAGGAAATGGGTAGCAGCTTTCCCTGTGAATGTAACATCTTACGTTTACCAATCCGCTTGCCAAGCGTGGCATGATAATGTAAAAAAAATGTGTGTATACCGTGGTGCGCCGTGTGTTGCCGGCTAAGAATAGCATCACCCCATTTCTTGCCCGTGGGAGTCGTAAGAGGCGACTTAGGGACTTGAGGGTGTGTATTGCAATTTTAGGCGATGGGCTGACAACCTGTCACTATAGCGATACACAATTTTCCGAATGACCCTCAAATATTTGTCAGACGTGGCGTAAATGTCCGTTTTATGCGGCAGTTTACGCTCTGCCTACCCCGCAAGGGATTATAGGTGTGATATATGTATGTGTGTATACCGTGGTGCGGCGGGTGTATCACTTGCAGCAGGAGGAGCCCCGGGGCGCGTCCCCGTCGGCCAGCCGCCGCGCGCCCGCCGCCCCGCCCGCACCCCCGCCCGCGCCCGCGCCCTCGCTCTTCGGCAACTTGTTCGCTGAAACAATACACAGGTCAATTATTCGCATGTAAATAACACGCTTTGGAAATCTTGACTAAATTTTAAACAAATGTCGTTTACAACATGTAATTAACCTGGCCAGCTCCGAGGCAGTACCTTTATTTTTATTTTATTATCCCGCCTGAGCCGGTTTTCTATTAGGACAATACAAAATTGTTATAAAAAGAAGAAAATTGCGTTATGCAAATTTCTATTTTTTACAATGACCGATCATGACGTCAATAAGTGATAATGCTATCCTACATTGAATAAAGTTATTTCATTTTCATTTAAACAAACGTTCACATAGCACGTTTGAAGATCTGTGGGCAGCCACTCCAAACGCTGTTAATGTGGCTACATACAAATATATTTATTTCGCATCACATCTTAGGCACAACAATCAATAAATCCAGTACAAATATACAATATGAGCTAAAATGGGTGTAGGCACAGCACACTGCTGGTTTTAAGCTTACCCCTAGTCAAAAATGGGTGTTCTTAAATATTTCATTTCGTAGAAAGTAAGTAAGTAAGAATAGTGTAGTAACAGAAATTAAATCAATGAGTATACATTTTAATATCAATTGACACATTTTGACATTTTGGTGACATACATACATACATACTGGTCAAAGGAAATTTAGTTTCGTCTTCGACACGCAAAGAAGAAGAATGTTCACATTAAATATCGGTTTCACTTGCTGTTTTTCGTACCTGAAGTTTGTATATTATTTAGGTGGCGTTTCTTAATCGGTGCTCGCTGAAAAATGCCTGATGTTTCTAAGCAAACCTTATTTGATTTAATCTCGTTGTAGCGACCTCTGGGCTCATTCAAGTAGTTCACAAGCAAGACGCAACAGAAGTTCCAACATATCCGCAAGATGGCGCCACGTAACAAATTGGCAGAGAACAATGGCCCTGAAACGCGGTATCGAAGTGTTCACCGCGCACCGATGTATTTAAATACAACCTTCAATTATATCCTGGCGGTTCAGTCGGCCACCCGGCCAGGCTTGGTAGCTACCCTTTTCCAGACTCCTGGTACCTTCCATTCTGCTTACTGGCATTCGTCCTATCACCCGCCATATCGTGAAAAAGGGCATTGACCTCTCATACAAACTGACTGAAATCATGACCTGCCTGGTCAGTTTTTGTCAGTTATAATTTCATCAATGCTGTTTTTCGCGAGATTATATCAAACCAGATATAGACTTGAGGATAGGTATAGATGCGCTCGCAGATTATCTAGTGTTTCCGGTCGGGAAACCGAAAGTCAGTTATTGTTCACTGTCAGTTATGTACTGTTAAATGACGCCCGATGTGGCGCAGTGGTAGTGCCTGCGACGCAAAGGTTCCGGGTTTGATTCTCAGTCGGACACTTACAAAGTTGATACCTATAACTATCTATAGATACTATCATAGATACCATCTATGATTACTTACACGTTAGTCGTAACACAACCATTTCAAGGGCTGCTAGTAGTAGTAGGCGGTTGAAAAAATCTGACACCAGGGTACATCGGGTCGTTGGACGACTAGGGGTCCCACTCGAAAAAAATACTGTGCAATTAATTATGATAATAGCAAAGAAGACACTACCACGCTTTGAAATCAGTATGATCAGCAGAATAATTATTAATTTTATTTATTAAAACACAAGTTTACTGAACATAGTCCCACAAAACTGTTTACACAGTTTTCTGCAGGATCGGATGAGACTCATACAATTTATAATAGTGTACTTGGTGAGATTGATTACTCTAATTGAACATATATGTCACGCCTATATCCCTTTGCTGGGTAGGCAGAGCGTAAACTTCCGAGCGTAAAAAACGAACAAGCACGCCACATTTGACAAATATTTAAAATTGTGTATCGCTTTAGTGACAGGTTGTCAGCCCATCGCCTAAAAATTGCAATACACATGTAACTCTCGAGTCCTTTAGTCGCTTCTAACGACACCCACGGGGAAGAAAGTGGGTAATGGTATTCTAAGCCGGCGTCACACGGCACATCTCTAATTGAACGCCGGCTGAGAATAGCATCACACCATTTCTTTCCCGTGGGAGTCGTAAGAGGCTACGAAGGGACTCGAGGGTGTGTTTTGCAATTTTAGGCGATGGACTGACAACCTGTCACTATGGCGATACACAGTTTTCCGATTAACCCTCGGATATTTGTCGGACGTGGCGTAAGTCCGTTTTTTACGGCCGTTTATGCTCTGCCTACCCCGCAAGGGATTATAGGCGTGATATGTGTATGTACGTATGTATTCTACCTGTGTTCCAAATTTCATCCAAATCGGTGAAGCAGTTTGAGCGTGAGGAGGTAACAAACACACACACACACAAACTCTCAGATTTCTAAAATTAGTACGGATGAGCTACTCACCGATCGCGAGGAAGATGTCGTTGACGTTCATGGCGGTCTTGGCGCTGGTCTCCATGAAGAGCAGGCCGTTCTCGTCCGCGTACGCCTGCGCCTCCTCGAACTCCACCATGCGCTTGGCGGCCAGGTCGGACTTGTTGCCGGCGAGCGCGATCACGATCGACGGCGACGCCTGCCGCTGCAGCTCCTTCACCCAGTTCTTCGCGCGGCCGAATGTGTCCTGGAAATATAAGAAACAATTTCATGTAACAAAGTGCCGTGTACTGCCGGATTAGAAAAGCATCACTCCATTTCTTTCCCGTGGATGTCGTAAGAGGCGACGAAGGGACTCGAGGGTATGTATAGCAAGTTTAGGCGATGGGCTAAAAACCTGTCACTATGGCGATACGTAATTTTCCGAATGACCCTCAAACGTTTGTCAGACGTGGCGTAAATGTCCGTTTTTTGCGGCCGTTTACGCTCTGCCTACCCCGCAAGGAATAAAGGCGTGATATATGTATGTAAAATTTCGGCCTTTTCATAAAGGACGGATGACAGTGTTATTTTTCTAAATAAAGTAATTTACACATCTAAAACACACGCTATGAAAATCTTGAAAAATGTCGTTTACAGATGGTGGTGGCGGTAAGTTACATAACGTGTGATTAACCTAGCCAGCCCTGAGGCGGTGCCTTAATTTTTATTTTTTATACAGCCCGAGCCGGTTTTCTATTAGGAAAATACAAAATTGTTCTAAAAAACTGTGTGATTTCTTTCTTTTACAATGATGGATCATGACGTCAATAAGTGATATTACTATCCTACATTGAATAAAGTTATTTCATTTTGACAGGCAAAGGAAATAAACTATTTTTCTCAAACATGCTAGGAAATGTGTTCATTTCTTCCAAAAAAAGAAACCGCGAAGTTTCACATTGTTTGTCACGTCTCAGATCACGCCAGCAAAGTTGTATGGAAATCCTTTGCTGGTGTCCATTAAGATAAATTCGTTATACGCTAAACCCACATAATTTGATTTCAAAATTATCTCGATGACTCTCATAGAAACGGAACGTAATTTTGTATGAAACAGGTAACTAAAGACGAGGCTGTATGATGTGAAGACCCTTGCCTGTCCAGAATTAAAAAAGAAAAGAATGAACTAAACATTTAGTATGGCTGAATATTACGTAATACTGTGCCTTACAGGCGAATTTATTTTAAAAAATTACAATTGGTGGGAAAATTGTAAATTTTTATTTGTTTCGTTGTGTTGTGGTCGCTAGCTAACTTTTATAAGAAGTACAATCTTTCATTTCCTAGCCTTTATTTGAGAAAAGCACTATGTAAGCCTCGGGGAAAATTACTTTGCTTGACTTGTATAAATGAAGTCCTCGCCTGCGGCTCGGACTTCAAACTATACTCGTCCAGCAAAGTCTTATTTTCCATACCTCGACAACAATGTACTATTATTAAACTAAATATGTATTATTTTAGGCACATGACCCATAATAAATTAATAGTACCTATCATAGGGATGGGGAAACTACCTCAAATAAAATGGCACTACTACTGGTCCGCGAATCGGCAAGGCGGCGACCATGTTCGGCAAGCTCAGTACAAGAGTATGGAACAATAAACACCTGACCACAAAAACCAAGATTATTGTTTATCAAACTTGCGTTTGAAGCATACTCTTGTACGGAGCTGAAACCTGGACATCGTATGCAAAACAGGAACGTCGACTCAATACATTTCATAAGCGCTGCGTAAGAAATATCTTGCATATAACCTGGCAGGACAGAGTCACAAACGAGCGAGTTCTAGAAATTGCGCAGCTGCCTAGTTTTACCGCCCTGCTTAAGCAGAGACGATTGCGGTGGCTAGGGCATGTGCACCGGATGGAACCTTCGCGTCTACCACGACGTGTTCTGCTTGGCGCTGTAGCAAACGCTAAAAGAGGGGTTGGAAGACCTATGCTGCGTTTCAAAGATTGCGCCAAGCGGGACATAGCTGCGTTTAACATGGACCATCAAAGCTGGGAGAAGCTTGCTGAGGATAGGGACGAATGGCGTAAGCGTGTGTTTGATGGGCGTAAAATACACGATAACGCCTGGTTTTCTGGTCTCGCTAACAAAAGGCAAAAACGTAATCTAAACATGCATGTGCCAGTCTCAAATTCCACCTTCACTTGTAGAGCGTGCGGAAAATTATGCCGCTCCCGTATCGGCTTATACAGCCATGAAAAGTCTTGCCTCAGACACTGATTAAATCGTCTGTCACAGACGTGTGAAGCCAATGATGATGACTACTGGTCCGATTTGTTTGAGGATTAATGCCGTGTGATGCCGGCTTCGAATGGCATCACCCCATTTCTTACCCATGGGTTTCGTAAGAGGCGACTAAGGGACTCGAGGGTTACATGTGTATTGCAATTTTAGGCGATGGGCTGACAACCTGTCACTATAGTGATACACAGTTATCTGATTGACCCTTAAACTTGTCAGACGTGGTGTTAATATCCGTTTTCGGCCGTTAACGCTCTGCTTACCCCGTTAGGGATATAGGCGTGATTTATGTATGTATGTATGTTAATGCCAAACTTGAAAATGCTAACGTAGCCAAAAGACAGCTAGCAAATTCATCATTAATTCTGATAAAACAATGCCGATAGAATTTGAAACAATGAAATCTTCTTATCAGAAGGAACAAGTCCAACGCAATCACGAATATGACGCCATGTTATTCTTTGTTTGCAAACCGTACAGACTATATAATACGCTCCAGGAACCGTATTATACATATCACGCCTATTATCCCTTGCGGGGTAGGCAGAGCGTAAATGGCCGCATAAACGGACATATACGCCACGTCTGACGTATATTTGACGGTTCATTAGAAAAATTGTGTATCGCTATAGTGACAGGTTGTCAGCCCATCGCCTAAAATATACACACCCTCAGGTCCCTTAGTCCCCTCTTACGACTCCCACGGGAAATAAACGGGATGCTATTCTAAGCCGGCATTGAATCAGCAAAAATCCTAGTTGCCCTGTGATACCGGCTAAGAATAGCACCACCCTATTTATTACCCGTGTCGTAAAAGGCGACTAAGCGACTCCAGGGTGACATGTGTATTGCAATTTTAGACGACAACCTGTCACAATGGTTATATATAATTTTCTTAATTACCCTCAATGTTTGTCAGACATGGCGTACATGTCTGCGAATGTTTTGCGCTCTGCCTACCCCGCATGGAAAATAGGTGTGATATACCTATGTGTGTATGTAGAAATCCAATACGTGTGTTTGAGACTGCAACGAAGTGTCTTACCATTCGTATCACAATTTCTACTTCTCGAATTTGTGTAGTAGAATGTGTAATACGAGCAGAAGTATGATGATCCATGGCAGAATTTCGCATTCGAAATTGTTTAAAAATGAGTGAAATTGTGTCTCTAGGTCGTCTCGTTATTTATTTTCTGTACTAACATTCAATACAACACATGCCTACTTGTCTACGAAATGTGGTTCATTGATAATTGTATTTATAACCTGTTATCAATGTTGGCCGGTCTGCCGCCCCTGTCTCGTTTGAACGGGGTCTTTCCTCCATCTATTTATTAATTAAAATTAAAGTAATTAAGTCGAGAGATTCCTTGACCCATGTTACAACGGTATTTATTTCTGAAATGAGACCCAAATAAGTTAGCGGCAGCAACCGACTTTTACTGCTGCCTGCCCACGACTTTGTATGCGTAATCCTAATCTCACTTGTTTATAACAAAGTATGGTTTTAATTACAAGAACAACACATCACTTTTTTTTTTAATTATAATGTAGCCACATGTCCGATTAATTGAATAATAAACGGGGTGTAAGGGATAGCCCTCATGGTCTGAATACACCCTAACAGTAGGCTGTCCCTTACACCCTGTATAGATAGGCTGAAATTTTACTTTAGTTGTTCCTTATCACCAGCCCGTCTTGAGATTTCGCTATTGGTCACTAGTAAAATTTCACCCTATATAGGGTGCAAGGGAGACAGCACTCCGGCTAGGGTACATTTAGAATATGAAACTAAAGAAGTTCCCATAAATAAAGTTTTCGGGAAACATAAAATAAATTTGACTTCCCATAGTAAATGGAGTCAGCTGATTGTAATTTTGTATGGGAGGTCGATTTTCTTTTTCGTTTCCTGACATATGTTTCTAGGACAAAGTTGTTCAGTTTAACAGTCTGCATGCACCCTATCAGTATTCGGAGGGCCGTCACTTACACCCCTTATACACTTTCAGTTCAGTAGAAAAGCTAATATGGTGCATAAGTATAGTAAGTGATTACAAAGTACACAGAAAAAACAATTAAATATTTCAAATATGTAGTTTATTTCAATGCGCAGTAGAAACAATGTCAATAACCTAGTGTTTGTACTTTCGCATCTTTGTCCACACGACTAAGTGGATTACGAGTTTTATTATATTTATTTTATTTTAAAACATGTCTATCTTATGAGTGCCATTATTTCAGAAACAGCCAAACTAAGTGGTGGGCTGTGGATAAATATTAGGAGATTGGAATGAGTCTTGACAAAAATTTGAAACAAATGTCGTTTACAAATGGTGGTGGCGTAAAGTTACGTGCTGTGTAATTAACCTGGCCAGCCCCGAGGCAGTGCCTTTATTTTTATTTTTTTATCCCGCCCGAGCCGGTTTTCTATTAGGACAATACAAAATTGTTATAAAAAGAAGAAAATTGCGTTATGCAAATTTCTTTTTTTTTACATAGACCGATCACGACGTAATAAGTGATAATGCTATCCTACATTGAATTAAGTTATTTCATTTTCAGCAGTAAGTAGTTTAACTCAAGCACCTTTCCGCTTGAATCTACCTACATTAGCAAAGACGCCAACTAATTGGTTTTGCGAACCCGAATTTAAGTGACGTCACAATTAGGTACCATAATGCTAAGTAACAGTAAGAAAACAATGAATAACATTATTATTTTATGAAACCAAAATTTTATTTTTCCCGACTTCCTGATTTTAAAAATGACTCTTAGGAAAATTTTCACCCGACAATTCTATATCCATAGTAAAAATATTTTCTCATTTATTATAATGGCGATACACAAACCGCGCCTAAAGTACCGCCGTTCCAATAAGTCATATTTGACATCTTTCATCTAAAAGAGATGTCAACAAGTAAGATTGACCCTCAGCCAGAGTATTATCACGAATCCGACAGCTGTCAAATACGACTTATTGGAACGGCGGTACTTCAGTTGCTTTGCCGCACCCTTGAACCTGAAGACTTACGTGTGCAATACAATTGTCGGCGACCGTACGTAGCGGGTCACACGTCACAAGAAAATCATAACGCGATCACACGTCATTATACTCTAGCCCAACCTGGCGAATAGGCCGCCTTTGCATATTGTTTGTTTTTAAACGACTTTAAAAATAAGGAGGATTTTTTTTGTTCTTATACATACAGGGATTTATAAAAAGGGCATAACAAAACATGCCGAAAGGAGATCAATGTATTTTCCCCGGGAACATGGGACGAAGACTATTTAAAAAAAATGAACCTCCCATAGAATTTTGCCGATCAGCTGCTTATTTTACTATGGAAGGTAATTTTTTTTTTATTTCGGTCTACGTTCCACGGGAAAAGATGCTTAGTTTCATGAGTATCTTGAACTCCTTTCGACGTGACACACTTTTCGTTACCTTGTATACAGGGTGTTTGGCATAAAAGGGAAAATATTTACAGGGCGTGTTCAAAACCGATCAAAACATTCTATAAATCCGAAAAAAAAACTCCCATAAAAAAATCAATCGACCAAGCGTCAAATATTTTCGTATAAATAGTACTAAGAAATGTTGTTGTTCAGTTTCACTTTTAGACACGTCTTGAAAACATTTACCCTCCTCCGCCAAACACATGTAGGTTACGTTCTATTTATGTGATCTATAAAGTGTTTTTGTATGTTTGTCTCTTATCGTACGTGAAAGTGACACAGAGTTGACGAATAATCCGATGAATTTCAAAACCGCCTACGACGTAGTTCGTCTTCACTTCATAAATGAAAATAAAAAATTAAAAACATTATTTTCAAATCCTTTTTTATAAATGAAAATTCAAAATAATATAGCACTGAGTGCAAAATAAATCATAGTACACCTTGTCAACCCTTGATAACAGCTGCTGTGTCCATAAAGTGCAATGGCATTTTGGTTGGCTATTGTTGCAAAATTCGACCTGAGCGAAGTGGTTAATGCACTTAGACACTGCGTTGCCTGGGACGCAATTATGGAAAACATAAATCCACCCACCTCGCCACCCTCTCGGCCGTCCTGGCTGGATCCGCAGGAACGACTAGTCGATACGTGCGGAGCCAGGTCAGCTGCACTATATACCATAGATTAAATTGGTCTATGCTTATACTACTCGTACAAGGGTACATCACGTCATGCTCCGTTTTACCGTAATGTCCATTGTCTTTGTAACTAAACACCGAATCGATTTTGAGAGTGAAAGCTGTTCTAAGTATGTTTTTACCTTGTTTTGTACAATGTCTGCGTATTTTATAAACTCTTTGTTATTTTGTTTAGAGATTATTCTATACTGTAAGTAAACATTCTTTGTTATACTTGCTGAATCAATGCCCTTGAAACATTATCCTTGCGAATACAACCTATGGTGGAATTTTCCATGAAAGGTATTCAGAATTCGAGTTCATGTAAGATACGTATCGCAATGTCGTTTTAAATTCTTTTACATAGATGTATGAGCGTTTTTACGTATGAGTTTTAATTAAACGAGTTAGGTATAGCTACAACTTACGTATGGAACAATTTTGCTTACTTTCGTTATTGATGCTGATGATGATATCATCATCAGCATCAATTTATTATTATTATTATGAAATAATTTCATAATAATAATGAAAAAGGTAGCAAAGGCGAGCTTATCTCTTAAGAAGATATCTCCTCCAGCCAACCCATTTGTTGTTAGAGAATTCAGAACTTTTTGGGTAAGTAGGCAATAACGAAAGAAAATAGAGTATCCATTGTAAATATACATACAACGTACATAACTTTACACACAATATTTCAAATTTATTGAATACAATAAACTGACATAAATATACATAAACATAATTATCAAGGATGCGTTCCCGTCTCTTCTAATATACTTGCTAACTTTCACTTTGTTTTCATAAATAAGTATAGAAAATTTTATAAAAATATGCGTAATATCATTCATGAATTAAACGACAGTTTAGGATTCAAACGAGAGCTTGTAGATTTCTCTTCTTTTGCACATAAAATTTTACTTAAAAACAAGAAACACCTAGGAGTTAGCTAAAGAGATGTCCTGTCATAATCGAAGTGATTGTTTATTTCAGCTCAGACTCACAGGAAGGTGGTGCGTGGTTGGTTATGGTTATGGTAATCGTCGCGTGAGAAACGCTTTGGCCGACCTCCGATGTAGGTTCCTACGACTTACTTTACTGCTTGTTTTGCCGCCTGGCAATTGCCGACCAGCCTTTTCAGTTAGGTACTAAAGTTGAGCAAATACGGTACGCTAAGATCGTCACATTAAAGACATTTATTTAAAATCATTTCGAGAATGATTCTTTTTTTCATAATATCTACTTAAACAGTAAGAAAGTGTATTGATACAAAGATATTTTATACATACATAAATCACACCTGTATCCCTTACGGGGTAGGCAGAGCGTTTACGGCCGTAAGACGGATATCGTCGGCCGGCAGTGAAAACCACGTAAAGGCAAAAGCAACAATTTTACAGGAGACAGTAAAAACCGTCTGGTGAAAAAAATTGTATGAACGGAAGAAACAAGTTCTGTTGTTTTATGACAACCAAATGCGTATATTTCAATCGGTAGTAGAAACACAGAAAATCTAATAGCGAAAATAGATTAAAATGGAGTTACGAGGAATTCAAACTGATAAGGTTATGGCGTACTATCAAATACGAGGTTTGACGACATAAAACAATAAGATTTACAGCGGTTACCGTTGCGTTTGCTACCACAGCAGCTTTACCGACGCTGCCTATTTATTCGTTGCCTCCAAACCTTCAATGTGAGCCGGTTATCTAAGCAGCAAGACCTCGCTACACTATATACTAGCGCCGTCTCACGTCACGAAGCCCTGAATGCTGTCAAAGAGAGAACAGCTGCCATGGCGCCTTTGCAAAAAAGGGAAAGGATCTTCCTCCTTCTCCACTTCACCTCACAGACACCTCCGCCGTGAATTCACTCAGTTTCGGCAGTCATAGCAGACCCAGCAGGATCTTTCACACCCCGGAAACTGACCAACTGCTAAAAAGAAACCGCTGATAGTAGCGGACTACCTGGCGGTTAAAGTTTCGATTCGATAACCTGATCTAACAGGACACAACACCTGAGAGAGCTCAAGCAGGCCTTCGGATACTCGTGGACAGTTACGCCGTATAGACCTGCCTGGCAAAACGAGGATAAATTCTGAATATACTAGAGTCATTTCACGGCACTGAAAGGCATCGATACCGGAAACAGGCGTCCAAAAGCGGCCCTTAAAGACTGCCAACACATTGCCGAAGGAAATAATAATGGAACAGCTGACCACCCTGAGCTACGAAGTGATACCTACTTACTTGCGGCAAATCAAGGCGCGTGGAGGACACCTAGTCGTTCTGCATGCCTGGCGTGTAGATTGAGATATAGCGTGGATGGGAGTACCAGAACAGCCAAGTGCCTCCGCTGCCAGCAGTTCTAGTACATCTAGAGGAACTGTCACCGCAAGCTCGCCTGCGTAAAGTGCAGGAAGCAGCATACCTACTGCTTGCTAACTCGTGTAAGCAGCCGACCACCTTCTACAACGTGGCGACGCGTCTCTCGCCAACTACACCGAATCATGCCGCGAAGGACTAAACCGATAAGAGAGCACAACTCCGCTCACAAATCCCATCGATGTTGACAGAAAGGAGGCTGCACTGCTGGAAAATATAAATACGGCTGGTTCTGTCTTGGCAGCTGCCCCTAACCTAATGCAACCGATGAAGACGAAGCGGAAGCGGACGAGACTCGCGCCAGCAGGACAAGAAAACTCCGAGACCGCCACGACAAGAGCCAACTAACGGCCTGCAGTAGGCGTCCCTTTGCGGTATTCCTTACGGAATTATGCCGAAGTGTCAGCGGGATCCATGACAAAAGAGTTAAAAACATCCGCCCCTGAAGAAGCCAGAAAGGCTCTTATCAATAATTACTTTAACTGAGGTACGGACGCTTCAAGCATCGTTAACAGGAGCCATTGCGATCTGATCTCATCCTACGGCTAGGCCCTTGCTGTTGAAAGCAAGCTGGAGGTTCTTCTACTCAGATAAGGCTTCATAAGGCACTGTTAATTTGGCCCACAGCTCTGCTGTCCATATCCACTACTGCTCGTCGCAAAGTTAGGATCGTGGGCCCCTTCACTTTTATATCTGGCACCCGCGCTACATTTATAGGACAAAGCAACATGTGCCTCTCCAGCTCTCCACTTCATTTCAAGGAGGATAATGTATGCCATAACTGTAACAACCACAGGATATCTTAGTTAGATGTCGTTGGCTGATGGACACAAGGGAATCACCCGACTGCACTGGTTCGACCTCACCACAGTGCAAAAGTGGACCTACTCACCCAAGAAGTACAGACTCAGCAGCCTATGTGACACCCCCTAGGACCCTCGTGCCTTTGAAGGAAGTGAGTTGAATTAACGGCCAGGTGGCCAGCCTAAGTTAGGTAGCGCAATGCAACATATTATTTGATCACCTTTATGATACTCACGGGTACAAACAAGGTGATGCTTCCAAGCCCGCACCACACGGCGCTCTAGTAACCTTATCTCCTAAGTGTTATAATGGAATTATACAATAACGAAAACCTCGCCAAAGTTTATATTACAATGCTTTTTCATGTTCAGTAGTAACAATGAAAAACTTGCAACCGCACATGCGAGATTATTATACTCTTTCTTTAATAAAATATACTTGTAAAAGTAATTACGTGTTTTTCGCAACATCCTAGAACACATCGTAAAACACGGCTAAGCAAATGCGAGGTTTTACTCGACGAAATGTGCATATCGATCGATACCGAGGTTCTCATTTTCATCGATAGAAGGTGTTCCCAGTATCGCAGCCCTGCCTACGTTCGTCGTAAATGTGCGTTACGAGCTTTTCTTCCCAAAAATAAAATAAAAGAAAAATCATGAATTTGTGCTTTACGAGGTTTTCACTGCCGGGCGACGATATTCTACTCCGCTCGTAACAGCACACATGTGTGCTTGAAGTACAATACAAATCTATTGTTGCAAAATTCTACCTGAGCGAAGTGGTTAACAACATGTCTGACAAAAGTTTGAGGGTCAATCAGATAACTGTGTATCTCCCTCCATAGTGACAGGTTGTCAGCCCATCGCCTAAAATTGCAATTCACATCTAATCCTCGAGTCCCTTAGTCACCTCTTACGCACACGGGTAAGAGATGGGGTGATGCTATTCTAAACCGGCATCACGCGATCGTATATTTTATAAAATACCTTTTACTCTTCATAACCTTTGTATGACGCCTCATAACCTGAATATGAATAAATTCTTTTGCATAACTGTCATTTTGTATTGTCTACTTGTCTATGATTAACTTTTTCTTTGTGCATGCAAAGGTATCCAACACTTGACCAAAATTATGAAGTCACGACCTCAAAACTTTAAAAAAACAATACAATTTTATTGTTAAGTAACAAAAATATTTATCTTAAAATGACCCATAAAAAACCATCAGTCTACTCCAGGATCCGTGTTAAGTTCGGTAGAAGAAATTTTAGAAGCGCTTTGAAATTTTAGCCCCCTCAAAAATGGAGGTTATCAATAATACCAATTCGATCGCTATATATGTAGGTTTTTTCGCCCTATTAAATCTCAAAATCTCAAACAAACAAAGGATTTCATTAGGAATCGGCACTAATATTATAAATCTAAGAGTTTGTCTCTGGGTGTGTGAGTGTGTATGTATGTACGTTTGTTACCTCTTCACGCTCAAACGGCTTGACCGATTTGGATGAAATTTGGAACACAGGTAGAGTATAACCTGGAATAACACATAGGCTACTTTTTACTGCAGGAAAACAACTATTTCCTCGGGAAATAAGTGGCAGCGGGTGCAACTACTGGGCGGAATCTAGTGGTTCAATAGTTTTCAAGGTACTAGGGTATTAAGTGTGCGTGTGAAGTCGATTTAGTTTATGCTAAATTGCGACTTATAAAGAAAATATTGTTATAAAGTACATAAATACATATATCACGCCTATAACCCCTTGCGGAGTACGCAGAGCGTAACCAGCCGTAACAAACTTATATTTACGCCAAGTCTGACAAACATTTGAGGGTCATTCGGAAAAGTGTCTTATAGTTATAAAGTAGTGCTATACAAAAAAAACAGTAACAATATTTACATTTAAATAAATTATATTAATGTAAAAGATCGTAGTATCATCGACCTTATCTAGTGAGTGACCTTGTTTACTTAAAAAATAACTGAAGGCTACTAACCAGCTGAAAATCTATACAAAGCAAGGTTTAACAAAGAGAACTAGTTAGCAACTACTAAGTAAGATTATAATGATGTTACGGTTGATGTAGCGCAGTGGTAGTGCAACTGCCTGTGCCTGTTCTGGGTTCGATCCCGGCACTCACAAATTTTATATTATGAATTTGCGAATTTCACTCATTGAATTTGTTCCTAGTCTGGTTAGAACAATGCAGGCTAAACCACCTGATTGACCGTAATAAAGATGGTTCCGTGCTTCAGAAGACACGTTAAGCTGTCGGCCCCATTTGCTGTTTATGATTATTAGATGCCTGCCTATGCCTGTATTTAATGTTTGTCTTACACGATTTTGCGACAGGTCACAATATTATAAGCCATGGAATAAGCAAAATAGCTGAGTGGAATAGCATCACCCCCTTTCTTTGCCGCCGGTTTCGTAAGAGGCGTCTAACAGACTGGTTACGTCTGTAAGTTAAGTATACGCTCTGCATATCCCGCAACGATAAGGCGTGATTTTTATTTGGGTGTGTGTTTTTGTGTGAATCCCTTTAAATAACATTTCGCACTGCGCTTGCCAACCAACCAAACAACGAACCCAAGGTCCCAATCCCAACTGATATCGCGGAATCAGATAATTGAAAAAACCTACTGAATGATAAACGACAATTACAGTCTGAATACCGTGCACGGTGCGGCATACATTGCCGGTTATCTTGAGTTAATATGTATATTATCCTGGACGATTTACACAGCGCCATCTAGCCCCAAACTAAGCAAAGCTTATACTAAGGGAACTAAATAGCTCATATCAAAAATACATTTACACTCTTTTTTGGACGTATCGTATTCGCAAAAAAGAATTTTTAATGTTTTTCATATATACACTACGCAAAAAAGTGTGAAAATAGACCAAACCAATCTATCGAGCAAATTTTATTTAATCGTGTTTTCCTGCGACCAGAATCTAGATAATAATATCGTGAAAAATCGTTAAACATAAAAAGGAGGCGTTTATCGTATGTGCCAAAGAATTTGTGCGCATTCAAAATTACCCGTTTTCTCACAGAGCGGCCTTAATAACCAGCAATGTATGCCGAACCGTACACGGTATTCAGCCTTGTGTAATAGCCGTATAGTGATGAATGATAACAAGCACTCACTACCTGAACTGCAGGACTGTTTACAGACAATTAGTAGCTATGAGGTAGATAAGTGTATCACGTACTCAAATGTGATAATTTAGATATTGTTCCAGGGTCCGCTTTTACACGATGTTTGTGGCAAATGTTTCTAGGGGTGAACCAGCCCATTAAACTGAACAACTTTTCCCAAGGAACAAAGGTCGAAATATGAGAAAAAGCATTGGAGATCCCAACAAAACAGTCATCCGTGACCACGGGCTCTGTAAAGAGCTCGAAACGTAGGAATTGTAAAATCCAAAATAAACACAACTTAAATCCGTTTGAAATTATTCTATTGTGATGAGTAATAGTTGTGCAAACTCAAGAAAATATTATTGGAGGTCCCATTCTCTCTTTTTGTGTGGGACACCGAGTCGTCCAACAACCCGATGAACCCTGGTGTCAGAGTTTTTCAACCGCCTACTACCACTAGTAGGCCTCCGACATGGTTGTGTTACGACCGCCGTCTAAGTTATCATAGACAGCAACCGGGACCGACGGCTTAACGTGCCCTCCGAAGCATGGAACCATTTATTTTCGGACAATCAGTTTGTTCACCCTGCGATGTCCTAACCAGACCGGGAACAAATTCACAAAGTGATAAATATCAACTTTTGTGAGTGTCCCACCGAGAATCGAACCCGGAACCTATGCGCCGACTTTGACTTCCGGGTTGAGCATAAGCACACGTGGTTTTCGGTTATTTTCGAATTCGGGTGTTTTGATCAATCCTAGTGATATATTCCTGTTGATTTGTGTTTTTGTGGTTGTTTTGGTATTGTGTTTGTCATATAGTAAGTGATTATTATATACATTTATTTATTTACTGTGTAAACATGAACGGGGGGGACCCCCCCGATGACCCCGGGGGAGGTTATGATAACAATGCTGGTAATCCATTCCAAAGTTTACTTAATGTTGTCGAGATGGAAGTAGATGAACAGCAGCGTCTTGCTAGAGATCCAGCTTCTAAGAGGCGTAATGAAGACGAACAGAATGTTTATCATCCTCCACCCAAAAAATCGGTAAACAACATCGTTGCCCCCTCGATCCAGTCCACATTCACACTACCTGAATATGAGAATGACAAAAGAGTATATGGCGATCATGACGTTGCTCCTTTCATTGTTCACATCAGCAAAGTAATATCTGAACAATCGATGGATACTGGCACAACTCTGCGTCCTATCAAATTTGGTCATTTTCTATACCATAATAAAATACAAAACATTGTGAAGGATGGTATAAAACGAGTTGGTCGCAACAGAATTTCAGTAGAATTTAAGACCGCATCAGATGCGAATGCTTTTCTGCAGCACCCATCTCTAGCCCCAGCCAAATATGAAGCCAGTATTCCATCATTTAATACGACACGAATGGGTATAATCAGGGATGTGCCTGTTGAGTGGACTCTGGAGGAGCTTGTTCATGCGATAGAAGTACCATCTGGGTTTGGCAAGGTTATAAGAGCCCGTAGGCTGAATCGGAAATCTATTGGCGAAAATAATGCACCTACTTGGATACCAACTCAAACTGTTGTACTCACTTTCCTAGGTCAAAAACTTCCTCCACAGGTTTACTGTTTTTACACATCTTTACCTGTTCAGACTTATGTTTTGCCCACAATTCAATGCAACAAGTGCTGTAGGTTTGGCCATATAGCTGCAAAGTGCAGGTCGTCAGATCGTTGCTTTGTTTGTGCAGGGAGTCACCCTGGTATTTCTTGCTCCAAAAACATCCCAACTTGCCTTTTTTGCAGTGGTAGCCATAAAGCTACTGACCCTAATTGCCCGGAACATTTCCGCCAGAAAAACATTAAATTGGTAATGTCCCAGGAGAATATCTCCTATATTGAAGCATCAGCCCGTTTTCCTCAGGTTCGTAAATCTTTTGCTGACGCATCTCGAAATTCTCCCGCTCTTAATAGAAACCAACCTCAATTCCAACCTGACCATCCACTTTCTCAACCGCAAACTTCATCATTATACAAAAAAACAGTGTATACTGAACGTCGTTCCCCTTCCCCTGCGTCTTCTGGTGGTTACAATAAGTTGGCGCATATGGCATTAATTAATACTCCAATATCATCTACTTCTAATGGTTGTGCTTTATCTTCCGATTCCCCTGATGTCGATTCCAATTTCATTGCACTTTTATTATCAACTTGTATAAAGTTTTTATCTAAAACGAGTCAGAAAGATATACCGAACAACATTCGCGACAAACTGTCTGAGCTAATAAACGTCACTTACAATGCCAGTATTCCTTCAGTGGAACTGTCGCAGCGTGAGACATAAAAAGAATGAATTATTATTTCTTATTAAGAGCGCCTTTTACCTCAAATGCCGTTTTTCAAAACGATATTACTCAATAGAAAAGAGTCATAAAATTTTGAAAAAAATATATATTGCAGTTGAGGATCTAACAGATAAAAATTCGATCTCAACTACACAATCAGATGAAATTCGCTCGATAGAATAAAATGCCAAAGTTGCCTCTATTAAAAATTTCATTACGATATTATGCTTAAAATATTAATCTTATTGAGATAATTTTTATACTACTCTTTAGATAAATCAATTATCTAGTAGAAATCGGCAAGTTCAATGTTGTAGTGCTACTTTATGAATTATGATGTCTAAATATCTACAAAAAGGCGAGGGGCGCGGCTCCGCGGGCTTCGTCAGTCGCGCGGTGGCGCTTACGGAGGCTGGACCTGTGCTGGTGCTCTGCTCGACGTGCGACGTGATTTGATTTTTCGATTTATTTGTTACCATTTAGTGCCACAGTATAATTAATGCAGTATAACAACGGAAAGAAAAAGTAAGGCCGGCTACTACATATTCTAACTTTTTAAAAAGGGTCTTGTAATATTGGGATATTAACAACATCAACAACTACAACGGTCCACTGCTGGACATGGGCCTCCTGGTATTAGAGGGTGTTTTCCATGCTCACCGCACGCTTGGTAGGCGGGTTGGTAAGTGCAGTGGAATGTTTTGTATTATATGTAGCAGAGAAATATTGAAATCCCACCAGATGTCGAAATGATTGATTATTATTACATCTTATTACAAAATAATAATAATTTTATACTTAAATCCATCTACTGAAATTACGCCATCCAGGGCCAAACACAGGAAGTTCAACATAATTCAAAACTCCGGTCACCCATAGTCCTTTATAAAAGACTTTTGCTGAAAAGTTCTTGGGGCCAGATAGTCTGGACGAAGGACTCGATTATGAGAAAAGTCGTCGTCACCTTATACACGATAGCTATAACACGTTCCGTTTGATTCATCATAATCTCCTAATGATGGATCAGACTGTTTTGGTACACTAGGTATCTGTGACGTCCGCGTAGATGGCGGCTTTACTATTTAGTTTTATGCAATAATACCGTTTGCCGTGTGATGCCGGCTTAGAATAGCATCACTCCATTTCTTTCCCGTGGGAGTCGTGTGAGGCGACTAAGAGATTCGAGGGTGTTTATTGCAATTTTAGGCGATGGGCTGACAACCTGTCACTATGGCGATACACAATTTTCCGAATAACCCTCAAATATTTGTCAGACGTGGCGTAAATGTCCGTTTTTTTGCGGCTGTTTACGCTCTGCCTACCCCGAAAGGGATTATAGGCGTGATATGTGTATGTATGTATGTATGTATACCGTTAGCCGTGTGATGCCGGCTTAAGGTGCTGTTCCGAACCACCTTTTCCGACGGCCGATGGCACATGCCGCGGCTATCGGCCGCCGCGGCAGATGTCATTCCGAAGGCAGTGGCCGACGGCCGACAGCACATGTCAGAGTATAGTTTTCAGGACTTAGTTATTATGTTTATTAGGTTATTATGGTTCATCGGGTTATGATGGTTCATAGGGTCGTTGGGTTCATCTTGTCGTTAAGGTTCATCATGTGGCCAGAGTTCATCGGCTTGCTAGGTTGGTCGGGTCATCATGGTTCATCGGGTTATTATTTTTCATACATACATACATACATAAATCACGCCTATATCCCTTACGGGGTAGGCAGAGCATTAACGGCCGTAAAACGGATATTAACACCACTTCTGACAAAAGTTTGAGGGTCAATCAGATAACTGTGTATCACTATAGTGACAGGTTGTCAGCCCATCGCCTAAAATTGCAATATACATCTAACCCTCGAGTCCCTTAGTCGCCTCTTTCGACACCCATGGGTAAGAAATGGGGTGATGCTATTCTAAGCCGGCATCACACGGTATTATTTTTCATCGGGTTATTAGGGTTCATAGGGTCGTTGGGTTCATCTTGTCGTTAGGGTTCATCGTGTGGCCAGAGTTCAACGGTTCGCTAGGTTCATCGGGTTGTTGCGTTCATCGAGTCCTTATGGGTTCATCGTGTCGTTAGGGTTCATCATGTGGCCAGAGTTCATCGGGTCGTTATTGTTCATCGAGTCGCCAGAGTTCATCGGTTCGCTAGGTTCATCGGGTTATCGTGGTTCATTGGGTTATCATGGTTCATCGGGTCGTTGGGTTCATTTTGTCGTTAGGGTTCATTATGTGGCCAGAGTTCATCGGGTCGCCAGAGTTCATCGGTTGGCTGGGTTCATCGGGTCTTTAGGATCATCTTAACTAAACATTCGCATTTGACCATTTTTGATAGTAGAATAGTATGAGAACGAACGATGTACGAACATTATGAGACGAGTGTAGATAAAATAATAAACTTAACGACTTAATTTTTAGACCAACTTTAAAAGATAAAGTGTTTATCTAGTAAAAATCGCTA
This sequence comes from Tuta absoluta, assembly GCA_027580185.1. Taxonomy (NCBI): domain Eukaryota; kingdom Metazoa; phylum Arthropoda; class Insecta; order Lepidoptera; family Gelechiidae; genus Tuta; species Tuta absoluta. The sequence continues at coordinate 2,093,405 of JAQAHW010000020.1, forward strand.
TTTTCCTAATTATGATGTCTAAATACCTACAAAAGCGGGAGATGCGCGACACCAAGGGCTTTGTCAGTCGTGAGTCGCGAGTGACGACGGACCTGTGCCAGTGCTCCTTCTGACGTGCGACGTAAATTATAATTTTCGAATATAAACTAGAATATAGATCACGAAAGTTGATGAGACTAACATTGTGAGTTGATTTTCGGAACCAAAATTGATTTAAGCTGGTAATTTTAATTTCGAGTATTAACACAGGTGAATACACAGGTGAATAGTAACAGGCAATAAATTAGCTTACTTAACTGTCCTTCCAATATCCTAACACACATAATAAAATAACTAACTAACAAACACAATGACCAACTTAGTTTGCCTACTGCATAATTTTATACTGTGGCGTTCTCGCCCGCCGCGTAAGGTCAGCGGAGTTCAATTCAAAACGGCCCGCGCGTAAAGCAGAGGCGGGTCGCCTTGGCGCGTAAAATACCTAAAGCTCCCGAAGAACGCGCCCTTAACCAATATAAACCATCCCTTCTCGCCGTCCAGGAGATGTGGCTTAAGCCTGGGGCTCCATTTAGGGTCCCTGGTTATTCCTGTCTCCGGGATGACAGAAGTGATGGTCGCGCTGGAGCTGCTATTTTAGTCTCCAGATTTGTTATTTTTAATCAAATAAATTTGCCTTCTCACAGTGATACATTTAATATAGTTGCTGTGAGAGTATTTAATATATCTTTTGTATCTATATATGTTCCTAACCCATCAAGCTCAATTCTTACAAATTTTAGTTCTATCATTTCTACTCTCCCACCCCCGCTTATTATTATGGGAGATTTCAACATTCACCATTCCTCGTGGGGCTCATACTACTGTGATTCTCTTTCTTCCCCTTTTCTTGATATCTGTGATGAACTAAATCTCTGCATTATTAACGATGGGTCTCCTACTCGTAGAGTCCCCCAATCTCATGACCCAAAAAGTGCTGTAGATATAACTCTTTGCTCTCCTGCTGTGTCTTCTCTTCTTACCTGGTTCATTCTCTCTAATTCTCATGGAAGCGATCATTTTCCCATTGTTGTTTCACAGCACGATTCTATAAGTCCTGACCTCCAGAATATCGCCAGTCCTATGGCAAAATTTAACCTGTCTAAAGCTGATTGGTCTCAATTTAAAATTACTCTATATTCTGAGTTATCTCAATTTCCCGTTATTTCCCATGAGAATGTTCTTTCTGTATATGTTCTCTTTAGAGATGCTCTCCTTCTTTCAGCAAAGAAATCTATTCCTCTCAAGAATTCGGCATCTGATAAAATTCGATCCCTACCCTGGTGGGATTCTGACTGCACAGATGTCTGTAAGCAAAGGAAAAATGCTGAACATATCTATTCGGCTCATATGTCAAATGAGAACTGGATCGAGTTCCAAAGAGTTTCTGCCAATACAGTGAGAACATTATCGGAGAAAAAGAAATGTGGTTGGAATCACTTTTGTGAATCCCTTTCTCCTCGCTCTCCTCCATCATTGGTGTGGAGTAATGTTAGAAGATTTCGTGGTGCAGTTTCTGGTGATGCAAATATATCTTCCAATGATCCATCTAATTGGTTACACAGGTTTGCTAACAAGCTGGCCCCCCCTTCAGCTCCGACCTTTAATGAATCATTAATCTTTTCTTCTAATGACACATCTCATGACAAATTCGATGCACCATTCTCTCAGGAGTTATCTTTAGTTTTATCTGAACTCAAAAATACTTCTCCAGGGGTTGATGGAATCCCATATGCATTCCTGGTTAACCTATCTTCTACGGCAAAAGATACATTTTTACAAATTCTCAATTATATCTTCGTATCAGGAATTCCCCCTGAAGAATGGAAAACTCAGATTATAATCCCTATACTCAAACCAGGTAAACCCTGTTCAGATCCTTCTAGCTACCGCCCTATCGCGTTATCTTGCACTATGGCAAAAATTTTGGAGCATCTTGTCAAGAATCGACTGGAATGGTTTATGGAAAGTAGGGGCATATTAGCTAAAAGCCAATTTGGGTTCCGCAAGGGTTTTAGTACCATGGATAGTCTAAGCTTATTTGTAACTGATATACGTTTAGCTTTATCTAAACGAGAATTTCTAGTAGGCCTTTTTCTTGATATTACATCTGCATACGATAATGTTATTCTTTCTGTACTCAGGCAAAAATTGCTTCAGCTGAGTGTTCCAGTAAAGATTGTAAATTTTGTCTCAAACCTGTTCTCTGTAAGATCTGTTCAAATTAAGTACCAGAACCAGCTCTTTCCCCCTAGAACTGTCTGGAAGGGTATACCACAAGGTTCAGTTCTCAGTCCTCTATTGTACAGTATTTACACCTCCGATCTTGATCTTTCAGTGAACAGTTTTTGTGACATTTTGCAGTATGCGGATGACCTTGTCCTGTATGTTTCCGCAAAAGATATTGATGATGGTTCTTCTAAATTAAATTCAGCTTTGTACTATCTTGGGGAATGGCTTCAAGATCATGGTCTTTCTCTCTCTATCAATAAGAGCTCTGTGACTGTATTTTCTCGCAGCAGATTAATCCCCACTGTTTCTATTTCCCTAAACGGTCAAGAGGTTCCTGTGAAAGATTCATCAAAATTTTTAGGAGTAATCCTAGATTCCAAACTGTCTGGAGTTCATCATATTGACTATGTGAGTAAAAAGTGTGAAAAAAGTATAAATGTTCTACGCTCGCTATCTGGAGTCTGGTGGGGATCTCATCCCTATACCCAAAAATTATTATATAATGCTCTGGTGCGTAGTCATCTAGACTATGGTTCTTTCTTGTTAGAACCATGTAATAAGACATCTTTGGCTGTTCTTGACAAAATTCAATCAAAGAGTTTACGAATTGTTTGCGGAGCAATGAGGTCCTCTCCCATTAATGCCCTTCAGGTAGAATGCACAGAACCTCCTTTATATCTTAGACGGCAATGTCTATCAGACAGGTTCTTTTATAAATTAATTCAACTTTCAGACCACCCCCTTCTCCCTAAACTACATTCTCTTTCAAATTTAATTTCTACTGATAAATACTGGAAACATAAAGAATATCCATGTCTCTTCAACAGTTTTGTAAAATATATCAGTCTTCCTTGTCCTGTTTTTCAATGCAAACTTAACCCTCTTTTTGACACTTCTTTTGATGCTATTATATATAGACCCAATGTTTTACTGGACTTAGGTATCGAAAAAGATTCTCCATCAGCTAATTCCCAGCTTAACCGTGTTATTGGTAAAAATTGGAATGAGTGGCTGACCATATACACAGACGCATCCAAGATTTCTGATCAGGGTTGCATTGGCGCCGCTGTTTGGATCCCCAAATACAGGATTATTCTCAACTTGAGATGCCCGTCTTTTGCCTCTGTTTTCACTGGTGAATCTCTAGCAATCTTGGAAGCTCTTCAATACATTGAGTCTCATAAACTCGATAAGTCTATAATCTTTTCCGACTCAAAAAGCTGTTTGCAAGCTATTCTTGCAAATCAACTAACATCTAAGTCTAAATTTCCATTTATCTTAAAAATTAAAAGCATTTTATATAAGTGCCAAGTCAGCAATATTAGAGTCATTTTGGCTTGGATACCCGGCCACAGTGGCATCCATGGTAATGAGGTTGCAGATACTTGTGCTAAAGATGCTACAATTTCAGGTGTTGAGACTAATATCGTGTACTCTTCAGATTTAATTCCTTTAGCTAAGAAACGTATGTTTCGCATATGGGAAGAACAGTGGAGAAAATCCAGCTCCCTGAAAGGTAAACATTATGCTGATATCCAGGGCTCCATATCTCTCGTCCCGTGGTTTTTCAAATATCGTAAAGCTAACAAACGTGTAACGTCTACCATCTGTAGATTGCGACTTGGTCATTCATGTACTCCGGTTCACCTTGCGAAAATTCGCATAAAAGATTCTTCGATTTGTGAATGTGGACTTGATGAGGGTACTCCAGATCACATTTTCTTCAGCTGCCCACGTTTTTCTGTTTCTCTGTATGATGTTTTGCCACCTGATATCGCTCGTCCTACTAACTTTAAATCTTTGCTCTCTCTTGCTAATACTCCGTTTATTCAAATTCTTTGTAATTATATTAATATTAATAATATTAGGTTATAATAAAAAATTGTCTTGATTTTTCAACTAACCTACTGATTTTATGTTTCATGTTGTGTATTGTGGTGTGTTTGTCCTTTGTTGTAGGTAGATCCAACTCATCTCAGCGGAATCGAGCGTTGCAGTTAATAAAAAAAAAAAAAAAAAAAAGGTGTTGTCGTTTGGTTGTCGTCGTTCTTTTGTGATCCCGTGTATACAGTCAAAGTCGTCATCGAAACTTGACACTGGCGAAATCATAATGAAAACGCCATAAAAACAAGAAATTGAATTGAATTGAATAACCTATGCGCCGCAGGCAGTCGCACTACCACTGCGCCACATCGGCCGTCCGTCCGGAGGTCCCATTGAAAATGTTTTATATAGCCGATCGGGTCATTTTGTATGGGAGGTTACGGAGGTTCATTGAGAAAGTAGTTCATTTTTATGGACTGGTTCACCCTTTAATATATTAGCAGCTAATATAATTACATTCTGTATGTAAGTCACGAGGAAAAACGAAAACAAAATATGGAAGCACCTACATACATAATCGCGCCTATATGTTCAGGTAAGATTTTGAGTGATGCTGATACAACCCGGCATCACACGTATTACCAATTTTTTTCAATTTGTCTAATACTGACTCTACACACGACACTTAAGACAACAAGCATGATAAATTAAAATAATTCTGAGATAAAGCCTAGCCTATTACACTCGGGATAATGTAAGGATTCTTCCGATACAATTCCCATTCGAACCTGTTCCGTGGTTAACGAGTTGCAGCACTTTAAAGAATCGCACATATATACATACATAAATACATGAAGTCTAAAAACATTGCAGTCCTTTCTTAGTTGAGCAGACGTGTTAAAATATAAACGCAGGTAAGTAAGTACCTCTTGCTACTTTACTATTGACACAGTTGGCTATTGATATGAAATAATATAAAATTAATTTATATAACCTGTTACTAGAGAGGAGGTTCTATAGTATAAGTGAATATTTAAATTTTAATATTGTTGGTATTTGATTTTATATTTGTTTATGACATTGTAATTGATAATTATTTTGATGTTTTATGACATATTTATGATTTACGTGTGACTGAAAATGTAGAACTCTACTTTTAAGCCTATTATCTGCAGTACTGTACCATTTTCTTGGCAAATAAACGTCTGAATCTGAAACGAGTTCGTGAGTGACGGTTTATCACACAGCTATTGATGCACACGATGCACATTATACTATGAGTGCACCGAGTTAAAAGATGAGAGTGAACTCAGCATGGCGGACGCCGCAGGTTTTATTTGATTGACCAAAGATAAATCCTAGCGTACATACATACATATATCACGCCTATAATCCCTTGCGGGGTAGGCAGAGCGTAAACGGCCGCAAAAAACGGATATTTAAGCCACGTCTGACAAATATTTGAGGGTCCTTCGGAAAATTGTGTATCGCCATTGTGACAGGTTGTCAGCCCATCGCCTTAAATTGCAATACACACCCTCGAGTCCCTTAGTCGCCTCTTACGACTCCCACGGGAAAGAAATGGGGTGATGCTATTCTAAGCCGGCATAGCGTGTAAGTGTTTATTTGGTATTTTTATTTACATATTTTATATAGGGTCAAATTTTACTAGTAATAGTGACCGACAGCGAAAACTCAAGACGGTCTGGTAACAAGGAACAACTTTTCCCAAGTAACATAGGAACTAACGAAAAAATAATAAGGACCTCCTATACAAAATTTCTGATCAGCTGATTTGAGCTACCATGGAAAAGCAATATATTTTAGTCATATTTCACTATATTCCTTGGGGAAAGTTGTTACTTCTCATTATCACCAGCCCATTTTGAGATTTCGCTATCGGTCACAAGTAAAATTTCACCGTATATATTTTTAATATCTATAAGGATACACAAAGTTTCATCAGGTAGATAGATTTCTATCACGCACCTATCTTAGCACCCTGTATTATAATTATAAGTCCAATCAATCACCGCAAACATCTCTATCTATGAAATAAATCACGTTTACGATCCGTTTGTCGTAAATATTCTAATAACGTATCGTTTAGTATCGTCCCCCCCGTACGGAAAGAGAAGCCATACTAATACACAAGTCACCCGAGTGAGTCACTTTGTCAATAACAAACTATCCTCGGTTATACTGTTTATGCTTACCACAAATGTAAAACAGCTAACCATTCAAGCGAGTCAATTACTAAACAGCTGATTTGACTATGGAAGGTAAAAAAAATATATATTTTAATTTATTTTTATCATACTTAGTAAGTTGTACACGTCAGCTGTCTCACTTTAGGCCGTCTTTACTACCTTAGAACTGCTGTAAGAGATTTCTTTTTAGATATAAGCTGACCTGTTGTGTATTGATCTATATGTTATGTCCTTTGTGTTATATTGTGTACAATAAACGGTTAAATAGATAAATTTTATACACTTAGTGTTATATTCGTAAATACAGGGTGTAAGGGACAGCCCTCCGAACATTGATAGAGTGCATTCGGACCTTGAAACTAAATAACTTTGCATAAGAAAATATTTCAGGATACCTACGTCATAAAAATTGGACATCCCATAGTAAATAGATAGACGTCAAAACCACTTCACGCGTCAAAACTGCGCTCGCGCTATTTAATCGAATTACTGTGCAATTTGTTGATATGACTTGTAAAAATAGTATAAAAGTGTAGCAATCAGTGAAAATCACCTGTGATAGTGTTATTTCAACGTAAAATAGTGAAATTCGGGCCTAAAAAGACAAAGAAACACAGGACTGTGACATTTCTCAGCTGGAACTTCTTAACCTACCCACCTTTTAAGAAAAAAATCAAAGTGACAGTTTTCAAATCAGTGTTGCCATTTCAGTAAAACAAAAAATATCACAAAATAACAAATAATATATACATAATCAACATGTCTGGAAAAAAAACACCAACCCCTAAGTCTCAGGAAAAGTGTGCGAAATGTAATAAGCCTGCAACGGATAAAAACAAACTATCTGTTACATGCGACTTGTGCAAAGGCTTTTTGTGCAGCGACTGCCACGGATTATCTCCTACTGAAATTAGAGTTCTTGAACTAAAGACGGTGGCGCGGGTAATGACTTTCCTTTGTGGAGACTGTAAAACTACAATGGTGCAACTCCCCACAATTCTGCAAAAACTCAACAGTTTGACAGAGGAAGTCAAGCAGTTACGCATACGACAGAGCATGCTCGCAACCGAATCAGCTATACAAGAGATATCAGAGAGGGCCAACAGATCTACCAATATTATAATGTATGATTTACCAGAATCCACCAGTGACATAGCTGAAGATCGGAAAACTCATGATATAGCAGAATGTACAAAAGTGATAACTAAAATTACAAACAAGGCTGACTGCACTAGAATAAAAGCATTCCGCCTCGGAGCACCAAAATCTGACGCAGGTGCCGCACCGCGTCCGCTGAAAGTGATAATGAATAGCAAGAACGAGGCACTAGATATTTTGCGTAACAAGCACAAACTGCAAAAGCCATCATCTATTGCTGCAGACTTGACTCCTATGCAACGCGAATATCTCAAATACCTTCGCGAGGAACTCGAAAAACGCAAATCCGAAGGAGAAAAGGATCTCACTATTAAATACGTGCAAGGGCGGCCAACAATCGTAAATCAAATTAAAAAAAACTAAATTTAACATCATCAAAAAATCAAAAGCATGTGTCAACTGTAACCACTGGAAGCACATGCGATCTCGTAAAGATACTCTCACCAACTCTTTACACAATCACTATTATGTACACAAACATTCAATCGATCAATTCAAAACTGGACCTATTTGTTGCAAGAGTAAATAATATAAAACCTACTATAATTATAATCACGGAAACATGGCTAAAACCTATCATACCCGATTCACTTATAAAAATACCTGGCTACGACATTTATAGAGATGACCGGATTGACAAACGCAGTGGAGGTGTAGCTATATATGCTGCACAAAACAGTAACATTCTAAAATCAAAATTAAACACTGAATTCAACATAAAACATGGAGGCTCGGAATGTTTGTGGCTGGACATCAAAGTCGGAAGTAAAAATATCCTCGTGTGTGGAATGTACAGAGGACAAGACTCTACTCCCGAAGAAGATGTTATCTTATTGGATCAATTTACGGCTGCATCAGAATCACAAACAACGTTAATTATGGGAGATTTCAACTATCGTGGAGTGAAGTGGCCTCTTGAAAACTGCGGATATCTCACGCCAAGGGAACAAAACTTTGTAGACTGGTACAATAGCAGCAACTTAGAGCAACTAGTTTATAAACCTACCAGGTTCCGAGAAGGCAACCAGCCGTCTTTTCTTGATTTAATTCTATCAAACGACGAGTCTCTTATCGCAGAAATTAAACATGAAGCTCCTATCGGGAAGAGTGACCACGAATGTCTAATATCAACAATACAGCTAGAAGCGAAAGTGGAACACAAAACTACATACAGACGAAACTTCAAAAAGGCAGACTATGATAAAATTAATTATATATTAAATACTATACTAGGAGGCATTAGAGACCTTAACTGTGTAGAAACACAATTTGATATATTCCTCGCTGCATACAGACAAGCTATCCAGTTGCACGTTCCTCTAAATAAAATTAACAGTATAACTCAAAACAAGCCATGGGTGTCTCAAGAAACAAAAGAGCTGATAAAACAAAAAATTACATTGTGGAACAGATATACCATGACAGGTCTGGACAAAATACATGCAGAATATAGAAAAGTTAATAATAAATTAACAAATATAAGCAGGAATTCTCGCATAAGTTATGAAAAGAACATAATGCAAGCCGGATCAAAACAATTCCACTCCTACATAAGGCACCAAGTAACTTCAAAAGTGTCAATTCCATCAGTTTTGAAAAACAAACAAGGACAAACTGTTTCCCAAGCAAACGAAATAGCGGAGGCTTTTGCAGATCAATTTGCAGGAGTCTTTCAAAAAGAACCTCATGTTACTGAACTACCAAAATTAAATCCTAATTTACGAATTGAGGAATCAATACCAGAAATTGATTTTACTGTAAACAAAATTCTTAAAGTCATCAAAGAGATGAAAACAGACTCTGCCCCAGGACCTGACGAAATCCCCACAAGCATATTACAGAAATGTGACGTGACTGATGCCCTATCGAAAATAATGCAAACTTCATATGACACGGGAATTCTACCAAACTTGTGGAAAACAGCAATAGTCACTCCCATATTTAAGAAAGGAAGTAAATTAGAACCAGCGAACTACAGGCCTATTAGTCTCACAAGCATTGTATGCAAGGTTATGGAAAGAGTTGTTGTCCACCACATAAGGATGTTTCTATCCAAGCACAGAATCATCAGCAATCAACAGCATGGGTTTTGTCCACACCGATCAACAATTCCAAACTTGCTTTCTTGTCTCTCATCTTGGACAGATAGTTTTAACAAAAGAGAACCTACAGATGTGATATATCTCGATTATGAGAAAGCGTTTGATAAAGTCCCGACAACAAGACTTCTATATAAATTAGAATTTATCGGAATACGAGGAAAGTTACTGCGCTGGATCGAAGGTTTCTTACGAAACAGAAAATTCCAAGTAAGAGTGGGGGATGTTCTTTCGAGCCATAGAGAAATTCACAGCGGAGTGCCTCAAGGTTCTGTGTTGGGCCCAATTCTATACATTATATACACATTCGACCTACCTCACGAATTAAGCAACAGCGTCAGTATATTTGCTGATGACACAAAAATATTTGCTGATCCATTAGTAAACTATGATAGACTACAAGCTGACTTAAACAAAATCGCTGACTGGTCAAAAGATTGGCTTATAAATCTGAATGCAGATAAATGTACTGTGCTGCACATTGGGAAAAACAACCCTCACTTACCATACAGATTAAATGATGTTCAGCTACATGCAGCTAATGAGCAAAAGGATTTGGGAGTTGTTATTACTGACAACTTAAAATGGGAACAACACATTACATCCATTACCAAAAAAGCAAAGAGTTTTATCTATTTAATCAGAAAAGCTTTTGGAGTCCTCACACCAGAAATGATGTTGAAAATTTTCAAAACATATGTAAGGCCCATTCTTGAATATGCCTTCCAAGTCTGGAGCCCCTATTTCATCAAGGACATTGACTTATTGGAAAAGATTCAGCGCAGTTTCACCAAAGTACCAAGACCACTCAAAAGACGATCATACGAAGAAAGACTGCAAGTTCTAAAACTGACGTCTTTGAAGGAACGTAGAGAACGTGGTGATTTAATCGAAGCCTACAAGATCTTAAATGGCCACTATGATTTAAAGGACTTTGACAAGATTCTTCAACGAAGCAACAACACCCGTTTGAGAGGACATCACCTAAAACTACAAACCTCTTTTTCCAATAATAACCCGCACAAGCACTTCTTTACCAATAGAGTCGTGAAAGGATGGAACAAATTGCCAGATGAAGTGGTTTCGGCACCAAATGTAAATAAATTTAAAAATTTACTTGATAAATACACTACAGGCATCAAGACTACCTAAGTAGAGCACGGCTGGATGCGGGCAATTATCAGTTGTACCAACTGCCTGCCTGTCTACAAATAATAATAATAATGATAATAAATGCAGTCAGCTGATCGTGAATATCGTGATTTTGTATGGGAGGCCAAATGTGTTTTGTCGTTTCCTGACATATGTTCCTAGGGGAAAGTTGTTCAGTATCATGGTCTGCATGCACCCTATCAGTATTCGGACGGCTGTCCCTTTTACAGCCTATATAGGGTGAAATTTTACTAGTGACCGATACTGAAAACAGAGTACGAGCTGGTGATAAGGAACAACTTTCCCCAAGTAACATAGGTTGAAATAAGGTATGACCAAAATATTTTGATTTTCGATAGTAACTTAAATCACCTGATCGACAATTTTGTATAGGAGGTAATTCTTTTCGACTTCGACTGATGTTTCTTGGTATTTCAGTTTCATGGACGGGTTCACCGTTTTAAATATTTGTAGCTAATATTTTTACCCCTTGGGGAAAGTTGTTTCTAGCATCAGCCAATCCTCAAGTTTTCAGTATTGGGCATGGTAGAAGTACCTACATATTATATCGGTAACTATTAAAAAGACAAATGTTTATTTCGTTTAATATATTTTCAATAAGTTACGGGAACAAAGCTGACCTGTTGTGTATTTTCTATATGTTATGTCTTTTGTGTTATACTGTGTGTACAATAAACGGTTAAATAAATAAATAAAGCATTTCTATGTAAGTAAACCCGTCAACAACACTCGACTGTGTGGCATAGCGGTAGTGCGACTGCCTGCGACGCAAAGGTTCCGGGTTGAATTCCGAGTAGAGCACTCACGAAGTTGATATTATCACTTTGTACATTTATTCCCTGTCTGGTTCGTAAGAAAGATGGTTCTGTGCTTCGTAGGGCACGTTGAACCATCGGTCTGTGTTGTTATGGTTACTTAGACGGTGGTCGTTACACAACCATGTCAGAGGCCTACTACTAGTAGTAGGCGGTTGAAAAACTCTGACACCAGGGTTCATCGGGTCGTTCGTTGACCCGATGTCCCACACGAAAAGAAGAAGAATACGAATCACTAATCTTTCACTGTTTTTCACGGTATGTGTCAGTCACCGTCATGGATAATATCATTGTTTGATATCGGTGACTGACCTGTCTCTCGATCTTCGTTTTTAGGTTCGATGCCCGATCATTCATACGTCTGAGATTTTCTTTTTGTTTGATTAGATCATTAGATGCTGATCACTTGTTGCCCAATAAAAGTAATTCTTAGATGTCATCAATTTGCGTCAAGAAAACCGGTATACGGATACTAATTATCAGTAGTGTCAAACTGGTTAAGTAACTGTCAAACTGGTCCACATCAGCTTCAAACATTACATTGACAAGTTACACATATATATATACACAAGTTCACTGCTGGACATGGGCCTCCCCCTACCGGCGGCTTCAAGCATAACTGACATACATACATAAATCACGCCTATATCCCTTACGGGGTAGGCAGAGCGTTAACGGCCGTTCAACGGATATTAACACCACGTCTGACAAAAATTTGAGGGTCAATCAGATAACTGTGTATCACTGTAGTGCAAGGTTGTCAGCCCGTCGCCTAAAATTGCAATAGACACCCTCGAGTCCCTTAGTCGCCTCATACGACACCCATGGGTAAGAAATGGGGTGATGCTATTCTAAGCCGGCATCACACGGCAAGCATAAATGAACTGATGGATAAGTAAGAACAAAAGTACATGTTACAGGACAAGTAAGTACCTCTATTTTGGGAGGCCGAAAGTCAATTCGGTAATTTCTCTTAACTGAAATAGCCCTGTCACTTTCCCTCAAACAGGTTAAGAAAAGGACAGGAGATGATCGCGACTACAAGACTAAGACTAGCAATAACGACGAAATTATAGTAATTTTTATACACGTCACAGCTTTCAACCCATGTTACCTTCTATGTGTGCCAAATTTCACTATAATAGGTTCAGTAGTTTTTGCGTGAAGAAGTAACACACAATCACACAAACTTTCACATTACTGATATTAGTAGGATCACTAAGATATCTTCTATCCTTCTCTAAACCTTTTTGACGAAAAGAGACAGCGCTATTTTAAGTTATGAGCAATCACTAAATTAAAATTATAGACCGATGCCTCGCGAATTAGCATCAGTAGTTCATCGGGACGCAAATAAAAAAAAACAAAGAAAGTCAGTAAACGTTTTTTTTTTTGCAATTGTGCACGTCATATCCGCGTCTCGAATTATAGAATGTCTCTTATGTAGGTTTGCTGTAAGAAATTTCTTTTTAGAAATAAGTAAACCTGTTGTGTCTTGTCTCTTTGTAAATTGTTCCTGTGTATGTTTTTGTGTACAATAAATGGTTAAATAATAAATAAATAACGTTTGATCAAGTATCTGATTTATTTACTCTCAAACTAATAGTGTATTCACAATTTATCTAAAGTATGTCAAGTTCAAGATCGGACTAAACTGACTCATTCTCAAATGTTTACTTTTGATTGAGCGGACAATGAGCTGTTTAGTTAGATATCTAAAATTGTTTTCCTGGAGCGGATAGGATGTGGGTACTTTTCGTATGCAATGTGGTTTTTATCACAGTTTTTTTTATTCTTAATCATCTACAAAATGGGAATTCCAATGTTTACCAACACTCTACTTATAGAACTCCCATGCGAAATTACTTGGTAACTTATATCTATGCTTTTTTATAATGACTCATTTTCCTTGTTAAAATTTAATGTACCTATAATAATAATAAAGTAGCTTTCTTTTGCAACATATCTTTTTAAATTTCTGGAATCATTTTTGTTTGCTTGCACTACTACTAAATTTTCATGTTAATTATGTTAAACCGCCATTCGCTGTGCACTAACATATTATAATTTATTGAATACTAACAACCTACATTTGTACAAAGCTGTCTGCTTGTTCCAAATGAAAAAAAAATACGGCTATTTTTGCATTTATTACCCAACGTAATTAAAGCTTAAACTCTTTTAAGAACTTGGTAAGTAGGTAAGATTCAAATATTTTAATAGCAGAACCTGAAAGTTGTAACTTCAATAACTGAAAACGCGCATATTAGTCCGGTATGGCTGGCATTAGTTGAGGACATAATTTACAAAAATTCAAAATTCGCTTAATATTTGTACGATTGCGTTATGACCCGTGGTTATGACTGTCTGAAAAGCGCACATTACATTTTGTGTCATTTAATGACCCTTGCGTAAATTTTCGATTCAACTTGTAGAAGCTCATTTATAAAATTCTATTTTTAGTTTCTTTAATTGATAAAATATACCAGTACTGTATATGCGACAGTTAACACAGTGTTAAAACCCATTTTCAGATTTTTTATCCACTGCAAACGAAAATATGTTAAAAAAAAAATTGGGTTCGGCCAATGGTCCAGAAACTATAAGCCGAAAATCGTCTTAAATATTTTAGAAACATAAAAAGCTAGCTATACCTACTAGGCTATATATTTTGATAGTGTTCACTCAAGTATGTCCATTCTTACGCGACTACCGCATGAATTCTTCTAACTACGATAATTGCTGTAGAATGCATGTATGTTGGTCAAGTGCACGGACTGAAAGGTCGCTTGGAAAATAAATAATGCGGGTTACTTGTGAACGGTGTGATGCGTTTATTTTTCATGATTTCTAAAAGCCAAAAGCCATATTTGAGTGCTAACATCTCCATACTAAAAGTGATGTCATTAAAAGGAAATTGTACCCCTCAGCAATAGCATTAGACCGAATCTGACAGCTGTCAAATATGGCTTATTGGTAAGGCCGTTCTATAGTGCGCGTTTTTTTTTTGTTTTGTCAGAACCAGGTTTGCGCAATACCGCAGAGATAACGCGGTAGATCAGATGAGGAGAATTGCAAAAACCTGAGTTAATAGTTTTGTGTGTGATATCCAGTCATAATAGGTACCTGGCTAAGATAATGTTGTGTTGACAGGTCAATCCCAAACCAGTTCTTTTAATGACAAAATGTTATCAATCGAATAACAAGTCCAAGATTAACCCCAACATTCAAAGGTAAAGAAATATCGGCATACACCTTCACTTAATATTATTAAGATTTTAGAAAAATTGGTCTGTGACTGTGGCAATGCCACCTTAATAGGGAACGGCCCATGTCCAGCAGTGGACTGTTGCTACTACTACACCGACCCTATGTTGAGTTGCAGATAAGAAACTCACCTGGTTAGTAATGTCGTATACTACGATGGCTGCCTGCGCCCCTCTGTAGTACATGGGCGCTAAACTGTGATACCTGCAAACAAACAACAACAGATGTCAACCATTTTAAGTATTAGTGATTAGCGACCACAATACATGAAACTGTGTTGAAACGTCGGGACACAGGTAAATTACTAATATTTACCCTAAATACTATCGCGATAGACCCGGTCTAATACTTAAAATGAGTGAAAGTGATCGCGAACGCTTAAAAAGTTATATAACTGATGTCAACATTTCCAAAGGTAATTTCAGCGCAGTAGATCAAATGTTGATTCAAAGTCGTTTTGCAGGTGTTGGGAAATGCAGGGCACGCTCTAAGATTACTAATAGATTGATGCTATATGCTAAAGCACAGTTTTACCCCTGGCTATATTTCTTACACTTTATCACAACTTTATAAAGTTCAACTGAAAAAGCCGTGCTCATAGTGACAAGTGAATGCAATCATTTGGTCATTTGGTCAGATTAGTCTGTGCCATTTTTGATTAATGATGATAACGAAATAACTGTCAAGTCCTGTCCCAGATCTCGAACTTGACAGTAGTGTCATCGAGACAGACGGTCTGCGTGAGGAAGGCCTCGATCTTGCTCTCCTGGTATTTGTGGAACTCGCTTTTCAGCAGCACCAGTGGCTAATGTAGAAGCATGAGCAGTTATAGCTACCTCTCCTGTCCGGCGGTGTCCCAGATCTCGAACTTGACAGTAGTGTCATCGAGACAGACGGTCTGCGTGAGAAAGGCATCGATCTTGCTCTCCTGGTACTCGTGGAACTCGCTCTTCACCAGCACCAATGGCTAATGTAGAAGCATGAGCAGTTATAGCTACCTCTCCTGTCCGGCGGTGTCCCAGATCTCGAACTTGACAGTAGTGTCATCGAGACAGACGGTCTGCGTGAGAAAGGCATCGATCTTGCTCTCCTGGTACTCGTGGAACTCGCTCTTCACCAGCACCAATGGCTAATGTAGAAGCATGAGCAGTTATAGCTACCTCTCCTGTCCGGCGGTGTCCCAGATCTCGAACTTGACAGTAGTGTCATCGAGACAGACGGTCTGCGTGAGGAAGGCATCGATCGTGCTCTCCTGGTACTCGTGGAACTCGCTCTTCACCAGCACCAATGGCTAATGTAGAAGCATGAGCAGTTATAGCTACCTCTCCTGTCCGGCGGTGTCCCAGATCTCGAACTTGACAGTAGTGTCATCGAGACAGACGGTCTGCGTGAGGAAGGCCGCGCCGATCGTGCTCTCCTGGTACTCGTGGAACTGGCCCTTCACGAAGCGGAGGACCAGAGAGGACTTGCCCACGGCCGACTCCCCGAGGAGCACTAGCTTGAACTGGCACACTTTGGTCTGTGGCGCGCCGTTAGGCCGCTGCGCACCGCCCGCCCCGCGAGTGTTCGCCGCCATCTCCTGCAAATAACATCACATTCAATTTTTGTTTTAGCGTACAAGAAGACTGACCGGATGGCGTAGCGGATAGTACCCCTGCCTTCTACGCCGCTGGTCGTGGGTTCGATCCCCACATGACACAAATATTTGTTTAGTCATTTTCAGATATTTGTGTTAAGTCTGGGTGTTTCTATGTATATTATGTATTTATTTACCAAAAGAAACTATTTAAGTACATATCAGCTATATAGTTCCCATAGTACAAGCTTTGCTTAGTTTGGGGCTAGATGGCGCTGTGTGTATTGTCCAGAATATTTATTATTATTATTATTATTTATTAAGAAAATTAATTGGGTGTACAGAACACTGTACAATAAACTTTGCAGACATAATCAGACTATGAAACAGAACCACTTTTTAAATGACGGCTTTGCTACCGTAGAATATTCCCGAGTCGCTGACAGACTTTCTAGGGAAACCCAAAATAAAAATGTTTCCCACCATAGGTACCAAAGCAAGTTGTTTAATTTCATGATCAAACCATGCCTGAAAGTTTTCGGTACACTGTCTCTTACACCTAGTAGATTTAATTATTGATCTACTTAGAAAGTGTTTGTTATGTATTAAAAACTTTCGGAGTTTATGTTTGTTTACTGACCGATTTTAATATCTATTTGTTGGCAGAGTTAGTGAAGGGCAAAATCAAGCATAGCAAGTAGTTATCTTTCTATTTCAATGATATGATAATGCATCTTGATATCATCACCAATACAATGACATCTGCCGGCTTTGAATAGCATCACCCCATTTCTTTCCCGCGTGTGTCGTAAGAGGCGACTAGGAGACTCGAAGGTTTCATGTGTATTATAATCTGTCACTATCGTGATACACAATTATTCTGAAAGGCCCCTCAAATATTGGTCAGACAAGGCGATAGCGGTCTGCCTACCCCATAAGGGATAAAGGGGTGATATGCGTATGTATGTATGTGTAACATCTGGGTTTTACGTGTTGATAGAATGACATTGAGTATCTTTTCACAATGTGCAGGTTATTTTATTAGCAAGAAATAATGTATGAAAATAGGTCTTAAAATTATGCTATGAATTTAATCTGCTGCTAAAAGTTTTCCCACGGGAAAAAGGCCTTTTTATAAAACAATAACAAACCCTCCTCCAACAAGCCTTCCTCTTAAAAAAAATATATATTTCAATACACTGCATGAAAATATGTTGCATACTTCTAAAGATCTAAGCAAACATAGGGACAAAAGGATAGACATGGGAAGATAATTTATTTTATCATACTATGTTACAAAATGCTATGTGTTCAAACATGCATCTACATACGAAAACAATGTAATGAAGACATTGGAAATCAGCTTTGTTTTGGGAAATTTAATCCAATTTCACAGTGGAAACACTAGTCACATCTATCTTTTGAAAACTATGGAACAGATTTTAGTGTATCTGTCCTGGCAACTCCTGTAAGGGGTCAAATTGGGTGAAATAGTTCCCACCAAGCGGAGCTGATCACCCATCTGCGAGCTGCAGAAGTCCCAATCCGAGGAAGAAGAAAGGGTTAAATCCCTAAACACCTCATCAAATCATCAGAAAACAAGAAGAAACATGCATTATCCAAAATTGGTTAAAAATATTAATAGATCAAATGATATTAATCTTCTTTTTTCACTGGCCTGATCACCTAGCCAATAGTTAGCCCGCCTGCTACATCGAGGGTTGTGGGTTTGATCTCCACAGAACACTAATATATATTAAGTCATTTTCAGATTTTTGTGTTTAGTCTCGGCGTTAATATGCATAAAAGGTATTATTTACAACAAAAAAAGCTCACCTTGAATCGTACTGTACCAACATTGGTAGTTCCCATCTAGCCTTCTTTATCTTCCAACCCACAGAGAAGAACAACCGCCCAAATCAAACCTAAAACCTTCTATAAGACACACTACTAACTATGCACCATGGGTCATCAAAATTTATTTGTTATCTGCAAGTGGCATTGTCTAGCTGGCATCATTGTTCCCCCCCCACAATGAGATATAAGATTATCTATAGAGGTATGTCCCTATACTATAACTGATATTGATAATGTTTATGGACTCAGTGAGTCACACAACAGATATTTTGCTTTACAATTTATTCTTGAGGGGAAAGTTTTGTTTTCATTCTTATTAATGTAAAGATCTTTGAAAATATAGAACAAAGTAAAGCAATTTATTCACTGTTAGACAGATTATGTCCCCTTGACACCTTACAAATCTCAACTGCAAATAACTATTTATGTGTTGTTAACTTCACTTTTCTTTAACAGCATAAAACTTAGATTATTTATGTACAATAAATTATTCACAAAATTATGTAAATGATAATCAAATCACACCAAAATTCAACTCTTATCTGTGATACCTACAAGTATTGCCGAGAATTAAAATAAACCAGTCCTAGTCATTATCATTTTGCTAGTCATTTAAACTGATTAACGACTGCAAACAAAGCAGATGATACTGAATGTGTGATGAGCAACACACTCACCTCTTAGCAGACAAACAAACACACAATTTGATACCATTGACAATGAAAGAATATTACAGACTACAGGATAGTGCCACAAAAACTTTTAGCAATAGAACAAGCAAACCTTGACGCGGCGAGAGCAACAATAAAGAAACTCACAGCGAACAGTAAACAAGTCCCATGTTATCTTGTATCGGCCAATCACAAAGAAAGAAAGACGTATAAGACTTTATCTCCACTATTTGGCGCAATTCGCGAGACCCAGCGCGATTTCACTATCAATTTATCAGCGCGACCCGTGAACGTGTCTCTGGCGCTGATGACTAACCGTGTCTGGCTGTATCAGTGCACTTCCTAGCCCGACTGACCGCTCCGAATTACCCGTAAGACGCCCTCCGGCCCAATCAGCTGGAGGTCACGGTGCCTCCGCCCGCGCTCCAGGGCTTCGCGCTAGTCTCATCCACACACGAGAACCGCCCCTTATACTGAGTTACACCTCTAGAGTCCACATTATTCGATAAAATTACGCATTTACTAGATTAGAAGGATATGAAAGACGTACCCTCCCTGTTATTGTATCGCCGTTATACACTTTTCCTCGGGCGACAGATCCTCACGAGGTCGCCGTGATGTAGAAATTATCATTAATTACACAGTTATATGAATAAAATCATTAATTCTAGACACTAAACTGGAAAATCTAGCACAGAAAAGCGAAATGACCACGAACAAACATGGAAGCGAACAAGACGTTTCACAAAAATTGTCTATAGTTGACGATACGTCACATTAAAAAAACAGCTGTGAATTTATGGTCGAAAAAAAGCGCGGGAAACTTCGGCTAAGAGGTTCATTTTCTGCTTTTGGTGAAATAAAAATTCAATTTTGTAGTTAAAAACGTTGTGGAAAGTGTGGTATTGTAGATATTTCTTATATTTAATGTTTATATTTGTATTTGTGTAAATAATTAGGTAAGTTTTTGTACATATAACTTGTAAATATTGATTGACCTCATATGGTCGATCCCCCCGACCCTCCTTGGGGGGGTCCAGGCTTTCTCGGTGGCCTGAATCTCCCCATAGGCTCTAGTATTACTGTAGTGTCTAATGCTGAAGATAGTAAGATGGATACTGACGGCTCAGTAGCCTCTGCGTCGTCTAGGTCAGGCTCTCGGAAGCGAACAAATTTCATACGCCTATGTCGCATTTGTTCAAAACGGAAAAAGAAAAACGCGAACGGCCAACCTCTTGGCGATTGTTATTGCACATGTAAAACAGAAAATACTATTTTAATGAAAAAAGTTACCTACGTTCCAAATATAAATGATAACAGCTCGAAAAATGATAAGACACCGGCATCATCTACCAATGATTCTACTACGACACCTCAAGGTCACACTCACTCATCACCTACTTTTGATTCAGCTAAAACACCTCAAGGTGAATTTTTAGGCATAACTCAACAACAGGCTCGTTCTCAAATTCAACATGATTCTCGCCAAGTAGGCCGCAGTGAGTATGTTCAGACAGATGCGTCACCCTACTTAATTCACGTTCAAAAAGTAGTAGAATCCTCTGATAGTGCAACCATCCTACATCCAATTGCATTTGGCAATTTCTTAAAAAAAAGTGCTTTCCAAAATATAGTACCAGGCAGTGTAAAACGAATTGGCAGGAACCGCTGTGCCGTTGCTTTTTCGAACTATAAAGATGCTAATGATTTTCTGAAAAGTGATCTTTTAACCATGCATAATTTCAAGGCTATTATTCCGACCTTTAATGTCACACGGATGGGACTGGTACGTGGCGTACCAGCTGATTGGAGTGAGGAAGAAATATTAGAAAATATTTCTACTCCCATAGGATGCGGGAAAATTATAAAGATAAGAAGATTGAATTATAAAGTTCAAGTTAATGGTCAAGCTACATGGAAACCATCTCAGTCAGTCGTTATCACATTTGATGGCCAGGTTCTACCTAAAAGATTATTCATGTGCTATAATGCCCTACCTGTAGAAGTCTACACTTACCCCACAATTCAGTGCTTTAACTGCTGTAGATACGGACATACTAAAGCCCTATGCAGGTCGACAAAGCCAAGGTGTTATAAATGTGGTGCAGACCATCCCGGTGAATCTTGTGAGAGAGAGGAAGATTCTGCTTCTTGTATAATGTGCGGTGGGTTCCACTATGCTACCAGCAAAGTGTGCCCTGAGTTTATAAGACAAAAAGAAATCAAAGTAAGAATGGCGAATAGTTGTATATCATATGCAGAGGCGAGTAAACTTTTTCCACCTGCATCAAAGTCGTATGCTGACGTCTTAATATCTCATCATAATAATGAGTCTGAAAAGATTTCCCACGGTAGTCCTCGCTCTTCTTATAAAAAGACATTTTTCAAAAAGCCGCGTTCTCCTCAAAATACCCAAGACGGGTATGATAGGGCAGCACATAATGCGCTGCTAAATGAGTTTAAAATACCAGAACTTAAAAATGGTTGTGCTCTAGTACCTAAAGAGAATGATTCCAAATGCGATGTGATTTTAAACACCATCCTTGCCCTTATCAGTACATTAATTCAGTCTAATCTTTTGAAACCGTCCCACGTTGCCCCAGTTACTGATCTCATGCGTATTTTAAAAGATATTCCTAATGGATTCCAAAATAATCCAATGGAACTGCAGGAGCGTAATACCTAAAAAAAGTGACCTTATCTACGTAATTAATAAATTTAATCCTATAATTTTAGCTTTAGTGGAAACTTGGTTAAAACCTGAATATGTTTTTAACATTTCGGGTTATACCTGTCTCCGCGACGATAGATCTGATGGATATGGCGGTGCTGCCATACTCATAAAAAATACGTTACCATTTACACAGATAAATTTTCGGCCTCACGCTTTTAGTGATATTATTAATGTGGTAGGTTTAAAATTCCAAAATATTTCTTTTGTTTCAATTTATTTATCTCGTTCTTCTGTAGATGTTCTTAATGAATTAGATAGTATACTAGCCCATGTTCCAAGTCCATGTTTAGTCCTGGGTGACTTTAACTGCCATCACCAGTCTTGGGGTAGTGGCGTTACTAATGTTGAAGGTGAGCGATTGTTGGAAATTTTAGATGATAGAAATTTATGTTTACTTAATACTGGTGCACCAACAAGGCGTACGAGTCCTAATGTAAATATAAGCGCAGTAGATTTATCAATTTGTTCCCCTAATTTAGCCTCCACTTTTACTTGGAACCCTTTGCCTTCAACCTTGGGAAGTGATCATTTCCCACTTATAATATCATGCCCTATTAAATGCCCAACTACTCGAAAACGTAGTCCTCGCCAAAAATATAAACTAAATAACGTGGACTGGACGAAATTCAAAAATATTGTGGAAGCAAAAATATTAGAATTACCTGAAGTTGTCGAAGGTGCTGAAGCTATTTCTTCTGAATCTCTGGCTCAATGCATGATAGAGGCAGCTGATCAGTTATTCCCTGTTAAAAATACTTCATCTACAAAGATTCCGCTTCCACCTTGGTGGGATAGACGGTGTTCTGAGGCTGTCAAAAATAGAAAAGATGCTGAAAAAGTTTATGCCGAGAATATGTCTGATGAAAATTTAGATATACTAAATAATACTATCCGGGAAACACAAGAGTTCCTTAAAAATAAAAAACAAGAGGGATGGAGAGCGTTTTGTGCTTCTCTTTCCCCTTCGACATGTCCGTCAGAAGTTTGGCGTAATATAAGACGATTTAGATCGGCTTTTAATGACTATTTTTCTCCACTAACACTGGCTTCATCAGTAATTGATAGTTTTTTAGATAACTTAGCGCCTTCTACCGTTCCTGAAATTCTAACCCCTTTTCCACTTTTCCCTTCACAAAATAGTGCATCTTCTCCGGATTCATTGTTCAGCATGTATGAATTAAAGGGGGTTTTATCAAGTGTAAGAGATTCGTCTCCCGGAGAAGATGGAATTCCATATTCTTTTCTTATGCACCTTAGCGATACTTCTTTAAATTATTATCTAAATATAGTTAATTCCGTTTTGGTATCTGGTAAGATTCCTCCATCTTGGAAATCCCAAGAAATTATCCCTTTAAAAAAACCCAACAAACCTGCAAATGATGCAAAATCTTTCAGACCTATAGCACTATCGTCTGTTATTGCTAAAGTAGCTGAACATCTTGTAAAGAATCGCTTGGAATGGTTTATTGAACACAATAAATTATTATCCGGAAGTCAATATGGTTTTAGAAAAGCAAAATCTACACTAGACAATTTAAGTATATTGACCACAGATATTCACTTAGCTTTTTCATGCAACAAGTCAGTTGTTGCGGCATTTTTAGATATAAGTTCTGCATATGACAATGTTATTATATCTATCCTTCAAAGAAAGCTGATGGCTCTTAATGTGCCTACAATACTAGTTAATTTTATAATTAATTTACTGTCCCAAAGATTAATTTCAGTAATTATAGACGATAATTGTAAAATATCCCGTTCTGTTTCTAAAGGTTTACCACAGGGGTCTGTTTTAAGCCCACTGTTATATAATATATACACCTATGATTTGGAGACATCTTTAAATAACTCTTGTCATATCTTGCAATATGCGGATGACCTGCTTTTATACACCGTAAATAGTTCTTTGGAAGAAGCGTCCACCTCGTTGAGTTCTTCTCTTGGCTTGCTTAAGTGTTGGCTCGATTGTAATGGACTGGATTTGTCAGTATCAAAGAGTACAGTAGTCGTGTTTTCTAGGATGCGATCAATTCCACCAGTTTTAGTAACATATGATTGTCACCCTTTGCTGGTTCAGGGAAGTGCTAAATTTTTGGGGGTTATATTGGACAGCAAACTTACTGGTTTGCCTCACTTTGAGTATGTTACCTTAAAATGCGAACGTTTAATTAATATTTTGCGTTGTCTTTCGGGAGTTTGGTGGGGAGCGCACCCTTTCTCTATGAAACTTTTATATAATGCACTAATACGGTCTATTCTTGATTACGGCACTTTTATTTTGGGTAATGGTAGTGTACTTGGTCTTAAGAAACTAGATTCAATTCAATCTAAAGCCCTTAGAATCATCACAGGAGCAATGAAATCTAGTCCGATAAATGCTTTGCAAGTCGAATGCTGTGAATCCCCATTGAAATTAAGACGTCAGTATCTTAGCGACAGGTTTTTGTTTAAATCCTTCCAGTTTTCAAATTATCCCTTACATTCAAAACTACATTCCTTAAATGAATTTATCTTAACAGCCCGTTACTGGCAGCATAAATCTGTTCCTTGCCTTGTTCAAAGTTATCGCAAATTCTTATCTATTCACACACAAGTTTATCGTTCGCATACCTTGAGTTTATTTGATTCTAATTTTGAATCTTTGCTTATACATCCAAACGTTCGATACGATTTGGATGTGGATAGAAATGATAATAATGCTAATATAACTTTTTTGTCTAATATTGCTAATGAAAACTGGGCAGATTGCTATCATATATTTACAGATGCATCTAAGATTTCGAATAATGATGATGTTGGTGTAGGTGTTTATCTGGCTCAGCTAAAATTAACAGTTAAAGTAAAATTGCCCCCAGAATCGTCAGTGTTTACTGGAGAATGTTATGCTCTTCTCAGAGCAGTAGAGTTAATTTTGTTATCAAATTTAAAGAAGACTGTAGTGTTTTCAGATTCTAAAAGTGCACTGCAGGCATTAGAAAAGTTCCCGTTTAAAATGAAACCATACTATCCCATTTTATTTGATATTCGTAAAAAACTTGGCTTATGCATGGCTAAAGGGTTGTCAGTTGTATTTTGCTGGATTCCTAGCCATTGCGGCATAGCAGGGAATGAAAAAGCTGACAGGTTGGCTAAAGAAGCAGTGCAGGATGGTGACACGTATCCGTACATAAATTACTGCCATGATTTGGTTACTCTACCCAGGGTTTATCTTCGGGACTCCTGGAATAGACTTTGGTCAGAAAGTGGTAAATTAAAGGGTAGATATTACTTTGATATTCAACCTGCTATTCCTGTTAAACCGTGGTTTTTCAAAGTCAAATTATCTAAAACTGTTACGTCGATTATTATAAGAATGCGCCTGGGACACGTTTGTACTCCGGCTCACTTGGCAAGATTCCACATTGTAAATAGTAGTATGTGCGAGTGTGGTGGTGATGTTGGTGATTTAAACCATATTTTCTTTTCCTGTTCTCTTCATGATCGTTCTATCTTCATGCAGTCTCTCCAGTCCCTTCGTGTTCCTTTTCCAACTCGTATTTCTAATTTATTGATGTATCCTTTACAATATTGTAATATTTTATCATATTTTATTGTATTTAATAACATAAAGCTTTAGTATATGTAAGTTTATGAATTGTTTACCTACTTTCCCAACTTTTCCTTGTTTTAAACATATTCTCCGCGTTCAGTTTCCCTACCTTCCAATAAAAATAAAAAACTCGACACTGGCACAAAGTAAAAACTAGTGCCAAAAAAAAAAAAAAAAAAAAAAAATTTATGGTCGGTTTTAGGTGTTTTACAAGGGGAAATTTTCTAGGGATTCTCGAGTGTCATGTAGAGGGCGCTTAGCTTAATTGAAATAACATTTCTTTACACAAAAACTGTACCACTTTAAAAATTATTCTTTATTTTGTGTCCATTGAATTGTTCTAAATTTATTAATGGTTATTTGTTTACTTACACGTATGACACTCAATATAATAGCAAGGCGATAAGTTTATTTTGTAGTAAATCAAACTAACATAATTAATTTGTAACGAACACAACGTGAAACGGAACCTGTGACAAAACTATGGCTGACGCCAGCCATATTGAAACGTCAAAATTTCAGTTTAGCACAGCGCCCTCTGGTTTGACATTCAGAACTATCAAGAGAACTGTCAATAGAAAAACTCCCAGTGCCAGATTTCTGAAAAAGCAATATTTTTCATGACAACAAGTACGTGGTCTATATTTTGAGCAGGTATTTATGGGAGTTCACCTGAATGATCTTACCACGATCTTACTGGGGGGCTGTCTGTCTGGTAGAGTCAGAGGATCCATCTGACTTCCAACAACAGTTTCTTCTCCTCACTCAATAATATTCGTTCCTGACCTGAGCAATAGATATATTAGGACATAATCACCGACCAACGATGTAGTTCAATATTTAAAAAAGGGCCCAAATAGCCCTTGCCCTTGCTTGCTGTAACGCGCATCAGCGTTTTCTACGCACCGCAATCAATGTAAATGTGGTCCAACCTTTTTTTAATTTTTAAAGACTGTGAACTATAAAACACCTATTAAGTAGTATCTCTCTCTATGGAAAAATTCTATCTTTGTATTTAATCTGTGGCACGTGTGTTTTGCACAGATCTCTTATATATATGTCCGTGTTTTGCATGTGTTTCTTGGGAGTCTTGGAGATACGAATTTTTTATTTTTCTGAATAAATTTGTTTCTTATCTTGCCAAAGAGTACAAATTAAATCAAAAGGTTTGTAACAGTTTACAGAAATGAAAATTACAAGATATAAAAAGGTACAGAAGTATCTCAAATTTTACTACAACAATTTCGGCTTTCACCAACCTTACCAAGTTCTTATCGACGGCACCTTCTGTTTTGCAGCTTTCAAAGTGAGTCTTCTATCTTTTGCGTTCGGAGAAGATCTAATTCTGAATACTGTGGGGTTTAAGTCTACCAGGATAGCATAACCTAAAAAATACCAAATTGTTGTGACGATATGTTCCGTTTGTCGGCAGCATGGACAGCAAGTGCCGGCGTAACGGGCGCCTGATCGACATCGTGGACGAGGAATGGCGCGCGGAGAAGCTCCCTCACGAGGACATCGAGGTGCCTCTCGAGGAGTTGCCAGACCCGGAGGCTGACTCCGCGGATTCCCATCTCACACTCAAAGAACAGAGCATGCGATGGACTGAAAACTTCCCTGAACCAAGCACTATTCAGAATTAGGTATTCTCTTCCTTTGCAATGACAACATCATTGCTATTTTCATTTATTATTTTGTGTAGCGAGATGGAATTAATAAATGTAATGACAATTGTATTTCAGGAGCAAATAAACATAAGAGAACAACTGCCTAAATACCTCAACAGCCAGGCAAAACTCCTCACAACCAGATGCATTATCATTGAAACAGAGAAAGTTGCCAAAAAGACACACGGTGCACTTACAATATTAAAACAATTTGGTATACATGAGTGTGGACATAAGGAACCAATCGCTGGATCCAGTTGCATATTATCAATGATAGGCAAAAGAAATGAAAAACATTACATCCTGGCCACCCAAGACAGAGACCTCCAAGAAAAACTGAGACAAAAAGCCGGCGTACCTCTTCTATATCTTCACAACAAATCACCAACTTTAGAGAAACCCTCAAAAGCCAGTTACGAGAAAGCCGGACAAACCATTGAAGCTAATCCCAATTTATTCATTTCTGAAACTCAAAATGAGGTCCTAAAAAATATGAAAAGGGCTCTAGGTGTTGAAGATAAGGTTGATGAACCAAAAGTAATAATAAGGAAGAAGAAAACTCATAATCCGAATCCACTATCCTGTAAAAAGAAGAAGAAAAATCCAGGAAGTGGAAAAGAAAAGAAGGGAGTTGTTGAGGGGAAAGTAAGAAAAAAAAAAAGAAAAAAACTCCTGCAAATTTAAAAGAGAAGTTGCAAACTGTAAGCACAGCTTCATAGATGATAATAAAATGTGTAAATAATTTTGTTTTTTTATTCAAACTTTATTAACTACCTGCATCAATAACTACATATTATTTTAACACCTGTCCTGTATTTATCATTGTTGGACCTCTTGCCTCTACTCTAGACCTGATGCCATGGTGTTGCTGGTACTGTGGTCCTCTCTTTGTGGAGTCTTGGACTACTTTGAAATATTCCCAGGACCACCTTTGACCAAGATTTGGACATATTTGTAATTTAAGTGATATTAATAAATTAAAGAGATTTGGTTACTCATACATAAGACATGTATCTACTCCTTGCTTGGTACGTAGATGTTGAAGCTTTTTGTAAATTTACAAACTGATGACACAGTTTGTCAGGTGCAGGCGCGAGACGCTAATTTAAGGCCCAACGCTGCCTTGAGCGGGAGACCACGCGGCTTGATATTATAACCCGTGCAAATTTTTGTACGGGTTGTACTGCGGTTTAGTTAATTTTTAGTTTCTATGTTTCCACGGAACCCGGGAAAGTAACTGGGAATATTCCCAGAAACTTAGTAATTTACTGGGAACATGCCCTTGGGAATATTCCCAGTAAATTACTATAATGGGAACGGCACGTTGCTAGTTGTACTATCCGTGCCGGCGGCGGCGTTTTTCGGCGGATCCAAGATGCGCGTCACACAGCGCTGCTCATTTATTTTGCCAAACTAGCACGCGCACGTGCTGCTCGCTCGACACAGCATTGACGCTAAATATCTATATTGTTAACCTGAGCCAAATATCCTCTTTGCACGAAAATTTAAAAATAATTTCGAATTTTTATGACAGAGGCCATTTATAAAAAAAAAGTTTAATTGTATCAGTAAAATATAATGGCTTCTAAAACTATCCCAATGGGAAGGGATGCTAAAGAGAAGCCAGGGAAGGGAAACGTTGACCCTGTTTCATCAGCAGAGTCCTCTTTCGCAACTATAGAATTGGAGCTCAAACCCCATTACTCAGCGCCGTCGTATCTCCACTCTCTGGCACAGAATGACCTCCCGCCGTTCACGCAGCCTGGCAAAGAGCCGAGGTGCTGCTTACTGGTCGGTCCACATCCGCATGTCAATGAAGAAGATATGATAGAAATGGTCGCCGCCTCAGAAGATCCTGAAAATGGAATGAAGAATTTTTTGCGTATGTTTGATTGCGTTATTATTATATAGGGTGAAATTATGTTGTGCCTTACCTATCTCCAACTCGTCTTTAGATTGCGCTATCGGTCACTTGTGAAACATCCTATAATAATAGTAAACTTGTATAAAGATGTATCTAATCTAATAGAGATCAGTGAGAAGTATGTAATAACAAACATTGGGGTCGACAGCTTAACCTGCCCTCCGAAGCATGGAGGTATTTTTTTCTTACATTTGACAGCCTGAAATTGAAATATCCTACTTGAACTGGAAACAATCGTGAATCTTACCCATCTATTGCCTTGAATGCTTGTCTAAGAATCGAACCCCAGACACGTCGGATTCAGCTCAGCTCAGACAAATAGACCTCAAATACTAATTTATGTTTTATAGGTGGATTGCTTGTAAAGAAAGCTGTGGTCAACAGCTACGATGATACTGAACGCAACTTCCTCGTACATTTTCTGATGGAGGCTGTACACTACGCCGCGCAGCGTGATTTCAACTTACCCAAGCTAGCTATGCTCTTCAATATATACCTAGCAACGCATATTTACTTCAAGTGGTACTACTGGTCTGATGCTAAACGTATTTGGGACTTCTTCGAGGAGCTAATGATACGGCACACTATCGAGGTCAATACAAATACCTATACTACAGCCTACCAAATAATGATACGTAGGTAATAGTTTAGATTATGGATAAAACTTGACTGACAGATGTGCCCGTACAGTACGAAGCGGGCCGCCTCGGGCGAGGCTGCTTGCTTGGTGTGGACTGTGGATCCGCCCTTGGCTTGGCGCTAAAAAAAACCGTTACGTAAGGGTCGGACTCTGATTATAGTGAATGGCTTGACCGATTCTTGCGAGATTACAAGGAAATGTTTGCAACGAATTATATTTCGTTGCAAAGAAATCATTGTAAATTCGCGTCAAAAATCCTGGCCGCTTTAGCGCCGCAGCGGCCGGGCCGCTAACTATATTTCGACACTTTACGGATCACCTCGGATTGGCACATTATTCGCTTCGCTACGTGTGATAAAGGCATAACAGTACGGCCATCCCAGCAAGCCACATTTGGCAGCTGTCAAATTCGTGCTACTGCTATTGAAGAGGGTACATTTTCCTTTGTTGATATCTCTTTTAGTATGAAACTGCTATCAAATATGGCGTTACTTTACATTTTTGTTGTTTTCCAGTGTACCCCAGATGGCTGGGATTATTTCGACCCTCTCGAGTGTTACGATATCATGACGCATTTCCATACGATGTACATTTCCAACCTGCCGCTTATTCACATCCTCACTTTCGGCGCTCACCGACTGAAGCTCAACTGGGTTTTCAGCAATGAAAAGAAAAAGTGATCACGGATGGGGCTTAGCCAGTTTCGCTCTGGTTATCGCGCTTGGAAAAATATATGGGATGAAATTTTACTACAGACTGATAGCAAATACTCAAGACGGGCTGGTGATAAGGCACAACTTTCCTTAAGGAACGTTGGTTGAAATACGAAAAAAATATTGGACCTCACATGCAAAATTCCAGCTCTCAAAATGTTTTTCACATATGTTCAAAATCCATGTGCAAAAATGTATCCCACCAGCCCGTCTTGAGATTTCGCTGTCAGTCACTAGCATTCACCCTCTATATAAAGAGTGTAAGGGACAGCCTTCCAAATACTTAAAGGGTGCATTCAGACCATGAAACTGAACAACTACCCATTACTGGTACAGCGTGTGTACCGTGGTAAACGACGGGTTAATAGTGTCATTTGGTAGCTAGTTACGAAAAGTTACGAACGTGGAAAAAAATAGTGTTCATTCGTAACCGGTTACGAAACAGTGACTAAAAAGTGTTTTTTCGTAGCTAGTTACCAAATTCTGGTTACAAAAGTGCACGAAGGGATGGAAAAATATTTCAAAATTTGTCTTCCCATATTAATTGCAGTCAGCTGATCTTGATTTTGTGAGAGGGGTAATTTTTTGTTACCTGACGTATATTTCTAGGGGAAAGTTTATTAGTTTCATGGTCTGCATGTAACCTTTCAGTATTCGGAGGGCTGTCCCTTACACCCCGTATGTTTATAATAAAAAAGAACTGTTGCTTTTGTTATCTTGTTTTACACAGGTATAACAGTAAATAAGATATTTGAATTTGTACACAACTTTTTATTTATTAATTATTTTAGTACTAAAAGATTGAATTGAGACTATTTACAAGAGAAATATTGTTCAGAAAACTCAGTTCTCCCAGTAACGCCCAACAGGTACCTCCCTTCTTATACTGCTTCCTCTTATGTCCCATCCGTCTTCCTGTGATTTATCATATCTTTCTTTATTCTTCTTTTTATTCTTCCTTTTTCTATCACTGTCGTCGTCACTAGAATCATCTTTCCTTCTATCTTTCCCCTTGCGACCTCTTTCGTCGTCACTAGAATCATCTTTCCTTCTATCTTTCCCCTTGCGACCTCTTTCGTCGTCACTAGAATCATCTTTCCTTCTATCTTTCCCCTTGCGACCTCTTTCGTCATCACTTGAATCATCTTTTCTTCTATCTTTCCCCTTGCGACCTCTTTCGTCATCACTGGAATCGTCCCTTTTCTTTCCTTTATGTTTGTTATTTCTTTCGTCATCGCTTGAAGTGTCATCACGCCGTTTACTTCTAATCTTTTCTTTTTTATGTTTTTCGTTCTCTCTAATGGCATTTTCCTGTTCCTTTTTCCGTTTTTCGTACTCCCGGATAGTATCCTCATAATCTCTGGAATTTTCTTTTCTTGGATTATCGTTTTCTTTCCTTTCATCATCTCTTCTAGATCTATCGTCATGTCTTCTGTTCTCATCTCGCCTCGCTCTATCATCAAATTTTCTAGACCTTTCTTCATCATCTGTGTTTGATTTTTCACCATGTTTTCTAGATTTGTCATTGTTTCTTTTAGATGTCTCATCGTCTTTTCTAGATCGGTCATCATCTCTTCTCGATCTCCCTTTATCTCTCTCTGATCTTTCTTCCTCTTCATCATTTCTGACTCGATCATAATCTTTTCTTGACCTATAATCATCTTTTCTAGATCGATCATCGTCTCTTCGTGATCTACCCTCATCTCTCAGAGATCTTTCGTCTTCTTCATAATTTCTGTTATCTTTTCTCGATCTATCAGCATCTGTTTTGGACTTATCGTCATCTCTTCGAGACCGATTATCATCCCTTCCTGATCTACCCTCATATCTCATTGATCTTTCCTCTTCATCGTCATTTCTGACTCGATCTCTTTTCGATCTATCATCATCATCTTTTCTCGATCGGTCATCTCTTTTTGATCTTCCCTCATCTCTTATTGATCTGTCGTCATCTCTTTGCGATCTATCATCTCTTTGTGATCTATCATCTCTTTGGGATCTATCATCTCTTTGCGATCTATCATCCCTTCTCGGTCTTTCCTCATCTCTCGTTGATCTCTCATCATTTCTGGACCGGTAATCTTCTGTCCGGGCTTTTCCTTCATCTCTTCGGCTTCTAACATCATCTCTTGTCCTCCTATCGTCTCCATTCCTGGGATCTCTTGAATCCTTGTTTGTTTTATCCCTTACATCCCGAGGTCTGGCGAATGTGTCCCTATCATCCCTGGGCTCGAACCGTCTCGCGTCTTTACCGTAAGTGTCGTAAAAGCCATCGTGGCCCCAACGCTCCTTTGGTGGTTCAACTACAGGAGCGTCAGGCGTTTTCTCTTTGTTATTTTCTTTATCAGCTTTGGTTTTCTTTTTCTTAGATTTCTTCTTCTTCTTGCCATCGTCTTCGGAATCTGGCGGGAAGAAAATAAAAGTTCAAATAGAAATTTTGCATATCACATGAGGCGGAAAGAATATTATAAATTTACAAAAGATTTCTAAACCAATAAAATAGATATTAATTTCGGTCACAAAACTGTTATTGTGCCGTATATTTTTATTTTTCTGCTCAAAAATTTACACGGGCGGACTTATTATACAAACATACATAGGTACATACACACACACACAAACTCTTCAGATTTAAAGATTGGTACGGATTTACTTACCACTGCTGGAGCTGGAAGACGAGCTGCTGGAGCTACTGGAGCTGCTGCTGGACTCCGACCCTGAGCCCACCTGGATCTCTGACACCTGAGGCGGCACGTTCTGTAACGCCAATATATTATTTAAGAAAACTTGCAAAATTCTTATCTCATTTCTTCAACATTCTTAATAATATGTTCTATCAGCAATGCATAAAACATCCTGCCCACTATATACCCGTCACTTAGCAAGGTCAATTGTAATGCCACTTTTACAGAATACCTCTATGAGCAGAGAAATAGTAAGGGAAGTAGGCAGCGCGAGCATGTAATCTGGGCCCGAAGTCTGCTAAATAAAAATCGTTTCAATTGTGTGTCAATTGTGTGACAGTTTTGGTCATTTCGTATGCTGCTAACAGTTTGAAGTATAAGAAATCACAGTAGCATTATAATGACAATGGAGTGTCGTTGGAATTACAAGGTATGGCGGGTGACAGGAGTGATGCCAATAGGCAGAATGGAGGGTTCCAGGTGGAGTCGGGAAAAGGGTAGCTACCCGCCTGGCCGGGTGTTGTGGCCTGGGGACCGACTGGTCCACCTGGATAGAATTGGAAGTTGTATATATGCGTTGCGCGGTGAAACACTTCGATACCGCGTTTCAGGCTCTTTGTTCTGTCACGTGGCGCCATCTTGCAGCTATGTTGGAACTTCTGTTGCGTCTTGCTTGCTCGTGAACCACTTGGAGTGAGCTTCTTGTCGTAGCTCCCAGAGGTCGCTACAGTACTCCCCCTCAAGACCGGAGGTCGATACCGTCAGCGAGCGAAGTGGGGCTGATGACGTCATGTAGCGTGATGATGCAGTCAAGCGTGGCGAAGCAGTGCTGGTTCCAATGTCCACGGTGAGTCGGGACGTCTACGGTGAGTCTAGACGATGATGGAAGACCAGTGAAGCTGCCGTGCTGTGACGCGGTGGGTGCTGATGACGTAGTAGTTGGCTGCATGTTGTAGTGGTAGATGCGTGGTTGAAGGCTGCGAAGTCCAAGGTAGGGGTCACCAATATGGCGGGTGACAGGAGTGATGCCAATAGGCAGAATGGAGGGTTCCAGGTGGTGTCGGGAAAAGGGTAGCTACCCGCCTGGCCGGGTGTTGTGGCCAGGGGACCGACTGGTCCACCTGGATAGAATTGGAAGTTGTATATATGCGTTGCGCGGTGAAACACTTCGATACCGCGTTTCAGGCTATTTGTTCTGTCACGTGGCGCCATCTTGCAGCTATGTTGGAACTTCTGTTGCGTCTTGCTTGCTCGTGAACCACTTGGAGTGAGCTTCTTGTCGTAGCTCCCAGAGGTCGCTACAAAGGGTTAAAAATTAAGAGAATCCGAGCCCAGGGTACACGCGCTGCTTGCTACTCGTCATGCCGCTGCCGCTCCTGATGCTCCCGCTAGTGTTGGTTTCGCGCGGAAGTCAAAGGAACGGCAGCACTAACGCGAGTGGAATGAATTGCTATCTCGAATACTCGAATTGCTGCGAGAAGAGTATGACGGCAGTGTGTGAACACTCACTCGCGTTCATTTCGGGTAATATTCGCGGCAGCGGCAGGAGCACAGTGTGAAATAGCATGGTAGCTTTCACTAGATATGCCACGTCGCTCTATAATAAGGATCAAGATATAGATAACTTAAAGACTAAGGCCCGGAAGCCGGTAGCTTTGTTGGTTCAGCAGTTCAATGTATGACGGCACGCGTTCAAGTCTTGGCCGCAGTCGAAATATTTCAATCTCTTTTATTCATTCTTCATTTCGTGTGGCAACGTTGTGACCCGTTGAACCCTAGTGTCAGTAATTTTTCAACCCCTAATTACTACTAGTAGGCCTCTGATGACGAAGACTAACCGTGTACGCGTACCACTCTGTCAAGAGTACGACTGAGAAGAGGCCTCTGACATGGTTGTGTAACGACCGCTGTCTAAGTAAACATAGACAGCAACCGGGACCGACGGCTTAACGTGCCCTCCGAATCATGGAACCATTTTCTCACGGACAATCAGGTAGTTTAGCCTGCAATGTCCTAACTAGACTAGGAACAAAAGTCATATTATCAACTTCTTGAGTGCCCCACCGGGAATCGAACCCGGATCCTTCGCGCCGCAGGCAGTTGCACTACCACTGCGTCATATTAGTCAACTACTGTCAGATGAAACAATACGAAACGACGGACATATAGCGCCATTTGCCCAGCGCCATATTTTCAGCAAAATGAACCGAATAATATTGAAATTATCCTACCTTTGGCATTTGTTTCAAGTGCTCTCTAAGTTCATCAGTAAGTCCACCGAGACCGATTGAAGTGAAGAAATTAATAGAAAACCGAGTGTTCTTCGGATTATCCCGGGGAAACACTCCTTGGAACGCATCCTGCAATGTCCTGAAAAGAAAAACAGCAATGAAATCATCAGCTTTTGAGAAAAACTTAATGGAACAGTAAACAAGACTCACGGATCTTTTAAACGGTCATTTAACTTCTTCAATCCCATGTATTCAGCTAATTCTTGAAACAGAATCTTGATGTAAATACGACTGGAGCTTGTTGTGTCTTCTTCGTTCAATTTCACACATTCTAACACCTCCCAACTTATAGAGTCTGTAAATAACAGATGAGCAAAGAACTTGCTCACGTTTCTGAGACGATTTGTATCTAATCTGTGAGCAGTTGCGTATGAGTCGCGGAAAATTTCCTCAAATGGTTCAATGTATATTCGGTTGATATTGCAGAACCGTTGCGCTAGTAAACCGTAGAACTTTTCGTACGTTCTTTGCTCAGCGCAACAGTCAAGAAACATGTGGCAAAGTTCCACTTCTTGTCCCGGTTTGAGTTGCATTTTCATAAGTTTGTGCGCACATTCTTCGAAGTCTAAACTGGAGTTTATAGTCAGATAGATGGTTCTTCTTAGAGCAACTAAGTTTGTTTCTGTGTTGTCAATGATAGTCATCTTCTGTTCTGCTTGTTCGCCGTCTTCGTCTTCATCATCAGACTCCTCGCTGCCACTCTCACCAGAGCCTTCTTCCTCAGAATCAGCATCAGAACCAAGAATCTCTTTGCTCAAAGTCTTGTATTTTTGTTCATTTTCTTCATACTTGTCATCCAATTTGAAAACATCTAGAAACAAAGAATAAGTTTTTCCGTAAAATACAGGCTAGGTAACTATTTGACTGCCACAGTCATTATAAACATTGTTAACAAGAACAACTAATAGCCTCTGCATTAATTAAGTCATCACTTGATGAGAAACCCACACACAAGAAAGTTGTTTCAAACTTTAAAAACCTTTAGATTGATTGCCGGATGATGCCGGCCTTGAATAGCATCACCTCATTTCTTACCCATGGGTGTCGAGGCGACTACGGGACTCGAGGGTTAGATGTGTGTTGCAATTTTAGGCGATGGGCTGACAACCTGTCTCTATAGTGATATACAGTTATCTGATTGACCCTTAGACTTTTGTCAGACGTGGTGTTAATATAAGTTTTACCACCGTTAACGCTATGCCTACCCCTTAAGGGGTATAGGCGTGATTTATGTATGTATGTAGAATTGTAATAAAACCATAATAAAACACTTAAATATACATGGTGTAAAAAAATTAGCTGAGAATATTTTAAGGGGTGAACCAGTACGTGAAACTGAACAACTTTCCCCAAGGAACATAGGTCGAAATATGAAAAAAAAATTGTCCCTCCCATACAAATTGACCCGGCCGGTAACACACTAAGTATGGGAGGGTCAAATAATTTTTTCATATTTCGACCTATGTTCCTTGAGGAAAGTTGTTCAGTTTCACGTACTGGTTCACCCTTTAAAATATTCTTAGCTAATTTTTTTACACCTTATATATTGTCGCTTAGCTGCCTGCCCTTATCCCAATTTATTTTAGGTGTCATGACTGTTGACTGTGACCAAGTGTTCAAGCTTTAAAATACCCTAAGGCCCAATGTTGCCTTGAGCGGGCTGCACGCGCTGGTCGTACGCGCGGCTTGACATTATATGGCCCAACGCTCCGTTGAGCGAGCTGCACGCGCGGCGAGCCGGCGCGAATTTAGAACGTGCATCCTGCCTACTTAGCTATAATACGGCGAGCTGCCATCGTGTTCGAACGGGTCGTGCCCGCGCTACGTGTTAGCGGCCCGCGGCGCGGGCTGGGCCACCCGCATCGGCATCACGCAGCGCTGCCCTTGTAATTTGACGAATCTATCCCGCGCACGCTTTGTTGGCGCTAAGCTGTACTACCAGCTTTTTCATTCCCAAATATATTATTTTCTAATTCCTCTGTGCAGATTGGCTGTAAGAGATCTCTTTATAGAGATGAGCCCTCCTTTGTGAAAATGTTTATAAAATAAATATCTACACTAATATTATAAAGAGGAAAGATTTGATTGTTTGATTGTATGTTTGTTTGTTTGTTTGCATCGAATAGGCTCCGAAACTACTGGCCCGATTTTAAAAATTCTTTTACCATTAGAATCCTACATTATCCCTGATGAACATAGGCTATATTTTATACGAGAAAAAAATAGGGATCCGCGTAAAAATTTCGATAATGTAACCCAACGTGTGAAAAATGTACCAAAAAATATCTTATATCGCGTACGCTGTAGAAATTATTGACAATAGAGCAAAGTGATGTACTACAGTTTTATAGAGGACATCAATATCTATAATAATGTCCGTGATACTATAGGCAGTGCTTTGATTTTTATTTTTTTCTCCCGCCCGAGCCGGTTTTCTATTAGGACATTACAAAATTGTTATAAAAAAAAGAAAATTGTGTGATACAAATTTCTTTTTTTTACAATGACGGTTCATGACGTCAATAAGTGATATGATAATACTATCCTACATTGAATAAAGAATTTCAATTTCAATTTATATGTCTAACTATTACAGTTATGCCACAATAACTACTTTTTCATTTAAAAATGTACAAACTACGCCACATTATTCGTACCAGTGTAATGATTACATTTAATCATTACTGTATTAAAGGGTGTAAGGGATAGCCCTCCGAATACTGATAGGGTACATGCAGACCATGAAACTGAACAACTTTCCCCTAGAAACATATTTTAGGAAACGTAAAAAAACTGACTTCCCATAGTGAATGCAGTCAGCTGATTGTGATTTTGTATGGAAGGTAATTTTTTAGGCGTTTCCTGACATTATTATGTTTCTAGGGGAAAGTTGTCCAGTTTTATGTTTCATGCACCCTATCAGTAGTTTGGGAGTCATTCGGAAAATTGTGTATCGCCATAGTGACAGGTTGTCAGCCCATCGCCTAAAATTGCAATACACACCATCAAGTCCCTTAGTCGCTTCCTACGACTCCCATGGGAAAGAAATCGGGTGATGCTATTCTAAGCCGGCATCACACTAAAATAATATAATAATAAACGATTTTGAACATGCCTTTCAATACTTTTCAACTTTAAATCCGACAGAAAGGTGCTATATTCCAAAACAAAGACCTTCTAAAAAACTTGCTCTAATTGTAGATTTTATTAATACCAAAATATTACCTAACCATATACAAAGCGAAACTGATTTTGAAACCCTCCAAACAGTACTTTACTGTGCAGCTTGGTCAGCAGCTAAAGCAAATGGAACAAAACTCAATATTCCACCAAAATCTGATGCAGAAATAAATAAACAGAAGAAGAAAATACCGAAATGGCAAACAAGAATAGAGTCAAGAATAGATGATTTAAGAGCTAAAATAGGTAGACTACAACAATACATAAGAGGAAACAGAACTGACCATATAAATAAGCATGTACAAAAAATCTTCGAACATTATAAAATACACACTATGCATGAAGAACCTAACACAAACCTGACAGAATTTTTGGACACTCTTAGGCAAAAACTTACAGTACTCTGCAGTCGCGTTAAACGATATAAAACTTGCACCCTCCGGAAAACTCAAAATAACCAATTTTCATCTAATGAAAAACAATTCTATAGGACACTAAAAACTTCTTCAACTAATCAAACGGAGCCAAACTCAAACGGCGAACAATCTATTAATACAGTACCACATGAGGATGACTTACATGCATACTGGTCCAAATTATGGGAAAACCCAGTAAATCATAGATTGGATGCTCAGTGGATAGAGAGTGAAGTAGTAAATGTTCAGAATTCTCAACCAATGCAATTTGATTTTATACCAGTCGAGGTTTTTAAAAACGTTATCAAAAAATTACACAATTGGAAGGCTCCAGGGTCTGACAATATTCATAATTATTGGTATAAAAAGTTCTCACATATCCATCCATTCCTTCATAACTACATAAACCAGTTTGTTCAAAACCCAGAAACGATGCCCAAATACATAACATCGGGTATTACATATATGCTCCCTAAAGACCAAAATGATACCTTGAATCCCGCGAAATATCGACCCATAACATGTTTACAGACAATTTATAAGATTTTAACATCATGTTTGACAGCAATAATATATACACATATTGAAACTAACCATCTACTCACAGAACAGCAAAAAGGATGTAGGAAATTTAGTCAGGGCTGCAAAGAACAGTTAATTATAGATTCAGTTGTATTAGGTCAGGTCCAGCAGAAAAAGAAGGATTTATACAGTATTTACATAGACTATAAGAAGGCATATGACTCAGTACCACATACTTGGTTACTCAAAGTACTAGAAATTTACAAAATCCATCCAACAGTTGTTGCATTCCTACAAAACACGATGACCAAGTGGACGACTCGACTCAAAATAAATACACCATTTGAATCGAGACTAACAGACTCAATTAAAATACAGCGAGGAATATTTCAAGGTGATGCCCTCAGCCCGCTTTGGTTCTGCCTCGCTCTGAATCCACTTTCCAATGCACTGAACACTACTGAAATAGGATACCCCCTAGAGTATACTACTATTGACACTGGCCCACCAACTGACAAACACAAATACCACCTAAATCACCTCTTATACATGGACGATATCAAAATGTACGCTAATACCCAGGACGATCTTAACAAATTAGTTGAAATTACAGAGAAGTTCTCGCAAGACATTTGTATGGAATTTGGAATTGACAAGTGTAAAGTTAATTCAGTAAAAGAAGGACAGCCATACGAACACCATTACCAACTTCAGACAGGACAACAAATTGACCCCTTAGATATATGCGGTGCCTATAAATATCTCGGTTTTAAACAGTCAAAACAAATTCATTTTAAAGAAACAAAAACCGGCCTTACTCACCAGTTTCAACATAGACTTAACGCCATAATGAAAACTCAATTGCATTCTAAAAACATAATTAAAGCTGTTAATACGTATGCAGTACCGGTACTTACTTACTCCTTTGGAGTTATTCCGTGGTCTAAATCCGAGCTTGTAAACAACCAACGTAAAATTAATGTCACTATGACTAGGAATCGAAAACACCACCCTAAATCATGTATACAGAGACTAACACTTGCCCGAGCTGAAGGCGGCAGAGGACTCATTGATATATTGAACCTGCACAACAAACAGATTTCTTGCCTAAGATCTTACTTCCATAACAAAGCAGACACATCCACCTTACACTCAGCAATTATTAAAAATGACACAAACCTCACACCGCTTAATCTACAAAGTAGGCTTACGCAGAAGAACGAAGTACAGACCGACAGACTAACGAAATTAAATGATTGGTCCCAGAAGGCGTTGCATGGGAGATTTTACCGCGATTTGAACCTACCACACGTCGACAAAGAAGCGTCGAACGAATGGCTCAGGCGCGGTGAAATGTTCCCTGAAACCGAGGGCTTCATGCTCGCCATTCAGGACCAGGCCGTAGAAACCAAAAACTACCAGAAACATATAATGAAGTTACCGAATATAGTAGATCGTTGTCGTAGATGCCACAGCGCCCCTGAGACTATACAACATATAACAGGAGCCTGTAAAACAATTGTGCAAACTGACTACAAGCATAGGCATGACCAAGTTGCTAACATCCTACATCAAAAACTGGCCTTAAAATACAATCTTATAAAACCACCCTCAGAACCATATTACAAATACAAGCCCGAAATCATCCTGGAAAATTCTACACATAAATTATATTTTGATAGAGCAATATTGACGGATAAAACGACACATTTTAATAGACCCGATATTACTCTAATCGACAAAATTAACAAAACAGCAAGCATAATAGACATCGCAGTACCCAATACCCATAATATCCAGACAACTATAGTGGAAAAATTAAGCAAATATACAGACCTTAAAGATGAAATAACGCGCATGTGGCAACTTCAAAAAGTAACGATTATTCCAATTGTCCTCTCTACAACTGGAGTCATACCAAAACAATTACACCAATCTATTAGAACACTACATCTTCCAAAGTCGTTATACATTAGTTTACAGAAAGCAGTCATTCTTAATTCATGCAGGATAGTTCGTAAATTCTTACAATTAGATACAGGCACAACACCCCTAAACGAAGCAAACAATCAAAATGGCGACGTTCACTTGGCCTAGGCCCGTAGCGTCGTAACAACCGGCACCGTAGCCGAGATAAAAAATACTAAACAAAAATAATAATAATAATAAAGCTTTTTTATTTCCACAACTGAATTGCATGCAATACAAAGTAAATAAAATTTGCAGTTTAATCATTATAAATATAAAGTATTGTTTCAGTTCATATTAATCCTTTCTCTTTTTTTTCCTTTTTCAATTAGTGGATCCCTTCGGGTAAAAGCCTCCTCCATACTTTTCCATTTTTCCCTATCTTGCGCAAGGTTCATCCAGT
This sequence comes from Tuta absoluta, assembly GCA_027580185.1. Lineage (NCBI taxonomy): Eukaryota > Metazoa > Arthropoda > Insecta > Lepidoptera > Gelechiidae > Tuta > Tuta absoluta. Next base: position 2,135,054 of record JAQAHW010000020.1, read on the forward strand.
CTCGTCCAGCCACCTCAGTAATGTCGTCAGCCCATCGTTTTGTGGGTCTGCCAACTTTTCTTTTCCCTAATGGGCCCTTCCATTTTGTAGTCTTAAAAGTCCACTTTTTGTTGTTGTCTCTGCATACATGTCCTGCCCATCTCCACTTTAGACTTTGTGCATGCGTCAGAGCATCTGTGAGGGAAGTTTTTTCTCTGATGGTATTGCTATTTACTTTGTCGATTCTTCTCAGTTTCAACATGCTCCTCTCCATTGCTCGCTGCGTTGTGGTTATTTTGTTTTTTATATTGTTATTGTAAGTCCATGTTTGGCAGGCATAGGTCAGACTGGGTAAGATACAAGTCTCTATTACTGTCTTCTTTAGGTTCATGCTGTATTTGCCCTTTAAAATTTCTTTAATCATCCAGTACTTTTTCCATGCAGTGTTAACTCGTCTTTCGACCTCTCCATTATTGTTTTCTTGGTTAAAAGATATTTGTTTGCCCAAGTAGACATAGTTATCCACATACTCGATGATGTTGTCGTCTACTTTGATGGGTACTTGGTGGTAGTTTGTCATTATCTTAGTTTTGCTGAAGTTCATTTGAAGACCGACTTTTCTACTTGTTTCGCTCAGGGCTGTTATCATTTCTTTAAGTTCTGACGCTGATTTGGCGAACACTACTATATCGTCGGCGAATCTTAGATGGCTTAGAAATTTATCTTCTATCCAAATGCCTTTATTTTTCCAGTTCATTGTTTGGAAGATGTTTTCCAGTACTGCGATAAACAATTTTGGTGATAGTGGGTCGCCCTGTCTGACGCCCCTCTGTATTGGTATTTCTTCGCCTTTGTTTTCCAGACTAATTCTGCTAGATGCATTTGAGTATATATTTTTAATTATTTCCGTATATTTGCAGTTGATGTCGCATGATTTTAGAGCTTCCCATATTGAGCTGTGGTAGATGCTATCGAAGGCCTTGAAATAGTCGATGAAGCCGATATATAATCGTTGGTTGTACTCTTTGAATTTTTCCAGTATTTGTTCCAGAGTGTGGATGTGATCAGTAGTAGAAAATCCTGAGCGAAAACCTGCCTGTTCTACTGGTTGCTTGATGTCTATATTATTCGTAATTCGTTTCAGCAGGATGCTCGAGAAGAGTTTGTAGATGCTGGGAAGCAGACTAATCGGTCTGTAGTTTCCTAAGTCCAGTGGATCACCCTTTTTGTATAGTAGAATAATGTGTGAGTTGCACCATTGATGTGGAACTTTTCCCTGTTCCAGTATCATGTTAAAGAGAGTTGTGAGAAAAGTTATCAGTAAACATATTCCTGTTTTTAGTGCTTCGTTACTGATATTGTCTGGGCCTGGGCTTTTTTCTGGTTTTAGTTTTTTGACGTTTTCAAGTATTTCCTTTCCAGTGATTTCTTTGATTTCTTCTATCCTCTCAGCGTTTATCTCTACTGCATGATGTTTATCTTCGGGTGGTCTTTGATATAGTTGTTTGTAGTAGTTTGTGGCACATTGCAAGACTTCCTGTCTTGTTGTTGTTTTTTCTAATTTTTTTATCCAATTTTTGTGGGTATTAAGTTGTTTATTGGCTCTTTTTATGCTCCTAAAGTTGATAAGGTTTGACTCAATAACTTTTTTTCTGTAGTTTTGATAATCGTCTCTGATGGCTTTGTTTGTTTTCTTGTAACATTCTTTTATTTCTTCTTTTGTTTTGTTTTTTCTTGTAGTTAGTTCAGATCTTTTTTTAATTAAATCCATCGTAGTTTTTGTAAATATTTTGTGTTCTTTGTCGTTGTTTTGTTTATTAATTTTTAGGCTTGAGATGATTATTTTTTCTAAAACATTGTAATACATTTGCATATCCTGTTCGTTGTTTAAATTTGAATTGTTTTTCGTTAGATTTTTTTCTAGGTTATGTAGGTATTCTTTGATCTCTTTGTCGGTTTTAAAGGTTTTTGGTGAAGGCTTAAAGTTGCTTCTACTCATTTTTGGTGCATCTAATAGTAGAGAGGCTCTTACAAGTCTATGGTCTGATTCAAACTTAATTTTGTTTAGTACTTCAATGTTGGTTATGTATTTAGGTTTGTTTATGAGTATATAGTCTATTTCGTTTAAAGTCTCTCCATTTGGTGACTTCCACGTCCATTTCCTCGATTTCTTTTTCTTAAAATAGGTATTCATTATAGAGAGCTTAGATTCCATCGCATATTGGATAAGTCTTTTTCCTCTTTCGTTTCTAGATCCATATCCGTATTGTCCTATTATGGGGTGTTCATTTGGCTTTGGTTGGCCAACTTTTGCGTTGAAATCTCCCATGACTATAACCAAGTTACTATTACTAGCTAGTTGGTGAGCCTTTATCAGGTCGTTATAGAAATTGTCTACATCTTCTTCCTTGGAATCACATGTAGGAGCATAGACTTGAATTAGTGATAGCGCCATCTTGTCGAACTCAAGTTGGAGCAAAGCCACTCTCTCAGATATTCCATTGAAGTTAACTATGTTGTTCTTGAGTTTCTTCTTTATAAGAAAGCCCACGCCATACAATCCTTTGGTTTGTCCTTTGTAGCAGAATATATAGTTTTCGTGTTCTTCTATATTGTCTCCAAGTCTTCGTATTTCTGCCAGTCCTAAGATCTGAGAATCTATAGATTCTAGTGCATGAGTTAATTCCAGTAGTCGTTGAGGTGAAGCAAGAGTTTTCACATTATATGTGCAGATCTTTAATTGTGTTGTCAATTTTGGTTTGTTTGTGGTGGTTACATATGTTGATGGAGGGTTATGGTCTACTTCCACGTGGTGACCAGCTGGATTTGGGAATGAATGTTTGAATTTGTTCTTAATTTTATCATTTATTTTGTTATTTAGGTTGATTATGTTGTTTTTTATGTTGGTTATGTTGTTGTTTTTGTTTTTTGGAGGGTAGTGGTCATCTTCCCCCACGGTGACCGGCCGGCTTGGGGTGCTTGGTTTTGGAGTTGATTCATTTATTTTTGCGTTGTGTTTGTTCCGGAGGCTTTGTTTTAGTTGTTATTCTGATGTTTGTGATGATGAGGCCCTAGAGGCTATAAAGTCGCTAATCTTGTTGATTTTAGATGGCTTCTTATTTTCCAGCATTTGGTTTCTGGGTTCTGGTGGAGATTTTGTAGGGGATCTCTTTCTCTTTTCTTTTGTTGCCTCCTTCACTATTAAGCGGTCATAGCTTATATATGCTGTATTTCCTTTACCCAGTTCTTCTTTTAGTTTTATTGCAAGTTCTCTTCTTTTTGCTAGTAATTCTTTGGGAAGGTCATCCGTGGCATATATTCCATCTGGGAACAGTTTGTTGTTTCTGAGAATTTCCATTTTTCGCCAGTTGGTGGTCACCGACACAAGTATTGGTCTATTTTTTTTTTCTGTTTTCTTGCCCAGCCTATAGAATTTATTCACTTCCCACTTATCCCAATTTTCTGTGTTTGTCTTCTTACTTATTATATTGAGGGTGTCTAGTGATAATTTTAGAAGTTCCATCTTGTTGTTTTCAGTCTCGGGTATCCCATGTAGTATAACATTATTTGCTCTAATTTCCCTATCCATTTTGGTGACTCTCTCCTTCATCACTTTATTTTCTTTTAGCAAAGTTTGGTTTTCTGTTGTTAATAGTTTCATCTTCTCGTCGATGGTTTTAGTTAGATTCTCCGTAACTGTTGTCGTAATTTTCTCTGCTTGATTTTTCATGTCTTCACTTAGTTGTGTAATTTTTGTTAAGATAGTTTCAATTTGAATCTCCATGGTTGGGAGAAAATCTACCAATTCACAGTATCTTTTTTGAAATGGCAACACTGAAGTGTCAAATTTGAATTTCGCGCTGTGCCGGAAGTGTCTGTGATTGGTCCGAATCTTAGCTGATGGAAACCGCTTTTTGTAGCTATAGCTGTGTATGTATGTAGTAGCACTCGTTATTTATCCTTTTTTACGTGTTTTTTCGCACTTTTCGGGATTTTCTTATTCTTATTTTCACTGCCCGGCACTGGATGCACAACTGGGTTACACATTTAAGTCTCTAGCATTAGTTTTACGTAGGGATTTCTTTAAAAACTCGGGACGAAATTGGTGACACTGTTCGCTTGTCAAACTCGCAACCGGAAGTTCCAACACTAAAATAATAATAATAATATAATCTACACTAATATTAGAAACAGTTTTTTTTATTGTTTGTTTGAATTGAATAGGCTCCGAAACTACTGGACCGATTTAAAAAATTCTTCTACCGTTAATTGAAATTCTTTATTCTATGTAGGATAGTATTGACGTCATGAACCGTCATTCTAAAAAAAGAAATTTGTATCACACAATTTTCTTTTTTTATTACAATTTCTGTATGACCTAATAGAAAACCGGCTCGGGCGGGATAAACTGCTACTGCCATGGGGCTGGCCAGGTTAATCACACCACACGGCATGTAACTTTACGCCACCACCATCTGAAAACGATATTTGTTTCAAATTGAAGTCAAGATTTTTAGAATCCTTCATTATCCCTGATGACATAGGTCACATAGGCTATTTAAACTGTCTTATTCCCGGGGGGAAATTGTTAGCGGCGGGTGAAACCGCTGGGCGGGCTGCTAGTACTGTAATAATTTAGTACACAAGACTATATATAAACAAAACAAATACAATAGCTCTTACTCAGGATATCTTGAGCATCCGTAGCATCATCCAGCATAAGCAGATGAGTGAACTGCTCCTCCTCCGGCACAAGCTCCAGCTCCTCAACCACCGCCGGGTGGTCTTTGAACCCGTCCTTCCATATTTGGAACATCACCTCAATCATGTACTGCACTCGCTTGTCCAGCTGGCCTTCGTGCAGGATGTTGCGGAGCATCTCAAATATTGCATTCACTCCTTTTGAGGAAACCTGAAATTTAGTACTTATTCAATTTCAATTTCAATAGCCTTTTATTACTGAATGGTTTTTACAATCTTTGCATGCAATTTATAATTATAATTCATTTACATTATATTAATTACAACAATAAATAAATGTTTTTTTTTTTTTTTTTTTTTTTTTATCAGATTAAATTAAGTTTTTCACTATCAAAAGTCTCATCATCATGCTTTTGTGAATGTGCTTAAAATTTGGTTCATTCAGTCTGCCTGACCGGCATAGGCCTCCTCCATTTCCTTCCATGTCTTTCTATCTTGTGCTTTCCTCATCCACTGCGAACCTGCTACTTTCTTTAAGTCATCATCCCATCTTATATATGGTCGTCCTCTTCCTCTTTTTCCATTTCTTGGGTACCACTGTATTACATCCCTTGTCCACTTTCCAGTTTTGTCTCTTGCCATGTGTCCTGCCCATTTCCACTTAAGTTTTCTGATGCAGACTGAAATGTCCTTCACTTTAGTGTGGCTCCGTATGTAGCTGAGCTTCTTTTTGTCTGATCTTTTTACACCTAGAATACTTCTCTCCATGTTCTGTTGACACACCTTAAGTGAGTTAAGAGATTTTTGGTTGAGGGCCCAAGACTGGCAGCCGTAGGTGATGCAAGGCAAGATGCAGGTGTTGAATACTTTTGTTTTGCATTCCATGGGGATATCTTTATTTTTAAATATATTTTTCAGTGACCAGTAAGATCTCCATCCACCTGTTGTCCTCCTATCTATTTCTTTTGCTGTTGTATCCAGTGGTGCGATGACTTGGCCGAGGTATATATATTCATCTACATATTCTATTGAGTTACCATTGATTTTTATCGGAACTTTGGTACTGTTTGTCATTACTTTGGTCTTTTCTGTGTTCATGGTCAATCCTACTAAGGAGCTTTCAACTGCTAGTTGTTGTAGCATACTTTCCAGTAGTGTTGGGGTATCCGAGAAGATTACAAGGTCGTCTGCGAATCTTAAGTGTGTCAGCATATTTCCATCTATTTTAATTCCCATTTCATCCCATTCGAGTTTCCTGAATATGTTTTCCAGAACTGCAGAGAACAGCTTCGGAGATAAGGGGTCTCCTTGTCTTACGCCCTTCCTTACTCCAAATTCTGGTCCTGCACTTTCTAATTTTATTTTTGCTGTACTGCCCTTGTATATATCTTTCAGTATTCTGATGTATTTTCCTGCAACCCCTTGTTCAGAAAGTGCTTTCCAGATTTCGTTGTGTTTAAGTGAGTCAAATGCTTTGTTATAATCCACAAAGGAGATGTAGTATACCAGTTTGTATTCATTAAACTTTTCTAGTATTTGTTTAACTACAAAAATGTGGTCTATTGTGCAGAAATTTGAACGAAATCCCCCTTGTTCCCTTGGTTGATTTTCATCTAATGTTTTAGTTAATCTTGACAGGATTATTTTTGAAAATATCTTGTATAGACTGGACATCAGGCTTATTGGCCTGTAGTTGTTTATTTGGTTTTTGTCCCCTTTTTTGTGTAATAGTATTATCGAGGATTTTTTCCATTGCTCAGGCACTTTTTCTTCCTGTACAATCTGGTTGAAGATAGATGTTAGAGGCCCGACAATTTTTCCTTTGGTTGCTTTCAGTAATTCATTGGTGATTTTGTCCTCTCCGGGAGCTTTTCCGTTTTTAAGGGTTTCTATGGCGTATTCCACTTCTCGTTCTAGAATAGATGGTATTATTTCTTCGTTAAACTGTGTGTTTGTGCCTGAATTAGTTTCCTTTATTGTATCTGTGTCATCATATAATTTTGAGTAGAATTCTGTAGCAATGTTCATGATTGTAGCTCTTTTTGTTTTTACTTTTCCTTTTGTGTTTTTCAAGTTTGGTATCCATGTTGTATATTCTTGTAATTCTTTCCGCGCTTTTCTTACAGCTCCAGCTTTCTCAATATGGTATTTCAGTTTTGATGTCTCTATTTTCCTCCTGTGCTGTCTAATACTTCTACTGATATCTTTACTAATTTGTGCTATTTCTTTCCTATTGCTTTTTCTCTGTTCTAAAAGTTCTCTTCTATGCTCCATGAGTTTCCTTGCTTTGTCGCCAATTTTGTCTGTCTTCTTTTTCAGTGGACGTAGTGTGGCGTTTACATATTGTATTGCTTTTTCTAGTTGGTCGTATTGTTTTTGAAGCTTTTCTGTTCTTTTTACTGTATCCAGAGGCATTTGGTTCAGTATTTCTGTTGGAAATTCGATAGGGCCTGGGAATTTTGGTACTGAACACCCTTTTCTCGACTTTTTCTGATTTTCTATTTGAAGTTTGCCTCTTACTAGTCTGTGATTTGAGTTGAAATTAAATTTGTTAAGTACATCTACATCTTCAAACATTTTTGGTTCATTCGTGAGGATAAAGTCTATTTCGTTTTTAATATCTCCTCCTGGTGATATCCATGTCCATCTTCTGCTAGCTCTCTTCTTGTAAAAAGTGTTCATTATGTATAGATTATTTCTAATAGATATGTCGACCATTCTATTTCCATTGTCATTTCTTTTTCCAGTTGTATATTTTCCTATAAGATTCGTTGAGGATGTGATGTTCGCTCCCACTTGGCCATTGAAATCGCCCATCACGATCAAGTGTTTGTGTGCTTTTTCTATTGTTTCCTGTAGTTGTTCATAGAATTGGTCTTTTATCTCTTTTTTGGCGACTTCAGTCGGTGCATATATTTGGATTATAGAGAGAGTTGTTTTTAGGTTAGGTATTTTGATATTCATCATTGCTATGCGTTCTGAGACTCCTACAAACTCCTCTATGTTGTTCTTTAGCGAGTTTTCTACCATGAACCCAACGCCATATTGTCCTGGAGTTTCTCCTTTGTGGTAGAGTAGATAATCTTTGTGGTCTTCTATAGCTTCTCCTATACGTCTGACCTCACTCAATCCAAGTATGTGCCATTTTATTGATTTTAAAGCTTCTTCCAATTCTGTTAGTTTTGCATCCGTTCTTAGCGACGTGGTGTTGTAAGTGGATATGAACATGTTGTCCAAGGAAGATTTAAGTTCTGGTTCTCTTTCTTGGTTTGAATCGCTTTGTTGTTTTGTACTATTGTTCCTTTTTTTGTTTTTATTTTGTTTCTTGATGTCTGGAAGGGAGCGAGAGTGAGCTTCTACTACCATGGTGACCTTATTTTCTTCTTCTTTTGTTTGTGGTTGTGGAGGGTGTTGGTCTACTGCTGCCACGGTGACCAGCCGGCTTGGCAGAGGTTTCCGGTTGTTTTCCTTTAGTTTTTTGAGTGAGATGGTCCACGTGGTCCATGTCCTACATCTGTTTTTGGTGTCTTGTTGGATTGCGGCTCTTGATAACTTTCATTGTTTTTGTCGGGCGATGGTGCTTGTTTTCTTTTGTAATTACTTTCTTTTTTTGTATTTTTCTTGACTATTAACTTATTATATTTTATGAATGCGAAGTTTCCTTCATTCCTTTCTGCCTCTAATTTCTCGCGTAAAGCTTTTCGCTCCTCCAGTACTTCCTTTGGGTAGTCTTCTGTTATTGATATGGATGATCCCTTCAACTTCTTTTTGTTTCTTAATATTTCTTCTTTCTTCTTTAGGGTTGTTAATTTTATTACGAGTGGAGCATTATCATTTTTCCCCATTTTCCTTACTGTATCTATGTCTTCTAGTTTTAAGTTAACTTCCAAATCCTTTTTTACTATTTCCAGGATCGTTTCTTCCTTTTTCCCACTTGTTCCGGGTATCCCATGGAAGACTAGGTTATGTTTTCGCTTTTCTCTCTCTAAGTTGGTAACTTTCTCTTCCAATGTGTCTATTTTTGATTTACATATTTTTAGCTGATTGAATATGTCGTCCAATTCTCCATTTATGCTTGCAGTTATATTTCTTGTTATTATCACTGTTTGTTTCTCCAATTCGGCTTGCACTGCGGCTTTAACTTTTAGGTTTATTCTTTCGATAGCAGCTTCCGCCGACAGCTCCATCTCAAATTTCTGCAGATTCGGGTATTTTTTTGTTGAGTGGCAACACTGGTGTGATTGACAGACGTCAGATTCAAATTCTCGCGCCCGGAAATGTTCTTGAGTGATTTTGTGTGATTGGTTGTTTTGTCTATCTATGCAATCTGTGCTTGATCACTGTTGTGTATAGTTATAGGTATACAAATTTATAATTTCGACAGTTTTTCTTCGTTTTAACAGTTTGTTTACACTTTTTGGGCCGAAATTTATGAAAATTTTCACACTTTGGCACTGGATGTTCACTTTGATGCAGGGTTTTCGCAACTTTGTTCGGAATTGGACGAGAAATCTTGATATATTCGCGGACGAACTCAACGACAGTGTTCACTTGTCAAATGTCAACCGGAAGAGAGAAGTACTTATTATCTTATATATAATTAGAAGAAAAAAATTGTGTCAATATAATCTATCTCCATACCAAATTTTATGTCACTAGGTTCAAAACTAACAAAGTAATCAAGTTGGGGCAAATGGACAGACAGACAGAGTTGACTAAATGATAATGGTTTCTAGTAGAGGGGTTCTCCACAAATTCTGTAACACAATTTAGAGGAGGGGCGGGCCTTACCAGGCATTATTTTTTACACTTCTTCTTTTCTTTTCATGTGGAACATCAAGTCGTCCAATGACCCGATGAACCCTGGTGTCAGAGTTTTTGAAACCGCCTACTACCACTAGTAGGCCTCTGACGTGGTTGTGTTTCGACCACCGTCTAAGTAATCATAGATAGCAACTGGGCCCAATGGCTTAACATGCCCTCCGAAGCACAGAACCATTTCTTTCTGGACAATCAGTTGGTTCACCCTGCAATGTCCTAACCAGACCGGGAAAAAATTCACAAAGTGATAAATATCAACTGTGTGAGTGTCCCACTGAGAATCGAATCCGGAACCTTTGCGTCGCAGGCAGTCGCACTACCACTGCACCACATCAGCCGTTTTACACTTTCAGGGTGTGAAGAAGGGTAAAAAGTTTATAAATTTTGCATTACCTAATTTGTGGACAATCTCATGCTACAAAGCCCAAAATCTACAATCATGTTATATGTGTGTTATAAAATAGGCATAGGTCAAAATAGAATTTCATAATTTTTTGAATATTTAATTAAGCATTTAGATTTTATCATGAATGTCTGTTTTTTGACTGGATAGCAAAGTAAAATACTTCTGTTTAACTATTGTAAATAAAAGTACCTTATGTTACTCTAATGATGTCCAGTTGTTTCAGAGATTATGGACATCTTACTCATAAACAAACTAAAAACAATGAATCTTTTCTGTTTAGCATTAAACTACACACACTAGAGATCTACTTACCTCAGTAAGTTTCTGACCGCACTCCTTCAAGAATGCAATGGCGACTTCAACAGAATCATCAGTGGGAGTTTCAACCAACAATGTCAGCAGTTCCAGGGCCAAAATCTCGTGCGCCACTCTTTGGTTTACCAAATGAGCTATGAAAGATGCTGATGAAATACAAATTGGCTTATCATTTCTTTTGAAACCTCTTTTGAATTGGATGACCAGTCTTTTGAGCAATAGCTCTCCGATGTTAGGAAAACGGGAGTTGACCGCTGCCACTAAAGCTGCATAGACATTTGTAAACGTAGGAGATGCAGCCTGAGCTTGTATTACTGACCGACAAAGCAAACCTCTACCACGAACTATGTTCTCTTTGAGCAATTGCTTTATGATAATCCCGATGTTGCCCACGTTGATCTTGTTGATATGTCCATGTATAGATTTCTTTAGGGCTTCCCAAGCTAATCGTTGATACGCCATGGACGATTTATCAGTGATCTGTGCTTGCATCATACGAAGCCGCGCAGGGGGGATATAGGCACCACCAGTACGCGTGTTCAGCATGTCTGTTTCTTTCTTTTTTCGTTCTGGAACCTCTTTTTTCACCTCAGGATCCTTCGTCGTGTCCCCACGCTGGGGCTCGTCTCTGCCGCGGTTTTCGGGGGATTGTGAGTGGGAATGCTTGCGTTTCCGTCTAGGCTCTCTCTCCCGGACTTGGGCTGGTGATCTGGACTTGGAACGCGCACGTTTTGACCTCCTTTCTCGACGATTATCATCATCGTCGTCATGTTTACTTCTCTTACGGTTATCATCCTTACTGTCACCCATTTTAAACAACAACGTTTGGATATTTAGTAGAACTAAATGCTTTTAATTAATGTACCACAACGTATTCAATCTCTACTGCAGCATTTCAGAATAACAAACACAAATTGCAAACGAAATTGAGCGGCGACATGGTACGCAAATGGTAGGTCGCCATTTTGATTTAACGTCACATAAACTAAACATGACGTTATTTTTTTTATACATCGTCAACTTGCGTTTTCCACACGCTATACTTGCGACGTGCGTTTTATTGCGTGCGATTCATTTTGCTTGGTGTGATTAAGCCTTTTTTTCGGAAAAAAAAACATTCTTTTGTTTTCTTGGCGGGATTTATTTGAAAGTTTTTAAATTTACACTCATTTTTGTTTTCAAAAACTAACAATATTGCGTTTGGCTCAATTGGCTCCAGAAGATCAAAATGTGTCTTTCTACCGACTGTATCTACCTTCGAGCAACACGGTCTTCCGTCTCGTTCCGCGGAAGGCCGTCGTTGCTCGAAGGTATCTACCAAATACATCAAGGATTCAGTAAGTAAGTTTTGTCTTTTCTTTTTCAGTCATGGATAGTGGATTTAAATAGTCTTCTTATATTTCTGAGTGACATAATCCAGGAAGGAATGTCCTGCCCTGCCCATACAATAAATTTACAGCATCATGGCTTGTGTACATAGCAACATGTCGTGCCATTTCGTATAAGATCCCAAGTAGTTAGCATAGATTACCGATAATTCTGGCAGCACTCTTCCTTAGTTCAGCCATTCACGCTAAAGCGACAATGGCATAAAATTTTAGTGAATTGTCTTATTTGTAATATCCTATGCTTATTTGGAATAGCTAAGGAAGTGTCTTATTAGAATCCCTTCGTTCACTCTCGTAACTAAAATTTACTTAACCTAGCTACGAAAAGACACTTTTAATCACTGTTTCGTAACTGGTTACGAATACTTACTGTTGGGGCCAAGTCATTGCAGCAAGGCTACCTTGTTGATACCTACTTACCATATCTCTTTCTATTACTTTTATATCAATTAGTAAATTTTTCTTTTCATTCATTTATTGTTGGAATTATACAAATCTTTATTTATCTATAAAGTATTTTTTAATTTCAACTCTGGTCTATAACACCCAGGCACCGCCTCATATCCTCTACATTCTAGAGGGATGTTAAAATAAAACAATAGGTTTGTTAGTATTTATTATGACTTTATTTAATACGACAATGAAACTACAAAAGTTGCCTGCACTTTGAAAACAGCAATTTTCATATACCTCACAACTTAAGCACATACCGATCACATAAAATATCAAAATTAACATATACCTAATAATAATAATAACACGTAATTAGATAGGAGAATGGCAAACATTACGCAAAAATTACATTAAAACGAAATAAGGTCGGATAAGGCTTTAACGACTATGGGGCAAATGCAATTTTGGAAAATTTATCTCCATAAATGCACATTCTTTTGAAACACGTGATAGAGTAGTGAACCCTATACACTATTATTTAGTTGCATTTTCCCCATGGTTGCAATAATCCCACCCGAAATACAATATTCTGAAAGCTGGTTGCATCATATTACATGATTTGTCCCGATCGTGATTCTAAAACGCTACACAATATTCAAGGCAAATTGGTCAGAGGTTACGTCTTCCCGAGGATCAAGCTAGATACTTACACATGTGCGTCAAAATGGCTGTTGCTATTAATAATATTGATTTGAAATAAAAAGTTACATTATTTAGTCCCCTAGTCTCAATATTATGTTCGGTGTACGCTGGCTGACAACAACCGGACTATCGCCACTTAAGAAATTGCTCTAGTCCGGTTTAGAATTTGATTACATTAGCAATATATCAGAGAGATAAATTGTCAGAGTGGCAAAATGGCAGAGTGACAAAATGTCACACTGGCATAATGTCGGAGTGACAAATAAATTCAGTAATATTGATATTAGGTCTTCGATTTGTAGGTGTAGGTTCCAAGCTGTCAAAGTGTTGCCAGACCGTCCCAAATCCGGCCATTATCCGTCTGTTTTGGCGTTGGACTGTCCCTTATTTGTCCATTTGTGGAATTTGTGGAATGACCTGCCTCACAGTGTAGTTTCGGCAACTAGCATAAATGCATTTAAAAACAAACTAGACGAACATCAAAAACAGTGTCGTGGCAAATCAAAAATTTAACATAAATAACTAAAGTGAACTATAAGTGCTATATAGTGACGAACTTGAACAGTGAATAATAGGATGCAGGCATTATCAGTTGTTTCAACTGCCTGCCTGTTCAAATAAATAATAATAATAATAATAAATAATAATTTGCATGCACTTACATGCACTAATTTTATAAATTGTTTTAATTATCATAACAGCCATTTTGAACAACACAACTTACTCTACTCCTTACGAGCGTAACACGAAGCAAGCGCCGCCCGCGCGACAAGCAACGATACATCATCTCATAATACGTATATACAATTATTCCGTTCAAGCACCACTAATCCCCACTAATATGACATTCACAAAAATAATTCAAATCATTCTTTTTAATTTCATTCCCATTACAATAACCCAGTGGGGATTTGTGTACTAAATAAATACACGAATCCCCAATGAGAATAATCCAGTGGGGAATTGTGTACTGAGTAATTCCACGAATCCCCAATGAGAATAACCCACGCAGATCTGTACTAGTGCACTAGTTGCACCCATTTAAGTTGCCCAGTGAGGATTTCTGGACCAAACGAGTACACTAATCCCCACCAGTGGGGATTAGTGTACTAATCCCCACTTAACTACTGAAATATATTTGTCGAACTGACCGATGCAAAGAAATTACAACCGAAATATTTATAAAATTAGGAGACAGCGGGTGAACCCGTTGCCCCATTCAGAGGCTTCTAGCAAAACATCACATAAGCGACAGTGTCACACACCGTCCGCCCGGCGCCCCGCTACACATAAAAAAATATAAAACGCTATAAAGGCAGACCATATATTACTTTTTATTGATATCCAACGGCCAATTTACGAATTAGAGGCACTTTTGCTGTCGACTATCGTCTCCACTGTAAAAGAAAGAACATCTAATTTGGAAGTGGTAAGACTAGATGGTGTTGCGTGTTTGGGCTGAAGACCCGTTTAGAAATTCAGCTAGACCTGTATTCAGACTGCAAACTGATGGCAGTCGATGACCTGCTATGTGGAGCTAAAAAGAAGTTTGTGCGTGTCTATTAGTACCAAAATAATGATATAAAGGTCTGAGTAGAGGTCTAGCGTAACGCGTGACCTGGCGTCCGAGAACAAGCGACCACTCACAACATCGCAGCCACACACACATACGCACGACTTGCTCCTCACCCGAACACATCAGCAAGTATCACTTACATGTAATTTTTCCTGAAAGTCCCTAAGTGGGGATATTTTTTGGGAATTGCAATCACTTGTTGATTTGGATTAAAATATACTGCATAGAATCATCCACATACGTACATATATATTTGTATACATCATATGTAAATCGATACGTCCCCACAGAGTAAATTCTTAATAGAGAGTATTAGAATAGACCATTTATGTCAATGATACTTGCCCAAGTGTTGCATATTTCCGTATCTTTAGCTAACTTCAAAAATAGCGTAAGCTTCATTTGCGCGGCGCTAACTTAGCTGTTTCTCATTTATTCTCGTAACATGTCAAACGCCGCACTAAACAACGTTCTTTGCCGAGACTAAACAAAAGTTAATTTACCAATATCATACAATCCTAAAATACTGCTGCGTAAGGTTTATATTAAAAATAATGATATAAGTCTATAACTAACGGTTAGGGATAATTTTACGCCTTCAAGTCAACTCCTTAAAAAAATAAGCCTAAGGTTCCGAAACTAGTTTTTATGTGAGCTCGCGCTAAAATAATAATTTCAGACTGAATTATTTCAGCAAATACAATTTAAGCTAAGCGGAACCCTAGAGATATCCAACTTTTAGTAGTTCAAAATGGGGACACTAAAATTAACTAAGTTTTAAAATTTGTAAATACTAAAAGTTGGCCCTACGTGAGATCACTTTCAATTTATAGGCCTCGTTTCCATGCCAGCAATGTTGCCATGCCGAGTGATAAGAACTTAAATGTGAAAATTCAATAATAAAATAATAGTACATTTGTCTTAATGAAACAAGCATGATCAATGAAACATTGGTGTTTAAAATCGACCCGAATTGGAGTAACATGTAAAAAAGTTCAATACTGCAGTTTTTATTGTGGGTGAAATTGTAGCACAAATCTGATAATTTATCGCATGTTACACCAATGATCTTACATTTCATTGCAGTTTCTGAGTTTAAGCCCCATTTCATCACATTTGAAAACATATTGACAGAGGTTAGGTTAAATAATAAAAGGCTCTAAATTGTTCAAATCTCATTAATTTAACTGCAATACGTACGTCTTATGTATAATATAACGAATTGTGAACGTTTGATGGTAATTTTCAAAGGAGCAAATCCAGAAGATGGATTTAATCGCAAAAGTTGTCAACGTTTGACAGAAACTCCATCTTGTTCTACGAAAACGAACAACGACATCTATCGAAATTGCTTCATAGACAAATTATCATTATAATCGACTGGCGTACCCTGGGGGAGGCCTACGTCCAGCAGTGGACTGCAATATGCTGATGTATGTAATCGACTTAGTCCCGGGTCACATGACGTTATACAATTCACACGTAGACATACGTCGACGACGTCTTAAGTGTTGGTCCTAACCTCTGCAAGTATCTGCTGCTGATGCTGTACGTGTGCGCGCGCGTGTGTGTGTGTGTGTGTGCCTAGGCGGAGGTGGGCGCGTCGGTGTCTGCGCGCGCGCTCTTGTTCTGTCGCACCATCTCCGCGCGTCGCTCCTGGAAAATAAACGATACAAATACAGGGTCATTTTAAGCCAGTATGGAAACCTTGTTGGTTGATTCTGCTCATGATTATTATCAACTTTAACTATGGGGCAATCTTTGAAATCAGGAAAAAAACAGCTGTTCCATGTTCTTTATCGACAAAAATGTATGAAACAGCAGCTGATTATTCTTAATCGATTTTGCAGTTGGCCTCGTAGTGAATGTTATTCACAATCTTGAGTAGATTCACATTGCAATTGCAATTTTTGCAAAGTTTGCGTAATGACTAAAAATAACCCTGTATATTAGAACCTGTGTGCTAAGGTAGTTTTTTTCTTATATATATTTTCTTCTATATCACATGTAAAATAGCTAGAGAAAATTTATATTTGCTTTTTACTTCCCGTTAGGCTAGGAAAGTACAAAAATGAATGCATGCAGAATAATCAAATTTTTTCAAATTGCTACAATTTTATTACCTGTAAGTTTTAATTCATTTTATTACAATTATGCATTTTAAAATATATCAACAATGATTGATGATATGCAGTGCGCCACAGTGAAAGAAACAATACAACGATAGACAACCTCAATAAGAGAAAAGCAAACATACCTCTTTCTTAACAAAGTCGAGTTTCTTCTGTATTTCCTTCTCCCTATTCTGCTCAGCCGTGGTCAGCTTGGTCTCGATGTCTTTGGTGATCTCCTCGATCTTAGCAGACTGAGTGGAACGCACTTCCGCCAACTTTACGTTCTGTATGGATGATATGATGAAAAATAAAGAAATAAAAAATAAATAATGGGTAAGTAAAATAAATTCATGCGATGGAGAAATTAAATTGAGAAAATATAATTTTAGGTACAGTTACAGTTTGATATGAAAAAGAGTTTGAAAGAAATAAAATCACATGAGATAAAAATAATCCGATGAAAGATGGATGATTTGGCAGTGTATATGGCTCTGGCAAATTATCACAGTACTAAATAGGAAATTATAGCTCCAAAAATGTTAGCCCCGAATGTTGCACAAACTTCAATACCGCGTTTCAGGACCAATTAGTTCCTCCCGTGATGAATAGATGGGGCGACTAGACTTTCTCGTTTAATACATAGAGGGCACAACAGCAACAAGACATTTCTCTATGATTACTTACATTGCTGCAAGGTTTCTTCTTTTGCTGCAGCTTCTCATGGATAGCTGCCAACAATGCGCTGTTCCGTTCCTAGTTGCTTAGTCATACGTCGATAAAACTTTGATACCGCGTTTCAGGACCAGTTAGTTGTGTCTGTTACACATAGATGGCGCTAAAACAAATTACTCACATGGCTGCGAAGTTTCTCCTTCTGCTCGAGCTCGATCATCTGACGCCTCGCCTCGGCTTGAGACAGCTTGTCTTGAATGGCTGCCTCCAGTGCGGTGTATCGTTCCTGGTTGACGCCACGCACTTTGCGCACTTGCTCCTCCTACGGCAGTCATTTAAAGCTCACGACACAACATCTAGGTACACTCGTGTGACATTTAAAGCTTGTGAACATAGTAGAGAACTGAGCACGGGCTAACTTGATAGTTTTTTGGATTATTTAGTCATGAAAGATGTTAGTGCATAATATGCTTCAAAATAAATCTTAGGTGTTATTGCTATGACTATGATTGTGAACTTTGATGATTGTGTCTACACTCTTACTATAACAGAATCACATTCTGGTGTAAAAGTGCATTTTGCAACTATTGTTAGATCATTTGATGAGAGAAGTTGTTATTGGCTTTAAAAGTAAGGACCTAAGAGACACTTTTTATACTTTGCTGCCGCTTCTTATTTATAACTTACATGTTCGCGCAGACGCTCCAGCATCTTCTTGATGTTTTCATCGCGCTTGTCGGCCGCGGTGGCCATCTTGTCCTCGATCGCCTTGTACACTTCCGTAGTCTGCTGCTCCAGAGTCAGTCTGGAAAACAACATATTTCATGAGTGCTTGGTGACTTGCATGTGTGGTGCTGGACTAGAAAAGTCCAAGCTTCCCTGTGTTTGTCGCATAATGCAGGAAATATATCCAAGTAACGGCCAACAGAGTTATCATTTTATCACGACCTTGGCATAGCGGCAGCCTAACTTAAAAAAGAGTTACAAACAAGAGATTTTGAGGCTAAAGCTAAAGGTTCAAGATTTCGAAGTTTACTAAGGGAACAATAAATTGCGATTATTTGCGATAGGCCTGTAAAAAGGGGTCTATGACAGCGCATGATAATTTAAATGTGACTTTCAGAAACCGTACAGCAGCCTCTCACTCCGAGCCTGCTGCAGGCTTCGAACCGGGCAAACAACACTAGGAAGAATGGAATTCCAGCAGGCCCGGAGCAGATTGTGATTATCTATCATGATCATATTCTGCGCTCTTACGGGATGATTCATGATCAGCGGTTGAAAAGATGGTGTTACCTGGTCTTCTCGACGCCTTCCAAGTGGTCCTTGAGCCTGGCGCGCAGCTCATTGATGTAAGCCTCGCGCTTCTCCTCGTGCGTCTCCATTTTAGCATCAAGGGCTTCCTTGGTGGTGGTGATGAAGCTGTTGGTCTGCTCGCTGCGGATGCGCGACGCCTCCTCAATCTTGGCCATCTTCTGCGCGATCACAGCCATCTTACTCGCTTCCAAGCTCTGGAAAGGAGTTTTTGGATTTGCTATTTATGGAGTAAAAAAATCGACAAACCGCGTTCTTTGAGTAGGAGAAGGTGGTGCCACATAACGCTGATTTTATTTTATAGCAACAACCAAGAAATTAGCATCTGGACGTGTGTGAAAAGATCAGCTTTACTGCCTTTGAAACCAAAATAAACGTGTTTTTTAATGTATTACCTAATTTTACATCTGAAGTTAGAACTTAACTGTTGACCGGACTTCTACAAAGTTAATTGTTTAGATAACGGCCCCTGAGATAGACTTGAGCTTAGTACAGGAGTCACTGGAAATTATACTGCTGACATGGTTTCTTTTAAATAAAGGCATTATTTTTTTACTTCTTGATGGTGGTGACGAGACGTTGACTTCCGACAGATATCATGCCGTCAGTCTGGGTGTTATAACCATCGAAGTTAAAGGTGGAGACGCCATTGAGACGGAGCTGTACGGAGCGAAGACCAGCGGTGCATGAATTGACTAATCATAAACCTCGAAATTTCCACTACGCGTCAGGGATTGGTCAATTCATGCACCGCTGGACTCCGCTCCGTACAGCTCCGTCTCAATGGAGACACACCTGTACTGAATCCACTTATCGTTTGCGGTGACGTTAACATTGGCATGATTAACTTGTCTGCTTGAAAAACAACTTGTTTTTACCTAAACATAAAGTCATCTCAAGAGTCTCACTGCTGCTTTTTCCTTGATACTTGCTATAAGCGACTCACCCTTCTCCTCTCCTCGGCAGCCTTGAGTTTCTCCTGTATCTCCTCAACAGAGGGCGTCTTCTCGGGCGAGTCAGCTCGGCGGGGCACCGGCGCGGGCACTCCCACCGGCTCAGCCAGGATCACCTCGTACGCCAGGCCACCCTTCGACATCTCCTGGCATCTGATTTCAGTGGCTGTAACAAACAAATCATTGTCATGAAGAATTAAGAGTGAAAAATGTTGAGGCACTAAATGTCCGGAAATACAAAATCTGGAATCCAGAAGACCGATGACAGTAGATAAATGTGATCTAGAAATTAACCTGGAATCACGGTTCCGCGTCACTTAAAAACGCGACATACAGCGTAGTTATCTTCCGGTGACGCAAGCGAAGCACTGGATTGTTAAACAACCATACACAAAAACGAGTTATGGATTATAGAGCAGACTGGGTATAGTCCAATCTGTCCAATCCACCATGGAACGCGGCACTGGTAAATAAGTTGCATTGTAATCTCATCGCTTTCCATATAAGGAGCAGGGCAATACACGTTTATAAAAGCGCATCGATCGAACACCCTTGAGTTGAGGCCGACTTCCGTAATTGTATGCTTTGTGTGAGCATATGAGGTTAATATGAGCTTTACCGCATTGTTCACTTAATAATCGATAGTTTTGTTGTAGTTTCTATGTACCAACTTTGTTTAACGAAGTAGGAGGTAGTTTTGCATATTTAGAATTAGGGAAGTAGATTTATTCCTTGTTAAAAGTTTTTGATATCCTTTGTCTTTTGAACATAAATTCACAGAAGTCGTTGTAAATTACGTAGTTATATTTAGCCAATAATTTTTATAAAATATGAATAATTATGATAAGTCACTAACTTAAGTTCATCACTTCCGTTCTCCCCATCTTCTTATTACGCTTCATATTAATTAAGATATAAAGAACAAGTCATTAGTGATTGGTTTCAACAATTGCTAGCTGTCCTGTAGGCCGACCAAAGCATAGCTAATGCGACTTTTAAGGCGGTAACTAACAAATGCCTCGAAACTGCTGATTGGTTGAGACAGGATTATAAGCATTTGCATATTTCAGCCCTTTTAATAAAAAAAAGCCCTTCAAATAAAAATTTTGTTATATTACATATTATCGACACATTTGACATGTTTTTGGAGCGTACCATGCCTTAAATTAATTAATTAATAAATTAAAAAGTCTTATTCCTATGTTCATCAGGGACAATGTAGGATTCTAATGGTAAAAGTTTATTTTTAATCAGTCCAGCTGTTTCGGAACCTATTCAATTCAAACTAACAAACAATCAAATCTTTCCTCTTAAAATATTAGTGTAGTTATCTATAGTCCCTACTGGTTAGTGATTTAGGCATAAGAAACTTTTAGGATAAACATCAGTGTGTGTTTATCGATCTTGCTTTACCTAATTAGATGTTATGTACTCAATTACTCAATCGATGATTATTTTTTCATCATATACGCTCTAGAAAACTAAAACATCCTTGTCACCTACGCACGAAAAACTTTCTTGTTTTATATTTCCCCTATTTTCTATGTTCATGGAACGCGTTTCGTCCTAAAATTCCAAGGACTACATCGCGGACCTCAAGGTCGCTCTTACTGTGTACTTTCACGGTGCAAAGAAAACCTTACTTTGTATACGGGTATGTACACGAGCGTGTTTGGTAGATTTTGAGTCGCGCAACGAAAGAAGGCCCGCAGAGATAAATGAGCCCTTATTAATAATGTACATTATGTCAAGTGAATTCACGCGAAGACAGATGTTATTTGAACGACAACACCACGTCTTCGGAAATGCTTTAGTGGCGTAGACTCTCTAGTGCATAAATTGAAAATTGATTAAAATTGTTCAGCCCTCAGTAAACACAGGTGGTCCATACAATATTCAATCAAGAATGGATAAGTCGCACTCCGAATCGGACTTAAGTCTGGGGAAAAACGAAAGTAGTTCACCAAGTTTTGTGAATGATATGCGTAATAGCAACAAAAGGAAAAGAGAGGAAGAAAAAATTATAGAACAAGATGCATTTAGAAATGAAATGAGAGATCTAATGAAATCTATCCTGGCTGAACAAAATGAACCATTACAGGAAGTCATGCCTACGCTTAAAAATATCCAAGAAGTCAACTACAACATTCAGAGCTCTATTGAATTCCTCAAACAACAAAACGAGGATCTAAGGAAGCACATAAAATCTTTGGAGGATAAATCAAATGAAGATAATAAACGGATTACATTCCTGGAAGAGAAAATTGAAGAACTACAAAGGGGTCAGCGGAAATGCAGTCTTGAGCTAAGAAATGTACCCAAAGTAAACAATGAAACGAAGGAGGACCTGCTGAAGATGGTTACAAAACTGGCGGAAAACGTTGGCAACAAACGATATAAAAGATATTTATCGAACTCGCAATAAGAAGGTAGATGCAAAGAATACGTCTATTATAGTCGAAACAGCCTCAACTATACTAAAAACAAACATAATGAAGATGACTAAACAATTCAATGTCACTCACAAGACTAAACTGGCAGCAAAACACCTTGGTCTCAGGACTGACGAAAATACACCTGTTTTTATATCAGAGCATCTTACATCCCGTGGGTCACGTCTTCATTTCCTAGCAAGGGACCTGGCCAAATCGAAACAGTATAAGTACTGCTGGACAGCATATGGGAAGATTTATGTCAGAAGATCAGACAACTCCCCCATTATAAATATCAACAATGAAGGTCAAGTTCAACATCTGATGCTCGAAAAATGACTACTAGTAAAGTATATTTTCTCTAACTCCTCTAGTATCATGCCATTATTGACGATTGTCAATTTACTAGTACTGCTTATATTCCCTCTATTACTCGCAAAAGTTATGATTGTTTTTCTCATTACACGATCTGTGGTAAAAAACGTATTACGTAGCTACTATTATAAAACTCCCCTAATACCTCACATTAAATACACTCATTTCTCAAACACGTACACACAAATTCACATTACATATCCGCTCACAAATTATTATATTATATTATTATTAAGTCACCTTAAAAAAGACCACCCTTCAAAATGCAAACATAGCTCGCAAATTCAGAAATATCCCAAACATTTATACACAGTCTATACATATATTTACTTATATACATTATGTCAGTCTAATAAACAAGGAATGCCTCGCATCGTAAGTGGCTGTTGTTCTGTTAAGGTTCTGTTACTATCTTTATACAACAAGGTTAGTAGTGAATACCTGCATGTTCATAATATATCAACAACATGAATAAAGTATTACATACATTACACGAAGTTGATAACCTAAACGCAAAATCTATTGAATGTGATGCACTTTCCCTATCAAACTACTACAAAAATAATAAAGCAGATTTTACTATTATATCACAAAATATTAGAAGTGTGCACAGCAATTTTGACGATTTCTTAATAACATTATCTGAACTACAATTCAAACCTGATATCGTCTTACTCACAGAATGCTGGCTTAACCCTAACAAACCAATACCCACATTATCCAACTACAAGTCTTATACATCTACACAGCAACATAATCAAAACGATGGGGTTATTGTATTTGTAAAAGATAATCTTCAACCTGTAGTTAAGGAGATCAAGTTAAGTGAAGCGTCGTGCCTACAACTAGACATATTTAAACATACTATTTTATGTATATACCGCTCACCGTCGAACATAAACGCCGAAAACTTCACAACCTCCCTATGTACACACATTGAAAATCTTAACTCTACTAATAATATCATAATAGCGGGCGATATTAATATAAACCTAATACCTAAATATCCAGAACAGACGTATGAAATGAAAAATAGAACTCAATATCTCAATTTGTTATCAACAGTTGGTATTCTTCCTGGCCATACATTACCCACCAGAAACGTAGCCTGTTTAGATCATATTATGCTGAAGATAAACCCCAAAAAAACCTTTGCTTTTGTAGCTATCCTGCATACTTCAGTTACCGATCACTTTACGATTTTTACATCATTGTCTAAAAGTAAGACAAACCTACTGCAACAAAAACAAGCACTACAGTCGATTTCGATAAAGCCTTAAAATACCTACAGGAACAACATTTGTCCGACATACTCTACTCGAATGATCCAAATCAAGTAACTGAATACCTTATTAAAAAACTATCTGAATCATTAAAAATATGTACAATAACTAAATATATATCTAAAAGTAAAAGGATTATAAAACCATGGATCACTGAAGGCATCCTGCGGTGTATCAAAAACCGAAACTACCTCCAAAAGCAATCACGAAGTGACCCTCATAATGTAATTAAAAAAATTACATTTACAAGATATAGAAACTACTGCAGTAACCTGTTAAAAAAAGTTAAGCGAAAGTACAACAGAGAACTAACAAATTCCTTGAAAAACAATAAACTGCTCTGGAAAAATATAAAAAATATTACATACACACATAAACAGACTACAACAAACCCTGAATTACTATCTATGAAACCTTCAATAAAAGAATCCATAGATTATATTAACACCTACTTTTCTAATATTGGTAAAAGCTTAGCCGAAGATATTAAGCGTAATTTGAACACCTACGAACAAGTACTTTATCTCAATAACCTTCCGAGCCTCTCCCAGTCCCTTGTACTCTTAGATACTGACACTGAGAGATCCTGACACACCTCTTAGAGATGTAGCATGCCAGCCTATGATCGTTAAGGTTAATGATGTTGAGATCCCGGTTGCGGGTCAATCCCGTTTTGTCGGTTTTACGTTCGACAAAGGAATGAAATGGGATAACCACATAGATAGCTTATGTAACAGACTAAACTCTGCGTACTATGCAATAGCGCGCTTAGTACCCACACTATCAACTTCTAATGTACTAAAGGCCTATTACGGCTATTTTCATTCAATTCTAAGTTATGGTGTGGAATTATGGGCGTTAGCGGCAAACCGGAACGAACCCTTCCTTATACAAAAGAAGGTTATTCGAAGAATAGGTAAAGTGCCTGATGACACACCTGCTAGAGACTTGTTTATTAGGTTAGGGGTATTGACCTTGCCATCGCTTTTTATCTATGAAGTAGCCAAGTACGTACGAATGAATTTACAGGAGTTCCCTAAAAAGTCTTGGGTAAGTACTAGACTCCGTGTGCAAAGGACATGGGAGCTGCAGAACCCAACACACAGGCTTACTAAGACCGGCCGTGCCCTACATTGCATAGGACCACGTATCTATAACGTACTAAGTGACGACATAAAGAGCGTAAAATCAAATCATATTTTTGTAAATAAACTCAAGCGATTTCTACTAAATAAAAGTTACTATTCTGTGACCGAATTTATGAATGAAGGAACACCTTAAAGATACTTTCAGTAATGATTAATTAAATTTATTGAACGTGATCTACAATAAGAAATTGTAAAGAACTTAATTTTAAGTACATTTGACATGTATTACTATTTATCAAATTATTGTGAATGTTTTGAATAATTTAATTTAATTTATACTCTGTTGACGATGTTGTTTAAGCTGAATAAAGAATCTGAATCTGAATCTGAAGAAGTCGATAGGATACTAACTAGTCTAAAATCAGATAGTGCCCCGGGGTGGGAAAATATTACAACTAGATTTTTAAAGCATATACGACTTGAAATAGTACCGATAATTACACATCTTGTGAATCTCTGTTTTAAGTATGGTTCTTTCCCTGAACTATTAAAAAAAGCAATCATAACTCCGGTGTTCAAGGGTGGAGACAAAGACGATCTTAATAATTACAGACCGATTTCCGTACTACCAGCCTTGTCAAAAATTCTGGAAAAACTACTGAATAAAAGACTGATAAGCTACTTAAAAACCCATAATGTACTTTCTCGATCCCAGTACGGCTTTCAGCAGGGAATCTCCACCGAAGACGCAGTAACATCTCTAACTACTCTGATCACAGAGCAACTTGATAGCAGGAAAAAGAGTCTCTGCGTCTTCTTAGACCTAAAAAAGGCCTTTGATACTGTCTCTGTCCCAATTCTTATACAGAAACTCGAAAAGATCGGCATCAGAGATACCCAACTTAATATCTTTACAGATTAGCTGAATGGTAGGACGCAGAGAGTGAAAATCGATCAACACGCAAGTGAGGATGTGGGTGTGACGTACGGTGAACCACAGGGGAGTATTCTGGGTCCAACGTTGTTTCTCATATACTTAAACGATCTGTGTAATATGCAAATAAATAACGCAATTATATTCTCGTACGCCGACGACACAGCCATAGTCTTCTCTGGGGATACCTGGGAAAACGTAAAGACAAATGCAGAATTGGGACTTGTTCAGGTGTCAAATTGGCTTAATTATAACACCTTAACGTTAAACACAAATAAAACTATGTACATTTGCTTTAGCATACATAATAACTCCCAACCCAATAACAATTTCGAAATAAAGATACATAGTTGTAGTAATAAAAATCAAGTCACTAATTGTATCTGTCCAACCATAAACAAGGAAAACAACACCAAATACCTTGGGGTCTTAATAGACCATAGATTGACATGGTACCCCCAAATTGAACACTTAAGTGGGAGAATAAGGAAGTATATTTGGATCTTTAAGACGCTAAGACATATAATACCAAACAAACCATTTGAAAAAAAGGAGATACAAAATACCCTCTTAAATAATATCTACATTGCCCTTGTGCAGTCTGTGCTAATATACTGTATCTCTATCTGGGGAGGAACGTACAAAACGCATTTCTTAACTATCGAGCGTGCACAAAGAGCTCTCTTAAAAGTCATGTACTTTAAAAAAATGCGCTACCCAACAGAAGATCTATATAGGATGTGTAACCTACTATCAGTCAGAAAACTTTACCTGCTTCAAATAATCCTAAGGACACACAAGACTACACCATGCAACCCGAATATTATAAATAAAAGAAGAAAAGATCGTGTAATAGCTACGTTTAAAACGAGAACTACTTTTGCAAGAAATCAAACTAAACATAGATCAACCTACCTTTATAATAAAATTAACAAAGAACTACAAATATATAGTAAACTAGCTTTAACCCGCGACTTCGTCCGCGTTAGATAGTTTTTTTAGGCACAGATTCTAAAGTAGATATGTAGAGGTATATGCATAGTAAGTATGACAGTGATATTAGAACATTTCTTATCTCTACCGTTTAAAGATGACTTGCTTGCTTCTGTTGTTAAAGGGACAATTCAAAATTTGCTATCCGGTGTACTGCCCTGAGAGATCGATCTTTATAACCATTGAATACAAAAGTCAGTAGATAACAAAAAAAACCTCGGTACTTTCTCAACTTATTCCCATCATACTGAACAACTTTTGTTTTGGAACCATTTCTGTATCTCTAATAGTTTAGGTGAGCTCCTGATGGTACACCTGGTGGTCTACATAAGGTACTCCAAATCCTCAATATCCTTGTGAAAAGAAGCATCCCATCATACTGAACAACTTTTGTTTGAGAGCCATGCCTGTATCTCTAATAGTTTAGCTGGGCTCCTGATGGTACACCTGGTGGTTTACATAAGGTACTCCAGATCCTCAATATCCTTGTGAAAAGAAGCAGCCCATCATACTGAACAACTTTTGTTTTAGAACCATGCCTGTATCTCTAACAGTTTAGCTGGGCTCCTGATGGTACACCTGGTGGTCTACATAATGTACTCCAGATCCTCTATGTCCTTGTGAAAAGAAGCAGCCTATCATATTGAACAACTTTTGTTTTGGAACCATTTCTGTATCTCTAATAGTTTAGGTGGGCTCTTGATGGTACACCTGGTAGTCTACATAAGGTACTCCAGATCCTCAATGTCCTTGTGAAAAGAAGCGGCTCATCATACTGAACAAATTATGTTCTAGAACCATGCCTGTATCTCTAATAGTTTAGCTGGGCTCCTGATGGTACACCTGGTGGTCTACATAAGGTACTCCAGATCCTCAATGTCCTTGTGAAAAGAAGCGGCCCATCATACTGAACAACTTTTGTTTTAGAACCATGCCTGTATCTCTAATAGTTTTGCTGGGCTCCTGATGGTACACCTGGTGGTCTACATAAGGTACTCCAGATCCTCAATGACCTTGTGAAAAGAAGCGGCCCATCATACTGAACAACTTTTGTTTGGATTCATGCCTGTATCTCTAATAGTTTAGCTGGGCTCCTGGTGGTACACCTGGTGGTCTACATAAGGTACTCCAGAGCCCCAATGTCCTTGTGAAAAGAAGCGGCCCATCATACTGAACAACTTTTGTTTTGGAACCATGCCTGTATCTCTAATAGTTTAGCTGGGCTCCTGGTGGTACACCTGGTGGTCTACATCTATACTCCAGACCCTCGAATGGTGATAAAATGTAGCCTATGTCCGTTCTCGGTATGCTAGCAATCTCTGTGCCAAGTTTCATGAAGATCGGTTCAGCGGTTTGGCCGTGAAAGCGTAGCAGACAGACAGACAGACAGACAGACAGACAGAGTTACTTTCGCATTTATAATATTAGTGTGGATCTTACCATGAATGTAAATCTACTCTTGTCACCTGGTTAAAGCATCTAAGTTACGACACATGTGAGCAACTACTTAACATTTAGAAGAGTCATACACACATACATAAGTATATATACATATATATAAATGTATCTGCATATCTAATTATCTATATATATTTACTATGTTACAAGCTTTTATTTATATATCTACATATAGACTCAATATAACACATTCACATTCCTTTGCAATTTCTTAAATTTTGTATACATATGTTTATTAACTAAACTGGATGTCTTATATATAGCAATTAAGTCTATCGTCTGGCATAGAAGAGCGGAGCCTCCTGATACAGGCATACTACTTGCTTAAAAGGAGACTCCATCACCTACTAACATTAAGTTTGTTATAGACAATAAATATTTTTGTTTTTTTTTTTTTTATTCTAATTGATATGCTCGAAAGCAAGATCACGTTACTTGGGTTAGTAATAATAAATAGTACTTCACATCCATATTATTCTCTGTTTACCCAATGGTTGGCCGGTAGAGAATGATGCGAGGCATTAGGCCTGCCATTTGTACGTTTGTGCAGTAAAGTTTTATAAAATGAAAATATTACTAATGTTTCATAAGTAAAAGTTTAACTGCAAAACTTTGGATTCATTTGAGACTATTTGAAAACAAATGACGTCACCGAACCGAATCCCATCGTTCACAAAGTTGGAACCCTACCCCGAGGAGTTAGAGCCACCCTCCACCCCCTGGATGAGTCACCCCGTGTTCGGATATTGCACCCGCTGCCGGCTAAATTTGTACTTGCTGAGTAATAGTTGTGTATAAAGAAAGGAATAGGAGCTTTGAGACACCGGTGAAAGTACTTGTAGAAATCGAAGTCAGTGTAACTTTTCATTGCGATGAGCAAGCCAAGTAAGATGGATTCTTTATTAAGAAAAACAGCGAAGATAATATAAATGTTGTGGTAGCGTTGGGTGGTAGTATTTATTACACGTATTTATTTCATACTTAGTTTTACAGGTTGGCTGGAAGAGATCTCTTTATAGAGATAAGCTCACCTTTGTGAACTACTTTGAAAACAAATATTATTGTATTGTTAATGCACAATAAAGAATATATATAGCCATATATAGCTTATAAAGTATTTTAACATTATACCGCCTATTTAAAAGAAGAAGTCAAACGTTCTTTTTTTTTGTTACAAATTACGATGCTATATTCGCCAGTGAGGAAATATTTCCAACATTTTTAATCCTTTACAACTTTAGTTCACCTTAAATGCAGCCAGCAAGATGGATATCTTGAAACGTCTCTCTACTGAAGAGCTCTTCGCTACACACAATAGGGAGTGCTCCAGTGCAGGCAGACTAAACCAGTCTCAAGTGATTCTACCTCTTCTGCACTGACTTCCGTGTTTACTTGGTATACAAGGGTATAACAAGCCGAAAGAAGGTTAATGAACTCATGAAACTGAACAACTATCCTCATAGGTCGCAATATGAAAAAAATAGGACCTTCCATAGTAAATTTACCAGCTGAAAGGCAATTTTGTATGGGAGGTCCATTTATTTTTATTTCCACTTTGGTTCCATGGTTAATTCTGATTTCGGCTAGTTTCTCTGTAGAAAGGGAAAAGATAAGTCACAAATACTAGCTGGTTCTTGCCACGGTTAAACTGATAAACTCGTAAAGGGGTGAGAAATACTCTACGAATTTAGTTCAGCCTAGATATACTATTTATTGACTAATTATTGACGGTCTTTTCTTAGACCCTGTAACAGAAGCTATTAGTAAAAAATTCACACACCTAGTTGATAAGTATTAATATTTTAACTGTATTCATCTAGATAATGTAAACATTTTAGGTATTTTATATAATTTATAAAAAAGACGTATTATGTAAGTAATAAATATGACCTTGTTTGCCTGAGATACAGGGTAATCCTTGTTCAGGCTAAATTGTAATATTTAAGTACTTCTAAGTATATTTACTTTATATGTAAATACTGACATTAAGCTTATAAATAAATTATTCTTATTCTTATTCTTACTATACTGATGTCACTATAACGCAATCTTTTAATTGCTATTCACAAATCTACACCGATTTGTTGCAAGAAGCACCTAAGTACACCCTTAAAGGTCTGTATAATCCATGTGACTTTATTTAAATTTCACCATTGCCTTGCTTACTGATACTGACTCATCTGAGAAGGTTGTTGGCCTTCAGATCTATTTATAGGAGATAAAAACATAAATGAAATGCATTATAATAAATAATATATTCTGTCATTGATTCCGGGTTTAATGATCTTTGAGAATTTATGTCGGTTATCTTATCTTATCGCAGTAAGTAATTTTTTTACTGAAGTGACATAGCTATTTGAGGCAAAGTCTGATTGATGAGTTAAAACTCTTTGGTACCTCTAATAAGAGATCTTGTCCATTTTTGAATATGTTGATATCAAATGTGCCAGTCTAGGAAGATTGGTTTAATCACTCGTATCATACGTTCTAATTCTCGTTTTTCACGTAATTCATTCATACCTACCCTTTGTCAAAAATAGAGTCGAAAACAAGAACATTTCATTTGATTTGACCACAAGTCGTTTTGTTTTACAAAGAGTTTGACTGGAGAGCATGTGAACATTTTTTATTGATATAATCAATGTTTTATCCTTTTCTACATGTACTCACTTATGAACTTAACCTTCTTCGGTTGCTTTGTCCGCGGCTTGCCGACCGGCTTCTTGATAGGCGCCGTCGACCGTCGGTGCGCTGAAAAAATGCTTTCGTCAGCAGCGTCGCACTGTGGACGCCGAATTCACTCCTGCTGGGAGACTTTTCTATAAACCGGCCTGGATTTTGCAAAATCAAACTAGATAGGGATAAAAGTAACAAAAAAAAGGTTTTCTCTTGGTCGAAGTGACAAAGTCCTCATTGCCCAAAAAAATATGGATCAAGTAAACGAAAAACAAAGGAAGATAGTAAAATAATTGTTCCAGCATACTTAATTGTAGGCGAAAATGTGGCTGACAATTATATTAACAGTGCAGGCAATCATCAATGTATGAAAGTCAAAGTAAAATAAACGATAACGTGCAAAAATAATGCTTTTGATGCAATTACACAAAACTGGTTAAAATGTCTAGAAAGCAACGAAACAAATGCAACGACAGACATAAACGAATAGTCGCTTCGCTGTTAATTAAAGTCAACGAAAAACTTTGCCGACACGGCCGTGACATTCTGAGTGCAAAAAGTTCGCAACCCAGACGGAATATCAATCAAGAGGAATTCAGTTAATAAATGAAAAGGCCATTAGGAAGAACATTAATGTCCCGGACAGAGGGAGTGTCGTAATGTATGCAGAGCTTTTGTACACTAGGGTTGAATTTTAAACACTGTTTTTTAAAAACTTAATGCAGATGAAAAATTCAGCATGATTTTGTTTTGGATGATATTGTAATCATATTTAAGATTCCTTAACCATTCTAAAGGTGAAGTAAGCGGGTTCTCGAGTGGAGGCCACGCCTCGGCAAGCACAGCGTTGGACGACCTCCGTCCAGATGGGCCGATGACTAAAAAGGCGGCTGGTAGCGGCTGGTAGCGACTGGATGGCGAAATCGAGATATCGTGCCCTATGGCGTACCCTGGGGGTGGCCTACGTTCAGCAGTGGACTGCAATTGGCTGATTATGTATTTAAGATTCCTTAACAATTTAGCTGGAACTGGTTTTATTTGACATGAGAGATGTGAAATGTGTGTGGAGGTCCGTCAATAGCAGGGAACTGTTATGATATGACTTTTACCAATTATATGCAGAAGATACTCATTCAACTAAAACCAGACAACTTTTAAGAATCCTTAATCGAGAATCGAGATTGTTGGAATCTGTTCAACAGAGTAGGAACATGTAAAACGATCTCACAAAACACAAGTGCTGCCCAACCCTTATGCCATTTGGGCGAGGGCGAGGACAATCGAATAACGATTACGACTGGTCGGCCCGGCCTGACGATGTTTATTTGAACAGCATTCGAGTCTCGACCGACATAATCAATCGATGTTTGCGTGACTTTACCAATATCGGTATCGATTAGTCAGAGCACAAAGGCAATAAACTATGTACACAATAGTAATTAGATAGATGTGGTGTCATGATGTGCAGGTATGGTAAGCTTTTTCATAATTTCCATAGAAATTTATCGATGCACCCAGGTGGCGACAACAGACGATATACACAGGAGGATCCTAACCAAAGCATAGTCAGAATCATTAGTACAGATGACAACCCTGGAATAGCTGGAATATCCCATTAAAATTATAGGCATTACATTTTTATAATAGTCATAAAATGTAGCGCTGTGAAACTAAAAAAGTAATGTTTGGATTTAATACTGTGTCTGTGAACGCTGTTGGAAGTAAAATTTGCGGAATAAATCGCCATTTCGTACGTGTTTCGAGTTCTAGCTGGTGAAGGCAACATATCGTAAAATATATATCAGGCTTCTCCTAAATACTTTTAGGACGATTTTGCTTGAAACTTTTCCACGCCGAAAGAGAGTGGATATTTTTATAGCTTTAACGCTTCTTGGTTTCGGTAGAGAACTTGGGAAAGCAATGAATCACCTTCAACATTGACGAAGGTTTGGCACTACCATGACCTGAACTTGAGTAGCTACAACATCAAAAGTATTCTCTATTCAGCGCAAATATCTGAACTCTTTTTTTGGTATGTTTTTTCTTTTTTATTGCAAGTTTATTCCTTACGAGTAGGTACGTAAGCGTCGGCCTGTGTATTGATTAGTTTGATTTGATGTCATTCGACCCCAGCTGGTAATTTGCTTCTTGTGTTCCTTGTATTTTGTTGCTAATCAAAAGAAGTATACTCTGCTCTGCATCATACTGTTCCGTGTGTTACTGTGTCTACCAGATGGGTTTATTTATTAGTTTTATAACGATTTGATGTCATTCGATCCCTTTTGTTGCGTCGGAGCCATTCACCACACCACTGATAGTTGCCTTTTCAGAGTAGAAAAGGTTTCCTACTATTGAAGGATAGTTGACATTTTCTAGTTAATTTTTTGTCTTGCGCTGAAATATCCGCCCACCCACTATCTACAACATTCATAAGCTTCCTCTTTATCGTGTCTACCATTATTTTTTTCAGGTTGTCTTCTCTTAACTTGAAGCGCTTTTGTGTTTTTCTCCATGTTCACATGTTAATACATTTTTTACGTTTCAATTTGCATTTTTTTATAATTTCTAATATTACGTTCTATGATAAAAGAAGACAATAAGGTGTATAATTCTAGATTCGTAGATATTCAAACCTGCCGTCTCTGCAGAGACCGCTGTAGAGGTTAACATTGGCAATTCCTCGCACGTATCCAACTCATCTTGCGCCCCTGCGTTATTATCTCGCTAGTTTTACTATTGCTGTCTCCATCAAGCCACTTCGAATTACTTTTATTGTTTGTGTATATTGTCCTGGGCTTTTTGTAATCCAAGCATCTGGTGACCCAAAATATGATGCACATCATAGAACACAAGTGATGGTAAAGTTTCACAGTCAACTAACTATTACCGAAAGACATTGCGATTATCTTAGTTTAATCTAAGCATTTAACACAGATCTTCATAGATTCTGTCAAATATCCAAAAAGCTTCTCCTTACTTTCTTCAGTTCTTAGTGCTCATCAGCCTAATCAGGCTAAAGCTTTGCTTGCAATCTTTACTCAAGGCATAGTTTTCCAGTAGACTACCGAGTAGACATTATATCTTTAAGTAATAGTACTATTCTATATTGAATAAAGTTTATTTTCATTTCATTGTCAATTGTATGATGTACACTTACATTTCTTAATGGAGTTGGAAAATAAATTAATGCTAAATGAGTCTATGAATGGAGAGTCTTTAAGTTATGCTTGCTTGATAGGCACTTTCCCAATTAAACCTCTCCCTCTGTTTATCCCGAAGTCGTGAATATGGTCGGTCTACGCAGCTTCCCATCATTCATGTCACGTGCAGAGCTCATCTCGACGTCGGGCGTTATTACCTCAAGACTCGCGACTGGCCCGACGCCTTCTATCAAAACTTTCCAACTACCCCGACCGAATCATGACATTGATGTCGCGCGTAGATAAAATTTTGACCTATAGGCTTCAGAATTTGGGAATAGAACTATATAATGGAATATGATGAATGGAACAAACAAACTGTAAAAGCATATAATCAACTATTATGGATTTTTCAATTATTTCAAGTAGGTAATAGACAGGGACTACGATTCATCAACAAAAAGTAAATTAAAGTAATAAACTTAAAATTAAAGTCCATTTCTTTCTATAATAAAAAGTTATGAAGCATTTGGATTTTAAAAACTCGTAAGCTCGGAAACTTTCCCGGCGAAGAAAATATTCTTCTGAAAGAATTATGGTTTAGCTAAGAACTCGAATGGAAAAGTTGGAGCTCTTCCAGATTCGTGTTGAATTTTAGAATCACATCCATTTTACCACCGCTTATACTTAAAAGCCTCTTTTGAAAATTATCACAAACCTAAAAAAAGTTTAAAGCAATAAAGATTTTTCCGGAATGGCTCAATTAGAATACCTTCACGCAATAACATTTGGTAATGACATTGATACAACCTTTGAGCCGACACCCTTTATGCCCCACAATAAACGTAATCAGCATTCACCAGAGCGGGTAAATGAAAGCCCCAAAATAAACACAAAAATAGGTAATCGAATATGAATATTTGGAAAGGAATGGAATTATGTCCCTGAAAGGGCTGGTTTCTGTCGTTGCTTCAGCCCCCTTCGGCGCCGCACTATACAACATGAAAACTGATAAAATATTTAATGCCAGGCTTTAAAACGGGGGAGTGGAAAGCAAATTTACTGCCTCTGGGAACACGGGCACGCGTAAGAGTACTTTAAACACGTTAAATGCACTCGTAGACATGGCAACTCCATTGGCTGCGAGAAGTTTTTAGTGAAAATAAAATTAGTGTTCATACTTTTTATTTTATTCAGGTTAGAATAGATAGAGCCAAAAGTTATTACTCTGTCTGTGTTCAGACAAAGTTTCTTTTTGATCTACTCTATTTTATTGGGCTTTAGTATTTTATATACACGCCAAGACACAGCATTTATAAAAGACTATAAAAACAATAAATCAATAGAATTACAAATTGGATTAAATGAGAAGTTCTAAAATCGACGTATGCCTAGGCCTCATCTACCCCGGTTCAGCGTGTGTACCAGTGTTTTTGAATCTTAATACGCTCAGTTAAGCTTAACAACCTATTAAAAACATAAGAATAGTGGGTACACTAGGGCTAAATCATCTAAAACAAAATAAATGGGAAGTAACGTCACGTTATGTCACTTTTGGGACAGAAAGACAGAAAATTGGAGTGATTCTTGATTTTTCTAATTCATTCCCTTCCCGTTGATTAGGGCCTCATTTACCCCGGTACAATATGTGTACCGGGGTACATTTTAAACCTTACTACCATAATTTAAAGTTCAAAACCTATGAAAAAACATAACAACACACTAGAGGTTAAGCAATGCCAGGCATTTATGCTAAACATTTGTAACTTAAACGATACAAACTTAGTGGGCGGAACGCGAAACAACGTTCCACACGCGAATTTAGTTTTGGACTTCGGACCTGCAATGCATCACTGCAAGTTTGTGAAAGCCTTTACTTTTACACTCCCTACGTGATACCGGTGGAAAGAAACTGGAAGAAACAATGTTGAAAGAATTCAGAAAACAGAGAGCAATTTCTCCCGTAAATGTGTAGACGCAGAATTTAATTTTCATCCTTTCGAGTCCGTTGTTGTTGGTGTAATCTAATTTGAGCTTTCTTTGAATAAAAGATTTACTGTGTTGCGTTGTTCTAAAAGAGAAGGGGCGTAAAGAATAAGTGTAAGACTAAAATTAAGAAAAAGGTATATAGAATATTTTCAATTTGAGGAGGGTGAGAAAGCCGATTTGATTTGCAAATGGCATTATTCAAGCCCGACTAAACGACGATCGTCCCGCAAAGAGGAATTGTCATGAGACTGCTATTAAACGAATGACACGCCAATTTGAGAGGGATTATCCCCGACTCCTGTTGCTCCCCGAAACCTTCCAATGGGGGTCTAAACTTGTTGAGTCAATTAAACATCGCCGATTTGCCCCCATGTTATAAGCCCTTAAACAATTATGGGGTGACAGTGACAGTGACGTCTTCTGTGAACACGTATGTGTAGGCAAATACACTTGGGCGAGCTGCGAGCGCTATCACCCTTTGGAGGGTTAACAAAACAAATAGTCACTGAGTAGTTTAATTAATAGTGTGGAGGAATTTGGGGTGGCCATTTGGGGTCGTAACGTAAGGTCTACAAATTATTAACTGTCCAAATATTATGATAGGACCGAGTTGGGTATAATAAATAACTCAATGTAATACTTAGTGCTGTACCTTTGTTTCTAGGCTTCAAACCACTTCTTATCGAGAAGCTCAAGTAATTTTTTCTAAACAAAAAATATGAAAAGCACAATATGAAGAGTCCTGAGTTATTGTACCAACAAATGTAACCAATTCGAACGAACGAATCGATGATCATATCATAAACTAGGGCCAGTTATAGAGCTTTCAACAGGATTACAACCTTGTCGCGTGCATCAAGCTAATGAAAGTTGTCATGTCGTGTAAAATGTATATCGTTGTCATAAAATCACTCGCATTGAAATATGCGAATAGTAAAAAAAAAGTAGTTTACATTTTCAATCTTTTGTATTCTGATTCTCAGGTAAAGATAGACAAAGCAATTCGATTATTTCATGTTTAAGCTGCCATATAAGTTAGTAAGTTTTAAATTGGTTACATACGATGGATGCGATAGAAACCGAACAGTTTAATTTGCTTTGGGAAAAGTTCTAGATGAATCACTACTTTATCCATCCATAGTCAATTGTTCGTACGTGCCGTACGTGGTACTTCCTCCAAAGCAAAAGCGCTTCGGTTTTGTACTACAACCCAATAGCGGTTGAAAAGTAGAAGATTTCCCGCAGAACCCGTGTGCGCAAAATGGTGGACAGTATAATGTTAAATCGATAAGTCTGGCACAACGTAGACAAACAAAACACTAATACGCACGAAAAACATAGCATAATTTGTAACCATAAGAATCGGCCTCTAATTGAAATCAGGCGTAAGCTTTAACTAAGGTAGTCCCCTAGGACTACCAATCATGGCAAATGACTGTATCCCCATTAATTATGCAAACATGATCCCAATTTCAACAAATTGCGGAACAAACTCCTAACTTACGCCATAAACACGATGGAGATGACGAAGGAACATAGGGAATCACGGAAAAGTTCAACTTTTCTGCAACTCCGGTGATTCCATTAACAAAGTTCTTTCATAACGGAGACGAAATTGCGACAAGCCGCAAACTTGTCGACACTCAATCTGTGTTGAATTATATGATCAACTATTCTGGTTTCAGGCATACGCCGGCATTGTGCCACGTGCATGATATTATGTCGCCTGAAGAGAATGCCGGCACCCTGCCGCTTGCCGGCCGGCGTTTGACGTAAGCTGCTTACCGCATTGAGACAAAACTTGCAGATCAATGAAGAAAGCAAGCTGATCTGAACTTTTAGCATTACTATGCTAGACCATTTAGAGGAACATGTTACCTGGGGATTTATTGACATTGACTCGAAAAGAAGATTTAATAATCCGAATATGAAAAAGTTATGCCTTATTGCATGATAAATTGATAAACAAAAAGTTTGTGCTTGCCTTCACAAACTTTTCTCTTCAACCGAAAGCAAACTTTTGAAAAGTCAGTACTTGTATGCAGAAGCGTGGATTTACCTAAACTTTGCTGAAAAATAAAGCATAAGCATACCGCTAAAAGAAAAGTAAGCATGTGTTACAAAATAAATATTTTCGTCAGAAATGTTTAAGTGCAGTGCGAAGTCCGTATCCTAATCAGGGACGTTTGTCTCCGCAGCAAGAGTGGTACGGCGTCACCGGCGTTTTTGGATGAGAAGCCGGCGTTCAGCGGCCCGGCGGCCCAACCTGCGGGTAGAACGGGCGCACGGCATGAGTGGCAGAAGCACTGCATCACCGAGTCCCGAACAAGTCCTATCAGCATGGTGACGGATTTAAATCGACTATCTAACGAGTGATTGAGTCGCAGCGCGGCGCGGGCGAACTTCGCGACTCTCGCCCGGAAACTGAACCAGGGGGAGGGTGGCGGTCGATATCCTCACCCCGCACCCCCGCTGCCGCCACCCCGCCCTGCGGACACCCCGCGCCCCGCACGACATCCCTAACTTGATAACCCGCACAATAAAATAAGCCTACGAAATGGAAAAATAATGTTACCCACGACATCTATTACGCAGCAACAGATCCCTCATGTATTGTCGCGCGGGCAATGTTTCTGAAAACGTACAATTTCTATACATGTAGATGTTTGGTCTGAAAGAGTATAAAACTGGCGGGTTCGAGATGCCGGTGTTGACAGTTTGAAGTTGTTACGTTTAACCGATGACGTAGAGCAAAACTGGCGCACTGTCTAACTGATGAAAAGGAAGCACGCATGGCGTAGCAACTGTGAGGGTCTAGGTCTCGGTACAGTGGAGAACCAATTTAAGAGCCGCCCAGACTCGCGGGTCTCGACGGCTTCCTCGCTCATAAAAACGGCTAACGGGTGGTTTAGGGGGTCAAAGGGAGGGGGGCCATGCGGCGGTTCCGCCGCCGTCTCGGCGCCGCCACCCGCAGCCAATTAACAGCCGGCAACGCCGCGCTGAATTTGTTTCACCACTCGAATTGCTTCCGATTGATTTCCGGTTAAAATCTGTCGATGGTCCCGCTAACGCCTCAGGGAAAATCTTGCCAAGAACTCAAATTGAGGTAATTTCTCTTCGGAACGGAATCGAATCATCTTCTGACTTCGGTCGACTATTTCTCTCGTTGCGCTAACTTTGTCAAACTGTAACGGCCGGATTACCGGGGAGTTTCTTTGCGTCAGTTGGATATCATGAACACAAAGTTTGTGTCTGCAGTGCTGGTGGAGTAGTCACCTCGTGCACCGGTAACACGGGTGGTGCCTGGTGCGGCGATCGATGCGGGCAACAACCTCCTGTCCCCAACGGAAATAACCGGGAATTCCAGGACAGAGCCGCCTACCGCACTTACGCGGTGCATGGAAATACCGCTCGCGGCGGCCGCCTGACTGACGGTATTGGCATGCAATTAGGCGCACGGCCGACATAGATAGCTCCAATGGTTTTGTTGTTTACAGCAACGTTGTTATATGAAAGTGATATTATCAGGGAAAAATATTAAGGGTAAAGGAAAATTACATAAAATCATAAGTGACAAATACAATGTCATATAGAT
Organism: Tuta absoluta; assembly: GCA_027580185.1. Lineage (NCBI taxonomy): Eukaryota > Metazoa > Arthropoda > Insecta > Lepidoptera > Gelechiidae > Tuta > Tuta absoluta. The sequence goes on from JAQAHW010000020.1 coordinate 2,174,351, forward strand.
AACGATAGTCATACCTACATTACATACATACATAGATAGCTAGCTCTAAGAGCTCACGACACGAACGAAAGAAGAGCGAAACTACTAAAAATACGAAAATGTGGTAAAATTCTCCTCTTCGAAGATAGCATTAAAATTCAACAATATGATATTCAAAGTTCATTTATCTTCAGCTCAAACAATTTGAACACTCCATTAAAAGGACATGAGATTCAAGATACTCCACCGCAGACCACCCCAGGGTAGGATGTCTGCACTCCATAGATCATATCTTCACGGTGATAAATTAGTTCCCTCTTTAAACTTTGTCGTTCATTTATTGCTTGAATAAAATAAAGATAACGAGACTTTGCAAAGTTCATAAAATCCCCTTGCATCACTAAACTATGGAAAATAAATAATCAAAAATAAAACGAGAATATCTAATTTACGAACAAGACATTAAAAAGTGTAGTCAAAGGCAATTAACCAAATTGGGTATTAAAACTGCCAGGTAATAATAAGACAAAGCCGACTGGGATTATTTCATAAAACCAATAAATTAATTAGTGCGGATAAGTGGCGCCCGACAAGGGACCGGGATATTAATAATTTCTGCTTTGCCTCTTATTACTGTAAGCAGTTTATGGCTGTATTGTATACATTATTATATTACCTTGTGTAGTAAGTTATCTTATTTAGATCATCATTAGTATTGATTTGTTTACAACTGACAAACGTTAAACAAAAAATGAATCGTATAATGCTGAAATAAAAAAAAATGTCAACGCATCGTATAGTCTTTATAACGAACAATTCCTATAAGTAGACGAAAGTAAAATTAACCTAAAATTTAACTGGGAAATTACAGAGCGTGGTATTAGCTGGTAGCCCGCAAAGCCATCAACGGAGGAGTTAAGCATTACAAAGCCTCAATATTGCCTAGACGCCTTACAGACACGGTTAATAGTGCCGCAGCGCCTGTACGCCCTTAGCCCGCCCTAGGCCCTGTCCCTTTCAGCAATGGTGGCAATGGCAACAAGTTGAGTCACGTGCGAGCTGGATTTGGCTCAGAATATAATTTAGAGGCAGCGGCGCGCGTCCGCCTGCGACGGCATCCGTATCGATTTTGTTGTTTCAGGCTTTGTTTAACCATCACAGCTGTATTTCTTCGCTGCGTCCCTATTTTTTGATATATGCCTTGATTATTTTTCCACACTTTTCCCAGAATATGGTGAACATGAGGAGAGAGGCACGAACGGTTACGTGAGTTAAATACTTAAAGACCGCGGGCCCCGGAGTTGTCAGGAATGTTAAATTAAGGACGCGTGTCGAACAACCCCTCTGCTCCTGTTCTACATTTTCTTTACAATATCTTGTTTATGTAAAGCGATCACATTTAAATGTAAATATCCCAAGGTAAATGGGAAACAAGTTTACTTCCTGAAAAAACATCAGCTTGGCTTTGGGATGAAATTCATTAATATCGGCTGAAGACATACATTATTCAGGAGTCATTTTGCTTTCAAAAATGTAATACCAACCGTAATCCAGCCTATGTAACTACAAATAAATACTGAGAGTGAAGACTATTTAGTTTTTACGTAGCCTTATGTGGACGACTCTCTAAACAAACGCAAAAACGCCGTATGAGTCTCGGCGGGATAACATATAGGACAGCACGATGTAAGTAATATTGGGGGTATAAGTACCAATATTCGTCGGGATATCAGATTTCCGCCATATGGCTATTACTTACTAACCACCTTGGGGAAGGAAGCCGGGCCAAATTGACTTCGGAATCAAAACTCTCTTGCCTGATATTGCTTCGGTCTCGAAACTTTATAAGATTATCAACCGTGACTGCCAATGGATGACTGGTTTTAAGAATTCGAATAATGTGCAAGGGATTGGAGTTTTAAGTTAAAACTTGATAATAGGCCCTCGAAACAATTGAGATTAATAGCTTTAAACAAAGTTTGCTACTTATGTCTCTGAGTAAACAAGGATCTAATCTACACCAAAAGCAAGGGATCAACGAAACATGTTTTATCCTTTGGATATCTCATAATGCGTAGAGCATTTATGTGCGCTGCGTTCGCATTTGCACACACAACTTAGTATTAAAAACAACAAAACCATAAGCATAGTCATCCCAAAACAGGACTGTTTAGCTAATAGACTTGATTGCCTTTTGATCCGGGAGCAATATTGAAAAGCAAATCCATGAAAAATAAGTGGTGTCGATTTAAACGACTCTCGTGGGTGTGACATCGAATTCGATTTGACTTTCAATATCGAGTGAGGGGCCGATCGGAGGGGCGATATTATAATGACGCCTGGTTTGTATAACAACGTCTTCATTTTGGCCTATTTCCTTTCTTTCCCCTGTCGTTCCGTTTGATTGGTGATGGATTCGTTGGTTATCGTCAAATCTTTTCGGACTTGCTATTCAAGCGTAGTTAATTCTGTATGACTTGTTATTTTCTCATGATAAGCCTTGGCGTTGCTTCTAACATTTTGTATTCATGTTCTTGTGATATTCTATTAGGCAGGCGAGCGTGGGATTTATTTCTTGTAAAAACTTCTGTAGTTTTACTGCTCTCCGAGAGCTATGTTCTAACGTAAAGGCAATACAATCTACGTGTGTCAATCTAGCACTTGCCTTGTTATAGTCACAACACAAAGAGGCTCGCCGGCTCTGAGGCCTATAAAACTACAAAACACATCTTCTAAGCTCGTTTTCAAAATATTGGCGTTACAGTACATAAAATCGAAGAGTGTGATATCTACTTTATGCTGTTTTTTTTTGTAGCGAGTTTCAGCTGTTGTAACTGGATAACTTTAGTTTTCAGGGTCTCGTTCGAATCGAAAGTACTCACTTCTACTGACCTTGTTTGAAGGGATATGAGTCTAGAAATGTGCACGCCAACAGCATTTTAATTATGGATTAGCGCGACACGACCATGACATGCTATGCCTTTTTTTAAAAGCATTTATTCTTTTTTTAGAATAGGCAAAGGCTCATGCTGCAGATAGAGAATTATGCACAATTTCAACAACGTAAACATTTCGTGTCATTGGTAAAGTTATAAAACTAGGAAGTGAAGTTGCTTATTCTTGTAATGAAATAGTTCATTTGTTGAAGAATCTGTCAAGGATAGACCAGTGGAGGTTTCTTATAAAGGAAAGCTCTCCGTCAAAGGCGGTCGTAAAGCGAATGACACGTACGTGCGGATCGATCTCGGCCAGACGCCTACGACGCGTTTCTTTCACACTGGCGGCCTGCCCAGTGGTTTCACCTGCTGATAACCGTTTTTCCGTGGGATAAGTCATTTTCCCGTTTAATATATATCTTAGAAATCATGGAGTACTGTAATGTTAAAAGATTTTTTTAAATCGGTCCAGTAGTTTTGGAGCCTATTTAATTCAAACAAACAAACAATGAAAAATTTCCTCTTTGTAATATTAGTGTAGACGTAGATGTACCCTCTCAAACTTATCCGGCATCTTTTCAATGGTTCAACATAAAGGTTACTGGTAACGAAAAGAAGAAGCCTCCATAGAAAAAAATTATCAGTTTGATGGTCCGATCATACCTGCAAAGTTTTCGGTACACAGTCCTTTTCATCCCGTAGTAACGACACTGAATCAAATACTAACCCTCTATACAACGAACCTGTTTAATTGACTCCAACACCGCCCCTCAACCTATTTGCACCTTCGTTGATTGACCTGAAAGGATCACCTCGCATCCCTCAAGGGCGTCACACAAAGCTGAATAAAGGATCCGCAACTTCACGTATTAGTTCTGATTGAGGTCGGGAAACTGGCTCAGGGTCGAGAAACCACAAAGAAGCAAATAGTCAAGTTATCATACAGTTGAATACCAAATTTTAAAACACTTCCCGCGTTAGGTATACAATTTTTGAAAACTTGCAAAATTTTCAAGCGCTGGCAGGATTTGAACCTGCGAATTACTAGTGGCGACAGTTGCCTTGTGATGCCGGCTTTGAATAGCATCACCCCATATCTTTCCCGCGGGTGTCACTATAGTGATACACGATTTTTTTAAAACGGCCTTAAAATATTTGTCGGGCGTGGCGATAGCGACTGTTTACGTCCGTTAACGCTCTGCCTACCCTGTAAGGGATATAGGCGTGATATAATATATGTATGTAAGACGAATAGTAAGTTGCAATAATCCTGCTTTAGAAGTTCGTAACTTACTTACTGTTTTGTCCAATTTTGACTGCTACATCCACAAATTACAACAGAGAGGAAGGCTTTATTGTTTTTTTTTGTTAATATGTAATAGATAAGTCAGTACTAAATTGCCCTGATACTGAGCCATTTAAAAAAAAACATCTTGTGGCAGCTTGATTATTAATGTAACATTGTTGAGTCACATAGTGAACAATTTACGTCAGGACCACGGGGTAGCAGCGAGTGTAAACGCAGAAAACGTCAGAGACTATGTAGCTATACTCACATACCTATTGTGAGAAAAATGGCTATTTTTGGATGCACGCTATTTTGTTGGAGAATACGATCAACACCTTATTTTTATGTATATGATTTTCCATTATATATATTATCTAGATTTTTGTCGCAGGAAAACACGATCAAAGAAAGTTATTCTCAATAGATTTATTTTTCAAAGTTTGGTCTATTTTTACACTTTTGCGTTGTGTATAGCAATCTAATGAACATAAACACACTAGTTTTTGCAAATACGATACTTTTTCTACGTTACTAGATTCGTGTCGTACAGTTATTTGATTACTTGTTTATTTGGCAAAAAAAATCAAAACAGTAAAAAAAAATCTAAATACGGCGATTCCGCTCTGTTCTCACACACAGGATTTGCCATTAGTGGGAAAGGGACGTTTAAAAGTTCGAGTCAGGCCCATAAAGGTGATATAATCCAGAAATTTTGCAATGAATTGTTGTATTTTAGGTACCTACCAAAAGACCACTTGTTATTCTGTCAAGTACCCCAAACTCCATGTTTCTTTATTCAGGCCAGACATTTCCAATTCGAGTGAAGGTTCAATTTAATTATTTCACTACAATTGAGGGGCTTCCTGGAGTAATTGCTAAACGTGATTTCGATTCTCGGCAAAAATAAGACAAGTATTTTTTCGGTTCAAATAAGTTGCTATAACTTAAATAAGGCTACCAATGAGGCTGTCGGCGTGGCTACACACTAGTCTAGGCACATTTATACTTTTCTCATCGACACGATCGAAGAAGAATAAGGTACTATTAAATTCTGTAAAAAAAAATTAAGTAAGATAAGTTAGGATAACATTTATTGATAACTTTGTGTCACGTCATTTCATTACACATTATGGTATCATCAACTCATCACCACACCACATTACAAAATAATAATTATTGAAATATAGCATAACCATACTAGAGGTAGTTATAGTTCATTCACAAAGTATTGGGGGCGGCGCGCATTCTCTATTTTGTGGATTATGCACATGAATTATTATTGCAATGGCAATTAAAAATAATCGTTGTAGTCATAAAATTGTTCACTCATCAACCATTTCTTAAGGCGAGTTTTAAAACACGAATTGGAAGATGCATCTCTTATGCCTTCCGGCAAATGATTATACGTATAGTTCAGTTTCACGAGTAGAACTCACCCTAACAATAGTTGCACTGAATGTATTACATTATTGTTTGTTATATTTGTAGCTCTCTAAAGAAATAGAAATGTGCAAGACAGTGAGCAAGCTTGAGTTCATTGTTAAAATAAAACTGTTGAAAGAAAGAAAATCGATACGCAATACCGAGAAGAGTGTGTCACCCCCACAATTTACTTGTGAAGGGTTGTATGATTTGAAGTGATATCGTGAACAAAGGACACGAAATTACTAATCTAACCCTGTACTGAAACAACCCGCAATAGAAACTACATAATACATACATACATACATACATACATACATATATCACGCCTTTATCCCTTGCGGGGTAGGCAGAGCGTAAACGACCGAAAAAACGGCCACTTACGCCACGTCTGACAAACGTTTGAGGGTCATTCGGAAAATTGTGTATCGCCTAATACATACATACATACATATATGACGCTTATATCCCTTGCGGGGTAGGCACAGCGTGAACGGTCGTCTGACAAACATTTTGATTGTCATTCAGAAAATTGTGTTTCACCATAGTGAAAGATTGTCAGTCCAATGTACCTAACCCCCGAGTCCCTTAGTCGCCTCTTACGACACACACGGGAAAGAAATAGGGTGATGCTATTCCAAGCCGGCATTACACGGCAATGGTATGGAAACTACGCTAATGAAATCTTGATCTAGCTTGATGATATAGTCTATTTTGATGACACATTCGGTTCTGGGAATTCAAATAAAACTGCGACCATTCAAGATCTATTGGTCACTAGATTTCCGCCCAGCGGTTTCACCCGCTGCAATTCATTTTCCCGTGGTAATATTTGTTTTCCTGCGGTAAAAATAGCACTATGTTATACTCAACCTGTGTTCCAAATTTTATCCAAATCGGTCTAGCCGTTTGAGCGTGAAGAGGTAACAAACATACACACACAAGCTCTCAGATTTATAATATTAGTACGGATGGAAGGTCAAACCCATACGTCTGCCGTGAGCATCATTAAAGGTATTTTACTGCGGGGTAGCTTTTATTATATTTTTACTGACCTCGGCACTAGGCCTGCGAAGAAATAACCAAGTTTCTTACAGTGCGGTGATATCTGATATTTATAGGTTGACTAATACAACGCACTAGCTGGTCAGGTAATCAGATTACAGAAAAAATTAAACTTACATAAAACAGATTATTGAAATTAAAAGTAACACTATTTAAATATTGCAAGTCTTATAAACAATCTCAATTCTATGTTAAAAATAGCACTTTCACTTTCTGTTGAATAGGCTTAGACAAGGATAGAAGACGATTTCCTATTAAATTGTCTATGATTTTACGCGGTATCATTCAAAATTAAGCGACGACTAAAAAATATGGCAGTTAAGCTTAACATACAAGAAAATCTGCAAAATCGCGCGGAAATCATTGACTTATTATACAAAGAAAACTTGCAAGTTTTCTGAAAAAGAAGACAATGTTTTAATCACTCATCTGTCACTTCATACTATAACAATTTCATTGGTTTTGAATTTTATTGTGGGTAGTTAAGGTTCAAAATTGTTGTCCGGCTCCCGGTACGTGACAGACAAGCGGTTAATATAATGGTAAAGTCGTTATGATTGTTAAATATGTGTAAGTTAATCTAGCATACCCCGAAAACAGAACTTTGTCAGAGTCTTCGTCTTGCAACAGGATATCCTGCCTGACATAACCGAGTCACAGGCAACCATGGACGTACTACTTCAAAAACAGTTATTTACAAATAGTAACTTTATTTTTACAAGTATATGGTCTATTTTACATTAACTCTTTCCCAGAGGCTAATCCGAGCCGAGAGAGATAGCATGTAGAGAGGCTGTGTGTCTCGTTCTTTTATATTGCCAGTGTAGAAAATTACTGGAGATAACATTTTTGACTAACTTATTTTTGACAAATATAATTATAATTTAAGTAATTTATTAAAACAATTTGCGTCAGAATATCAAAAACTTGTTTGAAATCATATAATTATACACTGATAAATTATAATTGTGTAAAAACTATTAATCAAATAATTTTGTTATGGTATCCCTCTAAGTTTTAATTTTGGCGGTAAGTAAGTTTAAATTTTAGCGGCTGATGAAAAAAATTTACATACCTTATTTATTACTTAAATCAGTATTTGACGATGTTTTTGCTCAAAATGGTGAAAAAAAAGTTGTGTTCGCGGTTGTCCAAGTGAATCGTATGTATGTAAATTTCCCCATCTTTATGCTCATTGTAATAAAAAATATTGATAAGTACCCTATTAGAAAAGACGAAAGCCTCGGTGTGTGCCGTCTCGCTCGGCTCGTTTTTTCTGCAACAGTTATCAGTCCTGTTTAAATAGTACGTCCATGCAGGCAACCCTAAAGCTAACGTCAGATATAAGTTTCAGCCTGAAATAACCGAGTCTTTGCCAACCCTAAGTAATACTGCGTCGTATAGAAGTTTAACTACTTTCAAGAAACTACGAGAAGATGTCTGGAAGTTAGAAACAGCTGTTATACGATTATTTCGGTGGGCGACTTTTATTAAAGTGCTAAGATATTAGAGAGGAGATTCTACAATTCCATTTCGGTACACGATATTTGAGACGATTTTCGTGTGAAGAAGATTATAAAAATGTACATTTCGTTTGGTCGAATCACAATAACAATTTTTACATACTTACCTACATAAATTCATATATCACGTCTATATCCCTTGCGGGGTAGGCAGAGTCTAAATGGCTGCGTAAACGGATATGTACGCCACGTCTGACAAACATTTGAGGGTCATTCAGGCTTGTTTATGTATTATGATGCTAATAAATAAATAATGAAAAAAAAACTATTTATCACTATAGTGACAGGTTCAGGTTATCAGCCTGTTGCCTCAAATTGAAAAACACATGTAACCTTCGAGGCTCTTAGTCGCCTCTTACGGGATAGAAATGGGCTGATGCTATTTTAGGATATACAACTGAAACACCAGTGCGACGCGTTCAAAACGCTATCATATTCTACTATTCTCTACAAACATTGAACACAGGGAAGCAATTTGATAATTTTACTTTACAAATGGAAACATTAGCATCAATCACTGTCTTCAAAGCCTGGAGCTTGGATTGTGCCCAAAACCGTTCAACAGTAGGGTTCAGCGAGCATGACCTAGCCAGCTATTCCAGCGACGGATTTAGAGGGTGTTTAAGGACGGTTCATATTTGAAACTCGACGATGAACTTAGCTATCACTACGTGTATTACAATTAAGGCGATAGACTGTGAAACTGTCACGATTCTATGTTCTGAATGACCCTGAATATTTGGCAGATGTGGCAAATCGAGTAGTTTTGATAAGTTTCAGACACTATTCTTTTTTATCATAAAAGAATCCTCAATACAGCTTTCCCCTTAGCTTCTGAGAGTGTTTCTCCAGGCTAAATAAACCGTTTGTCTACACTTAGAAAACATTCCTGACGCTCCCAGATGCATTGCTTCACAAACTGCTAGATTGCATAATCCTAGTTGAATTTGACTTTTCCCCGAGTTCTTTACATAACATAACAAACATTAACAGCCACAGCAGTCCACTGCTGGACATGGGCCTTTCCTATTGAGGATATTGCCATACACACCACGCTCGGCAAGCGAATTGGCGAGTACAGTGCAAGATATTGCTTTCACAGGGAACGCTGCTGCTCATTCAATGGATGAATTAAACCCTCAGTCGATTTTTACGAAACCCATGGGTGGTATTGGCGTGATGCTATTCTAAGCCGGCATAACACTGCACGTTTGAGTTCTTTAGTTCAATCTAAACATAAATTCTCAATACAACTCTAAAAGCTGCTGAAAGCATTTGCATAAGCGAGTTTCTCCAGGCTAAATCAACGGTTTGTCTACACTTCGGAAGCATTCCAGACGCTCACAGATGAATTGCTTCACAAACTACTAGATGGCATAGACTTTGGTAATACGGGGTGTATGGGACCGGGTACGAGGGGGAAACTTTGCAGGCATGTAAAATAACTTTTACCATGCATCCTATGTCAAGGATCGATTTTCTTTCGGGTTTCCGGAAATTTTGCCAGCTGATCGGATATTCTGTATGGGAGGTCGTTTTTTTTTTCGTTTATCAGCAAGCCTCCATAGAAAAAAGATGTTCAGTTTCATGGTCTGATCATGCCTGCAAAGCTTTCGGTACACTATCCCTTACGTACGTATAAATAACTTGTGTAGTTTCGCTTCAGCCGGATATTGCTTATACATAAGTTCAGGATTGTCATTTCGCAGCGGAAGGACCTGGTAATTGGTTTGCGAAGTAGATAGTATTAGTATAGTGGTAGGGAGGTATTATGGTTTTGCTTGGAATCGAAGTTATAGGAACGGAATATATTTTTCGTGTATATAAGTTTAGAACTTTTGCCTAGTACAATTATTTATTCTATGTTTTTGCGAAGTAGATACTCTTAACATAGCAGTAGGTAGGCATCCTGCTAGCTAGCCTATTTGTATATTTTGATCGATATTCTTTTTTTTTAATTCGATTTTCGTTGATGTCTTTTTTCGGTGTAATGAAGTACCAATACCTTTAAGTTTATTGGATTTGGCCCACGTGAAAGATGGACCTAGGTTATTGACAGTATTGACAGCTCAAACAGATTCACTTTTAAATGCGTGATAAAGAATTGACTTGCCTATTGTAATCCATATTTTATATTCATATTCTACCACTAAAATTGTTTTTATCAAGTCAACCAAATAATGCATAAGGTATCAATTACCCCTTCAATAACAAAGGTACATAACTAACGTCATTAGCTGAATTAGGCATAGTTTAATGCCTGTCATTAATCATAATAATTAATTAACTTGCGGCACACCAGTATTACTCAATAATCTCAGTTGAGACGAACTAACGAGATCATTCCGGTATTAATTAACAGTAACTTACTATTCCGTGCGATGCCGGCTAAGACAAGCATCACCCTATTTCTTTCCCGCGGATGTTGTAAGAGGCGCCTCAGTCGCTGGGGTATTACAATTTTAGGCGACAGGCTGACAACCTGATATACAATTTTCTGAATGACCCTCAAATGTAAGTCAGACGTAGGGTAATTGTCCTTTTTTTACAGCCGTTTACGCTCTGCCTACCCTGCAAGGGAAGGATATAGGCTAGGTATATTAATGTATGTATATAATCAGCTATCAGTAGAAAACTAGAATTAGTAACAAAAACGTTGAAGAGTGCTTTCGTGTATTAATTCAATTACAAAGTGTGTTATTTGCTGACGTTGTTATTAGTCCTCACCACCGTAGCAAAAAGTACAATAAACCGATTAAGATAATAGCTAATAGCAGTTGATTCATCTAACTGTCTTTGCTATGGGCCAGTGAACGTTACAGTTTGGTGCCGGCTAAGAATAGCATCACTCTATTTGTACCCGTGAGTTTCTGTAAATTATTTTTTTTGGCTACAGGCTGATAACCTGTCACTATAATGATACACACATTTTCTGAAACGGCCCTCAAATATTTGTCAGACGTGGCGATAGCGACCGAACATTTACAGCCGTTAACGCTCTGTCTACCCCGCAAGGAATAAAAACGTGATATGCGTTTGTTTTTGTAAATACAACACCTTGCATTGCACCAATACACCTGCCAAGCATGGTGAGTATGGCAAATACGCCCCCAATATGGGAAGGCCCATGTCCAGCAGTGGACTGTTGTGGCTGATGATGTGACTGTAAGGAACTTTTATCATGGGTGCTACTGCATTGCATTCATTGACAAAGTAATGCGGTACAAGTTATCCATTCTTACGCCCATTTCTAAAATGTTTTTGCTACATGCTTATGTCACTATACAACAAAAAATTGTTTGGGTACTGAACATGATTGCATTTTATTAGTTGCACACACATATCACGCATTTATCTCCTGCGGTGCAGGCAGAGCGTAAATAATACGCATAAAACCCTCGAGTCCCATAGTCGTCTCTTACGACACACGCTGAAAGAAATCGGATGATATTATTTGAAGCCGGCATAATACGGCAAATTGACTTTTAAATAGATTTGATCACTTTTTGATTATGTTACGATATAGTCACGGAAACTACTTGACCATTTATCCCCGAGTAACATAGGGTACTTTTTGCAGTTGCAAAACACCTTACTCTTAAACTATGGCACATCTGGGCGGGCAGGCTAGTCAAATTCATCGCTATTATGTTACGATTTAGTCTCCAAAACTACTTGACCTTTTATCCCCGAGTAACATAGGCTACTTTACTGCTGCAAAACACCTTCCATTCACGAGAGAACTGTGTCTCACGAGAACTCGAAGAGAAAAATTCATCGCAAGTTCAACTCAGAAAACCAGCGGCGAGTGAAGACAAAGTACACCGGCGACAATACCGGTATGCCAGAATCGCAAATTCAAGTCGAGTTTCGGGTGCGTAGGCGCATACTGGTTACTTGTTACTCGCCCACGATAATCCTTATAAGGGACGTGTACTGACTACTTTCTTTGTGCTGCCAGCGAATTCCTCAGAGACATGTGCCTTCTTACCGGATAATGTAAGTTGGTAAGAGAAAGATACGCGCACTCTCGCAAATACTAAATTTTAATCCATGGGCATATGATTGAAGGGATTGCTATAGGATATGATAAACCTAAAGTTCAATGCTTAAATTAAATGTATAAAAATATCAAAAGTAAAACAAGTCCTGAAGTTATTGTAGATGAACGAGTTGAACCCAATTGCCAGCTTCTTTATAAAGACTGGACTCTTTGATTTTAGCCCCGGGGCTTCGAAATCTACACCAGACGGATTGGTTGGGAGCAGGAGCTAACCCGAATAAGTTTGTGTGGTTGTTCAAACAACCAGCCAAATTGGGCCTAGGAGTTGTTCTGGTAAGAACGGATCGGACTGAAAAACTCGCTGTTTAGTGTTTGCAAGCCACTAAAATGCCCTGTGAATTCGATTATCTAACAAATTCATTCATAAGAATAAAATAATAACACTAGATTGGGAATGGGATACTGGGATTAGCATGCTTAAACAATAACAAAAAACAAATACATTGGACAATCAGCTTTCGAAAGAATCCATTATAATACCAATCTTATTACAAACTGGGTCGGGAATTCTATAATTTTTTAGCCATTGTAATGCCATGGACACTCAACTGTCATTCTATTACCGCTATGATTTTCTATATTTCGAACTGTTAGCGAAATAAAACGGCCACACCTATCTAACCGACATTTTAAGGCGAGTGTAGTCGTGAACGGCCTCGACAGTGGCGCCACTTTACGGCCACTTTTGATTGCCATAACTCTAATTACAGCGAATAATTCATAGAGTTTGTACTAATTTTACGTAAGGACAATACTAAAAACTTGAGCAACCGGAGACTCATAGATTGTTTGTTAAAGATATTTTTTTCTCGTGAAGTGGCGCCACTGTCGAGGTCGTTCTCAACTACACTCGCCTTAAAAGCGAAACACGGCCCCTGATTGTAACATGTACGGGCTCAAAAATCTAGAAAGCAGTGTAGGAGGACAGGCTAGATTGCGTACGATTTCGTGTGACAGGCAACAAGGAGGCATATTGAGAATGTAATTTAAATGATTGATCAATTTGACCTCACAGTCGTTGAATCACATGTTTTTGTGTCTGTGACTAATCAACGGCTTTCTATTGAAAGCTCCTATCCTGACTGAGGATTTAGATTGCTTACGGTTGCAATCCAATCCAACGGCTAAATCTGAAAAGTCCAACAGGGCAGGTAAATCACTTCATAGTACAAAATAAAGTCGCTTCCCGTGTCCAGGTGTCCTAATGAATCTTTGAAACTACGCAACGGATTTTGATGCGTTTTTATTATAATATAGTGATTCAAGACGAAAGAAAAGGTCACATTTCCACGGGAAAACAAATAGCAGCGGATAAAACCGCTGGGCGGTTTGCTAAGTAGTCATAAACAAAAACTGTCTAATTTCAAAGTCCAATGTCTCTGGAGCCTCATGGAAAACTCAGGTGGAATGAATATAAACGCGAGGATGAGATGTATATTTTCAACTAATGCTTATATTCCAGCACTAAAGTCATCCATGATTCATCGCAACAAGAAAATCACTTACTGGAATGAGCAAGAAAGCAACAGTAACCAACAACAACTTCCCGTTTAATTTAGTAAAATTGCTTGTGAATATTCGTTTAGCCGAGCGACAAACAAGATTAACGTTGCTCCGTAGCCTCACTGAGCTTTCTTATTCTTTTAATCAAGCGCCAACCCGCGTAAAGAGGCGTATTTTGAAAATCCTCTTTATGAAGCAAAGAAAAGGCCAGCCCTCATTAAGATTTCCTATACATATCCTGGATATAGGTACACAGAAACGTACAAAGAACACAAAGATACATACATACATACATACACATATCACGCTTATAATCCCAGGCAGAGCGTAACCGGCCGCAAAAATATCGGACATTTACACCACGTCTGACAAATATTTGAGGGTCATTTGGAAAATTGTGTATCGCCATAGAGTCAGGTTGTCAGCCCGTCGCCTTAAATTGCAATACACACCCTCGAGTCCCTTGGTCGCCTCTTACGACTCCCACGGGAAAGAAATGGGGTGATGCTATACTAAGCCGGCATCACATGGTTGCATCAGCATATAACCCGGTTTTTTTATTTTGATTTATTTGTAATTCCGAAAAGTATATGTATCGATTCCAATAGTTCGTTTGGGAATTTGGGATTTACGAATTTAAATCTCAATGTATGAATTTTATAGATATCCCAGTAAATAATTAATTTGAAAAGCTTTCAAACCAATAAACAGCTCAGCCATATTGGAGCAATTTCACGATATTGCTTCTATTTGTTCGGCCTGAAAGTATTTTTAACAGAAGCAAATGAATAAAACCGAAACGAAACGGCGCATTAGCCTGTGTGAATTGTTGTGCTGCATTAAATTGTATTGGATTTGGACGCCGTCTACAAATGTTTAAGGTCCCGTCTGTAGTACACGGGGTGTCAGGGACATCCCTCCGAATACTGATAGAGTGCATTCAGACCATGAAACTAAACAACTTTCCCCTATAAACATATGCCAGGAAATGACAGAAAAAAATTTACCTCCCATACAAAATCACAATCAGCTGACTGCAATTACTATAGGAAGTCAAAAAATTGTTGGCGTGTCCTAAAATATTTTTTCATGGGAAGTTGTTCAGTTTCTTGTTTTGAATGCACCCTATAATTATTCGGAGGGCTGTCCCTTACACCCTGTATATTGACGAGTGATGTTGGTTTAGGATATCATCACCTTAGTTCCACCCGTTGATGTCAAAAAGCGACGAAGGGTCATCCATTTAGTGCGTGGCTCTTAATGTTATGCAATCGCATAGGATGTTTTTTGAAAATCGCATAGAATTGGCAAAACATGTTAGTACTTTCTGACTTATTATAATTGTAAAACCTTTTAACCCACCATGTTTTAAGCAATACAAATTTAGGAATTAGTCTTAAAACTAAGTTTTACAATACATACATAATTTAAAAAAGGGCGACCATTGACGCTACAAGCAAATAAACCGAAATTCTTAAACGCAATTTAAAACGTTGTTGTTCTTCATTGTTTGTGAAACATAACACCTCCTATAAAACGTTATCTTAATGTATGCACCTCCTTAACGCTATTGTACCCCTTATTCTTTAATCAGAGCAAGCACCCCAGCGAGGAACCTGTGTCAATTTAATAACATTTCCAATTGAGCGTAAAATTTGAAGCGCCGCTTGAGTGCCAGTTAGCAATCTAATAATGTTGTGATTCGATTTTGGAACGGCCTTAATTACTACAGATTATATTAATTAGTCGTTACACATCTATGTCAGAGGCAGGCATACCTGTGCCCGATATTATCAAACTACAAGCTACAATATTACATGTGAAATTCGATGTTCTTTGCGCAGTCGGCTAGCCATTGTGATATTTATTTGTGATGCCATGAATATTAACCGTCTACGCAATGTACTAAAAATTTCGCTTGTAGACTTGTAACCTGTAGTTTCATAACACAGGGCACTGGTGGTATTAGTAGGCGGCGGTGGTCTCCATAATCACAATTTTAGCGAAAGCAATTTGACGGCCGATGTGGCGCAGTGGTAGTGCGACTGCCTGCGGCGGAAAGTTTACTGGTTCGATTCCCGGTGGGACACTCACAAAGTTGATATTATCACTTTGTGTATTTGTTTTAGGACATGGTTGAACCACCTGATTGTCCGTAAAAAGATGGTTCCGTGCTTTTGAGGGCGCGCTAAGCCGTCGGTCCCGGTTGCTGTCTATGATTACTTAGACGGCGGTTATTACACAACCATGTCAGAGGTCTGCTAGTAGTAGAAGGCGGTTGAAGAAATCTGACACCAGGGTTCATAGGGTCGTTCGTCGACCCACACGAAAAGAAGAAGAGCGAAAGTAAGTAGTAATTATTAGGGGAGCAATAAAGTGTTTCAATCTGTCTGAAAGTACGCATGTACACAAAATCATGTTGCACAAGGATAAGGGTTAGTTGTACGTTCTACCTGACGTCAGGCCTCATTGAGAGCTAATATTCATAGGAGGTGGTTCACCGCCATTATGTGGTTGACCATGCGAGGCAGATTCAGCCAAGTTATATACTCTACGTCAAATTTAGGTAACTTCTTGGATTGGACTAGAGGCAGGAATAGGCAGTATTCTTATGTATGTCCACACTATGCTCCTGCGGCTACCGCGAATATTGCTCAAAATATTTTCGCGGAAGTATCAACGCGTCAGTGTTGAGCGTTGACACATTGCCGTCATACTCTCGCAGCAATACGAGTGACCGAAAAAGCAATGCATTCCACTGAAGCTCGAGTTGCGATTCCTTTTACTCGCGTAGGAAAGGCTGACATTAGAGGGAACACGGGAAGTGGCAGCGGCATGACGAGTAGCAGCGCGAGTAACCTGTTTACATGCTCGCGCTGCCTACTTCCCTTACTATTTTCCCTGCCCATATTGGCATAGTGTGAACGTGCTATAATCCGCTACCACACGACATGCAATCACATTTGAATGAAAAAAAAAAACTAATGCTAACGCAAAGTAAATAGTCGCCAGACGTATAGTTTTTCCGGACTATTAGCTGAGAACAATAGTACCTACTGTACGGATGTGGATAAAAGTTTATATTTTTTATAAATGTTTGATGTAATAATAAAGGTAGTATTTTTAAGAATGTGTATTTTTTTAGCAATATTATATTTTTTATTTATTAAGTCTTTTTAGGGTTCCGTACCCAAAGGGTAATAACGGCTCGGCTGTCCGTCTGTCTGTCCGTCCGTCCGTCCTACAGTTACGAGGCTGCATCTCCTGAACCGTTATACCTAGACAGTTAAAATTTTCACAGATGATGTATTTCTGTTGACGCTATAACAACAAATACTAAAAATTAGAATTAAGTAAATATTTTTTTTGTGCGTTGGAGGCTGTATCTTATGAACGGCGAAAGTTAGACAGTTGAAAATTTCACAGATGATGTATTTATATTGCCGCTATAACAAAAAAAATTGAATATATAATAAATTTCATATTTAGGGGGGCTCAAATAAACAGATATGATTTTATTGACATTTTTATAGATAATGGTACGGATCCCTTCGTGCGCGAGTCCGACTCGCACTTGGCCGGTTTTTTCAATTCTTAATGCATAAGTAGTTCTTGAAAGACACAGAGAAACGAAATTAAGTAGATCTCGGCTATCGAAACGGAAGCGTGATAACAATAATTTATTAATGTTTATTTATTTTCCTTGTAAGGACTATCTTCTATTTGATAAGAAGACAAAGAAACGTACAAGAGTAGGTAATTTGTCTGCGCAGTTCTTTTATAACCGACTTGAAAAAAATAGGAGGTTCTCAATTCATCGTGATTTTTATTTTACCTTTCGTAAGAATTAACTTCGCCATAACATGGTAAGTAAATATGAATCTAAGTATTTTGTTACATACATACACATACATTTATCACACTTATATCTTGTGCGGGGTAGGCATAACATGAACGGCTGTAAAAAACGAACATTTACGAAAATTCGCCATACTTACAGGTTGTAAGCCCAACGCCTAAAATTGTTGTAAATATTTAACCCTCGCTCGAGTCCTTCAGTCTCGCATCTCACAACACCCAAGGGAAAGAAATGGGGTGATGCTATTCTAAGCCGACATCACACGTCACGTGTATTTTGTTTGATTCGCCAGGTCATCTTTCTTTATATGGTTAAACATGATAAGTAAAGAGTCAATTTAGTAATAAACACACTTTTACAGTATCTTTTACTCTGCCCAACTACATCATAGTTAGTAGGCAGAATTGTGATCTAACAAAAAATAATGTAAAACCTACCACCAAACATTTCCGCGCCCAAAACTGACCAAATTAATCCTTGTATCTCTTTAAATTATGGCATAACGAACTGGCCAGCAAATAATCTTCCCATGTAAGGAGGAATTAAAGTTCAAATATAGAACAACTTGCGCATGAGTCACGCAACCGTTGCTACGGCCTTATTCAAAAGTAGCGAGTCTTTATTAATATGTGCGTTTTTAAACTGTGGATACATATTTTCACTTTTACATAACAATTGCCGCGATGCAGAATTAGAAAAGCATCACCCCATTTCTCTCGGGTTTGATGTGTTTTAAATTTTAGGCGACAGGCAGACAACCTGTGATAATGATAATCTGTCACTATGGTCATAGGTACATTATACGTATATATTTGTATTTCATAGGTAGATTTTATGACCCACAAATGTCTGTCAGACGTGGCTTAAATGTAAATTTTTTTACGGCCTTTTACGCTGTGCCTACCCCGCAAGGGATACAGGAGTGATATTTATATGTATGTAATAGACAAAATAGTGTATTTCTGATCCTAAAACACAGCAGAGCCTGGAAGTTGCATGCCAACCAATCCCAGACCAAGCTTTATTTTTAGAAGGTAGGTTCCGGGTACGATTTTCGATGGGGCATTCACAAAAGTTGATGTTTATCAATGATCACTTTATGAATTTGTTCCTAGTCTGGTTAGGACATTGCAGACTGAATCACCAGATTGTCCGAAAAGAAAGATGGTTCCGTGCTTCGGAGAGCACGTTAACCCGTCGGTCCCGGTTGTTGTCTATGATTACTTAGACGGCCGTCGTTACACAACCATGTCAGGTTGGTTGGAAAACTCTGACACCAGGATTCATCGGGTCGGTGGACGACTCGGTGTCTCAAACGAAAGGAAAGAAGAAGAGTAAGATAGTCGCTTTTTGTGACCAACTCTTTTACATACAGAATAGGACGACGGACCGTCCTTGCGCGCAACGGTCGCCGGCGGCCGGATGACACACGTACAACGCCTGCGCAAAACAACACTTTCTTATTGGCCCAGTGATAAATGACGACCGGTTCAACGGTCGCGAGTTTTTCTTCTGGTAACCGCAAATTTTTTTGTATTTAATCGAAACATGTTTATAGATGTATGATTTTCATTTATATAGATACTAGCAGCCCGCCCAGCGGTTTCACCCGCTGCTAACAATTTCCCCCCGGTTATAAGACAGTTTAATATAGCCTATGTTCATCAGGGATAATGTAGGATTCTAAAAATCTTGACTTCAATTTGAAACAAATATCGTGTTCAGATGGTGGTGGCGTAAAGTTACATGCCGTGTGATTAACCTGGCCAGCCCCATGGCAGTGCCTAAATTCTTATTTTTTTTATCCCGCCCGAGCCTATTTTCTATTAGGTCATAACAAAATTGTAATAAAAAAAGAAAAATGTGTGATACAAATTTCTTTTTTTAGAATGACGGTCATGACGTCAATAGTTTCGGAGCCTATCCAATTCAAACAAACAATTAAAAAAATCCTGTTTCTAATATTAGTGTAGATTATATTATTATTATTTTAGTGTAATGCCGGCTTAGAATAGCATCACCCGATTTCTTTCCCGTGGGAGTCGTAGGAGGTGACTAAGGGACTTGAGGGTGTGTATTGCAATTTTAGGCGATGGGCTGACAACCTGTCACTATGACGATACACAATTTTCCGAATGACCCTCAAACATTATGTCAGACGTGGCGTAAATGTCCGTTTTTGCGGCCGTTTACGCTCTGCCTACCCCGCAAGGGATAATAGGCGTGATATGTGTGTGTATGTATGTATGTATGTATTATTTTAGTGTAGATTTTTTTAATGCATTATTTTATGTTTTTTGTCGTCTTTTTTTATACCGAGTAAGGGACAGCCCTTGGAATACTGATAGGGTGCATGAAACATAAAACTGGACAACTTTCCATACATACATACACATATCACGCCTATAATCCCCTGCGGGGTAGGCAGAGCGTAAACAGCCGCAAAAACGGACATTTACGCCACGTCTGACAAACATTTGAGGGTAAATCGGAAAAATGTGTATCGCCATAGTGACAGGTTGTCAGCCCATCGCCTAAAATTGCAATACAAACCCTCGAGTCCCTTAGTCGCCCCTTACGACTCCCAAGGGAAAGATATGGGGTGATGCTATTCTAAGCCGGCATCACACGGCATAGATATGGGGTGATGCTATTCTAAGCCGGCATCACACGACAACTTACCCCTAGAAACATATGTCAGGAAACGCCAAGAAAATGACCTTCTATACAAAATCACAATCAGCTGACTGCATTCACTATGAGAAGTCAGTTTTTTTACGTTTCCTGAAATATGTTCCTAGGGGAAAGTTGTTCAGTTTCATGGTCTGCATGTACCCTATCAGTATTCGGAGGGCTAGCCCTTACACCCTTTAATACAGTAATGATTAAATGTAATCATTACACTGGTACGAATAATGTGGCGTAGTTTGTACATTTTTAAATGAAAAAGTAGTTATTGTGGCATAACTGTAATAGTTAGACATATGGTATCGCGGACATTATTATAGATATTGATGTCCACAATAAAATTGTAGTACATCACATTGCTCTATTGTCAATAATTTCCACAGCGTACGCGATATAAGATATTTTTTTGGTACATTTTTCACACGTTGGGTTACATTATCGAAATTTTCACGCGGATCCCTATTTTTTTCTCGTATAAAATATAGCCTATGTTCATCAGGATTAATGTAGGATTCTAATGGTGAAAGAATTTATAAAATCGGGCCAGTAGTTTCGGAGCCTATTCGATGCAAACAAACAAACAAACAATCAAATCTTTCCTCTTTATAATATTAGTGTAGATCTTATTTTTAAATTTTGTTACTTTAATTTTATTCCACACATACAGGGTACGTCCATATTTCTACATGCTTGTTATATAGATGTGCCATGAGAGGTTAACTTACAAAGACTACCAACGATAATAAAAACTTTTGTTTTTCAGGTCGTTTTAAATAGTTAGCACTTGCTCAGGCTTTACGCTCTTTGGACTAAAACATGTTCTTAGTCTAATATTTTTTTTTGATACGGATCACATTTGAAAATCAAGTAAATCATCAAAAACAAATCTCACAGGAAAATTAATAGCTTATATACGCAAAGGCGGCCTTATCGCTAAAAGCGAACTCTTCCAGACAACTTTTGGGTGGACGAGAAAGTGTAGAAAACAGAGCAGTGCGAGAGTAATGAATAGAAAAGAAATGGTATCTTGAATAATCTTAATCCATAAATCCAAAATGGATGAACCAATTTTTTCAACGTAGCTACATTAAGCATAGGATACCTTAAACAGCGGAAAACGTCATATTCCCACGGGAAAACGCGGAGTGAAAAATAAAGGTGCAATACTATCGCGTAGTTTTACGAGACATGGCGGCGAGAAACATATCGTGTGATCATGATGACCTAGAGAGGTTTTTCTCCTAACATCCGACACGTAAGTAAGACTACGCTTCGGTGATTAACACTGAGCTAAGCCATAGTTTCGTAATAATGACAGCCATTACAGTTTCTCCGTAACTTGATGTGTTATTTTTCACATTGGAATTAAACATTTGTGGAAATAGTTTAAACCTAAAAAATTCAACCATAACAATAGACATACTCGCAATAGTAATCATAATAGTCCGCAGGGCCGCTTGTGACGTGCTGTTGAGGAGTAGCTAGCTAGCTAGGAGTACCTAGCTTACGAACCCGAGTGCCCCAAGAGTGTAGAATGGCCGTCTCCGGATCGCGAAAGTGGAAAGTTAATGTTCTTTTTCTTTCTTTTCGTGTGGGACATCGAGTCGTATGATCAGAGTTTTTCAACTGCCTATTACCACTAGTAGGGCTCTGACATGGTTGTGTTACGACCGCCGTCAAAGTTATCATAGACAGCAACCGGGACCGACGGCCTAACGTGCCCTCCGAAGCACCGACCAATTAATTTTCGGACAATCAGTTGGTTCACCCTGCAATGTCCTTACCAGACCGGGAACAAATTCACAAAGTGATAAATATCAACTTTGTGAGTGTCCACATCAGCCGTTTAATGTTAAACTATTGCAACACCTAGGTAACTGCTAGGTAGGATTTTCTTATGTAGAAATAGGACAGATTGAGTTTAGCTATTACAGCTCTTCAAACATCTCTCTCAGTAGATTGTGGTTATAGTGGTCCTTGAGGGCAACAACAGCTTGTTGGGCAGACCAGCACCAACTTTTAACCACCAAATAATTATTGAGGTCCATAGAAGAGTAATAACAGTCTATGACTTGGACAAGAAAACCATTACTAAGGTAGGTTCTTCTTATAAGCCTGTAGCCTAGTCTAGGTTTTTTTGCATTAGTTGAAAAAAGAAGTAGCAGGTAAATTCAAGAAAGTTAAAAGATAGGGCAATTTAAATATAAACTTAATTTGATTTTATATGTTTTTGTTTTGTAAAAATATGAAAAACCCGCCAAGTTCAAGTGGTACAGTTTATACCTTCAGGTATGGAACCCGAAAAAAAAATAACTATCCCATCAAATAATAAACCAGCATAATTAACAACTTATGTGTGTCTGCCAAAATTAAATTTAAAATAAAAGTAGTAAGTAGATAGTGGTAGCATAATGGTTGCATATTAAATGCAGGTATAAGTAGATTATTTAGTAATAAATTATTTTTCGTTGTGGGTATGCATACAACTGAGCTGATCTTCTATGTTAGAAAAACACATTGCATTTTGGGACAAGATGATTTAAATAAATATCTTCTCACCAAATTCAGGTTCTCTTATCAGAATTGGAGAATAAGTAGCCTGGTCCACAAAAAAAAATTATGACACAATACTTGTTACCAAATATTTTGCCGAGATAATATTTCGAAAGGTAATAAGAAAGCTTATCCAGGCGTTCTAATGAATAGTAAACATAAGATTAGGCACCGGGTTTCGATTTGACGCACGGACGGGGAAATAAAAAATTCTATCTACAGATAAACCCTATAAAAATCAGGAAGATAATTGCAAACCGACGATAAATTTTAAAACATCTGGAGAATATCTGTAAAAGAGCTCAGTAAAAATAAAGAATACTTACATTTTGTTTCGACTTCCATTGTGATTGTGAAGATACACAAAGAAATTTAACAACGCGACTGCTGGCTTTGGATACAAACGGATTATAAATTAATTATAAACTGAACCGAGCTACAACTTCCGTACCGTTGGAACAGTTATTTTACGAATTTCAAAACAATGGACAGGATATGAAGTCAAGCAAACGCAAATCGGTTTTGCTCTGAAATGTTTTCGTGAAGAACAAAAACTCGTTTCTCGCTTCGGTTTGATTTGACAAAGATCAAATTCCGTCCCGTGATTGGCCGAAATTGAATTTGCCGCGCTTTCGTTCAGCATCGATCTGGGATCTAGAGAAAACGTTTAGAAATTTTTGTGACTATAAAGGTTCAGTCCCACTAGATGCGTGAGTGGCGCGTGCAGGCTTTCTTGGCAATCATCTCTTGTAAGTTCTTCTTCGTGTAGGAAACCGAGTCGACAAATCCTGGTGTGAGAGAGCATTTAAACTATATGTTCCTTGTGGTATATATGTTCCTTGGGTTCAAACCGCCTAATAGCAGGCCTCTCGCTGTTGTAACACGGTTTTAACTTTGTAAACTGACGGGCAATATATCTACATAAGTCACGCCATGTTTTATGCGAACTAGGCAGAGCGATAACAGCCCAATTAAAGTATTCGCCATTAGATAACAGCCTAATTAAAGTATTTAATGATGTGATGAGCACGGGTGGATATTATAAATAATATGTTTTTTTTTATACTTATATCCAGTTTAATAAATTAATATTTTAATAATTATAACAACATTTTCTGATAGTATACTAAACATTCATAATATGCACATGGTAAGTTTAAGTACCTACCCATACATTTTAAATACGTACAAGTGTTAGAAACCTTACTAAGGTGGATGCTAAAGATTTCTCAAAAATGGTTGTAAAATTTAAATATCACCTACTCCACTCGCTATCATAATGGGGCAACAAATTGTTGTTTTACAATGTTAAAATGAATAGGAGTCTTAATTTATTTATACCAACTTCTACATAAAAACAAAAAA
Source organism: Tuta absoluta (assembly GCA_027580185.1). Lineage (NCBI taxonomy): Eukaryota > Metazoa > Arthropoda > Insecta > Lepidoptera > Gelechiidae > Tuta > Tuta absoluta. The sequence goes on from JAQAHW010000020.1 coordinate 2,198,595, forward strand.
TGCAACCTTAGCAATAAAGTTGATACAAAATATTGGATTAGTGAGGGATATTTTTTACCTAAAAATAATTAATTACAAAGTTACATTGGCCGCTCTAATATAAAATTCGTTGAATAAATTACTACAACCCAACTACAACATACCACACATTTACTTTTAAATGCTTTGCAAATAAAAGGCATCATTATTAAAGAAGAATATCCATGAACAGGTATAGTTATAACACTCTGTGTTAATTTGTCAAATAATATTTGCTTTTGTACTACAAAGAACTATAACTAAATAAATACAAAGAAAAAAAAAAAAACAGAAAAGAGCCATTATGGGTTCTTAACATTAATCAATCAATCAAATTATTTTCTTAAATAATTAATAAGTAATGAGATTTTGCATTGTCAAGAAGATTATACATTAAATATATTACACATATGTAAGAAAAATAAATGTAAATAATATAAATTACAATACGGAAATGATCTGAGTATTAATAGTGTTACAAAATATAATTATTTAGGAAATATTAAGTCACTATGATCATTGACAAGAAAATGATACACAAATTGGGCTTTCTTCTTGTCTATAACTTGCTTGTTGATTCGAGACTGAGGTTCTTGGATTGTATTCGGATTGTCTCGTAAGAAAATAGAGCCAAAAAGTGTTGACAATGTTTTAGCATCGAGTCCATTCTCAGCACTATGCTGCAGTGCTTCTTGTAAAAACTCACACAAATACAGGAAGACATTTTTCCTAAATTCAGGCAACTCCATAATAATTTGTTTGCATTGCAAATAGTTTGCAGATGCCCTTAAACAAACAGATTGAAGATTGTAAGGAATGATAGGATCAGCTGTGCTTTCTAGTAGTAGCAGCAATGCTTCAGCCACAGAGTGGATACTGCCAGGAATAGGGTCTATAGATCCACTGTCCAACCAATCCCTGATCTGTAATACTTCAGCATGTAACCCTGGCTGCTCAAACAAATTAGGCTCTTTTAGTCCATGTAAATAAATGTGATCTACTAAGAACCATATCTCCTTTGGTATTGAATAAGTGGCATGGCTTGGAATAGTCTGGTCTCTCTTGTTTTCTAGTTCAATAAGTTTCCCAACCGGCACATCTTTGAGAGGCTTGTTGATACTCACTAGCACCTCTATAGAGCACCCAAAACAGCTTCTTTGGTAGGTACCGTTTACGGTTATAAAAATGTCTTTTCCACCATACAAATGTAGAACTAAAATATCATAAAGTTTGTCAGTTCCAGCATTCATTTTGCATGCAGAGGTTTTGTTGATAAGTACTTTGAGTTGAATTTCACAGGATTCATCTGCATTAATGCACTTTTTATAAGGCTCAACTATGAGCCATTCTTTACAAAAACTTGCTTCATCTAACTTTTTGATAAACTCAAACTCAACTGGTAGTTTGCCAATGTTTTTGATTGTGATTGTTCGCACTTGTAGTTCTAAGTATTTTACGGTTCCAAAGTCTATTTCTGTAACATCCACTTTGACTTGAGGTATTAATTCATTTTCAAGCTTATCTAACTGTTTTATCACTTCCTCATAAACTTTTCTGTATTTTTCCTCATTGATAATTTTAATACAAGAATTAAATACAGCTGAGACCGGTTTATGGTCGCTGATATTCAAGGAGGGATGGCTTCTGTAGCCTAGTTGAACAATGTTTTCACCTTTCCAAAATATTCTGTCACACCATGCTGGGGCACGGTTCTTTTCACTAGAGTCCCAGTTGTCAGTCCCTGGGTCATATTTGTATGTAGGCTTAAAATCAATTGTTCCTTCTGTATACCCTGCAAACACATGGTTATTCTTATGCTGTTGCCTTAGCTGGTCCCATTCAAGTACCAGTCCAAAAGTATGTTCATCAACCATTTTCTTTACAGTATTTGGATCAAGCTCTGTAATACGGTAGTTCAAATCCCCCAACCAATACACTTGGTCATGGTCTTTTATGGCTTTTGATACTTGATTTGGTTGTACAAATCTTGTCCTATTGCATATATCTCTGAAATCCTGGTTACGCCTTTCAAATTCTTCAACATGTGCTGCCAAATGTGAGTTCACAAAACAAATGGATGTGCTGTGTAAATCAAATCTTATTGATACACCTCCTTTATTGCCCATTTTGCCCATAATACCTGTGCCAACGGTATCACAAACAATGTTACGTACATGCGGCATGTGCTGTTCTTGTATTAGCACAATCAGCAACATTCCAACTAGTCTCACTTTTTCAACTTTTACGTATCTTGCTCTCGAATCCAGATAATGGGTTACAGCGTTGTACCATTCCTCTTCTCTAATTGTTTGATCAAATAAAAATGTCTCTTTAGACAAGTCAAGCTCTTGGAATCCAATTGCATAGATATCTGGAGGCTCCTTGTCAACACTGAGCCAACCTTTCAGCGGTATCACAGGCGATTTGTCATTAACATTCCAAGTGCCACAAAAGATAGTGAACTTCTTAGTGTATGTGTACTCTTGTTCTTTATCAGACATCTTACGCTTGATGAGGCTCTCCCGGATGGCGACGGGGGCCGAGCCCTGCGCGTGGGCGGTCCCAGCTCGCGGTAAGGCCATCGTCTGTACTATTACTTCATCTTCGTGTTTACCATTGTACTTACTGAGCCACGCAAACTCCGGTTGAATCGCTAACTTGTTCACAGCTTCAATACCTCGAAATAGATCATCAACAAAGTTGTCCACACGCGCAGTCATTTGAATTTCAAATTTATACTTCTGATTACGAGATTGTAGATTGAGATACAACACCGTCTCAGAGTCCGAAGGTTTATTATCAATTTCGCATTTGAAGCTATTGTCGATAGGGAGCACTATCTCAACAGATAAGTCTGTGAAGGATTTAGGGGGGTAACAAGAAGTGTGCAAGCAAAATACGGCTTTTTCGACCCCATTCTCGACGATGGCAAGCAATCGGTCCTTCCTCACCCAATCGTGATGGAATACTTTTGCGTCGCATAGGAACGCCGTCACCCTCTCGCTGGATAAAAACTTTTCCTGTACTACCGACTTTATTTCCTCATGATTCATTTTGGTTCACGAAATATATCTAATTAGTTTGACATAATTTAGTGAAAAATGCAAAATTCGTCCCGTTCGTTTGTTGACGTTTGACGTATTGTTTTCGTTCAAGAATATGATAAATAGGTAGTGTGTAAGATTCATATTTTGAACGATTGTGTGTGATTTCCATAAATCAATGTAAATTTTTACAAAATAATAATAATAAATAGGAGAATTTGATATGAAATTGCATAGTTAAGAGTACAGCTTTTAGTGTCTTAATAAAACAACATGAATTTATGAACGAAAATGTTGAGGACCGTTTACGAATACTGCTATTCAGACAGCATTTTCGGTGCCGACTTCCTAACATGGTGATACCATGAAAATAAATATTCTAGGATAAATGCTTTACTCCAAGGTTCTGTGTTAGCTGGTAAGTAGGATATAGTTATCGAGATTTGGAGATGTATGGCCGCCCAAGGCAAAGACAATCTTTATTTTCGTGTGGGATACCGATTCGTCCAATGAGCCGATAACCAACCGCCTGCAACTAGTAGTAGGCCTCTGACATGGTTGATTAACGACCACCGTCTAAGTAATCATAGACACCAACCGGGACCGACGGCTTATCGTGCCCTACGAAGCACCGAACCGTCTTTCATTTCAGACAATTAAGTGATTCAGCCTGCAATGTCCTAACCAGACTATAGAAACAAATTCACAAAGTGATAAACGTCAACTTTTGTGAGTGCCCCACAGAGAATCCTTTGCGTCGCAGGCAGGCGCACTACCACTGCACCACATCGGCCGTCAAACATAAATGATTTCTAAGGTTAAACAAGTAAATCAAAAATTATTATTACTTAAATTGTATAATCAAATCTTTCAACATACAACAAGTATGTTTATGGGATTAAAACATGAATAAGCTTTACAAATCACAATAAATGTAACAAACCACTTCTTATTACCTACAAACTAAAATACGTATAAAATTACAATCTATTTATGGCACTTCAAAGCAATCTCTGAAGTCTGAACAAGTTGTGGCTTCAAGAAGAATATTGTGTTATATTTTTGCAAAATTTCACAATATAATTACAACACAAGTCCATATATAATTTATCATCACAATTATCCAGCAATATTGTCATTTGTCATACATGTACTATATTAAATTCAGTGCAAATATTTTATGGACTTTCCCCTAGGAACATAGATCGAAATATAAAAAAAAAATTACCTCCGACACAAAGTTATTCATTTTTAAACATATTTGTATGGGAGATCAATTTTTTAAAATATTTCGACCTAAGAGTTTTGGAGTAAGTAATTCAGTTTCATATTTTAGACTAAAACTCACTCACCCTACAGATATTAGCACTGAATTTAGTAGGCCATTAGACCCGATTCCACGTTTTAATCATTTTAAGTTTCTAATGCTAAAATCACTAAAATAAAATCCCTAAACTTAGAGGTTTTAAGTGTGGCTATTCCAGAAAAGCCATGTTTTTGGGAAGTTTTTGACAGGATTATAATTTGATTTTGACAATGCTATTTTTACCAAAATTTAGTGTTACAAATTTAAAAATATATAAAAGTGTTGCAAGAAATCAAATATTTTTTATACACCACGAAAAAGCATTTTCTATTATTTGGTAAAATGGGTGAATCAACTATTCTTTGTACTCTAAGTTTTGTTTTTTTTGAAAATAAAATATTATTTTTTTATGAAGTTTTTTAATGGTATTAATAAAACATATATTAAATTTTGCTATAGCAGTATCGGCACCGAAAAATTTACTATTCTTCAGAATATTTTACATACTTATAAGAAAACTCTGGTAAGTATGAGTCCCCTGGGTAACGTTTTATATTTGGATAAAAAGTTAAGAAAATATCAAGTTATAGAAAAAATCAATATCTTTATTTAAAGCAAAAAACGTAACGAATCATAAATGCAGTTTAAAAGAGCTAGAAAGTGTAACAATAACATTTTTTTAAATCTTATTGTGTCTCTTGGGTCACGAGTGATAAGTTACACAGCGGATTTTCTTCATATTTTAGGTTCTGGCCAACAAAAAACAAAACTAATAGTTTTCACTAACTTCTCCAAACATAAAATAAACACTTCTTTAAAAATATGTATTAAAAAATAGCTGTAATCACTTCAAAACTATAAAATTGTCCATAAACTTTGGGGACAAATCTGTTAGCCAAGAGACATTTTTTGTGACTCAAGAGACAAATCTAATTATATATATATGTACTTAACTTTACTTAATAATCAAACAAAGCACAGTCTTCAATGAAATCACAGTCTTCATTTGAGATCAACCATAAAAGTTAACATCTAACATAATACTATAGAACTGGAATCAAAAAATTATTTTTCTGAGACATTGACGTCTGAAAGGAATACAAAGTACTCTTGTCCTCGCCTTAAAGTTTTATCAGGTTCAGGAAGAATTCTGATAATATCTCTATAATCAATATCAGATATGTCGTTTTCGTCAAGTCGAAATACCCTTTTCTTTTTAACACACCGTAAAAATGTGACTCTAAGTTCTCCGTCATCATGTAAATCCTTGACTATACAGGCATATTTGAATGTTTTACCCTTTGTAGCAGGCACATTTACCAGCAAAAAATCTCCGCGTTGAACGGCTTTATTTTCTTTGTCGTGTGAGCTGTGAGCCGAAGAAGAAGGTTTTGGTGTCTCAATAGCCTGTTCGTCCTCTGAACCTTCTGGTGTCTGATAAATAATATCATACCAGTTTTTTTTACGGGGCTGGCATAAGTCGGATAAATCGATTTCTTTACTATTTGATTTCTTATACGAGCAGAGTGGTAAGTTATCATCAGAATCTGACTGTGCAACGACAGGCTCTAAATCTGCTTGCGACATACTGCTGATTTCCTGAATAAGTTCAGCTCTTTCAATTCTGGACTCAATATTTTGGTTCATGGCATCATGACTCTCTTGATCACAAGCGGTATCAGCTGACTCAATAGCATTTGCAGTATTGTCAGAAACAATCTCGATGATGGCTGATTGAAGTACAACTGGTCTATAGACTTTTGGAGAAAGACAGTCACAATTTCCTCTCTGACAGAAACAGCTCAAGTTTCTGTACTTTAATTCTCCTCGAGTCGTCGTGAATACTTGGTGGACGTGTTTAGTGCCTACAAGCGTCGAAATTTTCGCTGGCAAACATTTGGCTACGTTCGTAATATCATCAGAAGATATGAGATATAGTCTGGTTTTGCTCACATCTTTCAGTGCTTCATAGAATGAACTTGCCGAAGAAATATCATTGCCATGTGCTACAAGCTCATCTGCTGATCTTTTGAGATAGCCCCCTATTCCATCGGCTGGGCCTTTCCCGTGGCCCGCTTCGAAAAACGACCAAGTCATTCCCGTGAATTCGTAGTCGAAAAGAGTAGTTGAACTAAGATAAAAGTTTTGTTTTTGGCGGTACTGGCTAAATGGACCGTCAGAGAAAAAATGAACCGTTGTGACATTAGGGTGATTGTTTCGGAGATACTTCAATATTGGGTCTAGATGTGCCCATATAGCTGCCGGCTGATGATTAGTGTTTGCCGAAACAGTGCAAAAAGATTCTACTTTTTTGTCATTGTCATCACCTTTCAGGTATACTACTACCGTATGAAGAGAAACTTGTTGTCTTGAACCACCAAAATGATGGGACTGAATCTCTTCATGTAGCTTGCAGCTGTAGTTTTCGCTGAAGTCTACAACTATAACTGCTTCTGTTTCTTGCAAATTATCAATTGCTTGTCTAAAATTATTAAACTGCATCTTCATATTATATATATGTTTCTTTAACTCTTTTAGTTCTTTATTAAAGATGTTCATCAACTCTTCGACTGTTCCTGCTTTCACACTTTTCACATGTTTAAACGCCTTCTTTTGTTTGTCATCTTTTTCATATAGTTCTTCTACTCTTTCCCATTCTTTCCAATTTATTTTTTCTTTGTTCTTGTCGGTATTTGCTTCAATTTTCATGTCTTTACACTCTTTGCAGGTGCCGTACATACAAGCTTGATCTTTAGAATTGCAAACAGTAGAACTGATCAAAGTATTAAGATCACTAGTGTTGATGATACCCTTGTTTTTAAGAGCATGTGCCTTGTATGTTGGGTTTGTGTGCGTTTTACACAAGCACATTTCACGTCCACTCACTGATGGCTTTAAAACATAGAACGGTTTGTTCTTTGTGAAATAAAAGTACGAACATTTCAGTTCACTGTTTTCTCGCTTGAATGTTTTGTACAGTCTTTTCATACTGTCCAACATAAATCTTTTTTGCATCTTCTCACCGTTTTTTGTGCAAGTTTCCTTTTTACCAGCGGTAGCTCTAGAAACATCGTCTCTAAGGAAAAAAGAGTTAATTGCTTCCTTCAGTTTTGTTGCTGAGATCATTCTTTTCATTGATGTTCTTGTTTTCCCTGTTATCCCTAATGTTTCCCTGATGATTTCTGTTTTTCCATGTCCTTCCACTTGGGTGATGATATTTTTCAAAATTCTTTTTTCTTTAAATGACTTTAACTTTTGATAATTTGCCTTCATGGTTGTGGATAGCTTTTTATATTTAGTTTCTTCATCTATTTTAGGTTTATTTTTTGTATATCCCATTCTGTGGCAACGTTTTCTATATTTTTCACACTGCTTTTTCAATTTTTCATTTTCCTCTTGTAGTTTAATATTTTCTCTATATATTTTTGAACGGTTTCTTTTAATCTTCTTTCTTCCTTTTGACGTTTTTTTAGATTCTTTTTGAGGAGTTGGTGATGGGGTATCTCTTCTGATCAAGTCGTCATTTTCATTATCGCTTGGTGGCAATTGAATTGAAGGGGAGCTAGGTGGTGTGATATCAAGCACACGATTTAAATTTTCCTTCTTTTGTCTCAGTTGCTTCTTTCTTAATCGCCAAATCAGTCTTGCATTATATTTTTCTTTAGCTGATAGATCGCTGACTAGTCGTTTTTTATTGTGGTAGTTTTCTCGTTTTTTCTTTTTATACTCTTCATATTTTTCGGAGTTTTGTTTAATTTTTTCTTTGTATCGCTTCTGTCTTTCTGCGGCAGTTAAAGCCATGATATCTGTTAAAGCACACAAACACAAAAGCATCAGCAAAGTGAAGGGAAACTTGTCAGAACTTGCTACCAGATCATAAAAAGCTATCGATTTTAAAAAGTAGGTATTGAGCTGTGGTATTATGTAACCAAATAGTAGTGATATAACGAATATTCGCGAATACATTTTAATGCTTCCGAAGACCTAAAAGACGTATAAAAATATTAGGCTCAGAATGCCATGTGATGCTGGCTTAGAATAGCATCACCCCATTTCCTTCTCGCGGGTGTCGTAGAAAGTGACTAAGGCGTTTAAAAATGACGATATTTTGACCATATTTATGTTATTTCTCCTGGTATAAAACCAATAATAACACTCAATCTCGTTTTTTAATGACACTTCGTCCACCTCAAAACAAGATGCAAAGAAAACCTACTAATTTACCTACAAAAACAACAATATTTGTATTCGTTATCGTATTTTCGAATGTCAGATGCAGATATTCGCATTCACGAATGACCTGAAATTTGCATTCGTTACATCACTACCAAATATTAAAAACATGTTAGTAAGCCCAGTTTTCTTCATAAATTAAACCATCAGTAGCCATTGCAGCGTAAAGAAAAAATTCCCGATTGTTATTTCTTATCTCTTCTAAGTAAGTATTTGCAAACCATGCCAAATTTCCTTTTAATTTAATTTAACAACTATAAAATGTCTCCTAACTCACGAAAATTGTCTCTTGGGTCACGATAATTGTGACTCAGTGGAACTGTGACCCAGGGGACAATTAACGGTTAAATGTTATTTTCTATTAAAATATAAAAATATCCGTAAATTTGCCTACAGCCAAAGCATTTTAGACACTATCACTATATAAAAACAAAACAATTGCTATAAATAAAACAGTGTTTACCGAAAAAAATGTCGTCAGCCAGCAGAACTTCAATAAACCCACGCTGCCTTGCCGAGAGCCGCGGACGAAATGGCCGAGCAATCACAGCTTTTGAAATGGCTTGAAGATGATCAGGTGATTCGTAGGACAGTTTCTATTGGCTGCGCGCCATTTCACAGTCTGTCTCTTTCACTCTTTAAATATTTTGAATTGCGTGACCCCGTGGACGTCCGTTATATTGTAATTTGTGGGACAGAGGTATTAAAATCAATGAAAAATATAAAACAAAACTTTATTTCGCTTAAAATATAGTTTTATAAAGGATATTATCTCCTAGTAAGAGATGATTCTTTCAAATTAAAGCTCTTCTAGGAGTATTTTTTCAGAAATTGATAATAAAGTTGACAGATGCATCAATGGGACAGGTCTTCTATGTATGAAAGCGGAATTTGGTCCCCCGGGTCACATGTTTTTTATTATTATAAGTTTACGCAAATTACCCTCCGGTCTCATGTGAATATTCCTGAGGATTCTATAACTTCAGAATAAAGTGTGAAATTGAATTTTTCCGAACACAAATGTAATTATTACAAAGAAGTTTTTTGAGGACACGTTTTGACAAAGAAAAGTTGATTCACCCAAATAATTCTTATATTTAACTATAGAAACAGGCCTGTCCCTGTTGAGGCTTTGGGGGAATTTGCTTAACACACCATGCTTGGTAGATGGATTGGCGAGCGCAGTACGCAATAATGCTTTAATGTTCATTTGGTGCATTTTTGTGTAAAATCGCCAAAAAGAGATGAAATTGATAGATAAACATTCGTTCTGTACCACTCTAGAACTTTCCGACCCGGTGCCAGCCAAGAATATAATGACCCGGTGCCACTTTAAAACCTTTCAACCCAGTGCCAGCCTAGAACATTCTGATCCGGTGCCACTTTAGAGCTTTCCTACCCGGGGACACTCTAGGACCTCCCAACTCAATTGATCCCACTTTAGAACTCTCCTATCTGACCGAAAATCACACAGAAAACTCCAACATTGCAACCATTTCGATTTGTTTTGACAGTACTATTTTTAAGCGGGACCTTTTTAGTGGCCGCTAAGATTAGTAAATTTAAGCTTTTTAAATATTTAAATTGCTTAATTTTGCACCTCCTAGAATTGCACTAATCGGCTAAAGCTAAGTTTAATCCTGTCAGTTATTTTTAGAGATTATAATCCTGTCATTTGAGTTTGACAGTTACATGCAGAATAGGAAACGGTTTTAGAAACGTCTAATTAGACCTAGTAATAATAGAAGTGCGTCTGGAATAAGGTCTATTATTTCGATTGAAATTTTACTGTGACTGATATTGATAACAGAGTACGGGCTGGTGATAAAGAACAACTTCTCCCAAAGAACATAGGTCGAAATGTGAAAAAGAATATTTTGAGCTTTCATAGTAACCCATAGTTTCATAGTAATTTAGTAGTAAAATCAGCTGATCGGCAGTTTTTTAGGGGAGGTCCAATTATTTTTCACCTCTCCAGCTTGAAAAAAACAGTTTTGCCGCGTAAATTCAGTGGGCAAAACTCGTTTTTATCCACTCGATGGAGAAAAGTGATTTGAATTCCGAACATCTTATTTTATCAGAACTAATTGTGACAATGGCGGCGGTGCGTTCTGAAAACTAATTCAGCCAGTTATTTATTTCTTTTTGAAAGCGTTTTGTTCTATTATATATTCCTGACATCTCTGTATATTGATACATATGTAATATTTCTGTACGAATCTTGAAAAAAAATTTGGCGGGAATTTTTATTTTGTCTGAGGCATTCGAGCAATACAGCCAGTTTCCCAAACTTGACATTGGCGGAATTTTCTCACTGGTAGAAGTGAAAAGTTGTGTGTACCACACGAGAGCAAATTCATTCGCATCTCGTGCTGTTGAATCCCTCACTGAGCTCAGGATACAACTTCCTTCGCTACCTCGGGATTCAAAATTAGCACTCGAAGCAAAAATGATCTTTGCCCTCTTGTTGTACAAATAACTATTTTCACATTGTGAATTATGTTCCTTGGGGAAAGTAGTTCCTTATCACCAGCCCGTCTTGAAATTTCGCTATCGGTCACTAGTAAAATTTCACCTTAAGTAAAACAACCCAAAAACCCAGCAGATATCGAGAGCCTTGCAATAAAAAAGTTTGCATACATACATAACTCACGCCTTCATCCCCTACGGGGCAGGCAGAGCGTTAAAGGCCGTAAATCGATAATAACACCATGTCTGACAAAAGTTTGAGGGTCAATCAGATAACTGTGTATCACTATAGTAACAAGTTGTCAGCCTATCGCCGAAAATTGTGATACACATCTAACCCTCGAGTCCCTTAGTCGCCTCTTACGACACCCATGGGTAAGAAATGGAGTGATGCTATTCTAAGCCGGCATGACACGGTAAAAAAGTTTGCGTTGTATTTTTACACGCGTCTAACTTTTTATGGTTTGACCAAGGATCTAAGCCAAGTGTAAACGTCACATCAGGAAGTGCCAGGCGCGCCGCATGTCACACTGGTCTGCAGTACAGTGACGTGAGCCTCAACGACGAGAGCATCATTATGTTTGTACCCGCCGGTCTTCGAAGCGACGTTGATCCACTTCGCGAACTTTGACTCGCCATACTCGTTTTGGGCGCTGAAACAAATCAATAAAAAGTCTTTATAATGGTCTCAATTCGGGATATAAATTCTCTTATTACCTTAAATTAGTGCTGTCACTTTCCGTCAAATAGGTTTAGAAATAAAATGAGTAGTTTCACGTCTAGAACACGCCTTAAAATATGTACAGTCATTCCCCTAACACTGTAGAACACAAACCTGCTAAAAGTTTTCTCTATCGTGACGGTTTTATTTGAACTGTTAACGTTGTTATTGCTTGTGTTGTGGCCGTTGGAGCCACTACTCGCACTCCTGTCGGCTGTATTGTTACTGTTGCCACTATTGTGGTCTACGGAGCCACAACTTGCTGTAGTGTTGCTATCTTTGTACGCGACTAGGTTGAACTCGACGCGCGCAAGGCACGACCCGCCCGCAGTGTCCAAGCATCTAAGAATTAAAAATTAGTACAATTGTTGAGTTATCTTTAACCCTTATTATCAGGAGACTCGATTTTTGCATTAATAAAGTCTACAGGTGAAATTCTTAGTACATTGTGTAGCCGTTAAATAATTGTGGTATAATAATGGCTAACCGACTACACAATGAACATCGAATTTCACTTTTATAGTTTGATAATGGCCTCAATTCGGATATAAAATCTCCTTACTTGCCTTAAATTAGTGCTGTTACTTTCCGTCAAATAGGTTTAGAAATGGATACCTAAGTCCTGTCATGTCTTATAAATAGTCGCAAAATACGTGTTATCTGTCAAAATAAGGCGACGATCAAAACAATGACGACTAAATTGACTAGAAAAGGCGAAAAAACCATTGACGTTTTTAAAAATGACAAGACTTAGATATCTCCTATCCTTTTGTGAACCTATTTGACGGAAAGTGACAGCACAAATTTAAGGCAAGTAAGAAGAATTTATATCCCGAATTGAGGGCAATATCGGGCATAGGCCGCCGATGGTCAGTGAATATAATTCGATCCTTAACAGAGGTTGTCTTTTGTCATCTTAAAGACACATCTTGGATACTTTACTGTAATTAATTTAGTATGGCATGTCAAACTATAAAAAAAATCGAAAAGACGCGCCGGCCCACCTGCAGCCCGCTTAACGAAATAAATCAACAGAAAATAGTCACTCACTTGAGAAACACAGCTAAATACATATTATCCATATCAAAGGGATTTCTCGTGGTGTCAGTGAGTTGGTGCGGGAGCGCGGTCAGCTGCCACGCTCGTCCGGCGACGGAGACGCGTGCGGATGTCACCGAGCGTTTGAACGTGTCGTACGCGTGTGCGTTGGGGATTGACACGCGGAGAGTGCCTTTAGGGAGCGCAGTGGCAGGCTGGGGTTGTACTGGCCTCTAGAGATACATTATAATTTAGTTGGTTAATAAAAATGTGCTTTTAAATAAGTTATATATAGTGCGACTGCCTGCGGCGCAAAGATAAAAAATTAGAGCCTTAATCACATAGGTGTTGGTGTTTCGGATTAAGCTAAAATAGCCTGTGTTTAGAGACACGCATTCGATTCCCGGTGGGGCACTCACAAAACTAATTTGTGAATCTGTTCCCAGTCTGGTTAGGACATTACAGGCTGAACCACCAGTGTCCGATTTTATCAAACTACAGGCTACAATTTTACAGATGAAATTCGATGTCCATTGCGTAGTCGGTTAGCCATTATGACACCGGGAATATCAACCGGCTACGCAATATACTACGAATTTCACCTGCAGACTTGTAGCCTGTAGTTTCATAACATAGGCACCTGATTGTCCGAAATAAAGATGGTACCGTACTTCGGCGGGCACGTTAAGCCGTCGGCCCCGGTTTCTGTCTATAACTACTTAGACAGCGGTCATAACACAACCATGTCAAAGGCATTCTAGTAGTATCATTTATAATGCGCACTGCTAAAGAGTGGAACTCACTACCTGCGTCTGTGTTTCCAAACGCATACAACCCTAATCTCTTCAAAGTAAGAGTGAACAGGCTTCTTCTGGGTGAGCTCGCTCCATCTTAGACTCTGTCTCTGTCCTATGATCTAGACTAGAGTCAAGAGCAAAACCATCCTTAATTTAAAAAAAGTAGGTTGCAAAACTGACACCAGGGTGAAAAAAGGGATACTCGTGTCCAGAAATGGAATGTTGTTGTGGCTATTAATGATGAAAACATTTACCTTATATCTATGGTCCCTAATACCAGTGAACCCCAAGGGCATGGGAGCGTCTCCGCCAGCGATGTTAACCAGAATGGACAATGCCTGCTCCCGAGTCAGCAACCCTGCAAATGCATAAAGCCGTATTAAACTCAGTGCAACTTTTCGTAGACATCGAAATATGAAAATAAAAAAAGACCTTCCATACAAAAATTACCGTGTGAATAGCATCACCCCATTTCTTTCGTGTGGGAGTCGTAAGAGGCGACTAAGGGACTCGAGGGTGTGTATTACTATTTTAGGCGATAGGCTCACAACCTGTCACTATGGCGATTCACAATTTTCCGAATGACCCTCAAATATTTGACAGACGTGCCGTAAATGTCCGTTTTTTGCGGACGTTTACGCCCCGCCTACCCCGCAAGGGATCATAGGCGTGGTAAGTATACAAAAATGTTTTAAAAATAACATAATTCTTTCATGCTCAAAAAAACAGAAATACAACAATCAAAAACACAAAATAAAAGAAACGATAGCATTCTCTGTCAGACACCCTTTGGAAACCTTTGAAAATGTTGCATAGCAAGTAATTTTGTATGGTAGAGGTATAGTACGGGTCCTATTCGGTAAGTACGATACCATCTGGCAGAAAGCATGAAATTTGGTATATATGTAGCTTACAGATGTGTGCTTCAGGAAAAGAAGGGAACCAGATCGAGGCCCCCCTGGTTCCCCCCCTTCTCCCCCCTTTTATGCCCCAATTTTCAGTATTTCGGATTTTTATTTAAAACGACTAAAGATAGAAGAAAACCGTCAAGGCAAAAAATATTCCTTATAAAATTGTCTATATACCAGTCTTTGGAAGTATGTTGATACGATTTATAGTTTTCAAGATATGCTTACATTTATTTTATTATTGCAAGAAATAATGACTTTAGTATTAAGATGACACCATAAGCAAGCTCCCACGGAGTTGATGTGACGGGGTGGGAGAGTTCAGGTGGAAGGAGGGAATAGGAGGGGGGGAGGCGGGCGTTGTGTGTTATGTATGTATTATATGAATATATTATATTATACTTATATGTTATCATTAAATGTTATTATATTTTGCGAATGCATTGGTATAACGAACGTATTAGTGCTAGGTTTTGAGTGACTAAGTAAAACATAAGTCTAGGATATTATTTAATTACCCTACCAGATCCTTTTCTCCCGATTGCTGAGAGCTTGCCGCCTGGCCATAATTTGCCATGGTCGGTTGGGAAATCTTTAAATAGACCTCGGACTCAGACCGGCCGGAGCAAGGAAAACATGACCAAGTGGGGTTTCTTGAAGGGTTTCGATGTAAACTGTTTGTGTGATGGAGTTCAAACAATGAACCACCTAATGACCTAACATTGTGTCCTGCGTGCCCTAGCACCTGCACGCAGGACGATCTTATTACAGCGTCTCTCAGCGCTGTCATTGTAGCCAAGTTCTGGGCCGCGATGTAGTGTCTGCCATCGACACGCTAAGAAGAAGATTAATTTATAACATATTTATTCAATTAAAATCACAATTATCTCCTACGCTCTTGCAAAGGCCAGTACAAGGAAGCCCTGACATCCTGCATTGGCACCGACCCCTACTGTAGGTGGTCAATTCCTTTAATTCCGAAGGCTGCTGTTTCTTTCATTGTGCTCCATAATGGAGACCGGAGACCATTTTCTTTTCTGCAACCCTAATCTTCGAAACTGGGATATTCTGGATTATGTATGAAACTCTGACCCCAGGTGAACCGGCTAGTAAAGACGCCCTTTTTGTGTGTAACCTATGCATGATATTAGCACAGAACACCAATATGTTTTAAAACAAACTTGATAAACACTTAAAAATATAAAATGAAAAGAGATAAAGTGAACTATGAACAGTGTGATACAGGCACCATCAGTTGTTACAACTGCCTGCCTGATAAAATATAATAATAATAATAAATAAGGCTTTCCTTGCTTCATTAAGATCTTCTGTTTCACATGTCTTGTAAAGATAACATACCTCGACAAAAGATCCAAATGACGGATTTTAATTGCATTTACAGGCTGTGATAATTCTTTGAAGGTTTTTGTGGTTTTCAGGGAATGATTTCCACGCATTTCGAAATGACTTCTTTCCTTTTCCACTAAAGCCAGTATCACAGCCTGTAAACGCATGAAAAATATAATCCCACTGTATACTTCTGGCCCGAGTGAATTAGCCAGGTCATGGATAGCGATGTTACGTGTAGCTTTTCCGATCCCAAAACAGATCCAAAATTCTTCCAAACAGCAATTACCAAAACCTGGGTATGACCGTGCTGCACAGCATGATAAATACGGAGGAGAATTCGGGAATCAGCTTCTTGCTTCGAGTACAGGGAAGCTACGTCTGTGCCATCATTACGTAGAACTTTTTCGCCTTTTGTTGATAAAATCGACCTTTTGTCATATTGAACTTGCTGGAGCCCATCAGATAGGAAATTAAAAAGTAGTATTTTATTGTCAGAACAGAGACGAAATTTTTGCCAGTTTTTGGTAGCTTCCCAAGCTGCCCTCTTTGTACACGTCAAAAATTACATCAATTCTGTTCCTTTTTTGGTTTCTTTACATAATTTATAAAACTACTGCGGTAGTCTTCGAACGTTATATTGGTATCTCCAGAAGTGACGAGAATATTTCCATTTTAATATCATACCTAACTTACATACACATACACATATTATCACGCCTGTAATCCCTTGCGGGGAACGGCCGCAAAAAACGAACATTTGTGCCACGTCTGACAAATATTTGAGGGTCATTGGACAAATTGTGTATTGCTTTAGTGACAGGTTGTCAGCCCATCGCCTAAAACTGCAATACACACCCTCGAGTCCCTAAGTCGCCTCTTACGACTCCCACGGGAAAGAAATGGGGTACCTACTAACCTAAATTAATTATATCTACGTGCCGTGTCCCAGTGGTCCGGTGGCGCCCCTACGTGTATGCTTAGATCTTCAAAACTACGCAACGGATTTCTATGCGGTTTTTGCGGTTTGATAGCTGAAGAGATTCAAGAGGAAGGTTTGTATAAAATACATGCCAAAAGAAAGTCTTATTAAGCAGGAAAACGGTTAGCAGCGGGTGAAATCGCTAGATGAGCCGCTAATTCCTCACAAAATTGGAGTAAATGTAAGCATATCTTGAAAACTATAAGTCCTATCAACATACATCCGCAGATTGTTATATAGATAATTTTATAAGGAATATTTGTTTCCTTGGCGGTTTTCTCCTATCTTTACCCGTTTTCAATAAAAATAAAAATAACTGAAAATTGGGACATAAAAGGGGGGGTAAGGGGGGGAAACAGGGGGGCCTCGACGTGGTTCCCTTCGTTTATTGAAACACATATATGAAAGCAACATACATGCCAAGTTTCATGCTTTCTGCCAGATGGTATCATACCTCCATACAAAGTCATAAATTGGGACCCGGACTAGTATGCATATTTTTTCCTTAATTCGAAAAGAGATTGTTAATAAAAGGATTCGCTATACAAACTGTGTTGTTCTACAGTGTCATTTTGCCTGAAAGAATAAATCTACATACATTTATCACGCCTTTATCCCTGGGGGGGGGTAGGCAGAGCGCAGACGGCCGTAAAAACGGACAACATTCGAGGGTCATTCAGAAAATGGTGTATCACCATAATGACAGGTTGTCAGCCCATCGCCTAATATTTCAATACACATCAAATCCCTAAGTCGCCTTTTACGAAACCCATAGGAAAGACATGGGGTGATGCCATTCTAAGCTGGCATTTCACGGGATCAGAGACTAAATATTATATCCTTTATTGCACAAAATTCATATCTTATAGTAAGTAAGTAGAAGGCAATAAATAACAAACGAAAATAGAATAACAACTACAAATATATAGTCTACTGAACTATACCTACATACAATATATATATATATATATAACACATTATTATATAAGTATATCAAGATAGTTGACATAAAAAGTGCTCTTTTACTCTTTAAAACATTATAATAATTTAAAATATTTCGTAAGGAAACCAACCAACCTGATTGGGCAGGTCCTTCAGCTAACTCCTCCATAGTGAAGGTGAGGAAGCGAATGTTCCGCAGCGCTTTAAGCAGCGATTGCCGAGTGAGGGTGGCTGAAAATATACGAAAGAAAGTTATAAAGTGAATACCAAATTTGAAATCACTTTCCATGTGAGGTATACAATCTTTTGAAATCTTGCAAAATTTACAAGCGCGGGCAGGATTTGAACCTGCGACTTTCGCATTACTAGTGGCGACGCCTCTTCCATCTGGGCTACCGCAGCTTATTCCTTGCTTGCCGAAAACCCGCTTTCAACGCTTAGACTACATTCAATCTGTAAAAATAGAATTGCATTGCGAGGTCTTCAGCAGCCTATGTGTAGGGCTGCTGGTGCGGGTCTAGAGGATGACCTCGTACCCGGGCTGCTTCTCATCCGGACCGCAGTCCGGATGGTCTATGTTGGGTCTGGTGGTGGGGGTAGTGAGGGGTCAGCTTTTTTTTTTTTTTTTTTTTTTTTTTTTTTTTTCCTTGGCCAGCCGAATGCGTGAGCATCACGACTGGTCAGTTTTTTTTTTTTTTTTTTTTTTTTTATTTATATTTTTTTTTTTTTTTTTTTTTTTTTTTTATATTTTTTCATTTTTTTTTTTTTTTTGCTCCTCGCTTCACGGGCCCCCACTCACCAGATCATTCCATGTGCTCCGCCTCTGCGGGTGTCTGCGGGTCCTCCGCCTCTGCGTCTGTGGGGCTCCACAGCAGATCGCGGGGCAGGAGGTAGCGCAGGCCCCAGGTGCGGAAGCGCTCGTCAGGTGGTCGGGCGTGTTGTGGCGCAATATTGCGCAGGTGGTGGTGCGGTCCGTTGTCGGCGCGGCTGAACATGCGCCGCGCCAGCATCCGCACAAACTCCTCTACCGGCTTCATCTTGAGGTCCGCAGCGATGACGTCGTTGCGGACGAATCGGCCGGCGCCGGTGATAAGGCGAAGGGTCGTCGTCTGGATCACTTCGATCCTCCTCTTCTGGGCGTTGGACAGCAGCGCGTACCACGCTGGCGCTGCATAAGTGAGTCTGGACCGGATGTAGGTCTTGTACACCCTCAGTTTGGCGCGAAGTGGGAGCCTTGATGAAAGGACCGGGCGAAGTAGTGCGCGCGCGGTCTTGGCCTGGGTCGTGACATGGTCGACCATCGGCACCATGCGCAGTGCCCGGTCGATGTGGCAGCCGAGGTATTTAACTGAGGGTGTGTACGCTACATCCTGTCCCCGCAGTTTCAGTGGAGGCGGCGTGTGCACGTACTGCGTGCCGGTGACCAGGGCGGCCGTCTTCCCCACGTTGACGGCCATCTTCCATCGGTCCAGCCAGTCCGGCAGCAGGTCCAACACCCGTTGGAGTTTGGCGGCTGCAACTTTTGAGCTCCTCGATGACGCGAAATACGCACTGTCGTCGGCGAACAGCGCCAGCTCCACGTCTTCCTCCCCATCCCGGAGTCGGCCTTCCAGGGTGGGTATGTCGTTCGTGAAGGTGGCGTACAGCAGCGGCGACAGGCAACTGCCTTGAGGAACTCCAGCTATGATGGGTCGTGGTGTGGAGTGGGCGTCTTTAACTGCCACTTGGAAGTGGCGGCCTTCCAGGAATGAGGCCACTATCCTGATGAGGCCGGGTGGCAGGCTGGTCTGGGCGTCCAGTTTGTAGAGCAGCCCCTGGTGCCATACACGATCGAAGGCCTTCTCCACGTCCAGGAATACTCCGACCGTGTATGCGTACTGGTATCGCTGCTCGGCGAGGAGATGCATCACGCGCGTCAGCTGGAGCGTTGTGGAGTGGGCCCCGCGGAACCCGAACTGTTCGTCCCTCAGCTGGATGTGGGGACGAATTCTCCGCAGGAGCAGACGCTCAAACAGCTTCGCGACGTGGCTGAGCAGGGTGATGGGTCGGTAGCTCGCTGGCAGGCGTCGGTCCTTGCCAGGCTTGGGCAGCATGATAACTTTCCCCGCTTTCCAGTCGGCGGGGAAGTGCTGGGTGCGCAAGACTCCATTGTAGAGCCTGGCAAGGACTACCACGGCTCTTTTGGGCAGCTGCTTCAGGGCTTCAATAGGGATCCCGTCAGGACCGGCCGCCTTCCGGTTGGGTAGCCTCTGGATCGCCTTCGCCAGTTCCAAAGGCGAGACGAAGTCGCGTCCGGAGAGGGGTGTGAGCGGCTGTGCTACGATTTCGTCCACCTTCTTCTCCACGGTGGAGTGGTGGTCGATGATGTCCGGCTCAGTGGTGACGACAGGATGGGGCGTGAACTGGACTTCCAGGTGCTCAGCCAGGGTTTCCGCCCTCTCACTGTCGTCATAACATCGTCTTCCATCTCGGTTGGTCAGCGGGTAGGTGGGCTCCTTGGTGCTGGTAAGCTGTCGGTTCAGGTGGTATAGGCTGGTCTCGTTCTCACCCACGTGGTCGATGAGTTTCTCCCACGTGGTACCACGGAATGCCTTCACGTCAGCCGACAGCTTTTCTGCTACTCTGTTGAGCTCCCTCTTCAGTCTGGGACACCTTGTCCTCGCCCAGAGCGCGTGGAGCTCGCGCTTCTTGCGAAGGTCCTCCTTCAAGGGCCCCGGTAGTTCTTCCCGGCAGTGGGTTTTGGCAGCCCTGGTTCTGGTCGCTGCCTCCTTGGCCTCGTAGAGCTGGCGCTGGACCTCCATGGCCGCTCTCTCTACGTCCTCAGGTGTGGCTAGTGGCCCCGTGAGCGACATGTCCTCTAGCTCAGCGCGGTAGGCTGCCCAGTCCACCTTCCTCTGGAGTGGCTGGTGTGGCGATCTTGTTGGTCCCCCTAGGACCACCAGGATAGGTAGATGTTGGGTCCGAAGGTCATAGAGGGCTTCCACATAGACTGGGCAGCTGAGGTCCTTGTGTAGGACGATGTCCAGTACATTGGGCCGCATCCGTGGGTTTGTGGGGATGTTGGTTGGTGCTTCTGGGCCGATGATCGCGTAGCCGTGGTCCTCTGCGTCTGCGTGTAGCTCCCTTCCTGCTCTGTTCGTGGTGCAGGAGTTCCACGCAGGATGCTTCGCGTTGAGGTCCCCGGCTAGCAGTGTGGGCTCTCCACATAGAAGCGTGGCGTGGATGTCGGTCGGTTGCAGTGGTGTCCTGTCATGGGGCGGGCGGTAAGCGGCGTAGATGCGGAGTTCTTGGCCTGCGTGCCTGGTCCTTATGCCGATAGACCTAGTGGTGAGGAAGTCTGGCAGCGGTAGTTCCTCGTGGATGAGGTTCATCTTTACCAATACCGCTGTCCCTCTGTACGGGAGTCCTCGTGGGCTGGTCTCGTCTCGTCGGTAGCAGAAGTAGTTGGGGATGTCCAGCTCTACCCCAGGGGTCAGTTTGGTCTCGCCCAGCAGGATCACATCAATGTTTTGCTCCTGGGCGGCCATTCTGAGGTCCGAGACGTGCTCTCGCACGCCCCCTGGGTTCCAGTACATCAGCCTTAGTCCCATCTGTCGAGGCTGTTCACTAGGTCTTCGAGGCCGCAGGCCAGCACATGCCGGAGATTTCCTCCAAATTCCACAGCTTCGGCCAGCTGGAAGATGATTCTGCCGAAGTGTGCAATAAGTTCTCCGGCTTGCTGTCTTGGCAGAAGAAAAATAGAATTAGTCGTTGGGTATTAGTTGAAAACTAACCCGGTAGATGGAGCCATGCCACGCGTTACTGGCATTAAAATACACTTGCAAAATTGGCGGGCAAGGAATGAGCTGCGGTAGCCCAGATGGAAGAGGCGTCGCCACTAGTAATGCGAAAGTCGCAGGTTCAAATCCTGCCCGCGCTTGTAAATTTTGCAAGTTTTCAAAAGTTATAAAGTTTGAGTCGTAATAACTACAATTACATATACTTAGGATTTTTACAAGTTGCATTACAGTCCGGTACGGCCGCCATTCTCTAAGGGCAAAGGTTACATTAATTCTAAAGTCGCTTTTTTTATACGATTGCGTTATGTGTATCTGTAAATTTCGATTTAATGTATGGTAACTCATATAATTAATTAAATTTTAAATGTCTATAATTAAATTAACTTCATAAATATACCAGTATTGTCAATGTGTCAGTTTACCGTGTCAAAACCAAGTTTGAATCGTCTTATCCACTGCAAACGAAAGTATGTTAGCATACACCTAAAGTACCACAAAATAATTAACGTTCGACTAATGGTCCAGAAACTATATTTCAAAAAAAACACTAATTACTGCTGTGTTGGATAGATCAAAACAAAATATTCTATCTACTATTCTAGAAGTTAAATCACGAAATATTATAAGACTGTCAGATGCAAGTTTAGGAAACGCGTAATAATATCTTCTGTGAATATCAAATTTTAAAACACTTCCCATGTTATTTACACAATTTTTGAAAACTTGCAAAATTTTCTAAAAATGCTGCCGGCGCTAAAAAAAAGTTAAAAACAATGAAAGAAATATTTTCTGTTCCATATATTTTATGGGTTGAGTAGATATTACTTAAAATAGAACAGCTTCTTGTATTTCGTGATTTAGCAGATGAAAACAAAACTAAACAGTAATACCTAGACCAGTCTCATTAGTTTCCGGACCGGCGGCGCTTCGCTTGCGGTACTCGTGTGCCGACGCATACCGCAGTAATGCCTGTTTGTAACATAATGTTTAAGTGGGATAAGAGTATCGCTAGGGAAATTGCCGGTCTTCTTCTTCTTCTTTTCGAGTAGGATACAACGACTCGATGAACCCTGGTGTCAGAGTTTGTCAACGGCCTACTACTAGTCTACTACTGACTAGGTTGTGTAACGACCGCCGTCTAAGTAATCATATGTAGTCAGCAACCGGGACCGACGGCTAAGCTGCCGGTAAGGACCGCTTTTTTTTAATGTCATCTAGCAATTATCGTTGTCGGTTACGGTACAGGGTTAAGCTATCGGTACCGGAAAACGTTTACAAGGTAGATGGAAAAAAATATTATAAAGGTTATGGTACCAGTAGAAAATAGCGGTACTGCTACCGAAATAATTTTGATATTGAATTTACACTGTCAAAGGAAATCGTAGATTTACTTAAATAGCCGTTTTAGTAGAGGTTAAGGTACCGTAAAAATAACGATACCGTAAACGACGCAGTAACAGAAAATTTCGGTACCGAAACATTATAATATCGCAATATTTCGGTATGACGTCATACAATTTACCGTTTTAACTGAAATGATTTTGGTTCTACAATCCCTTTTTTAAATTGGCATAATTAAAGTAATCTTTAATTATGCCAATAAAGTTTAAAAAGAAACATCACCTCCGGCAACTAAAGGACTCAAGGGTGTGTATTGCAATTTTAGGCGATGGGATAACCTGTCACTATGGCAATACACAATTTTCCGAATGACCCTCAAATATTTGTCAGACGTGGCGTAAATGGCTATTTTTGCGGCCGTTTACGCTTTGCCTACCCCGCAAGGGATAATAGGCGTGATATATATATATATATGTGTGTGTGTGTGTTTGCCGGCTTAGAATAGCATCACCCCATTTCTTACCCATGGGTGTCGTAAGAGCCGACTAAGGGACTGGAGGGATGTGTATTGCAATTTTAGGCGATGGGCTGACAACCTGTCACTATAGTGATACACAGTTATCTGATTGACCCTCAAGCTTTTGTCAGACGTGGTGTTAATATCCGTTTTACGGCCGTTAACGCTCTGCCTACCCCGTAAGGGATATAGGCGTGATTTATGTATGTATGTATGTATGTATGTGTGTGTGTGTGTGTGTGTGTGTGTGTGTGTGTGTGTGTGTGTGTGTGTGTGTGTGTGTGTGTGTCTGTGTAAGAAACATAAAAGGCTCATTTATAGCTACCTTATAAAGATCCTTGTCATCAACTTGCAGGTCCGGAATAGCAAAGATGGCCGCCACTGTATTGACATCTGCTTCTTCAAAACTCTTGGACCAGAGCAAGCCTTTGATGTTCTGTTTTATTATCTGAAAATATTAAATAATCAATCAAGTTATAAAAGAAAAGAACTATAAAATAAAACGGCCAAGTGCAAGTCGGACTCGCGTAGAAAAAGTTCCGTTCCATTAGCCTTTATTTTTTTTGTTATAGCGGCAACAGAAATACATTATCTGTAAAAATTTCAACTGTCTAACTTTCGCGGTTCATCAGATACAGACTCAATAAAAAAAAACAAGCTTTTTGTATGGGAGCCCCCTTAAATATTTACTTTATTCAAATTTTTTGTATTTGTTGTTATAACGGCAACAGAAATACATTATCTGTGAAAATTTCAACTGTCTAGGTATAACTGTTCAGGAGATACAGCCTCCTAACCGTAGGACCGATGGACGGACAGGCAGTCAGACAGACAGACGGACGGACGGACCAGACAGACAGACGGACGGACGGACAGACGGACGGACATACAGACAGACAGACGGACAGACGGACGGACGGACGGACAGGCGGACAGCCGAGGCTCATTAATAGGGTTTCCGTTATTACCCTTTGGGTACCGAACCCTAAAAATTATTATGAAGAGGTTGTCTGGTAGAGATTGCTATGAGCGATAATACCGTATTTGCGTATTTAGGATGTTCCTGTCATTAGTTTAAATTTATTTTTTGTGCAATAAAGTGGTTTAAAAAAGGAATATATTTTTAATTAAATGGAGAAATCTAAACAAGAGGACAGCAAGATAGGAGCATTAAAACAGTTGCAAAAACTGTTTGCCTACTTACAACTAATCTATACTTAGAATTGCTTATCACTACAAAATATTATCACAGTGTAATCTAGGCAGAATTTCACCACAGAAAATATATAATTTCCACAGAAAAATTGTTAACAACAGTTGAAACTGTAGTCAATAATTAATTCTTACCAATAGGCTCTCATACATCAAGTTCTCGTCATGGAATTTGTAACCCACATGATGTGCAGAACAAGCTGTCTCCGCGGTGATGTTGCAGCTCATGAACGCCGCACAGACCTTCGCCAGCTGCATGACGAGGAACTTGTGGGCAGCGAGGAACACACTGAGAGCCTCCTTATACGTGCTTATGTTTATGTTCTCTGTGTAAATGTAGCTGGAATGAAATTAATTTTAAAATAATGTTCTGTATAGAATTTAAAAAGCTGGCAATTTTCTTAAATATTCTTATTTCATAGGTTTGAACTTTAAGTGAGGGTAGTAAGTTTAAAAATTACTGTAACACATGCTGTACCAAAAAAGATGAGGCCTTAAATCTTTTTGTTGTATCTAATGCAGATAAAAATTAATTGGGATAAGGGCAGGCATGATGATAAAGCATAGAAAACAGATTCTTTACATTCCTAAAGTAAAACATCATAGCTGGAATATTTTATTCTTGTTTATAGTGCATTCATATTCATGTTGTATGGTTTTAGCCAATTTATTACAGTAGCAAAGTTAAACTGTCAAAATGTTTGTAAACAACACAACACAAGGTGGGAAGGAATGCTAATCTTTGGTTTGATAGAATTAAAAAAAAAACAAGATACATTTGATTTTTCTTACTTACTTAACCAAAGCTCCAAAGGCTGTTGGGTCCACATCTGGAATAACGAACACGGTCTGTTCCTCTCGATTTTTCTCATAGAACATCGATTCAAACACCGGTGAAGCCATCGCGAGCATAAGCTTGTGGGCGTGAACCGGCGCCGCCTCGGGGCCTACCAGCAACTCGCAATCCGTAAATTCCTCAGTCTTCAGCAACAAGGCACCACGCTGTTTCATATCTGTGCAAGTGGTTTGCCACTCCACTGAAGCCATGCTGAAACTTACTTATACAAAACTGAAGCAAACAAACCCTGCACATCAAGAAATAAACAAAGAGAATCTAATAGAACTAGCGGAAACTCTTGAGACAATATATAAGTTACTCTGTGCCCTTGAGCGGAAATAAATGTAAAATTACAAAGCAAGTTACAAATACAAATTTTGTGTCACTTAACTAGCCGCGGGTTTAATTATCATAGACAAAACGCTTTTCTTTCAAATTTGGATACATACACACATACACATATCACGCCTATAATCCCTTGCGGGGTAGGCAGAGCGTAAACAACCGCAAAAAACGGCTATTTACACCACGTCTGACAAATGTTTGAGGGTCATTCGAAAAATTGTGTATCGCTATAGTGACAGGTTGTCAGCCCATCGCCTAAAATTGCAATACACACCCTCGAGTCCCTTAGTCGCCTCTTAAGATTCCCACGGGAAAGATAAGGGGTGATGCTATTCTAAGCCGGCATCACACGGCAAATTTGGATACATTAAAAAAATTATGCTAAAATTAAGGCCGTTTCACACTACTATCGTGCACTGCGTGATTAAGTAGTGATAGTTAGTGGAGCTGGAGCTCCTTGCTTGCCACCAACAATGGCAACGTGCTGACTACAAGCTGGACAACGCACGCACATGCAAGTTTAGTTCACCCTCCCTCACCCACGCACGCACGCAGACTGCATGTTGCATTTAGAAAAGTATCGTATCCAAACAATGCGGAAACGGAAATGTATACCATGCCATAGACAAAAAAGATGATCTGTCAAAAAAAGATTTCTGAAAAAGTTTTTGTGTGTTTGTTTTATTTTAATTTAAATGAAAATAAATCGTATGAAAAGGGTTGTTTTATCGATATTTCGGATATATGTTTCAGTTAGAACCCAATCATGGAAGAAGCGGGTTCTTCTAACCCTGACTGGCAGCTTCGTTGCGCGAAAAGTAATGAGCGGTTGGGTCACCTTTTGAAAACGAAATTATGGGCGGATTGTAAGTTTTTAGTCGGTGAAGACGAAACGGAAGAGATTGCAGCTCACAAGTTTGTGCTGGCAATGTGCTCGCCCGTGTTTGATACCATGTTCAACGGGAGTATGCCTGAAGATAGAGGCGCCATAAGGGTCCCAGATGTCCAACCTAAAGCATTCAAAAAAATGCTTAAGTAAGTTGCACTTTACCTTTTTATTGCAGTCTAAAACCTAGGGCACATTGCGGTTGCATAGGGCTACAAGTTATTGCCGTTTCCTTCTTTAATCTTACATGGTTTTGCACTCATAGTAAGACCTACCTACACAAAAAGATTAACATCACTAAGCATGTAGTCAGTCAAACTCCCCTCCTCTAAATGCAGTTCAAGCCAAACTTCTTGGGTATCACAATGTATTGATAATTTAATTTTTCTTCAGATTCCTTTATACTGATGATTCCAAACTAACTTCCTACCAAGAAGCCAGTGAGGTGTACTGTGCCGCTAGAAAGTACATGTTGCCGTTCATACAGCGCCAATGCGTCAGCTATTTGGAGTGGAAATTGACACCGTTTAATGCTTGCTTTGCTCATGAGTTTGCTACTCTGTTTGAGGAGAAATCCTTGCTAAAAGCTGCTTTGAAGGCAAGTTTTTTAAAATTGTACTATAAAACCTAACTCTGATGTTAAGTTTCTTAAATGCAAGAATAAGTAAATAGTCAGTTAGTTTTAAATTATTTACTCGGCTGTAAAACTAACATTTATAGATTTGACTTTCAGCTAAAATAGTGTTACATACCTACTTTCTTATAATTTATTTATTTCATGTATGATTTCCCACAACCCAGGAAATCCTAGCCAGGGAGTCAGTGCGCAACCACTTTGTGAACAAATATTATTTGCCAATAAATATTATTGTATTTGTATAATGATATTAAGTATGAAGTTTTTGAATATAATGCAATAGAAAATGATTTGCTGAATAGTTAGCACTAACCTACAGCATTATTCTGCAGCCAAATATTTCAATAGCTGTATTTCATAATGTTATTTTACAGACTTTCAAAAGGAAAACAAAAGATGTACTGAAAGAGGGTAGTTTCTATGAAACTCACATAAACACAGTCATATCATTGTTCTCTCAAAATGAGCTGAATATAGACACAGAGATGGACCTTTTCAATGCTTTGGAGAAGTATGCCAGTGAGACCATGGGACTGAAGATTCTTAAAAGAACTTGCAGTACTGACCCCAAAGAAGGTTCTCAAGAAAGCCCCAGTAAAAGACCAAGATTTGAGGATGTAAGAGTTTTTAGAAAAAACTTAATTATTATTGAGTTTAAATGTTTGTAGCTGCAAAGGGCTTTCTTTAATATCCTGAAAAAATACTTATAATTATACTTCACAATTTAATGCCGTGTGATGCCGGTTTAGAATAGCATCACCCCATTTCTTTCCCGTGGGAGTCGTAAGAGGTGAGTAAGGGACTTGAGGGTATGTATAGATTTAAGGTGATGGGCAACGTGTCACTATGGCGAAACATAATTTTCCGAATGGCCCTCAAACATATGTCAGATGTGACGTATATGTCCGTTTTTGCGGCCGCTGAAGCACTGCCTACCCCGCAAGGGATAATAGGCGTGATATGTGTATGTATTTTATTTTAATGAGAACATTTTTGTATTTTATTTTAAATTTATAAGTATCGTTCATAATATTCAATTTTAATTATTTTTAGACGACTGAAATTGTCCCTGAAGACATTATCATGGAAAAAAGGGCTGTTGACCAAACAGAAGATGAAAAACGGCGTAGGTACTCAATTAACTGAAAATGTACACAAGGTGAACCAGCCCAACAAATTTAGGCCGGAATATGAAAAAGAAGGCTTTTGAGCCAACGCTGCGTAAGCGGGCTGCACGCGCGGGCTCGATACGGAAAAATACTAGAGCAGTGACGCCAACACGCGGCGCGGGCGAACACGACGACACCTCGCCGTATTATAGGCACGACGCGCCTTCTGAATTCGGACGGATATGTTGCGACCTCTGGTAGCTACGACAAGAAGCTCACTCAAAGTGGTTCACGAGCAAGCAAGACGCAACAGAAGTTCCAACATATCTGCAAGATGGCGCCACGTGACAGAACAAAGAGCCTGAAACGCGGTATCGAAATGTTTACAACTTCCAATTCTATCCAGGTG
Organism: Tuta absoluta; assembly: GCA_027580185.1. NCBI lineage: Eukaryota > Metazoa > Arthropoda > Insecta > Lepidoptera > Gelechiidae > Tuta > Tuta absoluta. The sequence continues at coordinate 2,227,473 of JAQAHW010000020.1, forward strand.
GACCAGTCGGTCCCCTGGCCACAACACTCGACCAGGCGGGTAGCTACCCTTTTCCCGACACCACCTGGAACCCTCCATTCTGCCTAATGGCATCACTCCTGTCACCCGCCATAGATAATAATGTCAAGACGCGCTGGGTCGCCGCGCGTGCTGGGGCGCGTTCAACCGTTCAATGGACCATCTTTCGTAGCTCTTTTATACTAAAAAAGTCTCCTCGTCGCTGAACGGTATGTTTATGGATGACGAAAGACTTTTTTAGTAAGTATAAAAGAGCGACTAAAGAGCTACGAAAGATGGTGCATTGAACGGGCCCCAGCCCGCTTAACGGAGCGGACGCCCTTAAACATATTCCATACCAGATTTCCGCCCAGTGGTTTCACCCGCTGCCACTCATTTTCCCGTGGTAATAGTTGTTTTCCTACGGTAAAAAGTGGTCTATGTGTTATTCCGGGTTATACTCTACCTGTTTTCCAAATTTCATCTGAATCGGTCAAGCCTTTTGAGCGTGAAGAGGTATCAAACATATATTCATACACACACACAAACTCTCAGATTTATAATATTACTGGTTCACCACTCTTGGATCTTTTATATTTATTTTTTTACCAGGGGTGTTGCAAATTTCTGCATCCGCCTAAAGTTTTAGAAGTGACCGATAGTGAAATCTCAAGACGTGCTAGTGACAAGGAACAACTTTCCCCAAGGAACTTAGGTTGAAATATGGCAAAAATATTTTGAGTTTCCATCTTCTTCTTTTCGTGTGGGACACCGAGTTTTCATAGTGACTCAAATCAGCTAATTGGCAATTGTATGGGAGGAATTTATTTTTCGTTTTACGTCCTATGTTCTTTGGGAAAAGTTGTTCTTTAACAACAGCCTATTTTGAGTTTTCGCTATTGGTTACTAGTAAAATTTCACTTTGAATTTCACCCCTTAAGGACTATACGCAATGTCAAATCTATACGAATTTTGTGTTCCTGTTCACTACTTGTAGGTATTTTATCAAACAAAACATGTTCCATCATCCTATTTAATTCATATCATACAAGCGACAGTAAACAGTTTTTAAACGGAAATAGGACTTTTTCCCGGCATGTATTATACCCTAAAAACCTTCCTCTTGTAATACTGTACGTATCAAAAAAACTGCATCAAAACCCGTTGCGTACTTACAACAACGAGCAGGACAAGGGAAGCGATTTAACTTTATACTATGTATTGATTCATTGCCGTGTGATGCCGGTTTAGAATAGCATCACCTCATCTCTTTCCCGTGGGAGATGTAAGAGACGACTAAGGGAAGGTGTGTATTGCAATTTATACTCGTAGGCGATAGTCTGACATCCTGACTATGGCGATACACAATGTTCCGAATGACCCTCAAATATTTCTCAAACGTGGCGAATTTGTAAATTTTTTGCGGCCGTTCTGCTTACCCCGCATAGGCGTGATGTACGCAATATGTATCTGTTTCATTTATGTTTATTCCCCAGTGCTATCAGAAGTCCGGCAAGCCATCACCCACATACGTTTCCTGTCGCTCCCCGCGCGGCAGTTAGCGGCCGCCGCAAGCTCCGCGCTACTGACTACTGACGAGGCTTATGCGATTATTATGAATCTAGCGGGTGTGCCTGTTGCCTTGCCAGATGGTATTCATAGCGGCAGGCTGCCTAGAGGGGTGAGGGAGGTCAGTTTTATGTCATTCTATCATCATCATCATCATTGGCCTCACACGTATGTATGTATGTATGTATTAACTTTATTGTACCACCAGACACATTTATAAGAAAAGTTACAGAAATAAATTTAAAAACAAGAGGCACAAAGGCGGACTTATCCCATTAAGGGATCTCTTCCAGTCTACCTTTGAGAGACTCAGAGGATATGTTATTTGCAGGTAAATTACGCGGTACTTCAGCATGGTTAAAATAAGCTTACTCTATCAATATATATTATAAACAAATAACAAATACACGTCTGTGACAGACGATTTAATCAGTATCTGAGGCAAGACCTTTCATGGCTGTATAAAGCCGATACGGGAGCGGCATAGTTTTCCGCACGCTCTACAAGTGAAGGTGGAATTTGAGACTGGCACATGTATGTTTAGATGACGTTTTTGCCTTTTATTAGCGAGGGTATCTTGCATGTCATTCTATAGCCGTGTGATTAACCTGGCCAGCCCCGAGGCAGTGCTTTTATTATTATCCCGCCCGAGTCGGTTTTCTATTCGGACAATACAAAATTGTTAAAGAAGAAAATTGAGTTATTTATTTTATTGAACTATTTTTTTTTAGGTTGCTATGACATTTCTCATACTCTGAGGCAGAGAGGTGCCCTCAATTTCCACGCCCATCCTCATACCGCACAGACTCTAGTACTATCCTAAATCGAATAAAGTTAATTTCATTTCAATTATTTATCATGCATATTTCTCTCTAATAATATAATAATTCAATTCAATTCAATTCATTTATTAAGTCAACTTAATTGCTAACAGTTACAACCAAACGCAATTAGTGTAATAATTAATTAAACATGTCGATACGCAATTAAATAATAAAATAATATATAAAAGTAACACATTTCATTAAGGTAAATTAATTAGTAACTCAATTATTTTAGGTATTAAAATATTTAAGTAATACAAATTAAATGTGACTAGTAACACTGCTGCTAGTAGTCTGAGCCTCAACATAACGACCAGCTGACGTGATGAATTGAGATTCGGAGCTCGAGAAGAAGTCCAGTGATGAGTCATAGTAATGTATATGTATTAGTTTATTGTAATATAAGGTATGTAGTAGTTTACTCATGTTGTTATTTATGTAAAATATGTAGGTATTATTGTATATGTATTTTATACAAACGTAATAATAGCACTATCCCGCATCTCAAATCTACTCTCCTAAACCCTAAGGTTGTCTGGTTGAAATAGCTACCTAGCTATAAGGCCGCCTATATTGTACTCTTTCTTTTCTATCTGTATGTCCATTTCTTGTTTTTGTGTAATAAAGTATATTTATGTTATGTTATTACTTGGATTTCATATGGTTTTAAAGTTTATTGTTTCGATGTATTGACAGTGGTCCCCTGACTGCGCGGAGGCAGGCCCTTCTACATCGACACCACAGAAAGCCCTCGGACAGAGCCCTACGGTATATTTTGTTTTTACAGGGTTACTTTTTATTCACCCCGGAAATATTACAGGGCGATTCTACTCATGATTCTGGACAACTTTTATTATGGGGTCAACTGCGAAATCGCGAAAAAAGAAACGGCTGTTCCATACATCTTGTTTGAGTAGGTATGAACTTTTCTATGGAGCTGCTGTTTTTTTACGTGATTTCGCAGGTGACCCCATAATAAAAGTTGTTTAGAATCATGAGTAGAATCACCCTGTAAAATTTCCGGGGTGAATAAAAAATAACCCAATATACAGGATGTAAGGGACAGCCCTCCGAATACTGATAGGGTGCATTCAGACCATGACACTGAACAACTTTCCCCTACAAACATATGTCAGGAAACGACAAATAAAAACGACCGCCCATTCACAATCATTCACAATCACAAGCAGCTGACTGCATTTACTATGGAAAATCTAAATAATTTTGATAATTCTTGAAATATGTTTTTATGGAAAGTAGTTTCATGGTCTGAATACACCCTTTCATATTCGGAGGGCTGTCCCTTATACATACACACATACTTATATCACGCCTATTATCCCATGCGGGGTAGGCAGAGCGTAAACGGCCGCAAAGAACGGACATTTACACCACGTCTGACAAGAATTTGAGGGTCATTCGGAAAATTGTGTATCACCATAGTGACAGGTTGTCAGCCTATCGCCTAAAATTGCCATACACACCCTCGAGTCCCTTAGTCGCTTCTTACGACTTCCAAGGGAAAGAAATGGGATGATGCTATTCTAAGCTGGCATCACACGGCACCCTGTATATTGTTGTTATTATCTATCATCATCAAGGAGAGTGAGTGTATGTGTAAAATCTGTTCAAGATCGGTTTTAGATTAAAATTTTACTAGTGACCGATACTGAAAACAGTATGGGCTGGTGATAAGGAACAACTTTCCCCAAGGAACATTTTGTATGTGAGGACGGTGAGGCCATAGTTATTTGTACAACAAGAGGGCAAAGGTAATTTTTGCTTCGAGTGCTAATTTCGAATCCCGAGGTAGCGAAGGATACTGAGTGATTCAAAAGTTGTATCCTGAGCTCAGTGAGGGATTCAACAGCACCAGATGCGAATGAATTTGCTCTCGTGTGGTACACACAACTTTTCACCTCTTCTTCTTCTTCCTCGTTCCCTCAATGCTGAGGATCGCGACAACATGACAGCTTCCTCCATTCCGCGCGATTGTAGGTTGTGTGGACTGCTCGGTGCATGCTACCGCCCACAGCGTTCCTCACAGTATCCGACCATCTAGTTGGCGCCCTGCCCCGGGCACGCTTCCCCTCCACTCGACACAAAATAATCTGCCTCTCCAGATCATGTCTAGAAGACCGCATAATGTGTCCGAAGAAACCCAAAGTGCGTTCTTGACAGATTGTAGAAAGTCGCTTTGTGATATTAAGCTCCTTCAATATGGACTCGTTTGTTCTCATGGCAGTCCATGGTATTCGGAGTAGCCTCCGCCAGCACCACATTTCAAAAGCGTTGATCTTGCTGCTATCGCCACTTTTTATGGTCCAGGTTTCGGCACCGTACAAAAATATTGAAATGACGAGTGCTCGGACCAGGCGCACGTTTTACGTCGTATACTGCGGTTTCTCCACACCTTGTCGAGATTTGCCATAGCACTTTTGGCCATACCGGATCTCCGGCGTATTTCTTTAGTGCAGCTACCTTCACTTGTGATCAGCGATCCAAGGTACACAAACTCGCTGACTTTTTCATACTTATCGAGTGCATCGGTATGATGGAGAAGTTGTGCTCTATCTACCACCATAATTTTCGTTTTAGTATGGTTGATCTTAAGACCGAGCAAGGCACTCTCCATTTCAATTTTCTTCAACAGACTTGCCATCTCTATCTCACTCGATGCAACTATCGTCGTATCGTCTGCATACCTTAGATTAGTAATTTTGTGACCCCCAACAGCAATGCCACCATCCCAGCCATCTAATGCTTTCCTCATAATATGTTCGCCATAGAGATTAAATAATTTCGGAGACAGAATGCAGCCTTGACGTACTCCTCGTTCAGTGTGGAAGGACTTAGAATTCTGGTTTTCCAATTTCACGAAGCTGGTGCCATCAAGGTACAAATTCTGAATCAGGAAGGCAAGGTGCTCAGGTACACGTACACCCATCTCAATAAGCACATCCAACATGGTATTCCACTGCACGCAGTCAAACGCCTTAGCGTAATCTATGAAGCACAAGACCAGCGGTATATTAAACTCGCGGCATTTTTCAATAAGCACGCGGACATTCAAAATCTGTTCGCGAGTTCCCTTCCCAGCTACAAAGCCAGATTGTTCACTCGGTATCTGGTGATCTATGAATGGTGCAAGTCTGCTATTTATTATGCGCAGCAGGATTTTACTTGCATGGGACATAAGGGAGAGGGTGCGGTAATTTTCACACTTTCTTGTGGAACCTTTTTTATGTAAAGGGACAACCGCGGATTGTACCCAATCATCTGGCCACTGACCTGTTTTCCAGATTTTGTTGCATATCTGGTGTAATATCCTGGTTCCCTCGTCACCCAGATGTTGGAGCATCGCTGCCGTCACGCCGTCAGGGCCTACAGCCTTATGCTTAAGTTTTTTGATGGCATCTTGCACCTCGGAAAGCAGTAATCTTGCACCTCTACCAGTGAGAAAATTCTGCCAGCTCGAATGCCTCAGACAAAATAAAAATTCCCGTCAAATATTTTTTTTAAGATTCGTTTAGAAATATTACATAATATGTACCAATATTCAGAAATGTCAGAAATATTTAATAGAACAAAACTTGAACAAAACGCTTACAAAAAGAAATAAATAACTGGCTGAAATAGTTTTCAGAACGCACCGCTGCCAATGACACGATTAGTTCTGATAAAATCAGATGTTCGAAATTCAAATCACTTTTCTCCATCGAGTGGATAAAAACGACTTTTCGCCACTGAATTTACGCGGCAAAACTGTTCTTTTCGAGCTGGAGAGGTGAAAAAAATATTTAAAACTATGTTCCTTGGGGAAAGTAGTTCCTTATCACCAGCTTGATCTGAGTTTTCGCTGGTAAAATCTCACCCTATATCTTTATTATTATTTTTTAGACGCCATCGAAAACGACCGTCTACGAAGCGATGTGCACATTCAACATTCAAAACTTCAAGATGCGCAAACGCAACGTCAAGTCGAATGCATTCTACACGGACAAGTTGGCGTGGCACATCAACCTGGTACCGGGTAAGAAGTGTCAACAGCATATTATTCACCCTGCAATGTCCTAACATGACTGGGAACAAATTCGCAAAGTGATAAATATCAACTTTGTGAGTGTCCCACCGAGAATCGAACCCGGAACCTTTGCGTCGCAGGCAGTCGCACTACCACTGCGCCACATCGGCCGTCAGTCATGTTAGGACATTGCAGGGTGAACCAACTGATTGTCCGAAAAGAAATGGTTCCGTGCTTCGGAGGGCACGCTAAGCCGTCGGTCCCGGTTGCTGTTTAAGATAACTTAGACGGCGGTCGTTACACAACCATGTCAGAGGCCTACTACGAGTAGCAGGCGGTTGAAAATCTCTGACACCAGGGTTCATCGGGTCGTTGGGCGACACGGTGTCCCACACGAAAAGAAGAAGAAGCATTTTATTTTCAAGAGCATCTTTTTCATTTGTTGAGAGAAAATTAAACCTTTAGATGCTAATAAAATAATTATCAATAGGTAAAGGCTAGTCGAATTTATAGTGGGACTCACTAATGGCTTATTTCGTTATTCTTGCGTGGTCGCTAGTGATCACACCTGCCAAAATAGATAGATATACGGGGTGTAAGGGACATAGCCTTCTGAATACTAATAGCGTGCAAGCAGACTATGAAACTGAACAACTTTCTCCTAGGTACATACGTCAGGGAAAAAATCGACCTGCGATACAAAATCTCGATCAGTTGACTGCCACTTTTTCAGTTTCAGAAAGTTATTAAGTTTCATGGTCTTAATGCATCAGTATCCGGAGGGCTGTCCCTTACAAACTGCATTGTTTTTTTTTTTTATGATGGGTTTGCTCTTGACTCTAGTCTAGGTCATAGGACAGAGATAGAGTCCAAGATGGAGCGAGCTCACCCAGAAGAAGCCTGTTCACTCTTACTTTGAAGAGATTAGGGTTGTATGCGTTTATTTAGAAGGACCTCGTGGCTTGAGCCGAGCGAGTACAGCGAGTGCAGCCGGCATTTTGTCAAAACCGTACAAGCTGTGGTCTAGTCCGCAATTTGCATGCCTTCCGAAATCTGCTACAGTACAAACTTTAAGTCGCCAAGTCAAGTTTGTTTTCATGCCGTCCTATGCTTTCATTGTACAACTACAATTCTACAGGCGAAAAAGTGGCAACATCGCGCCAAAATTAATATTTAAACAGCAACACTGCTGAAAATTACAACTACAGGCGTTGTATGAAGCTACAGTACCCGATATTATCAAACTACAGGCTACAATTTTACAGGTGAAATTCGATGTTCATTGCGTAGTCGGTTAGCCATTATGATACCAGGCATATGAACCGGCTACGCAATTTACTGAGAATTTCACCTGTAAAATTGTAGCCTGTTGTTTCATAACATGTCTATGTTATGAAACTACAGGCTACAATTTTGGCCTGGGGGTCATTCAATAAAGCTGACAATTGTATTTTAAAATGACAATTCGATTTACATTGCGCAGCTTGGAACTTGTAAGGATAACGCAGGTATCGAATTTGCCTCACTGACCATGCAATGTATATTGAATTACGCACATATCACGCCTATAATCCCTTGCGGGGTAGACAGAGCGCGAACAGCCGCAAAAACGGTCATCTACGCCACGTCTGTCAAATATTTGAGGACCATGCGGAAATTGTGCATCGCCATCTATGTATACTCTAAGATCGCCATAGTGACAGGTTCAGCCCATCGCCTAAAATTGCAATACTCACCCTCGAGTCCCTTAGTCGTCTCTTACGACTCCCAAGGGAAATAAATGGGGTGATGCTATTCTGAGCCGACATCACACGGTATATATTGAATTGTCATTGTAAATTACAATTGTCAGCTTAATTGAATGACCCCCAGGTAGTACTAGGCTACCAGACGGGCAGGAGCAAAGAACGGCCGGGGTGTACGTGGAGTGCGTCCGCAGCCTCGGCAGCGCCTGGAGCTGCGCCGCGCGGGTTGATATACAGCTGATGGTTGAGGGGGGGGAGGGTTTCAGAAGAGCTTTCAAGGAGACCTACAGCGAGTGAGTAGTTATACCGCTACACAAACACGTATAGAGAGAAAAGTTCTTACTCTGGGGGTACTGTACACTAGAACACCGTACGTATAGCGTGCGACAAAAATTGTTCAAACGAAAATGTTCAACACAAAATGTGCAGCAAATATTTTGCGTTATGACAAGGATTGTTCTAGAAAATCTATCTATCCTTGTCACACTAAGGCGAGTTTCATATTTGTATCCTGCTCTCAGTTGACACTCGTCAATTGACGCGTAATATTTGCTGCACATTTTGTGTTGAAAATTTTCGTTTGAACAATTTTTGTCGCATATTGTGCGCACCCTAGCTCGACAATTAGAGGTTTTAAGGCGAGTGTATTCGTGAACGACCTCGACAGGGCGCCACTTCACAAAAGAAGTATTTTTGTGAAGTGGCGCCTGGAGCTGCGCCTCGCGGGTTGATATACAGCTGGTGGTTGAGGGGGGGCAGGCTTTCAGAAGAGCTTTCAAGGAGACCTACAGCGAGTGAGTAAATCTTATACTAGATGTCGCTTGTACGTCGCTTCGAGACGAGTACCAAGAGATTGAAAATTTGGCAAGGGTCAGTCGGGGCGCCGGCAGCTCAGTTGGCAGAGCAGTGGGACGGTACCCGACGGTACCGGGTTCAAGTCCCGGCGGGCGCTGAGATTTTTTCAATGTCTTGTTTTCATTTATGTTTTTTTTCTTCTATTCATCTCTATCAGCTGTCAAATCTTCGTTTACACCCTTTTGCTTCATATCATCTTTAATACAATCCATCCTAACTTTTTTAGGCCTTCCTCTCCTTCCTTTGGGGGTACGGTACACTAGAACACAAAACGTATAGCGAGCGAAGCGAGCTTGACATTTAGTGGTTTTAACACGTTATGCATACGAACAGATCGAGCACAATATTTCACTTTGTACTAGACGGGGCGTAAGCAGCAATTATAATAGAGTGCGAAAGGAGAGTGTAATCCAACCGAAAACGTAAGTATTGCGAGCGAAGCAAGTATGCCATTTCTCTTAGAAATGAATGATATTGAAGCGGCATTGAGAAATTAGGAACTTATTTATTTTCAATTTGATTACCTCCAGCAAGGTGCCATCTCACGGGTACCGCAACCTGTTGCCGTGGTCGACGTTATGCGACAACTACCTGCGCGGCAACCAGCTCTCCCTGAGCGTGCGCGTGCGTGCCGCTGTGCCACAGTAGCCTCAGATCACAATGTACTTTTACAACATTACCTTTTTTCAAAATGTCCCTTAGTTTAGTGGCTACTTACGACACCAGCAAGAACCACCATTACACAGCCCTCCTTCTTCAGCATGTACTGTCTCAATATGTCCCGTTTTTTAATTTGCTTTGTCACATAGGGTTCCTTGCTTGTCTTATCTAAAAAGTCACTATGAGACCTTCTATGAGAAAGGGTGTTTTGAGAAATGTACATAAGCAGAGTCGCAGTCAGTACATTATGCTAAAAGTATGCAGATTTTCTCAGTATGCTCACGATTATGAATGACTTTTTGTAATTTTATTATTTTATCTTACAAGCATGAGGCTTTTCGCCGATATGTTTTCTGAATTAGTTTCAAAATGTGTTGTTGAGTATTGGTAACAAAATTGTTATTTTGTTTAATTACTTTCTAGAAAAGTAATCTATTTTTGTTACCTCGATTTACACTGTTTTAATATTTTTTGTGTCATATTTAGTTTCGTACTAAGCTAGTTTTAGATGTGTAAGTACCTAACAAATAAGTGTTTGTGAAGACTGAAATTATAATTTGTTCTTTAGAAAAGTTTTGTTACTATCAGTATGTCAGGAATGTGATAATTATAATTTCTGATAACTGTGTAAGTGTAAGGATTTTAATGATTACCATAATGAAACAAAGTGATTTGTAAAACAAACTTCTATTCAAAATAGTTAATAAATAAAAGTTACATTATTATGATTGTCAGTTTTTTTTAATTTAATGTAAGTAAAGGCGTTAAATTTTATGCAAATATACAACACGCAACAATATTAACCTACTCAAAAGCTTAATTACATATTTAAGTAAAACATAAAACTCATTTGTTAAGTTAAATAATTAACATCTAACTAAATCATCCTTATTTCGTTCTAAAAGTCGGTGAAGCAAAAGCTGCACAATTAATTAAATCTATTAAGATTTCATACATCTAATAATTTCACTTCATTTGATAAATAACATGCCTCTACCTTAACAATAATATCAGATACTTTGAATGAGATGTAATCAAATAAATTGGCACCGAACGAATAAGTTGTACCCATGTTCCTACGTTAATATATTTTCCAAACACGTCTTTGGCATTTTAAGGCTACTCGGATTAATTATCCTATTTTTTTTACCCGATTGTCTCAGGAGCGTTATTTAATACACACACGTGTGACTAACTTTTAACGTGTTGCATGAATTAATAATTTATGTGTGTTCCCAATGTTCCCATTGAGGGACCATAATAAATTTTGATCGTTGAGTTCACCAGCCTTCAGTAAAAGTTCACAAAGACCATGAATCTAAACAATTTTCCCCTAGAAACGACAAAAAACTTCGAATTCCCATACAAAATCACGATCGGCTGACTGCCTTTACCATGAAAAGTAGTTTTTTGACGTTTCCTGAAATATATTCGCAGGAGAACATTGTTCAGCTTCATGGTCTCAAATGTCTCAATGCACCCTAGCAGTATTCGGAGGGCTGTATCTGTCTTATGTAAGTATATACAGGGTTATTTTTTATTCACCCCGGAAATTTTACAGGGCAATTCTACTCATGACTTTGAACAACTTTTATTATGGGGTCACCTGCGAAATCGCGAAAATAAAAACAGTTGTTCCATACATTTTGTTTGAGTAGGTATGAATTTTTCTATGGAGCAGCTTTATTTTTTTTCGCGATTTTGCAGGTGATGCCGTGTGATGCCGGCTTAGAATAGCATCACTCCATTTCTTACCCGTGGGAGTCGTAAAAGGCGACGAAGGGACTCGAGGGTGTGTATAGCAATTTTAGGCGATGGGCTGACAACCTGTCACTATGGCGATACACAATTTTCCGAATGACCCTCAAACGTTTGTCAGACGTGGCGTAGGTGGCCGTTTTTTCGGTCGTTTGCGCTCTGCCTACCCCGCAAGGGATAAAGGCGTGATATATGTATGTATGTTGTACGTATGTATGTAATAAAAAATAACCCTGTATCTGTTGTATTCTGCTTTCTGTCAGCGCCGTTTACAACTACTTATTACTATTTCCCTATACAAGGTGAAAGGGACAGTCATCCGAATACTGATAGGGTGCATTCAGACCATGAAACTGACTAACGTTCCATAAAAAATATTTCAGGAAACGTCAAAAAATGTTGGACATCCCATAGTAAATGCAGTCAGCTGATCGTGATTTTGTATCGAATATTTTTGTCGTTTCCTGACAAATGTTCCCAGGGGAAAGTTGTTCAGTTTCATGGGCTGCATGCACCCAACAGTATTCGGAGGGCTAACTCTTACGCCGTATTGGATGAAATTTTACTAGAGATCAATAGCGAAAACTCGGGACGGGCTGGTGATAAGTAACAACTTTCCCCAAGGAACATAGGTCGAGATATTAAAGAAAAAATTGGCCTGCCATACAAATTAAATTGGTCGGCTGGTAGATTTTGTATGGGGGGCACTGACCTCTAATATAGTACGCTGGACTGACTATACCCTTTAAAAATTACAGTTCTTAATGGGGGCTATTTGAAGTGCCCTCTACCTTTCGGGAATGGAACAAAATGTAACGAAAATAGTAATGTCAATGTTTCTTATCGATGAACCTTATCGATATTTTTCCGTAAATTGAGTTTTTTTTTCTTAATAATTCTGTTAACTGCACTAAGAAATATAATTACTTACGTATTTACTTGCATACTTGTTATAGAAGTTGGTTGGTGTGCATTTATTTATTTATTTATTGAACATAACATAACTACAAATTATAAACTTATGTTGAGCAAGTGTCACAAAAACCTTATAATTAGGTTTATCCGTACACCTAACATCCATCGTTGGCACTCAGTAGCCGAACGACAGACCGGTTACTAGAATAAGTACTTATGCAAGTAAACAAGTCGGCCTACACAGGGCGATTTCCAATAAAACGGGTTTAAGAAGGTAGGTTGTTAATAAAATGATTTTTAAGTTTGATTTTTATATTTCTTTCGGTTATATCCTTCTTTAAGGAAGAAGGTAAACCATTTATTAACTTAGGTGCTAGATAACGAAATACCTGTTTGCCGTACTGATTTTGAACGGGAGGTAACCAGAGTTCTGAGTTACATACGCTACGAGTGTTTCGTCCGTGATTAATAACTTTTTGAAGGTCCTTATTAAAGTAACATTCCAGCAATATTGCAAACTTGACCTTTTCTTGTATTGGCAGAGTTTTACAAAATGAAAACAGCCTGTCATAGTTATTTTGGTATTTATTTTTTATTTTACTTGGTACAATAGTTTTTAATATTCGTATTTGTAGTTGATAAATAGAATTCAGGTTAGTTTTGCACGTTCGACCGTAGCTACTAAGGCCATAGGTTATTACAGAGTCTGCTAGCGCTTTGTAAAGAGACAGTAATGTATTGTAAGGCACTTTTGATTTAATCAAAGAAAATTTTGTTAGTATGCAACGCAATTTGTCGCATACATAACTTACGTGGTCAGTCCATTTTAGGCGGTCATCTATTATAAGACCGAGATATTTTTGCTTATTTACAAGTTCGACTGGTCCACATTTACATCCAAGCTGATTTAGATGAAGGCATTTATGTTCATGGGCTATAAGTTTTAAAGGCTGTTGAATTCTATTCTGAGTGGAGCTAATGTACATTAGTTTCGTTTTGGTGGCGTTGAGGACAAGACCCGAGTCATGGGACCATTTAGTTAATAGCGTAAAATCATTTTGAAGACGACAAAGCGCAGCATCGACTGTTGTATCTGCTGCCATAAGACAAGTATCGTCCGCAAATTGATATATATCACAGTCTTTAATTATATTTACGGCATCATTAACATAAGTAAGGTAGTGTAAAGGTCCCAAGACTGAACCTTGTGCAGTGCCTTCATTCACTTTTATTTGCTCGCTATAATCACTTCGCACACGAACTAAGTACGATCTATCAGTGAGATAATTTTTACACCATTCTTTGACTGGTCCTCTAATGCCACAATTGTCTAGCTTACGAATTAGAATGTCGTGTTGAAGTGTGTCAAAAGCCTTACTGTAATCTATGAATACTATCAATATATGTTTTTTGTCATTGAGATATTCGAAAATAGTGTCTGTAAATTGCGATAACAGTTGCACCGTACTTTTACTAGCCTGAAACCCATATTGTTTTTCTGTTAAGATATTATTTTGTGCGTAAAAAGTGTTAATTTGCTTACATATGAATTTTTCTGTTATTTTATCAAGAGTTGGCAATATTGTTATCGGGCGATAGTTATCGTATTGTTTATGGCTTCCTTTTTTGTAGATGGGTCTAACTACACCTGTTTTTAAATCTTGGGGGTATAATCCAGTTTGCATTGAAGCATTTATTAATTTTGCTATTGCAGGGGCAATATTTTTTCCTATCGATTTAATATCTAAAGCTCTAACATTGTCTAACCCAGGTGCCTTTTCACTACTGATCGATTTTATAACTTTTAGAACCTGTTTTGAATCGGCTTTTTTAAACCTGAAGGTGACGTCAGATGGGCAGGAGTAAAGTTTTTCATCTAATAGGTAATTTTTGCAGTTAGGTATTATATTTTTTACACTTTCGCAAAAAGTGTTCGCAAATTTATTTGCAATATCTTTGAGTTTTAGTTTTATATCAGCAAAGGCATTAATTATAATATTGTCTATGGAGTTTACTACTCGGCCAGTGAGTTCATTTAGAATACGCCAGAGGTTTTTAGGATTATGACTATTTTTTATGATCTCCTTTCTTGTTTGTTTATTCTTCGATTTATATATTAGTTTATTAGCATAATTTCTAGCTTTGTTGTACGTGACTTTTAATATCTTATTATTAACATCTTTTAACCATTCTATAAACAGATTGTCTCTATGCTTACAGGCTCTTTGGACTTTTTCATTAAGCCATTTATTATTTATTTTACTGCGACGTATGTTATTTGTTACTTTGATTTTTATTTCGGCCTTTTTGTAACAGTTATTAATATGTTTAGATATTATTTGATATAATTTAATTGGACAGACTATATTTTTAGTGTTATTCCAATCGATTTCATGCAAAGAATCAGCAAGAATTTTTTGATCATATCTAATAAGAGTTTTAGAATCGCCCCGTGTGTGCAGATGTCCGACGCAAGCGAGAGCTATTGCGCGGTGGTCAGCTAGTACAGTTCCGAGCGCCGCAGTGTACAGGTCTTGAGTTCGGGATCTCGCGTAAATGTGATCGATACATGATTTATGTAATATATCATTACTAGTTTCAAGACGCGTGTATTGTGATATTCCGCACATCAAACCACAGTTATACATTGCGGTGTTATATTTATGTTTTACAGGTAGTTTGGACTTTAAATCTATGTTGACATCACCAAGTAGGTACAAGTCTAAATTTCTCTGGACTTTGTTAAGTACATTCACTAGTTCTTGTATAAATAAATGTTGACTACATTTCGGTGGACGGTAAATAGAGCACAGAGCCGCGGTATAATTTTTACTTGTAGTTATTTTACCAAACGTGCATTCAAAGTGTTGTGTTTTTGCAGTAATCGTAGTGAATTTATGTTTCTTTAGGACGTAAACAATTATGCCTCCGCCTTTTTGATTTTTACGTAGTTGGGTGTGCATATTATAGTCCTTAGGGTTATACAACGAACTTAGTGAATCTGGAATATTTGCTTCGGTCAATACAATAACATCAATAGGACGTGAACAAGAATAAATACATTGTTCAAGTGTGGAGAAATTCTTAATGATCGATCTTATATTAACATGAATGCAAAGTAAGTTGATATGGCTAGGTATTTTGCTTATGAAGTTTTGTATGTTGGTACAATCGAAAATTTCGAAAATATCATCACAAATTTCGGCCATTATGAGAATAATCTAAGTTTACGCTTGAGTTAAAGTAAGATAAAAGAGCAGTAAGAAGATAAAAAGTGAGGTTAACCTACTTTTTCTTATTTTTAAGAGCTGTGATGTCATCCATTGAACGAATGATATAAGGTTTTTCTTCCGAACCCTCTTTTCGTACTCGAAGAACACCTTTCTTGCACCATATAAATTTAAATCTTTCTTTTAGTTCTTGCTTCGCGGACCATAATAGTTGTTTGTTGTAGGGCGTTAAGGCTTCTTTTACGTATACTGGAATTTCGGCGGCTGCTCCTGATGCGTTTGGAATAATATCAGATGCTAAAATCTTATAAGGATTAGATTTTGCCGCGGTGAGCCACTGCGTCTGTATAGCTTCAGATTGTAGTTGCACCTGTATTGGTGCTGTACGATCTTTTCTTCCTGGCATACGTTTAGCTTGTTTGATATCTTTTGGTTGCTGCTTCAGTATAGTTGCAACCTTACCAACCAGTTCTAATGGATCTTCGGGTTCGTTGCAAGGCACATTGAACAATTCAATGTGCTTTGAAAGTTTGCGTTGTTCAATTTCATGAATACGTTGTTCCAATGCTCCTACCCGCGTTTCTAGGTGAGTGTTCCTATTAGAGAGTTCTATGTTTTTTTTCTTTAGCTCTGATACACTTTCCAGACAGGCTTCAAATTTTTTCAACACGTCATCAAGTTTATCAGAGTTAAACTGAATAGATTGGTCGATACTCTTAATTTCTCTTCTGACAGACTTTTCTACCTGATTCGTCAAATCTTTCGAGATGTCCTCTAATAGTTTCTTTATATTGGGTTGTCCAGCTAGAGTAGTATTACTAGCAACATCATCTTCATCCTCGTCGTTAGGAATGAAGATGGAATTGTGTCGGATCGAATTGTCACGGCACTCCTGACAGTTCCATTCCAGATTGTCTGTAGCACGGAGGGCTGCCTGTTGCTTGGATGTAAGACCGCTACATTGTGCATTTAGATGTACAATCTTCTCACATCAGTCTATTTAAGTATATTTTTATTGTATAGTATAATTAGTTCATTTAAAATAATAGTTATGTCGGCTATCTGTTTACCTAAGATACAGGAATAATTATTCTTAGTTTAGGAAACAGAAGCCTCATAATTATTTGTATCGTGTTACCTATTTGAAATTAAGTTTATTATTATTACTTAATAAACAATTAACAAACAATTAAACAATTAACAAAATTCGGCTGCACTCCAGCCCTGGTTTGGACTTCGTTATATTTTTTGAGCACTTTTCACATTTATTCATAATGGGGGTACAAGCACGTTATTTAAGTAAACGAGTTCATACGTCTTCATGTACTGAGCAAGCGACGATGAATGATGCATGTCTGTTTCTTTTTTATCACTATTTGCTTAATCTGAGTATATATTCACCAATTGCTTGACTACCTATTTTGTAAAATGAGCCGTCATTAAAGAAGTTTACCATAATTAAAAATATTAATGCATTGGTTGGTAAATTCAAATGGCGGCACTTTGACGCGGCTTATCGTCTATCCAGCGTACTAGTATAATAGAGATCAGTGATGGGGGGTCAAAATTTTTGTAATTTTTTGACCTATGTTTCTTATCACCGGCCTGTCCCGAGTTTTTGATATCGATCACTAGTAAAATTTCTCCCGGTATATTGTCAGTATATTTTCAATATCTCCCTACCGCCCCCAGAATAGTGTCTAGTATGTGAATATGATGGATCTGATGAGACCGTCTCGCACGGAGTCGGCGCTCTGTCCGATGCAGAAGTTGAAGAATACGGACTCCGCCGCCACCTGCGTAACACAACATACAATTTAATACTGAATACCAAAACATTAAAACACTTCCCGTGAGTATACAACTTTTTAAGATCTTTAGCGCGGGCAGGATTTGAACCTGCATCTTTCGCCATTACTAGTGGCAAGTGTAGCATTAAAATACACATACGAAAGCTGCGGTAGTCCAGATGGAAGAGGCGTTGCCACTAGTAATGATGAAAGTCGCAAGTTTAAATCCTGACCGCGCTTGAAATTTTTTTAAATATATTGTAACAGCTGGTGAGGAGAGGAGCTATTGGCGGGCGAGATGAGAAGTGTAAAGCGTAGTGGTGTGGAGCGATGTTATACAAAGAGGTGAGGCGTGGTGAGGTGCGGAGGTGAGGTGAGCACAGACATTTGTGTCTATGGAGGAGAGGAGGCGAGGAGAGCATAGAGGAGAGTCAAAAATGACATTACATTCGAATTTGGAGTTTGATGTGACAGCGGCGTTTTTTTCACTTTTTCGTAAAATTGAGAAATGGTATTGGAAAATATTATCGAATATAAAGCATTGTGATTCCAAGAATCTCTTTTATTCGCTAAAATATCCGGACGATAATAGTCAGAAGCGGGATGATTCCAAGTCCACTATGAAGAGAACTCTGCAGGGGGGTTCAGGCGAGAAACCTAGACGGTATGTACGGCAAAAGAAGAAGCCAGGAAACGTGAGTCATGACCAGATTTGGAAAGTTTGATCACAAAAACGCTGGGAACAACTCTGCAAATAATGTTAAATGAGGAAGACAGTCAGTACAAAATTGAATTCCATTGATAATTTCAACACCGCTCAACTTATTCTTGATCTTGACCCGTAAGACCAGGAAATGAATAGGAAGTTTACCTTCCAACAACTGGAACGATTAGACGAAATCCTTTATCTTGCAATTGTAGCTGCAAGGTCCGGAACGCATTTGGTTGAATAGACTTGAATCTTATGAATATACGTGACAGAAATGGAAAACAATGTTGATCAAGGCATTTCCTCGCCATCTTGGTAACGCTACACTTTTGGAAGAGATGATGCAACGTTAGAAATTGACCAGTGAAGGTATCACTAAATACTAACAAGAGAAGTTGGCTATGTACCTCTACTATCGATGGCAGCTAAGTGAACGGGCAGCAGTGTCACAGTATAATTAATAGTACTAGCGTACAGTATGGTCACTCCCTGCCTCCCCCTACAAGCGCCGCCCACCCGCGCTCGGTGGACGCTCAGACACCGGCTAAGCAAGGACGCGACGACGAAGGTCATTTCATACTGCCGCACATTGCATTCCCGATTCGCGAACGCAAAAAGGCGGCAACCCTGACATGTTGTCTCACACACACAAGCATGGTCCGCGTTCACCAACGCGAGCTTAGACTGTGTGCGTAGCAACGCGTTTGATTCATACATTTGAGCACCAGTGTCCGAGGTGTGGCAGTGTCTTGTAATAATACGGGGTTTACCCGACGAGCTGCTAGCTAATGCTCAATCACTTCAATGTTCGACGCCAGACAAAATATAGGAAAGATTCTTGTCAGCTTTTGATCATAATCAATCCGATCAAGGTTTCGACTACCAAGAAGCAAGAAGGGTTGACGAAAATTTGAAAATGACACCATTGAGAAATGTTGATGATGTAGATGCCTGTGATTAAGTTTCTGGTTATGGAGTACAGGTAGCTGAAGACAAGGTGCCGTGGGCAACACCTTATTAAATGTGGTTGTAGCATGCACGCCGCAAGGAGACGTGTGTGCAGAACATAGACAGCACAGGAATGGCTGTACTCACTATGATATAACCAGTTCTATTATTCACGATGAAGAAGGATACTTGAAAGTGTGTAACATGGCATGTTGAGCAGCGTGCCATATACCGGATCGAGGGCGACACGATAACACGAGCTGAGCAATGTGTTTTTGAGGTGAGCGGGGATTTTTAATTACTGCGGTAAGGGAGGAAAAGGTGCAGACGACAAGCGATAGAGATGAGAATGAGTAGAGTTAATACAGTTGAGATAAGTAGGATCTTTAACAAAATTTGCTACTTTAGTAAATACAGTCTGCAAAGGAGATAGGGTAGCATCATAATACAGTCGGTAAGGAGATAGGGTATCAACCTAAGCTAGCAAAGATAAGTGTAATGTGTAAATATATGGCGGGTGACAGGAGTGATGCCAATAGGCAGAATGGAGCGTTCCAGGTGGAGTCGGGAAAAGGGTAGCTACCCTGCCTGGCCGGGTGTTGTGGCCAGGGGACCGACTGGTCCACCTGGATAGAATTGGAAGTTGTATAATATATGCGTAGCGCGGTGAAACACTTCGATACCGCGTTTCAGGCTCTTTGTTCTGTCACGTGGCGCCATCTTGCAGATATGTTGGAACTTCTGTTGCGTCATGCTTCCTCATGAACTACTTTGAGTGAGCTTCTTGTCGTAGCTCCCAGAGGTCGCTACAAATACAAGCAGTCGTTTCTCTTTTATTATCTTTTCCTATCAAAAAGCTTCGCTTTGGCTGCGCTGTGGTGATATAGCATGTAGTGGATTAAAGATATAGATGAGGAGGTAGTTACTAAACTGGGGATGATCTTATTTATTTGCTGTAAAGTTAATGATTTTTTCCTGCGCCAATTGCGGTGCAATTGGTTTCAGGATGGCCGACTGTAACAGCTGGTGAGGAGAGGAGCTATTGGCGGGCGAGATGAGAAGTGTAAAGCGTAGTGGTGTGGAGCGATGTTATACAAAGAGGTGAGGCGTGGTGAGGTGCGGAGGTGAGGTGAGCACAGACATTTGTGTCTATGGAGGAGAGGAGGCGAGGAGAGCATAGAGGAGAGTCAAAAATGACATTACATTCGAATTTGGAGTTTGATGTGACAGCGGCGTTTTTTTCACTTTTTCGTAAAATTGAGAAATGGTATTGGAAAATATTATCGAATATAAAGCATTGTGATTCCAAGAATCTCTTTTATTCGCTAAAATATCCGGACGATAATAATATAAAGCCCGAGCTTCGAGAGCCCAGTGGCGCCACCAAACAGGAAAAAATTACTGTCTGGTCACGCTAGTCATCCGGAAACCAAAGTATCAATTCGCGGCTATAACTAACTACAAAGATTATTTATAATCAATAAAACCTTGTAAAAACTTTTAGTTTAGGTTATGTATTCCAAAAATGACCACTTTTAGCAAAATTACAATACAATTTTACAAGGTTTTAAGATTCTAAATAATCATTGTAGTAAGTTATTGCCGCGAATTGATACTTTGCTCTACAGATGACTACCGTTTCCATCCTGGGATTTATTCCTGTTTAGGGGACGCCACTAGCTCTCGAACCGCCTTAACTGTTGATTTATAAAGATACTATTATAAAAATGAACTTAAAATTTTACAGTGTTAGGAAAATTACAATGACAGATGGTGGTGGCGTAAAGTTACATGCCGTGTGATTAACCTGGCCAGCCCCGAGGCAATGCCTGTATTTTTATTGTTTTATCCCACCCGTGCTGGTTTTATATTAGGAAATTTTATTGACGGCCGATGTGGCGCAGTGGTAGTGCGACTGCCTGCGACGCAAAGGTTCCGGGTTCGATTCTCGGCGGGACACTCATAAAGTTGATATTTATCACTTTGTGAATTTGTTCCCGGTCTGGTTAGGACATTGCAGGCTGAACCACCTGATTGTCCGAAAAGAGAGATGGTTCCGTGCTTCGGAGGGCACGTTAAGCTGTCGGTCCCGGGTGCTGTCTATGATTATTTAGATGGCGGTCGTTACACAACCATGTCGGAGGCCTACTACTAGTAGTCGGCGGTTGAAAAACTCTGACACCAGGGTTCATCAGGTCGTTGACGATTCGGTGTCCCACACGAAAAGAAAGAAGATTAGGAAATTACAAGATTGTTATATAAAAAAATGTGTTAAACAAATGTCTTTTTTTACATTGACGGATCATGACGTCAATAAGTGATAATACTATATATACTACATAAAGGAATTTCATTTTCACTGTACAACATTCTTGGGCGTGTTCTAGGCTTGAAACTGAACAACTATTCTTAGTAACTTTTTTTCAAACTTAATTTTAGTCCTCCCATACAGTATGACTTAGGCAGCAACAGCTATGAGAAGTCATTAAATATTACTTACAAAAATTGTCTAGTTCCAGGTCTAGAACATGCCCTGACAGTTTGTACTAACCTGGTGAGCGCAGGTGCCTAGCGGGTACCATCCCACCTTGTTGAACACTATGCCCACTTTGTACACCTGCAACGTTACGAAAACACACTTACAGACATTCTTAGCACCCTTTGACGCACCAAAATTATTCGTTTTAATATATAGGGTGAAATTTTAGTAGTGACCGATAGCGAAATCTCAAGACAGGCTGGTCTCTATAACTTTTCAAGCACTCGCGATCACTTTCACTCATTTTAAGTATTAGACCGGGTCTATCGCGATAGTATTTAGGTAAATATTAGTAATTTACCTGTGTCCCGACGTCAGTCAACCCGCGACCACAATACATGAAACTGTATTGAAACGTCGGGACTCAGGTAAATTACTAATATTTACCTAAATACTATCGCGATAGACCCGGTCTAATACTTAAAATGAGTGAAGGCTGGTCTCTCTTTTCGTGTGGGACACCGAGGCGTCCAACGACCCGCAGAACCCTGGTGTCAGAATTTTTCAACCGCCTACTACTAGTGGTACTACTACTACGGTACTACTACGGGCTGGTGATAAGGAAAAACTTTCCTCAAGGAACATAGGTTGAAATATAACTAAAATATTTTGAGTTTCAGGGCCGCATTTTTTTGGTCTTATTTCGACTTATGTTCCTGGGTGAAAGTTGTTTCAAATCACCAACTCGTATTGAGTTTTCGTTATCGGTCACTAGTGAGATTTTACATATGGCCAATAGAGAAAAACGAAATATTTCTGCTGACAAAAACATTGAAGTAGTTAATAAATTATGCGAGCGAAGCGAACTAATCATTTCAAATCACGCAGAGTAACGTATAAAATATAAGAGCAAGCGAGCACAAAGACCTTAATATAAAGAAACACTCGTGAAGAGACGAACAAATAAGATAATAATAAAAAGTTTATATTTTCTTATTAAGCGATCATGCGATCGGTCTTCGGACCATGAGCGGTTTTTTACGTATATAATGGCTGGTAGGTGCGAATTACCAATATTCATCATCATTTCAGCCTTTATCCACCCACTGCTGGGTATAAGCCTCCTCTCTTTTATGTCATAGATTCCTATCCTGTGCCAGTCTTGTCTAGGTTCTCACACCCCTCTCATATATAAATAGTTGTCATGTCAATATTAGGCTACTTTTATTGTGATTTTAAATTTCGCTTAGTCAATTGATTAAAAGCTAAAGATACACAAAAATGTGAGGAAAATGCTAAAAAAGTCCCGAAAATTCAAACTTGTATTGTGAAATTAGTAGTAAAATTTTGTAAAGAATTTACCTTATTCCTTTGTATGTAGACGGGGCGGTTGAACATGATATCAAGTAGGTGTCGATACGGCACACGGCTGAGGAAATAATAAATATATTCATTAACATGCATATATCACGCCACTTGCGGGGTAGGCAGAGCGAAAACAACCTTAAAACGGACATAAATTCACACCACGTCTGATAAATATTTAAGGAGCCTTCAGAAAATTGTGTATCGCCATAGAGACAGGTTGTCAGCCTATCGCCTAAATTAGCAATACACATGTAACTCTCGAGTCCCCTTGTCACCTCTTACGTCACCCGCGGGAAAGAAAAGGGTGATGTTATTCTAAGCCGGCAGCACACGGCGAATATTCATTTACAGATAATATAAAGAAGATAATTTAGACCAATTTCTTAAAATTGGTCTTATACCCGCTACTTAAAATTAAGGGGCCTTATTTTTTGGCGTTTTGGCGATAGATAACGCTATTCATCAAATACTAGCAATGAATACTGAGTGTCAAGGCTGCTAAATTCGGCAAAATACAAGAGCAGCGGTGCGTGACGCGGGTCGCCCAGCACGCGGTGCGGGCGCGACCCGCCCGAACACGACGACACCTCGCCGTATTATAGATGTCCGGCACGATGCGCCTTCTAAATTACGGATAATAATGTCAAGACGCGCGTGCTGAAAACTTAATGGGGCGTTAGGCCTCATAGCACGTTCACACAATGCCAATATGGGCATGGAAATAGTAAGGGAAGTGGGCAGCGCGAGCATGTAAACAGGTTACTCGCGCTGCTACTCGTCATGCCGCTGCCACTTCCCGTGCTCCCGCGAGTGTCGGCGCCTCGTGCGCGAGTCAAAGGAACGGCAGCACGAACGAATATGTAGTGTATTGATAAGATATGATAATTTTTTATTGGCAAATGTGTTTACAAGAAGGTACAGTTCAGAGTGGTATCAACAGTTTGCTCTTTCAAGGGTACAATATTCTTAACAATAAAATTAAATTAAGGAAGGCACTCATTTTAAAATATAGCTAATTGACAACAATTCAAATTCCTAACAAGACTTTTTTATATTTTTAATGGTTAGTTTATCGCATCATTAAATAAAAGGCAAGTACTTTTTATTTTTTTATCTACACTCGTCTCATAATGTTCGGATTATGAACTCGAAAACAGTTGCTTAAAGACCTACTTTATGCATTCTGCCTATAGAAATTACAGTTTCATAGAATTTACAGAAGCGTAATGACTTAATGAGAAGGCTCTTACTCCGATATAGTTAAGAAATGAAACGAAGTATTTTTTGCCAATATTCATATCGCCATCTTCCGCCGCACCTGTCAGTTGTTGTTGTACGGTGATTGTTCGGTTGTTGTTGAGTTGTTTTATTAGATTGTTGTTCAGATGTTGCTAAAATGTTATACCGATGTTGTTCAGCTGTTGTTCAGATGTTATTATTCAGTTGTTGTAACGATGTTGTTCAGTTGTTGTTCAGATGTTGTCAGATGTTGTTCAGTTGTTGTACAGATGTTGTTCTGTTGTTGTTCCGATGTTGTTTCAATGTTGTTCAGTTGTTTAGTTAAGTAATTGTTAAGACTCCACATCTAAACAACTGCTAAAGTATAGAATTTTCAAAAAATCATATCAAGCCATATTACGTTCTCCTATTGAATTTGACCTTGTATCGGGCCTTGCAATGGCCGGTGCGTACGTTTAGAAAAGTGTTTCTGAGTTTTTTTTTTTTGGAGAGTGTAGATAAAATAGTGTATGCAACTGCTATATTTAGGCATTAGAATGCTCGTGTCAAACTATTTTCACACTCGGCTACGCTTCGTGTGATAAACAGACACTCGCATTCTCATGACCCCCATTACATGACAGTTGCATAAACTACTATTATGTTTCATAATCAGAGATTTCAAATTTTAAAAAGTGCCTTAGTTTAGCTCCAACAACTAAAATGTTGAAAACAAAATTAATTTGCCTATAACTTATATGACGTTTATAAAAAAACAGATGACAAAAATCATTCATGCTATTATAACCTTTTTTCAATAGCAAACGCTTCAAAATGTTTTTTTTTTTTTTTGCATTTGAATTGCTATCTCGTTCACTCATATTGGTGCAAGAAGAGAATAACGGCATTGTGTGAACACTCACTCGCGTTGATACTTCCGCGGAAGTTTTTCGAGCAATATTTGCGACAGCGGCAGGAGCAGGAGCATGGTGTGAACCTTAGACTAGGGAAAAAAGAGTGGACTTGAAATACCTACGAAAAAAACGTGCATACCTACACTCGATCTGTCACAAATATGGCGGCATGCCATAGTGCTGCACTCATTATTACCTATGGATCTTGGATAAAAACTTATCGATAGTTGTATGTGCGGTGCTTACAGCAGTCGGAACTTATTGAACTCGATCATCTAAAATTCTGCAATATCTACATCTACACATAATAAACATTAAAGATATGTCTTTTTGTGTGTACCTATGTAATCGATAAACACTGAAACTGCTAGACCAATTATTAATTTTATATGAGAGTTACAACATTCCAGAGTAACATGGCTACTTTTTACCATAGGAAAATATCTTATTCCCACGGGAAAACAGTTAACAGCATGGAAACCGGGAAATCGCAAAAAAAATAGCAGGTATTACCCAAATTAGCCGAACCACATCTTTGCCACATTTCTGACATAAATGAAAATAAGAGATTGAAAAAATTTCGTTGCCTGCCGGGGCTTGAACCCGGGACCTGTGGATAACCAACCCACTATTTCTAGCATATTAGAGACGTACATGGACAAATTAATGTCGGAAATTGAGGATCTGGAATTCCTGACAGAGGGCACCAGGTGCACAGCTAAACTTTACAGGGCTATTTTTTATTAACCCAGGAAAATTTGCAGGGTGATTCTACTCATAATTCTGAACAACTTTTACTATGGGGCCGTTTGCGAAATCGCTTCAAAAAATCAGCTGTTCCATACATTTTGATCGTGTAGGTATTCATTTTTGTATGGAACAGCTGCTTTTTTTCGCTATTTCGCAGGCGGTCCTATAGTAACAGTTGTTCAGAATCATGAGTAGATTCACCCTGCAAATTTTCCTGGGTGAATAAAAAACAACCCTGTACTTATAAGATGAGATACGATTTAAGGTATTTTAGAAAAAAATGTTCAGCACGACAGGCTGCTCCTGCTGGTCAATGAGGGTCTGGCGATCCGCTATATACATATGCATATCACGCCTAGTATCTTGTGGGGTAGGCAGACGTAGGCTTGATATCAATAAAACAAGAAATCCATATTTTATGATAAATTTATTAGAATCAGTACCTATATACAAATAATAGCAAAGTTTATACAACTAATACAATTGTTCTAATTGTAATTAAGATCTAAATATATATTTTTTTAAATATATAATTTTATTTTTCAAAAATCATAATAGCCTACTTATTGATAAATGCTAATTAATACCAATTGTAATATCATTATATTGGTAATCTATTGGTTATTTACTTAACCCTAGAGTGGGCGCGCTATGAATGAATGAATTTTAAAAGCAATACTTACCAACAACTCACTTGAAGGCAAAGCATCGTCTTGTTACATTTAATGTTCGGTTAAACCATTAATCTTTAAAATGCAGGGAACAAATGAAAATATCTTTGGTCATAGTATTTAAATTTTCGACCCCAAGTATATCTTCTTTCTTTCGGCCACTGCTTTCTTTGTTCTTGACGCCTTGGCAATCTATAATCATAAAACAATTCGGCTTTAAGTGTGCCCGCATTTATGACACTAAACTTCATACGAAAAACTTCGAATGTATGCGTGGGCACGATTCAAAAGTAAGCAATAAAGGGGATCACAATTGTTTCACTTATTCAAATATGATATCGATAAATTGAAAATGCCGTACCCCAACTCTATATACTATGATGAATGATTTTCGCAAAAAATCTCGGAATATCTTTTGTATAGCAGCAGATGATTATAAAAACGTAAGCGTTTCTTTAAAAAGTTTCTCACAGTTACCACAATCTTACAAAATAACAGGAAATACAACATATTTTAAATCAAATCGGTTACTTACCTGTGCAACGTTATCTTTTGATGTTTATTGTTGCTTTTCATGGGGCATCCCAGCACACTGCACCTACCCATATTAATACTATATTCTTCCAAGTTTTATCACTTTGAATAAGCTCAAATTTCACATAAAACACAAATATTCTTAAAAATTCCTCGATATTTACACGCGGGCTGACAACTGACGTACTTTCATCTGACAGGGACTAAACATGACGGCCGGCCGCAGTGTTGCTATTTATGGTAATGATAAAACATTAGTTGTCCTTTTTTTCATACTGTAATACCCATAAGTTAAAAAGAGACGCAGATATGTCTTAGTTGTCTTCTTTTAATGCCGAGTCCACTCTTTTTTCCCTAGTCTAAGGTGTGAACGTGCTATTAGATTAGTTGGACCGCTACACTATGGAGAAGGTCCGTGACTGTTGCCTGGTGACTGTTGACTGTTGCCTGGTGACTGTTGCCTGGTCACTGTTGCCTGTTGAATGTTGCCTGGTGACTGTTGCCTGGTGACTGTAACCTGGTGACTGTTGCCTGTTGGCTGTTGCCTGGTGACTGTTGCCTGGTGACTGTTGCCTGGTGACTGTTGCCTGGTGACTGTTGCCTGTTGCCTGGTGACTGTTGCCTGGTGACTGTAACCTGGTGACTGTTGCCTGTTGGCTGTTGCCTGTTGACTGTTGCCTGGTGACTGTAACATGGTGACAGTTGCCTGGTGACTGTTGCCTGGTGACTGTTGCCTGTTTACTGTTGCCTGGTGACTGTTGCCTGGTGACTGTTGCCTGGTGACTGTTGCCTGTTCACTGTTGCCTGTTGCCTAGTGACTGTTGCCTGTTGCCTGTTGCCTGGTGACTGTTGCCTGGTGACGGTTGCCTGTTGTCTCGTGCCTGGTATGGGTACATAAGCTGTGTGTTGTACCTGGTGTAGTGTGTGTAGGTGAGCCTGGCGCCGTCTGCGTCCAACAAGTGCGCGTACAGCAGCTCCGAGTAGCTGGAGCCCCCCGCGCCGCTCGCTATCGCGCTCTCTTCGCTCGGCGCTTGCGTCGGCACCTGAAGCACAGTATAATTAATAGTACTAGCGTACAGTATGGTCACTCCCTGCCTCCCCCTACAAGCGCCGCCCACCCGCGCTCGGAGGACGCTCAGACACCGGCTAGCAAGGACGCGACGACGAAGGTCATTTCATACTGCCGCACATTGCATTCCCGATTCGCGAACGCAAAATGGCGGCAACCCTTACATGTTGTCTTACACACACAAGCATGGTCCGCGTTCACCTACGCGAGCTTAGACTGTGTGCGTAGCAACGCATTTGATTCATACATTTGAGCGCCAGTGTCCGAGGTGTGCCTGAAGATTTCAATCTTACTTCCCACACTTTATTTTATTCGAAACTGGATTTCCGCCCAGCGGTTTTCCCATTTTCCCGTGGTAATAGTTGTTTTCCTGCGGTAAAAAGTAGCGTATGTGTTATTCTAGGTTATACTCTACCTGTGTTCCAAATTTCATCCAAATCAGTCAAGCCGTTAAAGCGTGAAGAGGTAACAAACATACATACACACACACACACAAACTCTCAGATTTATAATATTAGTACGGACTAGCCTCGTTTTCCCGTGGGAATGTGACCTTTTCCCGGCATAAATTACACATAACCACCTTCCTCTTCATGACTATCTATTAAAGAAAAGTGCATCAAAATCCATTGCGTAGTTTTGAAGATCTAAGCATACAAAGGGGCACCCACCGGGAAGCGACTTTATTTCATACTATATAGCTACTAGCCGCCGGCCCAGCGGTTTCACCCACTCGCAGGATAAAACGCTTTTTCGGGCATGTATTGTACATAAAAACTTTCCTCTTGAATCACTCCCATCTGTTTAAATAAAAAGCATCAAAATACGATGTGTAGTTTTAAAGATACTAAAGGACACCAAGGACAGGGAACGTCTTTATGTTGTACTATGTCGTGATAAGCGCTTGATAAGCTGCTGATGTGACTACGTGGTAGTGCAACTGCATGCGGTGCAAAGGTTCCGGGTTCGATTCCCGGTAAGGCACTGATAAAAGTATTTGTTCCCAGTCTGGTTAGGACATTGCAGACTGAACCATCTTACTGTCCGTAAGAAAGACGGATCCGTGCTTCCGAGGGGAAGTTTAGCCGTTGGTCCCGGTTGCTGTCTAGACGGCGGTCGTTACACAACCATGTAGGCGGTTGAAAAACTCTGACACCAGGGTTCATCGGATCGTTCCTCGACTCGGTGTCCCACACGAAAAGAAGTAGAAGCACTTGCGCACAATTATTAATTCCTAACACTATTACCAACAAACATGAACGCAAAACGCGAGCGTAGCAAGCACACAATTTCAATACGAACCTGCACTCCCAACAAACAGATGTAATGAGTAATTCTGCAGACTATCACCAACAAAACATACTAACATCAAATCAAAACGCGAGCGTAGCAAGCACACAATTTCAATACGAACCTGCACTTCCAGCAAACAGATGTAATGAGTAATTCTGCAGACTATCACCAACAAAACACACTAACATCAAATCAAAACGTGAGCGTAGCAAGCACACTATTTGAATACGAACCTGCACTCCCAACAAACAGATGTATTGTGTAATTCCCAACACTATCACCAACAAAACACACTAACATCAAATCCATCCAAATTCAAATCTACTTCAATAAAACCTGCACTCCCAGCAAACAGATGTAATGAGCAATTCCTAACACTATAACCAACAAAACAAAACGCGAGCGTAGCAAGCACACAATTTCACTACGAACCTGCACTGGGAGTGCAGGTTACAAACATATGTTCTTATCCACCATGAACGTGACAGAACAATCCAGAACACTTGTGTTGAGACAGTCCGTTTGCTGAATGATCGCCCGTTGGCAGTAGATCTTGTTGAGTTCCCCGCGCTCCATATGTTCCGGCACCAGAAGAATTATTAATTCCTAACACTATAACCAACAAAACACACTAACATCAAATCAAAACGCGAGCGAAGCAAGCACACTATTACTGTCACGTTCCTCGAGTACAAGCAATCCCAGTCACCTCTTCTTGCCAAATTGTGTAGTGGACTCATGGAACAAACTACCACAATCTGTAATCAGTGCTCCCTCAATATTTGACTCAAGTGCAGTGATATACACGCATCAGCACAATGTGCTGCTAGTGTATTATAAATAATCATAATAATAATAAAACACACTAAAAACAAAACGCGAGCGTAGCAAGCACACTATTTCAATACGAACCTGCACTCCCAACAAACAGATGAAATGAGTAATTCCTAACACTTACCAACAAAACACACTAACATCAAATCAAAACACGAGCGTAGCAAGCACACAATTTCAATACGAACCTGCACTCCCAACAAACAGATGTTCTTATCCACCATGAACGTGACAGAACAATCCAGAACACTTGTATTGAGACAGTCCGTTTGCTGAATGATCGCCCGTTGGCAGTAGATCTTGTTGAGTTCCAGTCCAGCTCCGACACCAGAAGAAGCGCTAGCGCACAATGATTAATTCCTAACACTATTACCAACAAAACAAAACGCGAGCGTAGCAAGCACACAATTTCAATACGAACCTGAACTCACAACAAACAGATATAATGAGTAATTCCTAACACTATTACACCAACAAAACTCACTAATTCGTTCGTGTAATATTGCTCGCTTCGCTCGCAATGCATGTAGTGTTGGAGCAGTTTTACGCTCGTTTCGCCCAATAGTAGCTTGCCTATGATGTGTTTTGATCCCTCCCGTAAAAATAAAATTTGTGTATTTTAGCACCAACCTGCACTCCCAACAAACAGATGTTCTTATCCACCATGAACGTGGCAGAACAATCCAGAACACTTGTGTTGAGACAGTCCGTTTGCTGAATGATCGCCCGTTGGCAGTAGATCTTGTTGAGTTCCCCGCGCTCCATATGTTCCGGCACCAGAAGAAGCGCTAGCGCACAATGATCAATTCCTAACACTTTTACTAACAAACCACACAGACAACCTAAAACGCGAGCGTAGCAAGCACACAATTTCAATACGAACCTGCACTCCCAACAAACAGATGTAATGTGTAATTCCTAACACGATTACCAACTCAAAACGCGAGCGTAGCAAGCACACAATTTCAATACGAACTTGCACTTCCAACAAACAGATGTAATGAGTAATATTACACCAACAAAACTCACTAATTTGTTCGTGTAATATTGGCGTGGCGATGAATAGCTCGCTTCGCTCGCAATGCATATAGTGTTGGAGCAATTTTACGCTCGTTTCGCCCAATAGTAGCTAGTCTATGATGAGTTTTGATCCCTCCCGTAAAAATAAAATTAGTGTATTTTAGCACCAACCTGCACTCCCAACAAACAGATGTTCTTATCCACCATGAAAGTGACAGAACAATCCAGAACACTTGTGTTGAGACAGTCCGTTTGCTGAATGATCGCCCGTTGGCAGTAGATCTTGTTGAGTTCCCCGCGCTCCATATGTTCCGGCACCAGAAGAAGCGCTAGCGCAAAATGATTAATTCCTAACACTTTTACTAACAAACCACACTGACAACCTAAAACGCGAGCGTAGCAAGCACACAATTTCAATACGAACCTGCACTCCCAACAAACAGATGTAATATGTAATTCCTAACACTATTACCAACAAAACACACTGACAACCTAAAACGCGAGCGTAGCAAGCACACAATTTCAATACGAACCTGCACTCCCAACAAACAGATGTAATGAGTAATTCCTAACACTATTACCAACAAAACAAACTAACATCAAATCAAAACACGAACGTAGCAAGCACACTATTTCAATACGAACCTGCACTCCCAACAAACAGATGTAATGAGTAATTCCTAACACTATCACCAACAAAACACACCAACATCAAATCAAAACACGAGCGTAGCAAGCACACAATTTCAATACGAACCTGCACTCCCAACAAACATATGTTCTTATCCACCATGAACGTGACAGAACAATCTAGAACACTTGTGTTGAGACAGTCCGTTTGCTGAATGATCGCCCGTTGGCAGTAGATCTTGTTGAGTTCCCCTCGCTCCATATGTTCCGGCACCAGCGGGTGCGCAAGGGGGTTCAGAGAGGGGTTCACTGAGGGGTGCACGCTTATTGACGAGATTGACGGCGGGTTGTGGATCGTTGATATTCGCGCACCTAGAAGAACAAAAACAAACAAACATATATCACGCCTTTATCCCTTGCGGGGTAGGTCGCAAAAAACGGACATTTACGCCACGTCTGACAAACATTCGAGGGTCGGAAAACTGTGTATCGCCATAGTGACAGGTTGTCAGCCCATCGCCTAAAATTGCAATACACACCCTCGAGTCCCTTCGTCGCCTGTGATGTCGTAGAAGAAACGAAATGTTTTTATTTATATAATATATTTTTTTAATCTTTATTGTAAGAAAGACGATGTCATTACCGTTTTCCCGCGGGAATAGAACACTCAATATAGCCTATGTTCATCAGGGATAATGTAGGATTCTAATACTAAAAGATTTTTTAAATCGGTTCCGTAGTTTCGGACTACTGGACGGATTTAAAAAATTCAAACACACAATCAAATCTTTCCTTTTTACAATATTAGTGTCGATTTTCTCATTGAAATAACTAATTTTCGTTTATTGAGTGTATTTAAATGAGCACAACATTGTGCTGTGCTACACCAATACCACACAAATTACAAGCGAAGCGAGCCACACTGCGCCGCAACAACGCCACACTGCGCTACTGTTTGTTGTGTGTGAATGTTATAATAGTATAGTAAAGGTAATGTTTGATACTTCCTTTTTTTGTATGTGTATGTTATATAATAAATAACGAGCTGGGAAGCCTGATGTCAAGACAAACCTCTTCGGGTTTAGTGACGTCATTTAATGTTTTTTGTTTTAATTTTTAAAAGCAAAATAAATGAAAAAAATAAAAAAAAATACCAAACGAGTCTCGAGCGAAGCGACCACAGTCCGGATCCACCTGTCTTACCATCTTGTCGCGACCTGTTGGGCGCGGGGTGCTGCAGCATGCAGGGCTGCGGGTTGCCGGGGCGCTCCAGCATACCGAACACTTGGTCTACCGTCACGGGAGACGGCGTGTCCACTGTGAATGTCGGCATCTACAAAAAAAAAACACATTTGAACTACTATTTGTTACTGTGGCGGTCCACATACAAGTCCTGAAACGCGGTATAGAAGTTATTTCGCTGATCGCTATATATACAACTTCCAAACATGTCCGGTTGGAATAGTCGTTCCGCTGGTCATAACTTCCCTCCTCAATGTCGTCACTCGGCCTACTGACTTCATCACTCCTCCTAAATTACGTTTTTTCATAGGTTTTGACAAGTGAGAGGATAGTAAGGTCAAAAATTTGTGATACACATGCTGTACCGGGGTAAATGAGACCCCCAACATATTTTTTCAACCTACATCCCATTATAATCTCATAAGAGACCGGAAGTCGCTACCGAAATAAAAAAATATTTTATATAAAACTACATTTCCGCCCAACGGTTTCACCCGCTGCCACTAATTTTTCCGTGGTAATAGTTGTTTTCCCGCAATAAAAAATGGACTATGTGTTATTACGGGTTATACTCTACCTGTGTTCCAAATTTCATTCAAGTCGTTTGAGTGTGAAGAGGGACCAAACATACATACACACACACAAACTCTCAGATTTATAATATTAGTACGGATTAGAATTGAGTGTCATGGGCGTCTAGTCCAATGACTTTTTAGCTAATCTGACGTTTTATTTTTACTATCCTTTAGCGCCAACTCTGCATCAAGCGGGCTAGATTCATCGTGGGTTGGACGACCCGGGTGCAGCCCGCTCGACGCAGCGTTCGCGCTTAGGGTTAAGACAACGTGTCCTCCGAAGCACGGACAACTTACGTTACTGGAATGTCCTCCAATAAGGTGTTTCCTGGGCACCCTACAAGTGGAGAAACCCTGCGGCATGGGCACGTCAGAGCTGCTGGATAATATGTTCATGAGCACAGCGAAGGCCTCTGACTCGGTTAGCAGGGACGAGCGCGCGGGGCCCTCCGCAAACTGTTGCGGCGTCAGTGTTAGGAAACGGATCTTTTCTATTGCTGGCCGTATGCGAGATTTCGTATCTGAAAGGATTTGAATACAAAATTTTAGTCACTTCTGTTAAATGATGAAAAGTGCTGTGATATAAGAGCATTACATACATACACATACACATATCACGCCTATAATCCCTTGCGAGGTAGGAAGAGCATAAATGACCGCATAAAACGGACATTTACGCCACGTCTGACAAACATTTGAGGGTCATCCGGAAAATTGTGTATCGCCATAGTGACAGGTTGTCAGCCCTCTCAAGTCCCTTAGTCGCCTCTTACGACTCCCACGGGCAAGAAATGGGGTGATGCTATTCTAAGCCGGCATCACACGGCCCATCCCTACTTTGTTTTTATTGGATGCCTGATCATAACTCAACCTCAGACAGCCTTGTTGGATATGCGAAATTATATTATAATTTTTCCGACTAATACTGAAATATATACTTGGGCAGTTTGGCTGTCATATTTCGACGTATATTGATTGCTTATATTTAGCGCCAACGCTACGTCGAGCCGGCTGCCACGGCCTAAATTCGGCAAAATACTAGAGCAGCTATCCGCCAACACGCGGCGCGGGCGTAATCCAAACACGACGACACCTCGCGCTACTTAGACGCGATGCGCCTTCTAAATTCGGACGGATAATAAGGTCAAGACGCGCCGGCTCGCGCATGCAGCCCGCTTAACGGAGCGTTAGGCCTTAGGATTTGCTTGGTTCCCTAAAGTAGATGTACAGTTTCATGAGCTGGTTCAAGCAGTGAAACATTTTCGTATTATTTCCTTTTAAATTATTACCTAGTGGAAATGGGCGGGACACCTTATCCGTGGACCAGAAAAGTGGAGTAAAACAATAACAACGGGTGTCCTAGAGGAAATAAAAGGAAAAGAGGTAGACCAATCAGACGCTGGGAAGACGAAATAGTAGAAATGGCGGGCAGAATATGGCCAAGAGTGGCGCTCGAAAGAGATGAATGGAAACTATTGGGGGGGCCTTTGCTGAAAAGCACACAGATAGAGAAAAATAGAATAGTAAAAGAGGGACGAAAAATAATGAAAATCTGATTCAAGGCTATAATAATAAAAAAATTATTACCTGGTTTATCATCTTTCTTCTCTGTCGGTGTGGGTTCCATGGGCTCGCTGGCAGTGGTAGGCACGGGTTCACTCGCAACATGGTCACCGTCGCCACCCTTCTGCTCTGTCACTGATAGCGGACTATTCTCTGCACTGCTTTCTATATTTACCACCTAGAAAACAAAATTGATAAAGATGTAAATAACCCTATCTTCTTCTTTTCGTGTGGGACACCGAGTCATCCAATGACCCGACCCTATATCTGCAGGGTATATTTGAAATCAACTTAACATATCCACAGTCACACGACGCGCTCGAAACCAAAGTAGCCGCTGCACCACGGCATTTCAATAATAATTATTTTCTTAACCTAGGAATTATGTGACTCAGAATATGCATAAATATTAACAAAATTGTTTTTGACTTAAGGCGATGGGAAGAATGTTCCCACCTTAAATTGAACCTTAGTTCCTACCTTAAATTGAACCTTAACTACCTGCAATAGACTTCAAAACCAATGATAAAATTCAACATGCTCTGCCGGTTAAAGGGTTAAATTATATCTTTCCTTCTTCTTTTCATGAGAGACACTGAGTTGACGAGCAAAGTTATTTATTTACCTTATCTTTTGAAGTAGAAGGTCCTGAATTGGGCCCGTCCAGCAGTGGACTGATGCTGCGTTCACTCCTCTTGTGCTGTGCTTTGGCGTACCTCACACACGCCTCAAACAAGTCCAATTCACTGTCTACATTCAAGTGGTCCTGGGAGAAGACAGTGATCAATGTGTTTAGGTCAATGTCTTCGAAACTTGGATCTGTGAGCACTTCTTTTGTGTTCGTACTGATTATCTGGAAACAATAAATATTTTGCTGTAATATAAAGGTAAAAATAAAATAAAAAAACTTTAAATATTCCAAGGAAGAACTAACCTATGAACAACTTTTTATCCAACGCCGCGTCCAAGATGTCGGGTGGCGCGCAGATTTTCTCATTACTTTCAATGTTTTTAATTAAATATGCAAAAGTTGTGCAAACAAGAAGAATAACAAAATCCTCACAAAAACAAACAAAGCTCACCACACAACATAACATGGCATGGATGACAGGTTTGGTTTTGACAGATTAAATAAGTATTGGCACAGAACCATTCATTTCATATCTCTATTTTTACAAATAGTGTACTTTTTACTTAAGACATTATATTACTAGACAGGGCTTGAGAAAAAACTGTAATTTCTATAGACAATGCATAAAGCAGGTCTTTATACAACTGTTTTCAAATTTGTAATCCAAACATACAAGTGTAGATAAAGTTAATATTATCTTAAGATGGAATTTTTATTATTGCCATGGAAATGCCAGTAACTAGAACTATTTAACTTCTTTTTATAGATAACGTACCTGAAGACACTTGTCCATAAGCACATTTTCCTCAAAGAGCCTTGCAAACTCGTACGCACGACACGCATTCCTTGGATACAGGTCTGACCAGAGATATCTCGTACATTCCTTCACTAGATGGGGTAGCATGTACTTCTTGGCACCGTAGCAGAGTTCACAGGCCTTGTCGAATGACGTGATCACTATATTGTCTGTGTAAATATATCTGGAATTGAAGATTATTTATAAATAAACCAACAACATATTTTGTAGTTAATTAAGAGCAATTCACCTTATGAAGTAACGGAAGACAAAAAGTGCTAGCTACCCAAGGATCTCTGGAACTCTCCCAGAGAAAGTAGTCAGTGCACCCAGTTGAACAGTTTCAAAAATAGAATTAACAATCATTTCAAAAATCTAATAACTAAGACAAGTGCAGTGATATACAATACAAGCATCAGCTCAAAGAAGCTGCTAGTGTATTACATACATACATACATAAATCACGCCTATATCCCTTACGGGGTAGGCAGAGCGTTAATGGCCGTAAAACGGATATTAACACCACGTCTGACAAAAGTTTGAGGGTCAATCAGATAACTGTGTATCACTATAGTGACAGGTTGTCAGCCCGTCGTCTAAAATTGCAATACACACCCTCGAGTCCCTTAGTCGCCTCTTACGACACCCATGGGTAAGAAATGGGGTGATGCTATTCTAAGCCGGCATCACACGGCAATTCTAGTGTATTAAAATATAATAATTATTATTATCTGAGTAGTTATTACATACTCAGCTGTATACTTTTTTTACTTACTCTAAAAGAGCCTTGAATGCGTCCGGCTGGACGTCCAAGATGGGAATGGGCTCGTTTCTCTCAGCCATACCACCAAAGAACATGGCTTCAAAAACGGGAGATGCCATTGCCAGGATGAGCTTGTGGCCGCTCACGGCGACTTGGTGCGGCTCGGATCCCACCAGGAACGAGCAGTCCGACCACTGCCCAGAGCGCAGGAGGTGGTTTCCCCGCTGCTTCATCTCCGTGCATCCCAGCTGCCAGTCCGTTGGTGCAGCCATCTTTTATGAACCGCCAACGAAGGGTAGACTCTCAACAGCCTCTTATATCCTTGATTTTCGCGTGAAAGGCAACAGATATTTGTAGAAATGTAGAAAAAAGCCTAAATAGTAGCATGAAAACAAATCCGTCTCGTAACTTTTTGACAAATACTCTACGTTTACAAAGTCTGTTATTTTGTAACGGACGTAACAGTATCGCAGCGATTGCTATGGTGGTGTGAAATGGCCTTTAAATAAATATAACTTTTCAATGCGCAGCTATATTCGTAAACGTGATCAGCTGTCATTTTGACTTTTGTCATGTTGGAACTACGGGAATTTCGCTAAAGTTTTGTTCCTAAAATTGTGT
Organism: Tuta absoluta; assembly: GCA_027580185.1. Classification (NCBI taxonomy): domain Eukaryota; kingdom Metazoa; phylum Arthropoda; class Insecta; order Lepidoptera; family Gelechiidae; genus Tuta; species Tuta absoluta. The sequence goes on from JAQAHW010000020.1 coordinate 2,265,468, forward strand.
TGTTTTTTGTATAATACAGGGAATATTATAGTTTAATTTATAGTCTAGGACTCATGCGGTTTCATTTAACATTTAGGTAGTTTTGTTCCTGCTTTTCGAGCGTGTAGAATAGGTGTATCAGATGTTATAGGTCAGGATGTCTCGGAATCGATGCGATGGTTTACTTGCGAGGGTCGATTTCCCACTTTACACTGTCCAGACCCTCACTAACCGCCACATTTTGGTGGCTGGAGGCGGTGGGGCCGCTAACACGGGCGTTGCTAACGGATTTGTAAGTATAACCTAGTTTACTGACTCCGATGTTTATTGAATACAAAAACGGCAAGAAGTCGAGTTTGATACGCGTCACCAGCTGCATACTTACGCAAGAACATTCGCTGTGCTTAATTACACGTGCCGCTTGACCGTTGATGTTCAATTTACTGAAATTCCATATGTTTTAGGAGATATTCGAACTGTCGCACAATGGAACCAAGTTTGTCGCGGAGGAGGTCATGAGGTACGAAACGGGGCCCAATGTCGTGATGGCCAGCGACGTCGTCACGGCCGACGGCAAGACCTGGTTGACTGCTGGACAGGTATGTAAACAAAGTGCCCCAGTTGTTAGTAATCAATAAATTTAATTAATTATTCACCAGGACCTACAGTTGAGTAATGGCAAAGAAAAACACTTTAAATGATTAATTGCAGGCAGCACAGCATGTTTGTTTACTTTTGTATCTTGAACATAAAGCAAACATAACATTATTTAAATGTTGAGATTATCTTACTACTGAAGAAGTAGACTTGTACCAGATAGAAATCAAAGTGATGATTTGAACTTATTTGATGGTGTCTCACACTCAGATGCTACATGTACTTTAATAACCTATACATTACAACTTGTGTGACAATATGAATTTTAACCTTGTAACACCCAGATACCTTAGAAAAAGGTTTGTAGCTGGATACAGTGATACTAGCCCAAGCTTAGGCAAACATTACATTAGAAAGCAATCTTACAGCTGTAAATTCGGGCATATTTTTATCCTTTATTTATGTAAACTTTTAAAGTAAATATCAGTATCTGTTAATATTTTATGGTTCAAACGAATTAACAAGAGGTTACTGAGTCTCGTGATATGGTTTATATCAGGATATGCTGGAACTGCAAGCTTCCAGAACAAAGAAATGCATATAAGGTTTATTTTACTTTGAAGAATCAAACCTTTTAAAAGGCATCTGGGCCACTATCTGTAAGAAGCTCCAAGATGCCTAGGCATCCAGACTCCGAAATAATCGATCTAAAATTACTGCTTTTCGATTTTATTAAGGCATCCAAAATAAACCCCACTAACTCGGACCTGGCCGAGGCCACTAATAGTTTGCTTAAATCCTATAATTTAAAACTGAAAACAAAACGTACAGACTTTTTCAATTCAATCATCCAAAAATGTCCCAATAAGTGCAAAGGTATGTGGAGAGCTGTAAATATGGAGATAGGTAGAGGATCCCGCGACAAAGTGGACTATACAGACCTGATTGTCGACAACACTGGCAGCCCATTCAGCTCCAAACAGGACCTGGTGAACTCACTAAATAGTGAGTTTGTCACAGCAGCGGCTGCGTGCGGAGCCCCGCCCGCGAACCCCCCACATTGTCTTGCAACAATGGCCAGCTACCACTCTTGTAGTGAGTCATCGCTCCGGTTGCATTTATTTACACCGCACGAGATTGTTGGAATTCTCAAAAATTCTATAGCCCCGAAAAATAGTACGGACGTATACGGACTGTCTGCAAATATACTAAGAGGTGCCAGTTTATCAGTCTGTTTCGTCCTGTCTCACCTATTCAATAATTGTATGAGGTTGGGTACATACCCGGAATCGCTAAAAAAGGTAAAAATATTGCCGCTATACAAAGGCAAAGGTAAAAAAACTGCCATTAAGTCCTACCGCCCGATCTCACTAGTACCGAGCGTCAGTAAGATACTGGAGGTGGGACTAAATCGTAGATTGCTGGCTTTCTGGTCTGAGAAAAACGTGCTGTCGGACTGCCAGTACGCTTACCGACCCGGCAGGTCTACCACAGACCTGGTGCGCGAGGTGGTGCGATGCGTGGTGCGCGCTCGCGAGGAAAAGCGGCACGTCGCTGTAATCTGTTGCGACTTGTCACGCGCCTTCGACACCGCCAACCACGCACTCGTCGCCGAAAAGCTGGCGTACTATGGCATTCGGGGTCCTCCCTTGGAGCTGATGATGTCGTTTATGAGCGGAAGAGTGCAAGTCGTGGTGGGCGATAGAGGTCAGGTAACTTCGACGGAACTTTACAACCTAATGGGCGTCCCGCAGGGCTCCTGTCTCTCTAATACACTCTTCAGCCTACTTTTAAACGACCTACCGCAAGCCATCAAAGGCGCCGACGTATTTATGTATGCTGACGATGTTACGGCAGTCGTCAGCGCAGCGACCAGGCAGCAGCTAGAAGGAGCCTTAAACACCGTTCTCAGCCAGTTGCACGATTGGTTTCAGTGTAATGGTCTCGCGCTGAATAAAGACAAAACCTGTTTCATGGGGTTTTGTCTAAACGGCCACTCCACACCGGCCATGCAGGTGTGTGCAGGTGGAGCCCCTATACAGCAAGTTACCTGTACACGCCTGCTTGGCTTTAACATTGACAGTGCACTGGTTTGGGAGGCGCACATCGACGAGTTGTGCGGCCGACTGGGTGGCGCGTGCTTCGCTTTGCGGAGGCTGGCGGGGACGGCCAGCGTGGACGTAGTGAAGCAGTGCTATTTCGCTACGGTTCACTCATTGCTTTTGTACGGCACGGAGCTGTGGGCGCATGCTGCCGATTGGAACCGCGTGTTTTCAATGCAGAAACGTGCCGTGCGAGCAATGGCTGGAATCGCCGACGATGTTTCAGCGCAAGAGTATTTCGCGAAATACCGGATTTTGCCTCTTCCCTGCCTGTACATCTACCAGATGGCAGTGTTCATACACGCAAACCTGCATTTGTTCAGGCGGAAAGGTGCTAATACAAGGTATAACCTGCGCAGTAACAAGAGCGAGAACCTGCTCGCCACTGAGCCGCACAGGCTGGCGAAGTCTGAGCGCTCCGTGTACATCATAGGGCCTAACATCTACAATCGTTTACCTAAACAAATAACAGGTGCAGCTTCCTTCAGTGTATTTAAAAATTTATTAAATAAGTGGCTCCACGAACAGTCATTTTATAATTATGACGATTTTATGAAATTGCCACTGGCAATATAAAGAGTTTATTTAATTAAATTGATAAATGAAGTGAAGTATTTAATGTAATTTTTATGGTTTAATTTAATTTTTAATGCAATGTATTATTATTATTATTATTTTTGTTTAGTTAATATGTTTTGATTTTTAAAAAGTTACCTTTTATAATGACATGTAACAAGTGTTATCAATAAATTTATCATTATGATTATCTTTATCATTATCAGCATTATGAGGTTAAATTTATTATTATTATTATATTTTATCAGGCAGGTAACAACAACTGATGGTGCCTGTATTCCACTTTTCATAGTTCACTTTGTATCTTTTGAATTTTATATTTTTCAAGTGTTAATCAAGTTTTTTCTTAATTGTTTGGTTTTTTGTTCTGTGCTGATATGACATCTTGAGGCAACTTGTACAAGTTTGCGACCACTCTATTTACGAGAAATAAAATAAAATGTTCTTCCAGAATGCTAATCATTTTCAATGAAACTGCTTACTACTAAAAAATAAAAACTCAATACAGGCACAGTAGTTTCAATGTCTATAGTGTCACAAATTCTTAGTTACAGACAAAAAACTAATATTTCTTCTTTATAAGCAGAGAGGTTTATATAGTTAGAACTTCACAGATGATAACCAATGTGGCACAGTGGTAGTGGGACTGCCTTTGGCACAAAGGTTCCGGTTTGGCTCACAAAGTAACAAATTGTTACCATTTTGGTTAACCTGAAAGTTGGCTCTGTGCTTCAGAGGGCTCATTAAGCCATCAGTCCTGGTTACTGTCTATGATTACTCAGACAGCGTGTGTTACACAACCATGACAGAGGCTACTACTAGTAGTAGGCAGTTGAAAAACTCTGACAGGAAGGTTCATTGTTTGACTTGTGTCCCCACATGAAAAGAAAAAGACAGAGATGTTTACATTCCAGGAGTCACACTGCCAGCAATACCGAGTACACATGCGAATGGTAGACGCAGCGGAAATGCGTCGCGGTTCATTCCGCGCGGAAAACGGCCTCGTGCGTCGCCGCCGCCGCACCGTCTCAGAAAACGACAACATATCAAAGAAAGACAGCAACAGCAACACCACGGAGAAACGGTTGAACTTCGAGATACGGCCTTTGGACAGCATACAGACTGATTTCGGGTAGGTATTTGTTTATCGTATTTAATTTCTTTTTGGAGTATAAAATATTTCTGTTTATCTGTGGTAGCTTGTAATTGGCATATACTGTTACAATTAATTAACTATTGTGTAAAGACTGCTGTAAGCTTCCCAAATAAAATAAAATAAATAAAATCTGTAATAAACGGCCTGTCCAGCGGTTTAATCGCTGCTAACCGTATTCCGCTGGAATAAGACGTTTTAATATAGCCTATGTTCATCAGAGATAATGTAGAATTATAATATTGAAAGAGTTTATTAAATCGGTCTAGTAGTTTCGGAGCCTATTCAATTCAAACAAACAATCACAATTTTCCTATTTTTTAGTGTAGAGTAAGATAAACTAGGTATAAGGTAGATAAAATCTTTATCAAATCGCAAGATTAACAATATTGCAGAGTCATCTCAAACTACTTTTGAAGCCATTGTATAAGCATAGGTATAAGTAGGACTTTTATGTAATAAATCCCTGTACAGCTGTTTTAAAACCACGCAATACTATTGCTAAGGGCTATAGTAATTACCATTTTATATTTAACAATATAAAGTATGCCGTGTGATGCCGGCTTAGAACAATATCACCCCATATTATTCCCGTAAGAGGCGACTAAGGGACTCGAGGGTGTGTATTGCAATTTTAGGCGATAGGTTGACAACCTGTCACTGTGGCGATACACAATTTTCAGAATGACCCTCAAATATTTGTCAGACGTGGCATAAATTACCGTTTTCGGCAGTTTGCGCTCTGGCTACCCCGCAAGGGATTATAGGCGTGATATGTGTTTGTTTGTGTGTGCTAATGTTATTACCATTTTATATTTAAAATATTCGTAACAAATACGTGTCTACTTTAATACTTCTCAATGAATAATAAACGTCTAATACTTCTCAAAGGATGAAGTCTTTAAATAATAATGAGCTTGATATTTTAGCAGAATTCATTAATAAGATTAACTAAAGATTGTCCTAATCTCAACATATTGAAATTACTAGAAAAATATTAGGTGTGATTTGCAAGCTTCATTACATAGTATAAAATAAATTCGCTTTCCGTGTCCCTTTGTATGCTTAGATCTTTAAAACTACGCAACGGATTTAGATACTTTAAAAAAATAGATAGTGTGATCCAATAGGCAGATTTTTAGGTACATTTTACCGCGAAAAGCTTTGTTCCTTCAGGGTAACAGTGAGTGAAACCGCTGGGCGGGTCGCTAGTAATAAGATAAATTGTTGCAACAACCGCAAATGAATCGCGGAGAGGAAGATTAGAGTAGGAGCACTTCTGGGCAGGTTTTTTGGGGGGTTTTTCCTGATCAGGAGGTCCGGTTAGTTATACGCATGTAAACTACACGCTTTAAAAGTCTTGACTTCAATTTGAAACAAATATTATTATCAGATGGTGGTGGCGTAAACTTACATGCCGTGTGATTAACCTGGCCAGCCCCGTGGCAGTGCCTATATATTTTTTTTGTCCCGCCTGACCAGATTTTCTATTAGGAAATTACCAAATTGTTATAAAAAAAAGAAAATTGCGTGATACAAATTTTTTTTTTTACAATGACGGTGCATGACGTCAATAAGTGATAATACTATCCTACATTGAATAAAGAATTTCAATTTCGAAGAGATTGTTATGATGCTTCTGGTTTCTCCCAGTACAAGTAGCTCTTACTTACTTAAGGGAGGTCTCATATATTGTTATGTTAAACTATTTTGAAAATAAACAATTTTTATATTTATTTTTCTGTTCCAGCAATGACCCGTTGCAACGAGTGGTGCGGCTCAGCCACAATGGTAAACTAATGGCGACCGGCGGCACCGACGGCAAAGTGAGAGTCTGGTCGTTTCCAACCATGCAGTTGATGTTTGAGCTGCAAGGACACACTAAAGAGGTATATAGCTAGAACTCCATAACTAAATATTAAGTCAATCAGGAATACTTCTAAACATAAGAACTGCCGTAAGCGCCGTGTGATGCCGGCTTAGAATAGCATCACCCCCTTTCTTGCCCGTGGGTGTCGTAAGAAGCGACTGAGGGACTCGAGGGTGTGTATTGCAATTTTAGGCGATGGGCTGACAACCTGTCACTATAGTGATGCACAGTTGTCTGATTGACCCTCGAACTTTTGTCAGACGTGGCGTAAATTACCGTTTTTCACGGCCATTTATGCTCTGCCTACCCCGAAAGGGACTATGGGCGTGATATATGTATGTATGTATGTATGTATAAGAACTGCCGTAAATTTAAATCTTCCCTAAATAAGATAATTATTTTATAAAACTACATGACTAACGGCATTCTGCTGTGTGATGCCGGCTTAGAATAGCATCACTCCATTTCTTACCCTTTGGAGTCGTAAGAGGCGACTAAGGGACTCGAGGGTGTGTATTGCAATTTTAGGCGATGGGCCGACAACCTGTCACTATGGCGATGCACAATTTTCCGAATGACCCTCAAATATTAGTCAGACGTGGCGTAAATGTCCGTTTTACGGCCGTTTGCGCCCTGCCTACCACGCAAGGGATACATTCGTGATTTGTGTGTATGTACTAACAGCAAAAAAAAAACGCGGTTGTTAAGAGGTGTTATGTAAACATATAGTTTTATGAATAACTCCATCCTAACAAGGGACAATGGCGTGACTTGCTAGTTATCAGATACATGATCAAGGAAAATGGACCTTGTGCTATTCATTACAAAGCAATAATGACTCGAGCTTCATTATAATTTTATTTTCATTTCATATGCCATTGCTTTATAATGAACTCGCGTTTCAGCCCGCATTTCACTCGGGCCTTATTATATTGTGCGGAACAGCGCGTCAACGCACAATCCGATAAACCTTTTAAAAAATTAAATACAAACATTTTTATTTCATCTCTTTAGTATTTTTTTTTTGATAGAGATCACATTTAAAAACCATGATTTCCATTAAAACATTTTCTCTCTTTTTTACCCCTTTAGTGGTTAAAAGTATAGAAAATGCTGAATCACGTATATTAATACTTAGGTCCTTATTAAACTTAAACGGATCACATCAAAAACTACGAACTTCCATACAATATTTTACCCCTTTAGTGGTTAGGTTATCCGTACTAATATTATAAATCTGAGAGTTTGTGTGTGTGTGTGTGTGTGTGTATGTATATGTTTGTTACCTCTTCACGCTCAAACGCTCAACCGATTTGGATGAAATTTAGAACACAGGTAGAGTATAACCCGTAATAACACAATGGCCACTTTTTATCGCGGAAAAACAACTATTACGGGAAAAGGAGTGGCAGCGGGTGAAACCGCTGGGCAGAAATCTAGTAGTAAAATAAACCTACTGTCCAAATCTCATCTTTCTAGCTTTAAATTGGTCAATCAGTCCGTAAGTGAGGACATTTGTTTTATAAGTATAGATGGCACAAGGTGCATTTTGTTAATTTTTCTCTGACTAATGTATCTGACTTACAAAAATCTAATATGAAAAGTTGACAAATTATACAATTTCTTCTCTATGAAATCTACCTGACAATAAATAGAGGCTACACTCTCTGACATATTATGTACAAATTGTTTTTATAGTTTGGACGAATTCTTTCAATATAAATTTTATTAATTATTTGACATTGTAAGTAAATTATATCATGATGGCATGTATCTAATTGATTTCGATTTTAACTGTTTAACTAATGTTCTTAACTTCATTTAAATTTGCATGCTGTTGTTGACGGCTGTATAGGATATTTTTATTTTATGTAATATTACCATCCATTGTACCCTATTCAAGCAAATAAAATATCTTGTATCTTGTTAGGTATTACCTAATCGTGCTTACTGTGTACCTATGTACTCCATGCACTTGCAGCTAGACGACTTAGACTTCACCCCGTGCGACACGCGTCTCGTGAGCATCGCGAAGGACGGACTCGCCAACATCTGGAGCACCAGCAAGAAGGGACCACCAGCGCTCGAGATCACCTGCACGCCTCCCAATGGGAACAAATACCTGTTTCGACGATGCAGGTATGAACACAAATTATTTTTAACAGGCGTCTGGTGAAAATTACTTTCAGGTTCCAACCATTTGTCTTAAGGTGGTCCGTTTTAGGGGGCGTCCATAAATGATGTGAGGTGTTTTTTCGAATTTTTTGTCCCTCCCCCCCTGGGGAGATTTTGTGAAATTTTCACCCCCTCACGTGAGATTATTCAAAATGTGGGTTTCTTATGTAAACGTGTTGGATTATTGTAAAAAGAAAAAATAAATTGCTTTGTGCTCAATATTATTTATTTTATTTAAATAAAATATTTTTTTGACGTGATATTTTCCCCTCTCCAACGTGAAAATAGATGAGATTTGACTAGACCCCCTCCCCCTCTTAATTCTTTCGACTGAAAATTCAATGAACTTGTACATGCTTTGAAGAACAATTTTATAACAAATCCTTATGCGAAATGATAAAGATATACGCAAGTTTGGCGCAAAAGTACTTGTAGTTATAAGAAAGTGTATTTCGTCCACAATAAAATCGAACTCATTTTTTGCAGCAGTAGCTCCATCTATTGGCGTAAAAAACCGATTCGGTTTTAACAAGGGAATCTTATGGTTGACAATTTATTTTTATTATTTTGCAAAAATGTTATAGGATTTCCCATCGAGTTTTTTAATTGGAATTTTGTCTCCTCTAAAAACATTCCATTTCCATTTAACATTTGTATAAAAAACGTCCCACCTTAAGTGTTCTATAGGGCACTGTTTCCGTTGAAATGTTATTAAATTACGATATCTATTTTCTTAAACTGTGTCAAGAGAGTACTTGTAAAAAAGACAGTGAATAAAGAACTTTACAAATGAAATCCTTTGTTTTAAGTATTTTCAACAGTTTTCGGTACGAATAATGTCAAAATATTTACGAACTTTAAAAAATTTTTGGAAGTCACCGTGTGAATGAAATTTAATTAGAAATTCAGTAACCATTTGTACGAGTAAGGTTTAGACAAATTAAACGAAAAAATCAGAAACTCATTGGATTCTTACCACGTTAAACGGATTTCAGGAAAAATTGTTTAAGGTGACTTTACCCGTGAACGACCTCGACAGTGGCGCCAATCCTCAAAAAAAATCTTTATACAACCAAACTATCAGAATGTCCGATGCCCAAGTTTTTAGTATTATCCTTAAGTAAATTAGAACCTGCAAACTCAATGAAACATTCACTGTAATTACAGTTATGGCAAAAAGTGCCTAAAAACGCCCACTGGTATTAATTGCCACAATTTATTAACAGAGAATATTTCATTGAGTTTGCAGATTCTAATTTTATTTAAGGATAATACTAAAAACTTGGGCATCGGACATTCTGCCGCCACAGTCGAGGTCGTTCACGGGTACACTCGCCTTAACACGTTTTGTGTAATGATAAAAGTTAAAAACAGAAGATAGATATAAGAATGCAAGTTGTAAATAAGTTCTGATTGTTTCAGATTCGGCCTAAATGAGGATAAGAAAGGCTCGTACCGCATGTTCACGATCGCGAATCCTCTCGCGCGCTCCGGCAAGCAGAAGGGCCTCATACAACTCTGGGACCCTACAGGTAGTGTATTTTTAAATAGGAAATCAGTTTCCCCTCCAATAACAACCACGGTATTATTAAAAATCATATTTTTTAACTTTTAATGTCAATGTTTTCATGAATTTTATCTACACTCGTCTCATAATGATTGAATTATGAATTCGTAAACAGTTGTATAAAGACTTGCTTTAATGCATTCTACCTATATAAATTACAGTTTGATGGAAATTACAGACGCGTAATGCCTTAATGAGAAACTCTTACTGCGATAAAGATCAAAAATGAAACGAAGTTTTTTTGCCAATACTCAAATGGCCATCTTCCGGCGCACCTCTCAGTGGTTGTTGTATGGTAAACAAAATATGATCGGTTGTTGTTCAGTTGTTTTATTAGGTTGTTCAGCTGTGAACAACATCTGAACAAGATGTTGTTTAGTTGTTGTACCGATGTTGTCCAGTGGCCTATGCTATCATTGTACAACTACAATTCTACAGGCGCAAAAGTGGCAACATCGCCCCTAAATTAATATTTAAACAGCAACATGAAAATTACAACTACAGGCGTTTTATGAAGCTACAGATCTACAATTTTACAAGTCACAGCCACCACAACTACAGGCACCTGTAGATTTCCATCGACAAACCATAGGGTAGATTATGTTTTTAAAAACACAATCCAGCAAGTTTTTACAGGTGTTCATCAAAAGATTTGTAAACTACAACTGTAAAAACTTACAACTTGTGAATAATTTTACAGGTCGTCTAACCTAGGCAATTATTTTACAAGTGCAAGATTTCTGCATAAAAATCTATTCAATTCGAAAAGTTCTCAAAATGCGCGTTCCTTGCCAAATTATTTTGCTCGGGCGTTAAATAAAACAAAACTTGATCGTCAGTTGTGGAATATTATTATTAATTCACATCAGTACTATTTTAACGTACTCTATCAATAATATGATTTTAATTAAAAACATTATTGATTTAATTTTAGTAATTTCTAAAATCACTTAAATAAAATCCCTAAACTTAGATTAGAGGTTTCAAGTGTAGCTATTCTACAAAAGCCATGTTTCTGGGAAGTTTTTTACAGGAATATAATTATTTGATTTTGACAATGCTATTTTTACTAAATTTAGTGTTGCAAATTTATAAATATATAAAAGTGTTGCATGAAAACAAATATTTTTTTATACTTAAACCACGAAGAAGCATTTTTCTTTTATTTGGTTAAATAATTCTTATATTTAACTATAGAAAACAGGCCTGTCCCTGTTGGGGCTTTGGGTATTTGCTTAACACACCATGCTTGGTAGATGGATTGGCGAGCGTAGTACTCAATAATCGGCCTCTAGAACTTTCCAACCTGGTGCCATTTTAAAACCTTTCAACCCGGTGCCAGCCATACCTATCATATCTATACATTTCGGTACCTATCCATCACCCGATCCGGTGCTACTTTAGATCTTTCCTACCCGGTGACACTCTAGGACCTCCCAACTCAATTGATCCCACTTTAAAACTCTCCAATCTGACCGAAAATCACACAGATCACTCCAATAAAACTATTATATAAGCAACTATTTCGATTTGTTTTGACAGTACTATTTTTAAGCGGGTCCTTTTTAGAGGTTACTAAAATTTGTCAATTTAATCGTTTTAAATATTTAAATTGCTTAACTTTGCACCTCCTAGAATTGCACTAATCGGCTAAAGCTAAATTTAATCCTTTCAGCTATTTTTAAAGATTATAATCCTGTCATTTGAATTTGGCATTACGTGCAGAATAGGAAACGATTTAAGAAACGTCAAATTAAATTTAGTAATTATAAAAGCGCGTCTGGAATAAGGTCTAATGTCTTATTTAATTTGCAATGTGCTTACATACTTTTACTTGTTTGTGATATGTGTGAGTGTAAATCTGATGAGTAATAGATGTGCAACTCAAGAAAATATGACACCTGTATTATGTATCTAAAAAGGTTGCAATTGTATTAAATTTTGTTTCAGACGGCAGCCTAAAGAACACAGTGTTAGTGAACGAGTCGCTCGCGTCGCTCGCGGTGCGCGACGACGGCAGGTTCGCGGGGGTGGGCACCATGCTGAGCGGGTCCGTCCACATCTACATCGCGTTCAGCTTACAGGTCATTATTTTGACAAAACTAGATTTATCTATGATAAATCTCTACTATTTGTTTTTGAATACCAACAGCTGTTGACACAATATACATAAAAACAGAAAACCAATAATAGGTTTTCATTAGTAGACGCTTGCTTTTACTATGCCGTGTGATGCCGGCCTAAAAAGCATCACTCCATTTATTTCCCGTGGGAGTAGTAAGAGTCGAATAAGGGACTCGAGGGTGTGTATTGCAATTTTAGACGACGGGCTGACAACCGGTCACTATAGTGATACACAGTTATCTGATTGACCCTCGAACTTTTGTCAGACGTGGCGTAAATTACCGTTTTTCACGGCCATTTATGCTCTGCCTACCCCGCAAGGGACTATAGGCGTGATATATGTATGTATGTATGTTCCACCTATCCCTACTGGGTTATCCCCCCTAGGAGAAAAAAAGCGAAATTTTATTCCTTTTTTCGCTACTAGGGGGGTTACATCTTCCACATAGTTCCACCATAATAAGGTATAGTCCGAAAGAAAAGTATTCAGTGAAAAGAATTATGGAACTAGTTTTAACTAAACTAGATTTCTTGATAAATCTTTACTATGCCGTGTGATGCCGGCCTAGAAAAGCGTCGTAAGAGGCGATTAAGGGACTCGAGGGTGTGTCTTGCAATTTTATGTGATGCACTGACGACCTGTCACTATGGCGATACACAATTTTCCAAATGACCCTCAAATATTTGTCAGACGTGGCGTAAATGACGCTCTGCCGAACCCACAAAGGATTATAGTCGTGATATGTGTATGTACGAGTATGTATGTTAATCTCTACTACTAGAGTCTGCGCGGAAAGAGAATTGGCGTGGAAATTGAGCCTCAGTATGAAAAATGTCATAGCAACCTATGAAAAATATATTAGTTTACTTTTTAAGTGTTTTTACTTACTTACTTACTTCAGCCTGCACTCTGTTTTTAGTATAGGTCACTAGTAAAATATTACCATATATTTATTTATTTATTAGGACAACCAATTGTAGTAACATTATTAGTTACAATAATGTAAAATCACCATAAGAGAGAGACATAAATGCACTACATATAAAGGTGCCACAGCATGCATAGAAATGGATAGGTAGGTAACAATTAAAGAAAAATAATTTTATGTAATGCAAGATTAGTAACAGTAACTGAGATTAAGAATGTGACTAAGTTGTTGTAGTATGCATGTAAGTATATAATTTTTGAAAACTTGCAAAATTTTCAAGTGCGGGCAGGATTTGAACCTGCGACTTTCGTCATTACTAGTGACGACGCCTATTCTATTAGGGCTACCGCAGATTTCAAAAAATTGATTTTAAATTTTGCAAGTTTTCAAAAATTGTATACCTAACACGGAAAGTGTTTGAAAATTTGGTATTTAATGTAAGTATATGTTTGCCGTGTGTTGCCGGCTGAGAATAGCATCACCCCATTTCTTGCCCGTGGGAGTCGTAAGAGGCGACTTAGGGACTTGAGGGTGTGTATTGCAATTTTGGGCGATGGGCTGACAACCTGTCACTACAGGGATACACAATTTTCCGAATAACCCTCAAATATTTGTCAGACGTGGCGTAAATGACCGTTTTTGCGGCCGTTTACGCTCTGCCTACCCCGCAAGGGATTATAGGCGTGATATGTATGTTTTTTTTTTCCAGCGGGTGCTTCACGTGCCAGGCGCGCACCGCATGTTCGTGACGGGCGTGCAGTTCCTCCCCACGCAGGGCTTCGGGCCCCCGGTGACGTCACGCAGCGAGGCCGCGCTCCTGTCCATATCTGTCGACAACTGCGTCGCTATACACAGCCTTCCGTACAGAAGTGAGTAGATTACACTCACCAACTATCTCACAAGTTGACTTACGCAAACTCGCAATATATCACTACAATCTTTAAAACTCACCAACAATCCTATAAACTTACCAACTATCTTACAAACCCACCAACCCTCGCACAAACTCACCAACTATCTGACAAACTCATCAATTATCTCACAAGCTAGCCAACTATTTCACAAAAACCTCATCTATCACAACCAACTCTCTTAAAAGCTCACCAACTATACACAAACTCACATACAATCTTACAAACTCACTAGCCATCCCATAAGCTTACAACAATCTGACATACTCACCGAACATCGCATAAAACCAACTATCAGACCAACTCACCAACTATCTTACTAAATCACCAACCAAAATGATATAAAATCACCCTAACCCCACTGAGCAAACCCATCATAAAAAAACATTGAATAAACTCATAACAATCTTACAAACAATTTATCGCTATTAATCTGACATACTCACTAACCATCTTGCAAGATATTTAACTATTACACAAACTCACCATTAATCTGACAAACTGACCAACCATCTCGTAAAATAGCCAACTATCACACAAACTTGCCAACAATCTCACAATCTTCCCAACAATCTCACAAACTCACCATTAATCGCACAAACTTACCAACAATCTCACAATCTCACCATTAATCTGACAAACTCACCAACCATCTCGCAAGATAGCCAACTATTACACAAACTTGCCAACAATCTCACGAACTCACCATGAACCGCGCCAACAATCTCACGAACTCACCATGAACCGCACAAACTTACCATCAATCACATCAATCTCACAAACTCACCATTAATCTGACAAAATCACCAACCATCTCGTAAGATAGCCAACTATCACACAAACTTGCCAACAATCTCACAAACTTACCAACCATTGCATAAAACCAACTATCTAACTAAATCACCAACCAAAATAGTATAAAATCAACATAACCCCACTGTATAGATATGAATGCAATCTTTACGTTTGTTAATTCTCGAACACATACTTCACGCACTAAATAACATACTTGCCTAGATAGACAACACATACAAACAACGAACACTAACACGCACACACACACGCACACGCACACACACACACACACACACACACACACACACACACACACACACACACACACACACACACACACACACACACACAAATATCACGCACTTACTCACACATAAACCTTAGTAGGACAAACCTCGGTCAGTCATATACAAACCTCAGTTACATGCTATTTGGTTAACCTGGCCAGCCCCGAGGCAGTAGGCAGTGCCTTTATTTTAATTTATCACGACCGCGCCAGTTTTCTTTTAGGATAATACATAATTGTTACAAAAAAGGGAGTGTTTTAAATTAACAATGACGGATCATGACATAAATATGTGATAGTTTGGTACTATTCTATATTGAATGAATTATTCTATATTGTAAGCAATGAATAAATGAAATGAAATGAAATGAATAAAGTCAATTTAATTCCATTCCAATAACTCTCACACAGTCCAGAGTAACTCACACCCAAACCCCCCGTCCTGACTCAAACCCAAACCCCGCGTACTATTTCACACACAAATCCTTCCCAGTAACTCACACACAAACCCTAAAACAAACTCACAAACACAAACTTGACACAATTTTTGATTTACTCATAAATAGAGATGCACTGACTAGCCGCAACCTACAAAAAATGGCGTATCTCTACTCATTAACCAATAATTTCTCACGATTCGGATTCAAATCGATTCTGTAATGTGTAGATATTTGTTTCCAAAACATGTAAATACCAAAACTAGTTGAGTTTTATTTAACTTTAAATATGATTGTCCACAGGTACTATCCCCGCGTGGCTCGCTATTATTCTAATTATTTTCGTGATATTCTCAACATTCACTCTATGTTCATATCTAGGTATCTAAACGTACAATCTACTCTTAAGACGAGTGTAGTCGTGAATGACCTCGACAGTGGCACCACTCCACAAAAAATACATACACACATCACGCCTATATCCCTTGCGGGGTAGGCAGAGCGTAAACGGCCGTAAAATACGAACATTTATGCCACGTCTGACAATCGTTTTTGAGGGTCATTCAGATAACCGTGTATCACCATAGTAACAGGTTGTCAGCCCATCGCCTAAAATTAAAATAAACATGTAACCCCCCTAATCCCTTAATCGCCTCTTACGATACCCACGGGCAAGAAATAGGGTGATGATATTCTAAGCCGGCATCATACGGCAAATGCTAAGCCGGCATCAGAAATATATATATTCTCTATATACAGACAATCTATCAGAATGTCCGTTGCTCAATTTTTTTTGTATTGTCCTTAAGTAACATTAGAACCTGCAAACTCAATGAAATATTCGCTTAAATTAAAGTTATGGCAAAAAGTGCCAAAAACGGCCACTTTTGGTATTAATTGCCATAACATTTTGTGAAGTGGCGCCACTGTCGAGGTACACTGGCCTTAATCTAAATCTTATGTTCTCGATGAAAACTGTTTTACTCTAAGTACCTTGGGGATAGTGTTACTTTAATTTTAATAGGAAATATTTATAATTATGACACTGCTCATATACATACGATGTATTTATGTATAAATAGGATCAATTTAATATAATGAAGTGCTGTTGGAGACTGTGTTATTTTTACTCATGAATCCCTGTTGAAAATATCCTGCGAATTGACTATAAAAATTCATTCAAAGGTGGTCATAGAGACGTACCTATATATATATACATTTCTCTATTGAAAATATTTCAAACAGTGAACCTAGTTCATGAAATTGAAAAACTTTCACTTACACACACATATACAATATACATATCACGCCCATAAGCCCTTGCGAGGCAGGCAGAGCGCAAACGGCCGCATACAACAGACATTTACGCCACGTCTAGATGTCTAGATTTTTGAGGGTCATTCGGAAAACTTTGCATGGCCATAGTGACAGGTTGTCAGCCCATTGCCTAAAATTGTAATACACACCCTCGACTCCTTTAGTCGCCTCTTACGACTCCCACGGGAAAGAAATGGGGTAATGCTATTCTAAGCCGGCATCACACGAGTATAACTTTCACTTAGGGACATGGAAATGGACCTCTGTCGACCTAATACCTTGAGGAAGAGTTGTTCAGTTTTATGGGCTGCCGGTTAACTCCTTGAAATATTTCTAGAAGTTTTTCACATTTTTATAGTAGGTAGGTATACAAAGAGTAACAAAAAAGGTACAACAAGCGAAAAGGAAGTTAAGGGGCTTATGAAACTGAACAACTTTCCCCAAGGATAAATTCCAAATATAAAAGAATTCACCTCCCATAGTAAATTAACCAGGATCGTAAATTTTGTAAGGGACGTGCATTTTTTTATTTCGACTTATTTTCCAAGGGGAAAATTGTTCAGTTTTATAGTACCTCCTTTCGGCTGGTGATTCTGTTGTGCCTTGAAAACCATGAAATCGATTGGAAAAATCAAAGACAGATATTTTTTTTATAACATTTAATCAATTACATCAAAAACAAATAACATACATTCATCATAATGCATTACCTCGGCAAGTTTGCATTGGATGTTCCGACCGACTAGATCACTAAATAGTAGCGTATATAATATTTTCATGAATTTGCACAACTTTTACTCATCACAATATAACAATTTTAAACGGATTTAAGTTGTGTTTATTTTAGATTTTACAATTCCTACGTTTCGAACTCTTTTCAGATCCGTCAAATGTGACCACGGGCTCTGTAAAGAGCTCGAAACGTAGGAATTGTAAAATTCAAAATAAACACTTTAATCCGTTTAAAATTGTTTTATTGTGAGTAGCGTATATAAATACGGAGTAACAGAAAGGGTATAACAACGTCAAAGTACTTATGAAACTGAACAAATTTCCGCATGGAATATAGGTCAAAATATGAAAAACTTAAATTAGACCTCCCTTAGTAAATTAACCAGCTGATCGGCAATATTAAATAGTAGTTCCAATATTTTTTTAATTTGTTCCATGGGGAAAGTTGTTCTGTTTCATGAGTACCTTTCGGCTTGTTTTATCCTTTTTGTTAGTCCCTGTAAAAAGTGTAAAAATATTTCAAGAGATAAACCAGCCTGTTTAACTGGACAACTTTCCCCAAAGAAAGCAAATACATAAATGTCTTTGACTCACTTTACATGTTTTTTCGATGGGGAAATTTGTTCAGTTTTTGGGACTAGTCCACCCCATTTAATTAATAAATATTTTTACACCTGTAAACATACATACACCTTGTTACAATACATACATATACCATATTGTTCTACATATACGGGATGTAAGGGACAACCCTCCAAATACTGGTGCATTCAGATTAGAAACTAAACAACTTTCCCCTAGAAACATATGTCATGAAACAACAGAAAAAACGACTTCCCGTAGAAATTCACAATCAGCTGACTACATTTACTATAGGAATTCATTTTTTTTACGTTTCCTGAAACATTTTTTTATGGGAAGTTGTCTAGTTTCATGGTCTGAATGCTTAT
The DNA here is from genome assembly GCA_027580185.1 of Tuta absoluta. NCBI lineage: Eukaryota > Metazoa > Arthropoda > Insecta > Lepidoptera > Gelechiidae > Tuta > Tuta absoluta. The sequence continues at coordinate 2,283,968 of JAQAHW010000020.1, forward strand.
CAGTGCTGTCCCTTACACCCTGTATATATTTTTATTGGGATATACTCGTATAGTAACGTTAAAATATATAGGTAGTACATAAATAATAACGTAAAAGCGAAGGGTGAATTCAGACTGCATCTTGCTCTCTTTAGTATTAGTACTAAGGTACTTACTGGCTAAGTACAGTCAGATTAAAAAAGAAGAAGATAAAAAATTATCCGATACGAATATTTTTAGTTATTTTTTATTTGATTTTATATTACAGCTGCAGTTTGATTATCGTTAACATTAAATAAAATGATTTTTGAATGCCAAAAATAAATAAAATAGCCTTCAATTTTACGCTTATTCATATGCTTTAATATCCTTGTATTTGATCATTTTATCTATTAGTAATCAAACACAGAATAAAGATTTTGATTTTAAAAAATAACCGTTTTTATATCGGTTATCATAACGGAGGATAATAACGACACTGGATTGGTCTGACTATTTAAAAAAATACGTAGTTTAGGTAAGCTATTCAAACTTAACATCAAATTTATAAATTTTAATACGTAGTTCTGATTCAAAAAAAGAGCCAGTGAGACTAACCCAACGCCAATAATATATTTTTAATGTATATTCATATACTAAATAAAAGGAAGACTTAACTGAAGAGATTCAGTTTAATTTTTTTGGCAACAGTTAGAAAAATAGCTGTAGAGCCGTTTGAAACGGTAACTTGTTTTCATTTTAATGATACCGGTTATTAGTGACGTTATAAAACGAAAACAATTTTTGAAAATGAACCGGACATTTGACACATGAAAATAAAGCAAAACCATTCATACCTAAAGTACCGCTGTTCCAATAAGTCGTATTTGACATCTGTCATCTCCATACTAAAGGAGATATCAACTAAGGAAAAAAAGACCCTCTGCCATAGTACTATCACGAATCTGACAGCTGTCAAATACGAAATATCGGAACGGCGGTACTTTACTTGAGATTTACTGTGGTATTAGCTAGAAATAATCTTTGCAACTTTCATGAAAACGTAGTCATACTAAAAGACTTATAAATTCTTATTGATAATTGATTGTAGTACGTTGAAGTAATTTGACTATGTTTCCACTTGCTGTCTTAGGTATACCTAATAAATGTTTAAGTATATATCTTTCGGACGGTACTCCAAATTCGATCATAATTTTACTAAATTTTAGGCCGGTCCGGTTAAGACCGAGAAGAACAAATTGTGTATTGACTGTTGATTACTTTTTTATAATTTATGAATGTAAATATTGTTCTCATGGTCCCTGAATGAAATACTGTAAATATCTATATATTCAAATGTAAATAATTGTCTGACTGTCTGTACATGGCAAAAAGCACAGTCATTTTATGTCATTTATATTATTATTTGTTATAAACTGTATAATATATTCTGTCGGCCAAAACTTTTATACCGATGGTTTTTACGATATGCTTTTAAAAGTATATCTATTCTAAGATTATATAGAAATGGCACATTTAAATATGTAGCATTCGATTGTTATCTATAAAAATGAACATTTTATATGATAAACACACATATCTTTGCTCTAATCACATCAGTACAGTTTTTTCCTTACACATTAGGACACATACTTTTGGATAATATGTAATAACATCTTCTATATATCTTAAACTAATGTATAACAAACAATCAGGTGTCAAAAGTAGTCTTATGTTAAGTATAAACATGATACATATATAAATCCATAAAACGATTTTGTATATGGTATACGATCTAATGAAATCTAATTTTAAACACTTAATCAAGAATGAAATTGTCGTTGTATATTTAATTGATTGAAATAAAAAAGTGTATGTCTGTCATACATTAGTATACAATATTATCACAATTTATAACTACAACATCTAAAAATATATCCTTGCAAACATTGTGTGCGATGACAAATTCAATAAATAACAAAAATACCGTTTTTTAGTAAAGCTGCATATTAACCGGTTTTGGGCCGCAGCTAATAACCGATTTCAAATTTAACAAATATTTGAGACTATCTGATCTGGTGCCTATGTTATGAAACTACAGGCTACAAGTCTACTGGTGAAATTCTTAGTACATTGCGTAGCCGGTTCATATTTCCGGTATCATAATGGCTAACCGACTACGCAATGAACATAGAATTTCACCTGTAAAATTGTAACCTGTAGTTTGATAATATCGGGTACTGGTCTCTTGTTTGTGTCACTTATCACCACACGGTAGTATTCGCAAAGTGTTTGTTTAATAGACTTTTTCTATAAATAATATTTCCTTAATTTTCAATTTCTCAATGGAATAATTTGACATGCGTATAAAGGTATAAAATTTCGTCCACTGCGTTCACTAATCTAATATCGAATAGCCTATCAGCGTCTGTGTTTCGGAATTTGTAGTTCGGTGAGGGATAGAATTAGTTGCCAAGTTAGCTTATAAAACTGTCATAATTTAGCTATGGAATTCCATTAGTGAATGATGATGATTACAATATCTAAGTAAACCCTTGTTTATAATTCGTTTTTTAACGATGATTAATTATCAATCGAAACGATGAGTTATCAAAAATAAAACGGGAAACGTTTCTTATTCATTCGTACCGGTTAAGTTATCGATCTTTATTTGGATATCAAATAGCTATTTCATCCATTTAAATTCCATCCCTCACCGTATTTTAAAATGGGTCTTATTTCCTAGTATAATTTATGTAATTGTAGGCTTACTGAACACATTTATATAGCTACACTGGCTTTCATTTAGCAGTGGTAGTCTGATTGTGCAGACGATCTTTTTACGTGCAGACCGACAGACCTTACTCTTGACCAAATCTCTTGGCATTGAGGCTGGTAGTTAAAAACAGTAACGATCTTAAATTTTGCCACATATCAAGATTTTTGAAATATTTATACAAGGTTATTTTTTATTCACCCCGGAAATTTTACAAGGCGATTCTACTCCTGATTCTGAACAACTTTTAGTATGGGGTCACCTGCAAAATCGCGAAAAAAAAACAGCTGCTCCATAGAAAAATTCATACCTGCTCGAACAAAATGTACGGAACAGCTGGATTTTTTTTCGCCTTTCGCAGGTGATCCCATAATAAAAGTTGTTCAGGATCATGATACACTTACTTGCACTTTTTCATGACAGTTGAGCGTTTTTTTTTACAAATATAAAAACCTCAATAAATTAAGGGGGTCGAATGTAACGAACCACTTATGGAAATGGGTTTAGAAATTATTGAGAAAGCCCCTCACTTTTACCCCTACTATTCGGACATTATTAGACAGCTATGTTTGATACTAATCTTGTCATTATAGCTTGCGAATAAATGGCAAATAATAGAATCTGTTGGTCTACACGGATATTGCACTAATTACCTACAATAACGATTTAATAACATAAATACCAAGCTACATTAACATTATCATTATTTACACAATAAAATTCGAAATTAAACTTTCAACGACCACACGTCTCTGTTTTAATAGAGTAATATTTTGCTATATTTTTCATCAAAAATACATACATTCCAATTAATTCTTGTATATCTTCAATTCATCATGTAAATATTAGCCCTGTAATACTGACTCACAAGTTGAAATAATTGACATTCCATACTTTTGTCGATCAAAAACTTAATAATGAGAATCATAAAAAAACTTAATACGCATAGATGCATTCGCACATCCAACACAATGGAGATTATAATGTCCTACTATAGTCCTACTTTAACAATAAATCTAGACATCTATTAAGAATCCACATAAAAACTGCTTTTGAGCCCTTAACACATCACAAAAATGCATCATATTAGGCCTATATAAAAGTCTAATTTTCGTTGAGTTCGAACCCGCGGATTTGACGGCAAGACGGGCCTCGACACAGATTACACTGCAAGAAATAAATAATTATATTAATTTTCATATATATGAAGAAAATACCAATTAAATAGAGTAGCAGTCAGTATATAAACAGTTAACAGGAAATTTATGTAAAGAAGGACACAAGCTTTATCTGTGCTCAGGGTTCAATTCTAAAAATTAATACTTATTTTTGAACTTCTTATATTCAATAAAAAAATATTTTTTATATTAATTACAATCAAATACTTCAAATCACTTTTGTCTAATTAATATATTTTTTAATTCGGTTTAACGCGTCTTACATTTTATATGATTTAATGCAATAAATATTTTAATGTTTTTTTAAATATATTTCAGTTCAATGTTATTAAATATTTATAATTTACTTAATGTGGCAAACATTTATTGTCATGAAAAATTACCAATAAAACGTAGGACCTCAAGTTATGATTTACGAAATGATAACTATATCTTTTTATCCAACTTTTAACACTTATAAAATACGTTCAGCAGTAAATATCAAACTCACCTTGGTCAAAGGTGCTCGGGTTGATGTATGAGAGTAGGTCCTGGTCGCTCATGTCCGTCAGCCCTTGCACCGGCGTCGACATCTCCTGGGACACCGCCTGGGAAACCGCTTGCGAGACCGCTTGGGACACGGCTTGCGTCACCGCCTGGGAAACCGCCTGCGACATCGCGACCAAAGGCGTCTCCCCAGCTGGTTCAGCTGATGGTTGCGGATCAGAGTTTTGCATCGACTGCATCACTCCATTCTGGCTGCTCTCCGTCGTCAATATGTTTGCCGTGTTGATCGCAGACGTCACTAGAGCGTTCATAGTCGAGTCCGAAGTCAAAATCTCCGCTGCCGCGTTCAGGATCATAGATTTGACCGCTGCTGGAGGGGTTTTCACTGATGTCGGTAGTTCAGACATCAACATAAGATCTTCCTGGCTCGGGCCTGAAGGCATTACTATTCGCTGATTGTTCTCGCAGAGCATACTCGGAGAGACTTGAGGGTTAAGGATCACGTCGGGCGAGATTGCCGACGTTGGCATAGGCGGGAGAAGTTCTGTGCCCTGGTTGCGGGCTACGACTGCCGCGTTTGGACTGAGAAGAATATCAGACGCATGAGAGGCGGAGGAAGGTGAAGTGGAGTTTCCAGATAAGTGGTCGTCTACTCGCGAGTTGACCAGCTCATCGAGTTTAGCAGCGTCGGCAGGAAGGATCGCGGCCGTTGCCTTCATGGCGTCTTCTACAAGAGCTTCCATAGTTGCACTCTGCTGCGCGAGCCGTTGCTGTATTTGAGATGGCTCCATTTCCATCTTAGTGATCGTTCTGAACGGATTAAAAGACTCTTCGGCTCTCCCCGGCGGCATCTGTTTGTACGCTATCAGTCTCTGCTCGGTGTTGTTCTGAAGGACGCTAGTTTGGATGGTCGTGTCGGTGATCATAAGCTCCGGATTGAGCACTTTCATCTCGTTCTCCATCGGGTCCATGGGTGCCTGCTTCGATGGGATCAGCTGTCGCATTGGGTCCATCGACTGCATGCAGGTGTTTCCTACGTACATCTGGGACATCTGGCCCGCGTTGTCCGAGTTGAAGATCGCCGCCGTCACGCTCTCCACCATCTTGTCGGTCTGGACCTGGTTCTGAATGGCTTGCAATTGCTGCGTGAAGGACGCGAGGGGAGAGGGAGTGTCGCTCTGCGTTGGCGTGGGAGGGGAGAGTTTGATCGCATCGTAGCCAAAACTGACGGGGCCAGGCGTTTCGCGGGTGATCGTCTCTGATTTGAGCCGGAGGTCGACGACTTTGAGGTCTTCGGTGATGCAGGTCTTGTCCGGGCCGTCGGGCCCGCATGAAGTGTCTGCGTGGTCGACCAGCGAGTGCTGGGAGGAGTCGTCTGTGATCTCTGCCTTGAGCCCGAGCGGCGCGTCGGGCACGATGAGCGAGGGTCGGCGATGCGGCAGCGCGGGGGGCGGCATCATCCCGCCACTGCCGCCCCACATCAGTACTGGTCGGGCTTCTTCACCACCTGCGACATCATACAACATGATCATAGTAAACTCTAGACGCAACCGGACACCCTAACTACGTGCCAAACCGGCTCTCCACGCCTATACTGATCTCCAATTTAACATGGAGGTTATTTGCTAGTTTTATCCAACTGTGGGTTAAGTCTTAAGTTTGTTTCACAAAGCCAACCATTCACAAATTATCAGAGTCAAATAAGGCAATATTAGGATTACGAATCAGTATTGCCAGATCAGTCTAACAAAATTGTAAATAGTGAAAATGATTTGTGCACTAAAATGGAAAGGATACGGAAACACAGATCAGGAAGAGAAAGACACGGGATGAGACATCGGATAGAAAAACTCCTAGCAATGGCATTCAATACCTACATTAAAAAAAGTATTTTACAAAATTATATTTGACTTGTAACAGAACCAAGTTAAAGCGCGTGCTTTTATGTGACAGGCTACAAATGTAGACAGTCTTTTAGGTATATGCCTTCTTCTCTATCCACATTTTAGGTTGTAAGGGATGTTAAGGGTGGGAAAATACAATGGCTAAATTGGAGATCGGTCTTTCTGACGTGGACGGAGCTCGGAATTGGACACGGGCGCAACTAGCTAAGTGATGTGGGAAGGGATCTGTGAAGTCTGTGCCTAAAATGTGAACTGTCAGTGTCATTGAATAGTGTGTTCTGTGTTGAGTATAAGAGTGCAGATTCAAAATCCATCGGAACATAGTTTTTTCACAATTTCTTGTTAATTTTTATTTAATCCATGTCTTTATTTGTCATTCTTTTTTTTTATTATTCATTATTTTCATTTGTGTGTTGATTGTATTGTATTGAAAAGATAAAGTGTAATGTGTGGTGCAGTAGTGTCATGTTGTAGACTTTAATTAAAATTTTTGTTTATTATTTTATTTTAAACTTATGTTATGTTGCCTTGTAAATTTATTACTAAGATAAATGTACTGTTAACTTTTAAAAAGCAATATTTTTTCGTTAAAACGATATAATAGAAAATGCTATACTTATTAGAGTCACGTCTTTGTGTATAGCAGTCAATCAAAGTATCTCATAAAAAAATAAACAGATGGTTTTACAGCAAAGGTAAGGCAATTTCAAAGAAAGTGTTCGTGTATATGTGTTGGGTGTGAGGTGAGCGTGTGACCGTGTCAGTACCGTGACGACGCGCGCGGGCGGCGGGCGGCGGCGGCGCGGCGGCTACCTAGACAGACCTAGCTTGAACAAAGGGAAAAACAAAGGTACGCCGTTTCGCATCAGTCATTTCTTCTAAAAGTATTTCTCATAAAATCAAATTTATAATACTTTTTTACCCTTGCGACATTCATGTTGCATGCATTCGAAGAAACGCTGCCACAAATAATTTATTTTCATATTTACTTCTTCATTACTTGATTTGAAATAAAGCACATTTTAACTGATTGTCTGGCAACACTACATAAGCGTGGGAAATATTATGTAACTTAACATGGCATCTAATCAGCGCCATTTTGTGAAAACGTTTCTTTTAAACCAATGAAAGCAAAAATATTAGTTGATTGCACATCACTTAAAGCAACATTTCCAATCAATCAATGTATATTCAAATTGTAGTTAGTACTCGTATTACCCCATAAGCACGATTGTACGGTTACAATACAACAACTTACGATATTCAAAACTAATATTAACTATGTACAGGCAAATTGGTAATATTCAATGATGAGTTTTGACTTTCTATGTGGCAAACAAGCACAATGCGCAAATAATATCTATGGTCATCTTCATTCATATGACGTGGTGTTATTAGAAATTTTCATCATCAACTTAAATTAAATTTAACAATAAAACTCAAAATATATTGTGAATGGATGCGAGAGAATGAAGATAATTTTGAACTACCAAGTAACAAACTAAGTTATATCTATCTATATAACACATAATATATTAATTGATCAGTGCCAACTTATAAGTACATATTAGTTACAATCAAGTTACTGTTTTAAAAGAGATGATAATATATTCTTTCTTACATTTATTTACTGTTAATAATTAGCTGTTGACACACAGTTTACTTTAAGCATTTTTAATGAACTCGTAGGTATAGGTTTTATAAAAAGAAGTATAAATATGTACCTAGGTGAAGTTATTAGATTTTGGAATTAGTAGGCATTACAGAACAGACACAAGAGAACCTCATTAGTAAAATTTCCGAAATATTTACAATAAACGAAATACTAAGCTATCCATCCGTAGCAAACGATCCGATCGCCAAAATAGCAACATGCTAGCTTATTTCATTCATATACAAGTAAATACCTGTGGTGTGATGTCTTGTGCAATGCTGGGGGCCGGTCTCGTGGCTCGGCGGCGTGTAGTAGAAGGCGTGAGCCTCGGACGCCTTGCCGCCCGACCGCACGTACAACTGAACTGACACCGTCTCTGAGATATCTGTGCGGAGGTACGGGGGTACGCAGCAAACTAAATGTGTCTGGGGAAGAAAGTGAATATTTATTTTGTGCCTAGACAGGTTTCACCGGTTTTGGGGGTCATCCTGGTCACGGCTCCACTTTGTAACCTACCTACCTCAATATTTACCATACTACTTGTAACAGCTACAAATCTTCTTTACTTATTCTACAGATGAATTGCAGCGCCGATTTCCTGTGGAACTAATAATTGTTATTGAAACCTCGCTAATACCTGCTGTAAAAACTCTTTGTCCGGTACCACCTCTTCCTCCCAATTGGGGTGGCCCTCCTGCCCCTGACAGAAGACTACTCTGGTCTCCTTGAGGAAGTTCTTGCCGAGGAGGTACAGCTCGAACCCGCCGGTGGCCGGACACGACACCAGCGACTTCCGACACACCTCTGGTACACCGGGTGGTTGTGCTGCAAGATAAATACGAATTCAAATACGGTCAGCTCAAAATATTGTAAAGTTCCTTTTGCTAGTACTGTTTTTAAATGTAAATGATCTAATGTATAATGCTTTTACATAATACCAGTCGGGAATGACGTCAATGTTTTATAGTGATGGTTAACATCAGTAATAATAATGATAGATTTGAGTAATTACTTAAAGTAAAAGCTGTGCTTTAAGTTTTGGCGAAAATTTAGGGGTGGCATGTAACCATCCAGATATTTTGAGGTTCAAACATGTAATTTCCTGTAAGGTTCAATTTGCAGGTTAGAACTTACTGCAGATGATCTGTGTGGAGCAAACTTGCAACGTCTCCGGGTGCCCGTCGGCGTTGACGATGTCGGTGCGGAACACCATGCGGCAGCGCGTCGACTTCTTCTTCCCCCGCGACACGTGAGCGCCGCCCGCTGACAGCGCCTCACCGAATCGGTGCTCCACGTCCACGTTGCGTTCCTGGAAACAAGATGGCGGATTTAAATACACATTTCTTACAGGAGGATGACTACTACAGAGAGAGCAAGAGGATAGAACATCGGCTATGTTAAATATCGACTAGAAGAGTTCCGGACCGTTTGTTGTATCTGTTGTTATAGCGGCAACAGTAATACACATTATCTGAAAATGTCGTAACAATAACCGTTAATAAGATACAATCTCCGAACCATTAAAAGTAGATAAAATTGGGCAAAATAACTCGTTTTTTGTAGGGGAGTTTTTTTCCGAATTCTTTGTTATAGCGGCAACAGAAATCCGGCATCTAGGAAATTTTAAACTCTTTAACTATCACGGTTTATGCATAAGGCACAGCCTGGTGACAGACGGACGGACGGACAGACGGCGTTTTCTCAGTAATGGGGTCACATTTTGACCCTTTGGGTACGGAAACCTAAAATGGTCTAAGAAAAGCGCTTGATTGTAAATAGGAGGTGTTCGTATTAAAGCTTCAAGATTCAGGTTATGTACCTACTGTATTCTAATCATTATAATAACATGTTTTGTTCAACTCGAGTAATATAATGCGACAAAAAACTGTGGTTAATACTAAATGAATATTCATTTGCTATAAACTAATACCTACATAATGGAGTAAACTAGCTCAACTAAATAAATTATTTGTCGTCTCTTTTGGTGGTGGTCGTTGGTTTATTTCATTAAACAATTCACTCTCATGTTTTTAACACAATTAAATTCGAAAAGACGATGTTCAGAATTGGACCCATATGTTTTGTGCACATCGCCATTGCGTAATAAGTTATCATAATATCCGATTCATTCCATTGTCCGTGCAGTTATTTATGTAATGCGAGGAACCGTTGACCGAAGATAGTAGGCCGACGACATACTCTACGCTTATAAGGCCGATGCGATCTGTGAATATAGGGTGAAACTTTACTAGTTACCTATACTGAAAACAGAGTACGGGCTGGTGATAAGGAACAACTTTCCCCAAGAAACATAGGTCGAAATAAAACAAAACTATTTTGAGCTTCCGCATTTTTGTAAGGGAGGTACAATTTCTTTATTATGTTCCTTTGGGAAAGTTGATCCTTATAACTAGCCCGTCTTGAGTTTTCGCTATCGGTCTCTAGTAAAGTTTCACCCTATGTATAGGCTTGTTCCTATGGTACTTGATCCGGTCCGACAATCCAGTTAAAACAAGTTAACTCTACTTGTGGGGTAAATTATTGTGAACCAACGTTCCACAGTGATTACCGAGTACCAGTTTTATATTCAGGAACGCATTCCGCTATTTTAAAAGCATCTAAGCTGTGTCAGATGGTCCGTTTCATATTCCACATAAAATTTGAATTTTTGTATCACCTGCTCCTGCCGCTACCGCGAATATTGCTCGAATTACTTAAGTATCAACGCGAGTGAGTGTTTACACTCTGCCGTCATACTCTTCTCGCACCAATACGAGTGAGCGAGATAGCACTCCATTCCACTCGCGTTCTTGCTGTCGTTCCGTTGACTTCCGCACGAAAGACCGACACTCGGGAAATGGCAGCGGCATGACGAGTAGCAGCGCGAGTAACCCAATTCCCTTACTATTTCCCTGCCCATATTGGCTTTGTGGGAACGTGCTATTACTATTTTCCTGCCCATATCACGAGTGTGTGAACAATAGAGGCAAAAGAATGGAACTGTCATTCTATTGCCTTTATTTCCGCAGGGCCCAGATCGCATCACGGATGGTAACGTAAGTTGTGGGTGTCCGCAACTAAGATAGCACGAGAATGACAGCTTGTATTGCAATACAAAGGCCAGTGGTCTATGACATTATTATCACTAGAGACCGGATTAAATGCATTTGCATATTTAAGCCCTTTTCACCGCAAATTGCATATTTTCTCTAAAATCTTGTTATATTAATATTATTGATGCATATTAAAAATATTTTTCGAGCGCTGCGCGGTTTTTTTCTCCCCTCCCGTCTATTACGTATGCTTTGCTAAAATTGTTGTGGATATCTGGCTATCTTGCATCATTCTAATACGGCGAAAATATTCTACATTACAATAAAACAATTTTAAACGGATTTAAGTTGTGTTTATTTTGGATTTTACAACACAACTTAAATCCGTTTAAAATTGTTTTATTGTGATGAGTAATAGTTGTACAAACTCAAGAAAATATTATATTCTACATTGTTAATTTAAGAAGAAAAATGCTTGCTGTATTTTGTTTTTATACCTAAAACATGTAATAAGTCATTACATTTTGGCAGTTTTCGTGCACATTTCACGCTTTTTTCGTGTATATTTGCATAAATATATCAGTTTTTATGTTGCATATAATCCAGTCCCTAATTATCACTAAGAATAGACGGAGTATTTATTTTAAGGAGCGCGAATTGGGGCAACAGGAAAATGCTGACATTTAATGCTTCCGAAGTGCGTAAGTGCTGCGTCACGTAATGAAATGAATGAGAAAACAAAATTAAAAGCTTTTTCTTACTTTTGATATAATAATTAATTACCTATTATCCTTAACAACCAGTAACCATCATGACGTACCGTAGGGCGGATCATACGTAAAGTGTCTTTATTATAAGATAATAAATATGTTTATGATCTATCTTCTTCTTTCTTTTCGTATGGGACACCGAGTCGTCCAACGACCCGATGAACTCTGGCGTCGAGAGTTTTTCAACCGCCTACTACTAGTAGTAGGCATCTGATATGGTTGTGTAACGACCGCCGTCTATCTAAGTAATCAACGACACCAACCGGGACCGACGGCTTAACGTGTCCCCCAAAGCAGGGAACCATTTTTCTTTTCGGACAATCAGGTGGTTGTCCTAACCAGACTGGGAACGAATTCACAAAGTGATAAATATCAACTTTGTGAATGTCCCACTGAGATTCCAACCCGGAACCTTTGCGTCGCAGGCAGTCGTACGGTGGTCGTTAAACGACCATGTCAGAGGCCTACTACTAGTAGTAGGCGGTTGAAAAACTCTGACATCAGGGTTCATCATATCGACGCGGTTTCCCACACTAAAAGAAGGAGAGAAGAAAGACGATCACACCTTCTACTCCACCCAAGCGATTCACACCTTAATAATTAAGAAAAAATACTGCTGGGCACAAAAATAATTTAGTTCTTTTGGAGTACCCCTGGTACCTTATGTGCTATATATACCGAATGTACATGTAAGTACATAAAACAAAACAAACAGGTACCTACCTTGAGTATCCCGACGCAGTCGCAAGTGACCTGCCAGTTCTTGGCTGGCTCCAGGTCTATCTCGATCACCACGGTTCCATCTTCCTTCCTCTCTTTGCACGGCGTAGAGTTCTTGCCAGACACCCGACACGCCTGATAGAACATGTGAGGTGCCACCCGGCCGGTGTCTGTGCCTATGAATACCTGAGGAAAACGATAATTGATTAATTTTGATAATTTTTCGTGATTCAAATTTTTTAATTAACATAATGGGGCATCGACTGAGAAGAAGAAGAAGAATAAACATAATCACTAATAGATAAAACTATACAAAACAATTATGAAGCTAAACTATTATTCCTGTGTCATAGGTTAGTTCTTCTTCATCTTAGTCGTTTTCTTAATTACTGAAGGTCGTGTCCACAATGTTTCTCAAGCACGTTTGATGTTAAGGTTCTCCATTTTGTCTGTGTTCTTGGCTTTCTTAGGGCATCAGTACGCAGTTAACCAACATAATTGTTCTAGATAATAAAATATAACATAAAGTACGACTATATATACATAATTCACGACTATACTCCTTACGGGGTAGGCAGAGCTTAAGTGGCCGTAAAACGGATATTAACACCACATCTGACAAAATTTTGGGGGTCAATCAGATAACTGTGTTTCACTATAGTGACAGGTTGTCAGCCCATCGCCTAAAATTGTGATACACATCTAACACTCGATTCCTTTAGTCGCCTCTTACGACACCCATGTAATAGTAATAGTAACGTGTGATAAACCGAGGATGCTTTTTTATAAAGTAAGTTTTTTGATAAATAAATATCCTGGACAATTCACACAGCGCCATCTAGTACCACACCAAACAAAGCTGTACTTTGAGTACAAGATAGAGTGGCACCGTGTGATGCCGGCTTAGAATAGCATCACCCCATTTTTTCCCCGTCTAAGGGACTCGAGGGTTACATGTGTATTGCAATTTTTGGCGATGAACTGACAATGGTGATACAACATGTTTTGAATGACCCGCAAATGTTTGTCAGATGTGACGTAAATCTCCGTTTCTACAGCCTGTTACGCTCTGCGTACCCCGCAAGGGATAAAGGCATGATATATGTATGTTTTTATAAACCCTTACTAATATTATAAATATGAGAGTTTGTGTGTGTGTGTATGTATGTATATATGATTTGGATGAAATTTAGAACATAGGTAGAGTATAACCTAGAATAACACATAGGCCACTTTTTAGCGCAGGAAAACAACTATAACCACGGGAAAATTAGTGGCAGCGGGTGAAACCGCAGGGTGGAAATCTAGTAATAAATAAATAACTAGCATTCGTATTGAATTCTCATGTATTCCAAGTATTGCAAGTTGTTTACAAGTAGCGTACAGACTAGAGTCGCGTGCGCACACAGGTCACTGATCTCAGCTGTGTTGACAAAGATGGCGGCCGGACGGACTGCTCAAGTCAATTTATTATTCAATTATATGCTCGACAAAAGATATGACTGATACGTTTAAATATAGAAATGAATCAATCGGTGAAATTAATTATGTATTTAAAATATCTTGAAAGAAGTAATTGTGGTTAACCCAATTCATGAAAACGTCATTATTAAAATGTGTAGGGTGAAATTTTACAACTGACCGATACCGAAATCTCACGAGACGGTCTGTTGATAAGATACAACTTTTCCCAAGGTTTAAAAATGACTAAAATATTTTGTGTTTCATAGTATAGCTCAAATAAGGAAATCGGCAATTTTTTATAAAAAATCCATTTTTTTATCGTATGATTGTAGACCTATGTTCCTTGGGGGAAGTTGTTCCTTCTCACCTGCCCATCTTGTGTTTCGATATCGGTCACTGGTCACTCTGTTTAAGAAAGAGATAAGTACATTCATTTTTTTTGTGAAAGTAACCTCAAAGTTTCATTTAATTTATGTTTTCTATTAGTCACCTTGCGCTGCGCTCGTCAACCCGCGACAACCCGCCTGCCAATCGTAGGGAGTACGCCAAATACCTTCCAATAGGACCCATGTACAGAAGTGGATCGTAGTGACTTTTGTTGATATAAATAAGTTGTGTTGTGTTGTTTTTCTTTAATTATTCTTCTTTTGAATTATTCTGTGTTTTATCTTGTGTGCAATAAACAGTTAAATAAATAAATAAAATAAAAAAGGTGAAATTTTACTAGAGTCTGATAGCTTAATCTAAAGACGGGCTGGTGATAAGGAACAACTTTCCCCAAGGAACATAGGTCGAAATATGTAGATAAGAATTTTTTTCATTTCATTTCATTTATTGCATTTTCACAATTATTAACGTACATTCTAGAATTAGAGTAAAGTAGTTGGTAATTGAAATAAAAGTGAACCCCGTTAGGGTATTACAATATTTTGTGAGAGGGCAAACAGTCTAGTTATACAATTCATGCATTACATAATAATATAATATTAGACAAAAACATTATTATGGTGATATTTCATTGAACATAAATCAAATAAATTCTTAGGATTACATCTACAGTGAAAAACAATGTCAAGTACAATAGATAATATTAATAATAAAAATAGAATTAGTCAAAATATATCAATGTTAGTAAATAATTATCTACAACTTAAAATTAGCCTATATCTATTTTATCTTCTAAAAATTCCCTGACGTCATAGTATGCTTTTTTGATGAGAAAGCTTTTTAAATGATTTACGAAAGTATTAAATGATTCTGCATTTTTAATAGAGTTTGGAATTTTATTATATATTTTTATTACCATAGAATGTGGTCCTGATGAGCAAAGTTTTAATTTTGAGAACGGTACTCTAAGTTTGTTTAGGTTGCGGTTATTTCTTTTGATGGCTTTCAAAGGCGAATATAAGCTTTCATGTTTCCTAACGAACTTGCATGATTCTAGTATGTATAGTGACGTAAGAGTTAATATACCATGTTTAATAAAGTGTGGCTTGCAAGAGTCCATTTGGTCAATTTTTAGTAGGATTCTTATACATTTTTTCTGTTGGGTGAAGATATCTGTAGCGTCTGTACTGTTTCCCCAAAGGATAATTCCGTAGCTTAATCGCGAGTGCGCGTAGGCATAATATGCAGCTAGGGCTGTTTTGAAGTCGGTTACTCTTTTTAGATGATAAAGTGCGTATACAAATGAAGTTAGTTTGTTTGATAATTTTTGAATGTGGGCTTTCCAGTTTATATTAAAATCTAACTCTATACCTAGAAGAGTGACGGAATCTACTGTTTGTATTTTGGTTTGTTTATAGCTGTAATTTATTGGTAGTTGAGCTTTTTGATAAGGTCTAAATTGTATTAAATTTGTTTTATTAAAGTTTAATAGAAGATTATGGTTATCGAGCCATTGAGTTATTTTATCTAGTGTTTCATTTAACTGTTGTTCTAATTGATTACTATTTTTGGAATTTATTAATATAGATATATCATCAGCAAATAGAATACATTGGTTATCTAATATTTTGGGCAGATCGTTTATGTATATAAGGAACAAAAGACAACCTAGGACGCTACCCTGCGGGATAGAGCCAGTCACGTGTATTTCGTCCGATCTTACATATTCGATTTTTCCTGTTGTAAAGTTTGTATGCTTTATTTCAACAATTTGCGATCTGTTTGTAAGATATGACTTAAACCATTTATGTGCTATGCCTCTGATACCAGTACCGTATAGCTTATTTAGTAGAATTTGATGGTTAACTCTATCGTATGCTTTGCTCATATCAAGTAGCAGTCCGATGGGATAACTTTTACTATTTAGCGCAGATAAAATATTGTGGACATAGTTGTAAACAGCCACAGTAGTAGATCGATTTTTCCTGAATCCGTATTGACTACTATGGAAGATATTAATAATTGGACCTCCCATACAAAATTGCCGCACAGGTGATTTGGGCTACAATGGGAAATTCGACAATAGTTCCTTCGGGAAAGTTGCTCCTTATCACCGTCCTCTGGTTTCAGTATCGGTCACTAGTAAAATTTCATCCAGTAGTGGGTCTAATAAGTGAACGGCTCATAATTACCTGAAGCACGGCAGGTTTATCGTAACCAACTAATTTGACTATTGGGAAACCGTTCCCGGAGTTGTCCTTGACAGCGCCTCGGCTGCCTTCCGTCTGATATCTGAAACAAATACATCTCTGTTAATTATACGGGTCCCCACTTGTCATCCGTCGCTGCGTATCTTTAACGCATGCGTCTGTCAGACGAAAGCAAATTGCGAATTCCGATCTTATTCCTTTGTGAATTTGTTTCCAGGACATTGAAGACTGAACAACCTGACTGTCCGTAAGAAAGATGGTTCCGTGCTTCGGAGGGCATGCTAAACCGGCGGTCCAAATTGCTTTCTATGATTACTTTGACGGCGGCGGTCGTTGCGGACCCATGTCACAGGCCTACTACTATTAGTAGGCGGTTAAAAAACTCTGACACCAGGGATCATCGGGTCGTTCACGATGATTCATAAAGTTTTGCTCATTAAAAATTAAACTCTTGAATGTTAAAATAAAGTGTTGAGTAGGTAAGTAAGTACCTACTTATTTCAACCAAGTCAATTCAACCAAGTACTTAAGCTTATTCTCAAGTAATCTGATTAAGAATTTAAGAAAAGTCTGTGTTAGCTTGGAGGACTTGAAATTAAAAGTATTAAACCAGATCTATCAATTCAGTTTAAATTTTAAATTATATTTTTGAATGAATGAATATTGATTAAATACACTCTCTGACACCAGGGTTCATCGGGTCGTTCGTCGACTCGCTATCCCACACGAAAAAGAAAGAAACGAAATACAGTCTTCTTAAAACTCATACGTAGCCCCACAAAACCACTTATCGAGATTTGTCTGTGGGATCATCGAGTTTCATGAGTTAGGTACCTAGTTAATTCGTTGAGGTATTCTGCAAATGATGCAAAGGAGATATGCTTACCTCGCCCTATGTTGTGTCTCGGGCTGGCACAGTATCTGCAGTTCCACAGTGCCATCCCTCGACCGACTGGAGAGCGGCGCGGACAAGGTCGGCGGTCCTGACGAGTGCATCGCCGCCAACGCTCTCCGTCTCGCCAGAGCTTGCGCCAACTTCCCACCATATTTACCCCCAAGTTTACCCCCTAGTTTCCCTGATAGTTTGCCCCCAGAGAGCTTGCCACCCCCAGGGTATTTGCTGGCGAGCTTCCCGCTGCCTAGTTTCCCAACCGATCTGTAACCCGTGGGGTCTTGAAATCGTTTTCCTGACGGTTCGTTCATTGGACTAGATATTACACTCGTGCCCGGTCGTATCCTGGAACAGACAAATAGAAAACGTCAGAAAGTAATACTGAGGACATATGTTTGGGGTGACATGGAGTGATTGAGCATAGGTACAAAGCTCCGCCCAGCTCGTGCACCTCGGGACCAATTGTGCACAAGTAACTACAAAAATCAGTGTGTAGGTAACATTTGTGATTAATAGCTTTCAGAAAAATAACATAAAAAGCAAAGTTAAGTAAGTTATGATTCGATCGATGATAGATGAATGACAAGCAATGCTTTGAAGAATAATTATAGTTTGTTTTCTTCAATATTTCACGTTAAAATCATAAATGGCGACACGCAGCGCAAGCAGTTTTTTATGTAACCAAAAATTCGTTGCGCCTATGTAACCGTTTCGATGTAATTTTTAAATAAATCAAAATAATAAAAAATGAAATAAAACCTACATAGGTTCGGGCAGGAGTGGGCTAGGCGCTGGGGCCTGAGGGACGACGGGTTGCACCGCGTCGCGCGGCGAAGGCGTGGTCAGCGGCGTGTCGAGTGCGGGACCCGCGCGTGCGCCGTAAGGCACCGGCGCGGGCGCAGCGGCCGGCAGAAACGCATACGCATCATTCGCGTTGTCACACTCTACCTTCACGCTCTCGCTCTCTCGTCGCCGTCTTTTCGTCTGTTCCCACTCTTCCAACGGGTCCGATAATCTGTACAGGCGTAATTTTTGCCTTTAATAATAATTCTAATTCCCCCAATATGTCAATGAAGAATTGTAGACGGATGAATCAAGCAGGTAGAGTTAAAGCAGGAAAGGAGTTTGGATACAGTTTGGAAGTAAAGAATAATATACCTAATAATATTGATGATGTTGTTTTATTTCAAGACTTATATCAGGAAGCGTAAGCACCATTCGTGTGTTTCGTTTGGCAAAAGGTAACAACATAATTTGCTCTAAAATATCGATTTGTAAGGTGCATCGTATCCTCTTAATCGCATCACTCATGATGCAAATCACCTCTGGATTTGCGCCAGATTTTACGCGCTGCATCACACCACTAAAATATAGATTTATTTAATGCAAGGCTATTCTATTTATGTCTATGTTTTGTTTATTCTAAATACAAATGCGGTACCCTGTCATAGACTACCTTGTACCTTCTATTTTACATAATCCTTCAATTATGCATTCATATATGTTTCATTTATGTATTTTCTAATATATCTACGACGGAAATTGTCTTTTTTTATCGTCTTTATCTACTGAAAAATTTATGTTGTTGATCCTCATTCAAAACAAGCGCCGTGCTTTCCATCAATAGAGTGAATTATTCCGGTCCGTCTTAAGTGGAATAGTTATGGATGGTTGTACTGCCTGATTTGTTTCTAAATTTGAAATAAATTGATTATCAATGTGATTGTAAATGCACGCAAAAGCTTGAATTTCGCTACGATATTTACTTTCAACTTCAACAGCCAAAAAAGTCCATTGCTGGACATGGGCCTCACCTAATCGCGTATATCTGCCCTACTCCTCACGCTTGGCAGGCGGATTGGAGAGCACATTGCAAGGTGTTGTATTCACAGGGAAATGGATTCATCTCTTAGTCGCCTTTTCCGACACCCACAGGTAGAAATGGGATGATGCTATTCTAAGCCATCACCACACAGCAAAGCAAATAACTTTATAAAAACAAAATTCTACTGATCATATCATAGTGATAATTTGATCGTAAATGAGTCATGGCTGCCAAAAATACCAGAGCAGCATAATTAGCGACAAACTGTGCGCGTGCGACGATGTGATTAAACGTCAGATAACTAGACTAACCTGAACTAACGTGATTTAATTATAACTCTATTATGGTGGTAAATTAATTACTCTTTCGCAAAATTTGGATTAATCATTTTGTTGATAATGTTGTTATTTAGCCCAGTTCCAAACATGTTGTTTGTTACTTCTTATAACGATTTATTTATCATTTATTTTTATTGTTTACTTTATATAAATTTAACTAAACTTTGTTTTTGTTGTATGTATTGAGATATTAGCTGCTTTATAGGTACAAATATAGAGTGAGTTCTGTCAGGGGGTGTTCCTGCTTACTCTGAGGTTCCAAAATTCACAAATTTTTGACACCCCCTACCCCTCGTGGTACGGACATATAACGCCCTTTTAGTATAATATTGCGTTACGCAATTTTTGGACGACCCCATAGGTAGAAATCCATAGGCCTCAAAAATATACAAGGTGTAAGGGACAGCCCTCCGAATACTGATTGGATGCATTAAAACCATCAAACTGAACAACTACTCATAAATAAATATTTCAGCAAACGTGATTGTGTTTTGGTACGGGAGATCGATTTTTTGTCGTTTGCTAACATATATTTCTAGGGGAAAGTTGTTCAGTTTCATGGTCCACAAGCACCTTATCAGTATTCGGAGGGCTGTCCTTTACACCCCGTATAGGATGACATTTTAATAGTGACCGATAGTGAAAACTTAAGACGGGCTGGAGATAAGGAACAACTTTCCGCAAGGAACATAGGTCAAAATACGAAAAATATTTTGGTCTCCTATACGAAATTGCCGATCAGCTGATTTGAGTTACTATGGAAGCTCAAAATATTTTTGTCGTATTTCGACCTATGTTCTTTGGTCAAAGTTGTTCCTTATCACCGTCCTGTACTTTGTTTTCAGTAACGGGCACTAGTAAAATTTCACCTTATACAGTTTGGCTTCACAAATTATACCTATCGTTTAAATGTCTGCGTAAAAGCGAACTGGTTTGAGCTGGTTGATTTATCTCTCAACTTGGTTCACGTCTTACGAAGGGAACTTCATACTTTGTGGGATTGTTCCCAGTTTAGTTATTTTATTACATGGGACTCGATAACCCATCGATAAGTATATGAACGGATTTACAAGCTATGATAACATCGTGGTATCACAATATTTGGCTACTGCAGGTTGCTATGTTGATATACGTGCACCCAAACAAACACTTTTATCTCAATCAGGCTTATCTAATAACTTCCTTAATATGATATACTGCTTGATTATGACATAAACATGTAAGAGAGGCGGTATTATATGCCTAGGCGCCATAGGCCACAAGTAAAAAAAGGGCGCGCCGTGAGAAAAATTTGAATTTTTGGGTGCACGCTTTATAATATATATTTTTGGTGAATACGATAAACACCTTATTTTTATGTTATGATTTTTTAGATTTTTTATTATATTATGTAGATTCTGGTCGCAGGAAAACACGATTAAAGAAAAATTGCCCAATAGATTTATTTTTCAAAATTTGGTCTATTTTTACACTTTTTTGCGTAGTGTATAGCAATCTTATGAACATCACACATGATTTTTTGACTATTACTTTAATAGATTCTTGACGTACAGTTTTTTGATTTACTTGTTTATTTGGCGGGAAATATCCAAAAGAGTGAAAATCTTCTAAACATGCCGATTCCGCTCTGTTCTCACACACATGATTTGCCATAAGGGGCGTTTAAATGTTCAAGGCAGACCCAAATCCAATTAAATGCATTTTCAGGAACACTGATTTTGCACTTTTGCGGTTGTTTACACTATTCATAGTTACAATTTAAACGGGTCCTTACCGACGACTTATTTTGAGCTTCCGATATTTGGAAGCTGTTGCAAGCGTCATGATCACGGCTAAACTATTGGAACCACGGGTGGCTGCTAGACGCAAACATAATCTGTCGTTTCATTCAAACATAGTCATTCATGATGTAGGTTTACGCGACTTACTTGTATTTACCAAATAGCCGTCGCGTAAGTCATATTTGTCATTCATGATGTAGGTTTACGCGACTTACATGTATTTACCAAATAGCCGTCGCGTAAGTCTGCATCATGAGTGATACTTGCTCGTTTAATAATGAAACATTTGTCATTCTTCATCGTTTTTGTTGAACGAAGTCGTTACTATCGGAACTCACTCCCATCACCACAACAGAAGCTCAAAATAATAATACGGTAAGAACCCGTTTAAATTATAACTATGAACAGTACCGGAGACTTTATTTTAAAGTAGGAGCACTTACAAATCAACTACAACTACAGTCGCTGACTGTGTCCTACAAAATTAAAATCACAATATTACCCATACAATACTTGCAGGTTTTCCACTAAGTTAATTTTAATGTGGGTAGAATGACTGATCGCAAAAATTTGTTAAACGTGTCCGGAAACTTATTAACTCTTAGAAAGAGATACATTTGGTTAGAGCATAGCGCTATATGGGTGTAAGACATGGACTATGACGCAAAGAGAAAGTGAGAGGTTGAAAACGTTTGAGATGTGGGGCTGGAGAAGGATGGAGAAGATCAGTTGGACAGAGAAAGAGACAAACGTAGAAGTGCTGGGTCTGGTTGCGGAAGAACGTTGTCTCCTGAAGACCATAGAAAACATAATGATTGGCCACTTGCTACGACACGACAACTTCATAAAGAACATTATTGAAGGCAAAGTACAAGGAAAGAGAGGCAGAGGTAAACCTAGACGCACCTACTTTACCCAGATAAAGGAAATAGACAACGTCGTGACGTATCAGGAGGTCAATTCACTAGCAGAGAAGAGGGAAAATTGGGAGTTACTCCACCGACAAGAGTTTGACTGTTAAATTAGAAGAACAGAAGATAGATAGAACCAGTACATCTACTTTTGTGTCCCTCAAGCTGTAATCCTCACCTATGAAAACTTACCGAAAAGCAATTTTGGTTTTGTCAAAAAATAGTACTGAAATAGTGACAAATAGTGACATATGCCAGAAAATTAGTGACTTCATATTTCCCAAGATATGGCTATCGTTTGGTGAGGATTACAGATCGAGGCTCACGCTGTAATCCCAACTCTCGTGTGAGCAAACGGTGGGGTATTTTCACTTGGTCTACATTCCAAAAAATAGTGCCTAATTAGTGACTAATAGTGACAAAAGATGAGAAATAGTCGCTTTATAATTCCGAAGTTATAAAGGCATCTTTGTGAGGATTATACCTATAGCAATTTTTGCTGTAATCCTCACCTCATTTCTGCTGAACGCTTAGGTCTTTTGACTCAAATTTAGTATCAAAAAATAGTGCTGAAATAGTGTTCTTAAACTGCATTGATATTTATTTAGTTTATGTAGTAGAAGCAATTAAAAAAACCGTAAGAACTTCTTCATACAAAATGGTCAGGTACAGTTGCGAACAATACTTCGTATTGTGAAGCTCAATATAGAAGGTATGTAAACAAACAAATAGCTTTCTTTCAAGTTTTTCGTTTATATCTATCAGTTTAGTACAAAAATAAATACATAAAATGTATAGTTTGGTATTCAATAATAACAAGAAAGTAAAATACATTAAAGCAAGACTAATGCACAAATAAATAAATGTATGTACATAGTTACCGACGTACGAGTAGTAATATATTAATAAACATAAGAACCTACCTACAGAAATAAATACTACCGACATAACAAACCAGTATTGAGCTTCAAGTACGACGATACGAAGTATTGTTCGCGACTGTACCTGACCATTTTGTATGAAGAAGTTCTTACGGTTTTTTTAATTGCTTCTACTACATAAACTAAATAAATATCAATGCAGTTTAAGAACACTATTTCAGCACTATTTTTTGATACTAAATTTGAGTCAAAAGACCTAAGCGTTCAGCAGAAATGAGGTGAGGATTACAGCAAAAATTGCTATAGGTATAATCCTCACAAAGATGCCTTTATAACTTCGGAATTATAAAGCGACTATTTCTCATCTTTTGTCACTATTAGTCACTAATTAGGCACTATTTTTTGGAATGTAGACCAAGTGAAAATACCCCACCGTTTGCTCACACGAGAGTTGGGATTACAGCGTGAGCCTCGATCTGTAATCCTCACCAAACGATAGCCATATCTTGGGAAATATGAAGTCACTAATATTCTGGCATATGTCACTATTTGTCACTATTTCAGTACTATTTTTTGACAAAACCAAAATTGCTTTTCGGTAAGTTTTCATAGGTGAGGATTACAGCTTGAGGGACACCTACTTTTTTACAGAATAAGGTGCTCTTTAAAAAAGTTGTCATTTGTAGAAAAGAGTCGGCGGCTTGTAGAAAGCAGCTTAATATATTTTTTCTCTGCTTGAATCTGCCGTGCCGTGTGATGCCGGCTTAGAATAGCATCTCCCTATTTCTTTCCCGTGGGAGTCGTAAGAGGCGACTGAGGGACTCGAGGGTGTGTATTGCAATTTTAGGCGATGGGCTGACAACCTGTCAATATGGCGATACACAATTTTCCGAATGACCCTCACTTATTTGTCAGACGTGTGTAATTTTTTTGCGGCGGTTTACGCTCTGCCTACCCCGCAAGGGATAATAGGTGTGATATGTGTGTGTGTTAAATCTAGTTTGACTCAGAATATTTTCGTACTGCAAAGTTTTCGCGTTCGATATGCGCCACCACCGATTAAAGTATTTTATTTGGTTGCATTTTCCCACGCTTCACGATATCGTTTCCTGCCACACCTTCTGTATTGATTGAGACAATGCTACACTTTACCACAACATACGTAGCGCCAACGAACAACGAATTGTAAACAATGGTTCTTAAACAAAGAGGTTTATACACTGGACGTTAGCTTGTAATCAGAGCGTCGGTGCCCCTGAATTCTCTATTAGGTACATTTCTTACATTAACAGCCACAACAGTCCACTGCTGGACATGGGAATAGTGCCATACTCTCCACGCTTGGCAGGCGGATTTTGCAGTGCAATATGTGGTGACAGTGACCGCTGCTGCCCATTCCCCAGATGATTATAACTTAGTCGCTTTTTACGACACGACACGGGTGATGCTATTCCAAGCCGGTACCACGAGGCAATTCTCTTTAAATAATGCCTGTTTCCTCGAGTTTATATACCAACTTCAGTAGTTAGATTAAGTCAATAAGTAAAATATTTGATGTAATAACTGCTGAATAGATTTCAAATGTTGGCCAGTAGTCGACAATACTTTAAGAAAATCAATTTTAAAGATGCTATACGCAATTATCAGCGACAAATACAATAACATACTCGTACATACCGCTCGCATTCATGCAGATATGACACGGTATGCACTTATCGCATGATATGATGATAGGCAGTGCATTGATAACGACGCATCCGTTGATAACACAAGACGAAGGACTGATAGCTAAGCGCCGTCTTACGTTTACATAACCAATATATCGCGTTATAAGGCTGAATAAACATTACGTGTGTATGAATTAAAAACATTCTCGAGTAGGGATTCCAGCAGTGATCAGATTATGGAACTAGGTGGATACAGTATTCATTTCCACGTGGTTTTAGGTGATGAGGTAAAAGGTTTCCCAAATGAAAGTTTCTATTTGTTTGTGCGTACACGCGTCTTAATCATATCTTGCACGGGGTATGCCAATCCACAGAGTATAATGGTTCATCAACCTCAATTCTAATTGGCACCAAAATAAGATTTAGTTTATTTATTTTAAAGAACAAATACAGGCCTCAAAATCAACTTCGCAGGAAAATGACTGTTGACATTTAAAAATAGAAGTACAGTCAAGCTCAGATGCAGTTAGACACTCAAACCGCCAATGTAAGTCTTATGCGCGCGGCATAAGAACGGTCCAAAGTGAATACCAAATTTTAAAACACTTCTCGTGTAAGGTTATGTTAAAAAACTTGCAAAATCGTGCCCGTCCTTACAAAATTTTGCAAGTTTTCAAAAACGTTCCAAAGTCCAAACTGTCTAACCCAGCCTGATTTTGACTGTACATATTTATTGTTTTCATAATTTTTCTTATCGTACGTTACTATTGTAAGATGTCTGCCATAGAGCTACGTTAAGGAATCAACAATTTCATAGGTAGGTAGATAAATTATTTACTATAGTTGTGGTTATGTAGTAGATAATTATAGCACTATTGTACACATTTCTCAGCATGTGTTTCAAAGTGAGTAGGCGTAGGTATGTACATAAAATGGATGACGACTTAAGTTATATATGACGTGATACCGAACGAACGACTTTACCAAAAATGTGAAACTGAACAGTTTTTGAGACGAAATGATAAAAAACCTAAAAATCGGTTGGTCAGCCGGTTTTTTGTATGGTAGGTGCAT
The DNA here is from genome assembly GCA_027580185.1 of Tuta absoluta. Classification (NCBI taxonomy): domain Eukaryota; kingdom Metazoa; phylum Arthropoda; class Insecta; order Lepidoptera; family Gelechiidae; genus Tuta; species Tuta absoluta. The sequence continues at coordinate 2,309,897 of JAQAHW010000020.1, forward strand.
TTGTTTTAAATAGGTAACAAAGAATAGGGCTGTGTTCCCTGCAATAAATAGATTTTATTTTAATTTTATTCTTTGTATTATTTTTTGGAAAGGCAGTCGTTACAAGGGATAAGGTAAATTGATTTTTTTTTAATTCATTTTTTTTATTAATGATGGGTTTGCTCTTGACTCTAGTCTAGGTCATAGGACAGATTATTTCAATTTCTTATATTCATTTATTAAAATAATATAGCACTGTGAGCGCAAAATATACCATACTGATTTTGTACACCCAGAGGTACTTTTTCTCCAAGTTTTTGAAAAAAAAATTGCGATGGCCGAGGATTGAACTCGGTACCTGTGGAGTACCATCATCCCACCGTCTCATAGGTCCCGGTTTCAATCCTCGGCCATCGCTAATTTTTTTTAATTTCTTATTTTTATTTATGTACAAAATCACGTTTTATTTCAACACGTGCCCCAGCAGTGATTTATTGTATCGGTTTCGATCATTAATTACGCATAAGGTTGTTAAAATTATTATCTGTAAAGTGCTATAAATAAAATGGGTAGTTTTATCTATCTATCATAAAATTCATAAATAACAAATAACTAACCGTCTATTATGTAAAGAAAGATCGTATCGCGAATTATGCAAGAACTTTTATTCAAATCAGTGCAATTAAAGTTGTTAAAACTTTTAAAATTGTTTTTATTTGTTGATTTCCGGATGAAGCTTGCGTAATCTTATCCATCTCGTATGTTGTGTAAGTGTACGTACGTTGCAATGTTTTGCATATTATATTTACAATAAAGCTTCACTTCCTTAAATTAAATGTCACCAATATTATTCCTTTTGTCCACGAAACAAATAGATCTCATACACGACTAGTTAGGAAGGTCGATGTAAATGCAAGGTGCAAGGCAATGACGCAGCAAGAATGTAATGTTATAAAGACTATTTTTACTTCAGCTTCAGAACATTCTATACTTCAAACTGTTAGACTGTACTAGACTGTACTGTACAAATAAAATGAGCAATAGATGGAAAAGACTAGATAGTTATAAGTATTTGATGAAAAATAAAATAAAATAAAAGTGTGCATAATAGCAAAATGTTACATCTAAATTATTTCATTATTATTTTTGTGTTAGGAAGATAATTGTCTTTCAAATGCAAAAGATTATACAAAGGATGATACAGCCGGTCGGTCAAATGATAGTACAGCCGGCCCAGCTTAGTATATGTGCCGCGATAAAAAAAAACGCAATTTATAGTCTGCGGATTCTTCACTGTGAATAATTTCCGCACATTATTCCTAGTAAAATTCAGCGCACATGAGATGACAAAAGATGTCGTGGCACGGATGTTAGCCGGGCCGGAAGTAGGGCTTACTGAGCCCATGAAATGAAACTGAACAACTTCCTTTGCAACACTTAAATATCGTCATATAACATTGTTCTCATAAATCTTTACTGACTTTGTTAATTTCAAGGAAAAACTATTTTTTGCGATTACGATATCTGTGTGATTGTTCAAATATTGTGAAACAAAAGTTGTCCAGCTTTATGGGATGAGTCACTACCTAAACCTACTACAATAGCTTTTCAACTATTTATCTGTGACGATGAAAATAGCAATATGGTGTAACAATTGCAAAGCATAGACAAGACTGACAAAAACAACAAAAGGCCCTATTCTCACCTTAGCGCCTTGAAATTGCGCTATTGATCCTCGATTTACATATTATAAATGATTTAATAGCAGTAGATTATCAAGCAGTGAGGATAGGGCCCAAAATCATAATGGAGTCTCACCTGTGCATAGGATCCGGGCCTAAACCGCTGTCATTGCTATTCTCACACGGCTCCGGCGGACGGCCCGTGTGTGTGTGTGCGTAGTGTGGGAGCTTGCCAAACTTTCCGAGGTGCGCCATTTTACCCGGGTGCACCATCTTGCCGGGGTGCGCCATCTTACCCGGATGTTGTATTTTACCGGGATGCGGCCTTTTATGTGGCGCCCGGATGACCTTTCTGTGTACCCGGGCTGACATTGTCGCGCTCGTGGACATAGTCATTTTCATGCCTGCGGACAAAAAAGAAAGAAAATATTAGAATTTTGCAAACGCAAAACGTTATAATTCCTTTGGTCTTTGTCAACAAAGTTAGATGATTAGTTATGTATTTTAGTATTTAAGGCTTTTGTAATTTAAATAATTTTTCCTTCAGATTTCCAACAATTGATTTGTACGCGCTTAGTGGTGTTCCTACAGTAAGACAATAATAGTATATCCGCGAAGTGGTCTTAATGCAACATTCTACACTCGAATTTAATCCAACCCTTGCTCTTCAAAGAAGAAACATTGTGTGACATCGTATTACTTATATTTGATTATATTTATATTGATTTATGCAATAAACGTTTGAAATTGAAATTGATAAGATATAGTTTGCCCAAGAATTCAAACCTTCACTATTTCTGCTACTAAATCCCAGCTTTATTTAGATCCAATGCTGTACAATAAAATTTTAAATATTATATTTATATCCCTTAAACATGGCAAAATGTAAGGTGACGATAACACATTGGCTAAAGACCTTAAATTATGATGACACAGAAGGTTTATTTATAACTTTAAGGTAGCCGAGACGTAACTTTAAATTTTTATTATCCTTTTTATTTTAATTTTTAATATGCCAAACATTATAAAAAAAACTGAACGAAACTGAATACAGCAAATATTGACTCATTTTAAGTATTAGACCGGGTCGCGATAGCAAATATTGAGTTCACTAAATTAAACATTGGAGGACACCTAGTATCTAAGATACAGGTAAGGCCTAGTTTAGATACTAGCAAAATTATACTAGATTATAAATTATACCTAGCTTTAAGTTTTGTTCTACAAAATTAGTTAATGTCTCTAGTGTATAAGTCATTGTTATTTTGAAATAAAATCATTTAGTATATTATTATTAATATTTTTTTTAATTTATGTAATGCATGATTGTGCATATTTCTATTAAAACAATTTGTAACGAATCAAATAAGTAAATAAAAAAAAACATTATCAATACCAACTTTTAAAACACTTTCCGTGTTAAGTATAAAACTTTGGAAAACTTGCAAATTTTTTAAGCGTGAGCAGGAAAAAATATAACATGATTGATTTATTTTTCGTATAAAAGATCACATTCTTATAAAGTTTTAAGCATCTCTATAATATACGCCGTGTACACTTAAAAATCAAATAAAATGTTTTTAACTTTCGCGGGCACACATATTAACTCAAAATAAGTATCGCTTTTTTATTAAGGATGGTTTTGCTCTTGAATCCACCACTTTTTAGCAGTACGCATTATAAATGATGACTGGAATGAAATTTTACATAAAAAACTAGAATACCTAAATATATCGTATCAGTTAATCAATGAACTGTACCAGTGATACACTTGCATACCTCATATAAAACAATGTTTGACACCGGCGGCCATGAGCCACGCGAGTTGTCAGTTACGTAATTGTGTTATCTTGTGGTTATCTCTATATTCAAGGAAGTCGTTACTCATCGCACGTCATTTTCCTCGTGGACCGAGAATCTACGCAGAGAAAAGTATTCTAAAGTAGAGATATGCCAGTTTCCTCGTGGACCTTGGTTTCCTCAGAGCGAAGTATTCTTGAGTGTCTCTTCTCTTTTCGTGTGGGACACCGAGTTGTCCAACGACACGATGAACCCTGGTGGAGTTTTTCAACCGCCTACTACTAGTAGTAGGCCTCTAATATGGTTGTGTAACGACCGCCGTCTAAGTAATCATAAACAGCAACAGAGACCGACGGCTTAACGTGCCCTCCGAAGCACGGAACCATTTCTTTTTCGGACAATCAGGTGGTTCACCCTGCAATGTCCTAACTAGACCGGGAATAAATTCACAAAGTGATAAATATCAACTTCGTGAGTGTCCCACCGAGAATCGAACCCAGAACCTTTAGGTCGCAGGCAGTCGAACTACCACTGCGCCACATCGGCCGTCATTCTTGAGTAGAGTCGCGGGACTGCCTAGTCGAAAAATCACGCTAAAGTCATTCTGTAGACTTTCTGGCCGAGTGGCCTATCACTAAAAAGTCTTTTTTCTTTCAAGAGCCCACATAATTATAATTTTACTAGCTGTTACCCGCGGCGTAGCCCGCATAATTGGTGATAAAAAACTATCCTTTGTGTTAATCCATGTTACTTTCTATATTTGTGCCAAATTTTATCACAATCGGTTCAGTAGTTTTTGCGTGAAGAAGTAACAAACATACGAACTTTTGCATTTATAATATTAGTAGTATTGGTTTGTAATTACTAATTGGACAATGTTGTACATCTTGAAGCAGATTGTATGGTAGGTTTGTTTCATGGATATAATTGCACTTTTGCGTTTTTTTATCTTTTCCAGGATTATTGTACTCAATAATCCTGACTTGAGGCCAAAAGCGACCTCCTAAGTACATAGGTAGACTAACTAACCGCAGCAAAACTGTAGTGTGTAATTTTTTAAAATATTTTGACCTATTTCATTTTCTTTGGGGAAAGCTTTTCAGTTTCATGGGCTGGTTCAGGCCTTGAATATTTACAGTTATTTTTTATACACCCTATTTGTGATCCTGGTCACGGCACCAACCAAATTGTAGCTGTATGGTCGATTCTTTTGTATGGTCTAACTAAAGAATCGATAACTCATGTAACTGCTAGATTTATCAAAATGTAATGAGGTACAAGTAGGTATGCATACTATGCATACCTACTTGTGTACAATATGTTCCAGGCGACTGGGGTCCATTATGTGATGGTCCAATTTGTATTTTATATTTCGACCTTTGTTTCTTGGGAAAGTTGTTCAGTTTCATGGGCTGGTTCACTCCTTTATATATTTGCAGCTAATATTTTACATAATTCTAAATTGGTTTAAGTTCCGGAGATTATAGATTACGTAAAAACAAATACTGCTTCTATGTAAAAAGAGTGTAGTATATATAATTTAGATGCTTAGCACCTACACATGACCTGCTGAAAAGGCCTTGATACAGTCACACCAACGTTCATGAGTCATATTATAGATCGCAATCTGTTTTATAGATGTACGCTCATAAATCCTATCGTAAACTAGTCGTTACAGGAATGCATAAGCAGGGAATCGAACACCCAGAACAAACAAATCTGCAGAGAGAACCCCACGAAAAAAAGAGAAGTCATTCATGAAAAACTCGTCACAGAGGTAACGTACACTTTACCACAACGAACGAAATGCATACATATAGGGTGAAATTGAACTAGTGACCGATATCGAAAACTCAAGATGGGCTGGTAATATTATTTTGACCTGTTTTTTTTAAATTAATAATTGGTTTGCTCTTGACTCTAGTCTAGGTCATAGGACAGAGACAGAGCCTAAGATGGAGCGAGCTCACCCAGAAGAAGCCTGTTCACTCTTACTTTGAAGAGATTAGAGTTGTATGCGTTTGGAAACACAGACGCCTTCGGAAAAGTGGTTCCACCAGTTAACTCCAGCCCGATCTGAGTTTTCGCTATCGGTCACTACGTCACTAGTCAAATTTCACCCTATAAATAAACGAAATTATCTGTTACAGAAAATTTTAAACATTTGCGGTTGTTTACAGTATTCATAGTTGTAATTTAAACGGGTTCTTATCGACCAATTATTGAATTATTTTTAATGCGAGTTCCCGATATTTCGACGCTGTTGCAAGCGTCATGATCACGGGTAAACTGTTTATAGCTATGAAATTTTCTGTTTAAAAGCACTCCTTTACGTTTTAATTTGTAAAACTTTATTGCACACAGCAATCGAGAACTTAAAGCGCGTGCACTAAGGTTTTATTCACTTGCATTTGATTGAGCGCGCGTCGCAAATCCGAGAAGACGAGTATAATATGCTTCCCTCTAGTTATCTGCAGTGTCACTTTGAAATCAATTTTGGCTCTGAGATCGAACCAGGAGTCGCCAGTCGCCAACTCGCCACTGAAACGGCCGAACGATCTGATTTGGCGGTTAAGTGCTCAGTCAAGGACAAATGATGATGATGATATCATAGGAAGAGGAATTGCTTGAGGACATAAATACCAAGGTTTACATAAGAAGTAAAAATTGGGATCTAAATTGCTGTGACCTTGTAGAATTGTGACAAAAACCAAGGAAAAAAAAAACTCTATTTAGCATGAATTTAAAATTGTTTCCTTTCAGTATTTCTGAATAAGTTATTCAGTATAGGTAAAAAAATAAAGGCATTTGACTACATTTTAAAATGGATATTAAAGCAATATAATGCCAGCATCTGAATGACTTGCACTGTATTGCAATAAATGCAATGTGTAGTATAAATAGGCTAAAAATAATCGCCCTTGTCCCTTGCCAAGTCCGTACTTGATTTTTTCTTGAAAGATTGCAGATTTTTATTGATCTTGGGAGTCTGGGTAGTTTAAATTGGATAATAAGGGCCGGCGTGCATCTAGCGTTATTTGACGCAAGTAGATAATAACTAGGTAAGTATCGTAAGGTCGTTCTTTGGCTCAGTGCCCCATACGACTCAACAAGAAGAATTAGAAGATATACAAACATACATATTTCACGCCTTTATACCGTACGGGGTAGGCAGAGCGTTAACGGCCGTAAAATACAGTCGCTATCGCCACGTCTTACAAATTTCAGAAGAATCGTGTATCACTATAGTGACAGGTTGTCAGCCTGACGTCTAAAACTGTAAGACAGCTGAAACCTTCGAGTCCCTAAGTCGCCTCTTACGCCACCCGTAGGGAATAAATGGGGTTTTTGCGAACTTGCAAAATTTTCGAGTGCGGGCAGGATTTGAACCTGCGACTTTCGCATTACTAGTGGCGACGCCTCTTCCATCTGGGCTACCGCAGCTCATTTCTTGCCCGCCAATTTTGCAAGTGTATTTTAATGCCAGTAACGCTTGGCATGGCTCCATCTACCGGGTTAGTTTTGCAACTAATAACCGGCGACTAATTCTATCTTTACAGATTGAATGTAGTCTAAGCGATGAAAACCAGCGATAAATTGAGTACCAAATTTTAAAACACTTCCCGTAAAACACGGGAAGTGTTTTAAAATTTGGTACTCAATAAATGGGGTAATTACTCCCACAATATACCTACAAATATGTTAAGTCATATCTATGACCTACACTAGAGTCCAGAGCAAACCCATCATTAATAAAAAAAGGCATTTTTCAGATATTTGTATTTAGTCAGATTGTTTTCAATGTAATTTACAAAAAAAGGATGTAAATATTAATATCAGCTATCTAGTTCCCATATTACAAGCTTTACTTAGTTTGGGGCTAGATGGCGCTGTGTGAATTGTCCAGGATAATAAATTATTTATGTGTATTTATTTTTTGTGAGTATTATTTTAGCGTTAATTTTCTATTTATTACGGAAAACGGGCCGCTTCAATATAGTCGCTATATGTGCGCTGGCCTTAAATAACTCTGTTAAATAGTAAATATTTGTTTATTGAACTGGTTTCTTTTTTATAAATGTAATTAAACAAGTACTTAACAAACCGACAATCAACGTTCATGCCACTGGTTTTTTCCTATTGTTGTGGTTTAATTTTGTTAAATAAAGCAATACTTAATAAAAACGACCTTATAAAAAATAGCTATAAGCTAACTTAAGTTTTTAAGTGCTTGTCTTAATGAAGTATGAAACCGTTGATGATTAATTACATTAAAACGCTAAGTTCACTGAACTCACCTTACATTTCGAGATTCTAATATTTTTAAAATATATTTATAAATCTACAACGCATATCATATGTCGTGTGATGCCGGCTTCGAATAGCATCACCCCATTTCTTTCCCGTGGGTGTCATAAGAAGCGACGAAGAGACTTGAGGGTGTGTATTGCAAATTTAGGCGATGGGCTGACAACCTGTCAATATGGCGATACACAATATTCCAAATGACTCTCAAATGTTTGTCAGACGTGGCGTAAATGTCCGTATTTTACAGCCGTTTACGCTCTGCCTACCCCGTTAGGGATTGGATTGATATATGTATGTATGTATGTACAACGCATATCAAAAATATTGATGATGAAATGCAAGAGGAGGCTTTTGAGCAACATTTTAGAAAATAAATATAACAGATTTTGAATAAAACATCCTAAATCGACAATAAGTTAACTTGACTGGTCCGATAGCGTAGTGGATAGTACCCCTGCCTGCTACGCCGAGGGCCGTGGCTTCGATCCCCATACAGCACAAGTGTTTGTAAGTTACTATTAATTTGTGTTCAGTCTGGGTGTTCTCTATGCATTGTATGTAAAATATAAAAAGTATTTATGAATAATCTATATCAGCTATCTTGTAACCATAGTAAGAGCTTCGCTTAGTTTGGGCTAGATGGCGTTGTGCTTGTGTGAAATGTCAAAGTTTTTTTGTTTTATTTAAAAGTTGTTTTTTCCAAAATTACCTAAATTGGTTTTAAAATTAAATAAATTAAAAATGTTTTATTCAGTATAACAACTTAGCTTAATTAAAGTACAAAGCATACTGATCCTCACACTAGGATACCCTGTGTTGTGGGTAATCAATCAGCCTCTTCTTCCGATGTCAGATTTCTCCAATAAACGATAGATATATTAATTACGAGAAAGCTTGTATACATGAACCTATGTTTGTTTAGGCGGATATACAGGATGTTATTTTACTACTGACCGATAGCGAAATTTCAAGACGGGCTGGTGATAAGGAACAACTTTCCCCAAGAAACATAGCTCGAAATATGAAAATAATATTTTGAGTTTCCTTAGTAACTAATATCAGCTGATTTGTATGGGAAGTCAACCTTTTTCCGTATTTCGAATTTTCTTCCTTGGGGAAAGTTGATCCTTATCACCAGCCCGACTTGAGTTTTCGCTATCGGTCACTAGTAAAATTTCACCCTGTATACAATCACTGAAGTGATATTGAATTGATGAAATTTCCAATGAACCGTGAAAAAAGTAAAAGTAAGTAATTTGCTTGCGCCTCCGAAAAGACGATACGGAAAGCTAAACTCTAATAATATTGGAAAAATGTATACAAGTAGGTATAAATATAAATGTAAGCAATAAGTTTCTTTGTATCTAATCTACATTTTGTAATAATACCTGGCTCTCCTCAAGTCGATTGACAGACGTATCCGTAAATGCACCGTAGCCGTATTTGTATGGGAATAAGATCAAAATGCGCAATTTCCTTTCGACTGACAGACGCATACATCAGTGCGTTTAAAAACGCAGCGTAGGACAAAAAGTGGGAGAACCGTCTAATACGTATGTATGTAATAACTTTGTTGCACCAAATAAATAACACAAAAAACACAAATAACAGAAACGGTAAGGCACAAAGGCGGACTTGTCCCATTTAGGGATCTCTCCCAGTCAACCTTTGAAAAATCCAGAGGACGTGGTGTGCGCAGGTAAACTATGGTACGATAATATTGAAGTTCAAGAATAGTGCAAACTGTGCAAACCTCTCGTGGGATTATTCCAGCCAAGAAACTGAAAAATTTGTTCTAATACTTGAATAATAGCGAAGTGATGATATATTATGTTTTTCAATTTTCCAGAAACTGAACAACAAACGATTTTATAAATTTTGCGAGACTACTGATACCATGTAGTAATTTCTTGGAAAAAAGGTGAGCTTCTTAAAATAAAATTTCCAAATAACATAAAAGCGAAAAGAATAGTAAAGGATCGTATTAATTGGAAGTAGCCTGCCGCCTATCCCTCCGGGAAAGAGAGGTTTTTTATGTATGTAAGTAAGATCTCTCCTACATGCACTATTTACACACTATATGCAGTAGCAAGGGTCATTGCCCTGGCCGCTATCACCGTGCGCTATCGGGCAAGAGTCCACTCGCCTCCGGCCACTAGCCTGCCCAGTGGCTAGCAGCTAGTCTACCTGTCCAGTTGATTTATTACTGCCACGCCTAGACTACTAAAACGCAAACTTTGGCAGATACAAAGTAAGACCGACTGATGCACCTATTAGGGCCGCCGAAATCCGAAAAAGAACTGTATCGTAATTGAAATAAAAGTGACATCGGCTAGAATGACAAATGGCTCACACGGTTGCCTTCTTAAATTGGCCACACAAATTAAATAATGCACATTTTACTATTTCACACAGTTTTAGCTAAGTTGACTGCCATTTTGTACACATTCCACTTTTGGGTGTACCAAAGAATAATAGACACTAATATGATAAAAATCATAGATAGACATCATCACGGAAATTCAGATTGTCTGTATATGACACCAAAGATTGTCCGCGAAAATTATCCTATCTCATACAAACTGAGAAAAGACAGCTTCATTGTTTCTACCAAAGATTCGAAAGAACTATAAGTAAACGTATGTTTACCTACGGCGGTGCACAGACTTTTAATAACCTACAGTTAGACGTAAAAACAACTGATACTTTTACTAAATTAAAAAGTGAGTTAGCAGGGTTCTCATTATTATTCATCATTAATATGTATTCTCAAACTTTAAAATCATATTAATTTTACAAAGGAGATCAATTAATGTCCTGCTGTTGAGAGGAAGCGTATTAGATGCACGCACGTTGTAAAAACACATAAGTACCTAGGTATATAAGGCGGGGATACAGAGTGAGCCAGATTTTTAAACCAGTTGATTTTGTCAAGGATCTAACTATTAGTTACACAATTTGTCAAACTTTGCTCGATAGTGCTACTTATTTTTATTATGCAGTGCGAATGACAGTTTTACTCTTATCTTATTTCTGATCTTATGTAAGTGACTATGTCTTTAATGAGTATAATGTATCTTTAAACCAAACTAAAATTCCGTGGCTGAATTTAACGCAGATGACTTCCAACCCATGGATGGAGATAGGATGGGAACTTGGATTTTCTTTGAAGCTTTAAAATACTCACATGAAATCACTGAGCTGAAACAGTAAGTCAAGATCGTTTTTGACCGATTCTTCGCCACTACACATTTCCGTACACTCTTTTCGACTTTGCGCAGTCAGGTAAATGAACCTGTCTTCCCGGACCACTCCCTTAGACTGAGGACAATCCTGTTTCATCCAGCATCAAAATTGTTTAAGGTCCATATTGGCAGTGGACGACACGACGCAGCAACACACGCAAGTATCGTCTTAGGAGTTAGGTCTAATATTGCAGCGTTAGTAATAATTACTTGGACAGTGATTGCAATTTCATCTCTCTTATTTTTTTGGTTATTGTAAACGGTTGTAATGTATGGAAGTGAATGTAACATGCCGGCACGCGCCGGCGGTTTCGGTGCGGTAACGCGTGTGCATTACTTGCGTAGACGTGCACGCCGCGCGATGCAGCCGGTCTGTGCTAGCCTTTATCCAGCTACACTCAACTGCTATTATACTGTCATCTATCACTTTGTATGACAGGACTGTCTCAAACTTTTCTCGTAACGGCCTAACTATCGAACCGACTCTATCGACACACGACTAAAACACTTTACTTGCGATACTGTCGTCGTCGTGTCGTCTACTCTTAAATGACACCTTAACGATATAAAAGAGTTACGCAATGCATGCAATGAATACATTACGCGTTGTATGGGTCAGATTTGGAATAAATCTTTACTCGTATACGATGAATAGTAATAGATTAATATTCAATCGGCAATGGACAACACACCACAACATGCCCCACGCCGTCATTGTGAATTAATAAGAATGCTGAAACAAATGAAATCATTTTTTTTTGTATTTTGAGTTGCGTTCAGATGTACAGTACTTTATCAGTCAATAATATGCTGATTCTTATCTAAAAAACATCTGTGTCATGCCATACGTAACTAGACAACAACTTGTATGCGTTTTTGAGAACTTGCAAAATTTTTACGGTCGTTTCTTCTTCTTCTTAGTCGTTTTCTTCATTACTGAAGGTCGTGTCCACAATGTTTCTCAAGCACGTTTGATATTAAGGTTTTCCATTTTTCTCTGTTCTCGGCTTTTCTTAGGGCATCAGTTACAGGGGCTCCGACAAGTTGTTTCACTCGGTGTACCCATCTGAGCGATTTCCTTCCACTAGTCCAAATATTACAAATCTTTCTAGGTTATCCGGTTCTCTGCGGGCTACGTGTCCGAAATAGCCTAGGATCCTTTGAAAACATACGGTCGTTTACGCTGTGCCTATTCCGCAAGAGATACCTGAAAGACAAATCTTTCATTTTCGTGTGAGACACCGAGTCGTCCAACGACCCGATGAACCCTGATGTCAGAGTTTTTCAAAGGACAAATGTCTTAGTAAAACTAGATGACTGCACATGCCCTTTTCACATGCCCTTACCACATGCCCTAAGACTTGGTGTCAACGACTTTGCCGTGAAGTCCTCCCGTGTTCATTTATGTGCATAAAGCTAAATAAATAAATAAATCAACCAATATGCGTCTCCTGACGTGTGGGACACTGCATAGACGAATAGCTCGTTTCACTCGACGGTAAAAACAAAGCTGTTACATATTAGTAAAGGTAGGTTATGACGATTTTCAGACATTAAAGATAAGCCAATTACGAAACGAGCGATCATAATAGTCTATGTATGTTTGTTTGTGTGTTGCCGATAAATTATCAGTGTTTGTCAGCAAAGTGGGTCGCGGCTATCAGAGTCAATATTTTTTTTATTTAGTCTTAACGGATATCGAACTGTCACATAAATAATAATCACTTCCTTTAGTAACAGGAAAACGGTATGCGTTTAATGTCACGTTCACACTATGTCTTTATGTGCAGGGAAATAATAAGGATAGTGGGCAGCGCGAGCATGTAAACAGGTTACTCGAGCTGCTACTCGTTATGCCGCTGCCACTTCCAGTGCTCCCTCGAGTGTCGAAAAGCAAGGGCGGCACGAGGGCGAGTGCAATGCATTATCTTGCAGTCTTTCTCGCTCGTATTGCTGCGAGAAGATTATGACGGCAGTATGGAGGGTGACAGGAGTGATACCAATAGGCAGAAAGGGACAGGTGGAGTCGGGAAAAGGGTACTTAGCTACCCTGCCTGGCCGGGTGTTGTGGCCAGGGGGCCGACTGGTCCACCTGGATATAATTGGAAGTTGTATATATGCGGTGCGCGGTGAAACACTTCGATACCGCGTTTCAGGCTCTTTGTTCTGTAACGTGGCGCCATCTTGCAGATATGTTGGAACTTCTGTTGCGTCTTGCTTGCTCGTGAACCACTTGGAGTGAGCTTCTTGTCGTAGCTCCCAGAGGTCGCAACAGCAGTATGTGAACACTCACGTTGATACTTCCGCGGAAGTATTCTGAGCAATATTCGCGGTCGCGTCAGGAGCAGGAGCAGGTGCATAGTGTGGAAGTAGCATTAAGCGTGGGGTGCTGGGTTTGACTAGTACATTCCAGCCTACAATACAAAATACGAATATAAAATTAGAAAAAGCGCAGCATCTGCAGGGCGAGTAGAGTTTTCAAATAATAGACTGAAGGCAGTTTTTTGTTGCGGCTACATCCGAAAAATAGGTAAACTTAGATTTTCGGACTGACATGTATCTCGCCAATCAGCCTGCCAAGCGTGGTGAGTATGGAAATACTCCCCGATAGGGGGAGACCCAAGTCCAGCAGTGGACTGCTGTATCTTGTTAATTGTACGGACATTTACACCACGTCTGAGAAACATTTGAGGGTCATTCAAAAAAGTGCTTTAGTTCTACTAGAATCACCGAGCAAAACCAACAGTGGTTCTAATTGTGTATCTTCATAGTGACAGGTTGTCAGCCTATCGCATAAAATTGCACACATGGAGCCCTTGAGCCCGTGGTCGGCCTTTACGACAGCCACGGGAAAGAAATGGGGTGATGCTATTATACCTACCTCATGATTAGTTTTCAGTATCGGTCGCTGTTTATTGAAATGTTTACCTACGCATAGTAAAATACCTACTTAGAAAAATACCCGTATCAAATAGACCTTGTTGCCTCCGTGACCCACATTACACATTACAGGTCTAACTATGAGACAGATTAAGTGTTTACTACCAGTTCGTGATAAATATAACGCCGTATAATGTCGGATTAGAATGGCATCACCCCATTTCTTTCCCGTGGGTGTCATAATAGGCGACTAAGGGACTCGAGGGTTACAGTGTATTGCAAACTTTGGCGATGGGCTGATAACCTGTCACTATTTTTCTGAATAGAACTCCAATGTTTGTCAGACGTGGCGTGAATGTCCGTTTTTTAAGCTGTTTTCGCTATTACAATAGTCTACGTACTGTGCACGGTCTGGCATACATTGCTGGTTATTATATGGGTGTCATTTCAATAAACCCAATATATCTAGCAATGTATGCCAGACCGTGTACGGTATTCAAAAACAGAGTAATTGGGGTCTTAGATTTATCAAGTGAAAATACTCGAAACGTGATAATTATGTTTATCCACAGAGGTTTAAGACCTAAAACCGGATGTAAGTAAAGGTGGGTAAAAACATTATTATGTTTTTTGCATGGTAAGAATCTAAAAATAGCGCCACGCGCAGTGACCACGTTTACGGTTATAAAAACTTAATTTGCAGAACCCGTTTTACGCAAATTGATATTAGAGGTTATTTTTTATGTACTGCTTAGGTATATAACCGAATAGTTTAGTAGTATAGTTTGTAACCGAAAGTGTGATTCTTCAATGCTTTTGGACCTGATGCAAAGCTTGATGTAGATGATGATGAGGTCTACTTATCCCTTATCATTATCAGGGACATAGGGCTCGAAAAAGAGACCATTGCTGCCGATCTTGTGCCGTAGCTTCGAGGTCTTACATTCTTACGCTGAAAAAATAAACTCATAGCTTGTACTTTAGGGCGTGTTCTAGACATGAAACTGAACAACTTTTCTTGCTAACATTTCATACGAAACACGAAAAAATCATTTGTTACTCCAATACAGAATGACTCGGGCAGCAATAAAGTTTGTATGAGAAGTCATTTATTTTGCAATAAGAAAAATAAATCCTAAGAACGTACCCTCTAAAACAGGGACCCATTTTTGTTTTTGAACAATCAGGTGGTTCAGCTTACAATGTCCTTAGCAAACTCACAAATTCACAAAGTGATAATACCAACTTTGTGAGTGCCCCACCGGGAATCGATCTCGGAACTTTAGCGCCGCAGTCAGTCGCACTACCACTGCGCCATATCAGCCGTCGCCAATCTCGGTGATTATGGGAAATGAACGCCTCTAATAGAGAAATACTCATTTTAAGCAGTGGCCTGTTTGGCTGTTTATAATAATGTGATCTATATCCGTAGATCAATCTGAGTGTTATTGGCTATTTAACAGGGCTGAACTCTTTCCAATTTGTTAAGCAACCACAAGAAGGCTTTGTTTAGAATATAAACTTTATTGCTTTGTCATTAGAGTGATAATGTCCACGCGCCCGCCGCATGCACATGGCCACTAAAATGCTGCCATACTTCATTCTCTTTTTATATTTTGCCGTGTGATGCCGGCTTAGAATAGCATCACCCCATTTCTTTCCCGAAGGTGTCGTAAGAAGCGACTAAGGGACTTGAGGGTGTGTATTGCAAATTAAGGCGATTGGCTGACAACCTATCACTTTGGTGATACACAATATTTTAAATGACCCTCAAATGTTTGTCAGACGACGTGGCGTAAATGTCCGTTTTTTGCGGCCGTTTACGCTCTGCCTACTCTACCCGATATGTATGTATGTATGTATGTAATATTTATATTTGATTTATAGAAGTCTCAATTCTACGTTAAAGACTAAAATCTCTAACTAAAAAATAGCACTGTAGTAAGATAGAGATACATGTCACATTGATAACGAGGTACTTAAGTCTAATATGCCTACTTATCTGTCCAATTACTGGATCTCATAATTTGCTTCAGCAATTTTGAATGATATAATTAATGATTTCGAGGAAAGTTAAGATACCTACGTACCCATCTTTTGTAAATATTGACTTTATCGTAGTGATTGATAAATGAAACCTTCACATTTAGCGCGTGCTTAAATCTGTTTTTTTTTACATGTAGGTCATGTTATGCACCGTAACAAAAACAAACAGCATGTGCTGTACAAAAAATTGACACATTCACTGCTATTCATTAATTTACTTAGGTTCATGTAACGACTGATAACCTCAAGAGTTAAAAAAATAAATACTGATCACACTCCTCTAGAAAAACACTTTGCTTCTTTAGGTACTTACGTAAATAAAAACAATAGTTATTATTGTTCTACTATACACATCTGCCAGCGTTAGTTATTTATAGTGGTCTAGAAATAGGATCAAAATATCTGACACCAAGTTTTATTGGGTCGTCTCTCAAATTGCGACGGAAGTCTGTTGGGTAAACTGTTAATATTCATCTTGTCTAAATGTTCGGTGTTCCAGACGGGTGGATGAGATAGTGGCTGTAACAAGACGAAGACGGCTGAACACAGCGGAAGAACGGGAGAAATGATTTTTTTGGAGGAGGCTTTTACCCGAAAGGCGTCCATACCAGCAGATTGAAATATTTTTTTTATATTGGAATATTTACTTATAATTTAAATTTATTTAATAACTAACTCGAATGTAACTAACATTTTGTATTTAACCAATCTAAATTTATATGGAATAAAAAAAAGCTTTTTTTATATTTATTTATTAATCTAAGTATTATCACGATAGACCCGGTTTGATACTTGTGTGAAAATAACCGCGGGTGCTTAAATTTTTTTTTCTGTCGTTTAACTCGTGACAGCATTTATTTAACAATATTTTATGCTATGAAGTTAACCTGGCTGGTCTAGACTCCAGAGGCAGCACCTTTGCTTTTATTTTTTATCCTACCGAGCTACAATTTGCCATACTTAAAGGGTGGGGAATAACTGGTTTCATTTCGAAGTTGATGAAAACCCGTAGCAATTTTAGAAAACTTCAGGATTTGAGCCTGCGATTGCGATTTCGCGATCACTAGTTGCATGGTGTTGGCAAAATTGCATACCTCACACGGAAAGTATTTTAAAATTAGGTATTTAAATCAGTAGCATTTTAGCGGCCCTCGGCCAGTCAAAGGGCAGGTACTGCCCGATTAACCTGACGAATACCAATTATAACTCGATCAACACTCGTTATTAACACATTACCTCCCGATAACACCCTCTATTAAAATGACATTAATTCAAGACGAGTCATGTGTTTTTACACGAGTTTGATCATCGAAATTGGGTTCGACTTGCTCGTTGTCCGAAGTTTTAGACTTATGTTTTGCTTTATCAATTAATCAATATTTTATTTGTAAGCAAACATGGTAACATAAGATCTTAAATCTAGAATTTCGGACAAGCATGTTGCGCCAATACTGGCATACAAAAATTTTAATAAGTAGGTCCTTCTCCGTTCATATAATAAATTAATTACAATTAATATTAATTACAAATAAATTAATATTAGTTGTTTATTATCCTACAAACATAGCTTGGAACGTAGGGGAAGGCCCATGACCAGCAGTGGACTGTTCTGGCTGTTATTGTTTGATAATTTACTGAAAAAAACGATCGCCACGTTTGACAAATACATTTAGGTCTGTTAAAAAATCGTGTATCAATATAGTGACAGGTTGTTAGCTTGTCACTTAACGGCCGTAGAAACGACACGCCACGTTTGACAAATACAGGTCTGTTACAGAAAAATCGTGTATCACTATTAGGATACGTTGTTAGCCTGTCACCTAAAATTCTTATACACAAGAAAAGCTCGAGTATCGTGACACCCGTGGGAAAGAAATGGGATGATGCTATTCTAAGCCGGCATCACACGGCAAATAATAAGATAATGTACTTTTCAAATAGTACACATGAATTAGGTTCAAATTATGGTGATGCGTAGGGTGAAATTGAGAGTAGTCTTTTGGTTACAAACTTGGCTCCAAAATATCGTAGCAATTGTCTACGCAAAGATTTTGATGAGATAAATCTTTTACTATCTATAGGTGTTATAATGAATGTGAAGTGTTAAAAGGACTTCTCATAGTCAAAAGTAGGTACTCCTACGTTAATTTAAGTAAATAGGTTAGTCAATAGGTATTTTATCCAATTTTAGCTTAGTATTAATTGTTATTTATCAGTTTTTTACCATATAGACAGAAATGAACTACGAGAAATATAATATGTATAATCAAGCCTTGATCGTGCCGTGTGATGCTGGCTTAGAGTGCCGTGTGATGCCGGCTTAGAATAGCATCACTCCATTTCTTTCCCTTGGGAGTCGTAAGAGGCGACTAAGGGGCTCAAGGGTGTGTAATTGTGTATTGCAATTTAGGCGAAGGGCTGACAACCAGTCACTATGGCGATACACAATTTTCCGAATGACCCTCAAATATTTGTCAGACGTACACGTAGTCGTAAATGTGCGGTTTTTGCGGCTGTTTGCGCTCTGCCTACCCCGAAAGGGATAATAGGCGTGATATCTGTATGTGTATGTATGTATGCCTTCATCTATTTGGGTATAGACAGAGAGTCAAAGGCCGTAAAACATATTTTTACAGCCATGCATGAAAAATATATTTGGATAATTTTAGAATTTGTAAATAACATATTTCTGAAGTACTAACAATGACATATATTTTTATTTCTTACATAATCGCGTAATGCCTCCGAAGGCATCGATTAACAATCATTGACATCAGCCGTTTAACGACGGCGTTGCCGTTAAAGTGGGGTAGTCGTAAAATTAACGACGACTCGCGACTTTACTGCCGGCTGCTTGGCAACTACTTGATGTTGGTTGGCGCCTAGTATTAGGGAATCTTTTATAACAAAATAACCTACAGAACTTAGTTACCTAAAGTTAAAAATCTGGGATACCTAGATCCGAATGATCGCTTGACCGAAGAACGCTAATCTTCATTTTAAAGTACCGTAGTTTACCTGCAAATGACATATCCTCTGAGCCCCATATAGGTTGACTGGAAGAGATCCCTTTGTAGGAATAGTCCGCCTTCGTGCCTCTTGTTTTTATTCCTTCCTTTACTGTTATTGCATTTTTTTGGTGGTACAATAATAAGTACACAATTTTCCGAATAACCCTCAAATATATGTCAGATGTGGCGTTAATGTCCGTTATTGCGGTCGTTTACGCTCTGGTAATAAAGGTATAATAGGCGTGACATGTGTATGTATGTACAATACAGTTAATGCATAAATCATCTTTCACTACAAAGTATAAAATAAAGTCGCTTCTCGTGTACCGTAGGTGTTGTATATGCTCAGATCTTTTGTACTACGCAACGGATTTGAATGCGGTTTATTTATTAAAAAGACTTATTCAAGAGGAACGTTTTAAAGTATATTACATGCCGAAAAAAGGTCTTATTCCATATTTTTAAACAGTTAGCAGCTGGGCGGGACGCAAGTAAAAAAAAACCTTAACTTTAACAACCCTGACATACGACAATTACAGTGGCCAAGCCAACGTATACGGTATTAAGAGCGGTTGTAGCAGGTTATCTCTACGTCTCTACGAAACTCTGTAGCAGATTTAAGGAACAGAAATATATAGGGAGAAATTTTACCATAGTGAAAACTCAACAAGAGCTTGTGATACGGAACAACTTTCCTCAATGAACAATCGGTTGAAAGATGACAAAAATATTTTGATTTTGCATAGTAACTCAAATCAGCAATTTTGTATGGAAGGTCCATTATTATTTTCGTATGTCGACCTTTATTCTTTTGGGAAACTTGTTTCCCAGCCACCCCGTCCCAAAATTGTTCGCCAGCCCGTCTTGAGTTTTCGCATTCAGTCACTAGTAAGATTTCACCCCATATAGAGTGATATGAACTTGTATCAACCCTGTCATACGACAATAACATGCCCAAACCAACGTGTGCGGTATTAAAAGCGGTCGTTCACACCAGTCGTAGCAGGTTTTCTCTACGTCGTCTCTACGAAACTCTGTAGTAGATTTAGCTACGAAAATATAGCCAGAATGTGATTGGTTGGATTCGACTCTATTCATATACATACTCGGAAATTTTACGAATCATGTAAATAAGAAAAAAATTACCTATATACAGGGTGTAAGGGACGGTGTACCGAAAACTTTGCAGGCATGATCAGACCATGAAACTGAACAACTTTTACTATGGAGCTTATGTTGGGAAATTAATTTTTTTTTCCAGTTTCCATAGAAAGTCAATCAGCTGATCGGAAATTTTGTAGGGGAGGTCGAAAAAAAATTCTCGTTTACCAACATAGCTTCCATAGAAAAAGTTGTTCAGTTTCATGGTCTGATCATGCCTGCAAAGTTTTCAGTACAACGTCCCTTAATCACTCGTCTGTCGCTTCATACTATAACAATTTCATTGGTTTTGAATTTAATTGTGGGTAGTTAAGGTTCAAAATTGTTGTCCGGCTCCCGGTACGTGACAGACAAGTGGTTAACCCCTGTATATCACGTCTATACCCCTTGCGGGGTAGGCAGAACGTAAACGACATTTACGCCACGTCTGATAAACATTTGAGGGTAATTCAGAAAATTGTGTATCGCCATAGTAAAAGGTCAGTCGGAGGAAAAGTTTAAATTTGTATTATACCACCACGCATCTAAGTACATTTGACGATGATAGTCATCAAAACAACAGGGGCCCCTAATCCAGTTTCCAGAACTTGCATTTACCTAAGGAGAACATTTTGCTTAAGTACTGTATTAAATTACACAATACACAAATTTTCCTTGTTTTTCCGGAACACGCGATAAAGAAGTACTTAGTCAATTATTTATCCGTGATGAATGTGCCTTAAAAATGGAATTATTGAATAAAAATGAGGTCAATTAAGATAAGCCACCGTCAGCCAGTCTGTTGGTCAACTAATTACTCGATTATGTTAACACACACACACAAGCAAACTTTTATTCAGCTGCACACATACAAGGAGTAACAAAAAGGATTTAACAAGCCGAAAGGAGGTACTTATGAAACTAAAAAAAAAAACCATTAAATTAGGATGAAAATATAAAAAACTGCTCAGCGGTTTCACCCACTGATAACCGTTTTCCCGTAGGAAGAAGACCTTTTCCCGGCATGAATTATGCATAAAAAAGGTTCTTGGCACAAAAAGCAAAGCAATCCACACAACGAATCCTCGTCTGATGATTTTCTTCGGCGTTAGCGCTATGTTTCTTATGATTTACTTTATTTCCCGTGGGATTGATAGATTTTCCTGCCTATGCACTTTCTTAGATTCCTTTCTATGCTTATGCCAAATTGTATCAACATCGGTTCAGTGGTTAAGACGTGAAAACGTAACAGACAGTCAGTGTTACTTTCGAATTTATAATATTAGTATGGATAATGATTAATGACCTACCATACAAAGTTGCCGATCAGCTGGTTATTTTACTATGGGAGGCCATTTTTTTATATTTTGACCTATTTTCCATGGGATAAGTTAATCAGTTTCATGAGTACCATTACCTCCTTTCAGCTTTGGACCTTTTTGTTAAAGTACTTACAACCATTAAATTTACTTATTGTCCTTGATATTTTATATTTTTTTTTTATTTTTTATTAATGATGGGTTTGCTCTTGACTATATATATATATATCATCAAATATATCATACAAATCGCATTCGCTAGGCCTTGGGCTGGAGATGTCTACATACCAATGTTTTATATCCACTGCATGTCTGCATCTTTCTTTCATCTATTTATTTAAATACATCAAACCGCCGTGTGATGCCGGTTTAGAATAGCATCACCCCATTTCTTACCCATGGGCGTCGAAAGAGACGACTAAGGGACTCGAGGGAGTGTATTGCATTTTTAGGCGATGGGCTGACAACCTATCACTATGGCTATGCACAATTTTTCGAATGACCCTCAAATATTTGTCAGACGTGGCGTGAATGTCCGTTTTGCGGTCGTTTGCGCTCTGCCTACCCCGCAAGGGATATAGGCGTGATGTGTGTATTGTGTGTGTGTACATTTTTAATGCGAACTACTAAAGAGTGAAACTCCCTGCCTACGGATCTGTTTCCGGAACGTTATAACCTGGGCCTTTTCAAGGCGAGAGTGAATAGGCATTATGTAGGTGAGCATGTTCCAACATTGTCTGCATCGTCACTTAACATCAGGTGAGATGGCAGACAAATGCTTACCTATTTTTTATATATAAAAAAACATATTTTCAGTTTAGCTCAACGCCATCGTATTGAACATCATATTGAACACAAGAAGTGTATGTACGGTTTAAAAGGGAACAATTGGTATTTACTTCAGCCTTCAAGCACTGGCAAGAGAGTTACAGTTTAGAGATTGTCCTTTATCACGTGACCTCACACAGAGTGGGGCAGCGGTCACAGTAAGTAGTCGAGATTTGATTGGATTGCTCCCGCAGAGCCGGAACATGCTTCGAAAGGACTTAGCAGCGGCAAGCGAGCTACGATTTAGAGTGTCCTCCTCTATCTTGTGACCTCACTCCCACAGGTCCGGTCACAGTAGTCGAGATTTGATTGGATTGCTCCTGTAGAGCCAGAACATTTTTCAAAAGGACTTTAAGCAGCGGCTAACTTAAATTTTGAGATTTATCTCCTTAATCCCGTGACGTCACTCGATCCAGTAGGATAATGGTCACGTTGTTTTTCAATTGCTCCCGTAGAGCCAGGACATGCTTCAAAATGACTTTTAGCAGCGGCAAGCGAACTACAATTTAGAGAGTGTCCTCCTCTATCTCGTGACCTCACTGTGAGTGGGGCAGCGGTTACAGTAGTAGTAGGTCATTTTTCAAAAGGACTTAAACAGCGGCTAGCTAAAATTTAGAGATTGATCTCCTTAATCCCGTGACGTCACTCGATCCAGTGGGACAGTGATCACATTAGCCGAGATTTGATTGGATTGCTCCCGCAGAGCCAAGAGTGTTTCAAAGGGACTTCAAGCAACGGCAAGCGAGCTACAATTTAGAGACTGTCCTTATTTATCTCGCGAACTCACTTTGAGTGGGGCAGCGGTCACAGTAGTTGAGATTTGATTGGATTGCTCCCGCAGAGCCAGGAAATATTTCAAATGGAACCTAACTTACAACCACAATGAATCAGACAGTTTTGGTGTGTTCTAAAACACAACTGAATGCACAAAATAGAGTCCGCTGCACAAACGATGGCTGCTGGTAGAAAAACTTTAACTTAAAGCAGATATGCTTTATATCAAGTGTTAAATAGTGTCTTTAACATATATTTTTTGGATGAGAGCAGTGCCGTGGGACCTCTTTCGTGGCGTGGACCTCTTTTTCAGTAAATTACTTGTATCTAAGAGCGATCAAAATACGTATAGAATTTTGCGGGTTATTATGTTTTAAGTTATATGTTAGCGCGGGTCAAGTTTTATAGCGACCCCTATTCATGGCTGAATTTCATGTTGTTCTTACGATTTACTCTGAAAGATTGCCTTTGCTCCAAGATTGGTCCCCTGGCGTAGTAGTGTCTACCGGAGTGTGACGAACTGTCACGGTTCTATGTTTGTATACATAAGGACAAATAACACGTCTGCAAGAGTATTTTTGTCTCAAACTAAAAAGCTGTATTTGGAATAGACAATTATAAAATCATGGGTAGTAGCTGTTTAGACAGAAAATTGTAAAAGGTCCAGATCAATTAATTGCATAAAAATAACGTTGAAACCAAAAGGTAATTAATAAAAAAAATTTTGAAGAATACAAGAAAAGATAGAAACGGGCACGAATTCAAACATAAATTATTCGTTTCAATATTTTCTTGTGTGATAAAGCCTTCACCAGAGAAACCTTAAAAGATGCTTTTATAAATTTCATTTGTAGGTATAGGTAGTTCTCATCCATTTTTCACAAATGAAAGGGATAAACATTTCATTCATATGGGATTAGGGAAGAACCTACTTAAATGCATCAAATACCTTTGCGACTGTGCCTCATGGCAACCTGAAATCCTTAAAAATATGAAAAATAACATAGGGAACTCAACTCAGCAAAAGGCAGGGTTCAGCGACCTTTGGGAAAAGGAAAAAAAAATAAGTAACTTTATTGGCATGGCTACGGATGGCTCTGTCCGTACTCTTGCGCTTTCAAATTCCCGAAACGAGTAAATATGATGAGTCGCTGGGTGCGCAAAATATGCGGCAAAAATTGTAAAACACAAAATGTGCAAGTAAATATTTCGTGTCAATTGACTTGTCATCTGTGAGCAAGACAGAAATATGAAATTCGCCAAAGTGTAACAAGGATAGATAAGTAGATTGTCTGTCAAAATCTTTGTCATGACGCAAAATATTTGCTGCACATTTTCTATTTTTTTGCCGCATCCAATGCCGCACCTTTGAGTGGCAAGAGTCAACTGCACATAAGCTGTAAATCTGGGTCATTCAATAAAGCTGAGAATTGAAATGACAATGACAATTCAATGGAGCGAAGTAGATAAAAATAATCAATCAATCCTGACAAGCTGCGCAATGTAAATCGAATCATCGAAATTGTCATTGTAAAATACAATTGTCAGCTTTATTATATGACTGACCCCCTGAATCTTGGACTAAAATTTTACAAGAGATCGATTGCGAAATCTTAAGGAAAATAAGTTAGAATATGACAAAAATATTTGAACTTCCTTAGTACCTCAAATCAGCTGTTTGTCCGTGTTGTATGCGGGATCCAAATAATGTTTTCGTATTTCGACCTATGTTTCTCGAGGAAAGTTGTTCCTTATCAAGAATATTGGCAGAATTCTTCTGTAAATCTGTTTTTTTAAGCTCATTGGGTAATGTCACAAAGCAGGTTGAAACTGCGTAAGTGAGGAAAGGATGTGCCATACGTTTTTATTTGCTTCATTTCTTTCGTAGAATCGTATTTAATTAGCCCTTTATAATTGTTGAGCGAACTGTATTGTAAAGTTGTTTATTCACTTATTTCATAACGTTTTATAGTAATTTACGAAAAAATTACTCAAACATAAATGTTAGAATAATATGGTAAGGACAAGATATAGTCAAGGCGAGATATTTTTATTTTGGCTTAGGCTGTAAACTGCTTACTTTTTTCATTTGCAAAAAAACATCATAATAATCGCAATTTATTATTGTTTTTTTTTTCCTGCTACTTGCTAGCTCAGAGGTATTCCTTTTATTTAAATCAATGTTCCACAGGCTGGCCACTCTCACAACAAGTTTTAAAAACAAACAAATAATCATAAATATGTATGAGATATTAAGATGCATGGTTTTTGATATTTGTCTTGAGAATTTAGCATCATTAACGTTATCTATAGCGGCAAATGGGAACTTGTTTAGAAAACTACTTGGGACCGGTTTCCGGCTTTTCTCACTGATTCAGTCCCAGTTCGCCACAGCACGCCGTCCCGGTTCATCGCGATATTTTTTGTCCATACAAAGCTCCCAGTCCATCACACTCATTAATAGACTTTTGTGTCTTACTACTTTTACTTTTTAAAACGATTTTGTGAAACACTGTGATTTAGAAAAACCGATGTTGTGTCGTCATCGTCACTTTACTATTTAGGATGGCGCGGCGGCATAATAGAAAGTTTTAAATTGTTTCTAGGTTTCTTATCGTTAAATTTTGGAAAACGATGAAGGATTACTATTTACCTTTCAGACACTGATTTTAAACATCCAAATCTCATATTTTATGAATTACCTAGAACACGCAATCCTATTTTAATATTTAATCGTTTAATTTCTATGTCAGGGGCAAAGTCACAGCTATGATATTTGCTTAGCTTTATGTAGGGGGTCAAATTATTTGCCTGACTGTATTTCAAGGCAACTAAAGTTATATACAACCTACTGTAGGTTGTGGCGAGCCGGGACTCAAATACAACGGGTTATAAAAACCAGTTTATAAATAAACTTTTTTATGGATCCTACTTAGATCGATTTATTGCCCCACATACAAAATTTTTCGAAAATCGTTAAAGGTGTTTCCGAGATCGCGACTATAAATAAATAAATATACAATAATTGCTCGTTTAAACGTAAGTAAGTATTACTAGAAGATAATAGCAATGTGACAAATTAGGACTAGTTTTTGTGAGTGTAACGATCCGAGACTGCGGCAAACCGTGACTATGGCAAACCGGAACTATGGCAAAGCAGGACTGTGCCAAACCGGGACTAAGTCCGCTAGGGACCGGTTTCCGGCTTTTCTCGCTTGCCTTTCCGCTTGACCGCTTCACCTATGCCGACCAGCTACCTGGCATGCAACTAGTCAGGCTAGATTGACATGTTCACGCCACCAGCTCTCAAAGTGTAAGAATTATATGATAGTTATCTGTCTCGCACTTTAATCTAAGATTTTATTTACAAAACACGCGTTCAAAATTGTTTTTATTAGGATCTCTTGAAAGTGAAAGCAATTATACCGTGTCGGGAGCGCGACTTGTTGACAAAATTGTGGAAGAAGTACCGTGAGTACCGCCGTGCATTTATTTTATAATTTCTAAAACTGACTAGAATTAGTGTTCTATATCAGTGTTATGCGCTCCTTGCAGACTCGGTCGTATAAAGCCCAGTAACGGCCCATGAAGCTAGTGAGTGCGAAAGGGAGCGAAACTGTCACGGCACCGCTCCGATGATATACAACTGAGTCTGCAAGGAGCAAATAACACTACTTTTGGCAGCAGTAACTTCAGCAACAAATGGTGACGAATTGAACATGTAGTAAAACCGCCGCATTCCGTAAAGATAGGGCTATCTATATGTAGCTAATGTAGAGATGATAACTAATTAAAATATCCACTTTTTTAAAGTGTTTAATGGATAGACGCATCCTACGCAGCAAGTTGAGAACCGCTGGCGCCTTTCACCTGCGCGTGCGTCGCAATGCGGGCAGCGATCACCGCTCCAGATATGGAAGAAATCTGGACGAGACACTTTGACAGGTTTATAGGGCTCGTCTTTCCTGTCACAGAGTCGACACATGCACGTCTGTGTCATAAGCTGAGAAATTGGTTTTCTGTTTTGGTTGGAGCCGTCGGTCCCTCCGTCTAAGATTACTTCATCATCATCAGTCCACACGTGTGATGCCTGCCGGGTTAGAATAGCATCACCCCATTTCTTTCCCGTGGGAGTCGTAAGAGGCGACTAAGGGACTCGAGGGTGTGTATTGCAGTTTTAGGCGATGGGCTGACAACCTGTCACTAAAGCGACACACAATTTTCCCATTCACCCTCATATATTTGTCAGACGTGGCGTAAATGTTCGTTATTTGCGGCTGTTTACGCTCTGCCTACCCCGCAAGGGATTATGGGCGTTATATATGTATGTATGTATCAGTCCACATCCACCCACTGCAGGTCATATGCCTCTTCTCTAATGCGCCAATCCTCACTTACAATCTGAGGATTGTGAATTGTGATGATGAATTACAATCATATTTAGCTGGATGAAGGATTTTAAAAAAACATTCTGAGGTTTTCTGATAGTAGTAGACAGTTTTAAAAAGTCTGACATCATGGTTAATAGGATCGTCAGTTGGCTTGGTGTCGCCCACATATAGGGTGAAATATTACTAGTGACCGATAGCGAAATCTCAAAACAGGCTGGTGATAAGGAACAGCTTTCCCCAAGGAACATAGGTTGAATTATGACAACAATATTTTGAGCTTCCATAGCTTTGAGCAACGCGGTCGTCCGTCTCGTTCTGACCCGGATTGCCGGTCAGCTGATTTGGCCAACTATAGAACTTCGATCTTCGTTCGCGGCCTTGGGTATAGAAGGCATTGAATGGGAGGTCCAAAACTTTTGATCATATTGCGACATATGTTTCTTGGGGAGAGTTGTTCCTTATCACCAGCGCGTACTGTTAAAGTAAAATTTCACCCTGTATAGAAAGAAAGAAGCAGATAAAATGATGGTCGTGGATTCATCTGCGTCGAAAATACAAATTCTCTAGCATTCAACAGATACTCTCAACATAAAATGCAAGTTATGTCAAAGTTGTGAGTGCATAAAATGAAACGATAACCTAGTTTTAGCACAACGTCACTATTTCCATCAATGGACTATGCGTCATTGCGCGAAATAGCACAGTCTATGAAGATAAAGCGTGTGTCCATTCATTCATACCGTTTGGTAATAAACACATAATAAAACAGTAGGTCTCTACCTCTTTTCGTGTGGAACAGCGAGTCGACGTTAGACCCGATCAACCAAGGATCAACCTTGCTGTCTGAGCAAACCGCTTAGTAGGCCAGCTGTCTAAAGTAATCATAGATAGCAACCCGAAAACATACTATCTGAGGCGTCCATCAGCCGCGGCTGAGGGAGGAGACTTATTTAAATCTGGGCAGTACATTTTATATGAAGCTGTGCAAACTATCTGTCATAAGTCACGGACGTGACCTTGAACCTTTGGGCGTCCGAGAGTGATCTAGCCAGTCTTACATTTCAAACAAAACTTCCGTGGACGCCACAGACAAAAACTACGTTTCCGGAGGCTCCGTTCATACTGTCTTAAGCCACAGCTGATGGACGCGTCCGAAAGTATGTGAAGCTTTAGTGTAGTATTACAGTATTACCTTCGCAGCACGGACCCATCTTACGGGCGATCTGGTGACCTGCACCGACCTCCTAAGAGTTTAGAGTTTTAAGTAGATGAAATGAAACGATAACCCAGTTTTAGCACCACGTCACTATTTCCATCAACAGTCTTTGCGTCATTGCGCGAAGTGGGACTGGATAGTGAGATAGAGAGGTTCATTCATTCAAAACGTTCGGCTACGGTGGTGTTTCCACTTGGTTCGATTAGGTGCGTAACGGATGCGTGCGTCAAGTCGTTTGACAGACCCGTAACATACCGTAGCTGTATTTGTATGGGAATAGAACGGAATTCCGACAGACGCATGCGTTACGGTGCGTTAAAAATACGCAGCGACGGACGACAAGTGGGAAAAGCGCGTAACAATATAAGCCGTGTGGTGCTGGCCCAGAAAAACCTCACCTCAATTTGTACCTGTGGGCGTCGAAAAAAGCTACTAAGGGATAAATTCATCCAGGGAATGGGCAGCAGCATCCCCTGTGAATGCAAAATCTTGTACTGCGCTCGTCAGTCCGCTAGACAAGCGTAGTGAATATGGCAATACCCCCAAATGAGGGGCCTATCTCAAGCTGTTGTAGCATGACAATGCAAAAATGAAATGTTAGTGACGAGGATAAATCCTGGTGTCAGATCTTGTAAACCTTGGTAGCATCTAAGCAAGAATAGACAGCTATTGGGACGGGTGACTTAAAAGCACCTGCTTAAGGACCGTTACCTCACCAACGTAATAAATTGTAAAAAGTGATATGATAGTATTGTTCCCCGTTTCCTCTAAGAATCGAACCAGGGTCCTCAGTATCCTGAGACGAACCTAAGACCACTAGACCATTGATATCAGTTCAAATAAATAGAAAAACATCACAGTTATTGCTCAGTCTTTGAAGTAATACACTTCCTTTCCTCCTATAGACTCAAACGAGGAAAGGTACCTACAAGGAGGGAGAGAGGGACAGATTTACGTCATACGTTGAACTCGAAGTAGGGCAGAGAAATGAAATTGTCACGTTACGTCATTAACTGAAGGTTTGAATGAATGAGTGACATGACAGGAATTGACGCAACTTTTCCTTGGTACAATTTATCTTTGACAATACATTACGTAGCGTCCACTGTCCAGTTTACTGGCTTGCTACATAAACACCGAAATGTATTTCGAGTTCAAGATTGATGTATTTGTATGTATTGCATTTGTATATTATGTATTTATATTTGTATATTGTATTTGTATTTATAGTTCTATTAGTTTAGGTATGTGTATTTATTTGACTATTATCAAATAATTATTTATCATATTGTATTTTTCTTTAACTTTGTGTGCAATCTTGTCCCCGCACGTATTTATTTCTTACTTAGTTTTACAGGCTGGCTGGAAGAGATCTCTTTATAGAGATAAGCTCACCTTTGTGAATTACTTTTAAAACAAAAACTTTTGTATTGTTAATGCATAATAAAGAATATATTATATTGATCCCTCAAATGATTAGGTGCTATTGTATGCTACAAGTTATTTGGATCCATTACTAGCACATTAATTCATTACTGAAGCACTAGTATGAGGCCATTCAAACAAGCCTGATTTGACTGTTGTCAGATTCACACTAAAAGAGCAAAAGAAATAAGACCAACAACGGAACCTTGTGCAAATGCATTGACATAAATTTGACAGCTGTCAAAACGGGCCTACTGAATTGGCGCAACTATAATTGCACCCCCGCCGCCGCTGACGTCACAGCTGTATTGCGGAGTCAATGCAATTTGTCGAACGCTGTTGAACCTTGAACGACCGGTCGTGTAGCGACCAACGTCCAGTTTACTCGATTGCTACATAAACACCAACATGTATTATAGTCTGGTACGGCTGGCATTATTTGAAGGCATAACTTACAAAAATTCTAATGTCGTTTATTTTTTGTACGATTGCGTTACGTGTCTGTAGAGCATATTTTACATTTTGTGTCATTTTAACCAAATGTTTAGTATCCTATTTATTTAATTGAATTTTTAAAAGATTTTTAGTCTATCATTAAAAGAATATTATAAATGATCAATATTGTCAATGTGATAATTTACACAGTGTAAAAACCCACTTTGAGTCACTCTATCCTCTGAAAACAAAAGTTTAAACCTAAAATGACACAAAAAAATAAAATAAGTTCGACCAATGGTTCAAACACTATATAAGCCAAAGGCATGAAAGCAAAAAAACATGAAAACATGAAAAGCTAGCCATATTACCCGTGCTATGGTTATGAATAGCTAAGTTACAGCAGTAACTTTCCCTCTATCTATCTAGCCAAATTAAGTACCTTTAAACGAGAAATTCTTGAAAATGTATAATCGCTATCTTGGAAACGGCTCCTAACGATTTTCATGGAATTTTGTATGTCTGTGTTTTGATAAATCGATCATGCTAGGTTCCCTTTACCAAAAAACGCGTTACATACATACATCATGCTCATATCCCTTGCGGGATAGGCAGAGCGATAATGGCCGTAAAACATTTACGCCTCGTCTGACAAACATTTCAGGGTCACTTAGAAAACTGTGTATCACCATAGTGACAGGTTGTCAGCCTGTCTCCTTAAATTGCAATACACATGTAACCCTCAAGTCCCTTAATCACCTCTAACGACACCCACGGGAAAGAAACGGGGTGATGATATTCTATAAAAGGCTGAACAATTATCGGCCAATCAGTGCTGTTTATCAATGACTGGTCTAGCTACGGCGTAGCAACAACGTAGCAATTCTGTAGACGAGTAGTGAGGGTGTAGCCGTAGTATAAGGAATGGCTGGCTTCTTTATACTATGGTGTAGCTCTATGTAGGTCGTAGCACTTTTTTTTATCTTTTATGATATTCATATCAGTGACGGCAGATTGATCCGTAATTAACATAAAGTAAAAGCACTCAATTATATCCGATATACAATATATTAATTATTTTTAGATCAAGATTCTGTGGGTATAAAAAAAATGGGTTAGGTAATCCTTTATTTCGAGAATTTTCTGCTGTTCAGCCTCAAATCTCGGATTAACCCGATATTTTAAAAAACGGTAAGCAATGTAGCTGTAGGTCTCGTATCTGAAGCGAAGTAAGGAAGTTTTCGAAGGGTTCGGTCGGGGGGCCGGTAGCACAGTGGCAGAGCGCTGGGATGGTATTCCACAGGTACCGGGTTCATCCCGGGCCGGCGCCAAAATTTTTCAACTTAATATTTTCATTTATGAAATTAATATAGCAGTTTAAGTGCAAAATAAACCATAGTACATCTTAAATTACGATTACAATTCAACAGGCACGTAATAAAGTGGGTAGACTAGAATGTTTCGTTTCTCCGAGACCTCTCCCTGAAACAGCCTGCCTCCTGGCAACAGGTGGGTGATGGGGTGGCTCAGGGCTGTCACAAGCCCCCAACTTTATCAACACTTATATTTGTGTGTGTTTAAGTTTTGTAATTGCCGTGTGGTGCCGGCTTAGAGCCCATTTCTTTCCCGTGGGTGTCGAAAGAGGCGACTAAGAGACTTGAGGGTGTGTATTGCAGTTTTAGGCGATGTGCTGACAACCTCTCACTATGGCAAAACACAATTTTCCGAATGACCCTCAAATATATGTCAGACCTGGCGTAAATGTCTGTTTTTGGGGCCGTCTACGCTCTGCCTACCCCACAAGGGTTAATAGGCGTGATATGTGATATAATAAGGGACTCGAGTATTACGTGTTCGGTTCAGCTACTTCTTTTGTCGTGTCGACGAACGACAAAATGAAGCTTGGTGTCAGTTTTAAAACTGTGTACTAGGTTTCTTGTAGTACTGCGACCGCCGTCCTTGTAATACATACGTACATATACCACGCCTGTATCCTTTGCGGAGCATATACGGGCGGGCGTAATAACGGATATTCTCGAGGGTCATTAAGAAAATTGTGTATCACCATAGTGTCAGCTTGTCAGCCCATCGCCTAAAATTGCAATACAAATGTTACCCTCGAGTGTGCCATGCACTAGTACTAGACGGTTGAAAAACTCTGACAGCAAGGTTCATCGGGTCATTAGACGACACGGTGTCCCTCACAAAAACAAGTAAGCTTGACTGTACAGAATGGGAAGCTCGTAATAAAATGACTAAAGTACCGCCGATCCAATAAGTCGTATTTGACATCCGTCAGATTCCTGATAATACTATGGCAGAAAGTCCATTTTCCTTTGTTGACACCTCTTTTAGTGAGTACCAAATTTTAAAACACTTCCCGTGTTAGGTATACAATTTTTGAAAACTTGCAAAATTTTCGAGTGCGGGCAGGATTTGAACCTGCGACTTTCGCATTACTAGTGGCGACGCCTCTTCCATCTGGGCTACCGCAGCTCATTTCTTGCCCGCCAATTTTGCAAGTGTATTTTAATGCCAGTAACGCTTGGCATGGCTCCATCTACCGGGTTAGTTTTGCAACTAATAACCGGCGACTAATTCTATCTTTACAGATTGAATGTAGTCTAAGCGATGAAAACCAGCGATAAATTGAGTACCAAATTTTAAAACACTTTCCGTGTTAGGTATACAATTTTTGAAAACTTGCAAAATTTTCGAGTGCGGGCAGGATTTGAACCTGCGACTTTCGCATTACTAGTGGCGACGCCTCTTCCATCTGGGCTACCGCAGCTCATTTCTTGCCCGCCTCTTTTAGTATGAAGATGACAGCTGTCAAATACGACTTATTGGAATGGCGGTACTTTAGAAGCCGGCGCGTCTGCGACACCTTTCCTCAACTACGCCTGCCCCCTAGCAACAGGTGGCTGGGGGAAGGGGGATATAGGGCTACCACAAAACTTTAGCCGTGTCGCTTCATAGTATCACAATATACCAAGGAGCAGTAGTTTTACGCACTCACCCAGAAGAAGCCTGTTAAGGCACTGGCACTCCTACACACTGACGGAACGCAGCAAACTACTTGGCGCCAGACTTCGGGTGGATGGTGGTCGCGATCGCGAGCCAGGCGGCCCCTTACGGAGCCTTCCACCGCTTAGTGGGATCGTTCAGCCGGACTTATCCACAGGCAAGCCTGTCTTACCGTTGCCCGGGGTGGACCGCTAGGAGATAGATCCCATACCACCCCAAAACGACGACCGTGTCACAGCGAACTGTACTGCCGCCGCGTGTTTTTGAAATCGGGAAAATTTATACCTAGAAACCTAACATTAAGGCGGCGCCGTGCGAAATCCGACCGTCCAGTGGCGCCCTCCCATGTTTTTTAATAATTTCTTAAAATCTAGGACAAACATTAAAAATCTAAGACGGACAAATTGTTGTCCTATACGATAAGTTTATTTTAAGGTACAACAATAAGCTTTACATTGTTATGCGTCTTTAAAATCACTAAAACGGAAAATGGTGGCCACCGTTTTCCGTTTTAGTGATTTAAAATTTAAAACACAAGAAAAAGCTCATTGTTGTACCTTAAAATAAACTTATCGTATTGGACAACAATTTGTCCGTCTTAGATTTTTAATTTTTGTTCTAGATTTAAAGAATTTACTAAAAAACATGGGAGGGCGCCACTGGACGGTCGGCTTACGCTCGACGCAGGCTTAACAAAAATTCATTATTAATTATATCATTCATTGTTTTCTTACTGTAACTTAGCATAATGTTACTCAAGTGTGACATTACTTAAATTCGGGTTCGCAAAACGAATTAGTTGAAATCCCTGCCTATGTATTTATTTATTTAACTTTATGCGCCAAAGGCCAAAGGTGTTATCGCCCAGTCTACCTTAGGGCATGTGTCAAGGGTCAAGGCAGGTGCATTAAACAAAAAAAACGAAAGAAAGGTTTGAATGTATATCACTCAGTTATATGTACATACGTAAAATAACAATAAACAATTAATGCTAATGTAGGTAGATTCAGCCGGAAAGGTGCTCGAGTTAAACTGCTCCTTTTTTTTATTAATGGAGGAATCCTTAAATGCCCAGCTACAATGGAAAGGCTTCTAAGTGGACTGTATTTATTTATTATTGCACTATTTCACATAAAACGCTTGATGGTCAAGAAGAAGAAAAAACTACAGTTTTAAATCACCTGGCATTTACCGGTAAAAGCAATACTGCCAGTGTCAAGCGATGTAGGTTTCGTACATGCTCCCGGCCAAAAACAGATATTGGCCACAATTCGGGATATAAATTCTCCTTACTTGCCTTAAATTAGTGCTGTCATTTTCCATCAAATAGGTTTAGAAAAGGATAGGAGATATTTTAGTCGTGTCATGTCTTATAATTTCATGCAAAATACGTGTTATCTGTCAAAGTAAGGCGACGATCAAAACAATGGCGACTAAATTGACTAGGAAAGGCGAATAAACCCTTGACGTTTCCAAAAATGACAGGACTTCGATATCTTCTATCCTTTTCTAAACCTATTTGACGGAAAGTGACAGCACTAGTTTAAGGCAAGTAAGGAAAATTTAAATCCCGAATTTACCTCATTGTGATAGTATCATAATACGCAAGTAACCTAGACGGTTCTAATTAATGTAATCATTTTACATACCTACAGCTTTGTTATGACGATATGGGATGAGGCGAGTCATTCCCACCACAAGTATCTAATTACTTAATTACTTGGAAGACTCAACAATGTTATGAAATAAATTATGATAATTCTGATTTGTTTCGGATAGGCCTTTGCGAATTGTAAAAATCTTTTCCTATTATACAAGTCTGCCACTATCCGCCATTTTACTACAAAAAAAGTATCGATCGTACCTGTTGCTCAAAGATATATATATAAAAAATTGAAAATATATATATTTATATATATATATATATTTTCAATTTCAACAGCCACATAAGTCCACTGCTGGACATTCCCCCAATCGGGGTGTATTTGCCATACTATCCACGCTTGGCAGGCGTATTGGTGGGCGCAGATCAACGTGTTGATTTTACAGGGAACGCTGCAGCTCAATCCTTGGATTCATTCCTTAGTCGCCTTTTACGACACCCACGGTTAAAAATGGGGTGATGCTATTCTGGCACAACACGGCAAAGATATTTATGCAGAAATACAAGCAACATAAAATTCCCTATAAAAAAACCTGCTAATATTTCAGTTGTCGACAGCCCTGCTTGTAGTGACACGGGTAGAGGGGTGGTTTGCTCAATAAAGAGAAAACACTTGTCGCTGTCCGCTGTTTGCCCCATCTACACTAATAGCCCTGATCCTTCAACTTAAGCCACGAGTATATCAACATTTGAGACCCCGAGAACCTGAACATCGATATATCGTTGCAAAACTAACTGTAGATGAAGCCGTGCCACGCGTTACTGGCATTAAAAATACACTTGCAAAATTGGCGGGCAAGGAATGAGCTGCGGTAGCCCAGATGGAAGAGGCGTCGCCACTAGTAATGCGACAGTTACAGGTTCAAATCCTGCAAATATCAATAAAATAAATAAATAAAATAGTTTTATTTCAGACCCATAAAATATAAATTACTAATTGTATATTTTAATATGCTCTTAATTTTAAAAAATTTATATAAGTTAAATAATAGATATTTGAATTTTAAATAAGATTAACATAGAAAATCTAGATAAAATAATTAGTATATATTTGTTCAAGCTACTTGATTTTTGAAAATATACGCTCAGAAGCTTTTTAAATTATGTAATGACGTCAAGTTACCTTATCCCCCGAGGATTTGCGTCACAAATTCACATTCTCTCAAGGAAACCCCGCGTCGTCCTTACGGATAGCAGTAAAAAAAAGAAATGCAGTCAGAAGCCTGTCGATGTAAAAATAACTCGGTTAGGGGCCGTTCATTTATTACGTGAGACAATTTAAGGGGAAGGGATCCGATCCGAACAAATGTTTCTAATATTCTTATATGCTGGGTCTAGAATTTTCTTACTTAAGATCACAAAATCAAGCAATTAAGCAAAATAACACGGGAAGTGTTTTAAAGAAATGGTATTCAATTTATCGCGTGTTTTCATTGCTTAGACTACATTCAATCTGTAAAGAATGGATTAGTCGCCGGTTATTAATTGCAAAACTAACCCGGCAGATGGAGCCGTGCCACGCGTTATAAGCATTGAAGATACACTTACAAAATTAGCAAGCATTGGATGAGCCACGGTAGCTCAGATGGAAGAGGCGTGACAACTACACAGGTTCAAATACTGCCCGCGATTGAAAATTTAGCAAGTTTTCAAAAATGATCATAATTGCAAAACGCGCACAGTCGCGCACAGATGAAGATTGTCTTTTTACTTAGTGACAAAAAAATAACACTGTCGTCGCCTCGGCCGAGCGTAATCAAGAATTTTTAAATTATTTTTTTACTTTATGAAACAGCTTTAAAAGTTGTGATACATACCGATCTTACGTAAGATTTATGGAGTGAAGGGGGTTCATCGAGATCTTATTTTACTTACGTAGTAGTCGTAGGAAGAGGGGGTGAAATTATGTTACAAAATTGTTTTACGTAATAAATGAACAGCTCCTTATAACTTGGTTGTATCGATGATTGTCGGGGACGGCGAGAATCGGACGTCACGCGGTCAACGGTCTTGATATCGAATCAATTCGTAAACAACTATACATCTGGAAGCATATTTTTGAATCAGTAGAAATGTCCAACACTTCAGAAGAAATAGGAATCGGATTGACGGCTAAGAATATCATCTTTATAGTGGAATAGTTCTATCCCGCAGATTTTGCAAGACATGACGAGTTGTTAATGGCACTCGTGTGTCAAGCGAATTTCAATTTTAGACGCTGCTGGGCTGATTTCGTGTCACTGCATAGTCATGCAAATTTTTCTGTAATTACGTTGATCAACTATGACCATTAAACGCCCTACCACTGCAAGAATCTCTGTCAGGGTATGCTCGAATGAATTTTGAATTAATTTGTTTAGCAGACCGTGTGATACGAGTAATTCGACTATTCGTCGCAGACTGGCGAATGCAAAATCAGTTTTCAACTGATTCAAAGATACGACTCTGGACAGGCAAGTTGGACCCGACCCTTCAAATTATGCGGAGAAGGAACGATTATGTTTTGCAGACAGTTCAATGGTAGAATTTTTTGGTAGGTTTTTCAAAAAGATTTAAAGTCAACAGTTTAAGGCGAGTGGTGCCGCAAAAGTAAAGCCATTTTACGAAAAATATCCTATCTCTTCATGGAAAAAACACCAGAATGCCCTTTGCACAAGTATTTGGTGTTATCTCAAAGCAAAATTAAAACCTACAAACGCTATAAAATATTTGCTGTAATTATTGTTGTAGATGAATGTGCTAAAAACAGCCACTTTTGGTCCTTATTATTAAATCAAATAAACGCGAATATTTCACAGAGTTTGTAGGATCTAAATTGAACATTAAGATCATACCAAAAATTGTGCAAAGTACATTCCGAGGTATTGTTTGCACGTAGAGATATGATTTTCTGCCTGAAGTGGCGTTGTTTTGGGGCACCACTCGCCCAAATTTTTGTGGATAGTTTTTATACTTTCTGGTTGACAAACTCGGTGCCTCACACGTCACACCACATGAGAAGATAGATTTGCCATCTTACCAGAGTAAGACAGGGCTAAGTATTCTTGCTTATTTAATGAACTTACCACTGGCTTAATATTCGTTAATACTTTGTTGGGATCCATGTAAATTCATCAGAAAGCTTACCTGAAAATAATAATAATAATATTTATTAGAAGTTAGAATATACAAGTTAGGTCTAATATTTATTAGAAGTTAGAATCTACATGTTAGGTCTAATATTTATTAGAAGTTAGTATCTACAAGTTAGATCTAATATTTATTAGAAATTAGAATCTACAAGTTAGGTCTAATATTTATTAGAAGTTAGAATCTACAAGTTATGTCTAATATTTATTAGAAGTTAGAATCTACAAGTTAGATCTAATATTTATTAGAAATTAGAATCTACAAGTTAGGTCTAATATTTATTAGAAGTTGGAATCTACAAGTTAGGTCTAATATTTATTTAAAGTTAGAATCTACAAGTTAGGTCTAATATTTATTAGAAGTTCGAATCTACAAGTTATATCTAATATTTATTAGAAGTTAGAATCTACAAGTTATTTCTAATATTTATTAGAAGTTAGAATCTACAAATTAGGTCTAGGATATTCTCTGGGGAAACTGGTTCAGTTTCATGGGCTGTTTGCCTTTTAAAACATTTTTATGATACCAACTCATAGTGCCTTTTATTTATTTTTATCCCGCCTGAACCGCTTTAAGAAGAAGAAAATTGGGTTTGACAAATTTCGTTTTTAACAATGACGTCAATAAGTGATAGTAATGTCTTACATTGAATAAAGTTTATTTCATTTCACTATTTCTTACAAAGATAGCAATTTGAAATTTACTGATCGCGTTAAAAAAATTCCACAGATCAATTACTCTCAGAGACAATTTTTAAATTTTAGAACCGACAGTGGGAAAACCGTGCCATGTTAAATAGCGTTTAAAATCACTGATGACCCGTGAACGAACACCCTTACATAATTCGTAGACAAGCTTGTCGTAAAGGTCATCATGATTAAATCATTCAATCGTAAAAATCTAAGAAAAATATTTACGACCTACGTTTAAAATTTTTTGCCAATGGAAACACACTTATTTTTAATACACCTTAAATTCCATTTAATATTATGAAATAATATATTTCAAGGCCAGACACAGAGTAATATCTTTGACAAACTAAAATTCTGTCTTCGTTTCTCATCACCTTATGAC
This sequence comes from Tuta absoluta, assembly GCA_027580185.1. NCBI lineage: Eukaryota > Metazoa > Arthropoda > Insecta > Lepidoptera > Gelechiidae > Tuta > Tuta absoluta. The sequence continues at coordinate 2,349,269 of JAQAHW010000020.1, forward strand.
GGCCGATGTGGCGCAGTGGTAGTGCGACTGCCTGCGACGCAAAGGTTCCGGGTTCGATTCTCGGCGGGTCACTCATAAAGTTGATATTTATCACTTTGTAAATTTGTTCCCGGTCTGGTTAGGACATTGCAGGCTGAACCACCTGATTATCCGAAAAAGAGAGATGGTTCCGTGCTTCGAAGGGCACATTAAGTCGTCGGTCCCGGTTACTGTCTATGATTACTTAGACGGTGTTCGTTACACAACCATGTCAGAGGCCTACCTACTACTAGTAGTCGGCGGTTGAAAAACTCTGACACCAGGGTTCATTGGGTCGTTGACGATTTGGTGTCCCACACGAAAAGAAGAAAGATCACTTTATACCCAATACATTTTTATTGTATAGTCAAAATAATTATTTTGTGTACTTATTTAACTGTCATCGGAAAATTTCTGGTGTATTGGTAAATACATTGAAATTCAAATTCTTTTTCCTTTCAAAAGAGTTATTTTTCAGTATCAAAATGTTGAAGAGTTTTTCCTTATCGAAGTAAATTCAATTCTGAGAACGCAATAGATTACCTTTTTCGCTAAACAACATCGACAGAAATATATTTCCGAAAAACTTTCAACAAAAAAACATCCAAGAGCGTATCGTAAACAACAAAATGAAAGGTTTCTAAAGTACCGCCGTTCCAATAAGTCGTATTTGACAGCTGTCATCTCCATACTGAAAGAAATGTCAACAAAGGAATCTGATAGCTGTCAAATACGACTTATTGGAACGGCTTTACTTTAGAAAGACAATATTTGATATAGATTATTTATTATTTAACGCTATCAGTTACAAAATTTCATGTCCTTATGCAAATTATAGTAATACACGATTTTATGAAAAGGTCCTCTGACATTTGACAGAGGTGGCGATAGCGACCGTATTTTACGGCCGTCAACGGTCTGCCTACCCCGCAAGGAGTAAAGACGTGATATGTGTGTGTATGTATTATGTGTAATCGATAAATAATCAAGCAAGGCGAATAGACAGACACATACATACATATATCACACCTTTATCCCTTGCGGGGTAGGCAGAGCGTAAACGGCCGCAAAGAACGGACATTTACGCCACGTCTGACAAAAATTTGAGGGTTATTCGGAATAGACGGACAGTTGTCAAAAATAAGGGTTTGTTATCGCCTACGATACCCTAGAAAGCTACCTTGACGACAAGCCCAGTAAAAATCACGCTTCACATAATTTTATCGGTAAAATCATTATTGATTCATTCGTTCACGAGCGAAGCCAAAGCATTGGCTACGACTCTGACACTTATTACGTCCAGAACCGCTTCAAACTAGTTTAATGTTTTTGGCAATCTAAAAATAGTTGAACATCAACTCTCACGTGAACTTTTTGCAATGCTAACGAAGCTTTATTTACCATCGCGCGATCGTGCTTGCCAGAAATTGCACCTTATTAATGACTACGTAGATATCGTTTTGATTTCTTGATTTGTTCAGCGCAATTGTAACCGGTTTGTAAAGTGCGGGATACACTGTCGCTGTTGGCCTTCCTGACTTTTGTTGATAGATTTTGTGCCAAATTCTTCTGAAGACATTACTTACATGAGTGAATGCAGTCTGGGGCCGAAAATTACGCAATACAAAGCACTCTCGGTCTTATTACATAAAAAGTTAAACGCCCTCAATTCGGGATATAAATTCTCCTTACTTGCCTTAAATTAGTGCTGTCTCTTTCCGTCAAATAGGTTTAGAAAAGTATAAGAGATATTTTAGTCGTGTCATGTCTTATCATTTCATGCAAAAAACGTGTTATCTGATAAAATAAGGTGACGATCAAAACAATGGCGACTGAATTGACTAGGAAAGGCGAAAAAACCATTGACGTTTTTAAAAATGACAAGATTTAAATATCTCATATCCTTTTTTAAACCTATTTAACAGAAAGTGACAGCACAAATTTAAGGCAAGTAAGGAGAATTTATATCCTGAATTGAGGGCATTGTCTAAGTCGTTTGACAACATCAAAACGTACTAAAAATAATTTAGACAGCGTCTAACTAAATGCGCGTCTAACTTTTTAGTAATAACACGGTCTGTGGATTGGGGATTGGGATAGATTAGATAAGTGTGATTTTACTATGATTTTTAGCTTGTGAAAGCTCTATCTCAAAACCTGGATGCCTCTGCATCCTCAGTCATAATCTTATCACATCTGTAACCTACACAGCTCGTCAAAACGGACAGTCGTCACATTATATGTGTCGCGGCCTTTATCCGAAACATTCATGAATTCTTGTGAATAGATATAGCACAACGTGGCCACTATATGTATAAATAGACTAGTCAATGCGCTATTTATAAATATGTAAATATGCGAGTCAGAGGTCTCCAGCGCTTGATTTCTTTCGCCAGGTGTTTTTGTTTATTAGTGGCCAGTGTTCGAGGAAGTCGTTGTTTGTCTTTATAAATTTTGAAAAAGGAATGACCGGCTGGGGAATGACCTTTGGTTTTCATGTGGCTGGCATTTGATGGCGATGTTTAGCGTTGCGCGTCATTTATAGCAAGCTCACACAATGCCAATATGGGCAGGGAAATAGTAAGGGGAGTGGACAGCGCGAATGTGTGAACAGGTTACTCGCGCTGCTACTCGTCATGCCGCTGCCATTTCCCGTGCTCCCTGGATTTTCACCTTTTCGTGTGCGAGTCAAAGGAACGGCGGCAGCACGAACGTGTGTGGATGTATTGCTATCTCGCTCACTCATATTGGTGCGAGAAGAGTATGACAGCAGTGTGTGAACACTCACTCGTGTTGATACTTCCGCGGAAGTATTTCGAGCAATATTCGCGACAGCGGCAGGAGCAGAAGCAGGTGCATGGTGTGAACGTTGCGCGTCATTTAGAGATTGTAAGTTAGTTAGAGTAATTTGCTCAAAGTGTCTTGTAAAAGGTCATGCCAGTAAAGTTGTATCGCACCTTTTTCCTTTGAAAATGTATAACTAATTTATGCACTTATTATTTTGTTGTTTCTTATATTATTTACTCCAATAAGTAACGATTTTGATACGAAATCGCTTGTTAGTTATTATTTGGCCATAAAAAATTATCAAGTATAGACGAATATTGCGGAATTATTAGAATATAATATGACTGTTACACCCATGTTACGTTCTCAGCCTACCGTGAAGCAATATCGTCAAAAATACCTAAGAATTAGTCTATTTTTGGAACATTAAACAATTAACTTTGAATTCAATGTGTTCATGCTTCGGTGGCATTTGGTGTCGGAAAAAGTTAATTTGGAAACATTATGTTTTAACGCTTATGATTTTCTTAAATCTTACAAAAGTCTGACCACTTGTAAAAGCCCATTTTGACACGTGTCCAACCTTGATGGATGGGCTGATCCAAGTACGTCTGATTTCTAAGAAAAAACTCGGACCAACTATAATAATAATAAGCATTTATTTTACCAAAAAAGTTACAAACAGGGCTTACCACCGAAAAACTAGAAAGGCTCAGGAGGTCTAGAAAACCTGTATAGTTGGGCATTCGTCGGCGACCAGAAATAGTTAAAAAATACGAGATCGTAAATAATCTATGCAAGGGATATGGGAACTTATTTTTCTTAAAGAAGTTGATATTAAACATAAAAATACGAAAACAAATGAAGACGCAAAAACAAGAAAAATAAGATAAATTAAAAAATACTAGGTATATTAATTACATTACAGCGATAAATTATATAAATAAATGACTACGAATAGGTAGGTAGGTACTAGTATAAGTAATCAAATCATTAAAACGCATTGAAACTTTGAGGCGTAACAATTTAATCAATGGACACTTGACTCAACAAGAGGAAAACCCGCAGTGGACCTTCGGCAAACCGCAGAAGGTCTATTTTACAATTACAATCAAGGGTTTGATGGATAATTAATTCTTTCTCGGTCCATTAGGTAGATAGTGTCTCTGACGTTTACGCGAGTGTACTCGTGAACGACCTCGACAGTGGCGCCACTTCACAAAAAAAAAACTCACAGACGTGTGAGGCCGATGATGATGATGATGATGATGTACTTGAATAAAATAATTATGATTTATAACAAATCGTGAAAAAAAATGATTTATCGTGATAATAAGCATAAATTCACGTTATTATAGCGGTAATTAATGTACACGATGTAAAAACATTACATACATCAGCTTATTGCAGTCCACTGCTGGACGTAATTATCTGAAAAATATTTTGAGCCCTTGAAACTGAACAACTTTCCCCAACAGAGGCCGAAATATGAAATAATATTAGGCCTCCCATACAAATTGACCGGTCTGGAACATTTTGTATGAGATGCCAAAATCTTTTTTTCGTATTTCGACCTATGTTCCTAAAGGAAAGTTGTTCAGTTCCATTTCGTGTGAAATCTTTAGGTTTTTTTTTACGCCTGCCGCCGGCGGAACAAGATTTCATGTTAAGTATTTAAAAAAAAACTGACGCGGGTATAATTTTTCATACGATTTGTCGTTGTCATACGGCTGAAAAAATAATTAGGTAGGTAGGAAACTTTTTTCCTAAACAGATACAGCCATTTTCTATAACGTCAGGATCCATTCTGAACCTTTTTGCCTGGCAACACAATCAGTGGCAGAATGTAGGTAGTAGCAAGATAATTAAGCACCGACACAAATGATGTTTTATCGCTATCCGGGCAGGGACCGGACGAGCGGATTAATTTTCAATACCCTTTGAAGGGGTTTCCCACTCATTTGGCTAGCGCAACGTTTGCTAACCGCGCTGGTATGCGTGCAAAATGTTTAGCTTTCCCTTTTTATTTTGGGAAAACTTAACAAATCAAAGTGATTAGCGCTAACCAAAGTCTTTCATAGGCTTACCCAGCATTTTTGGTATTTATGGACGGACGGACGGACTGTGTTGATTATAAATTATAACAAAATAAGGGTATATTGAACTTGTACTAGAAATGATGTTTTTTGAAAAATGCAAAATCTGACGGTACATAAATAATATCCTGTTCTTAAATTTGATAAATATATGTTTTTTGTCGTACTTATTTAATATTTGGTTGAAGAAAATGTCTAGTGATAATGAATCTCCACCTTCTCCAAGCGGCACTATTGCAAAGTTAATTTCACTCATATTAACTACGCATACGGCACTAACTCGCATGAATTATCTCGCGTGAAGCGCTATCGAAGGGTTTCCCTAGCGGATTAGGACAGTCGATCAATAGGCTTTTTTGTTCTGGCTTTGCAACAATTTAACTTACCCGTTGGGAAAGCCTTTCATTGGGTTTCCGTGTGAAGGAATAGTCATTAAAATATCAAGCAATATCGCCGTGTATTTTTATCAAATAAAAGAAATATTCTGCTTCCAAACCCTGATAAAAACCCCTTAAAGGGAAAGCGCTTCCGGTCCCTGTCCGGGGGCGGGATGAAGTAAGCCCGGATAGTCCGGAACGGACATTGGATAAACCGCTCTACAGGGCGTATGGTAAAGTTGCAGATCCCTTAAACCATGTTATATCCTCGTGATTACGACCAACTTACCTCAATGAATGTTTTTTTTAAAGACTGGACTCTGCAAACCAACCCTTTAGCCGAGCCGTGCCACGCGTTACTAGCATTAAAATACACTTCCAAATTCGCGGGCAAGGAACGAGCTGCTGCGGTAGCAAAGATGGAAGAGGCGTCGCCACTAGTAATTACGTAAGTCGCAGGTGCAACTCTTGCCCGCGCTTGAAAATTTTGCTTGTATACCTAACACGGAAAGTGTTTTAAAATTTAGTATTCAATAGCATTATTGAAATGAACCAATGTTACGTACCTTCCTAATCTTACAGATAGACCTTTTTGGAGAATTTGTTCGTTTGCTGATAGCTACATCCTTTTTTTTCTTCAACGACCTGATGAACCCTCTTGAGGTAGTAGGCCTCTGACATGGTTGTGTTACAACCGCCGTCTAAATAATCATAGACATAAAACGACTTAACGTTTCCTCCGAAGCACGGAACCATCTTTCTTTTCGGACAATCTGCTGGTTCGGCCTGCAATGTCGTAACCAGACTGCACAAATGCACTTAGTGATAAATCAACTTTATGAGTGCCCCACCGAAAATCGAACCAGGAACCCTTGCGTGGCAGGCAGTCGCACAACTACTGCGCCACATCGGCATCAGCTATTCCTGTACACGTGGTATACGTATAATTCAGGGCAAGGACGTTCATTGACCTTTTTCATTAGGGATGATTGGGGCAAACCGATCGACTGCTTAATTCATGATTTCAGTAGTCAAGTTTTAATTTTTTTTTTTTGGTTAGCCTTGTCTATGTCCCACTGCAGGGCAAAGTTGCAGATCCCTTAAACCATGTTATTTCCTCGTGATTACGAACAACTTACTTCAATGAATGTTTTTTTTAAGATGCAAACTAACCCTATAGATAGAGCCGTGCCACGCGTTACTAGCATTAAAATACACTTGCAAAATTCGCGGGCAAAGAACGAGCTGCGGTAGCCCAGATGCAAGAGGCGTCGCCAAGTTTTTATTAACAACAACAATAACAGCCATTCAAGTCCACTGCTGGACATGGGCCTCCCCCTAACGGGGGGTAATGCCATACTCACCACGCTTAGCAAGCGGAGTGGCGAGCGCAGTGCAAGATATTGCTTTACACGAACATACATATATCACGCCTTTATCCCTTGCGGGGTAGGCAGAGCGTAAATGGCCGCAAAAAACGGACATTTACGCCACGTATCGTATGACAAACATTTGAGTGTCAGTGGCATAGTGAATGGCGTATGACAGTCATTCGGAAAATTGTGTATCGCCATAGAGACATGTTGTCAGCCAATCGCCTAAAATTGCAATACACACCCTGGAGTCCCTTCGTCGCCTTTAACGACACCCACGGGAAAGAAATGGGGTTATGCTTTTCTTAGCCGGCATCACACGGCAACTAGATAATTACCTAATTCAATACATACTCTTCTAAAATGCGATTATAACTTGTACTTGCGCCTTAAGTGCCTCTGAATATTAACACGTGTATGCAAAACAGCCGCTCAAGGTGTTAAATTGTTATGTTTGAACTTCACAAACAACATAACTCATGCCGAATTATGTAAATATTACTTAATTTTGTTCGTATAAGACAAGAAAACGGTGGATGAATAAAAATTTTACGGATCATACATAGGCGGTTATCTCAATTGTCGTCCGTCGCTGCATATTTTAACCACTGTAACGCATGCGTCTGTCAGACGAAAGAAAATTGCGAATGCCATTACAAATACGGCTACCGTGCATAACGGTGCGTCCGTAAACGAGTAGGCGTATTTGTACGCGTAATAGTTGCGTCGTCGTAATGCCGTGTGATGCCGGCTTAGAATAGCATCACCCCATTTCTTGCCTGTGGGGGTCGTAAGAGGCGACTAAGGGATGGGTGTGTATTGCAGTTTTAGGCGATGGGCTGACAACCTGTCACTATGGCGATACACAATTTTACTGATGACCCTCAAATGTTTGTCAGACGTGGCGTAAATGTCCGTTTTATGCGGCCATTTATGCTCTGCCTACCCCGCAAGGGATTATAGGCGTGATATGTGTATGTATGTACGATGTATAGTTGCGTCTGTCAAGTCCTCTGACAAACGCATCTTTAAACGCACTGTAGCCGTATCTATATGCGTAACAGATGCGTCTGTCAAGTCTTATGACAAACGCATCCTTAAATGCACTGTAGCCGTATCTATATGCGTAACAGATGCGTCTGTCAAGTCTTATGACAAACGCATCCTTAAACGCACTGAAGCCGTATTTGTATGCGTAACAGATGCGTCTGTCAAGTCTTATGACAAACGCATCCTTAAACGCACTGTAGCCGTATTTGTATGCGTAAAAGATGCGTCTGTCAAGTCTTATGACAAACGCATCCTTAAATGCAGTGTAGCCGTATCTGTATGCGTAACAGATGCGTCTGTCAAGTCCTTTGACAAACGCATCCTTAAATGCAGTGTAGTCGTATCTATATGCGTAACAGATGCGCCTGTCAAGTCTTATGACAAACGCATCCTTAAATGCACTGTAGCCGTATGTGTATGCGTAAAAGATGCGTCTGTCAAGTCTTATGACAAACGCATCCTTAAACGCACTGTAGCCGTATTTGTTTGCGTAACAGATGCGTCTGTCAAGTCTTATGACAAACGCATCCTTGAACGCATCCTGGCCGTATTTGCATGGTAATAAGATATAAATTCGCAATTCGTCTCGTTTCGGTGCGGAAGGCCGCGTGAATTGAAGATCGTTCCAATACCTACGCGATCATAATAAAAATATTATTTTACAGGTTTCACTTTCAAAACATTCTGGATTGATCGCCACAAATAACGTCGCCGGGTTCAAATCCTACACGTGGCAAAACATTTTCTTTAATTATAAAATGTTACCTGCCGAATTTGTCGTGGTCTCGCGAGACTCGAAAAAGATTAGGTAATGAATGGTTCTTATCCGTGCCCTTTCAACGCGGATAAACAATTATTTCTGCTTTGGTTTGCTAACCTCGCTCAGAAGTGTAGGAAACTGAGTCTTCTAACGACCTGATGAACCATGGTGTCAATGTAACCAGTAAGAGTAGGTTTTTTTTCTCTCGAAGAAAGTTTGTATTTTGTGTAACTGATATTAGAAGAAAAAGAGAGAGAATAACATAAGAAGTATACGACAATAATATATATTTTGTTGAGATTTATTACGTCTGTAATTGTCTAAATAAAACTGGTTTAAAAATGTTGCTCGCGCAAAATCCCCGCTAGCAGTAGAATTTTGCCAATCGATTTACTGTACGAGTTACTTTTCCTGACCACTGATTACGGGCATCCCCTTAGGTAATCATGACCACTACCTTTGCTTTCCACCCTTGTAAACAGTTATTAGTGGTCGAACTAATTATTGACGGTGGCATATATTTATTACGAAACCTAAATTGAGTAGAGGAGGCAAGTTTTACAGGATACATAAAAAGTTGAATTTAAGGAATCAAAAACCATACTTAGGTGTAATGGGCTTAGATATCAACCACGAAAGGTAGGATAGTGTTCAAAATGTAGTATCCTATTTCTTAAAATCTCCAAATTATGGGACGATACATTTCTTAGTAATAGAGGTACTTCAAGAATGCTACAAAACTTTGAGACTCAAATCACGATTTATTGAAATTGCCTCAATACAAATAAATCGCCAAGTAAGCTCTACTTTTACGTTTTTCGCCCGTTTATTAGACTAAAACCCTGAATGATTTGATCGTTATCTATCATTTATTAATTTCATATTTCGTTTTGGGTCCTCTTAATGATATATGAGCTTACTTTTTGAAAATCTTTGTTTATATATTTTAATAATTAAATAATTGTTCGGTTTTACGGATCTGAGGTTTCATCGCCTGTTTCTCTCCATCTCCGCGAATAGGAAAGGTACTTACATTTTGGGACTGATGCTGCAAAATTTCACTCTACATAAGCGAATAAGTTATACCGCTCGTAGAATCTCAACTAAGATAGAGAGTTTTAGAAGCGACATTGGCCTTGTCTGTACGTGCCGAAATTATCTTTAAAGATTATTATTACTTACCGCGACTTTTCTGCATGGTAACACACGTTTATAAGGCAAACTAAATTTGACTATTAGGAAGTTTTCCCACTTGTCGTCCGTCGTTGCGTATATTTAACGCACCGTAACGTATGCGTCTGTCAGACGCAAGGAAATTGCGAATACCGATCTTATTCCCATACAAATATAGCTACACGGTGCGTTTACGGTTACGTCTGTCGAAAGACTTGACTATATTATTTTTTAAGAAAGTTCGGTATACTCGCTAATATGATTTGCAGACGCTGATGGCATGGTAATTTGATACAATTTTTGTCCAAATACACATATACAATTGACAAATCCTTTTATAAAAAATCACGATTTTTTTTTTGCTCGATGATAGGCCCGTCATGACACGATCTTTTAACACGGTTGACGATAGGCCCGTCATGTCAAGCTTAGGCAGATCTCCCACTTGTCGTGTCCGTTTGCGTATTTTTAATGTGGCCAAACACTGGTCCAATCTCATTGAGTTACCATTTCGACTCGACGAAGAAGAATGCACCGTAGTCCGTAACGCATGCGTATGTCGGACGAAAGGAAATTGTGAATTCTGATCTTATTCCCATACAAATCCAGCTACGGTGCGTAACGGATGCGACTCGTTTGACAGACGTTTGACAGACGGTCGTTGGACAGAAGCATCCGCTAACCGTAGCAGTATTTGTATGGCAATAACATCGAAATTCGCAATTTCCTTTCGTCTGAGAGACGCATGCGTTGCGGTGCGTTAAAATTACGCAGCGACGACAAGTGAGAGAACTGCCTTAAAGGTAGAAAGGAAATATTAAAGAAGTTGGTCTTTAATCCTAGGTAGGTATCTACCTCATCTCGTCATAGGCACAAATGAGAGCGGTCAATGAACTTTATGAAAATGAAGGGAAGGTGTGGTATAAACTTAAGGAAATTTTTAGCCTGGGCGGTCAATGAACTCAAAACCTGGACTAGACTAGATATACATACCTAGTACTACGACAGCCGATTTACTCATCAGCTAAACGACTATAGCGTGAAATTTTACTGGTGACCGATAGCGAAAACTTAAGACGGGCTGGTGATAAGGAACAACTTTCCCCAAGGAACAAAGGTCGAATACGAAAAAATAAATTTGGACCTCCCATACACAATTGTCGATCAGCTGATTTAAATTACCTTGCAAACTCAAAAGATATTTGACATATTTCCACTTTATTATTTTCCTTTCGAAAGTTGTTCCTTATCGTCTTGAATTTTCGCTATCGGTCACTAGTAAAATTTCACGCTTAAAAGTCTTAAAATACTGCGTAGCGAGATAGCTCCCTTTCTCTTTCTGTCGTGAATGAAAGATAAAGAAAGGAAATTTAAGAAATATCAACTAATACATAACATACATAACACGCCTATTATCCCTTACAGGGTAGGCAGAGCGTAAACGGCCGCATAGAACGGACATTTACGCCACGTCTGACAAACATTTGAGGGTCATCCGGAAAATTGTGTATCGCCATAGTGACAGGTTGTCAGCCTAAAATTGCAATACACACCCTCGAGTCCCTTCGTCGCCTTTTACGACACCCACGGGAAAGAAATGGAGTGATGCTATTCTAAACCGGCATCACACGGTAAATCAATGAGTTAATCGGCCTTGATTGAAAATAATGCACTATAATACAATAGCTTATGTACATACGAGTTAAGAAACACTTTGCAGACAAATTATGACGTTAATGTTATTGATTAAAAGACTTACGTAGGACACATTTTACAATCATTATTAATTAATTTATAAGTCCAGGAACTCATAAGGAAAATCCTTGAAAATATATTAATACATGCCTATGTTACACATACGTACATAAAAAAGCTTCGAAGTAAACTAAAATCATAAGAATATCGTCTAAAGTTAGGGAAAAAGAGACCGAAGTACCTATTTGAGGTACAGACTTATTGTAGCTTAAAATTTGATTCTTCATACGAAGAACAATAAATTTAGAAAACAACCGTCTTTGATTAAGTATTTAGTTTAGTGTATTTCTAATATTTATTACTAGTGCCATGTAATTATTTTATTCCCTTAAGCGGACGGACGATGTGGCGCAGTGGTAGTGTGATTGCTTGCGGCGCAAAGGTTATGACTCGATTTCGAACCACCTGAATGATGGTTCCGTGCTTTTGAGGGCACGTCTAGCCGTCGGTCTCGGTTGCTGTCTATGATAACTTAAACGGCGGTAACTACGCAACCATGCCAGAGGCCTACTAGTATTACTCAGAAGCCGGTTGAAAAACTCTGACACCAGGTGTCCTACTCGAAAAGAAGATGAAGATTACCTAAGCAGTAAAGACATTTAATACTGCAATTTCCGATGCGTGGACGCAGTTTCACAAGCGGAAGCGGTGTAGAGTTTCACGCTGTAAACCTAGTTTTTTCCTTGGCTGAATGTGCCCCAAAGATTGTAATCTAATCTTAATGATCTATTCTTTCACCTATTTGTTTAAAAAAAGCTGGCTGTGTGGTCGCTAAAGTTTCTTCGAGGTTGATATAAAGATAACTAAGAGCGCGCTTTAATCCAGTATAATAATAGATAGATCATTGACAATATACGAGTAACAATACATACTCGCCGTACACAAGATTTGTGATAGAAACTATTAGAAATAGAACTTATTTTAAAGGATAAGCAGCACATATAAGTCTATAAGAAAGTAGCGGCCTGCCCAGCGATTTTACCCGCTGCTAACCGTTTTTCCACCGGAATAAGACACTTTAATATACCCTATGTTCATCAGGAATAATGTAGGATTCTAACAGTAAAATACTTTTTCTCAAACATGCTAGGAAATGTGTTCATTTCTTTCAAAAAAAGAAACCGCGAAGTTTCACATTGTTTGTCACGTCTTAGATCACGCCAGCAAAGTTGTATGGAAATCTTTAATTAAGATAAATTCGTTATACGCTAAACCCACTTAATTTGATTTCAAAATTATCTCGATGACTCTCATAGACACGGAACGTAATTTTGTATGAAACAGGTAACTAAAGACGAGGCTGTATGATGTGAAGACCCTTGCCTGTCCAGAATTAAAAAAGAAAAGAATGAACTAAACATTTAGTATGGCTGAATATTACATAATACTGTGCCTTACAGGCGAATTTATTATAAAAAATTAGAATTGGTGGGAAAATTGTAAATTTTTATTTGTTTCGTTGTGTTGTGGTCGCTAGCTAACTTTTATAAGAAGTACAATCTTTCATTTCCTAGCCTTTTTTTGAGAAAAGCACTATGTAAGCCTCGGGGAAAATTACTTTGCTTGACTTGTATAATTGAAGTCCAGCAAAGTCTTATTTTCCATACCTCGACAACAATGTACTATTTTATCAGTCCGGTAGATTCAGAGCTTATTCAATTCGAACAAACAATCAAATCATTCCTCTTTATGATATTAGTGTAGATAAATATATGATTTTGCGTTAAGTAATTTATACAATCGCTACCACGCTACCCGCTATCACTGGCACCACACAAACCGCAGATCGCGAACCGGCGCATGATTCATTTTGCGCACGCGATTTGTTTACTAAGATGTAATTAATTGGCGGTCGATTAGGGCCGTTTTGCAATGAAGGTCGCAGCTACGGACTACGTCAGAGGGTTTCTTGGTACTCATAATCCCTTAAGCAAAGGGCGTGTTAGATAATTGTAAGATGAGTAATGTGATTGATGATGATGACTAATCGACCTTTGTGACCAAAGCGACATCATAACCCTTATATCTATCATCAAACCTTAGACTTTAATGTACTATCCTCTAATATTATAAATGCGAAAGTTTGTATGTTTGTTTGTTACTTCTTTACGCAAAAAATACTAAATTGATTGTAATGAAATTTGGCACACATAAAGAAGGTAACTTGGATTAACACATAGGATAGTTTTTATGAGTACACGGACAAAGCCGCGGGAAACAGCTTGTAGTTTGTAATGCACTCAGTGATATATTATATTTTTCATTGTCGCTTGTACGTCGTTCCGAGACGAGTGCCAAAAGATTGGAGATTTGGAAGAGTCGGTCGAGGCGCCGGTAGCTCAGTTGGTAGAGCAGTGGGACGGACCCGAATTCAAGCCCCGGAGGAGCGCTATGATTTTTTCAATTTCTTATTTTCATTCCTAGACTTACACGCCAATCAAAAGCAGCATTGTACATTGAAATTACAAGTCTGCTAAAGTACCGCCGTTCCATTAAGTAATTAATTGACAGCTGTCATCTCCATACTAAGAGAGATGTGAATCAAGTAAAATGGACCCTCTGCCATAGTATTATTACGAATCTGACATCTGTCAAATACGATTTATTAGAACCGCGGTTTAGTTCAAATTTAGTACAAATGCCCTTTCAAAGTATGACAAGTTGTTCAACTTGAGTCTTTGGCATGAGTTGGGGGTTTTCAGACACGCTACGCCGAACGCCAGCGCGTGCGTCACAAACCCTTAAAGGGCTCTAGGTATATCCTTTCTACTAAGTAAATATTTATGTATAAATTCTACAAAACAAAATATAAATCTATTTATTAAAATATAATCATTATTAGTATCGTTATAGAAGCGCCGTGTGATGCCGGCTTGGAATAGCATCACCCCATTTCTTTCCCATGGGTGTCGTAAGACTCGAGGATTACATGTGTAGTACAATTTTAGGTGATAGGACGACAACCTGTCACCATGTATGGTGATATCTACACAATTTTCTGAACGAACCTCAAATGTTTGTCAGACGTGGCGGAAATGTCCGTCTTACGGCCTTTTACGCTCTGCTTACCCCGTAAGGGATAGAGACGTGATATATATATTTATGTATTTATGTATAACGACTTTGTATGCATGTGACGCAGATGCAAGGTATTTTAGGTATCTTTTTAAATACATATATTCGGTCAATTATAAATTTATGACTAACTTAGGTCTCCTGCGTCATAGTTTCCACATTTACATAAAACAACCCTCAAAGGAATGAGGTTCATGAATTAAAAGTCAATACACTTTAATAATGATGGTGCACTTAACCACTAAAGTACGGTTATCACAGTAAGCCATATTTGACAATTTATTTGAAAAACTAACCCGATGGAGCCGTGCCACGCGTTACTGGCATTAAAATACACTTGCAAAATTGGCGGGCAAGGAACGAGCTGCGGTAGCCCAGGGGGTCATTCAATAAAGCTGACAATTGTATTTTACAATGACAAATTGATTTACATTGCGCAGCTTGGAACTTGTAAGGATAACTTAGGTGTCGAATTGCCTCACTGAACATGCAATGTTATATTGAATTGTCATTGTAAATTACAATTATCAGCTTTATTGAATGACCCCCAAATGGAAGAGGCGTCGCCACTAGTAATGCAAAAGTCGCAGGTTGAATCCTGCCCGCGCTTGTAAATTTTGCAAGTTTTCAAATATTGAATACCAAACACGGGAAGTGTTTTAAAATTTGGTATTCATATTTGACAGCTGTCAGATTCGTGCTAATACTACGGCAGAGAGTCAATTTTCCTTTATTGACATATCTTTTAGTATGGAGATGCCAGCTGTCAAATTCGGCTCATTCGGAAGGCTTTACTGTAATGTTTATTTGCACACACATACTTGTACCGTGGTGTTTATTTCTAAGAAGTGCATTGATATGCTTTATTTCCAAGTAATTAGATTTATTTCCTCGTATCTAGGCAACAGAAAAGTAGAATCTTTGCTGTCTATACAGTGTGTAAGGGACAGCCCTCCGAATATTGATAGAGTGCACTCGGACCATGAAACTGAATAACTTCCCATTAGAAAAAAAAAACAGGAAACGTCAAAACGTTTTGGACGTCCCATAGTAAATGCGATCAGCTGATCGTGATTTTGGATGGGAGGCCGAATATAATTTGACGTTTCCTATCATAATATAACATATTATGTTCCTAGTAGAACCGACACGGACGGTGGAGTAAACGGGTTCTCGAGTGGAGGCCACGCCTCGGCAAGCGTTGTGTTGGACGACCGGCCAGATGGACCGATGTTGATGATGAATAGGCTGATGTATGTATATACTGACGCCCTAGATATATTGTATCAACATCAACAGAATAATTACAGATATTAACTTAGATACTAACTTTTGCACCTGACTGTCGTATAGCGTAAAGTATTTAAATTTTAAATCCATTCCTCGTATATCCTTTGCAGTCTGACATACATTTGAGAGTCATTCAGAAAATTGAGAATCGCCGTAGTAACAGATCTTTAGCCCATTACATGTCGTGTCCCTTACCCTCTTACGACACCCACAGGCAAGAAATGGGGTGATGCTATTCTAAGCCGGCATCACACGGCTATTCAATCCAAACAGGAAAACTACATGGAGATAAGTAAGTAGCTATTTGTTGTTTGCAATGATTTGGAGGAAAACCTGAAACTTGGTGTCCTCGCCGCGTTAGAATTATTGCTCTATGCGGGTCGTTTTCACGTATACATGATTTAATGTGGAATTAAAATAGTTTTACTAGGTCTATCTTGAAAAATGTAATAAAAACATAAAAGAGGAAAAACCTAACCTAACTCTCACTCGTCCAGAAATTCATCATCATCATTCATTTAAGAGCCTCGCTCTTGTCGGTGAATATCCAATCTGCTCTATTTTGAGCCTTCCCTTTGACTTCCTTATACGACATGACACCTATTTTTTCTTTGATATGGTCCATATACGCTCGTTTAGGTCGCCCTCTCCCTCTTCTTCCCTCGATCTTTCCTTCCATTATAGTTTTTAGTTGGTCGTAACAAGTGTCCCAGTATGTTTCTTCTTCTGTTCTTATTACGTAACGCAATTTAGAGGGGGTCTGACCAGGCGCTATCTTCATAATAAACGGGCGTCCATACTGCGTGGGGGGTGAACATTTTTTAAATTTGGCTTTACGACAATTGTGGACAGCTCTTCTCTACTTTAATTTTTCACATTCAAAACTCAAAATCACAATCACTTCAACTACAAAACTACAACCGCCAGAACAGTCCACTGCTGGATATGTACCTCCCCCTAATGGGGGGTTTTTGCCATACGCACCACGCTTGGCAGGCAGATTGAAGAGCGCAGTGTAAGGTGTTAATCGGTACTAATTTAATATTAATCAATTTGTACAACTTTATCTATAAATTATTTCGAAATCATAGTGGTTCAACCACTGCTGCCAACAATTAGTGAATCACGTGTTTTCAATAAATAAATACGCATTTTCGACAACCGACTTGAAACTGCCGTGTGATGCCGGCTTAGAATAGCATCACCCCTTTTTTCCCATGGGTGATGTAAGAGGCTAAGGGACTCGAGGGTTACATCTGTATTGCTTTTTTAGGCAATGCAATGGGCTGACGAGCTGTCACTATAGCGATACTTACACAATTTTCTGAATGACCCTCAAATTTTTGTCAGACGACGTGGCGTAAATGATAGTTTTTACGGCCGATAATGCTCTCCCTTCTCAGCAGTAAGAGGCGACTAAGGGACTCGAGGGTATCATCTGTATTACAATTTTAGGTCAACAACCTGTCACTATAGTGATAGGTACATATTTTTCTGAAACGGCCCTCAAATATTAATTTGTCAGACGTGGTGATAGCGACCCTATTTTACGACCGGTAACACTCTGCCTACCGCGCAAGCGATAAATGCGTGATATTATGTGTTTGTTTTATGTTATACTAGCTGTTACCCGCGGCTATGCCCGCATAAGTGGTGATAAAAACTATCCTATGTGTTAATCCATGTTACCTTCTTTGTATGCCAAACATTACAACCGATTCCGTAGTTTTTGCGTGAAGAAGTATAAAAAAAACATACAATCTTTCGCATTCATAATATTAGTAGGATGAATTCGGTTTAATATTGGCATTTGTACTGTATGCACCAAGTCTCTACAAGTTGTCAAGTAACCTGAATCTTACACCTCAATACAACGACGTAGGTTAATTGGTACTACTAAAGTATTTGTGATGTTTTTATGACAGTTGCATTCTGCGTACGTTTGTTATGAGTGTATAACTAATTGATTAGACTTTTTTCGTGTCCTAACGTCACTTTGAGATATACAGGGTAAAATAATACTCGATTGGGCTGTGGCGTGTTTTGATTTCATCCACCTCTAAACTGTCTTTTATTACGGATGATACTATGATTCATTTCTTGATACGGGGATGGAATCTTAAAAACGTCGATCAAGAGAAATCATTAGACGACATCAGTTCTCGAGAAAACTTGTTTCGAACTACCGGATGAAAGTGCGCAGTAACCTGCTTACATAAAATCTAAACAACTCACTAACCAAGTGTGCGATCCGACGTTAAAATATCCTTCATTCACTCACTCAAGTCACAGTCACAGAGTAAATAAAAACACACTACCTACAAAAACACTAAAAACGCACTCTGTCCTCACATGTGCAGTCGCATCGGGTGCAAAAAGTAAACTGACAGACGCGGTCCGAAGTAAACACTGTATTAATTTAATTGAACTCGAATGGGGTTGTTTAAAAAATGTGATGGCGGCTGAAACAGGTCTGCTGACGTCATCGCTAGGTATCGCTGACTAACCGCGAGGAATGACACTTTCGGGAAAACCCAGAACTTTTGCGCAGTTATAAGACCTTTGAGAAGCATAGTTTCATATCATAATGATGATATTATAGCACGTTCACACAATGCACCTGCTCCTGACGCTATCGCGAATATTGCTCAAATTACTACCACGGAAGTATCAACGCGAGTGAGTGTTCACACACTGCCGTCATACTCTTTTCGCACCAATACGAGTGAGCGAGATAGCAATACATTCCGTTCTCGTTCGTTTGACTCGCGCAAAAAACCGATATTCGAGGGAGCACGGGAAGTGGCAGCGGCATGACGAGTAGCAGCGCGAGTAACCTGTTTACATATTCGCGCTGCCCACTTCCCTTTCTATTTCCCTGCCCATTTTGGCATTGTGTGAACGTGCTATAAGAAACTTTAATATCTCAATCAATAGAGACAATCAAAACGCATGTGTTTTCAATTGCGTATGGCGGTCCGATCGCCTCAATAACCGGTCCAAGCCAGTTCGGGTCAACTGGGTTAAATGTATTCAACTGTGTACACAGTCCAAGTTGAGATGTCTCTAAATTTTAAATCAAGTCGTCGTTTATTTTTTATAACGCCATTGGATTTACGGATTTAAATTTCAAGAATAGTTTTATCTATTTCTTTATTATCGATAATGTTAACATTAACCTACCTAGTTTCAAAATAGTAGCTTATTTAGTCATAAACTGGGCCAAATGGATTATAATGACGATATATTTAATTTCAAATCATCACTCTTGTTGATCAACGAAGTTCTACAGAGGCGCGGACTGCAATTAAATGTGAAGCACGCGCGGCTACAAATTCTAATGAAAAAGATATTTATTTGCATTAAATGTAGTAAAAGACACGGAGTTCATTCATACATAATTTTTCATAGAATCATACATTTAGATTATGGTCAATCACGCATATGTTACGAAACAGATCAATGTCCTTTCATGGAATAAAATCATTTTTCTATAAGTCATCTTCGCAATGTCAATTTAAATCTACTCATCGTAAGGCTTTTCATCTCATATCTAGTTACTTATCCTTTTTACCTCTCTATTTGACATTAATACTAAATAACTGTATTGAACTTTAATAATTTGGGAACTTATAATGCTATCCTAAGAGTATTTCTCCGGCACGGCACGTCGAAAGTCGTGGATTCATAAGCCGCATGAGATACATATTTCCATCATTATATTTTCTCGTTTGCCGTTTGGTGCCGGCTTAGAATAGCATCAACCCAATTCTACTATTGTCGTAAAAAGCGACTAAGGGATAATCATTCAGGGAATGGGTAGCGTTGAGCGTGTATGCAACATCTTGCACTGCGCTCGCCAATCCGGCTACCAAGCGTTGTGAGTATAGCAACACAATAGGCCTCCATCCAGCAGTGGACTGATGTGGCTGTTGATTAATATTTTCCTGTATTTAAATTGATATAGTAAAGTTAATACAAAACTAAGCAAGCCCACATAGAAAACCGCAGGTCTGGGTGACGTCGATGGGCGTTATTATCAGCAAAGTACGCAGAAGCGGTGTGGCCGGCCATTCGTCTCAATTACAGACGCCTCCTTGGCTACCTTCGTGGTACAGTGGGCTGTGCTTTAGACTCTTAAGACGAAGGTGAAAGGTTCAATTCCTATGGGAACATTAAAAAGCAGGTCTGGGTGACGTCGATGTGCGTTATTATCAGAAAAGTACGCAGAAGCGGTGTGGCCGGCCATTCGTCTCAATTACAGACGCCTCCTTGGCTACCTTCGTGGTACAGTGGGCCGTGCTTTACACTCTTAAGCCGAAGGTGGAAGGTTCGATTACTATGGGAACATTATAGAGAAGGTCTGGGTGACGTCGATGAGCGTTATTATCAGCGAGGCGATTATCACACGCAGAAGCGGTGTGGCCGGCCATTCGTCTCAATTACAGACACATTGACTGCCTTCGCGATACAGTAGGCTGTGCTTTAGACTCTTAAGACGAAGGTGAAAGATTCGATTCATATGGGAACATTATGGAGCAGTGCCCTATGTAATAAAACTACAGTCTTCAAGTCTACAGGTAAAATTCTTAGAATATTGCGTAGCCGGTTAATATTCCTGGTATGATAATGGCTGATCGACTACGTAATGAACATTGAATTTCACCTGTGAAATTGTAGCCTGTAGTTTGATAATATCGGGTACAGGTCTTGGTGACATCCATGGTCGGTGGTGTTTTTATCTGCATTACGCGCGGTACGCAGAAATGGTGTGGCCGGCCATTCATCTCAATTACAGAGCCTAATGCCTTGACGGTGTAGTGAGCTGCCTGGCTCTCGTTTCGAAGGTGTAAGGTTCGACTACGGCGGCACGGAGTGATGTGGCTGCGGTGTGTGGCATCAATTAATCTCAATAGGGAGAAGGTGCCTAAACGCACCAATAGGAAGTAACTAAACCTTGACATATGATACGTTTCCGACCAATCACAGAGAAAGTAACAGACGAGAGCGGCACCATAAGTTCCCCAGTTTATCGTTCAGCTAACCCATTATGCTGACTCGACTAGTGCTCTAGTGGGCTGTCAGGCTCTCATTTTGAAGGACCACGGTTCGACTAAGACAGTAAGATAAGTGGTGTGGCCGCTGTCATTCATCTCAATTGCTGATTCCTCAACTACCTCTAACGGTCAAGTGATTGAAGTGATGAAGTGAAGTGATTGAGCATTTATTTCGACATTCGAAGCTCAAAGATTATATTTTATGGACCCTTATAGAGCAGGATATGGGAGTGCTTAATATGCTCAAAGGTTGAAGGACTAAGGTTTGATTGTATGGGAAAATGAGAAATTTACAAAGGGTTGGCTCGTTCGTCGTTATTCCGAAATGGCATATGTGAATTGGTTAAAATTTAAATTTTCTTGTTCATTTGAGTGTTTTGTGAATAATTCTGATATTATTTTAAGCAATATAATATTCTTTAACTGAACATTAAATAGAAAATCATAATTAATGCATATATTTCACATTATGTAATAGTGACGAACGGGTCAGAATGTAGCGCAGACATTATACTATCACGGTTCTGGTGCTATATACGTAAACTGCACAACACACCCCCTAGTTGTAAGACTAGGATCTCTGCGTTCTGGACTGTTCCTCGGCGTAATGCCAAATCACCTTTCATGTGACTTAACATAACCTTACAACAACTTGACTCAACTAACCTGACATAAATGGCGAAATACGTCTCAATTCACGAGATGTGAAGCCAGTGGCATTGCAACATCAAAAATAATAATAATAATATACAGACAGAGCAAATCTGGTCTCAGTTATGGCGAGGGAAGGCGTATGTGATAATGCTATCCTACATTAAATAAAGTTATTTCATTTTCATTTTCATTTTCATATGGCATATTACTACACAAACTAAGACAGTGGCCTCAATTCGGGATATAAATTCTCCTTACATGCCTTAAATTAGTGCTGTCACGTTCCGTCAAATAGGTTTAGAAAAGGATAGGACATATTTTAGTGTCATGTCTTATAGTTTCATGCAAAATACGTGTTTTCTATCAAAATAAGGCGACGATCAAACAATGGCGACTAAATTGACTTGAAAAGGTGAAAAAACCATTGACGTTTTTAAAAATGACAGGACTTAGATATCTCCTATCCATTTCTAAACCTGAAAATAAGAAATTGAAAAAATGTCAGCGCCCGCCGGTACTTGAACCCGGGACCGTGGAGTACCGTTCCACTGCTCTGCCAACTGAGCTACCGGCGCCCCGACGTAAGCTGACGAAATCTTCAACCTCTTGGTACTCGTCTCGAAGCGACGACAAGCGACATCTAGTATAAGTTATTTGAAACTAATACTATGGTCAGTCCACTTAAGAGTGAAATTCGTCTAAAAAAATTTATGAAAGTAATATAGCACTGTGAGTGCAAAATAAAACCATAGTACATTTAATTAAGCAAAGCTTCATCGCATGGTTCGAATTTCACTCTTAAGTGGACTGACCATAGTATTAGTTTCAAATAACTTATACTAGATGTCGCTTGTCGTCGCTTCGAGACGAGTACCAAGAGGTTGAAGATTTCGTCAGCTTACGTCGGGGCGCCGGTAGCTCAGTTGGCAGAGCAGTGGAACGGTACTCCACGGTCCCGGGTTCAAGTCCCGGCGGGCGCTGACATTTTTTCAATTTCTTATTTTCATTTATGAAAGTAATATAGCACTGTGAGTGCAAAATAAAACCATAGTACATTTCTAAACCTATTTGACGGAAAGTGACAGCACTAATTTAAGGCAAGTAAGGACAGTTTATATCCCGAATTGAGGGCAGTAACTACACTCCGCTGTTCTTGATCGCGTTACCTATTGAAACAAGAAAAGTAAGTAATTCTTTAAAAAAAACAGTGTAATTAAATACGGCTGTATAGAGCTCACTTCACAGCAGTTAGCATAAATTAAACAACTTTTTAATTCAGCTGGCTAGCAGCAATCTGTATTCAATGTCGTCGTGGTCGCTTCATGGTCGGACCAGTCCGAGCTACAATATTTTACTGCCATTCTAGTAATATTAGTCTCAATTTCATGCTACCGACTAAAATCTCTAAATAAAAAATTGCACTGTCATATCTGTTTAATATGCTAAAGCAAAGGCAGAAGATTATCGCTTCGTAAATTGTCAACTATTTTTTTTTAAATTAATGATGGGTTTGTTCTTGACTCTAGTCTAGGTCATAGGACAGAGACAGAGTCTAAGATGGAGCGACCTCACCCAGAAGAAGCCTGTTAAGGCACTGGCACTCCCACACACTGACGGAACGCAGCAAGCTACTTGGCGCCAGACTTCGGTGGGATGGTGGTCGCGAGCCAGGCGCCCCTTACGGAGCCATCCACCGTATTTTACGCATTTTATACGGTATCTGTCAAAATTAAGCAGCAATTAAAAATATAGCGGTTAAACATACAAGGAAATCTGCGAATGACGTGATCAGAGACTATTTAAGACATGACATGACTGAAATAGTCTACGACATCTACTTTACTTTTCTAAACTTATTTAACGGAAAGTGAGAGTGCTATTATTATTTAGCTGTTTTAGTCAGAAACGTGAAATCGAGATAGTTATATGCTTACTATGTCTTTTTGACCCTCTGATACCCGTTTTCACTTGGTAAAAAATAAATAATGTCATGTCATACAATTTGTAAAAGTTGTACTGTGAGTCTGATAGATAAAAATGAAATAAAATTTCTTTATACTGTTCTGTGAGTTTGAAAGATAAACAAATAAAATAAAATAAAACAATGTCATTAAATGAAAATGAAATAATTACAGAAAGATACAAAATTGTCATTTACTTAATAATCATCTTATCAATTATTGTCAACTTTTAAAAATTCTGTATAGCTATAGAATGTGTGCTCCAGATAGCCAGTTAAACAAATATCTTATGTTATTTTTGGATAATGTAGGTAACTTCAAAAGGTAAAATACATGTTTTGAAACAGGCCATTATCAAATACTTTAATGTAACAAAGATCCATTCCTCTTTATTTTTATAAAGGCGTAGAAAAGGATCTTAGCTTAGTCTTGGAAATATTCTCGTGGGAAATTGGAAACGTGGAGTGATAATCGGTTCGAAGAAACGGGAATTACGTTGAGTTTATTTTAAGGTTCTACTTACTTAGTTCTTGACTTGCCAAAGCAATCTCATTTTAACATATTTAATATTTTTCATGCCAAATAGACTGGTAGGAATCCTCGGTAGAAGGTAGAAAGGAACATATTATATTTTTATAGCCACTAGAAATTAATATAGTAAATACAAATTGTACTAAAATAATAACACGCTTAAAGAAAAAAAAAATAACTTACTACAAACTTTGCGTTGGGGTTAAATCACCATCTACCTAAGGAGTTGAGACTAACTGTTTAAACTTTGAACCACTTCAGTTATAACTTTAGGCGGGGGATAGAATCGGTTTTATTTATTCAGAAATATATATTTTGTTATATATTGCTTTCAGTTATAAAATGTAAAAAACTTTACTTAAAGAAAAATAAATCCAAAGTAACAATAAAAATAATATACATATGAATCATCTTTTCAATAGTATGTCTACAGTTTTAAAGTTATTACCAAATTTTTTACGCTAAAATCTAGATTCAGATGTTTTGTAGTAAAAATTGCTGATTATACATTGTCACGGTATCTCTCTAGTTTCTATGTCATAAGAGCCGTAAAATCTAGTGAAAATTTAAGCGCAAAATGGTTGGCTGTTTCTCTTTGGCGCAGCGCGAATGAACAGGACCAACTTTTTAGGGCCTTAAAATCAAAGCTTGTAAAGGTCCACAACACAAGGGTGTTGCGATACAATAGCAGGGTTAATATTTTTGGGGTAGTATGCTATATATGGGAGATCCCATGTTATGGAGTCAAGTCCTAATAGACGGCACACAAATGAAAAATTCTTTCTGGCATCAGACTTATAGGTCTGATGTAAAATCGCGCGAATTGCTAAGTAAGTGCCGTTAGTGGTTTGCGTCGCATAAAAATGACTCAAACTGGGTTTGTACAATGTATTAACTGTCCCGTTGGCTATATTGAAACATTTAACTATGTTAATATAATTAAAGACACATCAAAATTTTATTTTACAAACGAGCTACCATACATTGCATCGAAAATATACGCAAGCGTCAAAAATGACACAAAATATAATATTTACAGATACGAATTACGCAATCATATAAAAAATAAGCACTAGAATTTTTATTTAAAGTTATGCCCGCAAATAATGCCAGCCGTATCGGACTATAAATTTTATTTACGACCGATGTGGCGCAGTGGTAGTGCGACTGCCTGCGACGCAAAGGTTCCGGGTTCGATTCTCGGTGGGATGTTCACAAAAGTTGATATTTATCTCTTTGTGAATTTGTTACCGGTCTGGTTAGGACATTGCATGGTGAACCAACTAATTGTCCGAAAAAAGAAATGGTTCCGTGCTTCGGAGGGCACGTTAAGCCGTCGGTCCCGGTTGCCGTCTATGATTACTTAGACGGCGGTCGTAACACAACCATGTCAGAGGCCTATTAGTGGTAGTAGGCGGTTGAAAAACTCTGACACCAGGGTTCATCGGGTCGTTGGACGACTCGGTGTCCTACACGAAAAGAGAGAAGAGAGAGAATTTTAATTTCGAAGTGTTGGTGCTGTTCGATAAATTCAAATCGTAGAACAGGAAGAAACTTTCGACTATCGAGAAGTAAAACTTCTACAGCACTACGTGACGTGACTAGGCTTGTGGCCACCTTAACTAATCTACCAAGAGGACTAATTATTATATAACCCAAGCAGTTACTTCATCACGTCTGTAGATAATAGCTAAGATGCCAATGTTTATTATATAAAACAGAATGAGGAAAAGCCGAGGTATTTTACTGCGCATTATCGTGATTTTGTAGTTTAAGCTTTATTTATAGAATATATAGTTATATGAGTATTCTATTTAAACAAGGTTACTAAACGTCTATTCTTATAAAATATTTGATATTTGTGGAAAAGGCGTAAAACACGTTCAACTTTAAACTAGCCGTAATTTTTGTGAGTTCTTCGTTCTTTAACCTAAATATTAGATTTTTTACAATTAAACACTTTTATACTTTTTTTTTTTTTTGGTGAACTAGATTAATATTGTAATGTATGTTTTCTTTACTTGTAAAATAACACAACTTTACAACTATATTTTAGGACTACTTACATACCTTTATTTTTGTTTTTAAAACGAATAATTAATTATTTAAATTATTTTCATTAGTTACCTACCTTACGAAACTACAGGTTACATGTTAGTTAAAAATTAACACGTTATCTGTATTTTATTAATAACCTAAATATATGTTGGTAGAAAACACTCAAATTATGCCGAAAGCAACCGAAAGTGTTCCAAATATAAAAAATATTCTCCGCTGGTATTTTTATTTGGCGCCATCGACTGTCTGGTCTCCAACATTCTAATATTTCAATGAATATTTATCAGCAACTGGGTTCAAAGTTGGAATCCGTTCCAAACAAGCTTGTTTCGTCAAGTTTGCATCAATATTTTTGTTGACGATGAAATAAGGAGTCAGGATGCGTGGATATAAATTATATTAAAAAATCTACAAATTTCACATAAAATCGTGGTGGTTTTATCAAAGGCAATGACAAGACAAAAAAAGAACAGAAAAACATGACAACCAATAGACAGGTGGTCATTGACAGACTGGTTGCCCCTGGCTGAATTCGCCACCATAGAGTCTGTCGTTAACATTCCCCACCCCAGTGCTAGCACTCACTCCAAGGATATAGGAGCCACCCGTGCTGCAGAGCGTCGCCAAGTGCCAGTCCCTGTTCTCACCTCTACCATCCTGATGCGGCCATCCTTGCCAGGAAAGACCTGAGTGACCAACCCCTTTGGCCACGTGTTCCGTGATGAATCAGGATCTACAACCAGAACCAGATCTCCAACTGCCCTTCCAAGAAGAAAAATATTGGGTGTCAAGACTCCATGCTATTGGGTTCAACTGAAACGTGCACTAACTATTTACCATGTTATCCGCCTCGGCCATCAGAGTACTAAGTATTTCATCTCGTGGTGTGCGTTCCTTCAAAATTACCTTTAGTGAAGTTTTTAAACTCCTAATAAGTCTCTGCCATGCCCCACCCCAATGGGGACTAGCAGGAGGAATCAAAGTCCATTTGATACCTCTATTCGTACACTCAGTTTGCAGTGCTTCGGTATCCAGTGAATAATATCCTCCGGCCACGAAGACTCAGGCTGATGTCAGAACATGGGACCTGTAAACTACTCACTTTCGAAGATATGATGATCAAATGACTTCCGTGTAGTCAAATCAGCAACGTTCATTTTCGTTAGTATATACCGACATTCCTTTATGCGAGTTAATTCGTAAATTTCACCTAACCGATTTGCGACATAAAACTTTGTACGTACGCGTGTTGTTTGGATCCAATGTAACACGGTAGTAGAGTCGCACCAAAAATATCTGCGCACGGGTGTGAGCTTATGTTCCTTTACAATAGTATCGGCCAATCGTGCTGCTAACAAGGCTGCTTGTAGCTCTGCCCGTGGTATAGTTATAGGTTTAATAGGTAAAACTCGGCACTTACTTGCTATTAGCGCCACCTGTATTTGACCGTCATTACTAACCCAGCGCCAGTATGTAACAGGTACCACGTTCGCGGTGAGATCTCTTTCACCTCCTCCTCCTTCAGTTCCCTGGCAAAATCGTTAACTATAAGTAAATGACTCGATCCTCATATCTTTTAGCAAAACCTGCGTCCTTCTGCATCTTTTTCCATATACCTTCTAACCTTTTCGCTGCTCTGTGGTAAGTATCTGGCATCTTACAGTGAAGGTCTTTCCAGGGCAGGCCTACATGCCAGCGTCCATTGATAAGGTACGGAGGTACCTCGGAGGTACCTTCAAGGTGAGCGATGGCGCGAGCGTCATCCGCGTTTTGCCGAGGCTTACTTTCTATACCTACATTATCGAGTTTGAAAGACCGCCGCACCTCGTCGTGGATGTCCCGCAGCAAAGACTCCTCACTGGATACACCTATAGAATCTGTGACCCCTTCAGATAAAAATAAGGTTGCTTCAGTAGTCAAGCGTCGCCCCCGCTTGCGACAGTGCACGACGTTACCGTGCACGCACCAACCTAAGCGAGTGAGTGTAGCAGCTGGCTCGTAAAATGATTTACCTTCTACGTATTGCAAAGGCCTCAAAAGATATAGGTTGTCTTGCCCTATTAGCATATCAGGTTTTACATCAGAGGTATACACATTAGCGTTATCATTTAAAAACCTAAGGTGATCGTAATCATTACAATTTATGTATGACAAATTTTGCATCGGTAGATCTAATTTTTTAACACTGCGCGCTCTCACAGAATAAATTTTGTTGTCCATAGTACCCGAAATGTTTACGTTTACAACGTTAGTATCGCACACAAGTTCGCTATCGGACCACGCACCACGTACACGGATTGTCTCTCGCTGGCCACTTAGCCCTGCGCGTTCCGATAGTTCTTCACTAATCATAGAGACAGTCGACCCGCCGTCCAACAAGGCTTTCGCACTTATAACGCCCTTAGGCCCGTGAATGCGAACTGGAACGACTTGCAGTAGTGTTGTGTTACCGCTGACCTTTACATGTGCAACTGTCTCAGCTGCTGGTGGCTCCGTCGGCTGCGATGGCTGTTCAGTCAGTTGTAGAGCATCTTCGGTGACGTCACGCACGCGAGCACTTGGACCCGTATTAGAATGCAGCAGCCGGTGGTGGTCTTGACCGCAGTTCTCCATGTCACACACTGGTGACTCGCATGTCACACGGGCGTGACGCGACACCAGGCATCGGAAACACAGGCCGCTTCGCTTAACGAACTCCCATCTCACCTTCCTTAAGGCTCTTTTGAACTTCTTGCAATCTGGAAGCTTGTGAATCAAATTACTAGGACAGAACTTGCAAGGTATTACAGCTGAGTCATCGGATTGTACAAGTATCGTGTGTGGGCGTTTTTGGGTAACATTTTCAGGGCCCCTATTCATGCAGTATTCGTATTTACCGATTGTGAAAACGCTTGCTGTGACAGCTGTCTTTCTGGCCTCGTCATTCAAAAACTGTGATAGTATTACTAACCTTGGTATTTTCCCTTCAGTGATTAGCTCATAACTATAGTCTGACCATTTAGATACGAGCACAGTAGGCAGTTTGGTAAGCAAGCTAGACACAACAGTGACTCCTTGTAAGTACTCATAGCAGCCTACCGCTCGCACCGCTTCCACAAAGTTCTGTACCTTCACAGCAAAAGTCGTAATGTCCCTTTGGTAGTCGTGACATAGTGGTTGCAGCTTTTGAATGTCACGCAGTATCCTATTCATTATACGGTCAGGGTTACCATACTGTAGCTCCAACGTTGACATTATTTTGTCAGGTGACGTGGCGCTGATGAACAAGGCGTTGACCGTATCCTTGGCGGGACCACGAAGACACTTTCTTAATCGCCATAGATTCTCTTTGTCTGAGAATTTGCAAACTTGAGTCGATTCTTGATATGCTTGCCTGAACTGGAGCCATTCCATTGGGTCGCCGGAGAATTCAGGTAAGTCCTTCGGCGTGCTCAAGCGACTTAGTAGACTATTGTTTGGTGAGCCGTCACTACGGGGAATAGATAGGTCCTTAACTGTAGCGACTAGCATTTGAACAGAGTTGACCAAGCTGGTGACCGTGGCGTCTGCCGCAGGGCCGCTCGCCGGGCCGGGCGCAATCTTAGGCGCGGGCGCGGCGGCGAGGGCGGCGGCGGGCGGAATCTCAACCGTTGGTTTATCCGTTTGTTGTTCTTGCTGCTGTTCTTCTACCCATCGTGCTGTGAAAGTGTGACGGCTTACGCTACTACCTTCGTGTGGACTGCTTCGTTTAGAGTCTACCTCAAGAGCCGCAAGTTTGGCATCCAGTTCCTTTTCAATGAGTGCCATTTTAATTTTCGCCTTTTCCTCTTCGGCCAAAAACTCCAACTGCTTCCTTTGTGCTTCAATGGAAGCGTACGATTTCTTAGAAATCTTACCAGACTTTTTAGTGCCGCTGCTCGACGTCTTGTGCGACTTTCCAGCCACATTTTCCACCTCCACGACGTCATGCGGCTCCGGATCCTGACTATCCTTTTTATCGCTGTCGCTGTTCTTCAGTTGTTCGCGTTCCAACCGCGCCGCTGTACTACGCAATTCCATTATGTGCGGCGGTGGCGTGCTAAACATTTATCCGGCCGAAGACCAATTTGTTGACGATCAAATAAGGAGTCAGGATGCGTGGATATAAATTATATTAAAAAATCTACAAATTTCACATAAAATCGTGGTGGTTTTATCAAAGGCAATGACAAGACAAAAAAAGAACAGAAAAACATGACAACCAATAGACAGGTGGTCATTGACAGACTGGTTGCCCCTGGCTGAATTCGCCACCATAGAGTCTGTCGTTAACAATTTTCTTAAAAATGTATTTTTTGAATAGCAGTATTTGGAATATTGACTTCAAAGTACATTGATATCACTACTTACATAATACCACTATTTGTACGCCTATGTTGTGTGTTTTTGTAGAAGCTTACCTGAAATGAAAAAGAAAGTTTTATTAGAACACGTTGAAAATCTTACAAGAATTTTGCGATCATTCATTCATGGCCTTAAGGCACGGTGTACCGAAAACTTTGTAGGCAAGATCAGATCATGTAACTGAACAACTTTTTCTATGAAGGCTTATGTTGGTAAACGAGAAAAACAAAACGTCATCCGCTCCCAACAGAACATAGATATCTTCTATCCTTGTCTGATCCTATTAGACGGAAAGTGACAGCGCTAAATTAAGGTAAGATAATAGCACGTTCACACAATGTCAATATGGATGGGCAGGGAAATAGTCAGGAAAGTGGGCAGCGCGAGTATGCGAACGGGTTACTCGCGCTGCTACTCGTCATGCCGCTGCCACTTCCTGTGCTCCCTCGAATGTCAACTTTTCATGAGCGAGTCAAAGGAACTGCAGCACGAGCGCGTGTGGAATGTATCGCTATCTCGCTCACTCGTATTGGTGCGAGAAGAGTATACTGGTAGTGTGTGAACACTCACTCGCGTTGATACTTCCGCGGAAGTATTTCGAGCTATATTCGCGACAGCGGCAGGAGCAGGAGCAGGTGCATGGTGTGAACGTGCTATACCTAAGAGAATCTTATATCCCGAATTGAGGCCAATGTAGGTATGCCTAATCGGGTCGTCAGTTGGGAGTGTAATACCATTTTTAATGAAATTGAAGTAACTACCTAGAGTTTGTTAAAAGGCGTGATAATAGCTTTGACAATTTGTCGTCATTCTTTATTATAGTACCACGATTGCTGACCTTACTCGGCTTTCTACTAGATTAGAACTAGCGCCTACCTGCCACTACTAGGTAAGGTAGCCAGTAGGCAGGAGCTTGTATTAAGTAATCTTTAATCTGTGAAATTTACGCATCACCCCTAATTGAATTGCATCACGCAAATTGTATTTATATCTACCCAATTGTACTACCCTAAACTCAATTCGATTCAAGTTTGTCGAAAAAAGCGACTAAGGGATAATCATCCAGGATGCAGCAGCGTTCCCTGTGAATGCAACATCTAAAACTAAGCTCGCCAATCCGCCTACCAAGCGTGGTTAGTATTGCAATACCCACTAGTGGGGGCGAGGCCCATGTTCCAGCAGTGGCCTGTTGTGACACTACTTGTCCCATTTTGAAAAATCTTTCAGCGTTAGGAAGCAACATCGGTTGCAAATCGGGAAACCAAATCGCTTAGCTAAATATAGCGCTGTCACTTTCCGTCCAATAGGTTTGGAAAAGTATTGGAGATGACGAAATCATGTCATGATTTAAAATAACGATGGATTCTCCGTGATTTCTAATCAATATAGTCGCCATTGTTTTAATCTTCGCCTTATTTTGACAGATAACGCGCATTTTGCGTCAAATTAAGACATGACTTCAACATCTTCTATCCTTTGCAGAACATATTGGCCGGCGCTATTTTAATAACAATAATAATAATTTTAATAATTTTTTATTGGACCACCAACAGTTTACACAGTTTGGGAACTTATACATAAGATAATACCTACTAATAAACCAATTATAGGTGTTCACTAAAAAAATAATTTTACACTAAACGAAGCAAGCAGCTAATCACATGCAAGGCCATTAGCAAATTATGCAATCATATCATACATAACATCAGATATAGCTAGATAGGTACCACAATATGAATTGCCATGCATGCGACCAACCTCATAACCACACTATTTGTCATCCAAATTTATACCGATACTACCCTTCTTTTAAAATAAAATATTTTACTGACATAGTTTTAACTTAATCTTTCTTTTAAACTGATTTAATGATACATGAAATATGTCTATATCGACATATTTATGGTTATACATATGAGTTGCCCTTCGAATGAAGCAATTACGCACATAATTTGAGTAACTAAATTCACATCGAAATGAAGGTTTAAATCTTAAACTTGATCTGTAAGGAACAGCGTACAAAATACTGCTTGTTAATTCTGGACAATCCAAATGGTTATTAATTATTTTGTATAGTAGGACCTGATCTGTAAGCTCTCGCCTAAATTCAAGAGGAAGTATTTTGTGATATTTACAAGCTTCATCATAATTATCAAATTTAACTCCACATACAAAATTCAGGAATCTAATAAACTTATTCTGTACCCTATTTAATGCATTTATATACTCACCATACTGTGGGTTCCAAATTTGACTAGCGTATTCAAGCTGACATCTAACATAAGTGAAGTAAAGTGTTTTTATTGCTTGTATATTCGAGAAGTTTTTAGATTGTCTTATTATGAAACCCAAAGTTTTCATGGCTTTGCCCACAGTATAATAAATATGTTGGTCAAAAATAAGCTTATTATCCAAGTAAACTCCTAGGTCCTTTGCGACTTCTCTGCTTACAAGAGCACAGCCTAGTAACTGGTAGGGATAACTCAAAATATTAATATTTCTTGTAAATGATACCACAAAGCACTTTTTGACATTTAAGTGCAATCTATTATCGACACAATATTGACTAAATCTATTTAAATCTTGTTGCAGATAATAGGCATCTTCGATTGATCTAATCTTCATATAAATTTTTAAATCATCTGCATACAGCAATATTTTGGCATTCTGAAAGCAGCGAGTGATATCATTCACAAGAATATTAAACAATAAGGGACCCAAAATTGATCCTTGTGGGACCCCTGATGTTGTAACAATCCAATCAGATCGGTACCCACCTACCACAACAGCTTGGGATCTGTTTTGAACGTAAGAAATAACCCAGCGCAGTAGGCTGCCGTGCACACCGATTGCTTCTAATTTCTGTTTTAAAATAAAAAAGTCAACTTTATCGAAAGCTTTGCTATAATCGGTGTACACGGCATCCACCTGAACCCGGTCATTCATACTAGATAACAAAAAATGTTTATAAATTGCCAAATTTGTAACAGTGGATCGTCCAGCTATAAAACCGTGCTGATAAATATTAAGAGAACTTTTAAGGCGGCGCCGTGCGAAATCCGACCGTCCAGTGGCGCCCTCCCATGTTTTTTAATAATTTCTTAAAATCTAGGACAAACATTAAAAATCTAAGACGGACAAATTGTTGTCCTATACGATAAGTTTATTTTAAGGTACAACAATAAGCTTTACATTGTTATGCGTCTTTAAAATCACTAAAACGGAAAATGGTGGCCACCGTTTTCCGTTTTAGTGATTTAAAATTTAAAACACAAGAAAAACCTCATTGTTGTACCTTAAAATAAACTTATCGTACTGGACAACAATTTGTCCGTCTTGGATTTTTAATTTTTGTTCTAGATTTAAAGAATTTATTAAAAAACATGGGAGGGCGCCACTGGACGGTCGGCTTACGCTCGACGCAGGCTTAAGTGCAGCATAAAGTTGATCAAATACAAT
This sequence comes from Tuta absoluta, assembly GCA_027580185.1. Lineage (NCBI taxonomy): Eukaryota > Metazoa > Arthropoda > Insecta > Lepidoptera > Gelechiidae > Tuta > Tuta absoluta. The sequence continues at coordinate 2,383,105 of JAQAHW010000020.1, forward strand.
CTTTTCAAAGAGTTTAGCAATAACATTGAGCTTTGACACTGGGCGATAGTTTGAAACATTGTTTTTCGAACCGTCTTTAAATATTGGGGATAAAAATGCTTCTTTCCAGATAATTGGAAAGACACCAACTTGAAGAGATAAATTAAAAAGATATGATAAGGGCTCACTGAGTTTTAAAGCACAATGCTTCAAAAATATTGGTGGAATTTTATCTGATCCAGCACTTTTATTAATTTCTAATTTCGCAATATATTTGCAAACAGATTCGGGAGTTATATTTACCATTGAGATAAAATTATTTACATTTGTATTATTTAGCGTAGAAGACTGAACAGGTCGGGATTGTTCATAGACTGATGAAAAATACTTCATAAACAGATTACATATATTTTGGCCATCACTAGCTGTCTCAGATTCATACCGCATGAATTTTGGAAGTCCTTTATCCTTAGAGTTATATTTTACATAAGAAAAGAAACACTTTGGATTTTCAGTTATACTGGCTTGGATTTTCATGCGATAAGAAGTGTAACATCTAGCTTCCATAGTTTTATGTTTAGTTCTTAACTCTTTGTACATATCTTCATCTAATTTATTATTATATTTTTTGTATTTGTAAAAGTATTTCATTTTTTCCTTGACAACCTTAACAAGAACGGAAGTATACCAAGGTGGGTACTTACAAGCAGATATTTGTTTTCTAGGTACATGTCTTTCCATAATATCATACATTACATTATAAAACAATTTAACTGAGCATTCTAATGATTGACCGAGGAAAAGTGAAGTCCAATCTATCGTTTCCAACTCACTATTTATCAAATTAAAGTCACATTTATAAAAGCAAAATGAAGTTAAAGGCTTTTCGGTCAAAAAATCACAGTGGTCAGATCAGTTTTTATGATAAAGCTTTTATGAGCAATATCTTCTGGTACTAAAAAATCGTCAGCCCTATCAACATTTAACGTAAAATTTGCCAAAGCGAGATCCAGGATATTACCAGCATGATTAGTCAAATAATTAAATTGTTTGACTCGAGGATGTAGGTGCAACTTGCAAGAAATCACTATTTGGGATGACATTCCACAGTAAACTCTCGGTATTAAAATCGCCAACGACTAAAAATAGGTCATCTAGATGGTCCGCAGTAATTGCACAGACATTCTCAAAAAATTGTTTTATTTTCGTCGCATAAGATTGATCACCCGGTATATAGGCACAGCAAATATGTAGGTATTGAGTTTTAGGTTTAATGGCTATTTTTATGGACACCCACACATCTTCCGCGCACGTACGCCAGGTAACTTGCTCGGTAACACAAAAATCTGACTTTACAGCAATCAATATCCCACCCCCGAACCTCTGACCAGTCTTATCATAGTCCCGATCCCGTCTATAAACAGAATACCTACTGTCTATTATCTCATTAGTATAAAAAGTATTATTTAACCATGTTTCCGTCAAAAATATCAGCTCATAGTCATTGCATAGCACATTTCTACGAAAAGCATCAGTTTTTGAATATTTTGATAGTAAGTACGTAGACTTATCATTTTAAATTATTAACAAAATGGATACAATTTAATGGCCATATTGTAAAACTATAAAATATCACCACTACCCGCCTTATTTCCGTGACTTGCTCATCGAGACAATAGGATGTACGCAAAATAACAACGATGCTCAAACTTTTCACCGAAAGGGCAAAGTTTTTGTTGTAAACACTTAGTTGGATTATATATTTGAATAAATCTAAACAGTTTGAAAAACAATAACGTAAATCAGTTATACGTAAAGGAGTGAACTGTGAAAAACACTGAAAAACAAAGTACTGATACAGGACGGCGATAACCTCTATTAACCTCCGGCGTGTGCATGCTGTCCAAGCTTGGACAAGTCCCTTTCGCATTGTATACGAACGATCGGGGTGTTTGGGTTCTTCCGCGCCAACAGTTTGCAATCCTTGCTCCACACAAAACCCCCCTCTCCAACAATACTCTTAGCCTTACGTCTTAGCTGTTTGTTTTCATACGTGAGATGATCCGAAGCGAAAATTTGATGCGCTTCTCCTGGAAGTCCGACCTGTTGAGTGGTAAGGCCCTTGAATTTTTTCATCTGTGATAAGAAGGTATCCTTACTTTTTCTTTTGTAAAATTTGAGAACTATGGGTTTTATTTTAGCTTTCTCCTTCTGATCTTTCTGGGCGATGCGGGAAACAAACTCAATATCATCCTTGTTCCAATCAAATCCGATGGCTGAAGATATTTTTTCCATGATGATTAGAAGGTTCTCCGTTCCCAATTGGGGGATCCCACGAATTTCCACGTTGCATATCCTTGCACGCTGGTTTTGATCGTCCAAGTTAGCTTTGAGAACATTGAGCTCATTTTTCAGGACGTCGACCTCATTACCAAGTACATCGACTTTATTTATCTTTTCTTCCAAAGAAGTAATTTTTTGAGTGTTGTCTGAAATCGAGTCATGAGCGGAATTGATGTAAGTGGTAAGTGCAAGAACTTCATCCTTGATAAACTTCATGTCCTTCTTGAAAGCAACAAAATCCGATTGCGTCTGTTTCACAATATTCAATATTTCTGTGATATTAGCTGCATCAATTGTTGATATTTCGGGTGTTTGTTTTGCAGCTTTGCAAGCTGTGCACTTCCATCTTTTCTTTGAGGACTCAGCAAGGTTGTTGTATTTAGTCTTAGAGGTTTGACAGCAGGCAAAATGGTACATTTGAGAGCATCCGCTGCAATGTATCTCATCCTTAACATCTTCAGTACAACTCGGGCACACTGACATGTTAACGATGTCAGAAAGTTTGAGGAGCGCTGGATTCCACTAATGTGTGCGCACGAAACCGCTATGTCGTGCTCTCTCTTTCAACATGAAAGGGGTAGCAACGCTAAGAAAACGATGCAAGCGCAGGGCACTCCGCTTGAATAATAAACACTCTAACGTAAACACTATAAGGTCCGAAATTGAGTAACCACGAATTGGGAAAAATCGAGATAACCAATAACGCGTCTAGCTTCGATCAGTGACAAACGCTTCATGCTGATTTTAATAAGTTATGATTTTTCATCCCCGAATTGACATCATGATTTCCTGAATAGCAGTGAATACATACTACTTTTAGGTACATTGGAAACCAGGTAGGAAGCAGGGTTTATAATTAACATACATACATACATACATACATATATCACGCCTATAATCCCTTGCGGGGTAGGCAGAGCATAAACAGCCGCATAAAACGGACATTTACGCCACGTCTGACAAATATTTGAGGGTTATTTAGAAAATTGTGTATCGCTATAGTGACAGGTTGTCAGCCCATCGCCTAAAATTGCAATACACACCCTCAAGTCCCTAAGTCGCCTCTTACGACTCCCACGGGCAAGAAATGGGGTGATGCTATTCTCAGCCGGCAACACACGGCAATTTTTTTATAATTAACACCTTTTGAAAATCATAATTTCAATTTGAAACAAATTTGTCTTTTATTGATGGTATGGCGTAAAATTACATGCCGTGTGATTAACCTGACCAGCCCCCAGACGGTGTATTATTTTTATTTGTTTATCCCGCCCGAGCCGGTTTCCTATGAGGTTAGGACAATACAAAATTGTTATAAAAATATTTTTTTATACAACAAATATTTATTTTTACAATGACGGATCATGACGTCAATAAGGGATAGTACTATCCTACATTGAATAAAGATAATTTCATTTCATATGATGGAATCGCAGTGCGGTAGCCGGCCTCTAGTAAAAAACACGTGGTGTAAAACGTCCCGGTCGGTGTACCGAAAACTTGGCAGTTCATACAAGAATCCCGATCAACTGACAGACCTTAATATTTTTTACTTTTCCATCTTAGGCTCCATAGTAAAAGTTAATTATGCCTGCAAAGTACACCGTCTTTTACACAAGGTACACAGGGTTAGTTTTCAGTCAGTACCTAAGCAAACTTGGCTGAATGATTACCTACATTACCTGAGTGATTATTTTTTAAAGTACCGTAGTTCACCTGCAAATTACATATCCTCTGAGTCTCTCAAAGGTTGACTGGAAGAGTTCCTTTTGTGGGATAAGTCCGCCTTTGTGCCACTTGTTTTATTCCATCCTTTACTGATAATGTAAATTTATTTCGTGGTACGATAAAGTTAATACATACATACCTACGAACAAAACAATGGAGCCAAAACATTTTTCCCGATTTAGTAAAATTGAGAGTAGAATCACTTTGCCTGTAAAATAATCCCGTATAAGGTAGGTATGTTTGAGCTCTCTTGGAATATTCTAGATTTAAAATCGCGATGGTCGTCGTCGTCACGGTCAATCTGATAGTTACACAACACCACGTGCGTTAGAATACAACTAATGCAATGCAGATGTGCATGCGAATCGGCCATGTATACGAATGATTAACCTGGCCAGCCCCGAGGCAATGCCATTATTTTTATTTTTTTGTCCCACCCTAGCGGGTTTTCTATCAGGACAATACGAAATTGTTATAAATTCAAATCATTTATTTCTAAGTAGGATTTACAAGATTCTCTTCCATCTAGAAAGTCACAGTCTACATTACTTATTACATAAAACATTAGTTTGCTCAATTTCGAGGAGATGGAACACTTGGAAACATTTTAAGTATTAGACCGGGTCTATCGCGATAGTATTAAGGTAAATATTAGTAATTTACCTGTGTCCCGACGTTTCAATACAGTTTCATGTATTGTGGTCGCGGGATGACTCAACCAAAGTGAAAGTGATCGCGAGTGCTTAAAAAGATATACTTGGAAACATATTTCACGATATATTGTTTTCGCTATCCAGTCGCTACCAGCCACCCTCATTATGTCATCGGTCCATCTGGCCGGAGGACCTACCAGCTACCTATATTGAATTCAATAATGATGTAAACTGGTATAAGAATTCGGGTGCACGCTGCATGCATTCCAACTTGGAGGTCACGTCAAAAATAAAAGTCCAATTTTGCCTCGTTGCTAAGGGCGCGTTCATACGACATGTGCTTAATACATATGAGTCCACGCTGAAAAAGAAGATGTATCATAAGGCCCGCATGGTTTCCTAAAAAGTTGGTCATTTTCATTTGCGCTGCGCCAGAGAAAACAGCCAATAATTTTGGCTCAATTTATCGCGAGATTTTACAGTTTTTCCGACATAGAAACAATTTCAGACAGACATTTTTGCTAGAAAAGGTGTGTATCTAAATTATATAATAGATTGGTAATAACTTTAAAACTTGACATAATATTGAAAAAAACAATAGAGGTGACTTTGGTAATATTTTGCTATCAAGTAAAGTTTGTCAAATTGTATAACTGATAGTTTCTGTTATATTCTCGACAATAACATATATTTTTCAGAACTTTATGTATTTTTGTCGCATATTGTGCGCACCCATAATTTTAGATGTTGCCACCAATAAACATACGCAGCGTTATTTCCGTGTCGTCTGTTCGCTACCTTACTTCGCTGCGATTGCGCCATCGCGCGCTCGACGGTTAAAAACCGTTACACTTATCTTAAAGTTGAGGTGCCTGCATAATGTATCATATTAAACGGCCTGTTACAGTCTGTGAAGGAAACTCGTGGCGAATAGGTATTTTATTAAGGTTCCTGTGATAGTTAGCGAGAAGCTTTGATAGTTAAGAAAAATGCGTTACCCTGTTCAGCTTGATTGCTGAGTATATTAATTGTATTTTTGAAGGAGCGATGATGAGGCCTGTAGGCCGAACGACTGTTCCAACGGGAAATGTTTGTAAGTTGTATATATAGCGATCGGCGGAAAAACTTCGATACCGCGTTTCAGGACTTGTATGTGGGGCGCATACGAGCCGCCACAGTATCTAATAAATTGCAGTAACATATCACTGTCACGTCACAAACACATGCTACCTTTAATTATAACCATGATCGTCAAAGTTATAACAGTCATCTTCGTCATAGCCATCTTCATCATTGCCATTATCATCATAGCCATCTTCATCATTGCCATCATCATAATAGTCATCATCACCATAGTCATCCCGCGAGTTTCATACATCAACTACTGTACCTATTCCAACACCTTATCGATCCATAGGCATTACATGATTAGACAGTTAGTATATTTAGGGAACTTTAGAAAAAAAGGCTCTTATAAATCAAATAATTGTAACTCAAAAGAAAATAATGGTTGCTTGCTTTGCTGTTAAAATTTAAAAAAATCAGAATGACCCTCAAATGTTTATCAAACGTGGCGTAAATGTTCGTTTTTACGAAAGCTTACGCCCTACCTACTCCGCAAGAGATAATACGCGTGACATGTGTATGTCAGTATTTATAATATTTTCATAATCTTTAAACAACTTTATGTTTAATTATCTTTTTCTGTAGGCAATAATTAAGAACGATCGAGAACGCTGGAACTCCCTTTAAATCTGTTATTTCGCAATCGTAGATCCTATCCTATGCCAGTAGCTGGCAGACTTCAAGGCCCAGATACCGTATCGTGTAGTAGCCGATTAGATAAGACACCTGTACCGATATTCTCTAACTACAGGCTTCAATTTTACAGGTAGATTTGATGTTCATTGCGTAGTCGGTTAGCCATTATGATTCCAGCAATACGACTCTGTGTCCCAATAAAAAAGAAGAACCGGCTACGCAAAGTACAAAGCATTTCACCTGTAGACTTGTACCCAGTAAATTCATAACAAAGGGCACTGCACGCCTGATAGATAGTGCGTTGCATAAAAGTTGCGCACAAACATTTATCTAAGCAATTACGATTGTTTTTATATTGAAATAGATAATTCAATGAGCTTATGATAAGATTCTGAAAATCCACCGGGTGCACTTGTCCCGGCTTGTTGACTGCGGAGGGAGAACAATTAACCGCTTGTCTGTCACGTACCGGGAGCCGGACAACAATTTTGAACCTTAACTACCCACAATAAAATTCAAAACCAATGAAATTGTTATAGTATGAAGCGACAGGCGAGTGATTAAAGATTCTTATTATATTAGTTGCATTGATTATACAGCTGAAACGGCCCTGCAGCAGACAGAACCGCTTCCGATAAAGGGGCTGCTACAGTACAAACTCAGGATAACTTGAGATATCTTTATAATTCTTTGCATAGAGTCTTATATTGTCTGTAAAATCACATCCTTTTTTTTTATTAATGATAAGTTTGCTCTTGACTCTAGTCTAGGTCATAGGACAGAGACAGAGTCTAAGATGGAGCGAGCTCACCCAGAAGAAGCCTGTTCACTCTTACTTTGAAGGGATTAGGGTTGTATGCGTTTGGAAACATAGACGCAGGTAGTGTATGTGGTAGTGCATCCTACTCCTAGAGCTGTACAAGAATAAGTGGCTATTGAAAATAGAGCCTGTCACGGTGTCTTGAGTCATCACGACACCATGACAGCGGGTGCATCCAGCCTGGAATCAACCCAAGGAGGATGCACGCCACAGAAGCTTCTGGCGACTCCAGGACTGGCAGCTTCCTGGCCCAGCACATAAGCCTGCCAATCTAAAGAGGGAATGCTGCCAGCGTGTTGGGAACCGTGCCTCTCGGAGACGCACTTGAAGACGTTTTTTACCTCTAGCTCGTATATACATGTACTATTATAAGTTTATCTTTATAATCTTTGTTTAAATATTAGTTGTATAGATTTTCTATGAAGTCGTCCACATACATTCATGTCCAAATCATGCATCTTATCATGCATTTTATGGCCTATGAACCCCTTTAAAGCCTTATTCTCTGACTTTTAGGATGATAGTTCTGAAGTAGTGATAAGTCCTTAACACGTAAAAAGGTTCTTCACGATGACATGTTCATGCATTTTATGAAAGGGTTTAACCTTTTATTCTCTGACTTTTAGGATGGATAGTTCTGAAATAGTGATGCGTCCACATCATGTAGAAAGGTTCTTCACCATGACATGTGGGATGGTCAAGGAGTGAGAGGCGAGTGCTGAGTTCAGCCAATCACAGCTCGATAACGATTTGTCTCCAATATTGCAGAGTCGCGATTGGCTGACATGAATTTGCAGTATTGCATCGATGAATGCTTTATTTGCGAACTGATTGATTTGCGATCGATAAGTCATAATAACGGACGGAAACCTGACCTACTTTTTCAAATACTAAGAAATACCATGAATAAGTTTAAATATACATAATATATTAAGCATATATTCTTTGCGCCGTAGGCAGAACGTAAACGTCCACAAAAACATTTAAGCCACGTCTGACAAATGTTTGAGGGTAATTCAATAATTGTGTATCACCTTAGTTACAGGGTGTCGGCCCATTGCCTAAAACTGCAATACACATGTAACCCTCGAGTCCTTAGTCGCCTTTTACGACACCCACCCCACGGGAAAGAAATGAGGTTATATTCTAAACCGATGTCATATGTACACAAGTATAGGAACCTCATACCAGCAATAAAGATTTGAAGTATTACAGACCTTTAACAGCCATCTTGATTTTTAATATTCAATAATTACAAGGTTACCCATTACTACATTACAACTACGCAACAGTCTACGTGAGGCCAAAAGCCTCAAAAGTAGATAAAATATGTCAAGATAATAATAGTTATCTGTACTATTATACAGTTATCTCGTTACGTATCTGATAGAGCAAAGTTATCGTATCAAAGGAGGCACGCGTTCTGATAAGGTTTGGTTAATGATAGAGAGAGGACACGATAATAAAAAATATGCATTTACAGTCTACGTCCCACAAAAAAATTGTAGAATATACAAAATAGTAATAAACAAAACTTATACACGATTTTTCTAGAACGGCCCTCAAATATTTGTCAGACGTGGCGATATCGATCGTATTTTACGGCTATTAACGTAACGCTCTGCCTACCCAGCAAGGGATAAAAGCGTGATATGTGTTTGTTTTACATACGAATACTACATCAGAAATGCTTATAGTTTATTGAGAATCAGTGCAATAGTTTTCAGGATAATTAGGTGTTTCTCCAATCTACTACTAGTAAAAGTCGTATTTTATGGCCATTAACGCTCTGCCTACCCCGCAAAGGATAAAGGCGTGATAAGTGAATGTACATGTGTAATAAAATAAAATTTATTTTTCTTTGTGTATTACCTTAAGAAGTAGACAATCCATTCTTAGATATATTAGATCCAATTTGATAATACAATCTCTTCATTCAAAAATACCTAATTTTATGTGGAATGAAAGTGAGAAGCGCTGAGTTGCTGCGCCATTGCTGTTACACGTGCCAAAACAGTAATACAATAAGTAGGTACCACACATATAGGTACCACAGTATATAATACAGTGCAATATCATGATGAGAATAAACAAATACAGATCTTAAATAGACATCAACACTCTATTTGTTGAGCTAATAATTCCGACTCTGAAGTAGAAGTTTTGGTGATAAGTTTTTGCTATCTCAAAATCTGATTCTACATACATACATATATCACACTTTTATACCTTCCGGGGTAGGCAGAGCGTAAACGGCCTCAAAAAACGAACATTTACGCCACGTCTGACAAATATTTGAGGGTCATTCGGAAAATTGTGTATCGCCATAGTGACAGGTTGTCAGCCCAGCGCCTAAAATTGCAATACACACCCTCGAGTCCCTTCGTCGCCTTTTACGACACCCACGGGAAAGAAATGGGGTGATGCTATTCTAAGCCGGTATCACATGGCAATATCTGATTCTTCTGGCTGTTAATATACATATAAACCAGACTATTGGAAGTCCCCAATAATGTGAAACTAGCGATAAGTGCCCGATATTATGAAACTACAGGCTACATAGCACTGCGGGATTCAGCTGTGTGAATTTTTAATTTTATCTCATAAACTGAGATAGGTAAGTTCAAGGTCTTGTCACATGCCGTCTCGAATATTGGACCTGTTGCTAACTCATTTCGTTGAATGAAATATATTTAATAATTATAAATTTATTAATCAGACGAGGTGAACATAGGAACTTACGTAAGTATTGTAGGTGTGTAATTAATATTACTGTCAAGAAAGCAGGTATTTCTGCAAAATGGCGTGCTTGAATTGATTATTTTACACGTTTAATCAAAGGAATATAAATATTACTATAGTTGTTCCAAGTAGCTATTTAAAAGAATATAAATACTAGACAACAAGCGACAACTTAGTACCCCGCGACAGAACATCTTAGCTGTCACTCATAGTGAGATTATTTACATCTTTAAAATCATCATCCTTCTTTTAAAAAGCTACTAGGAAAACTGTAGGCAAGTAGTAATGCCATAAGAATAGATAATAATACTGGCGTAATACTTCCAATTGGAATCCAATTCCCAATTATCCCGGAATTTGCCAATACCTAACATCTTTTAAATCATCATTCTCAATCTCACCCTTTAAATCCCTACTTAAAAAAACTATAGCTAAGCCTAGTAGATGGGTTCAATATCGTGATCTATGAACCACTACTGGGTGAAACAGTAGACGTCTTATGGCATTGCTAACGACCGATTATAGCTATGAATGCAGAATGAAACTAACATTCCATCCTTTTTTTTTATTAGTACAGTTAAACTACCGTCTATTCTTGGACTCGGTTATTTCACTCAACCTCAAAATAACCACAATAAAGAATTCTCGGTTATAAATGTTGTGAAGATGTTAGCGGTCATCATCAACATCAGAACCTATTGCCCAACCAACCATTTTGTTAAAATTGATTATCTTTATGCCATTACACGGCAATAGACGAACATTTGACAGCGTGACATCTCAATTAACGATTGGAACAGGTAATGGATTATTTACTTTCTAATTAATTAAATGCATTTGACACGATGTTACTACCTCAAGTATCACCTACGGCTGACGTTTACTGAAACATTTATTTATAGAAAGTTGTTCAGTTTCATGGTCTGAATGCACTGTATCAGTATTCGGAGGGCTGTCCCTTACACCCTGTATAATGAAAGAAGTAAAATAACTGTCTATGTTGGAAGTGTAGAAATGTTCAAATTTCTCACTCTGGGACTTGAATTTGTTTTAGTCCTTTATATTTTCGGCACACCAGTAAATAGAAAATACGAAGATTGATGTTGCAATCCAAAGAAGTGTGTATACGTATGGCTATTATGGATTTACTTGACACTTGTCTGTGATCTTCAATAATAAGACTATACTGTTAGGTAGGTAGGTACCTACCTAAAAAAGCTCCGCAATCATAGACCAATCTATTGGTCTATGTCCGAAATTATCCAAAAGTAATTATAATATATTAATATTTAAGTAGTACTTATTCGTTGCTAAGGAAGATATTATATTATGTATTTATTTCGTATTGCCTATTTGCCCCAAAAGTTTAAATTCTCTCACAAGACATGGGTTGGCTGAGAGAGATCTCTTCTTTAGAGATAAGCTCGCCTTTGCGACAAAAATTGTATATATATATATTTTTCTGTGATTATATTAGCCTGAACTATCCCACAGCAGGGCAAGACTTACCCTTTCTCTTTCGGCAAGGAAGATATACATACGCAATTTAAAAGGAATTATAAATAACCCATCTCAAATTGGAGGTGTGTCTTTTTATGTCATGTGACTTTTTCTGTAAACATCTTATAACTTGGAGAGATACCTAGTCATGATAAGAGTTGAGTGACGCAGACAAATTGACCTATGCCTTTAAACATCAACAGTATCACTATGTGTGATATTAGGAGTGTTAGTGTATTTTTGTAGTACTTAATGAACGAAGGCGGCTGGTAGCGAATGGATGACGAAAACGGGAGATCGTGCCCTATGGCGTACTCTGGGGGAGGACTACGTTCAGCAGTGGACTGCAATAGGCTGATGTATGTATGTAATGAACGAAATAGTGGTTACCTATCAAATCAGCCCTTATAATAGTAGTGATTGTGAATACCAAATTTTAAGACACTGCCCATGGCATGGCTCCATCTATAGTTATTGACATAAAGATACACTTGCAAAAATCCCGGGCAAGGGACGTATTGCGGTAGCCCAGGTGGAAGAGGCGTCGTCGCCACTAGTAAAGGCGAAAGTCGCAGGTTCAAATCCCGCTTGCGCTTAAACTTTTTTGCAAGTTAAATAAGCAGTGATTTTATTGCATATAATGTCGGTACCTAATATTAGTACCATTCTGATTGACAAAAGTGCAACTCAAACTACCTACCTTTTTTACATTAACAGGTGTTGATCAATGCAATCGCTACATAATCCTTAAACATAATGAAGTAGCATTAAAATGTTTTTATAGAGTTTATTATATTGTACAATCATCCTACAATCGCAAAGCATTTGTAATGTTGTTATATTGAATGCGCTTGTTTGACATTGAAGCAGGTTCTGCGTTCCATATCGCCTTGAGTTAGACACGCCTTTAATTAGCAAAGTGATGATTCGCTACTCTAGATCAGGTATAGATGTCTACGTCAGTTTATTCTAGCCACATTGTTTTAAAGTTATATGCGCATGTGGCGTCAAAGTCACGTGTGATCATCAAAATGTGCAAACAAAACAATAGAAAACTCGTAGCGCACATCTCGCTGGTTGTCAAAGCCATGACTCAGAGAACTAGTCTCCAAAGGCTTACCATAACAGTAGCTATGAACCCAACAATGAACTATCTTTTGCGAATCATGTTTACACTCTCTGACAGCTACTAATAGCTAGATTCACTACAAGGTCAAGGCCCAAGGCTGATCACTGCGCTAGCGCAATGCCGCCAGGTTACGGAAACAATATTTGTCTCTCTTACACACACGCTTATATCACCAATCCGAGCAAGATACAAGATCTAATCAGTAAGTGTACGGCGAACTGCCTGACAGATCCATCAAAAGACTTCAGAAGCGTCCGCATTCCTCGCTGAAAATAAATTATTTGCGAAATTAGATGTCAGAGTGATACATCACGCTAACCAACTTCGCCGCTATAATAATGGTAATTGCTTCGAAACTTATAGTAATTCGATATTTAAATTACACGAAAACATTAGATGAGTTGCTAATGCGCCCACTCACCAAGGTTATTAAGAACACGATGTGATAAGAATACTTGCGATGTAATTTCGTATCGCAGTATTAGGTACCATCATTTTTGTTTTCAGAGAATTATTAGGGAGGGGGCTCTGTCTTGCCCCGGCCGGGCAGAGTGGAGTCGCAAGAGTTTTATAACTCGAAGGGTGGAAGTGTTAAAGGCATAAAGCCGCTGGAAAGTGCAGCACACAACTCTACACCCTTAGCTACCCGCAGGGCAGCTTGTGACAAGCAATAGGGAAGAAGTGATGACAGTAAAAAATTATAAATGTGATAAATCTGTAGCTATCGAGCCCATTTCATGCTCGGATGCACTACTTGTAGGCAGCATTGTCGCCAATGAATGCTTATTGAACAAATTATAGCCCATAAACTTGAGAACCGAGTTGAATTGTGCAATGACTGTAGTAACGAGTAGTTTAACATTTTATTTAATACTGAATCCATGGTCACAAGTGAATTATTTAAAGCAGCTAGAGATTTTAGTAATTGAATTTAGTTCTTACGTACAACCAGACTTGATCGCCTGCTATATTTTGTGTGGGAGGTTTTTTTTTTATATTTGACATATGTTTCTTGGGGAAAGATTATCAGTTTCATGGACTGGTTTATTCTTTGAAAGGAACGCAGTACTTTTCCTAACACCCTGTACAGGGTGAAATTTTACTAGTGACCGATAGCGAAAACTCAAGACGGGCTGGTGATAAGGAACAACTTTCCCTAAGAATATGTTTCTCAAAATATGAAATAAATGAACCTTCCATACCAAATTGCCGATCAGCTGAAGATCAGCTGTTACTATAGAAGCTCAATTTTTTTTTCTGTTTCTTAGGGAAAGTTGTTTCTTATCACCAGTTCGTCCTCTGTTTTCAGTATCGGTCACTACTTCAATTTTACTCGATATAAAGCCCTTTGAAATGTAATAAGTACCTAGTAGTAATAGGAGGTAGTATAGAATAAGTAAGTCTTTGATTGTTAGGTTAGGTTAATTCGCAATAATTGAACTTAAAGAACGGTAAAGTATTTGCAACACCTTGTCACTCATACTCGAGTATATCTTTAAACCCAGTAAAAAAAAGCTTCCTCCTCAACCTACTAACACTCAGAATAATTAAACGTCGCCCAAATGGCTCCAATATAGCTGCCGAAGTATTATCTCTTGATGAGTTTTTAAGTATTGTGCTTTAATAAGTCGTATCTATATGGAAGCAAATTATTTTGTATTTAGGTAATTAATAGTTTTTTGCGATTTTACTCGAAGCATGCATTCTATTAAAAACCTGGTACTCTTAATTTAGCCGACTGCCTCAGAACGACATAATAATATACCTACTTATTTTAGTATTCATTACAATAACCTACACTAGATGTCACTTGTATGTCGCTTTGAGACGAGTACCAAGATGTTGAAGATTTGGAAGTGTCAATCGAGGCGCCGACAGCTCAGTCGGTAGAGCAGTCGGAGGGTACCCCACGGCCCCGGTTTCGAGCCCTGGCGGGGGCTAACAATTTTTCAATTTCTTGTTTGTTTTATTATTTAAAGGCCACTGCTTGGCTAATGTTAAATCGTAATCGATCAATTTGGACACGCGTAAGTGATGAGTTGATGACGCAAACATAGTTAATGACGTGACAGCCAATGACGTTTCAATGCTCTGTGGTTTGCACAGTATGTTTTATAACATACACGTTAAGATTTCTAAACACCTGACGCATGTTCCGTGCGTGTCATACGAGTATTATGTCTTTGCAAATTCTTGGTAGGATTTGTCTAATGAACGTAGGTTGAAAATTTCAAGGCTTTCGCAATGTGTGATATGATATGAAATGAATTATCAGTGAAAAGTTATAAAATGCGTGTGTTACTACGCACTTATTACTTATTTACATATTTTGTAAAATGTGACTATTTTGTTAAGGACAAAATAAATAAAAAATCATAGATTTTTAGCTGTGCCGAATTAGCCCCAAGAGAAGTAGACTTATACGAATTAGTCTCTTTTTTAGAAACTTCCAGCGTATAATAAGCCTTCTAGTACATCATAAGTTTACTTACTTTAACGCGCTATTTAAATAAAATTACTCAAACGATGTCAAGTATAAAATCTCTGACTATGCAATGAGATAATTCACCGTTTAATGTATGCTGGCTGTATTGGTGTGCGATAACTCGATCTATTAGCATGTTTATGATAATAACCCGGGGGGGTTATTCTAGGCTAGAGGGGTCTAGTCCTAACATGAAGCTTACTTGGCGCCTCTTGTGAAAGATAGCATCAATAACTAATATGGGAACACATGTTTGGCAACTTGGCAGCACGAACTTTGCGGAATCGGAGAGTTTATAAGTTTTTTGATGGAAGTGTGCAAAAAATATATATTCGAGGAGATCAAAAAACGTACAGGCAGAACGTGACGATCAGTGACATGTAATGTAGGATTCCCACGATTGCAGTGATTGATTACAATGATTTTCCAACGCGACGAACCTATTATAATTGGATGAATACCAAAATATCTGGATTTATCAAATATTCCGATTAACCAGTTTTGATAGATCTAGTTTTTTTGGGGTATGACCTAGGTATATACTTATATAGTAATTTATGTTTGAATCACGGTTTAAACACTTCAACATGCTAAAATAACAGCAATCAAAATGGTTGCATAGTTGATCTGTCTGCATTGTTCGGTCGTTGACACTCTCATCCGTGTGATTCATGTCAGAACTAAATTAGTTATCTTGTATTTGGCTTCTCTCACACACATGCTCTATAAGATCGTCCTTTCAAGTATATTGTTATAAATTGCTATTTTATATTCCATCATCATCATATCATATATCACGCCTATAGTCCCTTTCGGGGTAGGCAGAGCATAAATGGCCGTGAAAAACGGTAATTTACGCCACGTCTGACAAAAATTCGAGGGTCAATCAGATAACTGTGTGTCACTATAGTTTTATATTCCAATTTATATGAATAAGTAGCCCACGAAGGAGGTTTTATTTTCAATCAATTTCCGTAAACTTTTAACTACTTCAGTAGATAAGGTATCTATTATTGCTCTTTCAAATCGAATATTACAAGATCAACGTGAGCCCAAATCAGCGTAACACGCATCACAATAGTACCAAAGAATTGTATCTACCGGTCCAATTTGTTCATTTTCTCATATTCATAACCGACTAAAACAAGAGGCCTGAATCCTCTTTGTCATTTCTCAAACAGTGGTGTCGTCTTATATTAGCCGGTTGTGCTGTGTCAGGCGACCCGCGAGTTATCGCGCCTTATCGTTGCGCCAAGCTGTATCAAGGGTCAGAAGCAGCGCCGTCTGCGTTCTGTTTACAGAAGCGATATGCGCACGCGACGAGCATATGACTGGTTTATGCGAGATTTCTTTACGATATCAAATCTTCAAGACGACATAATATTGGTAGCTGTTTTATAAATATTAATTGATTTAATTATATTATAACTCATTGTGTGTGAAAAGGCATCAAGGGGAGGAAGCTGTATTACATGACAAAATACTGGATCAGCAGGACGCTAAGTTAGTAAGGCAAGGCAATTCAAGACCAAGAGGGAAGACTAAAGTAACGTATTTTTGTAGACCTAACACGCGAAGTGATTTCAAATTTGGTAAAGTAACGTAGATACATACATTAATCAAACCTTTATCTCGGAGACTTACGTCATACGTCAAAAGACGGGTAAGACTCTTTGAAGGAACATTTAAAAGAAGAATAATTGATGATTATTATGTTGGTAGCAGTTATAGGCGTTATAATACTAAGTGTATGGTGTTAGGGTTACAGTTTTTATTATACTGTGTTATTTATTGTGCCGTACGAAGTCGGCTTAAAATAGCATCATCCCATTTCTTTCCCGTGGCTTTCGTAAGAGGCAACTAAGGGATTTAAGGGTAGCATGTGTATTGCAATTGTAGGCGATGGGCTGATAACCTGTCACTATGGCGATATTCAATTTTTTTAATGACCCTCAAATGTTTGTCAGACGTCGCGTTATTTATTGTAACGCTATTTTCGCAGCCTTGGAAAGGGCCACCTTGCTGAATGATACATTTACCACCGAATCTCTTGTTGGTTTTGTCTCATGTCCCAAACCGGAACTGGATTGAAATTGGGATCGATCCTTTGAAGCAAATCGTAATAATATTGACCGATAATAAATTGGATAAATAATTTACTTCATATTATAATTTACGTCTATCTCTTATAATTAAACAGTTTGTTGATTTACGGATCTGGAACGGGGCAAAGTCCTTAATATCATAAATCAATGTTTGTAGTTTTAAACCTCAATCGAATTTAAATTGGGAATGACGTAGATAAAGCGCATGAGACTTTGTTATTGAGGAAAACATTAAAAGAGGACAGTGAACCAGACAGTGCATGAAATGGTTATAATTTCGCGATATATATTTTAAAAACATGCTGGAGATTGGTTTTATTGACATGGCGGTTTCTTTTTTTCTTATTAAGTTTCAGAATTCAAAGGAAATTAGATAGGATATAGAGTATTAACATGTATTTTAATAAATAAATACCCAGGAAAAATCACACAGCGCCATCTAGCCCCAAACTAAGCAAAGCTTGAACTATGAGTACTATTTGACTGATAATACGTATATTATACTTTTTTTGTAAATAAATGCATATTTTCCATAGAAAACACCCAGATAACACAAGTATTTGAAAATTTACTTTAACAAATTATTTGTGTCTTTCGGGTATCGACCCCTCATCCTAACTTAAGCATTTCTTAACAAGAATCAAGCACGTGGTTCTGTTGTACATTTGATTTAGCTAAGTATATTGACTTGCTGACTTATTTTATTCCTACCTAATACATCTGTTTTACTTCTTACTGCAATAAATGCATTGCACTGCATTGCAACTCCTGTTTTGCATGTTATATCGGTAAGTTATTATCATTAGTGCATACAGTTGAAACAAAGCATACACTATGCGATAAATATGCTAGAAATAGACACCAATGTGTAGACAACGCATAATTATTCATGCGTGATATTAGTTTCTTAGTGTTTGTTGTTATTTTTCTGCAATCATAAATACATACATACATATATATATCACGCCTTTATCCCTTGCGGGATAGGCAGAGCGTAAACGGGCGCAAAAAACGAACATTTACGCCACGTCTGACAAACATTTGAGGGTTATTCGGAAAATTGTGTATAGCCATAGTGACAGGTTGTCAGCCCATCACCTAAAATTGCAATACACACCCTCGAGTCCCTTCGTCGCCTTTTACGACACCCACGGGAAAGAAATGGGGTGATGCTATTGTAAGCCGGCATCACACAGCAATCAAGCATATTTTTAATGTCAAACGGCGAATCCACGAGTCAATGAAATGTTTTACGAGTTAAATTTATAATGATATCTAAAACAGATTTCGAATTTAGTGTTTTGCGCAGGTTTTCACTCGACGCCATCATCGACTTCGGCTTTACGTTAAGTGGGCAGGTTTTTAGCATAAATGTTAGTTCAGGGAAAAAGTCAGCACCATTATTTATTTATTTATTTAACTGTTTATTGCACACAAGATAAACACAGGAAACTTACAATTAAGAAAAACAACACAACAGGTACTACTTATTTCTAAAAAGAAATCTCTTCCAGCAGTCCTACGGTAGAGAGATAGCATAAGGTGAGGCTGATAGACCACCCTTGTGAGATACACATAAATTGGATTGCCGGGGACTAGTTCCTAGAGTCTAATTGGTTTTTAAAAATGCTATGGAGAGTGTGTCCATTAATAAGATAGGTTAGGTACTTTATATTTCAAGCTTTAGTTACAATTGTGTTTTCTTTCTTCTTCTTTCTTTCTAAACGCAAAGTCTATATTATCAAATACCTACCCTGTAGGTACTACTGAAGGTAAATAATAAACATAGCATGGTAGGTGTGGAGATTACTGGTTACTATGTAACCAACCAAATTCGAATGCCCTTGAAATTTATTGGCCTTGATAATTAGCACAGTAAATAGGTGAGTAGGTGAATGAATATCTGCTTAACTATTAGTTTTATATCTTGCCTGAATAGGTACCCAAACAATACATTTAGATTAGATAAGTGCAGATTAGGTAGGTAGGTATAACTTATATTTTAAAAGCCTGGGCATGCAATGGTTAGTGAGCCGGTGTCACATTATTAAACTCGTAATAGCAACAAAAAAGCAACGTAGTAAACTACTAAGCGTGTCTTGTCTTGTTGTTATCGATCGGCCTATTTACGGAAACGCTCGCTTCCAAGACCCCTCATTAGCAAACTACACAATTACATGAATATTAAATTATAAAGCTGTTTATAAAATAAAAAAATCGCGGCAAATCAACTTACCCCTGGCGACATTTCCTTGGGTAACCGGCGTTCCGTTCACTTTGATCCGCCGTCCGTCCGCAGTACATTTCAATAGCATATTAAAATCCTGAATTCATGTAGTTTCATCCATTTATAACGTTCCGAATTCACATAAACAAACAAATCCAGCTCGAAGGACCACAATTGAGCTAAACTTATTCAACAAGTGTTATTTTTCTTGAGCGCCTGAGCGCCGCCGCCGACTGATTGGTTGCAACTAGTGACGTCAAAAGTCAATTTGATACCACTCAGATCCCTTAGATTCAGATCCACACAATAACTTGGTATTTATTACAAACTGTTTATTTATCACTTCTATTTCACATGAGTTAACCTATAACAGTTATTTTACACATTGACACGTTTTAGCACAGATACATTTGTACACACAATTATTTTTGTTAGCTACCGAAATGAGATAACATCCGCACGCACGGCACTGGCCGACTCTCGATGGTTGGTTCAATCAGTAAACTGAACTTTGCCGCGAGTACACGGATTGTCAAACATGTTTTGACTTTTGATACGATGGCACGAAAGAGACAAAAATGGTGCATTCTATGTGTGTGCAAGGGACATAAATTGTGACCTACTTCTCTTATATCTTGTCTTGCTCGTGATAATATCCTTGAAGTGAAAATGAATCAAGCTTTAAGTTTAATATGTTTTAGGTACAAAATCCTTTGGGGTTTCAATAACTTCTTTATTAAAACCAAGAAAGGGATAGAAAATCACCCTAGGCGCGTACTAGATTGCCGGCCGGCGCGGCGCGCGCCTGCAACGACTTTACAGAAGTCTCTTTTACTCTTGTAAAAAAAAGAGAGAGACTTTCGACTGTCGGGACTGTCGTGCCACATTAATGGTCGGCTTCAAGCGTTAAAAAAAATCTTGACTTTAATTTAAATCTAAACGAGACTGCAAATAAATGGCAACACCGTTTTCCTGTAGTACACGTCAGTGTGTTTTGTAGTACAGCATAATCATGTCCGACACAGTTATGTGCAACCCAAACTTGCACGACAGTGGCAATGGAAACACAACAATGTCGCCAAGAACACCCCTGTACCAATTTATACGACACAATCATCAAAGACATCACGTTTCACCATTCTCAAATCTGCTATTAGTGACAGACCTTTACAACTTGATTGATATGTTTTTAGACATCATTTTATATTCTTTCTTGCGGCTTCGTGACTCACTTCGTTCGCTCCGGATCCGTGTCGGATTTGTGTCATAAATATTTATTTTTATAACCACCAAAACCCTCCTTTTTGGTGGTTATGCCTTCCTCCCGTCCCAACTCTCCGTGAGTTGCCCTATCACCACATAGTATAAAGTAAAATCACTTCCCGCGTCTGTCCCTATGTCTGTTTGTTTGTGTATATGCTTAAATCTTCAAAACCAAAAAAAGGATCTGGATGGGCCTTTTTAAAAAATATAGATTAATTTAAAATGAAGGTTTATATGGACAATAACATGCTAAATATATATATTATACAACTACAGATAGTTTTGAGAATTATAATGTGAATTTGTAAATTTACACTTTTTTTTGATATTTCTTTGCGAACGCTAGCTGAAATCTAAGAGATAGACTTAAATATTGTACTTAGTATTGTACACCTTAAAAAAATTAACCAAAAAGTCCGCGATGGTATATGTTTATCTCTTACGAATACCACAATAACTAATTTTTACATTTTGAAATAATGACTTATTTATGAACCGATTTTGAGCAATACAGCTTTAAGCCTTATTTTATTTAGTATTTTAAAATAAATTAATATTAAACATTATAGCCCTTTACAGAATGTCATTTAAATGTATATTTTCGAAGATATTACAGATTTAAAATACACCAGTGACAGAGGTCGGCCGACGACGGCGCGTGCCTGCCTATAAATAGCGCGACGAAGCGCGCGCTCCTCTCTTGTTTGGACAACCACACAAACATCTCCAGGTGAGCTCCAGCTCCCCAGTCCCACCAAACACTCAGATGTATATTTGTAGCCCTGGGTAGCCCCAACTTGCAGAAACCAGCAAAAAAAACTACCCTCTCCGTAGAACTTTGTGAATTATTCTTCAAATTTTCTTCACACCATTGTTTTACTACGAAATAAACGCATGCAAAGCCGCGGGCCAAAGCTAGTATTTGATGTTTGTATAATGATCCGATAAGTTGATTATAGGCAACACTAGTACATGATTGCATTCACTATGACGTCACTTGGTAAGAATTCCAGTAACACCACTGTACATTATTTGTTCGGGCCAGTTATTGAAGACGATCTAGACTGTGTCAAGTGTGTCATAATAGTCATGTTGTACAAAGCATTGTCGGGCGTAATTGTGTGTGCATAATCAATGTCGTGCACTGATGGTTCCCTACTGATGGTTCCCGCGCCATTTTGGTTGGCCGCCGCTGTATTTTGTGGAACGCGTCGCTTTGCTTGCGTGTTTTTTGTGAATTACTAGATACATTTTAGAAATAATGGGCAAGAAAGACAAAAAAGGAGAAACCAGTGATTCCAGCGAGGAAGAATATGTCGTGGAAAAAGTGCTTGACAAAAGAACTGTTAAAGGAAAGGTTAGTAGCCGGGACATTTACCTGATTATAATAATTTTGAAAATTCAGGCTCCTCGTGGATTTGCAGCAGAAATCAAGCTTCATTTATGTTTTTGCTTTTTATTATCAAACTAGGTCGCTATTATTGCGGATATTTACGCAGTGGAGCCGCTTCGGCTTGGCTTAGCGCACAATTTTACCTTGGCGAAAGCTTGGCGGCGTACCTACTGGGCCGGCATTTGTCCGTCAACATGGAGCCAGCGTTACATGGCTGCTCAAACAAAAACACATATTATCCGCTCAAGCATAATAATAATTATAATCTGAGTAACTATAATTTTTATGGTTAGAATGTCAAACTGAACCAAATTAAGATGACAAATGAAGTACTATCTCAAGACCACAGCTGTTTGCTTCTGAACTTGATATACTGACCCACCATTAAATACCACATCTTTAAAGTCTCACTTTATCATGTTGTAATTTTAAGGTGCAATATTTGCTGAAATGGAAGGGCTACAAAGAGGAAGAGAGTACTTGGGAGCCTCAAGAGAATCTCGACTGCGAGGAGTTGATCAGAACATTTGAAGAAAATCTCAAGGAAAAGGAAAAAAATGTATGTGGTCCTACTAATTTTTGTAATTGAATGTCTCAATTGAATGTCATTTATGTTTATTAAAATTACTACTTGAAATGAAAAGTTTGCCTAGTAGGCAGCTTAAACACTCACACCACATTTTATTGGGTTATTTTGGTTTCTCACAATATAAATGAATAAAATAAAATAAAATCTTTTTGCTGCTGGAAACCATAAAACATTGACAATGACTTTATGAATATACAGGGCTAAGGGACTACTGATAGGGCGCATTCTGACCATGAAACTGAACAACATCCCATAAAGAAATATTTCAGAAAACATATTTTTTTCACTTCCCTTTATAAATGCAGTCAGCTGATTATGAATTTGTATTGTAGGTAGTTATTTTTTGTTGGTCTGTTTCATGGTCTGTTTGTACCCTATCAGTATTCGGAGGGCAGTCCCTTACACCTGGTTTACAAAAGAATTCAATACTTATTAGGCGTAGCTGTTTTTATAAAGAATGTTGAATGGAATTTTGTGGTTTTTTGTTGTAAAGTAGTTCATTTCATAGTTTTCTACATTATATATACATTTTTTTAGAAAGCTACAAAGAAGACTGAGGAGCGAGGCAAGAAACGGGCACGAGAGTCAAGCGAAGACACAAGCACCAGCCGCAAGGGACGCGGCACCAGTGTGTCTTCGGCAGACGAAACAAGCACTAAACGCGGCAAGGAGGAAAAGGCTAAGTCAGGCTTTGAAAAGGGACTCAAGGCTGAGAAGATTATAGGTAAGCCCTTCACATGTGCAACAGTAAATAATTAAGTAAATTAAAAAAAATGAGAAGATGGTGGGGCTAAGTCATGAATATTTAAATTGAATAGGTATTGTCTGATTTACTACTATTTGGTTTTTTTGCCTTGTGTGTGTCCCACTGCTATCTCAAGTACATAAACTTCTTTGCTAACAGAGTTGTCCATGAATGGAATAAACTGCCAGAATATGTAGTCTCAGCCCCAAACATCAATATATTCAAGAATATACTAGAAAAACATAAAAAACAAATCATTCATTATTGGCTTTGTTGCCCTGACTTATAATCCAGAGTCATAAAGAAATCATGTGGTGGGGGAAAGGATGTCACAAAGAGGAAGAAATGTTTTCTATTTTGGAAACCCATTCAGGGGTAACTTTTTAAGCACTTGCAATTACTTTCACACATTTTGGTTATTAAAAATCATCATTAATTTATTTGGATTCTGGGGTATCCCATGAAAGTACTTAATGAGACAATTTCAAAAATAAATTTGCATACATTTCAGCTACAGCATTTCAAAAATTTTAGATCCCTAAATTTTTCTGTGGATAAATGAGTCATGCTAAAGAACTGCGGACTAGAAAATCAATATTATAGTAAAAAATGAAGTTGTTTCTCATGTCTGTCCCTAAGTATGATCAGATCTTTAAAAGTATGCAACCGATTTAATGCATTTTTCAAGTGATTAAAGAAAAAGGTTTATATGCATGCCGTGAAAAGTTCCCGCGGGAAGACGGTTAACAGCGGGTAAAACCGCTCAGTGAGCTGTTAGTGAAGACTAAAACAAACTGATGATTGTCGTGGCTCCCCCGCAGGCGCGTCGGACGCGACAGGCGAGCTGATGTTCCTGATCAAGTGGGCGGATTCTGATGAGGCCGAGCTGGTGCCCGCTAAAGTCGCCAACGTCAAGTGCCCGCAGCAGGTATGGTCATACAGCATACACATTCTATACTTCTCCTTCCTCAGGTTGGGACGTCTGCGGAGCTCGCAGACGGGTGATCAGCTCCGCTAGGCGGGAACTATTTCACCCAATTCCATTTTGTACTACTCGTTCTTTTAGAGCGGGCTGATTGTCTAATTCAATTCAATTTTATAAATATTCTGCTAACTGAGATATTAACAGAATATTTATAAAATTGAATTGATCAATTGCAGTGTGATGCCGGCCTAGATTGCCGTGTGATGCCGACCTAGAAAACATCATCCCATTTCTTACCCATGGGTGTCATAAGAAGCGACTACGGGGTTCGAGGGTTAGATGTGTATTGCAATTTTAGGCGATGGGCTGAAAACCTGTCACAATAGTGTAGTGATATACAGTTATCTGATTGACCCTCACAACTTTTGTCAGATGTATCCGTTTTACAGCCGTTAACGCTCTGCCCTCTGTAAGAGATATAGGCGTGATTTATGTATGTATGTGAATATTTCCAGGTGATTGCGTTCTACGAGGAGCGGTTGACGTGGCACACGCCCGCCGACGCGGAGTGATTCCGCGCCGCGAGCACATAGCGTGCACACACACACACACACACACACACAAACACATACTGCGGGGGTCTATACTACACAACTATATGCGGCTATTGCCCTCGATTCGGGATAAAAATTCTCTTAACTTGCCTTAAATTAGTGCTGTCATTTTCCGTCAAATAGATTTAGAAAAGGATAGGAGATATTTTAGTCGTGTCATGTCTTATAATTTGACGCAAAATACGTGTTATCTGTCAAAATAAGGCGACAATCAAAACATGGCGACTAAATTGACTAGGAAAGGCGAAAAAACCCTTGACGTTTTTAAAAATGACAGGACTTCGATATCTTCTATCCTTTTCAAAACCTATTTGACGGAAAGTGACAGCATTAATTTAAGGCAAGTAAGGAAAATTTAAATCCCGAATTGACTGTCTTATAATTTAACGCAAAATACGTGTTATCTGTCAAAATAAGGCGACGATGAAAACAATGGCGACTAAATTGACTAGAAATTGCGAAGATCCCATTGACATTTTTATACATGACAGGACATGATCTCCTATCCTTTTCTAAACCTATTTGACGGAAAGTGACAGCACTACTTTAAGGTAAGTTAAGATAATTTATTTCCCGAATTGAAGGCATTGCCTCTCATCCGTTAAACATGCAGAATTCAAGGTTATGAATTGCACAAGACAAAATATTCCATGCATAAAAAAAACATCTACCATTCCATTTCAATTTAGGTGTCGTGAATTTTTGATAAGTGGTAAAAACACTTCCGAAACCGCGTCCAAAACAGTATACACCCCCGCTACTTATTAGTTTATAATAACGAGCCGTATTTCATAAATCTACAAGTTAGAAATATTACTTTTAGCTGTATGAAATAGGTAAATTACATTCTTCCAGTGTGAAAATTATTTTCATTTTTTATGTTCAGTACAAGGTACTGGAAGCGTATTTTTGAATCGGTAGAAAATTGATTTCGCATGTTCGACTCTGCGACGACTTGAACTAAACGTTATATATATATTTAAATCCACTCATATGAAGGTTATATGCACAAATAAATAATTGGCGGGCAAGGCTAAGACACTTGTCTATTTGAGCATGAACACTTCTACACATTGTTCACGGGAGAAATAATGCAAACAGTCGAGTGTCAGCGACATAGTGTAACTATGTTTAACCCAGGTATCTCATTTAAAATTCTTGAGAAAATCGATCGCAATCCCATTTTCGGTTACAATAGTCTGTAAATCTCTCTATTGTGAATATGCATTATTTTTGAACAAACATTAGGAGTGGTTAGACCAGTCGTCGTAGACAGACGCTTGCGAACTTATATTTTCACTGATACAAAAATACGCCTCCTGAATTCGAATCGCACACAACACACTTAAAACTCTGGAATTATGTAATTGACACTCCAATCACCTTTTAAGATTTTTATAAGACTGTTTTAGAAGTGGAAAGGGACTTTATATAAGTGAGAATGGAAATATGCAAAGGATATAAATTTTTCAAGGTGATTGCTTACTTTTAGGTGATGTGAATATTTTAAATAAGCTTGACTCGGTATTCATTTCAAATTCAAACAATTATTGTGTAATTCCTGGTGTCCGTAACTTGTAATAAATACAGATAAAATACTTTTTTAAATTCATATACCTAAGACACCTAAGTATATAAACTGATTTATTTTGGTAGATTCTTGAGAATCTTTCGTTAGTTTAATTAGAATATTTTTAGTTATTTCTTTAAATTTGAAAAAATAAATCCATTATACTGCCAAAATATCATCTTATCATATTGGCGACTTATTTTTCTAGAGAGAATTAAGTATCTGCATTTTGTAAAGTGGACAACTATACAAATAACTAAGTCACTACACGATAGACACAAAAAACAAAGTTCTGGATAGTCTCGTGAATCTCATTTCTCAGGCTCGAATTATATTTGTCCGCCCGCGGATGTCAAATCGCTCATCGCAAGTTTATAAGAAAAATGCAACTAAGTATTTGCGACCTGACCGCCCGCGGTTAGCGGATAAATATAATTCGCGCCTAAAGATCACAGTCAACATGACCTTTACTTTTTGTGATAATGTTCTGAGTTCAAAATACAAATATATTTAAACTTAATTTTTTCCGTGTTGGTTGTTCACATCATATCGTCTTGTTAAGATAAGCTTGATGTTAAATACAAGGTGAGCGTCGAATTATATTTGTCCGCCGGCTGCTAGCGGTCAAAACGCTCGTCGCTAGTTTTCTAGAAAACTGTTGGGACCGACCTTAACCAGTGGACGCAAATATGTTATACGTTGCATACATTCTCTATTAAACTAGCGACAGACCGCCCTGGGCGCCGGCGGCCGGCGGACAAATATAATTCGAGCTTTATTATTGTGTGATTACAGATCAATGAAGTGATTGTATTAGTTTTCTGTCGCAACATCCAGTTGTATTTCGTGACGACACGTGGTGTAAACTTAAAAATTTAATAAATGTAAGTAAAACAACATATTTGTGAATTTTATTTGGCGTTTATTTATGGAAAATACAATTATGTCGATTACAATAATAAATTATTTCGAGTACATACGCACATACATACTATTTTGAATGTGGATTTGTTTACAGACACAAAATAACTTAATTACTAAAAGTAAGAAAAGTTTATATTTATATTCTAAAAAGAACATTAAACTATAAAGCAGATCTGCTTATACGGCCAACAAAACTTAATCCACTTTACTAATGTAGAGAATGGATTAGCTTAAAATTTAAGCCTCAAATGATAGATAAATCTAAAAATACTGTGTTTTAAAACATACAATCTAGGCGGTTTCCGAACATTACAAATATAAATTATAAATCTTAATAAAGCTTGTACCTACATAATTTTTGTCAACATAAAAATCTCATTGAATACAGTGTACTATTGCACTTGTCAGTTGGTTACTCTTTGTCACAAATAAGAGAAATGGCGCTCGGTATTTATGCTTGATATTTGTAGTCTGGTTTACTGACGCCATTTCTGAAACAATTAACAAAAACTATTTATAAGGTTCTATTAAACTCAGTGCAGATATATTTAGGGTGAGTTGAAATTGAACAACTTTTCCCAAGAAACATAGGTCGATATATGCAAATAAAAATTGGACCTACCATATAAAAATGTTACAAGAATGCGTCACTGTATGGGAGGACGAATTTATTTTGGATGTTTCGGCCTATGTTCCTTAGGAAAACTTGTTCAGTTTTAAGATAAAAAACACCTTAATAATATTTGCACTAATTTAATAATACCTTACATGTATAAAGTTTTTCACTTTTTGTGTGGGTACCGAGTCGTCCAACGACCCGATGAACTCTGATGTCAGTTTCTCAACCGCCTACTAACACTAGTAGGCCTCTGACATGGTCGTGTTACGACCGCCGTCTACAGCAACCGGGCCCGACGGCTTAACGTGCCCTCCGAAGCACGGAACCATTTATTTTCGGACAATCAGTTGGTTCACCCTGCAATGTCCTAACCAGACCGGGAACAAATTCACAAAGTGTCAACTTTGTGAGTGTCCCACCGAGAATCGAACCCGGAACCTTTGCGTCGCAGGCAGTCGCACTACCAATGCGCCACGTCGACCGTGTATAAAGCTCATCCACCACGACGTATTTTTGCACGATAGATAAATGTCGCTTAAGTGTAAAAATTGCGACTTTAGCCACCTGTGCCATGTATTATCATTGTACAGGTACAGGTCCACATTTACAGGCGGAAATCTGCCTGTAACGCACTTGTAGTTACAATTTACAGGTTACATGCGTTTTATGAAGATACTTGTAAAGCTACCATTGTCAGTACCGGTCCAAAATCTCGACTACAGGTAAATTTTACAAGTCGACGTACAACACTATCGATTCATTCATTTCATTCACTCAAATTCATCGTCAAAGTTATAGCACAGATTAAATAATGTGAAAGTATGTAAACACTTAGCTAAATATATATAAGACATTACACTGAAAATTATTATTTTAATAAAAAGGAAATTATAAAAATGTAATCAAAATATCTCTAATTAAAATCATATTATTGATAGAGTACGTTAAAATAGTACTGATGTGAATTAATAATAATAATCCACAATTGACCATAAAGTTTTGCTTTATTTAACGCCTCGAGCAAAATAATTTGGCAAGGAACGCATTTTGAGTACTTTTGAACATATTGAAAAGATTTTTATGCAGAAATCTTGCACTTGTAAAATAATTACCTAGGTCAGACGACCTGTAAAATTATTCACAAGTTGTAAGTTTTTACAGTTGTAGTTTACAAGTCTTTTGATGAACACCTGTAAAAACTTGCTCGATTGTGTTTTTAAAAGCAAAATCTACCCTATGGTTTGTCGATGGAAATCTACAGGTGCCTATAGCTGTGACTTGTAAAATTGTTGACCTGTAGCTTCAAAAAACGCCTGTAGTTGTATTTTTCATCAGTGTTGCTATTTAAATATTACTTTTGGCGCGATGTTGCCACTTTTTCGCCTGTAGAATTGTAGTTGTTCAATGATAGCACAGGCCACTGATAGTCAGAAAGAAAGAGGGTTCCGTGCTCACGAGAACATGTTCCATATGTCCCCGTTGACTGAATGTCGCCGCTAAGAGTTATTTAGCTAGCGGTTTTTCAAATCGGTGTAGCGATACGAATGAATGAAATATTTTTAGCCAATTTTTTATCTCCTGCCTACCCTGCATGGGGAGTACTCACGTGAGTTGGTGCACATGCGGCGAGGGCGCGGGCAGCACGAGTGGCGCGAGTCGCTCCATGAACCGCGTCAGGTTGCGCTCCAGCTCCCGCTGGTACTCGCGCTGGTCGGAGCCGATTAGGTTCTTGTTCTTTTTCAACGCGTCTTGGCATCTGCAACAATTAAATATGGATGATATCAAGGTGCCCGTTTTTCCAAGGTTTTTTTTTTCAATCGGCACATATTTTTCAGTCGGTTGTAGCACATAAGGTACCAGGGGTACTCCAAAAGAACTGAATTATTTTTGTCCCCAGCAATATTTTTTTCTTGACATTTTAGTAGAATATGACTTCTTTTATGAGAATAAGTTATAATTTTTGTTTTGTTTTAACTGGGGATAAAAATAATTCAGTTCTTTTGGAGTACCCCTGGTACCTTATGTGCTACAATGGACTGTACACCAATCCGTTCTCAAAATAAAAATGGATTATTCCCAAATAACAATTACATAAAAACTTATAACGTTTACACTCCGCACTAGGATGAATCCGTGTCGCAGCAGTCTACACGACCATTGCCAAAATGTTTAATCAAAACATTACTTAAAACGCACAATAAAGAAAACATAAACGTTTCTATTTTAAACAATACAAAACTTTAGTTACACTTGTATGTATTAATAAGTTTGATAAGATATCTATATAAATATCTTTGACATAAATGAATTCGAGTAGCAGAACTGATATAGGTGGATCGACCACGAGCTTGCTAAACCAGAAACTACTGATTCAAAAACATGGCTACAGGTTCCAGGTCTAAAGTGATCTCAAATCGTCCCTCAGGCCAAGCCCAACAAGCAAAACTGATCAGTTGCTATCAACAGTGGCTACATACAAGTCAAGTCACTCATTGCATTGGATAATCATTCAAGTTATGACATTTTGCCTGAAGCCGAGATTTACGTTGGGCGATTGGCAATCAAATTATATCTGTGAACCAAGGACATTATAGATCAATCCTTGCTGTGAACCTATACAGGGTGTAAGGAACGGTGTACCGAAACCATTGCAGGCATGATCAGACCATAAAACTGAACACCTTCTACTAAGGAGCCCTTGTTGGGAAACGATTTTTTGTCAGTTTCCATAGAAAGTCTGACAGCTGATCAGTAATTCTATATGGGAGGATGATTTTTTTTTCTCCTTTACCAACATATCCTCCAAAGAAAAAGTTGTTCAATTTCATCTTCTGATTAAAGTTTTCGGTACACCGTGCTTACCCCCGTATAGTAGATAAAACAATTACATAAACACTGAATACCAAATTTTAAAACACTTCCCGTGTTAGGTATACAAGTATTGAAAACTTGCAAAATTTTCCTGCCCACGCTTGAAAAATTTTGCAAGTTTTCAAAAATTACATAAGCACTATCATTTCCAATCATACCAGTATTTTGTTTTCTTACTTTTTAGAGAAGTCCTTGAAAGCCAATCTTAGCTTGTTGGTGAGACGAGTTGGTGGTTGTCTCGCCTCCGCTACCGGCGCGAGGAACACCTGAAACATACATATAATAAAATAACAACGAAAAAAGAGGTATAGGTCTCTTCTCTTTACGTGTGGGAAACCGTCGTCGAACGACCCGATGTACCCTGGTACGCCTACTACTAGTAGCAGGCCTCTGACATGGTTGTGTAACGACCGCCGTCTTAGTAATCATAGACACCAACCGACGTCTTAACGTGCCCACCGACGCACGGAACCATTTCTTTTCGGACAATCAGGTGTTTCACCCTGCAATGTCCTAACCAGACCGGGAACAATTTCTCAAAGTCACAAATATCAACTTTGTGAGTTTCTCACCGAGAATCGTACCCGGAACCTTTGCGTCGCAGGCAGTCGCACTACCACTGCGCCACATCGGCCGTCAGGTATGGGTCATACTTACATTATTTTCTTCTTGAAGAATCACCGTTAAATTGTGAGCAGTGTAGGTACTGAATGTTTATTTAATTACGAAAGTAAGTTTAATAATAAAAAATTCTAAAGAAATTCCCGCGTTAGGTTAATTTTAGAAAACTTGCAAAATGTTCTGCCGCGGGAAGTATTTGAACCGACTTTCGCCATCACTAGTTGCGACGCCTCTTCCATCTGGGCTACCGCGGCTCATCCATTGCCCGCAAATTTCGCAAGTGTATCTTGATGCCAATAACGCGTGGCTCGGCTCCATCTGCCGGGTTAGTTTTGTAACTAATGCCCAGCTCAGTTTTGCAACTAATACCCACTTCTCGTGTAAGGTATACAATTTTATAAAATATGCAAAAATTTCCGAATCCTGACCGTGGTAGAAAATTTTGAAAGTTTCTAAAACGAAAGTGAGTTCCTGTATGTATTGTGTTTGTGTCAGTTGGCACAATACACTGTTATTGCCAGCGTCAAACTTCGATACTTATATAGATCGCATTGAAAACATCCAGAAAAAGTTCATAAAATATCTATGTTACCGACTGCACCATAGTTTTGACTAAAATAACTACATACAGTTATGTAAAAAACATCATTTACTTCCTTTGAAAAAGAGACGTGAAATAGCTGACCTAGTATTTCTCCTAAAAATTGCCTCCAGTACTATAGATAGCCCTGAACTACTGGCACAAATATCACTTAAGCCTCCCGGTAAGTCCCTGCATTCTAACTGTCTTATTTCTCTTCCGTTTGCTTCAACAAGCTACAGGCAGAATACATTTATTTGGCGAGCTTCCAACAACTTTAATCATCTTACTAAACAGTTTGATTTCGATTTATTTAACACAGGTTGCGATTTGGCGAGACGAGTTATTAATCGTTCATTCTTTGGCGGTGATCGTCATGATTAGTATAATAAATTTGATTTTTTGGTTTATTGTCGATAACTAAGCATGTTTTTCCGTTATAACACGGGTTGTTCTATTGTCCTGATCTGTAAATTAATTAAGTTAATTTTGTTTATGTGTTGTGTGCTTTTTGGTGTTAGTGTTTATCTGAATGCTTTTTATATCTACTCAATTATCTAGTGGTGAAAACCTGTAATTGGCTTTCTGGCTTTACTATTGGTGTGTAAAATGTTACAATAGCTGTTGGTTTTCCAAAATAAATAAAATAAAGTAAAGAAAATAAAAAATACTTTGCGATATTTTGCAATACATTTTGCGACACTTGAAAAATTCATAGTTATAATAAACCACGAGTAAAAATCCGGGTAAGGCGAGTGTAGCCGTCAACGACCTCGACAGTGGCACCACTTAAAAAAATGTTCTTTCTTTAAACAAACAATCCATTAAAATATCCGTTGCCCAAGTTTTTAGTATTATTATCCAATGTAAAATTAGAACCTGCAAACTCACAGAAATATTCGCTACAATTAAAGTTAACGAAAAAAGTGCATAAAACGGCCATTTTTGGTATTGATACAGCAAATATTTTATTGAGTTTGCAGGTTCTCATTTTATTTAAGGATAATACTCAAAACTTGGGCAACGGACATTCTGATTGATTGTTTGTATAAAGAGAAAATATATTTTTGTTAGGTGGCGCCACTGTCGAGGTCGTTTACGGGTACACTCGCCTTAACATGTTTAATAGCACGTTCACACCATGCTCCTGCCGCTGTCGCGAACATTGCTCGAAATACTTTCGCGGAAGTATCATCGCGAGTGAGTGATCACACACTGCCGTCATACTCTTCTCGCACCAATCCGAGTGAGCGAGATAGCAATGCATTCTGCCGTTCCTTTGATTCGCGCACGACGCGCCGACACTCGCGGGAGCACGGGAAGTGGCAGCGGCATGACGAGTAGCAGCGCGAGTAACCCGTTCACATATTCGCGCTGCCCACTTCCCTTACTATTTCCCTGCCCATATTGTCATCGTGTAAACGTGCTATGCATACATACATAAATCACGCCTCTTTCCCGGAGGGGTAGGCAGAGACTAATTCCTTCCACTTACTACGATCCTGGCATACTTCGCCTCCTCCACATTCATCAATCTCTTCATGCATGCTCGTCGGTTTAGGGTACTCTTGACCTGACCTTTCTTTAGCACGTCCCCGATTTGATCGAGGTACGTTCGTCGAGGTCTTCCCCTTCCGACGTTCCCATCCACACTTGCCATATTCGGAATACCATCGTTTTGCATATTCTTCTTCTTCTAGCGTGTCGATAGCAAATTTTGCATATTGTTGAAGTTCCTAATATACTTTGGCATACCTCGGTTTTCATTTTTTTTGTCATACTATTTGTTTGGCAAAATGGAGGTATTAATTTGTCATATTGCATTGAAAGTCACACTTTTATTTTGACCTATTTTATAATTTGAAACACTTTAAAAGTAATAGGTTATGGTGCGGCGGGGGTGGCCCCTAAGCCGCGAACATGCTTTTCTAGGAGTATGTTGTCGACATTATGACTTGTTAATTTATGTTATGACGACCGATGTGGCGCAGTGGTAGTGCGACTGCCTGCGACGCAAAGGTTCCGGGTTCGATTCTCGGGGGGACACTCACAAAATTGATATTTATCACTTTGTGAATTTGTTCCCGGTCTGGTTAGGACATTGCAGGGTGAACCACCTGATTGTCCGAAAAGAAATGGTTCCGTGCTTCGGAGGGCATGTTAAGCCGTCGGTCCCGGTTGTCGTCTATGATTACTTAGACGGCGGTCGTTACACAACCATGTCAGAGGCCTACTATTAGTAGTAGGCGGTTGAAAAACTCTGACACTAGGGTTCATCGGGTCGTTGGACGACTCGGTGTCCCACACGAAAAGAAAGAAGAATTTATGCTTCAAAGATTATGCGTGTTGTTTTTATGACTTTGAATAATTATGGCTATATAAAATATGAGGGATAAATCCGACCCAAACACAACGGTCCTGGAGAGGCCAACTCCACAATGAAACCCGGAACGGGGTCTCCTGGGGGCGCGTGTGACAGAGATCTACCGCGCGGCAGACTCCTGCAGCCGACCTGGCTCCGCACGTATCGACTAGTCGTTCCTGCGGATCCAGCCAGGAAGGCCGAGAGGGTGGCGCAGGTACGCAGGCAGCCCTGCGTTTTCCATAATTGCGTCCCAGGCAACGCAGTGTCTGTGGAGAGGACACTTCACCCGCGTCACGCGGATAAAAGTTTTGCCTCAGACACTGATTAAATCGTCTGTCACAGACGCGTGAGGCCAATGATGATGATGATGATAAAATATGCGTAATACAAATATGACTTAAAATTTTATGCAAACCGACCCCAAACCGCCATATACACCTGTTTCGTTAATCTTCTTCCATTCATCCTCTACATGACCAAACGTGGTATGAGAGTTGTAATACCTGCGCCAGTTCGAGCGGTCCCTGGTTGACGGTGGTGCCGATGCAGCCCTGGATCACCATCTGCAGCATCTTCGGGTCGGGCGGCTCCTGGCTCGTCGCGGCCGCTAGCTCGTGGATCTGCGGAAATCATATCTCAAAATAGATTTCCGCTCAGCGATTTACCCGCTGCCACTCATTTTCCCGTGGTAATAGTTGTTTTCCCGTGGTAAAAAGTGGCGTATGTGTTATTCCAGGTTATACGCCTTCTGTGTTCCAAATTTCATCCAAATCGGTCAATCTGTTTGAGCGTGATGAGGTAACAAACATATATACATACAGACACAAACTCTCAGATTTATAATATTACATTAGTACGGACGTAATAATTTTTTTAAACTTGCATAATTTTCAAGTGCGGTCAGGATTCGAACGTGTGACATTTGCCATTACTAGTGGCGACGCCTCTTCCGTCTGGGCTACCGCAACTCGTTCCTTGCCCGCCAATTTTGCAAGTGTATTTTAATGCCAGTAACGCGTGGCACGGCTCCATCTACCGGGTTAGTTTTGCAACGAATACCCGGCGACTAATTCTATCGTAGTCAAAGCGATGAAAACCCGCGATAAATTGAATACCAAATTTTAAAACACTTCCCGTGGTAGATATACAATTTAAAAACTTGCAACATTTTCAAGCGCTGGCAGGATATGAACCTGCGACTATCGCCATTACTAGTGGCGACGCCTCTTCCATCTGGGCTACCGCAGCTCGTTTCTTGCCCAAAAATTGTATACCTAACACGATATGTTTTAAAATTTAGTATTCAATGTATCTGTCGTGATCGATAATATTACAGCAAAGAAATAGATACAGCAAGACAGGTCAAATGCTTCTGAAATTATTTAAGAAATCATATCTACTGTTACTTACTTTTTTCTGTATGTCTTCAATCGCAACTTCTATGGGTGATAGAATGATTTGTGTCCTTTGGACGACCTGTAAAAGAAACATACATACATATATTATGCTGTAATTTTACTAGTGACCTATTGCGAAATCTCAAGACGGGCTGGTGATAAGGAACAACTTTCCCCAAGGAACATAGGTTGAACATGCATATTTCTCTCTAATAATAATGTATTTGTATTAGTTTATTGTAATATAAGGTATGTAGTAGTATACTCATATTGTTATTTATGTAAAATATTTAGGTTTTATTGTATATGTATTTTTTATATACGTTAAAGCACTATCCGGCATCTCAAATCTACTCTCCTTTACCCTCAGGTTGTCTGGTAGAAATAGCTACTTAGCTATAAGGCCGTCTATATTGTACTCTTTTTTTCTATCTGTATGTCCATTTCTTGTTAATGTGCAGTAAAGTATATTTAGGTTTATGTTATGTTGAAGTATGACATAAATATCATAAGTTTCTATAGTAACTCAAATCAGCTGATCAGCATTTTGTTTAGGAGCTCCAAACATTTTTTTCGTATTTCGACCCATGTTCCTTGGGAAAAGTTGTTCCTATCCTACTGAGTTTTCGCTATGGGTCACTAATGTAGTATTCACTCTGTATTTATTACGCCTATATCCCTTGCGGGG
Organism: Tuta absoluta; assembly: GCA_027580185.1. NCBI lineage: Eukaryota > Metazoa > Arthropoda > Insecta > Lepidoptera > Gelechiidae > Tuta > Tuta absoluta. Next base: position 2,419,741 of record JAQAHW010000020.1, read on the forward strand.
TAGGCATAGCGTAAACGGCTATAAAATACGGGATATTTACTCCACGCCTGTCAAACATTTGAATTATTATGGAAAATTGTGTATGCCCAGCCATTATTGTGCTGTCAGCCCATCGTCTAAAAATGCAACCCTCGAATCCCTCAGTCGCCTCTTATGACACCCACAGGAAAGAAATGGGGTGATGCTATTGAGCTAAGCGTGAAAATTTTCGTAAAAGAAACGAGAATTCAAATATTCAGATTAGTTTAACTATTTCCATGCTTGGCAGGCGGGAAATATAAACGCATGATAAGTAAATATTTTTGTGGATTTGTTTCTAGTTTGGTTGGGACATTGCAGGCTGAACCACCTGATTGTCCGTAAGAAAGATGGTATCGTCACTATCCACTACGCCATCAGATCAGTCAAAAGATGATTGTCACTACATAGTATAAAGTAAAGTCGCTTCCCGCGTCCGTCAGTATGTCTGTTTGTATGTACCTATGCTTAAATCTTCATTATCCACCTAATGGATCGAGATGTATCTTTTGTAAGCGAATAAATTATATTGAATTGAATTTATCTATTACTAGCGGCCCGCCCAGTGGTTACACCTGCTGCTCACCGATTTTCCACAGGAAACAGACCTTCTCCCGACATAAATTATGCATAAAAACCTTCCTTTTTATGTATAGGCCGCTAGTTACAAATAGAATAACATACCTGGTTGCCATTCCACCAATTCGGACTAAGCGCATCCAGTCTTCATTTATAATGCGCACTGCTAAAGAGTGGAACTCACTACCTGCGTCTGTGTTTCCAAACGCATACAACCTTTAATCTCTTCAAAGTAAGAGTGAACAGGCTTCTTCTGGGTGAGCTCGCTCCAACTTAGACTCTGTCTCTGTTCTATGACCTAGACTAGAGTCAAGAGCAAACCCACCCTCAATAAAAATGAATTCATACATAGGAGAAACAAAGAGAAATGTATCTACACGTCTAAAAGAACATATTGCTGATGTAAAAAACCGTCGTGACAGACAGTCTGCAGTGTGTGAACATGTCATGGATAACCCATTTTTAATAATTATGTCAGATTCGATATGGCTGCAATCCTAGCGAGAGAGAAGAGATTTATTCCTAGGAAAGTACGGGAAGCCATAGAAATTCAAAAACATCCGAATTTCAACAGAGATACTGGATGGGGAATCTCATCAACTTGGACTCCGCTGATTACACAGCAGAAGAACCAGATCCAACATACTGTAAGACCTACTACACAAGATACGGTTTCAGCATTTTGTGTGGAGCCCGGACGTTACGCTAGGCAATTAAGAATTAGATGGCGGTAGAACAAAAATAATTTTCAATTCTAAATAATGACGTCCAACACCTTAGTCATCCGTGACCACGGGCTCTGTAAAGAGCTCGAAACGTAGGAATTGTAAAATCCAAAATAAACACAACTTAAATCCGTTTAAAATTGTTTTATTGTAATAAAAATGAAATAAAAAAATAGGGCTCGATAATGTGATTACCTGTATCCGTGTCTTGACGTACGGGAAGTGATGCTGCGTGGTGAGGATGGTCTTGCGCTTGCACTGGTCGGCGATGTCGCCGTGCGCTCGCCCATCCACCGTGAACGGGGTCGCGTACATGAAACGCTCTAGAACAAAACATTTGGTACATTATGAAATTTAATAAAGAAATCTGAATACATACGCAGCAACCACGCCCTTTCACAAATTTACTGATTGAAAAATTTGGTACATTATGATGTGTAATAAAATACAAACGCAATGAGCACACCACTTTATAAATATAGGGTTTTCTTCTTCACTGTCGTTCAACGATCCGATGAACCCTGTTGTCAGAGTTTTTTAACCGCCTACTACTTACTAGTAGACTTCTGATTTGGTTGAGTAAGGATTAAGATAGATAGCAACCGGGACCGACGGCTTAACCTTAACGCGTCCTCCGAAGCCCGGAACCATCTTTCATTTCGGACAATCAGGTGGTTCAGCCTGCAATGTCCTAACCAGACTGGGAACAAGTTCGCTAAGTGATAAATATCACCTTTATGACTGCCCGAGATCGAACCCGGAATCTTTGCGTCGCAGGCAGTCGCACTACCGCTGCGCCACATCGCCCCTCGTGAATATAGGGTGAAATTTTGCTGGTGACCGATAGCGAAAGGACCAATAATCAAAATATGATAAAAAGTTTAGACCTGCCATACAATTAGCCTGGCTTTTTGTATAGAAAGCCCATTTTTCATATTTTGACCTATGTTTCCTTGGAACAGTTATTCAATTTCATACGCTGGGCATTTTTTTAAAACCTTTAAAAAATGCAGTTAATATTGTTTAAAGAAATACTCACTAAAGTTTTTTTTTAACTTGCAAAATTTAGCATTTAGGCAGCTGCGGTAGCCCAGATGGAAGAGGCGTCGAATGCGAAAATCGCAGGTTCAAATCCTGCCCGCGCTTGAAAATTTTACAAGTTTTCAAAAATTTTATACCTAACACGGGAAGTGTTTTATAATTTGGTATTCAACTTACTAATGTTATAGTTCCTCTCGTAGTGAGTGACTCGCTTCCTGAGTTCGTGTGGCTCGAAGTAGGGCTCCACGTACGTGATCTGTATGTACGCCTTGTCCGGGTCGAGGGTGGAAATGTCCACGATATTTGAGTCCTTGATGATCACCACGTTCTCTGTACCGAAACGCTGCCCATAGAAGTTCTAGAAACAAATCGTAGTTATAAAAACGCATGTAAAATGGATAACATAGGCTAAGTGCTGCCCCTATCAATCAAAAAATTCATAAATCAATGAAAACGTAATTACATACATACATTCGTGATATGTGTATTATATAGAATAGAATAGAAAAAGTTTATATCAATGTACAACTTAGAAATTAGAATACAGGTCATACATTTAAAACTTAAATACTAGATAATAATAGGTACATTGAAAAGGGTAACCACTCAGCAATATGCTGTAATACTGAGTATTACAGCGCTGGTGTTCTGTGGTTCCCATTCGTGCTCTTGCACTGATCGAGACATTAATTTAAATGAAAAAAAGAGTATTAACTATTGCTATTTATTATATATCACGCCTATAATCCTTTGCGGGGTACGCAGAGCTTACATCGGACAAAAATACATAGAGCTTACATAGAGCGGACATTTACTCCACGTCTGACAAATATTTGAGGGTCATTTGGAAAATTGTGTATCGCCATAATCACAGGTTGTCAGCCTATCGCCTAAAATAGCAATACACACCCTCGAGTCCCTTAGTCGCCTCTTACGACTCCGACGGGAAAGAAATGGGGTAATGCTATTCTAAGTTGGCATCACACGGCACTAATAAAATGACCAACCAACTAATAATTATACAGTTATCCATTGTTGGTGTACTTGTTAGTTATATATAGATATATCAAATTTGTTTTTAAATTGGTTCGTGTTTAGCATTTACAACGTCTTCTGGCAATTTGTTCTTTCTTCTTGCTCTTGCTCAAAAAGTGCTTTCTTGAGTTGTTATTCAAGTCTTGGAAACTTTAAAATTGTGGCACCTTAAACATAGATTTGGATCCACACTAAACTACCGGCGGCTGAGATCATTCGTATGGGACATTAAAAACTTAAATCTCACGGGCAAAGTTGTTAAATTTATTGGGAACATTTCTAGCTTATATTTTTCCAACAAAACACCACTTCGAAATCATTGTGTCCGAAAGTTTTGATACAGCGCTTAAAAAGATAGGGATTGGATTATTTTTACATGACTGCCCAACCAAAAATAGGAGTAAAATGTTTTTATACTTCATGTATGTATCTATGTATACAGTGTGTAGGGACAGCCCTCCGAATACTGATAGAGTGCATTCCCACCATGAAACTGATCAACTTCCCATGAAAAAATATTTCAGGAAACGTAGAAAATATCGACTTCCCATGTTAAATTCAGTCCGCTGATTGGGATTTTGTATAGGAGGTCGATTTTTTAAAACGTTTCCTGACATATGTTTCTAGGGGAAAGTTGTTCAGTTTCATGGTCTGCATGCACCCTATCAGTATTCGGAGAACTGTCCTTTACACCCCCTAAATGTGCGATTCTTTAAAACGCTATAACTCGTTAACCACTGAACAGATTCGAACGGAAATAGTATCGGAAGAATCTTTACATATAACTGACTCTGAATAGATTGTTTTTTACATTGACTTCATAATCTTATTAATTATGTATAAATGTTAGTAAGGACCTATTTAGTATTTAATAATAGTATTTAGTAATTAACCTGGCCAGCCCCGAGGCAGTGCCTTTATTTTTATTTTTATTTTTTTATCCCGCCCGAGCCGGTTTTCTATTAGGACAATACAAAATTGTTATAAAAAGAAGAAAATTGCGTTATGCAAATTTCTTTTTTTTACAATGACCGATCATGACGTCAATAAGTGATAATGCTATCCTACATTGAATAAAGTTATTTCATTTTTCATTATTTCATTTCATTAAAAAAATTGCACGCTTGACGCCAGCAGAATACTGTACGGGAATCTAGTTTCTATCTATTTTATTTACACATGTCTTCTTGCAAATAAACTTTGATAGATTGAGTGTCATAGGCTAGCCTCTATTTCTGAAAGCAGTCGTGTTTTAAGTTTATCATGCTTGTTTGTGTTTTTTAAATTCCTACCTCGAGTCTGCTGAATATCTCAGGTAGTTTGGTCAGGGCGTGTTCCTTGTAGATGAACTCTTCCCCGTCTAGGTCCCCGAAACGGCTCCCGTAGAACGAAACGCGGAAGTATGTGCCGAACACGCGCTTGCCGTGCAATTGCTCTATACGGGTGAACGCCTCGTTTAGTTTGCTGCAACAAAGTCCAATAGACATAAGCACAGAAAAAAATACGTATTTATTCTTTTCTTTTTGTTATACGTCCAGTTTCCAGTCATCATTTATAATGCGCACTGCTAAAGAGTGGAACTCACTACCTGCGTCTGTGTTTCCAAACGCATACAACCCTAATCTCTTCAAAGTCAGAGTGAACAGGCTTCTTCTGGGTGAGCTCGCTCCATCTTAGACTCTGTCTCTGTCCTATGACCTAGACTAGAGTCAACAGCAAACCCATCCTTAATTAAAAAAACATACACATATCACGCTTATAATCCCTTGCGGGATAGGCAGAGCGCAAATAGCCGCAATACGGTCATTACGCCACATCTGACAAATATTTGGTCATCCGGAAAATTGTGTATCGCCTTAGAGACAGGTTGTCATCCCATCGCCCTAAAATGCAATACAAACATAGACAGGAAGGTCAGGAACCTAAGAAAAGACATAGGTAACTTTTATCAACTCCACGGGAAATTGTAATATTGAATTCAGGCCGCGAACGAAGTACGAAGTGTAGTGTAGGTGCGTACGAAGACGCCGGGCACCAGCTAGTTCATAATAATTTTGAAAACATATTTTTGAATTTAATTTAGATAGTTTTACCTGTGAATATTAGCGAGTTTCTTGTAATCCCTGTGTTCCTCAGCTATCGGTATCAACACTTTGTATACTTCATTGACAGTTTCATACATTCCGGCTGTCATGAGCTCACTTGCGGCGTGCTCTAGGAGAGCCTACAAACAAATAATTACACAACTGAGTAAGACTTAAGACTCGTTTAAATAACCAAAATGACCGAAATACACAAATGTTTATTGAGAGTCGTTAAAGTATTGTAACCACGTTCGTAATGTAAACATAAGCCAGGTTTACAAATTTATTTGATATAGGTATTAAAAAAGATGAAACAGAGACCTCAAAATGAACAAATAAAAAAAACTTATTTCTTACTATACAGGGTGTAAGAAACAGCCCTCCGATCACCAATAGGGTGCATTCAGATCATGAAATTGAACAATTTCCCATAATATTTTATTTCAGGAAACATTTTTTTTTGACTTCTCATAATCTGTCTGATTGTGATTTTGTATGGAATGTTGATATTTTATCGTTCCTTAACATATGTTTCTAGCGGTAAGTTTTTCAGTTCGGTCTGTTCTGTATGCACCCTATCAGTATTTGGAGGGCTGTCCCTTACACCTCATATAATTATGACATGACAATATTTTTTTTCAAGGGATAAGTACTATTTCCACTATTTCAAATGAATTCATACATACAAACATACATAAATCACGCCTATATCCCTTACGGGATAGGCAGAGCGTTAACGGCCGTTCAACGGATATTAACACCACGTCTGACAAAAGTTTGAGGGTCAATCAAATAACTGTGTATCACTGTAGTGACAGGTTGTCAGCCCGTCGCCTAAAATTGCAATACACATCCTCGAGGCCCTTAGTCGCCTCTTACGACACCCATGGGCAAGAAATGGGGTGATGCTATTCTAAGCCAGCATTACACGGCACAAAATGAACTCAGGATGAAATATTTGCACTATCCCGCTTCCAATGTCGCACTCTCTTTTTCACCCTAAGGTTGCCTGGTAGAGAATGCTACCTAGCATTAAGGCCGCCTGGTTGTACTGTTTCTTTTATTTGTGTTTATCTATTGTTGTATTATTTATTTAATGTGCAATAAAGAATTTTGTTATGTTTTTTTTGTTATGTTATTTCGACCTATCATATAATACAATAGAAGTAAGCCTAGCATGCTCACCTGTAGCTCCAGATGCGTGAGATGGTGATGCAGCGTGTCCGCGCAGCTCTCGTCGAGCGCGTTGTGTGTGACGCCCTGCAGCAGCGCGGCGCCGCGACCCCCCGCGCACATTTGCTCAGCGACCAGAGCCGCGCCGTGCACCAGGCACATTCCTGCTTCCGTGTGGTTGCTCACCTGTAGCTCCAGATGCGTGAGATGGTGATGCAGCGTGTCCGCGCAGCTCTCGTCGAGCGCGTTGTGTGTGACGCCCTGCAGCAGCGCGGCGCCGCGACCCCCCGCGCACATTTGCTCAGCGACCAGAGCCGCGCCGTGCACCAGGCACATTCCTGCTTCCGTGTGGTTGCTCACCTGTAGCTCCAGATGCGTGAGATGGTGATGCAGCGTGTCCGCGCAGCTCTCGTCGAGCGCGTTGTGTGTGACGCCCTGCAGCAGCGCGGCGCCGCGACCCCCCGCGCACATTTGCTCAGCGACCAGAGCCGCGCCGTGCACCAGGCACATTCCTGCTTCCGTGTGGTTGCTCACCTGTAGCTCCAGATGCGTGAGATGGTGATGCAGCGTGCCCGCGCAGCTCTCGTCGAGCGCGTTGTGTGTGACGCCCTGCAGCAGCGCCGCGCCGCGACCCCCCGCGCACATTTGCTCAGCGACCAGAGCCGCGCCGTGCACCAGGCACATCCCTGCTTCCGTGTGGTTGCTCACCTGTAGCTCCAGATGCGTGAGATGGTGATGCAGCGTGTCCGCGCAGCTCTCGTCGAGCGCGTTGTGTGTGACGCCCTGCAGCAGCGCGGCGCCGCGACCCCCCGCGCACATTTGCTCAGCGACCAGAGCCGCGCCGTGCACCAGGCACATCCCTGCTTCCGTGTGGTTGCTCACCTGTAGCTCCAGATGCGTGAGATGGTGATGCAGCGTGTCCGCGCAGCTCTCGTCGAGCGCGTTGTGTGTGACGCCCTGCAGCAGCGCGGCGCCGCGACCCCCCGCGCACATTTGCTCAGCGACCAGAGCCGCGCCGTGCACCAGGCACATCCCTGCTTCCGTGTGGTTGCTCACCTGTAGCTCCAGATGCGTGAGATGGTGATGCAGCGTGTCCGCGCAGCTCTCGTCGAGCGCGTTGTGTGTGACGCCCTGCAGCAGCGCGGCGCCGCGACCCCCCGCGCACATTTGCTCAGCGACCAGAGCCGCGCCGTGCACCAGGCACATTCCCGCTTCCGTGTGGTTGCTCACCTGTAGCTCCAGATGCGTGAGATGGTGATGCAGCGTGTCCGCGCAGCTCTCGTCGAGCGCGTTGTGTGTGACGCCCTGCAGCAGCGCGGCGCCGCGACCCCCCGCGCACATTTGCTCAGCGACCAGAGCCGCGCCGTGCACCAGGCACATCCCTGCTTCCGTGTGGTTGCTCACCTGTAGCTCCAGATGCGTGAGATGGTGATGCAGCGTGTCCGCGCAGCTCTCGTCGAGCGCGTTGTGTGTGACGCCCTGCAGCAGCGCGGCGCCGCGACCCCCCGCGCACATTTGCTCAGCGACCAGAGCCGCGCCGTGCACCAGGCACATCCCTGCTTCCGTGTGGTTGCTCACCTGTAGCTCCAGATGCGTGAGATGGTGATGCAGCGTGTCCGCGCAGCTCTCGTCGAGCGCGTTGTGTGTGACGCCCTGCAGCAGCGCGGCGCCGCGACCCCCCGCGCACATTTGCTCAGCGACCAGAGCCGCGCCGTGCACCAGGCACATCCCTGCTTCCGTGTGGTTGCTCACCTGTAGCTCCAGATGCGTGAGATGGTGATGCAGCGTGTCCGCGCAGCTCTCGTCGAGCGCGTTGTGTGTGACGCCCTGCAGCAGCGCGGCGCCGCGACCCCCCGCGCACATTTGCTCAGCGACCAGAGCCGCGCCGTGCACCAGGCACATTCCTGCTTCCGTGTGGTTCGAGCGCTGGGGAAAAGTTATTTGTAAAATAAGAGGGCAAAGGTCATTTTTGCTTCGAGTGCTTATTTTGAATCACGATGTAGCGAAGGATACTAAAGTTGTATCCTGAGCTCATTGAGGGATTCAACAGCACGAGATGCGAATGAATTTGCTCTCGTGTGGTACACACAACTTTTCACCTCTACCAGTGAGAAAATTCTGCAAGCTCGAATGCCTCAGACAAAATAAAAATTCCCGTCAAATTATTTTTTCCAAGATTCGTTCAGAAATATTACAATATTCAGAAATGTCAGAATAGAACAAAACGCTTACAAAATAGTAGTTTATGCAACTGTCGTATAATGGGGGTCATTAGAATGCGAGTGTCTGTCATTCTAATGCCTAATTATAGCAGTTGCATACACTATTTTATCTACACTCTCCAAAAATCTCCAGTCATCATTTATAATGCGCACTGCTAAAGAGTGGAACTCACTTCCTGCGTCTGTGTTTCCAAACGCATACAACCCTAATGTCTTCAAAGTAAGAGTGAACAGGCTTCTTCTGGGTGAGCTCGCTCCACCTTAGACTCTGTCTCTGTCCTATGACCTAGACTAGAGTCAAGAGCAAACCCATCATTAATAATAAAAAAAAAACTCAGAAACACTTTTCTAAACGTACGCACCGGCCATTGCAAGGCCCGATACAAGGACAAATTCAATACGAGAACGTAATATGGCTTGATATGAATTTTTAAAATCTATACTTTAGCAGTTGTTTAGATGTGGAGTCTTAACAATAACTTAACTGAACAACATCTGAACAACATCTGAACAACATCTGAACAACATCTGTACAACAACTGAACAAAATCTGTACAACAACTGAACAACATCTGAACAACATCTGTACAACAACTGAACAACATCGGAATAACATCTGAACCACAACTAATCAACATCTGAACAACAACAGAACAAAAACCTATTAAAACAACTGAACAACATCCGAAAAATTACCGTACAACAACAACTGTCAGGTGCGGCGGAAGATAGCGATTTGAGTATTGGAAAAAAAAACTTCGTTTCATTTCTCAACTTTATCGTATTAAGAGTTTTGTCATTAAGTCATTACGCTTCTGTAATTTATAGTAAACCCTAGTTTTTATAGGCAGAATGCATAAAGTAGGTCATTATGCATCTGTTTTCGAATTCATAATTCGAAAATTATGAGACGAGTGTATATAATAGTAGTTTATGCAACTGTCGTATAATGGGGGTCATTCATTACGCCTCGTGTGATAATAGTTTGATACGAGCATTCTAATGCCTAATTATATGCATTGCATACAGTATTTTATCTACACTCTCCAAAAAAACTCAGTTCTACACTTTTCCAAACGTCCGCACCGGCGATTGCAAGGCCCGATACAAGATCAAATTCAATACGAGAACGTAATATGGCTTGATATGAATTTTCGAAAATTCCATACTTCAACAGATGTTCCGATGTCGAGTCAGCAACTGAACAATAACTTAACTAAACAACTGAACAAAATCTGAACAACATCTGAAAAAAAAAACAACTGAACAACATCAGAACAACATCGAAACAACAACTGAACAACAACTAAACAACATCTGAACAAAAACATCTGAGCAATAACTGAACAACATCTGAACAACAACTAAACAACAACCGAACAATTACCGATCAACAGCAACTGACAGGTGCGGCGGAAGATGGCGATATGAGTATTGGCAAAAAAATACTTCGTTTCATTTCTCAACTTCATCAAAGTAAGAGCTTTCTCATTAAGTCATTACGCTTCTGTAATTTCTATAAAACTGTAATTTCTATAGGCAGAATGCATAAAGTAGGTCTTTATGCAACTGTTTTCGAATTCATAATTCGAACATTATGAGACGAGTGTAGATAAGTTATTTTATTTATTTATTAAAGGTAAATTCTGATAGATTGTTTGTATAAAGAGAAAATATTGGGAAGTCGCGCCACTGTCTAGGTCGTTCACGAGTACACTCGCCTTAAACAAGTAACGCTTGATAACTCAAAATACTGAAACAGGATTCTTACCGCGGTACTTATTTTTGTTGAAATGTTCGATATGGCCTTTGGTAACCTGTTCTGCAATAACTGAGCGTCCCACATTTTGATACATAATTATATTGTTTCACGTTCAATCACGTTTGTTACTGTTCAGATTTTTATGTACTAATAAAGGCTCTTTATGATTATTATTATTATATTATAACTGACATCAGTTGTTGGCCCATGCAACTGTGTCGAAATATCGGACAATTCAACAAAAATAAGTATCGCGGTAAGAACACCGTTTCAGTATTTTAAGTTATTATGTGTGACCGAAAACAGTTTAGAACAGTTTATTATAGTTTGTTCTCATAGTACATACATACATACATACATATATCACGCCTTTATCCCTTGCGGGGTAGGCAGAGCGCAAACGGCCGCATAAACGGACATTTACGCCACGTCTGACAAACATTTGAGGGTCATTCGGAAAATTGTGTATCGCCATAGTGACAGGTTGTCAGCCCATCGCCTTAAATTGCAATACACACCCTCGAGTCCCTTCGTCGCCTTTTACGACACCCACGGGAAAGAAATGGGGTGATGCCATTCTTAGCCGGCATCACACGGCATAGTAGATCAGCTATATCCTACCTCCATGTGTTTCTGCGCCATATTGTTGAGCCAGGTCAGCCTGAGGTCGGGGCTGTGCTGGTACCCGCGGGCGATACGGTGCATCAGGTCCAACAGCATCTCAGGGTCCTCGGCGAACTCCTTCATCTTCACAGTGTCCGACAGGATCATGTGCAGGTTGAACACCAAGTCTTTCACCTGCATTCAAGAATACATACATGCATAAATCACGCATGCCGTGTGATGCCGGCTTAGAATAGCATCACCCCATCTCCTTCCCGTGGGAGTCGTAAGAGGCGACTTAGGGACTCGAGGGTGTGTATTGCAATTTTAGGCGATGGGCTGACAACCTGTCACTATGGCGATACACCATTTTCCGAATTACCCTCAAAATTGTCTGACGTGGCGTAAGTGTCCCTTTTTGCGGCCACCGTTTACGCTCTGCCTACCCCGCAAGGGATTATAGGCGTGATATGTGTATGTATAAATCACGCACTTATCCTAGTAGTAGGCAGAGCGTTAACGGCCGTACAACGGATATTAACACCACGTTAGACAAAAGTTTGAGGGTAAGTCAGTTAACTGTGTATCACTATAGTGAAAGGTTGTCAGCCAATCGCCTAAAATTGCAATACACATCGAACCTCGAGGTCCCTTCGTCGCCTCTTACGACACCCATGGGTAAGAAATAGGGTGATGCTATTCTAAGCCGGCAACACACGGCAATTCAAGAATAAAAGTGCATTTATCAGGATCAAATTGAAATTAAAATTCTTTATTCAATGTAGGATTGAATTATTACTTATTGACGTCATGATCCGTCATTGCAAGAAAAGACATTTGTATAACACAATTTTCTTTTTTTATAACAATTTTGTACTTATTTTCCTAATAGAAAACCGGCTCTTACGGAATAAAAAATATAAATATCAAGCCAATGCCTCGGGGCTGGCCAGGTTAATCACACGGCATGTAACTTAACGCCACCATCATCTTATCAATAACGACGATGACGAATTGACGACAATGCGGCGCAGTGGTAGTGCGACTGCCTGCGACGCAAAGGTTCCGGGTTCGATTCACGGTGGGGCACTCACAAGGTTGAAATTTATCACTTTGTGAATTCGTTCCCAGTCTTGTTAGGACATTGCAGGGTGAACTACCTGATTGTCCGAAAATAAAGACGGTTCCGTGCTTCGGAGGCACGTTAAGCCGTCGGTCCCGGTTGCTGTCTATGATTACTTAGATGGCGGTCGTTATAACCATGTCAGAGGCCTACATTTGTTGTAGATCAATGGAGGCCTACTACTAGTTGCAAGCGGTTGAAAAATCTCTGACACCAGTGTACATCGGGTCGTTGGACGACTTGGTGTTCCACACGAAAAGAAGAAGAAGGATCAATTTAAGGGTGTGAAAAATTCCCGTTAAAAAAAGAATCTTTATTAAAATATTGAACGCAAACATTTTAATCGCATACAAGGCAAAGGAAACGCCAGTCACTTGGTTTAGGTTAGATCTCACGGAAACAGACGACAGACAGAAAAACCCTCCACGTCTACACAGGAAACATGATGCTGTTTAATTACTATGGAAAAAGAACAAGGAGATTTATCATAGCAAAGGTTTATAAAGAGTTACCTAACCATATAAAGAAAACATGTATTATGAAAAATTGCTTCAAATACCATGTAAAGAAATATCTATTGGGTAAATTCAACAAGCTCGTAACATCGCTACCAGTAAATAACTACCTTTTTCATTATTTATCAGACAAATTTATGGAATACCAAATTTTTAAACACTTCCCGTAAACCTAACGTTTCCAATTTTTGAAAACTTCAAAATTCCAATCCTGCCCGCAATTATTGCAAGTTTCCAAAGGCAGATTTATGTTCAGTTTTAATTACATAAAGTGATACTAGCGATTGGATGGCGAAGCGGAAGATCGTGCCCTAAGTCGTACCCTGGGGGAGGCAGCAGTCCAGCAGTGGACTGCAATAGGCTGATGTATGTACGTAAGTGATACACTCAATTTATTTGGTTCTATTTGATGAACAATCAAATTACAAAGGATATGCAGGAGTGGAAAGACAAATCACATTTTCAAAAAGAGGGAGATTCTTTTCGACTTACATCTCCTTTTTCCTCGTCCCCCTTTTGTAGTAGAAAATATGTAATTATTATTACGTACACAAAATAACTCATATAGTTATGAAACTCTTAAGGCGTGAACGACCTCGACAGTGGCGCCACGTCACAAAAAAAAATTTTTGTACAACCAATCTATCAGAATTTCCGTTGCTCAAGTTTTTAGTATTATCCTTAAGTAAAATTAGAACCTGCAAACTAAAATAAATATTCGCTGTAATTAAAATTATGGCAATTAATACCAAAAGTGGCCGTTTTTAGACTGTTAACTAACTAACTTTAATAATTTAGAATATTTGATAGAGTTGTAACATCGCTAACAGTAAATAATTACCTTTTTAATTCTTTATTACTCGTATTATTATTTATTAGACAAATTTATGGATAACCAAATTTTAAAACACTTCCCGTGTTAGGTTTACAATTTTTGAAAACTTGCAAAATTTCCAATCCTGCCCGCAAATTCTGCAAGTTTTCAAAGACAGATTTATGTTCATTTTTAATAACATAAAGTGATACTAGCGACTAGATGGCGAAAACGGGAGATCGTGCCCTATGTCGTACCCTGGGGGAGGCAGCAGTCCAGCAGTGGACTGCAATAGGCTGATGTATGTACGTAAGTGATACACTCAATTTATTTGGTTCTATTTGATGAAAGGTTTACAAAACAATCAAATTACAAAGGATATGCAGGAGTAAATAGACAAATCACATTTTCAAAAAGAGGCAGATGCTTCTTGACTTACATCTCCTTTTTCCTCGTCCCCCTTTTGTGGTACAAAATATGAAATTATTATTACGTAGTCAAAATATGACATATATGAAACTCTTAAGGCGAGTGTACTCGTGAACGACCTCGACAGTGGCGCCATTTCACAAAAAAATATATTTTCTCTTCATACAAATAATCTATCAGAATGTCCGTTGCCCAAGTTTTTAGTATGATCCTTATCGCTGTAATGAAAGTTATGGCAATTAATACCAAAAGTGGCCGTTTTAGGCACTTTTTGCCATAACTTTAATTACAGAGAACATTTCATTTAGTTTGCTATAAACTTGGGCAACGGTAATTCTGATAGATTGTTTTATTATTATTATTATTTATTTGAACAGGCAGGCAGTTGAAACAACTGATAATGCCTGCATCCTATTATTCACTGTTCAAGTTCGTCACTATATAGCACTTATAGTTCACTTTAGTTATTTATGTTAAATTTTTTGATTTGCCACGACACTGTTTTTGATGTTCGTCTAGTTTGTTTTTAAATGCATTTATGCTAGTTGCCGAAACTACACTATGAGGCAGGTCATTCCACGGTTTGACCACTCGGTTAGTCAGAAAGTGTTTGTGCGGTTTGTATATATATATATATATATTTTGTGGAGTGGAGCTACTGTCGTGGTTGTTCACGGGTACGCTCGCTAAAGAATCAATACTGTAGAAACACACATTGAGTTACTGTTTTTATTTTTAAAACTAGCGGCCTGCCCAGCCGTTTCACTCGCTGAAATAAGACATTTTCCCGCGGGAATAAGACATTTTAATATAGCCTATGTTCATCAGGGATATAGTAAAATTCTAACGGTAATTTTTTTTTTTAAATAGGTCCTGTAGTTTCGGAGCCTATTCAATTCAAACAAACGAACAATCAAATCTTTGCTCTTTATAATATTTGTGTAGTAGATTTAATATTTACTCTTTGCACAACTTTAACTCATCACAATCAAAAGATTTTAAACGGATTTAAGTTGTGTTAATTTTGGATTTAGTGTACATTTGTTAAGTTTTATTTTCTGGTCGGTCAATATTTCAAAATATTCAAGCATAGAAAGTTTTGTGAATGTCGAAATGCGTCATTATCAGTCTTTGCTTACGACTTCATGCTGAGCTGGGGCCTTTTTGGCAAAAATGTTGAATTTTTGATAGCTATTGTTATATTACAAACTGTTACTTGTAAGTTTATTTTTTCTGGTAGCTATTGTTATGTTACAATTGTAATTCTGTTGAATTTTGCTGAATAAACATTTTTCATTTTCATACATACACATCACGCCTATATCCCTTGCGGGGCAGGCAGAGCGCAAACGACCGCAAAACGGACATTTACGCCACGTCTGACAAATATTTGAGGGTCATTCGAAAAATTGTGCATAGCCATAGTGGTAGGTTGTCAGTCCATCGCCCAAAATTGCAATACACACCCTCGAGTCCCTTAGTCACCTCTTACTACTCCTATGGGTAAGAAATGGGGTGTTGCTATTCTAAGCCGGCATAACACGGCACTTTTCATTTAGATTTCATTTTCAAATGAGAGGTTTTGCACTGAACGACTAGATAAAAAAAATGAGAGTATAAAACGTTTACCTGTTCAGGGAAGGAGGTGTCTTGTAGTTCAGTGTCATGCTCAGCGTACACGAGTATAGTTTTCAACGCACGTCGCAGGGATTCTTCGCTGAACGTAGTAGAGGTGCCGACGAGCGAGGACAGTGACATTGTCACTTGCATCTTTACGCGGCTGAAGTTCTGCAAAACACAGTTTACAACGAGTCACTTTATTACTATTTGGTACATAATAAACATCATGGATATTTCAAATAGCGCCATCTGACCCCAAACTAAGCAAAGTTTGACATTTCACACAGCGCCATCTGGCCCCAGACTAAGCAAAGCTTGTACTGTGGGAGCTAGATAGCTGATATAAATACTCAAAAACTTTACAGTAAATAAATACATAGAAAACATCCTGACTCAACACAAATATTTGAAAATTAACTGACAAATATTTCTGCTGTGTAGGGATCGAACCCACGACCCACGGCACAGCAGGTAGGGATCCTATCCACTACGCCATCAGGCCAGTAAACATTATTATTATTGCTATTTCTGTTCCTGTTATCCTTTGCTCTCGCAATAATCTGTTTTCTATTCCTTTTTCCTCCTCCCAATGGTTGTCTGCACGAGGTCGCTATTAGGGATAAGGCCGCCTTTGCGCATTCTAGCTAAAGATATTATAGGTACTCAAATGAAACTAACAGACAAACAATAAAATTACAGAACGGTCATCCTAATAAGTCATCTTTGACTGCTGTCAGATTCGTGTTAAAGCTATGAAGGTCCATTTTTTTTTGTGGTCGTCTCTTTGAGTATGGAACAGACAGCTGTGTGTGTAGGGGCCTAGGGTGCCTAACATCGAAAGTAAACTCGTACTACAAATTTTAGTAGTTTTATTTTCTCGATAAAATTATACAAATCAAAATTGAACATCTGGAGTGCGATGTATGCCAAAGGAGAAAAATGAGAGAGGGTCGCAGTTAGAGCGCGAGCCTTATATATGACCGTCGCGGGGGGCGGCTGAGGCGGAGGGTGGTTCTTCCACAGTATGCGTGCTAGGGGCGCGAACAAGCTGTTAAATATGGCTTATAGAGATTGCCTTGCTTTAGAACTTACGTTTCCGAGTTGGTAATGTT
Source organism: Tuta absoluta (assembly GCA_027580185.1). NCBI lineage: Eukaryota > Metazoa > Arthropoda > Insecta > Lepidoptera > Gelechiidae > Tuta > Tuta absoluta. Next base: position 2,436,596 of record JAQAHW010000020.1, read on the forward strand.
GCCTCATCAAAGCGTAGAGCGTGGCGGACGCGTGCGCACGCGTCTGAGCGGAGAGCGCAGCGCAATGACGCAGTAACACGCGGCATATGCCGGACTCTTCGCCGCAGCATGACCAGCCCAGCTAAAAAACAACATGTTTATTTATTTATTTATTATAAAATACAATGTATAGCCTGCCTACAGGATAAACCTAAAAATACCATACAAGGAAACAGAAAAACATAACAATATAACAAAAATAAATCAATATTTTCTACCATACACTAAGTCATGAATTTTTTCACAGTAAGCAAGATACCTCTTACTTAAATGATACATGCTTTCGGTAAATAAGTCCATGTCTGGTGTCTGATTTAGGAGTTGTCCAATGAGGCCTAGCCCTCGTTGAAGAGGCGACTGACGTCGTGCCTCCGTGCGGCAGTTCGGTATAGCTAGAAGCTGGTGTCCACGACCACGCAAGTACCTATACGGTACATAAAATGATAGTGTACTCGACACCAATTCTGGGCTATCGTGGGACTCCCCACGGAGGATACGGCAAGTTGTTACCATGAGTTGGTAGTCCCTCCTCGTTTCTAGTGAGTTAAAACCTAAAGTACCCTGGATGAACTTTGTTGGATAGAGGAAAGGATAATAATAATGTTCTTACATTTCCAACACACTGCATAATTTTACTAATTTATACACCGTCTTAGTTCCGACACTTATGTATGGGAGTGAAAGTTGGGTATGGCAGAAAAAGCATGAAAGTAGAATAAATGCGGTAGAAATGAGAGCGGTAAGTAGTATGATTGACGTAAAATTGAGTGACAGGATAAGGAATAGCGTGATAAGGAAACGTTGTGGTAAAGTAGTGACTGGTGTAGAAAAGGGTATGCTTAGATGATTTGGTCATGTAGAGAGGATGAAGGAAAGAAGATTAACGAAACAGGTGTATATGGCGAGTGTGGAGGGGAAGACCTCGACGAAAGTACCTCGTATGATAATGTAATACAGACATTTGACATGAAGTATTGTTATTATCAATAAATAAGTTATAAGTTATGGTGTTTTTATGACAAACATTAACAGCCACAACAGTCCACTGCTAGACTACCCACTATTGAGGCGTTGCCATACTCACCACGCTTCGCAGGCGGATTGGCGAGCGCCGTGCAAGATTTTGCTTTCACAGGGAACTCTACTGGCCATTCTCTGGATAAAGTTATCCCTCGGTCGCTTTTACGATAGCCACAGATTATATTAAGGTGATACTATTCGAAGCCACCACACGGCATTTTATGACATTGACATTTATAACATGCACGAGGGAAATCTTAGTGATGCTTGGCAGTTTATGAGCTGATAATTTATGTGGTTTATCTCATGTTTTTTTTCATCCCTTTGTCTATTGAATGAAAAAACTGGAGACCAATATTGAAATCAAACAAAGTTCAAATCAAAACAATCTGTATCTTACCTTGAGTATAAGCGTGCGTACAGAAGCGAACATGTGTTGTAGCACTGTAGTGCTCTGGTTGCGTTGCAGCGCTCGCAGCAACACTTGCAAAGCTGTGCTGCACACGCTTTGCCCGTACTCCAAATTGCTGCATGACTGGAATAAACATGTTAGAAAGTTAATGTGGCAAACTCAAAAGGCGAATGCTTCTTTCCTTGATTAGTTATCAAGTGTTTATTACGCTGCTATCGAGTGTTTACTGTTTTGTCATCGAGTGTTAATTATATTGTCGTCTGGTGTCTATCAAGTGTTTACTGCATTGTAATCAAGTGATTATTGTATTGCCATCCAGAACTTATTGTACAGCTATCAAGTTTTTACTGCGTAGGCATTAGCTGTTTGTTGTTATGTCTCATCAACTGTTTACTGTTTTATCATAAAGTGTTTATTGTTCTGATATCAAGTGCAGTGTCAGGTATTTATTGCATCACCATCAAGCGTTTATTCTATTGCCATAAAGAATTTATTGTATATTGAGTATGTTGTGTTTACCATCAGGAGTTAACTCTACTGCCATCAGACATTGTGTGCAAAAGACGTTTTCTCAAACATGCTAGGAAATGTGTTAATTTCTTTCAAAAAAAGAAACCGCGACGTTTCACATTGTTTGTCACGTCTCAGATCACGCCAGCAAAGTTGTATGGAAATGTTTTGCTGGTGTCCATTAAGATAAATTCGTTATACGCTAAACCCACATAATTTGATTTCGAAATTATCTCGATGACTCTCATAGAAACGGAACGTAATTTTGTATGAAACAGGTAACTAAAGACGAGGCTGTATGATGTGAAGACCCTTGCCTGTCCAGAATTAAAAAAGAAAAGAATGAACTAAACATTTAGTATGGCTGAATATTACGTAATACTGTGCCTTACAGGCGAATTTATTTTAAAAATTTCAATTGGTGGGAAAATTGTAAATTTTTATTTGTTTCGTTGTGTTGGGGTCGCTAGCTAACTTTTATAAGAAGTACAATCTTTCATTTCCTAACCTTTTTTTGAGAAAAGCACTATGTAAGCCTCGGGGAAAATTACTTTGCTTGACTTGTATAATTGAAATCCTCGCCTGCGGCTCGGACTTCAAACTATACTCGTCCAGCAAAGTCTTATTTTCCATACCTCGACAACAATGTACTATTATTACCTGCACGATAGTCTCCAAAGCGTGTAGCAAAGTCAGTGACACTTCAGCGGACAGTAACCCGGATAGATCCGGATGTGCGTGTGCCGGGGAGGCGGGCTGGTCGCGGCTGCCTCCACTGCGCACCCACTCCTTGCGCCAGCGCTCCCGCTTGCACCCGCCCACGTTCGATGTACCTGCTGAACAATGTTTTAATCTTTCTATCTTTTTCGTGTGGGACACCGAGTCGTCCAACGACATGATGAACCCTGGTGTCAGAGTTTTTTAACCGCCTACTAACACTAGTAGGCCTCTGACATGGTTGTGTTACGACCGCCGTCTAAGTAATCATAGACAGCAAACGGGGCCGTGCCCTCCGAAGCACGGAACCATTTCTTTTCGGACAATCAGTTGGTTCACCCTGCAATGTCCTAACCAGACTGGGAACAAATTCACAAAGTGATAAATATCAACTTTGTGAGTGCCCCACCGAGAATTGAAACCGGAACCTTTGCGTCGCAAGCAGTCGCACTACCACTGCGCCAAATCGGCCGTAAATGTTTTAATAGCACGTTCACACAATGTCCATATGGGCAGAGAAATAGTAAGGGAAGTGGGCAGCGCGAGTATGTGAACAGGTTACTCGCGCTGCTACTCGTCATGCCACTGCCACTTCCCGTGCTCCCACGAATGTTGGCTTTCGTGCGCGAGTCAAAGGAACGGCAGCACGAACGAGTGTGGAATGTATTGCTATCTCGCTCACTCGTATTGGTGCGAGAAGAGTATAACGGCAGTGTGTGAACACTGACTCGCGTTGATACTTCCGCGGAAGTATTTAGAGCAATATTCGCGACAGCGGCAGGAGCATGTGCATAGTGTGAACGTGCTATAAGGTAAGGTTCACTAGATTTAATGACGTTCTCCAATTTAGCTTTAATATCGGTCGTCTTGCGTACTGCTGCCTGCCCCGCAAGGGATGCAGGCGTGGTGTGTGTAAGGTTACCTCCTTTCCGTCGCATGATGAAGTCGGTATCAGGTAGATAGACATATCATATTTAAACTTCAATTTGACATAGATTTAATAACATTGACATAGGTTTAACTTTGACATGTATTTGTGTTTTACATTACTGTAAGTTTACTATTCTTTTTTTTATGTATTATGTTAAGTACCTAGATATGACTTTCTAAAAGAGAATCTTGTAAATTCCTACTGAGAAATAAATTATTTGATTTTGATTTTGGACCTCGCGGATCCTTGCCCCAGTATGACGTCCTGCAGTTTAGCACTGCTGCCTGCCCCGCAAGGGGTGCAGGCGTGATGTGTGTAAGGTTACCTCCTTTCCGTCGCATGATGAAGTCGGACCTCGCGGATCCTTGCCCCAGTATGACGTCCTGCAGTTTAGCACTGCTGCCTGCCCCGCAAGGGGTGCAGGCGTGATGTGTGTAAGGCAGGGTTGGCAATGTTTAAAACATTAGTTTAAAACATAAGTTTAAAACAGTGTTTAAAACACCTTCAAAAAAACACGTTTGTTTAAAACTGATTTAAACATGTTTTGTTTTAAATATGTTTAAAACATCAAAAAAAACACCTGTTTTAATGGTCTTTTTATTCACTAGTTTTATAAAAATTATAGATTTTTAGCAACCTCGGTATGGCAACCCATAAAATAAGAGCGCGGGGATTCACCTAACGCGCAGGGCGGGCACTGACCTGTATAACTGCGCGGGTATTCCCCAAACCAACACGCTGGAGTTTCCCTTTGGTTTTGTTCGGCAGTAGTTCAGTTATCCGCATTTCGTCGTGAGCTCTTGAGTCGTGTAAATACGTAAATAAAAAAAGTCGGAATTTTGAAGAAAAAATGTCGTCAAAACAAGAGTGTAATGTTTATTTTATGTTATTTGTGAGCTTAGCTTGGTATGGTACCTAACTATGTTATGTTTTGTTGTTGAGTATGTGTTAAATCGAAGTTTAATTTAAATTTCAAAGTTATTGTTTAAAACATGTTTAAAACAGTTTTAAACAATTACTTTGAAATTTAAACTAAACTTTGATTTAAAACATGTTTTTTTTTTAAATTTGAAATAAAACATAATGTTTTGAACTTTTAAAAAAACATGTTTTTTTTCCAACCCTGGTGTAAGGTTACCTCCTTTCCGTCGCATGATGAAGTCGGACCTCGCGGATCCTTGCCCCAGTATGACGTCCTGCAGTTGAGCACTGCTGCCTGCCCCGCAAGGGGTGCAGGCGTGATGTGTGTGAGGTTACCTCCTTTCCGTCGCATGATGAAGTCGGACCTCGCGGATCCTTGCCCCAGTATGACGTCCTGCAGTTGAGCACTGCTGCCTGCCCCGCAAGGGGTGCAGGCGTGATGTGTGTAAGGTTACCTCCTTTCCGTCGCATGATGAAGTCGGACCTCGCGGATCCTTGCCCCAGTATGACGTCCTGCAGTTGAGCACTGCTGCCTGCCCCGCAAGGGGTGCAGGCGTGATGTGTGTAAGGTTACCTCCTTTCCGTCGCATGATGAAGTCGGACCTCGCGGATCCTTGCCCCAGTATGACGTCCTGCAGTTTAGCACTGCTGCCTGCCCCGCAAGGGGTGCAGGCGTGATGTGTGTAAGGTTACCTCCTTTCCGCCGCATGATGAAGTCGGACCTCGCGGATCCTTGCCCCAGTATGACGTCCTGCAGCGCACTGCTGCCTGCCCCGCAAGGGATGCAGGCGTGATGTGTGTTACCTCCTTTCCGTCGCATGATGAAGTCGGACCTCGCGGATCCTTGCCCCAGTATGACGTCCTGCAGTTTAGCACTGCTGCCTGCCCCGCAAGGGATGCAGGCGTGATGTGTGTTACCTCCTTTCCGTCGCATGATGAAGTCGGACCTCGCGGATCCTTGCCCCAGTATGACGTCCTGCAGTTTAGCACTGCTGCCTGCCCCGCAAGGGATGCAGGCGTGATGTGTGTAAGGTTACCTCCTTTCCGTCGCATGATAAATAATAAATGATTTTATTGCAAAATAACAATGACTTATACACTAGATACATGAACTAAATTTGTAGAACAAAACTTAAAGCTAGGTATAATTTATAATCTAGTACAATTTTGCTAGTATCTAAACTAGGCCTTGCCTGTATCTTAGATACTAGGTGTCCTCCAATGTTTAATTTAGTGAACTCAATATTTGCTGTATTCAGTTTCGTTCATTTTTTTTCTTTTTATAAAGTTTGGCATATTAAAAATTAAAATAAAAAGGATAATAAAAATTTAAAGTTACTTACGTCTCGAAGTGATGAAGTCGGACCTCGCGGATCCTTGCCCCAGTATGACGTCCTGCAGTTGAGCACTGCTGCCTGCCCCGCAAGGGATGCAGGCGTGATGTGTGTAAGGTTACCTCCTTTCCGCCGCATGATGAAGTCGGACCTCGCGGATCCTTGCCCCAGTATGACGTCCTGCAGTTTAGCACTGCTGCCTGCCCCGCAAGGGATGCAGGCGTGATGTGTGTAAGGTTACCTCCTTTCCGCCGCATGATGAAGTCGGACCTCGCGGATCCTTGCCCCAGTATGACGTCCTGCAGTTGAGCACTGCTGCCTGCCCCGCAAGGGATGCAGGCGTGATGTGTGTGAGGTTACCTCCTTTCCGTCGCATGATGAAGTCGGACCTCGCGGATCCTTGCCCCAGTATGACGTCCTTAGCACTGCTGCCTGCCCCGCAAGGGGTGCAGGCGTGATGTGTGTAAGGTTACCTCCTTTCCGTCGCATGATGAAGTCGGACCTCGCGGATCCTTGCCCCAGTATGACGTCCTGCAGTTGAGCACTGCTGCCTGCCCCGCAAGGGGTGCAGGCGTGATGTGTGTAAGGTTACCTCCTTTCCGTCGCATGATGAAGTCGGACCTCGCGGATCCTTGCCCCAGTATGACGTCCTGCAGTTTAGCACTGCTGCCTGCCCCGCAAGGGGTGCAGGCGTGATGTGTGTAAGGTTACCTCCTTTCCGTCGCATGATGAAGTCGGACCTCGCGGATCCTTGCCCCAGTATGACGTCCTCCAGTTGAGCACTGCTGCCTGCCCCGCAAGGGGTGCAGGCGTGATGTGTGTAAGGTTACCTCCTTTCCGTCGCATGATGAAGTCGGACCTCGCGGATCCTTGTCCCAGTATGACGTCTCCCAGCGCACTGCTGCCTGCCCCGCAAGGGATGCAGGCGTGATTCAAATTCAATTGAAATTCAAATAAAATTTATTTGCGAATGATTTTGGGTACATGAAATACAGGTGTTACATTTATAATAATCCCTTACAAAATCTACCTTTTACAGGTGTGCAAACATTAATTTGTCATGTAGATAATAGTTTGTTACGCAATTATTGTCAGATTAATACTTAAAAATTTAATCATATAAAATTGTTAGTATTATGAATCTGTAAATTAGAAATCATTATTCATACAATGTCAACAGCATTATTCCATAAACAATTAAATTAAAAATTAAATATGTCACTTTACATAAAAATAATAGCATAGGTAGTCAAAGTTTTACATTCATGTCAGCATAAAATTCATTTAGCGTGTAGAAGCATTTGTTGACTAGCCATTCATGTAATTTTTTCTTAAACATGATGTGTGTAAGGTTACCTCCTTTCCGCCGCATGATGAAGTCGGACCTCGCGGATCCTTGCCCCAGTATGACGTCTTCCAGTTTAGCACTGCTGCCTGCCCCGCAAGGGGTGCAGGCGTGATGTGTGTGAGGTTACCTCCTTTCCGTCGCATGATGAAGTCGGACCTCGCGGATCCTTGCCCCAGTATGACGTCCTTAGCACTGCTGCCTGCCCCGCAAGGGATGCAGGCGTGATGTGTGTAAGGTTACCTCCTTTCCGTCGCATGATGAAGTCGGACCTCGCGGATCCTTGCCCCAGTATGACGTCCTCCAGTTTAGCACTGCTGCCTGCCCCGCAAGGGGTGCAGGCGTGATGTGTGTTACCTCCTTTCCGTCGCATGATGAAGTCGGACCTCGCGGATCCTTGCCCCAGTATGACGTCCTCCAGGTTAGCACTGCTGCCTGCCCCGCAAGGGATGCAGGCGTGATGTGTGTGAGGTTACCTCCTTTCCGTCGCATGATGAAGTCGGACCTCGCGGATCCTTGCCCCAGTATGACGTCCTGCAGTTTAGCACTGCTGCCTGCCCCGCAAGGGATGCAGGCGTGATGTGTGTAAGGTTACCTGCTTTCCGTCGCATGATGAAGTCGGACCTCGCGGATCCTTGCCCCAGTATGACGTCCTGCAGTTTAGCACTGCTGCCTGCCCCGCAAGGGATGCAGGCGTGATGTGTGTAAGGTTACCTCCTTTCCGTCGCATGATGAAGTCGGACCTCGCGGATCCTTGCCCCAGTATGACGTCCTGCAGTTTAGCACTGCTGCCTGCCCCGCAAGGGATGCAGGCGTGATGTGTGTGAGGTTACCTCCTTTCCGTCGCATGATAAATAATAATAAATAATAAATAAATAATAAATGATTTTATTGCAAAATAACAATGACTTATACACTAGATACATGAACTAAATTTGTAGAACAAAACTTAAAGCTAGGTATAATTTATAATCTAGTACAATTTTGCTAGTATCTAAACTAGGCCTTGCCTGTATCTTAGATACTAGGTGTCCTCCAATGTTTAATTTAGTGAACTCAATATTTGCTGTATTCAGTTTCGTTCATTTTTTTTCTTTTTATAAAGTTTGGCATATTAAAAATTAAAATAAAAAGGATAATAAAAATTTAAAGTTACTTACGTCTCGAAGTGATGAAGTCGGACCTCGCGGATCCTTGCCCCAGTATGACGTCCTGCAGTTTAGCACTGCTGCCTGCCCCGCAAGGGATGCAGGCGTGATGTGTGTAAGGTTACCTCCTTTCCGTCGCATGATGAAGTCGGACCTCGCGGATCCTTGCCCCAGTATGACGTCCTGCAGTTTAGCACTGCTGCCTGCCCCGCAAGGGGTGCAGGCGTGATGTGTGTAAGGTTACCTCCTTTCCGTCGCATGATGAAGTCGGACCTCGCGGATCCTTGCCTCAGTATGACGTCCTGCAGTGTAGCACTGCTGCCTGCCCCGCAAGGGATGCAGGCGTGATGTGTGTGAGGTTACCTCCTTTCCGTCGCATGATGAAGTCGGACCTCGCGGATCCTTGCCCCAGTATGACGTCTTCCAATTTAGCTTTGATATCGGTCGTCTTCCGCACGTTCTGTTGCGCGCACTTCATTATCTCCTTGCGACCCTGTTAACAAAACAACATAATTAATAAATATATATAATAAGCAACAATTTTCAACAGCAAAAAACGATTGCCGCATGCGTTATAATCTAAAGTTTTGAAACATATGTCGTTTACAAATGGTGGTGGCGTAAAGTTACATCCCGTGTGATAAATTTATTTATTTATTTCTCTATTCCGTTTTTTTTTATTAGGATAACACAAAATTGTTATAAAAAAGAAAATTGTGTTACACAAAGTTCTTTTTTTTACAATGACGGATCATGACGTCAATAAGTGATAATACTATCCTACATTGTATAAAGTAATTTCATTTTCATTTTTAATTCGTATATTGTTGCATCACACGGAACGAAATGAACTTCCTTAATTGTTAAAACCTAATGTATTATTCTGGCAAATAAATTATCTTGATTCTTGAATAAAATGAGTTTACCTTATATTCCTGGCACTTGAAGCACAGATCCAACAAGCCCAGTAGAGCGTGCAGCCAGCTGCTCAGCACGGAGCACTTCAGCACCCACACCAGACACATGAGGCTACCTTATACTCCTGGCACTTGAAGCACAGATCCAACAAGCCCAGTAGAGCGTGCAGCCAGCTGCTCAGCACCCACACCAGACACATGAGGCTACCTTATACTCCTGGCACTTGAAGCACAGATCCAACAAGCCCAGTAGAGCGTGCAGCCAGCTGCTCAGCACCCACACCAGACACATGAGGCTACCTTATATTCCTGGCACTTGAAGCACAGATCCAACAAGCCCAGTAGAGCGTGCAGCCAGCTGCTCAGCACCCACACCAGACACATGAGGCTACCTTATATTCCTGGCACTTGAAGCACAGATCCAACAAGCCCAGTAGAGCGTGCAGCCAGCTGCTCAGCACCCACACCAGACACATGAGGCTACCTTATATTCCTGGCACTTGAAGCACAGATCCAACAAGCCCAGTAGAGCGTGCAGCCAGCTGCTCAGCACCCACACCAGACACATGAGGCTACCTTATACTCCTGGCACTTGAAGCACAGATCCAACAAGCCCAGTAGAGCGTGCAGCCGCGCCGGGGACAGGTCGCCGGCGCTGCTGCTCAGCACGGACCACTTCAGCACCCACACCAGACACATCAGCAGGTTGCGACTTGTCTCGCTGTTGAATGGGGGACGACCGTTCTACAAAATAAAAAACATTTTTAGTATTTTACCGGCCAAAATTTGAGAGAAGAGAAATTCTGAGCAGTGGCGTGCACAGGGTTTCTCGACTGGGTAGGCAGTACAAACAAATGCGGATCTCACACGAGCGTCATCTTTTTCAATGTTTTGTCGTATCCGGTTTAAGGGGAAAGTAGTTTACGAGATTCCATACAAAATTTGGATAGGTATCATGGTACACATCATCGCATCAAATTGAGGCTGTCACAAGATGGTTCATCGGGTCCCACGATTCGGTGTCCCACACGAAAAAGAAAGATGTGTACGGGGGCTGTCACCAAAGATGTAACGAACCGCAGTTTTGTCCGGTGCGTGCAATTCACGAAGATGATCAATCTTTCACTGTTTTCACACAACAAGCTGACGAAATGAAATTTTCAAGTAGGTACCTATTGTTACCTTTTATTTGCGTCATTTCCAAACCGATGGTCTGCATTTTATCACACATAATATCCACTTTCAAACTTAGGTATTAAACACACTACTTTAACTTTTGTTAACACATAGTTTTAACACAAATCTTACAGTTGTTTATCGCGCACTACATTTAAATTTTTACTATTAAACTTTGAAACTTTACTTGAAAAACCAAACCTAAATTAAACAAATAGATAAATAACAATGGTGGATACCTTGCAATTTCTTATTGAAAATCGAAAGTAAAATACTATCAATCAACAATGCAATTCCTTTTTAATTTGCTTAAGTTCAAAACAAAGGTGTCCAAAATAAGTCGGATTACAAGCAGGCAGCAGTCAATACGCTTTTGCCCGATTGACAAAGGTGACGATCAAGACGTATGCTAGGGGCGAGAAAGTTTTGACGACGCATTATCAGTTCATTACGTTTCCTTTTACGAATGAGAATCGTTTTTCAAATATTAATTTTAAATTTGTGAGGATCTTAGTTTCAGGGTAGGCAGTGCTTTTGCATCTATATGGACTGCACGCCCCTGTTTCTGAGGAAATCCTACGAAAACACCAGAATAAAGTTACGAAAAACTAAAGGAGGTGGAGATAATACCTGTTTGAAGTCTCCTTCAGGTGAAGTTGTAGTGTAAAGACTGCCAAGTTGTCCCATTTCGCTGTCTAACGGTGGAATTTCTGCGAAACAAATATTGACTCCATGAAATGTCACTTCTATTGTTTTGTACTTGCTAATTATGGCCTCAATTCGGGATATAAATCCTCCTTGATTGGCTTAAATTAGTGCGGTCACTTTCCGTCAAATAGGTTTAGAAAAGGATAGGAGATATCTTAGTCCTGTAATCTTTAAAAACGTCAATGGTTTTTTCGTATTTCTAGTCAATTTAGTCGCCATTGTTTTGATCGTCGCCTTATTTTGACAGATAACACGTATTTTGCATGAAATTATAAGACATGACACGACTCAAATATCTCCTATCATTTTCTTAACCTATTTGACGGAAAGAGACAGCACTAATTTAAGGTAAGATAAGATAATTTATGTCCCGAAGTGAGGCCAATATGTTATTTGTTGCAGAATTGGCAAAAATTTACAAATTTAATTTTTAAAAAGCTTTCCACAATGATAAGATAAGATAAGATAACATTTATTGAAATTTTTGTAACACGTCATTTCATTATACATTGCGGTATCATCAATTCATCACCACACCACATTACAAAATAATAATAATTGAAATATAGCATTACTATACTAGTTAGTTAATTGCACATGAATTATGATTGCAATTGCAATTTATAATAATCATTGTAGTCATAAAATTGTTCAGTCATCCACCATTTCTAAAGGCGAAGTTTTAGGCGAAGGCGAGTTTTAAAACATGAATTGAAAGGTGCTATCCTAAAATAATTGCTATACCTGGCTAGTCTCATTGGTTCTTAGTTATTTTGTTAGATGGCGTTCATCCTATTTTATTTCTGTTAGCTTGTCGTTGGTATATCTTATTTATTTATGTATGCATGTATTTATTTTATGTCGGTTTATGTATTTTTGTACTATGGTTTTATTTTGCACTCACAGTGCTATATTACTTTCATAAATGAAAATAAGATTAGATTGTCGTCGCTTCGAGACGAGTACCAAGAGGTTGAAGATTTCGTCGGCTTACGTCGGGGCGCCGGTAGCTCAGTTGGCAGAGCAGTGGAACGGTACTCCACGGTCCCGGGATCAAGTACCGGCGGGTGCTGACATTTTTTCAATTTCTTATTTTCATTTATGTATTTTTGTTTTATTATGTTAAATTATAAAGTACTTTTTATTTTTGTTTTTGCTTAGTAAGAACTTTATGTACGATTATATTTCGATTATTTTTTTGGGCACCCGCTTTGACTATTTCTCTTTATCTTTTGGTTGGCCTGTAGAGAATGCCGCCTGGCATTAGGCCCGCCCTTTGTACTTTCTGTGCAACAAATTTAGATAACAAATTTAGATATATATTCTGTGCACGTCTTATCCGCATACCGTTTACTACCATTACTCTTCCCTAGGTTTGCTGTAAGAAATTTCTTATCAGAGATAAGCAGTGCCTGTTGTGTCGGTATTCTTTATGTGTTTTTGTCTTTACTGTTCATGTGTACAATAAATCGTAAATAAACAACACACACACACATATCACGCCTATAATCCCTTGCGGGGTAGGCAGAGCGTAAACAGCCGCAAAAAACGGCCATTTACACCACGTCTGACAAATGTTTGAGGGTTATTCGGAATATTGTGTATCGCTATAGTGACAGGTTGTCAGCCCATCGCCTAAAATTGCAATACACACCCTCGAGTCCCTTAGTCGCCTCTTACGACTCCCACGGGAAAGAAATGGGGTGATGCTATTCTTAACCGGCATCACACGGCAAATCGTAAATAAACAAATGACAGTGGGCAAAATTGTATGGAACTTGGTCCAAGAACCTCCACTATTGAGACTTATTGGAAATGGAATAACACACTTATCAGATTATCCGAGACATGTATTACCGAAATATGCACCGGGATTTTTTTTTTATAGGCACTTGAAGTTACTATAAAAATATTCTTAAAAAATGATTTTAACAGGAGCGTGATATTTATTTTGACAGATTTTATTGATATTGCGTGTCTCTCCAATGTGCTACAATGTAAACTCCATGTAACGACACTCCACATAACGTCAAACTCCCCAAAACATTCAAATAACATGACTTTGGTTTGAAAAAAGTGGTCCAAGAACCTCTACTGTTGAGACTTATTGGAAATGGAAGTACATACTTGCCTGTGACACATTAATATTGATATTGCGTGTCAGTCAAATGTAAAACAGTGTAAATTCCATGTAACGACACTCCACATAACGTCAAACTCCCCAAAACATTCAAATAACATGACTTTGGTTAAAAAGTGGTCCAAGACCTTCCACTTTTGAGACTTATTTGAAATGGAAGTACATACTTGTCTGTGACACATTAATATTGATATTGCGTGTCAGTCGAATGTAAAACAGTGTAAATTCCATGTAACGACACTCCACTCCATATAACGTCAAACTCCCCAAAACATTCAAATAACATGACTTTGGTTTGAAAAAAGTTGGCCAAGACCTTCCATTGTTGAGACTTATTGGAAGTGGAAGTACATACTTGTCTGTGACATATTAATTTTGATATTAGGTGTCAGTCGAATGTAATATAGTGTAAACTCCATAAAACGACACTCCACATAATACAAAACTCCCCAAAACATTCAAATAACATGACTTTGGATTGAAAAAAGTGGTCCAAGAACCTCCACTGTTAAGACTTATTGGAAATGGAAGTACATACTTGTCAGATTATTCAAGACAAGTTTTATCGAAATCATATAGATATGTATTAGTTATAGCACACACAGTATATACTTTCATATCCATTAAGTCTCAACAGTAGAGGTTCTGAGGCCACTTTTTCCAAACCAAAATCATGTTATTTGAATGTATTTGTGAGTTTTGTATTATGTGGAGTGTCGTTTTATGCAGTTTACACTGTGTTACATTCGACTGACACGCAATCTCAATATTAATGTGTCACAGACAAGTATGTACTTCCATTTACAATAAGTCTCAACAGTGGAAGGTCTTGGACCACTTTTTTTAAACCAAAGTCATGTTATTAGAATGTTTTGGGGAGTTTGACGTTATGTGGAGTGTCGTTACATGGAGTTAAGATTGTTTTACATTCGAGAGTCACGCAATGTCACTATAGTCACTCTAAGTGACTATAAAAGAAAAATTCGCAGTCGATTTCGATAAAACTTGTCTCGAATAATCTGACAATATGTACATCTATTTTCAATTAGTCTCAACAGTGGAGGTTCTTGGACCACTTTTTCAAACCATGTTATTTGAATGTTTTTGTGAGTTTTGTATTATGTGGAGTATCGTTTCATGGTGTTTGTTTACACTGTATAACATTCGACTGACACCTAATATCAATATTAATGTGTCACAGACAAGTATGTACTTCCATTTCCAATAAGTCTCAACAGTAGAGGTTCTTGGACCACTTTTTTCAAACCAAAGTCATGTTATTTGAATGTTTTGGGGAGTTTGACGTTATGTGGAGTATCGTTACATGGAGTTTACATTGTTGCACATTGGAGAGACACGCAATATCAATAAAATCTTTCAAAATAAATAGCTCGCTCCAGTTAAAATCATTTTTGAACAATATTTTTATAGTATCTTCAAGTGACTATAAAATAAAAATCCCAGTCTAGATTTCGGTAATACTTGTCTCGGATAATCTGATAAGTGTGTTCTTCCATTTCCAATAAGTCTCAATGGTGGAGGTTCTTGGACCACTTTTGCCCACTGTCCTTTAATAAATAACAGGTGCATCTTGTTGTGTGATAGAAATATCAATTGTGGAATGACCTCTTGTGCCACTGAACATCCTGTACAGCTTTAGATATAAAATAGCATTCAGTAAATTACCTCGACGGCCACTGAACCAACTGTACAGCTTTTAGCGATAAAATAGTTTTTTTTTTTTTTATTAATGATGGGTTTGCTCTTGACTCTAGTCTAGGTCATAGGACAGAGACAGAGTCTAAGATGGAGCGAGCTCACCCAGAAGAAGCCTGTTAAGCCTGTTAGTATTCAGTAAATGACCTCTTGTGCCACTGAACCCCCTGTATAGCTGCGGCTGCGCGTCCAACACGATGCCCAGCAGAGGCAGGTAGAGCGCGGCCACTCGCGCCTTCACGTCGCCCGGTGACAGCCGCGGGTCCGCGTCGTGCGCCGTCAGCAGCGAGAGCACCGCGTTGACAGCCGCGCACTGCAGCACCGGACTCCTATACGGGAAATGACTATCAGTTACAAAAACTCACTTCGCTCGCAGTCTCTTCTTTCTCTTTTCGTGTGGGACAGCAAGTCATCCAACGACCCGATGATCCCTGGTGTCAGAGTTTTTCAACCGCCTACTACCACTAGCAGGCCTCTGACATGGTTGTGTTACAACCGCCGACTAAGTAATCATAGACAGCAACCGGGACCGACGGCTTAACGTGCCCTCCGAAGCACGGAACCATCATTCTTTTCTTACAATCAGGCGGTTCACCCTGCAATGTCCTAACAAGACCGGGAACAAATTTACAAAATGATAAATATCAACTTTGTGAGTGTCCCACCGAGAATCGACCCGGAACCTTTGCGTGGCAGGCAGTCGCACTACCACTGCGCCACATCGGCCGTCGCTCGCAGTTAACTGTTGGCAGTGTGCTTATCATGTTCACGGTAATTCGATACAAAAAATTCATTCGCTTTCAATACGTTTATTGCAACTTTTCTGTCTATAAAATTCCTCGCTCGCTTCGCTTGTAATTTGTATCAATATAAGTAATGAAATGTTTATTTGCTTGCAAACATGGTTAAATACAATAAATTTTAAACTTTCGCGGTTGATTACACTATTCATAGATATAATTTAAATGGGTTCTGACCGACGTTTTTTTTAAATAATTAATCGTGAATGGTTAAATACAGTTGTTACAATTATAATTAAGGCCAAGCAAGTTGCACCAAGTTTTGGTATGCATAAAAGCTATCTAAAAGTTTAAAATAAAAATAATTAACCATGATCTTATCCATGTCACGAACTACGATTTTTAAAATACAAAATAATTATTAAGTAGAAAATGACATCATCTATTGACATTGTTCATTTAGCTTTATTGTACATTTTCGATAGTTTATAAAGTTATACTCACTGTAATTCCAACGCATTAGTAAGCTCACTCAGCAACAGTCCTGTCAAATAATGTCGAGATCTGAACTCGTGTCCTAATTGATGTGGGGAAGGCGCGCTGCTCGTGGAGTGAGCGGAGTGAGCAGACGGAGCGGGGGAAGCGGCACCGCAAGTCCCTCCACCAGGTAGATTGAGGGATATGTAGTGCTCGTGGGAACAGATTATGCGGAGAAAGGCCAGCTGAAAGTAAATTAAGTATCTTACTGCATATTACAGTTTAAAGGATTGATACTTCTATAAGAAGGAACGTAGACGTAACGGTAGATTTTTTTTATTAAGGAGTCATAACATTTCAGGTACGTTTATAAGACAAGGCTAAACACTTCAAGGAAACTGGCCGATCCTACCGGCTGCGCCAAATTCGCCAATAATGTGCAATTGCGTTGCGATCCTATAAAACACAACTTGCTTTTACAACGTTTTAAACTACGTACCTTATAATGCACTAACGGCACAGCAAGTGGTAACGAAGCGATCTTAGCACACATCTGCTTGTAGTAGCTTCTGATGAGGTTGAACACGTATCCTCGATCCATGATGCTCAGCAAGTCGAACAGGAAGAAAGCCAGGCTGTTGTTTAGGCTTTGAGTGAGCCGGCTTTCTTTGCCGTATCTAAAATATAAATTAACAAATTAGGATTTTGAAAGGCATTAATGTGTCTGTAAGATTATGTAGAGAAACAGTATAGGCGTGGGCAAAAAGTGAACTAATCATTTTATCATAGGTTGCTATGCCATTTCTCGTAATGAGGCACAGAGGCGCCTTCAAATGCCACGGCTATTCTTTTTCTGCACAGAATCTAGTAAGCTCTTTTTGGAAAAAGACTTCTTTTCAAAGAATTAATTAGTTTTACTACTTACCGCAATAAACAATTATGAGAAGAATAGTGAATGAAACATTATTTACAATGACAGTCGGAATTATATTGACTGGGCCGATGGCGTAGCGGATAGTACCCCTGCCTGCTACGCCGACGGTCGTGGTTTCGATCCCCACACGACAAAAATATTTGACATATTTAGATATTTGTGTAAAGTCTGTGTGTTTCTATGCAAACATGTCTTTATTTACAAAAAAAAAGTAAATATGTATTAATATCAGCTATCTAGTTTACATAGTACAAGCTTTGCTTAGTTTGGGGCTATATGGTGCCGAGTGAATTGTCCAGGACATTTATTTATTTAATTATACAGTTTACAATGTATTAATCACTAAAATTTTAGTCTAAAAAGTTACTTCAAAGACTGGTAACTGCAGCAAAGTCTCGCTTTTACAGCACATGTTAGCAGGTGTACACTTACCTGGAAATAATCTCAGAAGTGACGTTATTTACTAACGTAGTGATGTCATCAGTGAACTGTTCCGGGAAGCGAGATTTCCGTGGAGCCTCGTGTGCGCCGCTCCAGTATAAATACTCCACCATTGATTTGTTCATCAGCTCAAATAGAGCCCTAAAAACATACATAACTTATGTTCACGTGCCATTCATTTTCCCGTGGTAATAGTTGTTTCAGTTTAAAGTGGCCTTTGTGTTATTCTAGGTTATACTCTACCTATGTTCCAAATTTCATCCAAATCTGTCAAGCCGTTTGAGCGTAAAGAGGTAACAAACATACACAAACTCTCAGATTTATAATATTATTAAGGATTGCAAAATTTTCTACCGCGTGCAGGATTTGTACATCAACCGGGATAGTTTTGTAACTTATACCCAGCGCCTTATCCATATTTTACAGATAGAATGTAAATTGAATATTTTATAAGATCAGTTACAAAGAATTACTCAATATTCTAGCTAAAATTAGAGGCAAATGAGCATCCATCAAAGTTTATTTTACTAGGCTGATTCGCAAAAGTAAGGTTCTGGAAATCACTATGTACTAAGATAGTTTTCAGGCTCAGGAATGCATTATATCAATGTTTATCATTTTTGAATGACTAGAAATATAAACCAAACATTAAGTCTTCTTACCAAGAATTCTGCATGGCAAGATCCCTGGTGGCGCCACTCGCCACCACCCATTGAAGCGCCAATTCCTCGTGCAATATCTTGCATGAACCGTCACTCATCACTGGAAACGAAAATTCATTATCCAACCAAAGCACCCATAGTTCTTTTGTCTGAGTAAATAAAATACGAGGTATAAAGGACAGCATTCAAATACTGATAGGGTGCATTCAGACCAAGGAACTAAATTACTTTTCCCTAAAAACATTTATCAAGAAACGACATAAAACATCCTCGCATACTAAAGCCAGCTAACTGCCTTTCCTATGGTAAGATTGGGATGTAAAATTTTATTAGATACTAGATTTCCGCCCAGCAGTTTCACCCGCTGCCACTAAGTTTCCTGTGGTAATAGTTGTTTTCCCGCGGTAAAAAGTAGCCCATGTGTTATTCCAGGTTATACTCTGCATGTGTTCTAAATTTCATCCAAACCGGTCAAGCCGTTTGAGCGTGAAGAGGCACACACTAACTCTCAGATTTATAATATTAGTACGGATTTCCTGACATATAATCATAGGGGAAAGTTATCCAGTTCCATGGTCTGCATGCACCATCAGTATTCGGAGGGCTATCCTTTACAACTCGTATATAAAGCGAAAATTTAAAGATGCAGATTTATAGTACACTGTTGTCGAGGTATGGAAAATAAGACTTTGCTGGACGAGTATAGTTTGAAGTCCGAGCCGCAGGCGAGGACTTCAATTATACAAGTCAAGCAAAGTAATTTTCCCCGAGGCTTACATAGTGCTTTTCTCAAAAAAAGGCTAGGAAATGAAAGATTGTACTTCTTATAAAAGTTAGCTAGCGACCACAACACAACGAAACAAATAAAAAATTACAATTTTCCCTCCAATTGTAATATTTTAAAATAAATTCGCCTGTAAGGCACAGTATTACGTAATATTCAGCCACACTAAATGTTTAATTCATTCTTTTCTTTTTTAATTCTGGACAGGCAAGGGTCTTCACATCATACAGCCTCGTCTTTAGTTACCTGTTTCATACAAAATTACGTTCCGTTTCTATGAGAGTCATCGAGATAATTTTGAAATCAAATTATGTGGGTTTCCATACAACTTTGCTGGCGTGATCTGAGACGTGACAAACAATGTGAAACTTCGCGGTTTCTTTTTTTGAAAGAAATGAACACATTTCCTAGCATGTTTGAGAAAAGATGCTTTAATCAAATGCTTACCAGTAGGCGGAAGAGGCAGGCCTATGTCCCGATCTGTAAGCGAAGGTCTGGGAATGGTGCATTGATACTGAATATAAGTGGAGATAAGGCTGCTTCTGCCGTGAGGGTCACAAGTGGCGCCTTCGTTCATATTCTAAAAATTAAAATAATCTTAGTAACAAAAAAACCTACCACATAAAATACAAAAACAAACCTAATACAAAAAGAAACTACGGGAAATCGAGTAGAAGCGGCTGTAACAACTGGTTTATCAGCAAATCGACTTTGATTCAATACAGATGGTCTAGTATAGAAAGTAGGTTTTTGGAGACGACAGTTACACACAAAACTTAACACCTTTGGTTGTCTGGAAGAGATCGCTTGTAGCGATAAGGCCACATTCAATTTTCCAGATATTTTTGTTTGTTATTTTGTACAATAAAGTGTTTTTACTTACTTTATTTAATCTTAATTTATTATGTCCCTTTGTATGACATGAATACTCACAGTGATCTCAGCAAACACGTGAGCGAGGCAAGTGAAGACATCCTGCGACACGTTGAGCGTTTGTCCTGCTAATGTAGGGGGCGCCACTAGCAGGTATAGCAACTTATCCGCTACAACAGGAAGGTAACGGGCTAGGGTTTCCACGTTGGCTGTTGGTAATTCCGCGATACTAGAAAGTGGATTAAAATAACTTTTATTGCCATAACCAAGCCATACATAAATATTTAAAATCAGTTACTTATCTTACAACGTTATAATTATTCATAAGATATATACATTAGAAATAACCTTATGATTTCATGGCAACACGATCACATACATAGGATAAACTGATATCTGTTCCTACAACTTACTAGTACATTGCTTACACTAAACGCACTGCATCTGGCGTCGAATTCAGGAAGATAATTTAATACTTGTAAATAAGAAATAAAGTAGGTGCTGGGCTTATTCCTTGGGGAACTCCATAATGAGGCACTCGTTTTGACCTATGTAGGATTTAGTTTTTCTATGTTTAACATAACCTAAACATATCCTAAAACAGACTTGGATGTATTTTTTTTACTAATAAGTTCTTACTTAGTACAGTTTTTATTACATATTCATACCTGGTTCGTAATTCGGCTTCCATATTTGACAGACCAATCCTTGGCGGTATGTTGCCTTCTTGCACCGCCTCACACGCCATCGCGAACCTTTCTATGTAACCATCCTGAAACAAAGATCCACTTCAATTCAAACTTCAACAGCCACAAAAGTCCTCTGCTGGACATGGGCCTCCCCCAATCGGGGGGTATTTGCCCATACTCACCACGCTTGGCAGGCGGATTGGGGCGGATGGGGGAGGGCCATGTCCACCAGTGGACTATTGGGGTTAATTACCAAATTTTAAAACATTTCGCGTGTTAGGTATACAATATCTGAAAACTTGCAAATTATTCAAGATAAATAATTGTAAAACTAAACCGGTAGATGGAGCCGTGCCATGCGTTACTTGCATTAAGATACACTTGCAAAGTTGGCGGGCAAGGGACGAGCTGCGGTAGCCCAGATGAAAGAGGCGTCGCCACTAGTAAAGGCGAAAGTCGCAGGTTCAAATTCTGACCGCGCTTGAAAATTTTGCAAGTTTTAATTTCAACTATTGTGGCTGTTGAAGTTTTACACAAACAAGGGCTTCCAACTTTTGACCAGTTTTAGTAACATCAGGATAAAATGAGTGTGTATACTTCTTTTTCTTTTCGTGTACAGAGTCTTCCAACGACACGACAACCTCATGCACAAAACAGTGTACATGGGCAGACTTAATGCCAGTGGCATTATCTACCAGTCTACCTTAGGGCATGTGGAAAGTACAGGCAAAGTGCAAGTGCAAAAACAATAATAATACTTCGTAATACAGTAAGTTTGAAATATACCTAAGTATAATATTACTAAATAAACAGACACACACACACACACACACACACATATATATCGCGCCTATTATCACTTGCGGGGTAGGCAGAGCGTAAACGGCCACAAAATACAGACATTTACGCCACGTCTGACAAACATTCGAGGGTCATTCGAGAAACTGTGTATCGCCATAGTGACAGGTTGTCAGCCCATCGCCCAAAATTGCAATACTTACGCAATTGCAATAGTCGCCTCTTACGACTCCCACGGGAAAGAAATGGGGTGATGCTATTCTAAGCCCGCATCACACGGCACAAATACAATGATAAATTAATAAATACAATGATATTTTAATAATAAATATAAAACATATTATATTAAAAATAATAGACTAAAAAACATATACCTCATGCATAGACATTTTGAACAACAAAACCAAAGACAGAAAACATTATTTGACACGACGAATGTATACTTACCAAAGGATGCACAGTGGTGTGGGGATCCAAGGACAGCGTGAATATCGGCTTGTGGTTGTCGATCCACCTGGTGCCCGGCAGCAGCACGTCGGGGAAGATGTACGAGTAGTTGGCCGGCGGCTCTTCTGTCATCACCGGCAGGCTGAACTCCCCGCAGGTTAGCTTGTTGTTGCGGCACAGGGGGAGCCACTGAAACAAACAAACATGAGTAACTTCCAGTTTATACGAAAATCAACTGTATAATTTATTGCATACATACACACATATCACGCCTATAATCCCTTGCGGGGTAGGCAGAGCGTAAAGGGCCGCAAAAACGGATATTTACGCCACTTCTAAGAAATATTTGAGGGACATTCAGAAAGTTGTGTATCGCCATAGTGACAGGTTGTCAGCCCATCGCCTAAAATTGCAATACACACCCTCGAGTCCCTAAGTATATAATTAAATAAGTATAATTTATTGATTCTAAGAAATCATTCATTGATTCTACGAGTGCCGTGTAAAGCCGGCTTAGAATAGCATCACCCCATTTCTTTCCCGCGGGAGACATATGAGGCGACTAAGGGACTCGAGGGTGTGTATCGCAATTTTGGGCGATGGGCTGACAACCTGTCACTATGGCGGTACACAATTTTCCGAATGACCCTCAAACTTTTGTCAGACGTGGTGTTAATATCCGTTGAACGGTCGTTAACGCTCTGCCTACCCCGTAAGCGATATAGGCGGTGATTTATGTATGTATGTATGTAATTATCCAGAATTTGGTTGAGCCCTCACAGTAAGTATTTAAAGCTTGTTGTAGTGCGACTGCCTGCGACGCAAATGATCCGGGTTCGATTCTCGATGGTGCACTCACAAAGTAGATGTTTATCACTTTGTGAATTTGTTCCGTCTGGTTATGACATTGCAGGCTGAACCATCTGATTGTCCGAAAAGAAAGATGGTTCCGTGCTTCGGAGGACACGTTAAGCCGTCGGTCTCGGTTGCTGTCTATGATTACTTAGACGGCGGTCGTTACACAACCATGTGAGAGGCCTACTACTAGTAGTAGGCGGTTGAAAAACTCTGACACCAGGGTTCATCGGGTCGTTGTATGACTCGGTGTCCTACAGGAAAAGAGAAAGAGTAGGAAATAACTAACATTATTTTTTTGACTAAGATTGGTAAATGACACACACACACATATCACGCCTTTATCCTTTGTGGGGAAGGTAGAGCGTTCACGTCCTTAGAATACCGTCGCTATCGCCATGTCTGACAAATAATTGAGGGCCGTTTCAGAAAAATCGCGTATCACCATAGTGATAGGTTGTCAGACTGTCGCCAGTCCCTTAGTCGCCTCTTACAACACCCGTGGGAAAGAAATGGGGTATTGCTTTTCTAAGACAGCAATGGTAAATAAAAATGAGCTATATGATTATTGGAATGAAGTCCATATTGATTGGTTGGATTACTTAAAAGTTCTGCGAAGTTCGTTCGTAACATACCCCCTCTAAAAATGACAAATATATCTTCATATTAAAGTTACAGAATTTTTGACTGTTTATTTGAAACCCTTTTTTATGGAATAAAAGCTTATAACTTACAGAATATCCGACAACAGTTTCGACATTCTTCTCTTGTTCCGGCGCGACCGGCTTCCTCTGACAGGAGACGTGCAGGAACGTAAACAGGAGATGATGCTGGTCGCCCAGGTCAGCTGGGAGTTTCAGCTTTATTTCGTCGTAGAGAGACGGGTTTCTGGAAATATATGAACAAAGTTATGAAGTAATTCAAAATGGTGAATAAAGCAACTTATTTATACACACAAATTAGAGAATCATTTACAAAAATGTGTATCGCCATAGTGACAGATTGTCAGACCGTCGTCTAAAATTGCAATTCACACCCTCGAGTCCTTGCCGTGTGATGCCGGCTTAGAATAGCATCACCCCATTTCTTGCCCGTGGGTGTCGTAAAAGGCGACGAAGGGACTCGAGGGTGTGTATTGCAATTTTAGGCGATGGGCTGACAGCCTGTCACTATGGCGATACACAATTTTCCGAATAACCCTCAAATATTTGTCAGACGTGGTGTAAATGTCCGTTTGTGCGGCTGCTTCGCGCTCTGCCTACCCCGCAAGGAAGAAGGGCGTGATATATGTATGTATGTATGTATGAGTCCTTTAAGGTGGTTTTCCACCGGCAGAGCTAGACGAGCCCTTTTCCACAAAAAAATGCATTCATTGCAAGCGCGATCATGCGCAGCTTTTCCACTGAAAATGCGCAAGGATTGAATTGAAAATATCTCATACAAATTTCAATTCAATCCTCGTCACGCCTCGTCTCGGTGCCGATGAAAAACCACCTTTAGTCGCCTCTTACGACTCCATGGGAAAGAAATGAGGTGATGCTATCCTAAGAACCCGTTGAAATTGTAACTGTAAATAACTTACTTGTTGTGATACAGCACGGTGGTGTATGCTTCAGTAGCGAATTCTGGGCACGAGCTGCGACCGAATATAGCTGGCAGAGCTAATGACTGGTCCTCACCAGACATCAGTTGGATACGGACCTATTGCAGGAAACATTTTAATCATTATTGTAATGAATAATTATTGAAAAAAAACCCGACGAAAAAAATAACAATTTCATAGTTAATTATTCGTTTAAAATCCACCATTTAAGAGTTAAATACAGTCACTCGCGCTCACCTTATATGTCGACATCCGTCTAACCGTTTGGGCTGTAGCCCGCGAAAAATAATTTAAGTGCCCACATATATACATACTCTTGAAAAACATTACCCTCCTTCTGAAGCAGTCGGGTAAAATAAACATGTTGAAATACCGAATATAAGGTGTGTTTAAAATAAAATCATTAACCAAAACTAGCGCTGTCACTTTAATTCAATGAAACAGAGTTACAAAAAGATAGGTTAGCTTCATGACTACAAATTGTTGAATGCTACGTTCACACTATGCTTCTGCGTCTGTCTGCTCCTGCCGTGAATTTTGCCTATAATATTTCCGCGGAAGTATCAACGCGAGTAAGTGTTCACTCTTCTCGCACCAATACGAGTGAACGAGATAGCAATGCATTCTGCCGTTCCTTGGACTCGCGCACGAGGCGCCGACACTCGAGGGAGCACGGGAAGTGGCAGCGGCATGACGAGTAGCAGCGCGAGTAACCTGTTCACATACTCGCGCATTGTGTGAACATGCTATCACACATAATTTTGTGCTATGTTTTTTAAATGAATTATCTAAAAGGGCTCTATTTCAGAGACTTTCCGTTTATAGAAGTTTTATATAATTTTCTGACTAAAGGGGCAAATTTACCGTGATATTCCTCGCGGAGCCAGTGCGTGAGGTGTACGCGTTGAGGTTGATCTCCTTCACATTGACGAACAGCAGGTTCCTGTACTGATAGTGAGGCACGATCGGTGGGTGAATTGGAAACGGCAGGATCTCCTTGCAGGGACGCAGGTTGTCATCTGAAAGGTATAAGATTTATTTAGATAACTGATTCAGATAGATTAGCCCACAGCTTAGCTAATAGCTTAGGATTACGGGGCGATGACGATATTCGGAAAACTATATACAGGTTGACCCGAATAGTGACAAAATTCGAATGCCTTATACTGAGGGTTTACCTTATCACCCCCATATATGTTACGTGATCTTTTGCAGTCCCCGAGTTATTCAACTTTTCACACAACTGTATAGAAAAAATCGACAGGAAAAGTCAGAAAAAAAACCTTTTTTTTAGTTTTTGAGCGGTTGTTTTGTAGCATTATCTTCATGATTTGTACTCAATGACGCGGTTCTTTTATACTCGTAGATAAAGATGTATAAAAACAGCTCCAGAGTCAATCCGTTCCTGATCTCCTCAGGGCAGGGAGACACTTCTATCTTGAGGGTCCCGGGGATGCACTTCATCTTCTTGCAAGAGCTGGTCTGCTAAACCAGGATCTATAGCATACCTGCATGAGGCAGCAGCTTGGCCAGCTCCGGAGTCAGTCCGTTCCTGATCTCCTCAGGGCAGGGAGACACTTCTATCTTGAGGGTCCCGGGGATGCACTTCATCTTCTTATTGGAGCTGGTCTCAGCCAGGATCTATAGCATACCTGCATGAGACCCCAGCTTGGCCAGCTCCGGAGTCAGTCCGTTCCTGATCTCCTCAGGGCAGGGAGACACTTCTATCTTGAGGGTCCCGGGGATGCACTTCATCTTCTTGCTAGAGCTGGGCCGCTTGATCTCAGCCAGGAACTTGTATAAGTCCTCGTCGCGGAGTTTGTCTGTTTCCTGGGCAAATAACATGGTTAAAAAAGTAAACGGTATATGCGATAGAAAGGTAATAGTACATTACGTCACAGGCCGAGTATAAAGCAATTTCTGGTGGAGTGGCATTGGAAGGCCGAGACGAAGTCGAGGCCTTCTAAATTAACGAGACCAGAAATTGTTATTACGGCCGTGGATTGTACAATACTTTTCTCTCATTTGCAAGGAAATAACAATCATAATACAGTAATTATAGAAAATAATTAATTTTCCATTGAATAAATTCTTCGTATGCCTTTTCATACCTCTGCCTCGACTTTGCTGGTAAAAGGTTCTCTGATAATAGTTTTGTTTCTTCAGCTATATCTGGCGGCGTAGAGTTAAATTCATCTTCCGATGAACTCATTTTTTCTTGTTTACTTTTCACTCAATTACACAGAAGAAAAGCCAAAATTTTCGTGACTTAGCGCCAAACCAAATTGGCGCCAAAACGACCTCGCACCGTCGCACCGCGCATGCGCGCGCCCAAGCGCGTTCCATTTTGATAGAATTTAAAAAATGGAACGCGCGCGGTATAAGTGTTCCTGAACATGGTATTGTGTACCATAAAACACCTAAATACGAAAGTGTGAAGTTAAAGAACCTTTTTTTTCCGGCCTAGTCCGGAAATTTCTATTACAGTCCTCTGCGCCTTGACTACATAAATGAGCCCATTGACGTAAGTATTCTTTTTTTAAAGTAATGAAGCCATTTCCGAGCAAATTGGAGAAAAGAAATAATCCGAGTAGAGCACAATCACATGTACTGAATTTAGTCAAAACGAAGTAAAATCCTCTTTTACAAAAATAATGTAGAAACGAGCATGAAATTTCTCAAATATAGGCTGATTTTTTACGAATAGCGAAATCTTAAGACGAGCTGGTGATAAGGAACATCTTTCCCCAAGAACGTAACGCGAAATATGACAAAATCATTCTGAGCCGCCATAGTTGCTCAGATCAGCTGACATATTTTGAACTATGTTTCTTGGGGAAAGTTCTTCTTTATCACCAGCCCGATCTGAGTTTTCACTATCGGTCACTGGCAAAATTTCACCTGATATTAATGACATACAACACTCATTAGAATGAGTGCTGTATGTACCGCAGAAGGAATCACCGAACCAACCTGTTTAAAGAAGCTGGTGACAGTAATGACGATAGGCTTGAAGCTGTCCATCTGTGCGGCCACCTCATCAGCCGCCTGCGCCGGCACACTCCGTCGCTCTATGGATCCTTTGCGAGTGAGAGAGCCGCCGACCTCGCCCGCGCGACGGCGCAGCTGTTCTAAACTGCTGGATGACGCTTTGCGATCTGGAGAGGATTTAAATGGAAAATGGGGTGGTATGGGATCTACCTCCTAGCGGTCCACCCCGGGCAACGGCAACACAGGCTTGCCTGTGGATAAGTCCGGCTGAACGATCCCACGTGCGCGGTGGAAGGCTCCGTAAGGGGCCGCCTGGCTCGCGACCACCATCCCACCGAAGTCTGGCGCCAAGTAGCTTGCTGCGTTCCGTCAGTGTGTGGGAGTGCCAGTGCCTTAACAGGCTTTTTCTGGGTGAGCTCGCTCCATCTTAGACTCTGTCTCTGTCCTATGACCTAGACTAGAGTCAAGAGCAAACCCATCATTAATAAAAAAAAAAAAATTGAACGGGGTTTTAACAATGACAGGTACGTTATCACGCGTTTATGCAGTTCAGGGTAGGTAGAACGTCAACGACCGAAAAAATACAGTTAACGCCACGTTTGATAAAAGTTGAGGGTCTTTTTTTTTATTAAGAATGGGTTTGCTCATGACTCTAGTCTCGGTCATAGGACAGAGACAGAGTCGAAGATGGAGCGAGCTCACTCAGAAGAAGCCTGTTCACTCTTACTTTGAAGAGATTAGGGTTGTATGCGTTTGGAAACACAATCGCAGGTAGTGAGTTCCACTCTTATGGGCTTAGTTTGGGGCTAGGTGCGCTGTGTGGATTTTCAAGGATATTTATTATTATTTCATCAGAAATTATATACGTATTGTAATTGTAAAGAATGAAAGGAAGGGAAGGAGGCCTTTGCCCGGCAGTGGGACGACATAGGCTAATAATAATAATAATCCGTACTATAAATCTGAGAGTTTGTTTGTGTGTATGTATGTATGTACGTTTGTTACCTCTTCACGCTTAAACGGCTTCACTGTAATTAAAGTCATGGAAAAAAGCCTAAAAACGGCCACTTTTGGTATTAATTGCCATAACTTTAATTACAGCTAATATTTCATTGAGTTTGCAGGTTCTAATTTTAATTAAGGATCCTACTAAAAACTTGGGCATCGGATATTCAGATAGATTGTTTGTATAAAGAGAAAAATGAAAAAAATAAAAATAAAAATGAAGGGTCACAATCAGTTGTCACTCACCCAAGCTGTTAGTATTGGAGCCTCCGATGCTGTCTTTATCCGGGTCTCGCTCGAGGCTGTTGGAGCCGTTCAATATGTTCATGAGAGACACGCAGCTCCACGCGAGAGGCATCCTATACTTCCCGAGGCGGGCGCAGGCTGCTTGGGCAGACGCGCGGACTTTCTCACGGTTCTAAAATAACGACACTATTATTATTTTTTTAAAGTTAAGCATTTGATTAAACCACGTTTGCAGTGAATACATTTTCGACAAATTTGACTTCTAAAGAGTCAAACTCCCACAGCAATAAACATCGTTGAGATCGGTTAAATTGTTTGTTTTGAGGTAAAGTGGACCAAGACGGAAAGTGTACCAAGAAAGAAAGTTGACCAAGAAGATGAGCGGACAAGAGGGAGGTTGATCAATAAAAGAAGTGGATTAACAGGTAAAATGGGTTAAGAGATGAAAGTGGACAAAAAAAGAAAGTGGACTAAGATTGAAAAGAAATTAAAAATAAAAGTGGGTCTCGCTTAAGGCTGTTGGAGCCGTTCAATATGTCCATGAGAGACACGCAGCTCCAAGCCAGAGGCATCCTATACTTCCCGAGGCGGGCGCAGGCTGCTTGGGCAGACGCACGGACTTTCTCACGATTCTAAAAGTAACGACACTATAGAGAAACATTTAAAATTAAGCATCTGATTAAACGACATTCGCAGTGAATAAATTTTTGTAAAATTTGTCTCCTAAAGATGATTCCTAAAACAATCGAAAATCGTTTAAATTGGTTCAATAGTTTTTGAGGAAGACGTAAAGTTGACCAAGACGGAAAGTGAACCAAGAAAGAAAGTTGACCATGAAGATGAGCGGACAAGAGGAAAGTGGACTCATAGGGAAATTGGATGAAGCGATGAAAGTGGACCAAAAGGTATAGTGGACAAAAAAGGAAAGTGGATCAAGATCGAAAAGGAATCAAAAAGAATAGTAGGTTTCGCTTAAGGCTGTTGGAGCCGTTCAATATGTTCATGAGAGACACGCAGCTCCAAGCCAGCGGCATCCTATACTTCCCGAGGCGGGCGCAGGCTGCTTGGGCAGACGCGCGGACTTTCTCACGGTTCTAAAAATAGGGATTTCATAAAGAAACATTTATAATTAAGCATCTGATCAAACCACGTTTCCAGTGAATACATTTTCGACAAATTTGACTTCTAAAGAGTCAAACTCCCACAGCAATAAACATCGTTGAGATCGGTTAAATTGTTTGTTTTGAGGTAAAGTGGACCAAGACGGAAAGTGTACCAAGAAAGAAAGTTGACCAAGAAGATGAGCGGACAAGAGGGAAGTTCATCAAGAAAAGAAGTGGACTAACACATAAATTGAATGAAGAGATGAAAGTGGACCAAAAGGGATAGTGGACAAAAAAGTAAAGTAGACCTAGATCGAAAGAGAATCAAAAGAAAAGTGGTCTCGCTTAAGGCTGTTGGAGCCGTTCAATATGTTCATGAGAGACACGCAGCTCCACGCGAGAGGCATCCTATACTTCCCGAGGCGGGCGCAGGCTGCTTGGGCAGACGCGCGGACTTTCTCACGGTTCTAAATATAATAAAGAAACATTTATAATTAAGCATCTGATTAAACCACGTTTGCAGTGAATAAATTTTTGACAAATTTTACTTCTAAAGAGTCAAACTCTTACAGCAATAAAATCGTTGAGATCGGTTAAATTGTTCGTTTTGAGGTAAAGTGGACCAAGACGGAAAGTGAACCAAATAAAAAAGTGGACCAAGAAGATGAGCGGATAAGAGGGAGGTTGATCAAGAAAAGAAGTGGACTAACAGGGAAATTGGATGAAGAAATGAAAGTGGACCAAAAGGGATAGTGGACAAAAAAGGAAAGTGGACCAAGATCGAAAAGGAATCAAAAAGAATAGTAGGTTTCGCTTAAGGCTGTTGGAGCCGTTCAATATGTTCATGAGAGACACGCAGCTCCACGCGAGAGGCATCCTATACTTCCCGAGGCGGGCGCAGGCTGCTTGGGCGGACGCGCGGACTTTCTCACGGTTCTAAATATAACGATACTATTTTCAATGTCTGTTTAATAAGAAATATTTTGAGTTAACCAAGTTTGCCGTAGAAAACCACTGTCTTAACTACTGAATAAATTTTTATTAAATTTTATTATAAAAATAGTTCCTAAACCAAATAAGAATCGTCGTAATCGGTTATATTGTTTTTGAGGAAGAGGTAGTGGTCCAAAAAGATAAGCGCGCAAGAGAGAGATTAATCAAGACAGGAAGTGGACTAACAGGGATAGTGGACTAAGAGAGAAAGTGGACAAAGAAAGAAAGTGGACCAAGAGGGAAGTTGATCAAGAAATGAAGTGGACTAACAGTGAAATTGGACGACGAAGGAAAGTGGACTAAAAGAGAAAGTGGACAAAGAGGGAAGTTGATCAAGAAATGATTGTACTAACAAACAGTGAAATTGGACGACGAAGGAAAGTGGTCTAAGAGAGAAAGTGGACTAAGAAATAAAGTGGACCAAAAGGGAAGTTGATAAAGAAATGAAGTGGACTAACAGGGAAATTAGACGAAGAGGGTAAGCGGACTAAGACAGAAAGAGAACCAAGAAAGAAAGTGGATCAAGAGGAAAGTTGACCAAGAAATCAAGTGGACTAACAGGGAAATTGGACGACAAAGGAAAGTGGACTAAGAGAGAAAGTTTACTAAGAGAGAAAGTTGACTAGGAGGGAAAGTGGACCAAGAAGTAAAGGGAATTTACAAAAAAAGCGGGCTGTAATGAAAGTGAAAACAAGCAAAACCAACCTTATCGTCCTTGACATACGGCTCTATGCACTCGTTGACATCCCCTTGCAGCACTTTCTCGACTCTCACCACCAGGAATATGTCGGGGGTCGGGTTGTGGATATCGAACACCGCACTGCGACTCAGCGACGATAAATCAGCGTGGGGCACGTGCCCTGATACATAAATAAAAATTATTATTCAATCCATCGTTCATTGCTATATTACAAGCACAGAATACGACACAAAGTATGATTATAAAAGTTTTGAGATAAATGGCTAAGGACAACGGACTGTTTTCCGCTTGTTGGTGCGGATTGACGAGCGCAGTTCAAGATGTTGCATTCACAGGGAACGCTGCTGTCCAATCTTTGGATGAGTTCATACCCTAGTCACTTTTTACGACAACCACGGGTTTGGTTGATAATATAATACACCGGCACCACACGTCGAACAATAAAACAGCACTCACATATATCACGCCTCTATCCCTTGCGGGGTATGCGTTCACAATTGGAAAAACGGTCACTATCACCACATCTGTCAAAGATTTGATTATTACAAAACAGCGCATACCATAAATTAAGGCCGCCTTGTACTGCTTCTTTCAAACATTGTAATTGGCTTAACAAAATTTATATAACTCTCTTGTAACACGAATTAGTTATAAGCTGTAATGTTTGCTAGTGAACAATAAAATGAAATAAAAAATTATAAAATCATGTTTATCTATTGTTGTATTATGTCTTCAATTTTGTATGTATTGTTATACCTGACACCATCTGGCGCGTGCATTCCGAGTTCAAGTTGAAATAGAAGTTCTCAGAGAGCTTCTTACGCTCCTTCGCGTCGTACAGCGCCATCGAAGCGAATAGTGGTTCTATGTCTAGTTCCAGTCTGAAAATTAAAAATATAAACCAATACAGTATACTATAGTATTTATTTAATACTAGCTGGTGCCCGGTGTCTTCGTACGCGCGGCGTGAATTCAATATTACAATTTCCCGTGGGATTGATAGATTTTCCTGCGGTAAAAAGTAACCTATGTCCTTTCTTAGGTCAATGCTTATTTCAAATTGTATCAAAATCGGTTGAGTGGTTTAGGCGTGAAAACGAAACAAATAGACAGACAGTTACTTTCGAATTAATAATATTAGTATAGAGTTAATATTAGTTTGAGTTCATTATAATTTTACAGTTTATATCCAAATGCTTGCTTTATTTATTACTCTTGCACTCTGCTCTGTTTTCTATATTTATTTTCTGTACCCAGAGTTGTCTGTAAGAGATCGCTCTTAGCGATAAGGCCGCCATTGCGCATTTTTATTTTATTATGTCCTATATTCTTTTTGTTATTGTGCAATAAAGTGTTATTACTTACTTACCAAATATTGTTTTTTGGTATGCCATTTTCATTCAGCTATTCTATTATAAAGGACAGAGTCACAAACGAGCGAGTTCTAGAAATTGCGCAGCTGCCTAGTTTTACCGCCCTGCTTAAGCAGAGACGATTGCGGTGGCTAGGGCATGTGCACCGGATGGAACCTTCGCGTCTACCACGGCGTGTTCTGCTTGGCGCTGTAGCAAACGCTAAAAGAGGGGTTGGAAGACCTATGCTGCGTTTCAAAGATTGCGCCAAGCGGGACGTGGCTGCGTTTAACATTGACCATCAAAGCTGGGAGAAGCTTGCTGAGGATAGGGACGAATGGCGTAAGCGTGTGTTTGATGGGCGTAAAACACACGATAATGCCTGGTTTTCTGGTCTCGCTAACAAAAGGCAAAAACGTCATCTAAACATGCATGTGCCA
Organism: Tuta absoluta; assembly: GCA_027580185.1. NCBI lineage: Eukaryota > Metazoa > Arthropoda > Insecta > Lepidoptera > Gelechiidae > Tuta > Tuta absoluta. Next base: position 2,469,763 of record JAQAHW010000020.1, read on the forward strand.
GTCTCAAATTCCACCTTCACTTGTAGAGCGTGCGGAAAATTATGCCGTTCCCGTATCGGCTTATACAGCCATGAAAAGTCTTGCCTCAGACACTGATTAAATCGTCTGTCACAGACGTGTGAGGCCAATGATGATGATTCTATTATATCAGGTGTTTTATTTTTACGATCAAATAATTGAGAAAGGTACTACACAAATATAACGTAGGTATTGGAAGCAAACGGGTCGTTTCTATCTATCTATCTATCTATCTAATCAGCCTAAATTAGCCCACTGCTGGACATAGGCCTCTTCTTTGATGCGCCACTCTCTTCGGTCCTGTGCCACACGCATCCAACCTTTCCTTTCTTTTACGTTTATATAATTGTAAGAGGCCCTACACCTAAACAATACGTATTGCGAGCGAAGTGGGTTACACACACACACACACACACATATCACGCCTTTAATCTCTTGCGGGGTAGGTAGAGCCGACGCAAAAAAACTGACACTTACACCATGTCTGACAAATAGTTGTGTATCGCCATAGCGACAGGTAGTTAGTCCACCGCCTAAAATTTCAAAACACAACCTCGAGTCCCTTAGTCGCCTCCGACACCGACGAGAAAGAAATGGGGTAATGCTATCTTAGCCGGCATCACAAGGCTGGTTTCTCTTTAAAACAATGGAGTACTTACTTGAGCTGATGACACACGACCAGTATCCTGTGCCCCATCACCTCGCACGGCATCTCGGCTGCCAGTCTCCGCTCCACCGCCTCTTCCTCATCCAAGTACGGAGTGTACAGACCGAGCAGGTCGGATTGACGGTTTTCTAGCCTGAAATAACACAATTATGTTTTCACCTCTCCAGCTTGAAAAGAACAGTTTTGCCGCGTAAATTCAGTGGGCAAAACTCGTTTTTATCCACTCGATTGAGAAAAGTGATTTGAATTTCGAACATCCTCATTTTATCAGAACTAATGCGGCGGTACGTTCTGAAAACTATTTCAGCCAGTTATTTATTTCTTTTTGTAAGCAGTTTTTCTATTAAATATTTCTGACATTTCTGAATATTGGTACATATTATGTAATATTTCTGAACGAATTTTGAAAAAAATAATTTGACGGGAATTTTTATTTTGTCTAAGGCATTCGAGCAGTACAGCCAATTTCCCAAACTTGACATTGGCAGAATTTTCTCACTGGTAGAGGTGAAAAGTTGTGTGTACCACGCGAGAGCAAATTCATTCGCATCTCGTGCTGTTGAATCCCTCACTGAGCTCAGGACACAACTTTTGAATCACTCGCTACGCTCGTGATTCAATTTTAGTATGATTCGCTACCTCGGGATTCAAAATTAGCACTCGAAGCAAAAATGACCTTTGCCCTCTTGTTGAACAAATAACTATTTATTCACTTGAAAACATTTCATGATATAACAACTTGTAACAACATTTCATAATATAAATTCGTACCTAAAATGTTATAGGTAAGATTTATTATTATTATAACTAACTGTAGCTAGTAAGGATTGTTTTTTTTGTACTACCATTAACAATGTATGGGGCTAGAGTACCGTGAAATAAAGATTTTTTTATGCATGCACGATTTCAAGGAAAATTCTAAACCATTCCGAAAGTTATACTACATTTTAAATATCTACTTATGAGAATAATAAAGTGTATTGATACTAAGATGTTTAATAAAATATAACACTTTATATATATACTGTCTATATATTGAACCCACGACCCTTGGTAGGCAGGGGTGCTATTCACTACACTATCAGGGCAGTCTATTTTCTATTTACAAAAGAAATCACCATCCCAATAAGCCATATACGACAGCTGTCAGTACCATACTAAAAGAGATGTCACCAGAGAAAAATAGAGCCTCTGTCATAGCATTAGCACGAATCTGACAGCTGTCAAATATGGCTTAGTGGAATGGCCGTACTGTACCTCTTAGCTTCATTGATAGCGTCCAGCTGCTCAGCAGGCTTCCTCTCAAACAGATCAGGAAGGAGAGGATCTGATGACGAGCTCCTCAAGTCCAGACTGGCCCAGGACCCTCGCGGAGTCAGGGTCTCGTTGCAGGATGATGATGAAGACATTGAAGCGACTGATTGTCGCCCGCTTGACGGTTGTGATTGAGATTCAAACTGGAAGTTGGAGAAGGGATTTTATTTGTTAGAAAATCGCCAACTTATAGTTAATGTTTTAGGACATTGCAGGCTGAACCACCTGATTGTCCGAAAAGAAAGATGGTTCCGTGCTTCGGAGGGCACGTTAAGCCGTCGGTCCCGGTTGCTGTCTATGATTACTTAGATGGATGTCAGAGGCCTACTACTAGTAGTAGGCGGTTTGTGCCAGTTTTTGGCTAGTGCGAGTTGTCCACTAACTCTGAAAAACTCGGACACCAGGGTTCATCGGGTCGTTGAATGACTCGGTGTCCTACACGAAAAGAAGAAGGAGAATGTTTTATTTTTCGGTAGGTGTCCTTTATGCCGTGTTATACCGGCTTAGAATAGCATCACCCCATTTCTTTCCCGTCGAAGTCGTAAGAGGCGACTAAGGGACTTGAGGGTGTGTATTACAATTTTAGTGTAGTTGACAACCTGTCACGATGGCGAAACGCAATTTTCCGAATGACCCTCAAATATTTGTCAGACGTGGCGTGAATGGCCGTTTTTGCGGCCGTTTACGCTCTGCCTTACCCGCAAGGGATAATAGGCGTGATATGTGCATGTATGTATGTAGTGAGCCCGCGGGCTTCGTTTCGCCAACTTGAAATTTGTGTATTTATTTGATAGGTGCCTTGCCTATGTACATACTTTAGCAAGACCTTTGTACAGGTACATTAATTGAGGGAAGCCTCTTATGTTTTCTTGTAATTCTATTTCTGCACCAGCGTCCTTCAATTTAGTTACTTGCACGGGGAGTAAAAATATAATTTATAATTATAATTTAGTTTCTATGAAATTAAATATTTAAGAACACCCATTTTTAATCCATTTGTAAGCTTAAAACCAGCAGTGTGCTGTGCCTACACCCATTTCAGCTCATGTTGTATATTTGTACTGAATTTATTGATTGTTGTGCCTTAGATGTGAAGCGAAAAAAATATTTTGTATTTGTATTTGAGTAAGGCAATACATAAGGGTTTGTCCAAAAATTACGTACCTTAATTTAGGGGGATTCAGGCGTTCTGTTTCATACTAAAAGGGCGTTACGCATAATAAAAATTAAACCATAGTACATTTAAATAAGTAAAGTTTCACCGAATGGTTTGAATTCCTACTCTTTTTTTAAAATTAATGATGGGTTTGCTCTTGACGCTAGTATGGACTAATCATAGTAATAGTTACAATAACTTATACTAGATGTCGCTTGTACGTCGCTTCGAGTACCAAGAGATTGAAAAATTGGGAAGTGTCAGTGAAGGCGACAGTTGTTCAGTTGCCTGAGCAGTGGGACGGTACCCCACGGTCCCGGGTAGCTAGTCTACATATAGTTAATTTGTGGGTCCCGGGTTCAAGTTCCGGCGGGCGCTAACATTTTTTCAATTTTTTAATTTTCTTTTATGAAAATTAACATAATTTAGCACTGTGAGTGCAAAATAAACCATATTACAAAAGGGACCAAATTGGCTAGAATTAGCGAAGAACCCATCCACATTATTAAACATCACATGACATAGAGATCTTTTATCCTTATCCTAACTCACATGAAGGAAAGACACACTAAATAAGGATTTTAAGGGCGGCTTAGTGTGAAAAATGTCGAATCGACCTATTTTTGGTTGAGTTTTAAAGCATCATATATTATTTTATTTGACCCAGAAAAAATATATGTTGTTGTTTATGAACAGTTCTTGATTATTTAATGGACAAAAACACGATTTCTATAACTTTTCTCGATCATAACAAAATACAAAGATACGTAAGTTTATGACAATTTTTCAAGTATTACTCAAAGATTATTTACACAAAAAAAAAAAAAATATGCCAAAATGTAGGAAATTACAAGATGTAAATAAAATAATGGACAGATTTTTTAAATTGTTTTTTGGGATTTTTTGAAACCCCATTATATAACCAAACGACGCGCGCGCTGCGCTTCAGACGCCCGCCGGGCATCATCGGAGCAGGACCTATGCCAATTTTTCGACCGCGGCGTTCCGCAACCTGCTTTTTTCATCTTGTCGCGTAATATTAATAAGATATGAATTTTCTGACATCAAATGTGTTGGCTGGAAGAGATCTCTTCTTAAGAGATAAGCTCGCCTTTGCTACTAAGTTTTAAATAAGTGTTGTATATTTCTGACTGTAAATATTTTGTGAATGTGTAAATATTTCGTTAATTTATTGTAAATAAACGTGTACATAGTCTGTAAATAAGTAAAAATGGGAAATAAAAAAGAGGGTACCTATATGTCAAAAGCGAAAAGACCGGCAAACAATATCGTAATCGTAAGTATCTGAACATAATTCTAACCAATTTTTGACCTACCAAAGTAACTACCTACTATGAAGTAAGTATGTATAGGTATAAATTTTAGTGAATAGGTAAGTAGATAAAGAATTGTATAGCTGATCTGGGTAACTAAACCAGAAGCAGTTTAGGTTTAACAACAACAGACAGTAAAATTAAATAGTATTGCAACCACAGTATCTAACATTGTACCTACAATTTGATCTAGTGTCATTTTATTTATTATGTAGTTCATAAACTGTTGCCATGTTAAAAGTAAACATCATAATACATACACAGTAGAAATGAAACCAGTGGTGCAACCACAGTTCAAATCATACGAAGAGAATGTACGATTTTACATAATGTAATTTTATTATTTATTAGTGAGCCATGCTATAAGTAATTATCAAGTACATACACAGTAAAACAAAATCAGTAGTGCAACCACTGAATTTGTTTGTAATGTATATTTAATTAGACGGTAAATATTGTACCGATAACCTTGGACTTCTAATCCTTGCAGTGCTTCAATATCAAGAGACAAAGGTATTAACATGCAAACAAATTACTACGTACTGAAAAGTAAGTATAATTTAGTGAAACAGAAAAGGTAAGCCTGTTCAAGATTACTTTATGATAAAATACTTTTTGATAAAAAGTTCCAGTACTTCAAGCCGTCATGACGATGACCAACTTTCTCTGCAAGTTCTGGAGTCACATACATCTCCAAAACAACATAGTCAAACATATCGCAAACTGCGAGGTTGTCCAATCCTACGTTTATCTGGGAGCGCTGATTTCCAACAACGGCAGTTACATAGACGAGGTAAAAAGACGTATGGCGATAACTAGATCCACTATGAGCAAGCTTTTTAAGGTTTGTTCCACCAAAACACGACTCGTGAGAGCACTCATATTCCCCGTGTTCCTCTATGCTGCAGAGACGTGGACTTTGCGGAAAATTGAAAAGAAGAGGATAGACGCACTGGAAATGTGGTGCTGGAGGCGAATGCTTAGAATATCATCGATAGCATTCCCCACCAATGACTCCATTCTCAAGGAACTCGGCATCAAGCAACGCCTCTCCTCCATCGTGCAAGCTCGCATCCTTACATTCTTTGAACACGTCGCCCGACGCGGGGACATATCCATCGAGCGGCTCGTGGTCCAGGGGAAGGTCGAGGGTGCGCGCTCTCGAGGAAGATCAGACGGACCAAATTAAAGCCGCTACACAAGAAGGACTGAGTGCACCAGAAAAGCAGTCATCCGTGAGGAATGGCGACGGATTTTAAAGCGTGCCACCAACCCGGATTGACGACCACGTCCGCTCTGTTAAGAGTGTATTGATGAAGAAGAAGAAGAAGAAGACATCTCCACGCCAATCAACTCTCCAGTCTAATGAGTAAGTTACGAAAACTAAATGTTTATTGTTCAGCTAATAAACAGTTGTTTCTTAATAAGACTTTGAAAGCATTAATGATATTTTAGACTAGCAGCCCGCCCAGCGGTTTCACCCGCCGCTAACAATTTCCCCCGGGAATAAGACAGTTTAATATAGCCTATGTTCATCAGGGATAATGTAGGATTCTAAAAATCTCGACTTCAATTTGAAACAAATATCGTTTTCAGATGGTGGTGGCGTAAAGTTACATGCCGTGTGATTAAGCTGGCCAGCCCCATGGCAGTGCCTATATTTTTATTTTTTTTATCCCGCCCGAGCCGGATTTCTATTAGGTGATAACAAAATTGTAATAAAAAAAAATGTGTCATACAAATTTCTTTTTTTAGAATGATGGTTCATGGCGTCAATAAGTGATAATACTATCCTACATTTAATAAAGAATTTCAATTTCAATTAACGGTAAAAGAATTTTTTAAATCGGTCCAGTAGTTTCGGAGCCTATTTAATTCAAACAAACAGTAAATAAAATCCTATTTCTAATATTAGTGTAGATTATAGAATTATGTGCCGTGTGATGGCGGCTTAGAATAGCATCACCCCATTTCTTGCCCGTGGGAGTCGTAAGAAGCGTCTAAGGGACTCGAGGGTGTGTATTGCAATTTAAGGCGATGGGCTGACAACCTGTCACTATGGCGATACACAATTTTCCGGATGACCCTCAAATGTTTGTCAGACGTGGCGTAAATGTCCGTTCTAGGCGGCCGTTTACGCTCTGCCTACCCCGCAAGGGATTATAGGCGTGATATGTGTATGTGTATGTATGTATATAATAATTATTTTAGTGTGATGCCGGCTTAGAAAAGCATCACCCGATTTCTTTCCCGTGGGAGTCGTAGGAGGCGACTAAGGGACTTGACTTGAGGGTGTGTATTGCAATTTAAGGCGATGGGCTGACAACCTGTTACTATGGCGATACACAATTTTCCGAATGACCCTCAAACATATGTCAGACGTGGCGTAAATGTCCGTTTTTGCGGCCGTTTACGCTCTGCCTACCCCGCAAGGGATAATAGGCGTGATATGTATGTATGTATTATTTTAGTGTAGATTTTTTTAATGCATTATTTAATGTTTTTTGTCGTCTTTTTATACCGAGTAAGGGACAGCCCTTCGAATACTGATAGGGGGTGCATGAAACATAAAACTGGACAACTTTCCCCTAGAAACATATGTCAGGAAACGCCAAAAAAATGACCTTCCATACAAAATCACAATCAGCTGACTGCATTCACTATGGGAATTCAGTTATTTTACGTTTCCTGAAATATGTTCCTACGGGAAAGTTGTTCAGTTTCATGGTCTGCATGTACCCTATTAGTATTCTGAGGGTTATCCCTGACATCCTTTAAAACAGTAATGATTAAATGTAATCATTACACGACGGGTACAATTAATGTGGCGAAGTTGGTACATTTTTAAATGAAAAAGTAGTTATTGTGGCATAACTGTAATAGTTAGTCATATGGTATCGCGGACATTATTATAGATATTGATGTCCTCTATAAAACTGTAGTACATCACTTTGCTCTATTGCCAATAATTTCCACAGCGTCCGCGATATAAGATATTTTTTGGTAAATTTTTCACACGTTGGGTTACATTATCGAAATTTTCACGCGGATCCCTATTTTTTTCTCGTATAAAATATAGCCTTTGTTCATCAGGAATAATGTAGGATTCTAATGGTGAAAGCATTTTTAAAATCGGGCCAGTAGTTTCGGAGCCTATTCGATGCATACAAACAAACAAACAATCAAATCTTTCCTCTTTATAATATTAGTGTAGATTTTCACTTACTTATACATACATTTTTACTGTAGTTCTATACAGCAGCCTTACCATGTAGCTATTACCTCACAAGCAGAAAAGGCAGATTCAGATAGAAATACGTAAGTTTTAGAACAAAAAGTGGAAATGACGATTCTTAATGTTATTTAAATACTGCTCTGTGTGAATATTGATGTTTCAAACATGTTTCAGAGCTTCAAGCATATGTGATGATCAACCCTTATTGCAAGTTATGGACTCCCATACATTTTCACTTCAATCAACTTCTAAATCTCATAAGTAAGTAACGAAAATTCATTCATCAGCCTATTACAGTCCACTGCTGGACGTAGGCTTCCCCCTCGGTACGCCATAAGGCACGATCTCCCGTTTTCGCCATTCAGTCGTTACCAGCCGTCTTTTTAAGTCATCGGTCCATCTGGATTCTGGCCGGAGGGCGTCCAACGTTACGCTTGCCAAGGCGTGGCCTCCACTCATGAACCCGCTTACTCCACCGTCCGTCGGTTTTACGACAAATGTGGCAAGCCCACTCCCACTTCTGCTTGCTACACTTCCAGAAAATGTCCGTCACTGGTCTTTTTTGCGGATAAGGTAGGCGATGACTGGTAGGACACATTGATCGAACACCATGGTCTTGAGGCATTGTGGCAAAGATGATTCTAGGATATGACGCAGCTTCCCCAATGCCGCCCAGCCCAGCTGCACTCTTCTGGTGCTTTCAACCTCAAAGTTGTCTCTACCCAACTGCAACGTTTGCCCAAAGTACACATACTTCAACAACTTTAAAGGCTGCACCTTCGACGGAGACTGGCTTGGGGATGATTTGTTGAGTGAATTTGACTTTTGTCTTGTCCAAGTTCATCCCGAGTCTGTCACGTCTCGAGGCTGCCTTAAGACTTGATAGCATTTTTGCACACACTCTTCACACACACTTTATATAAAATTAGTACGGATAGTAAGGATTATTTGTCATTGTCCTTCGATTTTCATTGTTTCGATGATTATAAGTAAGTAAGTAATTGTATCAGGCGTTACTTTGCGGAAGTCCATCTTGATTGAATTAGATAGAAAGGTATTTAGCTTCTTCCGCACTTATGATGGCTAGTAATGCAGCTAGTTGAATTGCACTGACTCATTCAGTGCTCGGAACTCGACTGTCGAAGATCTCCTGATGATGCTCCGTGGAGGGGCGAAACACGTGTAGAGTGTAAAACGGTGGAAGTAGGGCGAGTAAAGTGCATCGCTTGTGCATTTGCATTAACTTGCGGTCGTACGCGTGGTGCATTCAACTAGCTGCATTTCTAGCCATCATGTGCGGAAGAAGCTAAATACCTTTCTATCTAATTCAATCGATTATAAGTAACTAATGAAAAATTTCAGATGTACCGACGGTGATGATATTGAGGATATATCCCCTGCTAGCAGAAGCGGAAACCAAGGAAGACGAATTTCAAACTGTTACGGGACGCCGCCGACTTGTTGACATCAACCATATTTTCAATGAATTACAGGACAAAGCTCATCATAATGAGTTATTCAACTGCACATTACATAATACTAACATTATTTAAATTTATATTTAAATAATATTACTATTATTAATAAGTATATAATTCAATAATTAAAAATTAATAATATAAAAACACATCTTCACTGTTTAATTTTATCAATCCTACAATTGTACCAACATATTTTTCCTAAGTAAATTACGTAAACAATAAAATTATTATCTATATCTTGGGGAGTTATTGACCTACTGCCATAGTTTTGTGTACTGTAACGCGCGTGCTCGCTGTGGAAGCTGCGCTTGCCGCCCGGTCCGTACCGCAGGGTCAAGTGAGTTCACCGCAGACTAGCTCGCGCGATCTTTTCTACGCGACGGGCGGAAGGCCGTAAATGCCTTCTTTTCAGCACTAAGCTGCCCTTAAGAGAAATTATTACCCGAATTGATGCAATTAATTTTTCTTTCTTTTTCGTATGGGACACCGAGTCGTCCAACAACCCGATGAATCCTGGTGTCTGAGTTTTTTAACCGCCTGCTACTAGTAGGTAGTAGGCCTCTGACATGGTTGAGTAATGACCGCCGTCTAAGTTATCATAGACAGTAATCAGCACCGACGGCTTAACGTACCCTCCGAAGCACGGAACCATCCTTCGGACAATCAGGTGGTTCAGCCTGCAATGTCCAAACCAGACTAGGTACAAATTCACAAAGTGAAAAATATCAACTTTGTGAGTGCTCCACCGAGAATCGAACCCGGAACCTTTGCGTCGCAGGCAGTCGCACTATTACTGCGCCACACCGACCGCCATGCAGTTAATGAAAAACTCATTTATATTATGCTTTCTAGAAATTTCAAACAATCGGACATCCAGACGCACCGCCGGATACCATCCATACCTGGTTGCCATTCCACCAATTCGGACTAAGCGCTTCCAGTCATCATTTATAATGCGCACTGCTAAAGAGTGGAACTCACTACCTGCGTCTGTATTTCCAAACACATACAACCCTAATCTATTCAAAGTAAGAGTGAACAGGCTTCTTCTGGGTGAGCTCGCTCCATCTTAGACTCAGTCTCTGTCCTATGACCTAGACTAGAGTCACACCTCGGACACTGGCGCTCAAATGTATGAAACAAACGCGTTGCTAAGCACACAGTCTAAGCTCGCGTAGGTGAACGCGGACCATGCTTGTGTGTGTGAGACAACATGTAAGGGTTGCCGCCATTTTGCGTTCGCGAATCGGGAATGCAATGTGCGGCAGTATGAAATGACCTTCGTCGTCGCGTCCTTGCTAGCCGGTGTCTGAGCGTCCTCCGAGCGCGGGTGGGCGGCGCTTGTAGGGGGAGGCAGGGAGTGACCATACTGTACGCTAGTACTATTAATTATACTGTGCTAGAGTCAAGAGCAAACCCATCATTATTAAAATAAAAATAAAACAAAGAAATTGCCATCGAGGAAGTACCTGTTGATTAGCTTCTTCTATAACGTTCGGTTCCGCGTCCACCTCGTAGTGGTGTCTCGGCGCGGCATGCAGTCTCTCCAGCCTCTCGCTGAGCCGCTCCCGACCGCACATGGACCCGGAATAAGCCCGGTACTTGTATTCGGCGACGGTGTAGTCTGACGTGTATGTGCGGATGCAGTCGCGGACGAACATTGGTGCTTTTGTGCTGTGACAGAATTGTTACAAGATTGATTGTTATAGCATGTTCACACAATGACAATTTACACACATACATATATAAACTATAAACTTTTTAATATATTTGAAATGATGTATAATGTAAGTAATACTACAACGTCGGAAAGTAAAGTGCTTTAGACTACACAGATACCGAAAACTTTATAAATAATGTTTTGCGCATTTAATTAAACTCTTTCACACTAACTAATCTCTCTCTCACACACACACACACACACACTCACACACACACACACACACACACACACACACACACACACACACACGCGCGCGCGCGCGCGCGCGCAGACACACACACACCATAAGATACAGATCTTCCAAGATCATCATCATTGGCCTCACACATCTGTGACAGACGATTTAATCAGTGTCTGAGGCAAGACCTTTCATGGCTGTATAAGCCGATACGGGAGCGGCATAGTTTTCCGCACAAGATACAGGTGAAATAAACTATTCTTATATCACGCCTATGATCCCTTGCGGGGTAGGCAGAGCGTAAACTTACGCCACGTCTGACAAATATTTGAGGGTCATTCGGAAAATTGTGTATCGCCCACAGACAGATAGATAGTGACAGGCTGTCAGCCCATCGCCTAAAATTGCAATACACACCCTCTAATCCTTTAGTCGCCTCTTACGATTCCCTCGGGAAGAAATGGGGTGATGCTATTCGAAGCCGGCATTACAAGATTGATTGTTACAATGCCGTGTGAGGCCGTCTTAAAGTGGTTCGAGAGCCCAGTGGCAGGAACAGGAAAAGTTTCCTGGCTGGACATTCTAGTCATATGGGAACCACACTATCAATTCGCGGCAATAAATAACTACAAAGATTAGTTAGAATCAATATAAACTTGTAAAAACTGTGGGATTAGGTTATGTATTCCAAAAATGCTAAAAGTGCACTTCTAGCAAAACTACAATACAAACTCTCGAACCACCTTAATGAATCGAGGGTTTCATATGTATGTAGAATGATGGATTAGATGAATTGTTCACATATAGTAGGCTTTAGCTTAACATTTTCTGACTCATTTGTTGTTGTCTCGCTCACTTTATATCATATCTATTCACAGTTTGTATACTCACAGATTCTCTTCGGGCAACACATGAGTAAGGGTCCGTATTCGCCGTGGAATTGTGCATAGATCCATATCAGTAGCTGGATAGGCCAACGGGTCCCGGTGACCCACCAGCCTCGAAGCCACCTCTTCATAGTCCGGGGGTTCAATCATATCGCAGAGGGATATCTAAAAAAACAATAAAACTAAATCAAATGACTTTATTCAATGTAGGATAGTACTGACACTTATAGAAAAAAAAGAAAAAGAAACATCATTTTAATTTTTACTATCACTTATTGACATCATGATCCATCATTGTAAAGAAAGAAATTTGTATAGCCCCATTTTCTTTTTTACTTAACAATTTAATATTGTGCTGATAAGATTCAGCTTGGGTGGGATAAACAAATGAAAATAAAGGCACTGCCTTGGGTCTGGCCAGGTTAAGGATTTATTTTGCCAATTATTTTCATGCTGAATAGTTGCTATAATGAAGATGAGAATGGATATATGCATAATAGGTGTAAATAGACTTTGAGTAGCAGAAAAAACTTTGTTTTATCATGCATCTAAAAAACCTTCACCCATTTTCAGAAGTGATCAATGATGATTATTTTCATCCTTAGATGATAATGAATAACAATTATTGAAGCTAGATATACAGAATATTGAATGCAAATGTTTTAAGGGGTGAACAAGCCCGTAAAACTGAACAATCGGAACGTAGGTTGAAATATGAAAACAAATTGGACCTCTCTTACAAATTGATCCAGTCGGTTGGAACATTTTGTATAGGAGGTCCAATATTTTACACAACTGCCCAACAAAAAAAGGAGTGAAATTATGTATGTATGTGTGAGTTTATGTATGTATAATTCTTGAGAGCTGCAACTCGCTAACCACTGAACAGATTCAAATGGGAATTCTAACGGAAGAATCATTCAATCAACCGGCCCCCTAAGCCGCTCACTGCAGCAGCAGTAAACAAAAAGGGCATGGCTCATCTATCACTCTGTGAGCCACCCCTTAACAAGCGTTGTGACCAAGTAGACGCGGATGGGTTTACTTTGGTTCAGAAGAAGCGCAGCAGGCAACCCCGCCAGAACAAGTGTGGCACCACCCCAGTCGAGTACGCCTGCACGACTCTACTACCAAACAAGACGTGCTGGACTACATCTTCGCGAGGCATAAAGCAGGTGCCTTCAAGGATACGCCAAGACTCGGAGTATACGTGGAGCCGTTGGAGGCGCGCCATTGGGTGAGTTTCAACTCGTTTGTGGTGCGAGTCCCGACCGCTACTGTGAGCGTCTTCACGTCACCAGAGTTTTGGCCGCAGGGAGTCGTGTTTCGCCGCTTCCGAGGGAAGCTACCGCTCACGGCTTCACCGTTAGAATAGTAATATTTTAAAGTGTATTTAAGTTTATCTTAATTGTATAGTCGTATTTTATTTTTATATTATATTATTTAGAACAGTTATGGGATCGTTCGTTGACCGCCGGGAAGGACGGACGTGCCCGCTGCTCCCGGTGCACGTGCTAGAGCCCTTTGTTAGCGCGCATTGTTCTATCTCTTGCAACGGCCGGCACGGCGCCCGAGCGCCAAAGTTCCTAACTTGTGGTTGTAGAGTATCTAGTGCATGCAAGTGGCAGTGGTTATTTTTGTATTTATCTTTTGTTGTTTAGTGATCCGTAAAATCAGTGATTGGTGTGTTTATTAAAAATTATCCGAAAAGCTAGTGACCGATGTATAACCAGCGGCCGCTACTTTGCTAAAATAATCAGTGATTTACGTGCCAATAATACTGAACTGTGCTAACAAATATACTAACTAATATTCAAAATTCCTCATTCAGAACGCTCTATCGTACCTACAATAATAAGTTTTAAATTAATCTAAAATACAAAATCCTAAATAGGGGAAATCTCCATGCCCATAACATCGCAGGAAACTTAGTAGCAGAATCCCGGTGAGATCGTTTCATTTATTTATCATTTACTAATTTGCTTATAACTAGATTCAATAATCCACGCCAAGGAACAACTCCCTAACAACATACTACCAAGATCACCATCGACGAAGGCAGATCACCCAAAAGGAATTGGCAAAAGAAATTTTATCGCTTTCAGCATTTTAACAAATATTAGTATCATAGTAGGTAAGTACACTTGAACCTCCTATAACAGCAGCAGTTCACTTGTTCCACGACTTCTAGTTACTATAGACATAGCCGTTGATCGGAGAAAGACACACGTAACCAGCACCACAGCCGAGGAGCAGCGACCTACCTCTACAAACCGATCAACGACAAAGTAATAATGTAGGCAACCAAGTTAGTTCTAAGACCTGTCAAACAATATAATAAATCCTTGAATATTTTTTCAGGAGAGCCATAGCGAAAAAAGAATTGTGTTCAAAGCTTTAAAGGAAAAAATTTGAAAACTCAAAATAAACATTTACATTTCGGGCGTACAATTATGTTAATGAAAAATACGTTACATAAAGTTAAACAAACTAGGTTAAAACCCTGATAGCGCGCTTCAAACGCCTAGAATCACCAAATTGCCTAACTAAAATAACTAGGTATAAAAAATAACAAAGCAATATTTGTTCTGCTGCTGGGAACTACATCCTACGGTCTAAGGAGAAAACAAATAACACCAATAAAATAAGAGAACACAAAGACGAAAACTACAAACCTCAAAACAATACATCGGACAGTACGTAACGACGGTAGAAAACGCGCTACAACGCAATCACATCCAGAAACAAAAACTAACAAAAGATACTGCAATTTTTGTATTGTTTCCGACAACCCTTGTAAAAACTCCGCATGGGTAAACCCCGGGAAGCACACATGTGCCCACAATAAATTTTCGTCCTTCTCAGTAAAACAGCTGAAAACAACTAAAACACCCTACCGACAATGGAACAATACAAGATGGGCATTACCAATAAACTGGAGAATACGAAAATACAAAAAATTACTTACATTCATAATAAGAAAACAAAACAATTAACGAAACATTAGCCGACGGAAACTGTTGCCGACGAAATCATATAAAATGATAGAAAAAGACTATGTCGCAGAGCAGAGAGAGAAGACAGTTTTACATTGCCAAAAAAAAAACACCATGCGGCATCAACTGCGACTGGATACTACATTTGGACAAAACAAATGCAAGACGACGTGGAGGTCTAGCAAAAGAGTACGAAGAGTAGAACAAATAGACCACATAAGACAAACCACTCGCGAGAAGTTTGTTAAGGGGGTATCGGACCATAAAATTGTCATTGGTAATATCGATACAGAGCGGTTAGGACAAAAATCACGTACCATAATAATAATAAAAAAACACAGCACAAATATATTTTTTTTAAATATTCACTATGAATTTTAAAAATATTTACTATGAAAACTCATAATTTAATTATAAAAATTACGAACATTAACTATAATAAATAAAATCGGAAAAATACCGCGATAACTTACGAGAAAAAATAATTGAATTGTTGAGCCCTATCTAAGGGGCTGAGATAATGCCACACACTTATTATCTTTCTAAAAACAACAACACAAGAAGAACTGTCAGGCGTACCAATCTGTTTAGAAGAACGTCAGGCTGCGTTACAGCAAGTATAAATAACAAAGAAATTGCTAAAAAAACAAAAATTCGAAGACACTAGGTGCAAACTACAATCTGTAATAGATACGGAAGACCGCGAGGAATTGGAAACAGCTACTGGATTTCGCTAAGAAAACATTGGATCTTTTCACCCTTCCCAACGAATGAAAACCACCTGCGAGTGCTACAGGTGCCACAAGCAGACAGAAACTAGAAGAACTAAGCAGCACTACATTCTGATTGAGACGAAGAATTGAGAAAATGCCAAGGCCCCGCTATTCCACTCCACCTTCAAGAAAACTCAAATGACCTGGAAGAAGACCCCAGGAAGCTGAATGATGAATTAAAAGATATAATCTAAAATGCGTTATGGAACTGCCCCGGGTGCAGGTCAAATATTTATAATATGAACCTCATAAAACAAATCGCGGTGGAAATTTATAGGGGAATTCTCTAAACATATAATATGTTTAGCATTGAGGGATAATATAATTCCAACTTCCAAGACACAAACTATTCAAGTACCTATTCCAAAAATAAAAAACGCACAAAATTATTAATAACTTTCGGAGAATTTCTATCTGTAGTAGAGTATATAGAATACATGCAAGATTTTTGTTAAATAGATTAGACAAAAATAAAACGAAGATCTAGCGTACTACCAGGCCGTTTTTTTTAACAAAAATGGCCGGATATCCGCCAAATGGTGATAAAACCAATAACTACTTACGGTTTAAAAGAGGCAGCCATAATAAAAGTCAACAAAACTTCGCCGATAGGAAAATTTTATATTCACGCATTTATCAAGGTACGAATAAATTATTAAAAGGCAAAAAATAAAACTATTACAAAACAAATCAAATGTCTGCGTTTAAATGGCATTGTCATATTTTGAAAAAACTCCTTAAATAAAGATTAAAAAAAAAATGTTCCTTTGAACACATACAAAGGCGTAATCAACCCCACCACCTCCCTGCGGCATCAAAATGTAGAGCAAAAAAAAATCGACCGTCCGATATTCACCTGTAACGACTACATCAAATAGCACATGCGGTACCTCAGCAAAACATAATCTGTTTGGGATCAGCTGGCAGCGGAAAAATAGATCTAAAGGCGGCTCAGAAACAGAAACTGAAGCAGAAAAAGGAGAACGAAACCAAAGCAGACAGGAGGCAACACAGTACAACTACGAAAAAGAAAAATAAAGAATACAACTTCCAACCCACCTATGGCAATGACGGCCCAACCGCCCAGCATCAACGCTCATTCCAACTAGAATTTACCCGTCTATCCTAATATCCCATTCTGGCTAATTAGGCTGCACAGTCGGTCGGATGTGATCAGTTGAGTTGCGATTTGCTGATCTTCCTCTCCCATCCCAGAGCGTGTCCCTCCTGAACAAAACTGCACCCCCCGGTATTATCCAGCTTGCTGGGGACTGGCTTATGCCTGGCTGGGACGGTGCCTATCTAATCTAATCTAATCTAATATTATTTAGAACAGTTATGTTGGTAAACTGTTTACCTAAGACACAGGAATTACTTTACTTAGTTTAGGAAATAGTTAAGCCTCATAATTGTTTTTGTATAGTTTCACCTATTAGTAATTATGTTTATTAAATAAAGAATTTTGTATTTTGTATTACATTACCCGAGTGCCATAGGCTAGGCTTTATCTCAGAAAGCAGTCATGATTTTAATTTTTAAATTTATTATGCTTGTTACATATTTGGACCAATGTTCCTAAGGGAAATTGTTTAGTTTTATGGGCTGGTTCACCCTTTGCAATATTTGCAGTTATTTTTTACACAGTTTCAAGTAAGCCATTTCATCATATCTATGTTTTATGAGTAAATATTCACTCAAAAAGGCATATCAATCATACAAATCATACAATACAATATGTGTTACCTGGTACTTCAAATTATGTGATGTTATGTTACTTAGAGAGTGAACACATAGCCCAAAGCATGCATAATGAAAGGGTATTGATTAATCTAAAAATATAAACATAATCTTGTTAACTCAAAGCCAATACCATCACAACACAGACAGCACTTAGATATTCTATTCAAAGCATGCATCACGCTGCTTTTAGGAGCGTGATGCATGCAGGCAATTCGTTAAACAAGTAAGAAAATCGTGATTCACAAAGTCCTGTTAGAAAAAGCTTATAACTTACAGAAGACGAGCACCCTGATAGCGAGCCGACCTTTGACTGAACAGCATAGACCTTCCGAGGGTCCCCAGCATTCCTATAAATAGGGAAAAATCAATCCTCAAGTATTTATATGCGAACCTGACCCTCCCATGCATCGGTGAACAGACGCACCCAAATGGATTCAATAAACCTATTTACCCGTAAGATTGCTGGTATTTACGCCCCAGTGTCATCTAAATATGATGCACGGACGGAGCACTATGCACAAATTGTTTATTTAGTAGATATTATCACATAGAAATTCACAAAATTGAGATATTCGATACAAATCCGATTGTTTACAGCTACAAACTTTCAGTTTGACAGTTAAAAGTCGGTGTTGCTATTAATAGTTTGCACAAGTTACAACTTTTTAAAACAAAGAGTTCAATGGTTAAATGTATGTTTTTACAACTACTTATAATAATATAAACAATATTACTATTATTGAATTAAGTTTTACTATAATTAAACAGAAAATTAAACAACTGTGCTGTAATTCGAAACATAAAACATAATATGAGAGAGGCAGTGCGTGCCCTTTTAGGATTTGGTCGGTGGTGGCTATATCTGTCCCTTTCTAACACATGACGTCTCTTTCTCTCATCCCCTCCGATTGCGACACGAGGCAGGCGCGCAGCGCTCTTGCCTTCATTGGTGATGTGTTTCCCGGCGGGAGCGGTCGTGGTGAGACTAGAAAATAATTTCAAATATTTTATTTAAATTATTTTCGTTAACGGTTTTTCCGTTCGAAATTTTTTCGTTTTCTTCTATCATTAAATTTCTATATCTGTTCCTTTCGAAATTTCTTAAATTATTTTTTAAGTGTAATTTTATTTCAGGATTTCTTTCAGATTTTTATTTTTCAGCATTTATGTCGTTGCTTACGAGCTCGACTTATAAACTTATTTCCGAAATACGAAATAATGTGGATTCAAACATAAAAGGTTAGTCAAATACTATACTAAGTGTCAAATCAGTGTGTATTGGTAAAAATACAGATACTTCCTAGCTCAATCGAAGCCAATTGTCTAAATTTATCGTTTACCATTCGTAAACTGACATAACTAATTTAAATGTGCTTCCGGCACATTTATAATGACCTGCTTTCAACAAGCCTTAAAAACATGATATCTGAAAACGCTTTACGAGCGTTTGATTCTAATGTATCTGGTTTCCATTAAACCAAAACGATAACTCCTGCGCAAGGAAGTTATCATTGTCTAACAACTCGGTCATGGGTGTTAAAGCCGACCCTCGCATGCCAATGCAGGGTTACTATCGAGCCTGAGCAATGATGATGCATTCCTCATCTAAAATTATTTGCCCACATTAGGCAACTATATTTTTCATTCCTCTGGAATCTATAGAAGTTATGCTTGTGATCCCACGCGGTCGCATAATGTTCATGCAATATCTTTCCACAACCTAACCTTCAAGTATCGAGTGCAGCGTAACAATGGCAAATCCTTGATACTTTACACGGCAAATCACATAAGTATACAAAAATATGCCATTAAAATGATTCATGTTGAACGTAACTAAGAAGCTTTCGATTATATCATTGGTATTTAGTTTGTCTAACAAACAAATAAACTGCGTGATTATTTTTTACCTATACCTACAAATAAGGTTATTAGCTATCTTTGCTGCCATAGCAATTGGATTTCAAGTCGCAGAGTGCACAAACACTTACGATCAAAATCATCTCCATCAAATTCCATGAGATCGCTTGCAAACTGTACCTGAGACAAAAACGATCACCTGTTTACGCGCATCAAAGCCCAGCGCCAACAGTTCGTGCTAAGGTTTAGTACGACGTAAAAAGTTTCTACAAAAAGAAGTTTATGAAATTGGGGACTCAGTCTAAACTCCAATGATCACCAACATCAATACCTACATACTTACAACAACACTGTCTTCTAGACAGTTTCAGCCTACGTAACATTACATTCTATCTATAGAGCCTATGTGATAAATCTACACATACTTTTGAACATATTAAAAAGATTCGAGGTGGTTGTAAAAGCGGGTGACTTTGAAAATCTCGACCTATTTCTCGAGTTTCATGTTTGACGATCATATACTAGCGCAATAAATACATTAAAATAAAAAATATATTCGTGCTTGCATGTCAACACGTGTTCTCAGACGTAATACATTGTTTATATCACACCAGATGGCAATGTAAACGTCACTTTGGATTGATGATTGATGGTAACGGCTATCAATCTTACTTGACATTCCAATTCGCCTCGAATTTTATTGTTCTTGATTTGAGTGCTAGTCTTTCTGGCCCATTTCATATCCTGACTCTGTGGAGTCTACCAAAAGCATCATTTCGATATAATCTGATGCCCGATTTTTGTGGAACTTGGAATTGACCGGAATTACGCATGGAATATGGAATCGAACCAAAAATGTCACATTATTGTATTGCCTAAACCAAAACTGTCCCTCACGGAGGCAGTATGTAAAATCATAGACGTAAGCAGCCAAACCTGTCATAGAACTAAATGTCATATAAATCTTCCAGTTTGGTATATAAAAATTAGACACAAGTTACTTTCAATACAAGCAATAGCTGAAAGCCAGTACTGCTGCCACAGAGTACTGAAACGTCATGCGCTGTCATTAGCGGCGCACGCGAGAGATTTTTGGGGTCTATAATTGCAGCAAATATATCAGTCTCTGATATTTTACATAATATTATGCACTCATGTAGGTACTCATCATGAACCATTACATGAAACAGACAAAGGGTAAGCAATACATGACAAATACCTAAACTATTATACAATGTTGACCAGTTGGTCGGGGGACGTGAGTACCCATAAAACCCTTGCTTCATAATATGAAACTATCCTAAGGGAAAAGTGATTCTTTTTCGTTCTCAAAACTAACGAAATCGCAAAATGTATATGAATCAACATTCAACGAGCATAATGTATTGGCACGGTATGGTACCTAGGTAAGAGAATTGACCTACAGTTCGGTCGCAAATCAAACTGTTTAAAGTCATCCCTAAATAGTATATTTAGCAAAGAACCGTAATATTAAGGTTAGAATTGAAGCTCTATACATTACTATGCCTAGTAAAATGCCTAGACATGCAGTAAGTCCTTGATCTGCAATGGAATATGATTTGTAACCAAATGCATACTCAGACACACAACGTCTAAAGCGTTCCGGTGTGTTCCATAGACAGTCCTCTAATTGTGCTAAAATGCTAAATTATGAAATTATCTGAAAAATGTGAAGTATAAAGTGGAGTCAGAGCTTACTACGCGCTACCAAAATTATCAACGCGCCACCAAAGCATCCCCTTATAAATGCATGTTTGAAAAGTTATCATGCATTAAAGAACTGCTAACAATGCGACGGCAATTTCACTTGCAACGTAAATAAAATCTAACGCGTAAAGTATGTACCAAGAAATATGGTCGACAAGACGAAATTTCATTTAGTTCAATTAGAACGATAATGGATGACATTATAAAAAGGCCCGCTTGAGGATCGTTTGACAGCATACAAACACTCGGCACAGCAAGTAAACGTCCGTAAATATCGGTCGTCATAGTCTCGTCGGACATATTTTCCACGATAATTGCAGTAAAATTTATCGACGTATCGGCAAGTTGTCAGCCCATCACTGAGATTGTGATACATTATGGAGCCCTCATCGCCATAGTATAAAGGCGTGTCAAAGTATCGTATGTCAAGCTACTTCACTGAGTTTTTGTTCAGGACAGATTTCTATGAAAAACATGAGTCGATAAGTGAACGTTCGCATTTCAGCTTTCTCAAACGACTACTTATACTACACAGTTCTACCTATATAGCAGAGCAATGAAACTCTGTTTTACACCTAACATTTATTCAGCATACCTATAACAAACAGCTTTTTCTATTCCAACCGAGTTTTGACATATCATGGTCAATCTACCCTCAGCAAAATTTACGATACATACATACATAAATCACGCCTCTTTCTCGGAGGGGTAGGCAGAGACTAAGACTTCCTTCCACTTACTACGATCCTGGCATACTTCTAATTTACAATAATCTAATTAAAAATGTTATGTGTTTTTATTAAATACAACTTACAAGTAGGTAATACTTATTAGAATGATTTATGCATGTATAATGATGTACGAGACTAAGTATCTACACTCGCTTAAAAATGTGTAAATATGAATTATTTGTTACCGTATCATGTTGTTGTTCCACCCTTAATCAAGCTTCGAAAGCTGAATTCTCCAGGGTAATGAAATGATAAGAAATGAAATGAAATCAATATAAAACTATTTCATAAACTGATAAAAATTTAAACGATTTAAAAAAGGATCCGAATATTAATTCCACTTGAGTTCCTGTCGATACCATCAACTTTCTAGTTGCAAATACGTGTCAGTATTATTTTGATGATGACCTTAGTTGAAAATATGATAATATTTGGTAAATTTTATATATACCTACCTACATTTTATCAATTCCAAATTTTAGCTTATACGCAAAGTATAAGCATGGGATATGAACATATAATCTGCCGACGTTTCATTAAGATCTTTTTTTTTTCTTCGCATAATGATTTATGGCTTTGCAGACAACCTAGCCAGTGCCATGCTACTTGGTTTAATATACGTTATGCCTATGTAAGCTATTAGACTGATTTAACCCTACCTATCCCTGAATTTGAAGTCACCATTGTTCAATTCTACAATGTGCGTAACCATCAAATGCATATACCAATTTGATGATGGTGAAATGGCTAGATTATGATTTGATTACGTATTAGCATCGTTACACGTGCAATAACTACATTAAGAACAAAACCATCGAATTGTGGCTTCAAATAACAAGGTTCTGATTAAAAATGATTTCTATTCAACTCAAAATACGGCTAAATCTCGCTTTTCGTTTGCTTGGCCCAATTTAAACATTTTTCCTCCCCTTTTGAGGTTTTTCAAAGGTACGTTCACGTCAGCAGTATAAGCGTGATTCTCTATGATGATACGTAATACAGTGGTTTTTACCACTAATCAGGTTAAAAATTTAGACTTGGATAGCATGGGATTTATTTGCCCACCGCCCAGATGAAAACAATTCGCTTATTCAATCTGCTCGCTATCACAGCTGACGTCACTCAACTGATACGTTGGGATCTAGGTACATGGCGTAAATTTACCCTAAAACTATCGTGGTAAGACAAACTTAAACTATCTCGTTCATGTGCACACGTCAGATAACTGCACTTGACTTTTGCCCTGTGTCTGTAATTGGTCAGGTCTATGTGAGAAAACTTCTCGAAACAACAGTTCGACAGGTGCATCGTGTTACCGAGTGCTTTTCCTTCTTTGTTCTATCAATTCTAAGGATTAGCTACCTAGTGTTCAGGTGTTCTATTATTTCTGTGATTTCTATTGATGTACTATAAAATTATGCTTCACTAAGTCGTCAATTATGAGAATAGTTGCTGTCAGAACAGCAACTCTTTAGAAATCAGTTCTGTGAAAACACTTTACTGTCATTCGTTCATACTCTTCATAAACCTCTATTCAGAAGCAGGTTTGCGTATATTTTGAACTAAGAGTGCTATTTATGCTAGGCAGGCTGGCATATATTTCTAACTATGCGAAATACGCTAATTGCGCCCCAAGTGAGACTACATATCTTGCGATACCATTCTTACTTGTTTTATAAAAAGTTTTTGTTTAATTTATTTTAGTTTTGGCAACTTAATTGTCATCACACATGTCTTATTGTTGAACTTTATAGGTACTAAAGTGAACCTTGCAAAAAAGGAAATGTATTAAATATTAATAAACATAATTATTTCGAACTTCACCTTTACAAAATTGTGAATTTGCTACAAATATCAGAACAAAATAAGTTGCTTATTTATCTTTATGATAAACAAGTATCTACTTTTTCATAACATCATATCAATTGCTAACAAACTGTTTTAAATTTCAAACCTTCGAATAAATATAATTTTGTAATAAATATAAGTATGTACATAAAATTTAACAACTATACAAAAATAACTATATTCCTCTTTCTCTTAAAATAAAAACAGTGAAGTTTGAATATTCTACTTTCACATTGGTGATTGCTACACCAGGCGATAACAAACAGGTCTCATATTATGTTTTATGTTTCGAATTACAGCACAGTTGTTTAATGACAGCGTTTTACCTTACAATAAAACGCTTATTAAATAACTTGCTTAATTCGAAACATAAAAGTTTCTCACCTGCCTGGTGACTTGATTATTAAAAAAATGTGCGTTAAACGCACATTTCTTCTTAATTAATATGAGATCCAATGAAGGCAAGAGCGCTGCGCGCCTGCCTCGTGTCGCAATCGGAGGGGATGAGAGAAAGAGACGTCATGTGTTAGAAAGGGACAGATATAGCCACCACCGACCAAATCCTAAAAGGGCACGCACTGCCTCTCTCATATTATGTTTTATGTTTCGAATTAAGCAAGTTATTTAATAAGCGTTTTATTGTAAGGTAAAACGCTGTCATTTAGAGATGATAGTGATCAAAGTGGCTATATGAAAACTACCTAAAATAATGTTTTGATAACATGGTATCATTTTTGAGTTGAAGTTGCATTTTGTAGTAGTAAAAAAACATGTAGAGACTGACTGGATATACCTACTCTACGTTTACTCGAGATAAATGGTCGCAATTTCGCAACAGACTAAATAAAAGTACCGTTTTTTCTTTTGAGGTACGGAACCCCAAAAAATTCAAAGGTCGCGATCCGATCCGATTACGCATGGATTAAGCATATACCTACTGATGTACCTACTTTTTCCTAGTAGGTACGTTTTAAACTCATGAATCATGTTATTAGATATCCACTTCCAGCATTGGCCGTGTTGACTGCTAGCAATAAGCCAACAGTCTGTTCAACGAGAGCGCGTGTTTCGACTTTTGGCGACTACTTAGTTGAGTTAGGGTTATGGTTAGGTAGGTCTATTAGATATCCACTTCCAGCATTGACCGCGTTGACTGCTAGCAATAAGCCAACAGTCTGTGCAACGAGACCGCGTGTTTCGACTTTTGGCGACTAGTTGAGTTAGGATTATGATTAGGTAGACCTCTAATCCATGCCACCAGCGTGAACTGAAATAGAATCCAACTCTAGCGTCCTCAAAGCACGTTTGATTTCACAAACTACATTACTCAACACCGCCGCGAGAAATCATAACATCGGAGTTTAAAGGCTAAACCGTCACGTGTCGTGACTGCCCACCGGCTCATGCGCGCAACCCTTTTTTAAAATCACAGAAACTACGCACCACGCTAAGCTAGTAGCCGACGGGCGGCGGTTACATTACTCACGTTTACTAATTGGATTGGCACGCGTTTCTCGCGACGAAGATGGCTTCGCGCGCACGAGACCTGCCACGCCAATCGACTTGTCCACAGTAGGCGCAGCGTTGCAGTAGGATGTGTCGGCGGTAACCCGTATCTATCAGCGACACCTCGAGTTAACTACTAAAAACCCTACCTACAGGTATCGTATCCCTAACCAATACATATCCAAGGCTTTGTGTCTGTAAACTATAGATGGTACTAACTTACGTGTTTATGAACTCAGCGTGAGCGGGCATGAAAGGGTTTAATTAGTTTTTCATATACCTAAGTTTCCGTGTGGTGCCGGCTTAGAAAAGTCTCACCCCCTCTATTCCCCGTGGTTATCGTAAGAGGCGATTAAGGGACTCATGTGTATTACAGTTTAAGGTGATGGGCTGATTACCTGTCACTATGGCAAAAAACAATTATCTGAATGACCGTGACCGTCATATGTTTGTCAGACGTGGCGTGATTGTCCGTTTTTATGGTCGTTACGAAACTAAATACCAAATTTAATAAAACGTTCGTTTGATAGTAAAATTACGTAAGTAGTATGTAAATGTCTGTTTGTTTCTACATACTGTGTCACGCTAGAGAAGATATATGCGTCTTTTTAAGTAGGTAAGCAGGAAAATTCTTTCCTGATGTTCAGAGGTTATTGGGGTTCACGCGGCGATTTTTTATTATTTATTGATCCACTAATATTTCGTAAAAATTGTGGGATGAGGCCACGTGATCGTGATACCTACGTTTTGTACTAAGTTTGTTTGTTTTAAGGCCGTGTGATGCTGGCTTAGAATAACATCACCCCATTTCTTTTCTGTGGGAGTCGTAAGAGGCGACGAAGGGACTCGAGGGTGTGTATTGCAATTTAAAGCGATGGGCTGACAACCTTTCACTATGGCGATACACATTTTCCGAATAACCCTCAAATATTTTCAACTAAGACTACCCATGTAATGGGTCCAAAAATATACAACGCAATTCCAGATGACATAAAAAACTCTCATAATTTTATTCATAATTTGAAAAAATCATTAATTGAAGGTGCTTATTATACAGTAAATGAATTTCTTAAATAGTATTGTAATTATAGTAAATGTATTAAAATATTTTGACATGTAATATTTTTATTATGAAATAAAGAGTATGAGTATTTGTCGGAATCCGTTTTTGCGGCCGTTTACGCTTAGCCTACCCCGCAAGGGAATATAGGCGTGATATGTGTATGTATTTATGTACTAAACAAATCGAAGCGTCTAGTCTATGAGCGTCACTACTTATCTCTAACACGACGTGCCTTTTTCTAGGTGGGCAATACGTAGAAAACCCACCGACAAAAGAGTTTGTTCTGTGGAGACTACCGCTGTACTCGTATCTCGTCTTCTCTAGTCTCTACTACAAGACAGGACAGGAAGGACCTCAGAACCGTGAATGAACTAGGTATTGTTATTTCGAATACCAAATTTTAAAACACTTACCGTGTTAGGTATACAATTTTTGAAAACTTGCAAAATTTTCAAGCGCGGACAGGATTTGAACCTGCGACTTTCGCATTACTATTGGTATTAGTTAGTAAAACTAACCCGGAAGATGGAGCCTTGCCACGCGTTACTGGCATTAAAATACACTTGCAAAATTGGTGGGCAAGGAACGAGCTGCGGTAGCCCAGATGGAAGAGACGTCGCCACTAGTAATGCGAAAGTCGCAGATTCAAATCGTGCCCGCGCTTGAAAATTTTGCAAGTTTTCAAAAATTGGTAATTCGCTTGTAAGCTCAAATCAAATCAAATAATCCTTTAAACTGTTTTAAATTTTCGCGGTCACACACAATACTCAAAATACTGTTGTTCCGTGATTAAGGCCTATGCAATATGCAACGCCAAAAAAAACGACTTCCCATTGTAATTGCAGTCAACTGATCTTGATTTTGTATGGGAGGTCAACTATTGTTTTGTTAATGTTATTGTCATGTAAATGAGTCATTTTCAACAACTGCATATTTTTGTCAATTTCGGTGGATTTTTTAATTTTCTGCATTTTTGATGTTTTTTGTAGCTGTATAGCAAAAGATACTCATTCTGAATATAATATATTAACAGGGAAATATGTAACAATAGTATTTAGTGAGTTATTTGCGTCACCGAAATTGCCTTGTCACCGAAATTGAATTCATGCCACCGAAATTGGGTTTGTGCCACCGAAGTTGCAATTGTGCCTCAGATCCTCCAATGCTGAAACCTGATGGACAGCTAGCTCACTCTGCAAGTGAGAAAGCCCTGTTTGCAAGCAACTCACGTCTGGACGCTGGCATCAAGCAACCACCTACTGTACCTCGATTCTTCGATGTCGGAGATCGCAGTACACACTAAATAGGTTCGAAAAGTATTGTGCAGTTTAGACGTGAACCCTGATGGCATACCAGCGAGAGTGTTAAGACTTTGTGCGCCTGAACTGTCTCCTGTGCTCACACGCTTGTTCCGCCTCTCTCTTAAAGAAAGAACGGAAGCTTGCTAATGTGTAACCAGTTCCCAAAAAGGGCGACCGTGCTGACTCTGCTCATTACCGTCCAATTGCCATTCCTATGCAAGGTCAAGGAGAGGGTACTTAACTAGCGGTCTACTGGTGATCTTCTTATGTATGTCACGCACTGCTGGGGCAAAGCCGTCGAGAAGAACGGCGAAGCACTTGCCGTTCCACTCGATATCTCGAAGGCCTTTGACAGGGTCTGGCATGCAAGTCTGCTCAGTAAGCTTCCTGCTTATGGCATCCCAGCTGATTTTTGTACTTGGATTACAGACTTCCATAATGAACGGTTCATCAGAGTAGTCGTTGATGGCTGCGCTCCGACCTTATTTCCTCAGGGGTCTGTTCTCTCTGCAACTTTCTTCCTGCTGCACATCAATGACCTCCTTCAGCACGGTATTGTTGGATACGCAGATGATAGTACCGTTTCAGAGAGATACTTGACAGGTGCAAGAATCAGTGGGGATGAAATACGTTCGTTAAGAAAGGCCATGTTAGAGCGAACAGATCTGACCTTAAGTCTTGTCTCCCAATGGGGCGACGACAATCTGGTCACATTCAATGCCACCAAAACACAGGCGTGTCTTTTCACTGCAAAAAGGAGTCCTTTCGACTGGACACCTACTTTTCGGGGTATATCTGTCCCTGTCACTGACAGGCTTGAGCTTCTAGGTATGGAGTTGACATCAAATCTAAACTTCGGCGCGACCATCGAGTACAAAGCTCAAACGACGGCTAAGAAGCTGGGCATTCTGAATAGACTGAAGTGATACTTTACGCCTGGACAGCTTTTAACTCTTTACAAAGCACAACTCTGATCCAGCATGGAGTATTGCAGTCTCTTTAGTATGGTTCAGCCAAATACCAACTTGCCGCTCTAGACTCGGTGGAACGCAGGGCCAAGAGGCTCATAGGCGACAAAAAACTGGTGGACTCCAAGCTACATAGCCTGGCACATCGTCGCAAGGTTGCCTGTTTGTCGGTTTTTTACAGATTGTACTTCGGAGAGTGTGCTCAAGAGCTTCACGACCTTGTTTCACCGGCTCCCTTCTACCATCGGACATCCCACCAATTCGGACTAAGCGCTTCCAGTCATCATTAATAATGCGCTAAAGAGTGGAACTCACTACCTGCGTCTGTGTTTCCAAACGCATACAATCCTAATCTCTTCAAAGTAAGAGTGAACAGGCATCTTCTGGGTGAGCTCGCTCCATCTTAGACTCTGTCTCTGTTCTATGACCTAGACAAGAGTCAAGAGCAAACCCATCCTTAATAAAAAAATGCCTTGTTTGGCTGCTTACAAATGGATGGCATTGTGTTGAAGATAGCCGTAGACCCCGCTGTTATCGGCATCCGTCCACACCTGTTAGCACCTGCCGGTCGACAAATCAACTGATACCTGCGACTACAAATAGTAGCCACGTCTTCGGCTATCGCTGACGGGTGTTAATGACTGAGCAGGAGGACTTTACGGGAGCGCCGGGCTGGAGGGCCACGAGGAATCGCCGTGCAGTAGGACCTCGCGGGAGCGCCGGGCTGGAGGGCCACGACGGATCGCCGGGCTGGAGGGCCATGAGGGATCGCCGTGCAGTAGGACCTCGCGGGAGCGCCGGGCTGGAGGGCCACGACGGATCGCCGTGCAGTAGGACCTCGCGGGAGCGCCGGGCTGGAGGGCCACGACGGATCGCCGGGCTGGAGGGCCACGAGGGATCGCCGTGCAGTAGGACCTCGCGGGAGCGCCGGGCTGGAGGGCCACGAGGGATGGCCGGGCTGGAGGGCCATGAGGGATCGCCGTGCGGTAGGACCTCGCGGGAGCGCCGGGCTGGAGGGCCACGAGGGATGGCCGGGCTGGAGGGCCACGAGGGATCGCCGTGAGGTAGGACCTCGTGGGTGCACCGGGCTGGAGGGCCACGAGGGATCGCCGGGCTAGTTCAAAAATTAATTGCTGGACATGGGCCTCCCCCTATCAGGCAGGAGTATTGCCATCCTCTACACGCTCGGCTGGCGGATAGGCGAGCGAAGTACAAAATTTTGCATTCAGAGGGAACGTTGTTGTCCATTCCCCTAAATGAATTTATTAGTTATTAGTCTATGAAGTTATTAGTCTTCTTTTACGACGCAGATTTTAGTTTTTCTGAAATAACCGCAATTTTTTGTCCAACAAACGACCTAAAGCGACCGCATTTTACAGGCTTTTTCGATCTTTATACCCCGCAAGGAGTGAAAGCGTGATATTTCTAAATATGTTTGTAATTTGTATTAATTGTGCAAATTCGGTGGAGCTTTGCAATTTCGGTGGGCTTCTAGCAGCCATAAAAGCCACCGAAATGTGCCCACCGAAATGGAAAACTAGTCATTTATTAAAAAAATATACAAAAGTATCAAGGTTATTCCAGTTTGCAACTTAAATCTCAAAAGTGTACCTAAAGGCTATTTAGAATGCATTACTGTAATATTTTTAAACTTTGAGGAAACATTTTAATCCCGAGCACTGAAATTGCAAAATTTTGATTCCGAGTAAACGGAAATAGTTTACTAACATTTTTGTCGGGAAGACGCAATGAGGTAGTGCACAACCGTTCACACTGCGCGTGAGTGCTCGGCTGATCCTAGCGGGGGAGGGGTTTTAGGTCTGGATATAATCAACAGTGTGAGCAGGGAGCGTCGAAACAAAATTGCCACCGATATTGCTATTTTTGCTGGGACAAATCTAGTTTTGACATAGTTCATAAACTTTTCGTCTAAAAATTCAATTTTTTATAATTTCTCGTAGGGTCACTTATCCTTAACATAATCAAAATTAATTTTCCTTAATATGTTGGACATAATTTTCCTGAGAGATGAATATGTTGTGAAAAACGGATTGGGGACAAGCCACCGAACATTGAAATTCGACACTTACTATTTTTTTTCTAAAAACATCATAACTGTCGAAACATTATTTATATGGCTTCATATCAGAACAAGTGTCTTATATTTTGAAAAAAAATATCATAGTCATATCTGCAAAGCGTCACCTCGTTTTCAGCGAGGACATGAAAAATTTTCGCTTGAGAAATCCACTCAAATAATTTATTATTAAAGCCGTCAAAAATACATTTATTTACAAAGCGCGCTACGTTGTGGCTACGTGAACACAGATTTAGCCTTGACCACGGAGACACACGGCTTCATGTATCATGCATTCCTTTCCTCATTGCAAATCAGTAATCCTTTACACATTACATCCTAATAGGATGCCGTCTCGTAGGCTCATGTTATCTTGTTACGTGGCATGTGTCTGTAGTTCATGTAAACTTTAGCACTTTAGAATTTTTCATATATACACTATACACATGTAAGGACGAGTGATTGGTTGAAGCCAGTAGGCTCAATGCTGCATTATGAAAAGGGGAATTCCCGCCAAACGAGGTGTTCAGCGAGAGGACCGCGGCCCTACTTTACTTTTATACTAGATATCCGCCCAGCGGTTTCACCCGCTGTCACTATATTTTCCGTGGTATTAAGTTACCTATGTGTTATTCCGGGTATATTCTACCTGTGTTCCAAATTTCATCCAAATCGATCAAGCCGTTTGAGCGTGAAGATGTAACAAACACACACACAAACTGTCAAATTAGTAAGAATTATCTCCTTTTATTGTTAATTTATTTTGTTTAAGTTATCTATAATTTATTTCTATTTAATATTTAACCTATGTAATTAAAATTATGCTATCATACTTACGTAGGTATCATGTTTAGATCGTGCGTCAGCACTAGATGCATCCAGTCAAGTCAGCATTCTGTGTGCGGCGCGCCCTTCATATTTCATTGCAATCCGCGCTGCTATACAATACACACATCACTCATATACCCCCAGGTCAACCAAAACCGTTTCAAGCGCTAGGCTACCGGGCACCCTGGTACTTGCGGAACGCCAACCTTCATATCGACTTAGGTCTCCCTACAATCTCTCTCTCTCTTTTCGTGTGGTACACCGAGTCGTCCAACGACCCGATGAACCCTGGTGTCAGAGTTTTTCAACCGCCTACTACTAGTAGTAGGCCTCTGACATGGTTGTGTAACGACCGCCGTCTTAGTAATCATAGACAGCGCAACCGGGACCGACGGCTTAACGTGCCCTACGAAGCACGGAACCGATTATTTTTCAGACAATCAGGTGGTTCACCCTGCAATGTGCTAACCAGACCGGGAACAAATTCACACAGTGATACATATCAATTTTGTGAGTGTCCCACCGAGAATCGAACCCGGAACCTTTGCGTCGCAGGCAGTCGCACTACCACTGCGCCACATCGGTCCCTTCAATTAAAGCCTATATGAAGGAAGCGTCTCGTCGCTCCTTCTAAACAACGCTCCCCATCATAATAATCCCTTAACCTTCCCCTATCCAAGACAAGACACGTCCTGTCGGAAGACCCAAGGGCGCGATTGAGCTATTTGTTTGAACACCACAAAATCTCCTCCACCGAATAGTCAGGCGTAGGTTTAAACACCTAGCCTGTATCATTTGCGTGGAAGACAGAGCGTAAAGGGCTTTTTTTATAATTTGAGAGTAATTCAAAAGATTGTATACCTAACACGGGAAGTGTTCTAAATTTGGTATTCAATTTATCACGGGTTATCATCGCTTAGACTACATTCAATCTGTAAATATAGAATTAGTCGCCGGGTATTAGTTGCAAAACTAACCCGGTAGATGGAGCCGTGCCACGCGTAACTGGCATTAAAATATAGTTGCAAAATTGGCGGGCAAGGAATGAGCTGCGGTAGCCCAGATGGAAGAGGCGTCTCCACTAGTAATGCGAAAGTCACAGGTTCAAATCCTGCCCGCACTTGATAAGTTTTGCACGATTTCAAAAGAGGTCTATATATTTTTGTAGTTTCCTGACTGACATATGTTATTTGGGGAAAGACGTTCAGTATCACTGTTGGTATTAGTATGCACAGTATCAGTATTTGGAGGGCTGTCCTCTGCACCCTGTAGTGGTTGTACGTATCCACATGAAACACACGAGTCCCATGGGAAAGAAAGATGATATTCTAAAACGGCATCACCCAGCCAACAACCACCCACCACCTTCATAGGTGCAAGAAAGCCTGGGCTAATGCGCTAGTCTTGGCGCTAAGTAGGATAAACCAACTGTGCCTTTCTTTGCCACTGTGTCAGAATGAAACACCCAGTCAGATTTCTGATTTTTAATACTAAAAATAAAACTCTCAACACAAGATATTTGAACATACACATATCACGCTATTATCCCTTGCGGGGTAGGCAGAGCGTAAACGGCCGCAAAAATTCGAGGGTCATTCGGAAAATTGTGTATCGCCATAGTGACCCATCGCCTAAAACTGCAATACACACCCTCGAGTCCCTTAGTCGCCTCTTACGACTCCCACGGGCAAGAAATGGGGTGATGCTATTCTAAGCCGGCATCACACGGCATTAGCAAGATATTTGAAAAACAAACTAAATAATGAAAATCGATTAGGAGAACATTTGCAGCAATAAACGAAAATATGTTCACATTTTTTTTAGATGAACACAACATAAAGTATGCAATTCCATTCAATCAAAAATGTTTCTTTCAAAATCTTTCTTTGCTGTTTCAATTTCTAGTTTGTTCAAACATTTGACTTATATTAAAGCGATTTTAGGCATTTGACGACACTTAAGACCTTCAGAACTAGGTATTTAGTTATTGTTAAATCACCGTGAAGGATAATGAATAATCTCTAGATCCAAAGAAGACTAGAAGCCTTTTTATTAATTAATGTAAAATTTCGTCAAAAGCCTTGAAAGGAACACATCAAGGTCTTCGTAGCGTTGGACGCCCCCCAGATAGCCAAATACACCGATGACAATAAACGGCGGGACGTTTTTCATACAAAAGTTATATGTCATTTAAGAAAACAAAATTCTAATAAAAAACTCAATAGGAATTCCTATATTGATGTAACATTTACGCTAATTTATATATATAAAATTTTAAATCATAAGATTTCTTTGTTATAACCGATTCGCCACTTCACTCCAAAAGATGAAACTACTGCTGCAAAAATGAGTTTGATTTAATGTGGACAAATTACTCTTTATCCTTTGTCCAAAACTAGTTTAGCACCTTTACGTGGACCTTCATAATTTTGGATAAGAATTCTTTAACGAGCTTAATATTTTCACAAGTAAAAATTCTAAACAAGACTGCTTTCTGAGACAAAGCCTAGCCTATGACACTCGGGATAATGTAAGGATTCTTCCGATACGATTCCCATTTCAGAAATCAGAAATCAGAAAATATTTATTGTTAACTGTGTACAAGGATCTTACAGTAATAGTTGGTTTCAACAGTTTACCTAATGTAGGTGTACAATATTTTGGTGATATAATTAGTTAAAGTCAAATCACTGTAATAATTTAGTAAAAGTATATAATTATTGTTATGCTAATTAAACGATTTGTTAAAAAAGTCATTCAATTCATAAAATTCTTCATTAATTAAAAAAATTTTTAGTCTCATTTTAAACAGATTGCCGTCCAACGATTTTATAAGAATAGGTAAATGATTGTAAACCTTCATTCCAGTTACCAATATACTTTTATACATAACTAGCGGCCCGCCCAGCGGTTTCACCCGCTGCTAACTGATTTCCCACGGGAAACAGACCTTCTCCCGACATAAATCATACATAAAAACCTTCCTTTTCAATCACTCTCTTTTGAAAAAACTTCATCCAGATCTGTTAAGTGGTTTTGAAGATTTAAGCATACAAACAAACAAACAGACAGGGACAGACGTGGGAAGCGACTTTACTTTATCCTATGTAGTGATAATCCGTCTCTAGATAAAATTTTGTATGAAGCCCAGAGAAGAGGTAATTTAAAGACAAAATTTTTTTAGTCAAAAATTTAAAAATAATTACGCTAATTCCCCTGAATATTTTGCGGAAATGTCCCTACTGCATATTGATGGCGGTTTGTGTGAGTTAGTAGCCGCTGCAAAAAAAATTCCTCGCGTCTCTGAAGTTTACAACAATGGAGAGTTGTATGCGAAATTCAGTGAAGATGAAAATCCCTTAAAAAAAGGTTTTTTTAATCCCCCAAGGGATGAAATGGGGGTTAAAAGTTTGTATGAAAGTTCGTTGTCTTAAGTGTGATCCGTTTCAAAATAAGTGACTAAACTTATAATTTAAAATAATTAAACACGTGTTTCAGCATTTTTGAAATTTTAACCCTTAATAAATCAATCAAATCAAATCAAATTTATTTATTTGTAGGCAAACATGGTACAATAAGATGATATAAACAAAAGTTTTGAGCAAGCATGTTGCGCCAACAATTGGCATACAAATATTCGTTTATATGTACATTGTGGTCCGAAAAAGAACATGTAATATTTCAAATAGTTATTAAAACATGCAAATGTACACAAAAATAAATTATAAAATGAATACATTACAAATTACAATGTCAAAAAAGAAGATAAAAATATTATTTAACATGTCAAATTTAAATAAGAGGGGCGCCACATTTTAAAATTAAATGTCAAAAACTCTTCAATGTCATAAAAACAATTAGTAACAAGAACATCAAATAACCATTTCTTAAAAAATACAATTTTCAAATGTTTTATGTCATCAGGTAATAAATTAAATAATTTAATCGACATGTTATAGCAATTTCTGGCAAAAGCCGTCGTATTGTGTATTTGGCCAGCTAAGCGATTCGGATACCTCGTCGAAAAAGTACTTTGCTTTCGATCGAACAATTGAATATTTTTTTTGACAAACATACATACTTCAAAAATATATAGAGATGGTAGTGTTAAAATGTTCAAGGATTTAAAAAACGGTTTACAGCTCTCTAGAGGCCCAATACCACACATGGCTCTTACACATTTCTTCTGTAATATAAAAACTCGGTCTATATCTACACAGTTTCCCCAAATCACAAGCCCATATCTCATCGCCGAACAGATATATCCATGGTAAGCTGTCAATGCTGTATTTTGGTCACAAATGTTGCTGAGGCGATACAAAGCATATACAAATTTATTTATTTTTATACAGACTTGGTTCACCTGATCTTTCCATGTTAGCTGTGAGTCGAGCGTTATGCCGAGGAATTTGGTAGTGGAAGATTCAACTATTAGATTATTGTTGTAGGCGATTGATAATTTCGCTGGCTTCCCATTTTTGTTAAAAAACTGTAAAAAGGTAGTCTTCGTTAAGTTAACGCGAAGATTATTGCATTTCAACCACTCAATAATTTTTTCAATAGTTTCATTAATTTCAGTTTCATAATCCAGTCTAGGTCTTTTGTGAACAACAATAGACAAATCGTCCGCAAATAAGGTGCACGGATATTCTATGATACTTGGGAGATCATTTATATATATAATAAATAACAGAGGCCCCAAAATACTCCCCTGGGGTACTCCTACTCTGTTTCTTTTATGAGTTGATCTGTGTGCAATATATTCTTGTTTCTTATTAAAATTATTTATTTCAACACACTGCGTTCTGTCACAAAGATAATTTGCAATCAAATCGTTAGCTTTCCCACGAATACCATAATAATCTAATTTAGCTAGCAGCGTTTTATGACAAACAAAATCAAAAGCTTTACTCATGTCAAAAAATATAGCAGTTACAGGTACTTTTTTGTCCATGAATGTTGATATCCTTTGTA
Organism: Tuta absoluta; assembly: GCA_027580185.1. Lineage (NCBI taxonomy): Eukaryota > Metazoa > Arthropoda > Insecta > Lepidoptera > Gelechiidae > Tuta > Tuta absoluta. The sequence goes on from JAQAHW010000020.1 coordinate 2,506,146, forward strand.
TAAGGGAGAAGCATGCCTGTGCAGTAGATTTTCCCTTTTGGAATCCATATTGCTCTGGGCGTAATATGTTGAATTTTGTTACAAATGACATCAATCTAGCATGTATGACTTTTTCCCAAACTTTAGATAACACAGGTATCAATGCAATAGGCCGATAGTTATCTATGTCGTCACTGTTTCCTTTCTTATAAAGTGGCTTTACTATTGAGTGTTTAAACGCATCTGGGAATACACCGTGTTCAAGCGATAAATTTATAAGATGTACTAGGATAGGAGCAAATTCATCAGCACCGCTTTTATGATTTTGGTATTTATCTCATCATACCCGGTTGCATTTGAGTTGTTTAGCGACTTTACAATATTCTTTATTTCCTGCACGTCAGTCGGAATTAAAAACATACTTTTTTGATTTTTGCTCAAGGAGTCAAGATTTGTGTCTACATTAGCTACATAATCAGAGTTTGAGGAGTTGATGAAATGTTCATTAAATTCAGTTGCAATTTCTACGGGTTTTATTACCCTAGTATTATTAATATAAAGACACTCAATAACATTTTTCATATGTTGGGAATTATTGCTATTAATAACATTCCATGTTGCAAGACATTTATTCGTAGAGTTTGTTATAAACTTATTATTTATGAGCTTTTGTGCAACACAGATGCATCTTTTTAGTATTCTATTATAGCTTCTATAGTGGTTTTTAATAACAGTTATTTTATTATTCTTATAGTATGACATACGTATTTTTCTTTTTATGGCGCAAGATTTTCTTAATCCTTTTGAAAGCCATTTCAATTTATTTTTGGTACTTCTAACTTTAACCTTAAAAGTCGGGAAGCATAAATTATATAATAACTGTAACTCCTTATGGAAAATCATAAACATTTCTTGTACATTGTCAGAGCGAATGACCTCAAGCCACGGGTACTTTATCAAACAGTATTTAAATTTACAGATATTTTCGCGAGTCAGCTGTCGTTTGGTTTCAAACCATTGCTTTATTGGAGGCGTCTGCTTTGCAACTGGTACGGTCAATAATTGGGCATTATTATGGTCTGACAAATATAACGGTATATTTTCACCCTTAGCGCCTTCAATGTTGCTGGCAAAGTGATCGATACACGATTTCTCGCGCGTTGCTGTGTGGATATGTAAATCAATATTATAGGAAGTAAGAATTGTGGTAAGCTTTGTTTTTAATTTTATAATTTGAATTTTACTACTAATGGTATCAATATTCCAATCCCCTGTTAAAACTATTTTCTTGCTCCTTTTAGTTTTAAGTTTATCCAACAAGATGTCAAGTTTATCGAAAAATATGTTCACATCTGATTCAGGTGTTCTGTAGATGCATATTAATAACAACTTATGATTTTTAATAATAGGGTCAAAAGGGGGTTAAAAGTTTGTATGAAAGTTCGTTTTTTTTAATAAACGTGATCTATTTCACAATTTGTGATTAGACTAATAATTTAAAATTATTAAACACGTGTTTCAGCATTTTTGAAATTTTAGCCCTTAAATGGGTGAAAAGGGGGTTAAAAGTTTGTATGAAAGTTTTTTATCTTAAATGTGATCTGTTTCAAAATTTCTGATTAGACTCATAACTTAAAATAATTAAATACGTGTTTCAGCATTTTTGAAATATTAATCTTTAAAGGTGTCAAAAGGGGGTCAAAAGTTTACTACCAGTTGGGCTACACTTTTTCCATTTATTCCGGGAATGTGACGATTTCCCGGAATAAATTATACCTATAAACCTTCCTCTCAAGTTACTCTATCAAATAAAAAAAACCGCATCAAAATCCGTTGGGTATTTCTAAAGATATAAGGAGACACCAAACGGGAAGCGACTTTATTTTATACTATGTAGTGATAGCACTTCGAGCCCTAGGAATGCGAAGGTCATGAAAATACCGAGATCTGATGTTGTGCTTCACCGCAGACAATTTAGTAAAATAATTCATGTCGTTTCTAATAAACAAGCATAATTCTAATATATAAATTCCGGTCAATGTTAATATTCCTTCCCTCCTAAAAATGCCTCTTAAGGACTCAATGTTGTAAATACATCATAGCGCTCTTACACATCTTTTTTGCAGTATAAAGGTGGATTCAATGTTTACCGAGTTTCCCCAAAATATGACACCATATGACAATATTGGGTACACGTTACCGTAGTAAGCACTTTTAGCAGTTTCTTTAGATGCCACATTGGAGAGTATGCCCAATGCGTAGCATTGACTCGCAAGTTTTCTATTTACTTTAATTATATGAGCCTTCCAGTTTATGTGCTCATCTACGCTCAAACCTAAGAAATTTACATCCTTCACTTCAGCGATATTATCCTCTGAAATTGTGATATTATAATTTTTTGTAGCCTTATTGTAGTTTTTAAATGAAATATAATTCGTTTTATTACTATTGAGCTTCAAATTTAAAGACTCTAATCAGAGCACCACCTTTGATAAAGTTTTATTTATTTCGTTTTCAAACTGGGTATTACTCAGAGTGCCCTTGCTTATGAATATAGTTGCATCATCTGCATACAAAATACATAAATGGTCAATGATTGATGGCAGTTCGTTTATGTATACTAAGAACAAAAGGGGGCCAAGGATACTCCCTTGTGGCACTCCCATTGAAACTGTTTTTAATTCAGAGTAAGCTTTATCTAAGGTTTTAGTACCTTTATTATAAACATCAATTACAATAGCCTGTTGACGATTTTTAAGATACGTCTCAAAAAGTCTAAGTGCATTACTACGTATGCCGATATTTTCAAGTTGCTTCAAAAGTACGTCATGAACAACGCAGTCAAAAGCTTTTGACATATCCAAAAATATGCCAATGCATTCGTCCTTGCTGTCAATAGCTGTATAAATTTGCTTCAGGGTGTTAAACATGGCCAGAGTAGTGCTGCTTCCCTTTTGAAACCCATATTGTTGATTGCTAAGTATTTTGTGCTTACCTACGTAGAAAACAGTTCAGCCGATCACAGATTATTTTTTAAAATATCTTTGAAAAAGCTGGTAGAAGAGCAATTGGTCTATAGTTTTCTATATTTAATTTTGACCCTTTTTTATGAAGTGGTTTTACCAATGCTAATTTTAGTTCGTCCGGGAAACAACCTTGTTCCAGACACAAATTAATTATATAAAGCAAAGGCTCAGCTATATAATCCATACTTTGTTTAATAAGTTGTATGGGAATCTCATCTATGCCAACGCTTTTTTTGTTTTTTAGACCTTTTAATCAAATCCACAGGAACCAAAAAAATACTAGCGCAGTTTTTGCTTAGGGGATTATTTATATAGCCACTTTTATTTTTATTTATGGTATCGTCCTTGTTCCTGTTTATAAATTGTTCATTTATGTAATGAACTAAAGTTTTGGGGTCATCAACGATTTTTTCTTCAACTATTAGTGATTCAAGAGTTGTTTTAATATAATTATTTTTTCGAGTGTTTTGGTTAATGATTGTCCATGACGCCTTCGTTTTGTTCTTGCTTTTAATAATGAAATTTAAATTTGAAATTTTTTTGGAAAGTCTTATAGTTGACTTCATAATTTTACAATATTTTTTATGCCGTACTTTATTTTGATTATTTTTTACTTTTTGCCTTGCTAGATGCGTTTCCCTTTTCCTCTTACTTGAAATTAAAATACCTTTAGTCTTCCAATTTGGTTTTAATGTATATGTAATTTTAATTCTTTCTTTTGGAATGCATAAATCGTAAATCAACAAGTATGCAGAAATAAATCCAGAATATGCTTCGTTACCGTCAGAACATAGAAAAACATCATTAAAATTTATCTGTGATAAGTATTTAATAAAAATATCAAGATTTTTTTTTTTTATTAATGATGGGTTTGCTCTTGACTCTAGTCTAGGTCATAGGACAGAGACAGAGTCTAAGATGGAGCGAGCTCACCCAGAAGAAGCCTGTTAAGGCACTGGCACTCCCACACACTGACGGAACGCAGCAAGCTACTTGGCGCCAGACTTCGGTGGGATGGTGGTCGCGAGCCAGGCGGCCCCTTACGGAGCCTTCCACCGCTTGGTGGGATCGAGATATCAAGATATTTTTCAATGTTACGTCTATAGATATACCAATACTTTTCATGGAAGCTAATATTTGTAGGTAAACTAATCGATTGTCCAGTATGGTCCGAAATACCAACGTCATGCACTTTAGACGTATATCTTTTTATACTTGTAATAATATTATCTATGCACCTCTCGGAATGGCTTGTAATCTATGCACCTCTCGGAATGGCTTGTAATCCGTGTGGGTTCATTTATTGTTATATTGAGTTTGTATGATTTAATTAGTTCTTTAAAACGATTAACCTTGTTATCGTTTTCGAAGACATTAATGTTGAAATCACCGGCAATGACAACTCTTTTGCTTTTGTATGGGTTACCTACCCGTAATTTAAAAAGCAGGACTTCCAATTTCTTAAGAAATAGTTCAATATTGCTATCTGGTGTTCGATAAACGCATACGACTACAAGGTTCAACCCATCTACGTCAATTCCACAGCACTCAAAGTGTTTTTCCATAGACTTTTCGGCTATCCACTCCAGTTTACGAAATTTTATTGTATTACGAATATAAATAGCTACACCACCTTTTAGGAAACGTGTGCGGGAATAATGTGCTCCCAGTGTAAAACGATCTAACTGGAGTATATTAATTTTATCATCTTTCAGGAAAACTTCACTAAAGCAACAAATATCGGCATCCGTTTCTGAAATAAATAATTCAATTTGATCGGCTTTCGAAGTAATACCCTGTACGTTCATATGTATAATGTCCAATTTGTTCCCTAGATCATCTTTAAAATCAAAACCTGTGTTAGGGACGAAAAAAAGATTTTTCATCCATATTTTCAGTGTTTAGCATGGTTGAGTTAAAAGCACAACAGTGATACCCGAAATACCATTGCTCAATATTTTTTACCTTTTCATAAGCAGTGCGAAACACAATATCCATGCCAGCATTATTAATATTACCAGTCCTAGGGTTAAAATGTTTTTCATTATATTCCAAATTTGAGTTCGTGTCTATTAAATAAGCATATTTAAATTTTGAATTATTCTCATATAAAAATTTGTTAAAAAGTTAAATTCTACTATTAAACATGGTTAACCGTTTGTTAGTTTTGAATGAAGGTGTACAAATCAATATGTTTGTGTGTTGTAGCTCCAGTAGAGTCTGTTCAATGTAACAAACCAGTTCATTATAATTTTTGGTTGAGTAAGATCACCTAAAAGTATAATACAATAATCATTAGTTGTAAAGTTTGCAATTTTAGTAGGTACCTACTAAGTCTAGCTGTTGACGTATTCCGCTACCGGGGTAAATAAAGTGGCACAGTGAAGCATCTTCGAAATGGCGTTCCGCAATAGTCAAAACATTGTTCTTCTTGTTTGTACTAAAAATGTGAATTCTACTCTTGCTATTTGATTCGATATTTGTATGGTTATTGTTGGTTACGAGTTCTGCAATGTAAGTTCTTCGCTGTCGTTTTCTACTCTGCCGTTTTGAATCTGTTCAGTGGTTAACGAATTGCAGCACTTTAAAGAATCGCACATATATACATACATACATGAACTGTAAAAACATTACACTCCTTTTTTGGGTGGGCAGTCGTGTAAAAAGTTGCTTATCATCGAATGTTTAAGTCCATTGAATTCCAGTTTTTCGTTTGTATGAAAAACGAACCACCTTAAAGAGGTGCTATTCCGAACCTAGCGGCCGACTGCACATGCCGCGGCGGATCGATCAAACCCATACGAACCAGTAGTGCCGCGGCGGCCAAGGTCGGGCGCCGCGGCATATGCTGTCGGCCGTCGAACGTCGGCCGCTCGGTTCGGAATAGTACCTTAAAGAGGACGGCGGGTAGAGCCTGGTTGTTGAAATGGGGAGATTGTGCCTTAAGGCATACCCTGGGAGAGGCCTATCTCCAGCTGCTATAGACTGATGAGATGTGTGATGTGATGGTTTTAAGTCGGTATGTACTTAGGCAAACTAATTGTAGTTAAAACCCCTGATAAAAAGATTACGAGATTAGTTCGTCAAAACAACCTTAAAAATAATAATAGGTTTTCGATCGAGAATTATCGAGTAGTAGTCACCGAGCATCACTTTACAAATGACACTCTATCAAAACTATGACTAAAGTGTATGACACTAGCGCCGTACGATTTTGCGATTTATGACAGCCACCTTACAATTGACAACCTGTGGCAGTCGTAATTTGATCCGGCGACGTGTGGTATATCCGGTTTTACATACACAAATACATATATCACGCCTATATTTCGTGCGGGGTAGGCAGAGTGTAAACGGCCGTAAAATCGAACATTTTATTTACCGAATAAAATAAAATAAAATTTACGCCACGTCTGACAATTTGAAAATATGAGGGTTATATAGAAAATTCATAGTGACAGGTTGTCAGTCCATAGCCTAAAATTGCAATACACATGTAACCCTCGAGTCCCTTAGTTGCCTCTTGCGACACCCACGGGTGATGAAATGAGTGATGCTAAGCCGACATCACACGGCATTATCCGTATTTACAGTAGGATATTCTAATTTTCTTTCGTCAAAAAACAGATCCAGTAAAATCGTACGGTGCGTGTGATCAGCACCTTAACGGGCCTACTTCCATGAAGTGAGGTGAAAACGAGCTACGAGAATGCATTTTATGCATAATCTAAGGCACATCAGTGTCAACAAAATTTTGATTTTTAATCTTCAAGATATGAGGAATACGCCAGGGCAGCGCAAAATCTCATTTTATATTTAATTAGGGAGAAATTAAAATTTAAAGGTACCTCTATTTTTCAGTGATGAAGCGTGGCGTAAGAGATTTCCTCCGCCAGTGCTAATCGAACTGTATTGATCTTAGTATGATTATTAATGGCAATTTCAAGTTGAACCCGCCCGGGCGGTTATTTTTTGACAAAACGTCTTAGTTATTATGAAATTTAGCAAAACACTTACTGTTTCCGGCTGATTTCCTTGGGAATAAAAGGTTTTTGTTTTGATGTGTTTCCTCTGCTGTCAAAACTGACGTGGAATTGATCATAGATAAACGGAATATGATGCAGACGCGACACACACTACATTTGTTCGATATTTTGACCGTGAAAAATTATTGTAGCTAGAATTTTGCCGTAAAATATATCGACTATCTACAACAACGGCATTCTATCCGCTATGGATAATTTTGCCAATGTCAATACTACGTTGATTGATACATCGAACGAAACGCATAATATGAACCGATTAGACGTAGGTATTAAAAAAATTTTAACGATCAAATAATAGGATGACGTGGTTGTTAGTGCAGATTAGTATGAAGTAGTAAGGTTCGATTTACATGCAACACTAGACGGCGGCACGGCGGCACAAAAGCAGTTTTTTAACCGCGGCGGAAATTTTTAATTGTAAATATGGAGCGCTGCGCATACGGTCACCACCAACCACAGTTTTAGGATAAATTCTTTTCATGTACTGAAAGTGTGAGAATAACAAACAAACAGACAGTACAGTTTATAGAGTTCATAATTAATATGGATACTATGCGTTCAGCTAAGTCTTGGCGAATGGTTCAGCTTATTTCAAAATATGGTCCTTATAATATAATGTAGGTTAATATTCCTTCCAAGTTATAATATCAACTTTGTGAGTAGTCCACCGAGAATCGAACCCGGAACCTTTGCGCCGCAGGCAGTCGCACTACCATTGGTCGTCAAGTATTGTATCAGTACCAGTTAGACTAACATTATATGAAATAGTGACACCTCTATAATATACTCTTTGACATGACTTCCGAATTTCATTTGAATTTCGTTCCTTCCGGCTAAGTAGGACTCTTAAGCTACGGCGTCCCAGCAGAGATACATGCCCGGTCAATCACCTGAATGTTTGAAAGGTGATCAAAACAATGTCTTTCTAGGTTTATTGCCCCTCAATTTGACTTGACACTTATTATTACGGCCGACGCAGATTATGCGGTTTTCCCACTTGACGTCCGTCGCTGCGTATTTTAACGCACCGTAACACATACACACATACATATATCACGCCTATATCCCTTGCGGGATAGGCAGAGCGGAAAAGACCGAAAAACGGTCACTCACGCCACGTCTGACAAACATTTGAGGGTCTTTCAGATAATTGTGTATCACTATAGTGACAGGTTGTCAGCCCATCGCCTAAAATTGCAATACACACCCTCGAGTCCCTTAGTCGCCTCGTACGACTCCCACGGGCAAGAAATGGGGTGTTGCTATTCTAAGCTGGCATCACACGGCCTTAACACATGCGTCTGCCAAACGACTTAAGGCACAATTAGGGTACAGCGCTGTAGAACTTATATTATGCTACAGCACAATGCTGATTGGTTGCCTTTTTTGGTGTAATATTTTACTTTTTATTAACAATAAGGCCTGTTTATAATAACTACTTTTAAGTTTTGTTTTGCACTGAAATAAATGCTTTCTTTTCTATTCTTAAAACACCTCAGCCTTATTTGGATGGGATTGGAATTCGCTATTTCCTTTCATCAGACAGGTACATGCGTTATGATGCGTTAAAAATACGCAACGACGGACGAAAACTGGGAGAACTGCCTAAAGCTATTTGACGTTCGTGCGCCATTTACAGTAGAAGTTAAAAAAAGCTCTAGCTAGCCTTAATACCTGAGGCTAGGGCGACACGAGCGAATGTTAAAGATGATTAGATAATACCAGCCAATATATATACCAACTTTATTCTAATATGACTGAGTTCATTTACAATTTGCTCCTCTCTTCTCTTTTCGTGTGGGACACCGAGTCGTCCTATTGCTCCTAAAAACGGCAAAGGCGAAGTATTATTTAAACGAAGTAAAGGAAAGAATAATGTTCATTTCGTACAGGGAAGTCAAGAAGAAGGCAGAAGGCAGAAGACAGGACATTTACGCTACATCTGAAAAACATTTGAGAAAGAAGATGTCGGCCCATCGCCTAAAATTGCTTTAAACGGCGCCCATTTAGTGACGCTTGATGTGCGGCGGCCCTTATTTAAAAATCCATAGGTAGGTATTATAAGAAAAAGCTAAGACACATAAATCAACAATTGAAATCATTGATTATGAATTCCATTCAATTCAATTGAGTCATGTTGTCAGACATATGTTTTGTAGTTTGCCAAATTATTTCGTAGATAAAACAAGACTTGCTTTTACAGGGTGTAACAAAAGGGTATTTCAAGCCGAAAGGAGGTTAAGCTACACATGAAACTGAACAACTTTTTGGAATATGGATGAAAAATAATAACATTGGACTAACCTTACAAAATTGCCGATAAGCTGGTGGATTTACTACAGGAGGTAGAATTTCTTTTTAATATTTCGACATTCAATTCCATGGGGAAAGTTGTTCAGTTTCGTCAGTACCTTGAACTCCTTTCGGCTTGTATACCCTTTTCGTTATTGTTCCTCCCTTCATATTGTGTGTTGGGCATTCACCTCTTACAAACTTGATTGATTGATTTTTACTAAACAATAAGATTCATAAGTTTAGCCATTGTGAATAGATGCATAAAAGGTTAGGTACTTTTGTACAGTGGATCATCAACCTACCCATTCAAGGGATCAATTTATACTGGTTAATAATATCTGTATGAAGGACCAGTATATATTGTTGCTAATAGTACTTAGCTATAATAATTTTGGGTATGTAAAGTGTAAAGCTCAGTTCAGGGAATTTCGATTTGAATTACCTAAGTAAATGATTTTTTTTAACCTTAATGCCTTTTGCTTATATTTTTTTTTTATTAAGGATGGGTTTGCTCTTGACTCTAGTCTAGGTCATAGTCACAGATGGAGCGAGCTCACCCAGAAGAAGCCTGTTCACTCTTACTTAGACATACATATATCACGCTTATATGTGTTGCGGGGTAGGCATAGAGTAAAAGGCCGTAGAAGCGGACTTTAACGCCATATCTGACAAATATTTAAGGGTGCATTATTGTAGCTGTCTAGTAGTCATTTGTCACTTTGTAGTCATTGTAGTCTTATCTTATCTTATAATTTTGAATACTTTGAATTTATAAACATGTGGAATGAAATAAGTAAACTGCAGCCAAAAAAATGGCTTTGAATAAATAACTTTAATATTCATTACAACACTTTCAAAAATTTACTCAAAGTAAAAATGTGTGTAGAATTTTAATGAAAGTATCGTTCGGGCTGAAAAGTTTCAGCAACGATACCTTTGTGAAAGTTACACTCGTAGCTATTGTATATTCTGCCAGACTGCTGTCAAATTCGATCTGTTAAGATGTCTCACGCTTGGTCAAGATTAGTATAGTTAAATTTTCTATTACTTAATTACTTATCTAACTTACCTACTGATGATGTGATAAATTGATGATAATGGTACAGTCACTACAAACAACTTTTGACCCATTAGTACTATTAAAATTTAAACTATTGATTTCACAGTCACACATACACATACACATATACATCCATAATCCATTGCGGGGTAGTCAGAGCGTAAGCAGCCGCAAAAACGTACATTTACGCCACGTCTGACAAACATTTGAGGGTCATTCGGAAAATTTTGTATCGCCATAGTGACAGGTTGTCAGCCCATCGCCTAAAATTGCAATACACACCCTCGAATCTCTTAGACGTCTCTTACAATTCCCACGGGAAAGAAATGGGGTGATGCTATTCTAAGCCGGCATCACACCACACTATTGACTTCATTACTCAATTATACAAACCTACCCGCAAATAATCGTTGCCAAACGAGTCATTTAGTTTCATCAAAGCAAAGACACAAAGGCCATTGAAATCGCTAACTGAATTAAAATAATGGCCTCGCACCCCCCACCCCCATCACGGTCAGCCCCAGCCCTCAAACCTCAGTGTCTGTATGGCAAGGCTGTATAGCGGTCGAGCCTGTGCCTCGCTCGCGGCCGAATGAAAAATAAAAGAAAACAGTTTTGAAACTGGCTTAAACGATTTATGAAACAAAATACTGGATTCCAAATTCAAATGCATCGTTTGGGTACGAGAGCAATAAAATAGAAATTAATAACGGCCAGTACTTGCTTATAGTTTATTTTTAATGGACAAGCGAAAAGTTTTTATTACATTTGAATACTTTTGTGAATTATTTGTGTTTTGATATAAATACAGACTGGACTCTACAGAATTTAATAAACTGAGAAGTTATAGAGAAAGTTATTTTAAGTGCAACAAGTGACGGGCAATACGACGCCCGACATGATTTTGTACGACGTAAGTACCTACAATTTTATCTTTTTTTTTACAAGGTGGAAAGGGAAAACGGAGGCCTTTGCCCAGCAGTGGGACTATGTATGCTAAGTATGATAAGATAAGAATACTTTATTGTGCACGTCAAACATTTTGATTTACAGAATTTGGTCCAAAAGTAGTAGTTATTCCTCGATGCTTAATAGTAATAATAATGTATTAATTAATTTTATTATTAAACGAACAATATCACTCATGATGTGGGTTTTCACGACTTACTTGTTTTTAGTTGGTAGAGAGTTTATCCCTCCTTTGAGTTATTATTAATTAATAACTCAAAATATCAAAACTGGGTTCTTAGCGCGGCAATGAAAACAATAAAATAACATTTCAATAAAAACATGTAACGCGTTTAAATATTTTAAGTCATTATGTGTGACCGCGTAAGTATAAAACAGTTTATTGATTGTTATTTTATAAACAACCGGGAATGGAAATTATGATGAAAATGGTTTGTAGAATACGTTCTACGCGTAAGCTACGAGAGCGGCTACGAGGCACGTAGCAAAACCGCTACGATTATCGGAGTACACTTTCTTGCTTGACATGTAAGAATTAGGACTAGATTGAATTAAATTGTTTTCAATTCAATTCAATTCAGTTTGACATAAACGCATCATATCTCGTATTTGTCTCCCATACATGCTGCTAACCGTAGAAGGCCGTCGAAAGTAAAAAAATATGATTTGTGGTGGATCTAAGTTAAATTACAATCAACAATAACCTATTATTTGCCGTGAGATGCCGGCTTAGAACAACATAACCCCATTGCTTTCCAGGGTTCACCGGGTCGTTGGATGACTCAGTGTCCCACACGAAAAGAAGGAGAATTGCATTTCCGCGGGTGCCGTAAAAGGTGACTGAGGGACCCGAGGGGTTCATGTATATTATAATTTTAGGTGAAAAGTGAGATATTATATTTTTTTCTGAAACGTCCCTCAAATGCTTGTCAGACGTGGCGATAGTGACAGTATTTTACGGCCGTTAACGCTCTACTTACCCCGCAAGGGATAAAGGCATGATATGTGTATTACCTATTATTACGATCAAACCTACGTTTTCGACTTAAAACGCGGTTTAAGTTGTTGGGTTGGTGGAACCGGGTCTCTCAATCAATAAGTACTTACTTAATAAAAAAAATGCAATATTGCTCTATCACTGAAAACTACATTAAAATTGAAACAATAGTTTTGGAGATAATTGGGATAAATGGTAACATTGATTTGCCCTAACACACATACATTCTCCATTCTGTCGTCATGGAAAAAAAGGATTGTTTAAAAAGGAAAATGCTTATTTTATTATGCTTTCATTAGGTATCGCAGATAGTGCATACATTTTGCCATTTTGGTACCGGCTTAAAATAGTGGCCTACCCGGCGCAATCCATCACTTTTTGACAGTCAGCAAGCAAATGACAACCTAGGACGTGTAACATGATATAGGCAGTTTTCCCACTGGCGACCGTTGGTGCGTATTTTAACGCATGCGTCTGTTAGACGAAAGGAAACTGCGAATTCTGCGCATCGTAGCCGTATTTGTATGGAGATAACATCGAAATTTGCAATTTCGTTACATCTGACGCAGAGTTATGGTGCGTTAAAAATATACAGCGATGGACGTCAAGTGAGAGAACTGCATTTGAGCGTTTTCATGCGATTTTGTCAATAAGTCGGACCAATAAAATACCACAAATTGGGTCTTAGCGTGCGTGTAAATTTACGAGCCGTGTGATTAACCTAGCCAGCCCCCAGGCAGTGCCTTTATTTTTATTTTCTAAATACCGCCCGAGCCGTCTTTCTATTAGGACATCACAAAATTGAAAAACGAAAATTGTGTTGTACATTGTGAAAATTTCCTTATTTTACAATGACGGATCATGACGTCAATAAGTGAATAACACTATCCTATAATGAATAAAGAATTTAAATTCCAATTTCAAAAGTGTGAAAACGACGAAAGCTCAAAGATCACCCTGTCACAGAAACGGTGGGTGACACAAAACAATGCGCAGATTGCAGTAGCTTCTAACAATGCTGTTCCGCTGAAATTCACACAGCCGTAGAGAGAGGGAGTGGATTCAACGAATGGTAGCCAGTGATAGCCCGACTCGTGGTTATAGTAGAATAGTTACTGGGAATTCAGGGATCGTGGGAGCACACTTTACAATATATGAGGTGTAAGGGACAGCCCTCCGAATACTGAAAGAGTGCAGTGCATTCAGACCATGAAACTGAACCTAGACACATTATCAGGAAACGAATTTATTTTTTAAGGGAAGTTGTTCAGTTTGATGGTCTGAATGCACCCTATCAGTATTTGGAGGGCTGTCCCTTACACCCTGTATAGAGTGAAATTTTACTAGTGACCGATAGCGAAAACTCAGATCGGGCTGGTGATAAGGACCACCTTTCCCCAAATAAAATTGTTCGAAATATGAAAAACAAAATTGGACCTCCCATACAAAATTGCCGATCAGCTGATTCTGATTTACTATGGAACCTTAAAATATTTTTGTTATATTTCGACCTACGTTCCTTGGGGAAAGTTGTTCCTTATCACCAGCCCGTCTTGAGATTTCGCTATCGGTCACTAGTAAAATTTTACTCTGCCAATGGTAAGGTGCTTCTGCTAGGTAGTTGAAATTCCGGGCATGAGATGGGTCCTGTTAGGTATACTTTTACAATGCATCTGTCTAAATCATGAAGCTATCCCGTACCCGTACCCATTTTAGTTTCAATCAGAGTCGTTTGACACGTATTTTTTAGAAAACAAGACTGTTGAAAGCTTTTGAATTACCTTTTCATTCTAGTTAACATCGTATCCTCAGAGTTTCTCGAGAGTAGATTGAAAGAGATCCTTTAATAAGTTAAGTCCGCCTTTGTGCCATTTCTTTTATATATGTGTTTTCTGTATTAGTTTTAAGAATGTTCAATAAATAGAGATTATACATACTGTTTGACACTTTCATGCGTTTGGATATGCCTTCTCGTTTTATTGTGTGCGAACAACTGATAAGTGAAACCACTTGGAGTTCCAACACACAATATGTAGTTACAGCATAACGCGTTACATTGCTCGGGTGCAAACGCTCATATTCTCAGGCAGTCGAATACGCAGCGCAATGTATAGAGAATACGAGAAATGCATGATGCAGAATCACCTTTTGTGCTATTCCCATGCTCACTGGACCGAGATAAACGTTTGTAGTCCACGCGCTACGGTTTAAAGGTTAAATGTCAATCAAAGGTTGTCACTATTTGTTCGCTTTCAAGAAATAGTTTAAGGGTTAAATTAGAAAAGTTTTTATTATTTGTAAAACTTGACAAATAGATTTGCAAATGAAGCAAAGCAATATTTTCTTTTTATAGTTGAATTCGTAGCTTTGTGCTACGGCGTAGCACGTAGCTCGCAAAGCTTAATTATTTTGAATGAAATAACCCGGTAACCTGTGCTTATTTACTCTACTGGCCTGTTTGCTTTTTTAAGAGCCTTTTATATTCAGTTCATAAAAATTACTACATCTTCTTTTCGTGTGGGACTCCGAGTCGACGAACCGACCGCCTACTACTACTAGTACGCCTTTGACATGGTTGAAATTACTACATGATGCTTAAACACATATCATATCACGCCTACAATCCCCTGCGGGGTAGGCAGAGCGTAAACGGCCGCCGCAAAAACGGACACTTACGCCACGTCAGACAATTTTTGAGGGTCATTCGGAAAATTGTGTATCGCCATAGTGACCGGTTGTCAGCCCATCGCCTAAAATTGCTATGTACACACCCTCGAGTCCCTTAGTCGCCTCTTACGACTCCCACGGGTTAGAAATGGGGTGACGCTATTCTAAGCCGGCATCACACGGCAAAAATACAATGATGCTTAAAAATACAATGAAATAAAATAAAAATCGCTGGTTTAAAAATAACTATAAAGTTATTTTTTGCACATAATAAAACATCTTAAATATAGTAATATAAAGTACAGCCAGGCGGCCATCTCGCTTTGGTAGCAAGTTCTACCAGGCAACCTTTGGGAGACAAAAATTGCTTTCGGTAAAGTGGTTTCAGTATTTTCAAGTACCAAAAACCCAGTTTTTTTAATAAACCCTCTACAAAGTCTGACAAGTATATAGAATTAACTAGTGTTCGACATAATTAAAAGCACTCTTATACGAACCGACGCAACGCCAAATATCATCTCTACCACCCTGTATATGGACTAAAGAGGTTCACACACGCACCGTATAACTTTGCGGTATTTTGCATAAAAGTGCCGCGTATCGACGCCGCATCGCCGTGCAGCTGACATAAGATGTCGTTTACTTATTAGCTGTCGAAAACCGCAATATTATTGAGACCGTTTGAGAACCACTGTCATGCCTACTACCATGTATATAAAGGACTTAAAGGCTTTTCAGATAAGTTTGATGGAAATTCAGCTTTATCACAAAGTTACAAGGTATAAATTATGCTTGTGCTGGTTTGGACGGAGGCTGTGCGGTTGTGCGCGCGCAACTTTGTGGGGAAATAGTGTGGGGATGTTATCGGTAGTTTATTTTATCGATTTAAAATATAGTTATCGACTCAATAGAATACTAAAATCAAATAAAATTTTGAAGAATGATATCATATTTGAGGTTTTTAACAAAAGTTTCTATTGTGTTTCAAAATTTACTACTAATTAACCAGTGGCTTTGGCTGAACATGCCGTAAAAAACAAAAAATATGACATAATAATTATTATCAACTCCGTGTGATGTCGTCTTAGAATCTCCATTTCTTTATTATGAATTTCTTAAGAGGCGACTAAGGTAGTAGAAGGTTACATGTGTATTGCAATTTTATTGAATGGATTGACAACCTGTCACTATGGCGATACACATGTTTACGAATGACCCTCAAATGTTTGACAACGTGGTACGATTGTCCGTTTTCACGACCGTTTATGCTCTGCCCGGGGTACCGCAAGGGATTAAATGCGTGATTATCTATATACCGGTTCATTATCATTTATCACCAATCAATTGTAGTGATAGCGTATGTAGTCAAACTGTTCACACAGTATTGTCAACACTTGGATACAAATTCTAATACTTAGATACGTTTTCAAACACATCAAAATAAGTAATATGTAGGTTACATAATTATCTACGCTCACATTAATGACGCAATATCCCACCCTCCAAATGCCAAGTACACAATACAGCTGACTAACTAAATCCTTGAAATCAAGCCTTAACCAGGTACTACTATTATCTATTCTGTGCCTTAACATCGAGCAGACTTTCTAAGCGGCTTAACTCGCGTCCCCTCACTAGCCCGCAGTGCCCTCCCGGAGAGGGACGGATTCGAACGTCCCTAAGTACACGTCAGAAATTCCCACACAAATAATTCCTCAAATACTTGGACATAGTGACACAAAATCAGTGCAATATAATGTAAAAAGTGGCCGTGCAGTGTAGCAAACGTGCGAAGATGGGAGTGGACAGTCTGCCAGTGACGAGGGCTTCCGTAAGTGCATTTTGTTGTACTGTGCAATGCAGCTGTTGGTTTGTGATGGCTTTGAGATCGCGTTTTTCGGAGGTAGTTTTTTGATCAATTCTGTCCATGGGATATTAAAATAATGAACATTTAAATTCTCGTAAAAATCGCGTATAAAGCATTAAATAGTACTTTGACAAGTTAAATCAAGAGTACCTTAAAAAGCGGACTACAAAATCTGTATAGCGATTGCAATATATGCTAGGAATGAGAATTCCGGGGCTTCATTCTGGTTGCTCCTAGGGTTCTCATTGAAGAACTCTTGAGTAGATTAATTATTTTATTAGGGTTCCGTACACAGATGGTCATAACGGGAAAAACAAACAAAGGTTCGAAGGCTGTATCTCATAAATGGTAGTACATAGTTAGAAATTTTCAACGAAAATATATAATTGATGCCGCCATACATTAGCATCATACATTAATTCAACAAACGTGACTTTTAATGCAATTTTTATACATAGTGGTATAGAACCCTTCGACTCCATGTCCCACATAACAAAAAAATGCACGATCGACAAGTTTTTTTAGACTGGGTTTATTCTTCTTTTACCGATGCCTTACCGTCTGAACAGACGGCGTAGCGGGTAGTACCCCTGCCTGCTACCTGGTTTCACAGACACAAATATTTGTAAAAGCTGGTGCCTACGAACTTTGTTTCGCCAACTTAATATTATTAATGTTTTGTTTAATTTTAATAGTTGCCTGTGTCCTTTAATCGGACATTTATATGTATTTAAATTAAAACCAAAGTTTTCTTGAATTTCTATATCCGCACCAGCGTCCTTCATTTTAGTTACTTACACTTGGAGTAAGACAATACATAATATATTCAGTGGTTCATCTACCCGGTCAATAGTGAGATAAGCATTTTCTTCTAGTTTTAAAGCAAGCTGGGCTGCCTGAGTTCCTTATCAGTATAATAGATTCCTATGTACCAAAAAAAACAGCTGATTTCGCTAACAAACTTTTGCTTTGAAACCATTTCCGTAAGGTAAGCTAAGCTCCTGGTGTTCCACATCAGGTACTTCAGACTCTTGAAGTTTATGTGCCAGCATAAGTGGTCCATCATGGCGCAACATTTTTGTTATGGGAGCTTTTTTTCTATCTCTTATAGTTTCTTTCTTCTTCTTCTTCTTTCTTTAGTCAGGCTCCTTGTGTTGCACATCAGGTACTCCAGATCCTCGAAGTCTATATACCAGCAGAAATGGTCCATCATGTTGAACAACTTTTGTTATGGAGCCATTTTTGTTAGTCGTACCTATAGTTTAGCGAGGCTCTTGGTGTTCCACGTCAGGTACTCCATACCCTCGAGTGCTGACCAAAGTAACTGTTAGCAGAATATGAAACTCCTAAAACTATGCCACTGACACGCTCTCTGCATACAACAGAAACGAGGTTCATTTAGCAGACTTCGGGCAGGAACGTGGTCTGTTATAAATTTCTTGTACTTATCTCCAAAAAAAAATTTATATAAATAAAATATCTTTCATGTACAGAGTTTCGACCCTCTTTAGATGTATTATATGTATAGAGTAAATTTTCACAGATTTGTGTTAAGTCTGGATGTTTTAATCTATATATGTATTCTTTAAGTAATTGCTAGTTTTATTGGATTTATTCAGTGCAGACAGGTGACCTTTGGTAACTTGTTCTAGAATAACAGAGCCTCCCACCTTTTTCTGCATAATTATAATTATGTGTTAACTTTTTTTGTAATCTCTGTTTTTTATGTACAATAAGATCGTATTATTATTACGCATTACAAAAAAGTACAATCTAGTTCATGTTCATTATAGTGCTATGTGAACTATCCAGAATATTTCAAGGATTTTTTTTATTGAGTGATAAACGACCCAAAACTTGTTAGTTTTATTGGATTCATTTCCCTTTAAAATTCCGTCCGTATAATTTTACCATTGCGTCAAAGAAATTGAGATAAATTGTCGTCCGGTACGTGGTTAGAGCTTAAGCTTGTAATACTCCGTGAATAACGATACATTAGAGGCATTAGCATTATACATGATGTAAAAAAAATACTGCAAATATTTTAAGGGGTGAACAAGTTCGTGAAAGTGAACAACTTTCCCCAAGGAGCATAGGTCGAAATATGAAAAATTGACCCTCCCATACAAATTAACTCTGCCGGCTACACACTTAGTATGGGAGGACCAAATAAAAAAACAATGTCCACGAATTGAAACAATCCAAACTGGACTGAACTATTATAGTCACTTATAGTATGTTCTACGAGTAGTAGACTTTGCTCTACCAGCTAAAAACAGGCTTATTTAACATGAAAAAGACGACAACACTTCATACAAATTAACATTCACATAACTTACAATACAAGAGGTTATTGAAAAACAAAACCATTCCGCACTTTATCAATTGCCTTTGTGCTATAAATCAAACTAAGGTAGAAAATAAATATCTCCCTGTGTAGAGAAATAGCGACAAATGGGTCTACTAACAAGGATATACTGCTTCCAATAGATATAAATAGAAAACGGGACATCGGAGAAAGCGGTTCTCGCACTGGTCGTCCGTAACTGCGTATTTTTAACGCATCGTAACGCATGCGTCTGTCAGGCGAAAGGAAATTGCGGATTCTGATCTTAATCCCATATAGTAAATACGGTAACGGTGCGCAACGGATGCATCTGTTAAGTCGTTTTACATACTAGTAGTCGGCGGTTGAAAAACCCTGACACCAGGGTTCATCAGGTCGTTGACGATTCGGTGTCCCACACGAAAAGAGAGAGAGACATATGCATCCGTAAACGCACCGTAAATGCGAGGTATTTGTATGGGAATTAGATCGGAATTCGCAATTCCCTTTCGTCTGACAGACGCATGCGTTACGGTGCGTTAAAAATACGCAGCGACGGACGACAAGTGGGAGAACCGTCTAACGTTCAGCTTTCATTCTGGAAATGTATCAGGAAATCCTATATTTCACGGGTCGTGAAATATAGGATTTCTTTCTTTGAAACATGTTAACTTTCTTCTGTGTAAACATGAGAGAAAAGTACACGTACATATAACACACCTATATCCCTTGCGGGGTAGACAGAGCAACGAACATATAATGCCACTTGTGACAAACATTTAAGGGGTCATTGAGAAATATGTGTATCGCTATAGTGACAGGTTGTCAGCTCGTCGCCGAAAATTGTAACCTCAAGTCAATAAGTCACCTATTACGATGACCACATAAAGAAATGGGGTGATCTTCTTTAATTCATCCTTTTTGTTGATCTTCTTTCATTTATCCTTCATCCAACTTTGTTTATTCTTCTTTAATATAGTAACTATCGTGTATCTATGGAACATGGTTGGGCCAATGGAGTAGCGTGTCTATAGAGTCTCTACTTGTAGAATGCGAGAATTTCATGCGAGAAAATATTCGCTTTTCGCTTCGTTGTAGCGCGGCAAATTCCGAATAATTTCCATATCATATCCTTGGCAATATCGTTTACGCAAAGAGGTACAAGTAAATAAAGACACAGAAAATAAAGGCGCCATTTTTTTATTGGTATTCAGACTTACCCGTGTTACACTTTGCCGTGTGTTGCCGGCTGAGAATAGCATCACCCCATTTCATGCCCGTGGGAGTCGTAAGAGGCGACTTAGGGACTTGAGGGTGTGTATTGCAATTTTAGGCGATGGGCTGACAACCTGTCACTATAGCGATACACAATTTTCCAAATAACCCTCAAATATTTGTCAGACGTGGCGTAAATGTCCGTTTTACGCGGTTGTTTACGCTCTGCCTACCCCGCAAGGGATAATAGGCGTGATATATGTATGTATGTATGTATGTATTCAGACTTATATTTGACTAGGTAACAGTTGGGTAGATAGATTTATTCTCAGTCAACGAATGACACGTTGAACCGGTGGTGTCAGAGTTTTCAATATGGATATATTAAAAACTCCTGATGAGGTTCAGTCTGTGACCCTTCCAACCATGCTCGATAGCTATACGTGTCCTTTGAAGCACAAAACGACCATACTTACGGAAAATCAGGTGGTTCAACCTTCAATGTCCTCACCATACTGACAACAAATTCTCAAACTAATTTAGTGTAATCTCCCCGAAAATCGAATCAAGGACCCCAGGATCCCGAGGTGAACGGTCAGACCACTGGACAAAGCAGATGTTCATTACTTATTTTAGTACAGATCAACTTGTATACTTCTTTATTGCATTTTCACAATTATTAAAGCCGATTCATAAATCACAGTCAAATAGGTGTCAGGTACAATAAAAGTGAACCTATAATAACATTTGAAAGGGCTAACATTGTATACTATTTCTAATTGATGCATTACATACTTTAAATCATATCAAAATGTTCAGCTTAGCAAAGACCTTGTAAAACCGCTCTACATTATAAAAGTATACTGACGCTCGGTCCAAAAATATACAATAAACTTCCTTTGAAAATACGAGAATATGATAATATGTTTTCATTCAAACGCATTTTTTTTTAATATGATAAAACATTCTACTCAGTTGATGAATATTTGAATAGTAATAATTTAACTTAACTGACTTTTAATTAATTGAACTGACGGTATATTTCTAGTTTTCAGATATTGACATGTATTTTATAATTAATTAATTGTAAATATGACAATGACATGTATTGAAGAATTATGTTGTATAATTATTATGTGTTTTGTACGCCGCAAGGCAGAGCATGTTTGGACATTTTGTTTTATTTTGACATCTATTATATACTATAAACATGTGTCTCACATTAATAAATGATTATTTGATTATCATTTTATTGCAGGAGTATTATTCTCCACATTTGATAAAAAATATATAAGATATCTCACTTGCATTGCTTGTAAAAAACATAAAATCAAAACTTCTACCCAAAAGCAGAGTCCAAAATATTATATTTTAAATAACTCAAAATGATCCATCAAATAACGTACCCAGAAGTAAATTTTGTTCAGCTACTGGGCTATGTAGGTATTTGCATAAGAATCCTTACTAATATAATAAATCTGAGAGTTTGTGTGTGTATGTATGTATGTTTGTTGCCTCTTCACGCTCAAACGGCTTGACGGATTTGGATGAAATTTGTAACACAGGTAGATTATAACCTGGAATAACACGTAGGCCACTTTTCGCCGCGGGAAATCAACTATTACCACGGGAAAATGGGTGGTAGCGGGTGAAATCGGTGGGCGGAATTCTATTATCTAATAACACTGTTTATGCCATGGGTGTCATTGATCGGTATTTCATTGAGATGAACCGTGTTACGATTCTGGGGTGTGATAAGCTATGACGTCAGCCTTTACGATACATGTTGTTAGTTTTACGATATATGGAATAAGAAATAATGCCCTCAATTCGGGACATCAATTCTCTTAGCTTACCTTAAATTTGTGCCGTCACTTTCCGTCAAATAGGTTTAGAAAAGAATAGGAGATATCAAAGTCATGTCATGTTTAAAAATGTCTTTGGAACCCATTGACATTTGTTGGTATTTGTTGATGCCGGCTTAGATGCCGTGTGATGCCGGCTTAGAATAGCGTCACCCCATTTCTTCACCGTGGGCGTCGTATGAGGCGACTAAGGAACTCGAGGGTTACATGTGTTTTGTAATTTTAGGCGATGTCTTGACAACCTGTCATTTTAATGATACACAATTCTGAATGACACATAAATGTTTGTTAGACGTGGCGTAAGTGACCGTATTTTCGACCGTTTACGCTCTCGCAACCCCGCAAAGGCGTGATATATGTATGTATGTTGATATTCGTCAATTTATCGCTGAGATTGTTCCTAGTTAGGTAAGGAAAATGGCTGAACCATCTGATTGACCCGGTCAGAAAAATGGGTGATGATGATATACATCAGTCTACTGCAGTCCACAGCTGGATGTAGGCCTCCCCGAGGGTGCACCATAGGGCACGACCTCCCGTGTTCCCATCCAGCCGCTACCATCCGCCATTTTTAAGTCTGGTCCATCTGGCCGGAGGGCTTCGAACGCTACGCTTGCCAAGGCGTGATGATGAACGGTGACGATATGGATGAATGACAATATCGGCAGGTGCGCAAAACGCTTTGTTGCCGTGTTCCGTGGGCCTAGTTGGTCAAAATCATCGGAAAATTACTATTACATAAGGTTATACCGTACCGTACTAAGTCAGACGCTTAAGTAATTCAAGCACTACGTGGAAAAAAGCTGGCTTAATTCAATGCCAGACAGGATTAGCCCAGTGCTCAGAGTAAACATATATTTAGAGAGAAAACACCAGCACATAAAATATTTATTGACTCCCATAAATTTAATTAAGTTAAGACATTTTATTGTAGGATTTAAATAAATAGTTGTTTAAATAAATTGTTGTTGCTGAAAACGAGATAGGATTCCAAACGAGGTGAACTTGTGCTATACATCTCTTAGTTCCAAAAAGAAGCTTAGCTCTAAAATAAAGGCACTGCCTTGGGGCTGGCCAGGTTTACCACACGCCACCACCACTTAAAAATGCAACGACATTTATCAATCTGTAAATGCAAAGTGTTTTGATATTTTATGTTCTCTGCACGCAACAAATCTGAGTGTGACTAGTTTTTAGACAGAAAATAAAAGCGCATTTTTTTGTAAATAGGTATTCAGACTTAAATTTGACTTCTTTCTTTGTGTGTGGGACTGAGTCATCCAACGACCCGATGAACCGGTGGTGTCAGAGTTGTCAAAATATATATAGTTCTGACTTTTCCAACCGAGCTCTATGGCTAAAAGTGCTCATCAAAGCAAAGAATCATCTTTTTTACGGAAAATTCATGTCCTCGCCATACTGACAACAAATGCACAAACCAACTTCCTGTAATCTCCCCGAAAATCGAATCAAGGACCTCCGGATCCTGAGGTGAACTTCACATACATTTTATGTTCTGAGCACGCAACAAATCTGATTGAGACTAGTTTTTAGTAGTTTCACTTTGATTATTCTTGGATTCTTCTACCACATTGCTATTTATTCCCCAATTGCGTCTAATCTATTTTCTGATCGATTCCCAATTACCCACTGATAAGGGTCCGCGGCAGAATACTTAATTAAAAATCCTACAGGCGGACAAAAAAGTAAGATATAAAGGATAATTATGATGCAATAGCGAATTATGCCAAGGTTTTAATTTATAACGAAGTACTAGTCGACGAAGGACGCGGTGAACTCCGGTGTCAGAGTTTTTAACCGCATATTACTTAATTGCTGTGTGAAGTGTTAGAATAGCATCACCCTCAATTCTACCCGTGGGTGTCGTTAAAAGCGACTAAGGGATAATCATCTAGGGAATGGGCAGCAGCGTTTTTTGTGAACGCAACATTTTGTACTGTACTTCCAAGCATTGTGAGTATGTCAAATCCCTCCGATAAGGGAAGGCCCGTGTCCAGCAGTGGTCTGTTGTGTAGTGTAAAATTATCTAGTATAGGTTTATGGGATAACATGTTATTCGTGACAGATACTTGCAAACTGATATGCTGATTTATTAGGAATATTTTATTCATATAACTTTATGCACAAACATGTACACTACAAATTTTAACGCCAAAGTTGTCTCCTAGTTTATCTTAGAGCTCGTGGAAAGGGTCAAGGCAGTAGCATTAGACTTAAAATATTGAACATTTTCTATGGCACATAAGTCGATCTAGTAACTTATGAATAAATATATATTTAGTCTGCCCCAGTCAACAAAGCTGCTGACTGAGTGTTTATTATTATTATTAGTGACCATTTATTGCACACAAGAAACATAACAAGAGACATAATATACAAAAAATGACGACACAACAGGACAACATTTCTACTAAGAAATTTCTACCAGCTGACCTGCAGAAAGTGAGACTTTTACAAGACAGGCGGATTGGGCGCGCAGAATTACGTACTTAAATGAATAAATGCCAATAAAATGAACCTACAAGATAATATACATACTTTTAATATAGAGGTACAGAAGATTTCTCTCATATATATATTGACCTATGTCCCTTGGGGAAAGTTGTTTACTATACCCAGCCCGTAAAATATTTTTCCAAACAAAAGAAACTACCATGACCTTTTCAAATGTATTGAACAATAGTATCCATTTTGATGTGTTTGTGCCAATTAATACATTAGCATCACGAACTCCTACATTAAAACTAGAAATTTTAGTACTATTTCAAAACCCACCACAAATAAATTTCACTTTTCAGTAAGATCAACGTTTCCAATACACGTATTTTATTATATAAGGGTTTTTTTATGTACTTACTTAAATATTACATATATAGGTAGTTAAAGGATGTTTTTATGAGGCTTTCAAAATCTATCGCAGAAAACGAAGACGACACATAAGGTGTGTTTGTGTGTGTATCGAAAAAACTAATACAAGGAATAGAATATCAAACAATGCAAC
Source organism: Tuta absoluta (assembly GCA_027580185.1). NCBI lineage: Eukaryota > Metazoa > Arthropoda > Insecta > Lepidoptera > Gelechiidae > Tuta > Tuta absoluta. The sequence continues at coordinate 2,531,480 of JAQAHW010000020.1, forward strand.
CCACTCTTACAACGAATCACGCTCGTAGCAAATGGTTACGCCGACGCGTAGCATTTAGCTACGACCACGCGTAGGTAGCGTCTACTACAATAAAACCCTCCAACATTGTTTTGGTTCCATTTCCGTAACAATATTTGTTTACAGCGGATCTTAAATGGAATAAAACTTAGTAAAAGGGTTTTATGACCAGGGTGTTGTGTCGAATAGAACAATCATACATAATCACTATCACTACATAGGATAAAATAAAGTTGTTTGCCGTTTTTGTGTCTTTATGTTTGCTGAGATCTTTTAAAAATAGGCAACGGACTTTGATTCGTTTTTATTAAAATATAGAGTGATAATTAGTGATAGTAACAACTCTGTATACATGTCATGTACTTTATAATTTGTATCGTGAAGCGCCACCGTAGTGGCGATATCAGACCGCACGGACAAACCTTGACAGGTTTTTGTTGCGTTCTCTTGTAATTGTTGTTTATCTTTTTTGTAAATATTTTAATAAATAAAATAAATAATAATGATTCAAGGGGATGGTTTCTAAGTAGCTTTTATTGCGGGGAAAAGGTTTATTCCTACAGAAAAACGGGCAGCATCGGATGAAACCGCTGGGCGGGCCGCTAGTAATATTACATATCCGAGAGTTGGTGTGTATGTATGTTTGAAACCTCTTTACGCTCAAAAAACCAAAAAAACATGGATAAAATTTGATACACAAATAGATAAACTGTGAAATAACATAAAGGCTTCTTTTTACTGCGAGAAAACATGCCACTCCTCCGGGAAACCCGTGAAAAGCTACGCGGTGCGAAAATTTTGTGCACTGATAAATGAAACCCGATGAATTAGGTGTTGTTTTTATTTATTTACATCGTAAGACTCTTTGTCTAATAATTAAGTTTTTTTTTCCAATAAATGTGTTTGTTCTGATCTATGGCAGTAGGTAAACAAGGTTTCAGTATATTTAAAAGGTCTCGAGGACCTTTTTTTGTTGTCTGACATTTATCTAAAGGTTAAAACTTGCTTTATTTTATTTCCATTACTAGAATAAGCACAGTTGTATAAATAAAAAACAAGTTGATGATATTTTGTTTATATTAATTTTTGTTTGATTTACAATCAGCTGCAACGGCTGTGTTTGTTTTCCCGTGGGCATATGCTGTTTTTCTGCGTTAAAAAAGAAGCTAATGTCACTGACCAGCCTCCTAACTATCTCAAATGACTTGACAGATGCATCCGTTACGGATCGTAACGCACAGTATGCGAATTTGTATGGGAATAAGATTTTAAAATTTCCTTTCGTCTGACATACGCATGCGTTACGGCGTGTAGAAATTGCGCATTGACAATTTGTTGATACGCCATAAGAACGCTCAGTAGTGACGAGAAAGAGAGACAAACAAACAAACACATACTAATATGATGTTAAGTTTGGATTTTACGACGGTCGTACCGTGTGTTTTTGAACCACCTGGTCGTCTCGCGCAGACGGACAGAGACCAGGCGGCCTCACCGTTATTCTCTGGAACAGAGGTAGCTCCCTGCTGTGGAATGCAACTTGTGCAAGCACCTTTGCAGCCGCGCATCTGCCGCGGAATAAGCGCACCGCTGGGCTGGCAGCCGAACTATTAGCAAAACAAAACGAAAAAGTATGCGGATCTGTGCCAGTCCTACCACTTTGTGCCATTCGCGGTAGAGACCTCAGGTGTGTGGTGTGCGGCGGCAAGACCATTCGTTCGAGAGATAGGACAGCGCTTGAGGGACAGTGGCCGCGATCCTCGTGCCAGTTCGTACCTGGTTCAACAGATTGCACGCACCATTCAGGTGGCTGTGCAACCAGCTTAATGTACAGTCGGTTGTAGCACATAAGGTACCAGGGTTACTACAAAAGAACTGAATTATTTTCGTCCCCAGCAATATTTTTTTCTTGAAATTAATAATATGGCGGGTGACAGGAGTAATGCCAATAGGCAGAATGGAGGGTTCCAGGTGGTGTCGGGAAAAGGGTAGCTACCCGCCTGGCCGGGTGTTGTGGCCAGGGGACCGACTGGTCCACCTGGGTAGAATTGGAACTTGTATATATGCGTTGCGCGGTGAATCACTTCGATACCGCGTTTCAGGCTCTTTGTTCTGTCACGTGGCGCCATCTTGCAGATATGTTGGAACTTCTGATGCGTCTTGCTTGCTCGTGAACCACTTTGAGTGAGCTTCTTGCTGTAGCTCCCAGAGGTCGCTACAGTACTCCCCCTCAAGACCGGAGGTCGATACTGTCAGCGAGCGAAGTGGGGCTGATGACGTCATGTAGCATGATGATGCAGTCAGGCGTGGCGAAGCAGTGCTGGTTCCAATGTCCACGGTGAGTCGGGACGTCTACGGTGAGTCGAGACGATGATGGAAGACCAGTGAAGCTGCCGTGCTGTGACTGCGGTGGGTGCTGATGACGTAGTGGTTGATGCGTGGTTGAAGGCTGCGAAGTCCAAGGTAGGGGTCACCAATATGGCGGGTGACAGGAGTAATGCCAATAGGCAGAATGGAGGGTTCCAGGTGGTGTCGGGAAAAGGGTAGCTACCCGCCTGGCCGGGTGTTGTGGCCAGGGGACCGACTGGTCCACCTGGGTAGAATTGGAACTTGTATATATGCGTTGCGCGGTGAATCACTTCGATACCGCGTTTCAGGCTCTTTGTTCTGTCACGTGGCGCCATCTTGCAGATATGTTGGAACTTCTGATGCGTCTTGCTTGCTCGTGAACCACTTTGAGTGAGCTTCTTGCTGTAGCTCCCAGAGGTCGCTACAATAAGTATGTATTTGTAGAAAATGACTTATTTTATAAGAATACGTTTAAATTTTAATTATGTATCAACTGGGGATAAAAATAATTTAAGTAGTTCTTTTGGAGTACACCTGGTACCTTATGTGCTACAACCGACTGTGAGTTTGGACCGGGTACGAGCAGGCATGATCTGTTAGGTTAATATGTATACATAGGTAGCATAAGTAAATATTGACGTTTTTATTGTAAATAATCTTATAAACATTTATTTCAACAAATGAAAATATTTACTTTTATGACAAATTATAATTTTAATAATTCATATGCATGATTAAATCCAAAATAAACAAATTAAATCAGTCTCTTAAAAAATATACCTGCTTTAATTTACAATGTTTTCATATAATTCAAAACATGTTTATTTGTACGTGATACTCGTAAATACTCGTAATTTCAAAAAGGTTTATTCATTTAATTTTGAATTGTTTATTATGTAAACAACATCACGAATACCACAAATTAGTAGGTACCTACGTAATTTCATTTGATAACCTAATATTTTCATAGTATACTGATGTAATTTTAAATAAGTAAATAATACCAGCATTTGGCAAGTAACTACATTTAATTTGATGAGTAATTTGTTTTAAATTTTTTGAAAACATGCAAAATTTTCAAGCGGGGGCAGGATTAATCCGGTAGATTGAGCCGTGCCACGCTTTACTGGCATTAAGATACACTTGCAAAATTGGCGGGCAAGGAACGAGCTGCGATAGCCCAGGTGGCAGAGGTTTCGCCACTAGTAATGCGAAAGTCACAGGTTCAAATCCTGCCCGCGCTTGAAAATTTTGCAAGTTTTCAAAAATTGTATACCTACCACGGGGAGTGTTCGTTGGTATTAAATTTGTTTACAATTTGATGTTTTTTGTTTGTTTGTTTATTTGCGCTGATGGATGAAGGCCAGCATCAGGGATATTGAGATCAAAGCTTTACCTTCGATTAATTGCTTGTCAATATTTTGACTGACCCGATGGCGTAGTGGATAGTAATCTACGCTACGCGAAGGGTCGTGGGTTCGATCCCCACAAGACACAAACATTTGTTAAGTACCTATTTGTAATTAAGTTTATTTATTATATTTTTTACCTAATTTTCTATGTCAGTTTTTGATATTTGTGCTCAGTCTGGGTGTTTTCTATGTTTAATAATAAATAAGGGATTTGAGGGTGTGTATTGCAATTTTAGGCGATAGGCTGACAACCTGTCACTATGGCGACACACAATTGTCCGAATGACCCTCAAATATATGTCAGACGTGGCGAAAATGTCCGTTATTGCGGCCGTTTGCGCTCTGCCTACCCCGCAAGGGATAATAGGCGTGATATGTGTGTGTAAAAAAAGTACATAAGTATTAATATCACCTATGTTGTTCCCATAGAATAAGCTTTGCTTAATTTGGGGCTACATGACGCTTCGTGATTAGTCAAAGCTATTAATTACTTACATACGTATATATATCACGCCTTTATCCCTTGCAGAGTAGGCAGAGCGTAAACGACCGTAAAAACGATCTTAACGCCACGTCTGACTAACATTTGAGGGTCATTCAGAAAATTGTGTATCACCATACTGACAGGTAGCCATAGCCTAAAATTGCCATACACATGTAAACCTTGAGTCCCTTAGTCGCCTCATACGACATCCGCGGGAAAAATGCGGTGATTTTGAAACTTTCTAATAATCGATTATTCTCGGAAATGTACACCAGCCGTAACATGGTACCGTATTTATTACCGAGTAATCAAGTTAAGCTTAGAGGATGGAAACAGAAATTCCGGAATTTCGAAAAACCGGAATTTTGGAACGATTTCTTCGAGATTTAAATTCCGGTTTTCAGAGCTTTCAGCTTTCTTTTGTTAAACACATACATAGACTTATCACGCCTATAATCCCTTGCGGGGTAGGCAGTGCATAAATGGCCGCATACAACGGTTATTTACGCCACGTCTGACAAATATTTGAGGGTCATTCGGAAAATTGTGTACCGCCATAGTGACAGGTTGTCAGCCCATCGCCTAAAATTGCAATACACAACCTCGAGTCCCTTAGTCGTCTCTCGTGTATGTATATTAAAACAAACCAAAACTTGAATACAAAACCAAACTTTAACTTTAAACCGGTTTAAACAGGTTCCCACCTTTCCGATTTTACATGCCTTAGTCGGGCTGCACGCTCGAATGATCGGCTCGGAAGCTTGAAAGCTCGGAAGCTCGCGAGCCGAAACTAGGCCGCATCGACTGCAGAAATTAAGCCGAAATTGTCAAGCGAGACCATCATTTCATTACATGCAGGTGGAATGTGGGAAAAACTGAAGATAAATGTGGTTGTTTATCCAATAACTATCTACTGATTCTGAAATGAAATTAACTTTATCCTATGTGGGATAGTACACTTATTAACGTCATGATCCGTCATTGTAAAAAATAAATTTGTTTCACACAATTTTCTTCTTTTTATTTAAATGAATAAAAATAAAGGCACTGCTTTGGGGGGCAGCCCCCAAATTAATCTATACCAGCCCCAGGTTAGGTTAGGTCAGAAGGCATGTAACTTTACGAATCTCTTATGGTTTTTCTTTTCTCTGAATTAAATAAATAATAAATATTATTCAATGAAGTAAGACAGTCATCACAACAGCTTCTTGTAGTCCACTGCTGGACGAAGGCCTCCCCAGGGTACACCATAAGGCACAATTTCCCGTTTTCGCCATCCTTCCATTTGGAAGTATGAAAAACCGCCTGATTGACCGAAAAGAAAAATGGTTCCGTGCTTCGTAGGGCACGTCAGGGACTACCACTAACTCTGACACCAAGGTTCATCGGTTCATCGTCACACCAAAGATCTTGGTGTTCCACACGAAAAAGAAAATAACTTATCTATAATTTTTTGTGATCGAGTGTCGCGGATCAGATTTATGTCCCAGGCGGAGTTGTGTCGGTTGCATGCGCTGCCGGAAGCCCCCGCTGGCACGCGACGTAAATGTCGCGGGTTCATTTAAATTGCCACTTTATCACGTGCAAGTTCGAGGACAGGGCTTAATACTTAATTCGTTATAAATCACAACAGTATCTATAGTAAATGTAAAAGTAACATCTTTAGTTAACTTATCTGCGAATTGAACAGTGGCCAAATTGTTTATAGTAAGTATGACACTATGTTAACACCGGCAAGAATAGCATCACCCCATTTATTTCGCGAGGGAGTCGTAAGGGGTGACTAAGGGACTCGAGTGTGTATATTGAAAATTTAGGCGATGGGCTGACAACCTTCGCTATGGCGATACACAATTTTCCGGATGACCCTCAAATATTTGTCAGACGTGATGTAAATGTTTTTGAGACCGTTTACGCTCTTCCTTCCCCGCAAAGGATTATAGGCGTGATAGGTGTGTATGTATGACACTAATGATTTTGGTCGCAGGTTGTCAAAGATAGCGCGCGGGTAAGATTTTAAAACCGAAATTCTTCTAATCCCCGTGTATTTATTTTCCAACCTCGACATTGGCAGAATTGTCCCTGTTGACAGAAGCCATATTTATAAAGTTGAATTGAATGAACTAAAATTCTAAAAAACTACATTTTCAAGGATCTAACAGTAAAGAGTTATACAGTTTGACAAACTTAACTTGATATAAAATCACCTCATCTGTATTTGAAACATTTTTTCAATATTATGTCTACCTCATCACAATAAAACAATTTTAAACGGATTTAAGTTGTGTTTATTTTGGATTTTACATTACAATTCCTACGTTTCGAGCTCTTTACAGAGCCCGTGGTCACGGATGACTAAGGTGTTAGACGTCATTATTTAGAATTGAAATTATTTTTGTTGTTCTACCGCCATCTATTTCTTAATTGCCTAGCGTAACGTCCTGGTTCCACACAAAATGCTGAAACCGTATCTTGTGTAGTAGGTCTTACAGTATGTTGGATCTGGTTCTTCTGCTGTGTAATCAGCGGAGTCCAAGTTGATGAGATTCCCCATCCAGTATCTCTGTTGAAATTCGGATGTTTTTGAATTTCTATGGCTTCCCGTACTTTCCTAGGAATGAATCTCTTCTCTCTCGCTAGGATTGCAGCCTTATCAAATCTGACATAATGGGTGGGGTTATCCATGATATGTTCACACACTGCAGACTGTCTGTCACGACGGTTTTTTACATCAGCAATATGTTCTTTTAGACGTGTAGATACATTTCTCTTTGTTTCTCCTATGTATGAGAGTCCACAGTCACAGTCAAGTTTATAAACACCAGGGTCTTGGAGAGGGATGTTGCATTTGACTGATCTGATGTACTGGCTGATCTTCCTCGGCGGCTTGAAAATGGTTTTGATTGAAGCTCGCTTCAGAATTCTACCGATCTTATTTAAAATAAACACAACTTAAATCCGTTTAAAATTGTTTTATTGTGATGAGTAATAGTTGTGCAAACTCAAGAAAATATTATGTCTACCTCAGTTATAATGTTATTATACCAAATATTTCATGTTTTAACTTTGATACATAACTTTTCACTTACGTAAAAATAGCTGAATAAGACATTGAACGGTATTTCCCTAGTTTCTAAGTCGAAAACATCGTAAAAACTCATTAAAATTTGAGCGCAAAGTGATTGGCTGTTTCTTTCTGGCGCAGCGCGAATGAAAGGGAACAATTTTTCAGAAAAAAACAGGGCCTTAAACAACACGTAATAAGCATGATAGACGCTGTAATTATGACAAAATTATATGAACCGTGCCCACAGAGGCACTGACGTCAAATGACGAAGCACGCGATCGCGGACTAAGTAAGGAATTCATAATTGTCCATAAACTTTTTTTTTCTTACTCTTCTCTAAATTTTATTTATACCAAACATAAACAGAAGATAAATATATTAGCTACAAATATTTTAAGGGATGAACCAGCTCATGAAACTGAACAACTTTCCCCAAGGAACATAGGCCGAAATATGAAAAAATTTGGACCTCCCATACAAAATGTTCTAGCCGACCGGGTCAATTTGTATGAAAGTTCTATGTTATGTCGACCTAATACGTCGAAATAAAATACATTATATAAATCGCCAAATCGAAATAATATAACATAGTATGTTCCTTGGGAAACGTTGTACAGTTTATTAGGCTGTTTACCCTTTCAAATATTGTGGCTAATACATACCGTATATCAAGGTAAATACACTTCAAAGAAAACTTAATTAAGACTGATATTTGGTTTGAATAGCGAAATTATTAGGTGGCGTAATATTCGGCGCTAATGACGTCACGTCAATGACTTAAGAAACTCTCGTAATATTTACTCCTTTATGATTCCAATTAATTCTCATCTGTTTACTTTGTGATGTTGGAATTGAGTTTGGTTTGGAAGCTGTATTTATTCAACATACATACATACATATATCACGCCTATTTTCCCTTGCGGGGTAGGCAGAGCGTCATCATCATCATTGGCCTCACACGTCTGTGACAGACGGTTTAATCAGTGTCTGAGGCAAGACTTTTCATGGCTGTATAAGCCGATACGGGAGCGGCATAGTTTTCCGCACGCTCTACAAGTGAAGGTGGAATTTGAGACTGGCACATGCATTTTTGCCTTTTGATGACGTTTTTGCCTTTTGTTAGCGAGACCAGGCATTATCGTGAGTTTTACGCCCATCAAACACACGCTTACGCCATTCCTCCCTAACCTCAGCAAGCTTCTCCCAGCTTTGATGGCAGAGCGTAAACGGCCGCAAAAACGGTAATTTTTGCCACGTCTGACATATATTTGAGGTTCATTCGGAAAATTGTGTATCGCCATAGTGACAGGTTCTCAGCCCATCACATAAAATTGCAATTCATACCCTCAAGTCCCTAAGTCGCCTCTTACGACTTCCACGGGAAAGTAATGGGGGTGATGCTATTCTAAGCAGTCATGACACGGCCACTCTAAGCCGGAATCACACGACATATAAATTATACCTTAAAAGAAATATTTATATATTTATCTATGTATTTATATATATATCTACTTACACATACATAGTCTTGCAGTTAGTAAATAGTATTCTTTTACCCTCTTCTTAAAGACAACGAAAGAAGGTATTTATTCAACGAAATTAAGAGACAAATTATCAGGACCTATATGCAATTTATCGTAGCATAGCATAGACTATTTATGCTATTTTGGCAAATAAACTATTTTGTATTTTGTATATTCGTTGCATTTCAGTTTGTCTCAAATATGACATCATGATTCCCCTTGCAAGTGGTCGTATTATAAAATTCCGCGATAAAAGTAACTTTGAGTAGCTATGATAATTTATTAAAACATTCCGTAAAGAAAGATTCCGTGCTATGGAGAGCACGTAAAGCCGTCAGCCCCAGTCGCTGTCTATATGATTTCTTCATTATTTAGACGGCGCTCGTTACACAACCATGTCAGAGGCCTACAATTAGTAGTACACCATGTGGATGAAAAACTGACATTATGGTTCATCGGGTCGTTGGACGGCTTGTTGTCTCACATGAAATGAAGATGATAATAATCTGAATATGGGATTATTTTCTTTCATAAACAAGAGATTTTTCCAACACATTTCTCATTTTCTTATACTTAATAAGAAAAATAGGACTTGGGCTTTCAAAACACCTGTGTCCAGTCCATTTATTAAAAAGTTACCAAGTTTGTTTTATTTAATCTATCTAAGAGAGGCTTTTGTCGTAAAAACAGCCTTGGTAACAATCAACCGCTGAGCCAACCATTTTTAAGTGTCACACCAGTTATAGTGAATATACATTCCTGACTTGAATGAATTGCCGTGTGATGTCGGCGTAGAATAGCATCACCCCATTTCTTTGCCGTGTGTCTCGTAAAAGGCGACTAAGGGACAGTTACATGTGTATTGCAATTTTAGGCAATGGGCTGACAACCTCTTACTATGGTGATTCACAATTTTCCGAGTGACTCTCAAATATTTTGTCAGACGTGGCGTAAATGACCGTTTTTTGCGGCCGTTTGGACTATCACGCCTATGATCCCTTGCGAAGATATGATATGAATATATTAAGTATTTGTGTTTCACTTAAATAAATGCTTTCTATTCTATTCTACTATTCCATTATAAGTGATTGTTTTCTTGTTACAGCTGCAACTAGAAGCGGGCGCCGGCGAAGGCCCAGGCCCGCCAAATAACAACACGGAAGGAGCCGTGGCCAGCCCCCCACGAGATGACAACCACAATGACAACCTGTCACACGAGCAACGAGCCCTTACTCCCAATGGTCAGTAGTAACTTTAGACACTCTTTAGGTAGGTGGTAGTTTATGCTCACCTGTCAAATAACAATGTAGAAGGAGCCGTGGCCAGCCCCCCACGAGATGACAACCACAATGACAACCTGTCACACGAGCAACGAGCCCTTACTCCCAATGGTCAGTAGTAACTTTACACACTCTTTAAGACAGGTGGTAGTTTATGCTCACCTGTCAAATAACAATGTAGAAGGAGCCGTGGCCAGCCCCCCACGAGATGACAACCACAATGACAACCTGCCACACGAGCAACGAGCCCTTGCTCCCAATGGTCAGTAGTAACTTTAGACACTCTTAAAGACAGGTGGTAGTTTATGCTCACCTGTCAAATAACAATGTAGAAGGAGCCGTGGCCAGCCCCCCACGAGATGACAACCACAATGACAACCTGCCACACGAGCAACGAGCCCTTACTCCCAATGGTCAGTAGTAACTTTAGACACTCATTAAGACAGGTGGCAGTTTATGCTCACCTGTCAAATAACAATATAGAAGGAGCCGTGGCCAGCTCCCCACGAGATGACAACCACAATGACAACCTGCCACACGAGCAACGAGCCCTTACTCCCAATGGTCAGTAGTAACTTTAGACACTCTTTAAGACAGGTGGTAGTTTATGCTCACCTGTCAAATAACAATGTGGAAGGAGCCGTGGCCAGCCCCCACGAGATGACAACCACAATGACAACCTGCCACACGAGCAATGAGCCCTTACTCCTATTGGTCAGTAGCAATTTTGCCACTAAGCTAGCTTAATTTCGCAGGTACGATTAAGCAGCGGTAACCCAGCTAGCCGAGGCGTCGCTAGTACTTTTAGCATAAGTCACAGGTTCAAATCTTGTACGCGGTAGAAAATTTTACAAGCTTTTTAAAAAATATTTAATGTTTATTTCGTCTTAAGCAGAAGCAAGCTTCTGAAATAAACAGGCTTCTAATGATAAAGGTAGCACTGTCGCTAGTACTGTTAGCGAAAGTCGCAGGTTCAAATATTGTATGCAGTAGAAAATTTTACAAGTTTTTTAATATTTATTTCGTCTTAAGCAGAAGCAAGCTTCTGAACTAAACAGGCTTCTAATGATAAAGGTAGCACCGTCAAAATTCGGAACAGGCTTGTATAATAAGGGTTACAAGGTCGCGAAACTTAAACAAGGTTCTTTCAGACGACACGTTCAGTAATCAAGTCACAGTAACCTACTTTGGCTTCTTAGTTAAAAAGTAAATACAACAATTTAGACACATATATCATGCCTTTATCCCATGCGGAGTAGGCAGAGCGTAAATGGTCGCAAAACTTGTCATTTACGCTACGTCTGACAAACATTTGAGGGTAATTCAGTAAGTTGAGTTTCATCATAGAGACAGGTTGTCAGCCCATCGCCCAAAAATTGCACACACATGTAACCCGCGAGTCCTTTAGTCGTCTCGTAAGGGAATGGGGTAATGCTATTTGAAGCCGCCATCACACGGCCAAGAGCAAAATACAGCAGTTTACCTTGCGTAAAAACAACTCAAAATATATTCCTTAATTTATGTTTTTGGGTATGCTGGCTGATATAAAATTCAGCCATTATTTCACTATGCCCAGCCCGAAGAAATACTTATATGTTATGCTAATGTAGAATGAAATAGCAGAGTTAAATACCTAATTTTCACCTTGAAACATTGTAACAGTGATGAATGTTCTGCGTATTGTATGCGGGGGTCATTTCAAATTCAATTCAAGTATTTTCAGGGTGTGGTTTACCCACAGAGCACCTAAATGTCGCGTGCAGTTCTTTGGTCTGTGGGTGGGTATACGCAAAAAACAGATTTTTTTTCTCAGTTATTACAATAAAACAATTTTAAACGGATTTAAGTTTTCTATATTTTGGATTGTATATTCCCAACGTTTAAAATTGTTATTTTGTGATGAGTCATATTTGTGCAAGTTCAAGAAAAATGTTTAAGTAACTTCTTTTAGAAATATGACCCATACAAAGCAGGATTCGATTGTATAAATTAATCATAGGTGTAAAATATTAGCTGCAAATATTTTTAGGTGTAAACTAGCCCACGAAACTGAACAACTTTTCCCAAGAAACATAGGAGGAAATATGAAAAAATATTGAACCTTCCATACCAAACCCGACCGAAATAGTTTTTATTTATTATTTATTTATTTATTTATTTATTAATTCCAAAGCATAAATACAAATATGACAGGTTCAAATTGTTTTTTTTTGACCTATGTTCCTCGGGGAAAGCTGTTTAGTTTCATGGTTTGTATCACTCCTTAAAATATTTGCAGCTAATATTTTTACATATTTCACGCCTATAATCCCTTGCGGGGTAGGCAGTAGAGCGTTAATGGCCGCAAAAACTGACATTTACGCCTCGTCTGACAAATATTTGAGGGACATTCTGAAAATTGTGTATCGCCATAGTGACAGGTTGTCAGTCCATCGCCTAAAATTGCAATACATACCCTCTAGTCCCTTAGTCGCCTCTTACGACTCCCACGGGTAAGAAATGGGGTGATGCTATTCTAAGCCGGCATAACACGGCACATATTTTTACATCTTGTATAATTAGTATTTATTATCCAAAAATGTGTTACAGCACATTTATTAACATCATTTTTTCTGTAATACAATCTTCATCTTTTCATAGGTATTTTTCCTTACATCCGTGATTTAGTACAAGTACATGTAATGTATACCCGAAGTACACCCAAACTACGCAGTTGACATGTTATATCTGGTTCAAGGCGGATTGAACACAAACAAAGCAAAATTGATATTGGCAATACCACTGTACTCGTGATGTTTGCAGAAAATAATGGATAATGAAATAAAATGTTTTTGGATTTAAAAACTAATATTATGAATAAATAACGAACATATATGCGGGTCTCCCGCTATGACGGGCTGACGGACGTATTATAGACCAATCTGTATGTATGTAATAACTTGATTGCACTAAATAAATCACAAAAAAAACACAAATAACAAAAAGGTAAGGCACAAAGACTTATCCCACCAAGGGATCACTCCCAGTCAAAAACTGAGAAATCCAGAGGACATGGTGTGCGCAGGTAAACTACGGTACCAGGGAGTTTAAAAAAAGGTGTAAAATTGACACTAAATATAGCTGAAGTAGAGTAATAATTATATGAGTATATGTACATATAATACTAATTAAATAATTAAATGCATGTCGATCTGTCTGTCAGACGAAAGGAAATTACGAATTCCCATACAAAAACAGATAAAATGGCTCACTTTAACACAGCGATTTGACTTAGATGTTTGTTCGTCAGTGCGACATAGTGTGAGATTGAACCAACATTCGATATCTATCTACTCTTAACTATGCTGATGTGATCCAAATAATACCAAGTTTTTATACTTCATTAACACATTACTCATTTAAGAAATTAATTTAATCGATTCGATCACGAAACAACTGATGCTTTGCGGGTGGGTAAATGAAGTTTTTTATATTATTGGTTTGCATTTCTGCATACCCTCTTCCTACGATTCTGTCGATAATTAGCGGAACTCACTTGAAAGTCACGACATTACGAACTCACAGTGTCCTCGCATTTCATGTCACAATGAGCAGTATCACTCTTTTTGCACATTTTGATCACTGGATTCCACGCATTAGGTAATTGAAAGCCGTCATGCAACTGGGTCGAAATATCGGACCATTCAACAAAAATAAGTATCGCGGTAAGAACCTCGTTTCAGTATTTTGAGTTATTATGTGTGACCGCAAAAGTTCAAAACAGTTTAATTTAATCTTTTGTTTGTTGCGCATTGTGGCAGCCCATTTTTTGCCAGTTTCCAACGACAAGTTTACGTCAAAAGAGGTGTTTTTAGGTTCCGACTGACCGAATGAAAACAGTGTTGCACATGAAATAATACAATTGTTTTTAACCTTGGCAGCCCAGCTTTGTCTCCCGCGAGAGGAAGAAATATAGAAGTCGCGGAGGTAATGCATGTGGCTGACCGCGACAAATCGCTCGCGGGTCGAAACTCGCGCACCGGAGTCGCGCGAGCTTTCTCGCGGGACGCTTCCTGAGGCTGCTGGTCTGTCATACAGTAAATCAAATAACCAGTACAGATTGATAACTCGTAGTACTCTCGATGATCCACGCCCTATTCGCTACGCCGTAGCTTAATGCTACGTTAACCACGCAATGCTAAGAAATAAACCATTTCTGTAGCGGTTAAATCACTCATTTATTTATTGAGCAAAACTATACTAAACCATGCCCTTTTCGAGGGAAAGGACAACCTGGCCTTTATTATCCTAGTATTTCTATATTTGTCTGATTACTTTTTCCTTTCTTGTCCCAGAAGTTATACAATAACTATTATTACTATAAACATAGTCCACGATACCTAGATGAAATTTTGGTTAATCCTAGTGTAAAACAAAAAAATCTTAGGTGGTTTTCCTAATTTTCGTCCGTCGCTGCGTATTTTTAAAACACACGCATGCGTTTGTCAGTCGACAGTAATTTGCGAATTCCGATCTTAATCCCATACAAATACGACTACGGTGCGTTTACGAACGCGTCAGTCAAACGACTTGACAGTTCACGTTACGTTAAAATACTCAGCGACGGACGACAAATGGGAGAACCATCCAATATTACATTGCTTATATTTGACGGCTGTCAAACAAATAGGAAAACTTGGCGTTAAAGAACTGCCAATTGTAACAAGAAACACGGTGACGTCAGCCGAGAAAGGCTGTGAATGGCAGCTGGGTACTTTTCTATTTGACAGTTCTCGAGCTTTTTTTGTAATGTCATACCAGATGGCGCTTTGCTAAGTTCTTCTTAATTTTCGTGTAGGACACCGAGTCGACGAATAACCCCTCGTTTGCTATGTTGACATTTTGACATTTCCCCATGTGATGCCGACTTAGAATAGCATGACCCCATTTATTTTTCGTGAGTGTCTAAAGAGGGAACTCAGGGACTTAAGGGTGTGTACCTATTGCAATTTTAGGGGATGGACTGACAACCTGTCACTATGACATTATTTTCCGAATGACCCTCAAATATATGTCAGACGTGGCGTAAATGTCCGTTTTTTGCAGCCGTTTCCGCAAGGGATAATAGGCGTGATATGTGTATGTGTAATACATATAGTATCTATTTACATACGTTTCAAAGGACATAAACTTTTTGAGTTTAGGTCAGCGCCATATAAGAACATTTGAAGACTGACAAGAAAAAATCCCATTGCCCCGGCAGGAAGTGGCAGGAAGAATCGAGGAAATGAGATGTCTGGATCTCTTAATATAGGGTGGTAATTTTACTAGCGACCGATACTAAGAACTCAGGATGCGCTGGTGATAAGGTACAACTTTCCCCAAGGAACATAGGTTATATGTTAAAAAAATACAAAATGTTTCAGCCGACAGCCGAATTTGTACGTGAAGTCCAATATTTTCATATTTCATCCTAACTTCCTTAGGGAAAACTGTTCAGTTTCATGGACTTGTAGCGACCTCTGGGAGCTACAACAAGAAGCTCACTCAAAGTAGTTCACGAGCAAGCAAGTCGCAACAGAAGTTCCAACATAGCTGCAAGATGGCGCCACGTGACAGAACAAAGAGCCTGAAACGCGGTATCGAAGTGTTTCACCGCGCATATATACAACTTCCAATTCTATCCAGGTGGACCAGTTGGTCCCCTGGCCACAACACCCGGCCAGGCGGGTACCTACCCTTTTCCCGACTCCACCTGGAACCCTCCATTCTGCCTATTGGCATACCTTCCTGTCACCCGCCATAGACTGGTTCACCCCATAAACTTTTTGCAGCTAATATTATTACATCCTATAACAGATGAAATTTTACTAGTGATTGATACTGAAAACAGAGGACGGGCTGGTGATAAGGAACAAGGAACGAAATAACAAGGAACGTCTGTGTTTCCAAACGCATACAACCCTAATCTCTTCAAAGTAAGAGTATACATATTATATACAGGGCTTCTTCTGGGTGAGCTCGCTCCATCTTAGACTCTGTCTCTGTCCTATGACCTAGACTAGAGTCAAGAGCAAACCAAAACCTAATAAAAAAATATGGCTTAAATATTTTGAGCTTTCATAGTACCCCAAATCAACTGATGGGCAATTTTTGTATGGGAAATAATTTCTTTTTCGAATTTCAACCTACGATCCCTGAGAAAATATCTGCCTTATCACCCCCGCCTTGAGTTTTCGCTATCTATCACTATTACAATTACACCCAGTATAATTTGGTGCAGTTTGTTTTGACTCATGTGATAAATAATTTTATTGGATTGAAGATGAATTTTGACTGGCCCGATGGCGTAGAGGATAGTACCCCCTGCCTTCTATGCCGAGGGTCGTCGGTTCGATCCCCACAAGACACAAATATTTGTAAAGTAAATTTTACAGGTATTTGTGTTTAGTCTGGGTGTTTTCTATGTAAAATATGTATTTATTTACAAAAAGATATGTATATATGTAATAATATCAGCTATTTAGTTCCCATAGTACAAACTTTGCTTAGTTTGTTATATATTCATTATTATTTATAATCATATTTTTTCCTATTTTTAGGCCCACTTGCCGGCTTAGAATAACACAACCCCAATTCTATCCGTGGGTGTCGTAAGAGGCAACTAAAGGACTCGAGAGTCTTATGTGTATTACAATATTAGGCGACAGGCTGACAATCGGTCACTATAGTATTACACGATTACTCTGAAACGGCCCTCATAATATTCGTCAGTTTTACGGCCGTTAAACTACCTACCCCGCAAGGGATAAAAGCGTGATATTTGAGTTGTTGAAATTCTCTATTTATCGATGAGAATTTCTACGCTTCTTTGTGAAGTTCTTAAAGAGTCGACATGACTAAACAAAAAAATTATCTCAACCTTTTTCGAGATTGCTATAATAGTATAATAGGTGATGGATGAGACGATGAGACCGAATTTTTGCATTAATCCAGCTACTTAATATTAAAATTGCTATGATTGAATAAACACCCCAATTCGGCGCCTACTTTACTTTACAGTCGTGTCGTGACAGCCTAGGACGCACTCTTAGTAAAATAACGACTTAAATCAAAATTTGGCCAAAACGAGTTTTTGTGAAAAACTGACTTATTAGAGCAGGGCCCACAACATAGACTTTAAAATACAACCCTATCTCTTACATAATAAGGTTCAAAATAAGATGAGTCTATATCTTTCCCGCCCCGGACTCCTATCTCTTCAGTCAAATAATGACCGATTTTGTCTTGCGTCTGCGGCTGCATGCTACGTTTTTGTGAAAAGACGACTGATTTCGAAATGAGCCGTTGTTTTATCAAAAGTTGAGGCGAGTGTAATTGAAAAGTTTTTATAAAAGAATGACCGATTTAGTGTTTGGTCTTTGTTTTACAAAAACCTGCGATGTTTGCTTGACTCATTTTAAATTAGGTCTGTATTTTACGAAAATTTTGGTAAAGCTCACTGACCCATTTGGAGATAAGACTGTATCGTTTTGAAAATTTTGTTATTTATATGACTTAACTGAAATTAGGTCTTTGTTGTATTTCTAATGGTGAAAATTTCTGGTAACATTTTTTGTTGAGTCTTTGTCTTAGCAAAAATAATGAAATGACTTCGGTATTATTTCAAATTTGACCTGTATTCGACTGATATCATAACATAATTTAACGTATTAACTTGGTGTCTCACTTCGCATTTTATCTTAATCTTGAGGTTTTGTACCGAAAGCTATTTAAAAATAGGTTTTACGTTTTACTACTCTTGAAATTCAACAAATTTCCTATATTTTTAGTACATTAATTTAATCCTCCGACTGAAAAGTAATCATATTGAACCATAGTTGGAATCATCGGCACCTCGATTGCTCCCTTCAAACTCGACGATAAAACCAAGGCTAAATGTGTACCAACTCGATCTCATCTCCAGCCGCATATCGTAGAGCTCGCCTTGAATCACTACTCGTACCTCACACGTCTATTGTTTGAAGTGTTAACTACAGAACGTTCTACAAAGAAAAGCATTGAATACCGCCATTTATCTCTTAAACCACTCAAATTTACCTCGTCCATCACATCACAAGCCAAATAAGTGAGTACTAACAGGATCAACAGATGGATTAAAATCTTGTCACATTGCAGACTGAATGGGTAGGGAAACTTGAAAAAATTTGCACGCGACACGCTACCAAGGTGCCACCTTCACTACAGTTACACAATAAATCTCCTACTAAGAACACGTTTTCGTCGACTAGACGGCCAAATCAGAACGTCGCTTGTCATGACGCCATTATCGTGCGAAGTAGCATGGCAGCCACCGCCATCAAAGAGCATGCCGGAAGCCGTTCTCCGTAAGACAGATAGTCACACTGTGCTCACCTTGTTAAAAGACGGTGCAGGGTGTTGAGATCCATACGTTTCGCACGGAATATTGGTAATACAATATGTTGGTAATATCACAAAACGACAGATACCAACTAAATTCAAAGTCACCGATGACGCTCGAAACGTTTGCGACAAATTTGACTTACGATATCGGTAGTGCTAGTGTCATTATTCGCTATTCCAACATAGCCCACCGAGAAGCCCGCACCTGAAACATCCTGAACCAAACACGAACGAGAAAGGACGTAACCTATTTCTAACTCAGCAAAACACTCCTCAATTCGATCCTGATCGATTTTCCAAGGCCACAGTTTACCACGTTCTACAGTCAATCGAAAACTTTTTCAAAACCAGCATTGTCATTTGTCTATAATGGTAGGCCCGGCCCATCAGCGAACTAATAAGACACATGAAGTAGTATTCGTTTCCGCTTATAGAAGCCCGACTCCGCCTACTTGCTATTTAGGATCGACGGGGTCATCAAATTAAAAACGAAACTGAATGATGCATCTACCATAGAACTAGCTCTAGAAGAATAGGCGACCACAGTCATCGACGGCAATCGTGTGTCACCCCTTTTCAAGCGGGTGTTACACCGTCAGCTTCATCACGCGAACCTTTACACGAACATCAATGATATAAGCCAACGCTGAGCTTGTTAATTATTATTGTAATCTGTGGCTGTGCCTGTGACTGACGACGCGTTTCACGCTTTACCGCTACTTTTCTTGCAAAATAAGTAAAACGACTCCACCGCAGTTTGCCATAGTATACCACCTACCCCCTCGTCTGGAGCAAAGTCATTACGCACTTTCATATAAGTCTATTTTGAGTCCCTTATCTACACGCTATTTATCTGGCTCAGCACGCACGCCGTGTATTTTTTGGGATCACTGCATCGCTCACGAGGCCTGGCATTCCATCACATGGAAAAAAGTTCGTCCAATATCCACCGAACTACAAGGAACCGCCAGAGAACTCCACCGAGCTATCGACAGTATAATACAGAAGACAGCTCCTATCAAAATAAGAGCTTGTGTTTCACAGCCTCTTAATGTCAGGGCCTGGAAAAGCCTAGTGAGTGTTAAGACAGTATTGTGCAGCTCACTACCGGGCGATCACTTTTAAAAGGAAGTACTCCACACTCTGATCACTGAAAAGAAGTTTATGGTCAACAGCAAACCTCTAACGCACAACTCCATCAACCTAAACAAGCACAATCACTTCGGTACTACTGAGTGTCCTAGTACACGACTCGCTTGTCGTCCCTTTGATAATCATGACCTCATCGAAAAAAACACACAAAGAACGTAGCAGTGCCTTGCCGATGTATATTTCACCCAAATACTCAATATTAATATGGATTGATGGAGCCCCACATCCAGCCGCAATGAAAGTCAACAACATCGTGCAGATCGTGGACAACACTCTACCATAAAACACCTGACAACTGGACACGAGGACGAGCCATCGCTACGTATCAAGAAGCAGACAGCAGCGTGAGGAAAGTGGACATCAGAATAAAAGAGAGCATCTGAACGCTAGCAACTAATAAGTAACATCGGGTAGAAGTGCTGCCGACCAAACCATACTAGCGTACAAATATCTTTTCGTTTAATTTTCTCATTTTCACTTAACTTTTCTTGTAGAAGCCGTCTCCGTTGCAATGAGAACAGCCACCGCACCATTTATAGCGACCGCGGCGCATTTAAGTTACATGTTTAATCATAGGGTTCATTGGGTCATTTGTCGACTCGGTGTCCCATTTGAATGACAGAAGAAAAAATTATCTTAATATTTTCATTATAATAGGACTGTGTTCTGTTGACCATTTGCTAGTCGCTATATCGCGATTTGAATTTGAGTCACATGTTTAAGTTATAGACTTATTTTTAAATAAATTGTATTTTCTTTTAGCTTTTTAGTAAAATAGTGACTTAATTTAAAATGAGTCAGAGATCTTCATGTTTGATTTGGTAAAGCAAAGACCGATTTTAACTTAGGTCAATATTTCTTTCAGATTTTTCATGAAATAATGACGCAATTCTAAAGGGTTACAAATAATTAACTTTTATTAATTAATGGATTTGAATATTTGTGTAAATTGTAATGCATTTAAAAGAACATATTCTTAGGATTAGTTAAGTGGTTCAAGTTTCATCCTTTGCCTTTTACTTTTAATTCTACAGCCATTTAAAAATTATTCTGTTTATTCAACAAACGTTTTTCATCAATACCCAAAAATTTGTGTTTTTGGATTAGGTCGTTATTTTATTAAGAGTGCGAGGACGTGTCACATAATATAGGCAGTTTTCCCTTTTGTCGTCCGTCGCTGCGTATTTTTAACGCACCGTAACGCTTTTTTTAATTAGTTCTAGACTCTTCAATTTTTTGCCTCGGGGCTATGAAAAAAAAACGGATTTGTTTTGTGGTTGTTCAAATAACCAGCCCAATCACGCCCTTGCTTGTGGAGTACTCGCAATGGCTGCAGCAGCGGCGTAACGCATGCGTCTGTCAAATTAAAGGAAATTGCGAATTTCAATCTCATTCCCATGCAATTACGATGACGGTGCGTTTACGGGTGCATGTGCCTTAAAAATACGCAGCGACAGACGACAAGTGGTAGAATTGCCAAAACTTGGGTATAAAATCTTTGCAAATGTATATTAATACTATTCAATTTCTATAACATTAAAATACTTGACTCGCAATAGTTTACATAGCTAATGCACATTTCTTTGACGAAGTTAAACAGGGCACAGCCGTCCGAATACTGATATCCGTACTAATATTATAAATCTGAGAGTTTGTGTGTGTATGTATGTTTGTTACCTCTTCACGCTCAAACGGCTTGACCGATTTGGATGAAATTTTGAACACAGGTAGAGTATCACCTGGAACAATACATAGGCAACTTTTTACCGCGGGAAAACAACTATTACCACGGGAAATGAGTGGCAGCGGGTGAAACCGCTGGGCGGAAATCTAGTAGACTATAAATCTGAACCACTTTTATTGAGATTTTTGTTCTAAATGCATCCTTTGAGTATTAACATTCGTAGTCCCTTACACCCTATATGTCAAACATCCCTGATTTTCCAAAATATCTCATATCCATTCAAGTTTTAGATTTTCTTCAGGTTTTATCCATATTTGATTGATCACATACTTCATTAATAACAAAATATTTTAAGTCCGTGGTACCGCGTGGTTTCGGGTTAGAATAGCACCACCCTATTTTTAACTGTGGGTAAGAGGCGAGTAAGAGATAAATCCAGGAAAAGGGCACCAGCGTTTCCGGTAAATACACTTACACTGCGCTCACCAATCCGCCTGCCACATGTTCAGCAGTGGACTGTTGTAGTTGAAGTTGATATTTAAGTCACATTAATTATCGCCAAAAGAAAACCAAAAATATATTTTCACTTTTAACCGTTAAATGAAAAGAAGTTACCTATAACCGTTGAACCTTGAAACCCAACTTCAAAGAGCCCTTATTAGGGCCCTCAGGTACTTTACTTAGGTACTTTGAAGATTGAGGAACCCTTATTATGAAACTACCTGAACCCTTTAGGAATTTAGCACTGACGTAATAAAATTTTATTTTGTGTTGCGAACTTGGAATACTAATGAGTTCCATTTTTGCTTTCTTTTCAGTCAGTTGCTTTATTTGGCTTTTGCATCAGGCGGTTTTAACACATACTGCAGGATTTTCTGGTGGACAAAAAGAGTAAACGACATCTTGTTCAAAAATTGGATATCATGGCACACGTCGCCGTATCAAAGTGCGGATGCCGTAAGTGGTCATTTGTGTAGTGTCTGTCGTGAACCGCAATGTCAGTGAACAGCACATCAATTAACCCATTTAAGGGATCAATTTACACAGGTTTTTAATGCCTGTATTGACGGCCGATGTGGCGCAGTGGTAGTGCGACTGTCTGCGACGCAAAGGTTCCGGGTTCGATTCTCGGTGGGACACTCACAAAAGTTGATATTTATCTCTTTGTGAATTTGTTCCCGGTCTGGTTAGGTTAGAACAGGGAACAGGGTGAACCAACTGATTGTCCGAAAATAAATGGTTCCGTGCTTCGGAGGGCACATTAAGCCGTTGGTCCCGGTTGCTGTCTATGATTACTTAGATGGCGGTCGTAACACAACCATGTCAGAGGCCTACTAGGGGTAGTAGGTGGTTGTAAAACTCTGACACCTCATCGGGTCGTTGGAGAATTATTATTTTTAAACAGGCAGCAGTTGTAGTGTAGCAACTGACTATGCCTATATCTTGCTGTCCTCTTGTTTGGATTTCTTTATCAATTTTAATCTGTCTAATCGATTTTTAAATTGGTTTGTGTTTTCTGCAGACACCACATCTTTTGGTAGTTTATTCCATTCTTCCACCACCCTTTTGTTGATTGTTGTGTGCTCTTGTCTTGAATTGACTTTATTCTTCTCGTAACGTGTAAAATATAAAAGTACGGAGCAATGCGAACAAGGTAGAGTTTTTCTGTTGCAACACTCGTATTTAGAATTCAGTCGTTTCCGCCGGGTTGCTTTGTAAGGATTCCATGTAGCAGTACAATAGCTGTGCAGGTCAAGGCTGGACGGGAAGCCATTTTGTATGTTTCCTTATGTGTTGCAGGGAATTCAATCGTATCAAGGATTTTAGCTATAGGTATTTCTCTCTGAAAAGAGCAACATAAATAGGTAAAACTGTTTAAATAATGATCTAAAATAAGTGAAATATTCATGAATCCATACTAATATTATAAATTCGAAAGTAACTCTGTCTGTCTGTTACGTTTTCAAGCCTAAACCACTGAACCGATTTTGATATCATTTGAAACTAAGATATGACAAGGGCTACTTTTTACCGCAGAAAAATCTATCAATCCCACGGGAAACAAAGTAAATCATAAGAAAAAGCGCATAACGCCGAAGAAAATCATCAGACGAGGATACGTTGTGTGGATTGCTTTGCTTTTTGTGTCAGGCAATATATAGTTGTTATACTATCTTATGCGGATTAAGTCAAGCTGGTAACTGAATAATAATATGGCCGATCTCTCACTTGTCGACCGTCGCTGAGTATTTTAAAAGCGCCGTAATGCATGCGTGTGTCGGATGAAAGTAAATTGATAGTTTTCCCATACAAATACGGCTACGGTGCGTTTACGGATGCGTCTGTCAAAGACTTGACGTATCCGTTACGCAACTGCGTGGATATGTCTGGCATGTACCAGTCAGTTTGCGCCCAGTTGTCACTCATAACATAACACAACTTGTACTATTCGAATTCATTTGTGAATGAATTAGTGTTGTTCATATGATATAATACAATGATACAAGAATGATGAAATATCTCGTTGCAGAGTGGAGCCTATAAACTCAAATGTATACATACATATATCACGGATGTGTCTATTGCGGGGAAGGCAGAGCGTAAACGGTCGTAAAAGGATCATTTACGCCACGTCTGAAAAATATTTGAGGGTCATTCGGAACATTGTGTATCGTCATAATGGCGGGTTGTCAACCCATTGCCTCAATTTCTACTTGTTCAAAAATGCCTACACCTCCTAGACTTCAGCGAATTGCACATCCTAGCACTTTCACTTATTCTGTGACGATGAAATCCTTTGCCTCAACATTATTAATTCATATAGGGTGAAATTTTACTAGTGACCGATAGCAAACACTCAGGATGGGCTGGTTATAAGGAACAAATCTTCCCAAGGAACGTAGGTCGAAATATGAAAATAATATTTTGACCTTCCACACAAAATTTTGGGTTACTATTGAAGCTCAAAATATTTTTGTCATATTACGACCTATGATCCTTGGGGAAAGTTGTTCCTTATCACCAGCCTGTCCTCTGTTTTCAGTATCGGTCACTAGTAAAATTTCACCATACATACACCCAACAACCTATTTCCTTAAACAAAGTTAGGTATTGATTATGCAGCAGTATTCTACAATACGATGCCGTAGTCTCATTCATATGCAATAGAGGGATTGGAAGGGTCAAGCGACTTCCGTATTCCAGGTGATCGCTTTTTGTGTTAGAATAAAAGCTCAGCATAGCATGGTTTATTATTAAACAAATTATTATACCTAACAAAAGTTTTAAGGCGGATAGCTCGCAGGCAAGATTGAAAACCGGTTTTATTTATACAAATTACATCCATAAAATACAAAAAAAGTTATCGTCGATGATCTAACAGATAACAATTACTTTCAGTTACACAATTCGACAAAAAAAAATTAAGTATCCTCTTTTTTTCAATATGTCTAAAGTTTTAAAGTTATTACAAATAATGCTAACTAGATACATACTTTTTTTTAGTACGAATACCTAAATTGGACATTCTAACGGTATTTCTCTAGTTTCTATGTCGTGAAAACCGTAAAATCTTGCGGAATCAGTTTCTATCTGGCGCAGCGCGAATGAAAGGGACGATAGACCCTCGACAATAACATTTATTTTTTAAATAATTTTAAGACTGTAATCGTCTTAATAAAACTGCTTTAAAAATCTTGCTTGCGCCATATCCGCGCCTTAAAATTGTTTTATTGTGATGAATAAAGATAATAAATGAGGCTTTGACTGCTGATAGAGATGAATAGAATGAGAAGACATGTTTCGCCGACCCCAAATAAATTAGGATATTGGCAGTGAGTTATTGATGATATCGACTTCTGTTCCTCGGAAGAAGTTGTCGGTGTTAGTCTTTAAAATATTTTCAGTAAATCTCATTCTGTATTTGTAGGAAATTGTTAAACACGGTATGATTATAAATAAGTAAAACAATTAGTGCAGAATTGAAATAAAATAAAATTGTATATTGCAATTTTAGGCAATGGGCTGACAACCTTGTCACTATGGCGATACACAATTTTCCGAATGACCCTCAAATAATTGTCAGATGTGGCGTAAATGTCCACTTTTTGCGGCCGTTCCCGCATGGGATTATAGGCGTGATGCGTGTATATGTATGTTTCTATAACTATTACTACTGACTTGAACTATTTGAAGATGAGTGCCGTGAAACTTGCTCCAGGTTGGCTTGCTTCAATTAGTAGTTGGCGCGACTTGCTCGTGTTGCTCGCGTGAGATGTGACATGCATCATGGAAGTTTGGAAGTTCTGGCGGTAAGTGTTGTCGAGGTACTCCAGTTTGCGACTTTGTCTGTATCCATCGTATAGGTCCTTAGGTCTATGGCATACCAAAGTCTGGGATTTCATCATCATCATCATCATTAATTTAAGAGCCCCACTCTTGTCGGTGGAGTAATATCCAATCTGCTCTATTTTGAGCCTTCTCTTTGACTTCCTTATACGACATGACACCTATTATTTTCTTTGATTTGGTCCATATACGCTCGTCTAGGTCGCCCTCTCCCTCTTTTTCCCTCGATCTTTCCTTCCATTATAGTTTTTAGAAGGTCGTCATGTCGAAACTAGTATCCCAGCATGTTTCCTCTTCTGTTCTCTCCCTGCCAGCAAAATTTTTCAAAAGTAGCTGTATATTAGTCGTATTTTCAGTGATATATTCGTGATAGAAACGTGATTATCACTGGAAAATGGCCCCTCATATAGTACACTTAAGCACCATATAGGCCCTATTGTAGCTCCGCTTAGGACTGTTTAACCGTATATTAATGATATAACTGTGTCTATTTGTGCTTTCTAGTCATATACTAGCAGTTTTGAAGCTGTTCTATCCCTAAGAAGTGCCACATAAGCAACATCAACACTAGTATAGCGCAAATTGATGTTAAATTGAAGATAGTGACACCATAGTAACACAATTTGCATGGTGTCCGTAGCGTAATGCGTGTTGACAGAATTAAAAGCGAAAAATTTTAAGTTTTGGTCATTAATATTAAATGTTTTTAATCTTATATTCATAATTCTTACGTGCGAGAATTACGTATGAAAATTTCGTGAGTATAGGTCCATATATACAAAATTTTACATGCGCCTGTAACTTTACTGATAAATATGTGTTATATTTTTATTATATTTTTATTGCGCCCCCCAAATTCATAGTATTTAAATAAATAACAATAATTTAATTTAATCATGGTATCAAACTGCGCCATTGTTAAGCTAAGTAGTGTTACAGTTGCTGATATATAGTTGAATAAGAGCTCCTTTTTTCGGTTGGATATTTAGGGTTCATCAGTCGCAATTAATAATCCTTTTCACAATTAAATCTATGTTTTGTTGCAGTCTTCCGCGGAAAACAATGATTGAAATAATGGGCGTTGACTGTTTTTTAAACAAAAATAATTTCAAATGGCTCAAGAGAATGAGGTGGCCGTGGAGAAAGACACACTTTATTTAAAAAAAAACTTTATCACACTCAGATCAGCAGCCATTTATAAAAAGTTATATTACAACACTATAAATTCTCAAATAGAGATACAGGTTTCTTTAACTGTGTTCTCGAGTAATGATAAGCCACTATTTAGCCTAGTTATAGAGATGAAAATGCTGTTATAAAACCAGTGACATAATGGCACCATCAATGCTTTAATAACTCTGTGCAGTTTTAATTTAGATTCATGGCCACTATTTAACACAAGTGTTAATAACGGCTAATATAGTACTCAATTGTGATTTAAAAGCTTTCTTGTTGCTGTTATATCACGACCTAGCTTTAAAGGTGATCAATATAGCACCAGCTCTATAAACGTGATATCGGAGCCATATTAGCCTGCTTTTGCGTTATTGAAGAGTTTAAGAAATCAGATATATAACCTTAATGCTCTAATTCAATGTTATGAAAATCATATTACAGCTGTGATAAGAAAGCTGTACAAAGTAGCTGAGTAAACGTTACTATCACTAGTAATATCACCATTTGGCTGTATAAACTTATACAGCTGAAAAGGGTTACTCGTTGCGTATATATCTCAGGCCGATATAAGCATCGCTTATATAGCCCCGCAATATCTCTACTTCATGTTAAGACCTGGCCTTATATCACAATTTTGCTGGCTGGGGCTATAACGCTCAGTATAGTTCTCCTCTCCTTTACTAGTTTTAGCACTTCCTCGATCTTCTTTCTCTCTGTCTAGCTTTTCATATCGTAGAAAATATTAAAAAAATAATACATACATAAACAAATCAGGCCTTTATTCCTTGCTGGGCAGGCAGAGGTCGCAAAAATACGGTCGCAATCGCCACGTCTGACAAATAGTTTTGGGGCCGTTTCAGAAAAATCGTGTATTTCTATAGTGATAGGTTGTGAGCCTGTCACCTAAAATTCTGTGAAACCCCCGAGTCCTTTAGTCGCCTCTTACGACACCTGCAGGATAGAAATAGGGTGACGCTACTCTAAGTCAGCATCTCACGGCAAAATAACTACAAAAAGATTAACAACTATGTACAGAAAACGTATAAATATTTACCAACACCTAAATTAGGCCTTTCAGTGCGTCACCACTAGACATCGTCTCGAACATACTGGCAGCATTCCACATTTGAAGAGCTAGGCTCATTCGTTGGGCAAGGAAACAGCCAGCACGCCGATCACCAGATGTTCCAAGGGTCTTCGTTTTTGGGCCCCATACATATCGTGGTGATTATCAATTAGATACAACCAAAAAACAAACGGTCACAATTCCATGTTACCTACAAAAGTCTCTAACCAAAAATAGCACTGCCACTTTCTGTTAAATAGGCTTAGACAAGAATAGAAGATGATCGGTTCTAAAATTGTCTATGATTTTACACATTTTACACAATATCTGTCAAAATTATGCGTCGATCAAAAATATGGCGGGTAAACATACAAGGAAATCTGCGAAATGACGTGGAAATCGTGGACTATTTAAGACATGTCTCAAATACTTAGTTCATGACAATATCTACTATCCCTTTCTAAACTTATTTAACAAAAAGTGACAGTGCTATTTTTATGGAGCCGTTTTAGTCAGTAACGTGAAATTGAGACAAATGTGTGAAAAAAGTATGGAACAAGTTTCGAAGCAGATGTATCCGAATACACAAAATAAAACTTAAAATTCCCGCGTCTTTTCCAAGCTCGCTTGTCGAGTGACACTAGGCTATTGATTGTAGCCGTGATGTGGGTCAGCTCCCGCTCAATTGTTCTGGAGGGGACCTGGAGCGCTGGAGACGGCTAATGATGGTTGCTACGCCAGGCTAGGGCTACTTGTATCATACTCTATGTCTACTGTGAATGTTGTTATATTATGGGTATGTTTGCTGTAGGCTAGGATAGCGCGCGGGCAATATTTTAAACTGGTTTCATTTTGACAATCACAGCCATAAAAATCAGAAAAGTATATGTTATTGTCGAGGATTAGTACTATCAGTTACACAAATTGACGAACTAGAAGAAAAGAGAACAAAGTAACCTCTATTTGAATATTTTTTAAATATGATGTCTGCAGTTTTAAAATTATTAAGAATTTGATGCTTTAATTTATATACATATCTTTTCGCGTAAAATCGCTGATTTTTTTTCCATGTACATACATACACATATCACGCCTATAATCCCTTGCGGGGTAGGCAGAGCATAATTGGCTGCATAAAACGGACATTAACGCCACGTCTGACAAACATTTGAGGGTCATCCGGAAAATCGTGTATTATGGCGATACACGATTTTACGATCTCCACCTTTGCACGATTTGGCCACCAACATTTTTCCATACCTACATATATACATAAATCACGCGTATATCCCTTACGGAGTAGGCAGAGCGTTATCGGCTGTGAAACGGATATAAACACCACGTCTGACAAAAGTTTGAGGGTCAATCATATAACTGTCTACACTATAGTGCCAGGTTGTCAGCCCATCGCCTAAAACTGCAATACACACCCTCGAGTCCCTTAGTTGCCTCTTACAACTCCCACGGAAAAGAAATGGGGTGATGCTATTCTAAGCCGGCATCACACGGTATACTCCATCCATGTACTTATGTAATAATAACGGTGTAAGTATATTTGACATCAGCAGATGGATCTTAATTTAACCTTCCTCTTGTCGTGTATAACAGGACAATGAATCGCTGAACGGCCCTGTGAACCTAGAACCCGATCATCTGTATTTTAGTTATTGTAATGCCATGGAAACTCATTTGTCATTTTATTGCCATTGTGATTTACAATACTTCAAACAGTTAGTAGAATACGGCCCTTTGTGTAAGATTAAATAGAAGTCTGTAATATTTTATTTCATTCCTCTAATTATTCAAAAAGTATTATTTTTTAGCATGACAGGTTACGTTGGTGAGCCGGTAGAACTTTTAATGGGACCCGGTCACGCAGAAAAGAGATTCCTTTTTTATAATCTCCATAAAGTGATGGGCACAAACAGGTGGCCCGGGGGCAAAAATATAATGGACCTTTCAACAAAAAAAAAAAGTGACAAGAAGTTTATATGCCGTGTGATGCGGGCTTAGAATAGCATCACCCCATTTCTTTCCCGTGGGAGTCGAAAGAAGCGATCGCAATTTTAGGCGATGGGTTGACAACCTGTCACTATGGCGACACACATTTTTCCGAATGACCCTCAAATATTTGTCAGACGTGGGGTAAATGTCCGTCTTTGCGGCCGTTTACCCTCTGTCGACTCTGCAAGGGATTATATTCTTGATATGTGTATGACGTGTATGTGTAAAAGACGCTTATGGTCCACCTGAATTGCATAAAAATGAAGCACTATTTAGGCGTTTTACATATTTATGACAATAATTGGTTGCTGTCTATGATTACTTAGACGGCGGTCGTTACGCAACCATGTCAGAGGCCTAATAGTAGTAGTAGGCGGTTGAAAAAAACTCTGACACCAACGTTCATCGGGTCGTTGGACGACTCGGTGTCCCATACGAAAAGAAGAAGAAGATGACAATTATATAGCATCGGCAGATGGAATTGATTGCTGAAACTTAAAAATTAGAAGTGTTGCTGATATAATTTGTCTGTTACTAATTTGATTGTTATTTCCAAAGTGGAAAATATGATCCATAGAAGAAAATAACACGAGTCTTGATTATTTTTGATTTTATAAGACTAAGAATGTCGAGTGATGCCGGCTTAGAATAGCATCACCCCATTTCTTTCCCGCGGGTGTCGCAAGAGGTGACTAAGGAACTGGAGGGTATTGCGATTTTAGGCGATGGGCTGACAACCTGTCACTAGGACATTATTGTCACTGTTACCATAGTGATACAAGTTTTGCTCAAACGGCCCCGCAGATATTTTTCAGTCGTGGCGACAACAACTGTGCTCTGCCTTCCCCGCAAGGGTTAAAGGCGTGATAAATCTGTATATGTGTGTGTAACTATTCATATTCAGAAATAGCTACCAACCTTCCTCAGTATAAAATAAAAACAACGATTAACTAAAGTACCGCCGTTCCAATAAGTCGTATTTGACAGCTGTCATCTCCATACTAAAAGTCACTAGATGTCAACAAAGGAAAATGGACCCTCTGCCATAGTATTATCACGAATGTGACAGCTGTCAAATACGACTTATTGGAACGGCAGTACTTTAAGCGTAAAATAATGTAATGAGAATTCTCAGTGTTTGTAAAGGACCAGAACCCGGGACGTTGGGTTGTACAAACACTCCGCTCAATTTAACAACAAATTTACTACCCGTGTGCCGTGTGTTTGATGCCGGCTTAAAATAGCATCACCCTATTTCATCACACGGCAATTAATGAACACCATTAATGTTGAAAATACTTTGTACGTGTAGAAGGAAGGTGTCTGATTCTAAATTAAAATTTCCGTTTTACATGTATCATTCAAGATGAGACGACAAAGTCCTTCAAAATACAACCTACAAGATTGGGAACAGGTTTTTTTTTTGCGGCCCATGATTGGATTCTATTATAGCCGTAATCCAATCGACCCTAAGAACTCTTAAAAATGCTTGCCCGTAATTGATTTTTACAACCGTTTCGATCTTAATTTCGCTCAGTTGAAAAGGGATAGTCAAACCTAACATTAACATCCAACAGTCCACTGCTGGACATGGACCTCCCCCTATTGCGGGGTAGTGTCATACTCACCACGCTTGGCAGTGCAAGATATTGCATTTACAGGGAACGCTGCTGCCCATTCCCTGGATAATTATCCCTTAGTCACTTTACGACACACACGAGTAGATTTAGCGTGATGCTATTCTAATCTGTCACCACACGGACAGTCAAACCTGAAGTATAGTAAAATAAATACCAAATTTTGAAAACACTTCTGTGAACATAATTTTTCAAAATTTGTATTGTTTTCTAAAGTTATAGTAATTTACTGAACAATTTGTGGTCGGACCACAAATTTTTATCTACGTATAGTACAGTCGTGAAATTTTAGAAAACGTACCTATGAGATTTGACAACATGTGTGGAAATTTGAAACTGTGAAAACCGCTAACAGACATATTGGGTGTGGAAAGGAAATGGACAGGGAAATAGCATGGAAATGTGGCGGAATATGTGCCAAATATAACTGAAAAGAAGGGCCTGCAGTCTGCTAAATGGAAATCGTTTCATTTGTGTGTCATTGACCTGTCAGTGAGACAGTATTGGTCATTTCGTTTTCTGCTAACAGTGAAGTCTTAGTATAGAAAATCACAGTGGCTTATAATGACAATTGACATTCGATGGCATTACAATGACTGAAATTTAAGAGAATCGGGTAGTTTGGTAGTTTTAGTGGGCAAGATATTGCTATCGGTTTTAACTAAACAACCGTGGTATCAACGGCAAATCGAATATCAGATGATTCATATGTTGACCCCTTAAAATAATTGATAATCTAAGAGAATAGCATGGTAGTAGACTTGTGGTGCTGGCTTAGAATAGCATCAACCCATATCTAGCCGTGGGTGTTGTAAAAACCGAATACAGGATGAATTCAGGGAATGGGCAGCAGCGTTCTCTGTGAATACAACATCTTGCTCTGCGCTCGCCAATCCGCCTGCCAAGCGTGGTGATTATATACAATCGACAACCTACCGGTTCTTGAATATATTTTGAGATTATTACCACAAGTTGCTTGTTAAAAGCTTCTTCTTTTTAGTCGTTTTCTTCATTACTGAAGGTCGTGTCCACAATGTTTCTCAAGCACGTTTGATGTTAAAAGGTTAGAAAATATTAAAAGCAAAATTTATTTTTTCATATTTCACTTTTTATAAATGCCCTTAGAAACTGGTCGGTATAATTGAAACATTTATCTCGCGGTTCAGAAAACTTTCAGCGATTCGTTATAATTTCAAGTCTGTTCTCTGCAGGAAAAGAAATATCACTTAAATATTTTTTGCAACAGTAAAAGATCTCTGTTCATTGAATAGCGTCTCGATGTAAAAGTGTAAAAAGAAAATAAAAAGGACAAGAATAAAACGGTCTATGATTTTTGAAAACTTGGAAAATTTAGGATGTGAACCTGCGACTTTCGCCATTTACTAGTAGCGACGCCTCTTCCATCTGGGCTACCGCGGCTCATCCAATGCCCGCCAATTTTGTAAGTGTATCTTAATGCCAGTAACGCGTGGCACGGCTTCATCTATCGGGTTAGTTTTGCAACTAATACCCGGCGACTTATTCTATCTTAACGGGTTCAAATCCTGCCCGCGCTTGGAAGTTTTCAAGAATCGTATACCTAGCACGGGAAGTGTTTTATAATTTGGTATTCGGTCTTGTTATGATTTTGGCTGCGATTCATTAACTGTATATCTATTTTATATTTGTCTACTTCAGAATGAATAAGCAGTTCCCTCACTATGACGGACTGCAAACGTATTCTTGACGCAACCGTCTGTCAGACGAAAGGCAAATTCGGATTGCCATCAGTGGAGTGTTTTGGCTGTTGTAGTTGTAGTAGGTATATCAAAAATTCAGTGCAAGTGGTCTTGAATCTTATCACATCATAAAATCACACTACCAAAAATTTCGCAAATTGAATTACCTACTTATACTTAGGCAGAAAGCTGTTTCTATATTTGTGTTCATGCTTATCAAAAGCAGAAACTTCCATCCATCATCATTCATCAAATTCGTAATAATGATTCCTTATGAATCATAAAATAAAATAAAACTTAATTTCTATAGTATTTTCTTCCTTTCAACATAGTCGATTCTTTGAAGATCAAAAGTCATAAAGTCCCTTGAAGATAAAGCAATTGGTTTTGCACAAAGTGATTGATCACCATTTTTGCCGAAGCTACATTTTTGATTTCTGCTGATATTTAGAAAACTTAATCCAGCGTTTTCGGAATATACAAAACAGAATATCAGCTGTTGATATAAATAATAATGCCGAGTGATGCCGGTAATGCCGTGTGATGCCGGCTTAAAATAGCATAAGAGACTTGAGGGTGTGTATTGACAGGTTGTCAGCCCATCGCCAAAAATTGCAATACACATCTAACCCGTCCCATATGAAAGTCCCGTAGTCGCCCCTTACGACACCCATGGGTAAGAAATGGGGTGATGCTATTCTATGCTGGCATCACACGGCAAAGGCGGCAGAGCAACATTCACATCTTTTATGTAACTTATACTTATACTAACGGTTCATTGTGTGCGTTGTCCAAAAAAGATGGTAGTGTCAGACCAATAGCGGTCGGTAGCACAATCCGGAGACTGGTGGCGAAGCTGGGCTGCCGAGCAGTTAGAGAAGACATGGCGACACACCTGCAGCCTCACCAGGTGGGGTTTGGAACGGTCCTGGGGTGCGAGGCAGCTATCCACGCCACCCGTGCTTTTGCTTCTAATGAGGACGAGGGTAACGTGCTAATTAAAATAGACCTCTGCAATGCGTTTAACTCAGTGGAACGCGATAGCCTACTCAAAGAAGCCAAGGAACACATCCCGGTACTGTTCCCTTTCCTCCACCAGGTGTACGCCGCTCCAAGCAATTTGTACTATGATGGTACCGCTATCTCATCTGAAGTGGGTGCACAGCAAGGAGGGCCCACTGCTTTTTAGCCTCGCTATACAGAATGTCATCACCACTCTCGATTCACCACTTAACGTGTGGTACTTAGATGATGGGACTATAGGGGGTAGTCCTGACGTAGTCGCAAGAGATCTTCAGAGACTCTTTCCTGCTCTGAAGACTATGGGTTTAGAGGTCAACAGTGCTAAATGCGAATTTTACGCATGCAGGCCAGACTCTACAGATGCTGGGGATGTTTTTCGAGAGCTTATGCCGGGTCTAAGGATTATGGCCAAAGCGGACTTGTATTTGCTTGGCGCTCCAATTTTTGCGGAAGCAGTAAGCGCCGATCTACAGACAAAAACAAGTGCTTTGTCCTCTCTTGCTAAGCATCTCGAGCATCTGTCGGCTCATGTGTCATTGATTCTTCTGAGGAGCTGTTTCTCGATGCCAAAAATTACCTATACAATCAGGACTGCTCCCACATGGTTGTTCCCTCGAGAAGTCGCGAGTTTTGATGAAACTCTGAAACACGCGCTCGAGGGAATACTTAACATCCAACTCGATGACACACAATGGACCCAGGCGAGCTTGCCTATTCGACACGGAGGTCTGGGTGTGCGTCGCATGCGAGAGTCAAGCCCATCTGCTTTTCTCGCCTCCTCGTTTGGGGTGACAGAGCTGGTTGCTCGTATTTTACCTTCTAATGGTAGCGAGCTCTGTATACCTTATGCGTCGGAGGCGTTAGTGGCTTGGTCAGCACTTTGCCCAAGCAGCGACCGCCCGGAAGACCCTACTCGGCAAAGGCAATGGGATGACATTTTGTGCAAGAGGCTTCTTTATGGACTTATTGGGGGGGCTGTAGGTGCGAACGAAGCGCGACTGCGCGCGGCCTCGCAGCCAGAATCGGGAGCGTGGCTCCAGGCCCTACCTTCACCACACATAGGCACCTTGTTGGACAATGACTCGCTTAGAGTGGCGGCGGCATTGAGGCTGGGTTGCGCCGTCTGCGAACCACACGTATGCGTCTGTGGGAGCTTGGTGGATTCTACCGGCCACCACGGCCTGGCCTGGGTCCGCAGTGCGGGGAGAATTTCGCGCCATCATGCTCTCAATGAGATCATTCGCAGAGCCATAGTGTCTACAGGGGTGCCATGTGTTTTGGAGCCGCCTGGACTCTGTCGTACTGACGGTAAACGTCCGGACGGATTGACGTTGATCCCGTGGCAGAAAGGCAGGTGCCTCTTATGGGATGCCACGTGCGTAAGCACCTTTGCAATTTCACACATAAGAGGCACACAAAAATCTGCTAGTTCTGCCGCCGAAACGGCTGCCGGTTTGAAGCATACTAAATATGCTAATTTCGAATCGGCATATGACTTCCTGCCGTTTGCCGTCGAGACGTCCGGCACGTGGGGCTCGGAGGCTAAGGCTTTTGTCCGTGAAGTATCCCAACGGTTGAGGCGAAGTGGTGGCGACCCGCGGGCTGGCAGTTTTCTGGCCCAACATATAGCTCTCGCCATCCAGCGCGGAAATGCCGCAAGCATTCTGGGCACTTTCGGAAGGGACGCGTTGCAGGGAGGTCTGTTTGACTGAGAGAGGGTTGTTTTGACAATAGACATGTAAATTTAGTTTTAGTTAGTTTCTAGTTTTAATTTGACATGTGATTTTATATAATTTAAACATAAATATATTGACTTATACTTATTTTATTTTACACTCACTAACATTCATTTATTTATTTGCTATGTTAGTTTACTGCTTCACTAGTTTTTATCTCGACTTCAAGATTCGATAGACTTGATACAAAACGACATAAAAGCTAAGACTAAAAGTAACGGTAAGAATTGTTGTAGCTTGCCACGTGTTGCTGCGCATTTTGGGGTTTGAGATGAACCCTTGTTCCGCCCAGGGCCCGACCTGACCTTGGCCTCAAAGGGACTCTGCGTCATGGGCCCTTAGGAGATAGGTACTGTTGTTGTGACGTCACGGAACAACATTGTTATAAGATTTCTGATAATTAATCGTCTGTTGATTTTATTATAGTACTAGATTTCCGCCCACCGATTTACCCACTCCCACTCATTATCCCGTGGTAATAGTTGTTTTCCCGTGGTATAAAGTGGCCTATGTGTTATTCCAGGTTTTACTCTACCTGTGTTCCAAATTTCAGCCAAATCCGTCAATCCGTTTAAGCGTGAAGAGGTAACAAAAATACATACATAGGGGAGAGTTGGCTATATTGTACCTGCAGATTAATCGTACCACCTACCTATTTTCTTCCAAATCACGTTTTTATTTAATCCAGCAAAACTAAATAGTAGTTAGCAACACCATAAGAATAGATACTGGCGTATAGAAACGAAACTCCTTTGTCTGGGCCCCAAAAGCCGCGCTTTAAATACCTACTTCCCCCCGCAGCCCGTAACGCCCCGCACTCTCCCGCGCTTTAAGTCGGGGCTGTCACGTGCCAATAATTTTATTCCAGACTAGCGGCCAGTCAAGCGGTTGCGACCGCTGCTAACAGTTTTTCCGTGGGAACAAAATATTTACCCGTTTTAAAGTCTTACCTTACCATTTTATTGTTAATAGGTAGGTACAGAATTTTAAAATAGGTGCAAAAATGGCGCCGTGTGGTGCCAGATTAGAATAGCATTATTTTTGTAAAACGCGTTCTCCTTATGAATACAACACCTTGCACTCTGCTCGCTAATCCATCCAATGAAAATTCGACCCGCACGACGAACGTTTCCGCGGCGAAGCGCACTCCCGACTGAATTGTTCTCTAAGAGACAGCCAGACGGATTGACCTTGAGCGCGTCTGGAGCGGGAGTGTCATCTCTATGTGATTTCTACTCTATGGCAACACTCTGAAAGCCATGACAGTTTTTGACGGCGCTGCGTAGGAATGGTTCATTGTAATTTAATAATTAGGATTTCTATTGGTGCTGATAGTGTTTTTTGGCTGAAGAATCTAAAGATTAACAAAAAAACGGTAAGCTTTTTGAATTTTGCTATTTCATCACATTTAAGCTTGGTCATTTCCCTTTTATTCTGCATTAATGAACCTGCGCAATCATGTGAGGTCATGAAATGATAAATTGTTTTTGCAAAAAATGGGTTGTTTTCTAAATTGTACCGATCCGTAGTTTTTTTAATCGTACTGGTACAATTTAGCTACTTTAGGAAAATATTGCTATAAAAACTATTAAATTTATTAATATACGGTAAATTTTGGTGAATAACAAATTATTTATTGCTTTTAATAAGTGAAGAAATGCCTAAATATTAGTTAGAATTTTGATATTTCGTAAGTTTTTGATATTATTGCAGATGAGTGAAAATAAAACGAAAAGAAAATATTACAATTGGTTCCAAGAAGATTTAAGGCACGCGTTGAGGACATCAAACAACAAAACGTTGGATCTCAAATCAGAGGACGACGATTGATTTCTTTAAAATTTCTAAACAAATAAATATGTACAAAAATCACTTTGTTTTATTTTCGGTGTTTGTATAGAATTTCTCAAAGTACGATTTAGAGACCTCGCGGTACGATTAAACGTACCCGTCTCTAAATCGTACCGATAGCTACTTTTAAAAAAAAGATCTCTTGTGAGAAAAGTACTCACTTAATTTAAAAATCATTTCCGGTATAATTAAGCCAATTAACTTAACTTCATTACAAACAGACAAACATTAAGATAACCCTTACAGTTTTCTCGCAAATCTCGATAGAAGTTAGGGGGGACAATATAGCCAACTTTCCCCTACACACACACAAACTCTCAGATGTATAATATTAGTACGGATTGTCAGTTGATTATATTTGATGTCAATTAAGTACGAGTCGGAATCCAGACTGCGTTAGGTAATTTAATTGCTGTATTTACGATTTCTTTGAAATAAATCAACATCCACACTAATATTATAAATGCGAAAGTAACTCTGTCTGTCTGTCTGTCTGTCTGTCTGTCTGCTACGCTTTCACGGCCAAACCGCTGAACCGTTCTTCATGAAACTTGGCACAGAGAAGGCTAGCATACCGAGAACGGACATAGGCTACTTTTTATCACCATTCGAGGGTCTGGAGTATAGATGTAGACCACCAGATGTACCACCAGGAGCCCAGGTAAATTATTAGAGATACAGGCATGGTTCCAAAACAAAAGTTGTTCAGTATGATGGGCCGCTTCTTTTCACAAGGACATTGGGGCTCTTGAGTACCTTATGTAGACCACCAGGTGAACCATCAGGAGCCCAGCTAAACTATTAGAGATACAGGCATGGTTCCAAAACAAAAGTTGTTTAGTATGATGGGCCGCTTCTTTTCACAAGGACATTGGGGCTCTGGAGTACCTTATGTAGACCACCAGGTGTACCATCAGGAGCCCAGCTAAACTATTAGAGGTACAGTCATGGTTCCAAAACAAAAGTTGTTCAGTATGATGGGCCGCTTCTTTTCACAAGGAAATTGGGGCTCTGGAGTACCTTATGTAGACCACCAGGTGCACCATCAGGAGCCCAGCTAAACTATTAGAGATACAGGCATGGTTCCAAAACAAAAGTTGTTCAGTATGATGGGCCGTTTCTTTTCACAAGGACATTGGAGATCTGGAGTACCTTATGTAGACCACCAGGTGTACCACCAGGAGCCCACCTAAACTATTAGAGATACAGGCATGGTTCCAAAACAAAAGTTCTTTAGTATGATGGGCCGCTTCTTTTCACAAGGACATTGGGGCTCTGGAGTACCTTATGTAGACCACCAGGTGTACCATCAGGAGCCCAGCTAAACTATTAGAGGTACAGTCATGGTTCCAAAACAAAAGTTGTTCAGTATGATAGGCTGCTTTTTTTACAAGGACATTGGAGCGCCGGAGTACCGTATGTAGACCACCAGGTGCACCATCAGGAGCACAGCTAAACTATTGGAGATACAGAAATGGTTCCAAAACAAAAGTTGTTTAGTATGATGGGCCGCTTCTTTTCACAAGGACATTGGAGCTCTGGAGTACCTTATGTAGACCACCAGGTGTACCATCAGGAGCCCAACTAAACTATTAGAGATACAGGCATGGTTCCAAACAAAAGTTGTTCAGTATGATGGGCCGCTTCTTTTCACAAGGACATTGGGAGCTCTGGGGTACCTTATGTAGACCACCAGGTGTACCACCAGGAGCCCACCTAAACTATTGGAGATACAGAAATGGTTCCAAAACAAAAGTTGTTGAGTATGATGGGCCGCTTCTTTTCACAAGGACATTGAGGATCTGGAGTACCATATACAGACCACCAGGTGTACCATCAGAAGCCCAGCTAAACTATTAGAGAAACAGATATGGTTCTAAAACAAAAGTTGTTCAGTATGATGGGCCGTTTCTTTCACAAGGACAATGAGGATCTGGAGTACCCTATGTGGACCACCAGGTCTACCATCAGGAGCCCACCTAAACTATTGGAGATACAGAAATGGTTCCAGAACAAAAGTTGTTCAGTATGATGGGAATAAGTTGAGAAAGGACATTGCCTTCTTTACCAAGGACAGAAAAACAAAAAATGTGGTATAGAGGTACTTATAAAAATGTATTACAGTAACTTAAATTACCTTTTTATCTGTCTTATCTTCTTATGCTGACCATTTTAGTGTGCTCAAACCGGCACCTCTGGACTAAGTACTCTGTTATCTACCGACTTTTGTATTCAATGTTTATAATTTAAAATTTGCTATCCGGCTGGAAAGATCAATATTTATAACTTATAAATATTGATCTCTCAGGCCGGATAGCAAATTTTGAATAGTCCCTTTAACAACAGAAGCAAGCAAGTCATCTTCAAACAGTAGAGATAAGAACTGTTCTAATATTACTGTTACACTTACTATGAATACACATACTTACTTTAGAACTTCTGCCTAAAAAAACTATCTAACGCGGACGAAGTCGCGGGTAAAAGCTAGTACAAATATAAATGTCAAAGGTAAAACAATCCCAAATTCGTACAAGCCTCTTTTGTCAAGCAAGTTTTATCTTTGATCGATCCAATAGGAGTTTAATTGCGAATTTTCAATGAACGGAAAGAACCATTGAAACGAAAACTGGGTATTTTCGGAGTCGACCCGAACTTGACCCGGATGTGACAACGTCACAGGAAGTGACGACGGAAATAGATACGTGCCTGTGCTGTAAATATGTCGATGATATACGTCACACAGGGAACAAAATAATACACATACATACATACAGATATGACGTATTTATATCTTGCCTATGGATGTACCTACCTATCAAAATGTATTTACGATTATACATACACATATCACGCCCTTATTCCTTGCGGGGTAGGCCGGCTGGTAACTGTAAGATATTATGATATTTGTTAATTTAATTTTTCAGATATTTGTGTTTAGTCTAGGTGTTTTTTATTTATAATATGTATTTATTTACAAGAACAAAAAAGTATACAACATGTAATAATATTCCCATAGTACAGTATAGTGTAGTATAGTACAAGCTATCCTTAGTCTGGGGCTAAATGGAGATGTGTGAAACGTCCACGATAAAAAAAACGTGAAAGTTAAACAGACACAGCAGTCCACTGCTGGACGTGGGCTTTCCCCTGTCGAGGAGTATTCGCAATTCTTATCTAAGTGCTACTCTTGCAAGACCGAGCGCGTTGAAAGTTTCTATTTACCTTTTACGATACCTACGGGTAGAAATGGGGTGATGCGATTCTAAACCATTACACGGCAACCACAGGTGAGTTTATAAATCAGTCCACCCTGCTTTATACTTAAGTACCTACCTAGTTATAGAATGTATGTAATAAATTATACTCCTTGTGTTACAAATACACTTACGAAATCAGTATATTGCTATGTTAAAACCGACAGGAACTTGTAGATGTCATACTATTTCAGTAGATAAATCAGATAGTACAGTTTAAATATAACTACCTATATTAACTATACGGGGTGTAAGGTGAACCGAAAACTTTGCACGCATGATCAGACCATGAAACTGAACAACTTTTTCTTTGGAGGATATGTTGGTAAACGAGAAAAAACGACGACCGTCCGTACAAAATTCCCGATCAGCTGACTGACCTTCATGCAACCTTGAAAAAAAAATCGTTCGAAACATAGGCTCCATAGTAAAAGTTGTTTAGTTTATTGGTCTGATCATGCCTGCAAAGTTTTCGGTACACCGTCCCTTACACCCTGTATTTTTACAGCCTATCATGAACTCTATCTCTCGAATATTATTTCACATTTACATAGACGATTACATCAAAGTTCTAAGGGTTGAGGTTTCTGTGGTTGATCTACATAGACGGTTCACCCACTTGTCGTCCGTCGCTGCGTATTTTTAACGCACCGCACCGTGACGCATGCGGCTGTCCGTCGAAAGGATATTGCGAACATTGAGTCTGTTAAGTCGCTTGTCAGACGTATCCGTAAACGCACCGTAGCCTTATTTGTATGCAAATAAGATCGGAATTCGCAATTTTCATCGAACAGACGCATGCGTTACGGTGCGTTAAAAATACGCAACGACGGACAACAAGTGGGAAAACTGCCTGACCTACCTAGACCTAGATCTTCAAATACTTGAATATATTTGTATGTTTGTTTATATTTACATCAGAAGATTACTATTGAAATGTGGTTTGGGCAACTTCAAACGCTTCGTAAAAGGAGTTCCAGAGAATTTCATAAGATTATTTGAGCGTTGAATCTGTAATTCAAAAGTATGAATTTGTATTAGGTATGAATTTTAGATAGCTATGATGTCAATCACAAGTATGTATTTTTATTTTTAGAAAACTTGCAATATTTTGTAAGTGATTTGAAGGTGCGACTTTCGCCATAACTAGTGGTGACGTCTTTTACATCTGGGCTACCGCGGCTCATCCGTTGCCCGCGAATTTTCATTTAAAATTGTGTACCTAACTAACACGGGAAGTGTTTTAGATATTCGGTAGTCTAGGTTTATTTAATTTTGCTCTTATTCATATCGTATATCACCTGCGTATTCTTCTGCCACAGAATTAGTTATGTTTACTAGGTCTGAGCAAAATCCCTAACACAAATACCTCTCCATCTTCCACAGAAGCCTTGAAACTCTACGGGGACCGTCTCACCGAGTGGGAGCGCACAGAGATCAGGAAGTTTCCAGAGATCTGGTTCCTGGGGTTGGACTCCAGCAAGGTCCACGCCAGGGCAAATCTGCCTAACAACTGCGGCTATGATGACGAGAATGGAAGCTATCACAAGGTGAGGATCTAAAACTGTCAGATGAAAGAGGAACGTATATTTAAGGCTGCGTTCAGTTCAGTAAATAGCAGAGCCTACAGCTAATCCATAGCTAAAGAGACTGAATCTGTCTTTTCCTCAACATCGGGCTTTTTACAGAAGGCTGATTCAGTCTTGTCCGCAGTTGAAACTAAGGCATAGCTCAAGGACGTTTAGTAGCAGGAAGTTATGCTAAGATAAGAATGTGTAAGGATCTTCTTGAAATAGATCAAGAAGATCTCTGAGATCTGGTGTTTGGGGCTGGACTCCAGTAAAGTCCATGCATGGGGAACCCTATGCCCATCAAATGTGGGGACGATGATTAAAATGGCAGCCATCACAAGGTGATGATCTGAAATCATCAGATGAGATAGTCACTAAGGCTTAGCTTCACGATATTAAGTAGCTAGAAGTCATCATAAGCTGAGGATGTGTAACCATCAGATGAAATAGATTAAGAAGATCTCTAAGACCTGGTTTCTTGGGTTAAGCTCCAGTAAAGTCCATGCATGGGGAAACCTATGCCCATCAAATGTGGGGACGATGATTAAAATGGCAGCCATCACAAGGTGATGATCTTAAACCATCAGATGAGATAGTCACTAAGGCTAAGCTTCAGGATATTAAGTAGCTGGAAGTCATCATAAGCTGAGGATTTGTAACCATCAGATGAAATAGATCAAAAAGATCTCTGAGACCTGGTTGCTTGGGCTGAACTTTAGTAGAGTCCATTCATAGGGAAACCTATCCCCAAAAATTGTGGGGACGTTGATTAAAATGGCAGGTATCACAAGTTGAGGATCTAAACCATCAGATGAGCCAAAAAATTATAAATATCCTAGGTTATCTAAGTAGGTACCTCCGATACTAATTCTCAGACCAATAAACTTCGAGAACAACCTAGTAAAAGCAACCGTTATTTACATTGCCCAAAATTAATTTTGAAGATTCTTGAACTTTTCGCTAGATACAAAATTGGAGCGAAAGACGCAAACTTTCAGGCAGAGACTTTTAAAACTGAAGTAGAAATATTGGAGTTCAAACAATTTTCAGATGAGTTTTCATTACATTATACTTATAGCTAAAGTAGGTATACCAACTACTATCTAAGACAGGCTATTATAGGCAGGACTTGCACATACTATTGGCATCTCGATCTCATGTTTTATAAAGCCAAATCAAACCTTTCATAATCATTCTTGACGAAACATGAAGATAGGTAGGTACTTTTACCTACCCAATGAGCTGAAAACACAATTTCTTTCGACTTACATTGAGATCGAGACTTATATATCACTGAGCTGTGTGATTTCGATTTAGTTCATTCGACTTATTTATATGAACATTAGTTTAGTTTTTACTTCGTTTCAAATCGTGTCTACAGTCTATTTACTGCCTAGCAGTGGCGAGGGGTAAAGTTTCTCAAAAGAGAAGCCGTAGACCAAAAAAGACAATAATGAAATAAACCTTTTTAATTTCACTATGACAATACACCAATAACTGCCAAGACTCGCACTTTCTTACTTGTTCGACACAGATAACACCATGAAATATGTACCATGAAATAGGAATGGCAAGCTCGATAATAATTCGCCGTCCTCTGACGAAATGTCAAATAAGAGTTATGGTCGTATGCTGGGGTGGTATGGGATCTACCTCCTAGCGGTCCACCCCGGGCAACGGCAACACAGGCTTGCCTGTGGATAAGTCCGGCTGAACGATCCCACTAAGCGGTGGAAGGCTCCGTAAGGGGCCACCTGGCTCGCGACCACCATCCCACCGAAGTCTGGCGCCAAGTAGCTTGCTGCGTTCCGTCAGTGTGTGGGAGTGCCAGTGCCTTAACAGGCTTCTTCTGGGTGAGCTCGCTTCATCTTAGACTCTGTCTCTGTCCTATGACCTAGACTAGAGTCAAGAGA
Source organism: Tuta absoluta (assembly GCA_027580185.1). NCBI lineage: Eukaryota > Metazoa > Arthropoda > Insecta > Lepidoptera > Gelechiidae > Tuta > Tuta absoluta. The sequence goes on from JAQAHW010000020.1 coordinate 2,576,148, forward strand.
AAACCCATCATTAATAAAAAATAAAAAATAAAATGTGATTTCTTCAGCAATCATTTGTAGGAGCATTTCGTTATACATTTTATTGACAGTTTCTATGTTTTGTTTGACACCTTGTCTACTGTGTCGAGCTATGACAACCGAGTTTACGTCATTGTGCTCGACCATTAGTCAGATGAGCAGTCCTAAGAGCAAAAAAAAAATGCATGGCTCTCAAACATCGGCGTCCTGTCTTTATCTATCTCATGCTTTTTCATGAATACATAAACCATTACATGACGTCTCTAAACCCGAAAAGGCATGTCTTGTCATATTGCCATCAGGCTTCCCCGCTCGTTATTTATAATATAACATACAGTTCCGACCCTAAAACGAAAAATAATAATACATATATCTCGCCTATAATCCCTTGCGGGGTAGGCAGAGAATAAACGCCTATATTTTTTAAAAACTCTGAATAACTTTGAAAAACTCTGACACCAGGGTTCATCGGGTCGTTGACGATTCGGTCTCCCACACGAAAAGAGAGACAGAGAGCGACAGTAAAAAAGAAAACGTCATCCGTGACCACGGGCTCTGTAAAGAGCTCGAAACGTAGAAATTGTAAAATCCAAAATAAACACTACTTAAATTCGTTTAAAATTGCTTTATTGTAAAAAGCAAACGGTCATTTACGCCACGTCTGACAAACATACGGAAAATTGTGTATCGCCATAAATAAATTATTTTTATTCTTTCTTTTACGTAATACCTACGCTACTGTAAAAATGAACAGCCTTCTAACCGAGATAAATTCTAGTTGTATCTAACAAGCCGTGTTATTCAATCCATACGTAGCGTTTATAAGAATCAGTCTACTTGAAATATGAGTAGATATCATTTTACAAAATGTTGTCTGCGCAATAAGGTCTCTAAGGGTTAGTGGGTTATATAATATAACTGCGTTTAGTTAAACTACAAATATTCATCTACTTCTTTTCGTGTGGGACATCGAGTCGTCAAACGATAAAATAGTGTTAAAATATGACATCAAAGATTTACCACATTTAGAGTACCAATATCAAACAGAGTTGGCATATTTCATACCAATCTAAAATGCTGTATCAAATTTTATCATAATATATTCTTTATTTATACAGTGTGGCCAGAATAATGACGTCCAAAGATAAAATTTAAGTGCCTTATACTAAGAGGTACCTATCCAAATCACCCCCGTGTATTTTATTTTATTAGGTAAATAAATACATATTCCGCGATTTTTCGTTGATTCCGAGTTATTCAACTTATAACCCAAAAAAAACGACTAACAGTAATTTTTCCCTTTTTTAGGTTGGTTTTTTGTGGTTGTTTTTTAAAAGGTACCTAGTCTTCATGATTGGTCCTTCCTAGCATACAATAATAGAAAAAAATACAGACAACCGAACTATTTCCTTTAAAACATTTAACATTATTACCTTCCAAAAATCGCGGAACATACATGGGGGTGATTCGAATACCCCTCAGTGTAATGCATACACATTTTTTCTTTGGACGTCAATATTCTGGCCACCCTGTATAACCAGACTACGTTGCTGATGCTGACTCTGCGAAGATTGCTCGATGGTCTAAAGTGGTTCTTGACTTGACCCTGGCAAAGAATACTAACTAGCCACGGCCACGTCCATCAATGAATATTTTATTCAGTTATATAGTCATTCGCCGTTTTATTCTACAATTTTCATCAAGTATTTTTAAATAATGAACACCAAATTTTCAAACACTTAGACAGCTAAGTACTTCTCAAAATAGTGGTGGGTTCATTTTAGTAACAAATTTTCATGTAGCCCCTGAACAAATATTTATAGCTATTTTATGAGAATGGAAAACAGATATGTATAAACATTTTTATTCAATTTTTGAGGCACGTTTCTTCAAAGCCCTACGTGAGTCATTTTTAATCCTTTGTTAAAAACCCTAAAATGGGCGATCTATTCTGGGCTGATTTCTTTGATAATAATACCTACCTTTAGGGTCTTCAATTACAAGCCTATTGCTATGCAATGTTACGTTTATTCATGTGTCTATATCGTTCAATACGATACAAGCTATAAATAGCTTTCTGAGAAGTATCAGTCTTTCATAAAGTGTCTATTGAAAAGCCAACATAAGCTGAAAAGATGTCGCTTTCCAGCGTTTTACTGTTGGTAGTATTCTGTATTATTATTGTAAGTTAAGTCGCTCAATGCGTGTACCTTTGTCCGAAGGCTGTCATTATTTGAGGGCAAATATTCTAAAGTCGTTTATTTTTTATACGATTGCGTAATGTGTGTAAAGCACATTTTGTGTATTTTTTTACGTTTGTGTAAATTTTCGATTCAATGTATGGTAGGTAGCTCATTTAATAAATGCATTGAGACAGGCTGTGACCCGGGGAAGCCCGTTGACTCCCACTCACAGAAGTCCTGAGTTTTCTTCTGGATCTCACTCAGTCGGGGCTGAGTGTTGAACGGTTCCACACCTCTCACTCCGGGCATTAATAAATTAAACATTTAATTGTATAAAATAATATTATAAATATAAGGCGGTTCTGTCACTTGTAGTCCGTCGTTCCGTTTTTTTAACGCAACGTAACGCATGCGTCTGTCAGACGAAAAGAAATTGCGAATTCCAATCTTATTCCCAAATCCAGTGCCGTGTGATGCCGGCTTAGAAATGCCGTGTGATGCCGGCTTAGAATATCATCACCCCATTTCTTTCCCGTGGGTGTCGTATTAAAGGCAAAGAAGGGTCTTGAGGGTGAGTATTGCAATTTTAGGCGATGGGTTGACAACCTGTCAGTATGGCGTTTCACAGTTTTCCGAATGACCCTCGAATGTTTGTCAGACATGGCGTAAATGTCCGTTTTTTGCGGCCGTTTACGCCCTGCCTACCCTGCAAGGCGTAAATGGTAAGTATGAAAATATGTATGTAATCTTATTCCCATACAAATACGGCTACGGTGGATTTACGGTGCGTTTCGGTGCGTAAAAGACGCGTGTGTCAAAGGACTTGACAGACGCCTCCGTTTTTTGAACTGCAAACGGAAGTATTTTGGCATATACCTAAAATGACTAGTGGCCAATGGTCTAAAAACTAAAAGCCAAAATAAATAAATTATAAAAAAAACTGTAACATGAAAAGCTAGCCATACTGGGCTATAAGTACTACGAGTATAGTGACAAACGGCCGATGTGGCGCAGTGGTAGTGCGACTGCCTGCGACGCAAAGGTTATGGGTTCGATTCTCAGTGGGACACTCACAAAATTTATATTCATCACTTTGTGAAATTGTTCCCGGTCGGGTAAGGACATTGCAGGGTAAACCACCTGATTGTCCGAAAAGAAAAGGTTGCATGCTTCGGAGGGCACGTTAAGCCGTCGTTCCCGGTTGCTGTCTATGATTACTTAGACGGCGGTCGTTACACAACCATGTCAGAGGCCTACTACTAGTAGTAAGCCGTTGAAAAACTCGGACACCAGGGTTCATCGGGTCGTTGGACGACTCGGTGTCCCACACGAAAAGAGAGAAGAGAAGAGAGTGACAAACCTACTGTCAAAAACAAAATTCACCAGCGTATAGGTACTCGCGAAATAAGTTGTACATTGAAATAAACTTTTTCTATTCTATTCTATTCTAAATGATAGATTGACTATCTATGACATTAAAGATATTCCGAGCGTGTTGTATCTTATGCTATTTCAATTTAATTAACATTAAAACACATTTTTGTATTTACTTCCAGCAAATGCACGACCACATAGGCTACAGATACGAGATTCTCGAAGTGATCGGGAAGGGTTCCTTCGGTCAAGTGATCCGCGCGTTGGACCACCGAAACGGAACCCAGGTCGCCATCAAGATCATCAGGTAGATATTATTTACTACTATCAATTTGCTTATCAATATCCATATGGGCAGGGAAGTGGGCAGCGCGAGTGTGTGAACAGGTTACTCACGCTGCTACTCGTCATGCCGCTGCCACTTCCCGTGCTCCCTCGATTGTCGGCTTTTCATGCGCGAGTCAAAGGACGGCAGCACGAACGCGTGTGGAATGTATTGCTATCCCGCTCACTCATACTGATGCGAGAAGAGTATAACGGCAAGTGTGAACACTCACTCGCGATGATACTTCCGCGGAAGTATTTCGAACAATATTCGCGACAGCGGCAGGAGCAGGTGCATGGTGCAAACGTGCTATTAGATATAATAAAATTTTATTTTATAGTAGTTTATGCAACTGTCGTATAATGAGGGTCATTAGAATGCGAGTGTCTGTTTGTAATAATAGATTGACACGAGCATTCTAATGCATAATTATATGCAGTTGCATACACTTTTTTATCTACACTCTAAAAAATTAACTCAGCTGAACACTTTTCCAAACGTCCGCACCGGCGATTGCAAGGCCCGATACATGGTCAAATTCAATACGAGAACGTAATATGGAAGTAATTGTATCAGGCGTTACTTTGCGGAAGTCCATCTTGATTGAATTAGATAGCAAGGTATTTAGCTTCTTCCGCACTTATGATGGCTAGTAATGCAGCTAGTTGAATGCACCACGCGTACGACCGCAAGTTAATGCAAATGCACAAGCGATGCACTTTACTCGCACTCCTTCCACCGTTTTACACTCTACACGTGTTTCGCCCCTCCACGGAGCATCATCAGGAGATGTTCGACAGTCGAGTTCCGAGCACTGACTGAGTGGAAAACGGTGGAAGTAGTGCGAGTAAAGTGCATCGCTTGTGCATTTGCATTAACTTGCGGTCGTACGCGTAGTGCATTCAACTAGCTGCATTACTAGCCATCATAAGTGCGGAAGAAGCTAAATACCTTGCTATCTAATTCAATCAACGTAATATGGCTTGATATTAATTTTTGAAGATTCTTTACTAACAGTTGTTTAGATGTCGAGTCTCAACAGAAAGTAACTAAACAACTGAACAACAACTAAACAACAACTGAAAAACAACTGAACAACAACTGAACAACACTGAACAACATCGGAATAACATCTAAACAACAATTAATTAACATCTGAACAACATCTGAACAACATCTCAACAACAACAGAACAAAAACCTATTAAAACAACTGAACAACATCCGAAAAATTACCATACAGCAACAACTGTCAGGTGCGGCGGAAGATAGCGATTTGAGTATTGCCAAAAAAACTTCGTTTCATTTCTCAACTTTATCGTATTTAGAGTTTTCTCATTAAGTCATTACGCTTCTGTAATTTATAGTAAACCCTAGTTTTTATAGGCAGAATGCATAAAGTAGGTCATTATGGATATGTTTTCGAATTCATAATTCGAACATTATGAGACGAGTGTAGATAAAATCATTTATAACTAAATTACTTAAATAATCTATCTGGATGCGCAGGGCCTATTCAGGGTATAAGGTACGCCGTATTTATTTTTAGGGTTAGGAGCACTTATGGCCATTTTTTGTGATTTTCTGGCCAAGATCTAGGCTAGGCGATCCGGTAAACAGCGCATGCCACTGTTTCGAAATTCTGATTTTGTGGGCAGAAATGACGTTTACTTTATAGTGAGCGTCTCTATATTAACAAAGTTACATATCGCCTGAGGCGTTGCCTAATGAATGAATGAATGATTTTATATTTTTCTTCTTCATCGAGCCGAATTGTAACTTTTTAGATAGCCTTGTAGTATTTGGCTACGACGGTTCACCTCTTTTAGGTCCTGAAGTGTGTAAGACTTTGGACAGATAGGGCAGCACAGTAGGTGAGCCATGGCATGGTTTGGACGGCTCCACAATCTCACTTATCGTCGGATGAAAAACCACTTAATCAAATTACAGAATTATTAAAATACATACATAACCCCATACACAACTTTTCGAGGTTTACCTTCATTTTTTTTTTATCCGACGCTGAGCTGCGTTCTCTATAAATGTTTTTTTTGCAAATAGTAAAAATTATTTTTTGCAATGCCTCCAGCACCATAGTGATAATGATTGAACGTTGTACATTGATGAAACATTTTGCTTTTGATTTAAGGAACAAGAAGCGGTTCCACCACCAGGCCCTGGTGGAGGTGAGGGTGCTGGACCATCTCCGGCAGAAGGACAAGGAGCAACTGCACAACGTCATCCACATGCTCGACTACTTCTACTTCAGGAACCATCTGTGCATCAGTTTCGAGCTGATGAGGTCAGTAGAGATATTCATCATATTTTTGTTCGAGGCAATCCTCAAAATATTTAGAAAATGTCATAAAGTATAGACTGACTGCCTGGGCCTTCGAGCAACACGTCTCGTTCCGACGGAAGGCCGTCGTTGCTCGAAGGCCTGGGCCGAAGCCGTAGCGGATAGTACCCCTGCCTGCTACGCCGATGGTCGTGGGTTCGATCCCCACAAGACACAAATACTTGTTAAGTCATTTTCAGATATTTGTGTTTAGTCTGGGTGTTTCTATGCATATTATGTATTTATTTACAAAAAAAAGTATATATGTATTAATAATATAGTACAGGCTTTGTGTGAATTGTTTAGGATATTTATTCATAGACAAAAAATATGCAATTGCCGATATTTTTGTATGCGAAATTTATCAATCAATCATTCATTATTATTACAAAACTAGGTTTATAGATAATGATATAGATATAATAAGTAGTTATATGGATGATATAATCTTGTAGTTAAAATTCGCAAACAAGGTGAAAATTATTTCTTACGTTTTTTTTTCATCATCCTTTCAAATTTTTAAAAGACACAACAATATAAGAAGATTTGTAATTTTATAGTAATTGTCTTTATTTCTCACACCTGTCATATCTTCTTTCATAGCCTAACCTTTTAATTGTGAAATGTTTAAGACATTTAGACTATTCATCTTAACGAGTGTTAATGTATCCGTCTATGATACTAATGTCTTAATCAATCATATTGACCGCTTCATTAGAGACTTTGAAGAGATGATGGAGTTTAATAGTAGCTTGTTAGACTTTGAAGAGATATTTAAACATAATAGTAGTCTGTTAAAAGTCTTTGAAAGCTATTGAGATATTTATGATGGCAATACACGCAATCTTCCAATTTAGCCCAGATAGCAATGGGGGTTCTATATAAGATGTATAGTCGTTCACATGTACTCCACAAGCTGTGTAAGTTAGCTATATAAGAGCTGTATAGCTTGCTATAATGCTCTTATAGAACCAATTTGGGCACAAATTAGACAGCCTTAAGTTCACAATGGGTATATATTAGCTCTATAATAGCGATATAATAGCAGTTTAAGTAGTAACATAGGACTTAAGGCTGACTAACGGCGCTATTTAGGAGGCAGTGTGAACCATACAACGTGCATGAGTGGAATAAAGAGTAACATGTGGTTAAATATACAGCCTTCACAGTTATAAAATCTGACAAACGTACTCCAGTACTACCTGAAATTCACATGTGTCCTTAATTATTTCTTTATTTCTATATCATTCCATTTAGTTATTGATTTTATGAGTGCCCAGACATAATATAACTCCGGCGGACATCAATTTGGATATTTTTAATGATAATACGCAGAAAGTACCACTTTCAATACTTAATGCCTTGGGAATGCAACTTTATCGTGAAATATACACATATTTACAGCTAAAATATTTACGCGCCTCTATAAAAACGCCGTATTCATGATAAACTATTTAAAACTGTGTGAGAAGAAATCTACAATTTTCAGGTTTTGATGTTATTTGAACATTTTAATATTACTACGGTAATCAATAATAACATCAAACCGAACCTGAATCGCTTTTTGTGATTATTTTGTGAGAAATCTGCATGATAACTTTGGAGATTTATTTGGCAAATTGTAGGATAAGTAGAACAAAATGGTGGAAATGAACAGTGGCTATGTGAACTGTTATAACTCCAATTTAATGCGGTAGAGCGTATATAGGTTCACATGTGTTCTGTAAGAATGCTGTTAGCTATATAAAGTCTCACATTTGTACCACTACAGAGCCAATGTCTGTAAATGTATCCAAATGTGAACTTATGTACAGCTTTAAGATGTACTTCAGGTCTTGTGGGATGAGTGAAATAGGATATCACATTCACATTCATATTCAGCTTAAAGCAATTAAGAGTAGTAATTGTGGACAAATAAACTGCTATTGATGTTATAAGACAACACATTTGGTTCTTTTAACAGCCCATAGCGCTCATACGAACCATTGAAACACTTCTATACGGGTAGCAAATAAAGGTTATTTTAATGATCACAAACAAGCCCTACTCCAGCTACTAGCTGCATAGAAGACTAAAATAAGTAAACATAACAGCTTTTGGTTGTATAACTGACCACGTGTGTTCTATTATAATGCTAGCTCTATATCATCGTAGAAGTAGGCTGTTAAACAGCGATTGCCGTATCTCTACCCTCCTATATTGCTCTTAATCAGACGGCTGACTAAAGGATAGTTGTTAGAGTATTAAAACACCAACAATCGTATAAAAGTATAACTCTACACTCTTATAAGTCCCTTACACAGGTATGGGGGTTAATAATCGCCATAATGCAGCTCATAGATCACGAGTGAACTATTTTAATGCTTCAAGTTCACATGTGAACTAAATGTGTACTCTTAAATGGAGTAAAATGTTATTTGGGAGGTAGTTAAGATATTGAGCTAAGCCTTCAAGCCACCTGTTGATAAAATTGATGAAAAAAATATAAAGCACTATATTAGATATTTTCATGAAAGCTTTTATTCTGTGAGTGGACAAGATCAATGGACGATTGTTTTCAAATAACGAAAAAGAATTATGTATGATACAAAGTTGATCAAAATTTCTAAGGATTGGAAATCGCCTTAAGTTCAGTCGCAAAAGCTTAGATATTATAGTAAGGACCTGTAGATTTGATAGCCTGCTAGGAAAATCTTTAATGTCAAAGTCATTTTAAAACACAGATCCCGAGTTCAATCCCCGGCCGACGCTAACATTTTTCAACTTATTATTTTCATTTGAAAAAACATATTGCACTGTAAGCGCAAAATAAACTATAGTACATGTCAAAAGTAATAATAAATTCCGCAACTGAAAGAAGAAAGAAAGAGAGAAAACACATTTATTTCGGTCCACACAAAACAACAACAAAATACGACATTAAAACTTATGCGATCGTAAGCAAAGGTTATTACGCATATGCACCGAAAATGCACCAGTAGGAGTATTCTGTGAAGCCATATGGATAGCTAACTCTTCACTTCAACATTTTTAAAATCTTTGTTACCTGTTTCAGTATCAACCTGTACGAGCTGATCAAGAAGAACAACTACCACGGCTTCAGCCTGAGCCTCATCAGGAGGTTCGCCATCTCCTTGCTCCGGTGCCTCAAGCTTCTCGAGGCTGAGAACATCATCCATTGCGATTTGAAACCTGTAAGTTCCTTTTCTTATTGTATAGACTGTGATTATTTTTTTCATTCTTTTCCTTTTAGTTTTCGTTTTCGGGACTTTACTGAGACTTCGGTGTCTGTCCGTCGGTATGACAGGCGGATACACCCGCCTGTCACCACGCTGTATCTCATGAACGGTGACAGACAGTTGAATTTTTCACAGAACATATTCTATTACTGCTGCTTCTATAATAACAAAATAATACTAAAAACCAAAATAAATTATACTTACTTCCAAACAACAAACGTGATTTTATGTCCATTTTGGTAATAATAGTACGGAACAACGGAATCCTTCGAACGCGAGTCCAACTCGAATTTGCCCGTTTTTTTTTCTTTCTTTCCTTTTTTTGTCAATTTTTGCAAATTTTTATATATTTTTTAATACTTCTTAATTTTTTCAGGAGAACATACTTCTGAAGGCGCGAGGCAGCTCCTCGATCAAGGTGATAGACTTCGGCAGCTCGTGTTACACGCACGCCCGCGTGTACACCTACATCCAGTCCCGGTTCTACCGCAGCCCGGAGGTCATCCTGGGGCTGCAGTACGGCACCGCCATCGACATGTGGAGCATGGGTCAGTACTGATTATAACCTCTTCTAACTCATATTTACTGTTTCTGCAACGTTGTCTGGACCCAGTCCCATCACACAAAATAACATACACATATCACACCTACACGATTTTCCGAATGACCCTCAAATATATGTCAGACGTGGCTTCAAAATCCGTTTTTTCGGCCGTTTACGCTCTGCCGCAAGGGATAAATAGGCGTGATATGTATATGTGTAATGAATAAGAGCTCATAAAAATAAAGGAAGATGAATCAAACCATTATGATAATGACCAGCAATGACAAGTCCAAATCAAAGCACATTATCTTAGTGTCATAAATCGTGATGGAACGGAATTTTCAAGCCCTGTCAGCTGTTATTCCAAGTATTAAGTGAAATATGGCCGCTTTGATTGAAATATGATGCTTTCCAACGATGTAAACTAGCAAAAATGTGACAGACAACAACGAAAGTTTCTCAGAAAGTCAATAAATCACACCAGAGACCGGTAAATTACTGCAACCTGTTGTTCCGAATGAAGTGAAAGAAAACTACACCCATGAATGGCGTGTTATACAATGTGACGTTAGTTGACGCATATCGTCACGTCAAATTTTTTGTGGTATCCTTGATGGTGTTGTACTGAAACAAATTAATATTTTTGAATCCTTCAAATGTTTTGCCACTGAACTATACCTATGCAGGTGTGTGATGCCAAATGCTCACAGCTTATCTAGCTGGGTACCACCACCGTATCCTTGTAGGTACCTGCCCTGCTGTTGGGGTTGGGATGGTCACCAACGGAAAAGAGTGCTCCATAAAGCATAAGAATACCTTCACAGATATACAATACAGATATGTATGTCGGTTATGTAGATGATAGTGCGAGCATTGACCCGTCACATTACGAAAACAAGCGAGGTAGCAGACCTAAAGAAAGAAGATATTCCAACGCGCTATACTTTTGGGATGGGCAGTACTGCTATAAGAATTGAAGATATACATCTATGGCTTCACAAAACAAATGTCGGTTATGTAGCTGATAATGCGAGCATCGACCCGTCACATTACGCAAGGACGTGCGAGGTAGAAAGCCGAGAGAAAGGTGACCCGACCGACACCAAGCCGATAGTGTATGCGATTCTACTGTGACGACCTTATTGTAGTTGAACTTATGGTCTATTGAAGCTTGCAACCCCTTGTGTCTATTTTTAGGACCTCTTAAAATGTGCTATGGATTACATACCTAAATTAGGGATGTCAGTAGTTCGTTTTAGATGCAAAGTAGGAACAGAATCAATGCAACAATACGGAACACGTTATAAATAATTAAATTATTTTTATTATTGGCCTTTGGACGTTATAAATAAGCAAAAAACCGTTAGAAGCTGGTGAATATCACTGCATGAGCAGAATCTTCTCGTATCAACCAAACAACTTATTTTAATGAATATGGTTGAAAATGTAGTAGTAGGATTTAACAGAAGATGAATAAAATCAATAAGGTATAAAGACACAAAAAGTCTGTTGTATGCGTATCAAATAAAAGAACCCCTGCCCCTAACATACATTTTATTAGCAGAATAGTACCTGTATTAGAATGTGAACATAAAATAGAATTTACGATGTTTTGAGTTATTAGGCGTTGTTAATTACAGTTAAAGTGTAATTGAGCTTTAGACTTGACTTGATTTACGGCAACAAAGATAAGGTTGCGCTTGGGTTGAAAGCGAAAGCTTTTTGATGTTATTTTATTTGCAATCAGGACGACGTATATGTTTCGGAGAAAAAAGCTGTATTAATATATACTTAATTTATTTAATTTTTCTATTCCCTACGTTTTAATTCTTCAATTATTATTTAGTCATTAATAACAAATTTAAATAATTCTGTTCCCAGGATGCATCCTTGCGGAACTCCATACGGGTTTCCCCATCTTCCCTGGGGAGAATGAGGCGGAGCAGCTGGCCTGCATCATGGAGATCCTCGGGCCCCCTCCTCCTGACTTGCTCATCAGTGCCACGAGGAAACGACTGTTCTTTGGTAAGTTTTTAGTGGTGTAGGTTATCAAATGCTTCAACCTAGTCAGTTTCAAAATGCATGTCGTAGTTTTGACTTTAGATAAAATAAATAATAAATAAATATTCTGGACGATTCACACAGCACCATCTAGCCCCAAAGTAAGCAAAACTTGTACTTTGGGAACTAAATAGCTGATTTTAATACTTTTTTTGTGGATAAATACATACGAGTATAATACATAGAAACACCGTTTCATAAAACTTCCGTTAAGTTAGATTATTACCACATTTTTTGATAAATAACTACGGTATTCTTTTGGATGTGATAACCTATCCTGAAAGAAAGACACATCGCAAAAATACATTGAACTGATGATGGGATTAATAAACGCGAGCGTAATTTTTCACTGTGTCTTTAAGTACGTTACAGTATTTTTATTACTAGAGGTGTCTATTGGCTTCCTTACTATAGGCAAACCAGATAACTCGCAACACGCCCGCGGGGCAAGAAGTAGGTGAGCGGGGGGTATTGATACACACGTAATTAGTAGTTCCAAAATCCATCTTAGAGATATATTACTCCAATGCAAAATAAAATACCTACATAGTGTGTAGACAGCCTCCGTCCTCCGCTCCCAAATACTTTTTGCCCCGCGGGGGTCCCGCGTATTATGCAGTTTGACTACACGGGGTTTAAGGGACAGCCCTCCGAATACTGATAGGGTGCGTACAGACGATGAAACTGAACAATTTTCCCCTAGGAGCATATATCAGGAAACGACAAAAAATATTTGACCTCCCATACAAAATCGCGATCAACTGACTGCAAGTACTATGGGAACTTGGGATGTCATTCTTTTTTTAGATTTCTTAAAATATTTTCTCAGGAAGTTTTTCAGTTCCATGGTTTGAATGCACACTATAAGTATTCGGAGGGCTGTCCCTTACACCAATATCATGATGTTTTCTTTCCAGACTCAAAAGGCTCCCCTCGAACGGTGACGAACTCCAAGGGACGCAAGCGAAGGCCTGCCTCTAGGACGCTCGCGGCCGCCGTGCGCACCGACGACCCGGCCTTCTTACACTTCCTGCATCGGTGCTTCGAGTGAGTACATTCATTCATTAAAATTTGGTATTCAATTTATCGCGGGTTTTCATCGCAGACTACATTCAATCTGTAAAGATAGCGGGTATAAGTTGCAAAACTAACCCGGTAGATGGAGCAGTGCCACGCGTTACTGGCATTAAAATTCACTTGCAAAATTGGCGGGCAAGGAATGAGCTGCGGTAGCCCAGATGGAAGAGGCGTCGCCACTAGTAATGCGAAAGTCGCAGGTTCAAATCCTGCCCGGGCTTGAAAATTTTGTAAGTTTTCAAAGATAAGTACATTCATTTTAAAACCTAGCCAGTCCTTCTATGTAGTCGACTCTGCTACTTTGACGTGCGTACTTGAAAAGAATGAAATTACCCCGAGTAGACCTTCCCTAGGTATTCTAGAAGTCACTTAACGGACTTTGAGCTGCTGTTGGAAGGTACCGTAAAAAACCGGCCAAGTGCGAGTCAGACTCGCGCATGAAGGGGAACCCATTATACCTTTACCAAACAATTATCGATAAAAACGCACAAAAAAACACGTGTTTGTGTGGCAGCCCCCATAAATATTTATTTTATTAAATTTTTCGTTTTAGTTGTTATAGCAGCAACAGAAACTTGTTTTTTGGTATGGGAGCCCCCTTAAATATTTACTTTATTCTAATTTTTTGTATTTGTTGTTATAGCGGCAACAGAAATACATAATCTGTGGAAATTTCAACTGTCTAGGTATAACGGTTCAGGAGATACAGCCTCGTAACTGTAGGACGGACGGACGGACAGACAGACGGACAGCCGAGCCTCAGTAATAGGGTTTCCGTTATTACCCTTTGGGTACGGAACCCTTAAAAACGAGTACCTAAGGTGGGGTTTCTCTAGCAGTAGTCTTAAGTGACTGTGGAGGAAAGCAAATAATTGCTCACGTTCTTTCTTGCTCCAACTATCCTGGCTGTACTATGTAAGTCAGGCTAGAGGCTTACAACAAGACGATCAATGAGCTCAAATACTGGTCGAACAATCGATTCAATGAAGAGGTCTCCAATCCAATGGACTTTCGGACATTTAGTATTGGTGTAATAAGAAGTAACAATGACCATATTGTTTACGACAAAGACGATGAGATGGCAGGCAGGATTAGACATAATCGTGACATAATAAAAAGATAACTCTTAGTGCAAATGTTTGTTGCCATTCACTTAGCATGGCGACATTTCCTAACCTCCTTTCTTTTCCTAATAAAATGACGCAATGATATCAATTTAACCCAGTAATAGTCGTAAAACCGCAGAAACACCTGCAGCAAACCGCATCTATTTGTTTGTAGACGATAATTGTTGCATAAGAAATGGTGGAGATTCCGTACTGAGTGTACAGGCAGCAACATAAACTGCCCACCTAAATATACTGGGATTTTCGTGGTCGATGTCAATTTGGAAGCGAAAATGCAGTTAAAAAGTCAGGATTTGACCCAGCCACGGGTTATTGGCATCAAGATATACTTGAAAAAATCGTGTTTAATGGATGATCTACGATCGCCACTACTGTGGCGAAAACAGCTGCTTTAAATCCCAATCCCAAAATTTTGCAAGTTTTCTAAAACTTTTTTATCGCAAATAAAAAGCTTATTTTAAGCTACGTCAGTGAGAGACCCAGACACCGCATTGTTTTTCTGAGTGTACTCACTGGAAGTACAAGATTGTAACAGATTGTACCAGGAAACGCTTGGCTTCTGTCTGTTGAGTTCAAGTGTATCTGCTTATTAAGTTACTGCGTGGCGTGTGGCGGGGGCGGATTTAGAACGTGGCTTCAAGAATAAATGGCTTCTCTAATTATATCACGTTTGAATCCACGAGCTAGAACATATGTCGCAGCATTTTTAATTTGTGGTTAACTAGCAAATTGCATGGCATCAATTCGGGTTAGAAACTATCTTAACTTACCTTATATTAGCGCTGTCACTTTCCGTCAAATAGTTTTAGAAAAGGATAGGAGATATTTAAGTTCTGTTATGTCTTATATCTGTCAAAATCCGATTCCGATTAAAACACTGGCGACTAAAATGATTAGAAATAGCGAAGAACCCATTGAACCCATGGACTAGAGGATGAGATATCTCCTTTCCTTATTTAGACCTAAAGTGACAGCACTAATTTAAGGCAAATGCACGTTTTTCTCCAAATTTTTGATCCGCCAAATCCGACCCTGTGCGCAAATAGAAGACGAGACAGGTAGACTTACGTAACCGTGTGAACTTTAATACGTTCGTTACGTTTACCATTACGTTCAATGGGAGGGTTCAAACGTAGATGAGAGTTTATGATGACCCAGTAGAATAAGTTATGATCACCTGTTGACCTAGTAGGCCTCGAATTACATCTATTGAACAAGAGAAGGGCATTTAATCTAGTTGTTATGTGAATTTTGTAACGTTCTATCATATGAAGATGTACTTACTTAAGGCCTTAAGTATCGCTAAAATGCCTAAAATCGCGTTAATATAAGTCAAATGTTTGAAAGAACTAGAAACTAAATCAGTTAAGAAAAATTTAACATTTGTGGCTGAAAAGAATAGCTTTTTTATGTTATTTGTGTTCATCTAGGAAAGTGAACATAGTTTCTGTCGTTATTTGCAAAAAAATGATTTAATTATTTAATCCATTTATACACAAAAAAAAGATGTCAACAGTTTTGATATTATTATATTGTTTTGAATGTTTTATTTTTATTTCGCATATTTCACGTGAAAAATATTTTAGACCGCGCGGAATTTTGCAAGAAATTTGTTTGGTTTTTTCTCCTACAAGCAGCGGTAATGAACGGGACAGTCGCTTCACTCTACTTAGCGCCTTAATTAGAATATTATCGAGTATTGAAATTATGATATAGTAATTACGTGAACGTAACAGTATAATTTTACTACCGCTTTGGAATATGATTTAGGTAGTTGGGAAAGACAATTATTTAAGAAAGGAACTATCAAGATATTGTTCATTATAAGTTTCAAAATGAACAATAGGCGAATAAATCGTAAGGCAAGTGATGGATCGATCTATTCATTTGCAGAATTTTTTGTTCTGTGTTCGTGTTAAGAAATGTCTCTACCTAGACCGAGAACACACAGATATCAAGCCTTTATACCTTGCGGGGCAGAGTGTTAATGGCCGGTGTAACCGAGAAACGTTGATTAATCTCGTAATAGGAACAATAGACAATTAAAAAGAGAAAGTTAGTAAATATTAAAAGAAAAGAATGAATATAATAAAATCGATAGAGAAATAAGAGAAGAACAAAAAATTTATAAATAAATGATTAAGTATAAATAATATTTAAGAACAGAAGATCATGCCATACATCTATAGATGGAACTTTTATAACAAATAACCAAAGTATAGCCAGAAAATGAACAATATTTCACAATCAGACGTGCGTTACATGCGCTGAAAAAAGGCAAATAGGAAAAGTAAGCTTAGAATAGCATCACCCCATTTCTTTTCGGCGGGTATCGTAAGAGGCGACTAAGTGACTCGTGTGTTTCATGTGTATTATAATGTTAGGCGACAGGCTGATAACCTGTCACTATAGTGATACGATTTTGCTGAAACGGCCCTGAAATATTTGTCACACGTGGCGATAGCGATCGTATTATTGCGGCCGTTAACGCTCTGCGTACCCCGCAAGGGATAAAGGCGTTATGCATGGTGTGTAGAGGGAAGATGACATAAAACAAGTTTAGTAGAAAATTACAAATCCAACTATGTTGCAATCGTCTTAACACATTACGTGAATATACGTATAAAATCTACAAATAGAGTGAGTCGGCCATCTTAAATTACCCATGAACAGTTATACGTAAGGACTGCAAACATTGACTGCAAATGACCGGTTGTAGCGTAGTAAGTAGGTAGTTGTCACCCATACAAGATGTAAATTACATAATATATACAGGGTGTAAGGGTCTAAGGGACAGCCCTCCGAATACTTTTAGTGTGCATTCAGACCATAAAACTGAACAACTTCCTATGAAAAAATATTTCAGAGAACATATTTTATTTTTATTTTCCATAGATATTGCAGTCAGCTGATTAAAGTTACTATGGAAACTCATAATATTTTTGACACATATCAACCTATGTTCCTTGGGGAAAGTTGTTCCATATCGCCAGCCCGTTCTCTGTTTTCAGTATAGGTCACTAGTAATATTTCATCCATAAGACAATTTGGTGAGAAAACTTCACGTTATTAAAGCTCCTCTGTCATCTGGCTTTAGTTCAGCCGCAAAATTTACTATACGTATAAAATATGACAACTAGCCGGAAAGTCTCTTTTATGTTAAACTACATTTCTGCCCAGCGGTTTCACCCGCTGCCACTCATGTTGCCGTGGTAATGGTTGTTTTCCCGCGGTAAAAAGTAGCCTATGTGTTATTCCAGGTTATACTCTACCTGTGTTCCAAATTTCGTCCAAATCGGTCAAGCCGTTTGAGCGTGAAGAGGTAACAAACATACATAGAAACACAAACTCTCAGTTTATAATATAATATATACGAATTCAAACATTTCCAAATTCCGATGCAGATGAGATCCGCAACAAGTAGGTAATTAATTAATTAATTGGCAACATTATCAGATAACCAAAATTGTGGTAAAACTGTTTTGTCGTGGTGACTCATTAGTCTTTCGTTTTATTCGTTTACGGGTATGTATATTACTTCTCATATAGAACAAAGAATCTTCGAAAATATTCTTTTCATGCTGAATGAGTCGGAGTCTTTTATGAAAGGCCAATAGTAAGCGGCGATGACAATATCATTCAGGTCAACCGTGTGATGCCGATTTAGAATAGCATCACCCCCCTCTTTCCCCTGGGTGGCGTAAGAGGCAACTTAGGGACTCGAGGGATTTATATTTTTATTTTATACAACCTATAGTGATACACGATTTTTCTGAAACGGCCCTTTAGTATTTATCAGACGTGACGGTAGCGACCGTATTGTTACGGCATTTAACGCTCTGCCTACCCCGCAATGGATACAGACATGATATGTGTATGTATTAAAATACTGGAAATACGTTTCTATACGCAATTGAATCAGAAGCAAGTACGTAATTTGTGAATGAATACATACATACATAAATCACGCCTCTTTCCCGGAGGGGTAGGCAGAGACTACTTCCTTCCACTTACTACGATCCTGGCATACTTCTTTCGCCTCCTCTACATTCATCAATCTCTTCATGCATGCTCGTAGGTTTAGGGTACTCTTGACCTGACCTTTCTTTAGCACGTCCCTGATTTGATCGAGGTACGTTCGTCGAGGTCTTCCCCTTCCGACGTTCCCATCCACACTTGCCAAATACTTCTTTTATACCACAACGTTCCCTTATCACGCTATTCCTTATCCTGTCACTCAATTTTACGTCAATCATACTTGTACTGCATTTATTCTACTTTGTGAATAAATGTTTATTGGAATTGAACTAACCGACTATCGAAGGCCTTGGATTCGCTCTTTCACTTGCAGTCCAAAATGCATCGTTAGCTACCGGTCACTGATTGTGCATCATTTGGGAATGCATTGAGTATAGATGCAGATAATGTGCAGTTGCGGCAAAATCGTTCTAACCTTCGATATGAGTCACAGTTTAGCTTAAAAGCATATAGTCAAGCCACAACTGTGGCATACACCGTGACGGATATTTCGATCGAAATACATACATACTTATATCACGCCTATTATGGGGTAAGCGGCCGTAAAACGGACATTTACGCCACACCTGACAAACATTTGGGCATAGTATAAAGATTGGGGGTCGTTCAGGAAATTGTGTATCGCTATAGAGCCAGATAGTCAGCCCATCGCCTAAAATTGCAATAGACATGTGACGCTCGAGACCGTTAGTCGCCCCTTACGACACCCACGGGAGAAAAATGGGGTGATGCTATTCTTAGCCAACATCACACGGCAAATCGAAATACTGACGAAATATTTAAGCTACTAACCTAGAACTCGATACTAGGATGCGGTCAGATTTCTTATTTATAGCTGCTCCTGAAAAAATAAAAACAAATGAGCTATAAAAGAAATGCTTTTGAAATTGCATCATACTCCCATTAGCATGCTCTTATTATGTCATTTTTATAAACAAATTAAAAGTTTTGATGTAGGTTCGCGCGACTTACTTATTTATAATTTAGTATAGAGTTTAGCCTTCGTTAGTTTTGTTTCGGCTACTCACAGCTGACGAGCGGGCGTATGTGATCTGTTGACCTCTGTGAAGAAGACTGCCTTAACTAGCCGAAACTTTGAGGGCTAAACTCTCTACCTAATCACAAACAAGTAAGTCGCGTAATTCTACATCATGAGATGTAGGTACGTTTACGCTCTGCCTACCCCGCAAGGGATATAGTCGTGATATATGTATGTACGACCCTCTAACTAATGTTTGTCAGACGTGGCGTAAATTTCCGTTTTTTACAGCCGTTTACGATCTGCCTACCCTGTAAGAAATTACAGGCGTGATATATGTATGAGATTCATGAGTGATACTTGTTCGTTTACTAATATAATAAAGAGATTATACTATACATACATACAAACAAATGATTTCTTTTATTTTGTGATGTTTGTAACGTAACAGGAAAAACGCTTCCTGACAGACCCGCCGTGTCCATTCGGACTGCATCTCAAGCCGAAAGTACAGCTGCGAAAAATCCGTAGATATGGCCCGACACTTACGATAACTCGTCGCGAAATTCCTTCGTATATTCGCAGATTTCTAAGTTATGCAACGACGCATCTAAGTATTTGTAGAAAGCAACAAAACCTGTCCCCAGACCGCCTCAGATAAGCCGGAGGTATAGCGGTATTTCTTTAATGTAATAATTATGTTGGCATACGTAACACTTGCATTTTTTATTGAGGAAGCTTACTGATTGATTACGTTTTATTTTGGTTACTTTGATTTTGTTTCGTAAAATAAAAAAAACTATATTTATCATACATACATAAATCACGCCTATATCCCTTACGGGGTAGGCAGAGCGTTAATGGCCGTAAAACGGATATTAACACCACGTCTGTCAAAAGTTTGAGGGTCAATCAGATAACTGTGTATCACTATAGTGAAAAGTTGTCCGCCTATTGCCTAAAATTGCAATACACATCTAACCCTCGAGTCTCTTAGTCGCCTCTTACGAAACCTATGGGTAAGGAATGGGGTGATGCTATTCTAAGCCGGCATCACACGGCATTCTAAGTATATTTTTAACTATATTTATCGCGCTATCGAAAAGCGTCTATTGTATGAAAAAGTCTAACTCAGTGAAGGTCTATTTTCGCGCCAACACGGTATCTACGGTATATTTTATCAGATAGCGTAGTATAATTATGAATCAATCAATTAATCATTTTATCCAAAAAAGAAAATCTGTATGCGAATTACATATACAAGATCATATCATCTACATATTGCCGTATGATGCCGGCTTAGAATAACATCACCCCATTACTTGTTACGAGTGTCGTAAGAGGCGATTAGGGTCTCATGCGTGTTACGAATTTAGGCGACCGGTTGGCAACCTGTCACTATAGTGGTAGTAGTGGTACACGATTTTCCTAAAAAGGCCTTCAAATATATCTCAGACGCTGTGCCTACCCCGCAAGCGATCAAGGCGTAATATATGTATGTATGTATGACTTACATAACAACATATTAAGTGATTTATATAGAAAACTCTAGACACCAGGGTTCATCGGGTCGTTGGACGACTCAGTGTCCCACACGAAAAGAGAGAGAGATAGAAAACTCTTCACGTAACCAAAGAACCTATACGCGAAATGCAAACAGTTTTCTTTAACGGTAGAATTATTACAATCACATACCAGATTGAAGTTTAATTATCGACAGTCTAATTAGCATTGATAAATAGGTGTAATTATACCTTGATCGTGCATTAAAATGAAATAATTAATTAAACCTTATTTATAGTCTGCCGCGTGCTGTCTTAGAATAGCATCACCCCATTTCTTTCTAGTGGGTGTTGTAAGAGTCGACTAAGGGACTCGAGGGCTGATAACCTGTCACTATAGCGATACACAATTTTTTTTAATTGATCCTCGAATGTTTGTCAGACATGGCGTGTATGTTCGTTTTTCGGCAGTTTTTGCTCTGCCTACGCTAGCAGGATTTGCACCTGCGACTTTCGCCATCACCTGCAACGACAAAGGTCTCGCCTGGTACATACATAAATCACGCCTATATCCCTTACGGGGTAGGCAGAGCGTTAACGGCCGTGAAACGGATATTAACACCACGTCTGACAAAAGTTTGAGGGTCAATCAGATAACTGTGTATCACTATAGTGACAGGTTGTCAGCCCATCGCCTAAATTTGCAATACAAATCTAGCCCTCGAGTCCCTTAGTCGCCTCTTACGACACCCATGGGTAAGAAATGGGGTGATGCTATTCTAAGCTGGCATCACAAGGCAATTCTAAGCCGGCATCACACGGTAAAATTTGCAATATATCAAAAAATTACGATAGGTGTTTTGAATCACCGTGTAGTAATGAGCTTCCTATTTCCGTCTAGACGCGCTCGTTCACGAAATTGCCACAAAAAGGTGTGAACCGAGAGAAAGTCACATTTTTGTTGTATTCGTTCCGTTTTGCTCTAAACTTGGATAAGGAACATCGTGAGATGATTAGACAATCAAGTTTAGTACCTAATCTTCTTCTTTTCGTGTGGGACATTGACAATGTCACCTTTTTTTTATTAGTGATGGGTTTGCTCTTGACTCTAGTTTAGGTCATAGGACAGAGACAGAGTCTAGGATGAAGCGAGCTCACCCAGGAGAAGCCTGTTCACTCTTACTTTGAAGAGATTAGGGTTGTATGCGTTTAGAAAATACGTACCGTCGCGGAATGTTGTAGTGTTTTGATTGAGACGACAAAATTATTCGCCTAAGTTGGAACATGTCATTAATAACAAATGATACCAGCCCTAAAAAACCGACAGAAAATTTAAATGAAAAACTTGGTTTTCCTTAGCGAAAGTCAAAATTACTTTCTCAATGATACATGACATGCGAAATGCGAATGACAGTTTGAAATATAATATAAATTGCAAATAATAGAGCCTGCTGGATTGTTACGGCGGGTTGTGCCGCAAAGTAGCGCCATTTTACGAAAAATATCATACCTTTTCATAGAAACAATACACCAAGGCCCGAAGTCTGCTGAGTAAAAATCAATTTAGATGTGTATCAATGACCTGTCAGTGTGAGCTCATTTTGTATTCTGCTAACAATTTTTTCATCAAACTGGATTTATAATGACAGTGGAGCGTCGCAGGCATAAGTTAAAAAATAAGAGAATCCGGGTCCAGAATGTCCGTGAATGAATATTTTACCGAGTTTGTAGTCTAATTCAACATTATATTTATACCAAAAACTTGTGCAAAATACATTTCGAGGTATTGTTTGCATGATCAAGTAGGTATGTTTTTTTTGTGAAGTGGTGCTAGTTCTGCGGCACCACTCACTACAACTTGAGCAACGGACACATTAATAAATTGTTTGTTTAAAGAGAAAATATTTTTTTTGTGTAGTGGCGCCACTGTCCAGGCCGTTCACGACTACACTCGCCTTAAGGTCGAAAACATTGTATAGAAATTGTATGGTAATTTCTAAAAGGTTAATGTGAAATATGTCCACTTAAATGGTATTCAAGTATTCAAAGACAGTTTATGTTATTTATCATAGTTTATCTAAATATTATTACAAAAGGCGCATAAAGCGGTTGTATGACAGTTGTTTGATGGATTAAATTTGGAAAACATTGAATTTAGTAACGTAATTCAACTAATGTATTTAACATTTATAAGGTGAAATTTTGCTAGTGACCGATTGCGAAAACTTAGATCGGGCTGGGCTTCAAATCTGGGTTGCTCACGAAATGTCAGTGACGAGATATAGCACGAGATATGGCATCTTCTGGCTCAACGACGAAAAAACGCGCTAACATAGAAATACATTGAACATTTTGTACTGAAAAAAATAACAAAATGCTTTATAACAATCAATGTATACTAAATTATAATTTTGCAAATGTGTGAGTGATGGAAATCATAAGTCAAAAAATTGATATCATTCATTCAAATTCGAATGAAATATCGGAATACGGACCCAAATATCTGTCAAAATAGGATAGCTTTCCATGCCTATTTTATGTCAAATACGAGATATAGCTTTTTGACATAAAATAACAAATCACAACATAAACAACACAGAATATTTTATAATTATTTGTTTTTTTGGACTTTTCGACGAAATTAGAATGTTATAAGTGTTTTTCAGTGTGTGTTTTAAGCTTCTGGTGGGAACAACCCTCAGGATAAATAGCACGAGCAGCCAATATGGAGCCAATTGATCCATTCCAAATACCTTGCCTGCTTTGCCCCAATACTTCGAACAAAACTTACGAAAAGCCATGGTCTGGCCATCCTACTGCCTGGCCTGGCCACACTGGACGTATACACCGCCCCACTGCTCAAGATGATATCAATAGCACCTACAGCGAACCCACAGTTCCATCCCAGCACAGCTCTTTCCCTGCGGCTTCCTCACTCTTTGACGACCTCGCATCGCACATCTCAAGGCCATCGTCCCTGTGTTTAAGCACATATCAAGAGGTGCTTGATGTTTAACTGCTGAAAAACGAAGAGAAATGCATGCCTTTCGCATACACATCATTCAGTGTCCTAGACTAAGGGGTTATTTAACCACCAATATGAAGCACAACGTAGACGGTGCTCCTCTCTGCTTGGAGGCCTCGTCAATCCAGTTTTTCAAAGGCCCATTTCAGTGTGAAAAAGAAATGAAACGAACGTGTATGACGGAGATTTGAGAGGAGCGGTCAGAATCCTTACGTCGGACTACAGAGTGGCTACAGCAGATTCATTCAGACAAGCACCCACCTCCTTCCAGACTCATTACGATCCCAGACAAGCCAAACCCCACCGCGCTTCACCTTGCTGTGTCGCCCTGATGACGTGATAACCCATCTATGGTCATTTCACTCTGTCTCTGCGGCTGGCCTGGATGGAATGTGCCCTCAATACCTATGGAGCTCACTATAAATTGAAGGCACGGCGACAGTGTCTCTGGGCCAAATATAGAGAATATTTAAAGCATAGCAATTGGAAACATGGTTTTATTAAATACACATAAAATAGATGCATTGTAGTTTGTATATCAGAAAATTCTAAGTAGCTTGTTCCTTTTTACACAATCCTAAGACCTAAACTGAGTTTATGCTTTAAGATCGATTTCTGCCACTAAAACAGTCGTGTTTTTAAAATACTTTTAAAATTAATTTTTACATCATCACATCGCATCAGCCTACGGCAGCATTCCACTGCTGGGCATAAGCCTCCCCCAAGGTACGCCATAAGGCACGATTTCCCGGTTTTTGCCTCGAGTCGCTTCTTTTTCCTATTTTCGAGTAGGACATTGAGTCGTCCAACGACCCAATGAACGAGTCGCTACCAGCCGCCGTCTTTAAGTCATCGGTATTCGGTACATCTGAACGAAGGGTGTCCAACGCTACGCTTGCCAAGGCGTTGCCTCAACTCGAGAAACCGCTTGCATCAAAACAATTTTAATAAATTTTTATTTAACCTCCCAATGTTAGTGCTACATACCTAAAACAAGCGGCATTTACAAAAAGTGTACTCGATGATTTCCTCTAGGACCACGAAAACCATCAGCACCGTGTAGAACCAGTGGTTCTAGAGGTATCCTCAAACTGTTGTTGGCTATGTGTATCTATTACGGTGGCAACATGTGGAAGTTAAAGTAAAACAAATCGAATTTCAAATTAGTTAATTGTATTTGATTAATTTTCCTGCCCCATCAGCAGTTTCTTGATAAAATTACTTTTTAAAAGGATCAACAGTTTAATGTGATATCTTAAAGTGCTGCTGATAACATCTATCTATCTAATAGAAATAATAACTAGTCAATCTATGAAAATCCTGTTTTGGCTGAGAGTTTTTATCGCATCTGATGTGTTCTTCTTGCTCGTGCACTAAAATTTTTGCAACGATACTTTCGGACGAATTACGCTGGCAAATTGTGTGAAAACCGCAATATTTTGCACCATTATAGTGTTTCCTGGAGACAGCTGCGCTGCAATGAAAACATAAAGTAGTTAATATCTGGTAAACATAAGCTTACTATCAAACCAGTGAACCAATATTCCGCCGGTATTTTATGCAGAATCTGGGATATAATGAGCCAAGTTAACACACACAATCACTCCTAAACATTATATTATAATCTAACTTATATAAAGCTAAATATGGTAGTATAATCATATTAAGCTAAAGATTAATATGATTATACTACCATATTTTAATAGAAGATGGCAATGCTGGAATGTTGTGCATTGGGAAAGCTTCAAGGCTTTCACTAAGAGCCTTGTACCTTATGATGCCTTGTTACAGTTTATTCGCCAATATACGTTCATTTATGCAAAAGAAACACGTAATTTTTTATTTCACGTTTGTTATTGTAGACTATGTCAACGTCAATAGGTAAAATGACAACTGAATAAACGACAGCAATGACATTTTGTAAAAAAAGGCTCTTTGAAATGACATGATTGTACCAAAAAGAATTTGGTAAAATAGTCCCGTTCACGGTTGTTTCTACCTTTTAATAATAAAAATTGATTGCTTTTCAAGGTACCATCACGTTTCCTATTATTATTATTTTATTATAGTATTACCGCTAAAACCGCTAAGTATAATAGAGGTATAAGTATGGCGATACTCAATTTTCCAAATGACCCTCAAATGTTCGTCAGACGTGGCGTAAATGTCCGTTTTACGGCCGTTTACGCTCTGCATACCTCACAAGGGATTATAGGCGTGATATATGTATGTATGTATGTAAAGCAACCGACTGTCAAACGTTACAAGATTGAACTGTGATAGTCAACATTCACACATCATGTCAATTCCTTCCGGGGGAGGCAGAGCGTAAAAGACCATTAAAAATGCCCCTTCATCATCATGTCTGCTAAATACTTTATGGTTTTTTCAAAAAATTGTGTAGAGATGTAGATAAATTGTTGGTCCATAGCCTCAAATTGTTATACGTGGCTAGGAACGTGAAGCTAGTTCCTTGGTCACCTCTTATTTATTTACTGAATATTATGAGTTCTTACGTTTGTACAGTGTTTTTTTCATATTAAGAAGTTTATATGTGCCAAACCGCAATATTTTTGACTAATCTAGGACTACGCTCTCTAAACAAGGTGATAATTTATTGAATTATGATTATTCTTTCAAAAAGAACTCTGTTTTTACATATTATCCTTAATAATGATATACCTACATCTACTGCTTAGAACTCCTTTGGATTGCATTTTCAGATTTTAATTATTTAGAATAAATCTTCTTCTTCGTGTCCAGTTCTATATAATTTTTTGTCAATATTTGTAAAGGCCACAGCACTCCTAGTTGCCGTATTCAGATCCTTCCTGCTATTGTTTGAGATGGGGCTCCACATCTTCATTGTGGGTGTAGGGGTCTTAATTGGTCGTTTTCCATGAAGCCTTATTTGCCGTGTTCACCCTGCAGTGGCCAACTTGAACGATGGTGTGATGAACCCCACAGGAGCCGGCCAACGGGAGTACCATAATTGGTCCCTGGCTTGCGGCGCATTGTGTGTAGCAGATGTATTCCTCATAAGCTTTTTCGGCTTTTCAAATGAGCGCGAGACATTGAGTAGTTGTTCAGTGGGTGTCGAGTGTCGGTTTCTTGCTTCTGTTACTCCAATGCACAAGCTACTTCTCACTGGACGTCTTGTTATGGATACAGCATATTCAGAGGAATAGGTTTGAGGTTCTAAAATAAATAAAGTATCGTAAATCGTAATAGTAACAAACACAGACATTATGCCACTAAACTTTAAAAAAATCGCAAAGATTTCTGGGAACTGCAACGAATGCATAAATAAACCTAGCATAATAGGAGCGATTTTATTAGCGACTGAAAATAGTAAAAATCGTAGTAGGGCTAAAGTATTTGTAAGTACCTTAACCAAATGCATTTGTACAGTTTATCATCTTCTTCTGCAAAAAATACATTATGATGTCTTCTCGGGCCGACTGGAACATTAGCTAGCCCAAAGCTAGCGGGTTTTTCCAGAAAAAACAGCCATTCACTTGATTCTTCTTTATTATTATCATTTGTGAAAATTACTTTCCTTTTGTTTGTTTTGGTATTTTGTTTACATTCAACATATTGAATGACCGGAATGAACGATATTTGAAACATTAGGCTGAAATGTTTTCTGTTTCTTCTGTTGCCATAAAAACTGAAGGGGATAGAGTAACCAATTTGGTTCAGATACTGGCCAGAATCTCAGAATAGGGCCATATCTCGTTTTTGACATTATCAGCTGATTTTGATTGATATTTAGCCGCTCGCATGTGCGGTTTATAGCTTACAATATGATCCTACATTGCTGGCCCTAAAGAAACCCAGTGTGATTTTGGTAACAAAATCTGTAATGTATAAGGCCAAAAGCGTAACCGAAGCCAGAACCGCCATATCTCGTTCGATATATGGCCTCAGATTCGGCCCCCTGGTGATAAGGAACAACACACCTTTTTCCAAAGAAAATAGGTCAAATAAATGAAAAAAAAAGTTATACCTAACAGGGAAGTGTTTTAAAAATTGGTATTCATATTATTATGGCATCATGAAGCCAAGTAAACCTACGTACCGAATCATATAGTAAATAATGTACTGAAATGTTTATGGCTGATAATGAAGATGCCGTGTGATGCCAGCTTAGCATAGCATGCTAAGTTGTTTATGTTTATGTGACTGTTTGTTTCGAATAATTGATAAAAAAAAATAGCATCACCCTATTTCTGTCTCTTGGGTGTCGTAAGAGGTGACGAAGGTACTTGAGGGTTACGTGTGTATTGCAATTTTTGGCGAAAGGCTGACAACCTGTCACTATGGTGATACACCATCTACTGAATGACCCTCAAACGTTTGTCAGACGTGGCGTAAATGTACGTTTTTACGACTGTTCACGATCGGATATAGGCGTGATATATAATATATGAAGATACAGTTCGTATTCAAAACTGATAATTTCGTATCCATGACAAATAATTAATAATTTTCATAAATTTTTGTATTAATCTTTATTTCTGGATAACAAACAAACCTAGATTAATTTCATTAAATCAGTTAAAGCAGCGGTCATTAATATTGTGGTCAAATTAAGCACAAATGGCCTGTGCGTGTGGTCTATCACGTGGTTGATTAATTATTTTTCATTTTTTTTACAAGTCACAAATCTTCATCCTCTTTTCGTGTTGGACAATGAGTCGTCCAACGACCCGATGAACTCTGGTGTCAGAGTTTTTCAACCGTCTACTACTGCTAGTAGGCCTCTCATATGGTTGTGTAACGACCGCCGTCTAAGTAATCATAGACAGCAACCGGGACTGACTGCTTTACGAACTTTCGGAAGCACGGCAATATCTTTCTTACGGGCTATGAGGTGGTTTAGCCTGCAATGTCCTAACCAGACTAGAAACAAATTCACAGAGTGAATACACTTTGTGAGTGGCGCCCCACCGGGATTCAAACCCAGAACGTTTGCATCGCAGGCAGTCGCACTACCACTGTACCACATCGGCCGTTACACATATGCCCTGCCATGACCTGCCCTAAATCGCCGTGTGTTGCCGGCTTAGAATAGCATCACCCCAGTTCTTACCCGCAGGTGTTGATTGAGGTACTTGAGGGTTTCATGTATATTAAAATTTTAGGCAACATACTGGCAACCTGTCACTATGATGATATAATTTTGGCCTTCCCATAGTAAATGCAATCAGCTGATTTGATATGATTTTGTATGAGAGGCCAAATACTTTTTGTCGTTTCCTGACATTATTATGTCCCTAGGGGAGAGTTGTTCAGTATCATGGTCTGCATGCACCCTGTCAGTACTCGGAGGGCTGTGCCTCACATCCCTTATTTACACTCACACACACACATAATATATCACGTCTTTAATCCGTTGCGGGGTAGGCAGAGTGTAAACGGCTGCAAAAACGGACATTTACGCCACGTCTGACAAATATTTGAGGGTCATTAGGAAAATTGTGTATGGCCATAGTGACAGGTTGTCAACCTATCGCCTAAAATTGCAACACACACCCTCGAGTCCCTAAGTCGCCCCCTACGACTCCCACGGGAATGAAATGGGGTGATGCTATTCTAAGCTGGCATCACACGGCCTCACCCCTTATGTATGTACACATAAATACACCATATCAGTGCTGTGATAGTGCATCTCGAATGTCGCAGTGTCACGAGCGTATTGCGCACTGCTGACCTCTCTCGAGAGTTGGAGAAAGTTCACGGAGTAAATATTACCTTAGTAAAAGGTGATAGATATGTTTTCGCGCATTGCAGAACTGTATGGCACTATTTGGATGATATGCTGGAGATCCCGTTGAAATTCGTGAATCTATTCGATATTCAAAAAACAAGAACAAAGAAAAGAAAGAGACTTCAAAATATATCGAAGCGATATAAGCATTGGTAGATAATTGATGGAAGTAAACTACAAAACCTATTAAGCATAATATTCGAAAAAGAAATGTAGAGTGTATGTGCAAACAAGATTTTTAAACTGGTTTTATTTAAGCAATTACAGCCATAAAATTCTGAAAAAAAATATATGCTTGTCGAGGATCTAACAGATAACAGATACTTATCATCAGTTACACAATTTGACGAACTTTACTTGATAGAAAAAAATCAAAGTAGAGGCTACTAAAAATTTTTTCATTATTATGTCTACAGTTTAAAAGTTATCACAAAGATTTTTATGCTATAATTAAACGCATACCTTTCTACTAAGAATGTCTAAATTGGACATTGTAACGGTATTTCTCAAGTTTTTATGTTGAAAATACCGTAAAATCTCGTTGTTGCTTTCTGGCGCTGCAAATAAAAGGGACCAACTTTTTAGGTAATACAGGCCCTTATAAAATTAGAGCCTTAGTTTTAAAATACAAAATAATAAACTTTGAATTATTTTTGAAAACTTGCATAATTCTCAAGCGCGGGCAGGATTTGAACCTGCGACTTTCGCATTACTAGTTATTTCCTGATGAAAACCAAAATTATCATTTCAGTATTTTATACTCGAGAGAGGTAATCCGTGTTTGTAGAGAGTGCACCAAGGAAAGTTGACCCTGTAAACATGAGTGACACGCGGTGCAGTGCACATAAACCGGTTGTGCATTTGTGCGTGCAAATGCAGGCCGAAGGGGAAATGCACGACGAGAGAAGAGTTTATAATGTTATGCAGCGCACGACGTTACATGATCCAAGATGAAACTGCTTTTACTTGCGGTTGTGGATAGACTTCTAAGTAGAGACAGAGAATCTACGAAGTTAATCTTAGAAGCTATTGCGTGTTTCTTAAATTGTATTGGTTTTCATCGCTTAGACTACATTCAATCTGAAAAGAAGTAATTAGTCGGTAGGTATTATTTGCAAAATTAACCCGGTAGACCGAAAAACCGTCCGAAAAGAGTAACCCGTGTCACGACTACCAAGCCTATTGGCATCAAGATAGCAAAATTCGCAGATGAGCCGTGGTAGCCCAGGTGGAAGAGGCGTCACCATTAGTGATGGCGGAAGTCGCAGGTCCAAATCCTGCCCGCTGTAGAAAATTTTGCACTGTGTAGCAAACACGGTTTGTGTTTTAAAAATTTGGTATGAATTTTAAAAACTTTATTAAACAGAATATATGTCAGTTAAAAGAATCAACTTTTGTTAAAATACAAAGGTCGAAATTTAAAGAAAACCTGGTGTCAGAATTTTTAAACCACATTTTAGGTAGGTCATCGCCATCTATTTTATCATAGGCAGCAACCTGGGCCAACCAACCACGGGAAAATCTTATTCTCCATCTTTCAGTACATCTGCAAAAAATCGTTTTAACGCATCCGGATGCGTGGCATACCATCACGTCACTCTTGACACGACACAGCCCATGACGAACACTCTCATTTTCGATAGATCACTCGACATTCCACGTCGGTTTTCCCACAAGCGCGGGATCGCAAAAACTTGGCGCATACGCTGCCAGCAGCCAGTGAAAGGTCATGACGCAACCGCGCGACGAGCCGACGATGTGACCCGAGAAAAGATACTGCAGAAGTGTCATTTTTACCTATTAAGTACCTATTGGTGTTCTAATAGACCTATATTATACACTGTTTCTATAACCGTGTGATGCTTAGAATAGCATCGCCCTTATTGTATCCGTGTGTGTCGTAAAGCGACTTAATGATAGTTTCAACCAGGAAATATGCAGCAACGTTTTGCACTGCGGTCACCAATCCGCCTGCCAAGCGTGGTGAATATGGCACTACCCGCTAATAGTGGGAGGCCCGTGTCCAGCACTGGACTGTTGTGGCTGTTAATGTTTGATGATTACTTATGTTTCTATGGTATGACAGGGCAGAGGCCTTCCTTCTTTCGAGCGATCTGACTCGTGACGCGATCTTCGATTGAACTGAACCATTCTTCGAAAAACATTGATCGCTGATTTGGGATTGCTTTCTAGCTGCGTAGTACGAGGTCCTTTGTCATCACGATTTTACCTTATATTCGCATTGGTGCTATTTTATGTAACGTTATGAAAAGCTGTTTCATTTTTGTTGCGAAAAACGAGCTATTCCTATGTGACTATGCTTTTTTACTTTAGTATAGATTGTCACTTCTGCGCCAGCATTCTTTGGCCGTACCATCGAGTTCGCATTAGGTTTATGTAACGCACAGCGGTGATGAGATGACCGATTAGATGAGGCGGATGATTTCACATTGGCGTGTGCGTGCGCTTATTTCGTTCAAGTTTGTAAACAGTTTAGGCGTGGCCGTAGTGCTTACAAGCATCGTGTCATGCTATTTGATTGTACCTTCTGTAAATCGACGATAGAGTATATACTAATCAGTAATCAGTTCATTTGTGATTTTATTATTGAAAGATTGAATACTTTAAATTGAAATTAGAAACGCTACGCGATGATTTTTAAGAATTGTAGAAAAATATACAAGATGTAAAAATATTAGCCGCAAATATTTTAAGGGATGAATTAGCACATGAAACTGAACAACTTACCCCAAATAACATAGGTTGATATATAACAAAAATAGTTTGAGTTTGCATAGTAACTCAAATCAGCTTATCACCAGCCGTCTTGAGTTTTCGATATCGGTCACTAGTAAAATTTCATACTGTATAAATTTTGAGTCGTGCTTTTTATTTAAATATATTCGTCGCCGTGTGATGCCAGCTTAGAATACCATCATCCCATATCTTTCCCATGGGTGTCGTATGAGGCGACTAAGGGACTCGGGGGCTATTTGTGTATTGCAATTTCAGGCGATGGGCTGACAACCGGTCACTATGGTGATACACAATTTTACCGTTTACGGTCTGCCTACCCCGCAAGGGATATAGGCGTGATATATGTATGTATGTAGCGATTGTTTTAGTAGTTTTTATGTTTCGTACCGAATACCACTTAATTTTTAGCTGCAAAAGTGTTTCCTTATGATTATTGGGCAAATACTTATTACCTATGATTACCGATTGCCACTCAATAACTTTGATGAAGTTGCTGCGAAACGAAATTGGTTTGATCTTTGGGTTAAGTTTTATTGATTCGAATTGGCACTATCGGTTTACTGGAGCATTTCAACAGCAATTGCTTCAAAGTAGACCCAGCTGTTATACGTATTAAGTAACTGTTGATTACATATCTCATATGTAAGAACTTTGAATCGTCCACAGCTTCAGCCTTCTTCAGTCATAGAATTTTACTCAACAAAGTCCTTCAAAATCACAACTTCGGAAAATTGTGTATCGTCATAGTGACAGGTAGTCAGCCCATTGCCTAAAATTGTAATGCACACCTTAGAGTCCCTTCGCCGCCTCTTACGACACCCACGGGAAAGAAATAGGGTGATGCTATTCTAAGCCGGCATCACGCGGGTATATTTATATCGCGACTAAATTATACGCAGGTGTAATTATGTAGGCTCTCGGACTTGTCGTCCGTCGCTGCGTATTTTTACGCACCGTAATTTTTCAGACAAAAAATACTTCCGAATTCCGATCTTATTCCTACGGTGCGTTACGATGCGTAACGGTAAACGCACCGAAGCCGTATTCGTATGGGAATAAGATTGGATTTTGTCTTTCGTCTCACAGACGCATGCGTTACGGTGCGTTAAAAATACGCAGCGATGGACAACAAGTGAATGTTTTACAAAATCCCTTGTAACAGTCGTTATACCTATTATCCAAGTGTGACTAGCGGTCAATGACCGATTATAACTCAAACCAGCTCAGGGTGTCTTAGTACGTAGTTTACGACCCACAACTTGAAACTTACAAATCAACTCCATATAAGATTGAAGGCAACCAAACAAAATCAAAATTTGGTAATTTAGTTTGGACGTTTATAAAAGTAGCTATTTATAAAGATGCTTTTGAAAGTATAAGGCGGTTCTCCTGCTTTAATACTTGACTGCGTTTCTTGAACGCAACGTATCGTAGCGTCTGTCAGACGAAAGAAAATTGCGATTTCCGATCTTATTTCCATACAAATACGACTATGGTGCGCAACGGATGCGTTTGTCAACGCAACGTAGCCGTATTTGTATGGAAATAAGATCAGAATTCTCAATTTCCTTCTCGATGGCTGACAGATGACAAGTGGGTGAACCGCCATAAACAAGGACCTATTATTGCTAAACTACGTTGATTTTATGATACCTCGATAGCAGTGGTCGATAAATAGAAAGATGTAATTGATAGCTTCAGTTTGAGACATCGTGAAATCGAGACAAACTATTTATGGCAATACTCGCCTGCCTTTGAAGATAACGAATAAAATAAATTATCTAAAACTACATCAAAGCATATCGGAAGGTTCATGGAGCGAATTCTGTGGGCTGTCGAAATCCGGTTGTCACATTCCCTGTCGAAATTTTTCTAGTGACCGATAGCGAAAACTAAAGACGGGCAGTACCCGATATTATCAAACTACAGGCTACAATTTTACAGGTGAAATTCGATGTACATTGCGTAGTCGGTTAGCCATTATGACACCAGGAATATGAACCGGCTAAGCAATGTACTAAAAATTTCACCTGTAAACTTGTAGCCTGTTCTTTCATAACATAGGCACCTGGTGATAAGGGAAAAATTTCCCCAAGGAATATAGGCCGAAATATAAATAAATGAGCTTCCATAGTACCCAAAATTAGCACAATTTTGTATGGGAGGTAATTCTTTTTTTTAATATTTCAACCTATGTCGGCATTGGCACAAAACGACAAAAAAATTGATCTCCACAATCATCAGCTGACTACTTTTACTAAAGATAGTTTATTTTTTACATTTCCTGAAATATATACTTATAGAAAAATGGTTTAGTTTCATGGTCTGAATGCATGCACCCTATCAGTATTCGGACAGCTGTACCTAACACCCTGTATAACTTAAGACATTACACTCGTTACTTTGGTTGGGCAGTCGTATAAAAACTACTCTGTGGACCACACACAGGATATAGGAAACATGTCTGCCCTAGATAATTTGCAGTAAAAACTATACCAACATTCTAAACCGGCTAGTCAAGCACGAGCGAGTATGCCACTACTGCAGTTTAAGTGAAGGCGAGTGTAGCCGTCAACGACCTCGACAGTGGCGCCACATTACAAAAAAAAGTTTTCTCTTTATACAAACAATCAATCAGAATATCCGTTGCCCAAGTTTTTAGTAAGTATAATCCTTACGTAAAATTTAAACCTGCACACCCAATGAAATATTCGCTGTAATTAAATTGATGGCAATTAACACCAAAAGTGGCCGTTTTTAGGTACTTTTTTCCATAAGTTTAATTGCAGCGAATATATAATTGAGTTTGCAGGTTCCAGGTTTACTTAGGATAATACTAAAAACTTGGGAAACGGATATTCTGATAGATTGTTTGTATAAAGAGAAAACTTTTTTTGTGAAGTGGCGCCACTGTCGAGGTCGTTGACAGCTACACTCGCCTTAATGGAGACACTGTTATGTGTAAGCCTTGTATGGTATGGTAATCGGATGTTATGTTACATTCTCGTAACAACTTAATTCCTTCAAGTATTTTTATTTCTGCGAACGGGAGATTTTTCTTTCTGGGCTACGGAAACTTTTAACATTTACTACCTTATAAGGTAAAATAATAAAAGTGCTCTGATTGTCACCAAACCCAGCTCAAACGACTCACAAATAATCGTTGATTCCAATAATATGTACAAAGTGAAACGAAAAGGGAATTACAAGCTGAAAGGAGGTAGGTAAAGGTACTCATAAAAGTGAACAACTATCTCCATTAAACAAAGGCCGAATTATGAAACAAAAATTCGGACCTCTTATAGTAAATTAAATAGCTGATCGGCAATTTTGTATGGGTATAAATATTTCGACCCTTGTTCCATGAGTAAAGTTTCATGAGTACATAGACCTCATTTCGGTTGTTATACCCTTTTTGTTACTCCCTGTATAAAAGTCTATATCGCAGGCGTGTCCAACTACTTCTCTTATCCATTCTTGCTTCTTAAACGCCGTTCCAGACACGTCCTTTCGGATATAGGTAAAAATATCATGGTAGCCGCTGCTGCAGCCAATGCGAGTAGATTACACTCCACAAGCTCGACGCCCCCGCCGGCGTCATTTGTGCCCCATTTTAGGAACTACCGGCATGTAGATTCAGTCCAATCCGTTTTTCCCGAAACAACTACTAAGCCCAGTCGCGCCCTAAGGGCGTGATTATGCTGGTTGTCAGACCAACTACATGAACTTCTCCGGGTGAGCCCTTGCTCTCCACCAACCAGTCAGGTGTAGGTTTCAAAGCACCGATGCTTCAATCGTGTCCAGTCTTTCAAATAAACAACTTATGGCGGGTGATAGGATTGATGCCAATAGGCAGACTGGAGGGGTCCAGGTGGTATCGGGAAAAGGGTAACTACCCGCCTGGCTGGGTGTTGTGGCCAGGGGACCGACTGCTCCACCTGGATAGAATTGAAAGTTGTATATGTTGCAGGGATATTAAAAAAGCCGTGATGTTAAAATATTACTACTGCCATTATAATTGCACTGATTTATTGTCAATTGTTTGGATTCCTTACAATTTAACGGGCTAGATTCAGTAACATTATAATTTCACTAGACCAATAAGATGAAATTGTAAGACAGTGATATATTGACAATAGCACTGGTTTGAGAAAGCCGTTAGATTATCAGACTGATCGCTGATTGGATCGCTTTCGTTAATAACTGAGCTACAAATATTAAGCATAGAGTTAGGTTAGGTTGTTAGTCCACTTGAATGTGACAAATCTGACGATAACGAAACTGATATCAAATTTTTTTTACAACAATTATTTTGCAAATGGCGACTGATTTACTGTATGGACCAATCAGATCACGCGGGGCTCTCACCACAAACTTTACTCATAATAAACCTAGTTTTATTATAATATCACTTTTACGGTCCAGTGAAATTACAATATCACTAAAGTAAGCCCGTGAAATTATACGAATCTGTAGTAATTGACAATAATCAGTGTGATTAAAATTTCACTAGTGAAATTATAATATAACGTCTTTGACTAAATCCCTGCGACATATATTATGCGTTGCGCGGTGAAACACTTCGATACCGCGTTTCAGGCTCTTTGTTCTGTCACGTGGCGCAATCTTGCAGATATGTTGGAACTTCTGTTGCGTCTTGCTTGCTCGTGAACCACTTTGAGTGAGTTTCTTGTCGTAGCTCCCAGAGGTCACTACAAACTAAAATGCCAACTCTTTTCCAGGTGGGATCCAAAACGAAGACTCACTCCCACCGAAGCGATCCGGCATGAGTTCATCATCGGATGCATGTTGCAACGAGACGCCTCTTCCACGGCTCTGCAGCTGCCACGACTGGCTCCTCCGAGGCCACCTCGGACCACCCTGCTGCACTCGCAGGTAATTGAAATTTATTGTACTTTTTCTTCATCATCACCATCGACAGCAGCCGTAAGACGCCCACTACTAGATTGGTACAGGTCTCCCCTAGGCGTTGTAGCGACCTCTGGGTGCTACGACAAGAAGCTCACTCCAAGTGGTTCACGAGCAAGCAAGACGCAACAGAAGTTCCAACATATCTGCAAGATGGCGCCACGTGACAGAACAAAGAGCCTGAAACGCGGTATCGAAGTGTTTCACCGCGCAACGCATTTAAACAACTTCCAATTCTATCCAGGTGGACCAGTCGGTCCCCTGGCCACAACACCCGGCCAGGCGGGTAGCTACCCTTTTCCTGACTCCACCTGGAATCCTCCATTCTGCCTATTGGCATCACTCCTGTCACCCGCCATAGCGTCTTATCAAAAATATTACAGTCGTTCCTTTCTGTTTTCGTATGGGACACCGTGTCGTCCAACGAACCAATGAACCCTGGTGTCAACGTTTTATAACCGTCTACTACTAGTAGTAGGCCTCTGACATGGTTGTGTTACGACCGCCGTCTAAGTAATCATAGACAGCAACCGCGTCCGACGGCTTAACGTTATCAAAGTCGTTCGTGTTTGGCTTTAGTTTCTGGACCATTTGGCCAACCCAATTTATTAGTGTGTCTTTTCAGTAGGTACGAGCTATGTTTAGATACTTTCATTTGCAGTGGATGAAAACGACACCAACTAAAGACAACTTATTAGGGTTTGTCCTGTAGATTAGATTAGATTCATTTATTTCACATTATTAAATTCATAATTACAGCACTACTCGTAAAACTAAATAAAAATGACAGAGGATAATGTAATCGTCAAAAATATTAAATAGATAAAATAACAATGTCAACGTTCCAAAAAATTAGATTGAAAGTAAAATTAAATTAAAATAGTAAAATGTACACAAAAAATAAAAAAATATAAAGATTTAACATACCTACGTGTATGTTAAAAGTTATGTGTATTTTAGGGCCGTGTGATGCCGGCTTAGAATAGCATCACCCCATTTCTTGCCCGTGGGAGTCGTAAGAAGCGTCTAAGAGACTCGAGGGTGTGTATTGCAATTTTAGGCGATGGGCTGACAACCTGTCACTATGGCGATATACAATTTTCCGGATGACCCTCAAATGTTTGTCAGACGTGGCGTAAATGTCCGTTCTATGCGGCCGTTTGCGCTCTGCCTACCCCGCAAGGGATTATAGGCGTGATATGTGTATGTAATGTATGTATGTTTTTTATTAATACCAATGTTTCTTTATCTCCTACAGTCAGCCGGCGACGTGGCAGCCATGTTGGGCCGAGCGTGACCAGACGCCTGAGTGAGGGGGGGGTCTGAACTCAGTTAGTCTTCTGTTGTAGCTCGTAGATACCTCATAAACACTGTGACAGTAGAAATGTATGTACTGAGTTCGACCTCCGGAGGACATCATCAACGAAACCCTGCTAATGTTGCCTACGGTGGGTACCCTTCACGGCGACTCCAGGCGCTTCTGCACTCGTAGTCAGATCGCTGATCTATGTCATCTACTTCTAGTCACTTTTAGAATAGTAATATGTTAGGTGAATGTGTCTGAAGAATTCTTAGTTTACTTATTTGATTGTTTTAATCAACTGGTAATATTTTTCAATATCTCACTCAAGATAGAAAAGTTGGTGTTGATTTTTTTATATTGTAACTATCATACTATAGCTAGGTACTCTTTTGACATGTAATGAGAAGATTATTCAATAGGTTTGATCTACCAATTTAATTAATGTGCACAGGCCTAAAGATGTTTTTCAATCGACAGATATTTTGTAATGGCATCTTTTTGTGTAATTTCAACTAATAGGCACGTTCCATTCAACTGCTTATTTATTTATTACAAAATGTTGTATTCCATTGCCTGCTATGCAAGCAAAAATTTACGTTATTTTTTAAAATGCGTTTCATTAGTTGGATATTGAGGAGTAATGATGATGAAATTGCAATTGTATGTTGTAAAGTACCAA
Source organism: Tuta absoluta (assembly GCA_027580185.1). Taxonomy (NCBI): domain Eukaryota; kingdom Metazoa; phylum Arthropoda; class Insecta; order Lepidoptera; family Gelechiidae; genus Tuta; species Tuta absoluta. The sequence goes on from JAQAHW010000020.1 coordinate 2,615,418, forward strand.
GCTTAGTGACATATTTAAGTTTTGTTGTACTTTATCAAGCACGGGGCCGACGGGGCTAAGTAAAGGGACTCACTTTCATTTCCACGGCGTCAGTCAGAACACCCAATTATACATACATACATCAGCCTATAGCAGTCCACTGCTGGACGTAGGCCTCCCCCAGGGTACGCCATAGGGCACGATCTCCTGTTTTCGCCATCCAGTCGCCACCAGCCGCCTTCTTTAAGTCATCGGTCCACCAGGTCGTCCAACACTACGTTTGCCGAGGCGTGGCCTCCACTCGAGAACCCGTCTGGCCGGAGGTCGTCCAACACTACGCTTGCCGAGACGCGGCCTCCACTCGAGAACCCGCTTACTCCACCGTCCGTCGGTTCTACGACAAATGTGCCCAGCCCACTGCCACATCAGTTTGCTACATTTTCAGACTATGTCCGTTACTTTGGTCTTTTTGCGCATAGTCTCATTCCGGATTTTATCCATTATAGAGATACCGAGAGAGTAAACGGTGGGCCAATTATATTTCTTGCAAATTTTCGCGTGTTTTAATACTTTCGCGTGTTATATGAAAAAAAAGACCATTTACGTTAACATCCTTTATTGTGTGTAAAACCGAACTTAATAATTAAAGCCGTCTTGGGGAACAATTTCAATTAGGTAATGACCGAAATTAGGTTCACTTTGGGATTTTTTCTAGATGAACACAAGGAAAAAAAAATCTATTTAACCAAAAATTATCCTTGAAAATTCTCAAAATCTCAAAATTCTTTAACTTTTCTATGCTCATTCAATCATCAGTTTTTTCAAACATTAGATTTATATTAACGCGATTTAAGGCATTTGACGGATTAAGTTTAACTGGTGCTTCTGTCTGAGCTTAAACCAGTATAAGTTTATCACTTAAATTAACTTACTATGATGTTGATAGTAATCATATTTGACCCGTGATCGTGGCTTGACTGACCTGACCTATGATATTTTTTTCGTATTACGGATTCATTAGTTGATTACTTTTTGATGCGTAACGCATTGAGTCTTGTAATCTTGTAACGAGTAACTTGTTGTAACTTGGCTCACAGTTTGTAGGTTAATGTATAAAAAGTAATTTATATTTTGTTCCGGATTGTTTATCATATGATATGATGAGATGATTGGCATTTTAATGATATCTGTCTATCTGGTTCACATTTTATAAAAAGACGTTGAAGATTTTCCACGCAAATTTTTAAATCTCGTAAAGAAATTCTGCGACTTTAGTATACGCAGCAGTGTTCCGACTCTTAAAGGAGAAAGGACATACATACATCAGCCTATTTGCAGTCCACTGCTGGACGTAGGCCTCCCCCAGGGTACGCCATAGGGCACGATCTCTCGTTTTCACCATCCAGTCGCTACCAGCCGCATTTTTTTAGTCATCATCGGTCCATCTAGCCGGAGTTTGTCCAAGCTTGCTGAGGCGTAGCCTCCACTCGAGTTCTCCACTCGCTTACTCCACCGGCAGTCGGTTCAACGACAGATTTTCAAACCAGTTTCATTAAGACAATTACAGCCATGAAATTAAAAAAAGTGACTGTCGAGGATCTAACAGATAACATATACCTATCAAGTACACAATTTGACATACCTACTTTACTCGATTAAGAAAAATTTAAAGTAATCTCTATTTGTTTTTATTTTATTTTATGTCTACAGTTTTAAAGTTATTACAGATAATATATGCTATATACATACCCTTTCTAGTGCGAATACCTAAATTAGACATTGTAACAGTATTTCTCTATTTCTATGTCGAAAAAACGTTTGCCGTGTGATGCCGGCTTAGAAAAGCATCACCCCATATCTTTCCCGTGGGAGTCGTAAGAGGCGACTACGGGACTCGAGGGTGTGTATTGCAATTATAGGCGATGGGCTGATAACCTGTCATTATGGCGATACACAATTTTCCGAATGACCCTCAAATATTTGTCAGCCGAGGCGTAAATATCCGTTTTTTGCGGCCGTTTACACTCTGCCTACCCCGCAAGGGATAAAGGCGTAATATATGTGTGTATGTGTATCTATCTACGTAACTAAATACATCATCTTAACATAATCAATGCAATTTTTTAAGTAAATGGCCTGTATAACTTTTTAAGCACTCGCGATCACTTTCACTCATTTTAAGTATTAGACCGGGTCTATCGCGATAGTATTTAGGTAAATATTAGTAATTTACCTGTGTCCCGACGTTTCAACACAGTTTCATGTATTGTGGTCGCGGGTTGACTATCGCGATAGACCCGGTCTAATACCTAAAATGAGTAAATGGCCTGTGTCAAGATACAGATATCAACAGACAGATTAATGATAGATCAACAACAGCAAATCAGCATAGAGATCAATCCGTCATGCACTAGTTACCTACATTGCTAGCCGATCAGATCTGTGTTGCCAGATACCTAAAATTTATATAAAACTGAGAAATTTGTAATAGCAGGTTCATGTAGGTATGTTTTTCAAAACCACCTAAACTTTTTACCCACGGCGGAACGGAGTGAACAATGTTACCATTTATCTCGAATATCTCCAAAACTGCTGGTCCGATTTTAATGCAGTTTTCAGCGATTGATTAAGATTTGAGTGGTGTATGTTCTTAGATAGGTGTTACGCTTGAAACTCACCAGAGAGTCCTGCAGTAAACATTTTCAAACTTTTTTAAATTACGTTTTAACTGTGGGTATTCTCTAAATGTAAAATTTTGTTCAGACTTGAATTTATTTCTGATATTTCGAAGTAATTATGTAAAATTAAAATTATTTCGTCAAATTAAAGAACCTATCTTATGTATCTGGCTACACTGGCAACACTCACTGCGCGGGAGTGACGGTAGATACTAGTGGTCGACATCTGAGACGCATCGCAATTGCACCGGGGCACTGGTTTATGCAACTAGCGCATTTTATTAACATATCTACTTTCAATCGAGATGATAAAGGCTCCGATTCTAAGATCACGTTCTGTATCTTTCTTTTTATTTTATTTTTATTAAGTATGGGTTTGCTCTTGAGTCTTGACACTAGTCTAAGTCATAGGACAGAGACAGAGTCTAAGATGGAGCGAGCTCACCCAGAAGAAGCCTGCTTGAAGCCTTTCAAGTTTATTAAGGATTAAGCTTTTATTTCATTTCTATTGCGTATGTTAGGTCAGTTATTTGGCTTGAGGTCATTACACGGGTCATTACATATTCAAGTATGTTGCCAAAATTTCACTGTATTTTTAACTTATCTATTTATGGCGTTGTTTGTAAAACAACCGACTTACACAAAATTTATGAATCGATGATTTTTTAATATGAATCGATTTATTGCCTTGCCTCCTCTTCTTCTTTATCGTGTGGGACACCGAGTCGTCAACGACCCGATATTTTGTAAAAATCGTTGGGGAGCCTTATCCAAGATACTAATTACAAATGAAGAAAAACGAAAAACGTTTTAAGGTTCCCAAAATGGGGGCACCGACTGTTTTCATCGGATTATAATGTTTTGTTGATTATACCTGATGATTATAATAATGATAACTGTACTCATGTAATAATAATTTATTTCAAAGATTTTATGACTTCTATGATGTGAAAGAGTAAAGACACAGAAACCCGATAAAAATTAAGTCTGCTCTACAACACTTGCTTGAATGTCCGTATTTTTTTTAATAAAATTGATTTGTTTCGAATTCGTACCGTAGCAGAATCGAATCTTTGTGATTGGGTGCATTTTGAAACTGTGTAATTTATTCTGAAATTGACGATACCATTGCGCAACGCCAATACGGTTTGATTCGGCGGGGGCGCGGAGGTCCCTCATTTGCTCGGGGGCGCGGAGGTCCCTCATTTGCTCCCCACTTTGGGAACTACCGGCACGTGCCGGGTAGATTCAGTCCAATACGTTCTCCCCAGAACAACTCGTAAGCCCAATCGCGCCCCAAGGGCGCGATTGAGCTGGTTGTTTGAACAACCACAAGCTTTTCCGGGTGAGCTCCTGCTCCCCACCATACAGTCAGGTGTAGATTGAAAGCCCCGGGGCTAAAAATCGTAGGGTCCACAACTAAAAAAAAAAAAAAAAGTTTTTTATTATGTATTAATTGGGGATAAAAATAATTTAGTTTCTTTGGAGTACCCCTGGTACTTTATGTCCTACAACCGACTGTACATCGTTTGTTGAGGTACACGTGCCAAATCTTATAAGTTTCAGCTGTACCTAGACAGGTATTATGGTAAAATTCAATAAAATTTCTTTTACCAAGAAATATTATCAAGAATTATGACGGTGCTCTCGTCGTACGTCTCTGCGAATTTTTAACGCACCGTAACGCTTGCCTAACGGAATTTGCAATTTATTTTCGTCTGACAGACGCATGCATTACGGTGCGATAAAATACGCAAGGACGGACGACTGGGAGAATCGCCTAAACGTCAGTTTCGATAATGTTTTAGGGAATGTAATGCACGTAGAAATTTTATGATTTGAATTAAGTAAAAGGTCCCTTCATTTAAATATAATGGTGATATCCATAAAACCAGTAGCATTTTTTTAAAACAAATACATATAAGTACTTATTCCGGATATCTTCGAATGATACATTGTAGTAATAGATAAATCGGGTATATATTTAGTAAAAGCACGATTGAGAATAAAATAAAGGTCATGTCATACATAAGTCGGGTGTCGAGCGTGAACTTTCAGGCCCAAGATTGGCTGCTTTATATTGCCAATAATGTCGGTGATAAATCAAGTAAAAGACAAATATTCCATTTATAAAACACCATTGACTAATTCACTGACATTAAAGTCTGAATAAACGATTATTCAGGCTCAGAGCCTGATTTCATATCTAATGTGAGCACGCAGGCTAAAATTCATTCAGGAATGTTATTCTTGGTCGGGCTATAAATGTGATGTTTAGATTTTATTTATCTTAGAACATTTGATTGAGTCTAGAAATAAGATTTATCAATTGACTCTATCTAATTCGTTGTTACGGATAGAATCATGACGTATTAGTTGAGGGTTTACAATGTACTATAAATGTAGTCTTGTCTTACTTGTGAATTCTGAATATACTTATCTATTGTAGTGTAATATTTAAGCGTTCTTGAGACTATCAAATCATTGTTTGGTACCGTAGAATACACACTTTGGACCAAACTCTCATCTCATCTTCACTAATTACAAAGGAGTCTTAATAATATTAAAAAGCGTTTGCTTTTGATCTCATAATGATACTAGTTTAAATAATTGTTAAATATTCTTACGCCGCTGTGTTTAATAGGTTTTCAATTTATGGGTGTTTTAGAAATAATATAGCTGTCTTCTATCTTCAAGGATATTTCACTCTGAGTTGTAATTTATAAATGTGACAATCTAGCCAAACTGAAAAAGATAAAATCGCAGCAACTTCTAGTGTGACATAGCCTTAAAAATGTGTTTTATTTATAAGTAGGTATTTATTCCCGTCATTGTAAATACTTTTGATTCTTGTCAAAAAGTACCACCGTAATGCTTTAATAATATTACCATAAGTTATCTTACAATCTATTAAAGATAATTAATTATTATAAGATATGTTTCAATAATATTGATTAGATTGAGCTTCAAGTATAGCTAGAGCACTTTTTGATCAATAAGTTATATGAATCGATTTTATACTTCAGTAGATATCTAAAGATAGGAAAGATCTCGAATGGTGATCTCCTTGTTTGACGAAACTTTTCAATCTTTAGAAAACACTAGATTTGCTACTTCTAGTAACCGAAGAAAAAATTGTATGATGTAAATAATTTGTAGAAGTTAGGCAAAGCCAAACTGTGAATTGACTAAGGGTATAATATTATTAGTGAATCAAATAACGTGTTTGTGATTTTTCATTTAGATTAGATGGTGGTTGTCATACCAAACTTATTGATGTAAAACTGTACGTGGTCCAATTTAAATTATGATAAAATGCCATCTGACATCGCAATGCCATATGCCGTGTGATGCCGGCTTAGAATAGCATCACATTTCTTTCCCGTGGAAGTCGTAAGAGGCGACTAAGGGACTTGAGGGTGTATATTGCAATTTTAGGCGATGCGCTGATAACCTGTCACTATGGCAATACACAATTTTACGAATGACTCTCAAATATTTATCAAACGTGGCGTGAATAAACGTTTTTTTTGCGGCCGTTTACGCTCTGCCTACCCCGCAAGGGACAATAGCCGTGATATGTGTATGTGTATTTATGACATCGCAAATTTCATATCATATTTTTTCTTTAAAAAAATATGATTACCAGTTTATCACACTTGTTTACGTCTAATGACAATGACGTATCATACTTACGATTGAGATTTGGTTTCAATGTAGGTACTTATGGAATGATATACATCATACATACATCAGCCTATCGCAGTCCACTGCTGGACGTAGGCCACCCCCAGGGTACGCCATAGGGCACGGTCCCCCATTTTCGACATCCAGTCGCTACCAGTCGCCTTATCATACTTGTCTACGTCTAATGATCATGACGTATCATACTTACGATTGAGATACGCTAGTACAATTAATTATACTGTGATTGAGATGTACTTTGAATGTAGGTACTTACAGAATTACGTATTATGACAAAAAGTTTAAAAAGCTATGCAAAAACAATCTTCCCACAATTTAAATTGGACCACGTTCCGGGTATCTAATTATATCAAGTTGTATCACTTATATTATGAATGTATATTTATTTCGATCGAATCGTTCATGTGAAATTTTGTTAAAGTTCTTCCAAGTGAAATTTGATTTTTATTTAACCACTAGATTTCCGCCTAGCGATTTCATCCGCTGCCACTCATTTTCCCGTGGTAATAGTTGTTTTACTGCAGTAAAAAGTGGCCTATAAGTTATTCCAGGTTATACTTTACCTGTGTTCCAAATGTCATCCAAATCGGTCATGCTGTTTGAGCATGAAGAGGTAATAAACATACACACAAACTCTCAGATTTATAATATTAATATACTACGGATGCTCTACACCTTCTTCTTTTCGTGTGGGGCACCGAGTTGACGGACGACCCGACGAACCCTAGTGTCAGAGTTTTTCAACCGCCTACTAATACTAGATGGCCACTGACATGGTTGTGTAACGACCGCCGTCTAAGTAACCATAGACAGCAACCGGGCCTGACGGCTTAGCGCGCCCTCCAAAACACATCACCACCTTTTTACGGACAGTCAGGTGTTTCAAGTAACAAAGTCCTAACCAGACTGGAAACAAATACTCAAAGTGATTATGTATATCAACTTTGTGAGTACCCTACCGGGATCCGAACCCGGAACCTTTGCACAGCAGGCAGACGCACTACCACTGCGCACATCAGCCAAAACTCCCCTGCGGTTCGTCGATTAATTTCAGGTTGTTTCAATTATTATGACATCGAGTAGTCATATCCCATAGTAGTTACTTAGCTAAAACTAGAGACCCGCCCAGTGGTTTCACCCGCTGCTAACCGATTTCCCGCGGGAAACAGACCTTCTCCCGACATAATTTGTTTATTATGAAACAAGGATATTGAATAAAAGAGAATTTTGGTGTTTTAAGAATACTATTGACCAAAAGTAAGTAGGTATATCAAAATGGGGCAAGTGTTAAAGGCGACGGCGAGCGTAAGAATGAACGTTCTAGCAATGGTGGCTCGGCAGCTAACCAGTTAAATATTTATACAAAGCAAAATGAGCCTTAAAGCAATGCAATAAGTTATACAATCAAAATTACATAAATTACACTTACGCTCTTTTGGAACTATGGAAGACTAATACAGTTTAAATCGAAGAACATTATTGGTTATTGAAACGATGACGTAAACATGAGGTGATTTTTATACAAATCTATACCCAAAATAAGTTATATAGTTTAGTTAACGCATACACGGTCAAACAGTATTTTAACACCACACACACACACAATTAGACTTCATGTCGTAGCGCGATAGCGGCGTAGACATCCTCCGGGCCCATTGAAAGCTATTCTAAGCTTTCAAGCTTAATGAAAGTCCGAGGCAGGCAGGAGGCAAATACGGTTGAGAGCGCGACGCACCAAGCCGCGCGTAGTGGTCACATCAGCAACGCGCGGAACGCCATCAGACCCAGGGAAAATTTTCGCCACCCTTCCGAGTCTCCAGTAAAGGGGAGGCGCATTGTCTTCCTTCAATAGAACCAGGTCATCGATTTTGAGGTCTCTACATCTGGTTCGCCATTTAGTGCGCTGCTGGAGTTCGCCGATATATTCATTAGACCAGCGCTGCCAGTAGTGTTGACGTATTTGTTCGAGGCGCTGGAAACGGTTGAGTCGATTCACGTTGCGATCCTTTAGGTCAGGAACTGGTAGAGCGGTGAGTGGCCTGCCAATCAAAAAATGTCCCGGTGTCAGAGGATGAAGGTCATTTGGTGAAGGACTGAGGGGACACAAGGGTCGGCTATTGAGGATTGCCTCGATTTGTGAAAACAAAGAACTTAGTTCCTCAAACGTTAAGTGGGTCTTTCCCATGACTCTATTTAAATGATATTTAGCCGACTTTACCCCGGCCTCGTGATAGCCACCAAAATGAGGAGCATATGGCGGTGTGAATACAAACTCTATGCTTTGCTGAGCTGCGAAATCTAAAATGGAGGACACATTGTCCTTTGAATTTAAAAACTCTTTTATCTCGCGGGCCGCGGCAACAAAGTTTGTGCCATTGTCGCAAAAGATCTTCTGAGGGACGCCTCTACGGGAAGTGAAGCGAGTAAGAGCTAAAATGAAAGCGTCCTTGGAAAGCTCGCTTACTGCGTCAAGGTGAACACACTTGTAGTTTAGGCATATAAATATGCAAAGATAACATTTGGTGATCTTACATCCCCTCGATTTTCTGTCGGTTATTAAAAAGGGACCTGCAAAGTCGGTAGCGACGTTTGTAAAGGGAAAATCAGGATTGACGCGCTCTGGCGGCAAATTTCCCATTATATTAGTGAGTGTTCTACCTCTGAAACGGCTACAAGTCATGCACCTGCGGGCCGTGCGTCTAGCTAGATCTCTACCTCCGATAGGCCAATAACGGTTTCTAATAGATGTGAGCAAAAGCTGAGGTCCGGCGTGCATTAAGCGCTTATGCTCTTGCTGAAAAAGAAGGTTAGTAAAATTGCTCTTTGAGTGCAATAGTACAGGATGACGTTTGTCATAATCAAATTTTGACTCTCTAATGCGGCCACCGACTCTTAAAATGCCGGCTTCATCAATGAATGGATGAAGAGACGCTATATTAGATTTCTTTTTAAGTGGCTTTTTTTGAGATAGTAAATCAATTTCGTTTGGAAAAGAATGTTTCTGAGATATTTTAATCAAAATTGTCAAGGCTTTATCTAGCTCAGAGCTTCGCAAAGGACCAGTGGTTTGATTATTTTTATTTTCTTTCTTAGAATTAGAAAACCACCGTAAGATTCGAGCGTAAGCTCGTTGAGCTATACTTAATCTGGAGATTCTGGAGAGATCGGAAGATGGCTCCCCCACGAAAGTAGGAAAAGCTTTAACTTCTGGCAATTCGTCAGACTCTACAAACTGACAGTCTACCTCTGGCCAAGATGTTTCTGCCAACTGTAAAAAAGAAGGCCCATCCCACCAAGTTTTTAACTCGGGTAACAAATGAGGATCCACACCTCGGGAGACGAGATCAGCTGGGTTCTGAGCAGTTGGCACGTATCGCCAGGAAGATTTATCTGTTAATTCAAGTATTGTGCCGACTCTATTAGCAACAAACGTTTTGAGCTTTTTAGAAGAATGGATCCAGGACAAAACAACCTTCGAATCTGACCAGCACACAACACGATCAATTTTAACTCGTAGAGCCTGGCAAACAATAGACTTGAGCTGAGCACCTAATAAGGCAGCGCATAATTCCAATCTAGGAATAGTTGTTGGCGCTACGGGCGCGACACGTGACTTCGCGCAAAGTAGTTTTACCTGAGTGTTACCTTGCGCATCCGAAGACCGTAAATAGACGCAGGCCCCATACGCCCTCTCAGATGAGTCGCAGAAAATATGCATTTGAATGTTTACGGGGTTGTCGATCAACACATTTCTCTCTATTTTTAATTTAGATATTGTGTCAAGTCCGTTTACAAATTTAAGCCACTCCAACTTGATGTTTTCTGGGGCAGGATCATCCCAGTCACTTTTTTCCTTGGTCCAAAGTTCTTGAATAAGCATTTTAGGCTTAATAGTGCAAAGAGATAGCAGCCCTAATGGGTCGAATACCTTAAAGGTTGAAGAAAGTATAGTTCTCTTTGTCACCTTCTCGACTGAAACCACTTCAGTAGGAAAATGAAGTTCATCCGTATCTGGCGTCCATCCGATACCTAATGTGTTTTTGGATTTACTAATTACAAGCTGATCTTGTTGATCATTATCAGGTAGTAGAGACGGGAGATTGGACCTATTTTTCTTAGATGAAATCCACCCTTTAAAAGAGCCTCTGAAACGGACAGCTGGACGTGACGTAACTCAGACTCAGTTTGTGCTCCTGTCAATAAGTTATTTATTATTTTTGGATTATTTTTGATGCGAGGGTCACTACTTTCTTCACCCAGTTGCCATAAACAACGGGTGGAGAGAAAACTGGCACTGGAAAATCCGTATGTAACGGTATTTAATTGAAGTGTATGAATAGGTAGAGACTCATTCTCTCGCCATAAAATTAGTTGTAAATCACGGTCACCTTTGTCGACCAAGATCTGGCGATACATCTTTTCAATGTCGCCAGACAATACATATTTGTGACAACGAAACCTGGACAAAATATTAAATAGAGAGTCCTGAATATTAGGCCCTGTCCTTTGAATATCATTCATAGAGAACCCTGAAGTAGTGCGTGCAGAAGCATCAAAAACGACACGCAATTTAGTGGATTCACTGCTCTCTCTTAAAACAGGGTGATGAGGAAGGTAATATTTTGTATTAGATGAAGGTGTGTCAAAAATAGACAGATGACCCAAACGAGCATATTCGTTAATAAAATCAAAATAGAGCTCCTTGAGCAAAGGTTGCCTTCGAAAACGTGATTCTAAATTTAAAAATCTTTTTTCTGCTAGACGATATGAATTTCCTAGGCAATCTCTATCATCACGAAGTGGAAGTTTGACACAAAAGCGCCCATCTTCAGTACGAGTGGTGGTTGACACGAAGTGCATCTCACATTCTCTTTCTTCTTCTGATAGAATCGCCTTCTCAGGAACCTTTTCCAGCTCCCAAAACTTTGCCAAATCGTTATGAAGATTGATGACATCATCATTTTGCGCAAAATTACAATATAATTCCTGTTGAGAGGAAAAAGATTTTCCATGTACTATGCTAGGTGGAACCACAAGCCAACCTAGCTTTGAATTGATCAATACTGGGTAATTAGGGCCTAACGACCTTTTCTCAAAGATAATCAAATCCCAGAAAAGCTCAACGCCGATAAGCATGTCGACAGTATTGGACTTATTGAAATTGGGGTCTGCCAGTAAGTAGTCGGATAAATTGAGATGCTCTACACTATAAGAGTTCTTAGGCAATTTACCGGAAATCGATGGCAGCACCAGACATGACATTGTTATGTTAAACGAGTTGTGTTTGGATTGAATCTGAACAGCGCACCTGTCAGGTATTATCTTGCATGGTGTTTCGCCGACACCGACCAACCTGGTACTGGAAGGCTGAGAATGTAAATTTAGAGCTTGAACCACACGTTCGGAGATTAACATGGATTGACTCGCATTATCGAGCATCGCGCGCACTGTAATAAACTTATGAGGATCATCAGGGTTAACCAAAATAACTTCAGCGGTGCACAACATTAACTCCGACGTAGAGACAGCAGCAGTCATGACAGCAGATTCTGTTGGTGGCTTCTCGTCTTCTTTTTTACTCAGCGCAGCGTGGAGGAGAGAGTACTATATGGATCGCGCGAGCAGCGCCTTGTTTAGTATTAAACTAGCTTCGGCACCGGACGCACGTTGTTTCTATTGTACGCCTTCGATACCTACCCCCCACATACACATTATCTGACGACGTGGATGGACGTGAATTACTCGGCAAAATGAGCAGTGTTTTTGGAAATCTGGGACTTTTCGACCACAATATTCAGGAATGGAGCGTTTTCTACGGCAGGCTTTCGATGTTTATTACGTTAAATGATATCGACGCAAAAAAACAAAATGCATTGTTGCTAACGAGTCTCGCGGATGAGTCATACAAATTGGTATGTAACTTGTTACATCCGAAGACAATTGAAGCGGCATCATATACGGAGCTAGTGAAGGTACTCAACGATCATTTCACTCCGAAAAGGTCGACCTTTGCAGATAGAAGTAAGTTCTATGACGCAGTAAAGTTCGACGGGGAGAGTGCAGAACAATGGGCAGCAAGATTGCGAGGTTTGGCGGTTCATTGCGGCTTTGGGACCGAGCTGGATGTGCTACTTCGCGACCGTTTCGTGTTGGGGTTCAAGACAGGCCCAGTGCGAGATAGCTTGTGCGAAAAAGACCTGTCAACGTTGACGCTCGCAAAAGCGTTGGAAACTGCACAGCAAGTGACGTGTGCTAGGGACGCACGCAACCACAGGGATCCAGGTGTCGGTGCAGCTGTAACAATCAAGGAGGAGCCGCTGTACAGGATGGGGAGTCCGCGCGACCGCGAGCGCGCCCGTGGGGCGGGTGCGCCTCGCCACGAACGCGAGCGCGGCCAACCGAGCGGCAGTGGCCGCTGCAGCCGATGCAACTTGGCCTCTCATAAAGCTGAGGACTGTCGTTTCAAAAATTACCGGTGTAACAGGTGTAAATCCATTGGGCACCTGAAAAAGGCGTGTCATGTGAAGCTGAACAACATTCAAGTGCGTACGGAACAGGACCCGACGGACAACGAGCATGAATGTGAGGAGTGTCAACTTTTCAATATGAGGTGTGTTAATACTAATCCTATTTTAATCACAGTTACAATTAATAATAAGGATTATAGTATGGAACTAGATTCAGGATCGGGTACTAGCGTGATGTCAGAGCGGTTGTACAATCAATTTTTTAACACCTTCCCATTAGAAAAATGTAATATTCAGGTGTGTTTTTACACTGGCCATAAAATTACGCCCATAGGTTATTTTAAAACATTAGTAACATACAACAATAAACAAGAATTTTTAACTTTCTTTGTTATTAAAAACGGAGGTGCGCCGTTGCTTGGACGCAATTTTATGGCCGCATTTGGGTTAGGTATAGTGCCTAATAATAAATTGGAATTAACTCCTGATAGCTATGTTAATGACGTGGTAAATAAGTACAGTGATTTATTTACGAATGAACTAGGGTGTTACAAAGGGTTGGAAGTAAATATACAATTAAAACCTGGTGTTATTCCAAAGTTTTGTAAGGCTCGTCCTATACCTTTTGCGATTAGAGAACAAGTAGAATCGGAATTGTCGAGATTAGAAAAACTAGGTATATTAAAACCAGTTAATCACTCTGATTACGCAACGCCTATCGTTCCGGTCCAGAAGGCTAACGGTAAAATAAGGGTATGTGCAGACTATTCACGTACTTTAAATATCGACATACATGTGGATAAGTATCCTTTGCCGCGGATTGAAGAGGTTTTTGCCAAATTAAGTGGTGGGGAGCAATTTTCGAAGTTAGACTGCAGTCAGGCATATAACCAGCTTATGTTATCTGAAGACTCACAAAAACTTACAACAATTAACACGCCAAAGGGACTGTTTATGTACACACGCCTTGTTTTCGGGTTAGCCAGTGCACCAGCAATTTTTCAAAGAACAATCGAGAATTTAATGACTGGTCTAGACGGGGTGTCTGTATTTTTAGACGATATATGTATAACCGGTCCTAATAAAAGGGTTCATTTAGCAAGGTTGGAACAAGTTTTTCAGCGGTTACAAAGCGTTGGGTTAAAACTGGAAAAAAGCAAATGTGCTTTCTTTCAGGACAGTGTAACCTATTTAGGTCATGTAATAGATAAAAATGGGTTACACAAATGTGCAAAAAAAGTCGAAGCTATCACTAATGCCCCACGACCAAATAATATTACTGAACTTAAGCGATTTTTGGGCATGGCAAATTACTATCGTAATTTTGTACCAAACGCTTCATCTATTCTCAAGCCACTTCACGACTTATTGTGCGTGGATGCACGGTGGGAGTGGACGGATCAGCAGCAAGCAGCATTTCAGCGCATGAAGGATGAGCTGGCTTCAGAGCGGGTGCTGGCGCACTTTGACCCGCAGGCGCAGGCGGTGCTGGCGGTGGATGCTGGGCCGGATGGGCTTGGTTGTGTGCTGTCTCAGGTAGGTGCTGATGGCGTAGAGAGGCCACTCGCTTTCGGTTCCAGGTCACTCACGAGCAGCGAGCGTAACTTTAGTCAGTTACATAAGGAGGCGGCGGCGATTATTTTCGGTGTGAAACGTTTTCACCAGTACCTGTACGGTCGCCAGCAACCGTTCGTATTAAAAACAGACCACAGACCACTATTAGCTATTTTTGGTAGCAAAAACGGAATATCTATGATGACTGCTTCACGTTTAGTTAGATATTCGATATTTTTATCGGCTTATAACTACATCATTCAATATACGAAAGGTAAAGATAATCAAGTAGCCGATTATTTCTCACGCTCGCCGTTAGAATTGACTGAGCGTAGTAACGAGCAACGTGGTCAATGTGCATTAAAATCTATAAATTATTTGCAACTTGATCAGTTACCTATTACTTACCGGGACATAAGTGAAGCAACAAGCAAAGATGACATCTTAAATACCGTAGTAAGATATGTAAGGCAGGGTTGGCCTAGGAAAATTCAATGTCAGGATATATTGCCGTATTTTCAGTGTAAAAATGACCTGGAAATAGAAAGTGGGTGTCTGATGCGGGGTCATCGAGTGGTTGTTCCGAGTACGTATAGGTTTAAATTATTGAAGGAACTACATAAATCACACCAAGGTATTGTCAAAACAAAAAGCGCAGCGCGCTCACATGTATGGTGGCCGGGTATTGACCTAGATATCGAACAGCTGATTAGTGCCTGTGACGTGTGCAGTTCTCTGCGAGCGGCGCCGGCGCGAGCACCGGTAGCTAAATGGCCAGAACCCGAAAATGTGTGGGAAAGAATTCATATTGATTATATGACCTTAGCTACACGGAATTATTTAGTTGTCATAGACGCACATAGTAAGTGGGTTGAATGTTTAGACACGGGGTCCAATACAACCACTCATGATTTAATACGCAATTTAAAGAGTTTGTTTACCAAATTTGGGTTGCCAAAAATAATTGTATCGGATAATGACCCAAAAATCGCATCACAGGAATTTTTAGAGTTTTGCAAAACTAATGGAATAACACATTTAACTTCACCAATTTACCACCCTTGTAGCAACGGCCAAGCGGAAAATTCCGTAAAAAATTGTAAAAAGATGATTAAATCAATAATGAAAAGTGAATCGTGTGTAAAGAAAATTAATGAAAAGTTACAGGAATATTTGTTTGTGTATCGCAACACGGTACATTGTACGACGGGTGAGTCACCCGCCAAGCTGATGTTCGGTCGTAGTTTAAGAGGAAGATTAGATTTAATTAAACCGCCTATCCGGCAAACTGGTTATGCAAAAAGTAATGTTAGTGATAAGGTTAGAACATTTTCAATAGGACAAGCTGTTTGGGTTAAATGTTATAAAAATAGGAAACCATTTTGGAATAAAGGGACCATTCTTAAAAAAAGAGGTAGTAGATTGTACGAAGTGCGGTTATTAGAACAAAACATTATTTGTAAACGACATATCAATCACCTGTTGCGTTTCGCGGGTAATAGCGATATGATTTCAGAACCAGAAAGTAGTCATCTTCTTGGGGATGATGAATCATTAAAGTTGACAGATGTATCGTTGCCATCCACCTCTAGTGATGCACCGATCTCCACTCCACAAGCTAGTAGTGTAGATAATAATAATGTAAATAACCCTAGTTTTTCTGCTGTAACGTTGGACATTGAGTCAACAAGGGACCCGGCGAGCCCTGGTGTCAGAGTTTTAAACTCGCCCACTATTGCTAGTGAAAATAACAACGCTTCATTATGCTCCGAGCAGGAGGATGAGGTATGGCAGGAGGCTACTGGAGAGGGATTGATGGAAGATGATGACGTGGAGGAGAATGTTTATCCTGTAGAGAGTGCTGAAGAGCTATCTAATGCACCCCTTGTACCACGTAACTTAAGACCTAGAAATAAGAATATTAATTATAAGTATTAAGTTTTATATCGATATTTTGTCATCAGGTTTCCAAACTAAGGAAAGAGGAGATGTACTATATGGATCGCGCGAGCAGCGCCTTGTTTAGTATTAAACTAGCTTCGGCACCGGACGCACGTTGTTTCTATTGTACGCCTTCGATACCTACCCCCCACATACACATTAGTTATGCCCCTTCCTACATCCAGGTACTCTGCAGACGCCTGGTAATCTACACCGACGTGTAATATGGCCCCCCCTCATACAATTTTGACACAATTTCATAGAATTGACAAATGACAACCTATCCTCGTCCGATTTAGCCTTGAATACCGAACATTCATACAGTCGATGACTTCCCTTACAAAAAAGGCAAAAAGGAGAAGAAGGTGAAGGAAAGGTACTGCCAACATCATTGTTAACGACCATAGTTCGTGACACATTTTGGGTTCTATGGCGTGAAGTATGTTCTTGATGAGATGGGGTATTGCGAGGTGCCTGCTTGTTTCTGTTCACAGATTCGAGAACGTCAGCACGACTTCTCAAAAAATCGAAAAAATCCTGAAGCACAGGTATTTTGTTTAGGGAGCCCTTTTTCTCTTCCCATTTGAAAGAAGTTTTTGGATCGAGTTTTTCAGCTACAATGTAAATAATCAGAGCATCCCAATTATCAGTTGGCAACCCTAGCGTTTTGAGAGTGCGAAGATTTTTTGTAACATGGTCAATGACGAAACGCAAAGATTTTTCAGTTTCCCTGACAGTTTCAAGACTCATTAATGATTTTAAATGATTATTTATTAATTGGCGTTTATTATTATAACGCTGGCACAAAAGGTCCCAAGCTTCAGAATAATTATCATCTGTGACCTCTAAATTGGACACAACCCGTGCTGCTTCTCCCTCTAGATAAGAATTTAAATAAAAGAATTTATGAACGTCCTTAAAACGTGAATTTTCGTGCACTAATGAAGTAAAAGTGTCCCTGAACTCAAGCCACTTAAAATAGGTCCCATCGAATTTAGGTATTACAACAGTAGGTAATTTAAAACCAATGCTATTGCACCCCTCATTATGATTATGACATACACTAGACCTACGAGATGAATTGTTGCTGTTGGAGTCATGAAAAGTATTGGCTTCAATGATCTGCTGGGCCAAGGCTATGCTGTTATGAAAATCTTGTTCCATAACGTCCCTATAAGATAGCTCAGTTTCTTGAAGTTCGGGAGTTGCACATAACAATTCAATATTCTCCTGCACATCATTAAATTCAGCGAATAATTCTTCGAATTTACTGAGTTTACTCTTTAATTTTAATATTTCGAAAGCAGTTACAGCTTCGGGAGATTTTAAAGTCTCTAGATAATTTTTAAACTTTGTGACACGGCCTTTTATGTTACTTCGTTTTGATGTAAGTGCCTTCATTTCAGACTTCTCAGTATCAGGCATATTGCAAAGAAGTATTCACCGAGAAAATTAATAAGTTAAATTAAATCTCATACGATACGCTCCTCGCTTTGTTGACTGCGCGCGAAGCACGTGGCACGGGGTGTAGTTCGTCCGGTACAAGCCGGCCTGGCTCCGTACAATCAGCGCTGCACAGCTGATCAGCTGATGCAATGTACGTCACGGAGTAGTGCTCGAACACTGGAATAGATATAATGCAAGCGTCTGACTACGATGGTAGGTATAAGATGCAAAGCAGTGCAGTATGAAAATGATAACTGTTATGATAATTGAGCAAAGATAATGAAGGGGAACGTTTTTACGTTTATTTGGCTTAATTAAAGTGAAATGAGGCAAAATAATATGAAATTAGGCCAGAAAATTAATAGATGTGAATGTATCTAGGGAAATTGTGTGCAATATTAGCAAGAATTCTTATTAAAATGGGGAAAAGCGATGGTCACGTATTTAACGCAAGTTTAACAACGACTTAACGCAAGCCGTTAAGCTAATTGAAGTAAAATAATGACAATGCTATAGTGGTAAAGTAGGTATGTGCGTTAGGCGTTACGCGTGTGTAAATAGGCCGGTAAGCGAGGTATTTGCTTCCGAAAGACATGCACGCATACGCAATAGGTAGCACAACAATGATAGCCACTAAATATTGACAAAATAGTCTTGAAATAAGACGAGAATAGTGGGAAAGTAGGTATGCGCTAAGATAGGCATGTGTATACGAAAATAGGCTGGTGAGCTATTTGCTTCCAGCAAAGACAAGCATACACACAAAATAGGCAGCACACAAAATAATAGCCACTAAATATTGAGGAACCAATTCTCAGAAATCACAAATCAAGTTGGATAACTGTGGATATAGGTAGGAAAAAGGAACGGGCTCACTTTTTTATGGCGAGGCGATGCGTAGCAAACGTAGCACGTTGTTAGGTAGACCTCCCAATCCCGTCGATGAAAACGTGGTGATGATTCTTCGCAATGGCGTCGTTACCTCACACGTATTTTGACGTTTTTCTATGGTTTTCTCAGCGAAATCGTAGCTGGAGCGATGTGCACTGTAGCAATAGTGCCGAAGTAGTGCTGCAGAGAGATGTAAGCAGCTTTCTTGACCACCAGACAAGCAGCACGATGACCACACGTGGCACAATCTTGTAATGCGCACACGTCCGCCGCGTTTTGCGTGGTGAGAACAATGACCTGCAATCCGACGTCGATTAACGTATTTTATAGTGCAGGTCCTGCCACGGTCGCCAATTTGTTTATTATGAAACAAGGATATTGAATAAAAGAGAATTTTGGTGTTTTAAGAATACTATTGACCAAAAGTAAGTAGGTATATCAAAATGGGGCAAGTGTTAAAGGCGACGGCGAGCGTAAGAATGAACGTTCTAGCAATGGTGGCTCGGCAGCTAACCAGTTAAATATTTATACAAAGCAAAATGAGCCTTAAAGCAATGCAATAAGTTATACAATCAAAATTACATAAATTACACTTACGCTCTTTTGGAACTATGGAAGACTAATACAGTTTAAATCGAAGAACATTATTGGTTATTGAAACGATGACGTAAACATGAGGTGATTTTTATACAAATCTATACCCAAAATAAGTTATATAGTTTAGTTAACGCATACACGGTCAAACAGTATTTTAACACCACACACACACACAATTAGACTTCATGTCGTAGCGCGATAGCGGCGTAGACATAATTATACATACAAACCTTCCTCTTTTAAAGATTTAAGCATACAAACAAACAGACATAGGGAGAGACGCGAAAAGCGACTTTACTTTATTCTATGTAGTGAAGTACAATATATAAAGTGTTAAAAGTATTGCGCGATTTCGGTGCAACTTCCGTCCAGAAATAGGTCTGTATTCAACAATGGTGAGATGTTATCTTATTATTCAACAAACGGCTTTTCACAGAAGCATTGAGGCCTACAATGATCCTGGGAAAAACTTTACGCACGCAGCGCTTACGAATTTGTATCTACTAAGAAAACGTGCCATGTGCTGCTGGGTTAGAATAGCATAACCCCATTTCTTTCCCATGGGTCCGTCTCCAATGGAATCGAGGGTATCATGTGTATTTCAATTATAAATTACTATCATCAAATATGCGTTAGTCGTGGCGATAACGCAACCGTTCTTTGCCTACCCCTTTAGATATAAAGACAGAATGTGTGCCAGCCCCGAGGCAGTGCCTTTATTTTTATTTTATTTTTTTATCCCACCCGAGCCGGTTTTCTATTAGGACAATACAAAATTGTTATTAAATTAAAAAAAATGTGGTATGCAAATTTCTTTTTTTTACAATGAGAGATCATGACGTCAATAAGTGATAATGCTATCCTACATTGGATAAAGTTATTTAATTTTCTTTTTTTTTCATTTTCATTTTGTGCATCTACGTATGTAAGAACAAATTATGACATTATGGCTGAGGACAACGCAATTAATAACAATAATCAATTCCTATATTGTACATAAAATACAGAAATTTACAAAAACGTGAACACAAAATTATAATTATGTAGCAAAAGGTGGGAGGCTCAGTTTTTTCTAAACAGGTTACCAAAGGCCACCTGATGCCTATGTTATGAAACTACAGGCTACAAGTCTACAGTTGAGATTCTTAGTACATAGCGTAGCCGGCTTACATTCCTGGTATCATAATGGTTAACCGACTACGCAATGAACTTCGAATTACGCCTGTAAAATTGTAGCCTGTAGTTTGATAATATCGGGTACTGCACTGATTTTCAGTTTCAAACTTCTCATATCAAAAATTAACACATATTTTCCGAGAGTGAAATTTATTAAAAACACAATCGCAATAATAGTAGTTTATTCAACTGTCATATAATGGTGGTCATTAGAATGCGAGTGTGATAATAGATTGACACGAGCATTCTAATGCCTAATTATATGCAGTTGCATACACTATTTTATCTACACTCTAAAAAATTAACTCAGTTGAACACTTTTCCAAACGTCCGCACCGGCGATTGCAAAGCCCGATACATGGTCAAATTCAATACGAGAACATAATAATATGGCTTGATATGAATTTTTGAAGATTCTTTACTAACTGTTGTTTAGATGTCGAGTCTCAACAGCAAATAACTAAACAACTGAACAACACTGAACAACAACAGAACAACAACTGAACAACACTGAACAACATCGAAATAACATCTGAAAAACAACTAATCAACATCCGAACAACAACTGAACAACATCTGAACAACATCTCAACAACAACAGAACAAAAACCTATTAAAACAACTGAACAACATCCGAAAAATTACCGTACAACAACAACTGTCAGGTGCGGCGGAAGATAGCGATTTGAGTATTGGAAAAAAAAAACTTCGTTTCATTTCTCAACTTTATCATATTAAGAGTTTTCTCATTAAGTCATTATGCTTCTGTAATTTATAGTAAACCCTAGTTTTTATAGGCAGAATGCATAAAGTAGGTCATTATGCATCTGTTTTCGAATTCATAATTCGAACATTATGAGAAGAGTGTAGATAATAGTAGTTTATGCAACTGTCATTTAATGGGGGTCATTAGAATGCGAGTGTCTGTTTATCACACGAGGCGTAGCCGAGTGTGATAATAGATTGACACGAGCATTCTAATGCCTAATTATATGCAGTTGCATACACTATTTTATCTACACTCTAAAAAATTTTCTCAGTTGAACACTTTTCCAAACGTCCGCACCGGCGATTGCTAGGCCCGATACATGGTCAAATTCAATACGAGAACGTAATATGGCTTGATATGAATTTTTGAAGATTCTTTACTAACAGTTGTTTAGATGTCGAGTCTCAACAGCAAATAACTTAACAACTGAACAACAACTGAACAACACTGAACAACATCGGAATAACATCTGAACAACAACTAATCAACATCTGAACAACAACTGAACAACATCTGAACAACATCTCAACCACAACAGAACAAAAACCTATTAAAACAACTGAACAACATCCGAAAAATTACCGTACAACAACAACTGTCAGGTGCGGCGGAAGATAACGATTTGAGTATTGGAAAAAAAAACTTCGTTTCATTTCTCAACTTTATCGTATTAAGAGTTTTCTCATTAAGTCATTACGCTTCTGTAATTTATAGTAAACCCTAGTTTTTATAGGCAGAATGCATAAAGTAGGTCATTATGCATCTGTTTTCGAATTCATAATTCGAACATTATGAGACGAGTGTAGATAAAATAAATAACAAATGCATAAACCGATTGTGTATTTTTGAGGTTAGAAGGTAAAAACCATTTTAAAGTACAAAAAGCTTTTTTGACGAAATTATCGAATTGTGTCATTACAGTTTTGTTGCTAATATTTTTCAATAAGAGTTGACTACATTCTAATGTTACTGCTGGCCTTTAGAACTTACATTTTTAAGGTCAAAGCACACTATACCTATTGCAATACATTCAAAAGTCCTAAGTAGGTACCTAATCGGTTTTATACTTCACAAACTCTTAAAAAAATTGTTATTTTGCAAAATTCATGGCTGCGTCCTAACCTGAAGTACTATTAAACTAAACAACTCAGTCTTTTCTTTGGATAAATACATTAGGTGGTCAAGGTTCGTTTATAAAAAAATACGCAATTAGCACTCAAAGAATTTGTATACGTACTTGTCAAAGAGTTAAAATGCGTAGCATTTATGTGACAAAACTGTTGCCGAAGCAGTAGAAGTTTGAATAAAAGAAATATCTAAAAATATCTTAATGTAAAGTCAAAGGGATGGTCATAGTTAGCGAATATATATTTTTTAAATTTACTTCTACTTTGGTCGCAAAATTATACTCGTAGGCTTTTGCATTGAAAAGAAATCAACGAGAGCTTTTTGTGTAAAACGGAGAAAGCGCGCGAGCAAGATTATTGAAATGGTTTTATTTAGACAATGATAGCCCTAAAATTCGGAAAAATATATATCTTAGTGTCAATGATCTAACAGATATAATATACCTATTACTTACAGAATTTCACAAACTTAACTAGTTAAAAAAAATACCACGATAACCTCTATTTGAATCATCTTTCAATCCAATGTCTTAAAATTATTACAAAAAATATGCTTAGATTTTGTATGAATGAATAAATTTGACATTTTAACGGTATTTCTCTAGTTTCTATGTCCAAAAAACCATAAAATCTCGATATAAGTTGAGCGCAGAATGATTGGCTGTTTCTCTCTGGCGAAGTACGAATGAAAGGGACCAACTTTTCAGTTGAAACAGGGCCTTAAGCACAGAATATATAATAGTACTAACGTACCTTAAGTATTTCACGCGTTGAACACTACTACATTACTATGTTTTATTGGGTCTAAGCATGGCGTGAATATGAACTGAGTAAATTCCTACGATGTTTTGAAATGTCGAGGTAGTTGTATTTGTCTACTCAAAAAACTTATTAACGAGAGTTTTTTGAGTAGGCAAATAAAGACATTTTTTTTTCGAAAGCGTTATGTCCGTGCAACGAATAAGGTCTCTGCAGACGTAGCGCTGTCATCCAGATAGGACTTGTCATTTAATGGCGTAGAAAAACTGAATTTAACACACTTTATCACTTGACGTAAGGCACATCAGCATTTGGTTATGGTGTTTTTACAAAAAATAGTCATGGTTTAAGCCGTTTAACAACGTCAAATCGTGTGGAGAAATAATTTTTACACTGTCTAAAATCGCTTCTAACTTTTTTGTAAAAACACTGGTTATTTCTTTTAAATACAAAATTTTTTGTAAGTACCTCTAAAGTACTTAACACGGTAAGTGATTTAAAATTTGGTATTCAAAAGTAGTAATGTTTATAACATCTTATTGCAAAAGATTAAATTACTATTATTGGCTTGATTTCTTGCTTGTTTGTCTAGTGGGATACCGAGTCGACACATGACCCGAATAACAAATTAGCCATGATATAATAATTGATGCCTCTCATTCAATTTTTGTATTCAATTAACGCGGACGTGCGAAATGAAAGTAACTTCTTGGAGACATTATTAACACTTATCATGATGTAATGTATAATTAGTGGCTGTACTATCAGCAGTATTTCGAGAAACTCATTTAAGAGATCAACGTTTTATAGGAATAACATAAATCCATAAAGAATAACCAGTAAAACATGATCTTTTGATAATGATCTTGATCTTTTTTAATCTATTGCATCACAGCTTGGGGAGGAACTCATAAAACCACTATTCTTGGCCTGGAAAGAGCACAACGAGCCATTTTAAAAGTCAGCACTTTTCGTCCATTCTATTATCCAACAGCTCAACTACTTAAAGAATGTAATGTTTTATCTGTTCGCCAATTATTTATATTACTAACAATTGTTAAGCAACACTCCCTAACTCAGTATGATCCTGCACTTCAATCCTATAAAAGAAGATCAGATATTGTCTGTTCCTCCACGAGGTTTCATAGAGCCCATTCCCGACATTACTTTTGTTTTCTAGGTGGTTTTCTTTATAATAAGTTAAACCGTGAATTAAACTTTTATTCTATGAATAAACAATTATGTAAAAGGACTCTCATTCACTGGCTGAAAGGTAAAACTTATATAGATATAGAAAACCTGCTGTTAATAGATGTTTAATTTTAATTTTGAATGTTATTTGTTTTAGTATTTTGAGCTTTGTATATAAAAATGATTTTGTTTGAGTAAATTATATTACTTTTAACTAGCATATAATAAATAATAAGAAAATTACCTGAGATACAAGTAAATATATTTTGTATTTACTTAGTTTAGGTATAGTTAAGAAATGTATGCACAACTTTAATTTTATATCTGTAAATTTACTTTTTGTATGCTCACTTTTATTTTGAAATAAATGATCTTATCTTATCTCTTATCTTATAAGTAAATGCTTCTAAGGGTCTTCATTCTTCATATATGACCCACGGTAGACTCAAATGTACCAAAACCTCATATTATTTAAAAGTTGAAATGCACCAACTATGGTTTTGGTTGACTTATGCAGCTTAAAATAAACAAAATAAAAAACAGCATAAAATCAATCAGACTAGAGCAGCTTAAAATCAGACTAGAAACTGACTAGTCGCCTACAAAATGGCTGCCTAATCCGCTTCCTCGTCTACTCGGTGCATCTCTACTTTACTTGCGAAGTGGGCTTAGAAATCAACCGTGCAAAGTTGGATAGTGTCCGGAAGTTTGTATCCCATGTCTTAAAATCTCCTAATTATAAGACGATATTTTTCGTAGTAATCCTTCATGATGATGAACTTTGTGGCTCAAACACCACTTTATTGAAATTGCTCCGATAGAAAAATTTGTATAATTTAATACGTTTGCTTAAATGCGCTTTTGGTCCGTTTTTTAGACTAAATACCTGAACGTTTGCTTGTTCTCCATCAGTTCATATTTTATATAGTGTCCTCTTCTTGCTCATCAATGAGTATTAAATCTATTAGCTTTCTTTTTGAAATATTTGTTTATATCTACATCTACACTAATATTATAAAGAGGAAAGATTTGATTGTTTGTTTGTTTGTTTGTTTGTTTGTTTGTTTGTTTGCATCGAATAGGCTCCGAAACTACTGGCCCGATTTTAAAAATTCTTTCACCATTAGAATCCTACATTATTCCTGATGAACATAGGCTATATTTTATATGAGAAAAAAATAGGGATCCGCGTGAAAATTTCGATAATGTAACCCAAAGTGTGAAAAATGTACCAAAAAAATATCTTATATCGCGTACGCTGTGGAAATTATTGACAATAGAGCAAAGTGATGTTCTACAGTTTTGTAGAGGACATCAATATCTATAATAATGTCCGCGATACCATATGTCTAACTATTACAGTTATGCCACAATAACTACTTTTTCATTTAAAAATGTACCAACTACGCCACATTATTCGTACCAGTGTAATGATTACATTTAATCATTACTGTATTACGGGTGTCAGGGATAGCCCTCAGAATACTTATAGGGTACATGCAGACCATGAAACTGAACAACTTTCCCCTGGGAACATATTTCAGGAAACGTAAAAAAAACTGACTTCCCATAGTGAATGCAGTCAGCTGATTGTGATTTTGTATGGAAGGTCATTTGTTTGGCGTTTCCTGTCATATGTTTCTAGGGGAAAGTTGTCCAGTTTTATGTTTCATGCACCCTATCAGTATTAGAAGGGCTGTCCCATACTCGGTATCAAAAGACGACAAAAATCATTAAATAATGCATTAAAAACATCTACATACATAAATCACGCTTATATCCCTCACGGGGTAGGCAGAGCGTTAACGGCCGTAAAACGGATATTAACACCACGTCTGACAAAAGCTTGAGGATCAATCAGATAACTGTGTATCACTATAGTGACAGGTTGTCAGCCCATCGCCTTAAATTGCAATACACATTCCTCGAGTCCCTTAGTCGGCTCTTACAACACCCATGGGTAAGAAATGGGGTGATGCTATTCTAAGCCGGCATCACATGGTAAAAAAATCTTCACTAAAATAATACATACATACACATATCACGCCTATTATCCCTTGCGGGGTAGGCAGAGCGTAAACGGCCGCCAAAACGGACATTTACGCCACGTCTGACATATGTTTGAGGGTCATTCGGAAAATTGTGTATCGCCATAGCGACAGGTTGTCAGCCCATCGCCTAAAAGTGCAATACACACCCTCAAGTCCCTTAGTCGCCTCCTACGACTCCCACGGGAAAGAAATCGGGTGATGCTATTCTAAGCCAGCATCACACTAAAATAATTATTATATAATCTACACTAATATTAGAAACAGGATTTTATTTATTTAACTACTGGACCGATTGAAAAAATCTGTTACTGTTAACTGAAATTGAAATTCTTAATTCAATGTAGGATAGTATTATCACTTATTGACATCATGAACCGTCATTCTAAAAAATTTAATTTATGTCACACAATTATCTTTTTTTTTATTACAATTTTGTTATGACCTAATAGAAAACCGGCTCGAGCGGGATAAAAAAAATAAAAATATAGGCACTGCCATGGGACTGGCCTGGTTAATCACGGGCATGTAACTTTACGCCACAACCATCTGAAAATGATATTTGTTTCAAATTGAAGTCAAGATTTTTAGAATCCTACATTATCCCTGATGAACATAGGCTATATTAAACTGTCTTATTCCCGGGGGGAAACTGTTAGCGGCGGGTGAAACCGCTGGGCGGGCTGCTAGTATTATAATAAATAAAGAAATGTTCAGTTTTCTGAATCCGAGTCGTCATTGTCTGTTTCTCTCAAACGCAGCGAAAAAAAAGGGGCTTACTTTATGGGGCTGGTGCAAACTTTAAAAGAAAAAGTAAAATACGGAACCGCATTACGGTGAAAACAGCTTTTGCCAAGAGTAGGATAAATCAAGGGTATTCATTTTTACAAGAATGATTTTCGTAGGCAAAACGGTCGTAGGCTAAAATTGTTGCGTTATCTGAATGAATAAAATAAAGAATAAGAATAAAGAATATTTTACACTTCACACAAACTATTTCATAACAACCAGTAGATCACCAACACAATAGAGTAAGCGCACGTAGACAAAGAATTATGTAGGTACGATTGTATCTTTATGTAATACAACAAAATACTTAAATAAAAATACATAAATTAATATGAATGATATCTCATTTGTCGGACGTGGTGTAAATGGACGTTTTTTGCGGCCATTTACGCTCTGCCTACCCCGCAAGGGATTATGGGCGTGATTTGTGTGTGTATGTATATCTCATTTTATCGTGTCGTGCCGGCTTAGAATAGCATCACCCCATTTCTACCCGTGGGTGTCGTAAGAGGCGACTAAGGGATGAATCCGGGGAATGGGCAGCAGCGTTCTCTACAAACATCTATAACACCTTGCACTGCGCTCTCCAATCCGCCTGCCAAGCGTGGTGAGTATGGCAAATACTTCCCTATAGGAAGAGGCCTATGTTCAGCAGTGGACTGCACAAATTAACTATATGTAGACTAGCTAGTGGACTGTTGTGGGTTGTGGTTGTGTTTGTGGATATCTCATTTGCCATCAACACAGACCAAAGAATTCGCGGGCACCGCTGACAGCGCATGACGTTTCGCGGTGCTCTGTGGTCATCAAACTTTATAGCACCTTCACACAATGCCAATATGGGCAGGGCAATAATAAGGGAAGTGAGCAGCGCGAGTATGTAAACAGATTACTCGCGTTGCTAGTCGTCATGCCGTTGCCACTTCCCGTGCTCCCTTGAATGTCGGCTTTTCGTGCGCGAGTCTAAGGAACGGCTGCTGTATTGATATCTCGCTCACTCGTATTGGCGCGAGAAGAGTATGACGGCAGTGTTTGAACACTCACTCGCGTTGATACTTCTGCGGAAGTATTTTGAGCAATTTTCATGACAGCGGCAGGAGCAGGTGCATGGTGTGAACGTGCTATTACATATTATCACTGCCTGCTTTTGCAACACAGAAAGTAATGAGGCGTATAGGAAAAATAAATTTAGTAATTTTTTTACCGGAATTCTAATTTATTATATGCCTATTAAACAAGCCTAAAAAGCGTATCTATAGCTAATCAAACTGATAAACTATTACTAGTTAACTGCTATTTCCGAGCAATTTTTTACTGTCACTGGTAATGTGCATTGCATGTTTATTTCATCCTCATTTATCTTCATTAATAAACTGATTATACATACACATACACACATACATATATTACGCCTTTATCCCTTGTGTGGTAGACAGAACGTAAACCGCCGTAAAAGCGGACATTTTTGCCGCGTCTGATGGTCATTCAGAAAAATGTATCGCTACAGTGACTGGTTGTCAGCCCATCGCCTTAAATTGTAATACACATATCACCGTCAATTCCCTTAGTCGCCTTTTGCGACACCCTTATTAGTATCTAGCAGGGATGAGAAAATTATCAATTATTAAAATAATCGATGATTTCAGAACAATATCGATTACCTCTCACTCTTGTCTCGTGAGACACTAAGCCAACGAACAACCCGATTAACCCTGGTGTTAGAGCTGTTAACCACCTTCAGGGTAACTAAGTAATACGCCACTGATGTGGTTGCGTAGCGACCGCCTCCTTGCCAAATTCACGCAATGCCTCTTTGACAGGAAAATAGTAAGGGAAGTGGGCAGAACGAGCATGTAACAGGTTACTCGCGCTGCTACTCATCATGCCGCTGCCACTTCCCGTGCTCCCTTGATTGTCGGTTTTTCTTGCGGAAGTCAAAACGGCAGCACGACGGGCAGGAGACAAATCTTTTGATGAACACCTGTAAAAACTTGCTTTATTGTGTTTTTAAAAGCAAAATCTACCCTATGGTTTGTCGATGGAAATCTACAGGTGCCTGACTTGAAAAGTTTTTCATCAGTGTTGCTATTTAAATATTAATTTTGGAGCGGTGTTGCCACTTTTTCGCTTGAAGAATTGTAGTTGTACAATGATAACATAGGGTGTTTTTTGACACACACAGGTGTTTTTCAAACAGGGAATAATTTTACAAAGACTTAAATTGACAAATATCAACTTTGTGGGACACCGAGAGAGAACCGAACGTAAGATTATAATTGTTATGTAAAGGCGAATGTGAATACGTGATACCAGCATGATACCAGCCGTAAATAGGCACGGAATGAAGTTGTCTTGCTTGTCTTGTCACGTTCTTCTGTAGAAATGAAGACATCGGATAGCTTATAAATAATGTCGAACGCTTGTGGATATTGATATGCTATTGTGTGTGTGTATCACAGACCAAAAAACTCCGCGAAAGATGAAAGCGAATGACGTTACGGTGATCTGTGGTGTGTATATCTATTGATACTTAAATAATTACTAATGATATAATTCAGAAAAAAGACAAAAAATATATATATTTATATCTAGAGGTACATGTTAAGTTAACACAACTCTTTTATAAATAAAATTGGTTCAAAAGTTCAAAAAAGATTAAAACTTATTACAGGCTGATTTAAAAAAAACCTAGCATGAAAGAAAAGTAACCAATCCATTCTTGAAATGAATTCTCTTGGTTTCTTTTTTATCAAGCTGCCAGTCTTTCATGAAGTATTATTCACTTCCAAAAAATACTACTTAATTTGAACGTCTGAGATTCGAAAACATTCACACGAGGGTGATAAGTAAGGTAAAAATCTATCAAGAAAATTATCAAAAATAGTATGCCACCTCCTTGTTTGTAACTCTTTTGAAGTACAATGTTAAAAAATTCAGCCAGTACAGCCGGCTCCTTTTTTGACGGCTATTAAAGAAACACAAGTGGACACATTTTCGCACAGATGGAGAAAAGTGAATTTCGTGAGTAACTTATATAAACAAGCAAGTAAGTAAGGAGGTGGTTTATTCTCATGTATTGAGAAATAATGCCCTCTCAATATCTAATTATTATCTCACGCAGAATTGTAAGAGAAGAAATTACTTACCTACTTACTTTAGCAGTACTTACCACAGCTGCAACGTATAATTGAGATTACTTGCAAATTACGAGTATTACATGAGTGTGTGTGTGGATTATGTAATTCAAACGACTTAACTTATAACCCGAGCTGGTTAAAAAGTAAGCATAAAAGCACTTAGGTATTTATAACGTTTCCCACACGACACTGAATCGACGAAAGACCCGATGAACCCTGGTGTCAGAGTTTTTCAACCGCCAACTACTACTAGTAGGCCACATGGTTGTATAACAACCGCCGACTAAATAATCATAGACAGCAACCGGGACAGACGGCTAAACGTGCCCTTCGAAACATGCCATATTTCTTACGGACAATCAGACTGTTAAGCCTATCCTCACCAGACTAAAAACTAATTCACAAAGTGATAATATCAATTTTATGAGTGCCGGGAATTGAACCCGGTACCGCAGGCAGTCGCACTTCCACTGCGCCACATCGGATCGTTTAAAGGTAAATGTCATAATGAATGAATTAAGAATTAAATATCTGTACCATTGACAAAATCATTCGTTGATGTTTGTAGAGACATTTAAATTATGTGCAATTTAATAAGTAGGCACACAGTTTGCATTTTTGAAACGTAGTAGTCACGAAACTGCATTGATACTTAATTTATATGCAGAAAATTGGTTTGGGAGTGAGTATAGGACAAATAAATGTAATTAAGTGGTTTTTTCGTATTTCTACATCGGTGACCACAAATAAAAGAGGTATTTTACTTACATGCAAAGTACTCGTATAAGGTGTAAGTATAAAAAGTTAATGCAAATATTTCAGGGGTGAACCAGCCCATGAAACTGAACAACTTTGCCCCGGGAACTTAGGGCTAATATGAAAAAAAAATTGAAGCTCTCATATAAATTGACCCGGATTTGAATATTTTTAAGGGAGGTCAAAATTTTATTTTCCATAGGTATTTCGACGTATCGTCTTTGGGGAAAGTTGTTCAGTTTCATGTGCTGGTTCACCCCTTAAAATATCTGCAGAAAATATTTTTACATCCTGTATATTTATTGTAACATCGTTTGTGATGACATTATCTTGCTACTGGCCGTACTTGCTATTTAGTAATGCCACGTATTGATAATTTTTTCACCATATATTTTTTTCTTCTGAATGAGACATCATTGTAACATATATGTTGCACCATTCTCTATGTGTCCGGCTTGCGCAAACACAACTCCGATGTCAAACGGATCTGTTACCTATTGACTCAATATTTCAGATACTGTATGACCAACCAAGGCTTTTGCAACATAATATGACCTATTCGATACAATCATATCATACCGTACCTCATTTAAGCAAGATTGACAGCTCCTGTGCAAACTTTGCGTAAAATTACGATCTTTGCACTTATTGCATACCTACTCTACCATTCAAGTACTGGCTTTACAACTAATAATACAAGTAAGTCCATTGTGTAAATTTATGTAAAACGTCAATTTGCCGTCAATCTAATCGTTTAATAAAAATCAGATGACTATTATTTGAGAATGCATACCGTTTTAACAAATGTCTGGCAGGTTTTGAAAAAGCGAAAAATATAAAGTTGCGTTCTTTTCTTTCAGTTTATGCCTATTGCCTATTCCATATTCAAAAACTTTTTTTCTATCAATACGGCCAGTGAATGTCACACAAACTCTTTGGTCGAATTGTTTGTAATAAGGTCACTGAGGACGACCGATGTGGCGCAGTGGTAGTGCGACTGCCTTCTACGCAAAGGTTCCGGGTTCGATTCTCGGTGGGACATACACAAAAAGTTGATATTAATCTCTTTGTGAATTTGTTCCCGGTCTGGTTAGGACATTGCAGGGTGAACCAACTGATTGTCCGAAAAGAAATGGTTCCGTGCTTCGGAGGGCACGTTAAGCCGTCGGTCCCGGTTGCTGTCTATGATTACTTAGACGGGAGTCGTAACACAACTATGTCAGAGGCCTACTAGTGGTAGTAGGCGGTTGAAAAACTCTGACACCATCGGGTCGTTGGGTGACTCGGTGTCCCACACGAAAAGAGACTGAGGTCAACGACTTCACTTGGGATTCAAATTATTTCTCAAATCAATCAATTTTGTGCATAAATTAACCTGAAATTGAGTTTACTATGGTTACTTGTTGAACTAATTTCTACTGAGCAACCAAAATATACAACCTTTGTTAGGTGTAGGTACTTGTTTTTTTTTTTTTTTTTTTTATTTTTATTAATGATGGGTTTGCTCTTGACTCTAGTCTAGGTCATAGGACAGAAAATGACGAAAAACTACATTACCTACATACAATACAATTATGATCGCCATTATGTTATTTTAATAAACATCTCCACCGTAAAATTAAAATTACTTTATACCAAATTTAATTCACTCTGCTCTAAAAATATTGTCAACTTTTTTGGTGAGACTGGGTCAAGGATACATTTTTGTTACTAAAATGGTGACTAAGGATTATATGGGCCGCAATTCAGATAACATACTTCCAAATTAGCTATTGACGTCTTTGTGTTTTTTTTTTATCAAATAAGCTTGTGAAAAGTACGGTCCTTTTTCTTTTTCGTTAATTTGTAAATAATTAATCTACACTGGTACGGGTTTCACGTTTTACATTTAGTACACGTCTTAGTTTTACGACCTTTATGCACATAAAGTCTACTTTCCCGAAATGACCACTTTATCAAAATGACTACTTTCCTAAAATGTCTACTTTCCGAAACTGTCTTCATTCCCAAATCGTATGCTTTCTCAAAATGTCTACATAGTCGGATCGTTAAAGCAAGATGTCATAAGTGTAAAACGACAACAAACTGTCAAAACCCTGTAGACTACGCTCTCAAACATCGCCTAATTTTACGAACCAAACGTCATAAAAGGACCGAATGATTTCCTGTCTCAAAATGTTCCAGCCGACTGGGTCAATTATTTTTCATACTTACTTCGACCTTAATATGTTCCCTGTGGAAAATTGTTTAGTTTCATGAGCTAGTTAATCCCTTTCATATCCTGTATATTTTGCCAAATAGGTAAGAATCATCTAAGGAAATATCCTGTCAGAATCGGTATGTTGCAGTTGATGTGATAAATGTAGTTTTTTTATATTGCATACAATACCTACGCATGCCTCGTGATGCTTGAAGATAACCTGCCTTGCGACACTCCAACTCAGGGGATCTAAACCTTTCTACACGGCAACTGTCAGCCAAAATCCTGTCCTATGACCTAGACTAGAGTCAAGAGCAAAACCATCCTTAAAAAAAATGAAGAGATTCTCATTACTTTTGGGGTTTATGAAAGGTGTTTGGTCCACCGACAAAGCCTGTTCACGCACTTGTCGTCCGTCGCTGTGTCTTTGAACGCACCGTAACGCATGCGTCTGTCAGACCAAAGGACATTGAAAATTCTGATCTTATTACCATACAAATCCAGCTGCGAACTCAGGATAATAATACATACACATATCACGCCTATAATCCCTTGCGGGGTAGGCAGAGCTTAAACTGCCGCAAAAACGGTTATTTACACCACGTCTGTCAAATATTTGAGGGTCATTCGAAAAATCGTGTATCGCCATAGTAATAGGTTTTCAGCCCATCGCTTAAAATTGCAATACACGCATTCGAGTCTCTTAGTCGCCTCTTATGACACCTACGGGAAAGAAATGGGGTCATACTATTCTAAGCCAGCATCACACGGCATATAAGAATAATCTTAGTATTTAAACATTTCTTAAGAATTTTGATGAAATCAGTAGTGGGAATCGGTATTTATCATGTGTTCAGTCGGGTTTATGATGATATAATATTATATGTAAGCTAGCTACCGATGAA
This sequence comes from Tuta absoluta, assembly GCA_027580185.1. Taxonomy (NCBI): domain Eukaryota; kingdom Metazoa; phylum Arthropoda; class Insecta; order Lepidoptera; family Gelechiidae; genus Tuta; species Tuta absoluta. The sequence goes on from JAQAHW010000020.1 coordinate 2,649,533, forward strand.
ACTAAAAAGTAACCATACCTCACATTGAAATAATGAGCCACAATTTCAATACCCCTGCCCTCTGCAACTAAATGGTGTAAAACGATTGTCTTACGAATACTAAAACACTAATTAGCGCGTGAGACATATAGCACTATTCTTTTCACCACTATAGAGCCATTATGCTGCTATTATACTTATATATCAGAGTGAGGAAATGATACAGAAGAAATTCTTCAAACCAGAATGAAGCCCTAAAAAATTTTCGCAAGTATTCTAAGCGTGCTTGAAATAAAATGTATTGCACTAAAACACAAAGTCATGATGAATGAATGAATTTATTTTTTAATTAATTAAGTATTCTTAAAACTAATGCACAGCCCACATTCTGATTCTTCCTATGAATCCCTTTAGCACAGTCCCATGCTCTAAGTCATATAGCTTCTAGAGTTGTGACCTAACTGGGCATTGAGATGGTCACTCAGCATTTACAGTTTATTTGCGAATTTTTCACGGCTTCATTCTGGTTGTTCCAAGGGTTTGTAGCGACCTCTGGGAACTCACTCAAGTGGTTCGCAAGCAAGCAAGATGCAAAAGAAGTTCTAACATATCCGCAAAATGGCGCCACTTGACAGATTAGCAGAGAACCGCGCACCGCATATAACTTCCAATGATATCCAGGCGGACCAGTCGATCCCTTGGCCAGGCAGGGTGGCTACCCTTTTCCCGACACCACCTGCAACCCTCAATTCTACCTACTGGCATTGTCACTCGCCGTAGTTCCCTCTGAATAGCCACAAGCTCAGAGTCATACAGCTTGTGGCGATGGCTCAATCGCCTAACTGGGCATTGTGGTGGTCACGCAGCATTTACAGTTTCAAAATCCTTTTATTTCGCCTGATTAATGATTTTATCACAGATTTCCCAAATTGAATGGATCGCATCAAAATAAATGTGGTAACCATCATCAGTCGGATGTTACTGTGATTAAAAATTATTGTTTATGGACGATTTTGTAATGTTAGTCTGAGCTTTTAGCATATTTTAGCGTTTAAAGTATTTATAAAATTATGTATGATTGATATGGGTGAAAAATTGCATGAAAAACCAGACAGTGCGTAATTTTGGTTAAGTCAAAAGATATAAAAAAAGTTGAAAAAGAAGCTGCATCAACTGGTCTTACCTGGAAAGAGAAAAATTAGGAAAAGTTTAATAGTTGTTTAATTAGATTTACTTAAAATTTACACTGCCACTGGTCACTCTGTGGTAATCTGTTATTTGCTTTACAAATATGCCATATATTCATAAATTAGCTACTATTATGAAAATGAGCTGTTGATTACCTTAATAAAATAAAATAAAATAAAGACCTCGAATCCACGGCTCAAGATCGGCAGCAGTGGAAATCTCTACTTCAAGCTCTATGTCCCTGAGAAGGGATAAGAGAACTTCATCATCATCAAAAAATAGCATAATTGGCTTACTATTTTTATTGTTCTTATGTATATTGTGTCAACAGCTGTTGATTTTCCAAAATTGATAATATATCAATGACTGCAAAATTAATCAGATTCAAACCATTACAAAGTTCTAAGGTTGGTCACGGACGATTTCAGAAAAAGGCACACAAAAAACATGACAAGAGACATCCCTAATATACAAAGAATGACGACACAACAGGACAATTTATTTCTACTAAGAAATTTCTTCCAGCTGACCTACAGAAAGTGAGACTTTAGAGTGTGTATTTTACAGTGTGGGCACATATAATGTTGTAAGTATTGCGTATCTTTATTTTGTTGTGTAGGACGACAATATGCATCTTCCAAAACAGGATTTTTTAATTTGTTTATCGAAATCAGTAAAAGACTTCGTAATCTCGTCCATTAAGGATACGAGTGTTATTATAAAACCTTTTCTAAAACATTTGAATATGTTCTTGTTGATCAAGCACTCTTCATCTTTCGAGTCTCTGAGATGAACCAACTGAAAAATAATACTTAAGTAGGTGTATGGTGTTGCAATGGCAGTGATTCCACTTCACTACATACCTACAGGGATGACATAAAGTTAAATCACAGAATAACCAATAGTATGTGCTAGTTACTAGTTATTATTCTGTGGTATGTGTATAATATATATATTATACATACAGAACGGAATATACACTTACCTCTCCGCACCATAGCCCCCGACCCGCCCTCACCCGAGAAATGTCAAAATACCAGTGGAGAATTAAGTAGAAACTAGCGCTAGGCTTGTTACATCCTTTTTGGTAGTTACTGTATGTATTCATCAGGTTAGGTATAAAAATCATCTTGCATGCCAACCCTGCACTCACACATCTGTGATCACCCACACATGCACATGTATACGAAACATACATATAGGAAACGCTAAAAAATTTTTGACTTCTCATAGTAATTGAGTCAGCTAATCTTGATTTTGTATGGGAGGTAATTTTTTTTTAAAGTTTTCTGACATTATTTATTTTATTTTTATTTATTTAACTTTATGCACAAAAATGTACACGGGCGGACTTAACGCCAAAGGCGTTATCTCCCAGTCTACCTTAGGGCATGTGGAAAGGGTCAAAGCAGGTGCATTAAACAAAAAATTAAAGAAAGGCTTGACAATATTATAATAACACAGTAATAATACGTATAATAACAACAACAACGACATTATGCTCCTAGAGAAAAGTTGTTCCGTTTCATGGTCTGCATGCACCCTATCAGTATTCGGAAGGCTGTCCCTAATACCCCGTATATGTACTGTGACGACGGTGTACCATATTGTTTGAAGTCTTAGGTAGTTCTGTCCGAAAATAGTTAGTCGAGTTAGCCAAGTGAAGACATTCTAAAATGTGACATTGACACATTTTCTGACACATCACATTAATCACCCAGTCAACAATCTCGGTTAGTTTTTCTTTAATGCCAGATGGTCAAAGAGTCACGCTTGCAATAACTTACTTTCGTAAGTTTTGAGGGTCATTTCAGAATGGAAAAGCTATTTCAGACAGTTTGACGAGCTCCTACACAACGCTCTTGTAAACTTTTGCAACACACACACACACACACATCACGCCTATAATCCCTTGTAGGGTAAGCAGAGCGTAAACGGCCGCAAAAAATTAACATTTACGCCACGTCTGACAAATATTTCGGTCATTCGGAAAATTGTGTATGGCCATAATGACAGGTTTTCAGCCCATCGCCTTAAATTGCAATACACACCCTCGAGTCCCTTAGTCGAATCATGATTCCCAAGGTTTAGAAATGGAGTGATGCTATTCTAAGCCGGCATCATCGGCAACAGTAAATCAATATATCTGACTTGTGGCAAATATTCAACTTTTAGGGCGTTTTACATCATGATATATCTCTTAAGGTGGCCACAGACGTAGCTTTAAATGTCGTAGTGTTATTGAAGTTCGATAGTTTAAAATCGTAGTTCAGGAAAAGATTTTTGACTATCGAGTAGTCTAGTAGTCTGTCAGAGGCCTACTACTAGTAGTAGGCCTCTGACATGGTGGTGTAACGACCGCCGTCTAAGTAATCGTAGACAGCAACCGGGACCGACGGCTTAACGTGCCCTCCGAAGCACGGAACCTTATTTAGTTTCGGACAATCAGGTGGTTCAGCCTGCAATGTCCTAACCAGACTGGAAATAAATTCACAATGTGATAAACATCAACTATTTTGAGTGCCCCACCGAGAATCGAAACCGGACCCTTTGCGTCGCAGGCAGTCGCACTACCACTGCGCCACATTGGCCTTCGAGAAGTAAAACTATACAACACTACGTGATTTATAGCTACCTTTGTGTCTACCTTCATGCTAGATGATTGGCATACGTGGTGTCAAAGTTTTTTCAACCGCCTACTAATAGTAATAGGCCTCTGATATGGTTAACAACCGCCATCTAAGTAATCAAATCATAGATAGCAACCGGGACCGACGGTTTAACGTGCCCTCTGAAGCACGAAACCATTTTCCTTTTCGGACAATCAGGTGGTTCACTCTGCAATGTCTTAACCAGACTGGGAACAAATTCACAAAGTGATAGATAAATATCAACTTTGTGAGTGTCCCACCAAGAATCGAACCCGGAACCTTTACGTCGCAGGCAGTCGCACTACCACTACGCCACATCGTCTGTCTATGAAAAAAATATTAGTTCACTTTTGGACCTCGCCTTTTCTCTTTTCGCTAAGACTCTAGCTAGCACCAGTTAACCAAATGCATTGTAAGTAATATGTAGTAGGTACCAACCTACCGGATACGCTAAATATTGATAGCTAAGCATTACATGAACATTTACATTAACAGTCGAAACAGGCCACTGCTGGACATGGGCCTCCCCCTATGGGGGGGTATAGCACTACGCACCACGCTTGGCAAGATGTTGCATTCACAGAAAATGCTTCTGCCCATTCCCTGGATGAATTAATCCCTCACTCGCTTTTTACGACACCCACGGGTAGAATTGAAGTAAGTAATGCTACTATCATCTAAGCCAGCATCACACGGCAAGCTTAGCTTAGCCTATTAGCTTATTGTAATAAAATTGTCTTACGACTTACCTATTTATAAAGTGAATGATATACTTACCTTACCTTTCTATCTTTGAATTTATTGATGTCTATCCTCTTTAGATTTTCTAAATTTTGAAACCTTAATCTTAGCGAAGTCTAGATTTTGAAATAATTTTCACCTCTCCAGCTTGAAAAGAACAGTTTTGCTGCCTAAACCCAGTAGTCCGGGTCCCAATTTGTGACTTTGTATGGAGGTATGATACCATCTGGCAGAAAGCATGAAACTTGGCATGTGTGTTGCTTTTATATATGTGTTTCAATAAACGAAGGGAACCACGTCGAGGCCCCCCTGTTTCCCCCCCTTACCCCCCCTTTTATGTCCCAATTTTCAGTTATTTATATTTTTATTGAAAACGGGTAAAGATAGGAGAAAACCGCTAAGGAAACAAATATTCCTTATTAAATTATCTATATAACCGTCTTTAGATGTATGTTGATAGGACTTATAGTTTTCAAGATATGCTTACATGTACTCCAATTTTGTGAGGAATTAGCGGCCCATCTAGCGATTTCACCCGCTGCTAACCGTTTTCCTGCGGGAATAAGACTTTGTTTTGGCATGTATTTTATACAAACCTTCCTCTTGAATCTCTTCAGCTATCAACAAAAACCGCATAGAAATCCGTTGCGTCTTTTTGAAGATCTAAGCATACAAATGAAAATGAAAATGAAAATGAAAATGAAATAACTTTATTCAATGTAGGATAGCATTATCACTTATTGACGTCATGATCGGTCATTGTAAAAAAAAGAAATTTGCATAACGCAATCTTCTTCTTTTTATAACAATTTTGTATTGTCCTAATAGAAAACCGGCTCGGGCGGGATAAAAAAATAAAAATAAAAATAAAGGCACTGCCTCGGGGCTGGCCAGGTTAATCACACAGCACGTAACTTTACGCCACCACCATTTGTAAACGACATTTGTTTCAAATTTTAGTCAAGATTTCCAAAGCGTGTTATTAACATGCGTATAATTAACCGGACCCCCTGAACAGGAAAAACCCCCCAAAAAACCTGCCCAGAAGTGCTCCTACTCTAAATTAACAATCTTTCTAGGCCCTAAACTGCCCTAGCTAATTTTGGAAATAACGAATAATATATATGTATAGCCCAAAAATGGCTACATAAAAAAAAAAAATTATAATAATAACAAAAAATTGCAGTAGATAAATCTACTTGTTTCGTCTAATAAAATATTTACTTTATACATTTGAATTAAACCCATGGAGATTTATCTTGCATATAGTCTGATATTTCATAATAGCCTTTCTTGTACAATTTTTGTTTAATTACTGGTTTAAATTTATTTAAGGGTAAGTCTTGAATATCTTTAGGAAGCTTGTTATAAAAGCGTATACAATTGCCCTTAAAAGTTTTGCTTACTTTACTAAGCCTGCTCATGTGCACAGCAAGTTGCTCCTTATTTCTAGTGTTAAAATTATGCCTGTCACAATTTTTCTTAAAAGAATCTATATTTATTTTTACGTACACTAGATTTTCGTATATGTACTGTGACACAAATGTCAATATGTTGATTTCTTTAAATTTCTGTCTCAAGGAGACTCGAGGTCCCAATTTATAAATTGAACGAACAGCCCGTTTCTGCAAAACAAATATATTGTTCACATCCGCAGCATGGCCCCATAATAGTAAGCCATAATACATTAAGCTATGGAAGTAGCTAAAGTAAACTAGTCTTGCAGTGTCTACATCAGTGAGATGTCTTATTTTTTTAACTGCGTATGCTGCTGAACTCAGTCTCTTCGACAATTTCTCAATATGTGGCCCCCATTGGAGCGAGGCGTCCAAAGTTATGCCTAAAAATACAGTTGAGTCCGCAAGGTCCAACTTTTCATCCTTTACCTTAATAATTGTAGAGCTTGGTTTAACATTTGGTAATACAAATTTGATACATTTAGTTTTCTTTTCATTCAATAGTAGGTTATTTACTGTAAACCATTGCACTACATCGGTAATAGCTTTGTTCACGTCATCATAGTTGAGTTGTTGCCTCTTTACTCTGAAAAGTAGAGAGGTATCGTCCGCGAACAAAACTATATCATGTTTTTCTTTAACTAGATATGGTAGATCATTAATATATACAAGAAACAAAAAAGGACCAAGAATCGAACCCTGCGGAACGCCCATTCTTATCTTTGATCCAGATGATCTTTCACCGTTGACATCGACCTTTTGGATTCTATTGTTAAGATATGATTCCAAAAGACTAAGAGCGTGGTCTTTTACGCCGTAGTGATGTAGCTTCCTGACCAGAGTATCATGATGAACACAATCAAACGCCTTGGACAAATCACAAAACACACCTACTGCATCATGAGATTCCTCCCAGGCTTCGATTATATGATTGATGAGATCCACACCTGCATCAGTAGTAGAGCGACCACGTGTGAAACCAAATTGCTGCAGGTGCATTAAGTTATTACGATAAAAATGTCCTTGCAATTGATTTAAAATAACTTTTTCAAAAATTTTACTTAGTGTTGGTAGTATTGATATAGGTCTGAAATTAGTAGGGTCAGTAGTACTACCAGCTTTAAACAAGGGAATAACTTTACTATGCTTCATCAAGTCAGGAAACACGCCACTGTCTACACAGTCATTAAAAATACATGCTAGGTATGGAGAAATGCAATCGATTATGGAACTAATAATTTTAACAGAGAGGCCGTGGAGATCTGAAGTATTTTTCATTTGTAAACTTTTAAATACTTTTATTATTTCAATGTTACTAACGTGAGAAAATTTAAAATATTTATCACAATGGTTTACATTATCTTTTAGAATAGATTCAGCGAGAATAGGGCATGAGTTTAACGATTTGGTAGTCGAAACTGGAATATCAGTAAAAAATTGTTCAAAAGCGGAAGCTACTTCCAAATTAGTATTTTTAATTTCATCGTTTATCATAAGTTTATAATTTTCATTACGACGTTTAGAATTTCCAGTTTCATTATTTACAAATTTCCAAGTGGTTTTGATTACGTTTGTGCTATTCTTTATATTATTTTTGATGAAGTTAGATTTAGCTATTGCACAAACGTTTCTAAAAGTTTTAGAGTAACGTTTTACATAATCAGCAAAAGTTTTTGATTGATTATATGTTCTTTCTTCATACAGATCGTATAACTTCTGCCTGCTTCTATGAATTCCAACTGTGGCCCAGTCACTAAATGATAATTTTGTGTTAACTTTAATTTTCTTAGATTTAAATACATTGTCATATTCTTTTTTGGCAAGACTAAATACTGCGTTATATAATTTATTTGGATTTTCGTTATATGGCAATTCAGGTAATTTTTGCAAAATATTTTCTCTATATCGATTTAGCCTACTTTCATTTACCGGTACACACGTAATATCTTGTTTAGGTGCCTGCTCAATGTTAATTTTGAAAGAAGCTAATTGACCCGTATGGTCGGAGCTTAATTTATTTATGACAGACGTAGGGGCGCCACCGGACCACTGGGACACGGCACGTGGACATAATTTTATTTTATTATGTAGGTAAGTTAGGTTAGTAGCTACCCCATTTATTTACCGTGGGAGTCGTAAGAGGCGACTCAGGGACTCGAGGGTGTGTATTGCAGTTTTAGGCGATGGGCTGACAACCTGTCACTAAAGCGATACACAATTTGTCCAATGACCCTCAAATATTTGACAGACGTGGCGCAAGTGTTCGTTTTTTGCGGCCGTTTACGCTCTGCCTACCCTGTAAGGGATTACAGGCGTGATATGTGTATGTGTATGTAAGTTAGGTATGATATTAAAATGGAAATATTCACGTCACTTCTGGAGATACCAATATAACGTTCAAAGACTACCGCAGTAGTTTTATAAATTATGTAAAGAACCAAAAAAGGAACAGAATTGATGTAATATTTGACGTGTACAAAGAGGGCAGCTTGAAGAATACTACCAGTGAAAAGAGAGAAGGACTTCGACAAAGGGTCACAGCAGCAGGGAAGCTACCAAAAAACTGGCAAAACTTTCTTCTCTGTTCTGACAATAAATAGAACATTTCCTATCTGATGGGCTCCAGCAAGTTCAATTTGACAAAAGGACGATTTTATCAACAAAAGGCGAAAAAGTTCTACGTAATGATGGCACAGACGTAGCTTCCCTGTACTCAAAGCAAGAAGAAGCTGATTCCCAAATTCTCCTCCATATTTATCATGCTGTGCAGCACGGTCATACCAAGGTTGTAGTCGTCTATGCTGTTTGGAAGAATTTTGGATCTGTTTTGGGGTCGGAAAAGCTACACGTAACATCGCTATCCATGACCTGGCTAATTCACTCGGGCCAGAAGTATGCAGTGGGATTATATTTTTTCATGCGTTTACAGGCTGTGATACTGGCTTTAGTGGAAAAGGAAAGAAGTCCTTTTGGAATGCGTGGAAATCATTCCCTGAAGCCACAAAAACCTTCAAAGAATTATTACAGCCTGTAAATGCAATTAAAACCCGTCATTTGGATCTTTTGTCGAGGTATGTTATCTTAACATATAATAAGACATGTGAAGCAGAAGATCTGAATGAAGCAAGGAAGGCCTTATTCATTATTATTATTATATTTTATCAGGCAGGCAGTTGTAACAACTGATGGTACCTGTATCACACTGTTCATAGTTCACTTCATCTCCTTCCATTTTATATTTTTAAGTGTTTATCAAGTTTGTTTTTGGTGTTCTGTGCTGATATGATTTGTTAAGGGACGGGCCATGGATAGGTTACCACCCACGTCAAGTGCTCTTTTAGAACACACAAAAAGGGCGTCTTTCTTAGCCGGCTTCACCTGGGGTCAGAGTTGCATACCTAATCCAGAATATCCCAGTTTCGAAGATTAGGGTTGGAGAAAAGAAAATGGTCTCTGGTCTCCATTATGGAGCACAATGAAAGAAACAGCAGCCTCCCTAAAGGAATTGACCGCCTACAGTAGGGGTCGGTGCCAATGCAGGGTGTCAGGGCTTCCTTGTACTGGCCTTTGCACCTACACCGTCGCGGCCCAGAACTTGGCTACGATGACAGCGCTGAGAGACGCTGTCATAAGATCGTCTTGCGTGCAGGTGCAAGGGCACGCAGGACACGATGTTAAGTGGTTCCTTGTTTGAACTGCACCACACAAACAGTTTACATCGGAACCCTTCAAGAAGCCCCACTTGGTCATGTTTTCCTTGCTCCGGCCGGTCTGAGTCCGAAGTCTATTTAAAGATTTCTAAACCGACCATGGCAAATTATGGCCAGGCGGCAAGCTCTCAGCAATCGGGACGAAAGGATCTGGTAGGGTAATAAATTAATATCCTAGACTTATGTTTTAAATAGTCACTCAAAACCTAGCACTAATACGTTCGTTATACCAATGCATTCGCAAAATATAATAACATTTAATGATAACATATATATAATATATTCATATAATACATACATAACACACAACGCGCGCCTCCCCTCCTCCTATTCCCTCCTTCCACTCTCCCACCCCACCATCAACTGTGTAGGAGCTTGCTTATGGTGTCATATTAATATTATAGTCATTATTTCTTGCAATAATAAAATAAATGTAAGCATATCTTGAAAACTATAAATCTTATCAACATACTTCCAAAGACTGGTATATAGACAATTTTATAAGGAATAATTTTTGCCTTGACGGTTTTCTTCTATCTTTAGTCGATTCAAAAATAAATCTGAAAAACTGAAAATTGGGGCATAAAAGGGGGGAGAAGGGGGGGAACCAGGGGGGCCTCGGTCTGGTTCCCTTCTTTTCCTGAAGCACACATCTATAAGCTACATATATACCAAATTTCATGCTTTCTGCCAGATGGTATCGTACTTACCAAATAGGACCCGTACTACAGTGGGCAAAAGTCGTTTTTATCCACTCGATGGAGAAAAGTGATTTGAATTTCGAACTCATCATTTTATCAGAACTAATCGTGACAATGGCAGCGGTGCGTTCTGAAAACTATTTCAGCCAGTTATTTATTTTTTTTGTAAGCGTTTTGTTCTATTAAATATTTCTGTCATTTCGGAATATTGGTACATATTATGTAATATTCCTGAACAAATCTTGAAAAAATTTTTTTACAGGAATTTTTATTTTGACTGAGGCATTTGAGCTGTACAGCCAATTTCCCAAACTTGACATTGGCAGAATTTTCTCACTGGTAGAGGTGAAAAGTTGTGTGTACCACACGAGAGCAAATTCATTCGCATCTTGTGCTGTTGAATCCCTCACTGAGCTCAGGATACAAAATTTTAGTATCCTTCGCTACCTCGGGATTCAAAATTAGCACTCGAAGCAAAAAATTACCTTTGCCCTCTTGTTGTACAAATAACTATTATCTTATCATTGCATTACTTCATTAAATTATAAGTGAACAAATAAATTACACAAAATAACATAATTTATTCCAGGCAATTGTTAGATCTGGGTCTGGGTCTAACTAACCCACACGATAAGGAAGAGCTTTTCTAGACCATAATGATGGGAAAATTCTCGGAAAAACTGTGCTACGTAGGACCAACTAGGTAATTACACCTAATGCAATATATGAAGTAACTTACTGTAGACTAAGAACCGCATATTACCACACTTAGCAGATAAGTAGCCAGTTAGCCACTAATAAGACTCTTACCTGCTTTATTTTTCCAAATTTCATAACAAATCAAAAGGCAAGAATCCAACCAATGTACGCAATATTCAATTAAAATCCCACAATCACTGTTGAGTATTTTAAACGATCATCTTTGAGGGATCCTTTCGAAACAGCTAGTAGGGGCGAGTGGAGTAGGGGAGGTAAAACGGTGCGACAATCTCCGCTCGCGATACTAGCGTACTGGCTGTCGACGCGCGCGCCCACTGCCACGCGAGAAAAAGAAATTAAAAAGTATATTTGACATTTGGAATTTGGCGGGAAGTTTTGAATTCTTGAGTGTTGTACATTGTGCGTTGTGCTTGAATTGTGGATTGGCTTTGAGTGGCGGAGACGCAGTGTATCGTGTCGGTGTGTGACTGTGATGTACTTCAGCCGCTCTTGTTGAGAGTGCAGCATGAGGGGTGTTTGTGTATTATTGCTGCTGGCGCATGCAGCCAACGCCATTACTGGACCTAGGGTGAGTTTTCATAAGTTATTATTTTGGAAAGTTTAGTGCGGGTTTTAAATGTTACGGCTAAAGGTAACTAACGCAACTGCAGAAAGCTCAGTCGAAAAATTACATTAAAAAATCTGCGTAAATAGCACAATTCAAAAAAAGAACTTTACGTATTCGAAACAGTTGATGAATTTCATCTTCAAAAATTTAAAAGTTTTATTTCTTATTTTAATTAAATTCAATAACTAATAATTCAATACTTTATACAATAACAAAATACATTTGTGTTTGAAAACATTTAGCTAGGAAATCCATCAATTATTTATAATATTAATTACAAAAATAAGTAAGTAATAATAATTTTCCATTTTACTCTAAGTTGGAAGAGAGTGTATGTAGATAGTTCTTCGGTACTTACACATATTACAAACGATTTAACGACTTTTCTCCCAACGTATGATGATAATTTTCACGCATGCTCGCTTCAGCGTCTATACAGCCGTCCGTCAGAGAATTTACCACCGGAACCATAGCTCGTCAACAACTCAACTTGCGTTTAACCGCCAAAAAACTTACTTTATCCTTCTCATTCATCATTAATTATACACGGTTAGAAAAGAAAAGAAAGCTTTACCTACGAAGGATGTAAAACGCGGTATTTTAATTTAATTAATGAAATAAAAATACCGTGCAGCCAAAAATATATTGATCGAGATTGAGTTTTCGCGCGAATTGGAGTGAAATGGCGCAAATTTTAAAAATCGCTTTATATAAGGGATCTGCGTAAAACGGGGTAGCGCAAAGCGGGGGGCAGCCGTACAAAGTTATAGTAAGTATATAAGTATTTTTTATACATTACATTACATTACCAAAATACATGGCTAGGAAAATTACCTATCTACCTACAAGGGGTAGCAAAATGGGTATTACAAGCCGAAAGAATATCACCGTACTCATGAAACTGAAAAGCTTTTCTAATTGGACATGGGTCGAAATATAAAAATAAAATGAGAGTTCCAATAGCATAAATTTAGCAGATTTGGAATGCCCATTATTTAAATATTTAAACCGATCTTACATGAGGAAATAAGTTCGGTTTCAGGAGAACCTTGACCTCATTTCGGCTTATTATATTCTTTTTTTTACTCTCGTATAATACCATTAATGCCCAACAACTTTTCTCTCAACGTATGATGATGATTTTCACGCATGCGCGCGCGGCGCCGTACAGCCGTCCGTCACAGAATTTACCACCCGGAACCATGACGCGTCAACAAGCAGCCAGAAAAAAAAATTACTTACTACATTCATTCATCATTTTGTACCAAAATTCATGATCATGAGGTTAGAAAAAGCACATTGATCAAACCGAGGATTCAGCCATTATTGAAGACATAACATAATATAAAGCAAAATAGGTACATACCTATAGGTAACCGATTTTTAAATCTTTTTACATATATGCACATATTAAGCCTTTATCCCGTGCGGGATAGCCAAAGCGTTAACGGCCGTAAAGTACGGTCGATTTTGCCACCTCTGACAAATATTTGAGGGCCGTTTAAGGAAAATCTTGTATCACTATATTTTATTAATCCGCAAACTTCCTCTGAGAGGAGGAAACATTCTTTCACCATCTAGTCACAATGAACAATACACTTCCCGTCATAGTGTAAAACCTTAGTTTGTCAACTACCTACTTATTTTCACGTTAGTTTCGGATTAGAATCTATTTTACCAAAGGAAGCTGGGTACTTATTTTAAAAAAACCATAACTTCCGTTTTTGAAATCCCACCAGCCGTCTACGTCTGCGCCTGCGTCTGTCGGGTGGAACGAAATTGCTAATTCCGATCTTATTCCCATACAAATACGGCGTTAACGGTGCGTAACGGGTGCATCTGTCAAACGACTTGACATGACTTGACGAACCAACTGGGAGAACCGTCTTGTGTACTTAATCAAAATTTCCAATAGTTTTGTTTAAAAAATTGAAAACTTAACAAAAAAATGCTAAAATTTTAATTATTAAATGTCAACTCGAAAAGCATATAAGAATAAGACTTTAATGTTTTTTATCTACACTCGTCTCATAATGTTCGAATTATGAATTCGAAAACAGATGCATAATGACCTACTTTATGCATTCTGCCTATAAAAACTAGGGTTTACTATAAATTACAGAAGCGTAATGACTTAATCAGAAAACTCTTAATACGATAAAGTTGAGAAATGAAACGAAGTTTTTTTTTTCTAATACTCAAATCGCTATCTTTCGCCGCACCTGACATTTGTTGTTGTACGGTAATTTTTCGGATGTTGTTCAGTTGTTTTAAAAGGTTTTTGTTCTGTTGTTGTTGAGATGTTGTTTAGTTGTTGTTCAGATGTTGATTAGTTGTTGTTCAGATGTTATTCCGATGTTGTTCAGTTGTTTTTCAGGGGTTGTTCAGTTGTTGTTCAGTGTTGTTCAGTTGTTGTTCAGTTGTTTAGTTATTTGCTGTTGAGACTCGACATCTAAACAACTGTTAGTAAAGAATCTTCAAAAATTCATATCAAGCCATATTACGTTCTCGTATTGAATTTGACCTTGTATCGGGCCTTGCAATCGCCGGTGCGGACGTTTGGAAAAGTGTTCAACTGAGTTAATTTTTTAGAGTGTAGATAAAATAGTGTATGCAACTGCATATAATTAGGCATTAGAATGCTCGTGTCAATCTATTATCACACTCGGCTACGCCTCGTGTGATAAACAGACACTCGCATTCTAATGACCCCCATTATATGACAGTTGCATAAACTACTATTAAGTGTTTTAGACGAGAAGTTTTGGTTGAAGACTGAAAAATTTGTCAAAATGAAAAAGGTGTACAAACGCCTAAAAGGAATCTCATCATTAATGTTATCAAATTGCACATAAAAAGTACAAATTGCCAATGGCAAAGCTAATTTAAAACGAATTGATTTGCATTTCATTCACAGACACCGAATTGAATCGGCAACCGTTTTCAACATCGATTTATCACCTTTCGAAACCGTCTCATCTTCAAATTGACGAGAGACATATGAATTTAACATGAAACATAGCTCGTGTGCGGCAAAAGAAAGCACATTATGTCGAAGCAGATATACGAGGTGTAAGGGAGGTGTACCGAAAATTTCGCAAGCATGATCAGACCATGAAACTGAACAACTTATTCTATTGAGATTATGTTGGTACACGAGAAAAAAAAAGACGTCCTGCCATATTAAACTCCCGATTAGCTAAAGAAATTCAAATGGTTTTTTCGTTTACCAGCGTACGCTCAATAGTAAAAGTTGTTATGTTAAGTGTTTCGATCATGTCTGCAAAGTTTTTGGTATTCCATCCCTTACATTCAGTATTAAACGATTGTACAACACTGAAATTTGAAAATTTTGTCACAAATGTTGACCTATTAAAACAAAATTAAATCTGGTGTTATATTATAGGTACTAAGTACTTATGGATAGGGTTCTTTTCGATAGACTAGATTTGTTCAGAAAAAGAAAATCTCATATTGTCAGCCCATCGCCTGAATTTGCAATACACATATAACCCTCGAGTAAGTCGCCTCCTACGACACCCACAGAAAAGAAATGGTATGATGCTATTCTAAGCCGACATCACATGGCACTATCTAATCATTCAGCACTAAAAAGCCAAAGCTACCAAGAACAGCAACACAGGAAGAAGCCAATCTCAGTATACATAACCCACATAACGAACTAAATGATGCAAAACACTACATCTCTCCAACTCCACATCCGTCTTACGTAAGCAAGCCATTATCCGCATACGGGTTTAGTGCCTCTCATTGTAGAACCTTTATCATACATACATACATACATTAATCACGCCTATATCCCTTACGGGGTAGGCAGAGCGTTAACGGCCGTAAAACGTATATTAACACCACGTCTGACAAAAGTTTAAGGGTCAATCAGATAACTGAGTATCACTATAGTGACAGGCGAACTGGGCCGTGTTCTGCTATTTAAAAACGTCTCACTTGCGTTTCAGATAGATGTCAGTGTGATGGTTTTGGTCGTTTCGTATTCCGCTAACAGTTTGGAGTATAGAAAATAACAATGGCAATAAAATGTCAGTTACGTTTCGATGACATTGAGTTAAAAAATGGGAGAATCGAGGCCCTGAATTCCGACTTAAATTGGGATTAGACTCAAAAATAACAAAATACTTATTTCAGGTCAAGAATCACCAATGTACAGGGCCCCGTTTCTCGAATTTTTGGCCACTGTAATGCCATCGGCACTCAGCTGTCATTCTTATGTCACCGTAATTTTCTATATTTTAAACCAAAACCATCCAAATGAAACAAATCTGAGGCTCTTTTCACTCTAGAGGTATACTGCCCCAGAATTTCAATTTGTATGAAATCATATTGCTACGGCTTGGGCAGAAAATTTTTGACGCCGTACAGTCCAAAACACTGCAAAAACCCTAGGGAAAGTCTTTACCAATATATCGTGTATAAGTCTGTCTCCTCGTATACTGTCCTTTCTCCCATGCTGCGGTCAGTTCGGCCATATTGGGAAACTATAATAACATCGTGAAAGACAGTATAAGTGCTTGTTATGTATGTGATCACTTTCCCAGGCCCTTAGTGTTTACAAGCTAGTATGTGTTTACTTCCTTGATGATTATAGAATGTAGCCGTCCCTCGAGTTATCACAATGTTCTTCTTTTTATGACAATTTTGTATTGTCCTCATAGAAAACCGGGTTGGGTGAAATAAAAAAAATAATATAAAGGCTATGCCTCGGGGGTAGCCAAGCTAATCACACGGCATGTGACTTTACCACTACAGGCAAACGACTTGGAATTCAAATTGGAATCATCATTTTCGCAAGGTACGCTGTTAAAGGTGACCATCATGTAATGATCCTTTTTAACCATTTTATACTCACAGGCTTATAGAGACACCGACGTATTAAAGCATAATATTACAGCCTGTCTTGTACAGCCGATGTAGGTATGTAAAATGGATGAATAAACTTCTTCGTTTGGAATATGAAAAATATTCACATGAAGATCGTTCTTTTTAGCAATGAAACGATTAACAAGTTCCGATCATAAAACTTTTCACCAATAAAATAAGAATAAAAGTAAGCGTGCATAAGATTACCACATTCTCTCCAAAGTCACAACTCCGTCTTACGAATGAAAGTGAATAGCCACAAATTCGAAGTACCTACACTGTCGAGTTTCTCGAGAATTATGCAAAGTTCCGTCGTAATCTCGCAATCGTCCCACGATACCTTGAACTTTGTGAATACGGAAGATTTTATAGACTAGGTGATATAGTTCGATAATCTAAGAAAAATAATATGAATTTTGTAAGATACACAATATATATATAGGAGCATAGACACATATATTGTAGCTAAAAGCCTGTTGAAAATAAGTATTTTAATCTATTTTACCTACTCAACTGTTTATGTAACGCTGTAAAAGAAGCTATTACATAAACTAAAATTATTTAATTATAGCCGTTATAAATTGCATTTACCTAATATCAGAAGCATTTCAAATAAAGTTTTTTTTTTATTATGTAGTATTACGAGTACTAGGTTTATATGTGCCATAAACGTTGCCACAAACCCACCAAACCACTTACCAATTTTTCCATTTCATGTAATTGGCTTCATCTTTAACAAATGTATGTAGGTCACCCAGAAGTTTACATATAAATTGGTATAACTTACATTCATCTCATCACAAAGCCACTCTTAAACCATATCTGTGCAAAATTGGTTTGACCGACTTCTTTTATTCGTATGCTAATTAAGTTCAAACAAAACTGACCATGTTGCAATACGGTTATGTCACGACATGACCTGTTACACTACACCCAAATATGTGATAGCGTACCAAATCTTCTCGTTTGTGTAAAATGTAAATTAAAAAGTGAAAATGTTTAGTTTTCGATTCACGCGCCATAACTCTTCGCTAACGATGGCATTTGGTTCTATGTCAGTGTTTTTATGTCATTAACACTTAATATGCTAGAGGAAGTTAATCATAACGACAATTTGAATAATTTGAAGTTTTATTTCTCAATTTAATTTATCTCAGTGGGTAACTCTATTTGGTAAAGCCGCAACTAATTCGTGTTTACACAATGAAATCAAATTGTATTTGGTTTACTTTATTGTTTAGATAAGTAGTACTAAAACTATGGATCGTGCGTATAAATCAGTACACGCTTCGACCCATATTTCTACAAAAAAACTTAGTCCATAACTTTTACGTTTGGGGAAGTATGTTTCTGAGTAGGTAATGAAGTTATCGTTAAATAGAAGATACACATAAGTTTTTAGTACCAATTATAGTAAAATTAGAACGTCTGCAAACTCAATAAAATACTCGCTGTAATTAAAGTTCTGGCAATTAATACCTAAAGTGGCCGTTTTAAGATACATTTTTCATAACTTTAATTGCAGTGAAATATTTTCATTGAGTTTTTTGTTAAGTGGCGCCACTGTCGAGGTCGTTCACGGGTACACTCGCCTTAACCAAAACGCATGAGCACCATTCAAGATGCGTCTGCGCAGTCCGCACATCGACAGGGGTGAAAGTTGCAAAGTGAGCAAAGCGTGGCATACACGAGCAGTGCGAGCACGCACACGACGCGATAATAAGTGGGTGACGGTGACGACTATACTTATAGTTATATCGTGCGATATCTATTACAAAGTTGTCAACTTTAGTTCCTTATTATAAGTTGTAAAGTGAAGCAAGGTGTTTTGTAAGTAAGTATTATGTCTTACCATTACGATGATGCTTTCAGAAGTACATACATACATCGATACATTTATCACGTCTATATCTATCCCTTGCGAGGTAAGCAGAATTTAAACGGCTGTAAAAACGGACATTCTCGCCACATCTGACAAACAGTCAAAGGACAATCAGAAAATTGTGTATTACCATCCATAGTGACAGGTTGTCAGCCCATGGCCTAAAATTGTTATACACATTGCCTTTAGTAATCTGTTACGACACCTGCGGAGAAGATACAATAAATTAGGTCGATAAAAGATTTTTTGTGAGTTTAGAATCAGTTTTCTAAGTTATAGCCATACATCGTTCATCGGGTCGTTCGTCAATACAAAGTCCCAGATGACGTAATGAAGATGATAAGTCCACTGCTGGACGATCTCCACCTTTGCACGATTTGGCCACCAACATTTTTCCATATATACATACATAAATCACGCCTATATCCCTTACGGGGTAAGCAGAATTGAAACAGCTGTTAAAACGGACATTCACGCCACGTCTGACAATCAGTAAAGGGACATTCAGAAAATTGTGTATTACCATCCAAAGTGACAGGTTGTCAGCCCATCGCCTAAAATTGCAATACACATCTAACCCTCGAGTCCCATAGTCGTCTCATACGACACCCATGGGTAAGAAATGGGGTGATGCTATTCTAACGGCATTTTTCCATACGGTTCCTTTTTAAAACGCCTTATCACGAAAGGAACTTAACATTACTTCTGTAACCACTATCTAACACGTCACGACCTCACGACTCATCCTCATGATCCTGGTGTTCCACTTATCAGACTTGATAATCACCACGAAAAGGCACAATCACAGCTTAGCACCTAACACTTTATCTAGACATCTTTTACGTCTGTTAAAGACTAGTTACAATACCATGTTGTGTAATGTTAGAGTCTCTGAGGTATCTTCCTGGGTAGGTACGGCGTAAGAAGTACAATACGGCTATCCCAATAAGCCATACTTGACAGCTGTCAGTTCCATCACACAAAGAAAAATGATTCGGAGGGCACGTTAAGACTTCGGTCCCGGTTGCTGTCTATGATTACTTAGACGGCGGTCGTAACACAACCATGTCAGAGGCCTACTAGTTGTAGTAGGCGGTTGAAAAACTCTTGACACCAGGGTTCATCGGGTCGTTGGACGACTCGGTGTTCCACATGATAAAAAAGAACTAAGATATCTGTAAATGTATCATATTTTTTATGTTTCATGTGTATTCGTAAATTAAAACCGGCTAAAATTAACGTTATTTAAAACCGGCTGGTACCCGCAAGCCTCCTATACCCGATCTTCTCAGTGACCGTCAATATGGGGGCGGTCTACTGGTGATCTTCTTGTGTATGTCACGCACTGCTGGGGCGAAGCCATCGAGAAACACGGCCATGCACTTGCCGTTTCACTCGATATCTCGAAGGCCTTTGACAGGGTCTGGCATGCAAGTCTGCTCAGCAAGCTTCCTGCTTATGGCATCCCAGCTGATTTTTGTACTTGGATTTCAGACTTCCTTAGGTCCATCGTTGACGGCTGCTCCTCTGACCTTATGGCCATTGATGCCGGATATAATTCTGTATATCTTATAGTTTAGAAAAGCCTTGATGGTCATAATGTACTCCAGATCATCTATATTGATGTGCCAGCAAAAGCGACTCATCATTCTGAATAACTTGTGTTATGGAGTTAAGCCAGGATCCTGGTGTTCCACATTAGGTACTCCAAATAAAAAAGCAATAAAAACAGAAAAAAGGCTCTTTTGCAAGTCGATAAAGTAATCTTTTATGTTTAATTCTGTTTATACACTTTGTGGGTATTTAAAGACATCTAAAATACGTTTTAAACAACTTTCATACCGACGCTTTAACCTTCACAAAGTAATGTTGTTTTAGTGAACTTTTACTTTCACTGAGCCTCTTAACGAAGACGGGCTTACGATTACTACGGTTGTAATTAACCTGGGTCAGGGAACTAACTTGGTCTTAATGGGTACCAATTACTGACGTCTTACAATAAAATCTTAAGATGAGAGAGGATATCAATTAAATGTCCATTAAAATAAGTCTGATTGAAGAAAATAAAGATTTATTTTTTTAAAGAAGTTTCAACGTTGCGTCATCCTAAATACGAGTTTTACGAAAAAGTTAAAAATATTATTAGTTTATTGCATAATATAAAAAATTTACAAAAACAGACATAGAATAAGAATAAATTGTACAATTAGCGCTTTTATACGTAATGCAGCTATATCTTCCAGGCAGCCTGTCTATAGGGAAACAGCAGAGAATATTGAGATTGAAGTTTAAGCACAACCATAAAGAAAAACCAGACTCAAAAATATACTTATAAAAATTAACCAATGCGAACACTAGTAGTAGGCAGTTGAAAAACTCTGACACCAACACCAGGGTTTATCGGGTCGTTGGACGACTCTTGTGCCCCACGGAGAAGTGCGGACACGTGCACAACACATGGTGTCATCGTTACACAAAAAGTCGTGCAACCTACACCTACAATACTTTCCATTTCACCGATCTCGTTCAAACGAAGTTGAATAATATCCGACCCACGCGAAAATCATAACTCACCGGCCGCTCAATAACCAGTGACATAAAGACGGTAAAGCTCATTCAAGAACTTTCACTGGCGCGGGCGCAGCTGGGATGAGATCAGGGCTGCCTATCCTACTTAATAAAATATTATAAATGCGAAAGTTTGTATGTTTGTTTATTTGTTACTTCTTCATGCAAAAACTACTTTGTCACACATATAGAAGGTAACGTGGATTACCATATAGGATAGTTTTTATCACCACTTACGCGGACAACGCCGCGGGTAACAACAGCTATGTTTAGTTTGTATGTTTGTTTGTTACTTCTTCATGCAAAAACTACAGAACCGATTGTATTAATTTGTCACACATATTATTATAGCAGGTAACATGGATGAACACATAGGATGGTTTTTATTTTATCCGGGCAACGCGGCGGGTAACAGCTAGTACAAAAATTAATTATTGGCTGTCAATACAGAAATTTCGTGCGGCATGAATGGCCTTAGGCTCAGGCTATGGTAAACTTTTTTGTGAATACCAAATTGCTGAAATATAGCAGTGCATTGTCAACATTTTGACCTCAGATTTTAATGCATTTTACTATAACGTATAAGAAACTGAGCTTTTGGCCTGTACTTGGCCTTCTTCAGGATTTTTCAAGTCGAATCGATGGATATCTCGTAATTTTTATCTATTTTTACATTAACAGCCACAACAGTCCACTGCTAGACGAGGGCCTGCCCCTATCGGGGGCATACTCACCACGCTTATATGATATTATATTGGCGTGGAGAGATTGGCTAGAGCATTCACATGGAAAGCTGCAGCCCATTCCCTGGATGACTATCCCTTAGTCTCATTTTACGACATCCACGGGTAGAATTGGGGTGATGCTATTCGAAGCCGGCACCGCATGGCAAAGTATCTCGTCATTTGCGTGCCCAGAATTCAGACACTCATACCTGATCTGATCGCCTTTGACAACCCTAGCGAGCTTTCCGTTTTGACTCAGCAAAGGTCAACTGACAAACGATGGTCAAGTTAGATAATACGCTCATAACTTTTGCTATATTGTCGGACATTTTGAATAGTAGGTAAGTATTATAAGAGAAATAGGATTTAGATTAGACACGCAAGAATAAGCGTAACCGCACGGCAATTTTGTTAAAGGTTATGAA
The DNA here is from genome assembly GCA_027580185.1 of Tuta absoluta. Lineage (NCBI taxonomy): Eukaryota > Metazoa > Arthropoda > Insecta > Lepidoptera > Gelechiidae > Tuta > Tuta absoluta. The sequence goes on from JAQAHW010000020.1 coordinate 2,671,783, forward strand.
AATATTTCCACATTCTCCAGGAGTTAAACTTATTGATATTCAATACCAACTTCAACTGTACCCATTCACAAAGATTACTTTGCTTTCTCGAGGATCCCTTTATTCCATCCTAAATTGACGGCTTGGGATCCACTAGGGAACTAGGGAGTATAAAATAAGGCATAACCTTCTGTTTTTAAAGTTAAGTTTACTGTCATCAGATACAAAAAGAAAAATTAAAGAGGGAAAACGACGCATGCAAACGACAAATTACAGTATCGTAAAATCAGCCAAAGATAGACATACTAAATAACCATTGGTAAATTAGCTTTACACCTTGTCATGTTCATCAGTCGTTACAAGTTTTTGCGTCCATTAAAACTATAACTGTCATAAAACCGCTCGTACACGCACGTGAAACTAATCGGGTGTCAGATAAGTAATCTGCCATGACATGCGGACCGCATAATTAACCGACCGCGGCAAGAAACGTTGGACGCATACAGTATTGACTGTAATCACAGTATAAAGAGAGATCCTTTCTACTGTGTGATGCTGACTTAGAATAGCATCACCCTCTGTATTTCCCGTGGGTGTCGTAAGACTAAGGGACTTGAATCGAGGGTTGCACATTGTGTATTGCAATTTTCGGCGATGGGGTTACAACCTTTCACTATGACATTACCAAATTTTCTACATGACCCTCAAATCTTTGTCAGACGTGGCGTAAATGCTCTTGGGGAGGCCTACGTCCAGCAGTGGACTGATATAGGCTGATGTGATGTGTGAGAAACTTGTACACAAGTGTCAGAAATGAATGAACGAATGAAATGAAGCATGATAAATGCTGACACCTAATCAACACTCAAATCACTCATTCATATGCGATAATGGAATCATAAATCATACACGAGCTGTTGTTAAAGTACTTCAGTGATAGAGTACGATATATGCTTCTATTCAGCATTAATTCTTATTGCCGTAAGCATTTGCCTGTTAAAAATACGCAGCGATGGACGATAATTGGGAGAACCGTCTAAAAGCCACAATAGACCACTCTTGGACAAAAGCACGGACGAAATACAAAGAGGACTTGCCCTAAGGCAAGTAGGCCTGTCGCTAGGTGGATTACATGCGGCTTCTAGCTATTTGCCGCAGAGTGTCGCTCGCGTCAGTTGAACTCGTGTCACTACCAAGCGATCACGTTAAATTATTTTACGAATACAAACTGTTAAAAACTAATATAATAATAGTATATATTAAAATGAAATGCAGTGTGTTACAATGGCAAATTTCGACTAACAAAATTAAAACGGACGAAAACACGACCGAAAAAGTGTTTTTTCACTCGGACAAAAGAACCTCATATTAGGAGGAATTTCCATATCGACTCACCACGCTAGATACGGTACGCTAGAACAAAGCTATTGAGGGCAAGTTGAATAAGGAACTGACAGCTTGTAGGTTTAAAAAACATCGCATTGTTTAGAAGATATCACGCGTTGATATAACTTTTCAGCTGATGTTTGATTGATAGCACTTTAATAAGCATAAACACATTGTGAATTCAACAATAGACAAAATGCAAATTGCTACTTAGACTAGTTACATAATATAGATGTTGATCATTGTAGACATCTTGATTGTAGACGTGTAGGCGTGTCTCGACGATTCAAAAAGTGACTTCGCGATCATCAAATCAGATCTATCTGATGTAGGCGTAGAAAGCTTTAAAAAAAGAGCATTATATGACAGGGATTTGTTGAGAATGAAAGTATTACCGATGATGAAATTGTGAACTAATTGTTACGCAAACAGATTATAAGAGATCAGAATATTTGATTGACTGTAATTATTTTGTGATTGACACTCAGGTATTCAATCAATTTATGTGTAAGTAGTTCATTTTTGAAGATAACTTTTGCTCTCCGTAACAATACCTACCTTATTCGAAAGATACACAATTCTTATTTCTCATTCTTCAGTGTCATTTTGCATTACATTATTATATTGGCTATAAATTGCTCAGATTGGTACTAAAACTCGAGTATATTATTATTATACCATAAATCAGATTTATATTACTTTCTAATCGTTTTTTGATCTCTAAAAAGATTTATTCCATTCCATGAGTACAGAGCTTTACGCAATTAGGCACGTGCTTCGGAGGGCACGTTACGGCGTACGTACGGAAGCACGCAGCCATATTTCTTACGAACAATCAGTGGTTCAGCCTGCAATGTCGTAACCAGACTGGAAACGAATTCATAAAGTGATAATATCAAGTTTGTGAGTGCCCCACCGAGTATCGAACCCGGAACCTTTGCGTCGCAGGCAGCCGCTCTACCACTGCACCACATCGGCCGTCGTACACTATTGGATAACAGTAGTTATAGTAGTCGCTGCAAGCAGTAAGGCCGCCTTTGCTTACTTTTAGTTTTAATTGTTGTCTATTATTTTATAATTTTCTTGTGTATGTTGAAGGCAATAAAGTGTTCATCTATTTATCTATCTATCTAGTTATTCAATGAAAGCTTATCACAATGAAACAATTTTAAACCGATTTAAGTTGTGATTATTTTGGATTTTACAATCCTTACTAATGACGAAGATGTCGTTAGACGTCATCATTTAGAACTTTAATTATTTTTGTTCTACCGCCATCTTTTTCATAATTGCCTAGCGTAACGTCCCGGTTCTACGCAGAATGCTGATACCGTATCAATGAAAGTTACTCAAATGTGCACTCCTAGACGAGATTTAATGGTACAATTTAACCAAGTCGAATCGGTCACAAGTTGAATAAAAATAGTTTCACAAGGTACTATGGGTTTCCACAAAACGAAGAAAGTCCACTTTCGAATGGACGAAATGTTTATTGATGCTCACCTACGTAATACAAACGAAATATTGTTGGTCACGTCTTTTGATGGAATTATGTCATCCATGTATGCTGTTTACATATTTATAAACCAAATAGCAATACATAGACTATGAATAGTGCTCTAACATGGGAAATAGGCTTAAAATCATCAGTTAACAGTATAAAATGAAGTCGCTTTCCATGTCCCTATGTCTCTCTTTAAAAGTACACAACGGACTTTAATGCAGTTTTCTTTATTAGATAGAGTGATTCAAGAAGAAGATTATTATGCATAATTTCTGCCGGGAAAAGGTCTTTTTCCCGCGAGAAAACGGCTAGCAGCGGGTGAAACCGCTGGGCGGGACGTTAGATAATAATATTGTGCCTTTGATCGCGTTGATGTCTTTTGAATGGCGCTACGAAAAATGAGACCTTATTGATCTATAGAGTACTAGCTGTTACCTGCGGTGTTTCCCGCATAACCCTCGAGTCGTGATAAAAACTATCCTATGTGTTAAACCATGTTAATTTTTATATGTGTGCCAAATTTCATTACAACCGGTTTAGTAGTTTTTGCGTGAAGAAGAAACAAACGAACATACAAACGCATTTATAATATTACTAGCTGTTAGGTTTTGCCCGCGTACTCATAAAAACGATCCTATGGTTTAATCCATATCCATGTTACCTTCTATATGTGCGCCAAATTTCATTACAATCTGTTCAGTAGTTTTTTGCGTGAAGAAGTAACAAATAAATAAACAAACAAACATACAAACTCGCATTTACAATATTAGTAGGATAGGATAGTAGGATTTTCAAAATAGGACAATTCGTGGATTGTATGTAATACATTTAAACTCAGACACGATAAACTAAGACGACCATTCTACAGTTGAGTACAATAGCACATGAGACAATACTTGCGTGCAGTACGCAACATGTACCATCATGTACGCATCTTGATTACTTGCACGTACACGATATTTCATTGGAACCGTCTCAGCCCAACCCCTATGCCACACGCTATGACAATCTATTTATGACTCTATCAATGTGAAGTGATGAAACGATCATTGATCATCCGTCCTTAATCGGATGAAACGATCAATGGTCATTCGTCCATAATCGACACCTGTCTTCGTAATTTTATACTGTTCAATTGCTGTTTATTGCTGTTTACTTGAATTGAGACTTTTTAAGAAACAACACATTTACGTTTGAGATGTAGATCTCTACAAGACCTACAAGATCCTCTACAAACTAGAAGTCAAAAATTTTGCTACTATGACATTTTTCAATCTGTCAGTTTGTCACTTTGATTTTTTTGTATATTTTGTCAGATTACCGCAGTTCTATCGAAATTCTCTTAATCATAACTATTTTATTAAATAATTAGCTGTTACCCGCACCTGCATAAGTGGTGATAAAAACTATCCTATGTGCTAATCCATGTTATCTTCTATATGTGTGCCATATTTTATTACAATCGGTTCAGTAGCTTTTGCGTGAAGAAGTAACAAACAAACATACAAACTTTCGCATTTATAATATTAGTAGGATAAGCAAACCATACAGGTATAAAAACTAGTATAAAATTGGTGAAACTACCTACCTACCTAGTCCTAGAGGCAAGTTGCTTAAGGCGTATGTAGCCGTGAACGGCCTCGACAGTGGCGCCACTTAACAAAAAAAGAAACTCGTTATACAAAAATAAAATATCAAAACGTCCGTAGTTCAAGTTTTTAGTGTTATCCTATTAATCTAAGTAAAATTAGAACCTACAAACTCAATGAAATATTCGCTGCAATTAAAGTTATTCCCAATAATACCAAAAGTGGCCGTTTTTAGGCCTGAAATTTGGTCATAAAATTCTCCGGGTGAGCTACTGCTCTCCACCAATCAGTCAGGTTTAGGTTTCAAAGCCCCGGGGCTAAAATCAAAGAGTCACTCTTTAAAAAGAACTCTGGGATATACTGAATTCACGTTGCGTAAAAAAGTAATAATTACAGCATCGCAGACAAGCACACAAATTACACCTTACTTTACGCGCGTATCAGTGTCGAATTAATGAAATCACAATACGCTTTAACAAGTATTACCATTTTCAACAACTTCATCACAGGTTTCACTGGCGCAAATTCACCTATTCGCCCATATTTTATGCCGTCTCTGAGCGTCGCGTGTGTGAGCAGAAAGGGGTAAGTATTTAAGTTGATAAATCAAACCACGACCGGACAGTTCAACCTCTATATTCTAACTAAAAATTACTATGAACATACAGGGGCTACATGTTTACATTTAACTCTATCGCTACACAGGGTCTTAAACAATATAATTCGTGTGAGTGGCTGTCACGGCCTTCCTGCCCAGGCTTCGTTCTCGAAGCCTATTATCGACCAGGACGGCGACCAAGGCAGGCCAGCACAGAAAACAGCCAGTCACCCCATCTGTAAAGAAAAATATTTTAGTAGAGTCACTAACAGATTCCCAATGTGCAATTGACAAGTGTTATTCGTAAGGAGCATTTTTTTTTCTTCACCTACTTCTTGTTTATCTCCATTACCGAACACTTAAGATGCGGTCCAAGCTCTTAAACTTTTAAACAGCTCCCGCAAACCCATTTTTTTTTACTACAGTCCTAGCCCACTTATAGTTTACAACTATAAGTAGCTTACACCATTCATCTTTTGTTTTTGTTCATATTTTTTTATTTATTTACGGCCGTAGCTCACTATACTCAGTAGCTTTCGCCAATCATCTTTTTATTTCATTTACGACCATAGCTCACCATAATAGCAGCTTACGCCAATTTTTATTTTTACTACAGCCATAGCTCGCAATAATAGCAGCTTTACGCCAATTTTTATTTTTACTACGGCCATAGCTCGCAATCACAGCAGCTTACGCCAATATTTTTTTTCTACGGCCATAGCTCGCAATCACAGCAGCTTACGCCAATATTTTTTTTCTACGGCCATAGCTCGCAATCACAGCAGCTTACGCCAATATTTTTTTTCTACGGCCATAGCTCGCAATCACAGCAGCTTACGCCAATATTTATTTTATTATATTATTATAAAACGGCTGTCACGGCATTTTCCGCAGCATCTCGATTCCACAATCTAATTCTATCTTTTGGTACAATTTGAAATGTTTTCTTCTCAACATTTTTAACTTTGTACCGATCTCTTGGCAGACATTTCGCAATTGTGTAAGGTCCATTATATCGTGGATCTAATTTTCCCAGACGTGTTCTCTGACGCTGGACGTAAACAACGTCACCTTCTTTGAGTTTCATGTTGTTTCGACGCATTCTATCAAATCTCATTTTTGATTTTAATGCATTATTTCTTAAACGTTCCTCTGCCGTAATTCGCAACTGTTGCAAGTCGATATCTGACTCAATTTCGGGAAGATCGCTGTTCACTCGCCGTACAGCAGGTACTTCAGATCGCAGTCCCGTAAGTAGTTCGATTGGGCTGCATCCAATACTTTTTTGTATAGTTGTATTTAAAGTGAGTTGAATTTTGCATAGAGCGCTCGACCATTCTGATCCACTACTCACTTCACAAGCTAATAAGTTTAACACGGTAGCTACATATCGCTCTGCTTGCCCATTAGCTCTACTGGCTCCCGTCGCGATGAAGTGTATTTCAATATCCATTCGTTTCAATAGGTCCTTTGTTTGTTTACTTGAAAATTTTGTTCCTTTATCTGTTATCAATCGTTTCGTAGTTCCAAATAGACTCAGCTGAGGTTCAAGGGCTCTCACGAGTTCGGATCCGGTTAGGTTTGCTATTGGTACTAATATTAGAAATTTTGTATAGGCATCTACCAGTAGCAGTAAATATCTGTAGCAATCGTTAGCTGTTCCAAAAGGCCCTGTACAGTCAGCATGAACAGTATGAAAAGGTATTGGCAATTTTTCAATTGGATGCATAAAACCTTGTTTCGGTCCGCTTGGTCGTTTAGCTGACAAACATATGATGCAGTGGCTGATATATTTTCGTACAAAAGGTGTCATTCCAGGGAACCAGTATTTTTTTCGCATTGCTTCGAGTGTTTTGTCTATACCAATGTGACATTGTTCGTCATGAAATACTTTTGTCAAATTAAATCGGGCAGCTGCTGGAACAAAGTATTTTAATTTTCTTTCTTGGTTTTCTTCAAACACTCTCATCAATATACCATTTTGAACAGTGTATTCTTTCAGACTGTCGGGATTTTCATGAATTCTTCTCATTATATCTTTCACTTCTCGGTCTCCTTTCTGTGTCGCCTCCAACCAAGTTACTTGGTTATTCACTAATACCTCCTCAATTTTATTTTGCGGTGGATTTCTAGAGAGAAAGTCGACATGTTTAATATTACTGCCTTTGCGATATTCAATTTTAAAGTTGAAGTCTTCTATATAAGACCACCATCGGGCTACACGTGGTAATAAATCTCGTTTCGATGAAGTTGATTTTACAGCATTGCAATCGGTAACTAATTTGAATTCTATTCCCAATAAGTAAACCCGGAAATGTTTCAATGCATTCACTATAGCTAATGTCTCTAGCTCATAGCTGTGATACTTGGATTCTTCCGGTGAAGCTTTTTTGCTGTAATAGGACACCACGCGAAGATCTTGATTGTGTCTTTGAAATAAAATAGCGCCGAATCCATGGCTACTGGCATCAGTATGAAGTTCTGTTTGACAATCAGGGTCAAAAACCACCAATAATGGTCTTGATGAAAGCTTGGTAATAATATATTTTCGAGCTTTTTCACACTCTTCAGACCAAAAGAAGGTTGTATTCTTACGCAACAGATCAGTAATACTGGCAGTTTGAGTTGCAAATTCGGGTATGTATTTCCGAAAATAGCTAGCTAGTCCCATCAATTGTCTCACTTGTTTTATATTGCAAGGCGTTGGAGCATTTTTCAGTGCTTCTATTTTAGCTTCACCTGGTCGTATTCCTTCCTCAGAGATAATTCTTCCTAAGTACTCAATTTCGGTTTGCAAAAACTTAAATTTTTTTTAATTCAACGTAAAGCCAGCCTCATCTAATGCTTTCAATACTAACTCCAATCTTTGTAACCCTTCCTCGACACTAATTGAAGGTACAATTATGTCGTCAATATAAACTAAGGCCACAGTATTCCTCAAAACTCCTAGTGCCTTATTTACTGCTCTTTGAAATGTACTCGGTCCATTACTCAAACCAAAAGGTACTCGTAACCACTCATAATGACCGTCAGGCGTTACGAAGGCAGTTTTCTCAACAGAATTAAATATTTCTCCTGAATTTTTCGTCTGGTCAATAGGTATTCCATGAAAACCCGATGCCATGTCCAAGGTAGTGAAATAACGGGCCTTTCCTAATCGGTCCAATTGATCATCAATTAATGGCAACGGATACCTGTCCTTAACAGTCATTTTATTTAATGCTCTATAATCAACACATAATCTGTCTTTAGGTGAGTCTTTTCTCGCAACTAAAATAACCGGTGACGCATACGGTGAAGTTGATTCTCGTATTATGTTATGCTTCAAGAGGTCGGTCACAATTGCCATAACTTTTTCCCGCTCAGAGATTGACATCCGGTACGGGTTATACACAACGGGTTCGTTAGTCGTGGTCCGAATAGTCATGACGGCGGTTTTAATTTCTCTGATGTAATTATTTGACGCTATCAGGTTAGAGTATTTGTTTAAGAGGTCTCGTATGTCGGGTTTGTGCGAGCCCGTAACAAGATTCAAAGCATTCGTAATCAGTTCGTCCATATTACAAACAATCTCGGGCTTGTTTTGAGTTCTCCTTTCAACTACAGTGCCGTTAATCATAGTGACAAAAGTAATGTTATTGTTCATACTTATAGCGTCTCTACCAAGAATAGCTTCGTAGCGTATTTCTTTGTCTTGTACAATGTGATATTTTGTTTCTAAAGTTATGTTTTCCAGCTGAGTAACAACATCAATTTTTTCTATTGACGTAATTATTTCTTCTTTTCATTGCTGTTGACAACATTTGTCTGCTTCAATTTTCCTTTATCGATTCTTTGTTTCGTCCAACAGGAATCCGCCATATGTCCCTTCTTAAAACAAAATGTGCAAGATTTATCGGCACTTATCTTCCTCTTGAGACCTTGATTGTTATTTCCTTTTTCTCCCATCGTAACTGCCGGAAACTTCACTGGTAATTTATGGACGCTGGTAAGACAATCCCTCTGCACATGTCCATATCTATGGCAACGATGACACCTCGGCGAATCAGTGGCCATTCTTGGTCTCTTTGAAGGAGATGGCAAGTTAATCTCACTTTCAATTTCATAACTTTTTTTTAACATCGATGCAGTTGGTAAGTACCGTGCTAATTTCTCAAATAGACCCCTTACTGAATCTGCACTGCTTGCAATCGATTTTGCATGGGGATCAGTTATCCCTCCGATAATTAATTCTAAAATTTCATTTTCTTGAAATTGTAATCTTAATTGCTTCAGGATTCTGTGCTTCTTTGCGGCGTAAATAGATACCGTCGAATATTTGTCACTTGTCATATTTGCCGCCGTTTGAAAATCACGGTGTAAATCACGACATTTTGGAAATGTTATTTGTAAGTCCTCCTTTAATGCTGGCCAGGTCCTTTGCTGAGGTGTCCACTCATCATACAATTCACGCGCTGGCCCAGCTAAAAATGGCACACATCTTGCGATTATTTCGACATCATCCCATCCATTTTTGGAAGCTAATAAATCAACTTCCGCACTCCATTCTTTTGCTTCGATAGCACCAACACTCGGGTCAAAAGTAGGCAAAGCTATAGCTTTGCTTGTACTCAACTCATTGTTTTTTAAGGTCCCGTCACTCGTCACTGTCTCTATTATCACTGTTCCACAACTGTTGTTTTTCACTTTATTGTTCATTGTAAGGCCGTAGGTATTTAATTGAATCTGTATTTAGATACAAAATCATCCCACTTCTGATGTGAGCAGAAAGGGGTAAGTATTTAAGTTGATAAATCAAACCACGACCGGACAGTTCAACCTCTATATTCTAACTAAAAATTACTATGAACATACAGGGGCTACATGTTTACATTTAACTCTATCGCTACACAGGGTCTTAAACAATATAATTCGTGTGAGTGGCTGTCACGTGCGTAATCGGTAGGCTTGGCACCTTGTCTAAAGCCCGGTTTACATTGTCTTAGTGTTTAGTCGAGTGCTTTAGTACAAGTTGAAAGGCAAGTTCAATTCAAGTAGAACTGTACTAAAATGTACTAAAGCAAGTAGCGTTTACACGTTTCAACTAAAGTACTATCCTAAAGCACTCTACTAAACACTAAGACAATGTAAACCGGGCTTTATATGATGCGAACGGCGAGTGTACCCGTGAACGGCCTCGACAGTGGCGCCACTTCACAAAAAAAGTTCAGAATCTATCAGAATATCCGTTGCCCATGTATTTAGTATTATCTTTACGTAGAATTAGAACCTGCAAACTCAATGAAATATTCACTGTAATTCAAGTTATGGTAATTAACACCAAAAGTGGGACCGCGTGGGATACAGAGTCATCCAACGACCCGATGAACCCTGGTGTCAGAGTTTTTCAACCGCCTACTAATAAAAGTAGGCCTCTGACATGGTTGTGTAACGACTGCCTACTAAGTAATCATAGACAGCAACTGGGACCGACGGCTTAACGTGCCCTCCGAAGCACATAACCATATTTCTTTTCAGACAATCAGGTGGTTCAGCCTGCAATTTCCTAACCAGATTAGGAACAAATTCACAAAGTGATAAATATCAACTTAGTTGCCCCACCGAGAATCGAACCCGGAACCTTTGCGTCGCAGGCAGTTGCACTACCACTGCGCCACATCGGCCGTCAGTATTTATTATATTTGTACCAATAGTCCAGACTATTTTTAAAAGAGTTCACTGACGGCGCATCAGGGATTCGTCAGACGTACGTGGGGACAACGATCATTTTCGTACGGCTGTTTAAGGTGCTATTCCGAACCGAGGACGGCCGACGGCCGACAGCTTATGCCGCGTCGGCCAACCTTGGCCGCCGCGGCACTACTGGTTCGTATGGATTTGTATGGGATACTATCCGAACCGAGCCGCCGCGGCATATGCTGTCGGCCGTCGGCCGCTCGGTTCGGAATAGTACCTTTACGCTCTTACCCCGCAAGGGATATAAGCGTGATGTGCCCATATTTTACGCCGTCGGTGCGTCGCGTGTGTTGCAGTGTCACACACAGCTAATTGGCGCGCCTGTCGTCTCCACCTGCGCACGCGCCGATGTCGTTGCCCGACAGATGTAATTGCCGTAGAGAATTATGGCGACGCAGATTTGAACATTTAGCGCGGAGAAAACTGTTGATCTTTTCTGCTGACTGTGTGCCAAGCGAAGGCTATTGTATTGTGCAATGTATTTGTTGGAATTCCTAAAAACTAAAAAAATTGAGATGCGATGTTGCGATTGAAGAAAAATTTACTGGAATATAAAAATTGTCGGCCAAAGAAATAAGAAATTATTTCATCTCGTAAATCAAATGTTCAATTGAATGTACTCATTAAGTTCTACAATCACACTTGACATATGCAAATATGAAAGCAAACTCTCTACATTTACACAAACAATTATCATCAATCACTATAATGCAGTGGCGATCGTAATAATTGTGAATTTATTTGCATAATTAGCGAAATCCATTATATCTTTCTATTCAAAGATAAAAACATGGACGACGTAAGTGCAACATTAAAACAAGCATAATAATTAAAAATTAAATAATTACACGACTGCTTTCTGAGATAAACCCTATGACAATCAGGATAATGTAAGGATTCTTTCAATACAATTTCCATTCGAATCTGTTCAGTGGTTAACAAGTTGCAGCACTTTAAAGAATCGCACATATATACCTCTACATACATACATGAACACTAAAAACATTACACTCCTTTTTGGTTGGTAAGTCGTGTGAAAAAGTGCCTTTTAGGGCCAGTGCACATACAGGGTGGAAGGAACGGTGTTCCGAAAAACTTGGCATGCGTGATCAGACCATGTAACTGAACAACTTATACTATGGAGCCTATGTTAGGAAACGATTTATTTTTCGAGTTTCCATAAAAAGTCCGTCAGCTGATTGGAAATTTTGCATGGGAGGCCGAAAAAAAAATCTCCATAGAAAAAGGTGTTCAGTTTTAAGATTTGATCATGCCAACAAAGTTTTCGGTACACCACCGCACTGTCCCTTAAACCCCGTATAGACGCTTGATGTTTTTAGTAGCAAATCAAGATATTTTCTTTTAAAGAGAGCTTCTTTTTAAAGAAAATGTCTAAATAAATATGAAAAACAAATTTAACTTTTTAAGCACTCGCGATCACTTTCACTCATTTTAAGTATTAGACCGGGTCTATCGCGATAGTATTTAGGTAAATATTAGTAATTTACCTGTGTCCCGACGTTTCAGTCAACCCGCGACCACAATACATGAAACTGTGTTGAAACGTCGGGACACAGGTAAATTACTAATATTTACCTAAATACTATCGCGATAGACCCGGTCTAATACTTAAAAACAAATTTGATTTCGCATTAAAACTACTTATAATTGGCGTGAGACTGAAACGTTCACCCAAATAATTTCGTTCAATAAATGACAAAAGTGTTATACTTATAACAGAAAGCTTGAGAATACGAAAAAATAAAACAAAAGAAGTAGGTAATAGGTATAATTGGGTACACCTTCTAAAATGGCATTGTATAATATTATTCTCTCGCATAGCAAGTGTGAAAATCGCACGTCGGGTCAAAATGATCGATGATAACTAAACTTTGACCCATAAATCAAACTGAAGCGTGTAATTTCCATATACTTCCCATACAATTATTACTAAGGTTGTCGAGGATGATTCTGTAATTCTGTATGCGTGTACGCACGTCTCGTGGCACGTGATTGGTGTAAGACATGTTAATGCTGAATGTTCCGTCTTGTCTTGTGCAATCTTCCGTTTATCTTAGGAAGTGATTAATCTTTGTATTAGAAAGAAATCGTGTGATGCGTGCTTAGAATAGCATCACTACATATCATTCCCGCGGGTGTCGGATGAGGATTTGAGTGTTTCATGTGTATTAAAGCTTTTGGTGACAGGCTATTGTAATACACGATTTTTCTGAAACGGCCCTCACGCGTATTTTTAAGGATAAAGAAGTAATAAGTATGTGTAACTAGAAAGAAAACAATAATAGTTAATTGGGGACATAAATCATTGAAAAACCAGTTGAGTAAATTATCGAAAAGGTACCTATTTATATCCAGGCAAACAGTCCTCGTGAAAGTCATAAAAAGCGACTAAGGGATACCTAATCATCCAGGTAAATGGGCAGCCACTTTCCCTGTATATGCAAAATCTTGTAATGCGCTTGCAAATCTTTTGACTGCAGTTTTCTCATCTTAATTCATCTCGGTTGATGAGCTGAATTTAGAGGCCCCTGACCAGCAGAGGGCTGTTGTGGCTATTAACGTTTTATCATACATAGCAGGCAATCTTTATGAAGAACGTAAAATTTCTATAGTTCTAGCTACTTGCATTTAGTTCCTACCTACTCTACTCGTACGCAATCTTATAAAAAAGTAGTCCGTAAGCTTACGCGACATTTCTTCAACACACAGAGCAACAATTCGTTCTCACACCGACGATACTTATCAATACACGTCACAATTTTTCCTTCGCACTAGTAAAACAACAAATATGCCACATTAGCGCGCAGAATCTCTCGCTGCGCCCGCGCAGCCAGGAATGCACTTTCATGTTACTGATGCGTCACGAATCTTCCACCATGTGAGATGTACTGTGAAATGGCTACACGAATTCAGCGCGAGAGTGTGTTTTTGAGACCGAGAATTGCGGATAGTGAAATCTTACACGTTTAATTGTTGAGTAATGTACCTTTATAGCGACTGTTTCTTTGTGTTGTGGGACACGGAATTAACGAGCGATTACTAAGTGCACGAACAATCAAATCACTCATTTTGGAGTGTAGAAATGAAATGACTTACTTGAAGCCCTTTGCTAAATACAAGTAGATGAGTTTTTTTGAAGAAATAAATTATTTTCTTTTGAATCATCGGTAAAGTTACGTAGTAAGCGCTCTACATGGCAAAATACGTATTTACAAACAAGTTTACAAGTCTAAGGGATATTACTTAGTACTTATTAATGAGCAGGATATCAAGTTACGCAAATTTAGCGATTAGTTTCTTAATGTGTAAAATATAAGTACCGGATGTTTTAAGCTTAAGCGGAAATCTAAAACATTGCAAAAGTGTTCTCTGGAACCAGTCCTTATGATAGTAGATAGTAAACGATTGCCTAACCGTAATTTTCTTTTATTTCCAGCCTGACAATGACTTCGACAGAAGAAGACAAGTGCCGCTGGGACACCCTGGCTTCAACGAGCATCAGACGAGGTTTGGGCTCAATTCGCCTTTGAGCTTCCAGTCCCAGCCAAGCCTCATCAACAACCCGACGCCGAGCACCGTGCAGTTTCAGCAGTCCATCCTGCAACAGCAGCCCTACGTCCCACAGTTCAACGGCATCTTCCCCGCACAAACTCTGCAGGGCAACCTGCATAATAACATCAATAACCTTCAAAACGTGCCTCTGAACAACAACTTCCAATTCAGCCAGCCTAATACGCCAGTGCTGCAGAATTCCTTCTCTCAAAATTATAGAGCTAACGTTCAGCCTACGCAGAATATTCTTCCACAAACTGTGCCTACATTAGCGTCATTCCAAAACAATGTCCCTATCATACCATCACCACAATTCAATCCTAACCCCACGGTCCACATCGGGAACCAAAGACCCACTCAACCATCTTTCCTTCCAACTATTCCTTCAACGCAGGCTATCAGCCACCAGACTCAAACTTTTAACTCACCTAACCCAATCACAATACAACCTGCTCCTAATCTAGCCCCACAAAACCCTCATTTAAATTTCAACCAGCAACAGCAAAATCCTTTCCAGCAGAATATAGGTCACCAAAATCCCCTTTTCACAAATGGGCAGTCTAATCCTACAAACCAACTTTCTTACCCGACTCTCGAACAACAGTCCAAAGAAAACTTAGAAAAGTTAAAGGAATTACAAGAGAGGCAGAGGATAATTCAGAAACACCAAGAGTTTGTCCAAAAGCAGCAGCAGAAGCAGCAGGATAAAGTAAAGGAACTCCACGAGGAGTTTCTCAGTAAGCAAGCTACGAAGACTATTCCCACCTACTCGACAACGGAGAGTTATGAAGAATATTTCAGACAGCAGCAGGAGAAGCGCCGACCAATACAGGCACATGAGACGGATTTATTCAGGAAAGCCGTCGAAATGTACGAAAAGGAACATCCAACGACCACGACAACCACTACCACCACCACCACGACAACACCTCGTCCAACATTCAAATACACTCCACGGTCAAAACCACCGAGGCTGAGGCAGCCACCACAAGACAAGAAGAAACAACAACTATACAGTGAAATTAAGAACCTTTTGGAAGAGAGTGAAACAAAGGGCTTTGACGACAGTTTGCGTGCGAAAAGCATAGCTTTACTACAGAAGCCTGATATACTGAAACAATTAAAGGTGGCTTTGGCAGAAAATCCAGAGGATTTCCATGAAAAGAATTTCACATCTCGCGAAATAAATCTTAATGGGCAGAAATTCGAGGTGATAAGAACTACCAACCCTAACTTAATTCCAAAAGGCGCTATAACTGCTGACAGTTCTAACTTGGCGCGTATTATGGCTGGTTTAGCAGCTGAACCTCAGGCGAAAGAGAGCCGTGTTAACTTCGATGATTTGACAAAGGGTGTCTTGCCACCAGGAGCAGATTTTGAACTGATTAAGCAATCCGAGAATGGAAAGCTAGAAGAAATATCGAAAATTACACCTACTTTGCACAACAAGAAAAAGGTTACATTTGTTTTCTTGGAAGAACAAGACGATGGATCCTATAAAGTCAAAGGCGTTAAAGCCAATGGACAGCAAACTGAAGAAGGGCCCGAAGTAGAAAGTATTTTGAAGAAAATTAAGAATGGTGAAATTCAGCTGCCAGGACCTACCAAAATATCTAACGGTCTTTTCAGCTCTACAACGTCAAGTCCAACAACTGATGCCACGGATTACGTCGCTGAGTCTTCCCATCATCCATCAAGTTACTCTACCTTTGTAACTACGTCGAACCACGGAACCACAGGACACACCAACCCAGTATACCATACGACGCCAACGCCAAACACATACAGAAGCTCGATTGGATCTAGAACATCTGCACCTCAAACGCAAACGGTCACACCATCTACCCGAAACATTGTTACTTCAACGGAAAGATTCTTAGCACAGTCGACAGCGTCGCCCGCTTACACAACATCTAGAAACAATCCATTCCCAAGCTCAACCATTATAAACACCACGCCATTCTACTCCAGACCTACCCCACAAGATTTAGTTGTAATTGGTTCAAGTACGATTGCTCCAAGCATAGACACAGCAAACTCGCAGTACAACTTTGCCCAGCAAAGACCAACGAATCCAAGCTTAATTGACATCTTAAAAGAAAATGGTCTATTCGCAACGGCTAAATATCTGAAACAATCTGGCCTGGATACGATTTTGAACGAGACCGGACCATACACCATCTTTGCTCCAACGGATAAGGCCTTCAGGACTCTGTTGGTGCAACTTGGAGGACCTGACCGAGCTGAAGAGAAATTCCGCGACAATCCTAGGCTTCTGAGCGGCGTAAGTATTATTTTGTGACTTGTTCTTCATATGATGTGATGCTAAGTTGTGAATGCTCGTGATCAAGACATTAAAGAAGCATTTTTTGAAAATATGAAGACCTTATTTTCTTTTTCTTTAGCTTCTTCTTCACCACGTGATCCCTGGAGCATTCGACATCGGCTCTCTCCAGGATGAGATGACTGGTGTTTCCCTTGCCGGCACGCAGCTCAGAGTCAACCAATACGACATGCACGATGTGGAATGGAACGAGGTTCGCGTCACCACCATCAACGGCGCCAGGGTCATTGAGGACAAGAAGGATATTCATATACCACAGGTAGGTGCACTACAGATGTTGACAATAAGATAAGATATGACGATCTGTTGAAAGTCAATTTGAAAAATGCAGGGAGAACTAAACGGATTAACTGACAGATTATATAATACCTTAAAATCGAGTAATTTTTATATATATATTTATGTACAATCGGGATCTCAGAAACAGCTCCGAGGATCTTCTTGTTTTGTATGTAAGGGGATAGGATTTTTTATTTTCTAACAAACAAAGCCGCGCAATGCTCGGTCAACAAAGTTCTGATTGTATTATCCGTGAATAATATTTCATAATATCTAGATTAGGATATGATATAATTTGATTTGATCAAATGAGATGCGACGTAACATAAGTAAATCAATGCACAATGCAATTTTAAGCTTGCGGAACAACTCGCATACTCAATTTCATTTCTCATCAAATTAGGCTGGATTGTTTTGCAAGTTTGCAACAATACCCACAATCTGACCCTAATGCGTGAGTTCTGTTCTTAATCTTCTTACACAAAAGACTGTTGGATAATAATACCGATCGATAAGCTTTTGCAAGTCACTTAGCGCCTTTATATGCCTGATTGAATGGATAGTTTGCGAATTTACCCGTTTAAATATTTGGCAATTTTTAAATGATTTCTTCTTTCAAAGCTATAATTGCCATTAAGGCAATTTGTAACTTGCAATGTGCTAAATAGGGTCATCTCATCATTAGTTGCTAAATAGATAGCTAAATAAGTAGGAAGGTCATTTTCTTCATCATAGATTAGACTGGCCTATTGAAGAATTTCATTTCAGAGCCAGGATCTCGGTGGTCCCCATATCAAGTCTTTTTAATTCAATAGTATGGTCTCAGTCAACAAGCTTGCAAGACTAAAACGATTTGAATTTGAAGATAGCATCAGATACATCAAAGTCAATGAAAGTTACCTATTTAAGTTTTCATTTACAGTTTAGAAGGATTTCAATATCACACCAGCTTTGTAGATGTCATGAATATCTTTAATTCCAGGGCATAGCTCACGCGGTGGACCGAGTGATGTTCCCTCTGCCAGTTGGAGATCTGGTGCAGACCCTGCAAGCTGACCGGGACCGGCGATTCACGACCTTCCTCAAGGCGATATACGCCAGCGGCTTCGCTGAGACTCTAGCTGGTGAGTCTAATACCTAGTCATGTTCCCTCTACCAGTTGGTGACTTGGTGCAAACCCTGCAAACTGACCAGGATCGGCGATTCACGACCTTCCTTAAGGCGATATACGCCAGCGGCTTAGCTGGTGAGTCTACTAAAGAAATAATGATAAAATTTTACGGAAAATGTAATGGAAAAATATTTTCAATATATAATAAAGATCTTTTAAAAGGTATTGACTGACATAATCTTCGAGCAACGTGGTCTTCGTCTCGTTCCGGTACGGGTAAGGAAGGCCGCGTTGATCGAAGGACAGAATCATTCCTACGTCAAATACCGTACAGTTCTAGCAAACAGATAGAAAAGTAGCTTCCTTCCGATTTTCCGAAAGCAGGTCGTCTTTGACTTGTCTTTTAGACCTTGCCTAGCTCAAACTAGAACGCAAACTCCTTTCTAAGAGGCACAAATTAATCTCGTTTTTTACTATCTTTGCAGAGAGCAAAACGTACACAATCTTCGCGCCAACAGACGCGGCGTTCGCGCGCCTGGCCCCGAACGAACTCAACCGATACACCGACAAAGCAGCAGCCAAAGCTTTAGTTGCACGACACGTACTGCCAGGCACTCTCTACTCGGCGGGCATGCGGTATTACCAGCTGCGGAACTCTATGGAGGACGCGAAGCCTTTGACGCTGCAGAAGAACGCTGGTGAGTGCTATTAGTTTTTTAGCAGGGATGTCATGGAACGAACAAGTTTCTGACTGACCACGCGAATCAAATATAATGTCAGACGTGGCGCAAATGTCCGTTTTTGCGGCCGTTTATGCTCTGCGTACCCCGCAAGGGATAATAGGCGTGATGTGTATGTATGTAACAAGTATCACTCACGATGTAGGTTTACACGACCTACTTGTTTAGATATAGAGAGATGCATAAAGAAGTAAGTCGCGTAAACCTACATCACGGGATTATGGATATGAAATAACGGTTATGCAATTGTTTCGGATTATCCGATAGGTTCGGCAACGGATATAAAACAGTCTACATTTTGAATTCAGTTACGGTTATGGATAGATTTTTTATCGGATATCCGATAGTTTCGGTTACGATTACGGAGCTCCTTTACATCTCTGGTTTTTAGCGGGCATTATTGGAATTTGCTCCTAAATTTTTTGTAGGCGATCTACCAAATAAATAACAAATAAGTAGCGTAAACCTACATGTATGTGTGATACTTGTTCGTTTAATAATAAAATTTCAAGTTGTGTCATAAACATGTCTACTCTTTGAGTTTTTGTCGGCGTTCTTATGCTAATTATGTGAAAGTTGTAGGTATTTAGGTTCAGCTTCAGCTTCGATACCAATATTCTTGTTTATATGTGACCTAAGACAGATGAAAGTATGGTGAGTTGGTGTCGTGTTTCTTATAATATTTTTTTTCATTTCAGGTCGTATAAAAGTGAACAACGCGCAAGTTGTGACGCACAACATCCCGGCGACCAACGGCGTCATTCACGCGATAGACAACATCCTGTAGAGGCTCAAAATGGCCACATTTTCCCGCCAAAATTAGCTTCAGTGAAGCTTCCATACATTTCCATGATATGTCTTTGTAAGCGGCCCATGGCTCGCACACGAAACTACGAATTCCATCAAGTTAATAAATTGAAAAATTTAAAAACACGACTGCTTTCTAAGATAAAACCGGTATAATGTAAAGATTTTTCCGATAACCATTTGTTTTGTGGTTAACGAATTGCAGACCTTTCGAGCCTTTTAAGAATCGCACATATACATTACAGTCCTTTTTTGGTTGGACAGTTGTGTAAAAATACAGCAATCTACCATATGCTATTTCAAATGCGACGAATTCGCGTGCGAAATTGCGAATTCGCGTCGCAACAATTCGCGGTTTTGTGTGTGCCCTTTGAACGGCCATCGATCCCATTGAATTTATTATTAAGACTGTAAATAATAAATTAGTTTTAAGTTTATTAATTTATAAACGCTCGTTAGTGTTTTGTACATAAATAAAAATTTACAAATAAATTGGTGCCTTATTCTTTACTCGTGTGTAAGGGACAACCCTTGAAATACTGATAGGCTGCATACAGACCATGAAACTGATCAACTTTCCCCTAAAAACAAATGTCAGGAAACGACAAAAAAACGACCTCCCATACAAAATTACAATCAGCTGACTACATTTACTATGGGAGGCGGTATTTTTTGGCCGTTTCCTGAAATATTTATTTACGGGAAATTGTTCAGTTTCATGGTCTGAATGCATCCTATCAGTTTTCGGAGAGCTGTCCCTTACACCCTGGGTTTTCCCAACCTATAGCTAAATAAAACAAGAAGTTATCTAAAAATGTCTTTATTAAGTAGGAAGATACCCAAAAAGGTACTTTTTAATACTTTCACAACACACTAACACACAACATTCCTATTATTTATTTCACTCAAGATTTGCTGCTAAGTTTCGCGAGCATCATTTTCAACTGGGCGATCTCGTCATCCTTCGCTGCCAATTCCTCCTTCAAACTCTTTATTGTCTCATCTTTGTTTTCCGAAAGGGTTTTAAGCTCGTTCAGAAGTTGGTTGGTGTCCAAACGCTTAGATGGTTTCCGTTGCACGAGTTTGCCGATGATGTGAGCTATTTTGGGGTAGTTGGCGGTCAGGTGGGCGGGGATCTGGCCCTTGCGAAGGTCTGTGATGGTCTTCACTCGCTCCATATCCGTGCTGAACGGCTCTACCATCTCGAGGAGTATGATGCCCAGGCTGTACATGTCACTCTGGAATAAAGAGAGTCAGTCAGTAGTAAGTAAGTACATAACGTAAGTAAAAAAAACGAATGTTTGAGTTCTTTGAACGCCAAAAACATAACTTTGAACACGACTAAGAGATAAATCCTGGGAATGTGCATCAGTTTTTCCTGTTGCAACATGTGGCTTTACGCAAGCCAAAGGAACGCGTGCAAACGTGGTGACTATAGTATATATATCTCTTTTTTTGAAAACTTGCAAAATTTTCAACAACACGGGAAGTGTTTTAAAGATTTGGTATTCAGTAAATATCTCCAATAATAGAAGCAGGCGGCATAAGTCCAGTAGTGCAGCTTTTATTGGTGATAATAACGAACTTAAAATGACTAAAAAGTTACATTACGTCACTTTTTCAATAGGCCTGTAAATCAAACTAGTTGCAACAAAGTAATAAAAATACGACAAACAAAAACCTTGCCTTCTTGAGATTACGCATCATAAAATAAGATACTTATGTAAGGAGGCATACACTGAGAAACTTCCTTCAACGAGTTTTCTGATACGTACGTAGAACATTCGATAGGTTGTTTTGGTTATGCAACACACTGTCTTTGCTTGGGTAAATAGATAAATATTGCAAAGATCTTTAACAAAACCAGTTCTATTGAGTTGGTATTAGGAAAGTTTCTTGATGTTTTAATCCTTTACGCAAATGCAGCAATGATTAAACCGTATAAAACATCGTGTCGCAAATATTTGCACTCAGCACAGTACCGTAATATCAATTAGGTATGCATAGATTAGATTTTTTCATTATGCGCAACAACAGGCGTATTTTTAAAGAGCATAAACTCAATTCTTTCCGAATTCATTTCCACGCTTTGCAAACGTAATTTGCAAAGTTTAATAGTTTAGCTCTATTGCTACTAAGTACCTTATTCTTATCAATTCAAAAAGACTGAACATCGACCCCGATAGTCGGCCTGAAAAACTCAAGGCCGTATAAACATCCACCATTCTATGCTGTATTTTTTTGGCTCCTATGATAGATAGATAGATAAATCGTGTATTGCCACAAACACATTACATCAGAGTTCTTTGTGCTAATTAACATTATCATTGAGTGTGTATTGTGGCAAAAGGGAATTTTCAGCTAAATGCAGTTTTAGGATGTAATGCCCTGAAACAGCGCTGTTTTTCGAAATGTTAAAAATGTTTAAATTACAAAGGTAAATCTTACCTTAGGGTTACACTGTCCGTCCAACTGTTCAGGCGCAGCGTATAAATGCGTTCCGAGCGCCAAACCACTGTGCGACTGCTGCAGAGGACACGCCAGACCGAAATCACCAAGTTGAACCAGCAGACCGTTCTCCCCCTGAGCCACGAAGACGTTACTCGGCTTTATGTCGTGGTGGATGATCCCACGGGAATGGATGTAGTGCAACCCTCGCACTAACTGCGTAAACATGTCTATCAGCAAGTCAATATGAGTGAAGGTGACAGGATAGTTCATATCAACGTTGAAACTAGGGGAATCAAGGCACGTGGAATCATTCGAGTCGCAATGATGGAGAGTTAAATCTTCAGAGTTCTTGCGAGATAAAGACATGTGGTTGTTGCGCTCGTCGAGCCATTGCTTCAAAGTCTGCTGGCAGAATGTCATCTGGATGTAAAGTGTCGCCCATTTGAGATTCACGCGGGAGCAGTTTTCGTATTCTCGTGAGGAGAACAATTTGCAAACGGCGTTGTCGCATTCGTCTTGAGGCATCGATAGTTCTTCATCAGTTTCTGATTCTTCAAGATCGTCGTCCGATGCGTCCAAATTGTCGAAACTATCGGCAGATTTTTCGAAGGAAATTACGAAGTCTGACTGGCTGTTATGCTTGGTCAGTTCTTTAGAGTTGTGAGTTTTGAATGAAGTTATAATGTTTGGATAGGCGGAAGAAATAATCTGTGAATTAAGGTTTGAGAATTCATCACTGTCTGTATCCATCGGGCATTTGCGTTTCTTTTTAATTTTCGATTCAATCATGGGTTCCAACCAAGCAGCTTTATAGTTCACGATGTTCGGGTGATTCAGGCTGGCTATTGTTTTTACTTCGGACAAATGACTCATTATGGAGTTCACATCTGACGATTTTATGTAGACTTTCTTGACAGCGTATTCCACTCCATCGAGACGATGTTTCGCTTTGAAAACGCTGCCGAAACCGCCACCAGCGATGAAGTAAAGCTCCTCAAACTCTTTGTGATATCTGGACCATTCAAGCCCTGAGGGTTGAACTATAGGCCAGGTTACTGGTAAAGTGATAGGGATTTCTGAGCCACTAGCGACTGTGACCAGTTGATATAAGGCTCGTTGATACTGGCTCCTCATTGCCTCGAATTCCCCCATGGCGTACGAATCGTCGATTAGATTCATGCTGTGTAGTTTTTCACAGATGGTGTTGTAAAGGAGGTTGGCGCGGGATAAATCTCTCTCCAGCAGTGTGCAGAGTTGCTTCACGAGGGATTGGACGAGTAGACTGATTGGAGTGGTGGTTGAGGAGTTTGGGTGGATGATCTCGATTTGGTGCTGCATGCTCTGGTGTATGGACTCATGGTGGCTGTTAGATGATATACCTGAAAGATACAAAAAATATTTAATTCCAGATATAATTCAGCCATGTCTTAGCTAAGAAACTTAAAAGGTGTGAAAGCTTATTCCATAACTATAATTTCCTATGGTAGTATTCCCTGAGAATTGGGTGAAATAGTTCCCGCCTAGCGGAGCTGATCACCCGTCTGCAAGCCCCGCAGATATCCCAACCCAAGGAAGAAGAAGTATGGTAGTATAGATAACGTCACTGCAGTCTATTAAATGGGTAGCAATGGGTAAAACTGCCAGGCGGGGGGCCAACATAATAAATAACAACACTTTATGACCAGAATTCCTGCATTGGATACAATTGTTGCTTAAGAGAATGAGCACAGAAATTAACATACAATATTTAGAAATAGGAAGAGCAATCACTTTCGTCATTTTAAGCCTAAAAGGTATAATTTATTTCCTCAAAATTATACTGTGTACAGACACAACTTCACACTTTTGATATAAAATTACAAATGTAGTTTACAAAGATAGTGATGTAGAATATTCTACAGTGGTTTTGTGGTTGAACCACAAACTTTATCACTTTTTGCTTGGTATATGATAGTTTTTTTATCATCATCACATTGCGGAAGTTCAATCAGTGTGATAGTGATAGTGCATAATATACTGGAATTAGAAAGATTGTTAATTTGTTAATCAAGATAACGTTACAAATTGAATGATAAGGACATAGACAATGTTTGCCAGTAATCATGGGACTTAGAAATCTTTTTTAATTATAAGGTCAAAGTATATATACTTCCCTAAATGTACTCCAACCAGGATTGCTAACCACAGGGCAATTTATTACATAAGTTTGTAGCCTATTTGCTAAACCGTTGTCTAATATTTTCAATATGCACCTACCTTCGTATTGTGGGATTTTAGAATGTAATTGTCATTATAATAATGCATACCTATGTCCAAGATAGCTCAATTACATACTAGGTGTCTCAATTAGACATTTGGTGCTGGCTTAGAATAGCATCACCCAAATTCTACTTTTCATTAAAGCTACTACGTCATTAAAAGCAACTAAGCAATAATCATCCAGGGAACAGGCAACAGCAACAAGTGTGAGTATGGCACTATAAAATCTATGTTGCACTTATTGTTGTGCCGCACCTGTACCCAGGATGACCTTTTTAGCGCCAACCAACGAGCCATCAATGTGATCACATTTTGGGCTGGTAAACTTTGAAGATCCACATTTTGCCATCCACCCGACAAGATAAACAAGCATTCCCTGTGAATGCAACATCTTGCACTGCATCTTAGGCAATATCCCACAATATGGGAAGGCCCAGGTCCAGCAGTGGACTGTTGGCACTGTTTGTTTATGTTATACTTGAGGTAACTTCTATCGAAATATATCAGTTGGGCCTTCGGCATACTAGTCTATAATAATAATAATAATAAATAATAATAAATTCATTTAATCCAGATCATTGATCCATATCTTACATTACAATTACATTACATTACATTAAAAAATTCATGAATATATATATAAGTTAATTAGGTAGTTCAAGTAGGATAAAGTAATAAATAACACAAAAACACTGTCACTATTGTTCGTGAAGACGGCGCCACGCCGCATGGATAGGGCTGCTATATATTGCTAGGTATCTCAGGTACAAAATCGAACATCCAAGCTAAATACCGATAGGGAATTTGAAGAACTACTGCATAACCATATAATTATCTTATTTATTTTAATTAAATAGGAATGCCAACATCCTCCAAATCTAACATTACAATGACATCATATATAGCTAAAACATCCATCTCTGATTTAAAAGACAATTAAAGGCATAAGTACACAACATTTCTAACAGTAAAACTAATTTAAAATTAAAGAAGTAAAAATTATGTTTTACATCAAAAGTACCTACTTACTAGGTACTACTATAATTGCAAAATGATTTCATCATAATTTTATTTATTTATTCAGCAACAAGACTTAATCAAATAAACAGCAATATTTTAATAACTGTACACAGAAGAATGTGCGTGGAATACGGGAAATGTACTGTTAGTCGACTTCAAGGTTAGGCAGGCTGTAATAACATCAGCAATGCATAGAAAATTCTACTCAACTTAGCGCGATTGCAAGCGCACATGGGTCTAGAAAATGAATGAAATATGGTGACTAATAATTGGATTTACCTAAATCAAAGGATTTAATGGTTGCCAGAGAATCCCATTTGTCCTGTTTTGGCTTTGCCATGGTGTTGAATCAGGATTAGTTGCAGTGATCTTGTCTCCAAGATTTGATCTCGTTAAAGTCCCAGAAAATCATGATTACGCAAAAACCATCAGGCTTTTGCGAACACTGATTAATTTGTAATGATTCATAACACTAGAAAGTGATGAAAAATACGAAACAAACATGAAATTACGAAATCACAACACACACTTCAACCATTTGCCAGATTGTGACGTTTTGACTATCGTAATATCGTTCGAAAATCAAAATCAGCTGGAAAAGACAATACTTTTGTTTTTTAAACGCGATTATTTCGCAGATATACCGCGTCGTTAAGAGGAGTACGGTGAGGTAGAAGGTAGAAGTAAATTAAGTATACGCATACGCGTATTTTATGTCCATATCGTTGGCTCCCCAACCAAAGTATATATTTTTCAAAGCTGAGTAACTCAAACGTTTGTGACAAATGGATGAACTGAAGATTTTTGGACTGAGACAGGGGGGTCTCACTCCACAGTTTAGGTATGTTCCGCCGGCGGGTCCCCTACGGGGACTAATCTCCGCGGGTTGTCACTTGTCGTCGCCAGACCGCCAGTGTGCCGCTAGCCGCCGCACTGTTCGCTCGCACGCACGTGCTGCTCGCGCGCACACTTACTTGATTTTTTTCTGTGTTTTAGTACGTTAATTCGTTAAAAAATCGATCGGGTCGTCGACTCGGTGTCCCACTCGATACAAAGAACAGTTAGACACAATAATAATTAATTGTTTTTCTATATAAACAGTAGTCATTAATAATTTCGTTTAGGTTTATAAATATTTACAAATCTTACAATTCTTTTCGTAGATTAAGTGAACAAATAAGATATTATAGCAAAATCAATAACAAAAAATCTTCGTGCACGAATAACATGATGACAAGTTACAACCCTTGGAGTTCGCCGGCGGCTCAGTCATAAAACTGCGATGCGCAAGGGAGATTGAGCGTTCGCGCGCGTTCATAAGTTTCAATTTTGTTTGTGAGCGGTTGGGTACACCGAGCGTAGGTATTAATTTATACCTAAACATGTAATTTCTTAGGGAGTGATTCTTCTGTACGTTAGTACCTACTATTATATATTCTGTGACTGAGATCTCAGGTCAAAAAATAGGGGAGCGGACGACATTTTTTTTTTATTAATGATGGGTTTGCTCTTGACTCTAGTCTAGGTCATAGGACAGAGACAGAGTCTAAGATGGAGCGAGCTCACCCAGGTTTTGCTTTAAGGTTAGAAATTAGGAGAAATCAATCACTTGTTACCGGCGCAATTCACAGAACACTATAATACTCTTTGGCGCAATGTGCCTAACGTACGTAACCCAGAATCTGCAAAAAAACCTGTTTTGTCTAGGGTTAAATTTCTGAACGAATTCGTCAATCCTCCTCAACTGTCACTTTGCAACCATAACAAATCACATGTGTTTTGTTTTTCGTCACATTTTCTTTAATTTATAACCATAAATACTCTAAATAACAATGAATTTACTACCTAAAAGCCATAAGGAGTTCAGTGAGAAAGATTATTGGAACAAATTCTTCAAGAAACGAGGAAATAAAGCATTCGAATGGTAGGTTATGCTTGTCATATTTTTACCAATTATATTATTTAATTTCCTCACAAATATGTACTAATATTTTGTTTTCCCGTATTTCCTAGGTATGGCGAATATCTGGAACTGTGTGCTCATCTACACAAGTATATCAAACCTAAAGATACCATACTTATAACTGGTTGCGGTAACTCCAGTCTGAGCGCTGATTTATACGACGTGGGGTACACTAACATCACCAATATCGACGTTTCTGAGGTCGTCATTAGACAGATGAACGCCGCAAACGCTAACAGAACTAATATGAAATTCCTTCACATGGACGCACTTAACATGACCTTTGAGAACGAAAGTTTCACTGTAGTCCTTGATAAAGGTACCTTAGATGCGCTAATGCCGGACGACGCAACGGAAACCATCGAAAGAATAGACAAATACTTTGCTGAAATCAAAAGGGTGTTAAAACTTGGAGGCAGATTCATGTGTATTTCCTTACTGCAAAGTCACATTTCAGCCAAATTGCTGGAGTATTTCTGTGATAAATCCTGGATGTTCAGAGTAGTCAGATGTCACGAGGCTGAGGAGAAGAATGCTGAGAACGGAGATGGTACCACTTTGCCAGTATTTGTGGTTGTTGCTACTAAATTCAAGGAGATGCCTAAATTGGTAAGTAGGTATACATGATAAAGTAAATAAAAGTTAATGAACTTCTGAAATGATTGCAACTGTTGTTTAAGTTTAATTTGGGAGACTCGACCGAACCGTATAGCAAAGCAGTCACGTATTTCTTTACTCCGCGTTAAAAAATCAAAAACTAGTGTAAAAAGTTATTTGTTTAAATAAAACTATATATCTCCCTAAAGATAACAAAACGCTTAAAAACCCAGTGAAAACAGTGTGGAAAAAATCCAATCGATTACGGAGATATAACGAAAACAAAATCTAGTTACTTTAAATAACAGACGATTACATTCGCTTTGTTCGAGCTTGGACAACACGCAAACCGCTCGCCGAGCGGTGAGTCACCGCGCGATCGCCACCGTCGGAACGTTCCGCTACACCTCGGACCGTTCCGCTGCGCCTCGGATCGTTCCGCTGCACCTCGGACGCGCCCGGCGATCACCATCCCTCGCCCGACCCGCAAACCACCTGCCCCGCTATCACCTGCCCGCTGCTCCGTGGCCCGCATAGCGACACAATAGCACTTCGCTTACCAAACGCGGTGAGTTTTAAAGTTGCTTATCTACAGAAAAGATGAGGCCTTGCGCGGTTTGTACAAACCACATTACGATTGCAAACCTATTAATTTGCACAAAGTGCCAAGAAAGCTTCCATCATTAATGCGTCAATATAGATAAAGACGTATTCGTAGCAACTAAACATGATTTAGAAAGAAAATGGACATGTAAACCGTGCATGGATGCGAGTAGACGAGTCTTGCGTAGTGATGACACCCCAGTGCGCATGCAGGATAGAAACATCTTGCTGACTAGAACGCAAGATCCTCTATCATTATCCAATACGACCAATGAAAAACAGAATGTTTACCAATTACCAACTTCAGGAAATACCGCTGATAGACAAAATGTAACAATGCGAAGAACTAATACATTGGCCACTAACGAAACAGGAGACTCTAGCTTAGAAGACCTGAGTTTGCTAGGCGATACAATTAACCAGCAAAATGTGGTAAATATTTCTAATACTGAACAAAATAATAACCTGCATTTATCAAATCATGACGCTATAACTCTACAACAGATGGATGCTCTGTTAGATAGAAAACTCAACAGTATTAAAAGCTCTTTGGTATGTGAATTGGAAACTAGGATTGCAGAAGTAACCAAAAGGGAGATAAATAAAGTAAAGGAAGAAATACTAAATACAACAAAAAGCATGTCATCAGAGCAGGAAAGATTGGCAAAAGAAATAGTAAAAATTAACGACACTATATCAAAATTGAACACAGAAAACTTGCGGTTACAAAATGAGATACTACAACTTCAAAAGGGCATAAATCATGACACAAATACAAAACATTCAATGAACTACAATGAAAATATTGATAAAAAGATTATCATTATATGGCCTAGAAGAGAGCCCATGGGAAAACGGTAGTGATCTCCATGAGAGGCTTGTATTCCTATTCCAAGACATATTAAATATAAATATTCAAGGCTATGTAGAGGACGCTAGAAGATTGGGAAAGAAAGGACATCGGAGACCACTTCAAATAGAGTTTTTGAGTAAAAATTTAACGAGGCAAATTTTGATTCACCGAAATCTCTTTAAGAATACTGGACTGGCTATTTCAGAAGTGCTTGGAACTAAAGCTCTACAAAGAAGGAGAAAATTAACTGAAGTCCTGATTGAGGCACGGCGAAATGGACATAGAGCGAATATCATAAATAACAACCTGATTATTAATGGAAAAAAATACAACCCCGAGTTACAAGACAGATTTAGTGTATCTAACAACCTAAACCAAACTACACAGAATACAGAGAACCGCAAAGATCAAACCAGCAGACAACATTCGACAGAATCTTCACCTTTTTTTCGAGCCTAATTTTAAAATACTGTACCAAAATATACAAAGTTTCAATAACAAACGCCACTTAGTAGAAACTGCAGTAGATGAGGACAAAAATATACAAGCACTTTGCCTTTCGGAGACTTTTATATCACCATCAAAGTTGGATCTCTTGCGTGTCGACGGATATAAGCTTGCATCTTGCTTCTGCCGATCAACCCACGCAGGAGGCGGAGTCTGCATCCTACTCAAAGAAGAACTTGAATTTGTTGAACACCAGGATATTAAGAGTATGAGTATAGAATACATATTTGAAACGTGTGCTGTAGAAATCCCAAAGTTAGGTTTAGTCTTGATTAATATTTACTGGCCAGATGACACAAGATCGCCTAAAACGTTCTTTAGCTCCTTGGCAGGTCTCTTGCGGTATGTGCAAATAAAATTTGGTAAAAAGAAAGTTATTATTGGGGGAGATTTTAACGTTGATACGCTTACAACATCTCTCACTGCTAAAAGGCTCCAAGATCTCATGAGTAGTTACAACTTCCATCAGAATGTCAAAACACCTACCAGAATAACAAAAACCAGTGCAAAATGTATTGATCTAGTTTACAGTAATTTTAAGTTAAAAAGCTCTGATGTCTATAGGTACACATGAATACGGATTTTCAGATCATAAAGGCATACTCATTCAGTTGCAAACTAAACTAACAACTCCACAAAAACCCTGGTTTGTAAAAAAGCGGATCTTTAACGATAAGAATATACATCAATTTATTACAGAGTTTAGAAAAATTAATTTTAGCAATTTTATTACAGTAGAAAAAAATATAAATGACAATTATAATGAATTCCATACGGTGTTGACAAAAATTTTAGATAAATGTATCCCAAATGTTATAGTTAAACTAAAATACAAAAACAGAAAAACTTGGCTCACCACTGGTATAAGAAAATCATGTCGAAACAAAAGGTTACTAAAAATATTTATAAATAATACAAAAAATGACATTTTCTCTAATAATTATAAACAATATGTAAAACTCTTAAAAAAAACCGTAAAGGCATCAAAACGAATTCAAAACATTAAACGAATAAATAATGCGGATAATATTATGAAAGTCACTTGGCAGATCATTAATGAGCAGACAAATAAGGAAATATTAAAAGAAAAGCAAAACATAAAAATAAAGAACTCACAAGGTATACTTACTGATGACCCTCTTAGTATTACAAATATATTTAATAGTTTCTTCCTAGCTGTAGGTGGCTCAGTCGGCACTCTAGCACAGCCTACAGGACGACCAGTTGTAGATCAAACAGAAAACTCAATTTACCTAAAACCCATTACCACTCAAGAAACTCTTAAAATAATAAAAGACCTAAAAAATAAGAAAAGTTTCGGGCACGATGATTTACCACCAACTTTGATAAGGAAATGTGCTGATGAGCTAGCACCAGTCTTAACATATTTAATAAATCAGTCATTTACGGAAGGAACATTCCCCGACTTATTAAAGATATCTATTATAAAGCCAGTACATAAAAAAGGAGACAAGACTGAGTGCACGAACTATAGACCTATAGCTCTCTTGTCCACGTTCGCAAAAATATTTGAAACCGCAATGGCTAACCGCTTGTATTCTTACTGCGAAAAATACAAAATATTCAGCAAATCACAATATGGGTTCAGAAAAAATCATTCCACTTCACTAGCTGTATTTAACTATGTTTCGGAGATACTTAATATAATCCATACTATATACTATATACTATATACTATATACTATAATATTATAAATGCGAAAGTGTGTTTGTTTGTTTGTTTGTTTGTTTGTTTGTCTTTCTTTCACGTTACAACAGAGCGATATCATGCAGTGTTTTTTAGGTGTGCAGTTAGGTGAGAGGCTGGAGAGTGACATAGGCTACTTTTTATCCCGGAAAAACATATTTTTCCCATCGGAAAAGCGATTAATGTTTAGCAATAGAATACACCCATACTACGAACATAGATGAGTATCATGCAGCGATGTAAAGCATTTTTTTTTTTGAGAGCAGCTAAATGAAAAGCTGGTGAGTGACATAGGTTATTTTTTATCCCGGAAAAACATATTTTTCCCTTCGGAAAACCGATTAATGTTTAGCAATAGAATACATCCATACTACATACATAAATGAGTATCATGCAGCGATGTAAAGCATTT
The DNA here is from genome assembly GCA_027580185.1 of Tuta absoluta. Classification (NCBI taxonomy): domain Eukaryota; kingdom Metazoa; phylum Arthropoda; class Insecta; order Lepidoptera; family Gelechiidae; genus Tuta; species Tuta absoluta. The sequence continues at coordinate 2,703,802 of JAQAHW010000020.1, forward strand.
TTTTTTTGGAAAGCAGTTAGATGAAAAGCTGGTGAGTGTCATAGGTTACTTTTTATCTCGGAAAAACATATTTTTCCCATCGGAAAACTGATTATTGTGTAGCATAGAATACATCCATACCACATAAAAAAGATGTATATACAGGATGTAAGGGACAGCCCTCCGAATACTGATATTCCCATAGTAAATGCAGTGAGCTGATTGTGATTTTGTATGGGATATAGAAAAAAAGAATTTAATCTATGGCAGGTTGTTCAGTTTCATGGTTTGAATACACCCAATCAGTATTCGAAGGGCTGTCACTTACACCCTGTATAGCACTACTATGAGAATGTCTCTTGAATATGAGTTTTGGGATATGAATGTGGCTTTAAGGGTGATGTGGGTATGTACTTGAGATACTTCTTACCACAGTAGTAAAGTTAATTTCTACAGTTAAACATGATTTGAAAGTCCATTTCTATAATAATAACCATTTTTAGCACAGTAAGTTTGCCCTGCGTATACTTGCGAAGACACATAATAAACTTAAATTTTTTGGTACCATAGTCCTGAAAATTGAAGACTAGGCAAAATCATTATACTGCGTATTCATATTATTATAATTCCAATCCAAGAACATCCATCCCCAAGTTAATTTGGTTTGGAGCTAATATAGGTTTTCAAATCCTTGATTACATACCCACTCCTTTCTTTCATGTCTTCTTGGAGCATGTTTGTATGTAATAAAAATTTCAAAATAGCAGGAATATTAAAAAAAAATTAAAGCTATATAGCAATCTATACTTTCTTATTATTTATTAACCACCAATATAACACTAGGCAATATTCACAATATTCATAAGGTAGCTATACTCTATGGCGACATAGAGCGCTGAGTGTAATAGCTAGGCATACATATAGGTGTATTGGTAGTTTAGTAGTATTGCTAGATGTAGCGCTGCATTGTGTAATAATGCAGGTTATGCCAAATTATATCGCTGATATAATTTGGCATAACCATTACTACTATATTTGTATTATAATATTCGCGTAGGAGTTAAATAAGTGACCCATAAACGTAATTTTAATAGAGACGCAGTCACTAAACCGGAAAGTAATGACCTGTGTTGTGTGTGCTGTCGCCCTGTTTAGAATACACAACTAATTAATAAAACTCTATGAGTACGCGGGCGAAGCCGCGGGTAACAGCTAGTTAATAATAAAAAATATGCCATAGGTATCCTTCTCGATATGTCTAAGGCCTATGACCGAGTACTATTCGATATCCTACTCACTAAACTGCAAGGAATAGGTGTTAGAGGTGTTGCCTTTCAGTGGTTTGAATCCTACCTTAAAAACCGATGCCAATGCGTCGAGATAGAGTACTACGACTCGTCAGGGGAAATAATTAAGGTCCGCTCGCACAAAGAACAAGTCTCTCACTCTATACCGCAGGGAACTGTGCTGGGCTGTATTTTGTTTTTGCTCTACATAAACGATTTACCCAAACAAATTGAACATTCGTGTACTCTTTTTGCTGATGACGTGTCGATAGTACTACCGTGCGAAAATTCAACTGAATTAAACTCCTCTCTAGAAACTACACTAACCCAAATAGTAAACTGGCTGGATGAACACAATCTCGAAATTAATTTCTCCAAAACAAAACTTTTACAATTTAAACCTTACCAAAAAAGAGCCATAGATATAAAATTTTCGTTCAAAAATAAACAAATAACCCAAGCCACTACATGCACTCTTTTAGGTATCGATCTGGATTGCAACATTGATTGGAAAGCGCATGTGGCAAAAATCTCTACGAAACTATCTAGATTCACCTACGCATTAAATGAACTTAAGAAGCACACAAACGCAAAGACTGCACTTACCGCATACTACGCCTATGCAAATGCTTGGCTTCAGTATGGTGTTATTTTGTGGGGAAATAGTACCAACGTGTTAAATCTATTCAGGTTGCAAAAACGATGTCTGAGAATTATAGCCAACATTGACTCAATGACAAGCTGCGTTCAATATTTTAAAAAGTATGAAATCTTAACACTTCCTTCTTTGTATATTCTTGAAATATCCCTATTTGTAAAAAAACATCCAAATTATTTTCCAAAATATTCTCGTCCCCAAAATTTACGACCAAACACTAGATTGGCCCTACCGCGAACAAATATGAAATTAGTTAGCTCCGGTCCCTTATCAATGGCTGCCAAAATCTACAATAAGCTCCCAAAAGAAATTCAACTTGAGGAAAATATAAACAAGTTTAAAAAAATGCTAAGGACTTATGTTTTAGAAAAATGCTTTTACACAATACAAGAGTTCCTCAATGAAAAATAGGTATAAAATAGGAAATTTATTTAATAGAAACTAACTTGACTAAAATATTATATTTATTATAAGTATTAATGAATCATGATTATGACTTTTAATTAATTTTAATATTATTGAGACTGTTAATCTGTAATATATAGTATAAGTTATTAAATAATTATTGTTAGATATTAAGAATACATGCATGAAATATGAAGATTAATTTGATTGAATGTTACATATTTTATATTTTAATCATCAAATACTTGTTACTTTAATTTAAATGAAATGTACCTATCTAATTAAATACTATGTATATTTGCTGTGCCTTCCCGGGCCCATATGTGATACATATATACTTGTTGTCATCTTGTTTAACCATATGGTGAGCAATAAATTTTATGATTTATGATTCCTTAAACAAGTGGATTTGCCGTGTAATGCCGTCTTAGAATAGCATCACCCCATTTTTTTCCCGTGGGTGTCGTAAAAGGCGACGAAGGGATTTGAGGGTGTGTATTTCATTATTAGGCGATGGGCTGACAACCTGTCACTATGGCGATAGACAATTTTCCGAATGACCCTCAAATGTTTGTCAGACGGCGTAAATGTTCGTTTTTGCGGCCGTTTACGCTATGCCTACCCTGCAAGGGATAAAGGCGTGATATATGTATGTAAAACAAGTCAATACAGATGACACTTATAGAGGTGTATCTGAGCAGTTCCTACATATCATATCAGCTAGAAAATATTGTAATGAAAGTTGATAGTTGAACATTCTCTACAACCTTGGCAACTTATTGTACACTCTAGAAAGTTTAACTATACTTTTACATGTACACACTAAATCAGAATACCCCTTTCTCCTTAGATCTTGGAAGTATGCTTAGCTGGAGACAAGATGCTTCGCTTAGAAACTCCTGAAGAGTTGAGAGAGTGTGTGAAGTCAGTGCAGGACACAGCGTTCGTCACCAACGGTTTGGCCAAGACTAGCCTTGAAGGAGAAGATGAGGTTAATATTTGCTGTATTTTAAACAATAAATTTACACTAAAGTTATGCTTTTTTGAACAGATTAATTTAGTGAAACATGCGATACAAAAAACAGATAACAACTTCCATCTAATTCTGAAAATAGCACTGTCACTCTCTGTTTAGTAAATTTAGAAAAGGATAGTAGATGTCATAGACTGTTTTAGTCATGTCATTATAGTCTATGATTTCCGCGTCATTTCGCAGATTTCCTTGAATGTTGAACTGCCATATTTTTAATTGTCGCTTAATTTTCACAGAAACAGCGTAAAATGCGTAAAATGTTCAAAAATTTAAAAGGCGATCATCTGGTATTTTTTTCTAAGCCTATTTAACTGAAAGTGACTGTGCTATTTTTAGTAAGAGATTTTAACTGGTAACATAGAATTGAGCAAGTAATCGTTATCAGTATCAGTAGCAAAATGAGCTGTATCATTATTTAAATAAATTTAAAACTTTAGTGTGGTCAAAGAACAACATGTGCGTACATTAAAGTCTTTTTACTCAAATCGCGAGATACATTTCATGTTTGTTTTGCTTCAGAAAATGTGGACGCCAAATAGCTCTTGATGTGCCCTTTATTTATAGGTATTATTATTATTCAGGTATCTCTGGACCTGATGCAGCCAGGTAACAACAACCCACGCTATACTCTGTATGTAGTTGACCAAAAGAAAGCCCAAGCTGCCAACAAATATGCCGTCTTCATCGTCCCTCAGGGCAGGTAAGATCTTGAAACAGGTATTTTAAGATTTTTGGAACAGGTATCAGAAGACCTGACGAATAAGTATTTCTATGTTCAACAGGTATCTCTAGATCCGATTAATAGGTATCTCTAGACATGTTGAACAGGTATATCTAGATCTGTTGACCAGGTATCTCTAAACCTGTTGAACAGGTATATCTAGACCTGTAGAACAGATATGTCTAAATCTGATGCAGCCAGGTGACTGCAACCTGCAACCCACGCTATAATCTGTATGTAGTCGACCAGAAGAAAGCCCAAGCTGCCAACAAATATGCCGTCTTCATTGTCCCTCAGGGCAGGTAAGATCTTAAAACAGCTATCTTAAGATCAGTGGTACAGGTTTCAGAAGACCTGACGAATAGGTATTTCTAGAGCTGTTAAACAGGTATCTCTACAGCTGTTAAATTGGTATGTCCATACCTGATGAACAGGTATCTCTAGACCTCACAAACAGGTTTTTCTAGAGCTGCTCAACAGGTATCTCTAGACCTGGTAAACAGGTATATCTGGATCCAATTTTTTAAAAATAAACAATTTTCATAACTCAATAAACGTAATTACTAATAGGTAAAACTATACAAAACAATTATGAGGCTTAACTATTTCCTAAACTAAGAACAGTTATTCCTATGTCTTAAGTAATCAATTGTTCATAGTAATAAAATAATAAAATAAAATATGACTAAACAATTAAAATAAACTTGAAAGCAAAGACACTATTGCTGCGCCACATGAACCATCAATCACTTCCGGGTTTGATTCCCGGTCGGGCACTCAAAATTTTGTGAATTTGTTCCCAGTCTGGTTAGGACATTGCAGGCTAAACCACCTGATTGTCCGTAAGAAAGATGGTTCCGTGCTTCTCAAAGCACGCTAAGCCGTCGGTCCCGGGTGCTGTGCAGGATTACTCAGACGGCTATCGTTACACAAACGTGTGAGAAGCGAGTAGTAGGCGGTTGAAAAACTGACACCAGAGCTTGTCGAGTCTTTGGACGACTCGGTGTCCCACACGAAAGGAAGCAGGGAAAGACTTACATATGTTTGTAAAAATGGAAAGCAGGTAAAAAAGCCGCTAGTTTTAGAATAAGTAGTAAAACTTTCTAAGATATTACTCGACTAATATTTTTGCTGATGCTCCGTTATTTATTACGACACACAAAAAAACTATTTGCCCGCCTGCCTTGCAAAAATACTATGTCAAAAATAATCCGACCCATTCCAAAATTAATATTCTCTTCTCATAAACACTGTTGCCGATTCTGGCGAACGCATTCCTTAGCATACTGATTATGAAAATCTAGAGTAGTTTGTCGTTGACAAACTTAATCGGGTTTCACGATGCGTAGTAGTATCAAAGTCTTTATTAACCGTAATTTTCTTAAAGATAAATAAAATATCCTAGTGATTATCCTTGCAAAATTAACGTTTGATTCCTAAATTTACGCAATAATTATTTATCTGAACAGCATTCTTTACTACATAAACTATCAAAGTTATTATTATTAGGTTAGGCAAAAGCTATTGAATTAGATTTATATGTGGTATTGAAAACATATAATAACGTACAATAAAATCAGTCATAAATACATGATACTGTAGCTTGCCTGTCTCTTTTTTTTCTAAAACAATAAAGTTGCAGTTGCAGTTGTACATTAGGTATTCAAGTGTCAGAATCGCCACTGTTGACGAAGTTTTTCGAACCCACCTGCCCAGGCTGTTGGCATCGCCACGCTATTTCTGTGTTCCCTACAAAGCTTCGTAAACACGAGAAAAACGCATTTCATTCAGGCGAAGAAGCGAAAGTTCGAGACACTAAAGGCGTATTTATCTTGGAGTAAAATGTCCTTATTTTATACAACTTTCGATTCCCACCAAGGAATTTTATTTGAATAAAATGTAAGTACCTTTTTGCCATGTGATACCGGCTTTAAATAACATCACTCCTATACAACCCTTGGGTGACGTACAAAGCGACTGAAGGCGGCTGGTAGCGACTGGATGGCGAAAACGAGGGATCGTGCCCTATGGCGTACCCTGGGGGAGGCCTACGTCCAGCAGTGGACTGCAATAGGCTGATGTATGTATGATTCATTTCATTAACAAGCATAACAATTTTTTCAAAAAACACGCCTATGACACTCCGGACATTCATAATGTAAGGATTCTTCAGATACAAATTCCATTCGAATCTGTTCAGTGGTTAACGAGATTCAGTCCTATTAAAGAATCGCACATATATACAGACATGAACTCTAAAAACATTACAATCCTTTTTGGTTTGGCAGACGTGTAAAAATTTAATGCTGGCTTTCTTAACTCGCGCTTCAGCTTGTTGTCAGAATTTTTGCCTGGGGAAATTGACACTTAAAATTGACATCAGGCTTTTTGATCGTTGTGTGACAAAGTCCTAACAAAACTTTGAGCGCAGCTTCCCGCGATTCCATTGGCCGACGGTGCCACTCCCTTGCCACACTCCGCGAGATACTTACACGCAAATTGTCCAGTTTTTCAGTTATTATTCAGGTAGCTGTGACACTACGGGGACCGTAGAAATTGTGTTTTTGTTTCCTTTTTCAATTGAATAGTTGTGTTAGGTGTTAATAAGTTAATGAATAACTTAGAACCTGTTGCGAATTAAGTAAAAATATTCAGGTGAGTATTTAAAATTGCATGAATTAAAAAAGCATTCTGAACATATCGATTCATAGAGAATCAATATTATAAATTTAATGTTTCAACACATTATCAAAAAACATATATTGAATTTGCAACTTGTTCTCTTTTATCATATTTGGCTAAAATTAAGTACTTACTAGTATTATGTATCACGCTCTTGATTGCGTTTTTAAATTGTGGGAATAGAGAAAATTTCTGACAGTCCAAAAAAAGATTAAAAATATAAATAAATTTACAAGAGTTTTCCAATATTTTACGGATTCCTATGTCGATCCTACTCTTAAACTATGGCATGCAATTAAATTAAAACGTTGCACTTGGTTAAAAAACCATGATTTCAACTCCCACGTCACTTTAATTCGCATTGTTTGACTACTAGATTCAATTGTCACAAAACACCTATAAATTTAATTTCATAGAACCCACTTGTGGCATAATAAAGTAGGACAGGTGTCGCTCATAACTCCACGCTCATCTATTTCAGTCCAGCAGATTTATTACAAGTATTTACGAGTGTTATCTTGTAAGTTATGATCTGGACAGATTTAACGAAGGCGCGAATTTGGTACAGATACGAAATCAGCACAAATGCAACTGTAGATAATAAACAGTTAACCCTGTCTGTGTAACCGCCATAGAACTGCTGTCAGTTTGTATAAACTCATACTTAATGGGGTGGTATGGGACCTACATCTACCTCCTAGCGGTCCACCCCGGGCAACGGCAACACAGGCTTGCCTGTGAATAAGTCCGGCTGAACGATCCCACTAAGCGGTGGAAGGCTCCGTAAGGGGCCGCCTGGCTCGCGACCACCATCCCACCGAAGTCTGGCGCCAAGTAGCTTGCTGCGTTCCGTCAGTGTGTGGGAGTGCCAGTGCCTTAACAGGCTTCTTCTGGGTGAGCTCGCTCCATCTTAGACTCTGTCTCTGTCCTATGACTTAGACTAGAGTCAAGAGCAAACCCATCATTAATAAAAAAAAACTCATCATCATCAGCCCACATCCACCCACTGCAGGGCATAGGCCTCTTCTCTATTGCACCAATCTTCACGGTCCTGTGCTAAACTCATCCATAGATATCACGTTGACTTGGTGATATCATCGGACCACCGGGCTGATGGTCTGCCCGCTGACCTTTTCGCTTCCCTTGGCCACCACTCTGTGACTGCTTTTGTCCACCGTCCGTCAAGACTCCTTGCCACGTGTCCTGCCCACCTCCATCTCAATTTTGTGATTCGCTTTTCTACATCTTCGACTCATAGATAAGAATAAAACAAAATCCCGATTTAGGCTGTCGAAAAATGTGTCTGCAAAGCATCATTCATTTTGCGATAAGAGTTGTTTATTTAGTGAGAAATTTCCAAGAAAGTGAAAAATCGTCTTAATATGGCGATTTCGCTCTGTTCTCACACACAGGATTTGCCATTTGTGGAAAAAGGAAAGTTTAAAGTGCACGGCAGGCCCTTAAGTTAAGTATTTCGTTTCTGAGTTCTCCTGAAATAATCAGGCTAACATAAGTCCAACGCTGATTAATAAATGTTACGCTCATTTTATTAAAGGCTCCTGAAAATGTGAGCCGCCTTCCTAAGTCCGTCTCGCTTTATAGACGTTTCACTGCCTCACCCGGTTACCTACGTCGCTTACAAAACTGCATGTTCCAGAAATAACCCGTGAGGTGCGAAACCAAGTTTTATGAAGACGTTGGGTGGGCGGTACAAAAATAAATGCTGTTATTTTTCATGAAAATGCTCGTGAAGTATGCACGTACGCAATTTTTTGAGAGTTTGGGAAATATGAAACCGGCTTTACTTCTTCTTCTTTTCGTGTGGTACACCGAGCCGACGAACAACCCTATGAACTATGGTGTCAGAGTTTTTCATACATACATACACACATCACGCCTATTATCCCTTGCGGGGTAGGCAGAGCGGAAAACGGCCGCTTAAACGGACATTTACGCCACATCTGACATATATTTGACGGTCATTCGGAAAATTGTGTATCGCCGTAGTGGCAGGTTGTCAGCCCATCGCCTAAAATTGCAATACACACCCTTAAGTCCCTTAGTCACCTCTTACGACTCCCACGGGAAAGAAATGGGGTGATGCTATTCTAAGCCGGCATCAGACGGCACTTTTTTCAGCAGCAGAGTTTTTCAGCAGCCTACTAATACTATTAGAACTCTGACATGGTTGTGTAACTGGTTTCACTAGTAGTGGATTGGGGAAACACCTAATCATCCTGAAAACTGCTGTTCTGATTCTCTTTAAACTATTAGCATTTCTAATGTAGTATGCGTATGTTAAATTGTTAAAGAAACAAAACAAACACATATCACGCCTCTATCCCTTGTGGGGTAGGCAGAGCGTTAACTGCCGCAAAAATACGTTCGCTATCGCTACGTATGACACAGATTTGTGGATCGTTTCAGATAAATCGTGTATCACTGTAGTGACATGTTGTCAGCCCCACATGAAACCCTAGAGTCCTTACGACACCTACGGGAAAGAAACGGGGTAGTTCTCTTCTATGCCGGCATCACACGGCCGGTATGCTTAATGAATCTTATTATTACATAATTGTGAGTCTTTCCTCATTTTAGCACGTCTATCTATTCCTATAAACTATATTTCTGTTCTTTAATTTTTACGCATCACTATAATTCTATTTTCGTAAACTTGTTTACAAAAGTTCGCAGGATATTTGCATACCGGCGGCGTCTGTTTTGTTCCCAGCAATGTTGTTGTTCAACTGTTCACCTCATTTCGTATTTCGGGATGCATTGTAAACTACAAATGACGCGCAGAAAAGTACCTATGTTCATTAAATAATATTTTTTTGTATTTTAATGATAATGTCTGTTTATTTATTACTCTTGCACTATGCTCTGTTTTTGTATCTTTATTTTATGTACCCTAAGGTTGTCTGTAAGAGATCGCTCTTAGCGATAAGGCTGTCTTTGCGCATTTTAGTCAATATATCCTATATTAGCCGTGTGATGCCGGCTTAGAATAGCATCACCCCATTTCTTTCCCGTGGATGTCGTCAGAAGCGACTAAGGGAGTCGAGGGTGTGTATTGCAAATTTAGGCGATGGGCTGACAACCTGTCACTATGGTGATACACAATATTCCAAATGACCCTCAAATTTTTGCCAGACGTGGCGTAGATCTCCGTTTTTTACGGCCGTTTTCGCTCTGCCTACCCCGTAAGGGAATATAGGCGTGATATGTGTATGTATGTGTATGTGTGTATATGCTATATTCTCTTTTCTTTTTGTTATTGTGCAATCTTCTTCTTTTTCGTGTGGGACACCGAGTCATCCAACGTCCCTATGAAGCCTGGTGCAATAAAGTGTTATTACTTACTTATTATTTTCCAATCAGGCACTTGCGTGTAAAGCTTAGCTCCTTTGCACGTATGATAGCCAAATGTTATCCATTAAACAAAGAAAGCTCACACAAATAAACATTGAATTGCATCATCACCATCAGCATTGTTTACAACACTAAACTCTTAAAGTAACGAAAACTTGTTCCGAAAACTCTGCAGTCATAAGTCATGTTAGGCTATTGGGTTGTCTTGTTTGTTATACTTAGCAGTCGAATTTTTCCAATACAACTAGGCGAATAACTCGGAAACTACAAAAATCGCGGAACATTCACAGGGGTGATTCGGATACCCCTCGTATAAGATGGGACGTTTTCATACAAAAGTAAAATAAACTTACAGCTTTAAAGAGGACACAAGTCTAATTAAATAACTTGATGGGAAGTCCCATGCTGGTATAACATTTTCGCAAAATAATAAACATAAATTGTAAACCATAAGATTTCTTTGTTAAAACCGATTCGCCACTTTACGCAAATAGATGGAGCTACTGCTGCAAAAAAAAAAGTTGGATTTTATTGTGGATGAAATACTCTTTATCTTTTAACCAAAAGTAGTTTGACAAATTGCCGTGTGATGCCGGCCTAGAATAGCATCACCCCATTTCTTACTCATGGGTGTCGTAAGAGGCGACTAAGGGACTCGAGGGCGTGTATTGCAATTTTAGGCGATGGGCTGACAACCTGTCACTATAGTGATACACAGCTATCTGATTGACCCTCAAACTTTTGTCAGACGTGGTGTTAATATCCGTTTTACGGCCGTTAACGCTCTGCCTACCCCGTAAGGGATAACGGCGTGATTTATGTATGTATGTATGTATGTAGTTTGACAAATTTACGTGTGCCTTCATCATTCCGCATAAGCATTTGTTAAAAAAATGTTCTTCATTGCATGTTTAAGTCCATTGAATGTCAGTTTTTCGTTTGTATGTAAAACGTCCCACCATAAGTCATTTAAATGTTGTCTTTTGACGTCGCTGTTTGGTCCATCCTGCTCTTTTATTCACTTTTCACACTCATAGGTCATATCATATTTTTATTTTATTTGTTCTAGAGAATCTGAGTGGCTGTTCGGCACTCCAGCCGGGCGGCGGCAGTTGCAGGATTCAGCACGCTTCGGACGCCTCGTCGTCGCCATCTTGAGAAGAGGACACGTTTTTGAAAGCTTAGACGCTGTCAAGGAAGAATTGACCCATTCAGCCAAGATGCTTATTCCATACGGGTTTAGTGGGCAGGTTGGTAATATTGCTGATAAAGGAAGTAAATTATTTAGAAGGCCAATAGAAGCTGTATTGGAAACATGGACACGTTTTTGATAGTTTACACGCTGTTACGGAAGAATTGATCCATTCGGCTAAGATGGTTAGTCCGTACGGGTTTAGTGGACAGGTAAATCCGTACTAATATTATAAACCTGAGAGTTTGTGTGTGTATGTATGTTTGTTACCTCTTCACGCTGAAACGGCTTGACCGATTTGGATGAAATTTGGAACACAGGTAGAGTACAACCCGGAATAAAACATAGGCCTTTATACCGCGGGGAAATAAGTGGCAGCGTATGCTGAGAATTGAACCATCAGTCCTACAGACAATATTGTAAAACAACTTGCAATGTTCTAAGGAGTCGTCATATTAACGTAACGCAAAATTGAAATTTCTTGATCCCTTCCTCTCCCTTCGTAACGATACCGTAACGCTAGGTCAAGACCCTTTTCGTTGACCCTATTCCGTTACGCAACAAGTGCTTAACAAGAAAGTAGCTACTTGTTGGACGAAAATTCTAATAAAATAAATTGACGTATATCAACGTGTCTTCCCCCCTCAAAATGGAACGAGGTATCTTGGGATTCTGAGACCGACCTACAAAATACCTACAAATACAAATAATTTATTTAATATCCAAATATTTTACATACATACATACTTGCTGTGTGACGCCGGCTTAGAATAGCGTCACCCCATTTCTTACCCGTGGGAGTCGTAAGAGGCGACTATGGGACTCGAGGGTGTGTATTGCAATTTTGGGCGATGGGCTGACAACCTGTCACTATGGCGATACACAATTTTCCGAATGACCCTCAAAATTGTCTGACGTGGCGTAAGTGTCCGTTTTTGCGGCCGCCGTTTACGCTCTGCCTACTCCGCAAGGGATTATAGGCGTGATATGTGTTTGTTTGTGTTTGTATATTTTACAAGGAAAGCTAAAATAATGATTCCCACACTAGGCAGCGCCTGTATCGTGGGCAACCGGAAACAATGGCAAAAACATAATTTTGACAGAAAGTAAGTATATCACAAACATTAAGCAAAAACACGGTAAAAGTACATGACTGTAATTAGAAAGATGTAAACGTTTTGAAAACAGAAGCGTGACAATGAACTGTAGACTACGAAGGTAGTTCCGTCTTGATTTGTTTGATAGTTTCAGTTATATTTATTCTAGAGCAACTCTTAACATATTTAAGAAAACTTTCAATTTTCTACAGCGAGCAGAATTTAAACCTGCGACTTTAGCCATCAATAGTGGCGACGCCTCTTTCAACTGGACTAGCGCGGCTCTATCGATGCCCGCGAATTTTGCAAGTGTATCTTGATGCCAATAGCGCGTGGCACAACCGTGGTAAAAACATTTGGAACCTAATATAAAAACTTATATATTTTTCAGATCCCGTTCCTCTCGCTAGGCAGTGACGTGGGTCGCCGGGTGAAAGTCCACCAGGGCTCGTCCAAAGTGTCCGGAGACTTTGTGATTGAGGATGTGGACGTAGACGGACACACGCACCGCCGACTGGTCTACTTAGACAATCAGCTGTTGGTGCAGTCTGAAGCTAGGCTTAAAACTGGTGAGTGGCAATTTCCTTCTGTTAGAGTTGAAATTCTTTATTCAATGTAGGATAGTATTATCACTTATTGACGTCATGATCCGTCATTGTAAAAAAAAAGAAATTTGTATCACACATTTTTTTTATAACAATTTTGTAATGACCTAATAGAAAACCGGCTCGGACCGTGTGGAAATTGAGACTCTGTGCCTCAGTATAAGAAATGTCATAGCAAATAATGATTAATTCACTTTTTGTCCACGCCTATATTCTCTTCCCGCACAGACTACATTTTGCAACAGTCATAATTATATGGTCGGTTATATTTCGCAAGTACACTTTAGAAAGCGGTTTTTTGCAACGGTGCCATTATGCAACGGGTAGTTTTTCGCTACTGTACCTAGTGTGCAACGCACCTCAATCCCACTTACTACACGCTTTAAAAATCTTGACTTCAATTTGAAACAAATATCGTTTTCAGATGGTGGTTTTGTAAAGTTACATGCCGTGTGATTAACCTGGCTCGCCCCGTGGCAGTGCCTTTATTTAAATTTATTATCCCGCCCGAGCCGGTTTTCTATTAGGACATTACACAATTCTTATAAAAAAAAGAAAATTGTGTGATACAAATTTATTTTTTTACAATGACGGTTCATAACGTCAATAAGTGATAATACTATCCTACATTGAATAAAGAATTTCAATTTTAATTCCACTTAGATATACGATTAGCATGTCATATAGCGTACGATTAGCATGTCATTCCATATTTTCTTAGTTATTAAAGGTTCGTCTTAGCATACGGTTGTGTCTTATTCCTGTCGCTCCGAATGCCTTCATCGCATGGCGACCCTGCCAGAGCTGCCTTACAGTGACATTTAGCGACGTAGTGATATTTTGGTGGTAAAGTTTCGCTAATCTGATATGATGTGGAGAGATCATCACACTTTCCTGATATGGTATTTTGGACTACTGAAAGACTAGTAGATCAACCGCGCAAATTTTCAAAAAATTACATTACAAATTACTTAAACTATTGGTTTAAAACTGATTGCAAGAAAAATTATAACGAAACTCAATTTGAACGATCCGCTTATATAACAAAAGTAGGTGAACATAATTATGTTTGACAAGATTTTTTCCTTTTTTCAGTGAAAAGAAAGAACAAATCGAAACAAGTGGTGGACTTTGGTTTCATTTCCACTTATCACACATTCATGTGTGTGGGAGTGCAGCTGTCTCGCTCGCACCAAGGGGGTAAAGTGGCCGTTCTGGGATTGGGCGGCGGCGGGCTTTGTATGTTCCTCAAAAAGTGCTATGAAGGTACGTTTTTATAATCTGTCTACTCTTCTAGATGTAAACTTAACTGAAATAAAAATGGCGCGATATCGTATTGAATTTTTAAAAAAGGCACTGGCATTACCATATAGCACCTATGGAACACAGCAGCTGCGGTGGCACGATTTGACGTGGACCTCTTGGTTCCTCTCAAAAATGTAAACTTTAAACCAAGACCGAGCAACAGATGTTCCAGGTGGGCAAAGTTTACTAGTTCACGGGGTGCCGACCCATGTTTACAAAGACTACTATCACCACTATAAAAACAAACAAAAAAACCAGTGGAACCTGCCTATCGAGGGTTACGTAACATTCTTTGAATTAACTTTCATAGAGCCCCTGATTTTCAAAGTAATTAATGTTTTCGTGGAGGTACGGTAAGGATGAGAAACGGACATGTGTCATCAAATCTTTTGCATTTTTTAATACTTTCATTTATTTCATTTCAATTGTTTCATTTTTGACTGGGCCGATGGCGTAGCGGTTCTATGTGTTTATTTACAAAAAAAGTATAAAAGTATTAATATCAGCTATCTAGCTCCCATAGTACAAGCTTTGCTTAGTTTGGGGCTAGATGGCGCTGTGTGAATTGTCCAGGATATTTATTATTTATTTGTTTAATTTTTTGCGAACCTGCAAAATTTTCGAGTGCGGGCAGGATTTGAACCTGCGACTTTCGCATTACTAGTGGCGACGCCTCTTCCATCTGGGCCACCGCAGCTCATTTCTTGCCCGCCAATTTTGCAAGTGTATTTTAATGCCAGTAACGCTTGGCATGGCTCCATCTACCGGGTTAGTTTTGCAACTAATAACCGGCGACTAATTCTATCTTTACAGATTGAATGTAGTCTAAGCGATGAAAACCAGCGATAAATTGAGTACCAAATTTATTATATTATCGCTTAGACTACATTCAATCTGTAAAGATAGAATTAGTCGCCGGTTATTAGTTGCAAAACTAACCCGGTAGATGGAGCCATGCCAAGCGTTACTGGCATTAAAATACACTTGCAAAATTGGCGGGCAAGAAATGAGCTGCGGTGGCCCAGATGGAAGAGGCGTCGCCACTAGTAATGCGAAAGTCGCAGGTTCAAATCCTGCCCGCACTCGAAAATTTTGCAAGTTCGCAAAAAATTGTATACCTAACACGGCAAGTGTTTTAAAAATTTGGTACTCAATTTATCGCTGGTTTTCATCGCTTAGACTACATTCAATCTGTAAAGATAGAATTAGTCGCCGGTTATTAGTTGCAAAACTAACCCGGTAGATGGAGCCATGCCAAGCGTTACTGGCATTAAAATACACTTGCAAAATTGGCGGGCAAGAAATGAGCTGCGGTGGCCCAGATGGAAGAGGCGTCGCCACTAGTAATGCGAAAGTCGCAGGTTCAAATCCTGCCCGCACTCGAAAATTTTGCAAGTTCGCAAAAAATTGTATACCTAACACGGCAAGTGTTTTAAAAAATTTGGTACTCTATTTGTTTAATACTTACGTCTCATCGATGCCCGAAATGGTAATTTTTTTATAAACGGTGGTGTGTTAGGTCTTCAGTTTTTTTTTTACCGAATAGTCAGGCCCAACAACCCAAGCGCCGACCTGGGGCCAGCGGCTGGCGGGCCAATTCAAATACTTTGGCGGGCCGGCGGGCTTTAAGGCGAGTGTACTAGTAAACGACCTCGACGGTGGCGCCACTTCACACAAAAAAAATCTCTTTATACTAACAATCTATCAGAATGTCCGATACCCAAGTTTTTAGTATTATCCTTAAGTTAAATTTAAAACTGCAAACTCAATGAAATATTCGCTGCAATTAAAGTCATGGAAAAAAGTGCCTAAGAACGGCCGCTTTTGGTATTAATTGCCATAACTTTAATTACAGCAAATATTTTATTGAGTTTGCAGGTTCTAATTTAACACAAAGATAATACTAAAAACTTAGGCATCGGCCATTCTGATAGATTGTTTGTATGAAGAGAAAACATTTTTTGTGAAATGGCGCCACTGTCGAGGTCGTTGACGGCTACACTCGCCTTAAACTTTTACGGACAATTTGGATCCGATATCCGAAATTTCTAAACTGGCATTTATCAAGACGTGTCAGAGCCAAATGACGCAGAATTCGATTTGAGACAACGCGACTCCGACACCTATTATATGCTGCTACAGTCTAAACGTACGATTTTGCGAGCGACACCAAGAGCACTCCTCATTGTAATCCGAAAATGAACCGTACGTAGTTGGAATAAAGATGACATTGGCTAGAATGACAAACGCCGACGGTTTTCGCCGGGTGACTGTGGGAGACGTTTGTCATTCTAGTCAATGCCACCTTTATTTCAATTACGGTAGATTAACTTTTCGGATTTCCTGTGAAAAGCGCTCTAGTTTACGCTCACAAAAAAAGCTCTTTCTGTGCGGTGGCCCTAATTCATGAATATAATAAAAACTTATTTTATTTATTATTATAATTAGCCTATCAGAACCCACTGCTGGGCAAAGGCCTCCCCCGCGGTCTTGTGCAACTTCGGTCCAATCCTTTAAATGGGCATCGAAATCATCACGCCATCTTTTTCGGGGTCTACCTCTGCGACGAGACCCGCCTTGAGGTACCCAATCTTCCGTGACGATTCTAGCCCATCGATCAGGGTGCATCCTGCAGACTAAAATAAAAACTTTACCATGATAAAATCTCTGTAAACCAATAATTTCCGATTTTTAGATATATCTATAACAGCAGTGGACCTGGACCCCGCCATGTTGGAAATAGCCAAGAACCACTTCGAGTTGCAACAGGACGAGAATTTGCAGGTGCAGATCAAAGATGGCGTCGATTTCCTCAAGGATGAAGCTGATGCTGGTAAACCTATAATATGACTACAGTCCGGCCACGTTTAAAACCCATTATGACTGCTTTATAATTCACTAGATTTCCGCCCAGCAATTTACCCGCTCTTACTCATTTACCCGTGGTAGTTGTTTTTCCGCAGTAAAAAGTGGCCTATGTGTTATTCCAAGTTATACTCTACCTGTATGCCAAATTTCATCCAAATCTGTCAAGCCGTTTAAACGTGAAGAGGTAACAAACATACATACATACACACACACACACAAACTCTCAGATTTATAATATTATTAGTATAGATAATCATGCTATGGCATACGATCCTTCTTTCGTAACTCTTGTGGGGATTTGAAAGCTGTCAAAATAGGCTTTTAACAGTAGCCAGACTGTAACTATGTCTAGACGCAGATATCTCGATTCTGTATGATATTTCCTTAGAAAATTATTGAATTTTCTTAGCGATACATACATACATATATCACGCCTATATCCGTTGCGGGGTAGGCAGATCGATAACCGTCGTAAAATACGGTCGCAATCTCCACAACTGACAAATATTTGACGGTCGTTTCAGAAAAATCGTGTCTCACTATAGTGACAGGTTGTCAGCCTATGGCCTAAAATTTAACACACATGAAACCCTCGACTCCCTTAATCGCCTCTTACGACAATGGAAGGAAAGAAATGAGGTGATGCTATTCTAAGCCGACATCACACGGAAAACTACTTAACCACTGAGCCAGTTTTTCACTCCTAAAATTACTGGTTCACTGCCCAGTTTACACTAGTCTCAATCTATGTTACCGACTAATATCTGTAACTAAAAATAGTACTGTCACTTTCTGTTAAATATGCTGAGACAAGGATAGAATATGATCGCTTCATAAATTGTCTATGATTTTACGCAATATCTGACAAAATCATGTGGTGATCAAAAACTGGCGAAATTGTGCGAAAATCATAGACTATTTAAGACATCTTCTATACTTTTCTGAACTTATTTAACGGAAAGTAGCAGTGCTATTTTTAAATACCAAATTTTAAAACACTAATTTAACTCGAAAGTTTTGCAAGTTTTCAAAAAGTGTCTTTTTTATTAGCTGTATAAGTCAGCAAAGTGGAATCGAGATAACTGAAGATTATAATAATACTAGCGGCTTGCCCAGCGATAACAGTTTTCCCGCGGGAGACATTTTGATATAGGCTATGTTCATCAGAGATAATGTAGAATTCTAATGGTAAAAGGATTTTTAAAATCGGGCCAGGACTTTCGGAGCCTATTCAATTCAAACAATCAAATCTTTCCTCTTTATAATATTAGGACAGGTTAGGACATTGCAGGGTGAACCACCTGATTGTCCGAAAATAAATGTTTCCGTGCTTCGGAGGGCACGTTAAGCCGTCGGTCCCGGTTGCTGTCTATGATTACTTAGACGGCGGTCGTTACAAAACCATGTCAAAGGCCCACTACTTGTAGTAGGCGGTTGAAAAACTCTGACACCAGGGTTTATCGGGTCGTTGGACGACTCGGTGTCCCACACGAAAACATAGAGAGAGTGTAGATAAGTGATCAACCGTTGTCAGACACTGGCCGCAATTCGGGATATAAATTCTCTTATCTTAAATTAGTGCTGTCACTTTCCGTCAAATAGGTTTAGAAAAGGATAGGAGATATTTAAGTCGTGTCATGTCTTATAATTTCATGCAAAATACGTGTTATCTGTCAAAATAAGGCGAAGATCAAAACAATGGCGACTAAATTGTCTAGAAAAAGCGAAAAACCATTGACGTTTTTAAAAATGATAGGACTTAGATATCTCCTATCCTTTTCTAAACCTATTTGTCGGAAACTGACAGCACTAATTTTAGGCAAGTAAGGAGAATTTATATCCCGAATTGAAGGCAATGGCGACTAAATTGTCTAGAAAAGGCGAAAAAACCATTGAGGTTTTTAAAAATGACAGGACTTAGATAATCTAGATATCTCCTATCCTTTTCTAAACCTATTTGACGGAAAGTGACAGCACTAATTTAAGGCAAGTAAGGAGAATTTATATCCCGAATTGAGGGTGATAATTTATATTTGTTTTATTTTTCATCGTTTCAGGTCACCAATACTCTTCAGTGATGTTTGACATGGACAGCAAGGATCGGTCTGTAGGTCTCTCGTGTCCGCCGAAACAGTTTTTAGACTCAGAGGTTCTGGATAATGTGAAGAAAATACTCAATAACGATGGTAAGTTATTATTCTAACTTGCAGTAACTTATAATGCATGCTTTTTGAATCCGGTTTAGAATAGCATAACCCCATTTTTCCCGCGGGTGTCGTAAGAGGCGACAAAGGGTTCATGTGTATTATCATTTTAGGCGACAACCTGTCACTATAGTAATACGAGTTTTAATGCCGTGTGTGCTTAGAATAGCATGACCCCATTTCTTTACCGTGGGAGTTGTATGAGGCGACTAAGTGGCTCGAGGGTGTATATTGAAATTTTAGGCGATGGGTTGACAACACAGAAAACAGAAAAGAGTTAGAATGGCGATCTTCAGCCGTTCGTACGAGAACCAGCGTCGCCGATTTTTCCCCACCTTTCACCTATCACTACATCTCCAACTAATAAAGATGACGCTTACGCACACATAATTGCGGCCACTACGGCTTGCGTAAATTCAAAATAACCAATCACGCGCATGCACGCATACACGTGCCGGTTTTTATAGCTTATGTGTGAGTGACCATGTAAACTTAACTAGGGACACGGCTATCGATAAACTGTTATCGATATTGAATTATGAATTACACAATTGCATACAAAAGTCAGGTAGCAATATTAAAATAAATTATAATCATGTCTGTATACCTCACGGTGTAGGCAGAATGTCAACGGCTTATTCAAACCGTCATTATATAATTTCTGAACGAATAAAAGTGTGTTCTGCTGTAAAGATTTAATGTTTTACCCGCTTTCATAAAAGGAGGTTTATCAATTCGACACGTATTTATCTACACTAATATAATAAAGAGGAAAGATTTGTTTTTTTTTGTATGTAGGTATGTAATCGATAAACTCCGGAACTACTAAACCGATTTCAAAAATTCTTTTACTATTAAAAAGCTACGACATACTTGAGTAATATAAGCTACTTTTCACCACAAGAAAATGCCTTATTCCGATGGGAAAACGATAAGAAGCGAGAAAACGGGGAAATATAGCGAATATTACCCAAATTAGCCAAACAGCTCAACGGATCATCGCGAAATTTGGCACTAAAATTGCTTTTTTATCAGAGATGGATATGAACTACATTTTGTCAGCACTTGAGGATCTGGAGTACCTGATGGAGGACATCAGGAGCATGGCTAAACTATATGAGATATGAAAATGGCTTCATAGCAAAAGTTGTTCAGCATGATGGGCCGCTTTTACTGGCACATGGTCATCGAGGATCTGGAGTACCTGATATAATCCACAAGATCCCATCCAAACTATATGAGATACGAAAATAGCTTCATAGCAAAAGTACGTATGCGAGGACATTTCTCAAATCTTTAACTCTCGCTCTAGCTTAAAAAACCAATATACCAATATACATACGTATACCTCTTTTTCGAAGGCGCTTGAAATTATGATCGCCACTTTTGCGATATTTCAAAGATATTTTTATTATTTATTGCGTGCACAATTTATAAAATTTATCTCGACCCAATAACATTAACATTACTTAAGACCTTCGCTTTTAATATAACTTCGAAAACATATCGATATCATTTTACACTACGCCCAACACTAGAACTGATACCGGACCGCAGCGGAGTACATTGCGTGTTCGAACTGAAGTGGTAGAAATAACGAGCGCACGCAGCCCGCAATGTATGATTTTTGTGACAGGAATTATTTGAATGACAATTTGAGACATTTTTGCTTAATTATCGTAAAAATAAGAAGGTTTTTTGCTTCCTGGTGGAAAGAAATGCCTCCTTTTTGAACACTACAGCGTTGACTTCTTAATCTACGAGTAATTATTGCACAACTCGGCATTATCACTTAATTTTGTACGTTGCGCGTCACAGTAGTTTCCTCCGTTGGAGCACGCGGGTGAGTGATCGACGCGATTGCGTGTTTGCGAGTAAATATGAGCAGATGCTCAAAATCGTGGCGCGCCTGCCCCGCCCACATCGCCATTCTAACTCTTTTCTGTTTTCTGTGGTTGACAACCTGTCTGTCACTATGGTGATTCACAATTTTCCAAATGACCCTCAAATGTGTTTTTGCGGCCGTTTACACTCTGCCTACCCCGCAAGGGATTATAGGCGTGATATATGTAGATTTTTCCGCTCATCTCATATTAATTAAACAATGAATTTTCAGAATTAACCTTTTGTAACTTAAGGCGATGCTGTTTGTAAATAATAAACATTCTTACATACAAACCTTTTATATTCCAGGCCACTTCATACTCAACTTAGTTTGCCGCGACACAACTCTGCAAACCTCCTTAATGCAAACCCTCAAAAAACATTTTAAACATCTCGCCTCCGTCAAACTGTACGAGGAGGTCAATGACATTATATTCGCCACAAATAGTGACAAACCTTACAGTGTGGACGTTTTAGAAACGGCAGCGAAACAGTTGAACGGTGTTGCCAGAGGGAAAAAACTAGTTGACATCAAGTGTGTCGATTTAAAAGACTTTCTGCAATCTGTGACTGTGATTTCGTAGTTGTAGGAGAAATTAGGTGTAAGGACTTTTTGCCCGACTATGTGAAAGCCAGATGGGTTAATTTTAGTGAAGTGTAAATGTTTTGTAGGCAAGAATAAAATTTATTGGAGCATACCTAAATACAGGTTGTAAGGGACGTTGTACCGAAAACTTTGCAGGCATGATCAGAGGAAGAAACTAATATTTTTTTCTATGGAGGATATGATGGTAAACGAAAAATTTTTATTGAGTTTCCATAAAAAGGCAGACTTGTATGGAAGGTCTTTTTTTTTCTTGTTAATCAACATAGCCTCCATAGAAATTTATTCAGTTTCATGGTCTGATCATGCTTGCAAAGTTTTCGGTACACCATCCCTTACAATCTGTATATCTACTTTAGTTAGTTAAATTATGTTTAGCTATTTAAACAAATTATTTTTTAATGGATGATGTTTGTTTTGTTTCTGCTACAGTGTTAAATAAGTGAATAAAACACTTGGACAATTAGTGTAAAACGAGTTAATATAGGTGCAGATAGCTAAAAATAATGCATATTTTTATCATTACCTAATTTAAGAAAATAAATGCTCTTGTAACTTTCGTATTATAAGTATGTGTTCCATTGTATACGTATATTTTTGTAAATATTAGGAGGAACCTGATATAAATGAAAAACAGTAAATAAAACTGACGCATTTAATGCTTGTTGTTTGTTTATCAAACCTCCTTCCCGACACGCGGCCAATATTCGCAATTTCACACAATTCACTTACAATAATATAAAAACCATAGAAATGTGGAGACAACAACTATATTAGAAGCAAACCTTTAACACCACCATAGTCATCTATTAAGCGACTTATAAATAAGACGCAAAAAGCCGCAATACATGGCCAGCCCATGAAATTTAACAATATTTTCCTTCAGCAAAACAGATAACAAAAAATAATTGTCTCACATACGCTTAATTTTTCTGACAGTACTAAACGACTATGGCGAGCAAAAGGTTGAAAACAACAGTTAAAATAGCATAAAAGTAGAATTCTGTTATTAACATAAAAATAGTCCGAAAATCAGATACCTAAGTAAATAAATAACATCTGTCGCTGTCTCCACATTTCAAACTGTATCCATGATCATAATCAGTCACCATAACAAACCGCATGCTCAATACAAACAAACAAATCAAAACAACAGGCTAACG
This sequence comes from Tuta absoluta, assembly GCA_027580185.1. Classification (NCBI taxonomy): domain Eukaryota; kingdom Metazoa; phylum Arthropoda; class Insecta; order Lepidoptera; family Gelechiidae; genus Tuta; species Tuta absoluta. The sequence continues at coordinate 2,726,860 of JAQAHW010000020.1, forward strand.
TTTAGGCTCCTCATTTATCACAATTGGCACCTATGAGGTCTAACAACAATACAAATTTACAATAATTTAAAATACAATTATAATATATAATATTAGATGTAGTTCGATTCCTCTAAATACACACCTGAGTCATACTGTAGCGCAAATCAAGTATTACTTCATGTTTCGAAGAATTTTTAAAAATAATTGATTTCAATATGTCATTGCATTGAATCTTTAAAAAACAACTTACTACGATCTTGATTTGCGCACAAGTTCCTCTATTAAATTATTAAAATCGCTACCTACTTACCTAACATGATTTGAATTTATTGTAATAAATTAGGTTTATTTTATACATTTGAACACTACCTAAGTATATTTACCTAACTACAAACAATTTATAAATTAATAATTCATTCGCTACTATTTTGTTCACCTTTCATTCATCCTCAATTTAAATAAAAGAATGGTAATCATTTGTTTCTACAATAAAACATAACAAATTTTCTCATGAAATCGCTTTCAAGTGTGCATATAGAAAAATCACTTAGATTATATTATTATAATGTAATATTCGCAAGGAAATAGTTTACAACAGCCGCTCGAAAAAATAAGCGAAACACGAATTATAATACTCCGATATTGCGTCTACAATAAAAAAAGTTCTCAAAACACTTTCTTGAATATATTCTTCAGACTTTTCTTCCGTTTCCCGCCACTTTCCACTTCACTCTGTCCATTTTGCGACAGCTCTGTTGATTCTGACCATAAACTGCCGGTTGGTGATTCTGAGGCAGCTTTTTTACCTAACTTTCCATTGAATATAGGTTCCAAGGTTCTAACAACAGGTGGACTAGGATTGCTCCTAGAGCTTTGCCGACTGAAAGTTCTTAGAAAAGCTGGTGAGGATAATCTTCTAGTTTTCATTGTCCTTGTTTTAAGATTGTTGAAGAAAGACCCGTTGGTTTTGGGCGGTAAAAGTTTAGGCTCTGCAATGCCGTTGATGTCTACAGGTTCTGAAACTGGGGCAAAAAATTCTTCTTCATCTAGTGGTATAGGGTTTTCTTGCAGCATACCGATACTGTCTTGCCGCGCCCATTCCGCTCTTGATAAGGGTCTGTGTATAATTGAAGTTTTTCTCCTTCTGTTCTTTCTTGCAACCTGCCATTCTCCATCGTCGTCGTCATCTCTGCTATGTTCTTCGGCTGACTGCCTCGCTATTTGCAGAGCCTCCTCACTCGGTCTTCTTTTCTTAGCCGATGGAGTTTCGTGTCCACTGACGCCTTCGACTGATTTTCTTCTCAGCTTATCAAGCTTTTTCTTAGTTCTTTTAGGAATAGGAACTATTATCGGCTCTGGCCTTCGCCTTTTCGAGACATAGTAGAAAACAGCAGTGACAACAATGACTTGGAACATGACGAATTTGAAGAAGGTCATGTTGCCGAACCAGCTGTCCCTTTCATCCATGAGGATTTTCAAGACTGTTGCCATGTGTGTGAGCTGGTCTTGTAGGTTTGTCATTTGATCTAGATACCTCTGTTCCCTCTCGTTGCTCTTTCTGCGTTCCTCTGTCATCTGCAAGACGGTCTTTTCGAAGGTCTTCTGCATCTCTTCCACCTGCTTCTTGTATCGTCTGCTCAACTCTTCGAGGTATTGCCCCGAGAGCGACATGTTGCGTTCCAGCGTCTGAAATGGACAGAAATAATATAGATTACTATTTTTTATAATTTGTTTTAAATCAAGAAAAGGGTCGCTTGTGTACTCAGTATCAACATGACATACATACATACATACACATATCACGCCTATTATCCTTTGCGGGGTAGGCAGAGCGTAAACGACCGCAGAAACGGACATAAACGCCACGTCTGACATATATTTGAGGGTCATTCAGAAAATTGTGTATCACCATAGTGACAGATTGTCAGCCCATCGCCTAAAATTGCAATTCACACCCTCGAGTCCCTTAGTCGCCTCTTACGACTCCCATGGGAAAGTAATGGGGTGATGCTATTCTGAGCCGGCATCACCCGGCACATGGCAAGAAGAAAAAAAAGAAAATATGAGCGGAAATGAAGTTAATTTCCAATCACGATGTGTTTTTTTTCATACCTATGTATATGCAAAAGTCTTATCATTATCTAAATTAACATTTACGTTTCATTAATTTGTAATTTAATTAGCGAAGCAATAAGTCAAATGAGCAAAATTTCTTGACACGTATGTTTATAAATAACGTGTATTTTATATTTACCTTTACTCTATTGGAAAGCCTCAGGAACACAGACTCCTTTTGTGATGCTTGTGCTTGGTTTTGATTGGAAAACGCCTCCTTCCCTGCCGGAGTGGGATCTACCGCCATTTGATCGAAATCTGATATAAAACTGTCACTATCCATTATTATTGGCTCATTTTCTTCTGGTCCATTTCCATTTTCCTTTGGTTTCTCTGTTGATGTTTCTGTTTTGCCGTTTTTCGATTCTGTTTTGGGAGTTGTTTCTCTGACTTCAGGTTCTGCTTGTGGTTCTAAGGTCTTTTCTATTTCCAATTGTGATTTTTCCTCTTCTGATGGTTCTGGTGCTGGTTTCTCTTCCACAAGCGTTACCGTTTCTTCTATCTTAATATCCACAGGACCTTTCTCTTCTTTCAGTATATCTACAGGTACATTGTTACTCGTGTCATCAACCGGTTCATAACCAGAGTGCTCTGCGAGTACATTTTCGTCAATTTTATCATCTGAGGCATTACTCTTATCTAGCACAAATTTTACCTCTTGCTCTGTGGTATTTATACTGTTTTCATTTAAAGGCGATTCTTCGTCTGTTATATTAGTGGTAACATTATCACTTTCAAAACTAGTATTAAGAACTACTTTTTTCTCTTTGATAGCTAGAATATTACATAATGCGGCTAAATATTTTGGCGGGAACAAAGCATTCATATAAGCAACACGCTCAGTTCCAAATTCTATTATCTTTGTACTTTTAAAATCTAGTCCATAGGGTTGGCAAATGCCCGTACACTTCAATGTCTCGCGAAGGAACACTTGTCGCAGTAAGTTTGTAAGTTTATCGGAACTACAACTAATTAGTTCATACACTTCGTTATACAGCGTCTCACTGCAGTTATCACACACTATAATATGGCTTGGGGAGCAACACCGTTTGTACATTTTGTCGGTGGATGTGTCGTTGTGTTCACTCGACACGTTTCTGTTAGGAACTTCAGATTTGACTAACGCCTGAGCCGCCTTCTTCATGATCGACATTACTGCATCTCTTGCCGATCCAAAGAGGTTCTTCGAGGGCTCAGTTTCAGCCGCAGGAATACTAGGAACGTCTATGATTTCATCATCTTCATCATCGTCATCGATAGGCGTCGCATGTTGCGAACTCTCCTTCTCCAGAACCTCAAACTCAGACGTACCATAAACTTTAAACAATGAAATAGGACAGTAATGTTCAGAACCGTGATGCGATAGCATTTCAACTTTAATAAATTTTCCGAATATATGTGGGAATAAATCAAAGCTTTGCACGTCTCTCATTTCTTTGGCCGTGAACTGGCCCACACTTGTCCACTCCCTAGTCGGAAATCTATCACTGAAATATACAGCTATGTCTTTTGGTGTTGACGAAAATAACTCGAAGTTTGCGATTTCTATCTTTTGAGCTTGGACTGCCTCACAAAGTTCTACTATGAACCAGATTCTGCTGTTGCATGTATTGAGCATATATTCATCTCTGTTCGGGGACAGGATGGAGCTGGGTGAACCGGCTTCAGGGTTTACAGCCACAACTTTAGCCCCGCATGCGGGGGAGGCATAATTCTTCGACCTCTTAGTGCTTTTACTACTAAAATTCATATTACTATGACTAGGTTGACTCGAGTGGTTTAACACTGTGTCTTTTTTCTCTGCTTCTGCTAATTGTTTCTGTGCCCACTCCGAGAAGGAAGGGATGTCTTCTTGCGGCGTTGCAGGCTTTACTGGAATGTTTTCATCTTTGAGTTCTTCCTGAGATTCGGTTTCTGTTTCTACGGGGAGGGGCGTGGTGGTGGATTGAAATGCATCTTCGGTTTGTCTGATTTCGTGCATCGGTGTGGCTTTAAACACGAGCGTTTCAGGCGTTTCTTTATCATTTTTTGCTTTACTTTCTTCTGTTTCGTTGCTATCCACAATGGCAAATGTCTTGGTGTCATTGTGCTGCTCCGAATCGTTGACGTACAATAATTCTTCGGGATTCTTCAAATCCAATTTGGCATTGTCTCCTAGCGAGATGAGTATTGGCGGCTGTCCCGTGTCAGGTAATCTGGAACAAAAGAAATGAATAAAATTAGCAACTTCGACAAATGTAACACATGTTACGATAGATTGGAAATTTTTACTGCGAATTTTCATCATCATAAAAGAAGTTGAATATGAAAGCAAAATACTCAAGTATTGGTAAATTTAAACATAACGATACCAATCAACACTTTAGTAACCATAAAATTAGGAATTGGCAATAACATAGCAGTCTGAGTACCAAATTTTAAAACACTTCCCGTGTTAGGTATACAATTTTTGAAAACTTGCAAAACTTTCGAGTGCGGGCAGGATTTGAACCTGCGACTTTCGCATTACTAGTGGCGACGCCTCTTCCATCTGGGCTACCGCAGCTCATTTCTTGCCCGCCAATTTTGCAAGTGTATTTTAATGCCAGTAACGCTTGGCATGGCTCCATCTACCGGGTTAGTTTTGCAACTAATAACCGGCGACTAATTCTATCTTTACAGATTGAATGTAGTCTAAGCGATGAAAACCAGCGATAAATTGAGTACCAAATTTTAAAACACTTCCCGTGTTAGGTATACAATTTTTGAAAACTTGCAAAATTTTCGAGTGCGGGCAGGATTTGAACCTGCGACTTTCGCATTACTAGTGGCGACGCCTCTTCCATCTGGGCTACCGCAGCTCATTTCTTGCCCGCCAATTTTGCAAGTGTATTTATGAGCCATGCCAAGCGTTAATGAGCTGCGGTAGCCCAGATGGAAGAGGCGTCGCCACTAGTAATGCGAAAGTCGCAGGTTCAAATCCTGCCCGCACTCGAAAATTTTGCAAGTTTTCAAAAACATAGCAGTCGTTCCACTTCGATGGTAAAATACACGTCATAGGTAGTTACTTGTTGTAATAACAACGAAAAATTATGTACATTTTTTCAGTTTTTTAAATTTATTCGCATTTTCTCTTATTAAAACTTATTCATCATTACAAACAGTGGACTGTTGCGGATGTTAATGTTATCATTACAAGCTAAGGTTATTTTTTAAAATGTATTTTTTTTTACTCAATCGCAGTTATTTTATTATTGCTCATCATTAATACCTCAATGACGATTAAAAACATTCTTACATCATTCCATCAAATGTAGTCGATGGTCGTTTATAAGATGAGGGAACAATAATAGTTCAATTGAACAAATCAAACTTGTGTCTATTCCCGTATGTTTAATAAACCTAGATTTGCTGCACAGTATTGGATTGCTTGTGGCTTGTGGTTTGAAGTAACAGCAAGATAGTATTCTTTAGATTTCTCGATTAGTTGCTAACAACACGGAAATGTTCGCAGAAGAAATTTTGTAGATTCCCACGAGAATTTATGCATCTTTTTAAACGGTACCTAAAAAGCTGTCTAAACGGATAAAGCATTTACGCTAGTGAGGTTAAGTTTTTCTTCTTTCACCCAAAGGTTTGCTTGGTAGAAATTGCTACCTTAACAAATAAGGCCGCCTAAATTGTACCGACATTTCTTTTACTGTGTCTGTTCCATTTGTTGTGTTTTGTACAAATAAAACATTTTGTATTGTCACGTGATGCTGGCTTAGAATAGCATCACACCTTTTTCTTTCTCGCGTGTGTCGTAGAAGGCAACTAAGGTACTCGAGGGTTTCATGTGTGCTACAATTTTAGGCTTTTTTTTTTAGTCACTTTAGCGGTAGACGATTTTTTCGAAATGGTCCTCAAATATTTGTCAGACCTGGCGATAGCGACCGTATTTTACGGCCATTAACGCTCTGCATAGCCCGCAAGGGTTCAAGGAGTAATATGTGCTTACTGTATTGAAAAAGCTTTCGCAAATAAGCTTTTAGATTCAAAAACTTAAACAAGATTACCGGAATTAATTATTGATGGGCTATTAAATTGTATTTAGTACTAGCGGCCCGCCCAGCGGTTTCACCCGCTGCTAACTGATTTCCCACGGTAAACAGACTTTCTCCCGACATAAATCATACATACAAACCTTCCTCTTGAATCACTTTTTTTTTAATCCCCCAAGGGATGAAAAGGGGGTTAAAAGTTTGTATGAAAGTTCGTTGTCTTAAGTGTGATCCGTTTCAAAATTAGTGATTAGACTAATAACTTAAAATAATTAAACACGTGTTTCAGCATTTTTGAAAATTTTAACCTTTAAATGGGTGAAAAGGGGGTTAAAAGTTTGTATGAAAGTTTTTTATCTTAAATGTGATCTGTTTCAAAATATCTGATTAGACTTATAACTTAAAATAATTAAATACGTGTTTCAGCATTTTTGAAATTTTAATCCTTAAAGGTGTCAAAAGGGGGTCAAAAGTTTACTACCAGTTGGGATACCCGTTTTCCCATGGGAATGTGACAATATCCCGGAATCATTTATTCTTATAAACCTTCCTCTTAAGTTACTCTATCCAATTTAAAAAAACCGCATCAAAATCCGTTCGGTAATTCTAAAGAAATAAGGAGACACCAAACGGGAAGCGACTTTATTTTATACTATGTAGTGATACCCAGTTTGAGTATCAATAAAAGTAGACTGATGTTTATCCGCCATTAAATACTTTCGCTATTAAAATGCATTATTCATGAAATAGCGATGCAAATGATGAAGTATCGTTGCATTTGGTACGTATTCCGGTTTCTGAATGCATTCAATTATACACAGCTGATAAGCTGGTAGGAGGTACCTTTTAAATTCCATGACGACTGACTTATAGGTAGATACATACAGGGAGTAACAAAAGGGTTATTAGAAGCCGAAAGGAGATCAAGGTACTTATGAACTGAACAAATTTCCCGTACATGAGTCGAAAAAATATTGAAAACTTGCAAAATTTTCAAGCGCGGGCAGGATTTGAACCTAGCAAAACGAACCCGGTAGATGGAGCCTTGCCACGCGTTACTGGCATTAAAATATACTTGCAAAATTGGCGGGTAAGGAATGAGCTGCGGTAGCCCAGATGGAAGAGGCGTCGCCACTAGTAATGCGAGAGTCGCAGGTTCAAATCCTGCCCGCGCTTGAAAATTTTGCAAGTTTTCAATAATTGTATACCTAACACGGAAATTGTTTTAAAATTTGGTATTCAGTCGAAAAATTAAAAAAAAAATTAGACCTTCTGTACAAAATTGCCGATCAGCTAGTAAATTTACTATATGTCAATTATTTTTTATATTTCGACCTATGTTCCATGGGGAAATTTGTTCAGTTTCATGAGCACCTTGACTTCCTTCTGGCTTGTTATGCCCTTTATTTTCCTACTTGTATAAAACTCTGTACCTAATTATAATAGCATCACCACATTTCTTTCCCGTGGGAGTCGCAAGAGGCGACTTAGGGACTCAAGGGTGTGTATTGAAATTTTAGGCGATGGGCTGACAACCTTTTACTATGGCGATACACCATTTTCCGAATGACCCTCAAATATTTGTCAGACGTGGCGTAAATGTCCGTTTTTTGCGGCCGTTTACGCTCTGCCTACACAAAAATATATATATACCCAATTCGTCGGTTGCGTTCGACAACCGACGCTGCTGTCAAGCTTCTAGAACATATATACAATGCTTGGGAGGAATCGCAGGATGTGATAGGGGTGTTCTGCGATTTATCCAAAGCATTTGACTGCGTTGATCATGAGACACTATTGTTAAAACTTGACCATTACGGGATAAGAGGAAAAGCGCTCGATTTGGTTGAATCCTATCTTGTAGGTAGAACGCAAACAGTCCAGATAAATGGTGCGAAGTCACTGGGATCTACAGTCAAAAGTGGTGTACCCCAAGGATCAATTTTAGGACCGTTCCTGTTTTTGGTGTACAGAAATGACTTGCCCTTCATGGTACAGAATCTGGCCAAGATAGTTTTTTTTGCAGATGATACCTCTTTAATATTTAAAGTGGACAGAAAGGCTAAAAATATTAACGAAGTGAATTTTGCACTTGATCAAATTCATAAATGGTTTACGTCTAATAATTTAGTATTAAATTCTAAGAAAACTAAATGTATTAAATTCTCTCTTCCTAATGTAAAAAGTATTAAACATGATAAGGACACCATGTATATAAGGACATATACATGGTGTAAAAAAATTAGTTAAGAATATTTTAAGGGGTGAACCAGTACGTGAAACTGAACAACTTTCCCCAAGGAACATAGGTCGAAATATGAAAAATAAAATTGGCCCTCCCATACAAATTATCCCGGCCGAGTATTATTTTTTCATATTTGGACCTATGTTCCTTGGGGAAAATTGTTCAGTTTCACGTACTGGTTCACCCCTTAAAATATTCTTAGCTAATTTTTTACACCTTATATGTTTTTTGATACCAAATTTTAAAACACTTCTCGTGTGAAGTATACTATTTTTGAAAACTTGCAAGATTTTTATACGCGGGCAGGGAAGCGCGAGTCATCAGGATACACTTGCTAAATTCGCGGGCAAGGGACAAGCTGCGGTAGCGGAAGAGGCGTCGCCACTGGTGATGGCGAAAGTCGCAGGTTCAAATCCTGCCCTGAAAATTTTGCAAGTTATCAAAGATATGTTTTTTCGTAAAGTGGAGCTACTTTTACGGCACCACTCGCCTTACTTACCCTAGGCTTTAGAGCGAGCGCATTTCGCACAGATTCGATGAAAGTGGTCGTACCTCTTCTCACGATTACGTATGTATGGGCTGCAGATAAGAAAGTGAAGTGGCCAGTGGGCAACGCTGTTCCACGCTAATTGTACACACGTCTATGTAAATACTAACCGTCTTGTTCTTGTGTAGAGGTATTGGTATTTTCTTAGCGGTGCTGATCAAATACAGCGCAGCAAAAAAAACCGGCCAAGTGCGAGACGGGGTCGCCCACCGAGGGTTCCGTAACATGCACTAGTATTTCAAATGAGGTATGGACTATGGTATGATACATTACTTGAACCACCAGCCTTAATTTTAAAGTGTTGTTCGTTTTCAGTCCAGTGAAAAATCCATTTCTTATCTTTTACATACTTTTAAACTAACCTACCTGCCAAATTTTAGTTTTAGATCCATAGGAAGAACCCTATTAATTTTGATTCCCGTAACTTAGAGGATCGAAAACACGCGTTTTTTACAGCATAATTTGCCGTACCTTTTTTTAACGTAAAGAGATTGATATTTTTTACGGGCCGCCGCCGCGCCGTGGAGCTGAGTATGTACTTCTGTATGTATGGTTTTTTTTGGTTACTTTCCATTCGATATTCTACGCGTTACCGAGATAAACGGTCAAGACAGACGGTCTTGATCCTATAGGTATGTATTTCGCCCTTTTGAGCGAGTACGGAACCGTAAAAAAATATAAACGGTCTGGTTTTGGGATGACACAAGATTCTTTTCACACTTATTTCGAAATTAGTTTGTTTATTTTGGGGAGTATGTTCAGTTTCATAGGCTGTGAAACCAAAGGATTTAGCCCTTGAAACATTCAAATAGCCGGTATGAAAACTAACTTTACTATATCTAAATCAATGCCGCAGTATTAGGTCAAAATATCATCTGGTCAAATTCCGGAATATGACAAAATCGTTGATGGTTCATTCTACCATCTTTCTAAACAAATCCAGAAATTAAGCCAAATTCCTTAAGATTTTGGCGGAATTTCTAAACTGGTATAGGAATATGCCAAAACGTAGTTTAAAAGATATTTTTTCCAATTAAGTGTCGTCATGACAATTTGTGTTTACTTTTAAAAACAATAGGTATAAATAAATAAAGTGAATAAATGATGAAATCAATTTTTCCAATGATTGAATAGAAAAAAGCTCTACGTCTGTTAGTGATTGTTTGCAAAATTTAAAGAAATTCAGTAGTTTTAGAAGATTATCAGAAATATGGCCAAAGAAATCAAGCCATCCGGAAGCTTTCACTAATACTATGTGGCAATAAAGCTAAAATCCTAGGAATTTAACCGAATTTTGAGATCTGTTTACGACGATAGCAGAATGAAGTCACGATTTTGACTTGAAACCATATTCCGGCTTATGTCAAAAATCCTAATAATTCGGACATTTTCCTGATTTTGCTATTTTACTTCGACATCTACATAGCCTGCACAAATTATGACTACCTGTACAAATAAAACATAAAAAGCAGCTAATGAAATCATTAGTTCTGTTCGTGCGAATGTAGAGTTTAATCGACTAACGATTAGATGTTTTGTGTCGATATCTGTAATCAATTGTGTTGGTATTTCGAAAATGTAAGCAATTATGGTACTGGCATTACCGCGGCATTACCGGTTATTAGTCAGTATATACTTTTAAGTAACATACCTCTATAAATTGACAAAAATAGAGACAACGTCAACGCGGTGAAATATTCAGCATTTGACGGAAAGCCGTCAAATGCTTCCACAAAAACGGACGGATCATCCAATTGGGTCCAAAATTGCGTCTCACGGCTATTTCTTTCCAGGGGCGTATTAACCATATGAGCTGGTGGGGTATGTGCCCTACAACAGCAGCAGGCATTTTTGCAGCAAGCCTCAACCGCATTCTCTCTCAGTTATGCTTGCCTCTTTATACCTACCGTAAATCGACGAGACGAGAATCGACTTCGCTAAAAATACGTGTTGTGATGAAGCAGCGCAGTGTGGCGCCCAACTCACTTATTTTAACGTGAAACCACTTGCCCGCTATGCTCGCAATGTATGTTCCGTTGATGCATCTCACTTATGATCGAGCATACTGGCTAGTTTGCCAGTTGGCATTGGCCAAAGTAGCCGGTGTTCGCCAGAGTACTGGCTACATAGGCGTTCAACGGCTAGTTTGGCGTTTCAATGCCTAGTTTGGCGTAAAGTGACTGAACAAAAGAAACAAGTGCTTACGTGATAAATATCTTGGTGAGTCCTTGGTGGCCACCGTACGACAGCAGTTGGCACAGAAGGAGGGCGGCTAGCAGAGCCCGCGCTGGAGCCATCGCGCCCCACTTGCACCATTGGCCTATTGCGACGGCGCCCGCCAAAGGGATAGGTGGCAACACAGTGCAATACCTAGTTGAATAGTTCGCACATAAACACTGGCTTTGTTTTAATGAATTTATTTTGTCACTAAAAGCAACACAGGGAATTTACGCACATCATACAGTTTTTAGCACAGGTTCATTCACTCGCACTATATTCTTACTTCTGTTACACTTAGTCTTCCACGGCAATTCCGTTTACAAAATTGGCGTTAGATTTTCATCACTTCCAAGTTACAATTTAGCGTTTATTTGTTCATTTTCAAGGGTGCGATGCGATTCAGTCTTTGTTGGTAATTCTTTGTCTTATTCAGTTCCCATTCTTTAGCGAATGTTTGGCAAACATAGAATTCTGTAACAATATTATAGTTTGTTGGTGCAATGAGATCTACTGGTCTTATTTAATTTACAATTGTTTATTTAGTAGCTAGAGTGTTCTCTCCTAAATGTTGGGTTAAATTTTACTGGTGACCGATTTCGAAAACTCAAGACGGGCTGGTGATAAGAACCAAAATTCCTCAAAACTGGTTGAAATACGAAAAACTATCATGAAATTGAACTTACGAAATTGCCGATTAGCGCTGATTGAGTCACTATGGAAACTGAATATTTTTGATCCTTGGGGAAAGTTGTTCCATATCACCAGCCAGTCTTGAGATTTCGCTATCGGTCACTTGTAAAATTTCACTCTATAACGTGAACGAAAGAAAGATTGATCCGTTTAACTGACTAAGTACGTTGAAGATCTAATTGTAAATCAGCCACATTTTGTCAAGTAACTTAATATTTTTATGGTGGAGTATACATACAATATAAATTTTAAATATCACGGAAACGTCTAATGTTTATTTTACCGCGAGTAAGCGATTGTTTAGTAAAACATAACGCGAGAATTTCTCAGTTTCGTTCGAGAAATGTATCGCGGACTGAAATTCAACAAACATTCCTACAAGATGACGTGTGTAACAAGGTTGATTGAACTGAATTGATAAATAAAGGTCACTGTTCACATGCGACGATGAGATACAATTTTATTTATAAGTCATGTTATGAAAATATTTTGCATTTGTTGCAGGAACTCATGAGTTATAGATTTCTGTGACAGTTCCGCGTCACAGAAATATTAATATTACACCTTTATAGGCGACCTAAAGGGTTAATTATGAAATTTTCATCCGTTGTTTCGTTAACACTTCGACTTCAACAGCCGTTACAGCCCACTGCTGGACATGGGCCTCCCCCAATCGGAGGGTCTTTGCTTTACTCACCACGCTTGGTAGGCGATTGGCGAGCGCAGTGCAAGGTGTTGTATTCACTGGGAACGATGCTGCCGATTCCCTAGATTCACCCCTAAGTGACCCTTACGACATCCACGGGTACAAATGGAGTGGTTGCTATAAGCCGGCACCACACGGCTAATATCCATAATATTATTTAATTAGTAATGAGTTCCTTGCCTAAGGTATTTTATTCAAAATAATGGTTTCAATATCACTTCAAGATGCTGTCTATTCACAAATCACATCGCTTCGTTTCAATTGGAGTGGACCACCAGTTCTCATTGGCGATTGTTCCTAATTCAAATAAATAAATCAATCTGTTCGGTTATCTTGATTGTGACACGTCATGTGGTGTGCAAGTATGTGCAAATTTGTTCAATTGAAATGCTCGTGAGACGTAGAAATGTGCTGGGGAATTGATAAATTGGAACTTTTAATATGATGTGTGTGTGACTGTGAGAGAATACTCATAGTAACCGCGTATAAATGCTAGGGCTCACCCGGAAGCTAAAGTTCACTTGATGATGTTTTTAAAATTAAATTTAGAACTCAGAATACGCTTACTATAAGTGTGACCTCAACTAGAATATCTTGTTCCAGGGTCCATTATGGGCATACACGCACTAAAACACCTAGGGTCGAAAACAGACGTTTAAATTTATCATTTGAATACCTGTGCCCGATACTTTCAAACTATAGGCTACAAACAGTGAAATTCGAAGTTCATTGCATTGTAGTTGGTTAGCTATTATGATACCAGGAACATTAACTGGCAACGCAATGTACTAAGAATTTCACCTGTAGACTTCTAGCCTGTAGTTTTATGACATAGATCACTGGTCTAGCTACGAATAAAGCCGGGAACTTTCAGGTGACCTTCCATTGGGCAGCATACTGATGTTGCCTCAGTAGCCAAAGTATGATTATAAATAAACGATGAATAAAATCACAATAAAACAATTTTAAACGGATTTAAGTTGTGTTTTTTTTGGATTTTACAATTCCTACGTTTCGAGCTCTTTACAGATCCCGTGCCATCAACTTGGACTCCGCTGATTACTCAGCAGAAGAACCAGATCCAACATACTGTAAGACCTACTACATAAGATACGGTTTCAGCATTTTGTGTGGAACCCGGACGTTACGCTAGGCAATTAGGAAATAGATGGCTGTAGAACAAAAATAATTTATATTCTAAATAATGACGTCTAACACCTTAGTCATCCGTGACCACGGGCTCTGTAAAGAGCTCGAAACGTAGGAATTGTAAAATCCAAAATAAACACAACTTAAATCCGTTTCAAATTGTTTTATTGTAATGAGTAATAGTTGTGCAAACTCAAGAAATTATGATGAATAAAATAAGCAAGATATAATAAGAATATTGGTTGATCCAATTCAAATGCAGTATAATTAAATGCAACACGTGCAGGTTGCACTTTCCACATGGACGGGACACGTAATGTGACACATTAAGATGACGTATGTTTAGTTTGACAGATGCGCATGCGTCGCGCTGTGGGAATCCTATTACGCAAAGGAACTAGTACAGATCGTAATAATTGCATCAATTATACTTTACAGGGTGTTAGGAAAAGTACTGCGTTCCTTTCAAGGAATGAACCACCCCATGAAACTTTCCCCAAGAAACATAGGTAGAAATATGAAAAAAAAAATTTAGACCTCCCATACAACCAGTCTTGGTCGGCTGCTACATTTTGTATGGGAGGTAATTTTTTATTTATTTTGGCCTACGTTTCTTGGGGAAAGTTTTTCAGTTTCATGGGCTGGTTCATTCCTTGAAAGGAACGCAGTACTTTTCCTAACACCCTGTAGTCTGTAAGTGTAGGTACTTATCTTTTTGCAAATAAAAAAAAGCAGGTGTTTTAGTGTCCAAGATTCTAAAACTAGAGCAAATAAACAATCCAGAAACTAAGTAACTAACATTTACGTATACCCTTATTAATTTTAATTGACTGGGTAAAACAGTTCCGAAATAAAAACAAATCCGTTCGTCAGATCATATATACAGTTTGTTATCATATCACTTCTTTTGAATGTATAATAAATAAAGCAATAAAAAAGAAAATAGATATAAATCTGTAGAGGAAGTAGAAAACCCTTCAGCCGGGTGTACCTAAAGCGTACTATGACTATGTCGCGTTACGACTAGGCAAAACGCGAAGTAGGTATAAAGAGAGTTAGCCTTATAAAGAGTTAGGACTATTGCGATTAAGGTCAGCAGCTCAAATGGCAAAATAATACATAGACCTACTGAGTTTTAATCTCGAAGTAGCGAACCTAATGTAAAATAAGGTTAGCTGCGGGTGAAACCACTGGCGCTGGCGGGTCGATAGTAAAGTCTAAATAAAAATCAATACAAATACGAAAATACAAGTTAAGTCTAAATTTGCTCATTTCATTGGCATTGGCACATAAAACTTAATCAGATACTTAATGACTATACGTGTTCAAAAGTTCTTTTTTAATTTTTATATTTTTTTTTCAATAGATAATAAGCTTATCTCCTTTTTTTTCAAGATTAATTATTTCTTGCTTGTATTTTGCATTGAAAACAATATCAATTTTTCTTCTTGCATTGCCTTCGTGCAAACTGTCCCTAATTTAAGGCAAGTAAGGAGAACTAATATCCCGAATTGAGGGCACAACTATTTCACTCGAGTTCATTTTGTTGTACGGTTCTAAAACGGCACTGCATAAATTGAAAATCAAAGAATACTATACTATACAGTAGTGACTGTTCTGATGGTTGATGTTGTCATTGTCGTATTTGATTAGAAAAGTAAAGAACACTCAATTTTGAAGTGCCAATTGAAAATGTGACACAGGAGTTAGCATTTATAAGTACCTATTCGTTATTTAGGCATAACGCGATAAAGGCAAGTAGAGATTTAGACTGACATAGAATTAGCCATAACGAAAAGTAAGCAATCTGATAATTAGTCTTATAAATAATTAGTCATTTAGCTAGTGTATTATGACATTTAGGCATAACGCGAAGTAGAAAGACTGCGTTTTTGGTACACCCGGCTGAAGGGGTAGAAAATACGATAAACGTAGCGAGATGTAGATAGGCACCGTTTCGAAAACTCTACAATGAATGCCTGGTTAGCAGATTTACTTAAAAAAAATATGGATAACATTTGCTACAAATGTTTCAATTTTGTAGAGGTTAACAAATTATAATGACGACATCATTAACATTAATTTATCCCTCAGTTGCTTTTTTACAACACAACGGGTGGTATTCAAAGCCGGCATCACACGGCGGCATTAGAATGAGCATAAACTAAACTCAAACTTGTAATTTTATTAGCTTACATACTAATATTTTACCCCATATTTACCCCTTTAGGGACTTAAAAGGTAGAAAAACCTAAAATACGTGTTTAACATTTTTAGGTTCCCCAATCTAATCCCAAATTTTGAAACAGTTCGCCTCAAAGACCATTAATTTTCATACAAAATTACAAACGTTTTACCCTCTTAGGAGTTCAAATTCTAAAAATTATTTCTTAGCGGATGGTTGCATAGTAAAATAAACCTACTGTCCAAATTTCATGCTTCAAGCATTAGTAGTAATTTAGTCTGTGTATCGATGAATGAGTCAGTCAGTCAGTCAATGAGAACATTTGTTTTTATAAGTATAGATTATGTGATTCTAACGTAATCAAATAATAATAATAATCTCAATAAAGAAACATATTAATAATTTTAGTACAATCATAAAAATGAATAAGCTAGTCAGAATAGAGTTGTAAAGTATATAAGCACTTATTTACGACACTTGTTATTACATAATTAACAGTTCACGTAAGTGCAGTTAATTATGATAAGAACATATTAAAATAGTACCATTACATATTTTATGTGATTATGAAAGTGCTTGTAAATTCGTACTTAATATTATAAATCGGAGAGTTGTGTAGGGTATGTTTGTTTGTTACCTCTTCACACTTAAACGGCTTGACCGATTTGAATGAAAATTGCAACACAGGTAGGGTATAACCCGGAATAACACATAGGCCACTTTTTACCTCGGGAAAACAACCACTACCACTGGAAAATGAGTGGCAACCGGTGAAACCGCTGGGCGGAAATCTAGTAGTTTAAAATATTATTGAACCATGGTGATAACTTAATTATCTAGGTGCGTGTTTTGTTATATAATCAAAGAATACTTAGCGGGGCTATTGTACCTATTTAATTAAAACTAACTCTTATTTAAGATCAATTTATTTTATATGCTTTTAGAATATGTAACTTAATAATGAACCACTAATGAACTAATAGCTTCGCGGAAGTTTAAGCAAAACGTTGTTTAAAACTATCAGTAGGACATATTAATAATCTAAAATTTACTATTACAATTTAATTAATTAATAACATTTTGATTTTCAAACAAACCGGCTGCGTAATGTACCTTCCTACGGCTGGCGTTATTTGAGGGCATAACTTATAAAAATTCCAAAGTCGCTTATTTTTTGTATGATTGTGTCATACGTGTGTAAGTGGAGCACATTTTACATTTTGTGTCATTTTTTACGCTTGCTTAAATCTTAGATTCCTCCCTCTGCTATAGCATTAGATTTGTGCTACTGCTATGGCAGAGGGTCTGTTTTCCTTTGTTGTAAATTTTTTAGTATGCAACTGATAGCTGTCAAATATAGCTTATTGGGATGGCCTTTTTTGTAGCCTGTTCTGCCATAAGAATACATAATAATACTGGCGTATAGAAACGAAACTCCTTTGTCTGGGCCCCAGAAGCCGCGCTTTAAATACCTACTGCCCCCCGCAGCCCGTAACGCCCCGCACTCTCCCGCGCTTTAAGTCGGGGCTGTCACGTGCCAATAATTTTATTCCAGACTAGCGACCAGTCAAGCGGTTGCGACCGCTGCTAACAGTTTTCCCGTGGGAACAAAATATTTACCCGTTTTAAAGTCTTACCTTACCCTTTTATTGTTAATAGGTAGCTACAGAATTTTAAAATAGGTGCAAAAATGGCGCCATGTGGTGCCAGATTAGAATAGCATTCTTTTTGTAAAACGCGTTCTCCCTATGAATACAACACCTTGCACTCTGCTCGCTAATCCATCCGCCAAGCGTGGTGAGTAGGTAGGTACAAAAATTCGACCCGCACAACTAACGTTTCTGCGGCGAAGCGCACTCCCGACTGAATTGTTCTCTAAGAGACAGCCAGACGGATTGACCTTGAGCGCGTCTGGAGCGGGAGTGTCATCTCTATGTGATTTCTACTCTATGGTTCTGCGCACTTTAAATTAATATAATAAAATATACCGGTATTGTCTATGTGTCAGTTTACACAGTGTAAAAACGCAGTTTCAATCGTTTCATTTACTGTATGTTAGCTAATACCTAAAATCACACAAAATAATAAATTGGGTTCGGCCAATAGTCCAAACTATGAGCCAAAAACAAGTGTATTATTTTTAAATTTTCTATAACTCGTCTGCTTTCTGAGATTAAACCTAGCCTATGACACTCAGGATAATGTAAGGATTCTTCCGATACAATTCCCATTCGAATCTGTTCAGTAGTTAATGAGTTGCAGCACTTTAAAAAATCGCACAAAAATACATACATGAACTGTTAAAACATTACACACCTTCTTTTTGGTTGGGCAGTCGTGTAAAAAACGACTAAAATATTTTTTTTGAATTGAAAAGCTAGCCATACTGAGGGAATTTGGTAGATATGTTAACCTCAGGAAGTAAAAATAGCAAAAACTACAAAAGTAAGCACGTATGTCGACGACCTTGCGGTCAAGTTACGCAGATCAGCTGTTTTTACGATAACCACTCGTCTTGTGTTCAGGTGTGTTATGTCATGTGTGAAGGTTATCCATTAGTAGTCAAACATCTTTCAAGAACTAATCATTAACAGTAATAGAACTTTATTTAAGTAATCTATTTTGGTAATGTATGATTTGGGATGACAGCAAATAATACTAAATTTATGACTGTTGCGTTTGAATTCTAGATTTAAAATGCATTTAATAATACCTCCGTAGGCTAGCATAGAGATTATGAGTTTGACGATCGACATACTATAAAGTAAACCTACAGATATATAGGCACTTATTATATTATTACGATATTATTTATTTAGCGTTTATTGTACACAAAAACATTACAAGAGACACAGATACAAAGAATAACAACACAACAGGACAATTTATTTCTGCTAAGAAATTTCTTCCAGCTGACCTACGTAAAGTGAGACTTTATAAGACAGGCGGTACTTCTAAAATATTATCATAAAGACACAATTATGAATCAGCTGATCTTGCTAAACGTCGTGTTAACACTGTATTATGTAATGTCATGTCATTCATCCATTACAGAGATTCATACTGTCATGTTACAAGAATTGAGAATTTCTTAAGAGTGTTTCGGTTTACTAATATAGCAGTTCAACTGTGGGTAAAGAAATCGGCCAAGTGCGATTCGGACTCACGCACGCAGGGTTCCTTACCAATATATTGTATGAAAATGACATTTATCACGTTTATTGTATTATATATTTATTATTATTTGTTGTTAATAGCGGCAACACTCAAACCATGTTCTATAAAAACTTTAAATGTCTAACTATACAGCCTCCGAACTATTATAGGTAGGAAGGAACCGAGCAAAAAAAAAACGTTGTTTTTATGAGAGCAGTTTTGAGTTGTTTTTTATCCAATGTTAACGAAAGTATGTTAGCATACACCTAAAATGACACAAAATAATATATTGGGCTCAGCCAATGGTGCGGAAACTATAAGCCAAAAATAAACTACTTTAATATTATTTTAAATGTAAAGCTGGGCAATGTGGGCTGCTGATGATGATAGCTTCACCAACAATACTTTCCACCATCATTGCAGCTTGTCTAATTTGCTCAGGTGGTCACGAGCGGTGTCCCCTGGTTTCACAAGCTGGTACTTTATATTCTGTGACAAGGGCCCGTTCGCCTACGCGTCCTGCGGAGCTGCGCGGCCGCACCCTTCACTGGTACCAATGGTTCCAATGTTCGCTCTCACTGTATTGTGTCCCGGCTAATTGATGGTGGTTCGCGTGATTTGTGGGATGAGAGAAGGGTTTCTATTTTACGCGTTGTTTATTGAAATTGATATTCTTTATTCAATGTAGGATGGTATTATCACTTATTGACGTCATGATCCGTCATTCTAAAAAAACACTCAATTTACTTTTTTTTTATAACAATTTAGATTTTAGTTACATTTTGAAGTCACAAATTATCGTCTGTTTTTGAACGCGCTTATCCCATACGGGGTAGGCAGAACGTTACCGACCGTAAAGAACGGTCGCTATAAATATTTGCGGGCCGTTTCAGAAAAAGCGTGTTTCACTGAGTGACTGGTTGTCGCCTAAAATTTTAAAACGTCAGTGTTAGGCGCCTCTTAGGACACCCGCGGGAAAGAAATTGGGTGATGGTATCCTAAGCCGGCATCACAATGTTTTTAATCTCTCATCATCATCATCATTGGCCTCACACGTCTGTGACAGACGATTTAAACACTGCGTTGCCTGGGACGCAATTATGGAAAACGCAGGGCTGCCCAGGACCTGCGCCACCCTCTCGGCCTTCCTGGCTGGATCCGCAGGAACGACTAGTCGATACGTAATCTCTACTAATCATAAAAAAGAACCAAATTACAATTGATTTTTCTACGACCTAAAGTAGCCACTGAGTTTTTTTTAAAGACTTCGGATGGATATCAACTATACAAAGTTAAATGAAAATCGAGATGTATAGTCAGTAATTTGTTGTAGAATAAGTTACGTTTATTTTCAACTAGCGGCCCGCCCAGCGGTTTCACCCGCTGCTAACCGTTTTCCCTGCGGAAAAAAGAGCTTTTCCTGGCATGTATTATACATAAAATCTTTTCTTTTGAATCACTTTACCTACTAAAGAAAACCGCATCCGTTGTGTACGTTCAAAGATTAAAGCATGCACAGTTTTACACAACTGCTCAACCAAAAAACGAAGTGTAATGTTTTAATAGTTCATGTATGTATTTTTAAGTGCGATACTTTAAAGTGCTACAATTCGTTAACCACTGAACAGATTTGGATGGTGATTGTATCGGAAGAATCCTTACATTATACCGAGTGTCATAGGCTAGGCTATATCTCAGAAAGCAGTCGTGTATTTAAGTTAATATGCTTTTATACTATTTAGTGATTTACAAAACAATAGATACTCTCTCTACTGTAGGCACTAGGTACCTACTACTAGTCTGAATTTCGCCATGCCTCATACCATTCCATTTGAGTCCCGCCGTTCTGCGTGGGCGCAAGGTGCGTGCGACAATCCAGTACAAATTGCAACCGCATGCGCGTAGGCTTACACGTTGCCAACTTTAGTTGCACAGTCAACTTTAGTATGTACCTATAGATGTTATTTTTTTAACTTGCAAAATTTTCAAGCGCGGGCAGTATTTGAACCTGCGACTTTCGCATTACTAGTGGCGACGCCTCTTGCATCTGGGCTACCGCAGCTCATTTCTTGCCCGCCGATTTTGCAAGTGTATTTTAATGCCAGTAACGCTTGGCATGGCTCCATCTACCGGGTTAGTTTTGCAACTAATAACCAAAATCAAAATTGTATACCTAACACGGGAAGTGTTTTAAAATTTGGTACTCAATGATATTTTTTACTGTGACATTAAATTCTAATAGGGAGTTTTCATATTTTCTTCAACTCTTTCTTAGTCGCTGGATAGAAAGCGCTGTACCTACTTGGTACGTTAACGTAAGGAACGGAACGTCACATAATTTTTTGTTTTTTTTAAATCGTATAACGAAACGTAACTAATCATTGTCACACCACTCGCATCACAAAAATATTTACTTTCGTGAATTTCCATGCATATTGACAAAAACCATGTACAAACAAAAGAGAGAAACGCAAGGATAAATTCATTTTTATTGTATTTATACAGTCAATTACACTTCCATCTTTACCTGCTTTTAATCTTGATCTTCTTAATCTACTAAATTTCAGTAATTTTTAGAGAAATTTTCTGCTCACAGCACTTTAGCAAGCAAGTTATGGTATTTTCGAGTTTGTAGGCAGTTTGCCGTATGGTGCCGTATTAGAATAGAACGACCTTTTTCTATCTGTAGGTGTAGTAAAAGGCAACTAAGGGATGAATTCAGGGAATAGGCAGCAGCATTCCCTGTGAATACAACCCCTTGCACTGCGCTCGCTAATCAGACTGCGAAGCGTAGTGACTATGGCAAATACCCATCAATTGGGGGAGGCCCATGTCCACCAGTGGACTGTGATGTTAAAGGGAGAGAAACATTTACCGACCAAGAGTAGTAGATACCTACTTAGTTAATTTTAATAAATAACAAATTGCGTCAGTCCTAACCGCAATATTTACGTATTTAGTTACTACAATTTAATAAGGATAACAATTTAAACAACATTTTGATCACTTTATGCGAAGTTTGCAACAAGTAGTTGTATTGCAAATGAGCCCTAAGCACGCTCCATAAGGGCCTGCCTCGAATTATTAAACGTCCAATTCCAACTAATGGCAAATACTGTGTGTGAGAACAGAGCAGAATCGCCATATTAAGACGATTTTTCACTCTTTTGGAAATTTCTCGCCAAGTATACAAGTAATCAAAAAACTGTACGACAAGAATCTAGTGATGTACAAGGCGTATCGTGTTTGCAAAAAATAATTTGTTATGTTCATAAGATTGTTACACACTACGCTAAAAAGTGTAAAAATTGACCAAACTTTGAAAAATAAATCTATCGAGCAAACTTTCTTTAATCGTGTTTTCCTGCGACCAGAATCTAGGTAATATAATGAAACATCATCCGTACTATATTATAAATCTGAGAATTTGTGTGAGTATGTATGTTTGTTACCTCTTCACGCTCAAACGGCTTGACCGATTTGGATGAAATTTGTAACACCTGGAATAACACATATACCACTTTTTACTGCAGGAAAACAACTATTACCATGGGAAAATGAGTGGCAGCGGGCGGAAATCTAGCTATACATAAAAATAAGGTGTTTATCGTATTCACCATCGAAATTGTGTGCATTCAAAAATACGCATAGGTATTTCTTATGGCGCGCCCTTAAGTGAAAGGTAGTGAATGATAATTATCACCAGACTATCAACGTTATCTTTGATAATGGCGGCAATAGAGATCACAGTGTCGTTATTGTGGAAAACAAATTACTACAGTACTTAGTGTAACTTTACCTACAGCACTTAGCTTATTCTTGTTGTAGGGTCAATGGCACTCACTTATACAGGGTGTAAGGGACAGCACTCCGAATACTGATAGGGTGCATTGAGATCGGTAAACTGAACAACTTTCCCCTAGGAACGTTTGTCAGGAAACGACAAAAAATATCGACCTCCCATACAAAATCACGATCACCTGACTGACTTTACAATGGGAAGACACATAACATATGTTGCTAGGGGAAAGTTGTTCAGTTTCGTGGTCTCCATGCACCCTTTAGGTATTCGGAGGGCTTTCCCTATTTTTATAGTGACAAAGAATAATGTTGCCATTTTAGGATCATAGGTAACTTTATTTGCGCAAGTTATACAAGAAGTTAAAGAATAAAGCGGAAACCCCTGTGTGTTATTAAATTTACATTATATTTACCTTATATTATTTGCCTATTAGTCAACCGTAAAAACTGAATAAATTTTGTTCTACTAAATGTGGCAAAATATTTTCTGAAGAGTTATTATAAGCGGCTCGGTCAGTCAGTTTGTGCAGAAAAAAAAAGATATTGAATAAGTCTTAGGATAAGAGATTTTGCATTTTCAAGGGCTTTGCCCAGCCTTGGGTAGTTAGTTGGTTTAATACTAATCCAAAAGTTGTTTGTTGTTAAACCAGAGAAAGTTTTCTAAGAAACTAGGAAACCTAACAAATTGCATATTATCTTTAGTAGATTCCAGCATAGACGGAATATTTAAAACACTGATACCAAAGTTTCGAGTTTGTAGGCGTTCATACAGCAAGAATCAAGGTACAGCCATAAAAGAAAAATTAGTACCGATAGAGAAAACTTCTAAAATTTTTCGCGGGTTTTCATCGCTTAGGCTAAAAAAAAGAATGAATAAGTCGCTAGGTATAAGTTTCATAAGTAACTCGGTAGATGTAGCCGTGTCATGCGTTATTGTCATCAAGATACACTTGAAAAATTCGTGGGCAATAGATAAGCCGCCGTAGCCCAAATGGAAGAGGTGAGAGGTGATTAGTGATGGCGAAAGTCGCAGGTTCAAATCCTGCCCGCGGTAGAAAACTTTCCAAGTTTTCTAAAATTGCATACCTAACGAGACAAGTGTTTTAAAATTGGATATAAATATAGTACTATTTTTGTACTGAGCAGAAACTGACTTGGTATGCCCAAGGAGAAAATTATTTAAAGTTCGTGTTTATTTTGCAGAGAATATTTAAAGAGGAAGCTACGGGCTCGAGAGCACCATATTTCACACGCTTCAGTCATAACCAGCAAATCTCTACGCTAACTTTCTACTAGTATCCACAAACGAAGCTCGGATATTTCATTGCGTTTCATAACGTGAATAGACCAACGATTTAAGCCCACACAAATCTCTTCCTAAAGGTGCTGTTCCGAACCGAGCGGCCGACGGCCGATGGCATATGCCGCGGCGGCCGACGTCGGCCGCCGCGGCACTACTGGTTCGTATGGACTTGTATGGGATACTATCCGAACCGAGCGGCGACTGCACATGCTATCGGCCGCCGCGCATCTGCCGCGGCGGCCGACGGCACATAACTGCAGACCAGTATAGCTGCGGCGGCTTTACGTTGGTTGGGTCGGAATAGAGTTATTATGTTTAATTTATTATGGTTCATCGGGTCGTTGGGTTCATCTTGTCGTTAGGGTTCATCATGTGGCCAGAGTTCATCGGTTCGCTAGGTTCATCGGGTTATCATGGTTCATTGGGTTACTATGGTTCATCGGGTCGTTGGGTTCATCTTGTCGTTAAGGTTCATCATGTGGCCAGAGTTAATCGGTTCGCTAGGTTCATCGGGTTATTATGGTTCATCGGGTCGTTGGGTTCATCTTGTCGTTAAGGTTCATCATGTGGCCAGAGTTCATCGGTTCGCTAGGTTCATCGGGTTATCATGGTTCATCTGGTTATTATGGTTCATCGGGTCGTTGGAATCATCTTGTCGTTAGGGTTCATCATGTGGCCAGAGTTCATCCGGTCGTTATTGTTCATCGAGTCGCCAGAGTTCATCGGTTCGCTAGGTTCATCGGGCTATCATGGTTCATTGGATCTTTAGGATAATTTAACTTTATATTGGTCATGTCATGACAGACCAGGTCCAGAGTCTATATACAGACCAGTATAGTTGCGGCGGCTTCACGATATATACACACACACACACACACACACACACACACACACACACACACATATCACGCCTATTATCCCTTGCGGGGTAGGTAGAGCGTTAACGGCCGCAAGAAACGGACATTTATGCCACGTCCGACAAATGATTGAATGGTTATTCGGAAAATTCGCCATAGTGACAGGTTGTCAGCCCATCGCCTAAAATTGCAATTCACGCCCTCAAGTCCCTCCGTCGCCTCTTACGACTCCCACGGGAAAGAAATGGGGTGATGTTATTCTAAGCAAGCAACACACAGCAAGGAAATGGGGTGATGCTATTCTAAGCCGGCATCACCAGGCAAACAACAAGATACGATACACAAGTACTATTCTACTATCAATAATGGTCAAATGCGACTGTTTAGTTAAGATGATCCTAAAGACCCGATGAACCCAGCCAACCGATGAACTCTGGCGACCTGATGAACTCTGGCCAAATAATGAACCCTAACGACAACATGAACCCAACGACCCGATGAACCATGATCACCCGATGAACCACGATTACCCGATGAACCTAGCGAACAGATGAACTCTGGCGACTGGATGAACAATAACGACCCGATAAACTCTGGCCACATGATGAACCCTAACGACATGATGAACCCTAAGGACTCGATGAACCCAACAACCCGATGAACCTAGCGAACCGTTGAACTCTGGCCACATGATGAACCCTAACGACAAGATGAACCCAACGACCCTATGAACCATGATAACCCGATGAACCCAGCAAACCGATGAACTCTAGTGACTCGATGAACAATAACGACCCGATGAACTCTGGCCACATGATGACTCGATGAACCCAACAACCCGATGAACCTAGCGAACCGTTAAACTCTGGCTACATGATGAACCCTAACGACATGATGAACCCTAAGGACTCGATGAACCCAACAACCCGATGAACCTAGCGAACCGATGAACTCTGGACACATGATGAACCCTAACGACAAGATGAACCCAACGACCCTATGAACCATGATAACCCGATGAACCTAGCGAACCGATGTACTCTAGCGACTCGATGAACAATAACGACCCGATGAACTCTGGCCACATGATGACTCGATGAACCCAACAACCCGATGTGGTGTTAATATACGTTTTACGGCCGTTAATGCTCTGCCTAGCCCGCAAGGGATACATAATAACTAAGTCCTGAAAACTATACTCTGACATGTGCTGTCGGCCGTCGGCCGCTGCCTTCGGAATGACATCTGCCGCGGCGGCCGACGGCCGATAGCCGCGGTATGTGCCATCGGCCGTCGGCCGTCGGCCGTAGGCCGCTCGGTTCGGAACAGCACCTTAACACAGCTTCTAAATGGAAATCCTGTTTATTCAATTATATTATCACTGAAGATATTTATGACCTTAACACCAGTCCCATAACTGCGTCGCCCAGAAGTCGTGTAAAATATGATTGTTCGATTTTCCCTGGAATTCGATTTAGATCTTTAAATTTATGAAATACGAGGTTGTTATGAATGTTGTATAGCCTTTTCTATATCAAGAAACGGCGATTATAGTATTATCCAATGCATACCTAAACATTTACTGCTTTCAAATACCTCCCATGCTGAAAGTCATTTCTTATATATGCAAGATCAATATCTCTACAAGATGAAATTTTACTAGTGATCGACACTCTCTCTCTTTTCGTATGGGACACCGAGTCATCCAACGACCAGAAGAACCCTGGTGCCAGACTTTTTCAACCGCCGATCGACACTGAAAACAGAGGATGGGCTGGTAAAAAGGAACAACTTTTCGTACTATGTTGCCCAAAGAAATATGACAAAAATATTTAAGCTTCCATAGTAACATAAGTTGATCGGCAATTTTCTATGGAACATAAAAAATTTTTTTTTAGTTTTTCGACCTATGTTCCTTGAGGAAAGTTGTTTCTTATCACCAGTCCGTCTTGATTTTTCGCTATCGCTTACTAGTAAAATTTCATCCTCTATTTTATGTAGGCGGAATAAGATTCGTTTTTCTAGAATCACACTCTGAGCTTATTTATAGTATAGTAATAAAAGTTGCTTTCCATGTCCCGAGTAGTAACTTTCAAACCAAGCTAACTAATTTTTTATGCTTAGGTATGCTTTGATTTAGGTATAATTCTGGGCAAAGTCTTATCCCCACGGGAAAATGGTTTGCGGCGGGCAAAACCGCTTGGCTTGGCGCGCCGCTAGTTACGACTCAAATTAATTTTATCCAGTGAAGACTCAAACACAAGGTATTTGATAGATCAGTTTTTGAAAGCCTTTGCGATGTGAATTACTCAGGTCTGAGTGTTTTTATGTGTGTATGTCCATGTGGCACCCCAGACACAGGGAATCCTAGTAGGAGCTAAAAGTATGATTATGTTGTGTACTTTGCCATCAGTTTTGTTTCGTTTCTAAATAGTGTATTGCCAACTGGATGCTACAACACAACCCACAGCACACCTACACCACTACTTCTTAATCACGTGTAGGCGAGTAACCTGTATTGCACTGACTACGGACTAATGTACTATTTAGTAAAAGGTGGTTGACTACAGGATTCAATTTGTGAAAACAAGATTCAAATCCAAAGACACGTCAACAATGTACAGTCAAGCTTAGGTTAGGTTAGACAGTTTTGACTTTGGACCGTTCTTATATGCAGCATGAGTAAAACTTACATTGGTGGTTCGAGTGTCTAACCGGACTTGAGATTTACTGTACACTTGGAGAACAATACAGTTAATGCTTTTGCGGTACGTCAAGATACACTTGCAAAATTCGCAGGCTATGGATGAGCCGCGGAAGCCCAGATGAAAGAGGCATCGCTGCTAGTGATAACGAAAGTCGCAGGTACAAATCTGCCCGCGGTAGAAAATTATGCAAGTTTTCTAAAATTGTACCTGTACGTAACACGGGAAGTGTTTTAAAAATTTGGTCTTAGGTCACATCGCAGCCACGCGTAGTCCCCGCGTAGGGCACGCGTTGCACCCGCGTACGTCTGAACCCGCTCTACTGTTCAGTTCAGTGCCATAAAATTCATCACACAAATACGTCACACAAATAGTATGAGTGACAGTTTAATGTCCGTAGTATTGTTTCACAGTGTCATTGGTACACTCGATTGTTACTAGATCTTTATTGCAGCAGTTAATGTTAGTTGTTGACAACTGACAAGTTATTGAGGTAGTAAGTCCAGTCAGAATGTTATAGTCGTAAACAAAGGTATAATTTATTGGTTACTAGCTTTGTAACTGATACATACATATAGCACGCCTATATCCCTTACGGGCTGAGCGTAAATTTGTTATTTTTCGCACCCCTAAATCATATTTCTAAAAAAAACACATTTATTTAGCGTTTTTCCTAAACCAGTACTTCAGGACAATCTACTTGCCAAATTTCATAGTTCTAGGTTCGCGGGAAGTACCTACTCTTTTAATTTCGATTCCATTGAGAGGGTCAAAAACACTTTTTCACAGCATTAACGACTGTATCGTTTTATCGTTAAGTTAGGAGCTTGATATTTTACAACTTCAACGGCCATAGACCTGAGTATGTGGTTTTAATTTCAACTCGATTTCTCTACGCGTTACTGAGATAAGGGTCGTGACAGACGGCCGGGCGACAAAAAGATCATATAAGGCAAGGCAGGCCAAACCCTGGCCCGCCCAATCATTCATTTATTTGTTAAACTGTATTGCACATAAAGTACAAAGGGCGGGCCTAATGCCACGCGGCATTCTCTACCGGCCCACCAAAAGATAAACAGAAAGAGTCAAAGCAATCATTCATAAAATGTAACGGAACCGTCGGTGGACGAGTTCGAGTAGTATACCTAACATTGTAACATTTTAATATCGTAACCCGGCGAAAAAATTAAAATTAAAAATTATGTCCGTCTGGCAAATCCGTTGGCCGGCCTTACTATAAGGATTCCGTTTTTTACCTTTTGTGTACGAAACCCTAAAAAATCGATTTAGACCTAATAAATAGAACAAGCGGTAGGTACAGTTTTATAGCTACTTTATAGCGGAACTAACGGCAAAATAACTACAATAGGTATCGACTGCGCACGCGATTTTGATTACGCCACAAGGACACAATCTACTCACAGTTCACAAGAGTTGACTGTAGGTATCATATGATATTGACTTTCAGTAAAAAAAATTGAGAAACTTCATAAAGTTTCTATTTGAACATAAATTACATACATTAATGTATGTAATGTATGCAACAGTCCACTGCTGGACATGGACCTCCCCCAACTATTGGGAGGCATTGCCATACTCACCACGCTTGGCAAGCGGATAAGCGACACAGGGAACGCTGCTGCCCGTTCCTTGGGCGTTTTTTTTTTATTAATGATGGGTTTGCTCTTGGCTCTTGTCTAGGTCATAGGACAGAGACAGGGTCTAAGATGGAGGGAGCTCACCCAAAAGAAGCCTGTTCACTCTTACTATAAGAATTTCTACCATTGTCGCTTTTTACGACACCCGCAAGGAAAATTGGGGTGATGCTATTTTAATCCGCCATCACACGGCATAACATAAAATGTACATTCGCTAAATCGTCAGAGATAGCAACAAAGAAAATTGAGGCAAATTATCAATATTATCACGTAAAATCGTGATGATTACAGAAGATCTTGAAATATTTATATAGAGTTAGCATACATTCTAGAATTATCAACATGCCACACAGGTAGACTTAAAGTTAGTATATCGTAGTATAAAGACTTCTTATCACAGTATTTATAAAATACGCGTTTATCACGTTTTGCCAGTTTCAATACGGAAAGAAATCGACGTATACAAGTTTCGACTTATTTCGTTTTTGTTCAATACAAGGTATTCCGCGCTGTGATTCCGGCTTATAATAGCATCACCTCATTTATTTTCTGTGGGTGTCGTAAAAAGCGACTAGTGGACTCGAAGGTTACATGTGTATTACAATTTTAGGCGATATAAGTGATACACGATTTTTCTGAATCGGCCCTCAAATGTTTGTCAGACGTGACGATAGCGACCGTATTGCAACGGCCGTAAGCGCTCTGCCTACCCCGTAAGGCGTGATATATGTATGCATGTATGTGATAGGACAATTCAGAATAATATTTCCTAGTCTAGTATTTTATAGTATCGTTAAAACAATATTGCTAGATGCTTATTTACGATTCCAGAAAAGCTAGTAAGGAAATATCGAATTTTATTAACGTATTCGCGCAAATATAATATTATATTAGATTTTATAACATAAGTAATGCATTTTATTACGTTATACTATTTTGCGTTGGAAGTAGTCTGCATTAAATCTACACTAATATTATCAAGAGGAAAGATTTGATTGTTTGTTTGTTTGTTTGAATGGGAAATTTTCTAGGGATTCTCGAGTGTCATGTAGAGGGCGCTGAGCATAATTGAAATAACTTTTCTTTACACAAAAACTGTAATTGTACTTTATAAATTATTCTTCAATTTGTATTTATTGAATTGTTCTAAATGTATTATTGGTAATTTGTTTACTTACACGAATGACACTCAATATAATAGCAAGACGATAAGTTTATTTTGTAGTCAATCAAACTAACATAATTAATTTATCATAACGCACACAACGTGAAACGAAACCTGTGACAAAACTATGGTGCCCTATAGAAACGTCAAAATTTCAGTTTAGCACAGCGCCCTCTGGTTTGACATTCAGAACTATCAACAGAACTGTCAACAGAAAATCTCCCATTGAATAAGCTGCGAATCTATTTGACCGATTTATAAAAATAGTTTACCATAATAATCCTACATTATCCTTGATGAACATGCTATATTAAAATGTCTTGTTCCCGCGGGAAAACGGTTAGCAGCGGATGAAACCGCTAGGCAGGCCGCTAGTAATTTATAAAAAGCAAATTTGTTACATGAAATTAACTTTATTTGATTTGCCAGTTTCAATACGGAAAAAATCGATTTAAATTGGTATTTAACTTTATTCGATTCTAACACTTTCACCAAAGAAGTATTACCATAATCAAACCTCTAGAAAATGTTATGGAATAATGAAAAAATACTTTATCACTAAGGATCATTGGGATCTCATAGGAGAAGTTCGTAAGAATTCCTCCCTGGATAACAGTTTTCGTACTAACTAAATAATAAACCTGAATCGCAAGCGCTAGAAATATAATAATTGGCCGTGTGGTGCCGGCTTAGAATGGCATCACCCCATTTCTTTTCCGTGGGTGTCGTAAGAACCGACTAAGGGTTTTGAACCTGTCACTATGGTGATACACAATTTCCAAATGACCCTCAAAAGATTGTCAGACGTGGCGTAAATGTCAGTTTTTTTTAAAGCCGTTTACGCTCTGCCTACCCCGTACGGGATTATAGGCGTGATATATGTATGTATGTAGAAATATAATTTTCAATTTAAACAAACTTGCAAAGTTTTCTACAGCGGGCAGGACTTTCACCATCACCCGTGGCGACGCGCCTCTTCCATCTGGACGACCGCGGCACATCCATTACCCGCGAATTTCTCAATAAAATACTTCAAGATATAAAACTACAAAACTATGGGGCTCAAAACATGATTTTTAAAATCGATTCGATAAAAAAAACGCAAAGTAAGCTCTTTTTTTGCGTTTTCTCATTAAATGCGTAATGAATCTATCTACTTTTCGAAATATTCGTTTATTAGGTATATTTTAATGATTAAACAATAATGTTCTGTTTTCCGGATCGGAGCCGTCATCGTCTGTTTCTCTCTACCGCAGTAAAAAGGAAAGGGACTTACTTTCTGGGAATGGCGCGGCCTAAGATGAAAAAAAACTAGAAAAAAACTGCTAAAGAGAGCACTAGAACTGTGTAGGATGTGTTCAAGGTCTGCAAGCGACCTGGTTTCCCCAGACGGCTTGAGACCCGCGGAACGTGACAATCTTGCGACGATTCCGTTTTTTTATAATTTTCTTTAAAAAATATTTCGAGAAGCTTGAAAATTGTTCTATGTATTGTTAACTATGTTACACCTTG
The DNA here is from genome assembly GCA_027580185.1 of Tuta absoluta. NCBI lineage: Eukaryota > Metazoa > Arthropoda > Insecta > Lepidoptera > Gelechiidae > Tuta > Tuta absoluta. The sequence goes on from JAQAHW010000020.1 coordinate 2,758,878, forward strand.
TATGATATCTTTCTATTGTGATTTCTTGATGGAACTCCATATTCTAGGTAAATTAAAAACGTTTTACACTAGTTCCACTACTATATTTTTAAATTAAACATAAATGCGACCGGTTTCGTTACAACATCATCAGGGAGCTAATTTATATTGTATTTTTTTTAGAGTCTAGTGTAAAAAGTTTTTTATTTACATAGACTTTTAGTTAACTATTATAATATGTTCCTCGTTCTTTAAATAAGTGACTTTTTATTTATGTACCATTAAGTTAATATTTATTTATTTCAGGTAAATAGAAGATAAGCATAGAGGCGACTAAGGTACTAGAGGGTTTCACGTGTATTAAAATTTTAGGCGACAGGCTGACAACCTGTCGTGCAACACTGTTTTTCTGAAACGGACCTCTAATATTTGTCAGACGTGACGATAGCGACTGCATTTTTACGGCCGTTAACGCTCTACCAACCCTGCAAGGGATAAAAGCGTGAATTGTGTATTAATGTGATGATAATCATATTCTAGCAATAATGCTTTTAACTACATCAATACAATCTAATCGAAATTCAAATGAGCAATAGTTTGAATCACCAGCGCCTCAAGTAACCGATTTAAGGGCTTAAATTATATTGTTTATTCTTAAATTCTCGAATGGATAACTCTAAATAAGTTTAATAGCACAACGAAATAAAGATATTTTACTTCGACTGCCTCACTTTATACTATCTCACTACCCTAAGTCTGCTCTAAGAGATTTATTTTAAGAAGTAAGCTGACCTGTTGTGTAGGTATTGTTGTAAGTGTTATGTATGTCCTTTGTGTTATATTGTGTACAATAAACGATAAAAAAACAGTCGGATATCGTATCAAGACAGCAAGCGCAAAGTAATCTATTCTTAGACATCGTGCGTAGTATTGATCGTTTTAAGAATGCGGCGACAGATTCTATGCTGCTATTCACTTAGGCCCAACGCTGCCTTGAGCGGGCTGCACGTGCGGCTCGACGTATAACCCGTCCGAATTTAAAAGGAGCATAGTGCCTTAGTAGGTGTAATACTGCAAAATGTCGTCGTATTCGTATGGAATGGGTTGTGGTTGTGGTATTTTATTCGTACTGGGTGATGCTGGCTTAGAATAGGATTACTCGATATCTTTCCCGCGGGTGTCGTAAGAGGCAACAGAGAGACTCGACGGTTTTATGTATATTATAATTTTAGGCAAAAGAATGACAACCTGTCACTACAGTGGTACAAGTTTTTTCTGAAACGACCCTCAAATACTAGTCAGTATTTTTATCGCCGTTAACGCTCTGTCTTCCCCGCAAGGCGTGAGGTGTAAGAGTATATTTGAAAGGGTTAACAAGCCCATGATATTCACCAACTTTTCCAAACTTAAACCGAAATATTAAAGGAAACTGTGGAAAGCCAGAGTCATTTTACGGGAGATGTTTTTTTTACGTCACCTGATTCGTAAAAAGGTTGTGCAGTTTTATTGACCGCTTCTCTCATGGTTTCTGAATTTTCATCCTGTAGGTACCGCATGTAAGGACAAACAGACGTACAGACCCTTAATTATTTACAATATTGGCGTGGAAAGTGCGGTTTTACGCGTGCCATACAGTTTAATAATAAAACACTTTCGGACCGCAGACGTATATTTCAGGACGTGAGGTAGCGATGCTAATCTAATATGCTTATTAAGCATATTTGCTTAATAAGCATATTAGATTAGCATTTAATCAGCTTTTCGTGAGAGCGGTATTCCGCTCTCACGAAAAGCTGATTAAATGCAGCTATGAAATGACGGGATTTCATGCTAGAATGCATTTTAAATTTATACGTGGACTACGAAATAAGTAGGTTCACCTAACCTGAGTGTATGTGCAAGACAAAATTTTATAAACTTTCGCGTTTGTTTACACTATTCATAGTTATAATTTTAAACGGGTTCTTTCCGTCAAATTTTCATTATGACAAAAATATTTAGTTTCCATAGCAATTCAAATCAGCTGATCATTTTTTCCGTAATTCGACCTATGTTTTTGAGAAAAGTTGTTACTTATCACCAGCCCGAACTAGGTTTTTGATATCGGTCGATAATAAATATCACCATTTATACCCTGTATATTTTGATCTTTTCTTTCGTATTTTTCGCGTGGGACACCGAGACGACGAACGAGCCTATGAACCAGAGTTTTTCAGCCGCCTACTAATACTAGTAGACCTCTGACATGGTTGTGTAACTGGCTTTACTAGTAGTGTTTGTGTAACGAACGCCGTCTAAGTAATCATAGAAAGCAACTGGCACCGACGGCTTCACGTGCCCTTCGAAGCACGGAACCTTCTTTTCAGACTATCTGGTGGTTCAGCCTGCAATGTCCTAACCAGACCGGGAACAAATTCACAAAGTGTCAAATATCAACTTTGTGAGTGCCCCACCGGGAAACGAAACCAAAACCTTTGCGTCGCAGGCAGTCGCACTACCACTGCGCCACATCGACCGTGAATATTTTGATTGCTTTGTAAGATAAGGTTAGCGAAATGTCTTCACAATACTATCATCTAATCGGTGTGAACAAAATCACTGAATATGCAACAGTTACGTTCACCCGTGCGTGCTCAAATGTAGAGCAAAGATTATACAATAATCTCACTAATAGAAAAAATATTGCGGGTTTTAGCGATTCATTAGGTAGATGGGCATTATCAGATTATAACTATTGCAGATGGGTACCTACTACAAGGGTGCAGAGTTAAAGGATGTGGCTTTACAAGGTCCTTTATGATAATACACAACAGACCATAATTGTTATTTTAATTGAAATGTTTATAAATTTAAAACTAAAAATAGTAAGGAAGTTATAGAAATACTTGAGCCCCAAAGTTTGAGTTCTGTTGAGCCCCAAACTTAGAGTTTTAGTATCCTACATTACATGATTATGTTATTTTTCTTTAGAACGTAGTTATTGGCGAGCGCAGGGCAAGATGATGCATTCACAAATAAAGTTTATTCTTATCTTATCTTAGCTTATCTCATCTTAAAAGAAATATTCCCATAACCACTTTTGGTACGATATTGTTCTACACCTACACCAGACATAACGAAGGATATTGAAGCAAATCGATGGCAGCTGCGTGACACGTTGTCATGCCGTTATCTAGTATAGTTCACCGTAACATAACGTTACTCGTTGTGACAGGATGAACCAACACAGTGTCATGCCACCTATGTAGTGAGGTAGTTGCATGAAACTAAAGTGGGTTCTATGCCGGCTTAGTATAGCAGTACCCCATTTCTTTCCCGTGGGAGTCGTAAGAGGCGACTAAGGGACTCGAGGGTGTGTATTGGAATTTTAGGCGATGGGCTGGCATCTGTCACTATGGTAAAACACAAGTTTCCGAATTTCCATACAATATTTGTCAGACGTGGCGTAACTGTCCGTTTCTTGCGGCCGTTTACGCTCTGCCTAGGGATTTCGTAAAGAAAATTCCTTTTTTTGTTTAAATGCGGACTATTTGTTTATTATTTTAGGTTATAGTCTGGCAGCCGCTCTCCGTTGCGTTTAAGAGCAGTGAGCCGTTGAATTTTCGAAAATTTTGTAAGAGCTGGAATTATGTGCTGAAAAATGTGTATTTTACAAAAGGAAAGACGTAAATATGTTGCCAGACCCGTATCCTGTTGCATAAACTTGCAAAATAGCAATGAAGTTGCAAAATCACTTGCTACCAAAATTTTTCTGTGACGCATTTATGATTTATTTTACTTTGTACAAGAGGCGAGCCTTATGCTACGCCGCGTTCTTTCATTGCTCCTAAACGCAATCATTCTTGGCTGCTTGACTTTGGTCCTTTTGAAGTCTAGATTTTGAAAATTATATTCTTTACTTTACACCGCAACTTAGGCTATTTGCGTGTCTATTTTCCAGGCGGATTGAAGAGTCCAAAGGTTAAGCAGAGCTTTGAGTAGCTCGTTAAATCATTAAAACGAGTGATTTAATCGCATTTAAACCATTTTCTTTGCAAGTGGATTAGTGACCACAGTAGACGTATTTCATGCATAACCTTCATACATGACATAATACACCTCAATAAAAGACGTGTGGTTATCGTAAAAACAGCTGATCTGCGTAACTAGACCGCAAGGTCGTCGACACACGTGCTTACTTTTGTAGTTTTGGCAATTTTTACTTCCTGTGTTATGTTATGACACTACAGTCTACAAGTCTACAGGTGAAATTCTTAGTACATTGCACGCACATCCAATTTCACCTATAAAATTGTAGCCTGTAGTTTGATAACATCGGGCATTGCGGTTCGCGAATCTACAGTATACCATACGACTCAATGTAGGTAGGAACATTGCTAAACCGGGTAGTTTCACAATCATACACACATACACATATCACGCCTATATCCCCGGCATGGTAGGCAGAGCGTAAACAGGCGTAAAAACGAACATTCACGCCACTCCTGACAAACATTCGAGGGTCATTTAAAAAATTGTGTATCGGAAGCTTGTTAGCATCGCGTAAAATTGCAATACACATGTAACCCTCGAGTCTAAGTCGCCTCTTACAGCACCCACGGGAAAGAAATGGGGTGTTGCTATGCTAAGCCGACATAACACCCATGACCTATGATTTAAACAATCCCATGACTAAGACACAACTAAAAATTAACCTACATACCACCTTGGTTCACCTCTGACATGGAAAAAGAAAATGGCTGTTCGTTAAGTTCCACCTATATTTTCATTCCCTGGATTAAACCCTGAGATGTTTTTGAGTGACAATGCAAACCTGTGGATTTCTAGGGAATTTAGCGGCGGAAAAAATGATTTCACGAAGGAAAACGTCACGCTAATACCTTGAGGAAAACGTCATGTTTAGACGTCTGAGGATTCATCATTGAGGAAAAAGCAAATAAAGAGCAAATTTGGTATGAGCAGCAGACATTCTAATATATATGTCGCAGTATTATGGCAGAATTAGGATTTCGGCCGAAATCCTAGGTTTCCGCCAAAAGCCGGATTATGGCAAAATTGTAGACTACATTCGACCATCGTCCTAAGCAGATCCAGGATTTTGGTCATAATCCTAGGATTTTGGTCAAAATCCTGGATCTGCTTAGTATTATGGCATTAATCGCGATTCGGGGGAATCTATGAGCGGGGAGGGAACAATACGCGGGGACTGCGCGCGCGGCGTCCTTTGTTTTTATTTTTTAAAAGAAAAGTGTTTATTTCTATCATTCATAATCTTTATTTAAATACTAGGTGATGTAAATGATAACAGGAGGTTCTGTTTAGGTACTTTGTTATATTTTGTAAAAGAGAAGACACCCAAATGTTTATTTTATTACTCATCTAATAATATTTTAAACAGTTACTTATGTGATTATCTAAAAAATATTGTTTTTACTACATGAAAAATTTTTAATGAAAGAAATGATACTCAAAAGTTTATGTTAATGACAGAAAAAATGAATTTATTTAATGTTTGTTATAATAATCATACTTAGAAGAGGTTAGCACTTAAATGTTTATGAAAAATGGTTAATTTTTATATCGAGACTAGATACCTAACAATAATAGTGAGTAGTACATTCTATCTGGAATCAATAAAAATAAAACACTGATTTAATTATTATAAATATTTTTGTGTCATTTATTTTATTTCATCAAATTTTCTTAAGTTCTTATTTTTCTCTCCAATAGCATAATAAGAATACAAATTAAAGTAAAGACAAATAGTAATGCATGGCGATAGTCACTATTCCGTGTAATGACGGCTTAAAATAGCATCACCCCTATTCTTTCCCGCGGGTACGACACCCAGAAGCGGCTAACTGATGGAAGTTTTCATGTGTATCAACAATTTATTTTTTTTGTCTTTCACGTTTTATCTAAAATAGCTTTCAAAATTGTTTATGGCCATTAAAACTCCGCATACTCCGCAAGTATTTATGTATGTATGTGTATAGTCACTACAAAATTTATAAAAAGTGTTCTGAAGCCTTCGTTTTACCATATTACTACGTAAATCCAGCATTTCGGTCAAAATCCTAGGATTATGGCCGAAATCCTAGATCTACTTAGGACGATGGTCGAATGAAGTCTGCGATTTTACCATAATCCGGCTTTTGGCCAAAATCCTAGGATTTCGGCCGAAATCCTAATTCTGCCATAATACTGCGACATATATATATATACGGGATGTAAGTGACAGCCCTCCTACTACTGATAGGGTACATTCAGACCATGAAACTTAACAACATTCCCCTAGAAACATAATATATGTCGGGAAAAGACAAAAAATATTCGCCCCACACAAATTCACAATCAGCTGACTGCATTTACAGTAAAAAGTCTATTATTTTTTTATTTTTCCTCTTTTTTTAATGGAATGTTGTTCAGTTTGATGGTGTGAATGCATATAATATAATATCAGTATTTGGAGGGCTGTCCCTTATATCCCGTTTACCTATTTAAAACTTGTTGTGGCAAATAAAACGTATTTTATGAAGAAATGAATTGTCTTTCTCATTTTATTTGCGTCTGGTGTCGATATAGAATAGCATAACGCCAATCAACCCGTGGGTGTCGTAAACAGCGACTGAGGGATATAATCATGCAGGAAATGGGCGGCAGCGTTCCCTGTGAAATCAATATATTGCACTGCGCTCGCCAATCCGCTTGCCAAGCATGGTGAGTATGGTAATACCCTCCGATAAGGGAAGGCCCATATACAGCCGTGAACTGTTGTGGCTGGTAATGTAATGTATGACTTTTTTAAATTTAAAAACTCGCTGTAAACCGTGTGATGCCGGCTTAGAATAGCATCACCCCATTTCTTATCCATGGGTGTCGTAAGAGGCGACTAAAGGACTCGAGGGTTAGATGTGTATTGCAACTTTAGGCGATGGGCTGACAACCTGTCACTATAGTGATACACAGTTATCTGATTGACCCTTAAACTTTTGTCAGATGTGGTGCTAATATCCGTTTACGGCCGTTAAGGCTCTGCCTACCCCGTAAGGGATATAGGCGTGATTTATGCATGTATGTATGTTACCCGCGGCGTTGCCCGCATAAATGGTTATTAAACCTATCCTATGTGTTAATCTATGCTACCTTCTATTATGTGTGCCAAATTTCATTACAATCTGTTCAGTAGTTTTTGCATGAAGAAGTAACAAACAAATAAGCTAGAAATTTTCGCATTTATAATATTAGTAGGATTTAGAAGATTAAGTTATTTTGCCGTGTGATGCCGGCTTAGAATAGCATCACCCCATTTCTTGCCCGTGGGAGACGAAAGAAGCGTCTAAGGGACTCGAGGGTGTGTATTGCAATTTTCCTCAAATGTTTGTCAGACGTGGCGTAAATGTCCGTTCTATGCGGCCGTTTATGCTCTGCCTACCCCGCAAGGGATTATGGGCGTGATATGTGTATGTATGTATGTAAGTTATTTCAAAAATTCAGACCATCGAATTCATTACACAATTTTAAACCATCCAGCAAGTTTTTTTGATGTGTCATTTCTAGAACATAATTTGTATAAAGTAATACAAACTAAAATTTGGTATTATAAGTATTTTTATTCATAGTGAAATGTTTTATTTCATATACATACCAGAACGAATGTCTTAGCTAAGTTTATAAAACATATTTTAACACGAGCGTGTCAAAGCGTTTCTAGTTAGTGTTTAAACTAAAACACACTCGACCGTGACTAAATTGACAGGCAGACGTTTTTTTATACCTACCAAATGTTTTGTTTAAAGCATCTAGAAAGTTCGTAACGAAGGAAAAGAACTAAAAGAGGGCTAACGTGTGATGCCGGCTTAGAATAGCATCACCGCATTTCTTTGTCGTGGGTATTGTAAGAGGCGACTAAGGGACACGAGGGTTAAATGTGTATGCGACAGGCTTACAACCTGTCACTAAAGTGTTACACGTTTTTATGAAACGGCCCTCAAACATCTGTCATACGTGGCGATAGCAACCGTATCTTAAGTTTAAGGGCGTTAACTAACGCTCTGCCTACCCCGCACGGGATGAAGGCGTGATATGTGTATGTAGAGCTAACGATTTAAAGAGTAAGATCCTATCATCATTCTGGAATAAACAAATAAAATAAAAAATATATAAGACTACAAGAGTAGGTAAACGAAATGAAGAATGAAAATTTACTTTTTAATAACCATAATGACATATATCACGCCTATAATCTCTTGCGGGGTAGGCAGAGCAAAACTGTCATTTATGCCACGTCTGACAAACATTGAGGGTCACTCGGAAAATTGTATATTGCCATAGTGACAGGTTGTCAGCCCATCGCCTTAAATTGCAATACACACCCTCGAGCCCCTTAGTCGCTTCTTACGACACCCACGGGAAAGAAATGGGGAGATGCTATTCTAAGCCGGTATCACACGGGATAATTTATAGTAGGTACTAGTAAGTAAAATTTCCCTATATAAAACAATACAGATAATATGATACCTAGGTAAAAACAGATATCTTTTAATTTAGAAAGTTTTTTAGAACCTCTTCTTTTTATTAGTATAGATAACTAGATCTGCGAAAGTAAAATTATAAGCTACCTAGCTTATATTTGCCGTGTAATGCCGGCTTACTCGTAGAATAGCATCACCCCATTTGTTTCCCGTAGGAGTCGTAAGAAAAGTAAGAGCGACTAAGGGACTCGAAGGTGTATATTGCTATTCTAGGCGATTAGCTGACAACCTGTCACTATGGCGATACACAATTTTCCGAATCACCCTCAAATATTTGACAGACGTGGCGTAAATCTCCGTTTTATGCGGCCGTTTACGCTCTGCCTACCCCGCAAGGGATTATAGGCGTGATATGTGTATGTATAATATGTATGCAGCTTATCAAAAAATGGTTAAATATAGTTGCTTGAATACTATGTAAGTGTTTATTTACAAAGCAATCATTTTAAATAAGTAATATGTAAACAGCCTTAGAAGTACTTAGACTCACTAAAAATTAAGATAGTTCTCATAATCAGCCAATGATCTGAATTCCTGACCTAATGAATCATTTGAGCGACAGACGTATCAACTTTGGGACATCCTGTATTATACTGGGTGGTATAAAAACAGTTTCAATATTTGATAATTATATTGGGTGGTATAAAACAGTTTCAATATTTGATAACTGATAACGAAAAATAAATTCAAGAATGTGTGGAGAATGTTAAATAAACAATAGTATCTGTAACTTTTTAAATTAGCAACAGTTTGTACGTGACGAACGGATTTGGTTATCGCCTGATAAAGTAGTAACCAAACCATTTTTTTCTAGAAAATGTTGCCAGACCTTACTTGCACCGAATTTCAAAACGCAAAGCCAGTAAATCTCACTGTGAAAATTACCAATAATAAAATCTTTGCATAGGCATACGCTCACACACGTCTAAGGACTTCCCACAACGCGACACATTCCTTATCACAGATTAAAATGTTTTAGAAATATAAATAGGAATTTAAATCAGAACTAACACTTTAAATAAAAAGTACAAGTAATGTAGAGTCACGAATTCACGATTTCGAAGTTCAAATTGCGAATGCGGAATTCGAAATACAAAACTCGATACGCGTCCGTTTCGCGTCAAGTCACGCGTTGTACTGAATTAAAAACGTTCGGGCGGCGGCGGTCGACGGCCAGTATTTGCAAGGGGCTTGTCGATAGCGAAATTTCCGAACGGAACCTTCAAATTGCTGACTGGTAGACTCTAAGTGTTGAAATTATAGTTGCTAGTGGCAAGGTCGGGGATTTTCTCAAGAGAACAGGTTACCGCGAGACGTTACAGACGTTGTGACGGTAAGGAAAAATGTGACCGATAACGTGCGTTGATGTGCACGGCCCTCATACGTCTAACGGGTGCATTCCTGAATGGGAAATTTTCTAACCAATCTTCAAGAAGATGTTGAGCTAAACTTAGAAAAGTTTTTTCCATAGAAATGTATGTAAATAGATGAAACGTTTTAATGACTCAAATGTCAAAATTTCAACATGCTTGCTTACATGTGTGTGAGAGTCGGCGAACGACCCGATGAACCCTAATAACAAAAGCTTATAACCGCATTGTACCACGTGTTAGAAAACGTGCTGTAATTGTATAGAAGCATAACATGTTCCTCTGACGTATATTTTTCCCATAGAAAAAAACATGAATAATGAAAAAAAAATCATCACACGCCATATGTTTTAAGTAAATAAAATGCCAATAGACAACTCATTACACTAGCAACTGCACTTTATAATTTCTAGAACAGTAGCAGTAGGGAAATCCCATAGAGGAACTCAAATGTAATTAGGAATGCACTAAGCGGATTTAAAGCGACAGTTCTTTTCAAAATATTGTTTAATTTTATAGTGAATGTGTATAGCATCAAACTGTATTTCAGCTAAGCAAAAGACAGGTTCATTTTAGTAAAATAAAACTCGTGAAACTGGCCCAAAGCCCTAAAAAGTAGTCCTATGTTACTCAGGGGTATACTCACAGAGCAGCAATTACAGTTTACCTAGTCTAAGAACACTCGAAGTGTTAGACTAGGTTCGTCAAGAAATAAAAAGCACTAAACAAACAAACAGAAATAGCCTACCTTGGTCTGGAATTATCCAGTCTAAGACCTCTATTATACTGTTCGTCAAAACCGTACTTGGTCCATTGCTGGTTATCTTGAGTTTATTGAAATGACACCCATATAATAACCAGCCATGTATACCATACCGTGCACGGTATTCACATACAAACACATATCACGCCTTTACTACATCCTTGCTGGGTAGGCAGAGCGTTAACTGCCGTTAAATACGGTCGCTATCGCCATGTCTGACAAATATTTGAGTCACTATAGTGACAGGTTGTCAACCTGTCGCCTAAAATTATAATACACATGAATCCCTAAAATCCCTTAGTCGCCTCTTCCAACACCCGCGGGAAAGAAATGGGGTGATGCTATTATAAGCCGGCATCACACAGTAAAGCACGGTATTCAGACTAGTGTAATAGCCGTCTAACATAACATAACGACCAGCCATTTTCTTTTTCCATGTCAATGTCAGCACTAAAACCAGCCATTTTCTTTTAGAGGTGAACCGAGGTGGTATGTAGGTTAATTTATATTTGCGGCTTAGCCATAAGATTTTTTTAATCATAGGTTAATGGTGTGATGTAGGCTTATCATAGCATCACCGCATTTCTTTCCCGTGGGTGTCGTAAGAAACGACTAAGGGACTCGAGGGTTACATGTGTTTTGCAGTTTAAGGCGATGGGCTGACAACCTGTCACCATGGCGATACACAATTTTTGTCAGATCTAGCGTAAATGTTAGTTTTTTTACGTCCTTTTACGATCTGCCTAAACCGCAAGGAATATAGGCGTGATATATGTAGTGTAGTAGTATATACTAGGTCATGGGTTAGTAGGCCAACAAAAACATTTCTAAGTTATTTTCTACACAAAATAGGTAAGTACTATAAATGTGGAGAGCAGTGTGTGCTTTTACTCTTTCAAGCAACTTGCGATTTTAAGGCGCATGGTGCAGCAGAACTAGCGCTACTTCACCAAAAAAAAATCATAGCTCGCCATGCAAACAATACCACAGAATCTCCTTTGCTCCAAGTAGTTGGCATAATTTTAATGTTCAATTAGACCTTGCAAACTCGGTGAAATATTCGCGATATTTTGAGTTGTAACAATTAGTACTAAAAGTGGCCGTTTTAGCACTTTCATCTTACAGCAAATTTTTATTACAGCAAATATTGTATAACATTTGCAGGTTTTAATTTTGCTTTATGATAACATCAAAAACTTGTGCAAAGGCAATTCTGGTGTATTTGCATTACGAGATATGTTTTTTTTATGAAATGGCGCTAGTTACGCAGCACCACTCGCGTTAACGTTGTTTTCTGTTTCTCTAAAATACGAGAGCTTTTACTTCAGTTGTAAGCAGATAGTTTTTGAACTAAACAATGTAGTCTTTGGTTTCAGGAAAACATAAATCCAGTTTAGTTAAGGTAAAGTAAATTAGATTATAATACTCATAACATCATTAACAGCAACAGTCCACTGCTGGACATGGTCCTCCCACTTTTGGTGACTATTGGCAAGCGGATTGGCGAGACCAGTGCAAGATGTCACATTCACAGGGAACTCTGTTGCCTATTCCCTGGACATATTTAGCCCTTAGTCTCTTTTTACGACACCCACGGGTAGAATTGGGGTGATGCTATTCATACAATTACAAAACCTATCCTTTATTTTCATTGAACATGTGAATGCGTCAGACAAATTAATATTCAGGCCGTCAAAACGAGGAAAATTGTGACGTAGGTATTATGTTATACGTCATAGGTACTACCTACATCTTATTTTTTTTTCAGTTATGAATAAAAGGTCCTAAACAATGTGCTCATTAGATAGTAGGTATAGATAGGTTTAAATAACATCATAATAAAGCACAGTACTTAGCACTTGAGTAAATAAAAATCTAGCGTCATAATCATAACGCTGCTATAGGTAAATATATTTTGAGATTTTCGCGTTTTCTAGAAATTTTGTTGATGTCTGTTTTCTGTGCTTTGATGAGGGAATGGTCGAAAAGCCTCTTATTTGTTAGAGATATTTATTGTGCCTTAAGTTTGTTAATTATACACTTATGTACCCCGGTACAGCATGTGTACCAGTGGTTTTGAACCTTAGTACCCTCGCTTTGGCCTAACACTGTGTTAAGCGCGCATTTAGTAAAATACAAGAGTAGCGCTGTGTGACGCGAGTCATGCCAACACGCGCCGCGCCGCGGCCCGCCGTCAAGAAGGCAATTCGTGACCCGTAACATTTGCACTTCAACAAATACAAACATCAGCCTATTACAGTCCACAGCTGGACGTAGGCCTCCCCCAGGGTACCCCCAGCCGCCTTTTTGTAGTATAAAAGTCGCTTCCCGTGCCTTGGTGCGGTGTGCTTGGACCTTTAAAACTTCGCCACGAATTTAAGTTATATTACATGCCCGGAAAAAGTCTTTACCGCGGGAAAATGGTTTGCAGCGGGCGAAACCGCTGAGCTGGCTGCTGGTAGACTACAAACGCCGGATATCATATAAAACTCAATACATTGTTGGCGCCCGTTGACCTCCGCAAAGTGCAGCTTCATTATTCATAAATACGTCCATAGTGCAGCCTTGCAGAGTATTGATCCACACATGGACTTAACTTTAGAGGGTCGAGTAAAAAGCTAGGTCAGGTTTTTATCGTTTGATCCGCCTTGGGGTAGTGGTGTCCGATCCGGAGGTCCCACGTTTGATTCCCGTGGGGGCACTCACGCAGTTGATATTTTATTTTTTCACTTTGCAAACCTGTTTCCAGTTTGGAAGCACATCGCAGGCTGAACCACGTGATTGTCCGAAAATAAATTGGTTCCGTGCTTTTGGAAGACACACGTTGGTCCCGGTTGCTGTCTATGATTACTTAGACGGCGGTCGTTACACAACCATGTCAGAGGCCTACTAGTAGTAGAAAGCGATTGAAAAACTCTGACACAAGGGTTCATCAGGTACTTCGTTGACTCGGGTGTCCAATACGAAAAGAAGAAGTTATAATGATTTATATCCTATGTAAAAATTGCTAGTTGAAAGAATTAACCGTCACCACAGAATAATAACTAGTAACTAGCAGCGTTACAGAAGCTTTACTTCGCAATGGTTTTCAAAGAAATATGTACTCAATCTAATAGACAATATGATTTAATTTAGCTCGCGTTCCAGTCAACCACGTGTTCATTTGCATAGCTGCCAAATATTTTTTTGAGGGAATATGAGCCGCGGTCTAGGGTTGCTTACTTCGAGAAACTACTTACGCCATCTAGCGCACAACACGAGCGTTTACTCCTACTTTTGGCGGGCACGCAGCAGGCAGCGACGAGTACGTTCATGTAGTCTAAGACCTAGCAGCATAATTGTATATGCTATATATGATTATTGCCGAAGATTTAATTCAATGAAGTAATAAACCTGCAATAGTCCTTGCATCAGGCGGGTGCTGGCTCTGGGTGTACGAGTACTTCTATAGTGCAGACAGAGCAAGTATCCGCTTGATGTACACATCACAACACATTATTTGGTATAAAAAAGGCCTCTGTGCTGTTGGCTCTGGCCCCACACATGCCTCAAAGGACCGGGTCCCTGTGGGCCCGAGATCCGAAAAGAATACCAAAATAATAATAATAAAATGTATACTAATAATAATAATATTATAATTTATACTAATTTTTTTCCCGTGAGTGTCGTAAAAGGCGACGACGAAAAATTTTAGGCAATGGGCTGACAACCTGTCACTATGGCGATTCACAATTTTCTGAATGACCCTAAAATGTTTGTCAGACGTGGCGTAAATGTCCGTTTTTAGCGGTCGTTTACGCTCTGCCTACCCCGCAAGGGACTTTAGGCGTGATATATGTATGTATGTATGTTTTCGCCTGTCCATCTTGCAAAAAATTGTCGAGAAAGTTGAACAAATAGCGCACGCGTGTGACTTCTTTCGCTTGCGGCAGCCCGCTAGATTAGCCCTTTCGCAGTGGCCGGCGCCTGGAGGTATGTTTTCAATACCTACACGCGGAGTGACACAGGCCTGCCGTCACTTAAGGACGCTAAAGATAGTGAATAGTATAGCTAAGAGTTTGCTAAAGTATCCTATTAGAATCTAACAAATCAATGCCATTGTTTGTAACAATGGTAGTTATTGCCCAAGACCGGTGGACCGCCCAGGACATAAGGTAGACCCTGTGGAGGATGTCCACATCCGTCTCGATGGTGAAATGATGCAAGGAGGCTTGCCTATGTAAGGGATCTACATCGATCGTACTCCGTAACCGAGACCTAACCGAGATGGCGAGAAATTAAAGATAAACTTATCATTGGCCTCACACGTCTGTGACAGACGATTTAATCAGTGTCTGAGACACTGCGTTGCCTGGGACGCAATTATGGAAACGCAGGGCTGCCCAGGACCTGCGCCACCCTCTCGGCCTTCCTGGCTGGATCCGCAGGAACGACTAGTCGATGCGTGCGAAGCCAGGTCGGCTGCAGGAGTCTGCCGCGCGGTAGATCTCTGTCACACGCGCCCCCAGGAGACCCCGTTCCGGGTTTAATTGTTGAGTTGGCCTCTCCAGGACCGTTGTGTTTGGGTCGGATTTATCCCTCGGTCGCTTCTTACGACTCCCACGGGAAGAGATGGGGTGGTGCTAATCTACTCTGCCGACACCACACGGCTAAAACTTATATACTATCGTTTATTGTGTAATATATTTTTTACATGTTTTTGAGCTACGGTCCCAACAATAATGCATCAAAATTGCATGATCTGTCCTGGCGACAGTCGAAAAATTTGGCAATGGATGAGCCGCGGTAGCCCAGACGTAAGAGGCGTCGCCACTAGTGCTGGCGAAAGTGGCAGGTTCAAATCCAACACGCCGTAAAAAAATCAATTTTTCTAAAAATAGATCCCCCTGTCTGCGACATCGGCATCACATTGTCATTGAAGTCTGCGTCTGAATGTCAGTCTTCAGACACGAAACTGGCATTTCGCGGACCCGTGGGCGGGTGTTGAATAAATTGAATATTCTTAGGAAAAAGAACGCTGATTATGACACATTTACGAAGGTACATACTGAGTTGGACAAGAATCACAATATATATAAATTAATGCACAATAATAATAGAAAGTTTAACAATGTAAGTAGTAAAGCCGAGCTTATCTCTTAAGAAGAGATCACTTCCAGCCAACCCATCTGTTGTTAAAAATGTCATATCTTATTAGGTAAGTAGGCAATAACAAAAGAAATATAATAAAATGACAATTAATATTCAGTCAAATACACAATCTATGAAAGTAAATCTTGAAATATTTTTAAAGGCAACATATGCATCTCAACAGAACCAAAAATAAAGAACAAGGGGTGTAATAATAAAAAAATGGATCTTCTATGTAACTAAATCTATAAGTGATTAGATGTACGTACAACCATAATAAATTGAAAACACGACTGTTTTCTGAGATAAAGCCTAGCCTATGACACACGGGATAATGTAAGGATTCTTCCAATATAATTCCCAGTTGTATCTGTTGAGTGTTTTTTTTTATTAATGGTGGGTTTGCTCTTGACTCTAGTCTAGGTCATAGGACAGAGACAGGGACTAAGATGGAGCGAGCTCACCCAGAAGAAGCCTGTTCACTCTTACTTTGAAGATATTAGGGTTGTATGCGTTTGGAAACACAGACGCAGGTAGTGAGTTCCACTCTTTAGCAGTGCGCATTATAAATGAAGTCTGGAAGCGCTTAGTCCGAATTGGTGGAATGGCAACCAGGTATGGATGGTATCCGGCGGTGCGTCTGGATGTCCGATGGTAGAAGGGAGCTGGTGGAACAAGGTCGTGAAGCTCTTGAGGACACTCTCCGAAGTACAATCTGTAAAAAACCGACAAGCAAGCAACCTTGCGGCGATGTGCCAGGCTATGTAGCTTGGTGTCCACCAGTTTTATGTCGCCTATGAGCCTCTTGGCCCTGCGTTCCACCGAGTCAAGAGCGGCAAGTTGGTATTTGGCTGAGCCATCCCAAAGGTGACTGCAATACTCCATGCAGGATAACACTCGGGCTATTGTAAGGATTAGGCTTAACGTGCTCTCCGAAGCACGGAACCATTTCTTATCGCACTCTTGGGGCACGACTGGGCTTAGGAGTTGTTCTGGAAAGAACGCATCGGACCAAAGTGATATCGATCGTGTTTTTTTATCTGAATTTTTATGTTTGCAGTTTAGGTTTGTCTAATAATATGAATATGACCTGAAGCTCACTAAGAATCATCTAATAAATATGACTAGAAAGTAGAAAAAAGAATCTAGAAATAATAAATAGAGCAGTGGTCGATAACAATAGGTGCTCGTCAAAGGTCACTTGTTTGTATTGCTTGTTAACATTGTATCAAGGTTGAGTTTCCACTAGAACATGCAAAGTAGTTATTTATTTATAGAGTATATTCGAGAACTAACCAGTTATTTTATCTATGTTATGAGGGCAAAAGTGTGTTTGTTATTAATCTATCTACCTCTGACTTTTGAACCCTGCTACGGCGTAGGGATCGTAGCAGGTATTTTAACGCTACGTGCAAAGCGTAGATAATCGTATTACCTTACCACATAATATACAGTGTGTAAGAGACAGCCCTCCGAATACTGATAGTGTGTATGCATAACATGAAACTGAACTACTTTCCTCAGAAAATATATGTCAGGAAACTACGAAAAAAAATCGACCTCCGAATCTTACGGTTTTTTAAACATAAATATTTTTCAACTTGGACCTAGTTAAATACCGTTACAATGTCTAATTCAGCCATTTTAACTAGAAATGGTATGTATCTAAACTATAGCATAGAAAGTAGCTGTTTTTCCACTGACATTGTTCTTAATAATATGGTAGAATATACATATATCGCGCCTATATCCCTTGCGGGGTATGCAGTGCGTGAACGGCCGTAAAAACGAACGTTTACGCCACGTCTGACAAACATAAGAGGGTCATTCATAAAATTGTGTATCGCTATAGTGACAGGTTGTCAGCCCATCGCCTAAAATTGCAAAACACATGTAACCCTTGAGTCCCTTAGTCGCCTCTTACGACACCCACGGCACAGTATAATTAATAGTACTAGCGTACAGTATGGTCACTCCCTGCCTCCCCCTACAAGCGCCGCCCACCCGCGCTCGGAGGACGCTCAGACACCGGCTAAGCAAGGACGCGACGACGAAGGTCATTTCATACTGCCGCACATTGCATTCCCGATTCGCGAACGCAAAATGGCGGCAACCCTGACATGTTGTCTCACACACACAAGCATGGTCCGCGTTCACCTACGCGAGCTTAGACTGTGTGCGTAGAAACGCATTTGATTCATACATTTGAGCGCCAGTGTCCGAGGTGTGCCCACGGGGAAGAAAGAGGGTAATACTATTCTAAGCCGGCATCACACAGCCATGGACATGGTGTAAGGGAGTATACAGGGTGTAAGGGACAGCCCTCCGAAAGCTGATAGGATGCATGCATTCAGACCATAAAGCTGAACAACTTTCCCCTGGGAACATATGTCAGAAAATGTAAAAAAAAACCTGCCATACAAAATTTAGATCAGCTGACTGCAATTACTATGGGAAGTCAAAAAACTTTTGGAGTTTCCTGAATAATTTTTCCAAGGGAAGTTGTTCAGTTCCATGGTCATGGTTTCATGTCCGTTATACCCTGTATATCTTCACTTTTCCATTAGGTCGTGGCGCTCAGTATTAAATGATGCAAAAGCTGTTGGAAGCTCAATTTCTCTTCAGCCCGCATTTCGGTTCAATTATTGAAGATGGCCGACCGGCTTCGCTTATAAAGTACCCAACTTATTTAAGTGTACTTTGGTTTATTATGCACTCACAGTGCTGTATTATTTTCATAAATGAAGTATTCGTTTTGCCGTGTGATGCCGGCTTACAATAGCATCACCCCATTTCTTAACCGTGGGAGTAGTAAGAGGCGACTTAGGGACTCGAGGATGTATATTGCAATTATAGGCTATGGGTTGACAACCTGTCACTATGGCCATACACAATTTTCCGAACGCCCCTTAAATGTTTGTTAGACGTGGCGAAATTTTCCATTTCGCGGCCGTTTACGCTCTACCTTCCCCGCAAGGGATTATAGGCGTGATGTGTGAATGTATGTTTGTATGTATGAAGTAGGTATTCGTTACAAGAACTTATACTAGATGTCGCTTGTAAATCGCTTTGAGACGATTACCAAGAGATTGAAGATTTGGAAGTGTCAGTCGAGGCTCCGGCAGCTCATTTGGTAGGTCAGTTCTTTACAGTCCCGGATGCAAGCCCCGGCGGGTGCAAATATTTTTTCTATTTCTTATTGTCATTTACTTATATAAGAAGCAAAGTAGAGAGTTGAAATTATACAGGTATTTTTACTTGTATACAACATGTAAAATTAAAAATTAATTATAACTAATAATGTTGCTGTTGGTAACTCATAATAATAAAAAAAAATATTACCTTATTAGGAAACTTATGTACTATAACAATCGCTGCTTTTTATACATACCTGAAACAATAAAAAATAACATAATTAAAATGTGTCGGCGATAATCAATTATTAGGTATAGCAGCCCAAAAAAGGGTCACTTTCGCACGAAATATCTTTGTTTGTTTGAATTGAAGGAATTGAACAGGCTCCGAAACTACTGGAGCGATTTAAAAAAATACTTTACCATAAGAATCCTACATTATCCCTGATAAACAAAGGCATGTTGCAGAGGAGGGATGTTGCAGATTCTTTATTTGCTAATGTTCGTATAGTGGATTTAAACTACAGGCTAGGCTATTTTACAGGTGAAATTCGATGTTCATTGCGTAGTCGGTTAGCCATTATGATACCAGGAACATGAACCTGTAGACTTGTAGCCTGTAGTTTCATAATCATAACATAGGCACCAGGGCAAAAACTATACATACATACATACATACATACATATATCACGCCTTTAATCCCTTGCGGGGTAGGCAGAGCGTAAACGGCCGCAAAAACGGACATTTACACCACGTCTGACAGATATTTGAGGGACATTCTGAAAATTGTGTATTGCCATAGTGACAGGTTGTCAGCCCATATCGCCTAAAATTGCAATACACACCCTCGAGTCCCTTAGTCGCCTCTTACGACTCCCACGGGTAAGAAATGGGGTGATGCTATTCTAAGCCGGCATCACACGGTACAAAAACTATACGACACCTTTTTTTTAAATATTGTTTTTTCGGCCTGGGTGCCCCGTGAATGCATTTTTTAGGTTTATTCATCTACAATCAAATCAATATTTTTAAGCCAGTATTTCTTTAGAATGTGCCGTGTAATGCCGGCTTAGAATAGCACCTCATTTCTTTCCCGTGGGAGTCGTAAGAGGCGACTAAAGGACTCGAAAGTATTGCAATTTTAGGCGATGGGCTGACAACCTGTCACTAAGGCTATGGCGATATACAATTTTCCGAATGACCCTCAAATATTTGTCAGACGTGGCGTATATGTCATTTTATCCCGCATATAATGGACGTGATAATAATAATGTGTATGTATGTGCACTACCTTTTTATTATTATTTATTTATTTGTATTTTCGTTCACTAACTTGCTTTAAAAAACAATAATCAAAGAAAATACAAGCGTTTTGTCTTTGATTAGAATTAATCGATATTGGAGCATCGATAATGTCAAGCACAAACTTGCCCGCAATGAACGACTCAATTATTTCATTCATTCAAACTTAAGAGCTTGGCTCTTGTCTGTGGAGTAATTGCCATTTTTTTCCATCTTCTGCCAGCGACTTGACCTCTTGATATGACTCGGCATTAATCTTCTCCTTTACTTGAGTGAAGAATTATTTCAATACAGTAAAATAGCTAAGCCTTCTCTCTTCCGGGTCAGACCGAGACGGAACGGAAGACGCGTTGCTCGAAGCCTGTAATCCTAGACTGGTCTTTATGTTTTCATTCTAGTTGGCAACATGACAATATATTTTGGCATACACAACCTACAAAACATTTTGAAATATGATACCTACTTCAGTAGTATTATTTCATTAAAAAAAGTAATATCGGGTAATGTTGTGCGTCGAAACCTTGAATATGAGAATGAGGAAGTTACTTCATGCACTGAAGTTTAGTTTCCTGAGAAATACTTTGAAAGGGTTAATTTACATTTTATGTAAATAAGGCACAATTAGTACCGCTCTTTAGCTCCATTGTACCCTATGTCACAATATACCAAGGAGTAGTGTAGTAAGTAGTAAGTAACTCGAGCATCTTTCCGCCTGAAACTACCTACATGAGCAGGGATGTCAGTAAATTGATTTTGCGAACCCAAATTTAAGTGATATCCAGTGATCGGAATAGGGAGAGTATATTTGCTTATACTTCAAAGAACAGAGGCGGAAAATGGACACTCCATTCGTACTAAAAATATTGCGGGGTTAAGTACGGGATATTACTTCAAAAAATTAGAAATGTTCTTTGAACCATGGCATTCGATTCTATGGACAAATGCAAGCTAAAAATATACTTGTTGATTTTTAGCTACAGCATCTTGTTACCAAGATATTTGGGAAGGTAAGATTTCTTCAGCCTTTTTCATTCTATAACTTAAAGAAGGGCTGGATGTAGAAAAAAAGTTAGGGGACAAAAATTGCTCCAAATATTGTGGTGTATAAATTCTTTATACATGTCAACATCGTTAGAGCTATAGAAACCAAGATATTTACGAAAAGCAGTTTTTTTTGTTCTTTGAACTTCATTAACTTACTTACCTAACCATTTTTAGGCTATATGCTTAGCTTATCTGAGTACTAAATGCACTCCAGTGAGTGTGATATCAGTATATCACAGAATGCCTGATATTATTATTTAATAAGTAGTTTGTTTTCTAGGTATTCAATTATTAGTAGGTAATTCCAGATTTCTCGATACTCAAACAAATAGTTTGCTGTGACACGAGCGGCACGAGATTCTGTGTAGTAGTCGTGTACGTATAGGTCGGTCGGGCATGTGAATGTGTGAGTGCGCAAACCGGGCGCTCGTATGAAGTTAAATTACTGCTCCTTGGTATATTGTGCCTATGTACTATATTTAGTACTTAACTTCAATAATACACACAGGTGCAAAGGAAGTAAACCAACTTTGTAAGCCACTCTTACTCTTCTGTCCATGGAGATAAGAGCTAAACTAAATCCACAGCAAAGTATTCGTGTTTTCGACACAGGTGTCGAAATGTCAAACAGCGTTTCAGTTCACGCATAATCATGATTGTCAGTTAGCTCGTGAGTACTTAGCACTCAAATTGTTTACATAAAATCTTACAATGCGTAGCAAGTAAATGCGCTGTGGGCAAAGTCCGAAACTCCGAAGCATGCGCATTTGTACAAAAGTTTATAAAATTTATATGACGTGCTGATTAGCGAGAAGATCTAAATAAAATTTGTTCTTTGTAGTAAACTAAAACAGTGACATTCAAAATAACATATTTTCGCACAAATACCTACACTTTATCTTTTACCTTTATCAGAAAACAAAAATAAGTATAAAATATTGATATTTTCATTTTAGAAGATATATTAAGAATATTAATTGGTTCATCGGGTCGTTAGACGACTCGGTGTCCCACACGAAAAAGAAGAAGAAGAAGGAGTTAGTTGGTAAACCACGTGTGTAAAATTACAACAAAAAACAATTGAAACGGAACCCTACTTAAAATTGGCAAACACCATATTGTTGTCGTTTGTTTACAAAATATAATCACAATCTCTTTGCATTATTGCACGACGATAATTAATTGGACGATGTAATTAATTGGTGTGATTTGGACTCAAGAGACAGCTATACGATACATAATAAATGTAGTATGTGTGAGTCATTGTGCAACTGAAATACGATGGTGGTTCATACCATTAACAAAATTTGAATTTGATTGGAAAAGTGTCTGAAAATAGCAGTTCATTTTTTATTAACATTATATACGTTAACAGTCACAACACTCTACGGCTTGACATGGGCGTCTCCCTATTGCGGGGTACTGCCATACTCACCACGCTTGGCAGGTGGATTGGCGAGCGCAAGGCAAGATGTTGTATTCACAGGGAACGCTGCTGCCCATTTCCTGAATAATTGTATAAGCTAAGTCTCTTTATACGGAAACCACGGGTAGAATGGGTG
This sequence comes from Tuta absoluta, assembly GCA_027580185.1. Lineage (NCBI taxonomy): Eukaryota > Metazoa > Arthropoda > Insecta > Lepidoptera > Gelechiidae > Tuta > Tuta absoluta. The sequence continues at coordinate 2,781,697 of JAQAHW010000020.1, forward strand.
TGATGCTATTCTCAGCCGGTATAACTGAATGTAAATATATGCAAAAAAAGCCCTCCGAAGAACAGAAATGATAATTTAATAAGATTCTTGGGAGGACCTATTTGGGTCAAGTGGGCCCTCCTAAGAACGCCTAGGAATTTCGAGTTTATCGAAATTAATTTCAATTTTCTACTAGAAACCGTTTGCTTTTTAGCTTTGAATAGCATCACCCCATTTCATTCCTGCGGGTTTCGTAAAAGGCAAATAAGGGACTCGAGGTTTTCATGTGTAAAACAATTTTACGCGGCAGGCTCACAACCTGTCACTATAGTGATACACGATTTTTCTGAAGCGGCCCTCAAATATTTGTCGGATTTGTATTTTTACGTCAGTTAACGCTCCGCCTACCCCGCAAGAGATAAAGGCGTGATATGTACTGGAAACGGCTAGTGTCAAAAGTTGCCAGATACGCGCTAGCCTTAAGATGTGCAGGCGCTTGCTCGCTGCCAAACAATTGAATAACATAGTTCAGTTGTGTAATGTTTTGTTGCGGTGTTTAAGCGCGGTGAGTGATTGTGCTCATCTGTTTGTTTTATATCTAGACCGTGTTGAAGACTAGACAGGTTAGTCCGTGCTACGAAAGGTAAGGTGAAATTAGGGACTTCCACATTTTGAGAGAAACTCAATGCCTCGTTCACACACTCGGGCGCTACTGGGCTGGTTCTTTGAACAACCACACAAACTTCTCCGTGTGAGCTCCTGCTCCCCACAAATCAGTCTGGTGTAGGTTTTAAAGCCCCGGGGCTAAATCAAAGAATCCAGTCTCAAAAATTAAAAAAGGCAGCACGAGCACGAGTGGAATCGATTGCTATCTCGCTCACTCGTATTGCTGCGAGAATAGAAGAGCAGTTAATACACTATCATTACGCTCGCGTTGATCGTTTCGCGGAAGTATATCGGGCAATATGCGCGGCGCAATATTAAGGAGTATAGTGTGAACGTAGCATTATACTTGTAACTAGACCACGGAGGCAGACTAACTAAAAGACTGCTTGTCTAAAAGGGTATAACTTACTATGTCCGCCCACATATTTGAAACCGCGAGCTTTCGTGTAATTCCGCTTTGCATAAGTAATTATTAGTGACACACTTATACAGTTGAAATTTATATTGATTCAAGACAGGGCTGTATTTTATAGAAGTAGATGATTGCCTTAATTCAAACTATAAATTATCTCAACTACCCTTAAATTAGCGTTGTCACATTCCGTCTTAGAAAAGGATAGAATGAATCTGAGTGATATATTTTCTGTGATAAAATTGTTTGTTTTATTTTGAATTTTACTATCGAATATCTCAGCTAATCAATGCTACTTATTTTAGTACTTTTAATTAATCAGTTTTATCTGTTTTGAAGGTACTGGAATACCAATTCGGATTACATGGGAAAGACCCAGCAGCGGTTGACGATAACGTCATGAAAACAATATCTTATTTATATGTAGGTACCTATTTTAGCCCAGTATGGCTAGCTTTTTATGTTTCAAAAATATTGAAGTAGTTTATTTTTGGCTTATAGTTTCTCTGGACCACTGTCCGAACCTTATTTATTATTTTGAGTCACTTTATGTGTATGCTAACATACTTTTGTTTGCAGTTGATAAAAACGACTCGAACTGGGTTTTTACATTGTGTAAAATGTTAAATAGACAAAATTAATATATTTGATAATATTAATTTAATGATAGACACTTAAATTTTTAATTTAAGCCGTGTGGTGCCGGCTTAGAATTGCATCACCCCATTTCTTTCCCATGGGTGTGGTAAGAAGCGACTAAGGGACTCGAGAGTTTGTATTGCAATTCTAGGCGATGGGCTGACAACCTGTCACTATGGCGATACACAACTACCCGAATGACCCTCAAATGTTTTGTCAGACGTGGCGTAAATGACCGTTATTACAGCCGTTTATGCTCTGCCTACCCCGCAAGGGATTAAAGGCGTGATATATGTATGTATGTATTTAAAGCGTAAAAATGGCAAAAAATGTTATATGTGCTTTACAGACACACATAAAGCAGTCATACAAAAGATAAGCGACTTCGGAAAGATTAAATAATGCCAGCCATACCGGACTACTTCCGTGCTTCGGAGGGCACGTTAAGCCGTCGGTCCCGGTTGCTGTCTATTATAACTTAGACGGCGGTCGTAACACAACCATGTCAGAGGCCTACTAGTGGTAGTAGGCGGTTGAAAAACTCTGACACCAGGGTTCATCGGGTCGTTGGACGGCTCGGACCGGACTACTTGAGTATTGGGTGAAAACCAGTGCTTTGGACATTTTTGGCACTGAGCCTTGGCCCTTTGCATCACTACAGCACATTAAGTGCATTGTGTAGGGACTTACTATATTACCAATTTATGCCAATTCTTTTTCTATTTATCTATCTACTACCTACATAATTTTTCCGTAAAACACACTTTTATAAATCGTCTATTATCTTTTATGCCAACCCTGTTGAAACTATTGTTTGATATATTGCATTTGAAAGCTTTCTACTGAAATAGTCTCGAAGTTATATCTCAAGTGAAATAGTATGTACCGATAGATAAATCTGAAATAATTCACACGGAAAACAATCACAGATCTCGGGTCAAAGGGCACTTAATTTATGATCCCCGGCTGTATAGGGTCTAGTATAAGGCCGTCAGCTGTAATAGAGGACTTGTTATACCGTGAAATGAAATTATTAGTCCCTACACAGGACTTGTAGCGACAGATAGACTAGATGGCCTAGAGCACTAGAAGAACCAGTGTATTAAACGATTAGTAATAGTCGTTCGTAGATTCGTTGTCCCACACGCAAAGAAGTAGAAGAAGAAGGTGTAAGTTGTGTAAATATCGTAAAAATAAGACAAAATCAGGAAATTGGTAATATGCCGTAATATCTTCCAAGACAAATTCAGGAATTCACGCAGATTCCTATGATTTTGACACATTTTTGCAACTTAAATAAATAACTGTAAATATTTCTAGAAGTATATTTTTCATATAACGACTAATGTTCTTTGGGGTAAACTGTTTAGTTATCAAGTTAGTGTAATTTTTTTCACCTGCATTTTTTTGCATTAGCGAGTACCAAAATTGCCAGTATAGGTACCTGGCCCTTCTGAATGTTGCTAAGAATTTAATCACGTTTTGCAGGTGTTACATGGAAAATGAATTCTCTTAATTTTACTCTCCGTCAAATAGGTCCAGAAAATGATAAGAGATATCTACTTCCTGTCATGTATAAAAATTTTAATGGACTCTTCGCCATTTGTCAATGACTAGGAATGGCGAAGAATCTATTAAAAATTATCCTTTCTAAAAGTATTATACGGAAAGTAACAGCGCTAATTAATGTTAAGTCAGAAAATTTATTTCCCTCATTGAGGCAAATATAATCAATACTTTCATAGACACTCAGGTTATTAATTAAATTACTATCAATTACGATTATTGCGTGGTATTAGAAAATCATACTCGACAGTGATTACAAATGATAGTGAGTAGTGAGTAGTAACATGTAGGTAAGTATTTGTAGATAAATATCAAGAGATCAGTCAAGTATTAAATGCACGGTTGATTTCATATTGCTATGTAAAATATTTATTTCTTAGGAATGTTATCGACGATATCAATTTTTTAAGTATACGTATCATCGGAACGCATACGTTTGTTGAATCACATAATTTCACGCAATGGTTTGGATTTAATTAACAATGAATTATGTACTTTTGTGTGATACCCGCCGTGTGATGCCGGCTTAGAATAGCATCATTGAACTACCGTGGGTGTCGTAAAAGGCGACTGAGAAATATAATCATCCAGCGAATGGACAATAGCGTTCCATGCGAAAGCATATCTTGCACTGCGCTCACCAGTCCGCTTGTCAAGCATCGTGAGTATGGCAACACCATGTCCAGCAGTGGACTGTTGTGCTTGTTAATGTATGTACTTTTGACATTATCTGCGTGTCAATTCTCAACACAGCCTTAACAGTCCCGTCTGGTAATGGGCCTCCGTATTAGAGGGTATTTGCCATACTCGTGGTGAGTATGCCAGGCAACTTGGCGAGCGCAGTGCAAGATTTTAAACAGGATGTGATGAAATGGATTTATTCCTTAGAAATTCCGTAGAATATGGTGCCCCTGTTTCGGCATTACAGGGTAGGTAGCAAAAATAGTAGGCAATAATAAATTATGATAACTTAATCATTATTTACAACTAAACAAGAAGCTTAAATACCTAAAAAAACCTTAGGTAAATATTTAGAAAACATGCAAAATTTATTGTTACAGGCAGGATTTGAACCTGCGACTTTCGCTGTTCGAACTATACCGACGCCTCTTCCATCTGAGTTGCTCAATCGCCTAGATAGCGGCGTAGCTAGTACAAATAGAGAAAGTAGCAGGTTCAAATCATGCTTGCGATAGAAAACTCTGCAAGTTTTCAAAAAATGTTATACCCAATACGAGCAGTGTTTCAAAATTTGGTATTCGTTAAGTTATTCTCTAGTACTGAGCCGGGATCGATAGCCACTGGCTGCCAGCCAACATCTCCTGTCAATGACGAGTCTGCACTTAGCCGTATTGATCCTAGAGGTTATTTAACCCTTAAACCTTTAAACCCTTTTAGAGCTGGTTAGGGTTCTTTGCCAAGTAAAATTTCATACCAATTCCATCTTGTTTACTATTTGGGCCCATCTACCCTTTACATACATATATCACGACGATATCCTTTGCGGGGAAGGCATAGCGTAAACGGCCGTAAAAAACATTTACATAGACAAATATTTGGGGTTATTCAGAAAAATGTGTATCGCCATAGGGACAAGCTTTCAGCTCATTGCCTAATATTATACACATGTAACCCTCGAATTCCTGAATTGCCTCTTACGGCACCTAGAAATGGGTTGATGCTATTCTAAGCCGGCTCACACGGCAATTCTCTTTCTTGGCAATAAACGATTGAATAAGAGAAAACAAATCATCACGTCAAACTATCAGTTGTCTGGCATTTAGTATCTTTAGTACCAAAAGCCCTTGAACATATCTTGATGTCGAAAGCAAAATAAACATTAGGTAACCCTTTCATTTTCTACGATTTAAACATTAGAAAACCCTTAGGTATGTTTTAGAGGATTCGAGTACTGTACTCAACTAATACTCGAGCCCAGTTGAGTCCATTTTACTCTCTATTTTGATGTCTTTGTTATATGACAAGTCTGACGGTTGATGTGGCGCAGTGGTAGTGCGACTGCCTGCGACGCAAAAGTTCCGCGTTCGATTCTTGGTGGGACTCTCACAAAGTTGATATTTATCACTTTGTGAATTTGTTCCCGGTCTGGTTAGGACATTGCAGTGAACCACCTGTTTGTCCGAAAAGAAATGGTTCCGTGCTTCGGAGGGCCATTTAAGCCGTCGGTCCCGGGTGCTGTCTATGATTTCTTAGACGGCAGTCGTTACACAACCATGTCAGAGGCCTACTACTAGTAGTAGGCGGTTGAAAAACTCTGACACCTGGGTTCATAGTGTCATTGGACGACTCGGTGTCCCACATGAAAAGAGAGAGAATGACAAGTGTATTTATGTTTCTGGTCAAAGGCAGTCTCGGATAGAATCTCAAGGCAAGCACTTTCTACTTGGCAAAGATGATAGAGACTGAATTAGCTGATAATTAGAAGGTATGACTTTATTCCGTGTGATGCCGGCTTAGAAAAGTATCATCCCATTTCCATCCCACGGGTAAGAGGCGACTAAGGGAATCTAGGGTTACATGTGTATTGCAATTTTAAGCGGCGAGCTGACAACCTGTCGCTATTGTAATACACAATTCACAAAGTGACCTTAAAATATTTTTCAGACTGTCTCTGCCTACCCCGCAGGGGATATAGGCGTATATTTGATAGTTTAAACCGTGTGAAAACCCAGAGTCGTTTTTATCCGCTGCAAGCGAAAGTATGTTAGCTATACTTAAAATGACACCAAATCATGTCGACGGCCGATATGACGCAGTGGTAGTGCGACTGCCTGCGGCGCAAAGGTTCCGGGTTCGATTCTCTATGGGACACTCACAAAGTTGCTGTCTATAATTACTTAGACGGCGGTCGTAACACAACCATGTCAGAGGCCTTCTAGTGGTAGTAGGCGGTTGAAAAACTCTGACACCAGGGTTCATCGGGTCGTTGGACGACTCCGTGTCCCACACGAAAAGAGAGACCAAATCATAAATTGGGTTCGGCTAATGGTCTAGAAACAATAAGCCAATAATTTAATATTTTCAAACAATAAAATCTAACCATACTCGGTTATAAAGGTGGACGAACTTGCAAAGATAGATCCCCAGATATACAGGATGGTATCATTGGCGGCGATCCAAAAAAAGGACTAAATAAAGACAGGACTCATGATCCAGACAAAGCTGTATAGTTCAACACTGACTCATCACCCCTTGTTTACTAAAAATAATAGCAAGAAAAATGTTTTCTGTTTGTCTAATATCTTCATTCTTTATCTGTCGGGGAACGATCCGAACCCTGATGTATTTTCCAACCGCCTTCAGGTTACTAGTAGGCTTATGACATGGTTGTGTAACGAAACGACCACCGTCAAAGGCCCCTATTACACTGTATTTTAATAGAAAATTTACGATAAAATTACACAAAATGTAATATGAGCTTTACAAACACACATAACGCTATCGTACAAAAAATAAGCGACAGCGTATTTTTGTAATTCATGCCCATTCATTATTTGTATAATGCCAGACGTACCGGACTAATATTTTGATACGACTCTTACGTACGTTCGTACTCTCTTTGATAGGGTGTGATGCCTGCTTAGAATAGCATCACCCCATTTCTTTGGAAGTCGTAAGAGGTGACTAAAAGACTCGAGGGTGTGTATTGCAATTTTGGACGATGGGCTGACAACTTGTCACTATGGCGATACAGAATTTTTGCGAATTACCCTCAAATATTTATCAGACTCGGCGTAAATGTCCGTTTTTTGCGGCTGTTTTCGCTCTGCCTTCCCCGTAATGGATTATAGGCGTGATTTGTGTGTGTGTGTGTGACTCTTACGACAAAATTTCGATTTTCGAACTAACCTGCGCTTCAAACAATTACTAAGCTGTTAAACTAACCAAGCCGTCTGGGACCGACGCAAAACTATTTTAGGTGTGCACTTTGCCTCGAGACAATTTGCTACATGATTAACTCCTCACAATGAAAAGGAGCAGAAACTCTCGAAACTCTTGAAGCTCTATCGATGAGTGATGTTTCCGACAGTTTAAATCCCATCAGTCTTAGTACATCAACTTTCTCTAGCCTAGGATTAATATTGCTATCAAAATAATATTACTTTATCGTCGTGTGAAGATTGATGAAGCAGGTGTATTTGCACCTAAAGGGGCATACACAGCCTAATAGAAGCTTTCTGAAGCTTTTTCTTTACGGATCGAAACCATAGACTCCCTTTGTAGGCCCAACGCTGCCTTGAGCCGCGGTATGCACGCATTCCGCGCGGCTTGACATTATGACCCGTCCGAATATAGAAGGCGCGTGCGCATCGTAGCTGTAATACGCCCAGATGTAGTTTTGCTGGGCGACGCGCGTCACACAGCGCTGGTCTTGAATTTCGCGAACTCTTACAAGCGCGCGGGCTGCCCGCTCAACACAACGTAACCGCACAAGAGCATTTAAAGATATCAAGTTTTTCTCAAATTAAAAATTTCTTTATTCATTGTAGGAGTGCCTGTGGGAACTTACCCTCAAATACTTTATTTAGAATTTAGTCGCCATTTATTTTAACAGATAACTCGTAATTTGCGTCAAGTTATAAGACATGAAATGACAGGACTTATTGACGAAAACTAACAGCGCTAATTTGAGGTAAGTTATGAGAATTTATTTCCCGAATGTCAGTTTCCGTCAAATAGGTTTAGGTAAGGATAGGAGATGTAAAAGACATTTCATGGCCTCAATTCGGGATATAAATTCTCTTTACTTACCTTAAAATAGTGCTGTCACTTTCCGTCAAATAGGTTTAGAAATGTGAACGTGAACGACCTCAACAGTGACGCCACTTCACAAAAAAAAGTTTACTCTTTATACAAACTATCAGAATGTCACTTGCCCAAGTTTTTAGTATTATTCTAAAGTTAAATTAGAACCTGCAAATAGAATGAGATATTCGCTTATTAATTCGGGTTCGCTAGACCAATTTATTGACATCCCTGGGTAGATTTAAGCGGAAAGGTGATCGAGTGAAACTACTACATACATACATATATCACACCTTTATCCCTTGAGGGGTAGGCAGAGCGTAAACGGCCGCATAGAACGGACATTTACGCCACGTCCGACAAAAGTTTTAGGGTCATTCGGAAAATGGTGTATCGCCATAGTGACAGGTTGTCAGCCCATCGCCTAAAATTGCAATACACACCCTCGAGTCCCTTCGTCGCCTTTTACGACACCCACGGGCAAGAAATGGGGTGATACTATTCTAAGCCGGCATCACACGGCAAAACCAAGTACTATTAATTATACTGTGGCAAAACCAACTAACAAACAAACTACTGCTCCTTAGTATATTGTGTCCGTACTATGTAAGCGTGCCCCCCTGGTGGTGTATGATGGTGCGCTTACAGAACACCGGTCTTGCATTACTCTTCTGATGTTAACATCATTTATACGAAACGAACAGCTCTTTAATGTGATTGGATGTGCTTCATCAAGCTAATGTTTTCTAAGCCATGATATGTAGTTGCCGTGTGATGCCGGCTTAGAATAGCATCAAGCCATTTCTTTACTGAGCGTGTTGTAAGACGCGACTAAGGAAGTCATGTGTGTTACAATTTTAGGCGACAGGCTCAAAATCTGTCACTATAATGATACACGTTTTTTTTTAAATGACCCTTAATTATTTGGCAGACGTGGCGATTGCGACGCTCTGCCTACCCCGCAAGGGATTAGGGCGTGATATGTGTATGTAGTTAACTTACAAGATGTCAATAGCTGAAGATTTTACTGTGCATGAAAGTAAATAATTTAACACAATAAACAACACAGGTCGCCTCTGATACAAACCGTGTTAGTCAAACCTTATTCCTTGGTAAAAGTTCTTCAGTTCTATGGCCTTATTTGCTTATTTTACATGTTGGATTGCAAGATGCAAATCAAGTTTATTTAACTTTATTTTAGTGAGGGCGCGCGTTAGACCTCGAAAGATATGGAAGCGCGACCTAGGTAAATGCGCATGATCGAAATCGGATGGAGGTGGTAAAATAGGGGAATATGGAAGAAAGGGAGGGAGGCCTTTGCCCAGCAGTGGTACGACATGGGCTATATTTTAATGGAAATGAAAAAGAATTTATAAATCGACCTTTAATATTGGCATCGAATTCTGTTGGCGTTTAAATTACAAGCTTTCTTAGTAAAATCTTATCTCTACGCAAATCGAATTATCGTAGAATTTAGATTAAAATTTCATTGCAATAAAGATTGATTACATCAGAAAATCGGTGCTCAATTACTTAAGCTGAAACACAACGCCATTGGCGACATCATTTATCTAACATATACATATATCACGCCTATAATCACTTACGGGGTAGGCAGAGCGTAAACGCCTGTAAAAACGGACATTTATGCCACGTCTGACAAACATTTGAGGGTCATTTGGAATATTGTGTATCACCATAGTGATAGGTTGTCAGCCCATCGCCTAAATTTGCAATACACCCCCCTCGAGTCTCTTATTTGCTTCTTACGACACCCACGGGAAAGAAATGGGGTGATGCTATTCTAATCCGGCATCACACGGCCTATATATGGTGAAATTTACTAGTGACCAATATTTCAACCTATGTTCCTTGGGGAAAGTTGTTCCTTATTACCAGTCTGTCTTGCGATGTCGCTGTCGGTCACAAGTAAAGTTTCATAGTTATAGTTTAAATGGGTTCTTACTATCGAATTTTTATTATTTACATAAAATAAAAAATCGTCGGTAAAATCTGTTTAAATTGTAACTATGAATAGTGTATACAACCGCGAAAGTTTAAAATGTTCTGTTACCAAAATTTGTATTCCCGTGCTATGGTGGCAAAACTTATATGGTAAAGGTGGGTACTAAAGACTGGTTGGGTGAAATAATTCCCTTTTTTTTTTCAAAAACAACTTACGTTCTTTTGAGCAATATATGGGATCTACCAATACATGACACCAACAGCAAACCACCGAAATTCTGGAATACCCAGGGTTCAGTGGGTCGTTCTTCGCCTCGTGTCCTAGTCACACACGACAGAAGAAGACCCTTACAAGGAATAAAGGACCAAATGACCGTATAAATTGCGTATTCAGCCAGGCATGTATCACCTATAGTCTGCAAGTTTAGATACTTATCTTCTTGTAAACAAATGAAAGCACGTATTTTATTTTCCAAGTTTTAACTTACAACAGAGTTTAATATTTTTCCAACTAAACAGACTAATTTATAATCAACGAAACATACAAAAACATAGTAGTTGTTATTTAATGCTGTCAAACACAATCAAAAGAAAATAAATGAAACAAATTCTTATTGGGAAAATATTTTTTGCCCTTAAAACGTAATCAGTGAATTATTTTTATAACATCTGCTCGCGTTAATGTAACGCGGCTAAACGAAAAAGGTCGTTGTTTTCGTATTGTTTTGTTTGTTTGTTTGTTTTCGTATAGTCATTACACTAATATTTGACCGTTTTTTTTTTATTAATGTTGGGTTTGCTCCTGACTCTAGTCAAGGTAGGCTGAAATTTGCTACAATAACCTTCACGTACAGATAATAAACTCCTAATTGAAAGCGCTACTGGCGTATTGTTGGATCCTAGCCACATTTTAATGCCAGCACCCATTATTGCAGAGCCGACAAACGGTACTAAAACGGCAATCCATGCCTATTAACAGTAATTACTATTACCATATAGACTAAGTAAGGAAAACAGCGTAAAGCTTTGACGATAATGTTACTCGGTATAAACTCATTATTTATATTTACGAGACTTGGCGAAAGCAGCCCTCATTGATGTGCATGCAGCTTTATATAGGGCTGCGGAAAATGTGCATACAATCTGTACTTGGCAAATGCTTTGAAACCCTCACTTCAGCAGTTTTACCATTATACGCATGTAAATAAAACTATCTAAAAGTATTCACTTCGATTTGAAAAAAAATCGTTTACTGGTGGCGGCGTTAAGTTACATCCCGTGTGATCGACCTGGCCAGCCCGGTAATAATAAAAACCCGCCAAGCCGGTTTTCTATGAGGACAATACAAAACGTTATGAAAAGAAGGAAATTGTTTTACAATGACGTATCATGACGTCAATAAGTGATAGCACTATCTTACATTAAATAAAGTTAATTTAAATTTTTGAAAACTTGCAACATTTTCAAGCGCCGGCAGGATTTGAACTTCCGACTCAAAATTAGTACACCTAACACGGGCAGTGTTTTAATATTTGGTATTCAAAGTTATTTCATTTCTAAGAAAATAATTCCTTGTAATAAAATAAAATCAATTTTGAAGAGAGATTCGATGGTACTTTGCAAGTGTGCACCGAAACTCAAATTTCATACATCTTGTTATGTTATGTCTTGTTAACCCGAAGAAATCTAGTGTCAGAGTTTTTCATAAATAAATCACGCCTCATTCCCGGAGGGGTAGGTTTTTCATTCGTACTGATTTTCGATGGCTACCCACTACAGCTTTATTCATAATCTTGAAGGGTCACGGGACGGGGAAGTATTTTCCTCCAGCCACCGTCAGCAGAATTTTAGAGTTAAAAACGAAATAGAAGAGTTTCGGTCAATTCACAGCTTAAAGGTCATCCATGGGTAAAAAAAAACAGACAGTTTTTTGACCCCTCCTCTTGCCCCCACGTAGTATGGACAATTGGACATAACGCCCTATTTGTATGAAAGATAAAGAAACGTTCGTAATTTGTGGGCGACCCCTTATAAACTGTCAGTTTAATTGTAGTAAAGCCGACTACGTGAACTAAACTAAAGGCGTCTAAGGGAGAAATCCAGGGAAAAGGCAGCCACGTTCTCTGTGAGTACAACACCTTGCATTGCGCTCGCCAATCTGCCTGTCAAGTGTGGTAAGTAGAAGGAGGCTCATGCCCAGCAGTGGCTTTTATAGTTGTAAAGTCTTGTCACGTGCAAGCAATGCCAATATGGGCAGGGAAATAGTAAGGTAACTGGGCAGCGCGAGTATGTAAACAAGTTACTCGCGGGGTACTCGTCATGCCACTGCCACTTCCCGTGCTCCCTCGACTGTCAGCTTTAGCGAGCCGAACGAACGGCAGCACGAGCGCGAGTAGAATGTTATTATATTTGCTATCCCACTCCCTCTTAGTTTGGTGCGAGAAGAGTATGACGGCAGCGTGTGAGTGAACACTCACTCGCGGAAGTATTTCGACCAATATTCGCGACAGCGGCAGGATCAGGTGCATAGTGTGAACCTGCTATTAAATGTTGTCTAAACATGTCCAGCCCTGAAGCCAGAATAGTACCAGCTGTCACCCACGTAGGCCCGTATCTATAGCGTTCGAAAGCGAAACGATAAACGAAAGTGCTACAGTAAATCTCCTTGGAGTAGTCGGCTTAAGGCGAGTGCATCCGTTAACGACCTCGACAGTGGCGCTACTTCACAAAAAAAAAGAGTTTTCTCTTTGTACAAACAATCTATCAGAATATCCGTTGCCAAGAATTTAGTTTATTATCCTTTAATAAAATTAGAACCAGCAAACTCAATGAAATATTCGTTTATAGAAAAAAGTACCTAAAATCTTTTGGTATTAATTGCCATAACTTAAATTACAGCGAATATTTCATTGAGTTTGCATGTTCTAATTTTACTTAAGGTTAATACTAAAAACTTGGGCAACGGATATTGTTTGTATTAAGAGAAAATATTTTTTGTGAAGTGGCGCCACTGGCGAGGTCGTTCACGGGTACACTCGCCTTAAGTAAGAAAATGTGGTGCACTTTGTGATCCGATTTTACAGCGTCGGAAATTAGCAAGGAGAGATGAGATGAGAAATAAGATCAAAGAAATCCACTAAATTATAATTTCCTGCCAAGCAAACCGATTCCAAAAATTATTTCATTAGAATTTGTCCTTTTTTCAGGACGCCCGTAGTAGCACGTAGTGGTGTGAAAATAGGATTAGAACACATTTAAATGAAGAGACTGCTCTGTTTTCTATCTTTATTTTCTCTACCCAAAGGTTGCCTGTAAGAGATCGCTCTTAGCGATAAGGCCATTGCGCATTTTTTGTTTAAATTGTCCTATACTCTGTTTTCGTTTTTATTGTGCAATAAAGTGTTATTACTTACTTATAATTTTAATGATATTTTTTTAGTGATGAGTTGTTTTGAGATTGATTGAAAGTCATTATTGATTGATTAGCATCAGTATACACGATATCTACGTACGTTTATTAAACTTTAACAATCATTAACATTATAATGTTATATAATCATCAAGCATAACCTTTAAGCAGCTTTCACTCATTCATTAAAACAAATGGATCAATAAGATTTAATGATATTTCGAGTAGGTAAGTATTATAATCTCAGGATCTAATTACAAACTCAAAAACTGTAGTATACAGATTTGCTTTATGCATTCTGCCTATAGAAATTACAGTTTCTTCTTAAACGCTGAAGCATTGTGTCTTGTTCGGTTGTTGTTCAGCTGCTGTTGAGTTGTTTTGTTAAGTTATTGTTTAGATGTTGTTCAGTTGTTGACTCGACATCTGAACAACTGCTGAAGAACTTTGCTGAAGTATTGAATTTTCAAAAATTACATCAAGCCATATTACTTTCTCGTATTGAATTTAAACTTGTATTGGAATTTTTAATCGCGGATAGATTTTAAGTGCGGAGGTTTGCAAATAAAGTATATTACAGAGTTTTTTTTGTAGAGTGTAAATAAGATAGTGTTCGCAACCCTCAGGAACGATCTGTCTACTTTCCCAATCGGTCTACTTTCACGAAGCGTCTATTTTACCAAACAGTCAACTTGTTTTCCCAAACCGTCTATTTCCCAATGCGTCTACTTTTCCAATCGGTCTACTTTCACAGAGCGTCCATCCTGATTGGTCAATTGACTTTCATCACTATCCCTCTAAGGTTCAGTACCACTCTCTTTGAGGAAGTTGTAGGTCTTGACAAGATCTACATTTCGGATGACAGCTGTCAAACTTTAAACTCGTTTTTCTTGGAAACTATGCATACTAGATCATTAGTTTCTTTGGAAAAGTTTTAGGGCTTGATGAGATCTACATTTCGGATGACGGCTGTCAAACTTTAAACTCGTTTTTCTTGGAAACTATGCAAACTTCCAAACACGTGTGTTCTCTCTTTTTCAAAATTATCTTTTTAGTTATGTCTATTGTCACTGTAGCCGAACATTCATTTCGGTTGCTACACCGCCATAAAGTAGATCCATTTTTATTAAATTTACCGCAATTGAACTTGTATCCGTCTATTAAAAGCATTTCATGCCCATTTGTTTTTTTTAAGAAAATCATTTTATCTAATTTGCGTTTCTAATAATTATTTGTTAAAAGTAAAATTGATAAATGTGGCAATTGACACTGTCCGTTGCTGACAGTAACACTGAAGTGGAGAACTATTTTAATTTTCTCAAACATGCTAGGAAATGTGTTTTTTTCTTTCAAAAAAAGAATCCGCGAAGTTTCACATTGTTTGTCACGTCTCAGATCACGCCAGCAAAGTTGTATGGAAATCCTTTGCTGGTGTCCATTGAGATAAATTCGTTATACGCTAAACCCACATAATTTGATTTCAAAATTATCTCGATGACTCTCATAGAAACGGAACGTAATTTTGTATGAAACAGGTAACTAAAGACGAGGCTGTATGATGTGAAGACCCTTGCCTGTCCAGAATTAAAAAAGAAAAGAATGAACTAAACATTTAGTATGGCTGAATATTACGTAATACTGTGCCTTACAGGCGAATTTATTTAAAAAAATTACAATTGGTGGGAAAATTGTAAATTTTTATTTGTTTCGTTGTGTTGTGGTCACTAGCTAACTTTTATAAGAAGTACAATCTTTCATTTCCTAGCCTTTTTTTGAGAATCCACTATGTAAGCCTCGGGGAAAATTACTTTGCTTGACTTGTATAATTGAAGTCCTCGCCTGCGGCTCGGACTTCAAACTATACTCGTCCAGCAACGGCTTATTGTCCATACCTCGACAACAATGTACTATTAAACTAATCTAATCTTTTTCTGAGTGGCCAGCATTGTGGCCAGCCAGATTTTACAAAAGACAGTAAGGAGTTACGGAGTTACATAATTTTTCGTGTGCTCGTTGCTTAGAATTCCTGGCACCACATATTTTCCCGTGAAAAGCCCCGTTGACAGAGGATGAGCAGCAGAATTTACTGTGTATTCAGATAACAACTAACACCAAGCCTGGCGAGTCATTTTTACTTTGATTGAGCAGACCGACTGGAAAAGTCGGGAAAGTAGACTAATCGGGAAAGTAGACCGAACGGGAAGTAGACCGATTGCAAAAGTAGACTAATCAGGAAAGTAGACCGATCGGGAAAGTAGACCGATCGGGAAGTAGACCGATTGGGAAAGTAGACAGATCGTTCCTGAGGGCTCCACAACTGCATATATTTATGACAGTTGCATAATCTACAAATGAAGTGCTAGAAGTAAGATGATTATTTTTATCGTAATTGCTTAAAAAAAATACTAGGCGGTGGCTGACAAAAAGAGACAAATAAAACTGTGCTTATTCAATATCATACTTTTTTTTTCATTTATGAGAGTATCACATATATTATGGGTCGAATAGATAACCTCTTTTTGTGCAATCGGTTAAAACGGGGCTTTGATTGTTTGCTTTCTCCCGACATAGACATTTGGACACGAACAGAGTAAGACCGGACCTATTAGCAGTAATACATTATCTTACTTACACTGTTTGTGCCAGACATTAAATTATTTGTTTTAGGCGACTAGATGACAATCTGTCACTGTAGTGATACGCGATATTTTTTTAAACAGCCCTCTAATACTTGTCAGACGTAGCGATGACGACCGGGTTTTTTACGGCCGTGTACCCTTTGCCTGCCCTGCAAGGGATAAAGGCGTATGTATGAAGTTATTTTTAGGAGAACTGCAGTTGTAAAAAAAACAGTGACTGGAATATTCTCAAACAGCAAAGATGATGAAAAACAGGTATTTTTATGTTTTCCTACTTTTTCGAGGCATAACATACATACATACCTATATAGACACACATATCACGCCTATAATCCCTTATGCTTGGGTAGGCAGAGCGTAAACGGCCGCATAGAACGGACATGTACGCCACGTCTGACAAACATTTGAGGGTCACCCGGAAAATTGTGTATCGCCATAGTGACAGGTTGTCAGCCCATCGCCTAAAACTGCAATACACACCCTCGAGTCCCTTAGTCGCCTCTTACGAGTACCACGGGCAAGAAATGGGGTGATGCTATTCTAAGCCGGCATCACACGGCATTCTAAGCCGGCATCTCAATCAATCGAAAAAATATTGATCCAAAAGTAATTTTTGCTATGTTTAATAAAACTTAACTAAACCGGAATTACGGAATTGAGCACTAATATCGAAACTCAAAACCTTCCGATTTAACATGCAAGTTGAATGACCGACTGTACCACCCGTCGCGTCTAGACAAACGGTCGCCATTGAAAGTGTGAACTTTCGTTATTTCTAAATGGGCACAAACTAGCAAGTTGTTTAGTAAACATTTCAATGTGCCTACTAAACTTGCATGAAGTACACTCTAACCAATTATAAATAAACTATTTTTAGGAAATAAATAAAGATTTGTCACAGGATACATGTACATCTCATGTCAGCGGTTACTTATGAGTAATTTTCAGTAAGAAAGATGGTTCCATGCTTCGGAGGGATAGTTAGGAACTTTTTCTTCATATTTATTATTTGATTGCCTTAGCATTAAGGCTGCCTTGTTGTAGGTACTGTTTTTTGTATGTCACTGATGTATATTTTATATTTTTAGAATAGTAATTAATTATGATAATTATAAATTATATTTATTGTTAATTGTCTCAGCCTGAAATTAGAAACTTTGCAAACTCTAGTTGTGTGTATTAAGTATATGACATTCAATATGTTTTCCGATGTGCGCAGTGGTCTGCCTGCGACGCAAAGGTTCCGGGATTGATTCTCGGTGGGACACTCACAAAAGTTGATATTTATCACTTTGTGAATTTGTTCCTGGTCTGGTTAGGACATTGCAGGGTCAACCATCATTGTCCGAAAAGAAATGGTTCCGTGCTTCGGAGGGCACGGTAAGCAGTCGGTCCCAGTTTCTGTCTATAATTACTTAGACGGCGGTCGTTACACAACCATGTCAGAGGCGTACAGTCAGTACAGTACAGTCAGTAGGCAGTAGTAAAACTCTGACACCAGTGTGAATCGGGTCGTTAAACGACTCGTTGTACCATACGAAAGAAAAGCGGTTTAATAAACTCTGACACCACAATTTATCCCTTCATCGTTTTCGGCACAATACAAAAAGTACACTACGTGTAAGGACGTATAACATCTTATACCTTGTATTCGTCCCTTAGTCCCGTGTCTCAAAACGTGTTCGAAATTCGAACACCAGTAAACGATCCCGATATATCATCAGCGCATACGCCGCATTACGACTGTCAACACTTCAACAGGTATAAATCGGAGTATTTGCAGGAATTATTACATTTGTATTAGAGTGTATTTGTTTTGGCACGAGTTGGGGTTCGCTGACGACAGTTGATGTCCGTTGCTGCTTATAGTGTCTGTCAACATTAGATGCTAAAGACATGCTAAATATAAGCAACGAAAGTCAACGGTAGAAACTCAGTAGGAACAAGTGTCTAATCCGTTTGTATAAATGTCAATTATGACGACAATGTGAATGATTATATTTGTATTTTTTATTGTATTGTATAATTATTTAGTGACATGTTTATTAATTAATTTATTAACTTTGATATATATTTTTTAACTGGACATACTTATTTAAATTCAAATTATAATATTTGCATGCCAGCTGCTGGCGCAACATGCATGATCTACATTGTAAAAATTAACCATCTACTCTACCATGTTTGCTTGCAAATAAATTTCTTTACTCTTTACTCAGTACCCTAGTATAGCTCAGTATGTCTCACTTTTCATGTAAGTCGTTTATTTTTGGCTTCTTGTTTCTGGACCATTGCGCCAAACCAATTTATCATTTTGTGTCGTTTTAGGTACCTATTTGCTAACATTCTTTCGTTTGCAATGGAAAAAAAAATAACGACAACTCAAACTGGCTTTATACATTGTGTTAACTGTCACATAGACGATACTTTTTAACATCACCTCAAGATTACTTTTTCGTAAATTTGTACAATGTACAGACACACGGGTCTTACAGTTTTATTATATGTATAGATACAAATTAATTTAATAATAGACACTTAAAAATTGTATTTAATAAAGAAGCTACCTGTAAGGTCGAATCGATAATGCACGCCTTCATTAAAATTACACAAAATTTAATATTTGATTTACTTCAGAATTTTTGTAAGTTATGTCCTCAAATAATTAACCCTCAGTTACCCTCACCGTTTTGTCTCTCTTCGCGTGGGACACCGAGTCGTCCAACGACCCGATGAACAGTTTCGTCAGTGGCAAGCATAGATTGCACTTGCCTACAGATGGTCAGACAAGAAGAGCAAGATATTATGATGGAATATTGTCTGTTGGTCTTCGCATTTAGCAACGAAGATCGGGAATGTAAGGGTCCCTAGGTCCCTTCCCGGGTCACGGGTCTTAGCTTCGGCCAACTTAGTCCCGAGCCCATTTTGAGGTGCACACACACCAGGCCTGTTTCTCTTACAATCCTTTATGCTAAGTTCACACAGTCGAGCTATGGGCAGAAAAATAGTAAGGAAATTGGGCAGCGCGAGCATGTAAACAGGTTACTTCTCATGCCGCAGCTACTTCCCGAGCTCTCTCAATTGTCGATTTTTCGTGCGAAAGCCAAAGAAACTGCAGCACGGGCGCGTGTGGAATGTATTGCTATCTCGCGCACTCGTATTGCCGCGAGAAGAGTATGACGGCAGTGTGTGAACACTCACTCGCGTTGATACTTCCGCGGTAGTTTTTCGAGCAATATTCGCGGTAGCGGCAGGAGCAGGAGCATATTGTGAACGTAGCATTACACATACACAAATGTCGCTATGAACTTTCTTTTCTGATAAGAAACCTGTTTGACAACACGTTATATATGGTTGACAAACTTGACGGATCGATAGCCAATAATTGGTGATCGCTACTTATGTCCATTGGACACTTTCGATATCTGCGGAAGTTCTTAACGGCAATCAAGGTGTTGATTGATAAGTTAACACGTTTTACTGGCTCGATTTACTCGTATCCCACGGTACTGTGCGTGCAATATGATTTTTGCTGTGGTTTTGTAGCAGGTGTTTATATCAAACATATATCTGATATTTGGTGTGTTTGAGAAGTTAGATGCACAACACAAGCACTGGTTAATTATTAAGAAAGATATGAGATTATTTTAAACATAATTAAAGTTGGAACCTCTATCAACTTGAAGGTGTTTTTGAGGTAGGAATTAGGAATGAAATCATTTTCTCTGAGTAACTAAAAGGCATTGCAAATCCATATATTATGACTACAAAATATTAACACAATGCATCCAATATTATAATAACGTTAAAAGCTACGTTAGGTATTGTACAAGAATAAACAAGCCAAAGTCCTTTTGCCAACTGTCATAATAATAATTTGACATGTGATTCGGTACGCTTCCGTGCCGTAGAAAACGACATAAACCTGCGACAGAGTTGCGACAGTTCTATCGAGAAAGAAAATTACTTATTTGGGAAATGGTTATTTGCATCTACCCTATAAAAGAAAGAGGAAATATTTATTTCGATAATCTGTGTGAACCGATTTTTACACGACTGCCCAACCAAAAAAAATTGTGTAAGTAATGTTTTCTTAGAGTTCATGTATGTATGTTTGTATTATGTAGGTATATATGTGCGATTCTTTAAAGGACTGTAACTTTTTCATTACTGAACAGATTCAAATGGGAATTGTATCGGAAGAATCCTTACATTATCCCGAGTGTCATAGGCTAGGCTCTTGAGTTTTTTATTTATTATGCTTGTTAAAAAAAGTTCACTGCCCTGAATGCTATATTTGTCACATATAATTATAATGCACACTGCGCTACCATATATGGCTCCATGGAAGCATCCGTTTTTCCCAAAACAACTCCTAAGCCCAGTCGAGCTCAGAACTCTTTCGGGTGAGCCTTTGTTAACCACAAAATGGTCAGGACCTTTTGGCAGTTTTTGCGGCTGTTTACGCTCTGCCTACCCCGCAAGGGATTATAGGCGTGATACGTGTGTGTGTGTCTATCGCGATTCAATATCACTTGTTGTCACGTGCGTTCCATAGTCTGTTGCGAAATATTTATAAACTTGGCTGGAGATGTAAAGCTCTATTTCAGGACTAGTGTTTATATCAAGTCTGTGAAAGAATTAAACTATTTAGTGAGGAATGTCGTCTTTTAATCAATCCAGCCAAACAATTTTTTTTTTTAGGACTTTGCAAATTTGCAACGCAGGTACTACCGACGCCTCTTCCGACTGGGCTTCCGCGGTTCACCTGCCATTGGTGAAATTATTCAAATATATCTTAATGCTATAACAGGCTTCATCAGTTGGTATGGCAGTTTTCTTAACCAAACATGCGCGCTCGAAACTTTTCGTGTGATGCCGCATATGTATAACGCCATTTTATTTCTAACCGTGGATTTCGTAAAAACCGACTAAGGGATAGATCTAGGAAATGAGCAGCAGCTTTACCTAAGAATTCAACATTTCGCACTGCCCTCGCTAACTCGTATCCCAAGGTTGGCCCCAATGGGAGGCCCTTATAACGCAGAAGACTTCTTTCTCTTCGTGTGGGACACCGAGCTTACGAACAACCCTGTCTTGCCGAATTGTTTTCGGAACATTATAAATTGGGCCTTTTCAAGGCAAGAGCGAAAAGGCATTATCTAGGCAAGCATGTACTATCATCGTCTGCATCGTCAGGTAAGATAGCAGACAAAGACGGGCCGGGTCTATTTGCTTATATATAAAAAAAACCGATGAACCCTGGTGTCAGATATTATCAACCGCCTACTACTAAAGGGCCTCCCCCGCAATCTTCCATTCTTTGCGGTCTAATGCCACCGTCATCCACCCCTGTAAATGGTCGTCAAGATCGTCACGCCAACGTTTTCGGGGTCTACCTCTACGTCAGTACTCGTTTGCGGGGGAGGCCTTTGCCCAGCAGTGGGATCAAGCAGGCTAATTATAATATATTTTTTTAAAACTACTAATAGGCCTCTGACGCAGTAGACTGTTGTGGCTATTGATGAAACATGCGTGATAGTGATGCGTAATGCAAAACAAATCGTTCATAAACATACAAAACGGCCATTTTACATTTCACATCGCCTACTCCACATTCTGATACTCCCGATTACATGTTTTGATGTTACATTTTCTTCGCGTGTAAATATGCATAGGTAGTTGAACTATTTTGTTGCATTATACCACAGGTATAAATTGCCGTTGCCGTGTGATACCGGCTTAGAATAGCATCACCCCATTTCTTACCCTTGGGAGTCAAAAGAGGAGAGACAACCTGTCACTATGGCGAATATGGCGATGCACAGTTTTCCGAATGACCCTCAAGTGTTTGTTAGACGTGGCGTAGATGTCCGTTTTGCGGCCGTTTGCGCTCTGCCTACCCCGCAAGGGATATAGGCGTGATGTGTGTATGTATGTATGTACTGTGTGATGCCGGCTTAGAATAGCATCACCCCATTTCTTACCCATGGGTGTCGTAAGAGGCGACTAAGGGACTCGAGGGTGTGTATTGCAATTTTAGGCGACGGGCTGACAACCTGTCACTATAGTGA
Organism: Tuta absoluta; assembly: GCA_027580185.1. Classification (NCBI taxonomy): domain Eukaryota; kingdom Metazoa; phylum Arthropoda; class Insecta; order Lepidoptera; family Gelechiidae; genus Tuta; species Tuta absoluta. Next base: position 2,803,813 of record JAQAHW010000020.1, read on the forward strand.
TACACAGTTATCTGATTGACCCTATAACTTTTGTCAGACGTGGTGTTAATATCCGTTTTACGGCCGTTAACGCTCTGCCTACCCCGTAAGGGATATAGGCGTGATTTATGTATGTATGTATGTATGTATGTACTAATTAGATTACCAAACAGTAAAATTCTTGAGCCTTTACGACTCCTGTCTCATAAAATCAAAAGAAACAAAAGAGCGAACATTTTCGTTTTCTTGATACCGACTATAATAGTTCCAGTACAGTAGCTGTAAAAAGAGATTAGTATCACCGAAATCGAAAAAAAAAAACATTAAAAAACCAGCCAACGACACAAAGTAATCCTCAAATGCTTTCAATTTCAGTTCCGCAGCACTTAAAATAGCGGTACGTCATTCACTTTTAGTAGATATTGAAGTAGTCATTTTGTTTGAAGGTAGACAACTAGAAAGTGACTTTCGATTTCGTAGGTCCCGTGGCGATGCTGACAACTCAATAACTTTTTGACTGATTTGTTTAAGCGTATTACATCAATCGCAAAATTGCAAATCCAAGTTTGAATGCGCATTCTGCAATGATTGTCATATTGTTATGCTTCACAGACACAGTGCACGAAATAGAGCTATGAAAATAAAAATTGAAGTCACGACTTTATCATATACGGAGAAGAGGAAACAACCACTTATAAAAATAACATCGTAGTATTTCATAAAGTACCTATTTTAGTATCTAATCAATGTCTGGCAGGTTACTTAAGTAATACAGACTTTAACTCACTTTATATTGGCTTTTATAGTAAGTATGCCAGGGAGAAACTGTTTTAAAATTTCCTCTACTTATTTCGTGTGGGACACCGAGTCGACAAACACCCTATGAACTCTGCTGTCAGTTTTCCAAACATGTCTATAACATGGTTGCGTAACGACCGCCGTCTAAATAATCATATACAGCACCCGGGACCGATGTATAATGTGCCCTCTAAAGCATGGCACCATCTTTTTTTTGGTTCAGCCTACAATAATGTTCTAAAAAAACGGTAAACAAATTCACATGTGATAAATATCAACTTTGTGAGTGCCCCCTTGGGAATCGAACCTGCGACCTCCTGATCTAATACCAACGGTAAGACGGCTAGACCTGACGTAGGTACTTATTTATCTTTTAATATGTAAGTATCTTATCCAAAATTAAAATTAGCACAGATTATTATGTGTTATAGAGATTAAAACGCCGCCGCCGTAGGAAGTGACCACAGACAATTCATCTCGTGGACAAAACAATAGCCGGAAAATGGCTCTATGCGGATAATGTGACCATGTTGCATGGCAGATAGTCTAATTTCCTGAAGATATGTAAACAGCTTCATTGTTAGTGAATTAGGTAGATAAATGAGAGAATAGAGATTCATTTGATTTTGCCTGTATCCATCAAGTCACTCATTCTCCTGATCTGAACACGATCACCTTAGTATAGTAAAGCCGCCAATTTCATCCAGTCTGAATAAAATAAAATAAAATATATAAGCAGTTTGTGTGTGTGTGTGTGTGTGTGTTTGTTACCTCTTCACGCTCAAACGGCTTGACCGATTTGGATGAAATTTGGAACACAGGTAGAGTTTAACCTGGAATAACATATGCCACTTTTTACCGCGGGAAAACAACTATTACCACGGGAAAATGAGTGGCAGCGGGTGAAACCGCTGGACGGAAATCTAGTAAAATATATTTTATTATCAAACGAACACTCGTTTTAGGTTATAAACTCTTGTTGATCAACAGCAGTGTTAGGCAAATACAGCAACCGGGCGAGCGTATTGTCAACCTGCAAATATATAATCTTAGAAAACAATAATATATAGCTTAGTGGTCAGAAGTGGAGATAGCGACCGTATTTTTACGGGCTTTAACGCTTTGCGTACTCCACAAGGTATAAAGGCGTGATATTGTGTGAGTATGTATCACTCCATTTCTTTCCCGCGGGAGTCGTAAAAGACGAATAAAGGACTGTGTGTATTGCAATTTTAGGCGATGGGCTGAAAATCTGTCACAATGGCGATACACAATTTTCCGAATGACCCTCAAAATTATTTGTCAGACGTGGCGTAAATGACAGTTTTTGCAACCGTCTTCGCTCTGCCTACCCCGTTAGGGATAATAGGCGTGACATGTGTGTGTATACATACGTATACGATTAACTTTACTTAAGAACTCTATAATCTCAATTAAAACGCTCAACATTATGAATGGCAAATTACATGATTAGATAACATTGAATTCATGACGTGTTGAAGGCCAAAACCAATCGACACGTGGTATTCAGAGATTGGTCCGCGTCAATAATGATAACTTCATTCACATCAACACTAAGAGAAAAGATGTATGTATGACAATATTAGATAGTTCAATGGAGTGATATGATAATAATATCTATCATCTTCAGCAAGGACACGTGTATATTGTAGGATCGTCCGATGTTATTGATAGATAAGGAGTCTTCAAATTTCAAATGTTTACCCCGCCTTGTAATATGGACGTAACGCCAAAGAATAAATAGTAACACTACCGTATAGAAATGAAACTTCTTAATTACCTACTTCCTCAGCCCGTAACGCCACGCGGGTTCCAGCCTCATAAGCCTTGGCTGTTATGTGCTGATAACTTTATTCCAGAAGGAGGTATCGCTGTATATGTTTATAGATATTTTCAAGTAAGGATTTTTTAGGAATTTACTAAATGATATTAATAGAAAATTTTCAAGAATAATTTTAGGTTTAAAAAGTTGAAAAAACTGTAGCATACAAAATCACCAAATTAAATCGACATGACTAAAGAATTAGATTGATGATATAAAATATATTCGCGCGACGACCATTCACGCAGCGAGGCGCGCGTGCATCCTGGCTGAAATAGTCGCTAAGCGCCGGCCAGACGGGAGGCTAATATAATGACCTTGAGCGCGTTTGGTCTGGGGCAGGAGTGTCGTCTCTAAGTGTGCTTACTCTGTGGTAACGCTCTTTTAGTATGAAAGATAATGCCTGGTCAGACCGCCTACTTTAACACTTAAACACGCATTTCACTCTATTGGGAATGAAAACGATGACTAAATAAGACAGAAGAGGAAAGGTAGGACATGTATTAGAGACACTATATATTCCTGATATAAAGATAAAGGAATATTAGAAACAGAATGACCAAAGCTACCTTGACCACAGATAAAAGATATGTCATGCGAAGCGGAAGAAACAAATAGTACCTTGTGCTACGACATGTGCCACCAAAAAAGAGAATATTTCCCAAATCACATCACAGTACCTATTATAAAACTAACAATGACTCTCCGAAAAACGTTGCATACTACGCCCACATGCGAATTCGCAAAACATTTTTGTTGACAAAACTCCAAAAAAAAAATTGCGAATACGCAGGTGGCCCCTTAGTAAAAGCTGTTCAGAATCACGAGTAGAAACACCCTTTTTCGTATGTTCAACGTTCTGCCGAACATCCTGTATATACTCAATCACTCTAGATAAAACATTAATACATACATACATATGATGATATGATATGACGATCCACGCACGCGTTTAAAATATTGCGTCTATTATACACAGAATCTGATGCGCAGTAACATATTGGTGTGATTTCGCTAAATTGCTCGTATGATAAAAACGAAAATAATAAGTACGCGTACCTACTCTTTTTTAACAGAAATACAGCAATGGCTTCAATTCGGGATATAAATTATCTTAACTTACCTTAAATTAGTGCTGTCACTTTCCGCCAAATAGGTTTAAGGATAGGAGATATTTGAGTCATGTCTTAGATTTTGACGCAAATTACGTGATATCTGTCAAAATAAGGCGAAGACGAAAACAATAGCGATTAAATTGACTACCAATTGCGATATCTAAGTCCTGTCATGTTTGAAATAATCAATATATTTTCAAACATGACAGGACTTAGATATCTCCCATCCTTTTCTAACCCTATTTGACGGAAAGGGACAGCACCAATTTCAGTTAAGTTAAGATAATTTACATCCCGAATTGAGGCATAATGTTACTTCCATTTCCATCTGCTTCATCGTTTATAGGCTGGAATAAAATTAAGTACTTCTTCTTCTTCTTATCCTCATGACTGACTGAGGGACGTGACTTTTCTGGGCTTAGGTACTTATGCCAAGCCTTTTTACTCGACTGCCCAACCAAAAGGCGTGTAATGTTTTTGGAGTTATATGTATGTATGTATATATGTGCAATTCTTTAAAGGACTGTAATTCGTTAACTACTGAACAGATTCGAATAGGTACTGTATCGGAAGAATCCTTACATTATCCCGAGTGTCATAGGCTAGATTTTATCTCAAGAAGCAGTCGTGTTTTTATTTTTTTAAATTTATTATGCTTGTTTATGGTTTGTTTTAAAATCATGGGTCATTTTAGGAAACTAATTTAATTTTTCGATTTTATATTATTTATTTCTATTATTAATAGTTTTCTTAAATTTTGAAGACAATTTTTGGTAAAGTCTTAAAATACCTTTGCCTGCACACATAAAAAGTTAATCATAGACAAGACAAATGTCAGTTCCGAACATTGTTATTTTTTCCTTATTATGGCAAAAGCATTTTATTTATATCCAGGTTATGTGGCGGCATACAAAGCTCATCAAGGGTAAAGATATTTTATTAAATATCTTAGTATTAATATTTTTTATTACTCTTATATGTAGATATTGTAAAAAAAATAAGTAAGTTGTCGTGTGATGTCGGCTTAGAATAGCATCACCCTATTTCTTCCGCCTCGGTATCGTAAGAAGCGACTGAGGGACTCGAATTGACTCGATGGTACATGAATATTATAATTTTAGGCGATGGGTGTTAACCTGGCACTTTATTAGCGATAGACAATTATCATCAATCAATTAATTCTGTACTCTACAATTTTAGCCCCGGGGCTATGAAATCTACACCTGACCGTTTGTTGGGAAGCAGGAGCTCACCCGGAGAATTTTTGTGGTTGTTCAAATAATGGGGCGCGACTGGACTTACGAGTTGTATCATCTCAATGTTTGTCAGATGTGCTGTTTACGCTCTGATATGATGATGAAATACATATCTTTGTATTTTTTAAAGGGTTTTGAGATTTTTCTTGAATTTGACCATCGTAGCATGCCGAATTCCACAGTTTCTCTATCTATGGCTCTTAAATGCGATCAACATCAGTCTGTAAGTTGGATACACAAATATCGGATATTTATCTGTGAAGGACATCTAAGTGATGCAAGATAAATAGAATAGTTATTGCGTGTTAACCTTAGACGATCGACGAACAATGGCATACGGGTATACATTGGAAAACTGGGAAATACTTCGATGATTGATGGTTGTTACAACCGTAAAATATACGTATCAAAAAGATTAATTTTGACACCAGCGTCATCGGGTTGTTCGCAGACTTGGTGGCCCAAACGAGAAACCAGCAAGCAAATAGCATTATTTTTATCGTAAAAATTCCAATATTACAAGTTATACAAATTAAAGGGGAAATGGTTGGTCACTTGTTACGGCACGACAACTTTATTAAGAACATCATTGAAGGAAAGGTCGAAGGAAAGAGAGGAAGAGGAAGACCTAGACGCACATTCTTCACTCAAGTAAAGGAGAAGATTAATGTTGTGTCATATCAAGAGGTCAAGTCGCTGGCAGAAGATAGAAAAAATGGCAATTACTACAACGACAAGAGCCAAGCTCCTAAATTTGAATGAATGAATACATATTGCAAGAAAGATGATAAGTATAAAAAGTTTAGCTATTTACATAAATAATGCGACAGATATATTGAGTATTAATTAGAATAAAATGATAAAGTCTGAATATTAAACATTAATTAACTAATTAGTAATTGCATAAAACACAAAACGTTGGTTATTAGGTTAATGAATGATATGTAAAGTGAATAGTGGTATCAGTAGGTGGCACTTTTTTCGAAAATGTAAATATATAAATTGTAATGCATGCAACAAAAAGCTGAATAAGGAATAATCATCATCTATAAAAATAAAATTAAAAATATATCCTGGACCATTCACACAGAGCCATTTAGCCCCAAACTAAGAAAAGCTTATACTATGGGAACTAGATAGCTGATATTAATACTTATATACTTTTTTTTGTAAATGAATACATATACAATATATAGAAAACACCCCGACTAAACACAAATATCTGAAATTTTATTTGACAAATATTTTTGTCTTGTGGGGATCGAACCCACGATCCTCGGCGTAGCAGGCAGGGATACTATACGATACGCCATCGGGCCAATCTTATTTCAATAATCTTGATCATTAAGCAAGCAAGCATGGCAAGGTTATAAATATTTCATTTATCTTATTGTTGATGAACGACCATCTTTTTACTGCAAATGGTGCTAATATGGTGGCTAGACGGATACTCAAAGAACTGGTGTGTGGATTGCCGTGTGATGCCGGCTTAGAATAGCATCACCCCATTTCTTGCTCGTGGGAGTCGTACGAGGCGACTAAGGGACTTGAGGGTGTGTATTGCAATTTTAGGCGATGGGCTGACAACCTGTCTCTATAATGATACACAATTACCTGAATGACCCTCAAATGTTTGTCAGACGTGGCGTGAGTGACCGTTTTTTCAGTCTTTTCCGCTCTGCCTACCCCGCAAGGAATATAGGCGTGATATTTGTTGTTTTTGTTGTATGTGGTGTGTGGAGGCACAGGATCGAGATCAGTGGAGGAAGGGGAGGGAGGTCTTTGCCCAGCAGTGCGATCCCGACGGCTCCATAAGATAAGATAAGGTGCGTATACGATTAACTTATTGCCGTGTAATGCCGGCTTAGAATAGCATCACCCCATTTCTTTGCCGTGGGTGTCGTATGAGGCGACCAAAGGACTCGAGACTTACATGTGTTTCGCAATTTTAGGCAATGGGCTACAATTTTCTGAATGACCCTCTTATGTTTGTCAAACGTGCCGTAAATTACCGGTTTTTCCGCTGATTACGCTCTGCCTATCCCGCAAGAGATAAAGGCGTGTTAATGTATCATTACGTATGATTAACTACGCCGTACCTTACGAGCTACCTTACTTAAAGAATATTTTATATGCCGTTCATGTTACGCTTATAAGCGATATAGCCGTCTGTATAGGCTACAAGTATACAGGTGAAACACTTAGTACATCGCGTAGCTGGTTAATATTTCTGCTATCAATGAACATCGAATTTCACCTGTAAAATTGTTGCCTGTAGTTTGACAATAAGGTCAATTCGGAATTTAAATTTTCCTTACTTGCCTTAAATTAGTGCTGTCACTTTCCGTCAAATAGGTTTAGAAAAGGATAGAAGATATCTAAGTCCTGTCATTTTTAAAAACGTCAAGGGTTTTTTCGCCTTTCCTAGTCAATTTAGTCGCCATTGTTTTGATTGTCGCCTTATTTAGACAAATAACACGTATTTTGCATGAAATTATAAGACATGACACGACTAAAATATCTCCTATCCTTTTCTAAACCTATTTAACGGAAAATGACAGCACTAATTTAAGGCAAGTAAGGAGAATGTACATCCCGAATTGTGGCCAATATCTAGCATTGTTCATATAGCTTTCCGGAGGGAGTCGTAAGAGGCGACTCAGGGACTCGAGGGTGTGTATTGCAATTTTAGGCGATGAGCTGACAACCTGTCACTATGGCGATACACAATTATCCCAATGACCCTCAAATATATACAATATGTAAATGGCCGTTTTTTGCGGCCGTTTACGCTCCGTCTACCCCGCAAGGGATATAAGGCGTGATATGTGTATGTATGTTATATAGCCCGCATGGAAAACTCTCGCGCAAGGTCAACCACAGGCGCTCATCAGCTTATGGAAGATGTAAGTGGGTCGTGCCCTACCTAACGTAACGAGGTGATCCGACTGAGAGCCAAGGTCATCGACATAGCATAGCCGGGGCCGTTTACCTACTTTACAAAAGAATTTTAAAAACTGACAGAAAAGGTTGTAGGTACAGTCAAGTTCAGGCTGGGTTAGACAGTTTAAACTTTGGACCGTTCTTATGTCGCGCGCAGAAGGCTTATGGACTGTCTAACCGGGCGCAAGCTTGACTGTACCTATGAAACCGTTTGGTAGCTCTAAGCGGGCCTGTCCCGTCACGCCCACAAAATGGTGCGTCGACCGTGCGTTTTACGCGCGTGACGTAGCATATAAGACACGTGGCAAATGACCATGACTTATGAGAGGATCTGACGTATACAGCAATAGCGGGAGATTTTTTGTGTGAGCTGTTAAAAGGGAAACCAACATGCCACTCAACGGTTTCACTCGCTGCTGCCCGTTAACCCGCAGTAGTTATTAGCTTATCTTCTTCGTCTGGGACACGATGAACGACCCGATGAACCCTAGTGTCAGAGATTTTCAACGGCCTTCTACTAGTAGGCCTCTGTCATGGTTGTGTAACGACCGCCGTCTAAGTTATCGTATACAGCAACCGAGACCGACGGCTTAACGTGCCCTCCGAAGCACGGAACCATATGCCATCGTTAGCTTATTTTACTGAGATATTATCTAGCTCAAAAACCGTAAAAGAAAAGCTAGCTTTAATATGCCATGAATAAATATACAAGCAGTACAAACAAAAGCCGATATCATTATGAACATGACGCAATATGGCGCCATACGCATGTAAACGCCATCGACATTTGGCAGACGAAAATACACAATCTTTCAAACTACATTATGACGTTTTGTCTCGATTCCACATGTTACTAACTAAAACTGCTTATTAAAAATTGCATTTTAGTCTTGTCATGTCTTAAATATATTTTTTATTCTTTGTATGCGGCCATATTTTTCATCGTCGCTTAAGTTTGACAGATACCGCGTGAAATACGTCATATCATAGACAATTTAAAAGGCGATCATCTTCTATCCTTCCTTGTCTAAGCCTATTTAACAGAGTTTCATTACAGTGCTATTTATTATTAACTAGATTTCCGCCAAGCGGTTTCACCCGCTGCCACTCATTTTCCCGTGGTAATAGTTGGTTTCCCGCGGTAAAAATTTGCCTATGTGTTATTCCTGGTTATACTCTATCTGTGTTCTAAATTTCATCCAAATCGGTCATGCCGTTTGAGCGTGAAGAGGTAACAAACATACATACACACACAAACTCTCAGATTTATAATATTAACAAAATATAAGGTACTAGCAGCCCGTCCAGCGGTTTCACCCGCCGCTAACAATTTCCCCCCGGGAATAAGACAGTTTAATATAACCTATGTTCATCAGGGATAATGTAGGATTCTAAAAATCTTGACTTCAATTTGAAACAAATATCGTTTTCAGATGGTGGTGGCGTAAAGTTACATGCCTGTGATTAACCTGGCCAGCTCCATGGCAGTGCCTATATTTTTATTTTTTTCATCCCGCCCGAGCCGGTTTTCTATTAGGTCATAACAAAATTGTAATAAAAAAAAAAGAAAATTGAGTGATACAAATTTCTTTTTTTAGAATGACGGTTCATGACGTCATTATGTGATAATACTATCCTACATTGAATAAAGAAAATCAATTAACGGTAAAAGATTTTTTTAAATCGGTCCAGTAGTTTCGGAGCCTACTCAATTCAAACAAACAATAAATAAAATCCTGTTTCTAATATTAGTGTAGATTATATAATTATAATTTTAGTGTGATGCCGGCTTAGAATAGCATTACCCGATTTCTTTCCCGTGGGAGTCGTAGGAGGCGAGGGTGTTTATTGCAATTTTAGGCGATGCGATGGGCTGACAACCTGTCACTATGGCGATACACAATTTTCCGAATGACCCTAAAACATATGTCAGACGTGGCGTAAATATCCGTTTTTGCGGCCGTTTACGCTCTGCCTACCCCGCAAGGGATAAAGGGCGTGATATGTGTATGTATGTATTATTTTAGTGTAGATTTTTCTAATGCATTATTTTATTATTTTTTTATTTTATTTTTGGTTTCTTTGGGAAACTTACAGCTTAAATATGATATTGATAAAACTGATCTGTTAAATCTATTAAATGTTTTTTGTCGTCTTTTTATACCGAGTAAGGGACAGCCCTTCGAATACTGATAGGGTGCATGAAACATAAAACTGGACAACTTTCCCCTAGAAACATATGTCAGGAAACACCAAACAAAATGACCTTCCATACAAAATCACAATCAGCTGACTGCATTCACTATGGGAAGTCAGTTTTTTTACTTTTCCTGAAATATGTTCCTAGGGGAAAGTTGTTCAGTTTCATGGTCTGCATGTACCCTATTAGTATTCTGAGGACTATCCCTGACATCCTTTAATACAGTAATGATTAAATGTAATCATTACACTGATACGAATAATGTGGCATAATTGGTACATTTTTAAATGAAAAAGTAGTTATTGTGGCATAACTGTAATAGTTAGACATATGGTATCGCGGACATTATTATAGATATTGATGTCCTCTATAAAACTGTAGTACATCACTTTGCTCTATTGTCAATAATTTCCACAGCGTACGCGATATAAGATATTTTCTTGGTACATTTTTCACACGTTGGGTTACATTATCGAAATTTTCACGCGGATTTCTATTTTTTTCTCGTATAAAATATAGCCTATGTTCATCAGGTCAGGAATAATGTAGGATTCTAATGGTGAAAGAATTTTTAAAATCGGGCCAGTAGTTTCGGAGCCTATTCGATGCAAACAAACAAACAAACAAACAAACAAACAAACAAACAATCAAATCTTTCCTCTTTATAATATTAGTGTAGATGAAAAAATTTACGCATATATTTCAATAGGTGCCAGCTAGTTTATGAAGCTGAACAACTTTTCCCCAAAACATAGGTCGAAATATGAAAAATAACAGACCTTCCATACAAAATAGTCCAGCCGACCGAATTTGTATGGAATGTCCATATGTTTTTTTTTCATATTTCGACCTACATTCCCCTTATAATATTTGCAGCTAATATTATTACATCCTGTATAAACATAGCCAGATTTAGCTCAGACTGTGTGGTAACTACTGGATACCTGATTATAGATTATTGACATGTGATAGCAGGCACGGCGCCAAAATTGGCACCTTGTCAAGATGTACTCATGTTTGCGATGAAATTGGAGATGTGTCTTGTCATCATGTAGCTTGCGGATCAAATTTTCTATCAGATAACAAATATCTTGGTCATACAATGATAACAAAAAAGGTTTGACAAGCCGAAAAGAGGTAAGGGTTCTCATGAAACTGAACAACTTTTCCTATGGCATATAAGTCGTAAAATCCTCCCTCGGTAAATTTACCAGAAAATTGGTAATTTTGTACTGGAGATCATTTTTTTTATATATATTGTGAAGGTTTACTAGTGACTGACGTATGCCTTTTGTCCATAACACTAGATAAGGAATAACATTCCCCATGGGACATAGGTTAAAATAGGAAACAATAATTTGGAACTCCCATAAAAAATTGCAGATCAGCGGATTTCAGTTACTATGTGAACTCAAAATATACATACATAGTGAAATCTCACCCTATATTAACCACCCATGTTACATGGGAAAATATGTTCAGTTTCGTGACTGCCTTGACCTCATTTTGGCTTGTTATATACCCTTTATGTTACTCACTATAAATATATGGTCCACTATTGCAGGCACATTACTTTGAATAAAACAATGAGTAGGTTCTCTGAAATAGTTTAGGTATTGTTTCAACACAGTAACCTTGTTATGTATAGTTAATAGAATATTTTTGTTTAATTTATGTAACTTTATGTAACTTTATGCAATAAATTTACAAGGGTGGACTTAATGCTGAGGGCATTAGCTACCAGTCTACTTAACCTCCTAACGCCCAGAGTTTTAAACGATCGCCACGGCTAACCGCCCAAGGTCCTACACAAAGTACCTAATGGTTCGGGCCCAGGAATTCAATCATTGAAAACTATGCCCTATGGTCTTTGCTTTGCCGTCAGATTTTTTTGGTGTAACAAGGGATGTATTTAGAAGATGGTAGGATAGAAAAAGGCGCCAATATTTACTACCTTTTTTTAGGACTCCGGGTTGCAGTATGTAAAAAAGTTATGTTATTAAAAATGATATTTTCATGATAAAATCTTCTCAAAAATGACATATTTAACCTAATTAATGCATAATGAACACTGAGTGATAAAAATTAAGTGTGATTGTTTTATTTTAAAAATGTTGAAGTACATTTTTGTATATAAACTCTGTTTCAGAAGAAAAAAAATGCCACTTATGTAATTTTTTTTTTATTATTATCCCATAGTGCAATAAAAACATATGAAAAATGCAAGAAAATAATTAAAGTCTCAAATAATTTGAAATAAGTGTTACTACAACAAGAAATCAATCATAGTTCTAAAGAGAGTATTAGATATCTATTTGATAAGTTGAAGTTGAAACTGAACCTGAGTTTTAAACAATTAGATCCTTCAAGTACTAAAATAATCAAAATAAAAAACAAAGCAATACTCTAAAACCCTGCTTGGATTTAAACTAAAAATTATTTAGGAACTCTTTGTAATATACTTATGAAATATTATCAACAAATAACATAAACTGATGAATCAATATCAAAATTTAGGTAAGAAAAGGTACCAAAAACTCAGTCTGATATGAAGTCTTAAAAATTTAATTAACAAATATCAGTGCCTAACTCTTATTAATACTAGATTCTTCCAACTTTTTATAACAAGCCTCAATATATTATTAAAAAGTAGTAAAAAAAAATGGGAAATAATATACATATCTACCACAAGGCCTATATAAAGGACTTAAAACATGCCGTCGATTTATTTTACACAATATCACACCCCTGCCTTAAATTATTATGTACTTATTGAGAGAAATAATTTAACTATTGTTTTTGATAAAAACAACATGTGTAATTGAGAAAATTACACAGAAAAACTTGAATTTACTAACCTTCTCTACGGCGAGACGCAATCTTTTCCAACGTTACGTCAAAAGTGACAGATATTTTATTGTTGTGTTGGCACCATTACTCATCCACGGAATATTTAAAGATCCTAATTATTCGTTCAAAAATTTATTTTCTTCCGGAGCGGGAAATTTAAACTACCAGATGACGTTTAATTTGAGGTCCTTTTATTAGGACCGTGGGTCACTATTTGATGAAATTGAATATAATTCTGGGCCGGAATCACTACTCACTAGGAGTCCTTTATAGAGGACCGTGGGCGTTACGAGGCTAAGGGCATTTGGAAATACCTTTACTAAAAAAGTATTTACACAGTTTTCACTTCTTTTTCTCTCTGATTAGCTGGTAGAGAATGCCGCATGGCATTAGGCCCCCCTTTTGTATTATTTTTTTGTAGCCTTTTCATTGGGCTCATTGTGCAGAGTATTGTTTTCATATAATTGTATAATTTATTCTTACCCTCCAACTTGTCCTCAATAAAGTATAAATTAAAATACAGTTAAATTAATGTGACAAAGTCCTACTCAAAATAATTATTAAAATCCATATCAACCAATATAAGTTGTAATACTTGTTTTACATAGTAACTGCATGGAAAGCTAGAATATCTTGATCCCTTATAGGTATAGTTAGAGGAGCTTCTAATAGGACTAAAATCTGGCCTGCTCAATTAAGTGAAATAATTGGAGACATTCTAAAGAAAACTCAGGTCAATCATACCCTAAACCAACAAGCATGTGTGAAAAGGTTGGTGCATATTGAGGAAGCAATAGATGTGTGTCAGGATTGTAACAAGAGGAAAGATGTAGTCCCTGTCTACCCCTCAAGAAATAAACCTGGTTATATGTATGAATTTTTAATGTCTCAGCCAAAATCATTTCATATTTCAAATCTTTCTTTGAAAGGTGTGTATAGGAAATCACATTTATTACAAGTAAAAAATAAACTAAAGTGTATAAATATGTACTTCATAATGACCAGTGATGATGACTGGACAAGGTCATCGGAGTAAAGACCCTTTCACTTTCATAAATCATTCATAGAAAAAAAACTGTCCTGTCACAGTCAGGAAAAAACAGAATAACCAACTCACCCATCAGTTGTGACGGAGTTCAGGGACAAAGTCTCAGCAAACGTCATCTCACTACTCCCCACAGCCTCTGGTTTTTCCTCAAGGATGTCATTTTCCACTTTTTCAGTATTGGGCACATTATTTTCACTAACAGTTTTCACTTTACTAACGTTATGAAGACCTGACAAGTCCACTTCGGCACTCACAGCCCTCGGCTGCAGGGCTTCTGATAGCATCAAAAGGAATATCCCGCCACTGTAAGAGATATGAAACAAAAATTAGGACAATGGGATATTTGTCATATAAGAAGTTTTCAGCTGGATTTACTTACCTCAACAGCAATAATACGGACAGCAACGGCGTGTAAACAATACACAGTCTTTTCTTCATCGTAAAGTCAATGATTTATCCACAGTATTGTTCATTTTGTGCGTAAAACTAAAAAAAAAATCTAACACATATTCACTTTGCGATATGAACCTTTTCTTACATAATTTAACAAACACTTTGGATAATAGGGCGGGCAACAAAATTTTTCGAGTAATTTATGTAACAAAAACTAAATAACTGGCCCAGCTGTTGAGAAAAAACGTAGAGATGAACACAGAACAGAACATTTTGCAACAAATTAATTTGACAACCATTGACTTGACAGATAAAAATGGGCTGGAAAGGTTATTTTATTTTCGTACCTTTGTGATTTTTGATTGGCTCATGCGTTAATCAAGATCGATTTTTAAATTTTCCACCAATAGCATTTTGACATTTAAGACAAAAGCTTAACTTTCATTGGCCAATAAATCTGTTGGATCACGTTCCATTACACGATAAACTCATCGCTTCAGATAAGTCTTTGTGCAACAAAACGTATCACAGAAAAATGTGCACTACAAGTATGAGTAAATATGAGCTGGTATGCAACACAACCCCGAAATTATGAAGGCACAATACAAATGATAATGGGCAGCACAGACGTTTATACGGAAGAAATCCTTTTATACGTCTGTGATGGGCAGACAGAAATGTGTCGGTTGCGCGCTCTTTCCTTGCGTTACACGTTACATTAACAGCCACAGCAGTCCCCTGTTGGAAATAAACCTCCCCCTATGGAGACTGGAGAGGTAGTGCCACACCCACCCACCACGAAAGGCAAGCGGAATGGCGAGCGCAATGCAAAATATTGCTTTAACAGGGAACGCTGCACATTTGCTGGATGAATTTATCCCTCAGTCGCTTTTCACGACATCCACGGTTTGTATAATATTGGGGTGATACGTTAGTATCTCTATATAGTTTGTGTTGGGGCATAAGAATAGATAATAATACTGCGTATAGAAACGAAACTCCTTTGTCTGGGCCCCAAAAGCCGCGCTTTAAATACCTACTTCCCCCCGCAGCCCGTAACGCCCCGCACTCTCCCACGCTTTAAGTCGGGGCTGTCACGTGCCAATAATTTTATTCCAGACTAGCGGCCAGTCAAGCGGTTGCGACCGCTGCTAACAGTTTTCCCGTGGGAACAAAATATTTACCCGTTTTAAAGTCTTACCTTACCATTTTATATAGGTAGGTACAGAATTTTAAAATAGGTGCAAAACATACCTACGATACGAATGTGCTTATTTATCATTATCAGCTAACAATGACTTAGGCACCTAGGTAGTTTAAATTTGAAAATGGAAACTAGGTACCTACGTAAGTAAAAATAGGAGTACACACAACAATTACGTATAATAACGAATGGTAGGTACCTAGGTATTTCATCTCTCTTTAATCTCATCTTTAGGCAAATTAAAAAAACTTAGATGCGGAGTTTTCCTCGCATCACTTTTGTAGCCATACACACCACAATAATTCGGCATTGCTAAATTTTTCACAAAAAACGAAAATTCGACTTGCACGACGAACGTTTCCGCGGCGAAGCGCACTCCCGACTGAATTGTTCGCTAAGAGACAGCCAGACGGATTGACCTTGAGCGCGTCTGGAGCGGGAGTGTCATCTCTATGTGATTTCTACTCTATGGTTGGGGTGATACTTTTCTGAACCGGCGGCACCTCATGTCATGGGTTGGGTTAGTTAGACGTGACGTTACACATTAGCTGCTCACATTGCTGCACGTTAGTCTAAACCGGCATCACACGGCTTGTATTGTATACGTTATACGTTAGCTGCACGTTATTTTTATTTGTGGCACATTAGGCCCGCCGCCCGCCCGTACCGGCTGTCATCTGTCATCGACGTCAACAGAAGCTCAATAAAATTATTCGTTGTTTTATTATTTTCGCTTGAATAAACAAATTAATACAGAAAATGGAAGCGTTATACGCGTTGCCGTTCACAGTGCTTGAGATCCCAAACATAAAAATCAAGAAACCATCATGGTTGCAAGCTCCGTCCGCAATGACTACGTTTTCTCTCGTGCTGTTTTCTTATTTCTTGGTTGCTGGAGGTTAGCCGCCTTCAATCTGATTATTATCTAATTAGAAAGTGCTACAGTCTTGTGTGACTGCCCCGACACAAATATATTGACTAAAATTAACGAAACACTGAGGTTATGTGTGGAGCCGTTTCATAGCCTTACCACCTAGGTATATAATATGTTGTACATAGGTGGCAAAGCTATGGCCGTGTGATGCCTGCTTAGAATAGCATTTCCATATTTCTTTCCCTCAAGTGTCGTAAGAGGCGACTAAGGATGTGTATTACAATTTTAGGCGACAGGCTGACAACCTGTCACTATAGTGGTACATAATTACTCTGCATTGGCCCTTAAATATTATTCAGACGTGACGATAATGACTGTATATTACAGCTGATAACACTCTGCCTACGCTGCAAGGCATAAAGGTGTGATACAAGTATGTAGTGTTGTTAAATAATGCTCTTGTTTTATTTCAGGAATCATTTACGACGTCATCGTAGAGCCTCCCAGCGTAGGATCAACAACCGATGAGCATGGCCATGTAAGACCCGTGGCTTTCATGCCTAACCGAGTCAACGGACAGTACATCATGGAAGGATTAGCTTCGAGCTTCTTGTTCTCCCTCGGAGGACTAGGGTTCATCATCTTAGACCGCACGCACAACCCGTCCACCCCTAAACTCAACAGGATTCTCCTCATTTCTGTTGCGTTCTTATGTATTTTGGTTTCTTTCTTCACCACCTGGATCTTCATGAGAATGAAGTTGCCGGGATATCTCCAAAACTGACTTTTCTAATACTTAGAAGTGTAAGCTCTCAAATGTTCTGTGGAACTGTATTTGATTAAGTTGAGTAAATATTTTTTATAACTTAACATGTGTTTTTAATCACATCACTTATTTTAAACAGCCATTCTATTATCATCATCATCATTGGTCTAAAAGACACACTTACGCCGCGGTTACGTCCCACAGACATAAAAATTTAAATTATTTAAAAAAACGTGAATAAGCGTGCCAATGACTAATAATTTTTATAGTTGTTAGATTATATAATTGTTAAAAGTTGTTAAATTATAAGATTAAAGGCCTTAGCTAACGAAATAAAATATAATTAATATTAATTTATGCTTGAAATTTAAAAATAATCAACATTTATTTATGATATCGCATAATTGGCTTACAAAATTTAGGTACATAGTTCAGTCCTAATTTTTTTTGAACAATCATATGTTTCCATAAAGTGACTTTTAAAATCCTTACTTCTATAAATATTTATCAAAATAAAACGAAATAAGAACCTCTAACTACAAAAATAAAAAAATTACAACGTACATATTTGGCACATTTCACTTCCGCACTTTGCAGTCACTGCAGACTTGAAGGCAGCAAGTAAGGCACATTGGTTTCTTGCATTGATGGTAAAAGTACTTTGTTCGCCTTTTCATTTTACTGGGACATATTGCACAAGTCTTTCGAATACCTGGATCAGGATCGGGATTTGTTTTGGAGGTGGAAGCTCAGGCATATCAGTAGGTCCAATAAATAACTCGCTCTATAGTACCTAAGCCGTAATTCGCGAAGGATTCTTTCGTTTTACACGCGTAACTTCATTTCAGGTAGAACCAATTTCCGTGCAAGAGAAAGTAGAAAAGGGCCATGTCTCATATTGATTTTATTGGTGCACACTTTATACAGCACATAAGAATTGACACCACTCAGATCTATCAATCTGAAGTACGAAACCATAGGCCAACTACGTGTCCTTCGATAGCACGAATAATTAGAGCACTTTTTGTCCACTTCGTCCATGCCACCTTTAGTCTTTTTTATTATAGTCAGTGATCATAGTAACAAGCTTTTAGCTCTTATATTTTTTCGAGTCCTTTTCGGCGGCGCAGAAATATGAATTTTAATTTTATCTACCGCGGAGAGTTTCAAAATTATAGGTTTCGAACTCGTTATAGTATTTTTAGATGACGCTTCATTCACCACGGGTGCTCATCGCTCTTTTGAAGCAGACTTTTGCTTCTTTGTAGCAGTCTTCTTCTTCTTAGTCATTCTGTAAAAAGCGTATACACCGACATCACGTCCAGGAGACACTATGGGTGACGACCTTGTGACGACACACAAACACTGAGGTGACGACTGAGAGACGTATAAAGTTTTGTACATAAACGCCGTACTTACGTCTGTGAGACGGCGATGACTCCGATACAGTCTCCTGTGCACTCGTCACTAGCAACGACGTCGACTGCGGCTTCAGAATGGCGGCAGAGGAAGGTAGCGGGAGAGGGGAAGCTCCGCACCGCGTATTTCAGAAAATATTTTTAATACAAAAATATTGACGTCTGTGAGACGTATAGGTCGTCAGTTAAAGGTTAATCAGTGTCTGTGGCAAGACTTTTCATGGCTGTATAAGCCGATACGGGAGCAGCATTCTATTATAATAATAAATAATAATAATAATAAAGAGCCTTTCTAGAGGATAAAATTCACGATTTTCCTGAAACAGCCCACAAATATTTGCCAGACTGTATTAAAGGTTAACACTCTGCCTACCTTGCAAGGGATAAAGGCATGATATGTGTATGATAAAGAAAGTCACTTAATTTTAACATTAATGATGTATTTTTTTAATTTTTAATTGGATTCTAATAGGATACTTAATTGCTAAAATAATTAAATAATATAAATAAGAGATTCTTTACATCAGTAATAAACACCAAAATAAAAATAAATTGATCTATTGGATAAAATTGAATATAAACAATAGGAAGACATTAATCTCACATTGAAATTAAATTAACATTACACAATAGAGAAGAGGCCTACACCCTGCAGTGGGTGGATGTGGGCTGATTAGATTATGATGAACACAACACAATAAATACATCCAGGGATCCAGACATGAACATTAGTATTATTCTAAGTCTATGAGTCATTCATGACTTAAAAATGTAAGCCTCAAATCAGTTGTCATGACTGGTGGTCAGATGGTTCTACATTAATACTATAGGTACACATATATACTATAAATGCAGCATATGAGAATTCTTTGGAAAACCTTACTTTATCTTACACTAGTTAGTACACATTTTTGTGAAAGTAACAACTTTGTGCATATTCTTTGTGGCCTTGATTTCATCCATCCATCAATGCTGCCTTAGACACTGTCCACCTTCCATCATCTTACAATCTTATTCGGAAAGTGCTGCAACAAAAAGAAAAATGTGATAACTTAATACAATGGATATTAATTCATTCTTCTTTGGCCTTTTAAATATGATACTTCTGTTCTTATAGAGTAGAGTCTCTTCTCATGAAAATGAATACCTCCAATACCACATAAGACCATCTCGGTGCGAGGTCCCACTGCATATACGCACATAATTGTTGCCTACGAGATGACATCCTGTCACTACTTTAAGGGCCGCAGAGCAAGAGCAGTTTTTGCAAGCGACAGTTCGAGAACTTTTGAAATTATTTATTGAAATAAAGGTGACATTGGCTAGAACGACAAACGGCTCTTACGAGCTCACGGCAGCAACCTGCGGCGTTTGTTATTCTAGCCAATGTGACCAATTACGTGCAGTTATGTTTTAGTTTCCTATGAAAAGTGCTCGAGCTGTGTCGCTCGCAAAAACGTACGTTTAGTCATCGGTAGCCATTACACGCAATTCTTATGATCCATAAATATTTGACAGATTTGGCGAAACCCTCTTATGCAGCCTCTGCTTACCTCGCATGTGATAAAAGCATGTTTATATAACAATAAACTTACTGGCAGAAGTCGGAGCTCTTGTCGATAATATGCTCGAACTCTGCAAACGACAGAGCCCCGTCATCATCCAGGTCAGCTTCCTCCAGCACATTCTGCACCAGCTGCTGTAAGTCGGAGTCGTTCAGCTTGTGTTCCGGCCCGCAGAGACGCTCAATCACCTCGCGCAAGTCCGACACTCCTATCATGTCGTCACCATCGAAGTCTGTAAGGGAACGCAAGGAATTTATTTGTGTAAGGCATTCGAAAACTGTGAAATAGTCTACACTACATCTACACTAATAATATAAAGAGGAAAAATTTTGTTTGTTTGTTTGGATTGAATAGGCTCGGAAACTACTGGACCGATTTAAAAAAATCTTTTGTCGTTAGAACCTACATTATCCCTGATGAACATAGGCTATATTAAAATGTCTTATTTCCGCGGGACTGTTCGCGGCAGGTGAATACGCTGGGCGGGCTGCTAGTTCCTTATAAGTGGATCTGATTACCCATCTGCGAGCTCTGCAGATGCTTAGAAGTTGGCTTTGCAGGTGTTTAAACTGTGACTAAATAAAAAGCTAAGCCATCATAATACTTAACATAATTAACTACCTACTGAGTAAGTAAGTAGGTATATTATATTCTAAAACACTTGGTAACTTAGATAACAAAGTAGTCATGGATCTGTGTGACCAACTAATGATAAGTAAATGTGCGAGAGGCAGAAAAATGAAAACTATCATTGAATAAGGTAAAGGGATAAATTGACCAAAAAAGTTAGTATTATTACTATAATTTATGAGTAATAAAAAAATAGATCTATCTTTTATATGATATTTACCCTTAAATTTAAATAAAACCTATCTAAGATTTAGAGCTATTATCAATTGATATTTTTAAATGAAACAAAATTAACTTTATTCAATGTAGGATAGTACTAGAATCTGTGCAATAAGAGAATAGGCGTGGGCAAAATGTGAATTAACCATTTTTTCATAGGTTGCGATGACATTTCTCATACTGAGGCACAGAGGCGCCCCTTAATTTCCACGCCTGTACTCATTCTGCACAGACTCTCCATCACTTTTTGACGTTATGATCCATCATTGAAAAAAAACAACACAATTTTCTGTTTTTTATGTTGTATTGTCCTGTTAGAAGACTGGCTCAGGCAGTATAAAAAATAAAATAAAGGCACTGCCTCGGGTTGGCCAGTTAAGCACATAGCTTAAAGGTAGAGCTCCTTACCAAATATCCTAAAAGCGTGTTCAGCTTTAACAGCTTTGGGTGCCATCTCGCTGAACACAGACATCATGTCCAAGAAGTCTTCAAATGTGCAATCTCCATCATTGCTGGAACTGAAACATTAAACAATATGTATTTGGTAAAAAAAAAAAAATTAGGTGAAAATATTTCAAGAGGTGAATAAAAATATATTTGGGCCTTCCCTAAGAAATGACTCTGGTTGTGATGTAAGTGACAGTGACTGGCATTTTGTAAGGAACATCCCACAAATGTTCCCTAAGAAAGTTCTTTAGTTTCATTGGCTGACTCAGCTTTCAAAATATTCCCACACACACCAAGAAAACCGAACCACCTTTTCTCCAAGAAACAGAACATAATAATTAGGTAAAGACCATGGAAATCACATTTGCTATGCCTTGGGCAACCTAGAGATGGGTACATATTGATGGTATTGGTGTGGAAAAGGCATACATACACATTTCGTGGGGGATACTTCTAGTGTCTTTTAAATTTTTAGGGCTGAGTTCACCCCTTGAAAATTTACATTGTTGCTATTTTTATACCTTTTGCAAAATAATGTAAAATAAACATATGTAAGTATATTTACCTAAACACCTTGCAGATCCTATCTCTGAATGGATTCACTCTTAGCTCAGGATATTGAAGCACTTTGGCCATCGGCAGTTTAGCATTCTTGTTGTGACCAACTTTCTCCGGTGCTAGGGCTTTGAACTTCTGATGAGCACTGAAAGATTGAACGATAAAATAATTGTTTACTCTCTAACATAGATTCTACGAAAAACATATTGTATGTCATATACTTAGAGTTAATACATTGCAAAGTTTCCAATTTCAGGTCGAGACAATTCACATATTAAAAATAATTTATGATTATCATAATTAATTAATAGTATAAAAATATAAAAAAAACATCAGAAACATACAAAAAACAGGACCTAAAAAAAGGCGGCCTATGATAAGCATTAGCTAAGGCCACAAATAAATAGAAATGTGTTTCCAAAAGCATACAACCCTAATCTCTTCAAAGTAAGAGTGAACAGGCTTCTTCTGGGTGAGCTCGCTCCATCTTAGACTCTGTCTCTGTCCTATGACCTAGACTAGAGTCAAGAGCAAACCCATCATTAATATAAAAAAAAAAAAAAAAAGTTCCTAAAATATAAAAAGAAATATAAAAATTGAATTAAAAAATGTATTGGTGAACTACATGTAAATACTATATCGCCTTAAGGAAATTAACACATGCAATACTAGTCTGAATCATCAAATTAGCAGTGTCTGAGTAAAGAATGAAAGGTATTGTTTAGTTGGCATAAAAAATGATTTAATTTTAACTGAAAATCACAAACTGCTATGCTTTGAACGGGATAAAGTGAAAGGTACTTACTATAAAACTTCTTTCTTTGTGAAATATGTGAGATCCTGCAAGAGGAACACAAAATTAGAGATGATCTAAATTAGTCATCAACAAAGTAACATAAATATCTCAAAAAAGCAATGATGGTGATGCTTTTATCGTACCTCGTAGTCTTGTAATTCTTCTTCGGAAAACTGGCTTTTACCTTGACCCATAATATTTAATAAAATGTGCTTTTCTTTTAAAAAATTAATTTATTTTCTGCTTTCAATATAAACAAAGAATGAACAGGGTTAGATGTCTGAGGGGGCAGGGCGGTGTTGCGGGGAAGAGGGAGGAGGGAACGTCAAAAATGATATTTGCGTTTCGTTTCTTTCTTGTTATAGTAACAAAGAAAACAAGCATTGATGCGATTATTGTTAAAAAGTTTTTATCGTGGTTTAATTTGTCAATTTTGTTGTGGTGGTTCTATTACAGTATCTGCAAAGAAAAAAGACGTACAATAAGGTACAACGTGAATGAATACAGGATAGTTGGATCATCACCAGTGATCACAGTTGCTCATTGCTTACCATTTTTACGTTGACTTGCAAAGATCCACCCCCTCTTTTTGTAGGGTCCTCCGGGTATGAGCTCGCAAAGAGCTGGGAATCTCTTTTTGCAAGGAATGGACCTCCAAGTCCTTTGTCTAGTGAGAACAACGCAGTCGAATTTGTCTCGGTATCTCCGTGGATGTCCAGGCGCCCAGGCTCTGTATGTTGTGCATTCGAGGGAATCCCCTACAAATGCGAAGGAAAATAACTTGCAGATATTAGTAATTAGTATCGCAAAATCTTCAAGCGCGGGCAGGATTTGAACCTGCGACTTTCGTCATTACTAGTGACGACGCCTCTTCCGTCTGGGCTACCGCAGCTCGTTCCTTGCCCGCCAATTTTGCAAGTATATTTCGATGGCGAATTTTCTTGATCTAAATAACTCCTTCTTGGCCTTCCTCTCCCTCTCTTTCCTTCGATCTTTTCGTTCTCACCATTAACGCTGTAGAATGCGCTTCCGTTCAGGCTCCTCAGCGCAACCAGTGCAGCATCAACACTCGCGCCAGCTAGAAACATGGCGAGCTGGTCGGTCCTCTGCTCGCTGGTGATGTCGGCCAACACTCCGCTCATGTTCTTGCACTCCACCTGGGCTTGGGTGTAGTTCAGCTTCTTGGGTATGAGGTAGAACATTCCGGTTGCTGGCACGCAAGTGGAATTTACGTGGGCTAGAAGAATAACACGTTATCGGAGGGTATTATGGTATTATCGTCCTCTTGTGGTGGAGCACCGAGTCATAGAACGACATGATGAAACCCTGGCGTCAGTGTTTTGAAACCGCCAACTATCTACTACTTACCTACTAGTATTTAGTACTAGCGTGATTGTGTAGCGACGGCCATCGAATTAAATAATCATAGCAACCGTGACCAACGGCTTAAAGTGCCCTCCGAAGCCCGGTTTTTTTTTCGGACACTCGGTTGGTTCAGCCTGCAATGTCCTAATCAAACTCACAAAGGGGACAAATTCACGAAGCAATAGATGACAAGAGATGTCTGGATCTTGGAAGCGTGTTTTTGAATTTTCGCATGCGGAAGTCTGCTAGGTAGGTACTAATTGTGCTCGATCTTCTACACAAATCCATATAAACATACCTAAGCACTAATCAATTCACAGATACCCTTGACACTTATAAATTCGAGGAGTAGAAAATGTGATACGAGTGATTAGATAAGTCGTTCGACCTCCTGAAAAACAATACCCTCATTCTGAGGCATCCGGGTAAAAAGATGTATAAGTAGTACTTACGTAAAGGTTTCGCATAGATACTGTAAAAATCGTATCTCGTGTCGTTCACCAGTGAAAGTCCACCATCAGCCTCCGCACACTTCAGGACTTCACAAGTATAGTCCACAGGTTTCCCCAAGCCCACTGCATCTGGAGGACTAAAGTTCAGGGCTAGAGCCTTCTTCTCAATGCCAAGCCTTCGACAGCTGGTAAGAGATGTGAAGTTCGCCTGTGAAAAAAAGAAAGAGAAATGTTTAGCCGATACAAAAATTTCACAAATTAAAACATAAGGTGCAGTCAAGCTCAACCTGGGTTACTCGTAGACAGTTTAGACTTTGGACCGTTAATTGTTCTTATGTCGCGCACATAAGACTTACATTGGCGGTTCGAGTGTCTAACCGGATGTGAGCTTGACCATACCTACCTAAATTAGTATTTACACAGACACGGACACAAAAAGGTTTCCACTCAGCGGAAGGCCCACTATTAAGACTCTCCCAAAATGCTGGTCTTCCGCGGAACAGGGAATAAAACAAATGCAAATTCCGGGTGAGCCATAGCTCCCCACCAACCTCCAGTAAACTCAAGCTCCCCACCAAAAGTCGGGCGAGCCCTATCTCCCCACCAACCAGTTAGGTGTAGTTTTCAAAGCCCCGGGACTAAAATCGCAGAGTCCAGTCTTAAGCTGGAAAAATACTATTGGACGCGTCCATCAGCCGCGGCTGAGGACAGTATGCACGAAGTGTCCACGGACAAAATTGTGCCTATGATTGCGGGCACTCCGGAACTGTCAAAGGAAGATGTCTTCAAGCAGCGATAGTGAGGACTAAGTTTCTGATTTAGCTGTGGCCGCACTGTGTTGTCTACCAAGAAAGGAGATAAAAGATGCATTAGGGTCCACGAAATAAATGAAAAGCCTCTGCAGTTCGAGGAGTTTTACTCTTTACTATTCGAAAATTGGTGAAGACTAGACTTAGCTAAGCAGATTCAAATACCTAAGTCGCGTCCCTCAGTCGCGGCTGATAGACGCTTCAGATGTATGTTTCCAGCTATGAAAAAACTAAAGCAACTTTCACCTTAGCTGCAATGCCAAGCTTAGACCGGTGGCATTTCTCCATAAGGTGGTATTTAGGGACTGAAGGAGGCGACTCACTGGAACATTTCACGTTTGCCGTACTTTCCACAAAAAAAGTCGCTAAAAGTAGCGTTTGTATTGCCAATACGAACATTTTTTGGACTAGAACTAGACCAGTAGCGTGATCAACTGGGTCAGTGATACAAAACTGTAACCATTATCTACAGGCAGGTAGGTAAGTTCGTAATTACGTCACAATGGTGACATGAATGCCAAGCAGCACCATCGGAAGTACCTGTAAGCTTGACAAGATAATGATGTGATGATGATGCCATTTCATCCAGCCCATGGTCAAAGGGTTCTAATTTTATTCGACAAGGCTACCTATTTATACAATATGTACCTACTTGCCCCTTGTTTGAGCACTTTGATGTCAACGTGAATTGGTGGTGCCTGGTTTGGTTCCTTGGGGAAAAGTAATAATAAATAAATATCCCGGACATTTTACACAGCGCCATCTAGCCCCAAACTAAGCAAAGTTTGCACTATGGGTACAAGATAGCTGATATAATACATAAATACCTAAAATAAATACATACAAAACATAGAAAACATGCAGACTCAACACAAATATTTGAAAAGTAAATTACAAATACTTGTGTAGTGTGGCGATCGAACCCACAACGTTGGCGTACTATCCATTACGCCAACGGGCCAGTCACAAAGTCACACAAAAGTATTTTTTTGTGAGATTGTTTCCAGTTTGGCTAGGGCTTTGGAAGCTCAAAAACCGGCCGGAAAGATCGGCCTTCGAAGAGCACGTTAGTATCGGTTGCTATTTTGTGATGGTTACTTTAGATGGCGATCGTTATCTACTAGTTAGGTACATTTTACGACTTTAAAAGGCGGTTATTTTCTTTTACACTGGTCTATCGGGCCGTTCGGCGACTCTGGGCCCCATACGATGGTGTTGCATTAGCTAACAGTTAAAATGAACTGATATAATATCTGGGCTTGTTGAACCCAGGTGCCAGATTTAAACGGCAAGTAGGTACCTAGGTATTTTTTTTGACTCTCCGTAGTAAATGCAGTCAGCTGATCGTGATTTTGTATGGGAGGTCAAATATTTTTTGTCGTTTCCTGACATATGTTCCTTGGGGAAAGTTGTTCAGTTTCATGGTCCGCATGCACCCCATCAATATTTGGAGAGCTGTCCCTAACACCCCGTATATCAGTCAATTTTAAGTTACTACTTCAAAGAAAACGGTCGGAAAGCTTTGACAATCTGCCTACCCCGTTATACATTGAGCCGCGATTTTATAAACAGACCTGCGTAGAAACTGGCCAAACAATAGATGGGTAGTATTTTTCGAAAACATGTCAGAAATCTAGACGTATTGCTAAACTATTGTCATTTATTTGGAAATGTCATTTTACTACGAAAACGTTATTGCGGAGAATTAATTGATATTTTTATTTATAAACTAGTGTTCAGTGATATTTCTAATTATTCCAATTTGAAATGGGATGCCTTTTTTCGAGTGGGCCAGACGATGTAAATATAATTATTTTCTAATAAATTATCTCCATTTAAATGTCATACCTGGAACGACAGTCCACTGCTGGATATGTGGCTATGTAGTTCCCATAGAAGAGGGAAAGTTGGAATTTACGACCAGAGTTTGACTCTCAAATTTAAAGAAGAAGAAGAAGTTCCCATAGTAGGTACACGCTATGTTAGTTTGGGGCTACATGGCGCTGTGTGAAATGTCCAGGATATTTATTTATTTACTTAATTTTATATTAGTTTTTCGCCTCTTATTCCGTGCTTTTCAAAGTTTGTTGGGTAAGTCCGTGCGTTTATCTGAAGGCTGATTAAAAAGGTACCTAACCTTCTATTACTTTTAATATTCATACTCTACATACATGGCAACACCGCAAGGGATATAGATATAGGTGAACATGTAGGTATAGGAAGCCAGATTAGAGAAGAAAATTCAAGGCAGACTTTTATAATGCGAGGCTTTTACCTACTTACCTCCAGGACGCTTTGCAATACGACATGGCGCCTATCAGGCACCTGCCCGTGGTGTTCGTCAACGGCGTCCCAGGAGCTGGAAACCAGACGGTTGCGCAGACCATCTCAAATATCACAGGATACACGATGATCAGACCGGGCGAGCTGGTCCGCTCGGAGGCGCTCAAGGACACGCCCAGGGGACGCATGATTGCTGATAAATTACAGGCACAGGAAGACATCCCTGAGGTAGTAATAAGAGAAAGTACACGGGATGTAAGGGACGGTGTACCGAAAACTTTTCAGGCATGATCAGACCATGTAATTAATCAACTTTTTCTATGAAAGATATGTTGGTAAACGAGATTTTTTTTCGACCACCTAATACAAAATTCCCGATCGATTGAATAATCGTTTTCCAACATAGGCTCCATGATAAAAATTGTGCAGTTACATGATCTGATCATGCCTGCAAAGTTTTCGGTACACCGTCCCTTACACCCTGTGTAGTAATTAGTTTGCATACTGAAAGTAATTATAGTTTTTTATTAGGTAGTTTTGGTATGGTACTACCATTACCTGACAAAACTCTGCCAAATTGACTAGCCATTTCCTAACAAATGGAAGGGAAATCAATCGTTTGACAGTGATGCAGACAATTTTGTTGGAATGGCTGAAGGCAGATCATCATATCATCTAGATAAAAATACGCACGAATCATCGATTTTCTCAACTACAGAAAAGAAGCAGCTGACCGCTGAAAATTGTCTTGCTCCTATCATCGTTCGGCATGTCATTGAAAGTAATGTTACACAAGTAGTTTTGGTAAATTTTGAAACGCATAACACACTTTGTTGGAATAATATATATATTGTCGGTCTATAGACCGTAAATCTCAAGACAGGCTGGATAGCCTGGATAACAACTTCTTCCCAAAGAAAATAATTAATATGACAAAAATATTTTGAGTTTCCTAAGTAACTTAAATCAACTGAACTGCAATTTTGTATGGGAGGTCCAAACTTTTATTCGTATTTCGACCATGTTCTTTGGCGAAAGTTGTTCCTTATCACCAGTCCGTCTTGAGTTTTTGCTATCCACATATCCTCACAGTGACATCTCATATTTTGAACGCAAGGTTAATTATTTTCGTTTACAGCAATTAACAGTGGATCTGATAAAGGAGGCGATGCTTGCGCAACAGGACTCACTGGGCTTCATTCTGGTCGGTTTCCCGAAGAACCCTCGTATTTCGAACATCTTCAATCGGCAGGTCAAGTGGCCCGAGAAGGTGGTGGCGCTTGCAGTTGACAATGAGGTATGAACTGGCAATTTTAAACAGGTGTAGGTAAAATCGTTGTAACAAGGAGTTGTATTTGAAAAAAGGTGCTGCTGGGACGGCAACGTATTATGCTTCTACAAGCTACATGCCTATAGCAATCGCTTGCCGAATTTTGAATGGAAAGAAATCTGTGACCTATAAACACAAGCTACCTGAAATATTTGTTGCATCGTTGAATACTTTTATGTCACGTTCATAAAATGCCAATATGGGCAGGGAAATAGTAAGGGAAGCGCTGCTACTCGTCATGGCGCTGCCACTTCCCGTGCTCATCGATAGTCGGCTTATTGTGCGCGAGTCAAAGGACCGCCAGCACGAACGCGTGTGGAATGTATTGCTATCTCGTTCACTCATTTGTGCGAGAAGACTATGACGATAGCACAGTATAATTAATAGTACTAGCGTACAGTATGGTCACTCCCTGCCTCCCCCTACAAGCGCCGCCCTCCCGCGCTCGGAGGACGCTCAGACACCGGCTAAGCAAGGACGCGACGACGAAGGTCATTTCATACTGCCGCACATTGCATTCCCGATTCGCGAACGCAAAATGGCGGCAACCCTGACATGTTGTCTCACACACACAAGCATGGTCCGCGTTCACCTACGCGAGCTTAGACTGTGTGCGTAGCAACGCATTTGATTCATACATTTGAGCGCCAGTGTCCGAGGTGTGACGATAGTGTGTGCGGAAGTATTTCGAGCAATATTCGCGCTAGCGGCAGGCAGGAGCAGGTGCATTGTGAGAACGTAGCATCCCATACAAGTCCATACGAACCAGTAGTGCCGCGGCGGCAACAGCACCTAGCGTGGGTTTAGGGAAAATGGTCAAGTCTTTCAGGAAAAAAACTGATCCGCAGCTAAAACCCCGGGATGGAAAGCCATGTAAGCCGTGTAAATGCCGGCTTAGAATAGCATCGCCCCATTTCTTTCCCGTGGGAGTCGTAGGAGGCGACTAAGGGATTCGAGGGTGTGTATTGCAATTTTAGGCGATGGGCTGACAATTTGTCACTATGGCGATACACAATTTTCCGAATGACCTTCAAATATTTGTCAGGCGTGGTGTAAATGTCCGTTTTTTGCGACCGTTTACGCTCTGCCTAACCCGCACGGGATTATAGGCGTGAAATGTGTATGTATGTATGTGTGGAAAGCCAGTGTAGGTATGAACATAAGAATAGATAATGTATGAATTTAACAATGCTATGCTGTTTTTTCAGGTGGCAGCAACAAGATTACAAAACAAACTGTCAGAGCTGGGCAGACCGGAGTCGGAGATCAACGCGGCGAGGCAGATCGTTAAGGAGGCTGCCCACAAGGTCAACCGAGTTCACAAGAGGTTCGGAAGCCACGTCATCAGGGTGAGACCTTTTGTTACGTTAGTCCTTACAATTTTGGTCCAGGTACAGTCAGTTGTAGCACATAAGGTTACTCCAATAGAACTGAATTATTTTGAAGAATTTGCTGCCGAAAAAGTGTAGAAGAATTTATGCAAAATGCAAAGCCAGTTTGCCGTGTGATGCCGGTTTAGAATGGCATTTCCCCATTTCTTTCCTGCGGGTATCGTAAGAGGCGACTAAAGGACTCGAGGGTTTCATGTGTATTAACATATTAGGCGACAGGCTGACAACCTGTCACTATAGTGATACACGATTTTTACACATACACATATCACGCCTATAATCCCTTACGGGGTAGGCAGAGTGAAAACGGCCGTAAAAAACGGAGATCTACGCCACGTCTGGCAAACATTTGAGGGTCATTTGGAATATTGTGTATCACCATAGTGACAGGTTGTCAGCCCATCATCGCCTAAATTTGCAATACACACCCTCGACTCCCTTAGTCGCTTCTTACGACATCCACGGGAAAGAAATGGGGTGATGCTATTCTAAGCCGGCATCACACGGCATATCTGAATCACCCCTCAAATATTTGTCAGACCGTATTTTTACGACCATTAACGCTTTGCCTACCCCGCAAGAGATAAAGAGCCAGTAACAATGTATGTGTGTGTCTGGGGCACATTAGCTGGCAAAACTGACGATTGATGGGGTTGGAGTGTGCGGCCGCGCTTCGGAAAGAGCAGTGTGGGACAACCATCCAGATAGACGGAAAACCTGTTGAAAAGTTGCGAACAGCTGTTTTATAGCCTTGGGGGCATATCTCCAGCAGTGGATGTTCTACAAAGTTTACTTTTCCAAACAAATAAAGTCTACTTTGAAATACAGGTGGACAGCAGTGGCAACCCAAAAGCTCTGGCGACCACCCTGAAAGAGATTCTAGCAGACACAATAAACAAGGAGAAGAAGAAGCCTGAAACCCAGGAGCCTCCAGTAACATCACCAGCGATGGGGGAAAACCAGAACAACCCTGACCTAAACCACCAGATCCAGAATAACCCGTATCCTGTAAATCCTTCAGGAGACACCCAGGAGGTAGAAATCAGTGAGCAGGAGATGTGTTGTTGATTTATTTTGTAGTGTGTATGTTTATGTTTAATAAAAACGTGTTTTAATTTTTGTTACCGTATGTTGCTGTTGTATATTAAAAGTTAGAATTCAAATTGCTTATAGTTTTAATGTTTTATTTCAATTGATAAAAAGGATGATCATTTTCGACTCTCAAACAGATCTTTCGCTTGTTTGAAACGATTCACAAGGATCTATATTAAGACTAGCAGCTGGGCTTAACTTCATTTAAGGTCCGCCACAGAGCGACAGCTCCTTGACTAGTGAAATGGAACTCTATCGTAATTGTGACATTGGCTAGCTTCGAGCAACACGGTCTTCCGTCTCGTTCCGGAAGGCCGTCGTTGCTCGAAGTTGGCTAGAATGAAAAATGGCTTTCACGGTCGCCTGACGGCAACCGGCGGCGTTTGTCATTGCAATGTTACCTTTATATCACGGTGCGCAATCACTCCACGACCAATACCCCCATCCCCATTCCACCTCCGGGGCACGCGTCGCCGGCCCTGCAGCCCCGTGGTCCACCTATTTGTCCACCTGGTGGACCACGGGTATTTTTTTTGGTCCCGTGGTCCACCTAATAAATTTAAACCGCTAATAAATAAAATTCTGTTACCCGTGGTCCATCTTTTCAAATTTGTCGCCGCCTTGCTCAATAGCGTTAATCGCTATTATATTATTAGCACGTATGCAAAACTACTTCAAACTTTAAACTCGTACTAGTTTCTTTAGAGAAGTTGTAGGCCTTGACGAGATCTAATTTTACATTTAAAATCACAGTTGTAAATTTTTTAATTCGTTTATCTCGACAAGTATGCATGCTACACTACTTAGTTTATTCAGGGAAGTTGTAAGCCTTGTTTGAGAGCTGTCAAACCAGGTCGTTGGATGACTCGATGTCTCACACGAAAAGAAGACAAGTGACAGCTATCAAACCAGCATTTTGTACCAAATCGAAATCCGTTCACAAGGTAGTGCGATTAAAGTATTAAATATTTTTTGTGTAATTTTGTTACAATTGGTATAAATATTTGGAATAAAAAGCTCGTCATTATTATTTACACATTTAATGAAGACGAACAAAATACAAATTAAATAGTAAGGACTATTATTAGGGAAATGTCACCATCTAAACATAAATCCGAAAATTTTACATTACCTAAAGGCTAATGCTGCAGTAAACGTTCCTAATTTTTCTTACCGTAATTTTTCTAGTGCAAAAGAAACTGAGACTTCATTATTTAATAATTCCAACTGTATTTGAATTATGTCTTCATTTCAAATAGTAGTCATGAAAAAGAATTACTTTCTATCATGTTTTCCAAAAAGGATTGATTTGGTGCAACAATATCAGATGGAATAAGGTGGACCACGGGTAATAATTTTTTCCCCTTGGTTTACCTTTAGCAGGTGGATTTGGGTGGACCATGGGGAAAATTTAAATTACCCGTGGTCCACCAGGTGGACAAATAGGTGGACCACGGGGCTGCCCTGGTCGCCGGCTGGGGTTCCATGTTGTTGATATACCTTTATGTCGAACGAAGCGATTTGCTTCAATCTTCATCATGCGAGCTGCTAAGGAGTGGAATTCCTTGCCGGCGGATCTGTTTCCGGAACATTATAACTTGGGCCTTTTCAAAGCAACAGTGAATAAGCATTGTCTAGGCAAGCATGTACCATCATGGTCTGCATCGTCACTTAGAATCAGGTGCAAATGCATTAGCAATTTATAAAAAAAAATTGGTATCAGGAAAGTACCTACAATCACAAAGTAAGTATAGGCGGCTGCGCGCCCTACAATCACTATCACCGTATGACTAACATTTTGCAACTACAATTATATTTGTGTGAATGAGACCGCTAATATTATACTAAGTCTATGTATGAGACTGACGAGGGTTTTCAAGCTATAACCAGCTTAATAGCCACGTGCACACTATGCGTTTATGGGCAGGGAAATATAAAGGGAAGTGGGCAGCGCAAGCATGTAAGCATGTCATGCCGCCGCTACCACTTCCCGTGCTCCCGCTAGTGTCGGCTTCTCGTACGCGAGTCAAAGGAACGGCAGCACTAGCGCAAGTGGATTTATTTTTGTTTCTATTTCGCTCACTCGTATTGCTGCGAGAAGAGCATGACGGCAGTGTGTGAACACTCATTCACGTTGAACCACAAAGTAAGTATAGGCGGCGGCGGGCGCGTGTGGTTGAACCTTCCGTTTCCGAGGTATTTCTGGCAATATTCGCGGCAGCGGCAGGAGCAGGAGCAGGTGCATGGTGTGAACGTAGCATAAAACTTTGTTTAGGTACTGCAGCATTAACTCACAAATTAGGGAGGCTGTGATTTATACCCTATCAGGGTGCATGTTTGTGTCCAATTAAATTTTAAGATCTTCTTACAACATGTAAGCAGAAATAAAGAATTGAGCTTAAGGCATGGATCAGCTACCGCAATCTTAGTTTATGTTTGTATTTAGGTACTAATTCTGTCGTCTCTATTGTATTCCTGTTTATCAAATACGTGAGTGAAATACAAATAAACATTAAAATAAGCGTCTGCAACGTTTAACTACGCCCAGTGCCCAAAACTTTACATTATCTAATGGTGATAATTTAATTAACGTAGCCTGGCACGGTCGTCATACTGCATTCATTTCCTCCTAGTATTATCTTTCCATATGGAAGGTCGTTTTACACGAAGACAGGTGGGCAACGTGTTCTCCAAAGGGTGGAAGGTAATTTTCTGCGTGTTTTCTATTGAACTTACGACCGCGTTTCTCGAAGGTACTAACACAATATGACTAACACACTTTCCCAGCATTTCCCTCAGATTAGCAAGTAGGTATTACTTACAAGGAGATTTTAATGTGAAAAATGTAGTGAAGTTTTAAGTTTGAGGTTATATGCTGTTTTATTTTTTCTACAGTTTTGTTCATTGAGGTTTTACTACAAAAATATTCGTTGAAGTATTTCACAAAAAAGATTCCACAGCTTTAATCTGGCCATTTAGGAAAAATATATTTTCAAATTTCAAAATTCAACGTGACAATTGACAACCGACACAGCGACGTCGTTGTCATTTGTCACAAATGCGCATCGATTTTGAAAACAAAAAACATTCATTTGAAAATTGTTCGCCATTCTCATAGGATCGTTCTGTGGACACATTTCCCTTCAAGTTAGTTATTTGATAGTTTTAAGTTTGATAGATGTTGTAGTCATTGTAATTCAGTCGCGATTGATAAGTTTATGTCAATACCGTCAAGTGTGGTGCGCGGGAATCTTGCACCAGGAAACTTCGTTGATACTATCACCACGCTGCGTAGATCGGTGATAACAGTTATGAAGATCAAATTGCGTAAGTATTCCTCAAGTTATAGATCCAAACACATACAAGGGCTAAAGAGACTTTCACAACTTTTGTTGCTCATAAACTAGGCACTGGTCTTTCCTGAAAGTTGTTTAGTACCTTTGTATGTGTGAAATACATTTCACACAGAAAGATACTTATTAACTTTAATAACAACTATAAAAGGTCCTAACCATAATAGCAAAATGTAAAAGCATAAGTTTTGTCTACTCCTACCATCAATGCCGATATTATCAAACTACAGGCTACAATTTTACAGGTGAAAATTGATGATCATAGCGTAGTCGGTTAGCCATTTATTAAGATACCAGGAATAGTAACTGGCTACGCAATGTACTAAGAATTTTACCTGTAGATTTGTAGCCTGTAGTTTCATAACAAAGGGCGCAGGTAGTCAAACATCTGTCGACGTACCTAATAGAAGGTGGGTACGTTAATGGTAGCTTGGAGTACCCTGTCGTAATATACGAAGTAGGTTCTATCATCTATCTACACCGGACCGGATCTCTCGTTGTATGGGTTGGGCTCGAACGAGCCGAAGAACCTTTTTGCCAGAGTTCACAAAGTTTATTGCAATAACGACAAACTGAACCGTACCGTACTTATTATATTATCTGTGACCATACTACCTACTGGTTCTTTGTAAGTACAGAAAAACCCTGTGCACTTTGTTTAAAAAAAACAGCTAACTGTTCTTTAAATGGTGTATCATTTCTGCCCTGTTACGCCTATCTAATGTATCTCTCAGACTGCCATTTGCCACAAATCCACTTTATATTTTGGAAATAATATTTGCTCATAACTTACATAATATTGATTCTATGAAGATTTTTTTCTTATGAATTAGAGCAAAACAGTCATAGAATGCATTCCTCATTTAAATTTTTTCTTATTTTCAAGTGTGTAGTAAAATATAACGATTTTAATTCTTTTGCTCCTTTATTTCTCATACAAATCGTGTTACGCGTGGTACTGTATCTAAGATACATGAGATAGGCGCGTCAAGAGCAACATTTTATTGAAATACTAATCTCCTACAAGTTTAGTTACAGGACATGGGCAAAACAGTATTATCTCAGATTATTTACTTCTTGGATAGTATACAGGGTGATCTATCATAATCATAATCATAATCATAATCTTTATTGCGAATCATATGGTACATAAAGGTGGTACTATTACGTCGTGGTAGTGCCTATGGAAAAATCAGAAAATACATCAGATTTAAACGTAAGCTAGGTATTTTAATATACTTACAGGCTGATCTATAACATACATACATCAGCCTATAGCAGTCCGCTGCTGGACATAGGCCTCCCCCAGGGTACGCCATAGGGCACAATCTCCCGTTTTCGCCATCCAGTCGCTACAGCTAGGGCATGTAAAATCGGAAGATCCACAAAACCGGTTTTGAGTTTCGATATTGGACGCTCAAAACCGGAATTCCGGTTTTAATTCTGGTATTGGTGTTTTTTTTTAAATATATAGTAATACACATTTTTTTCCATTCGGCTTTTAAATCAAGTTATTGTCACGAAACTAATTTATTAGCGTAATCTACAGTAACAAAACAATCTTGTACTATGTATTGTATGCAAATAATCAAGCATAAAGTTATGCACGCACATTCGTTATCATAACATAACTTTATTTAAATATTAAATTCTTCTAAAATGGTAATAATTAAAACAAATTAGGAACTGGCTTAGTATATTAAATAAGATCAAATCAGATACTTCTTCTAGGCATATATACTACTTTTTATAAGATAAATAAAATAAAAAATAAGAATTGTTTATTTTCAAAATAGTTTAACATAACAGTATATGAGACCTCCCTTAAGTAAGCAAGAGCTACTTGTATTGGGACGTTAAAATAAAATATTATGAGTAATCAATGAAAACAAAAACAATCATGTTTTATGTATGCAAAATAATTCAAGCATAGCAAACTCGTACAAGTAAGTAGGTGATCATAAAAAAAATAACTTAAGATTCTTTTTCGAAAATGATTTCGCGAAAATGAACGCGGCGCACGCGGCTCAGTAGTGTAGGTAGTTATGTTTTTTCCCGACAAAAAACGTGCCACCGCGAGGGGTGGTACGAAAGTCCCGAGCGCGGGTGGTAGAAAAATACATGTTTTTCAATTATTTGTTTTAGGAATGATCAAAATTATACCAAAACAAATTTGTTTTTTCATTTTCTCAAAACCGGTTTTACGATATTGAATCCGCCAAAACCGGAATTAAAAAATCGGTCCGATATTCCGGACTTACGATATTCCGGAATTCCGGTTTACATGCCCTAGCTACAGCCGCCTTTTTTAAATCATTGGTCCACCTGGCCGGAGGTCGTCCAACACTTCGCTTGCCACTCGATAACCTGTTTACTCCACCATCTGTCGGTTCTACGAAAAATGTGCCCAGCCCACTGCCACTTCAGTTTGCTACACTGCCAGACTATGTCCGTTACTTTGGTCGTTTTGCGGATAGTCTCATTCCGGTTTTTATTCATTATAGAGATACCGAGCATAGACCTTTCCATAGCTCTCTTAGTGACATGTAACCGGTGGGCCAGTTTTACTGTCAGGTTCCACGTCTCGGCTCCATAGGTCATGTCTGGCAGGACACACTGATCGAACACCTTGGCATTGTGGCAAGGGTGATTCCAAGATATGACGCAACTTCTCAAATGCTGCCCAGCCCAGCTGCACTCTTCTGGTGATTTCAGCCTCAAAGTTGTCTCTACCTAGCTGCTGAGTTTGCCCAAGGTACACATACTTCTGGACAACTTCAAGGGCTATACCTTCGACGGAGACCGGATCGGGGATGATGTGTTGATTGAACATGACTTCGTCTTGTCCAAGTGCATCCCGAGTCCAACAAGTCTCGAGGCGACGTTGAGACTGGTCAGCATACATGGTGTAAAAGGAATTGTCCGAAATAATTAGAGACATAAACAATAATCATAATAATAAAATCTTTCAAATGAGTATGAGCAGTTCAATACAATAATTAATGTATTAAGAGATCACAAAATATACTTACCTCTATAAGCTATGTTTAAAACATGCAATCGTATTAAAATTATAGAAAATGGAGATCAAAAAGTTTACACTAATTTGAAGCTTTTATTGCACCGCACTATCATTTAAATCCTTGACATTATCCTGGATTTAAAAAGTAGGGTTGATAAATAAATTAAAACAAACACCTTGTATATTATGATCACAAAAGGTATTCTGAATAAAAGAAGTACTAATTAATAGGATTAAAATAAACACCATGTACCTTTCAACTCTAACTTCAACGGCCACAACAGTCCACTGCTGAACATAACCACGCTTGGTAGGCGGATTGGCGAGTGCAGTGCTAGGTGTTGCATTCACAGGAAGCGCTGCTGCCCATTCTCTGGATAACACTCCATAGTCGCCTCATTGACACCGATGGGTAGAAACTTTATCTCCTAATGGCAATTCGTTTCGGACGCCGACAAGTTCATACAAGCTTTGTTTTGCCTATCTCATGTAACTCAATATACCGGAGGTCCGCGCGACACGTCTTGACGCGTACGGTTTTGCGTATCTCAAGTATCTAGAGTTATAGTAGATACGCAAAGCTACTCCATACAAAAATCAAGTTACATGAGTTTTGTTTTTTGGATGTAATATTAAAATTATTTATATTTCTTGTAAATATGAACTCGTACGTATATAAATGGGACCTAAAGAATACGATTAAGCTTGTTGCGCGTAACTCATGTAACTAAAGATAACGTAGATAGGCGTAACAGGGCAGATTTAATCTTTTTTCGACTTAAAACTTATTTTGGTTTCTAGGTTCTAGGTCGTCGGTTGAACTCGATTCAGTCACGCACAAAGAATAGTCCTGCGTAAACAAACACTGTCTTCTAAATTTCTAGTAGAAAGTATCTAGTAGAAAATTGTAGCAAACATTCGACTCTTCTCCTGGCGTCCCCCACGTCTTCGCTCGGTCATCTGGCCTGAACAGCAAAACTCCTCAACGCCTACAGACAGCGGTAAACTGTTTCAGCGCGAGACAGATTCCCGTCCACATCCTCGACTGACGAGAACGAGAGCGGCACAGACTGGGACGATGCCACTCGAAACAGCATCCTCCACGCTGATGCCAGTAGAAACGGCACCCTCCACCCTGATGCCAGTAGAAACGGCATCTTCCACTTGCGACACTCGCACCCTCCAATGCCACAGGTAAAATGGAATATTGTCTTAGCTATAGAGTTTTCTATTTGTATTATCGACAGACGAGAACGAGGCCAGCACCTATTGGGATGCCGAAGCCGGCGGGAATGGCATCCTTCTTTTACGCCCATCGTATCCGCCGATGCCGCAGGTACTAATTTGTTTATTTTTTTTATTCATGTTTTCATCGGCTTGAACTTTTTGAACTTACTTTGTTTCTACCTAGCAGAGGACTAAGCTTCAGGCTTCAATCGTTATACGACGGTCTTTAAAAGAAGTTTGACTCGGCTTTTCCGTAGCTGTGTTAGCCTCTCAATGATCTCTTAAACGCAAACTTGATCAAGATTATTCTTACTTGTGATTGATTGATTCTACAAGAGTTTGTATTTCAGGGCATTGTGGTCGGTTCTGTTCGCAAGAGACGCGGCAACTTGCCTAAGCATTCTGTAAAGATATTGAAGAGATGGCTATACGACCACCGTTATAATGCGTACCCAAGTGATGCCGAGAAGCTTGCTTTGAGCCAGGAAGCCAACTTGACTGTCTTGCAGGTAGGTTATTAAGCAGTCATACATAATCGTCCATCATTTAATTAGCCCAGATTGATAGATTTTTAAAATTATTGTAGTCGTTTATTTTTGGAATATAGTTTCTGGACCGTTAGCCCACAGCAACCCAATTTATTATTTTGTTAGTTGTATTTCATTTTAAGTGGATAAAAACGACTCAAACTAGTTTTTACACAGTGTCACATAGACAATACTGGTATATTTTATACCATTACATTATAGACACAATTTTTTTTATATGAGCTAGTATAACATCGAATCGAATATTTACACATGCGAAAAAAAATACAGAAAGTGTAGGTGATATGTCCTTTTCAGACAAACATAACGCAGTCGTACAAAAATTAAGATATTTTAGAATTATTGTTAGTTATGCCCTCAAATAACCCCGTTACGGACCAAATCGTCAAAAGCCATGAGACTGTGACGTAACTAAGACATAGGGTTCCTCCAGCCTCGTCTATCGACGGGATTTTGGGTTGACTAATGGTTAACTGCATCATACGGCTGCCCGAAAGCCTTACAAGGTCATCAGTCTACCTGGTCGTCTACGTGGCTTCCACTCCAGAACCTTTGTAATTCTCCAGAAAGGCATTTAGTATGCTCATTTATTTCGACTGGACGTCGACTTAAGATAGTTTTCTTGAATATTAATTGTTTGTTGACAGGTCTGCAACTGGTTTATAAACGCTCGTCGCAGAATATTGCCGGAGATCATCAGGCGTGAAGGCCATGATCCTCTTCACTACACGATTTCGCGAAGAGGTAAGTTTTTACTAGACTAGAAAGTTTGTTGCTATGGTTTTTATTGGTGGTACGTGATGTGCAGGCATATAGCTAGGAGAAGCAACGATCGATGAAAGACAGTCTTTGGATTAAGTAGGCCAACAATACGGTCTACGAAGCCGCCTGGGAGAAGCCTCCCTCTTAGAAGTTTTAATCAGCAAACGCCCCACGGACAAAATAAAAGCTTGAGCTTGCTTGTTGTATCTTATCTGAAAGAGTTCATGGATTCAGTTGCATTCCTATTACTTCACTAAGGAAACTCTTTCTTGGGAAACAGGTCGGAAGCAGCCAAACCCGCTAGCAGGAGTTGGTGTTGAAATGGGTCAGATGATGGGCGTGGCCGGCGTGGGGCAAATGGTGGGACTCCACGGCGCTTCCACTTCTGGGATGACTGGCATGACTCTGGCTACTTCTGGAAATGTCACTGTTGCTTCGTGGGACAATGTCGAAGTCGAGGTAAGAAATTGGTCCAATGAAAAAACATTTTAGCATGTATGTATAGCTTGGGATTTGCTTGAGGCTTGTTATTGACAAAATAATTCTCAAAACTTGTTAACTTTATAGTAAAATCTGCTATTTTACGGGGCATTGTCATTTAAGTCATTTGTCAATTTGCCGTCAGGGTCAATATGCCCAGAGCGTTCAAGACCACAACCGTGGCCACGACTACGGAGACGGCCTTCTGGTCTACCGCAGCGACGGAGACGAGCTGGTTGACGCTGAGGGCTACTCCAGCGCCATCAGCGAAGAGGAGATCAAATACGACCCATCTGTCTGGCAATCCGTGATCCGCTACGGCCCTGACGACCGCGACATGCACCCCGCCAACCGAGGGTGAGTTGCTTGCCATCCGTGAAGTTTCTTCATGAAGGACTTTTACAGAACTCGTCTCGTCTACCGCAGTTTTGGTGCTGAGCTGGTGGAGACTGGAAAGGACGGTGCTGGGAATGGTGCTCAAGATGCGGGCGGTCCGTCTTTCGCCACAGATCTGAAGAATGCGATGTGTAGCCTGCTCGCCGACGGTTAGTGGCTGCGCATGATAACGAATATAAAGCTGTCGGGACTGGAGAAAACGAGTTCGATTTTCTTAAGTTCCATATACTTTACTATCCACAAATTAAGGTGATAATTTTATTGCGAAGTACTTCTCTAAAATATTCTGCAAAAGGGACAGGGAAAGGGACATAAAAATCCTGCATATCATGATGTTATCAAAAAGTGGCTTGGCTATATGTTGCCTGAAAGTTCCGCCAAACCATGGCCATTAATTCAAGTCCTTACCATTCGAAAACGAAAATAGCTAACTGCACCGTTCTTATGATAGGTCTTGTGCTGCATAAAACTGGATAACACTTTTGAGATGTGAATTGTTTGCAGGCCAGGCACCGTTGTGACTGTGACCACTTCTGAAGAGATGGAGGAGCAGCTCGGCGCGGAGAGCGGGGAGGGCGGCGCGGCGGGGGCCGGGGCAGGGTCTGGGGGGGCAGGAGGCTGGCACCCGCAGCTGGCGCACTTGCCGCAGCTGCCGCACCCGCTGCGGCGCCGCCAGGTGAGCCCGCCGCCGCCGCCGCCGCCGCCCGTGGCCGTCGAACTCGAGGTGGCCACCACCGACATGTGGTGCCACACTTACTCGCACTCGCGCAGCGCTATCCTTGGCGATTAGGTCTCGAAGATTCCGTAGCGAAGTTTTTATAATTGAGGGTTGTGACCTGTGGCCACTTGTAGGTTAGGTATGAGCGGTGGCGGTGATGGCAGCGTATTCATGTAGAGTTCTATTGTAT
Source organism: Tuta absoluta (assembly GCA_027580185.1). NCBI lineage: Eukaryota > Metazoa > Arthropoda > Insecta > Lepidoptera > Gelechiidae > Tuta > Tuta absoluta. The sequence goes on from JAQAHW010000020.1 coordinate 2,846,133, forward strand.
TTCGTTAAATGTACATTAGGTCTCTAGGTTCAGAATATCCATGTCTTTGATTTATAAAAAATTGGGCTTCGTACCGCCAACTCTCAAAATGTTCACATTTCGAAATTTCTAAGAAAAATTACTCAAAGTAGAAATATATCTTTAATTTAGGAACGTAGGGATATGAACATTCTGAGACTTTTTGAGATCTAGACATTCTGGGACTGAATATTTTGGAGACATGGACATTCTGAACCTAAAGGCTTTTTTTGCTGCCATCGCAACTTTTTCTTTTCTATAAAGACAATTGAAATGATGCTCCAATCTTTCAGGTGTCGCATCATGGCTGGAATATTAATATATTCCAGAGAGAGCCCTTAGGTATATCTGGAAATGTCCCTAACGATCCTTTAGTTGAGAAGTTACCTCAGTCGGAAGAGTTTGTGAAAACCTAGGCGACGTCGGTGTTAAAACACAGTTTATTTTTATTTTCTTGAGGAATACCGTCCGTTTCCGTTGTATATTAGTTAGGAACTTTTGCCTTTTATTTTTAGTTTGGGTTTAAGTTACTTTAAATAAATTACTTTAAATATAATTTGCTTTTTCCTTTGTAGCTAGTGGATTTTGTATTTATTTAGGTGTTTTAATACCGGCATCACCTGATAGTTTTCGTTACTCTTATAATATTGACATGTGCGTTTTTCAAAGGAGTAGTTCTGCTTCCTAGATAAAAGATAAGATGTTTTTTTATTAATAAACTTTATAATAATAAGTACAATGATGCAAAATATTAATGATGTCAGGGAACTACTCCTTTGGAAATGTGATGCCTAATTTGAAATTCGCTATCTTCCAAGTTCAGAATATCCAAATCTCGAAAAAAATAACAATTCATAACATCCAAGTAACAATATAAAACATTAAAATTTTCGAAAAAATTTGCTGCATGCCAAAAATCCTACCTTTCTCAAAGTTGCGAAATGGCAAAGTTGCTCGCAAAGTGGTTTTGTAATGGGTGAAAATGAAGTTACATTCCGCTCCCAATAATGAGACATCAGATATATTATGTACTTTCTTATGGTCAAATCTTAGTACAGCCACATTTGAGATTGGACATTCTGAGGACCAGTTACAGCGCATTTGATGCGAGAAGCTTTCAGTAGAAAGTCTATTACTGGCTGGCATGATAGATTGAACCAAAGTAATATGACTTGAGACTTTCGCTAACCGTTTCAAAATTTGGTCTTGTAAATGAATCTCTTTAAATAGCGCTGAGCTGGTCTACTATTTCTGAAACTAAAGCACAAAACCGTGTTACCAAAAATCTTTTTGGTATCCTGATTGCCTTACCTTTTCAAGACGTTATCTAGTCCACGTTTAGCAGTAGACTAAGGTAGACTACGGAAAAAAATGCCCTAGGTCTACCATGTAGAAGACTAATATGTGGACTACGGGGTTGAAGGGTATCGTAGCGCAGGCGGTGACGTGTTGGTAAACTGCAGGTGCAAGTGGTGCAAAGGCCGGTGCCGAAGCCCCGTGCTCCGGATGTGGACCAGGACAAATTCAAGTGTCTGTACCTGCTGGTGGAAACCGCCGTCGCCGTCCGTAAGCGGGAGAAAGAACAAGAATCCGTCCGCTATTAGACGAACATTTATTTGGTTCAGTAGCAGCCGTCTCAGCGCAAAATGACAATTTCGCAAAATGTAACTGGTCATATCGGCTTCAGAGGTTTAATGAGTCGAATAAGTACATTTTTGGGATCTTTAAATCATTTTCATTATGAGTGTGGTCTAATCTTAGCATGAGGGTCTAATACAAGAACTGTTTGCCCTTTTTGTTTAACTGTATTTTTGGCGTCTCGTATGCCCCCTAGAGACTTGAGACCATTTTTCGAAATGGACGTTTTAGTTTTGCGAAATGGACATCATGCGCAGTGACGGTTTAGACGAACCCATAGGAGCCTCGAATGTGTGTATTTACATGGCCAGCAAAGCAAACATTTGAGCTGAGCCTTTTCTTTCCGTTCCGACCTATTGAAATAATGAAGCTCTTTTCTCATTTAATCAATGGCTACGAATGAAGAAAAAAAATACTAAGTTTTAATAAGTTTCCAGACGTTTAAGTTTTTCAGTAGATAATGTAAGTAGGTAAGCGTATTTTTATTAATATAGTTGCCTAAGATCGAATACATTAAATTGTTAATTGGTTTTATACTTTGTTTTAATGAAAAGAGGATGCAAACAATACAAGAGTACATTCAAGCTAAGTCTGAATTGATGTAAATTGCCCCAAAAATAGTATTGTCTCAACAAAAGCTATCTTATTTTTTACAGCATAACCACAGAATAACCAATATTATGTAGTATATATTATACATACATAACGGACACTCACCTCCCCGCAGGATATTTTGAGAAAAGGCCTTTTGCGAAAAGGACATTTTGCTAAAAGACATTTTGAGAAAGGACATTTTGCGAATAGGGCATTTTTCGAAAAGGACATTTTGCGAAACGGACATTATAGCTGAGACGATTTTAACGTGAAATGTCGAGCTCGCTACGCTCGCAATGCCCTGTAGGTTTTCTTTGGTTCTGTCTGGATTTTGCATCGCTCGCAATACTTGTTGTAAGTATTGGTGTGGAGCAGTTTATCGCGTTTCTAGCTCATTTTAATGTAAAATATCGAGCTCGCTTCGCTCGCAGTACAATTAGCGTTAGTGTGCAGCAGTGTATCTGAACGCCTTTTTCGTCTATTATATAGTGTAACATAAAAGAAGCATACAAAAATGGGGCGGTCAATATCTTTCCTCCATGGAGCGTAATATAAAAATAAAACAATACTACGGGCGGCAAATATGTAAAGCCGGCACTGGCTGAGTTAGATAGTGAACTTTTGACCATTATGTGCCAACGCTCCGTTAAGCAGGCTGCACGCGCAGGCGTTGACATTATTATCCATCCGAATTAAGAAGGCAGAGTGCCTAAGTAGCTATAATACGGCGAGTTGTTGTCGTCAGCGCTGCTCTAGTAGGTATTTTGCCGTTTCTAGCCTGCGCGCGGCCGTCCGCGCGTGCACCCCGCCCGACGCAGCGTTGGGACGTTAGCGGATCGAGTTTTGGATGTGACGTGACGGTTGGGCGTGACCTTGACTGAAAATCAATGGTACACACGCAACTAGAGGAAGAGAAACTGAACATTCCACACTTTTCTAAATAATTCCTAATACTCTTAACTAAAATATGGGAAAAAATCACAGTTTGTGCTACTAATGATCCTTTTGTTAAAGTAGAGAAACAGATTATGTAATGGTAGAAACTAGATCTTTGTTCAATATATTATTTGTTATACTTAATACTGCAATTGTTGATAGTTCTCCTCACTTTTAAAATAAATTTAACGCATGCGGGCATTTTCTCAAATTTCAAAGTGGTACAGTGGGCTTCGCTTTAGGCTCGAGCGCCTTCCATTTTTCTTCGTCGGCCTTCCTTAGAGCTGTTTTGTATTTCAGCCTGTTTACCTCCCTGTCTACTGCTATCACAATATCGTCAAAAATTTCTTTGACCGATCTTTTTTCAGCATTCACCTGGAAATTAACAGAAATTAGAGCCCAGGGACCGATTCCCGGTGGTACACAAAGACCATAATGGGTAGTTTCTAATCACTAAGTGCGCTGTCGGTTTTCGTCAAATAGGTTTAAAAAAGGATAGGTGATAGGTCAAAATAAGGCGATGATGAAAACAATGGCGAGTTTCGATGATTATGCGTGTAAGTCATTCTGAGATATTATGACATTGTGCGTTTAGGTACTTTTTTAGGATTTAGGACATTATGCGTCAAAAGAACTAAATTTACTAGAAGCATATTTTAGACAACTGTCATTTTACTTGCAAAAAATTGTGCGTAGGTATGAAGGCAAGATAGGGTTAACAATTAAAAATATTAGAATACGAGTGTCTGTTTATCACACGAGGCTTAGCCGAGTATGATAATAGCTTGACACGAGCATTCCAATGCCTAATTATATGCAGATGCAATTACTATTTTATCTTCACTCTCTAACAAAAAATCAGTAATAGATTTTCCAAACCGGCAATTGGAAGGTTCAAAACGAGGTAAAATTTAATAAGATAATGTACTATGTCTAGATGTAAAATGATAAAATATTAAATACTTCAGCAGTTTGTAAGATGGCGTACAGTTGTTATTGTTAAACAACTGCTGAACAACAACTGAACACCATCTGAAGTCTGAACAACAACTGAACAACTATAGAACACGTGCTTACGCATGTACTACTTGATTTGCATTTACGAATCTAGTCGGTCACGCGCAGGACACAAGCCTAGCGCTAGGCACCACTTATTGCTGCACGGATTTGGATATCTCGCGGTTGGGGGCAAGTCGGGGGCTGGGTTGCGGGGTGGTAAGTGTCCGTTCTGTATGTTTAATATTACAACATACCATTGGTTATTCTGTACTGGAAGCGAAGAACTGATTGAAATTTTTAAACATGTCTTTGATATCCCTTCAGCCGGGTGTACCTAAAACGCAGTCTTTCTACTTCGCGTTATGCCTAAATGTCATAATACACTAGCTAAATGACTAATTATTTATAAGACTAATTATCAGATTGCTTACTTTTCGTTATGGCTAATTCTATGTCAGTCTAAATCTCTACTTGCCTTTATCGCGTTATGCCTAAATAACGAATACTTATAAATGCTAACTCCTGTGTCACATTTTCAATTGGCACTTCAAATTGAGTGTTCTTTACTTTTCTAATCAAATTTAAATACGACAATGACAACATCAACCATCAGAACAGTCACTACTGTATAGTATAGTATTCTTTGATTTTCAATTTATGCAGTGCCGTTTTAGAACCGTACAACAAAATGAACTCGAGTGAAATAGTAGTGCCCTCAATTCGCGATATTAATTCTCCTTACTTGCCTTAAATTAGGGACAGTTTGCACGAAGGCAATGAAAGAAGAAAAATTGATATTGTTTTCAATGCAAAGTACAAGCAAGAAATAATTAAACTTGAAAAAAAAGGAGATAAGTGCATATTATCTATTGAAAAAAATAATAAAAATTAAAAAAGAACTTTTGAACACGTATAGTCATTAAGTATCTGATTTAGTTTTATGTGTCAATGCCAATGAAATGAGCAATTTTATTTAAAAAAAATCTATGATGCAAATACAGATTGCAGATTTAGATTCAGCAATTGTTTTAATTTTGTGTGCCAATACCAATAAAATGAGCTGATTTTGTTTTTAATTTTTTATTGTTTGATGGAAATACGGATTGCAGATTCAAGCAAAATAAAAATATATTTTTAAACATTCTACTTTGTTTCAATAAATATTAGATTTAAAATCAAGCTTGTCTCTTGATGATATCTCTTCCAGCAGACCTACTGTTATAGTTTCCATTTAAACTTGAACCGTTCTTGTATTTTCGTATTTGTATTGATTTTTATTTAGACTTTACTAGCGACCCGCCAGTGGTTTTACCCGCAGCTAACATCATTTTACATTAGGTGCGCTACTTCGAGATTAAAACTCAGTAGGTCTATGTATTATTTTGCCATTTGAGCTGATGACCTTAATCGCAATAGTCCTAACTCTTTATAAGGCTAACTCTCTTTATACCTACTTCGCGTTTTGCCTAGTCGTAACGCGACATAGTCATAGTACGCTTTAGGTACACCCAGCTGAAGGGTTTGATATCACCTGTCCTTTTCGAAACCTATTTGCCGGAGAATGACAGCGCTAATTTAAGAGAATTTATCACTCAAATTGAGGCCATTAACTATCAAAGCAAATAATTTATCTACGCACTCGATTAATCTTATGTGGGTACTGATCAATAATGCTCTTATGGTTTTGAAAGAAGATGTGCAGTTGATATTTTCCCGCCACACATTTGTCGTCTCTCATCTCGGTCGGCCATCTTTTCTGCGAGACCTTTGCGCGCCCCACGTGTCGGTCAGTTAGGGTTTCTCTCTTGGCGTCCAGGAATATAAAAATCTAAAGAAAAATAAACTAAGTTTAAGGGACAGCCATCCGAATACATAAAGGGTGCATTTAGATCATGAATCTGAACATGTTTCCCATAGGAAAATATTTCAGTGAATATACGTCATTAAATTTTAGACTACCCATATTCAGGCAGGATCGTGATTTGCATGGGACGTCGTTTTTATAGCTTCCTGACATATTGTTCAGTATCATGGGAAAGTTCTTCAGTATTAGGTCTACATGCACCCTTTCAATATTCGGAGGGCTACACCTTGTACCTATAGACGGAGGATCTCCAGCCCTATGACAGGATATGTAATGCATGGGATCCTTGCTTGAAAGAGTCTATTATATACCTCGAATATCTACTTAGCTATTCTTTCTTAGGGCTATTATTAAATTTCATAGTAACCACTGATCATCACACAGGTGTCATTTTAGAGCAGGCTAAAAAACAATCATATCGTGATGTATTGCTCTCTCGCTCACTCCTTAGTTTGGTGAAAGAGTATGAGGGTAGTATGTATACCTACACTCGCTCGTCGCGTAGATACTTGCGCGGAAATATTTCGGGCAATATTCGCGGCAGCGATACGTGTAGGAGCAGGATGAGTATGTAATTGTAACAAAAACTCTCTGTCGTACGTCAGCACTTAATATGGTCACCCGAAAAAGTATTTTCAAATAAACCTACGGTTGCTGGAGCAATTTCTTGCTCGAAGAGCATGCCCTGCCGCTTCTCACGAGGGTAGCCATCGACAACGAACCCATTCGTGTTCTTGGCTTTAGCTTTAATCTCCTTCTTTAGCAGCTCGATCACCACATCGTTCGGCACTAGTTCTCCTGGGAACAGATCCTTGATTAATAGTCTAGTAAACTACGCGTCACATCTTCTGCTGAACCGGCGAAGATAGTAGCAGGCAGGTTCTCGAATAATGACTAGTATTATTAGTACTAGTAGTATTACAGAGCTTGCTGGGAATTTTAAGACGGTGTTGTTTGTAAAACAACTCACAAAATTCGGGTGAAACAACGATTTTAGAAAAATGAAACTAAGATCAAATTATCGATATCGGAGTGCGATAATCCTACATACAAATTCCGAGATTCCGATTATAAATAAATATACAAAATTTGCTCCGCAAGATATATCTCCACAAATATAGGTGTAGAAAGCCCCATATCAGACCTAAAGATAATGGTTGGTAGTTCATTGAAGAAAGGTAGAGATTGAACTCTGCCCTGGGGCCTGCAACGTCCAGCAGTAGACTGCAAGTGCAACACTCTGATTATATGATGAAGAATCAAGTGGGTCAATTAATGATTTGAAGAGACGCAGCTAAACTAACCGTGAACTATGAAAATTTTAACCTGTTTCACCAAAAACTTCGACAAATTCGCCATTAATTTTGGAGGTAACCATTGTGAATCATAATCCAGACTAAGGGGTTTTCATCGTAGCCAAGTTCTGGGCCGCGACGGTGTAGTGTCTGCCATCGACACGCTAAGAAAAAGAAGACGGGTTTTGAAAATACCTCTGTTCATGGCGTTCTGCAAGCATTTGTGCCTCACAGAGCCGGTAGCGACCTCCTTCTTCACCAGCTCCCCCACATGCACCCTGGTCAGACCGTACTTGGCACATAACTGTTTGCACTGCGTGGTCTTCCCACTGCTTGGACCGCCGTATACCCATATGAAGATGTGGTCTTGCAGGTCCACTTCAGTCTAAGATCATAGGTACCCGATTACATTTTTGTTTCAATTGTTTCTATTCTACAAGCGGCCTGCCCAGCGGTTTTCCCGGCATAAACTATACGTATTAAACCTTCCTCTTGAGGCTCATAATATATTTTTTTAAACGCATAAAATTCCGTTGCATCCTTTCTAGATCTATGCGTACCATAGGGACAGTCATGGGAAGCGACTTTATTTTATACTACTTAGTGATACATACATCAGCCTATTGTAGTTCACTGCTGGACGTAGGTCTCCCCCAGGGTACGCCATAGGGCACGATCTCCCGTTTTCTTTCACCATCCAGTCGCTACTAGCCGCCTTAGTGATAAGAACATTTAAATTCTCACTATGCTACTACACTGTTAATCACATTCTTTTAGCCATTCTCACTACTATTCTGCCAATTGTATTGCCGTGTGATGCCGGCTTAGAATAGCATTACCCCATTTCGTTCCCGTGGGAGTCGTAAGAGGCGACTAAGAGATTCGAGGTGAATTGCTATTTTTGGCGATGGGCTGACAATCTATAAATAAATAAATAAATAAATAAATAAAAAAAAAAAAACTCTGTCACTATTTCCCGAATGTCCCTCAAATAATTGTCAGACGTGGCGTAAATGTCCGTTTTATGCGGTCGTTTACGCTCTGCCTACCCCGCAAGGGATTATAGGCGTGATATGTGTGTGGTTAGTAGGTCTAAGATGTTGGTTTTATACGGGAAATAAGGGTTGATGCAATTCCAACTCGCCACCATACGGAAATAAGTAAGTCGCAAGAGTTTGGTATGTTAATTCCACTTTGAACTACTTACTCGCTTGGCATTGGGAATGTTGCCATAACTACTCATTCATAGCTGGAGTATGAGCGCCAATGCTGTGTGGAGTGGGCTGCACGCGCGGCGCGGGCTAGATTCAAGAGCAACGCTGCGTGACGCGGGTCGCCCAGCCCGTGCTGCTCTTGTATTTTCCCGAATCTAGAAGCAGCCCGCTCGACGCAGCGTTAGTGCTGAATGTGAGCATTCATTATCTCGGGTACATTTTGTTTAGCAACATTGTAATATCAACAAATTCACAAGTTTTTCGTGCGGAGATTATAGTATCAGATAAGTACAAGTTTCCAAACTCATTTTGGCAGCAACTGACTAGTGTGAACGGTTTGTTCCAGATGTATTTGTTGCGCAACTTTTGTATATACAGGCTGTAAGGAGGGACGGTGTACCAAAAACTTTGCAGGCATGGTCAGACCATGAAACTGAACAACTTTTTCTATGGAGGATATGTTGGAAAACGAGAAAAAAAAATCGACCTCCCATACAAAATTCCCGATCAGCTGACTGACTTTTAATTATAACTCGATAAGCATTGGCTCAATAGTAAAAGTTGTTCAGTTTCATGGTCTGATTATGCCAGCTAAGTTTTCAGCACACCGTCCCTTACAGTTTGTATACAATGTCGCTATACAAATGTTCCCGAGATTTTGCCAAATGAATACTGCATTGTCATTTATTGGCTCTGAGGTATACACAAATAAAGAAGCAGTATACCTACCCTATTTTTGAAGGATTTGCATCCTTTAGCACCACACTGTAGAGGACAAGGAGGGTTTTTGTCTATAACGACGGATGTGCAAGGCCCATCGCAGATTTTTTCATTTATATCATTCATCCTATTGTAGAATTTATTTGGAACTATAGATTTGCAGTTTATTTTTAGATGGATGCCGTCATTGCCCGCATTTTGATGGTGAGGCTTTGTAAATGTGTTAACGCGCTAAAATCATTGTTATTCAAAATTTTGAGATGGAATAACGGAATCAAATCAGTGATAAAATAATAAATAATACAGGGTTGAGTGACATTGATCGAGTGATGAAGAAGATTGGTAGTCTATTTTACTCTTTGGTAGAATATTGCAACCTCAGATACACACAGGATTCCTCATTCGAATTCAAGATCGGACTTGGGTACTTTAATCTTATCACTCATTTTAAGACCGGGTCAACGTCCTTGGAGTTGACCGTTTGATCGGTTTGTCCCGTAAAGAAATGCTACGAGTGGAGCCTACGCCGCCGCTACGGCGTAGCGAAGATCGATGATTTTGAATAATTTAATTTTCTAAGTACTACTTACTTACATATTTAAAGGTGGGCACAAACGTAGCTATAAATCACGTAGTTTTTTAGGTTGTAGTAGTGTTTCTTCTCGATTATTCATACATACACACACGCTTATTATCCCTTACGGGGTAAACGGCCGCAAAAAAGGATATTTACGCCACGTCTGACATAGTGTATTTGAGGGTCATTTGTAAAATTGTGCATCGCCATAGTGACATGACAGGTTGTCAGCCCATTGCCTAAAATTGAATTAAATACCCGCTAGTTCCTTAGTCACCTCTTACGACTCTCACGGGAAAGAAATGGGGTGATGCTATTCTAACCAGGCATTACACGGCACAATGTATCGACATAATATATTTTCGTATAGCTCGATAAGTTTATTTATTTACCGTTTATTGTACACAAAAACATTAAAAGAGAAACACATACAAAGAATAACGACACAACAGGACAGCTTATTTCTACTAAGAAATTTCTTCCAGCTGACCTAGGCAAAGTGAGACTTTATAAGACAGGCGGATTAGGCGTGCACAATAGAATATAATAAGATAAAATAAACCTACACACGAATAGATTAAATATACCTAAATATACTTAAAATAAAAAAATATAAATACTTACTTACTTAAACTTATATTTGTAAATATACCTACTTACACATACATAGTATTGCAATTTACGATAGTGAAAAATAGTATTCTTTTACTCTCTTCTTAAATGCAGCGATGGAAGAGCTGTCACGAACAGTGTGTGGTAGCGTATTCCATAGCCTGACCGCATGCACAGTGAAGGAATATGAGTAGAAGTCAGTGCGATGGTGAATAATAGCCAGAACAGTTCTAATATTTGGGCGACATGATGTATGTAATAAGATGTCGACAAATTTTAAAACAATTCTCGTGTTAGGTATACATTTTTTTTTGAAATCTCGCAAATTTTTACCTCGGGATTCAAACCTACGATTTTGGCCATCAGGGCTACCGCGGCTCATTCCTTGTCCGCGAATTTTGCGCTTGCAAAGTTCGCGGGCAACGAGGCGTCGGCACTAGTGATGGCAAAAGACACAGGTTCAAATCCTGCGCGCGGTAGAAAATTTTACATGTTTTCTAATAAAGATATCGACATTCATAAAAATAATGCATTTTATTTTGCCTGGCATGGCAGTTTTCTTCAACTATGATTTTAAACTATCGAACGGCAACAACACTACGATATTTATGGCTACGTCTGTGGCTTTAGATTGATTATGTACCAACTTGTATGATAATGACAACTACAGATCCAGCCAGGGAGGCCGAGAGGGTGGCGGTCCTGGGCAGCCCTGCGTTTTCAATAATTGCGTCCCAGGCAACGCAGTGTCTGCCTCAGACACTGTTTAAATCGTCTGTCACAGACGTGTGAGGCCAATGATGTTGTAATCAGGCTTGCGGTTGTGAATTCTTGATCTAACTAGAAACCACAGGTTAGACCTAGGCGAAAGATATAATTACTTATGTACCTACCTATAATTATCATCCAAATGTTACTATGAAACAACAGGCTTAAATTGAAATGGTCTATATTTTAGTCGGTCTAACATACATACATATATCACGCTTCTCTCCCGGAGGGGTAGGTAGAGACGTTTCACCTACTACGATCCTTGCATACTTCTTTCGCATGCTCGTCGGTTTAGAGTACTCTTGACCAGACCTTTCTTTAGCATGTGCCCGATTTGATCAATGTACGGTCTTCCCCTACTGAAATTTCGACCCACACTTAATTTTCGTTATCTCTTATTTATCATCTCTACATATTTTGAAATAGTAGTTTTTATTTTTCTACAGCATCTACCTATCAACACCATCTACAGAAATAGTTTAATTGGCATAGAGATGCCAAGAACAATTAATATCACTGGCAAATAATAATAATAAGCCGTGTGATTTCGGCTTAGAATAGCATAACCCTATTTCATTACGAACGGAGTCGTAAGAGGCGACTTAGGACTCGAGGGCGTGTATTGCAATTTTAGGCGATGGGCTGACAACCTGTCGCAATGGCGATACACAATTTTCCTAATTACCCATAAATGTTTGTCAGATGTGGCGTATTTGTCCGTATTTTTACGGCCGTTTACATTCTGCCTACCTTACAAGGAATTATAGGCGTGATATGTGTGTGTGTGGGTTAATAACGATGATCCAAACAAAACACCAGAACCTAACAGAATAAAAACATATTTATTAAATAATCAACAATAAAAAATAAACAATAAGCCTTATTTAATTTATTATGTACAGTGTGTATTGCCATAAATTATTTAATAATACCTATTAAAATGTCTTCTACTTCTTGACGATGGCGTCTAAAGATGCCTCTACGTCTGCGAAGATCTCGTCCACAGATCTTTCTGCGTTTATCTGAAAAAAAATAAATGATTTCACTTAAAAATACAGGGAATCGCGCCAAACTACTGCAATCCAATTTGTCAGCTTTGCGCTCTTTTATTAAAATTTTGATTTTAACATAAATTTCTCAAGTTCTTTAGCACAGGTATCTGTGGTATGGTTTTCTTTTGATCCCGGAGCACCTCAGGATAGTCTAGATACTTCCATATTCTAGGTACAAGGTAGTCTCTACCTCTATAATAATTGTTTGGGGGTCTAGATCAGCCGTACGCAAGTAAGATTGTTAGGTTAGGTCCCATATATTCTATTATGGTGTTCTATTATAGAAAAGTTGGCTTATTTGTCCCAGTTGTTCTATATTGGATAATTTCGCTTTTCTGCCTGACAGTATAAATGATGCAAAAAAAACAACTGAAGTTCCGGAGATTTGTCCCCTGACTCTGAACGATGGATTATACCCGGTAAAAACTATAAAAGCGCCGTAATTCTTAATTTTTATGCGGGATTTTGGGATTTTACCCAAAAACCTCAAATCCCCCTCATCGAAAGAGCAATCTTTTTGACGCAAGCCCTGCAGGAAGACCTATGTTCAGTACATGTCAGATAGATATACATAGTGTAAAAAAAATAGCTAAGAATATTTTAAGGGGTGAACCAGTACGTGAAACTGAACAACTTTCCCCAAGGAACATAGGTAGAAATATGAAAAAAAAAATTTACCCTCCCATACAAATTATCCCGGCCGGGTAACACACTAAGTATGGGAGGGTCAAATTATTTTTTCAGATTTCGACCTATGTTCATTGGAGAAAGTTGTTCAGTTTCACGTACTGGTTCACCCCTTAAAATATTCTCAGCAATTTTTTTACACCTTATAGATAGATAAAAAAATGCTTTATTCATATTTCTGCATCACACACATGTACATTTACTCACCCTAACCAGCTTGCTGGGGTACTGAGCGAGTACTTTATCGTTGTTCTCGAGGAAGGTCTTCAGGCGCAACTTGATCGTGTCCTCGTTGTCATCAGCTCGGCCGGAGCTCGCCGCGCGACCCAGCAGCCTTTTAGTGAGGGTTTCGCATGAGCATTCGAAGTAGAGGATAACCTGGAATTAGCAGCAGTTTTTTTAAAATTATCTGACGCAGGTAGAAAACGAACCTGCCACTTTTGGTATCTGGAGTAGCTCTAACCACTGGGATACCGCTTGTCTTTGGCAAAACTAAGCAAGTCGTGCCATGGCTCCATCTTAAAAAAAAACCCAGCGACTAATCCATTCTTTACAGATTGAATGGTTACCTATCAGGGCTACGCTACGATTCTCTTATTTTTTAAATATTGTAACACTTTCGACACCTAACTGTCATTCTATTGCCATTCTGATTTTCTATTCTTTAAATGTTAGCGGAATATGAAACAGCCAAAACCATTCACCTGATAATTTATTGAAACACAACTGATACGCTACGATACGCTTTTCGAATAGCGGAATACGGCCCCAGGTTCATAATTAAAAATCAGATACAAAAGCTATAGTTGGTAAGAACTTGGCGGGAAAGCGAAACGAAAATGCCTCATAAAAGATAATGAGATTAAGTAACTTATAGGGAACTGATAGTGCGAAAGTGGACATCATAGAAAATAACACAGGTTTCTTATTTATAAACCACACATAAACGTTGCGTTGGAATCACGGTTGGAATATTCTACACACACCATTATCTTTTTGTTCACTCTGTCTATAACCTTGCAGTATATTCTCTCTCCTACCTAGGCAACACTTACAGTAACAGGCGCAATGGCTTTCTCGAAGGCGACGCCCTGCGACTCCTCTCGCGGGTAGCCGTCAATGAGGAAGCCGTTGGAGGTGTCAGCCTTCGCCTCCATTGCTTCCTTCAGTAGCTCTAAAACCACCTCATTCGGGACCAGCTCACCTGGAAGATTGAAAATTTACGTGATGTGACGTGACACAATGCAATGCAACGCACTTCTAGCACACGAAAATTTACGTTATGTGACATGATGCAATCTAATGCAACGCACTTCTAGCACTCGCACATCTCCCTTCTTTTACTTCTCTTCAATATCATAGCGTGACATCCTACGACATGATTTATAGGTAAGTGACGCGACGTAATGAGATGTGTCGCAATGCGGCGGGATGCGCCGTAACGTGACGTAACCTTTAGTGACGCAACGGGAAATACCGTACCGTAGGATAAATGTAACTTGACGTGACGTTATGGTACGTGACTTGACGTGATCTATCTTGACGTGACGTGTCTTGAAGTGACATAACGTATCACAACGTATACCCTCCGGCCGCCATCGCAACTGAATTTCACAACTGGTTGCGGTTGAAGAAATAATTTTCTTCGTACGTTCCTATTTGCGGCAAGAGAAATTTACTTATTTGTTCGCAACTACTTGATATGGTTAATTTAGTTTCACAACCAATTGCGAGTAAAGAATTTATTTTCTTTGTAGTAATAATAATTAAAATAAATTCCGACCGATTTCCGCCATGGCGACCACTTCAACTCCTAATCAAAGAGGCGTTGATGCGCTCGGAGATGGCTACTATAGCCAATTTTTGTCATAAAGTCATGTTTACATAGATATTTATTATGATATTGCTCGATAATGACTCGATATATCAGACACTCACCCCGCTCCATGATGGCAGTGAGGGTCTTGGCCCGCTCGGAGCCACTCTTGACCTCCGCGCGCAGTAGGTCGCCAGTGGAGAGGTGCGTGAAGCCATACTTGGCAATGATCTTCTCGCATTGCGTGCCCTTGCCAGACCCTGGGCCTCCCAACACCCAAACGATGGGCTTGCCGTCTATTGGTGCCTGAAAGCATGGGAGAAATTAGGTGCTTTGACATTATAGCACCTTGAGTTAATTTTAAGGGGTCCACCTCTGGTTACACTGAAAATTGTATGGAACGTATATGGCGCAATTTTGATTCCTTAAAATGGTTTAATTTTAGGTTAGGGCGCTGCCTACACTACGTTGTTCATCATATCGAAGAGTTTAAATTTTTCCACAAGTTTTTATCCAATATTAACATCATCATCGTCGCATTCTTCATTACTGAAGGTCGTGTCCGTCTTGAAAATTATTAGTGGCTTTGTTCATAAGCTGTTTCCATACAGTCCTGTCCTCGGTTTTACTAAATGTTAACAAGAATAAGGAATTTCTACATCCCGTTCCAAATGTTTTCACCATCTATTTCCCTGAGGGGAAATAATTTACCCAGCACGAAATTTATACCTACATTTCGTTGATTTGTTACAAGCGAACACCAAAGAATGTCAGAGTAATCCAAGCTCTTCGTAATAATTAAAAATACCTACAATTTACCTCACGGAATAATTTGTTGTTACGTCAGCAGTTAGTGTGCGAAGATATTTTAGGAATCGCGAGTTGAGCCGACATGCAAGAAATTATTCTTTTAACGAATTATGAAGCTGTAAGCTTTTTTTGAGCCAAAACGTGGAACCTGACAGTAAAACTGGCCCACCGGCTACATGTCACTCAGAGAGCTATGGAAAGGTCTTTGTTCGGTATATAATGGATAAAATCCGGAATGAGACTGTCCGCAAAAAGGCCAAAGTAACAGACAGTCTGGAAGTGTAGCAAACTGAAGTGGCAGTGGGCTGGACACATCTGTCGTAGAGCCGACGGACGGTGGAGTAAGCGGGTTCTTGAGTGGAGGTCACGCCTCGGCAAGCATAGGGTTGGACGACCTCAGATGGACCGATGACTTAAAAAAGGCTGAAACTGGATGTCGAAAACGAATAGCGTGCCCTATGGCGTACCTTGTGGGAGGCCTACGTCCAGCAGTGGACTGCAATAGGCTGATGTATGTATGTAAGCTTTTTAAATATTTGATGCGGTTTTCTTTTCTACCATCCATATCAAATGTATTTGTAAATTGATTCATGTGGACGATGACAAAACGAAGACAACTAGCAGGTTTTAACTTACATTTTCAGCACATGGACATGTCAGTTCATAACTCATAGTCCTATTGCACAACCTTTCAATAACAAACAGAAGTACCTAGATAATTTGTTTTTCCGTTCTTTGTTACATGGTATATCTTGATTTTTAATTGCTTGAATACTTATTGTGCACGAGATGTTGTTTTTTTTCCACGACAATGTGTTATTTATTCCTGGCACACATTTTATAAACGGACGCCGTAACCTAGACAGTCAGATTGTTTGTGACAAAACGAGATGGTCTATTTTCAGTCGTCAACGAATTAGCTACTTTACGATGTTACAATCAAAGATAGTGTTTCATTGAACCTATACTTTCTGCAGGTTTCTAACAACTTGTTTGACATTGTATACAGGAACTAACAAATAAGGTATTATAACAAGCCAAAAGGAGGTCAAAGTACTTATGAAACTGAACCAGAATCATCGTCTGAAGGCGATGGAAGCCAAAAAAAAAAAAAAACTTTTTCTTAGGAAAATAGGGTTAAATAAAAAACATACGTCCCTTAATAAATTGACCAGTTGAATTGAATGGCAATTTCGTGTGGGTGCATCTTTTTTTTATTTCAGCCCATGTTACTTGGGCAAAGTTGTTCAGTTTCATGAGTACCTTGACCTTCTTTCGACTTGTTATATATTTTGGTTTCCGGCCACTTAATTAGGATTACTATTACAATTTATATGCAAGTAATTTTTTTGAAACAATATGTTTCAAGCTTTCACGAAGCGGAATATTATTTTCTACTTAGTTTTGATTATCAATAATGGTTTCAATCATGTTTTGAACTATGGCAAAAATATAAATATTGAATCAATATTGTGTTCATTACTTTACATACATTTAATTTTTTATTGAAAACCAATTCTTACTACAAAGCACTAAGACTTATTTTTCAACGCATTACATGGTGGCCGAAAACTAGTTGTTTTATCGGGCGATAACTAAATTTTCTGTCCGATAACCCCCAAATTCGCTCATTTCAGATATTTTATTTATTTATTTATTTTTGAAGCATTCTTTCAATAATAGGGGTTTCTTAACTAAGACTACAATATCTAATGATCTCAAAATCATTTTATACTTTAGTCTCGTCCAAATATTTGATACTAATATATTATCTTCAAGTCAAAAAATCGCAAGATTGTCCGATAACCCCCTAAATTACCCTACTCGTGTCGTGGCTTTACTATCATGTTTCGGTGACGACCGTGTGACGACTGTAACGTTTTCTGTAGTATATAGGGTGACATTAGAGAGACGGCACGCGCGGGGTTTTACAAAATAGCTTTTGTGCAAGAACAAATTTTACCAATATCACGTTAGAATTCTTGAGTTTTCCCCTGCTGTTTTCCATCATGACTTAAGTAAATAAAATAAATAAATATTCTGGAAAATTCACACAAAGCCATCTAGCCCCAAACTAAGCAAAGCTTGTATTATGGGAACAAAATAGCTGATATTAATACTTATATACTTTTGCGTAAATAAAAACATATCATACGTAAATAGCATAACAAATATTTGGGTCATGTAAAGATCGAACCCACGACCCTCGGCGTAGCAGGCAGGGGTACTATCCGCTACGCCATCGGGTCAGTCAGACATGACTGACATTGACGGTCTCACTCAAGGCTCTTAGCTGAACCTTCACATATATGTCACATGAAAAGCGCTCCGCACCACTTAACAAATCGCGTAGCGCGCTAAATAATGGCTTTGACCTCAGTTCCGCTCATTAATCCATCCGAGGCAGGCCAGGTTGTAGACATGGAGGCGTATATTTGAACTAATAGAATATCAATCAGTAGAAATTGAAATTCGCAGGCTGCCACTGGTCGAACCACAGGTATCGCTCGGTCTACCATTCACTTTTTGTAAATGGAGCCGTGTGGAATCTGATTACTCTTGATTATAAATTACGCCGTATGGCAATTTTAGCACATGATTGGCAAATATGTACTGATTTATACTTATATTTTAGTTAGTCAGTGTGCTTTGCAAACAGAGTTTAGGTACAAATTTGAAAAGACTATTACCTAATCTGTGCACATGTTCTTAAACAAAAAAATCTTCTCCCATACAATTTCGAAGGAACAACAGCCTTTTTCGCGATTTCGTAGATGACCACATAATAGAGTTGTCCATAATCACGTCAAGAATCGGCCTGGTTTGTGTTCTGACAAACAATAACCCTGTATAGACTGGATAACTACCTACATAATTGCCTAGATATAAAGATAAGATTGCTGTGTGGTGCCGGCTTAGAAAAGGATCACCCCAATTCTACCCGTGGGTGCCGTAAAAAGCGACTAAAAGATTATCATACAGGGAATGTGCAGCAGCATTTCCTGTGAATGCAACATCTGCACTGCACTCGCCAATCCGCCTGCCAAGCATGGCAATATCTCCCTATACCCCCACCCAATAGGGTGAGGTGCATGTCCAGCAGTGGACTATTGTCGCTGTTAATGTAACAATTTTGCGATGCTCTGTAGATTCACAAATGTTTTAATGCCAAGTGCATTGAAATAGAAAACTATAGACGAACTACAACACTGTAAGGACGAGGTTAGCGAAATTGGCACTCGACTTTACTTCCTTATCTGCGTAGTAGGTAAAGATTGAAATTGAGCACTATAAAACTGCTGCTGTAGCGTAATACGTATAAAAATAGCCGATATCTTAAAATTGTAGGTTTTTGAAATAGTTTTTGAATGCATTTAATTCACATGCTATGAATGATCTAAAAATGGCGCTCATGTTGTAAAAATGACCCTGAATCAAATGCATTATGATAATGATTTTGAGCGAGTTCCATCAACCATGATAGTAATCGGCACCTATTTCGGTAGGTATGTAGTTGTTGTAAATACTGACAAAAATTTACAAAGACTGACCAAGAGAATCACTGCGTGTAACGAAGTTACACCCCTCGATCCGGATAAGACAGATTCCGGTCACGGCAGAATCCTGTTATGGTAGAAACGAGACATTTGCAAACTCAACTATTTCGCAGCGTAGGTATGATAAGCGGAATTTCCTCTATACATAGTCTGGTAGCGGTTTTTTCAACCAACCTGAAAGCCAGAGCCACGAGTCCTCAGAAACGTCCTTGACTCCAGCCAGGCAGCGAGGACCACCACAGCCACATACAAAGCCTTGCTTTTCACCAAGTTTTCTTCCACATTTCTAGTTTTCATTTATCCGTTTCAAGAAAACACTATCACAGTCATAGCTTTAAGATTTCCTATGTTCACAGAAACACGATTGAGATTTGAGGTAAACTTTGTACGTTAAGATTTTCTGGATCGCGGTGCCAAGGAAATACGCCAGAAACACGCAAAATATAGGGATTTGAGGGCGATGCGCAAGCGCAAATAAAACATGCGCGTTGTGCCAACTGGCAGTGTTGTTCCGTTCTACAGCAAGTTCAGCACTGTTTGTTTTTGGAGAAAATATCACGTTTATAGTGGAGAGTGTGGGATGACTTGACGTCATCAAATTCGTTTCTGGACTCGTTTTCGTGTTTGTTTATTTTGAGTCGAATTTTGGAGGTCGAAAAACGCGATGTTATTGTTCATTATTTTCAGGACGACTTGTTTTAGGTGCTTCACCTTACAAAATAAGTACCTGCGTCACATGACCACTGTTTTTTTTATAATAAGATACGTAGTTACCTAATAAATAACCAAAAAATTGCTGTTACCTCCTTTGGTGACTAGGCTAGTTAATTTTGTTGGATATATGTACCTACTACATGAAGAACACACCAATGTTTTCATTGATTTTCTATAGGCTATGGCTACCAACCTATCAATCGGGGCAAATTGCATTAAAATTGAACTAATTATCTTCCGTTGCTTGCTGCCAAGCAATGCGGCACCGATATCGCAGTTTATCGACCGATGCAAAATCTTTATCAGATCATTATTATTTATTGGTATTAGATAATCGTATTTCTTTAAAACGAATATAAATATCTACATCATCAATGTAAATAAAAATAAATGTCGTTGCTCTGAAACTAATGTATCCTTAAGAAGCAAACAATTTTTCATGGACTTCACTAATCAAACAAAAAACAAAGATCGGCAACTTTGTGTAGAAGTGCAAATTTTTTCAATTTTCCGTTCATGTTACTAGGGAAAAGTTGTTCGTTAGCATGGAGCCATAGGTTCAACTTTGCACAACTGTCCCGTACATTCGGTACATACACCTGTCTGCCAATGTACAGTCAAGATCAGGCTGAGTTATACAGTTTGGACTTTGGATCGTTCTTATGCCCCGCGCATAAGACTTACATTGGCGGTTTGTGTGTCTAACCGCACGTGAGCTTCACTGTACCTAAGTCTGTATATGTTTCTGAATTTATATTTATTAATTTTCAGATCCATCTTGCATGTCGGCTATCGATCTGTATGTAATAAAATAATAATGTTATCTATTCGAATGCAAACAGTTTGAAATAGCAACAATCATGACATAACGACGAACATTTCATGTTGCTCTGAAACAATAAAGATCTTATCAAACCTTAAACCCAACCTAACTACCTAAACCTACTTTACCCACTATTGTTATGTTATTTCATAGGTTTTGAACTTTTAGTGAGGGAAGTAGGGTTCAAAATGACTGGTGCACATGCTGTGTCAGGGTAGATGAGGGTTTAAATCTGTAGGTTAGTAGGGAAATCTGATTCTGAAGTTTATTTTTAATAATACTTCAGACGATGGGTTCTTGGTAAAATCTTTCGACCACTTTTTCCGAATAACTTCAATTTAAATAACTTGGTTTTTCTTGCCTAAGTAACAAAAAAGGTATTTTTGTAATTTCTTTGTACATACATACATACATAAATCACGCCTATATCCCTTACGGGGTAGGCAGAGCGTTAACGGCCGTAAAACGGTTAACACCACGTCTGACAAAAGCTTGAGGGTCAATCAGATAACTGTGTATCACTATAGTGACAGGTTGTCAGCCCATCGCCTAAAATTGCAATACACATCCCTCGAGTCCCTTAGTCGGGTCTTACGACACCCATGGGTAAGAAATGGGGTGATGCTATTCTAAGCCGGCATCACACGGCAATTTCTTTGTACTTGAATCATTCACATTGCAAAGATAGAAAGATTAAAATTCACCAATAGAAAGATGATTTTCTTTTTCATGTTGTAACTAAATACACAAAACCGCAACTCTACATCAATAAAACTAAATTCAAACAGCAGATTTTTTTAAGATACCGAAACAATCTGAAATAATCACCAAATTACGCCCCGTTTGTCACTGAATCTTGCCGAAATCTTCGAATATCGCGGTATGTTATACAATAGCGCTATTTTTACAGCACTTCGCCCCTGAAAAACTGTTTGAAAAACGTCGTAGTATTTTTGAATCTAAGTCACCAAAATGGTCTATGTTTAATTTAAATATTTTATAAACTCTATGTTTTAGCGACAAACTTACCATTTTATTCAAAAAGGGCGCGTGTAGCTCCGCGAACGGCACTGGATCGACGTGTTCCTTCCGCGAGCGCTGCGGTGCGACTGGCGTATTTTCCCGCCCGCACGCGAGGTCAAGGTCATGGAAACCGTGCCAGGAGCCAATAGATATAGCGCGCGGGGCGGAAAGCGCGGGAAAACAGGCGGGAATGAAGGGCGGGAAAACCTAACCTAGGTTTATAACTAGATCCTTATTTAACATATTATATTATGGTTTGATTTTATTTATTGGTTGTCTAATCTTACCTTTATGCACTACTCTCGTCTTGTCTTTGATTTCTACTCCACCCAAAGGTCTGTCCAGTAGAGATCGCTTTCAGCGATAAGGCCACCTTCGCGCATCTTTAATTTAAGTTTTCCTGTCATGTGTTTTTACTTACTTAAAATTATGTACTTTTAATTTTCAAAACGTTTTACTTTTGATTTCTACTTACTAAGAAAAAAACTCGAAGTCATTCATTAAGTACTTACATAAATTATTATATAAAATGCCTCTTTTTCTTTGCTTGTTGATTGCTTCGGCTTTATTTGTGTACTAAGAGAGTTTGGATCCTGAATTCTCAGCTATATTTGCCTATACAGAGGGTGTAAGGGACAGACCTCCAAATACTGATATGGTGCATTCAGACCATATTACTGAACAAATATACTCATTATAAACATTATTTTGTAACAGTTGTGGTAAAATATATAGAATAAGTATAGGCTAAAAAAAGACTCAAACAAAAAAGGCTCGAGTCTTTTGAAATCTTGAGACCTTGTTGAGACCTTAGCGACAAGACTTTCATCGATCACTCCATAAAAGTACCTTATTTATGTCTAACTACATACAAAGAAAGCTCATCAATATTTAATGAAAATCGGTAGGTAAGGCTTTGAATTATTTGGTACGCACTGTCTGTAATAACTTCTAACCAAATTTCTTGTTAGAGTAGAGCTTATTTAAAAAGGGATTTTAAAACTTAAATTGACCTTATTAAGTAGGTATGTTACCTGTTACCCAACATAGATCCAAATAGTTAAATTTCATAGATATCACTTAAATGAGTTAAAATTTTACTAGTGACCGATAGCGAAAACTCAAGACGGGCTATTCGTAAGGAACAACTTTCTCCTAGGACCTTAGGTCGAAATACGACAACAAAATTTGAACCTCCCATACAAAATTGCCGAACAGCTAATTCAAGTTACTATGGAAACTCAAACTATTATTGTCATATCAACCTACGTTCCTTGGGGAAAGTTGTTGCTTATTACCAGCCTGATTTGAAATTATGCTATCGGTCACTATAAAAATTTCACCAATTACTTATTTTTTGAGGTAGTTTTTTTAGGAATAAGCTTATTATTTAAAAAACAACTTTAGTATGAAAGTGCTTTATTTTATATTCGTAAACAAATCTCTACAAACACATAACTGTATTTAATTTTGAATAATTAATTTAGTGTGCTTAACTTAAAGTGGCATTTATTCGTATAAAATTATCTCATAAGTTTATTTATTCTAAATAAATATTATTATTCTATTTAACATACATAATGCGGTCATTAGGGAGTGACATTTTCCCAGCAAATTATTAGCTGTTGCTATTTTTATCACATAAATATAAAAAATTGGCTAAGAATGTTTCATATTAGAATTGAGACCTTTGTATTTAGATAACTTAAAAAACTACAAATAATTTTTGTAAACAACAATGTTGCCTAGACGTGTACAAAACAAAAAAAAGTTGTTAACACATCCTCAGACTTTATCGGGTTACGTACGTGTTTTCGTAAAAGTAAATGATATTGGTTTTTTAACTGGTGTTCACTGGGTTACAAATGGTCTTATAGCAGTTGGAATTTCGCCGAAAGACTCTTGAGACTTAATATATATCTATCAAATAGTGCAACCCAAAAAAAGTTATCATGTTTTAAAGATGACAATGCTTAAAATATTACTAAAACAAAATTTTAAAGTGGACAGGCAGGTACTTAATATGGTATCGTAGGTAAATTAATAATACACACTACAGTTTCACAGCTTTTGTAAGAGCATTAAATAGCTAAATATACGTAAAATTTTCATACAAAATTATCTAAGTTGTGCTCAAGTTATCAAAAGTGAGTTGTAGATACAAATACAAAATGGTCAAAAACAAAAACTACGTGAGTTCTTTAGCCTAGTTGGATCTGAATTACTTAAAAAAGAAGAATATTCTAATGAATAGTTTTAATTATGAAAATTCCAATTCAGATAGTTTTTTGTTAGCGTAGTAACTAGAGGGTAGTTATTACTTTCACTCATTTAAATTTAAATTGTAAAAATCTGAAAAATAGACTGTATTTTTATTAAACATACCAAATTATTTCAGGCATACAAAAATGACCACTATGCATTCGTATCTACTAACTTGCAAGCTGGCCAAGTCAAAGGGCGTATGATTAAAGCACGACGCGCTTTTTAATGTCACGTCTTGGCAGAGCTTTTCCGCCAAATTATACTTTCATACAAATTATATTTCTTTCTATTGAACATTGCGTGGATTCAAAAATCCTTATTAGAAGCTGCCAGGCATCCGATCTGTTAATGTTATTAGAAATTTCAACTATAGGTATAAATGTTTTTTTGGTCAAATCGTGCACCCTCTGACACAGTCCGCTCCCCATCTACACAAGCCTATTTAACTATCTATTTCATCTAAAACTATTTCTAACTTGGCCTCTGATTTGTGATTAGTATCTATCTATCTATACTATTATGTGAAAATATTTCGAGTTTTGTCTAGCTTACAGTAAAAAATTGTGAATGCAAAAGCAGAGAATAGTTTAGATCAAAAGATGATTTTATAACTGTTATATTATTGCAATTCAGGTAACCTTGCTGTTGTAACCTTAATATTGAAACCATTTTTTTATAATATCGATATCCACCACGTTTTTTCAATATCAAGAAAGAAATAGCAAGAAAGGTATATGTTTTAAAACTCAAAAGACGATTTGATTTAACCGTTGTGATATAATAAGTCGCGAAGTTCAATAAATCCTAACTATTTAATGGATATTCAAAATAATTTGCCTGTAGCTTTAAACCATGTAGTAATTTTTATCTTACCCCTTTAAAACGCAACTTATTCTGTGCTTATGCATTCATTTACATAATATTTTTACAATATATTTTAAATAATTTTCTATCGGACATCACATTGGGTGTTGGTGTTCCGTGCGAACCTTAATAATTATTTTTGCTAAAATGAATAAAATAGTTTTAATTGTAGATGTAAGTTTCACTAATTCATTACTCATACATCTGATTATTTTTACAATTAGGTACAATTATTTTTCGTTCATTAAGGCACCATTTACCAATTATTTATTCATAGATTAAGAATTTTTTATGTGCAATATTTTGTCATAAAATATAGTCTTAAATTTTGTCTGGTCCTCCAATTTCATAAGAATTTATGGGATTTGTACTATACAATAGTTTTTTTTGCAGCAATCAGCTTTTACGTACGCCATTGGGATATTAAATCTAATTAAGACATATTACAATAAATTGCATGAATACTTAATAAATAGGTCACTTGTTGAAAGTATCGTACAGTTGTTCTTGAGCTTTTGATTTTACTTACATATTTAGGTTTTAAGTTGCCAATAAAGTACCTAAATAATTTGATTTCTGCGTTTATAAAGAAATGTATTTCTCTCAAATATTTTATATATTTATTTCGATAATACAGAACTAATTTCATAAAATCTATGTTAATCTTCGATGACCAAAGTTCCTCAAGTAGTTTAATATTAACTATGGTACAGCTTTAATTTTCCCTTAGAATAAATTACTGATCTAAGCTTATTCTATGTTTTTATCTGGCACTAATCTCTTAAAGAGTCCATATCACATACGCCCAGGGTGGTAGACTATTAGAACAATATAACTTCGCTCAAATATCTTCCGATTATTAACAACGTGTTTCAGAAACTTTTAGAGCTGATATAAAAAAAGTTATATTGAAATTGATGCCTCGACTAGCTCGATGGCGTTGCTTAGCGGATAGTACTCCTGCCTGCTACGTCCAGGGGCGTGAGTTCAATAAGACACAAATACTTGTTAAGTCAATTTTCAGATATTTGTGGTTAGTTTGAGTGTTTTATAGGGAATTATTAACAATTAAAGTATAATTTAGTTCCCATAGTACTAGAAGGCACTGCGTGAAGTGTCCAGGATATTTATTATTTATTTAATTAAATAAAAAATTATTTAATTAAGTAAAAAAGACTCGAGTCTTTTATTCTGGTGAGCTTTTTTGAACGTTGCTTTGAATAACGCAAAAATATGGTAGATCTTTTTGCGATTGTTATAATTTGAACTCAATGGTCCTACATCAAATGTTACTGGCGTAACTTTTGAGTACCTTTTCTTGATTTTTGTATACAATTATGACATGGTATTTTGACTGTTCAAATAGAAATATTTTAAAAGCATAGGATATAACAAATAAAATTTAAATGGCATTTTCGTTTCTCCTGCAGTCTTTTCATAGACCGACAATTCATAAATTAGTTTGTCATTTTAGATAACTTGCAAAGTTGCTCTATTCCGGTAGCTGGAGTCATGCCACGCGTTATTGTCATTAAGATATATCTACGTGCATAATTTCTCCAATGGCAGGTAAGCCGCGGTAGCCTAGTTGGTAGAGGCGTCGTTAGTTAGTACTGGTACCGAAAGTCACAGGTTCGAACCCTGCCTGCGCGGTGTAATTTTGTGAGTTCTCAAAAATTTAATTCTTAACGCGTTGCATTGTTTTGATTGATAGAACTATCTAATTGCTGATTTTGACTCTATCTCAGCCTAAGTTCCAATTCAGAATCCCTAATATTATTTTTAAACTAAAGACAATAAAAATATATTTAAAAAACCGCTACCACCCTGATGCCTTAATATCTATTTAAATTTATAATAATTTGACTATTTTAAACACCACAGTTTACGAATAAACTTATATTATTCTACGAATCAATGTATATAATTACGAAAGTTACATAACCATAAGCTTCATTTAAGCCGAAAATGTCTCTTCTACACATTAAAAATTCTTAAATATTATTTTTTGGTTACAGATGCTATTTTCCAAAAAATTCCTTTCCAATTTACTAAACGTGATTGACGGGCGTTTTGGCAAAGGATATTTCAGAATATTCTGAGAAAACGACGTTTTTAAACCTGGGAGAGTATTTTAAGAAAGGGACGGAGAAACGGGTAGAATTTCACTAGTGATAGCGAAAACTAAGGACGGGCTGGTGATAAGGAACAACTTTCCCCGAGGAATATAGGTCTAAATATGAAAAAGATTAACCTGTCATACAAATTGACTAGGCCGGTTGGTTGCTAAACTTTGCATGGGAGGTCCAAATTTTTTTTTTCATATTGCGATCTGTTCCTTGGGGAAAGTTGTTCTTTATCACCAGCCCGTCCTGAATTTTCGGTATCGGTCACTAGTAAAATTTCCCCCTATACAGGGTGTAAGAAAAAGTTCCTTTCAAGGAATGAACCAGCCCATTAAACTGAAAAACTTTCCCCAAGAAGGCCGAAATATGCAGTACTTTTCCTTACACCCTGTATAACATCTTCAGCTGAAATGCAAACCTTGGTTACTCTATTTCAGGCTTACAAGTTGACAAACGACCCAGTGTTCCTCTATAAGTACAATGTGTTCTGTATTTACATGTGTGTGTTGAGTGCGAGGTCGTTGCCCTGGTCGTAGAGACGTCGCGCGTCGTCGTGTGTCAACGCGGATACCGTCGAGATTTTATTCATTGGATTTACCTGGGGAGAAATAGTGTTTAGTTTGAGAAACATCTACACGGTCTGTGTTACATGAAGAATGTGGATCATAATAAAATAATATTAATGAAAGTATTAATTATCCTACATTGAATAAAGTTAATTCCATTTCATTTCTGAAACCCTTTACTGGCGCAGGCGGAAGGATAAAATCTTGTCGTCCTAGAGTTGTAAGAGCTTGATTCTTGAAGACTTATTTAATGAGACTTGAACTATTTTTGAAGACTTGGGTCTTATAAATAAGTTCGATAATTCCACCCTTTATAAAAGTATTGGCTCAAATTACAGGCGCAGTGTTCAATACTTACTTTATTATTACCCATGCCGAGAAATCCGTTGCCCATGTTTCCGTTAGGTAACACTCCGTTGGCGGTTCCGTTGCGAACAGCTCCGTTTGCAAACCCGTTGCCCATTCTCGACATGGCGTGCGTGAATTGTTGCATAGCTCCCGATTCTGAAAACAAATAATACATGTGTATGGTTTCAGAAAGTATTAAAAGTTAAATTTTTGTCGAGCAGTGCATTCATTGCCGTGTGATGCCGGCTTAGAATAGCATCACCCCCTTTCTTGCCCGTGGGAGTCGTAAGAGGAGACTAAGGGACTCGAGGGTGTGTATTGTAATTTTAGGCGATGGGCTGACAACCTGTCACTATGGCTATACACAATTTTCCGGATGACCCTCAAATTTTTGTCAGACGTGCCGTAAATGTCCGTTTTATGCGGCCGTTTGTGCTCTGCCTACCCCGCAAGGAATTTTAGGCGTGATATGTGTATGTGTGTATGTCTAGGTAAAAAATTCTAATAATCTCTTTACAAAAGTACAATAATGATCAAATCATTTTCTTCTTTAAGTGCCATCGCCATCCCGGAGGTCGGCGACCATCTGTCCATATGTCGATCTAGATAGTATAATAATATTTGTTATATACGATTTTGTGTTGCCGTGTGATGCCGGCTTAGGATATCATCACCCCATTTCTTTCCCGTGAGTGTCGCAAGAAGCGTCTAAAGGACTCGAGGGTGTGTATTGTAATTTTAGGCGTTGGGCTGACAACCTGTCACTATGGCGATACACAATTTTCTGAATGACCCTCAGAAGTTTGTCAGTCGTGGCGTAAATGTCCGTTTTTTTTTTCTATTTAGTACTTTAATAATGTCTACCATCACAACATAACATAAGTCACATGAGGGCACACGAGTGGGCAAACCAGCAGAGCCCTGCTTCTGTTGCAGTCGCTGTAGCCGAAATCGGCTAGGATGAACATCGCCATCGCCATCGCCATCGCCATCGCCATCGCCATCGCCATCGCCATCGCCATCGCCATCGCCATCGCCATCGCCATCGCCATCGCCATCGCCATCGCCATCGCCATCGCCATCGCCATCGCCATCGCCATCGCCATCGCCATCGCCATCGCCATCGCCATCGCCATCGCCATCGCCATCGCCATCGTCATCGTCATCGTCATCGTCATCATCATCATCATCATCATCATCATCATCATCATCGTCATCGTCATCGTCATCGTCATCATCATCGTCATCATCATCATCATCATCATCATCATCATCGTCATCGTCATCGTCATCGTCATCATCATCGTCATCATCATCATCATCATCATCGTCATCGTCATCGTCATCATCATCGTCATCATCATCATCATCATCATCGTCATCGTCATCGTCATCGTCATCGTCATCAATATGGTACGCAAACGAACGCACCTCGCTACATACCTTCTTCGTGCTTTTCTTCTGGCATGCTTGCTATCGCTTCCGCTTTCT
Organism: Tuta absoluta; assembly: GCA_027580185.1. Taxonomy (NCBI): domain Eukaryota; kingdom Metazoa; phylum Arthropoda; class Insecta; order Lepidoptera; family Gelechiidae; genus Tuta; species Tuta absoluta. Next base: position 2,875,513 of record JAQAHW010000020.1, read on the forward strand.
CCATCTCTTCTAGAAGCACGCGAGTGAATTCCTCTTGAACTTCGGGGGAATCCGTGTCTCCATCGACCTGAGAATAAAAGAGATTTAACATTATTTCTGAAGCAGTAACTCTTACCTTTACCTAATCTGTAACGTACTTGCTAGACTTCGGACTTGCCCTTATAGGGTGCACAGACATCAGTGAAAATTTACTTTATTTTTATTTTTTTTTATCCCGCCCGAGCCGGTTTTCTATTAGGACAATACAAAATTGTTATAAAAAGAAGAAGATTGCGTTATGCAAATTTCTTTTTTTTACAATGACCGATCATGACGTCAATAAGTGATAATGCTATCCTACATTGAATAAAGTTATTTCATTTTCATTTTTCATTTTTTCAAAAGTGATAAACGATTCTTTCAATAGAATATCAAACTGAAGTATATAAGGTGTAAAAAAATTAGCTGAGAATATTTTAAGGGGTGAACCAGTACGTGAAACTGAACAACTTTCCCCAAGGAACATAGGTCGAAATATGAAAAAATAATTTGACCCTCCCATACTTAGTGTGTTACCCGGCCGGGATTATTTGTATGGGAGGGGAGGGCCATTTTTTTTTTCATATTTGGACCTAGGTTCCTTGGGGAAAGTTGTTCAGTTTCACGTACTGGTTCACCCCTTAAAATATTCTTAGCAAATTTTTTTACACCATGTATAAAATGTCTACGAGTATGACATAGGAAACAAGAAAAATCTCGAACACTTAACTAGTTTCCAAACGTACAATAACCAATTGATTCTGTTAATGAATGGTCCGCAGCATAGGCAGGCTTAGTTGTCTGAACACTTCTAGTCTCCTCCTAACGCCTCTGAATCGTCCCTCTATAACCTGCCGACCTATGAAACACTTACAATAACCAGTCGGTGCTGCTGATCAATGGTTTTCAACATGGGTAGACTTAGCTCCCTGAACACTTCAAGTCTTCTTCTAAAGGGCACCACTGTATCGTCCCTCTAGAACCTTCCGACCCATGAAACACTTACATTAACCAGTCGTTACTGCTGATCAATAGTTTTCAACATGGGTAGACTCAGCTTTCTGAACACTTCAAGTCTTCTTCTAAAGGGAGCGACTGTATCGTCCCTCTAGAACCTTCCGACCCATGAAACACTTACATTAACCAGTCGTTACTGCTGATCAATAGTTTTCAACATGGGTAGACTCAGTTCTCTGAAAACTTCAAGTCTTCTTCTAAAGGCTGCGACTGTATCGTCCCTCTAGAACCTTCCAACCTATGAAACACTTACAATAACCAGTCGGTGCTGCTGATCAATGGTTTTCAACATGAGTAGACTGAGCTCCCTGAACACTTCAAGTCTTCTTCTAAAGGCTGCGACTGTATCGTCCCTCTAGAACCTTCCGACCTATGAAACACTTACAATAACCAGTCGGTGCTGCTGATCAATAGTTTTCAACATGGGTAGACTTAGCTCCCTGAACACTTCAAGTCTTCTTCTAAAGGCTGCTACTGAGTCGTCCCGTCTTCCGCGACCCAGTTGGAGTTTTGAGCAGTCAAGGAGTACCATTCTGGGCTGGGAGGTGAACTGAAAAGAACATTGAAAACAATATAGTAGCTGAAAAATTACACTTTCACAAAGGTCACATGTAGAAAGATCCATGCAACGAAATTCATTAAACAGCAATTTATACAGACTATATAGTACAGACCACAAAATACAGACTGGTTTCATATACTATGTGAGTGTTTTATTGATGAACAATATTTGTAACAAATTTTTGGTAATGATATCTGATAATCTGAATCCAGGCCGACTTATATTTTTTTTATAAGCCTACAGTCGATCAGGATAGACACTGGAAAGTTGAATTTATATACCTACGTGTTCTGGGTGGGATGTTTTTGTTGTTTAGTTATTTATATCTGTGTTATACAGATAAAAATCTCCTCTCAATCTCCGGCTAGATGGACCGATGAATTAAAAAAGGCGGCTAGTAGCGACTGGATGGCGAAAACGGGAGATCGTGCCCTATGGCGTACCCTGGGGGAGGCCTACGTCCAGCAGTGGACTGCAATAGGCTGATGTATGTATCTGTTTTATGAGCTCTTCACTCAAACAAAGAATCCTAATAATGGCTGGCAATGAGCGAAATTGTGAAGAATAATGAACACATCTAGTGAAAATCACGGCTACAACTACTCAGCACCAATACCTATGAATCGTGATTTTTCCTGGTTCTTGATCTTGCTTCTCTCCTGAAGATTCCAAAGCTCCTATATGCAGTGAAACCACTGAGTTCTCTTTTTGATCGAGTTGGTGCCTTTGCCTGAGTGGGCAATAAAACGCATAACTATGTATATGTTTGTATGCTTTTATCTCTTTAGTATATTGTTATTTGGTCTTGCAATTTCAGAAACCATGTATAATCTAAGCTATGCGGACGATATCGTCACCATATGGTGCTGTTGAGTTATTTGTAACTTGCTTAAAATTATGTGAAAAGAACTATGATTTGGATGACCTCGAATCACCAATCCATGTTCAATCCTGGCAGCCTGGAGAGCTTGGTGGCCAGGTCTTTAGTAGAAAGCTCGCCTTTGGTAAATCCGAAGCTATGGTAAAAATACACTTACTTCTTTCTCAAACTGCTCCAATTGCCCCAAGTCCCATGGATACCCGTCAAGCACCAGTAGATGCCCACTTCCCGCTGCATCATTATCAGCTGCTTTAATGAATTTAGTAGCGAGGTCTTCAGAAGAACTGACTTCTTTCTCAAACTGCTTCAGCTGTCTCAGATGCCTTTACCATCTATCTATATCTACTCTGGGCAGGATAATTAACAGCATGCAGTCGAGCTCAGTTTCGTAGCTTTGGATGCAAATTTGCCACCACTGACATCGGTCATTGCTCGCATCGCGTCTTGACATAAATCTTATAGCACGTTTACACCATGCACCTGCTCCTGTCGCAAATATTGCTCGAAATACTTCCGCGGAAATATCATCGCAAGTGAGTATTCACACGCTGACGTTATACTCTTTTCGCACCAATACGAGTGAGCGAGATAGCAATACATTCCACTAGCGTTTGTGCTGCCGATCCTTTGAAGCGCGCACAAATAGCTTACAATCGAGGGAGCACGGGAAGTGGCAGCGGCATGACGAGAGCAGCGCGAGTAACCTGTTCACATATTCGCGCTGCCCACTTCTCTTACTATTTCCCTGCCCATATTGGCATCGCGTGAACATGCTATTAAATAAACTTACTTCTTTCTCAAACTGCTCCAGCTGCTCCAGATCTCTTGGATACCCATCCAGCACCAAGCCGTGCCCACTCCTGGCGGCATCATTGACTGCTGTTCTAATAAGTTTGGTTGCCAGATCTTTGGGTGCCAATTCGCCGCCACTGACGGCTGTCCTTGCTAGCGCCCCGTCGGAGGCTGGCCCTCCGCCCGCGTCGGCCAGGGCGCGGAGACGCTGACCGAGACTGGAATGGTAGAAATAGACACTTGATATCTGAAGAATATTTTAAGGCGATGTGTGTGACGCCGGCATAGAATAGCATCACCCCATTTCTTTCCCGTGGGAGTCGTAAGAGGCGACTAAGGAACTCGAGGGTGTGTATTGCCATATTAGGCGATGGTCTGACAACCTGTCACTATAGTGATACACAATTATCTGAATGACCCTCAAATGTTTGTCAGACGTGGCGTAAATGACAGTTTATTCGGCCGTTACGCTCTGCCTACCCCGCAAGGGATGTAGGCGTGATATGTGTATGTGTATGTATGTATTTTAAGACGGGGATATAGCACGAGCAAGATTTTTAAACCAGTTTTATTTAAACAATTACAGCCTTATCATTCTGAAAAATATATTTTATTTTCGACCACTTAACAGATAAATATATACCTATCAGCTACACAATTTGATTAACTTTACTCAATAGAAAAAAAAAAAAAAGTAATCTCTATTTGGATTTTTTTTTCAATATTATGTCTACAGTTTTAAAGTTAATACATAAAAAATATGCTATAATTTGGATGCAATATATTTTATAGTACGAATACCTAAATTAGACATTGTAACGGTATTTCCCTAGTTTCTATGTTTTTTTATTAATGATGGGTTTGCTCTTGACTCTAGTCTAGGTCATAGGACAGAGACAGAGTCTAAGATGGAGCGAGCTCACCCAGAAGAAGCCTGTTCACTCTTACTTTGAAGAGATTAGGGTTGTATGCTTTTGGAAACACAGACGCAGGAAGTGAGTTCCACTCTTTAGCAGTGCGCATTATAAATGATGACTGGAAGCGCAAAAATTATTATTATTATGTCGGGAAAAACATAACATCTCGCAAAAATTTGAGCCCAAAATGAGTTTGTTTCTCTCTGGCGCAGCGCGAATGAAAGAGACAAACTTTTTAGGTGAATCAGGGTCTTGTTGTCATAAACATTCTGAAATTATCGATCTCACTTTCCGCTTTGGAAAACTAGAAAGATGAAGGAACCATTAAGCACGTTTCCTAGTAGAATGTTTAGAAAATTTTAATAATGTATTAATATTTGACGATTTCGGACATAAAATCCCTACTTTTTAAAGTTTTGTGTTAAGTAATATAAGATAAGTAGTTTTAGTTTTAGATGAAACTATGTATTGAATACTTTGAAATCATAAATAAGTTCAAAACATATACGTTGAAAATTCTAAGGAAAAAGTAGAGTTCTGTTCCCCTTCGACCACTTTTTATTCGGTCTGAGTGACCTTAAAGTAGATACAACAATTATGCAAATCGCATCGTATTTATTAACGTGTAGTTTTGCAGATAAGTGAGTAATTTTTTGCACACTCGTACACGAAATGTCACAATTGACTGTAAAGGTCACGGTTAAATGTGTTGTGACGTCTTCTTCAAAGGAAAATAACAGGCTATTTAGGTATTCAATTGTTATTTAGACTTACAGAAATGTGTGTGAGGTAGTAAGGAATCTACGTCCGAGATAATGAGAGGATACGATCATATCTATGCGGTAGCAAGCCTACTACGGAGCTTCATGAGCCGCCCTATTTTATGAAACTACAGGCTACAAGTCTACAGGTGAAATTCTTAGTACATTGCGTAGCCGATTAATATTCCTGGGATCATATTAGCAAACCAACTAGGCACTGAAAATCGAATTTCACCTGTAAAATTTTAGCATTTAGTATGATAATATCAGGCACTGGCATGCAACCACCTTAATTTCGCCGCCGCTTTCTTTGATTCGTCATTGTGTGGAAATGCCAGGCCACGCCCTTATTGGGCTTTTGGGTGAGCTTGCTTCATCTTCATTTACATTTCACCCTTATCTTGACCAAAATTGATCGAAAAGCAAACCCATTCATAATTATGAATACTTCATTCGCTTGTATACGCTTGGGAGAAGACGTGGGATGATTGACCAGGTACCACACGGAATACAGTTCAAGTCTTTTGTAAACTACAGAGAATATCACAGAGTAAAGACTCTAATTAAATGGAGGTGGTGTGAACATGCTTTATAATATGAATACCAACCTGAAATGCGTCCAACCATGTCTCTGTGACACGGCCCGTTGGCACAGTGTAGCTTTATTGCTCCCTGGGCCACCGACCACCCAAAGAATCTGGGGTTTTGTAGGAGCACCTCGCACTCTGATCATGTCAGCCTGGAATTGAAAAAAGAACATGACAGTCAGATACATACCGATACTCGTGATATAATGTAACTGCGCACATGTTCGACAGTGTTCCAGTATTCGTAGATTTCATATACATGACCAAGTGGGGCTTCTTGGAGGATTCCGATGTAAGCTGTTTGTGTGGTGGAGTTCAAACAATGAATCACCTAACATCGTGTCCTGCGTGCCCTAGCACCTTCACGCAGGACAAGGAATACTACGTACGCAGGACGATCTTATGACAGCGTCTGTCAGCGCTGTCGTCGTGGCCAAGTTTTAGGCCGCGACAGTGTGTAGTGTCTGCCATCGACACGCTAAGAAGAAGAAGAGAAGACCGAGATACTTTCAAACTCGTGTACAGTAACGTAACTCCATACAAGGAGTCGATCTCCTATGGTGTTAACTCATAAATTTTATCGTTGGTGAGTTTAAATGACACAAAAAATGCGTAGTCTTTTAGTCAGGTAAGTAAATACAAAGATTGAATCTAATATTATTGTGGTAAGAAGTAACTGTATATAAACGCATGAATTTATCGAGTCGTAGAATATATTTCTATATTCGCTACGGCGTAGCAAAGGTCTACAATTATTTTTTGATTCTTAAATTAATCATTTTATTTATTACTTTCTATGAATAAATAAATAGTTCGATCATTTGTTTCAAAGCTACTTAGACTTTGTGTACTCTAAGAAAATAGTTACCAACTAATTTCTTAGAAAGAAACAAGCGAAGGTTAAGTAAACTAAAAGGGAAAGCTTCTTTTTCAATATAACAACAAACACGTAAACAATAATTTGTAAATACAATAAAAGCTTTATTTAATACAAAAATTACTAGAAAGCATTGCCCTGCCATCACAAGTTGTCATCAAACGTAGTTACGACTATTAAATATGGCCGAAAATTGTTTCCTAAGTAAAAGCACTGAGTGTACGATAAAGGGTGTAAAGAAAAACCGCACAACCTTTTGGGTTACTCACGAGTAAATGTACTGAAAAGTCGCCCTAGAAAGTGAACAACTTGATCTAACACAAAAAAGGACTTTTAATTATTTTGAATACCTACTTAATAATATTTTTTTTTAATATTACCAGATTTGATAATCTTTTTGTATCAAAGTTGCCAATTATATATTTACGATTTCCCAAATATGGTAAAATATTTATTAGTTTTTTGGGCTGAATTATCTCGTACAAAGTTCTTAAAATAAGCACCCTTCAAAGAGATTGAATTTTGGAACTTTAGTGCTTTTTAATTCTTCATAAGAATACATAGGATGAAATTTTACAAGTGACTGATAGCGAAAACTTAAGACGGGCTGGTGATAAGGTACATAAGTCGAAAAAGTCGACCTGCCATACAGAATTGCCGATCAGCTGATATGGAAGCTCAAAATATTTTGAACATTTTTCGACTTATGTTGTTCCTTCTTTCCAGCCTGTCCTCTGTTAATTTTCCCCCTTTACAGAAACCAAAAAATTCACTCCAACGCGATTCGAAACCACGTCAGAGTCGCGCTTTCCCTAACACCCGGTATACAGGACCAGGTAAAGTAAATATTGTATGTGTCTGTACGATACGATCTCCTTGCGATCGATAACGCGTCCTTGGTACTAATGTGTGATACAAACTTGGATATTATGCGTAAGGTCCAATTTTATTGTTATACGCACAAACATATAATAGGTAATTATTTAAAAAAAAATCGGTATACATAGACATTTTGTTACGTGTTAATTAAGTTTTGCGCCGTGTGATGCCGGCTTAGAATAGCATCACCCTATTTCTTACCCATGGGTGTCGTAAGAACCGACAAAGTGACTCGAGGGATGTGTATTGCAATTTTAGGCGATGGGCTGACAACCTGTAACTATAGTTACACATTGTTATCTGATTGACCCTCAAGCTTTTGTCAGACGTGGTGTTTATATCCGTTTTACGGTCGTTAACGCTCTGTCTACCCCGTATATCCTACCACCTATATCCCTAGGCGTGATTTATGTAGTATGCTAATTAAGAGCCACAAGATGTTAACTATGGCATTATGCGTTTTTTACTTTTGCGAGTTGAGTCGTTGAGAATAGTGGGTCCAAGACACGGTCTAAGTCGAGATATTTTTATATATATTTAGAATCCTGAGACACACCACTATGTAGAAGTATAACTAGAACCACAAGTGGTTCTACTCGGCGATTCTAGTGGTCCTTAGGGGGATTTTCTTGGTCGGCGTGCCAAGTAAATAAACTAAAAAAAACATTCAAATATCGCCCAGTCTGGGTATAGTACTCAGCGTACAGCTGACCTTCAGAGACAGAGTCACTTACCTTCGGGGTGACCATCCTTTCGACGTCCCTGCTCTCCTGGTGATAAGCTGGCATTGGCACCACCATGGGGGCTGCTATTGGCAACGCTGACGCTTCTTCTCTTACGGCATTCTGGATGAAGAAATTTGATCGCATTACTATATTATAGTCTTCTTTTTATGTGACCCGATGAACCCTGGTGCCATAGTTTTTCGACCGCCTAATAGTAGGCTTCAGACATGATTGTGGACCGACCGCCGTCTAAGTAATCATAGACAGCTACCGGGACCGAAGGCTCAACGTACCCTCCGAAGCACGGAACCATCTTTCTTTTCGGACAATCAGGTGGTTCAGCCTGCAATGTCCTAACCAGACTGGAAAGTGATAAAAATCAACTTTGTGATTGCCCTATGAAGAATCGAACTCGGAACCTTTGCGTCGCAGACAGTCGCACTACTTCTGCTCCACAACAGTCGTCATCATCGTTATGATGAATTGGTACAGCTTTGTCGAAACAAAGATTACGTTTCATCGTTATAGGTAGATCTAAGGATACCTCTTCTCCTAAATTGCCCTGCTTCCTAACATCAGCACGCTTGAAGACCTATGGGCAGCCATTCCAAATGCCATGCGCGAGGCAACATATTAGGCAAATTAAATTTTATTTGCCACGAAGAAGAAAAGAAGAAGTATACCTATATGTTGAGTGTGATGGTGAGGGCCATGACCATCCTTGGTTATCAAGAAGGGATCTAAAATAAGTCTACCTTAAGCCTTCTGTGGTTTAGTTTTGAATAATGAGATGGCTTACAGCATTTAGATTCCGTCCCAGTCCGCTAGCTAGCGGCGCTGGCTCCAGACCCACGATCTCTCCCGGTATACCACCAGCGCCGACGCCCACACCACTGACGCCATTCAGGGATGTGGTGTCGTCTTGCGTGCCCAGGATCTGGAGTACCGCTGTCCTGAAGTCCTTGTACACTTCCTCAGGATTGCGTTCGCCGTTTACCTGGTAAAAAAGAAAGACTAATTAGTTATAGGCATTTGAATACGTATACAGTTTACTAAGTTATAGTTTTCTAAAATATAGGAATTCAAATTCTTAGTTTATGAAATGGTCAATTCTGTTCTATGTTATATACCTAACTGTGCTTATTTCTAATTAAGTTTACTCACTTCCTGCGTCTGTGTTTCCAAAAGCATACAACCCTAATCTCTTCAAAGTAAGAGTGAACAGGCTTCTTCTGGGTGAGCTCGCTCCATCTTAGACTCTGTCTCTGTCCTATGACCTAGACTAGAGTCAAGAGCAAACCCATCATTAATAAAAAAAAAAAAAAAAACGTTTATTAATTAATCATACATAAAGCTTTTTCATGTTTTTTTTTACCGATTTACTTATTAATTATTAAGGATAATTTTATTAAATTGAACAAATTTTACAACATTTCACTGATTTAGATTTCGTATTTTTAAAATTTCGAAGCTCTGAAGAAAAAACACTTCAGATCTGATCACAATAAGTCATAAGTGGCACAATGGCCTCAATCCGGGAAATAAATTCTTTTACCTTACCTTAAATTAGCGCTGTTACCTTTCGTCAAATACTCGTAGGTATTCAAAATTGGTAAGGAGATATCTAAGTAATTTAAGAGATTTTATTTCCCGAATTGAAGCCAACATAAAACAACCTCATGCCGAAAATGATAAATAAAATAGTTAATCCAAGGTTGTTGATGTTATTGAACAACAACAATATGGACTTGTGTCGGGGCTCGGGGCGACTGTGTCTAATTTTTGATTCATGGTGGCATTGAGAAAAATCATTTCACCTTTTTTTGGAATATTGTTTCTTTTTTTAAATACACGCGTTGTTGGACGAGCTACTTAGCCAAATAATGTTATCTGCAAGCATAATCAATTTAAAAATTAAAAACACGACTGCTTTTTTAGATAAAGCCTAGCCTATGACACTCGGGATGATGTAAGGATTCTTCCGATATCTACAATTCATATTCAAATCTGTTCAGTGGTTAACGTGTTGCAGCTCTTTAAAGAATCGCACATTGGAAAATCATCTAAAAACATTAAACTCTTAGTGTCTCATAAAAGGCGGTCGTTACACAACTTTGTCAACGGCCTCCTACTAGTAGTAGGCGGTTGTAAAATTCTGACATCAGGGTTCATCGGCTCGTTGGACGACTCGCCTCGGTGGTTGTTATTCAACCCTAGTGTTTCTTGACTCACTTATTCGGGTCACCATTTCATAGATTTATAATGTGCCTCGGCATGACGATTGACACATTGGAAAAAATAAAATTGTTAAAACTGGAGGGCAATATTCAATGGTATCATTAGGTACCCAAGTAAGTTCCTTTGGTATCACTAGAACCTAAACACATTCAAGAGATACCTTCTAGAGATACCAAAGGGAAATAAAATGAATGTTAAATATAATTTGATATTCCGTGTGGTGCCGACTTAGAATAGCATCACCCCAATTCTTATCGTGGGTGTCGTTAGAAGCGACTAAGAGATAATGACGTAGGAAATGGGCAGCAGCGTTCCCTGTGAATGCAATATCTTGCACTGCGCTCGCCAATCCGCCTGCCAAGAGAGGAGAGTATGACAATATCAATAGGAGGAGGCCCATGTCTACCAGTTGACGGTTGTGACTGTTAATGTTAATATGACATAATACCCGTGTATGCGAAGTAAAATAAGTGTAAGTTTTCGCGTAATAGCGTACAAAGTCTAGAGATCAAAGTCTCAGGATCAGGAGGCTCCAGGTTCTATTCCTGGGCGGGTGAGTTTATAAATAGGTTTGCAGTTTGGTTGACATTGCACGCTGAACCACCTGATTGCCTATGGAAAAAATAGTTCCGTGCTTAAGTTATTTGTGATGCCCGCTTAGAATATAGCATTACCCCATTCCTTTTGCGCGGGTATCGTAGGAGGTGACTAAGGGATTCAAGGGTTTCATATGAATTTCGATTTAAGGCGACAACCTGTCACTATAGTTAGGAGGACTGCAAGCAGGCTAAAGAGGCCATACCTACACTGACTAGCCGCCTATCCAATAAATTAATAAGATTCTAAAAACCCTAACTTCGCATGGTAACTAGGTAGTGTGGGAAAATAGGCGAGGTACTTCAATTGGGTCAGCAACACCCTCTACACGTGCAGCTGCCTAAAAATTCATAACAGTTTCTTTGTAGGCCACCGTCCACGCCTCATGATTTGTCATTGCATCTTTTATTGGCTGGGCCAAGCCAACGAACCCAACTGGTCAGTTTCCTTGGAAACTGGGCGGGCAGGTGTGAACCAGTTATTATGAGCGATGGCTTAGTATTGACTTGTCACATTTCTTATGAGAAGTTGATCAGACTTTCAAGGATTAACTTGAGGATTCAGCCTTCTACGAATGGTGTTTATAGGGCAAGGGTTAATAAATGGGCAGCAGTTTTTCTTTTATGACATAAACTGCTTTCACCCGCCTGCTAAGTATGGTAAGTATCATGTGAGTATGACAAATGAAGTACGAGTATGATAGAAAAAATACTAAAATCGCAGAATATCAGCAGTGTCAGTCAAGAGAAAATGAATAAGGGACAACAGAGATTGGACCAAACTCTATTACAACCACATAAAAAGGCGGCGGGTCAAGACCGCATATCTTCTTCTTCAATTTGAAGATGACACCCATGATGACAAGCAATGTTCCGTTAATAATTATAATTTTAAAAAAAACCTGAACAATTCACACAGTGCCTTCCAACCCCAAACTAAGCAAAGCTTGTACTATAGGAACTTGATAGCTGATATTAACACTGATATACTTTTTTTTATAAATACACAATTTGTTTAGAAAACTCACAGACTAAACACGAATACTTAAAAATGGACTTAACAAATATTGTGTCTTGTGGGGATCGAACTTACGACTCTCGGCGTGGATCCTATCCGCTGCGCTATCGTGCCCGTCAATGCAATGCGCATTAGTATAGAATTTAGCTCTTTTATGATGCCGTTTATCGGCCAAACAATTGCCAGCTATGAGATCATCGTGTATTTCTCAAGTAGTAAACCAACCGAGTAGTAGGTAACTCTGTTTATAAGCAGACCCTGCGTACAAATCGTAGAAAGCTGTCAAGTGACAAAGCTGCGGTCAGGAGGTTAAATAAACCTGTCTGATTACACGTTCGTTGCAATAATAATGGAGGCCGTACTCAATTAAAAATTAATAAATCAAACATTTAGTATGGCCTGACTTGTGAGTCAGGCTTCGAAGTTTACAGTTCTCGAAAACCAAGAGAAACGTTGATAAGTCATCGATTCGTCATTTGTGAAGTGGTCAGGTGGTCTTTTAATACTTGAATCGTTAATTGCCACCACGTATTAAATGTAAGGTGTAAAAAATGCAGAACAACATTTGAATGAGACATCTATTTTTACCCGACTACGGCAAAGCAAAAAGGAGGGTTATGGAAGCAAAAAGGAGGGTTATGGTTTTGACCGGATCGGTATGTATGTTTGTATGTGGAAACGAAAACGTTTGTTCCGTCCTAACTTCTAAACAACTTATTAGAATTTGATAAATGAGGTATTATTCGAAGCGTCTAAACAGTCCGCTGGTTATAGGCTAAGTTATGTCACTATACATTACATATGGAGCCCTCTAGAGCTAAGAATTTAAAAAGTTTATACTACTAGTAATGTCGTGTTGGGTATCAAATGAAAGGGCTTAATAAGCACAATTCAAAAAAACATAAGTCGATGTGGAGGTTGGCGTTACGCATGTACGAGGGCGCCCCGGTAGCTTTGCGCATGAAACGGTTTTGGATGACCTGCAGCATTTTCAGATGTGAATCAAAGGTGTGAGCAAGGGCTACGCTGGCGTAGGTCATAATAGGCCTTACGCAGGTGGTGTAGATTCTCACCTTATTTCTAAGGGAGAGTTAGCTCTTTTAGTTCAACATCGGATGTAATCTGCCCAAAACGAACGCCGCGCGGTCGCGAACTCTCATTATGTGGCTACGGAAGCTAAGTCTGGAGTCGAGGGTGACTCCTAGATATTTAGTCTCGTTAACCCACGGGATGGGTCGGCCGAAAAGCTTTACAGCGGGGACGTTTAGTCGGTATGAGCCCCTATGAAATTGCACGGCTGCACTTTTTTCGGGATTGACCTCGATTCTCCATTTACGAAACCAGCCCCCGAGGGAGTCTAGAGCATTCTGGAGAATCTTAACTAACTTTAAGTGGTTACGGTGGGACGCGTAAATGGCAGTGTCATCAGCGAACATAGACAGCTGTGACATGGGTGATTTGGGGACGTGGCTAGTGTATAGCGTGAAAAGTAATGGGGACAGGACGGACCCCTGAGGGACTCCTGCCTGTATGTTGTGGGGTGAGGACAGAGTGCCTTCCACCCTGTAGCGAAAGCTTCGATTCGACAGAAAGTTACGTACTAAAAGCAAGAGACACAGCGAGCTGGTGCAGCTTGTATACCAGCCCGTTGTGCCAGACCTCGTTGAAGGCTTTCGCCACGTCGAGAAATACTGCTCCTGTCGGGGTCGGTTTGGACGAGACATTTAGCTTAAGAGTGATGTGTTCGACAATGCGGTGCACTTGTTGAGTACAAGAGTGCTGTTGCCGAAAGCCAAATTGCTCGTCAGGTATGAGAAGTCGGGCATAGATCATGCGTTCATAAAATTTTGTGAGAGGGTTCAGTAGGCTGATCGGGCGGTAGGAGTTTGGCGAGAGGGTTCAGTAGGCTGATCGGGTGGTAGGAGTGACAGAGTGAGCTGACGTCGTTGACGGTTGTGTCTGTTTGCAAAAATAATCTTTGTATCTAATACAACCGCAACTGATAAGTAGTTGTGAATTGAGCTGCATTTTTATTCAGAAAAAAATACATACAAATATACACATATATACATACTAAAGTGTTAAACTTACGTTCAACCCCAAAATAGTTAAAATAAAAACCAGTACAAAAACTAACACCCAACTACTGAGATATCGCGCTCTAAAAAGTAAGAAACAAGAAATCTGGAATATTAACTACAAACAATTTAATATCTATAGTCCACGAAATTTATACGAAGATATTACACATAATTATATATTTAAATGTATATTTAATATAAATTTATTGTGGTTTATAGGTGATAGCCGTGGTCGAATGCCAGTTTGCTTTAATTATGTTGTGCAAGTTTATGAGATCACCTACAAAGTACTAGAGTAGGTGGCATACGACCACGGCTATCACCTATAAACCACAATAAATTTATATTAAATATAGGTACATTTAAATATATAATTATGGGTAATATCTTCGTATTGCCGTGTGTTGCCGGCTGAGAATAGCATCACCCCATTTCTTGCCCGTGGGAGTCGTAAGAGGCGACTTAGGGACTTGAGGGTGTGTATTGCAATTTTAGGCGATGGGCGGACAACCTGTCACTATAGCGATACACAATTTTCTAAATAACCCTCAAATATTTGTCAGACGTGGCGTAAATGTCCGTTTTATGCGGCTGTTTATGCTCTGCCTACCCCGCAAGGGATTATAGGCGTGATATATGTATGTATGTATGTATGTATCTTCGTATACATTTCGTGGACTATAGATATTAAATTGTTTGTAGTTAATATTCCAGATTTCTTGTTTCTTACTTTTTAGAGCGCGATATCTCAGTAGTTGGGTGTTAGTTTTTGTACTGGTTTTTATGTAACACTTAACTAGAGCTCCGCCGCAGTTCTAAAGTTCAATTTAAGAAACAAATTCCCATGCGAAAGTCTGCAACGAGTACTGTAACCACTCGAATTACTACTCGTGTTGTTCATGTTAAGCGTATGTGGGAATGGATTTGTGTAGTAGAACGTGCCATTTGAGCACAGGTTAGACGACCTGTAGCTGTTTTTTAAATAAATAATGGGATAAAACAAATCTTTTCCTTTGTCTACCTACTGACTAAGTATATAAATTTATGTTGCAATAATAGTATTCAGTTTCAAATCCCTTGATGAAATGACGACTTTTTTTCATAAATATGGTCAAAATTGTACTATTTATTTAATGAAACTATAGATGTTTTTTTGACAACGTATTCTATTAATATTAGGTCCTTACATATGAAATTGTCGTTTTGTCGTACTGGCCACTTTGATCACAAATTTCTCCTATTTGGTTAGGAATTCGAAATTCAAATTTATACAGCTATTTCCACATGTAGTTGTGTTTCGTAAACCGTCATTCATTTGTTTTTTTACTTATCTTTTTTCTGTTTGCATCGCTCAATTTACAAAATGGAAAATTTGAAATATCGCGTTATTTACGAGTACGAGTTCCACCGTGGCACCAGTGCTGCGGAAACGGCTCGAAGGGTTAATGATGTGTATGGCGGTTGTGTCGCAAAAGAAAACACAGTGCGTTTTTGGTTCCAACGTTTTCGTTCTGGAAATTTCGACCTGCAAAACAAGCCCCGTGGACGGCCGGAGACCCAAGTTGATAATGAAGAATTGAAGGCTATTGTGGAAGCGGATCCATCGCAAACCACGTCCGAATTAGCTGCAGGCTTCGGTGTTAGTGATAAAACTGTTTTAATCCACTTGAAGCAAATTGGAAAGATTAAAAAACTTGAAAGGTGGGTTCCTCACAAATTGAGTGAAGCAAACCGGCAAACGCGCGTCAACTGCTGCGTTACATTACTTGACCGGCACAATAACGAAGGGATTTTAAATCGAATCATTACCTGTGATGAAAAGTGGATTCTCTACGATAATCGGAAGCGCTCATCGCAATGGCTGGACCCTGGCAAGCCAGCCAAAGCCTGCTCCAAGCGAAAATTGACCAATAAAAAGTTACTTGTAAGCGTTTGGTGGACTAGCGCCGGTGTCGTTCATTACAGTTTTCTCAAATCTGGCCAGACGATAACGGCAGATGTCTACTGTCAGCAATTGCAAACCATGATGGAAAAGCTAGCTGCTAAACAACCGAGGTTGGTCAATCGCTCTACGCCACTGTTGCTTCACGACAACGCTAGACCACACACTGCACAACAGACGGCTAGCAAATTAGAAGAGCTTCAATTGGAATGTCTAAGGCATCCACCGTACTCCCCGGACCTTGCTCCAACAGATTACCATTTTTTTCGAAATTTGGATAACTTCTTGCAAGGGAAAAATTCAACTCAGATGGGGCAGTCCAAATCGCCTTCAAAGATTTTATTGATTCCCGTCCGAATGGTTTTTTTAGTAAAGGGATCAATGAACTACCTATGAGATGGCAAAAGTGCATAGATTACAATGGCTCATATTTTGATTAAATAAATATACTTTATTAAAAAAAAAACGACTTTTTGTTCCTCCCATACAAAAAGCCAATTTCATATGGACCTAATAATAATGTAATTAAAATTTTCATGTCATGATTGTTTGGCTACATACGAGATATGATTCTTTTATGTAACCTACAAGATCTATTGCACCATATTTATTGGCAAATTAATTTTCATTTTACATTTCCTAATAATGAATGTGACCATCGTTTTTATTAAACACGTGTCCTGTAATTTATGAAAGCGACACTTACATAAATAAACTTACTTAACTACATGTTAACGTAAAATATAGTGCAAATCACAGAACAAATACAGGTTTCTGTTAACAGTTCGGAATGAAGTGCCAGTATCACCTGAAAGTTCTCATGTTCACATCAATTTCACAGTCTTACTGTTAGCACTTACGGCGAAAAAGACTTTCATTACATATCCATTGCCGTGTGGCTTGGAATAGCATCACCACATATCATGGGTGTCGAAACGAGCGACTACTCGTATAAGGACGAGTAGCAGCGTTCCCAAGGAATGTAATATAGATAGATAGATAGATAAAACGTTTATTGCATAATTAAAAACACACACGTACATTGAACAGTAAAAGAAAAAAAAAGTAAATACAGTTCACATCAACACATCTTGCACTGCGCTTGCCAACACGCCTGGTGAATATTACGAGCACCCTACAATGGAAAAGGCAAATGTGCTGTGTTGGATTATTGTGTCTTTGGATGCTGATGAAACATATCCATTGCATCTTTTCAGAGAAAAGTAACCTGATTCTTCTTCTTAGTGTGTCGATGGCAGACACTACTACACCGTCGCGGCCCAGAACTTGGCCACGTTGACAGCACGGACAGACGCTGTCATTAGATCGTCCTGCGTGCAGGTGCTAGGGCACGCAGGACAAGATGTTAGGTGGTTCATTGTTTGAACTGCACCACACAAACAGCTTACATCGGAACCCTCCAAGAAGCCCCACTTGGTCATGTTCTCCTTGCTTCAGCCGGTCTGAGTCCGAAGTCTTTTCAAAGATGTCCAAACCGACCATGGCAATTTGTGGCCAGGCGGCAAGCTTCAGCAATCGGGACGAAAAGCTCTGGTAGGGTCACCCTCTCCTGCCAATAATTATTTCTTTAGCTTGCTGTATTTTGCTTTATTAAACTGCCAGTGCTTTTTAACCAGAAACTATAATCCCAACCCAAACAAGTAGTGGAAACGATAGTAGATAAAAACTAGCTGACACACAGGTTGGAAAAACAGTTTCTGCCAGTCGAATTTTTCCAACACAACTTAAAAAGTTGAATAACTCGGAAACTACAAAAATTGCGGACAATACACGGGGGTGATGCGAATACCCCTCAGTATTAAAGTCTTTTGACGACACTTTTTGGTCCACCTTGAATATTATACGGGGTGTACTGATCCGATGCATTCAGACCATGAAACTGAACAACTTTCTCCTAGAAACATATGTCAGGAAACGACTAAAATAAATCAACCTCCCATACAAAATCACAATTAGCTGGTTGCATTTACAATGGGAAGTAAAAAAAACTATTTCCTGAAATATTTATAAATGGTTAGTTGTTTAGTTTCATGGTCTAAATGCGCCCTATGAGTATTCGGAGTGCTGTCCCTTACACCCTGTGTATAGGAAGAAAAAAACGGATCACTTCGAGATATCGGGAACGTAGTAGTCACACGGCAATGTACATCAAATTAAAGTATGTTAGTGCAAAAGTACCGCCGCAGCGCCTTGATTCATGCATGAGGCACCGTCGTCGGTCCCATCATCTTTTATTCCACTCAAACTGGTGTAAAGGTCGCGGTAAAACATCGATAGCTGTGCCTCGCCATTGCTGCATATTGGCTGCAAAGATTATTTAGTTATAAATCTTTTCGTGTGGGGCGCCGAGTCGCACAACGACCCGATGAACTGGTGTCAGAGTTTATAGTAGGCCTGTTACATGGTTGTGTAACGACCAGCATCAACCGGGACCGACGGCTGAACGTGCCCTCCGAAGCACGGAACCATATTTCACTTTAAAAGCCTATTTTTCCCTGGCAAATTAGGCTATACCTTTAATAATGACACAGAACCCTGGGCTGGCCGCTAGTAAAGGAATAAACTAAGGCATAAACCAGTAGCTACTGGCTACGAAATTGCTACGGCGTAGCAGTATAAAAAGGCCTGCAAATTGTGTTTGAAAGCTCCAACAAAAACATAAGGCAACTTGTTTCGCAAGCTCCATTCGGCCTTTAATCTTTACGGAGTAGGTAAAGTCATATCTGAAAAGCAAAGATTATTTAAGCTGACATTTCCTAAAACTTGACTATGACCGCGTGAAGAGAATGGCCTAGTACTCGTAGATACAAATTTATACGCAGTTATTTTTTGTCAGCACGCAATCTTTGATTCTACTCATGATCATGAACAACTTTTAATAAGAGGCTCCCTGCGAAATAAAAAAAAACAATTGTTCCAAAAGTTTATATACCTACTCAACCAAAATGCATGAAACAGACGATTTATTTATTGATGGCTCCGTTGTAAAAGTTGTATAGTTAATCATGGTTTAAAATCACCCAACATTGAAGAAAACTTACTAAAACGCCCGTGTAGAGAACTTAGTAGAAATTCTTATATTAATTATTTACTTGTTAAATATGTATCACTGAAATAGATGGTAATTGGTGAATTGTCCCTTTCAAGCCGCTTTAACCCCTATTGTTAAGCTATTAGAGAAGATAATAGCCTAGAATTATTGACTCGTGCGTGGACAAAAGTTTTGTAAGTTGTTGTGTATGAAAAGTGGCTTAGTTTGTCAGCCTATAGAAATAAGTATGACTTCATTTCTAATAAGGTGACGTCAAGCTTAATATCACACACACACACATATCACGCCTATTATCCCTTACGGGGTAGGCAGAGCGTAAACGGCCGCAAAACGGACATTTACGCCACGTCTGACAAACATTTGAAGGTTATCCGGAAAATTATGTATCGCTATAGTGACAGGTTGTCAGCCCATCGCCTGAAATTACAATACACACCCTCGAGTCCCTTAGTCGCCTCATACGACTCCCACGGGCAAGAAATGGGGTGATGCTATTCTAAGCCGGCATCACACGGCACGTCAAGCTTAATTTCGCTTCAGAAAAATAATTGTTTTAATGTGTTTGAGGAAGCGAATTAAGGGTGGTTTTATGACTTAGGCTCGCAGATATATAGGGCAAAATTATACTAGTGACCGCTATCGAGAAGGAAAAAAAAGGAAGAGTCACAAGATGAAAAAGAAATTGGACGTCCCATACAAAATTGCCGAACAGCTGATTTCAGTTACTATGTAGGCTTAAAATATACATATACATACATACACATATCACGCCTATAATCCCTGGTGGGGTAGGCAGAGCGTAAACGGCCGCATAGAACGAACATTTACAGACAAACATTTGAGGGTCATCCGGAAAATTGTGTATCGCCATAGTGACAGGTTGTCAGCCCATCGCCTAAAATTGCAATACACACCCTCGAGTTCCTTAGACGCTTCTTACGACTCCCACGGGCAAGAAATGGGGTGATGCTATTCTAAGCCGGCATCACACGGCACACTTAAAATATACTTGTAATATTTCGTCCTATGTTCTTTGGGGAGGATGTTCCTTGCCCGTCCTGTTTTTAGTATCGGTCACTAGTACAAATTTCACCAGATATAGTGTAATATGTAGGTAATAGGTAGGTCAATAATTGTGTTTAGCGTTCTTTTTTTTAATCAATTGAACAAGCTAAATACTCAAAAATAATGTTCATGTGTATTCTTAGTCTAGCTTGTAAAAATATAAATATAGGGTGAACAGTAAGATTTTATTAGTGACCGATAGCAAATTCAAACAGGCTGGTGATAAGGAACAACTCTCTATAAGGAACAAAGGTCAAAATATGAACATAATGGACCTCCCAAAGTAAATTACTGACCGGAATTAAAAGCATGTGTTTTACCACAGTTTCGAGGGGAAAGTTGGTCAGTTTCATAATTACATTAACTTCCTTTCGGCTTGTTATGGCCTTATTTATTGTTACTCCCTGTATACGGGGTGTAAGGGACAACCCTCCATACTGATAGGGTGCATACAAACCATAAAACTGAAAATCTTTCACCTCGAAACATATTAAGTCAGGAAACGACAAAAACTTACCTCCCATACAAAATTAAGATCAGCTAACCCTGTATAAGTAAATACACATACAGCGTCGTCTAGCCATAAAAATGTCGCCGTGAACAAGTTCAAGGTTCTGGCTTGTTTCAAGAGTAAAGGAACACCATTAATCAATCAAAAGGAACTGCCCAGTGGGTCTCTGTCCACAAGTGCACTGTTGTGGCTAAGGGACTCTTAAAGCCGTTTCCCATAATTTCATATACCGATCCCAGTTCACTTTGTTAGATTGTTTCCCGTTTGGTTAGAATATTGCAGAATTAACCAAAAATAAGAAAGATGGTTCCATGTTTCGGAGGATACGTAAGGCCGTCAACCCCGGTTGCTATCCCCCATAATACTAGCGCATGGCGGTTGTTGTCCATGACCGACCATCCTAATAAATAAATAAATAAATAAATGACCAAAGACTATTATTATTATAGCAGTAGGCGGTTAAAAATTGTGCCGTCAAGCCTCAAAGGCTTTTTATAAGTCAACTTGATGTCAATAAGAAGATTCTCCAAAAAGTTACGCCCATTACATCCACAAGTTTCTCTACAAAAAGAATAAAAAGGGAACATTTACAAGTTTAAAAAAAACCGCAATGACCATATGTGCTCATGGCTGTTTGTTTGTCATAACTTCACTATTTAGCTACTGTATAATTATGCTAGCGTGCATAGTGCGCTAACAACCGCAAGTTTATGAACAAACAAAATTGTTTACATGTTGACTTCCGTTTCTCTAAAAGCCTGCGTCGAGCGTAAGCCGACCGTCCAGTGGTGCCCTCCCATGTTTTTTAATAAATTCTTTAAATCTAGTACAAAAATTAAAAATCTAAGACGGACAAATTGTTGTCATTATATATTATTATGATTGTGTAAAATGTGACTCATTTTATTACTATTTCAATAAACCTCTAATTTATCTTGCCCAACTACCATGCAAAGGCCTGTAAGTAAACACTACTCCAAAGTTTGTTAGACAAATATTTGTAGACAATGCTGTTTACAGACAGTGACTAGGTCTTGAAAGACCCTGACTTACTTAATCCAAATTATGTTGAAAATTTAAATCATTCTGCTACCGATGTCATCGTCATCAGCCAGCAGCTGCAATAGAGCCTTCATTGGATGTGGACCTCCACATACTGGATGGTCTTCTTTAACTCTTTACATATCACCAAGCTTGATAGACAGATTGGCGTGAGCGATGCATTGGAAACATTGTTAATGATCAGGATTCATCTTTTAGAAGGATTTTGCTACTCCTCGCATTGGTAGAAATGGGGTGACGCTATTCTATGCCGTCTTTGCACGGCTAGAAGTAATATGTAAATGTATTTATGTAACTTCTTCGTTTTTTTCAGGATAGGTACCATTCTGGGACCACCATATCGGTCCAGGCGTCATCTTTAAGAATTTAGGGGGCCTGCCTCGAACTTTTAAACGTCCCTTTCCCACAAATTTCACTCTTTTGGAAATTTCTCGCCAAATAAACAAGTTATCAAAAACTGTACAACTAGAATCTAGTAATGTACAAGGCGTATCGTATTTGCAAAACATAAAAATAGACCAAACTTTCTTTAGTCGTGTTTTCCTGCTACCAGAATCTAGGTAATATAATGAATAATCATTATAAATAAAAATAATGTGTTTGTCGTATTCACCAACAAAATTGCGTGCATCCAAAACCCCATTTTGCTCACGGCGCGCCCTTAAGGCAGTTGCCAGTTTTCTGAATCTGTCCTTTTAAAAAGACAGACTTTACTAACTTCGTCCTTTCTACAGGTCAGTTAAAAAGCCGGGTCCACGAATTGAATATGACATCACGCGCCATTACTTGGACAATCGATGGCCATCACGGATTGGCCATCAATAAACCAAGTCGGTTGTTTTGCTGCGGACATGTATATCGATCGCTTGCGGTCAACGTACAATGTCAACCCGCGTAATCGGAATAAGTGGGGACTAAGCTGTCTATTCAATCAATCTACTGTGTTTTGTTGGGTTGGAGTTGTGCTGCGCAGTTGGTAATGTTGGATTTCTGCGCTGCGGGATCGGGGTTTCGATTCTCTGACCCGGTTGCGTTGTGTGAAACTGGTCCTAGGTTGTTCAGTGTCAGGATGAATTGCTTGACAACAGATAGGTTAAAAAGTTAAATCTGGATACAGACCTATTTAGAAAACTTAGGCGTGGTAAACGAAATAAAGAGGGCACTAAGTTTTCTCTTCGATTTGTTTTGTGATAGGTTAGAGCTGTGCTGCGTAGTTGGTAGTATGGTTCGAGGTAACAAGTTTCAATTCTGTTCCCATTCTCATTTCGTAAAAACAAAATATAATGAGGGCGTTGGACAACCTCCGGCCAGATGGACCGATGATTAAAAAAAGGCGGCTGGTAGCGAGTGGATGGCGAAAACGAGAGATCGTGCCCTATGGCGTACCCTAGGGGAGGCCTACGTCTAGCAGTGGACTGCCAAAAGCTGATGTATGTATGTATGCCTATAAAGGAACTTAGAAGCGGTAACCGCCTGACCGGCTTAGCAGTCTCCAGTATTTTGAAGTTGAGTGAAAATGCTAGTGCCTGTGTAGGTTTCTTGCTATTTTAGGCCCACTGATTTTACGAAGGCTAGGGTAAATCCATATCCAAAAAAGGCCTCTCTCTATCACTGATAATAAAATACAACTAAAGTACCGCCGTTCCAATAAATCGTATTTCATAGCTGTCATCTCCATACTGAAAGAGATGTCATAGTATTATCACGAATCTGACAGATGTCAAATACGAATTATTGGAACGGCGGTACTTTAGATGTTGTTATACCTAAAAGGATGTATAAGGACGTTCAGCGACTTTAAAACGTAAACAAAAGAATTGGTAGATGTGGTTTTCATGTTCAACTAGACAGTCATACAAAACGATAAAAGTTATTACTTGTTGCTATAATAATGATTCTTGCGTCTTGATGGTTTTTTGATTTCCTGCCTTTCATGTTGTGGAAGTCCTTTTTCATGTTTCGTTACAGTGTTTTGTGTTAAAAAAGTCATCAAAGCTGCTAGATTTATCATTAGTAAAATCTTGGATATAGGTAATTATTTCTTACTGTACATTTGTAAGTGTGACGTATAATTTTGTATAAAGTAACAAATTATGCCGTGTGATGCTGGCTAATACAACACGTTCATTGGGTCGTTATATGACTCGGTGTCCCACACGAAAAAAGAAGAATACAACACGTACATACATACATACATATATCACGCCTACAATCCCTTACGGGCTATGCAGAGCGTAAACTGTAAAAGAACGGACATTTACGCCACGTCTGACAAACATTTGAGGGTCATTTGAAATATGGTGTATCACCATAGTGACAGAATACAACTCGTGGGTGTCGTAAAAAGCGACTGAGGGATAAATGCATCCAGTGAATGGGTAGCAGCGTTCCCTGTGAAAGCAAATATCTTGCACTGCGCTCGCCAATCCCCTTGCCAAGCGTCGTGATACTCCCAATAGGGGGAGGCCCATGTCCAGCACTGGACTGTTGTACTTATTAATGTAATAGAATGTATGCAATGTAACACATTATATCGCTAACTGATCGTTTCACACATTCTAAATATGTAGTAATGGTAGATTTCTAACAGTTGATATGAAGCATATTATTAACATGGGTAACTACGCTGTAGGTTACATAATATTTTTGTTCAGACATCTTTACTACTTTTAAAAAATAAAATATCCCTGTAAAGTAGAATACCGTGTTTTGTGATTGTTTTTGCTGTGCTAGCTAGCATGTAAAAAGTTCTAATAATATGGTTCCTGCGTGATAAAATGGGAACGATAAAATGTAATATGTTTACCGGCTGCATATTTTCCCGTTCATTAAGTAAAAACTAGAAAGTTTTTGGGCTGGTCTCACCGCCGAATAGCTAAGCGACAACCTATACATACTTTCCATGATCAATAAATATCTTTCTTCTCTTCGTTTCAGCATAATAATATGAACTGTTGGACGAATATACAGAATGTAAAAATATTAGCTGCAAATATTTAAGGGGGTGAGCCAGCCCATAAAAACAAACATCTTTCCCCAAGAAACATAGGTATACGTAATGCAAGTTTGGACCTCCCAAACCAATGTTCTAACCGAACGGGTCACGTATGGGAACTCCAATTTTTTTTCATACTTTGCCATATATTCCTTGGGGAAATATGTTCAGTTTCATTGACTGCTTGAGCCCTTAAAGTACCTATTTTCATTTTTTATTCTGTAAATTCTATTGCTGGACATAGGCTTTTATTTATCAGGAGGTATTTTCCATATTCTACGTTTGCAAGGTGGATTGGCGAGCGCAGGGCAAATAGTTACATTCACTGCCCATTCCCTGTACTATTTTTTTCGTTGATATTTATCGTACCGGATTTAACTAGGCCTATAATAAATAAAATAAATAAATATCATGAAGAATTAAACGCCATCTAGCCTCAAACTAACCATAGCTTGTATTATGGGAACTCAATAACTGATATTATACTTACATAATTTATTTGTATAAAATACATATTGTTCATAGAAAACATCCAGACTAAACACAAATATATGAAATTTTACTTTACAAATATTTGTATCTTGTGGGGACCGAACACACGACCCTTGGCGTAACAGAGGTACTATCCGCTACGCTATTGGGCCCGTAAATGGTCTGCCTACCCTCCTGATCCCAGGCCTAGGCGCGCATGTATCACCAAGGTACTTGAGTGTCCCAGAGCCAATACCAAATTCTTTTTTAATTCCTTCACGGTTCGAGCTACGCAATTATGGAACACACTTCCAAAGTCCATTCAGGATTCTCCAAGTATACATACATACATACATATAATCACGCCTCTTTCCCGTAGGGGTAGGCAGAGACTACATCTTTCCACTTGCTACGATCCTGACACACCTCTTTCGCTTCTTCAACATGCATCAATCTTTTCATACATGCTCGTCGGTTTAGGGTATTCTTGACCTGACCTTTCTCTAGAACGTCCCCGATCTGATCCAAGTACGTGCGTCTTGGTCTTCCCCCTCCAACGTTCCCATCCACACTCGCCATATACACCTGTTTCGTTAATCTTCTTTCATTCATTCTCTCAATGTGACCAAACCATCTCAGCATTCCTTTTTCTATACCAGTCACTATGTCATCTTTTATACCGCAACGTTCTCTAATCACGCTATTCCTTATCCTGTCACTCAATTTCACTCCTATCATACTTCTTAGCGCTCTCATTTCTACCGCATTTATTCTACTTTCATGCTTTTTCTGCCATACCCAACTTTCACTCCCATACATAAGTGTTGGAACTAACACTCCTCTATGCACAGCCAGACGTGCCTTATTAGACACTAGTGATGTAACGAATGTCAGTTTTTGAACATTCGCGAATGCGAATGCGAATGCGAATATCTGATATCGACATTCGCGAATGCGAATGCGAATGCGAATGTTCAGTTTTTTGTTACTTTTTTTATATTTTCTAAATGATCCTTAAGGGTCCGAACATTATTGTGTTTATTTCAACATCGCAATATACAAATACAATAATTACGCACAAAAACGCTTGAAAAATAATTTTCTAATAATTACAAACAAATAATTTCTTCTTTAGTCTTATATTTCCCGCGCGATATTCAAATCCCGCGCCAACTCAAGTTCTGGTTGATTTGGCGCCAAAACGAGGCGCGTTCCATTTGCGTTTGTTCCGAAAATTTGCGTGAGTATGTATCCGAACTTAGCGCTAATCTTTCGCCCCCGCGCGCACTGCAGCTCCCCGCGCACCCCACGTTCCCGTTGCCGCGCTCCGGCGGTCAGTTTGTAAACAAAAACAAGTGAACTAAGAGGTTAGAGTAAATTAGTGATTTGTTTACAATGAGTAAAGCCAACTCAAGTGAAATTTGGACTTATTTTATACTTTGTGATGCTGAACGAGCAAAATGCAAGTTGTGTAACAATGATTATTCAAGAAAGGGTAGAACTACAACGGCTATGAGAAACCATTTGAAGGCTATGCATAAAACCGAGTTTGCAGAGTTAGAAAAGTGCGAAGGGCGAAAAAACGATGCGTCTAAAACGCTTGAAATAGCGTCATCATCCCACCAAAAGACTAAATCTGATATGAAACAGATGACGCTTCAAGATTGTGTCGATAAAACGAAACAGTGGGATAATAAATCAACGAAGTCATTGGCAGTTGATCATTCAATAAGTGAAATGGTTGCGTTGGAAGACTTACCGTTCAGTTTCGTAGAAAGTGTTGGATTTACAAGACTTATGAAGCATTTGTGCCCATCTTATAACCTAAAGTCTCGTCAGTATTTCACTTCATTTATCTGCGATAAATTATACGGCAAAGTAAATACTCGAGTTGCTGAAATCCTTCGAAAAATTGTCATTTACTAGCGACATTTGGTCTGATACTAGATCCGGAGTTTCATTGTTAAGTTTAACTTGTCATGGAATTACAGAAGAGTTTGAAAGGAAAATGATAGTATTAAAAGCAGAAGTATTCAATGAAAGCCGCCACACTGGAGAAAATATTGCTCAAAAACTCGAAGACATCTTGTCGACATGGGAGATACAGAAAGAAAAGGTACAGTGTGTGGTTCGCGATGCTGGCGCAAACATGAAAAAAGGTGTTAACTTATTAAATGTCCAACATATTGACTGTGTTTCACACAAAATTCAAAACGTGATAAAAGAAGGAATGAAAACTCAAGAAACTGTCGTGGCCACCATAACTAAATGCAAAAAATAGCAACTCATTTTCATCATTCTACAATGGCTCAAGACGAGCTTTTTAAAATACAGAAAAGACTTAACCAAACACCCTTAAAGATAATGCAAGAATGTGCTACTAGATGGAACAGCACTTTTTATATGCTAGAGCGCATTTTGAAAGTCAAAGAGTCTTTATGCCTTTATGCATCAACACATAATAAAATTCCCCAATTAACATCCGAAGAGTGGAAGATCACTGAGAAACTTATCAATTTACTCAGACCATTCGAAGAAGTAACGAGAGAGATAAGTTCCGCTGACATTTCTATCTCTTCTGTGATTCCCTTGATGAACACCCTTGACAAAATTGTCAATAATCTTGATTCTTCAGATGAACTTATTGGAGAGACGATTGCCACTTTAAAAGACGAGCTCATGCGTAAGTTTATGGTATTGGAAAGTGACATGTTGTTTGCTACAGCCACATTCATGGACCCTAGATACAAAGCAAAATTTTTTAAAAATGCGGCGTTAAAAGAGCGTGTCATACAACATATTATTGATTTGATAGGAGATAGCGAAATTGAAGCATCTTCTTCCAATTCACGTGGACCGAATGCAAAACGAGCCAGGTTAAACGATACTGAAGATTCCGGAACACACAAAAGTGTATCTTTGAAAGAAACCATGAGTCAACTATTGGATTCGAGTGACAGTGAAGATGACTTTTCTCTCAGTACTTTTCAAAACCCAGTCCATCTTTTAATCCTTAAAACTCTCACAGAATACTCAGCGGAAAAACGCGTTTCAAGTGACGTCGATCCTCTTACTTGGTGGAAAGTAAACAAAAAAAAGTACGGCCTTCTGTTTCCTGTGGTACGGCAATATTTAGTAACGCCACCAACGAGTGTCCCCAGTGAGCGGATGTTTAGTGGCGCTGGACTTCTCTATACGCCACATCGCAACAGACTGGAAGGCGAAAAGGCGTCAAAGCTTTTGTTTTTAAAATTTAATATTCCTTTACTTAACTTTAATTATTAACTTCAGAAATACTAAAAAGAGACAATTGTTACTTTTTAAAGAGGTTCCAAAATAATAGTAATAGTTTTGAATATTTATAGACAGATCTCTATGAAAAGTACAGACTGATAGAAGTATAAGAAAGATTTTTTGTTTGGTAAAATTTTAATTTCAATGTTTTTATGTTTCTTTATAAGCAGATTTATTTTGTTCATGTTTTGTTAGATGATTATTATTAAAATATCTTTATTCTACTAACCATATTTTTAAATCTAAGTTCCTTTTTTCTCGTTCCTCCCTTGCTTTCACATTCGCAAAATATTCGCACTATTTTTGCGAATGCGAATGCGAATGCGAATGTCAAAAATTTGCGAATATTCGCGAATGCGAATGCGAATGCGAATATTCGTTACATCACTATTAGACACTGTCTGGGTGTTCATAAAAGTATGCAACGCTCCATTCACCATGTTGCCGGCATTTACCCTCCTTTCAATGTCACTTTCACACTTTCCATCTGATGTAAACTTCGATCCCAAATATACAAACTCTTTCACTTGCAAAACATCTCCAAGTATAACGTCATTTAAACGCAGAATAAAAGAGCACTATTTATCGGAACAATCTTGATGTATGTGTATAAAGGACAATGCTCACAATGTATGGAAAAAAAACCCAGGCCCGGCGCAAATGAAATGTATCTCAGATTTTAGGTATTCGTATGTGACAAAATATTCGGTAGGGGGCGTTGTTGAAATCTTTTTTTTAATTGCCATTAATTGCTAATTGTTTTTTGTAAGGAGATATATTTTATACTTAGAAAATGGGAAATTCTTTTTTCTTTCTTTACTTTTGTGCTAAATATGACATTCATGCATCTATTTTGGCAACGACGCCTTATACATAATCTGCAATATAGTAAATAAAAAAATCAAGGGTAAATGCAATATGTTTTATTAATAGATATTACAATGGCTTTTCCTTCAATGGTTATCTAAATCTAAGATGACATCTTCCAACGTATTGCCGGGATGATTGAAATTATCTTGGTATCTGGCCCAACCCAAGTAATATAGAACACTCATAATATGGTCGCAGCTACCCAAAGTCCTTTTTCCATGTAACACAACCTAAAATGAAGCAACCTGTAAAAATACTTTTAAAATTGATTCTGTTTAAAAATTATTCCTGCGAAAAAAGAATTAGCAAAATATTACTAAAAAAAAATGAATTGTCACTATATTTTATTTTTAGTATGTAATTACCACATTAACGAAAAATTTGAGATATGTACCGTTTGTGCCGGGTCTGGGGTTTTTTTGAGCATTGTCCTTTAAATATATAATTTATTTATGTATTTATTAATAAGTATGTATTGTTTATAATATATTATATGCAAGTCCCTATCTGTATGTGTACACGGTTTTGTCATTCCCTAATATAGTATTTTCTAATTCCACTGTGCAGGTTGGCTGGAAGAGATCTCTTCATAGAGATAAGCTCACCTTTGTGACTACGTTTAATATTCAAATTTATTGTAATAATCTGGTACACAATAAAGAATATATTATGTTCCAAGGGTGTTGGTGATATAAAAGGTGCTAACCATTCGGTGATATAACGAAGTGATTGATAGTTTATTTGGAGGTAAACTAATTCAAGGACAACATCACCTTACGAAATTAGGCCACCTGCTACCTACCTACTACCGAGTAACCTACCGATGTAACATTATTTATCTACTAAACGGTGAGTAACAAGCCGTGTGATACCGGCTTAGAATATCATCAACTTATTTCTTTCTCGTGGGTGACAAAAGAGGTGACTAAGGGACTCGAAGGTTACATGTGTAACCATCAAACCCTAAACGTCCTTGCCGCTTTCTTCGCTTTCTGACTTGTACGCATCGGATAACATAAATGAATTGAGTAAATTAATTTATGATACGCAGTCGTTGCAAAATTTCCTTGTAAATTCGCGGTAAACGTCCTGGTGCCTATGTAATGAAACTACAAGCTACAAGTCTACAAGTGAAATTCATAGTATATTGCGTAGCCGGTTTATATTCCTGGTATCACACTGGCTAACCGACTACGCAATGAACATCGAATTTCACCTGTAAAATTGTAGCCTGTAGTTTGATAATATCGGGTAGGTACTGGCCGCTTTCGCACCGCAGCAGCCGAGCCGCTAACTATAATCAGTCCCTTAGAGAAAGTTGTTTCTTATCACCAGCCTGTCCTCAGCTTTAAGTTAAGCGCAGATCGCAGATTGTTTCTTACGGACAATCAACGAAACTGGAAACCAATTCACAAAGCTGGTGGAAAAACTGGTGGACACCAAGCTACATAGCCTGGCACATCGCCGCAAGGTTGCCTGCTTGTCGGTTTTTTACAGATTGTACTTCGGAGAGTGTGCTCAAGAGCTTCACGACCTTGTTCTACCAGCTCCCTTCTACCATCGGACATCCAGACGCACCGCCGGATACCATCCGTACCTGGTAGCCATTCCACCAATTCGGACTAAGCGCTTCCAGTCATCATTTATAATGCGCACTGCTAAAGAGTGGAACTCACTACCTGCGTCTGTGTTTCCAAACGCATACAACCCTCAACTCTTCAAAGTAAGAGTGAACAGGCTTCTTCTGGGTGAGCTCGCTCCATCTTAGACTCTGTCTCTGTCCTATGACCTAGACTAGAGTCAAGAGCAAACCCATAATTAATAAAAAATTAAAAAAGCGATAAAAGATCATGTCCAGAAAATTATGGTTACTCGTATTATTTTGCATCAATCCTGCAACACCACTTACAGGCCTCGCGTCAATAACCTTTCTGTTAGATGCCATTAAATGCATTTACATATCACGTCTATAATCCCTTGCGGTGTAGGCAGAGCGTAAACTGCCGCAAAAAAGGGCCATTCGGAAAATTGTGTATCGCCTTTGACAGGTTGCCAGCCCATCATCGGCTAAAATTGCAACACACACCCTCGAGTCCCTTAGTCGCTTCTTCCGACTCCCTCGAAAAAAGGGGGGTGATGCTGCTCTAAGCCAGCATCACACGGCCTTTCTCCTTTACAAAAACAACTTTGTGTGATCATCAAACCAGGGACTACATACATACGTACATATATCACGCCTTTGTCCCTTGCAGGGTAGGCAGAGCGTAAACGGCCGCAAAAAAAACGGACGTTTACGCCACGTCTGACAAACATTTGAGGGTCATTCGGAAAATTGTGTATCGCCATAGTGACAGGTTGTCAGCCCATCGCCTAAAATTGCAATACACACCCTCGAGTCCCTTCGTCGCCTTTTACGACACCCACAGGAAAGAAATGGGGTGATGCTATTCTAAGCCAGCATCACACGGCATACCAGGGACTTCAGATCGTTTAGACCAATACAGCTTGTACAACCAGTTGATTTGAGGACCAATTGTTTTGGAAGCAATGTGTGGGAGGAAATACCTATTGTTGTAAAATAAAGAGGACTATACATGATATCGATCAGATCACGCAATACAGGAATTTGTGTTGTACAGAAGTTAAGGCGAGTGTACATGCGTTAGAGCCCTCGACAGTGGCACCACTCCACAAAAAAAATACTTTCATTTATTAGTACGGCTCCTTAGCTCCGACTTTGTATGAAGATATGGTCCCATCCGGAAGCAAGCATGACACCCGGTATGATTGTAGCTTTCATATGTGTTATTAATAATTTAAGGGAGAACAAGCTGTCAAATGAATGTTCCCCCCTTAACCTCCCTTTTATGTCCCTACTTTCGTTTTTTCTGCTTTTATTCAAAAACGGTTAATGTTACACAAAAACTTTCCATAAGTAAAAATAATTTATGGACGGAGAAGAATTTAAAGGTTGCAATTTCTGGTGTCGAATCATGATTTTCTAGCTATAAAGCTTCAGAACAGTGTGGAATGCCAAGAGGAACTTGAGATTATTTAAGAGGGTGGAGTATCCTAACGGCAGCTAGAAAGAAAATCTGTATTTACCAAGACACAAGAAGCCGATTTCGTTAAACGGATTATCAGATTTGCTGAGTTGGGAATACTGTTGACAGGGAATATGATTTGCATGAATCCACAACATTTCATTTTACGTTAGATACTAAAAAAATATATATCGTTTAGAGAGTTTGGAATGTTTAATAAGATACACATATTTTCATAATTTTTAATGCAATCGTTTCAAAAATATTTTGAAAAGATGTGAAAACTTCCAAAGTTAGGATTACCCTGTAAATATCCTTTGCTTATAGTAGAAAAAAAAAACAGATTGAGGCAGCATGGTCTTGGTCATTAGTCTAGCCATTTAAAATAAACAATGACAGTCACGTGCACAATCCGCCTAGGCAACCAAAGAGAAAACTATCTGTGGAGAAAACTTCATTCATTCATCTGTCAATGACAATCAGTTCTTTTTCATAAACGTCATATAAGTGGTAGGCAAACGAATTTTGTTTTCAGCAGCTTAGTTGTTGGAGCTAAACTAAGGCACTTTTCAAAATTTAAAATCTCTGATTAAGAAACAAAATAAAAAGTACCTTTTATTTAATGATGCGAATACTATCTATTAAGAATATAATAATTGCGTCGTCGGCTGAAGGGTTGCAGGAGATGGTAAATATTATGAATGCGGCTTTGAAAAAGAAAGGAATGAAAGTGAATGTAAGTAAGACGAAAGCAATGGTTTTTGAGAAAGAGGAAAATATGACGGAGTGTAAAATTATGATAGAAGAAGAGAGGGTGGAACAAGTGAAAGAGTTTGTGTATTTGGGCTCCGTGTTCACATCAGATGGAAAGTGTGAAAGTGACATCGAAAGAAGGGTGAATGCCGGCAACATGGTGAATGGAGCGTTGCACGCTTTTATGAACAGCCAGAAAGTCTCTAATAAGGCTCGTCTGGCTGTGCATAGAGGGGTGTTAGTTCCGACACTTATGTATGGGAGTGAAAGTTGGGTATAGCAGAAAAAACATGAAAGTAGAATAAATGCAGTACAAATGAGAGCGTTAAGAAGTATGATTGACGTAAAATTGAGTGACAGGATAAGGAATAGCGTGATAAGGGAACGTTGTGGTATAAAAGAAGATATAGTGACTGGTGTAGAAAAGGGTATGCTTAGATGGTTTGGTCATGTAGAGAGGATGAATGAAAGAAGATTAACGAAACAGGTGTATATGGCAAGTGTGGATGGGAACGTCGGAAGGGGAAGACCTCGACGAACGTACCTCGATCAAATCGGGGACGTGCTAAAGAAAGGTCAGGTCAAGAGTACCCTAAACCGACGAGCATGCATGAAGAGATTGATGAATGTGGAGGAGGCGAAAGAAGTATGCCAGGATCGTAGTAAGTGGAAGGAAGTAGTCTCTGCCTACCCCTCCGGGAAAGAGGCGTGATTTATGTATGTATGTATGTATGTAAGAATATAATAAAGACTTGTTAGAAATTTGAAATGTTGTGGAATGATATCATGAGATGAGGAATACATCGGATTGACAAAGAAAGAAGCATTTACTTCCTTATTGGCTGTGATTAGTTTGATATTATTTTTATGAAAAGTTAAAGTTACATCAATTTGTTTCCAAAATTTTGTTCTTTTATAGTTAGTTTTATATGGTAGGCGTAAATAATCACTAGGCAGGCGTAATTAGGCTCAAGTTTTAAAGTGTTATCTTTATCAGAAATATTTGCTTTCAAAGTAACATAGGCGGTAAATGCCGAATTCAGTATACCTAAGTGTGTCTATTTTGTGTGTGGGATACGAAGGAATACAAAACTGATTTTTGCAAAACAGGCACGCGCCCGCGCCGCGGGTTGCCGAATCCGCGACGCGGTTGAACGCAGGCCGCGTCACGCAGCGCCAATCTTGTGTTTTGTCAATCCGGAAACCGCGTGAGAGAGCGGTCGGCCTTAGTATTGTTATGATACGTAAAGAATGTATTGATAGCTCTGCGCTTTGGACGCAAGCCAGTTCCTAAAGATATTTTAGAATATCTTCCTACATTGTTAGGCTAGCCTAGGCTAGTAGTTCACCAAACATAATAATATATATCACGCCTATATCCCTTGCGGGGTAGGTAGAGCATGAACGGCCGCGTCACAGTTATTTACGCCACATCTGACAAACATAGAGGGTCATTCAGAAAATCTCCCGTAGACCAAACAAACTGTATCTTTTACTAGCGCCCCGAGAAATTAGCATTTTCCTGTGGATAAAGATACTTAAAAATCTTCCTGTTGAATTACACCATCCATTTAAAAAAACCGCATCAAAATCGGTTGCGTTTTAAAGATCTAAGCATACATAATATGGACAGCGGGAAGTGACATTATTTTATACCGGCCAGGCCTGCCCAGCGGTTTCACCCGCTGCTAACCGTTTTCCCACGGAAATAGGACATCTTAATATAGCCTATGTTCATCAGGTATAATGTAGGATTCTAATGATAAAAGATTTTGAGATTGGTCCAGTAGTTTCGGAGCCTATTCAATTCAAACAATCAAATCTTTCCTTTTTATAATATTAGTAAAGACTATGTAGTTGCAAGGAGTTATCAAATAAGCTTTCTTTCATAATAATTAGCCACATCATCAAGTTTAGGTATCTGAACTTAATTAAATACCTATAATAAAAAATTGAATTTAAAAATGGTTGAAAGCAGGAGGTACCTAAAGATAGTAGTCCAAAATACCTAATGTATTTATCACTAGATTTCCGCCCAGCGGTTTAACCCGCTGCCACTCATTTTCCCGTGATAATAGTTATTTTCACGCGGTAAAAAGTGGCCTGTGTGTTATTCCAGGTCATACTCTACCTGTGTTCCAAATTTCATCTAAATCGGTCAAGCCGTTTGAGCGTGAAGAGGTAACAAACATACATACACACACAAATTCTCAGATTTATACCTCTACTATCAGCCCGCCCAGCGGTTTCACCCGCCGCTAACAATTTTCCCCGGGAATAAGACAGTTTAATATAGCCTATGTTCTTTAGGGATAATGTAGGATTCTAAAAATCTTGACTTCAATTTGAAACAAATATCGTTTTCAGATGGTGGTGGCGTAAAGTAACATGCCGTGTGATTAACCTGGCCAGCCCCATGGCAGTGCCTTTATTTTTATTTTTTTTATCCCGCCCGAGCCGGTTTTCTACTCGTATTAGGTCATAACAAAATTGTAATAAAAAAAGAAAATTGTGTGATACAAAAATTTCTTTTTTAGAATGAGTCAACGTCAATAAGTGATAATACTATCCTACATTAAATAAAGAATTTCAATTCCAATTAACGGTAAAAGAATTTTTTAAATCGGTCCAGTAGTTTCGGAGCCTATTCAATTCAAACAAACAATAAAAAAAACTTGTTTCTAATATTAATGTAGATTATATTATTATTATGTGTGATGCCGGCTTAGTATAGCCCAAGGAACTTAGTATAGCCACACCTCGGACACTGGCGCTCAAATGTATGAATCAAACGCGTTGCTACGCACACAGTCTAAGCTCGCGTAGGTGAACACGGACCATGCTTGTGTGTGTGAGACAACATGTCAGG
This sequence comes from Tuta absoluta, assembly GCA_027580185.1. Classification (NCBI taxonomy): domain Eukaryota; kingdom Metazoa; phylum Arthropoda; class Insecta; order Lepidoptera; family Gelechiidae; genus Tuta; species Tuta absoluta. The sequence continues at coordinate 2,911,410 of JAQAHW010000020.1, forward strand.
GTTGCCGCATGTATAAACATGCATCCCCGAAATAAAAATTGAACATTGAGATTACCAACTTGCCAGTCTGGCGTGGCGACTAAGGTTTGGTTGATAATCCACAGTAAGAAATAAGACAAATACAAAGCTCTAAGTATAGACAATAATTGAACCTCGTCAGGAAAATCTATAGTCGAATCAAGAAAAAAAACCGAGATGATCTTTTCAAAAAACTAACACAAACCGACTTTAAAGTATTAGCTTTAGAGGTAAACTAAAACTGTCTCAATTCACATTCCAAACAACATAGCATATGAAGAACAGTAAATACCGTGAAAAAATACAAAAAGGTAAAACAATGTGGAGAGCTCTTCTCTTCGGTGAAGTTTCAATTAATTAATCCATACCGGCATCTGGGCGTTGCATCCGCCAGCTGCGATTAGAACGTCGATTAAATACGAGTATAACCAGGGATATGAACGGATATTTGACGAAGCGGGATATATTGGTTTCGATATACAGTTCAATTGTTTTAAGAGCTATCCTGTTTAATGTTACAGGGCCTACCCTCTTTTGCACCCTTTATGAGCCAACTCGCACATCTTATAGCACGTTCACACCATGCGGATGCTCCTGCCGCTGTCACAAATATTGCTCGAAATACTTCCGCAGAAGTATCAACGCGAGTGAGTGTTCACACGCTGCCGTCATACTCTTCTCGCACCAATATTTCTTTCTCCCTACCTACCCCGCAAGGAATGTAGGCGTGTTATATGTATGTAATTATTGCCAAAACTGCTAGATATGCTGTGCTTGCATTTTACACGCATGGAATACATCGATTTTAGTATCAATTGTGTGTATTGACTAAGTTAAATATAAAACTGCATACTTTTATCTAATGAATCAGACTCAATCAACACCTCGGTGTCTCACTAGCTCGTCCCAGATCTTAGCAGCTTTTGCAGAAGGTTCCTAAGTTTGCAGGTTCTGCCCTGTACATTTTGGTTCTTCGACCCGGATGCGGATCAAGTACCGGCCTTCGACAAGCGGGTCTCACTAGTGACTTAAACAACTGCAAACATCACACCAGAGACTCCAATGCGAGCTATAAGAATAACAAGTGTACATGATAAATAACATTAAGTTCATCGTAAATAAAAATTATGCTGAATATGTAAAAAAGGTTTACAACCAATGATCACGCTAAGCATTCGAATGAAGCCTGTGTTATGATCATTATGAGCTATAAACTGGGACCTCTGAGGCTGCGGGCGGACAATAGCAACAGGAGAAACAAAAAGATCCTCACGACAAAACAATTTTAAACGAATTTAAGTTGTGTTTATTTTGGATGTTACAATTACTACGTTTCACGGATGACTAAGGTGTTAGACGTGATTATTTAGAATATAAATTATTTTTGTTCCACCGCCATCTATTTCTTAATTGCCTAGCGTAACGTCCTGTCAAGAAGATCCTGTTTCTGGCAACTACGAAGCCACATGGCTGCTGTAGCACACCTCGGACACTGGCGCTCAAATGTATGAATCAAACGCGTTGCTACGCACACAGTCTAAGCTCGAGTAGGTGAACGCGGACCATGCTTGTGTGTGTGAGACAACATGTCAGGGTTGCCGCCATTTTGCGTTCGCGAATCGGGAATGCAATGTGCGGCAGTATGAAATGACCTTCGTCGTCGCGTCCTTGCTAGCCGGTGTCTGAGCGTCCTCCGAGCGCGGGTGGGCGGCGCTTGTAGGGGGAGGCAGGGAGTGACCATACTGTACGCTAGTACTATTAATTATACTGTGGTATAGCATCACCCGATTTTATTCCCTTGGGAGTCGTAGGAGGCGACTAAGGGACTTGAGGGTGTGTATTGCAATTTTAGGCGATGGGCTGACAACCTGTCACTATGGCGATACACAAATTTCCGAATGACCCTAAAACATATGTCCGTTTTTGCGGCCGTTTACGCTCTGCCTACCCCGCAAGGGATAATAGGCGTGATATGTGTATATAATTATGTATTATTTTAGTGTAGATTTTTTTAACGCATTATTTAATGTTTTTTGTTGTCTTTTTTTGAACCCAGTAACAGCCCTTCGAATACTGATATGGTGCATGAAACATAAAACTGGACAAATTTCCCCTAGAAACATATGTCAAGAAACGCCAAAAAAATGACCTGCCATACAAAATCACAATCAGCTGACTGCATTCACTATGGAAAGTCAGTTTTTTTACGTTTCCTGGAATATGTTCCTAAGGGAAAGTTGTTCAGGTTCATGATCTGCATGTACTCTATCAGTATTCGGAGGGCTATCCCTTACACCTTTTAATACAGTAATGATAAAATGTAATCATTACACTGGTACGAATAATGTGGCGTAGTTTGTACATTTTTAAATGAAAAAGTAGTTATTGTGGCATAACTATAATAGTTAGACATATAGTATCGCGGACATTATTATAGATATTGATGTCTTCTATAAAACTGTTGTACATCACTGTGCTCTATTGTCATAAGATATTTTTTGGTACATTTTTCACACGTTGGGTTACATTATCGAAATTTTCATGCGGATCCCTATTTTTTTCTCGTATAAAATATAGCCTATGTTCATCAGGAATAATGTAGGATTCTAATAGTAAAAGAATTTTTAAAATCGGCCCAGTAGTTTCGGAGCCTATTCGATGCAAACAAACAAACAAACAATCAAATCTTTCCTCTTTATAATATTAGTGTAGATAATATTAGTACGGATTGTCACATAAATTCATTAGTCACTTTCGAGTTCTACGATCTATAGAGGACTTTGCTTGCGGTAACTAAGTAGATTTATTGAGCCAGCACTTCTTAAAAATTGTGTGGGATATCGAGTCGACGAACGTCCAGTAAACGATAGGAATATACAGTATGTAAACCTTTCCCAAGGAACGTAGGTTGAAATGTAAGAAAAAAATACCTGTCATATGAAACGACTCGGTTGGCTGAAACATTTTGTATGGGAGCGCCAATTTTTTTTTTAATAAATTTTGACCTATGTACTTTGAAGAAAGTTGTTCAGTTTCATGGGCTCATTTACTCCTTGATATTTTTGCAGTTATTTTTTTACACCTTTTAAGTAATAAGAACATGTTCTTGTTGTGGCTGATAGATGGCGCTAGTCACATTTAATAGTTAAAAGCAACAAAGCATTTAGCTACCAAGTTCAAAGAAAATAGTAAGTAAACAGTCGGAGGCCCGAAGCACCCGGTGATTTTGTGATAAAATATGCACACGCTGGCGGCCGCCCCTTCAAACTATTATACTCTACGAATCAATCCTATTATTTATCCATTCGCCTTTAAAATAGCGTAGAAAAATAAAATAAAAAAGAATTTCATGGCCCATGAGGGGATTGAACCCGCGACCTTCGCGTTATTAGCACGACGCTCTAACCAACTGAGCTAATGGGCCGGTGCTGGGGCGCACGAAATTAGTCTTCACGTTGTAGCAGTAGAAAGATTATGCTACGCGTTGCAGAAGCTATAAATAACTTTGTTTTATATGCGTGCGTGATAACGTAAGATTATGAAATACATACTTAGTAGAGCAATATATTCTATATACAGTGGGTAGGTCAGAATATTGATAAGATACGTAACTTTGCTTATATGATCAATAAGATAATACTTTCATGATAAAATGTTGACAACCTTTAATTTACCAATTTACATGACGAAAAAGGCAAAACTAACACCACACACGAAAAAAAACCCATCTCTTAATGCAAAAAATACACCAGAATATCCTTTGCCCATGTTTTTGCTGTTATTTTTAAAGCAAAATGAAAACCTGCAAACGCCATTAAATGTTTACTGTATTTAAAGTTATGGATGAAAGTGCCATAAACGGACACTTTTAGTACTAATTGTTATAACTTAAAAAACCGCGAATATTTCACCGAGTTTGTAGGATCTAATTTCATTCATGTCATTCATTAAGGACATTCTGATGTATGGTTTGTAATAAGAGATTTAAGTTTATATGTGAAGTGGCGGTAGTTTCGCGGCACCACTCGCCTTATAGTGACCGGTAGAGTCCTGAAATTAAAATTACCTGAACAAACATACATACATACATAAATCACGCCTATATCCCTTACGGGGTAGGCAGAGCGTTAACGGCCATAAAACGGATATTAACAGCACGTCTGACAACAGTTTGAGGGTTAATCAGATAACTGTGTATCACTATAGTGACAGGTTGTCAGCCTATCGCCTGAAATTGAAATGCATCTAACCCTCGAGTCCCTTAGTCGCCTCTTACGACTCCCATAGCACAGTATAATTAATAGTACTAGCGTACAGTATGGTCACTCCCTGCCTCCCCCTACAAGCGCCGCCCACCCGCGCTCGGAGGACGCTCAGACACCGGCTAGCAAGGACGCGACGACGAAGGTCATTTCATACTGCCGCACATTGCATTCCCGATTCGCGAACGCAAAATGGCGGCAACCCTGACATGTTGTCTCACACACACAAGCATGGTCCGCGTTCACCTACTCGAGCTTAGACTATGTGCGTAGCAACGCGTTTGATTCATACATTTGAGCGCCAGTGTCCGAGGTGTGCCCATAGGTAAGAAATGGGGTGATGCTATTCTAAGCCGGCATCACACGGTTTTGATTTTAAAAACTCACCGCTATAAGCATGTTGGTCTGATCGAAGTACTCGGCGACGGGCATCACGTGTTTGTAGAAGTTGGACAGCTCCATCCTGGCCAGGCTGAGCACCACGTGGCCCAGCCGAGCGCCGTACTCAATCTGGCGCTCCAACACGCGCTGCCGCCAGCTCACGAGGACCACGCCGGTTATTGTTTGGATCTGGGGACAAAATTATTAAAAATTATCTCTCTACCGTAGGACTGCTGGAGAGATTTCTTTTTAGAAATAAGTAGTACTTGTTGTGTTGTTTTTCTTTAATGTAATTGTTCTGTGTTTCATCTTGTGTGCAATAAACAGTTAAATAAATAAATATGCATATTAGAGATGCACCGATTAGCTGAAATAACGAAATTGAATTATAACCCGTACTAATATTATAAATCTAAAAGCTTGAGTGTGTGTATGTTTGTAACCTCTTCACGATCAAACGGCTTGACCGATTTGGATGAAATTTGGAACACAGGTACAGTAAAACTTGGAATAACACTTTTTCTGCGGGCGGAAATCTAGTTATATAATAATTTGCCGTGTGATGCCGGCTTAGAATAGCATCACCCCATTTCTTTCCCGTAAGAGTCGTATGAGGCGACTAAGGGACTCGAGGGTGTGTATTAAAATTTTAGGCGAAAGGCTGACATCCAGTCACTATGGCGATACACAATTTTCCGAATGGTCCTCAAATATTTGTTTAACGTGGCGTAAATGACCGTTTACGCTCTGCCTACCCCGCAAGGGATTTAGGCGTGATATGTGTGTGTATGTAATAACTTATATCAACTGAAACGACAAAGAATTGATTTAATTAGTAGAAAGACTTTAAAATCGTGCACAGACGCGTGTTTGTTTCCAACTGTCACCAAAGTAATGATCGACGGAAAACAGCGTCGTCGGCCATATTTGTCATTGGCGACTATTCGGTAACAAGTCTGCTGACTTTAAGCCGGTAGTCGGCTAAGCGACTTAAACCATCGCTTATAAATATACTACGAAATTGATACTTGTCTTAGTGACACAGATTATTGGCCTTAACACATAAAAAATTACATCTGTTGGACGCGTGTTTCAAAATTTTCTCCATACAGGTTAAGTTACAGCAATATACCTACTTATAATTAACATGCCTCGGCAGGCTTAGCGTTGGACGCCTTCCAGCCAGATGGACCGATGACTTATAGATGGGTAAAACTTAGAGATCGTGCCTTATGGCGTAACCTGGGGGAGGTCTACATCCACAAGTGAACTACTTTAGGCTGATGTGATGACATTAAACACGCGTTTAACACATGTTCAACTATTTTCTTGTAAGCACTGCCGTGTGATGCCGGCTTAGAATAGCATCATCCCATTTCTTTCCCTTGGGAGTCGTAAGAGGCGACTAAGGGACTCGAGGGTGAGTTTTGCAATTTTAGGCGATGGCCTGACAACCTGTCACTATGGCAATGCACAATTTCCGCATGACCCTCAAATATTTGTCAGACCTGGCGTAGATGACCGTTTTTACGGCTGTTTGCGCTCTGCCTACCCCGCAAGGGATTATAGGCGTGATATGTGTATGTGTATGTATTGTAAGCACGTGTCTATCAAGCATGAATCTATCTCTCTGTAGATAGGGTAGGTATACGATCCGATAAAGAGTAGGAGGTAGTGACTCATCAAAACTAATATGTACTGTGGCACCATCGATACACTCGTAATTATCGCATTACACCACTATCGCTACATCATACGTGTTAACTTGTGATTCATAGTCCATAGCATCTACTACGTCACGTCACGTCATGATGCAGTTTATTCCTGATTCGCATAAAAGCACATACAGTGAATAACACCTGCAGATTCCGTGTTTCAAAGGGTACATAAAGCTGATGATCGCACTTATTATCGGACTGTATCGATCGCGTAGCGGATAGTACCCCTGCCTCGAGGGTCGTGGGTTCGATCTCCACAAGACACTAATATTTGTTAAGTTATTTTCAGATATTTGTGTATACTTCCTTCCCTTTCAGACTAAAGTAATGCTTGCTCAAGCACTCCTCCTCCCTACTCTTGACTATGCTGATGTGTGTTACTTGGATGTGACAGAGGAGCTGCTGAATAAACTTGAGCGCCTGCAAAATCTTGCAATTCGGTTTATTTTCGGACTTCGCAAATATGATCACGTATCTGAATTCCGCGCTCAATTAAAATGGCTCCCTATCCGCCTTCGTCGTGATGTGCACATCCTGTCTGTCCTCTACAAGATCCTCAATGATCCATCCACACCCGAGTATCTCCGCTCCCGCTTTCACTTTTTACCTCCGGATTCCCGGCCTAGGCGCATTTGTATCACAAAGGTACTTGAGTGTCCTAGAGCCAATACCAAGTTCCTGTTCAACTCCTTTTCCGTTCGAGCTACACAACTTTGGAACAATCTTCCTAAGGCAGTCCAGGACTGTCCTTCTTTATCCTCTTTCAAAAGAAGGTTGAAAGAGCACTACCTTGATATTTACGTATGTATTTGTTTGTATTGTATTTGTATATTATGTATTTATATTTATATATTGGTTTTGTATTTATAGTTCAATTAGTTTAGCTATGTGTATTTATTTGACTATTATCAAATAACTATTTATCATATTGTTGTTTTATTTTTTTATTTTTATTTTTACTTTGTGTGCAATCTTGTCCCCGCACGTATTTATTTCGTACTTAGTTTTATAGGTTGGCTGGAAGAGAACTCTTTATAGAGATAAGCTCGCCTTTGTGAACTACTTTTTTAAACAAATATTATTGTATTGTTAATGCACAATAAAGAATATATATATATATATATATTCTGGGTGTTTTTTATGAATATAAATAAATATTAATATCAGCTCTCTAGTTCCCATAGTACAAGATTTGCTTAGTTTGGGGCTAGATGACGCTGTGTGAATTGTCCAGGATATTTATTTATTTTATTTATCTTAAGTGGTCTATACGAAAATATACACGAACTTAAGGCCTGAAGTCTGCTAAATGAAAAACGTTTCAGTTGTGAATAGCGTGTCAGTTGGATTGTTTTTGTCGTTTCGTATTCTGCTTACAGTTTAAGTATAGAATTTCAAAATGGCGATATATTTATACCTACATAGGCCCAGTGCGCAGGTTTTGCTGGGTTCCTCTTTGACTCTTAGCGAGTGAGAAAGATCATGAATTGAAAGAATTTATATGTGTCTTCGTAGTCTTGTAGGTACCCTGTGGTTGAGTAAACAGCGAGAGATAGCCAAGGCGTTTTAAAAAAATATGATGATCGAGCACTAAAATTAGGTATAATTTAAAATGTCTGCGAATTTTTCGATGTGTCGAACGCGAACAAACCTAAAGTCACAGTCCATGAGGTTAATGGTATAAAAACATGCAGCTCAGCTAATGGACAGCCGGTGATATTGCAAAAATTCAATCGGCTTTCATGAAACTGATTCACATTTTTTTTCCATTTACTACATTGACTGGGACACCCTGTGTGACCTAGTGTAAAGCTGACTAGGCAGTTTGCCGAGTGATTTGTCTTGTGACGATTTTTGTTCAAACTCGGTAGACCCCTTGGTTATGTTATGAAACTACAGGCTTCAATTCTACAGGTGAAATTCTTAGTACATTGCGTAGCCGGTTAATATTCCTGGTATACATACATACATACACATATTATCCCTTGCGGGGTAGGCAGAGCGGAAACGTCACGTCTGACGTATATTTGAGGGTCGTCGTCGGGAAATTGTGTATCGCCATGACAGGTTGTCAGCCCATCGCCTAAAATTGCAATACACACCCTCAAGCCTCAAGTCCTTAAGTCGCCTTATACGACCCCCACGAGAGAGAAATGGGATGATGCTATTCTAAGCCGGCATCACTCGACAATAAAAAATAAACAAAAAAAAATTGTAATATAGAACTGTAATAATAAATTATCACGCCTTTATCCCTTGCGGGGTAGGCGTAGCGTTGACGGCCGTAAAATACGATCGCTATGGTCACGTCCGCAAATATTTGAGGGCCGTTCCAGAAAAATCGTGTATTACTATAGTGACAGGTTGTCAGCCCATCGCCTAAAATAACAATACACACCCTCAAGTCTCTTAGTCGCCTCTTACGACTCCCATGGGTAAGAAATGGGGTGATGCTATTCTAAGCCGGCGTTACACGGCACTTATAATTATAACTTACTTTACTTGAACCTTACGTAGCGAGTGTGCTTGCCAATCAAATATCTTTATCTTTTAACAAAGTTTGCGATTCATTTAGTAGAGATTTCGAGTTTATTATTTCATTAATAACAACCGCATGAATACTCTATTAAAAGTAACTGTGTGTGTATTTGAAATTATACTGAGTGCATTTTAAAAAAAGTCTGCAACCAGACACCCTTAAGGTAGTTTTTGGCTTGTGAACTTTCGACACTCGTCTATAAATTCAGCGCCAAAGCTGCCGAGACGACAAACGACCAGATGAACCCTGGTGTCAGTTGTTCAACCGCCTACTACTAGTAGTTGGCCTCTGAGATGGTTGTGTAACGACCGCAGTCTAAGTAATCATAGACAGCAACCGGGACCGACAGCTTAACGCACGTTAACCTTCCGAAGCACGGAACCATCTTTCTTAAGGACAATCAGGTGTTTCAGCCTGCAATGTCCTATCCTAACCAGATCGGAAACAAAATCAGAAAGTGAAAATATCAACTTTGTGAGTGTCCCACCGGTAACCGGAACCTTTGCGCCGCAGGCAGTCTCACTACCACTGCACCACATCGGCCGTCATGGACGGACGGATGAGACAGATACTACCATGGTAAAAGAAGAATGACAGCTGTAGATTGCCTGGCGCTTTTGTTCAATTACTATTGGTAGGCTGGTAGATACTGCCTTTGTCAATAAGTCCGCCCATGTACACATTTTGTGTATAAAGTTTAATAAATAAATATTAATAAAAGTAACAGAAACAGCTAAGAAACGCGTAGACATAATTCAAGGTCATAATAAATTTGTACTTAGATTATAAATTAAAGTTAAACGTTGAAAGTACCTTGTTAATAATACCTTTCAAGTAAATACCTATAAATAGAAATCTATTTTATTCTAGTAGGTTTTCCTTTAATAAGTATTTCAAGGATTTTAAAAATCGTCTAAAAAGAAACTTATATGACTTATTTTAGTTATGATGACATACTCAGTAAGTTCTAGAATTTAAATAACCATTCGTAACTTAGTATTGATACTAATACTACCTATAGATAAACATGTCTTCCTCTTTCTTTCTTTTGCGTGTGGGACATGTAGACAAGTAGTAGTAGGCGGTTGAAAAACTCTGAAACCCATTGTTGAACGACTCGGTTGGTAGTGCAACTGCCTGCGACGCACAGGTTCCGGGTTGGTTCTCGGTGGGGCAATCACGTTGATATTTATCACTTCTTCTTCGTCTTCTTCGTGTGGGAGTCACCGAGTCATCCAACGACCCGATGAACCCTGGTGTCAGAATTTTACAACCTCTGCTACTAGTAGACCACTGACATGTATTTGTAACGACCCCTTTCTAAGTAATCATAGACAGCCACCGGGACCGACGGCTTAGCGTGCACTCCAAAGCACAGAACCATCTTTATTTTTGGACAATCAGGTGGTTCAGCCTGCAATGCCCTAACCAGACTGGAAACTAATTCAATAAGTGATACATATAAATGACGACCGATGTGGCGCAGTGGTAGTGCGACTGCCTGCGACGCAAAGGTTCCGGGTTCGAATCTCGGTGGGAAACTCACAAAAGTTGATATTTATCTCTTTGTGAATTTGTTCCCGGTCTGGTTAGGACATTGCAGGGTGAACCAACTGATTGTCCGAAAAGAAATAGTTCCGTGCCGTGTTAAGCCGTCGGTCCCAGTTGCTGTCTATGGTTACTTAGACGGCAGTCGTTACACAACCATGTCAGAGGCCTAATAGTGGTAGTAGGCGGTTGAAAAACTCTGACACCAGGGTTCATCGGGTCGTTGGATGACTCGGTGACTCCCACACGAAGAAGAAGAAGTGATAAATATCAACGTGATTGCCCCACCGAGAACCAACCCGGAACCTGTGCGTCGCAGGCAGTTGCACTACCAACCGAGTCGTTCAACAATGGGTTTCAGAGTTTTTCAACCGCCTACTACTAGTAGTCGGCCACTGACATGGTTGTGAAACGATCGCCGTCTAGTTTATTATAAACAGCAGCCAGTACCAACGGACTAACGCACCCTCTGAAGTACGGAACCATCTTTGTCCTTGAAACCGGGTTTCTGTTGCTTCCCAAACACATCTCTAAACTATTCCACTTCGACGCGCGTTTCAGAAAACGTTTCGATCGCGATCGCGTTTTAGATCCATATTTTAAAATTATAACTCCGTTTTTTTAGTAAGTAGGTAATTTATAACCAAAATAACCTCAAATTTTCTGTAATTACGATAAAAAGAGTGTATCGTTTCGAATTTAATCGTACAGCCGTTTATTAAACTGTATCTACACGTAATATGTCTACATACCTAATGTTATAAGTTCTTAAAAGCTTTTAATAGTTTAGAGATTTCAAATGTAGAGAAATCATTTTTATAAACTTTACGCTTTAGAAAAACAGGTAAATTAAGAAAGAGATGCCGTATGATGCCGGTAGAATAACATCACCCCAATTCTACCCGTGGGTGTCGTAAAAAGCGAGTAAGGAATAAATTAATTTAAACTTAATTTACCGAATGGGCAACAGCGGACTCTTTTACTGCACTTGTCAATCCGCCTGCTAAGCGTGGTGAGTTTGGCATACACCACGCCAACAGGGAAAGACCAATGTCCAACAGTGGACTGTTGTGGGGAGAAAAACTGGTTAGGTGGCAATCTCTACCAAGTTACCTTACAATGATAGTGATGTTACCCAAAGTAACAGTAACACATGTGCAAGCTCGTGTGCAAGTGAAAATGCATATTACCTATAGATTACTTATCTTATGTTGTCTGCCCTTGACATACAGGTGGTTACCGATGGATTTAGAGTTGTAGCAATGCGACCTCCGAGCATCGCACTTTTTGTCAACACTGTCCACCACCAAGTTCTATCTCATCTTTCACATTTTGAATCGCTGTCGTTCCAAGACGCCATTTTCCAGCAGATCAGGCAGTCTAAAGTAAACCTCGTGATGGGCTAGTTGCCCACAGTGTTTTGTAAGTTACCAGTGTTACCACCATGTACAAGCCCTCGAGCTTGTTAGCTTGTGAAGTGCCCACTGAAGCTTTCCGGATCAACTTGGACACTTAGAGGTAAGTCGCCTGCCTCGGCCTTATTTAGTTCCAGACTTTTGTTAAAATAGTCCGTAAACCTTGTAAATATCATTCCTAATCATTGTACATTTTCTAGGGTTCTTCCCCCCCACATTAAATCCATTGACCAAACCAAACAAGAGTTTCATTGCCTACACCGACGATTGTCGCGGCGACGTGACAGAGTTAGTGCGTTTTCGACAAAGTTCCTCGATAAAATAAATAATACACAGAAAGTATACCTACTTACGAGTATAAAGATAACAGAAATAAATAAATAGGTAGGTACCTAAAGTAACATTCCGAATGATGGGGGTTAGAATAGCATCACCACATTTCTTTCCTGCGGGTGTCGTCAGAGTTGACTTAGGGACTCGAGGGTTTCCTGTGTACCTACAATTATAATTTTAGGTGACAAACTGGCAACCTGTCTCTACAATGCGTGGTACATGAATTTCTAAAATGACCCTGAAACTTCTTGTCAGACGTGACGTTACAAGTGTTATTTAGGGTACCGTACCAAAAGGGTCAAAACGGGACCCTAATACTGAGACTTGGCTGTACGTCTTTTTGTCACCAGGCTACGGTTTTCTGTGAAATTTTCAAAGATGATCTGTTGCCACTATAACAAAAAATAACTAAAAGGAAAATTAATAGAGGCTCCCATAAAATCAAACTTTTTTTTCGATTTGATTTGATATTGCTCGATTTTGTCCATAATGGTTTGGAGGCTGTATCTCATGAACAGTAAAGTTAGACATTTGAAATTTTCACACAACATGTTTGTGTACTCTTGCCACAATAACAATAACAATTAACAATAAAGACTAAAAACAAAACATATCTAATATTTAAGGGGGCTTCAACGCAACAAATATGATTTTTTATGCCATTTTAATCCTAAATGACCCGGAACCCTTCGTTCGCGAGTCAGACTCACTCTTAACCGCTTTTTTATACCAAAAAGGCTATGCCTAGAATCTAGATATTTATCAGCTCAACGCTAAACACGATAATTCCGGTAGTATTTCACCATCTCTATAAATTGAGTTTATAATTAATTATTCTGCCGTTCTAGCATCGCGTGAGAGTAGTGTGTTAGGAACAACTAAGTTAGCTAAGCACTCAAGTAATTAAGCACTTAGCTAAGCAGCTGGATATATAGAACCTTGTTTACTTTGGGGCTATGGGGAATTCCTACAAAGTGTAATTTGCTGATAAGATCTTTCTTATTATTTTCAGTTTAATTTAATTATTTTCGCTACTCTTTGAATTCTATAACTACCTAATGCTGAATGCTCAAAATGCTTTATTATATTTAGGTATATTTTGGACTTATTGTATCACATGTCACATATCACGCCTATAATCCCTTGCGGGGAAGGCAGAGTGTAAACGGTTGCAGAAAACGGACATTTACGCCACGTCTGACAAATATTTGAGGGTTGTCAGCCTATCGCCTGAAATTGCAATACATACCCTCAAGTCCCTTAGTCGCCTCTTACGACTCCCACGGGAACGAAAAGGGGTGATGCTATTCTAGGCTGGCATCACACAGCAACAACCATAGATACTATAAACTAAAGGGAGATTTGTTACCGAGCGAAATTTGTTCGAGTCCCGATGTCGCCACAGAAATTTACACCTACATGCGCATAGAAATACGAACGCGAGTTTACACTCGTACATTCACAAAACTAGACCAATCAAAAGACGCGAGCGAGACACACGCACACACTCAACAATTTGAATTTTACGCTAGTGATTGACAGCGTCGATAACTCATTGTCGATATCTAATAGAGCATGGCGGGACATTGTAGTATGGAGAGGAAAATTAAATTACGTAATTTTTGCGTTAGGAGATGAAACATATGTCAATCGGTAGTGCATAAAAATACAAACAGAAAATACTCTTCGTAAAAATGTCGTCAGTGATATACTTTAGGAGTAAATAAAGGTTGAAAATATTATTTCCTATTTTATTTTATGTTTATAAATTCCTGAACAAGTGGAAGTTAATAAGTAAAAGTAAAAATAAAATACTCGTATTCTTGAGAATCATTTACTAGTGATTTTTGATTTATCTTCTTAGCAAATATGTGCATACAAATAAGTTCCTTAAACCTTCAATAATGAAACAAACTTTACATTTTTTAATGAAAATTAACATAATATGTACATATTTAACAAATACTATTACAAACAATATCAACCAAAAATTTAAACATATCCTATGTACCTACAAATATTAACGGTTTTATTAATATTTAGTAGTTAAACAAACATAATATGAAATCTTAATTCAAGAAAACATTTAAGGTAGTCAACTACCTTAGTAAACAAGATTATTTATATAATTATGATCTAGTTTTGATTCGGTTAAAATTTACTGTCCGGCAAAGTGCAGGTATTTATTTAAAACCTGACGTTTAGATAATTTCCATTTGCCACCAATTAGGTCCTCTATTTGTGGCATTAATCCACTCCTTTTTTGTTGTAGGATCTCGTGGGAACCTAAAAATTAAATGTTGCCTATAAAGGTCATGTAAATCGTATGCGTAAAATGGCTGTCTATAGTGGCAAACGATTACCAAAAATTCAAATTAAACAAATAAATATAGCCAAAATTAGCTCCGCTTGAATAAAATAAAATGACAGTAGATAATTCTACCTGCTTCGTCTTTTAAAATTTAACTTTATATTTGAAATTATATCCATGGCGATTTATCTTACATATAATCCGATAATTTATAATATCCTTTACTTTACTACAGTTTTTTTTAACAACTTTAAATACCACGTGGCTGAGTGTAGATAGGTGAGTCATTTTCCTGTGCGCTGCGCACCGTAGGTACCTACGTAATTAAATAAAAAAACAAACCGGTTATTGACAACAGATATTTCTGTCTCTTTCGCACACGAGACAAAAGAAAATAGGAAGTAGGCCATGAATTTTACCTACTTCTGTGACAAAAAATCAAATAAGTAAATTGAATTAATTTACTATGCAACAGCTAAGAAAAAACATTGTATTACATCACCGGACGAGTCATGGTTGCATTAATATTACTTTCAATGCTATTTATTAATCGTGCCACACATGGATTTAAATAATTAAATAAAAAAAATATACCCAATAGATTATGATATTGATTTAGCCATATAATTGTAATTATAACTTTTTTGTAAACATTGCAATGTTTATATTTAAATTTTAATATTTATTGACTTCTATATCCTAATAAAATCACGATGAATACTTTTGCAAAATAAATCAAATCTATCGATACTTTACACAATCGGTCTACAAACACTAACTCACGACTGCGAGGAGCGGCGGTACTATACAACTTGCATTATTTTGTAAACTTTGATGTGTTCACTGTCCATTGCGTTACGGAAACGAGACATTTGAACAATCTTCTGAGCAGAGTAAGCATTGTACACCGTTTGCTTATAGAACTGGGACTATCGCTATGGTTCGTGGTGAATCTTAGAAAAATATTACTACAAAATTGATTTTGTTTATTTTTGATGTAAAATTAATAATAATGACTACTTACCGATGGAATGTGACTCCATGAGACTTGAAGTTGCACTTATTGCTTCGATTTTTGCAAATTACCACTGAACAACACGGCATTTCACTAAAAACGTCGATCGCGACTGAACTGCGACTGAGCACAATAATCACCCCCGGAAGCAAAGTATGATCATTCTGCACCAACTAGTGTCGCACCGGCCACGCCCCCTTTTCACATCTCCCTTTAGTTTATAGTATCTATGGCAACAACGGTCTTACTGTATTTTTATTATTTTTGCACCTGCCTATACTTTCCACATGCCCTAAGAGTGGTAAATAATGCCATTAGGATTAAGTCTGCCCAAGTACACTGTTTTATGCATTAAGTTCAATAAATAAATAAAATAAATGATCAAAATGTCGAACAAGTCGTAACTTATCATGAAGGGATACGAGTGAATTTAGATACCGTCTGGAAGTGCCATATTGTCTTCTACAGACTATACGCAGCCCTAAGCCGAGGCGCTAGCGCATGCCTTGCCACGCTAACGAAAATACTGGAATTATGACTTTCTCCGTGACGCCATGTGACGCCGGCTTAGAATAGCATCACCCCATTTCTTTCCCATGGGAGTCGTAAGAGGCGACTAAGGGACTCGAGGGTGTGTATTGCAATTTTAGACAAGGGGCTGACAACCTGTTACTATGGCGATACACAATTTTCCGAATAACCCTCAAAAATTGTCTGACGTGGCGTGAGTGTCCATTTTTTGCGGCCGTTTACGCTCTACCTACCCGCAAGGGATTATAGGCGTGACATGTGTATGTATGTAAGACTTTTCTTCTTTAAACAGATCTGAATATTCAGCAACATCTAGCATTGATCTAGGGTCGCCGTCGGATCCGTGCCTTCCGAAGCATGAACTCACCTTATCCGAATATTCAGCCACATCACGCATTGATCGCGGATACCCTGAGACTAAATAGGTCTTCGCAGTTGGAGCCATCTTCATCTCCAGCATCAGAACCTCGGTCACCGTCTTACTGGATAACGTGCCGAAGTCTTGCATGTCTGTGAAAGGAATTATGGGTTCAGAAAGGATAAAAACATTTTTAACTTGGCGGTGTTATTTACACTTGCGGATTAGGTAGGGAGGGCGTCACCGAAAAAAATGGTAGTTACTTTGATTGTTAAGTACCTAAGTGCACGAACACAGACTACCGCGCGGCAGACTCCTGCAGCCGACCTGGCTCCGCACGTATCGACTACCTAGTCGTTCCTGCGGATCCAGCCAGGAAGGCCGAGAGGGTGGCGCAGGTCCTGGGCAGCCCTGCGTTTTCCATAATTGCGTCCCAGGCAACGCAGTGTCTGCCTCAGACACTTTAAATCGTCTGTCACAGACGTGTGAGGCCAATGATGAAGTGCACGATAGTAAAACCTATCCTGCCCCGTAGGATATCGCTTTGACTCTCTCTGTTTATCCTTTGGTTGGCCGGTAGAGAATGCGTGGCATCAGGTCCGCCCTTTGTACTTGCTGTGCAATCTCTTTCTTTTCGTGTAGGACACCGAGTCGTCCAACGACTCAACAAGGGTTAACAATAAAGTTCTGTGCAATAAAGTTAATTAGATAAATAAATGTGAAAAGGACAAAAGAAAAACTGTATGAAACTGACATCTGTTCAGAGCTCAAGCTATATTTTAAAAATTATAGGTTACTTATAAATAAAAAAGTATAGTGGGCAATGTAAATAATTTACTTACATAGATAATAATGTAGAATCTGTGTACTACATTACAATCAAGTTGCAATATTATAAGCGAAATTAAATACAAAATAAGCATGACTCCTTACAAGTATAATTATCTAAATATACATGGAAATAATTTATTCAAATAGAACACAGGCGGTGACATGATTATAAGCAAGTTTATTTAGTCCTTAAATCTACAGCACTAGAGCTCATTTTCCAATGTAAGTTACTTGTAAGGCTGTGAACTTAAAAACCTTGATTCCAGCTGCTTTTTCCCATGTTATAAAGACTTAGCAATTATTGGGAAAAATACTTGGAACACCTGAATGATTTAACATCGAAGGATACGACCGTAAAAGTATGAAATTCGAGTTATAATTACGTTCTAGTTTGTTAACCCTTGTTGAAAGTCATGTACCTACTTAAATGTATTAAATCTATGTTGATAGAATGAATTCATAAAATTATACACACGAACACAAACCACGCCTCTTTCTTTTAAAATATGTACCTAAGCATTAAGTTTATAGACAAATTCGATGTTTATTTAAGACGAGTGTAGCCGTCAACGACCTCGACAGTGGCGCCACTTTACAAAAAAAGATTCATATTCGCTATAATTAAAGTTATGGAAAAAGTACCTAAAAACGGCCACTTTTGGTATTAATTGCCATTACTTTAATTGCAGCGAATATTTCATTGAGTTTGCAGGTTCTAATTTTACTAACGGATACTCATAAAAACTTGGGCAACGGATATTCTGATAGATTGTTTGTATAACGAGAAAATATTGTTTTTGTGAAGTGGCGCCACTGTCGAGATCGTTGATGGCTACACTCGCCTTAAAACAATTGCTACGATTTAGGGATTGCAATCCCGCACCTCCGCCAATCCCGCGGGATTGATTCGCGGGATTGACCCAATCCCGCGCGGATCCCGCGTGATCCCGCACCGTTGAAATGATGTTAAAAAAACATATGAGAATGCAGGTTTTTGTTAAAAAACTAAAACATGTCTTTCATGTTGGAACTAAATATATTTGTTTCTTGACAAAAAAACAATTATAAATTATTTATTTGTAAGTAAAATCAGTCCTACATTACTTATCTGTTTATTGTAATTTTAGCATGAATTAGACTTGCATTGATTTGTTTATTTTGTCCTTAATCTAACAAATCAACAGTCTTATAATATAAAAAAGGCTGATCCTTATATTATACCTCTAATTATTATCATTAACGTATGAGATCACATAATTTTATTGGATTAATCAAATCACATCTTTGTTATGTTACTATTACTAACTTTGGCTACCACTATGGCGATCGTTTTTGAAAGTATGCTCGTAGAAAGCAAATAGTATCAATGGTGTCATCACCCAGCCTGCTTTTCAGTGAACTACAAATATATCCTGACGCCGAAAACGCTCTTTCAGCTTCTACGCTAGTAGGCTGGATGGTCAGCATATATTTGTAGGCAAGTATCAGGTAGTCTTAGTGCAACTGACTGAACTGACTGAGACGCGCACGAGCCGACCGAGACCGAACACGAACACAAATTGTGCGAAACGGCAACGTCGCGTGATATTATACACTCCCGCCGCCGCCGACGCCAACCACCAGTATCCGTTCGCTTTTACCGCCCCGTGCGGGATCCGCGGATCCGCGCTTTGAACGTGCGGGATCCCGCAAGGCCAAAATTGGCGCGGGATCCCGCGGGATTGCAGGATCCCGCATTGCGGGATTGCAATCCCTACTACGATTACAACGTACATGCTACGCCGTAGCTGTAAGGATGGTAGATTTTTCGTGTAAGGTAAGGTAGCTAATACCCGCTCGGATCGTTTGTCAACTGGATATCCCGCACTACAATAAGAAGTAAAACGCTGCCGTCTCTAATAGTTCTTTTGAATTTCAACCATAACATACACAAGTAAAAAAAAGTTACAGCTGCAACCCTCCTGCGATTGTTTACAAACATGTCCGGCAAAAATGCATATCATCGATCGTGCATTGCGACATTGACTTGTCCACTGACACTGACCGCGTCATTAACACTGCAAATAACTGTCATTATCATTACGATCGGTTATAGCGCTCTTGACTGCGGACGCCCTTTACTTTTAAGCTCAGTGAAGCTTTCGATTTTCAGTTATTCCTTCTTTGAATTACAGGAATGGCGCAATAGAATGTGCTATTTTATCTTATCTAACAATTTATTAGTAGATAATTATTAGTATTTACTAAATGTAACGTAAAAGTACCTTTATTACGAAACAAGCGTTCTTAAAGTGACAAACTGGATCTGCTGGATCACTTAGCGGTAGTCCAGTTATTTTTTGTATTATTGGATAATTAAAACTTAAGAAGCTGCTTGCTGGGCGCCAAGTGAAGTTTCTTGCGTACAACTACAGTGCAAAATGGATGTTGCTTAAAAGCAAAACTAGAGTTTTCGAAATCACGGGCAATAACCAAATCTCACGATGTCCCATTTTGGGCGCCAAGTAGTGAAATTTAAATAAAGCTAAAAAACTTTGTGTACAAATCACTAAAGCGGAAACCGGGTTTTGTAAGGCGAGTAATGTTACCGATTATGTAAAAGCATGTGTAATACTAATAAGCAAAGCAAATAGTCCCTTGCTGGGCGCCAAAATTTAACACGTGATTTAGATTAAATATCGGGGAAAAGTCTTATTTGGCTATTTTTCCAATAAAAAACAAATATAAAATGTGTAAATACGGGCGTGATTGTAAAAATGTGCAATAAATCAAAGCTAAAGACCACCCTTGTCGGGCGCCAAATAGTGAATCGTAAAATGTGTTAAAAAATCATACAATGGTAACTAATAACTTTAGTGCGAACCGAATATAAACTTAGTCATAGGCTTTCCAAATCATGTGTAATAAGCAAAGCATAAAATGTATGTAAAAGGCGATACAATAGATAAGGTAGTCCCTTGCCGGGCGCCAAATAGTGAATTGTGAAAGCTTCGCACACTAATAACTATAGTGCGAACCGGGTTTGTCAAGGCCAGTACCGTTCCCGATGGCGTACTGCTGGAGCAAGTCTGTCATGTTGATGTGCACGACTCCTCTTCGCTCCTGCATGAGGTTGTCGCAATGTGTCACCTTCCCACTACCTGGACCGCCTGGAGGATAGAGAGAATGTTAGAACTGGTAGTACTTTAACATATATCTAAGTGGTTATCATCTTATATCCGTCAACGACGACAGACGTAACACTTGTGTAGTGCACTTGCCCAGCGCGCAAGTAATATTCCAGAATTGGCCAAATATTTTTATGTCTTAATACATATTATTGCATATCGATTCAAGGAATAGTATGTGCTACTTTTGATCATGATCTTTATCATTTTGTTCCTTATAAGTTATATAGTATAAGTTTGTGCCCATCATATTTCAAACCAAAATCTTCAATATCGAGGGCCCAATTCTGATCGCAGGGGCTACATATTACTACTCGTGACATGTGAGTCAAAACCTCAATATGTTGAATAGGTGAAAATGCTGAATATGACTTTGACGCTCTCTGGCTTACAATTTAACGTGACTGAAGTTTTGCATTGAAAAAGACGGCTGTAGTTGTTACTCGGAATATTACCTACTAAGAATGTCTAGTATTAAAGGAATTTTGTGCAATACTAACCCAGGACGAAAATGACAGGGACGCTTGGGGGCTCAAATTTGACGTGACTGGAGTTTTGCATTGGGAAGGCTGCTGTAGGTGGCGTTGCTCGGGATACCCACGTGCTGTCGCGCCGGCTTCCGTCGCCAGCAGTCGTCTCCAACTCTTCATGATTTTGCTCTGATGACAAGAGTGGAATTTGAGAGCTGATGTTAATTTTATATTACTAGCTAGATTAGGAATTGTATTAATTTATAATTGTAACTCAGGCAAGCTGACAAATTGACGATGATAAATAAAATTGCATAGGATTGCAGAATATTGAGAAACAGCTCTCATCTCACTGGTAAATAACTTCACCAAGTTCAATCCAAAGCCAAGTTTTAAACAGGAACTCGTAAAAGAAGCTTTATTGATAATGCGGTATTATTTGAAGTGATATACTTACTGAAAAGAGTATGGCTTCATTTCTCATCATAAACAAAAAATATTTATTTAAAATATTAAAATGAAACGTATAAATTTCTTTTTTTTAGTTAATGCATCTTGCCTGCCAAGAAAAACTTTCAATTAGAACTGAAGCCTAAAACAGACCCATGCCGGGCGCCAAAGCTCAAATTTATATTACTCAGCCGTCCACCAAAAGCCGATAAATGCTGATTATAGATAACACGCGAATACCAAACACGAACTCACCAGTGTCTAAACAGATGCCCATATTCCATGAAGATACCAATTTATACCCGGTCTCTTCCACGGGAAACTATAGGCACTTAGTCCACAATGAAATAAAAACTAATTTTAATTGGCACTTGTCTAAAAAATATATCCAAAACACAATTGTCTACGGGCCACGGACAATCACACGCTGTAGCAATTAATAGTTTATCGATTGAAGGACGCGACCTTCGAAAACAGACCTCAAAAACAAACTAAATTATAAAAGCCGTTGCGTTTAAACTTTTTAATCTCATTTTCGATTTTTCTAACTGATCGATCTTTTGGTTATTCGAAAGTTGTGCCTCCGCGATAGCATTTCTGCGAGAGGTTTGAATGTATTTGACATCGCGAGCCAAGCGCTCGGTAACGGCTCGCACACACGACTGAAACTAACACCTACTAGCTCCACTAGCCACAAGGTTCACCTATCAAAACACCATCTATCACACTCACCCGGTTTGACCACTGCGCGTGTGAGAAGGATAGAGAACCGATTGAATAATTAAACCAGGGTCCCCCTGAATGAAACTACTATGTGAGTGATTATGGTATAAAATGCAGGGCCGTGCAAGACGCCTCCGCTTGACAAATGGCGTGTTTGCTCATAAGAAATGTGCTTAACTAGTACAGCGATTAGGGTCGTACAACATTTCAATTTTGCCGTTACATATTCAATTGACAAGGACGGTTATATTTTATTCAAACGCGTTACACTTTCGATAATTGAGGCTTTTAAAGAAGTTGGAGACAAGTTCTTAGAAGTATAATGACACCCCAAATTTTGTGTAATTAAATACTTGCTAGGGGCTGCTGACTAATTTTTGAGTCACGCATAAAGTGTGACACACATTGCTGGTCAAGTACTTATAAAAAATGGCCTACGAAATAATGCTACGGCCTAACTACGGCGTAGCGGAAATATAGCCGTTAATATTTAACTCTACGATATAAGAAAATACAACTTACGAGAATATAGGACTGGAAAAATAAGCTTTCTTTAGCTTTATATTGAGTTTTTCATAAAAGAAAATATAAATAGAAACAACGTTCAAAGTATTGAGAAGTAGAAAAACTCCATGACGCACTATCAGAAAAACTACCAGTTCTAGACTATGATACTAATAATCCAAATAACTTTTATACAAAACTTTTTTTAACGCTACGTGATGAATTTGAAGACAAATTCAAAGTAAAGAAAGTAACAATTAATCCTAAATTTAAATTCAGTGACTGGGCAACTGTAGGTATTCGAACAAGTAGGAGTAAATTATTCGAGCTGTATGACGAAAAGTCTTATAATCACAGTGAAACTTTTGTTGAACATGTTAAAAAATATTCGAAAATTTTCAAAAATGTTTGTTTACAAGCTAAAGCTATTTACACCAAAAATAAAATATACTCAGCTGAAAATGTTATTAAAACCGTTTGGAAAGTTGTTAATTCAGAGACTGGTAGAACTAAACCAATTGAGAAATCACATTCTTTAAAGACTACTCAGGGTATTGTTACTAAAGACACCGAGATAGCTAAAGAGTTTGAAACCTTTTTCAGTAACATACCATTTAAAACTACTGAGTTTCTTAATTCTTCGCCTGTCATTGCGTCAGCTCTTTTAAAAACGAATGTCCAGACATGTGTAAAGGGATTTGAGTTTAGGCACATCAATGCAAATCTAATAATAAAAACTTTTAAAAATATAAAATCAAAAACAACAGAGGATTTATGGGGCATGTCAGTAAAACTATGTAATTCTTTAATAGATACATTAGCACCATACTTAGCCAGTATATTTAACGCTTGTATTGATCATGGTATATTTCCTGATCTCATGAAACACAGTAAAGTCATACCTCTTTTTAAAGCTGGGGATAAAACGGATCCCAGTAACTTTAGACCAGTGTCTGTACTACCGGTTTTGAGTAAAGTCTTTGAGAAAATTATACTAAATCAAATGCTCCTACATTTCAATTTAAACAAATTACTACATGATCAACAATTCGGCTTCACCAAAGGGCGTTCGACAACCGATGCTGCTGTCAAGCTTCTAGAACATATATACAATGCTTGGGAGGAATCGCAGGATGTGATAGGGGTGTTCTGCGATTTATCCAAAGCATTTGACTGCGTTGATCATGAGACACTATTGTTAAAACTTGACCATTACGGAATAAGAGGAAAAGCGCTCGATTTGGTTGAATCCTATCTTGTAGGTAGAACGCAAACAGTCCAGATAAATGGTGCGAAGTCACTGGGATCTACAGTCAAAATTGGTGTACCCCAAGGATCAATTTTAGGACCGTTCCTGTTTTTGGTGTACATAAATGACTTGCCCTTCATGGTACAGAATCTGGCCAAGATAGTTCTTTTTGCAGATGATACCTCTTTAATATTTAAAGTGGACAGAAAGGCTAAAAATATTAACGAAGTGAATTTTGCACTTGATCAAATTCATAAATGGTTTACGTCTAATAATTTAGTATTAAATTCTAAGAAAACTAAATGTATTAAATTCTTTCTTCCTAATGTAAAAAGTATTAAACATGATATTGTTCTTAATAATGAAAAAGTAGATTACGTAACTGAAACAGTTTTCTTGGGAATCACACTCGACGCAAATATTCAATGGGACCCTCAAATACTAGCATTGGCTGGTAAACTTAGCTCTGCGGCATACGCTGTTCGAAAAATCCGACAGTTGACCGATATCGCTACAGCCAGGCTTGTGTATTTTAGTTATTTTCACAGTATAATGTCCTATGGATTATTAGTATGGGGTCAAGCCGCTAACATTAAAACTTTATTTGTGTTACAAAAAAGGGCTATAAGAGCTATATATAAATTGCGAGGTCGTGATTCCTTAAGAGAATTGTTTAAAGAAATAGGCATTCTTACGCTTCCTTCGCAGTACGTTTTTGATAACATAATGTATGTGCGTAAGAATTCTAATTCATATTTAAGAAACACTGATATTCATTGTCGAAACACAAGAAATAAAAATAAAATTGTACAGCCGCAAACCAGATTAAGTAAGGTCAGAAAATCATGTATGGGGAACTGTATACGTTACTATAATAAAATACCAGACGAAATTTTACAGTTGAATGATAATCAATTCAAAACAAAAATCAAGAATATTTTATGTTCAAAGGCATATTACAAGCCAGAAAATTATCTTACAGATAAAGACGTCTGGTCAGTAGCAACTGTAGCTCCAACACAATGTATCAGGTAGATAGACATATCATATTTAAACTTCAATTTGAATTAGATTTAATAACATTGACACATAGGTTTAACTTTGACATGTATTTGTTTTTTACATTACTGTAAGTTTACTATTCTTTTTTTATATATTATGTTAAGTACCTAGATATGACTTTCTAAAAGAGAATTTTGTAAATTCCTACTTAGAAATAAATTATTTGATTTTGATTTTGAGTTGCTTTTGAAAAAAACCACCAGTATGTTTTTTTCGGTAATGCATAGTAAATAACGTATTGGTGAGATACTCAAAGATTTTTTGAGGATAATGTCCTTGACAGTTAATAAATTGTTTACCTACTAAAAAATCAAAATTATTATTTATTCGGTTTGAAGGGCTTAAAATTAAAAACAAATATTTTTAACATTTTATTGTTTCTGTTATTTGCTGAGATAATGAGTGCAGAGTTAGGTACTTATTATTTTATGAGTAGTTAGGCTTTTTATATCGGTTGAAATTTTACTGGTAGCCGATACAGAAAACAGAGGACGGCCTGGTGATAAAACAACTTTTCCTAAGGAACATATGACAACAACATTTTTAGCTTCCATAGTAACCTTTTTAGCTCGCTCCATCTTAGACTCTGTCTCTGTCCTATGACCTAGACTAGAGTCAAGAGCAAATCCATCATTAATTTAAAAAAAGACCGAATTATCAATGGTCAATTTCGTATACAAAATTTTATTTTTCATATTTCGACCTATGCGCTCTGGAGAATTTTGTTCCGTATCACCAGCCCGTCTTGAGTTTTTTCTATCGACCATTAGTAAAAATACACCTTATACAAGGAGTAACACACGGATGCCGGCCTAGAATAATATCACCCCATTTCTTTCCCGTGGGAGTCGTAAGAGGCGACTAAGGACTTGAGGGTGTGTATTGCAATTTTGGGCAATGGGCTGACAACCTGTCACTATGGCGATTCACAATTTTCAGAATGACCCTCAAATATATGTCAGACGTGGCGTAAATGTCCGTTTTTTCGGCCGTTTACGCTCTGCCTACCCCGCAAGGGATGGTAGGCGTGATGTATGTATGTAACAAAAAGGGACCACAAGCCGAAAGGAGGTCAAGGAACTCATGAAACTGAACAACTTTCCTCATGGAATATAAGACGAAATATTTAAAAAAACGTGGAAATCCCATAGTAAATTAACCAGCTGATCGGCAATTTTGTACGGGAGGTTCAAATTATTTTGGAAATGGGGAAAGTCGTTCAGTTTCATGAGTACCTAGATTGACCTCCTTAGAGCTTGTTATACCCTTTTGTTACGCCTTATATTTATATTGGATGCAGATTACAAAAATTGTCTTTTAACATTGGGTAGGTACATAATTAAAATATTTATCTTCTTTCTAAGTCTTTTGTAAGATTATTGATAATTATTTAAAATTAATTGAGATATCAATAAAGATACTCTTAAGCATGTTATTGTTAGTTTATTGAGTACTAAATTTTAAAACACTTCCCGTGTTAAGTATTAAATTTTTGAAAACTTGCAAAATTATCAAGCGCGGGCAGGATTTGAACTGCGACTTTCACCATCACTAGTGGCAACGCCTCTTCCATATTTAAAGGGGCGGGTTGTACTCGTGAAACTAAAGTACTTTACCCAAGGAACATAGGTGAATATGAAAAAAAAAGATAACCTTCCATACAAAAACTACTAAAAACGTGGAGGATGGCAGATCCAATTTAAAAAAAACTACCTTTATTCCATGGAGAAAGTAGTTCAGTTTAACGAATAGAAATCACCTTAAATATATTGGCACTGAATTTAACAGGACCTTATTCAATGCCAAGTGATGTCGGCTAAGAAAAGCGTCACCTCATTTCTTTCCCGTGGGTGTCGAAAGACGCAACTAAGGGACTTGAGGGTTATAGTTGGATTGCAATTTTAAGCGATGGGCTGACTCACCCCTCAATATTTGTCAGACGTGGCGTAAATGTTCGTTTCTACGGCCGTTTACGCTCTGCCTATCTAGCAAAGAATATAGAGGTAGACGTGATATACGTAAGTATGTTTGTTTATTTAACTTTAAATAAATCCTAGATTCCGGTGAACTATTGTGGCTGATAATGAATGTATGAATGAAAATTATATTATTAGGAATTATATTAATAAGAATGGTCATTTATGACTTATTAGTCCCTTTTACAATAATAATTATTAATTTTAAGTAAAATTTTGTTTCGTCCTCAAATTTAAAATTAGCCAGAATCGACACTAATATTTATTTTCGTCTGTTATACGGGGTGTTTTTCCGAATACTTATAGGGTGCATTCAGACCATGAAACTGAAAGACTTTCTCATGCGAAAATATTTCAGGAAACATAATAGTAGTTTATGCAACTGTCATATAATGGGGGTCATTAGAATGCGAGTGTCTGTTTATCACACGAGGCGTAGCCGAGTGTGATAATAGATTGACACGAGCATTCTAATGCCTAATTATATGCAGTTGCATACACTATTTTATCTACACTCTAAAAAATTTACTCAGTTGAACACTTTTCCAAACGTCCGCACCGGCGATTGCAAGGCCTGATACATGGTCAAATTCAATACGAGAACGTAATATGGCTTGATATAAATTTTTGAAGATTCTTTACTAACAGTTGTTTAGATGTCGAGTCTCAACAGCAAATAACTAAACAACTGAACAACACTGAACAACAACTGAAAAAACAACTAAACATCAACTGAACAACATCGGAATAACATCTGAACCACAACTAATCAACATCTGAACAACAACTGAACAACATCTGAACAACATCTCAACAACAACAGAACAAAAACCTATTAAAACAACTGAACAAAATCCGAAAAATTCCCGTACAACAACAACTGTCAGGTGCAACGGAAGATAGCGATTTGAGTGTTGGCAAAAAAAAACTTCGTTTCATTTCTCAACTTTATCGTATTAAGAGTTTTCTCATTAAGTCATTACGCTTCTGTAATTTATAGTAAACCCTAGTTTTTATAGGCAGAATGCATAAAGTAGGTCATTATGCATCTGTTTTCGAATTCATAATTCGAACATTATGAGACGAGTGTAGATAAAAAAAAATACTTCCCATAGTAATTGCAGTCAGGATCGTGATTTGGCATAGTAGGTAATTTTTTGTTGTTTCTTGACATATGTTTCAAGGGAGAAAGTTGTTAAGTTTCATGGTCTGAATACACCCTATCAGTATTCGGAGGGCTGTCCCTTACATTATCAGTTTTTTATAAGTATCAGTACACTTTTCGGTACACGGTTCTTTTATATACAAAACATAATTTAGTTATATACACATTTAGCTAATATACAATACATCTATCTACATAAGGTAATTTTTGATTCAGTACAAATATTTTTAGAGTTATTTCTACGCGTGCAACTAAACAACTTTCCCTAAGGAACATAGGTCGACGCATTTTTGTATGGGCGATGAAAAATTCGTTTTTCAATATTTTGACCAAAGTTCTTTGGTGAAAGTTGTTCAGTTTCACGATTAGAACTAATACTATAAATATTTGCACTGAATTGATTACGAGCTTATATAATTAAGTGTTATGGAAGAACGTGTATCTCTTAAAAACTATTCTTACAAAATAAGTACATATTTATTTACAAACCCAGTTAAGAATGATGCGATAATATAAATTAATTAGTAAGCGTAGGATATTTAAAATATTAATAAAGCAATATAATAGAATGTTATGTGTTAAGTGGATTGTAATATTAACCTTTATTCTGACAGAAATATTCCTTAGCTAATTTTTA
Organism: Tuta absoluta; assembly: GCA_027580185.1. Lineage (NCBI taxonomy): Eukaryota > Metazoa > Arthropoda > Insecta > Lepidoptera > Gelechiidae > Tuta > Tuta absoluta. The sequence continues at coordinate 2,940,073 of JAQAHW010000020.1, forward strand.
GCTTGGTCAAAAGAAAGAAGACAGGAAATCTGCAAGATGTTTTACGCTTTTTTTAGAATATAAAAGACTATGCTTTGAATTTTATCTTATGTTAGGTATAAACGCCATTAAAAATAAATCGAATGAATAAATAATTGAATGAAATTTTCTTTTGGACAAAAGCTAAGGACTTTAAGGAAATATGCTGCTAGAATCAAGAATATTGTCTGAATATGAGGAAATTATGTAAAGCTCAACGCTGTGTGTCGCGTATATTTCGCGCGCGTGGTTGAATTGGCCAAATACAATAGCAGCGCTGTGGTGTGACGCGCGTTATGCCATACGAACACGACGATACCTTCCGTGTTTCAGGTCCCTAGGCACAATACGTTTTTTAAATTTGGATGGGTTTTAATGCCGTATGATGCAGGCTTAGAATAGCATCACCCAATTTCTTTCCTCTGGAAGTCGTAAGAGGCGACTAAAGGACTCGCGGGTGTGTATTGCAATTTTAGGCGATGAGCTGACAACCTGTCACTATGGCGATACACATTTCACGTATGACCCTCAAATATTTGCCGGACGTGGCGTAAATTTCCGTTTTTTGCGGCCGTTTACGCTCTACTTACCTTGAAAGGGATTATAGGCGTGATATGGGTTATAATGGCGGCAGTGCGCTGTCAATACGCGAGGTATCTGCTCGACGCAGCGTTGGGCCTTAGAAGTAAGTCTGTAAAATATTAAATATTTTAACTTCTCTTTACAAAAACACAGTGCTTGACTGATATGTGTGCCTTTTTTCGCAATTTTCTCAATAGCCATACCCTAAATACAGATAAATTACGTAAGTTATTAGCAGAAATAAATATGTTTTATGTCCTGTTTATCCAATATACATTAAATTTAATTTTATACATTTTGAGTAAGTACCATTTAAAGCTATGGTCCCAAGATCTTAACTACTACAATACATTTACTCAAGTACACTTAAAAAACTAAATAAATTAACATTAAAATATAACATAAACAAATAAATCAACATACTGTTGGATGGATTTTAACATATCACACTCAGTTAGAGTATATAGAAATCTTAACATATAAAATTGTTGTAAAAAATTAAAAATTAAAATCAATAAGTTGTCTTTATATAAGTTTTTCGTGTCGTGTCGGTGGCAGTATTATGAAGTACATTATGTATAATAAAAAGTATATAGTAAATAAGTAGAATGAATACGAAAAAAACATTGTAAAATAAAAATATTGGATCAAATGTCTACTGTTGCATAGAATAACATTATCTGAATAAAGTGTGAATACAATACATTTTCAAATCTTATGAAGGAACTTTTCTGACTAAATGATTCCATCTCGACTAATAGCAAAATATACAAAAATGTAGTACTTACTTACATGTGAGTGAGAATAAGAAAAAAAAATATTGTACCCGCCGGGGCTTGAACCTGGGACTGTGGGGTATTTCATCTTAGATTTGAATTCCTACTCTGATTGTGGACTATCCATAGTATTGGTTATATAGCTTATACTTGATGTCGCGAGTATTAAGAGATTGAAGATTCGGAAGTGTATGTCGAGGCGCCGGTTACTCAGTTGGTACATCGGTGGGATGGTACCCCACGATCCCAGATTTTAGCTCCGGCGGGCATTATTTCATAATTTCAAATAATAATTTACGATTATGAAAATTATTTAGCACTGTAAGTAAACCATAATATATTTACCTACATGTGGTAGACTATCAACCAAGTTAACAGAGAATGTTCAGAATACTCACAATGAAACAAAACCGATTCATTTAGGCCGAATCTTTTCATAGAAAAATATTTGTTCAACACTGTTCGCTTCCCGTAGCAAGATCTTCTTCTTCACAAATTTAAAGTGTTCTAACGCAAACTCATAGAGTTCATTTTCCATTCTCCAGATGATAGACTGTTGTATTTTTTCTATAGTCCTAGTGTTAGGTTGTATTTTAGCACTTGTTTGTCGTAGATGTGACTTGTTGCTGCTAAGATAATGCTCCGTGGCACCTTTGAACATTCTTGGCAGAACAGACTCGAGCACAGAGATGAAATCAAGCATCTCTTCTGTTACTCCCACTAGGAGGTAGTGATTGACTAGGTTGTTTTTTGCTTGCTGAAGTGCCCATGGGTTGCCTGGCTTCCTGTGTGCAAGATATCAAGTTAGAATTTATGACTTTGTGTTTGCAGAACTTAAATTATATGAAACAACTGTTTGATGTATTTTTTTACAGATTAGAAAAGGTACGCTTCTCTATGCCAATAGATGGTGTTAAATATCTAGGGGTTTCTTGACTGGTCACCTAAATAAAAAAATGCGTTCTAGTACTTAAAAGTGAACTGTTTACTTCCTTGCCTCGTTACCTAGATGGCGCGGCGTAATTTTCTGGGACCCGTCTTTATTCATTGCTAGCCATATTAAAATACGCTGAAGTAAGCGCCATTAGCACAGCAAATATTATTTTAAAGTTTTCAATCAAACTCCAATTATAACTTTGAATCAATTTTCAAGGACATTCATTGGATCATTAGACCACTTAGTGTTCCACACAAAAACAATCCAAATCAAACTCCCCAGCGAATTTGTTCCCAGGATGTTCAAAGCCATCTATCAATGATATTTAGTACTTTTTTATACCGCTGTCGAAAAAATAGGATTGGTGAAATGCATTTTATGTCATTTACAGATGCAGTTTAATGGTACAAAAATTCTCTTATAAATTTTTCATAATATCAATTCCTTTAAAACACTTCCTTGTTTAAAAAACCGTAAGCAGGGCGAAACAGTTACTGACATTCATGAAAAGTAACTTTCAGTACTCATCCACTATCAGTACCTACTCATACATCAGTTCAGTGTATTATCTGATACAAATACAATAATACAGCCTTTATTGCTGATGAAGTAGATACATTTTAATTGCACATAAGTCCGTTCCATCAGCGTGTCCTGAAGACACGTAGACCTCCTCTAACGCCTTCCATTTATCTCTGTCCCTGGCTGTTTTAAGCCAGAGTGAGCCAGCAACCATTTTCAGATTGTCAGCCCATCTTTTAAGCAGCTTAAAAGTATTATTTGAATATATTGTTAAATACTTGGAACACTAACCAGCATTGAGCAGCATGCCCACAGAAGAATGGCACCTGCATCCACATGTTGGTTGGGTCGCAGTCCGGCTGGGCCCGCTCCACACACTCATCAAAGGTCTGTCAATTATGAAATCAGTAATAGTAATCAATAATGGATGCAGAAAGCAAGGGACAGAAAACTGTGGGGGAGGTCTATGCCAAAGAGGCGACAACCTAAACAAATTCATAATAAATAATACGAAATAAACATAGAATATAGAAAGAAATTATAATTAGTTAGGAAGTTGATAGATAATAATTATATATGTATAAGTTAGAGTGACGTAAAACTTGGTAGAATAAAGGTTTTTTTTTAATAGTAAGCTTAACAATTAGACAAGATACACCTTAATCATGAAAACAGTTATTATATTACATACATACATAAATCACGCCTATATCCCTTACGGGGTAGGCAGAGCGTTAACGGCCGTTCAACGGATATTAACACCACGTCTAACAAAAGTTTGAGGGTCAATCAGATAACTGTGAATCACTATAGTGACAGGTTGTCAGCCCGTCGCCTAAAATTGCAATACACACCCTCGAGTCCCTTAGTCGCCTCTTACGACACCCATGGGTAAGAAATGGGGTGATGCTATTCTAAGCCGGCATCACACGGCATATTTTTATATTACACTGAATTAATATACATAAAGATATAAGTAAAATATATTATCTTGTATTGTATTACTGATATATTTTTAAAGAGCTATATCCACACTATATATAAGCTTATTAATAATTTTGTTATTGAATTTCATGTACAATACTAGAAATATGATAATTAGTTAGGAAGTGATAATATATAAGTTAGAGTGTGTAAAACTTGGTAGAATAAAGGTTTTTTTTAATAGTTAGCTTAACAATTAGACAAGATACATAACCTTAATCATGAAAACAGTTATTATATATTACACTGAATTAATATACATAAAGATATAAGTAAAATATATTATCTTGTATTGTATTACTGATATATTTTTAAAGAGCTATATCCACACTATATATAAGCTTATTAATAATTTTGTTATTGAATTTCATGTACAATACTAGATATTATGTAATACATTTTAGGTATATTTATTTTGCATAAAAACATGCATCTGTTAAAGCATCATATTTTTATTTCCAATTTGTTTCCGTCTGACCTATTTTTTACGCTATCATTTCTGAAAAACTTTAAAAATAAATATGGATTACCATTTTATCACCATGCTTCTTCCTTACAAGGTGTGGCCTAAAGTTGTCTCCATTACGAAGAAAATAGTAGTATGAGACAAGTCTATCCAAAGGTTTCCTAATTAAATTGATGTATAGTGGCTTTGACGAGGTACCTAGTCTGAAAATTTAAGAATTAATTTAATTACATTAAGTGAAGATATTATGATTTTGAATGAGATAAAGAAAAGATACATATATAATTATTACTGCTCAGTCTATCTTTATAAACTTGTTCTGATTAAATCAAATTTGCTATTTTATAACTAAAATAAATAATGAATACAAACTTACCTCTCAAAATTCAGAAAAGCCATATGCCCATGATACAATGCTGGCTTAATCTCTTGCCACAAGGTGATATTCCTCGCAAACTTATACTGGTTGGTTAGAGATAGGACATGCTGATTGGCTGTCACATTGATATGCAGCACTTTGAAGTGATTCTTCTTACACAAATCGTAGGCCACCCCCACGAAGCTGGTCGAGCCTGTTTTGGGCACTCTGTTGTAGATCACCACGAGATCATCATCAACTTTTTCTGTCGGTTTCGGGAAAAACTGACGTGATTCTACGTGCGACTGGACAAGTTTATATTCTGAAAATAATAGCACTAAAGTAAGTCCAACAGCCGACACATTTATGGGAATTAAAATAAAGATAATGCTCTTTACCTAATTTCTGATAATTCTCATCCAAACGAGCAAATTCTGCTTGGAAATACAAGACGACGAGAACAACAACACAGAGGCAAGATAAAAGCCATAGTTTGTGCACGTTCAACATCTCGTCGGCTGTTGCCACTGCGCTGGACCAAGCACGGGAACAATTAGTTAAAATCCATCATAGTTAGAATCTTCCCTTTCAATATTTGGGACACCCACTGAACTGAAGAAAACAAATAGAATAGATCTTCGACCGAAAGCGATCCGCGAGCAAACGCGAACGAAACGTCAATTTGAAAAGTCTGACATTCCAATTATGGCCAATTCTCATAACGAGCAATCGTTTAATATTTTATATTCATTTGTTCACTTGCTAGAACTGTCGTTCAATCGATCGATTTAAAGTTCCACAAAAGACCTGCTTCCATTCCACAAACTAAAAAAAAATACAGTCAGTCAGTCAAAACTCAAACCTCTATCTTGCGCTTTACCTTGCTTCGAGGTTTTGTGATTTTTAATAATTAAAGCTATATAAAAGTGTTTTAAAGTATTTGTGGACGTTAAACAAAATTACCCATCATGGATAATCAGTTCAAGCAATTCAGCGCAATGGGCGCGGAGGATAATTGGCGCACACAAGGGTTTCGGCAGAGCGTCGTTAGCAAAATGTATGTTTCATCAACAACTTTGTATCGCTATTTATGAGTAAAAGACGTTTCAACCAATTTCTTTATCTAGTTCAATATATAAGCTACGTTCCTTGTGGTCCAACACTGATAATAGTTGACTATTATATGAGAAAGAATATGACATAGATTTGTGTTTTATAATTTATAAATATAAATATTGTTTTGTATGTGAAGATATAATAAAGATAAGGGCAGTCTTTAACTTTTTAGAGGCACTTTTGAGTTATGTGGTAAGACAGGTAGCGGTTTGACAACCATTTCCAGTAGACTATTCGGCCACCATTTCCCCATACTTACCTTTAAATCTATGTTCTATGTAATACCGACGTAGAATAGCATCACCCCATTTCTTTTCCGTTGTAGTCGTAAGATTAAGGGAATTGAGGGTGTGTATTGCAATATTAGATGATGGGCTGACAAACTGTCACTAAGGCGATACACAATTTTCCCAAATGACTCACAAATATTTGTCAGACGTGGCGTAAATGTCCGTTTTTTTGCGGCCGTTTACGCTCTGCCTACCCCGCAAGGGATATTAGGCGTGATATGTGTATGTCAAATTCCACCTTCACTTGTAGAGCATGCGGAAAACCATGCCGCTCCCGTATCGGCTTATACAGCCATGAAAAGTCTTGCCTCAGACACTGATTAAATTGTCTGTCACAGATGCGTGAGGCCAATGATGATGTATGTTATTTGAAAAATAATTTATTATGTTTATTATGTAGTCTGTTCAGTGGGACTTCTAGGCAAAGGCTAGGCTACTAAATACAAAATAATAATTTTGTTAATTTCTTTTCCAGAGAGCAAGTGATCCAGCAGTCAGGCATGCAGGTGGCTAGGAACAGCAGTGAGATGGAGAACCACGTCTTCATGAAGGCCAAGACACGAGAGGAGTACATGAACATGGTCGCCAAACTCATCCTCCATGTCAGGGAAATGTGTGAGTATACTATGAGATTGATTTAATTTATGTTTTACTGTTTTAAATATGATAAAAATATTAAAAAATCTATTTTTTTATTGCTTTTTCAATTTGTTTAAATCTTAAGTTTCTTTTTCTTATGAGATTTAAAATAGCAAATGTTTATCATCTTCTTCTTTTTGTGTGGGACACTGAGTCCACAACAATCTCATGAACCCAGGTGTCACAGTTTTTTATACTACTACTAGTAGGCCTCTGACATGGTTGTCTAATGACCACCCTTATAGTGATCATAGATAGTAACCGGAACCGACGAGGGCTTAACGTGCCCTCCAAAGCATGGAACCACTTACGGACAATCAGATGGTTCAGCCTGCAATATCCTAACCAGACTCGAAACAAATTTACAAAGTGATAATATAAAATAAAGTTATAAGTGCCCCACCGGGAATCGAATCTGCATTGCGCTGCATCGGCCGTCAATGTTTATGTAAGCTATTATTGTAAACTAATCATGTTATATTCAAACATTATCTCACACCACAACATCCATAGAGTGATAAAATTCATGTTTTCTTCTGGACATGATTTCTCAATGCAAGAAATTAAAGGCCGTGTGATGCCGGCTTAGAATAGCATCACCCCATTACTTACCCATAGGTGTCGTAAGAGGCGACTAAGGGACTCAAGGGTTGGATGTGTATTGCAATTTTAGGCGATGGGCTGACAACCTGTCACTATAGTGATACACAGTTATCTCATTGACCATCAAACTTTTGTCAGACGTGGTGTTAATATCCGTTTTACGGCTGTTAACGTTCTGCCTACCCCGTAAGTGATTTATGTATGTATGTATGTAGAAATTAAATACAACAATTTTTTAAACTTAGATAAGCAACAGCTGAGTACAATAAAATAAATAAAATAAAAAGCCTTTTATTTCGTTCCCTTAATTAATTAATATCAAATTACAAATATCTATTATTATTATTTCACACTAATGTTAGTTACAAAATTAAAAAAAAATTACAATATCTAATTAAATCAAATTATTATTCTTATTAATGTCGTGCACTTAGCAAGCTTCAATGCCATTGTCTTTGGGAACCCCCATCCGGGTAAAGGCCTCCTCCAGCTGATTCCACTTCTCCCTGTCTAATGCCAGTCTTGTCCAGTGTGCGCCGGCAGTGGCGCGGATGTCATCAGCCCAGCGTTTGAGCGGACGGCCCGGGCGGCGTTTGCCTTGCACTGGCCCTGTCCACTCTGTTACTTTCTTCGTCCATCTTCCATCTTTGTATCGAGTCAGGTGTCCAGCCCATTTCCATTTTAGACGTCTTACGTGCACAATAGCATCTTTCACTTTAGTTTTTTGTCTTATTGTTTCATTTCTCTTTTTGTCTTTTAGTTTCAATCTAAGTAAGCTTCTTTCCATTGCTCTTTGGCACACAGATATTTTGTTTGCATTTTTTTCTGTTAGAGACCAGGTCTGGCATGCATATGTGAGAGTTGGAAGGATGCAGGTGTCCATTAGTCTTCCTTTAACTCTGGCTGTGATTTTTGATTTGAAAATATGTTTAAGACTCCAATATCGATTCCAAGCAGTTGTTATACGACGGTCTATTTCTTTTTTATCTGTATCGTCAAAGGAGACTAATTTTCCAAGGTAGATATACTCATCAACATACTCAATGCTATCCTCTTCTACTTTTATCAAAGTTTTTGTATGGTTAGTCATTATTTTAGTCTTTTCAAAATTTATTTCTAGGCCAATTTCTTTGCTTGCTTTATGTAGAGACTGTAGCGTGTTTTCCAATTCTTGTGCGTTTTCTGAGAATAACACTATATCATCAGCAAAGCATAGATGGTTTAGATATGTACTGTTTATTCTGATGCCTGTATGTGACCAGTTTATTTTTTTTTTCAATATGAATTCTAGGACGGCAATGAAGATTTTAGGAGAGAGTGGGTCACCTTGCCGTACCCCTCTACCTATCTTGAAGGTAGGGCCGACTCTATCTAGCCTTACTCTACTGCTGCAATCCTCATATATGTTCATAATTATGTTGATGTATGTTTCTTCAATTTCATGGTATTCTAGTGCTTCCTTGATTGAGTTGTGTGATATAGAGTCGAATGCTTTTCGATAATCGATGAAGGCCAGGTAGAGTGGCCGATTAAACTCTTTGTACAACAGCTGAGTACAACTACTTTGAATTTCCCCTCATATTATGACCCATATGACGCATATGAGGATAATGTTAAGCTATTATGAGTTTATGACTTTTAGGTGTGATTCTTATCAGTACTACACAGCCAGTTGCAAGTAAACCTAGTGTCCGTTAATTATCGATAAAAGATCAATGAATATATAAAGTGTAAAAAAAAATGCTGAGAATATTTTAAGGGGTGAACCAGTACATGAAACTGAACAACTTTCCCCAAGGAACATAGGTCGAAATATGAAAAAATAATTTGACCCTCCCATACTTAGTGTGTTACCCGGCCGGGATAATTTGTATGGGAGGGCCATTTTTTTTTCATATTTAGATCTATGTTCTTTGGGGAAAGTTGTTCAGTTTCACGCACTGGTTCACCCCTTAAAATATTCTCAGCAAATTTTTTTACACCATGTATAGTATAGTCCAGTGTCAGTGTCTAAGAAAAATTTCGCAAATTCATTTAGTGGTCATTTAGTTTTGGTGTTGAATTGCTGAACAATAAAAATGTATAACAATGTATTTTATACAATATTTTGTAAGTAATTAAAAAATGTATTACATTGTTAGTAATAATTTTTATACCACCCTGCCCCGTTAGTGACAACTAAAGACAAAATTTGAATACCTTATACTAAGGGGTAGCCGCATCACCCGCATGTATGTTTTACGATTTTTTTGTGGTTTAGAATTAATCAATTTTTGAAGTTGTATGGGGAAATTTCGTCCGACAGGCATTTTTTATATCCGTAGGGGTTTTACAGTTTTGTACTTTCTACATACATAATGCCTATAATGCCATGCGGGGTAGGCAGAGCGTAAACGGCCGCAAAACGGTAATTTACGCCACGTCTAATAAATATTTGAGGGTCATTCGAAAAATTGTGTATCGCTATAGTGACAGGTTGTCAGCCGATCGCCTAAAATTGCAATACACACCCTCGAGTCCCTTAGTTGCCTCTTACAACTCCCACGGAAAATACCAGAAAATCGCGGAACATACATGGGAGTGATTGGGATACCCCTCAGTGTAAGGCATTTAAGTTTTGTCTTTGAACGTCACTATTCAGGCCACCCTGTATGGTGTCAAAAGACGACCACTTTTTTCGACTCTCATTTTGACTAATAAATAAAATGTATCCATGAAGCAATGTGGTAAGGTAGACTGGTAGATAATGCCACTGGAATTAAGTCCGCCCATGTACACTGTTGTGCATAAAGTTCAATAAATATATAAATAAATCAAAATAAAATGTGGCCGCAAAAAAAAATTCTAACAAAAAAAGGCAGAGTTTACCCACACGACGCTTTCCGATTTTATATTGATTCTTTCAATTTCGTATAAATGCAAAAGATGTATGAATTAATAAATCCAAATATTTATTTATTCTTCTTCTTTTCGTGTGGAACACCGAGTCGTCCAACGACCCGATGAACCGTGGTGTTTTTTCAACCGCCTACTACTAGTAGTAGGCTTCTGACATGGTTTTGTAACGACCACAATCGCCCTCGCCCACAGTGCCCTCCGAAGCGCGGAATCATCTTTCTTTTCGGACAGTCAGGTGGTTCAGCCTGCAATGTCCTAAACAGACTGGGAACAAATTCACAATGTGAGTGCCCCACCGAGAATCGAACCCGGAACCTTTGCGTCGCAGGCAGTCGCACTACCACTGCGCCACATCGGCCGCCATTAATTTTTTCAATGTTTCTTACAGCACAACAGCCGAAACAGAACCAGGGGCCCAACATGCAGGGGCCCAACCAGAACCCTCCGGGGCCCAACCAACAAGTGTCCAACCAGCCGGGACAGCCGCAATCGGGGCCCAACAGTCAGTCTGGCATGGCGCCGGACCCCATCAATGCATTACAAGTACGTACTTAGCGTATGACATGTATACAGGGTGTAAGGAAAAGAACTGCGCTCCTTTTAAGGAATGAATTAGCCCATGAAACTGAAAAACCGGCCAAGTGCGAGTCGGACTCGCGCACGAAGGGTACCATTATCTTTAAAAACGCGCAAAAAAAAGGCAACGGCAATACATCATCTGTGTAAATTTCAACTGTCTAGGTATAACGGTTCAGGAGATACAGCCTCGTAACTGTTGGACGGACGGACGGACGAACGGACAGACAGACGGACAGCCGAGCCTCAGTAATAGGGTTTCCGTTATTACCCTTTGGATACGGAACCCTAAAAAGTATCCCCAAGACACATAGATAAAATATGAAAAAAAAATTAGACCTCCCTATACAAAATGTTGCAGCCGACCAAATCTGGTTGAATGGGAGTTCTAAATTTTTTTTCATATTTCGACCTATGTTCCTTGGGGAAAGTTTTTCAGTTTTCTGGGCTGGTTCATCCATTAAAAGGAACGCAGTTCTTTTCCTTACACCCTGTATAATAAGACACTAGCTGTTACCCGCGGCTTTGCCCGCGTACTCATAAAAGCTATCCTGTGTTAATCCATGTTACCTTCTATATTTGTGCCATATTTTATTACAATCGGTGCAGTTAGGATTTTCATATATTTTCATCGCTTAGACAACATTAGATCTGTAAAGAATGAGTTAGACGCTGGATATTAGTTGCAAAACTAAACCGGTAGATGGAGCCGTGCCACGCGTTATTGGCATCAAGATACATTTGCAAAATTCGCGGGTGATGGAGTCGCGTTAGCCCAGATGGAAGAGGCGTCGCCACTAGTAATGGTAAAGTCGCAGGTTCAAATAAGTGTTTTAAAATTTTGGTGTGAGTTATTTTTTATGGATTGGTCAGCAACTATTTCGCCTTTCTCAGAGCCTTCGATCAAGGAAGGCAAAAACGTATCGAAGCACAAATACTTTGCGACTTCTTATTTCTTTAACATGAATTTATATCTTTAATATAAGACTTTTATACTTACATTCACTATCCCAATTTTAACCCGCAGAACCTCGCATCACAAGGCTCAAGAAACCAGATGATGAACATAGGGCCCCAAGGGCAGATGCAACAGCAACTGGGCCCTAATCCCGGCATGGGGGGCCTACAGGGCCAGATGGGCCAACAGGGGCCCAACATCTCTCAAGGGCCACAAGCCCAAACCGCCACCAACTTACTACAGACCCTCAACCAGAGACCGCAGCTGAATATGCAGCTGCCTAACAAAATGGGGGGTGGTATGGGAATGGTGCCGAATCAGGGGCAAATGGGGCCCATGGGGGGCGGCATGGGGGGGATGAATCCCATGGGGAGTCAGCTACAGAGTCAGCTCGCTGGGCCGATGCAAGGGCAGATGATGCCCAATATGTCGATGGGCAATTCTATGCAGGTGAGTTGGAACTTTATATTTTCCTAATAAATATCCAAAAAGTACTAGAAACTGTAGTAAATGCAGATTGTCACTAAACGTAATTGTGTCTTTTGATGTGTGAAATTGTTCCCAGTCTGGTTAGGACACTGCAGGCTATAAGACCTGCAATAAATTGAAGCTGTTGTGTCGATTTAACTATACGTTTTTTTTAATTAAATTACAGAAAAAAAATATCGATATTTTTGCTGAGTATTTTTTATGAGTGCTGTTGCATTACTTTGACATTTAAAGTTCAATTTTATTGAAGTTGCCAACGCGACGCAGCGAGATTCGGTATACATTGCATGTTATTTCATAGGTGTCAGCATTTCAATAAAATGAAGATAACCAGCAATATATAGCAAACTCAAGAAAATATTATATGTATTGAGAAGTGTAGTACAGACTTGGACAAGTGATGTGTTTTTTTATCGAGTGATCGTAAAACAGTTTTTTTTTTATTTAGGGTTCTTTTGTGACAGCTTGTATAAAACACATAACATTAAATAAGTTTATGGTGCCCAGGTGCCAATGAGCGGGTCCAACACGATGGGCGGCGGAATGGGCTGCAACCAGCTCACGCCCAACCAGATGCAGCAACAGATGGGGCCGGGGCAGATGGGTGAGTTGGTTCAAACCTATTACTAGTGTAATGTTTTCTTCATACCTATTAAAAAGACCAGACAGGTTTGAATGTCCTGAAGATTGAGTACCAAATTTTAAAACACTTCCCGTGTTACGTATACAGTTTTTGAAAACTTGCAAAATTTTCGAGTGCGGGCAGGATTTGAACCTGCGACTTTCGCATTACTAGTGGCGACGCCTCTTCCATCTGGGCTACCGCAGCTCATTAGTTACAAAACTAATGGTTATTAGTTGCAAAACTAACCCGGTAGATGGAGCCATGCCAAGCGTTACTGGCATTAAAATACACTTGCAAAATTGGCGGGCAAGAAATGAGCTGCGGTAGCCCAGATGGAAGAGGCGTCGCCACTAGTAATGCGAAAGTCGCAGATCAAATCCTGCCCGCACTCGAAAATTTTGCAAGTTTTCAAAAAAAATTGTCCTGAAGATGTTGCGAAACGAGTACCGACTCGTAGAAAGGATCTACCATAGATACACAATTGCTCCTAAGCTTCAAGTAGTCAGACACAGTGTTAGGTACCAAGCAGTTAAAATGTTCAATTGTTTACCTAATGACCTGAAAATGGAACATAATACCAAATCATTCGCTTCTGCATTGAAAAAATATTTGTTGGAAAAGTGTTTCTATAGCACAGATGAATTTTTAGGACATTGAATTTATTTATTTTTGACATGAAATTTTAGAAATGTATAATTGGACTTCAGACGTTAAGACGTATTTGAAATGTAACTTTTAATTTATTAATTTGTACTCTCTGACATTAATTTTAAATTATTTTTGTTTATTGTATTGTATTCAAGTTATTAAGTTTGTAATTATATTTCCAACACAGTTGTAAAATATTGTTAAAGGAATAAATAAATATGAAATTACTAGCGGCCCGCCCAGCGGTTTCAACCGCTGCTTCCTGTCCTGAAACGCGGTATCGAAGTTATTCCGCCGATCGCTATATATACAACTTCCAAACATGTCCGGTTGGAACAGTCGTTCCCCGTCACAACTCCCGACCAGGCGGATAGCTACACGCCTCCTCACTGTCGTCACACGGCCTACTGGCCTCATCATCACTTCTCCCAAACTGTTTTCCCGTGGGAATGTGACCTTTCCCCGGCATAAATCTATACATATAATAAAACAGTAAAACCCGTGTGTCTTTACATTGAACAAATTTACGGAAAACTAATCGTAGATGATGTTAAAATAGGATTAGAACATATTTCAATTATTTTTAAATATTTGTCTGTCTGTTTATCTGTTTGTCCGGGCTAATCTCTGAAACTACTGGACGGATTCGAATAAAACTTTTTGTTCTGTATAGCTATTAAGCCTGGTCAAAATGTAGAATACTTTTTACCGCAGGAAAATTGCTAATTCCTACGGGAAATACGATTGAACGTAGATTATTTAGGCCGCCAGTATGAGCTATATTTATGTTATGTGTGAGCGATACATAAATGTCTGCATAGCAAAAGTAGTTCAGTGTGATATGCCGCTTCTACTGGTACACTAATCATAATATTCAGTCAGAAGTTCGAGGGCACCAACTAGTTACACATAAAATCCTTTCTCTTGAATCATTCTATACTTTAAAGAAAACCGCATCAAAATCCATTGCATATTTTCACAGATCTAAGCATACAACGGGACATGAGAAGCGGGCGGTTTCACCCGTTGCTAACCATGTATTTACTTATATATTCCTTGGAAAGAAACTTATTCCAGTTTAGCTTAGCGCCATCTATACCTGACTGGGCCGATGGCGTAGCGGATAGTACCCCTGCCTGCTACGCCAAAGGGTTGTGGGTTCGATCTCCACAAGATACAAATTCAGATATTTGTGTTTAGTCTGGGTGTTTCTATTTATATTTTGATTTATTTACAAAAACAGTATATATGTATTAATATCAGCTATCTAGTTCCCATAGTACAAGCTTTGCTTAGTTTGGGACTAGATGGCGCTGTGTGAATTGTTCAGGATATTTATTTATCTATGAAGATTGGCATAAAACTAACCCATTCCGTTTCTTTTTTTAAATATCGTTTCTTTATTCAGGTATGGGCAACAGTCAAATGATGAGTATGCTGCACATGCAAGGCAGAGTGCAGAATAAACCGGATGTCGGCATGATGGGGGGAGGGTATCCCCCCAATAGGGCTCCGCAACCCTTCCTACGGCAAAGCCCTTCGCCCTCCGCCCCTTCGCCAATGGGAGGGCCTAGCCCTGTGTCTATGGGTGAGTAACTTCAATATTAGCTGTTATTATAAGAAAAGTTAGATGTAGTTATATGAGGGGGAAGATGACACCCAATAGGGCTCCGCAGCCCTTCCTACGGCAAAGCCCTTCGCCCTCCGCCCCTTCGCCAATGGGAGGGCCTAGCCCTGTGTCTATGGGTGAGTAACTTCAATATTAGCTGTTATTATAAGAAAAGTTAGATGTAGTTATATGAGGGGGAAGATGACACCCAATAGGGCTCCGCAACCCTTCCTACGGCAAAGCCCTTCGCCCTCCGCCCCTTCGCCAATGGGAGGGCCTAGCCCTGTGTCTATGGGTGAGTAACTTCAATATTAGCTGTTATTATAAGAAAAGTTAGATGTAGTTATATGAGGGGGAAGAAGACACCAAATAGGGCTCCGCAGCCCTTCCTGCGTCAAAGCCCCTGGCCCTCCGCCCCCCTGCATATGTAAGGGCCTAGCCCTGTTTCTCTGGGTGAGTTTTGTGTAATTAAATTTACTTTGTAATGCGATAATCAAGATGTTCTATGCTTGGGGGGAGGTTGTCCCCCAAAATAGTAGACTGTAACGTAATTTGATGACTATTGATTTATATTTATTAGGACTACCAAATAAAATTACAAATTCATGTGCTACTCATAATCAATCATATTCTAAATCTTTGTTGGTTTTCACATTAAAATGACAGCGTGAAGAAGAACTATTGTTTTTGCTGGAAAGTAAAAAAAAACATTTTACGGTTAAGAAAACTTCACTGCGAAACAAAATTAAGATTGTTGATGAGGTTGATAAAATTTAGGACATGAATTTTGAAAATTGGTGGGTAAAGGGACTTAGATGGAAGAGTCGTTGCCACTAGTTATAGGGAAAGTCGCAGGTTCAAATTTTGCCCGTGTTTGAAAATTTTGCACACACATACACATTCATGCCTATATAGGCAGAGCGCAAACAGATGTTAAAAAAAATTTGAAAATTTTGCAAGTTTTCATAAATTTGAGTTTGGAAATTGCACCTAGTTTGATACTGTTTATCTCTGCAGGTGGAATGGCTGGTACGATGTCGTCGCCGATGTCCTCGCTGGGCGGGCTGGGGGGGATGGGGGGCAGCCCGTCACCTTCAGGACCCTCACATATGTCACACCACCCCCAACATCAACAGAGGTATGGAAACTATACATCATTATGTGCTTGTGATCCCAAGTTAGAGGATGAATGAAAGAAGATTAACAAAACAGGTGTATTTGGCAAGTGTGGATGGGAACGTCGGAAGGGGAAGACCTCGACGAACGTACCTCGATCAAATCGACGTGATAAAGAAAGGTCGGATTAAGAGTACCCTAAACCGACGAGCATGCATGAAGAGATTGATGAATGTAGAGGAGGCGAAAGAAGTATGCCAGGATCATAGTAAGTGGAAGGAAGTAGTCTCTGCCTACCCCTCCGGGAAAGAGGCGTGATTTATGTATGTATCCCAAGTTACAAGTCCTCTTCTTCCATTCGGTTTGTAACATTCGAATATTATTTCTAATTCAAGTCGTACTTTATACAAACCATTCGACGTTTTCTAGGCCTGCCTTGCATCTATTCACGATCATTCTCCTTACTTTCTTCGTTACATGCTCCTCAAACGTCGTCGTTAACATATTTATAGAGAAAAGGTTTCGTCTCTCACGCCATAAATTATAAAATACAGAACAGCTGATTGAAGTAGTAATTATCAGGATAAAGCCCACATTTCGGGATATCAATTCTCCTTACTTGCCTTAAATTAGTGCTGTTGCTTTCTGTCAAATGGGTTTAGAAAAGGATAGGAGATATCTAAGTCCTGTCATTTTTTAAAACGTCAATGGTTTTTTCGCCTAGTCAATTTAGTCGCAATTGTTTTCATCGTCGCCTTATTTTGACAGATAACACGTATTTTGCATGAATTTATAAGACATACATACATACACATATCACGCCTATATCCCTTGCGGGGTAGGCAGAGCGCAAACGACCGCAAAACGGACATTTACGCCACGTCTGACAAATATATATGACATGACACGACTAAAATATCTCTTATCCTTTTCTAAACCTATTTGATGGAGAGTGACAGCACTAATTTAAGGTAAGATAAGAGAATTTATATCCCGAATTGAGGCCATTATGTGCCTAAAGGGTCCCAAAGTAATGGTAGGTCAGAACTGTTGTCCTTGAGGCTTCTCCCCGGAAGTTCCTTGTCACATACATACATACATACACATATCACGCCTATAATCCCTTCAGGGTAGGCAGAGCGTAAACAGCCGCAAAAAACGGCCATTTACACCACGTCTGACAAATGTTTAAGGGTCATTCGGAATATTGTGTATCGCTATAGAGACAGGATGTCAGCCCATCGCCTTAAATTGCAATTCACACCCTCGAGTCCCTTAGTCGCCCCTTACGACGCCCACGGGAAAGATATGGGGTGATGCTATTCTAAGCCGGCATCACACGGCAAATTGTCACCATCTCTAAATATCCCGTATCGATTGAAATTTCATTCCAATTTTATTTCAGGAGTGTCGGCATGAGTATGGTGGCATCACCCTCATCTGTCAACTTGAACACCCCCGTGGGCGCGGGGGGAGGGCTGTCGGGGGTGGCGTCCCCGGGGGGGGAGGACGCGGCGTATAGGGAGAAGGTCCGACAGCTGTCAAAGTATATCGAGCCGTTGAGGCGGATGGTGCACCGGATGGTCAGCGAAGGAGAGAGTAAGTGAAACTATTTCCCTTTCAATACAATATTTTTGTAAATCCGTTGTCTCTGCAAAAAAAAAACGAATTTGTTTTTTTGTTAATTTAATTCATTTTTTTTTTACCAATATGATCCATTGCTGTGTAAACTATTCATAACAACCTGATCCACACTTAATCTAACCGAATTTACTTATAATTTATCAAGTTAATTCTCCTTTCTTTTGAATTTGGATTCACTTTTCTTATAACCTATCCACACATTTTTTTACCTTGTAACGCACATACTCACTAGAATAAA
This sequence comes from Tuta absoluta, assembly GCA_027580185.1. Lineage (NCBI taxonomy): Eukaryota > Metazoa > Arthropoda > Insecta > Lepidoptera > Gelechiidae > Tuta > Tuta absoluta. The sequence goes on from JAQAHW010000020.1 coordinate 2,958,165, forward strand.
AGAAAAGTGCTTATAAATTAAAGAATGATTATTTGTACCCTGTAATAATGTGGCTAGCCGTCAAAGGCAGTCTCTGTCATTGACATTTAAATGAGTTGAAACTCTGATCTCAGGGTCTGAGATTTGGGTTTCTAGCTCTATGCAGGTGGGTGGCGGGAAATGAAATACAGCGGTTTCACAATACAATAAACAATGGAAGGTTTTATTTATTAAAATATGGCACGTAAATGTTTCAGACGTGGAAAAGCTGACGAAAATGAAGAACCTACTAGACATCTTATCAAACCCCAACAAACGGATGCCTTTGGAGACCCTCATCAAATGTGAAGTTGTGTTAGAAAAGCTGGACTTCAAGCGCAGCGAGGGCGTGGGCTTGGGTCTGCCCACTGCTGGGAAGGTGCTTCAATTTTAATACATACATATATACATAAATCACGCCCATATCCCTTACGGGGTAGGCTGAGCGTTAACGGCCGTAAAACGGAAATTAACACCACGTCTGACAAAAGTTTGAGGGTCAATCAGATAACTGTGTATCACTATAGTGACAGGTTGTCAGCCCGTCGTCTAAAATTGCAATACACACCCTCGAGTCCCTTAGTCGCCTCTTACGACACCCATGGGTAAAAAATGGGGTGATGCTATTCTAAGCCGGCATCACACGGCAATCTAAGCCGGCATCACACGGCAATTCGTCAATTTTAATATCGTAAATTTTTTCGTTAAAGTTATTCATATCGCATCAATCGTGTTTATGACTGTTGAGTATTGGCGGTTTCGCTAATGGTATTCGTTATTCTTTCGTGATTTTAGATGATATATTCACGCTTACCATTCGCTTTGCATGGTAGGCAGAAGTTCAACAGAGCTTTTGCGTAGTGTCATAATGTCTCGCGAATACGATACGTCTTGTACATCACTAGATTCTTGTCGTTCAGTTTTTAGATTTTAGAATTTATTTGGCGAGGAATTTCCAATAAAATCGTCTAAATATGGGGATTTCGCTCTGTTCTCACACACAGATTTTGCCATTAGTAGGAAAGGGACGTTCAAAAGTTCGAGGCAGGCCCTTAAATAAGCATTTTACTTTTTCATTTAAGTGTTCACTTAAATGATTTAGTTATGTCTCACTTAAGTTTAAATAGTATAATTACATTTTACTTCTTTTAGGAGCAAATCTTCAATCCGTTATTGGAAGTAGTGAACAACTGTCTGCAGTCGCCGCTCGCCAACCACACGTTGAAAAGAACGTTTGGGGCCACGCTCGACGCGCTCAACGGACCGGAAATCAAGTAAGCTGGGCTAATTTACTTATAGAACGCATTATTTTACCTATCGATTGTATTATTTTACTTATTAATCGCCTTATTTTACAAACTGATCGTTTAATTTTATTGTTTATTATACTTACCGATCGTATTATTTTACATATCAACTGCATTATTTTACTTACTGATCGCATTATTTTACTTATCAATTGCATTATTTTACTCACCGATCGTATTATTTTACTTATCAATTCTATTATTTTTCTTACCGATCTTATTATTTTACTTATCTATTCCATTATTTTACTAACCGATCGTATTATTTTACGTACAGATCGTATTATTTTACTTATCGATCATATTATTTTACTTACCGATCATATTATTTAACAAACAGATTGCATTATTTTGTTTATCAATTGCTTTATTCCATGTTTTTTATTTATTAAGGAACCTCCCGCCACCAATGAAGATAGCCAAAGTAGAGGAGCCGCCCATGGAAATACCTGACGTGCTTCAAGGTGAAATCGCCAGGCTGGACTCCAGGTTTAAGGTAAGTCGCACTAAATAATATAAAATGAGCTACCGGCGCCTCGACTCACACTTCCCAATTTTTAAATCTCTTGGTACACGTCTCGAAGCGACGTACAAGTGACATCGAGTATTAGTTATGTGACTTATGTGAAGTGTCAGTTGGGGCGCCGGTAGCTTAGTTGGCAGAGCAGTGGAACGGTACCCTACGGTCCCGGGTTCAAGTCCCGGTGGCCGCAATTTTTTATTTTTCTTTTATAAAAATAGTATAGCAATGTGAGTGCATAATAAAACCATAGTATATTTAATGGCTATTTCTTTGTTAATTTTGCATGATCTTAAACCATGTATCGGTCTTTTGATTTTGTTTCGAACAAAGCATGTGTTATTATTTTAACAATCAAACTTAATTTGTAACAATTTCAAGCATATGATGCAACGTTAGAGAGTCAAGCAGATCTCTCTATCTCTCGTTCGTGGCATACAACGACACCGCTATATAACGAAAGTTACAATAAATAGTAATAAATAAATTCTTTATTCTTCTTTTACAATTATGTGCATCATTTGAATACAAAATTTTAAAACATTTCCCGTGTTAGGTATACAATTTTTGAAAACTTGCAAAATTTTCAAGCGCGGGCAGGATTTGAACCTGCGACTTTCGCATTACTAGTGGCGACGCCTCTTCCATCTGGGCTACTGCAGCTCGTTCTTTGCCCGTCAATTTTGCAAGTTTTCAAAAAACGGGAAGTGTTTTAAAATTTGGTATTCAATTTATCGCGGGTTTTCATCGCTAAGACTACATTTAATCTGTAAAGATAGAATTAGTCGCCGGGTCGCAAAACTAACCCGGTAGATGGAGCCGTGCCACGCGTTACTGGCATTAAAATACACTTGCAAATTGGCGGGCAAGGAACGACCTGCGGTAGCCCAGATGGAAGAGGCGTCGCCACTAGCAATGCGAAAGTCGCAGGTTCAAATCCTGCCCTCTCTTGAAAATGTGCATTATTACATAACTTAAACAACCACACTATGCTGAGCCTGTATCGTGGGATTTTTATCTAGTTCCTAGTCGCTAGATAAATGGCGCTGTACTAGGTACGTTATCGTAAGGAACGGAACGTCACAGTAACAGAAAATTAAGAACAAAGCACGAAAAACGAGAATAGATTCGGAAAGAACAATTACTTTTTCTTAGCAAGGTAAACTACCCTAGTATTAAGAAAAATCATGTATTTCACATAGGTTAAGTGCATTATATTCTTCTTGTGAGAAATAAATACTTATCTTAAACCGTAAACGTTTTTTTCATGCCTTTTGTTTTTGGCATCTAGTAACGTAATCAGTTCAACGCTGTCTACACGGCACTAAGAAACTAACCTTCTTTTTTAATTCTCAAAAAAAACCTTCCCATTACTTATTAACATGTGAACATAATCTTCTTCATCTGGCAGGGCCGAAACTGAATTGGAGTAAAAAAAAAATACAAATGATGTTTTGTCATTGTGTTGAGTGTAATTTTCCCCAGGTATCACTGGAGACGATGCAGCTGTCGGGCGGCTCGGGCGCGATCTCCCTGGTCGCGCAGCTAGACGACGCGCGGCTGCCCTGCGTGCCCTGCGTGCACGTGTCGGTGCCGCGCGACTACCCGCACGCAGCACCCAGGTTGGTACAGCAACGTGTCAGTGCGCAGGTGTCGCTACAGACGATGCGGCTGCCCTGCGTGCCCTGCGTGCACGTGTCGGTGCCGCGCGACTACCCGCACGCAGCACCCAGGTTGGTACAGCAACGTGTCAGTCCGCAGGTGTCGCTACAGACGATGCGGCTGCCCTGCGTGCCCTGCGTGCACGTGTCGGTGCCGCGCGACTACCCGCACGCAGCACCCAGGTTGGTACAGCAACGTGTCAGTGCGCAGGTGTCGCTACAGACGATGCGGCTGCCCTGCGTGCACGTGTCGGTGCCGCGCGACTACCCGCACGCAGCACCCAGGTTGGTACAGCAACGTGTCAGTGCGCAGGTGTCGCTACAGACGATGCGGCTGCCCTGCGTGCACGTGTCGGTGCCGCGCGACTACCCGCACGCAGCACCCAGGTTGGTACAGCAACGTGTCAGTCCGCAGGTGTCGCTACAGACGATGCGGCTGCCCTGCGTGCCCTGCGTGCACGTGTCGGTGCCGCGCGACTACCCGCACGCAGCACCCAGGTTGGTACAGCAACGTGTCAGTCCGCAGGTGTCGCTACAGACGATGCGGCTGCCCTGCGTGCCCTGCGTGCACGTGTCGGTGCCGCGCGACTACCCGCACGCAGCACCCAGGTTGGTACAGCAACGTGTCAGTGCGCAGGTGTCGCTACAGACGATGCGGCTGCCCTGCGTGCCCTGCGTGCACGTGTCGGTGCCGCGCGACTACCCGCACGCAGCACCCAGGTTGGTACAGCAACGTGTCAGTGCGCAGGTGTCGCTACAGACGATGCGGCTGCCCTGCGTGCCCTGCGTGCACGTGTCGGTGCCGCGCGACTACCCGCACGCAGCACCCAGGTTGGTACAGCAACGTGTCAGTGCGCAGGTGTCGCTACAGACGATGCGGCTGCCCTGCGTGCCCTGCGTGCACGTGTCGGTGCCGCGCGACTACCCGCACGCAGCACCCAGGTTGGTACAGCAACGTGTCAGTCCGCAGGTGTCGCTACAGACGATGCGGCTGCCCTGCGTGCCCTGCGTGCACGTGTCGGTGCCGCGCGACTACCCGCACGCAGCACCCAGGTTGGTACAGCAACGTGTCAGTCCGCAGGTGTCGCTACAGACGATGCGGCTGCCCTGCGTGCCCTGCGTGCACGTGTCGGTGCCGCGCGACTACCCGCACGCAGCACCCAGGTTGGTACAGCAACGTGTCAGTGCGCAGGTGTCGCTACAGACGATGCGGCTGCCCTGCGTGCCCTGCGTGCACGTGTCGGTGCCGCGCGACTACCCGCACGCAGCACCCAGGTTGGTACAGCAACGTGTCAGTCCGCAGGTGTCGCTACAGACGATGCGGCTGCCCTGCGTGCCCTGCGTGCACGTGTCGGTGCCGCGCGACTACCCGCACGCAGCACCCAGGTTGGTACAGCAACGTGTCAGTGCGCAGGTGTCGCTACAGACGATGCGGCTGCCCTGCGTGCCCTGCGTGCACGTGTCGGTGCCGCGCGACTACCCGCACGCAGCACCCAGGTTGGTACAGCAACGTGTCAGTGCGCAGGTGTCGCTACAGACGATGCGGCTGCCCTGCGTGCCCTGCGTGCACGTGTCGGTGCCGCGCGACTACCCGCACGCAGCACCCAGGTTGGTACAGCAACGTGTCAGTGCGCAGGTGTCGCTACAGACGATGCGGCTGCCCTGCGTGCCCTGCGTGCACGTGTCGGTGCCGCGCGACTACCCGCACGCAGCACCCAGGTTGGTACAGCAACGTGTCAGTGCGCAGGTGTCGCTACAGACGATGCGGCTGCCCTGCGTGCCCTGCGTGCACGTGTCGGTGCCGCGCGACTACCCGCACGCAGCACCCAGGTTGGTACAGCAACGTGTCAGTGCGCAGGTGTCGCTACAGACGATGCGGCTGCCCTGCGTGCCCTGCGTGCACGTGTCGGTGCCGCGCGACTACCCGCACGCAGCACCCAGGTTGGTACAGCAACGTGTCAGTCCGCAGGTGTCGCTACAGACGATGCGGCTGCCCTGCGTGCCCTGCGTGCACGTGTCGGTGCCGCGCGACTACCCGCACGCAGCACCCAGGTTGGTACAGCAACGTGTCAGTGCGCAGGTGTCGCTACAGACGATGCGGCTGCCCTGCGTGCCCTGCGTGCACGTGTCGGTGCCGCGCGACTACCCGCACGCAGCACCCAGGTTGGTACAGCAACGTGTCAGTCCGCAGGTGTCGCTACAGACGATGCGGCTGCCCTGCGTGCCCTGCGTGCACGTGTCGGTGCCGCGCGACTACCCGCACGCAGCACCCAGGTTGGTACAGCAACGTGTCAGTGCGCAGGTGTCGCTACAGACGATGCGGCTGCCCTGCGTGCCCTGCGTGCACGTGTCGGTGCCGCGCGACTACCCGCACGCAGCACCCAGGTTGGTACAGCAACGTGTCAGTGCGCAGGTGTCGCTACAGACGATGCGGCTGCCCTGCGTGCCCTGCGTGCACGTGTCGGTGCCGCGCGACTACCCGCACGCAGCACCCAGGTTGGTACAGCAACGTGTCAGTGCGCAGGTGTCGCTACAGACGATGCGGCTGCCCTGCGTGCCCTGCGTGCACGTGTCGGTGCCGCGCGACTACCCGCACGCAGCACCCAGGTTGGTACAGCAACGTGTCAGTGCGCAGGTGTCGCTACAGACGATGCGGCTGCCCTGCGTGCACGTGTCGGTGCCGCGCGACTACCCGCACGCAGCACCCAGGTTGGTACAGCAACGTGTCAGTGCGCAGGTGTCGCTACAGACGATGCGGCTGCCCTGCGTGCCCTGCGTGCACGTGTCGGTGCCGCGCGACTACCCGCACGCAGCACCCAGGTTGGTACAGCAACGTGTCAGTGCGCAGGTGTCGCTACAGACGATGCGGCTGCCCTGCGTGCCCTGCGTGCACGTGTCGGTGCCGCGCGACTACCCGCACGCAGCACCCAGGTTGGTACAGCAACGTGTCAGTGCGCAGGTGTCGCTACAGACGATGCGGCTGCCCTGCGTGCACGTGTCGGTGCCGCGCGACTACCCGCACGCAGCACCCAGGTTGGTACAGCAACGTGTCAGTGCGCAGGTGTCGCTACAGACGATGCGGCTGCCCTGCGTGCCCTGCGTGCACGTGTCGGTGCCGCGCGACTACCCGCACGCAGCACCCAGGTTGGTACAGCAACGTGTCAGTGCGCAGGTGTCGCTACAGACGATGCGGCTGCCCTGCGTGCCCTGCGTGCACGTGTCGGTGCCGCGCGACTACCCGCACGCAGCACCCAGGTTGGTACAGCAACGTGTCAGTGCGCAGGTGTCGCTACAGACGATGCGGCTGCCCTGCGTGCCCTGCGTGCACGTGTCGGTGCCGCGCGACTACCCGCACGCAGCACCCAGGTTGGTACAGCAACGTGTCAGTGCGCAGGTGTCGCTACAGACGATGCGGCTGCCCTGCGTGCACGTGTCGGTGCCGCGCGACTACCCGCACGCAGCACCCAGGTTGGTACAGCAACGTGTCAGTGCGCAGGTGTCGCTACAGACGATGCGGCTGCCCTGCGTGCACGTGTCGGTGCCGCGCGACTACCCGCACGCAGCACCCAGGTTGGTACAGCAACGTGTCAGTGCGCAGGTGTCGCTACAGACGATGCGGCTGCCCTGCGTGCCCTGCGTGCACGTGTCGGTGCCGCGCGACTACCCGCACGCAGCACCCAGGTTGGTACAGCAACGTGTCAGTCCGCAGGTGTCGCTACAGACGATGCGGCTGCCCTGCGTGCCCTGCGTGCACGTGTCGGTGCCGCGCGACTACCCGCACGCAGCACCCAGGTTGGTACAGCAACGTGTCAGTCCGCAGGTGTCGCTACAGACGATGCGGCTGCCCTGCGTGCCCTGCGTGCACGTGTCGGTGCCGCGCGACTACCCGCACGCAGCACCCAGGTTGGTACAGCAACGTGTCAGTGCGCAGGTGTCGCTACAGACGATGCGGCTGCCCTGCGTGCCCTGCGTGCACGTGTCGGTGCCGCGCGACTACCCGCACGCAGCACCCAGGTTGGTACAGCAACGTGTCAGTGCGCAGGTGTCGCTACAGACGATGCGGCTGCCCTGCGTGCACGTGTCGGTGCCGCGCGACTACCCGCACGCAGCACCCAGGTTGGTACAGCAACGTGTCAGTGCGCAGGTGTCGCTACAGACGATGCGGCTGCCCTGCGTGCACGTGTCGGTGCCGCGCGACTACCCGCACGCAGCACCCAGGTTGGTACAGCAACGTGTCAGTCCGCAGGTGTCGCTACAGACGATGCGGCTGCCCTGCGTGCACGTGTCGGTGCCGCGCGACTACCCGCACGCAGCACCCAGGTTGGTACAGCAACGTGTCAGTGCGCAGGTGTCGCTACAGACGATGCGGCTGCCCTGCGTGCCCTGCGTGCACGTGTCGGTGCCGCGCGACTACCCGCACGCAGCACCCAGGTTGGTACAGCAACGTGTCAGTGCGCAGGTGTCGCTACAGACGATGCGGCTGCCCTGCGTGCCCTGCGTGCACGTGTCGGTGCCGCGCGACTACCCGCACGCAGCACCCAGGTTGGTACAGCAACGTGTCAGTGCGCAGGTGTCGCTACAGACGATGCGGCTGCCCTGCGTGCCCTGCGTGCACGTGTCGGTGCCGCGCGACTACCCGCACGCAGCACCCAGGTTGGTACAGCAACGTGTCAGTGCGCAGGTGTCGCTACAGACGATGCGGCTGCCCTGCGTGCCCTGCGTGCACGTGTCGGTGCCGCGCGACTACCCGCACGCAGCACCCAGGTTGGTACAGCAACGTGTCAGTGCGCAGGTGTCGCTACAGACGATGCGGCTGCCCTGCGTGCACGTGTCGGTGCCGCGCGACTACCCGCACGCAGCACCCAGGTTGGTACAGCAACGTGTCAGTGCGCAGGTGTCGCTACAGACGATGCGGCTGCCCTGCGTGCACGTGTCGGTGCCGCGCGACTACCCGCACGCAGCACCCAGGTTGGTACAGCAACGTGTCAGTGCGCAGGTGTCGCTACAGACGATGCGGCTGCCCTGCGTGCACGTGTCGGTGCCGCGCGACTACCCGCACGCAGCACCCAGGTTGGTACAGCAACGTGTCAGTGCGCAGGTGTCGCTACAGACGATGCGGCTGCCCTGCGTGCCCTGCGTGCACGTGAGAGGCGACTAAAGGACTCGAGGGTGTGTATTACAATTGTAGGCGACCGGGCTGACAACCGGTCACTATGGCGGTACACTATTTCCCGAATGACCCTCAAATATTTGTCTAACGTGGCGTAAATTTCCGAATTTTTGCGGCCGTTTATGCTCTGCCTACCCCGCAAGGGATTATAGGTGTGATGCGTGATACCTAGGTTCGCGCGTTTTACGCGTGTAGCGACATTGTTTTGCAACATTGTATGTATTCAGCAAAATAGCCATGTGTTCCAATGCATAGGCAGTCACTCACTCCCTAACCATCAAACGCGACGGCAGGTTACATAGCCCTATAAACAGGGTTATTTTTTATTCACCCCGGAAATTTTACAGGGTGATTCCTCTCATGATTCAGAACAACTTTTATTATGGGGTCACCTGCGAAATCGCGAAAAAAAAAGCACCTGCTCTATAGAAAAATTCATACCTACTCGAACAAAATGTATGGAACAGCAGGTTTTTTTCCTGATTTCGCAGGTGACCCCGTAATAAAAGTTGTTCAGAATCATGACTAGAATCGCCCTGTAAAATTTCCGAGGTGAATAAAAATGACCCTGTATTTGTGTGACGTCACAATATAGAAAGAATATATATATCCCGGACTTATTATTCAATCATCCCTTAGTGAATAGAAAACACAACCTCGCACACTTAAGAATACAACACGCGTATTACAAACTAGCTCGCATATTATAATAAAAACTATCCTATGTGTTAATCCATGTTACCTTCTATCTCTCTCTCTTTTCGTGTGGGACAACCGAGTCGTCCAAAGACCCGATGAACCCTGTTGTCCTAGTTTTTCAACCGCCTACTACTAGTAGTAGTAGGCCTCTGACATAGTTGTGTAACAACTGCCGTGTAAGTAATCATAGACAGCAGCCGGGACCGACGGCTTAACGTGCCCTCCGAAACACGAAACCATCTTTCATTTCAAATCAGGTGGTTCGACCTGCAATGTCTTAACCAGACTGGGAACAAATTCACAAAGTGAACAATATCAACTTTGTGAGTGCCCCACCGAGAATCGAACCCGGAACGTTTGTGTCGCAGGTAGTCACACTACAACTGCGCCACATCGGCAGTCACGTAACTTAATAAAACCGCGGTTTTTTTTTTTCAGAAGATTGACGACGAAACACGCTCGGACGGACGCGCCACAAGCATTCCTGCAGCGAGTTGAGCGAGCGATGGACGCTCGTTGCGCCAGGTCAGTAACTTGTTTATTTTTCTCAAACATGCACGAACATTTGAAAAACAAAGAACTAGTGATGATTTTACATTAAAAAGCACAAAATTTTGGAATTATGATTGGCAGATTTGCCAAACAGATGCAATTTTGTTTTAAACAAAAAATTAATGATGTTATAATTTTTACATGATAAGAACAACTCAAAATTTTCTAATTACCTATAATTGGCAGATTTACCAAAAACATGCATTCTTTTTCAAACCAACCTAGAAAGATAACTTATATATCAAGTAGAAGTTTTTGTGAACCACTCCCGCAAACTGAGTTTTTAGCGCCAACGCTGCGTAGAGCGGGCTAGATTCGAAAAAAACAAGAGCAGGGCGGTTTGATCGACCCGCGTCACGCAGCGCTGCTCTAGTATTTTGCCGAATCTAGCCTGCTGTACGCAGTGTTGGCACTATGGGTTCCATACTCAAAGAGTCAAAACTTTATCTTATTGCTGAGACTTGGCTGTCTGTCTGTCTGTCACCAGACTGTATATCATAAGCCGTGATAGTTAGACAGTTGAAATCACATAACAATTAACCTGTTATAATACAATTTTACACATGTACGGAGCCTTTCGTGAACGAGTCCGACTCGCACTTGGCCGATCTTTTTATACTGTTTAAGACGAGTGTACTCGTGAACGACCTCGATAGTGGCGCCACTTTACAAAAACAATATTTTCTCTTCATCCAAAAATCTATCAAGTATTCATTCCCATAATTTTAATTACAGCGAATATTTCATGAGTTTGTAGGTTTTAATTTAACTCAGGGATAATACTAAAAACTTGGGCAACGGACATTCTGATAGATTGTTTATATAAAGATAAATCATTTTTTGAATTGAATTTTGTTCCTTTACATTTCGCAGGTTACCAAAAAGTTGTTCAGTTGGTCAGCTGCTCGACGCGTGGGAGATGAGCGTGCGGCAAGCCTGCGCGCCCAGCCCCATGGCCTACCAGCCAGTGCCAGCGCTAGGCCTTTAATTACACCAGGTATTATAAAGGAAGCATATACAGGGTGTAAGGGACAGCCATTCGAATACTGATGCACCCTGCATGCAGACCATGAAAGTGAACTTTTCCCTAGGACCATAAGTGAGTAAAAAAAAATAGACTTCCCATACAAAATCACGATCAGCTGACTGCATTCACAATGGGAAGTCAAAAAAATTTTTTTTTTAAAGTTGTTCAGTTACATAATCAAGCTTATAGGGTGCGTGCATTCAGACCATCAATCTGAACAACATCCCGTAACAAAATATTTCAGGAAAGGTAAAAAATGTTTGACCTTGTAAATGCAGTCAGCTGTTCGTGATTTTGTATGGGAGGTCGATTTTTGCTGACATATGTTACTAAGGGAATGTTAATCACTTTAATGGTATGCATGCACTCTATCAGTATTCGTAGGGCTGTCCCTTACACCCTGTATTTAAGGTTAATAACTTCACTTAGTACCCTTCAAAATATAAAATCAAAATTGCCCTCTTGTATGGAAGGTCCAATTATATTTTTCAAAAAGTAACGAATAAAAGATTAGTAGTGCATGCCTCAAAAATATTTGCACTGAATTAAAAATTACCTTGTACAGGGTGTAAGGGACAGCCCTCAAAATACTGATAAGGTGCATGCAGACCATTATAGTGATCAACTTTCCCGTAGTAACATATGTCAGGAAAAATCTACCGTTATTTTATTTTTCAAGGCGGCTATAATTTCGAAATAAGCAACACTTGAATTTCCTATTAATTATAAATTATATTGTAGAACTTAAGTAATTTAATAAAATAAAATAAGGTATAATATTAATAATTTGATCATTAGGGTAAGTAATAAATAAGTATTTGATATTCTCAAGGGATCTTCTGATTTAGGCAATACAAATTTTTAACACAATTCATGAAATATAAAAAGATGAGCAAAAAAACAATGTTTTTTTACAGATGTGATAATTACTGTGATAAGTTTTATAGACAAAATATTAGGTACAAAGTTTCAGACTTTGCATGCTAATAGAATTGAATAACAATAGCTAGTTGATACATTTATCAGAAAATAGCTCAATTGTAAAAAAAAAATTAGATATGATTTTATTAGTGATCTTGTGAAATTATAATCGATAAATCCTGGATAGATATTACAATAATGTTTCGGGATTAAATAAATAATATAGACAGGAGATCCTTATTTTTTTATGTTATTAATATTTTTATTGTAACGTAAATGAATGTAACTAGCAATAAATTGTTTAACGAATAAAAAAGAAATTGTATTTATAACTACATCTTTTATTTATTTCACCTCTTGTAATATAAATTCCTAAAACACTATTAATGAGGTCGGTGGCAAATTATAAACTTAAAGCATTATTATTATTCTATGTTTACACTATGCTCCTGCTCATGCCGCTACCGCGAATATGGCCCGAAATACATCCGCGGAAGTATCAACGCGAGTGAGTGTTCACACACTGCCGTCATACTCTTCTCGCACCAAGAGTGAGCGAGATAGCAATACAGTCTTCTCGCGCACGAAAAGCCGACACTAGCGGAGCACGGGAAGTGGCAGCGGCATGACGAGTAGCAGCGCGAGTAACCTGTTTACATAACCACCACTTCCCTTACTATTATCCTGCCAATAGAGGCATTGTATGAACGTATTTTGGATTGCGGTATTTTTTTATTAGTTTTAAGTAGTTGTGCGGAACAATAAATAAAGTTGATTGAATACCAAATTTTAAAACACTTCCCGTGTTAGGTAAATACACTTGCAAAATTGGCGGGCAAGCCCTGCGGTAGCCCAGATGGAAGAGGCGTCGCCACTAGGTAATGCGAAAGTCGCAGGTTCAAATCCTGCCCGCGCTTGAAAATTTTGCAAGTTTTCTAAATTCATGTTGATATCATAAATGATTGGAGTTGTGGATAATCAGCCAGTTTTTACCGTTGAAACTGGCTTTATTTAGTGCTCGTCTACAACTTAGCAAGGAGTGTTGACAAAGAAATATGGATTTGAACAAAAACGCAAAATAGCTTTCTTAACATGATATTATATTTGATCGTTATATATATTAGATATTTAAGTGGAAATACTGAACACTGAAAATGCGCTGATCATAATATAATCTAAGGAACATAGGCAGAAGTATTTTTGTCGTATTTCAACGTCTTTTTCTTACCATCCTTAGTCTTCAGTATTGGCCGCTTAAGTGCAGTTCATATTTCAATAGACCTGTGACGTCATCTGACAGTAGGACAGAAATATAAATTTTCCCGAGAGTACATACATACTATTATCTCGACTTTGTCCCTTGCGGGGTAGGCAGAGCGTTGACGGCCTTAAAGGTAACCTAAAAAATATTTGAGGGCCGTGTCAGAAAAATCTTGTATCACTACAGTGACATGACAACTGACTGGTATTACACATGAAACCCTTGAGTCCCTTAGTTGCCTCTCTTGCCTCTTACGACTTGAAAGAAAGCGAGGAAAGAAATGGAGTGATGCTATTCTAAGCCGACTACCAAGAGAATATCAAGAACAAATAAAATGAGGCCATGTTCAGCCCTTGTTACACCCAAGAAAATTCATATTTCTGTCCTGTTGTCAGTCGACGTCTATCGAAGTATGAATGCTACTTAAATTCCCCATATATATTTCATACATTTACAAGGAGAACTGGTACAATTGGCTGCGTGTCTTGTTGGCCCTGGTGCAGGGTCCATGCCGCTGCGTGGATCCACAGCATGACCAATGGCGCGCGCCCGGCCAGCCCGCGTGGCCGTGCCCGCAACCTGGGGGGAAAAGATTCACCATATAATTAGCTTACGTGTTTTCTTTTATTTCGTCGATTTTTCCAAATAAGCGCTACTTTAATGGCAACCACATTAAAACAGGGAACAGGAGTTTTTATGATATGGAAGACGTAAGGTACAGGACCTTTTAGGATGTGAAAGTCGCAAAATATAAAACTTTTATGATGTGGAAGATACAGAATCTTTTAGGATGTAAAAGACGTATAATATAGGACTTCCATGATGTTGAAGACGTAAGATACTTGGATATAGGACTTTCATGATGTGGGAGACGTAAGATATAGGACTTTTATGATGTGGAAGACGTAAGATACAGGACTTATGATGCGGATGACGTAAGATACAAGACTTTTATGATGTGGAAGACGTAAGACACAGGACTTTCATGATGTGGAAAACGTTAGATATAGGACTTTTATGATGTGGAAGTAGTAAGATACAGGACTTTTATGATGTGGAAGACGTAAGATATAGGAAGTTTATGATGTGGAAGCAGTAAGATACAGGACTTTTATGATGTGGAAGACGTAACATAAGGGACTTTTTGGATGTGAGAGACGTAAGATATTGAACTTTCATGATGTGAATGACAAAGACGCAAGATAAGGGCTTTCATGACATAAAAGACACAAGATACAACTGTGGAGGACGAAAGGTATAGACGAGGAAGACGTAAGATACAGGACTTTCATAATGTGGAAGACGTAAGATACAGACGGGGAAGACGTAAGATACAGGACTTTCGTAATGTGGAAGACGTAAGATACAGACGAGGAAGACGTAAGATACAGGACTTTTATAATGTGGAAGACGTAAGATAAAGACGAGGAAGACGTAAGATACAGGACTTTCATAATGTGGAAGACGTAAGATACAGGACTTTCATAATGTGGAAGACGTAAGATACAGACGGGGAAGACGTAAGATACAGGACTTTCGTAATGTGGAAGACGTAAGATACAGACGAGGAAGACGTAAGATACAGGACTTTTATAATGTGGAAGACGTAAGATAAAGACGAGGAAGACGTAAGATACAGGACTTTCATAATGTGGAAGACGTAAGATACAGGACTTTTATGATGTGGAAGACGTAACATAAGGGACTTTTTGGATGTGAGAGACGTAAGATATTGAACTTTCATGATGTGAATGACAAAGACGCAAGATAAGGGCTTTCATGACATAAAAGACACAAGATACAAATGTGGAGGACGAAAGGTATAGACGAGAAAGACGTAAGATACAGGACTTTCATAATGTGGAAGACGTAAGATACAGACGGGGAAGACGTAAGATACAGGACTTTCATAATGTGGAAGACGTAAGATAAAGACGAGGAAGACGTAAGATACAGGACTTTAATAATGTGGAAGACGTAAGATACAGACGAGGAAGACGTAAGATACAGGACTTTCATAATGTGGAAGACGTAAGATACAGATGAGGAAGACGTAAGACACAGGACTTTCATAATGTGGAGGAGGAAAGGTACAGACGAGAAAGACGTAAGATACAGGACTTTCATAATGTGGAAGACGTAAAATACAGACAAGGAAGACGAAAGATACAGGACTTTCATAATGTGGAAGACGTCTGTAAACCAATTTTCATTAAACTTCGTTTATTAACATTCTTCGTTTATTTCTACGAGATACCCAAATAGATTGTTAGCCCTATCTGGTACCACAACTTGTTTATTAAAAAATTCATACAATATGGCAGTTAAAGTTTATAATAAAATTCCGGACAGTATCAAAAACTTGCCAGTTACAAAATTTAAAAGCGCCCTCTATAATTATTTATGTGACAAATGTATTTATAATGTTCCTGATTTTATTTTGTAATAATTTATGTGACATTCTGTATTGATTTTATTATTTGACATTTTTAATTTATACTTATTACTTATTATATTGTATTCTTTTTAAATTTAGTTGTTTAAACTTGTTTAATTTTTGCATGCCCAGAAAATGGGTTAAATGTGTGAGACTAACAAATTGTATTGTAATATTGCAAGAACTTATTTACCACATTTACTGCAAATAAATTATTTTCTTTCTTTCTTTCTTCTTTCTAAGATACAGACGAGGAAGACGTAAGATACAGGACTTTCATAATGTGGAAGACGTAAGATACAGGACTTTCATAATGTGGAAGACGTAAGATACAGACGAGGAAGACGTAAGATACAGGACTTTCATAATGTGGAAGACGTAAGATACAGATGTGGAAGACGTCAGATACAAGACTTTTAGGACTTGAAAGACATAAAATATAGGCCTTCTTGATGTGGAAGACGTAAGATAAAGTACTTTTATGATATGGAATACGCAAAATACAGGACTTTGATGATGTAGAAGAAGTAAGATACAGGACTTTAAGTAATAAGTTAAGATATTATCGAACGTTAAGAAATGGAGTGTACCTACCTTTGTACCCGCCCCCCATTGAGGAGCCGCAGCCGCAAGTAGCGTCCCTCCT
Source organism: Tuta absoluta (assembly GCA_027580185.1). NCBI lineage: Eukaryota > Metazoa > Arthropoda > Insecta > Lepidoptera > Gelechiidae > Tuta > Tuta absoluta. The sequence continues at coordinate 2,974,384 of JAQAHW010000020.1, forward strand.
TCCTCCCGAGGAGCAGAAAGCGCAGCAGTGGAATTGCCCAGTGTGCGCTTTTGATACTCGCGCCGCGCATGGAAATGGACTACCCTGGAAAAGACAGAATAATGGGTCATCATCAGATAAACAGAAGGTTTTGGAAATAGAGTGAACCTATTATGTTATGTTATGTTATCGTAGGTCTGCTCAGCCTATAAAACAAAACAGATCGGAAATAGGACACCACAGGCCAATAAACTCCGCGCGCGCCCCTTGACAGCGAATGACGTTTCGGAGCTCTGTGAAGGACACTCTGTGTACCAAATTTATAATTCTAGTAGCTCGTCATCATCATCGTCAGCCTATAGCAGTCCACTGCTGGACGTAGGCCTCCCCCAGGGTACGCCATAGAGCACGATCTCCCGTTTTCGCCATCCAGCCGCTACCAGCCGCCTTCTTTAAGTCATCGGTCCACCTGGCCGGAGGTCGTCCAACACTACGCTTGACGAGGCGTGGCCTCCACTCGAGAACCCGTTTACTCCACCGTCCGTCGGTTCTACGACAGATGTGCCCAGTCCACTGCCACTTCAGTTTGCTACACTTCCAGACTATGTCCGTTACTTTGGTCTTTTTGCGTTTAGTCTCATTCCGGATTTTATCCATTATAGAGATACCGAGTGCTCTCCAAAAAATAAAAGTTCGGCTTTACCAAAGTTATAAACCGTACCTTGATAGGTTTGTTGTTTATAGTCACAGCTAGCAAGTAGGCCCCAGGACTTGGGGCGCTGAACACTATGGAGTACGTTCCATCATTGCGGTCTGTCACCTTGGCTAAAGCAGGCCTGACGCTCGAGTCGCGTCTCCTGAAGTACCCGGCCACCTGGAACCGGGAATGAACAAATACTTTTACCAGTGTGAGAAATTAAAGTAAAGTATAGGTTGGTAGGATAGCAGTTGGAGGGGAAGCAGGTAAGAGCAGACAAAGACAGAAGGACAGGTAAAGGCAGGTAGGGTAGGCTTTTGGGGAGAGAGGCAATTGCTTCGTTCTGCAGGAACGCCAGGAACCTTTTGGATATCTGGGTGTCTCCGACTCAGAGCTGGCCCAGATTAAAGTAAAGAGCAAACCCATCGTTCATAAAAAAATCAAGAGATATGAGTTGTTACCTGTTCACCTCCACACCAGATCCTTTCGCCGTTACTGTCTCGCAATTCAAATATTGCCTCATGAGGACAGTCTACTCGAAGATCTTGAAGACCTGTAAAAAATTTATCAAGTCAAAAGAAACATCATAGAATAATGTTTTCGTCTTTTCTCAGGATTGACCGAAAGGAAAGAACATTGTTGTCTTATTGATGTTTGAGTGGAATTATTGATTTTAAGAAGAAATGGCTTTTACATCGGTAGAATCCGGAGCAAGAGTTTGCCAGCGGGTAGAAATAAAAGGATTACCTTCAACATTTAATACGCATTTCTCTGAATCCGGTGCCCTGGTCAACAGTCTTCCAAACAGTGTAGAGTCACTACCAACTGGTGCATTGGGGGCGAAGCGCATCTCACATCTTGGAGGCTCAGCTAAGGACTGCAGCTCTGTGAGACGCTCTAAGCGACGTAGGACGGAACCGCTAAGGGATAAAAGCTCGTCTTCTTTGGCTTCTGTTAGGAGCTGGAACAAATTAGATCTTGATTTCATCATGAGCCTGTATTAATCCACTGCTCGACATATGCCCCCACCATTAGCATCAGCTTATTAACGACGATCCTCGTTTAGCCTCATCCAATTTTCGAATCGATTGAAATAGAAGAGAAGAGATTTCATGAGAAGACGCTATTGAAGCCAGGCATATCATCATCATCATGTCGTCCAAACCGTGTCCGGTGACGGCGACTCCTATATATTATAAACTTGGGTCTTTATTCTGGTGTGATCTAATGTGGCTGGCGAAACCGAACTTCCAGGCATATTATGAATATGCAATTAAGCATTGCACCGGCAAGTTTTTATACAACTGACCTCCTCAGCGAACCTGACAGCATCCCTCGCCTGCTGCGCCCGTTCCTCCAACTCCTTGTTCTGGTCTTCCACCTGGTGCTGGTAGCGAGCCCTGGCCCTGGCTGCTGCAGTACATAACGCTCTCCCGTGGGCCTCCACGGCGCGCCGGTACTGGTCTGCCCACGTGTGGACTTCGGTTTCCACGCGAGCTGCTTGCGTCTAAGAAAAATAAAATTTATTGAAAACTTATAGAATAAAGTGTAGAAAAATCGGCGAATTGAAAAATCGATGTTTAGATGGGTAAAGATATAATTGGTTTAGGATCGCGCTTTTATCGTAATTTTTTGATACGAGGCCTCGAAGTAGGCATTGGATAAGCGCCAACACTGAGTCGAGCGTGCAGGACAGTCGATTCAGCGTTGGCGCTAAGGCGGTTTTAGGTCTATAAGACAAAGAAATCCCTAAGTAACTCACATCAACATCCATAGCCTGTGAATTGAGGTTCCTGGCTGCGCGCTCCACATTCTCCGGCACGTGCTTTGCGCGTTCACAGGCGTCGCGCAGCAGCCTGGCGCGCTCAGCCGCGGCTCTTGACGCGTTGGCCAGGGCGTGCCCGGAGTGCGCGATGAGGCAGCAGTCGCGGCATACCACCTGGAGCACAAGGTATTTTTCTCAAACATGCTAGGAAATGTGTTCATTTTTTTCAAAAAAAGAAACCGCGAAGTTTCACATTGTTCGTCACGTCTCAGATCACGCCAGCAAAGTTGTATGGAAATCCTTTGCTGGTGTCCATTAAGATAAATTCGTTATACGCTAAACCCACATAATTTGATTTCAAAATTATCTCGATGACTCTCATAGAAACGGAACGTAATTTTGTATGAAACAGGTAACTAAAGACGAGGCTGTATGATGTGAAGACCCTTGCCTGTCCAGAATTAAAAAAGAAAAGAATGAACTAAACATTTAGTATGGCTGAATATTACGTAATACTGTGCCTTACAGGCGATTTATTTTAAAAAATTACAATTGGTGGGAAAATTGTAAATTTTTATTTGTTTCGTTGTGTTGTAGTCGCTAGCTAACTTTTATAAGAAGTACAATCTTTCATTTCCTAGCCTTTTTTTTGAGAAAAGCACTATGTAAGCCTCGGGGAAAATTACTTTGCTTGACTTGTATAATTGAAGTCCTCGCCTGCGGCTCGGACTTCAAACTATACTCGTCCAGCAACGTCTTATTTTCCATACCTCGACAACAATGTACTATAGAGTAGTACATATGAAGCATGGATGCAAGTCTTCTTCTTCGAATCCTAATGCAACGACTGCAAAGTTTGTTTGACTAGTATTTGGCTACGGTAACAGCTTTGTTACCATGGAAGTGCCTTTGAACCAAACGGCCTTATGTGTGGGAATTGAATGCCAGTCAAAGAATTGTATATTTTTCCGAAACAGCACAAAAAGAAAATATTAAGCATGAGCATCCTGCGATTTTTGTACTGTATCGTTATGTCATCTGTAATTTGACCCTCACCTGCTAACAAGTAGCACAACGCGCTGGAGACGCTTAGTTTAGCGTATAATATATATTACATACTATTGGTTATTCTGTGGTTTAGCTTTAAGATGTTGTTAGCTGGTAACGCGTCGAGAGGCTTCCGTTAATGTCTTGCCGTAGCCCCCTGTCTGCCGTAAACTTCCCCTCAAGAGGTCTCAAAGGATTTAAAGTACTGAAGATCCTCACCTGCTGACAAGTAGCACAGTAGACGCTCAGCTCAGCTTTAGGATGTTGACTGCAGAACTTAGCTGGTATCGCGTCGAGAGGCTTCAGTGAATGTCTTGCCGTGGCCCTCTGTCAGCCATCCCCTGAAGAAGTCTCAAAGGATTTAAAGTACTGAAGATCCTCGCCTGCTTACAAGTAGCACAGTAGACGCTCAGCTCAGCTTTAGGATGTTGACTGCAGAACTTAGCTGGTATAGCGTCGAGAGGCTTCCGTGAATGTCTTGCCGTAGCCCTCTGTCTGCCGTTAACTTTCCCTCAAGAAGTCTTAAAGAATTTAAAGTACTGAAGATCCTCACCTGCTGACAAGTAGCACAGTAGACGCTGAGCTCAGCTTTAGGATGTTGACTGCAGAACTTAGCTGGTATAGCGTCGAGAGGTTTCCGCGAATGTCTTGCCGTGGCCCTGTGTCTGCCGTAAACTTCCCCTCAAGAAGTCTTAAAGGATTAAAAGTACTGAAGATCGTCACCTGCTGACAAGTAGCACAGTAGACGCTGAGCTCAGCTTTAGGATGTTGACTGCAGAACTTAGCTGGTATAGCGTCGAGAGGCTTTCGCGAATGTCTTGCCGTGGCCCTGTGTCTGCCGTAAACTTTCCCTCAAGAGGTCTCAAAGGATTTAAAGTACTAAAGGTCCTCACCTGCTGACAAGTAGCACAGTAGACGCTAAGCTCAGCTTTAGGATGTTGACTGCAGAACTTAGCTGGTATTGCGTCGAGAGGTTTCCGCGAATGTCTTGCCGTGGCCCTGTGTCTGCCGTAAACTTCCCCTCAAGAAGTCTTAAAGGATTAAAAGTACTGAAGATCGTCACCTGCTGACAAGTAGCACAGTAGACGCTGAGCTCAGCTTTAGGATGTTGACTGCAGAACTTAGCTGGTATAGCGTCGAGAGGCTTCCGCGAATGTCTTGCCGTGGCCCTGTGTCTGCCGTAAACTTTCCCTCAAGAGGTCTCAAAGGATTTAAAGTACTAAAGGTCCTCACCTGCTGACAAGTAGCACAGTAGACGCTCAGCTCAGCTTTAGGATGTTGACTGCAGAACTTAGCTGGTATAGCGTCGAGAGGCTTCAGTGAGTGCCTTGATGTGGCCTTCTGTCTGCCGTGAGCCTCTCCGCAAGAGGTACACACGCACACCAGACATTGATTGCACCGGCTTTCTGCCTGAAAATCATTCACAATCGTTGATTAATCCATTTTCACTACATATCTACTGACTACCTCTATAAGCTCGATCCTTCGTGTCACATTAATCATTGATAAAATACCGATTCTATTTCAAAGCACCCAGAGGCAGTGATTAAGCATTTATGCAAGCAAACAATTCAATATTATGTGTAGGAGAAAACTTTCACACACAGGCGGAATCCGATTTATAGTCGAATATATTGTGAAATTGTAATTTAACAATATTTTCGCTTATGGGGCGGCATATGTGCTTAAAATCACTGCTTCTGGGTGCTTTGAAACATAATCGGTATTTTACCAATGATTGACTATTCTTTTAAGTAGTTTAACACCATCTGTGCCCCAAGGGAACGGATGCAAGCACTCCCAAAGTATGACACTAATGACCCAATCAGCTTAAAGTTCGACTGCTGACAAAGACTAATGTTTCCAAAAATAAATGCACGTCTAATAGTTTCCAGGACAAAGTGAAGTGCAACAGAGCGGTGCGTAGTAAATGTGGAATTCGTAAAACCGAAGAACCGGCGCGCTTGAGTTCATCCGCACGTGTTAAGGCGCTGGGGGAGTTCCTCTGTTCTAAGAAGAGTGGTCTTAGATACTGATTCATTTTAAAATGCAGTAAACCATTTAATCATTATCTGAGGAGGCGTTATCTGTCCGTATACAAAAATTTACCTAGTACTCATTTACCTAGACGACATTTTAAGGGTTTAGTGCTCAACCTTATCCTATCTTTTCGCTCTCTACTCTCTCTATCCATCCGTTTACGTAATTATGCTTCTGAATAACTTCGTGGAATTCTATATACTTAAGTAAAGGCGGATCATATTAACGCCTTTTGTTGTACAGTCATAGATAATATTTATCTATGCCGTTGCATTTTTATTAGCATTCCTTGATCACATCCCTAATTTTCGGGGAATATACTTTTTTTTATTCGACAGATATACTGGGAATGTATAGAACACAAGTCTGTTAGTAAGATTTATTTAGTGTCGATACGTTAAAAGCGACATTGATGTTTAGCAAAACAAAAACACAGATTTTACTCACGGTGGCGTTTTGCCAAGCTTTGCATAACATCCAAACCGTTTATTATATGTGACCTGTAGAAGTGCGAATGAGTAGAAGGTGACACATTTAGGTGATTGAAACGTTTTGTTGTTTGTTAGGTGATTGCCAAACCGTTACAATTATGAAATTGTTTCCTTTGAATATTTTTAAACGACTGCCCAACCAAAAGAGAAGTGTAATGATTTTAGAATTCATGTAGGTATGTATATATGTGCGTTTCTTTAAAGTGCTGCAATTCGATAACCACTGAATAGATTCGAATGGGAATTGTATTGGAAGAATCCTTACATTATCCCGAGTGTCATAAGCTAGGCTTTATCTCAGAAAGCAGTCGCGTCTTAATTTTTTTAAATTTATTATGCTTGTATAATTTATCTCCTCTCTCGCAGTCAATGAATTGGAGTGAGTCCTTAATTAGAGGAACTACGAGACCAGTATACGGAAACACGAATCATTTTTAAACAACACACAATGCGAAAAACTGATGACAATCTCAAAGAACCTCACCTTATTATCACAGTTACACAAATCACAGAGTACGTTGGCCTGCTCCTTCTGTCGGATGGCCACCATCTTCCTCAGCAGCACGTAGTTCAGGGGCAGCGCAGATATACCACCGAGAGGCAGTAAGGTCTCGTGGCTACATGTTGGGCAGAGGAGGAACTGCACGTTTTTCCCTGATATCTGAAAAGATAGCAGTGTTGAAGCCAGTTACACGAAAATTTACTTCAGCAGTATCGAATCTTGGCTCGAGAGTCTTAAGAGTCGAGATAGTGGTTTACCGTCTCTTTGAAACGATGTTGGATATGCTAGATATCTGACCTAGAGTGGCGATTAAGTACCTACATCCCATCGGGCCGATTCCGTGACCCATACCTATGCATGGCAAGATGATACGGTACCTATGTTATTAATCAAGGAATGAAGATCTTACTTTTCTGGTGAAGATGCCATATTTGTGCTTGTGCTCCCAGCTGCCCTCGGATCCGGAGTGGCGCAGGTCACTCTCGTAACCAGACCCTGCTGAACCATTGGCAGAACCTAACCCTGACTCCCCAGGGTCCAGACGGATTGATCCTGATGACAAAACGGTACAATTTGTTATAGTTTGTAAAATCATTAAAACGGTGAACTTTTCAACCTTCGAGCAACACGGTCTTCCGTCTAGGAAGTTGTAAACACATTATGCATTTGTTTTTAAATATGTTTGGGCGGAAATATTACCTATCATCGTGTCATTTGTAATTATATACATACAAATATCACGCCTTTATCCCTTGCGGGGAAGGCAGAAGGCGTAAACGGCCGCAAAAAACGGACATTTACGCCACGTCTGACAAACGTTTGACGGTTGACATTCGGAAAATTATGTATCGCCATAGTGACAGATTGTCAGCCCATCGCCTAAAATTGCTATACACACCCTCAAGTCCCTTCGTCGCCTCTCACGGGAAAGAAATGGGGTGATGGTATTCTAATGGCTTAGTATCATTATAATTTACCCTATCTTCTACCCAAAGTAAGTCTGGGATTTTTAAATCCATTTAATTTTATATGATCTTGTATGCGAAAAACGTCTGTCTAAGAGAAAGAAACCACATCATGCTCATGAGCTGTTGGTTGGAGATGCATTGAATAGTCGGCCATTGTTACAGTCGGCGACTAGTTGAAATTGAAATTTACTCTATTCAATGTGGGATAGTATTATCTTATAATAATTTATTTCGACCCGTGATAATTATGTTCGAAATTAAACCGCAACTATTATACTTACTTGATTGAATATTATCATTAGTTGAAAGACTGAAAAAACGTGCCCAGACACGTTTTTTTCTTACAAAAGCCATCGCAGCAATGACAGGCTCAGGCGACTAGTCGCAATTTTTGCAGTCGGCTGATTTTAAGCCTATTAGTCGGTAGTCGGTTAGTCGGTCAAAACGAAAGTCAATGTATCTCTATTAGCTATGTAAGTAATTCAATATATTCTTCATCAACTTGTGACTTTCCCACATATTGCTACATCAGTTCTATAGGTAAATCAATCCGTATCTGCCGTGGGAAAATTGGATTCCATGCAGAATTGCCAATCACCAGTGAAGCGTGAATAGGAGACGTGGTTAAATTGATATTCTTCGCTATTGACAGGGTTCCAGTTCAAGGTTTATTAATAGATAAGGTATATAGGTAAGGTACATACTGGCCTCTATTCGGGACATCAATTCTCTTACCTAACGTGGTCACATTCCGTCCAATAGTGTTGAAAAGGATAGGACATATCGAAGTCTTGTCATATCTTATTATTTGCGAAAATACGCGTTATCTGTCAAAATCAGGCGAAGATGAAAACAATGGCGGCTTAATTGGCCAGGAATTTTTTATTTTAAAGTAAATTAAGAGTATCATTTTTGAAATTAAGGCCACTACCACGCGTAGCCTAGGTACTATTTTTATGGGTTTCCTAGGGCGACAATGAACGCCATGACATCAACGAACATATATAAACCTACTCATCATCTTTTGCTCTACTCTGTACAACTGCGAAATTAAAGAATCAAACGTCACGTTTAGGAAAAAGGTGCAAGTGAAGAGTTGCAGATTTGTATTTTGTATTTTTATGCTTAAATAAGAAAAAGATAAGCTATAATATTCTTTCTATAAGGTGTAAATTATAAAAGTATTTCAAGGGCTGCTAATAAGCATTAGCTAATAAGTATTTCAAGGGGTGAACCAGCCCATTTCATATTTCGACTTATGATCCTTGAGGAAAGTTGTTTAGGTTCATGGGCTGGTTAAATTATTTTTTTTACAGCTTATTATTAATATATTTTTTTTGCATCCTGTATTGAACATTTAAACCGACTCATGAGTTAACTTTATATCACCATTAAATTATACCGAACTAGCAGCCCGCCCAGCGGTTTCACCCGCCGCTAACAATTTCCCCCCGGGAATAAGACAGTTTAATATAGCCTATGTTCATCAGGGATAATGTAGGATTCTAAAAATCTTGACTTTAATTTGAAACAAATATCATTTTCAGATGGTGGTGGCGTAAAGTTACATGCCGTGTGATTATCATGGCCAGCCCCATGGCAGTGTCTTTATTTATTTATTTTTAACCCGCCCGAGCCGGTTTTCTATTAGGTCATAACAAAATTGTAATAAAAAAAAAAATTGATACAAATTTCTTTTTTTGAATGACGTTTCATGACGTCAATAAGTGATAATACTATCCTACATTGAAGAAAGAATTTCAATTTCAATTAACGGTAAAAGAATTTTGAAATCGGTTCAGTAGTTTCGGAGCCTATTCAATTCAAACAAACAATAAAAAAATCCTGTTTCTAATATAAGTGTAGATTATATTATAATTATTTAATTGTGATGACGGCTTAGAATAGCATCACCCGATTTCTTTCCCGTGGGAGTCGTAGGAGGCAACTTAGGGACTTGAAGGTGTGAATTGCAATTTTAGGCGATGGGCTGACAACCTGTCACTATGGCGATACACAATTTTCCGAATGACCCTCAAAAATATGTCAGACGTGGCGTAAATGTCCGTTTTTGCGGCCGTTTACGCTCTACCTACCCCGCAAGGGATATTAGGCGTGATATGTGTATGTATGTATTATTTTAGTGTAGATTTTTTGAATGCATTATTTATTGTTTTTTGTCGTCTTTTTTTATACCGAGTAAGGGACAGTGTGCATGAAACGATACTGATAGGGTGCATGAAACATAAAACTGGACAACTTTCCCCTAGAAACATATGTCAGGAAACGCCAAAAAAATGACCTTCCATACAAAATCACAATCAGCTGACTGCATTCACAATGGGAAGTCAGTTTTTTTACGTTTCCTGAAATATGTTCCTAGGGGAAAGTTGTTCAGTTTCATGGTCTGCATGTACCCTATTAGTATTCGGAGGGCTATCCCTTACACCCTTTAATACAGTAATGATTAAATGTAATCATTACACTGGTACGAATAATGTGGCGTAGATTATAAATATTAAATGAAAAAGTAGTTATTGTGGCATAACTGTAATAGTTAGACATATGGTATCGCGGACATTATTGTAGATATTGATGTCCTCTATAAAACTGTAGTACATTTTTTTGCTCTATTGTCAATAATTTCCACAGCGTACGCGATATAAGATATTTTTTTGGTAAATTTTTCACACGTTGGGTTACATTATCGAAATTTTCATGCGGATCCCTATTTTTTTCTCGTATAAAATATAGCCTATGTTCATCAGGATTAATGTAGGATGCTAATGGTGAAAGAATTTTTAAAATCGGGCCAGTAGTTTCGGAGCCTATTCGATGCAAACAAACAAACAAACAAACAAACAAACAAACAAACAAACAAACAAACAAACAAACAATCAAATCTTTCCTCTTTATAATATTAGTGTAGATGATTCACGGACAATAACGGATTGAGACTGAACAGACGCCGTGCGTATGAACTGACAAGATTTATTTACGTTATCATTCATAGAATCAGCCCTCGAAGTTGTATGATTTTTGTTTGTGATTTATGAAGTTACAGCTTAGAAGTTTGAGTGTTTGAAAGTAACACAATTTGTACGAAAAATTATAAACGTGGTTTCTCCATCTTCGTTCTTTTGACAGACGCATCCGTAACGCACCGCTTTACTACGTCTGTCAAACGCTGTCACCGTATTTGTATGGGAATAAGATCGGAATTCGGAAAAAGGTTTCAGCCCGGATAATACTGTATAATTTTGAATTAAACTATTATTTTTATTATAATTTAATTCGCAATTTCCTTTCGTCTGACAGAATGGGTGTAGGGCACGTAGGGATAAGTCCGCCCTGTTATTTGTGTTTTTTGTGCTTTATTTGGTGCAATAAAGTTATTACATACATACATACGCATGAGTTACGGTGCGTTACAAATACGCAGCGACGGACGACAAGTGAATGAAGTGTAAATATATATATATAGACCCGCATGTAAATGAAAACCTTTTCCGCACCATGGCGCCATTAGTTCCTTTGTTTGCTACCTCATTTGAGACAATCCGTTCAACTTCAATAGTAGGCTTAGTCACAGGATAGCATTGTAGTAAAAGCTTGTTTCTTAAAATAGAAAAAGTCGTTTTCAACACTCAATAATGTCAAATTTCCGCAATGCACACGTGTTTCGGAAAGCTCGTTGCATTGTCGTCATCGTCAGTGTATAATTATAGTGAAATGATTCACAGTACAAGGTCGGGGAGTGTCCCGGTTTAGAAGTTGCACGAGTGAGTAATATTTGGCGACGAAAATATCGGCTTGTTGGCGTGGCAATTGATGGCGCATCTCTTATTTTTATTTAGCTGTTGTTGGTTATACAGGGTGTAAGGGACGGTGTACCGAAAACTTTGCAGGCTTGATCAGACCATGAAACTGAACAACTTTTACCATGGATCCTCTTTTGAACTTGCACTCGTGTAATTCGGCACGCATTCGAAAAATACGAGTCGACTCGATGACCTAAAATTATCAAGTCGGTTAATAAATAAATGCGTAGAGATCAGCAATTTAACTTTTTGTTTAATTGCAATTGAAGTGTTTATTTATCTTGTCATTTAACCCTAATAGGATGACTGACAGCTAAAGTGGAATGTTTTTCATACAAAAATTAAATGGACTTATGTGTATGAAGGAGACAAGAGTTATAAAAAACCCGCTGAAAGTCCCACTACGCATAATATTTACACAAAATAATAAAAGTAAGAGTTGAACAATAAGATTACCCTGTTAAAACCGATTCGACACTTTATGCCAATAGATGGTGCTACAGCTGCAAAAAAATGTTTTGATTTGATTTCGGACGAAATAATCTTTATCTTTTAACAAAAGTAGTTTTGCGCCTTTACGTGTGCCTTTATCATTTCACATAAGTTTTTGTTAAAAAATTCCTCTGCATTTCAAGTTTAAGTCTATTGAATTAGTTTTTTTGTTTGCATGAAAAACGTTCTACCTGAAAATATTTTTATTTATGCACCTACCTTGCTAAGAAAATGACAGGTAGAGTAGGTACTGGGCTCCGATTCTCTAATTTTTTGGCCATTGTAATGCCATCAACACTTAATGTCATTCTGTTGCCATTGTGATTTTTTATACTTCAAGCTGTTAGCAGACTACGAAACGGCCAAAACCGCCAAAACTATCCAACTGACACTCTATTGAAACACAACTAAGACACAAAGTAAGTATTGGCGGCTGCGCTAAGACGCTTTTCAAATAGCGGAATTATGGCAGCTGTTTTAAACTTTGAAGCTATTCTACGGTAGAGCCCATGACAGGACATTGAATACAAATCACTTTTTCATAGAAAATACCGTAAAGTAAAAGCTATTTACAAATAATCGGCACCCTAACTACTCGTCTAGTATTTACATTTCCCGTTTAGGATAAAACCCGGCGGAACTTGCCTAATTGTCCCACTAAATATAGCCACCGCACAAGAACAAACAAACAAACGAACTTTAATGTACACAGATTGGTTTCGAATTCGATAGCTGACAGCTAATAGCCAAACTACCTTTTATTACTCGCCATTGGCTATTGAAACTTCCTGTATCGGACAATCATTAATTTTTCAGTTTTCTTTCATAATCATACACACTCGAGCTCGTGTATTGCAATTTTAGGCGATGGGCTGACATCCTGTCACTATGGCGATACACAATTTTTCGAATGACCCTCAAACATTTGTCTGACGTGGCGTAAATGTCCGTTTTTTGCGGCCGTTTACGCTCTGCCTTCCCCGCAAAGGGATAATAGGCGTGATGTGTGCATGTGTATGTATGTATGTGTTATACTTAGTATTTTAAAGTAAAAACACTAATAACAGCACAACAGGCTTCCTCTGCTATAGCAATATCGTCATCAATTGACAAAGAAATCTAGTACACGCACGGTATTTCGGTACACCGTTCCTTACACACCGTATATAAGTTCGTAAAAGACAAAAGTTCGTGGTGGCGTAAAGTTACGTGATGTAACCTGGCCAGCCCCGAGGCAGTGCCTTTATTGTTATTTTTATTTTTTTATCCCGCCCGAGCCGGTTTTCTATTAGGACAATACAAAATTGTTATAAAAAAAAGAAAATTGCGTTATGCAAATTTCTTTTTTTTACAATGACCGATCATGACGTCAATAATTGATAATAATATCCTACATTGAATAAAGTTACGTCATTTTCATTTTTCATTTTCAAAGCTTTGATAGTCATATTATAATCATAGACACAGGTAAAAAAAACAGGGGATGATGTCACGATCACCTGCAAAACCCTCGCACCAGAACGATTTGATCCGATTACCTGTTCGAAAGTTAATATATACAGTATATCACGGTATTTTATCACCTTATTCTAAAGCCCTAGGGGCTATATTAACAGAGTAAGATTATATGTGGTGTGAATGAGTGTACGTACTCTAGATAATTATATAGGTAGAAAACTTGGTAGGTCAATAGTTGTAAGGTTTCTCGCCGTAAGAGCCGAGTTAGCAGGTTTTTTTGCTTGGTTTCTATATGGCTTCGTTTAGGAGATTTCGCGGTACGGTTTATTTGGGTCAAAAGAAATGATTAATGGCTCTCTGTTTAGTGCAGATTTCGAGATCTCTAGGTTCTAGTCTATCAGGGGTCGGGCACAACAAGCGACACTTTTTAAAAATTAAGTTCGTAGTTGATTAGAATAGAGGCGATATTGATCTTAAAAAGACTGAAGCACTTAGGTGGTTCTCCTACTGGTTGTCCGTCGCTACGTTTTTTAACGCACCGTAACGCATGCGTCTGTCAGACGAAAGGAAATTGCGAATTCCGATTTTATTCCCATACAAATCCGGCTACGGTGTGTTTTGGATACATACATGCATACATATATCACGCCTATATCCCTTGCGGGGTAGGCAGAGCTTAAATAGCCATTAAAGCGGTCATTTAAGCCACGTCTGATAAATATTTGAGAGTCATTCTGATAATTATGCATTACCATAGTGACACACACATGTAACCCTCAAGTCCCTTAATCGCCTCTTACGATACCCACGGCAAGGAAATGGGGTGATGCTAATGTAAGCCGGCATCACATGGCAACGACAACGGCGTCACGGATGCGTCTGCCAATTCCCATTCGTCTGACAGACGCATGCGTAACAGAACAAGTGGGAGAACCGTCTTAAACACGTGACACCCTTTCAGCAACACTTGCAACATAAGTAGGCATAAATGAACAATTAATAGCTCGTAAAACCTTTATAATAGCCGCACCAGATGTCCAGAAGATTCCCATTAGAATGGTGTCTCTACCACAGTTCATTCACACCAAAGTTTCAGGATCCGCATGAAGAAATTTCTTATGGGAGGAAATCGGTAGATTAATAATAGTTCTATTTTCTACCTTTCGTAAGGTATTTCTTTTAAACAGCATAATTATGGCCGTGTAAGTAGACCAACCGTGGTAGAATAAAGCACTGGCACTTAATTAAGGTATCGTAGGCAAATGACGTCATCTTAACGCAAAATTTAAAATATCGTAGAAAATATACAATTCTTCCGAAATTCAACATTTACTGCTCTAATCAGATTAAGTACCTACTTAACATATTTTTGTACTGAAATATGCTACTTAAATAAGATATTTATGAATAGCTTTTAAAATAACAATCCATTTTTATAAACCCTGTTTTTTCGCGTTATTAAACACTAGATTTCCGCCCAGCGGTTTCACCCGCTGCCGCTCAATCTCCCGTGGTAATAGTTGTTTTCCTGCGGTAAAAAGTGGCCTATGTGTTATTCCAGGTTATACTCTACCTGTGTTCCAAATCGGTCAAGCCGTTTGAGCGTAAAGAGGTAACAAACATACATACACACACAAACTCTCAGATTTATAATATTAGTACGGATAAAACATTGACTTGAGCATTTGGGCAAACGCTAGGTGTGTTCTTATTGATATTTTTATGACTTTCACACGAATGAAAGTACCTACGGTTTCTGCGCTTCTGGCGTTATTCACCCACTGTACCTTACCCATGTCCCAGCTAAAACTGTTTATTTTGATTTGATGGGCCACACAAATTTTAAGCGAAGCTAAATTATTTATGGTTCCATTGAGTTGAGGTAATGTTTTAGTGTTATTTAATAGTTTACTTCTTGAAACTGTTATGTTATGGCCAAAGTTACGGGCAGTCTCGTAATTATGAGTCAAGATTAACATCGAGACTACTCCACTTGCTACTCAAAACGTTTAGAAAAGTTATTAACAATAGCTTGGCCTCTGGGCTTAACATATCTTTCCTGTATTTCTTTGCCGTGTAATACCGGCTGAGAATAGCATCACCCCAAGTGGACCCGTGGGTGTCGTACAAGTGACTAAGGAGAAAATTCATCCAGGGAATGGGCAGCAGCGTTGCCTGTAAATGCAACATCTTTCAGAGCGCTCGCCAAACCGACTGCCAATCGTGGTGAGTGGTTACCCTCCGATAAAGAGAGAGAGAGGCCCATGTCCAGCAATGGACTGTCGTGGCTGTATATTTTTAATGTAGAAGACTCGCCGCCATCGCCGCAAGCGACAGCCAGCGGCTACCCTGACGCAAAAGCGGAAGCAGAAGGCAGGCCCTGCGGCGAACGAAAACAATGTCGCGTCTAAAGCAATTGTAGACGAGGAAGGCTTCACTCTAGTAGAACCCAGGAAGCGTCGACTTCGTCGCAACCGCAATAAACGCGGCACCGTAACTGCAGCCTCAACAACACTCAAGGCTGCTGAACCCATCGCACAGCCGTATGTGTCCCGGCTAGACAGAGATACGACACCGGAGGACATTATACAGCACCTGCAGAAGATGGTAAAGCTACGCCAGGATCCTCCACGAATCCCCGCCGGTTTGACCCTGGAAATCCGACAGCTGGACTCTAAAATTTCAATAAATTTTAGGTCTTTTGTTTTGTCGTTTCCCCGGAAATACGCGTGCGAATTCATGCGAACAGATTTCTGGCCACAGGGAGTCGTATTCAGGCGCTATCGACCCCCTGTGCAACGTGAGTCGCCGTCGTCGCCTAAAGTGCCTATCTAGCTTTACTTAAGTGACATTATTGTAGTGTATTTATAGTATTTGTGTTAGATTTTAAGTCATATTTTATTGTTTTATTTTATTTTATATGGGCCTTGTTGCCTGAAATAAAGGATTATTATTATTATTATTAATGTAACAAATCTCTAGGCGCCGCCGCCGGAGGTTCACTTCTCAAAAAGCATTTGCCTTAAGGTTGACTAAGAACTTTGCAAATCACTGACATTCGTACGGACAGTACGGACACTCTGTAACTGTAACAGGCTAACGATGTTTTGTGGAACAATCAGAATGATTTGAACGCCTGTTTGGCTATGCAACCCATTTTGCAATCGAACCAGAAAATCGATTCGTATGTTGATGGTATAAAACAAACTTCATTTATGTATTTATTTCACAGACGTAGACGTACACAACAGTTTACAATCAATGCAGATTCACACATTATACATATTTTAGGTGCTATTCTAGATTGAAAACCACAAACATGAACGTACAGCTTGGTTAGGCGAATAGCTACTAAGTATTAAATTAGACATGAATATTTAATAGTTAGTAAATAAATTTAAAATTTTAACATTTATTTAAGGATTTTTAACTATTTGAGGTTTAGGATTTTTGAAACTGATTTCTTAAATAAATAATGATTTGAATTAAATATAATGACATCTTTTTTATTCATACATACATAACATAGATCATTATTTAGTCGACTCATTCTTGTTAGGGATTGTAATAACTAGTATTATTTTTATAAACTTTCAACAAAAATGGTTTTGAAAGGCGAGGGTTAGGTTTAGTGAAGATATCCAATTGAAAGAGGACAGAAAGGGAATTATCTTAACTGTGAGAAGGCGGGCTTGTTACTTATAAAATGCTGCAAGAAATATAAAGTAATAGATAAGGAAGGCTGTATAAAGATGAGTTTAGCAACAGTGGAAGATTGGCGCAATAGAGAAGATGCCTATGCCCTGCAGAGAGTGGATGGGGGCTGATGACGATGAATAAATATAATAAAGCTACTTACCACCATCTACTTCACTCCACACCTCGGCTTCTCCTTCCTGGTGCAATCCCTGAAGACACCTCGTGCAGAAGCTATGAAGACAACCCAGCAGCCTGGGTTCCACTAGCTCCTTCTTACAGATCCCGCACTCCCACTCCTTGATCACTCTCTTTCCGTCATCGTAGGCTGATGTTCTTGGAGCTACGTTCAAATTCTGGCTGCTTAGAGTCTGGCTCACTGGTCTGTTTCGAGGCATACGCAAAGGACTGTTTCCAGCGCTTAGAGAGGACTGCTCCACGACAGACTTTCGTTTGTCCTTCTTCCTAGAAAAGCTACCGAAAATGTATAGGATTCTGTCCACTTCCATGTTTTGTTTAAAAGTAGGCTTTACCGAATTAAAGGCGTTTGCCGCGAAAACTACAAAGATTTGTGGCGCAAAAAACACTAACCTAACATTTTTAGAATATTTTTTTCAAATTATGCAACGTTGTTGTTGTCTCAAATAAAATAAACTTTCAACTTTCTACGATTGTAACATTATTAGTGCAAACGTACGATCGCGAAGGGCGTTTGCGGTAAAAATAAACGTGCTCACGATACAATGCTCGAAGTCCGACTAAAACTTACTGCTCTTTGAGTCTGTGACTGTCTTGTAGAGCTAAAACGTTCAGTAAACTGACTATTTGTAAACATTGCATGGTTTTGTTAGAGGTTTAGGTATTTATTATAATGTTCAGCTACCTGGGTACTTGCATTAGCTACATCAAGAAGTATTATTGTACCTAGGTGACTGACAGCAACCACGTTTAATTTGTGTTTATTTTTCTAACTCTGCATTGCAGGACATTCAATTTAGTAACTTCAATACTAGTTAATATTTGGAACCCATTTAAATAATGAACACAGAAACCTCTTTGTTTCACATTATTTATCTATAGGTATGCATAGGTACGTATCTACGTATACCTAGATAGGTACTTGCTTACAATTTCAACTGAAACCGTCTGAAATGTAATGGATGAGATTCTCCCTGTCACATTTAATTTCATACATTCGAGGGTTATGAAGCGTTAGTTATTTTTGGCTATTAGGTAACTTGTTATAACTAGCCTTGTCGTTTCTCATTGCTTTCGAAACTTTGAGGGGTGACTTTTTTGTAGCGAAGTGATTTGTGAAGAAAGTGGATTGTGCACGAGGATTAACACAGTAAACACTTAACTTTCTAAGTACTTCGGTATGTAAGTATGTTGATTGATTCTTGATTAAATGCGTAGCAGCAGTAACTTAGGTGTCATTACAAAAAGTTAGACGAATGTTTAAATAATTTTTCTACATGATTTAACAGTGTCAAACAGCTCAAAACAACTGGCGAATGTCTAATAGGTAGGTAGGTAAGAAGGTATACAATAGTGCCTGCCTACCAATGTACATTATGTGCGAAATTTAGGTAGGTACCTACCTACATAAGTAAGTTACCTAATAAATCGGTCTCTCACTTTATTATCAATCTATTAAAGAGAACTCAACTCTAATGTTATGTTCACACGACGCCTCTATGGGCAGGTAAATAGTAAGGGAAGTGGGCAGCACGAGCATGTAAACAGGTAACGCGCTCTGCTCCTTGTCATGCCGCTGCCACTTCCCGTGCTCCCGCTACTGTCGGGTTTTTGTGCGCTAGTCAATGGAACTGCCACGCACGCTCAGTATTGCTGCGAGAAGAGTATGACGGTTGATTCAGTGTGTAATCAAACCACTCACTCGCGTTGATACTTTCGCGGGTGTACTTCGGGCAATATTCGCGGTAGCGGCAGAAGCAGGTACGGAGCAATCCGATTTTTTAAGAGAACTGTAACTGCGCGTTTCTGTTTGAGTATCGGGAAACCGGGCTCACAAAATCATCAGTTAAACTACAGGCTCGAGTTAAACTACTGGCTCCTTTGTATACAGGGTGTAAAAGACAGCCCTCCGAATACTGATAGGGTGCATGGAGACCATGAAACTGTACAACTTTTCCCTAGAAACATATGTCAGGAAACGACAAAAAGAAATCGACCTCCCATACAAAATCACAACCAGCTGACTGCATTTACTACGGGAAGTTTTTTTTTTTTTTGACAATTCCTGAATATTTTTAAGGGAAGTTGTTTCATATTCTTAAAGCATTTTGCTGAGCGGATACCTTTTTTTTTTTTACCGTGTTTTAGTTTTAGTAATTAGTTATAAATTATTGTACCTTCAATATTTGGTAACAAATAAAAAAAATCTTTCTTTCTTGCTATGAATATTCAGAGGGCTGTCCCTTCCACCCTGTATTGTGGTACCAACCTACTGCGCTATTACGGTTAAAATGCACTAGTTATAATCTGACCTACCCTAACTGTTTATATCAGTCGTCGCTCGCAGTGCAAGATTGCACAGTTGCACACGTGCAATCCAAATTCAGCCGCCGGAAGACAAACAATAAACACCTTGTTCATACTGTGGTTCGCTTTATTTCAGTATTTCAACTAAACTATTAACTTTCTAATACACATCTAGTCTTTGTAACAAAATACTTATTTGGTACGGTACACACGATACCTTACAAGTTATTTCTATAACTAAGTACCTAGGTAGATATATTGAATACCAAATTTTAAAACACTTCCCGTGGTAGGTATACAATTTTTGAAAACTTGCAAAATTTTCAAGCGCGGGCAGGATTTGAAATTGCGACTTTCGCATTACTAGGTAGTGGCGATGGCGACGCCTCTTCCATCTGGGCTACGCACGTGTTACTGGCATTGATATATATTGCAAAATTGGCGGGCAAGGAGCGAGCTGCGGTAGCCCATGATGGAAGAGGCGTCGCCACTAGTAATGCGAAAGTCGCAGGTTCAAATCTAACCCGCGCTTGAAAATTTTGTAGGTAGATATAAGCTGTCTTAGTGTTTACCGTACCTACCTATTCATTATTCAATTCGGTAGCTACCTAAAGTAGGGTAGGGTAGGCCATGATGAACCAGAGTACTTGATGAACCGCTCGAATATCTTCGGCTAGGCACGTTGCCGCTCTGTGCAATATTCATAATTCCGCGCACTTTTAACTCCCCACTTCGCGCCCCAGTTGCTGTCACGCTGCGCCGGATTAAACACCAGTGAATTAAATTTTTGTGTTTTTGGGTGATAAAACGGGATAAAAACGTAAGTACAGTTTTTTGGTTCATTTCAGTTGGGTGCTTTTTATTAAAATTTGAATGTGTTGTAGTTGTAGACTTAAGATTTGGCTTTCTTTGAGATAGGTTCCAAAGCTGCCAAGTGCTTTGTCTGCCGGTAATATAATCTCAAAGTTGAAAAGGGAGAGGTGGTTGTAATTGAATCACTTTGGGGTGGGCAATGATGAACCATGGTTCAATTAGTGCCACCAAGCGTTGGTTCAAGTAGTGCAACCAAGCAAAACTTTATGAAGCGTAGGAATATAATATTTATGCATTTCTTTCAGCATGGGGCGGAACAAAAAAGGTCTAACAGGACGCACAAAGGGCTGCACTACTGCTGGCGTTATGAAAAAAGCCATAAATTTCCATCTTGCTGGTGCAAGTCTTAGGCAGGCAGCCAAAGATATCCTACGTTACGACGCAACGTCTTAAAATATAAAAATGATGCATCAACAGTATTAAAAGCTAATTATGACATGAGAAAAGTTTGCACGGCAGAACAAGAGCTTATTTTCTAGGCGTTAAAAAGTGATTTTTATTAAATATTTGATTAATAAACTAATAAGTTTTATTTCTATTTTATCCTGCGATCATTCACTGTTCTCGTCACAAATAATATCATTAGAAACGTATTTATTTAAACAAAATTTGTTACCATCAGTAACAACTCATAAATCAAATAATCAATCAATTTAATACTAAATTTATATACTTATGTTACCATCACTTCAATTAAGACTACTGATATTTTCAATTAGTACCACGACATATTCAATTTAAACCACCCCCGGTTCAATAAGTCCACCCCCCTATTCAATTAGTGCACCCCCCCCCCCCGGTTAAAAAAGTACCACTGGGTGTACTTGATGAACCAATTCCCATTTTTAAAAAAACCTAAAATAAACCAAAACTGAACGCATAGAAACAGTTTTGATAAATGCAATTATAAATTTAGTGAAACTGGCTACATCGCTATTCTATTATTTTTTCATTTGAGCTTCACTATAAAGAGTTACATGGTTTTGAAAAAAAGTGGTTCATCTTCGACCACTTCACCCTACCTAGTGCATGAACGAATACAGTCAAAACTGTTCACTGGCTAGACGTCGCGTGGGTGGGCCTCCCCCTATTGAACAGTGTTTGCCGTACCTACTGACCAGGCTTGTCTAGCGGGATGGCAAGCGCAGTTCAAGGTATTGTATCCACCTTCGAGCTACCCATCCCCTGGATCCCTTTGTCGAATTTTACGACACTTACGAGTAAAAATGGAGTGAGACACACCACACGGCCACATTAATTAACTTTATACAGTAAGTAAACAAAAAGTTTAGCGAAACTTTTCATCAAAAACTTGAAAGTGAAAAATATCTTCGATTTACCAAATGAACGACATCACATTGTTTTTATTTATTGCTCTCTGGTCTATTTCTATGATTTAAAATGCAATGATTTAGTTTATTATAGGCGACCGAAATAAAATAGGGCGCTCGTTGACCCAGTTTTGGCGCGAAAACTAATGTCAGCTCTATTTTTCGCGCGCGGCCGAGCCGGTAGAAACACGGTCGGAAACTGAGTTTCATTGTCCACATTGACAGGCCTGTGTCACTCCGCGTGTAGGTATTGAAAACATACCTCCAGGCGCCGGCCACTGCGAAAGGGCTAATCTAGCGGGCTGCCGCAAGCGAAAGAAGTCACACGCGTGCGCTATTTGTTCAACTTTCTCGACAATTTTTTGCAAGATGGACAGACGAAAAAAAGCAAAGAAATACTCTTGATTTGATTACATTATGTTCCTTTTTGAAATTAATATAATTCTAAACAAACGCTTTCTTTTTTTGTTGAACAAAGTACCTACTATTCCAAAATCCTAAAAGTAAGTATTTAAAATTAAATAAAAAGGTTTAGTCGTTTCATTCGAGTTGCATTTCATCTGTCGTACATATTCATTTACGAACTTAGACTAAGAGCCCAACGCAGAATGTTTATATGTGATACGTCTATGGAATTATTTTCAACTTAAAGAAAGTTTGCGAATCCATATTGTGAATTTCTTGCTTGGAAATATAATTAATAATTTGAAAAATAAAATAATATTTTGCAATAATGCAGTTACATTGTAGGTGCAAGATAAAAATTATATTATGCTAGTTTCGGTGAGCACTATTCACACTCAGTACATATTTAGGTACTAGCTGATACCCGCGGGTTCGCGCGCGTCTTAGTTTTTATTTTTTAAACTGATATCGGTTTTTAACTGAAGAATAATTTTAATCGATTTAAAGTTTCGAAGTTTTCACAAAATTTCAAGATATGCAACCAGCGCCAGGACTTGTTATTACATACATACATACATATTATATAGGCAGAGCGTAAACGACGGCTAAAAACCGGACATTTACGCCACGTCTGACAAATATTTTAGGGTCATTCAGAAAATTGTGAATCGCCATAGTGACAGGTTGTCAGCCCATCGCCTAAAATTGTTCGTCGTCGCCTTTTACGACACCCACGGGTAAAAAATTAGTATACATTATAATATTATTATTATTAGTATACATTTTATTATTATTGTGTTGGTATTCTTTTCGGATCTCGGGCCGACAGGGACCCGGTCCTCTGAGGCATGTGTGGGGCCAAAGCCAACAGCACAGAGGCCTTTTTTATACCAAATAATGTGTTGTGATGTGTACATCGAGCGGATACTTGCTCTGTCTGCAATAAAGAAGTACTCGTACACCTAGAGCCAGCACCCGCCTGATGCAAGGACTATTGCAGGTTTATTACTTCATTGAATTAAATCTTCGGCAATAATCGTATAGCATATACAATTATGCTGCGAGGTCTTAGACTACATTAGTTTGTAAACGCTCGTGTTGTGCGCTAGATGGCGTAAGTAGTTTCTCAAAGTAAGCAACCCTAGACCGCGGCTCATATTCCCTCAAAAAAATATTTGACAGGTATGTAAATGAACACGTTGTTGACTGGAACGCGAGCTAAATTAAATCATATGGTCTATCAGATTGAGTACATATTTCTTTGAAAACCATTGCGAAGTAAAGCTTCTGTAACGCTAGTTACTAGTTATTATTCTGTGACATTGATCTATTTTATTTATTAGTAAATGCCTGAATGGACATTTCGACATGACTAGATATATAAAATAAGTACTAGTATTTTTTATGTTACCCGAGAATTTAAATCCTTTTCATGCAGTTATATTCTAAAATCCAATAGTTTTAGTAAAATTGCTTCTAAACTGCGATACTTATACAAGAAGCCGACGAAAAGTCTTATAGAAGAAGAAGAAGAAAAGTCACAAATGTGGAAGATGTGACGAGTAAAAGCAGGCTCCTGTAATGGAACTGCACAGGCCACATGTGGAGAAACAACACAAAAGGGGACAAAAATGGACACCACGTAAAGGGACAAAAAGAGGAGCAAAGGAAGATCTTTAGAAGATGGACAGACGAACTGAAAAAAATTGCAGGACTATTGTGGACCAGAATTACAAGAGACAGAGATAAATGGGAAAGGCTGGAGGAGGCCTATGCGTCTTCAGGATGCGCTGATGTTTCATAACCTTATTGTAATTTAATGTATCTAACTAAAGCTTACTCAACCAAATGTAACTCAGCCTTATAGAGGTAGGTAACTAGGTTAACGCACCAAGTAAGTACAGCGCCATCCAACCAGCGACTAGGGAAGAGTTAAAAAATAGAATGAAATAGCTCCCTATTCCCTTGGTAGGAGGTCCAAGACAGTTTTTTCAATATAGGTATTCGTATATACCTTTTTTTCGTAAAAGGTAGGGTTTTTTGCGGTAGGTACCTACCTATTCCTAACTTTACACTATGAAGACTTAAAAGTAGGTATTCGTACAGCAGCCGCCTATACCTACTATTATGGGCCCACCCTGGACCTATTTGACGACATATTCTAGTGCTTAGTAAAGCACGTCTAATCGTGTGATTGAAGTTGAAACTGAATCATGGATATTTCATTATTTGATTATTGCTAGGTACATAGTGTGCTTCTCCAAGCACCGATGGAGATAAACTTGTGCTCGCTCGAATTTTGTGTAGACGTAAACAGTGTAACCAGGGTGTTTTGAGTATGTATGATGATACTTCCCACAAATGATTACGCTATTAAATTAAAATCTTTTGAAAATAATCAAAACGTTACAAAGCATCTACGAAACGCAAAAGACAATTTACGTAACGGTTTACATGCACTTTCAAATGTTTTTTTGTCACTGATTTGTGATACACTGCTGTTTTCGATATGAAACTTCAGAATCGATCGATTGTAAACGAATGAAACATCTCTAATGAATGAACGAATGAACCATAACCGCTATGCCTTATTTTCTTTGACATGCACTTGACATGCACTAACAACAAAAATACCTAAGTTCTAGAATTCTTCTAAAAGCAGAAAATTGGCGAAAATGGCTACTTCTACGATATTACGAGTGAAACGGCGGCTTGAAGACAATCCTCAAGATGCGCTGGTACTTATGTGCAAGCGTATGAAAACGGATACCGAAGAGATTTCTCCATCCTTGTTTGTGTTTCGCGGTACTGTGGAAAATGAGGTATTTTGAGGCCTTTAATGAGGCCTTTTCAATCTATTTATTTCATCAAAGCATTAAATAGACTATTCTGGCAATATGTTTTCAAGTCGAGTGCCTTGAGCAGTGTAAAATAACTGAAATTACAAGTTCCTGTTCTTTTTGAGGTTATAAACTTACAAATGAATTTTATCTTTCAGGAAACAGCTCACGTGAAAAACATAGTTCCTAAAAGCAATACCAACATCAAAGCTGCGCCTAATGTCAGCGAAATTATACAGAAAATCAGGAAAGAACGTAAAGAAACTTCTACCGATCATCGATATGAAGTGGTGAACTGTAGTAGAGGCTTGAATAACCAAGGGGATGAGGATGTATTTGATCTGATTGATTTACGGCAGAAGACCGAAGCAGAAGCAGCTGATGTGCAATTTGCCTACGATCTGTATACCTCATACACAGCAGCCGCTGCAAAAGATTTTGATATTTCTATGATTGATAATTTAGTCAGGTAAATTTTTGATTCATCTTTCATTATTCTTGATTGTGGCTGATCTAGCGCAGTGGTAGTGCGACTGCCTGTGACACAAAGGCTCGGGGTTCGATTCTCCGTGGCACACTCTTTGTGAAGTTTTCACTTAGTGAATTTTTCCCAGTCTGGTTATACACATTGCAGGCTGAACGATCTGATTGTCTATACTATAGAAACATGGTTCTGTTCTTCAGAGGGCACGTTAATCCCGGTTGCTGGGTAAAATTACTTAGCAACGGTCATGGCACAACCATGTCAGGCCAACTACTAGTAGGCGGTTGTAAAACTCTGACACCAGGCTTCAGCATGTTGTTGGATCCAACAAGGATAAATTCACTTAGAAAATGGCAGCAACGTTTCCTGTGAAAGCAATATCTTGCAATGCACTCACTAATCCGCTTGCCAAGTATGCTGAGTATGGAATTACCCACCTATAGGGGATGGCCCATGTCCAGCAGTGGACTGTTGTAGCTATTAAATGTATCAATCTGTTCCTCAGTTTTGGTGTTCTTTGTGTTGAATACAGCTTTATATATGCTGTTTATTGCAAAATTCTGTCTTGACATTATTTCCAGCATTGAAAACTATGAAACAGACCTGATAATAGGTTCATACCGTGACAATGGCCGCCAGACTCCTTCATCAGATGGAGCTGATGATGATGATGACTCAAATGATGAAAACAACTGGAGAAATGACTATCCAGAAGAAGACGCTAGCAGCATTGATGAGGATGACATGATACGAGCCGTGGAAAGGCTTGATATAGGTGAGATGTAAAGAAATCAAAAGCAGTTTCAATTTATTCATTTCACTGTATAGAAATGCATGCTTTTCCTACTGATGCTGATGATGATGATGTCCATCTCAGCGAATTTCAGCTACAGCGACTGCATCAGCAGTGGGGCTCTGCTGGTTAGCCCACTCGTGTGCCTCATGTGACTGCAGTAGCCAATCTTGTTTTGCAGTGCACATGAACATATAGGGCATGTCAGCATTCCGGCTACATAGTTGTATGTATGGACTATACATGGTCTAGCCTTTAGAAGGTCTTATTTCGAGTTGAGGTCAGTTTTTCGCTGGTCGTACTGATAATAAAATGTTGGTCAATTAAAATTTTAGTTTGAAAGTAAAGAATCAAACATTTATTCAGTAATACACTAGCCAATATGGACAGCATAATGAATGCATCTAGTAAGCTACTCTAAACATTATTAGAAAATATTATAACTGTGTTATAATTTGGCAACTAAGGGACTTGAGGGTTACAGTGTATTGCAATTTAGGCGATGGACTGACAACCTGTCACTATGGTGAATTGGTGATACATAATTTTTGAATGACCCTCAAATGTTTGTCAGACATGGCGTGAATGACTGTTTTTAAGGCCGTTTACGCTCTGCCTACCCTGCAAGAGATATAAGCGTAGTTTTATGTATGTATTATAGTTTGGCCTTTTCATATCAAACCAATTACTCTTATTATTTCAGAGGATGACCTCTCCAGCGATACAGGCGAAGACAAAATCTACGATGACCCTCCAGACATATTCAATGAAGACGTTAAAAGATATGGAGAAGCCTACGCTAAATACAAAGCAAAAGCAATGACCGAATATCCAGATCTAGCAAAAAACACACCATTCGTCCATTCCACAACCGTCAAAGATCTTGATGAAGAATCAGTAGATGGTTACAAAGAGAATAGTGAGGATGACGGATTTTATTACGGACAAGAAGAAAATACAGACCATTTCAAAGAACAGTACCGAGACGAATCCTCAGATGAGTACAGCCCAGATTAATTTACTTTTTTTATTGAATTCCATAAAGAACTGATCTAGTGATGTATGTAATACATGGTGATATATTGTCGTTACAATTAAGTTTATAAAATAAATCTTTCTATTTTAAGAAACAAACTTTTACTACAATGCTATCCTGTGACCAAGCCTACCATTGAAGTTGAACGGTATCACACCTCGGACACTGGCGCTCAAATGTATGAATCAAATGCGTTGCTACGCACACAGTCTAA
Source organism: Tuta absoluta (assembly GCA_027580185.1). Classification (NCBI taxonomy): domain Eukaryota; kingdom Metazoa; phylum Arthropoda; class Insecta; order Lepidoptera; family Gelechiidae; genus Tuta; species Tuta absoluta. Next base: position 3,001,821 of record JAQAHW010000020.1, read on the forward strand.
GCTCGCGTAGGTGAACGCGGACCATGCTTGTGTGTGTGAGACAACATGTCAGGGTTGCCGCCATTTTGCGTTCGCGAATCGGGAATGCAATGTGCGGCAGTATGAAATGACCTTCGTCGTCGCGTCCTTGCTTAGCCGGTGTCTGAGCGTCCTCCGAGCGCGGGTGGGCGGCGCTTGTAGGGGGAGGCGAGGAGTGACCAGACTGTACGCTAGTACTATTAATTATACTGTGACGGTATTGTCTCAAATGAGGTAGCAAACTGAGGAACTAATGGCGCCATGGTGCGGAAAAGTTCTTCATTTACATGGGGGGTGGTTCACCCCTTAAAATATTATATACATACATACATATATCACGCCTTTAATCCCTTACGGGGTAGGCAGAGCGTAAACGGCTGTGAAAAACGGACATTTACGCCACATCTGACAAACATTTGAGGGTCATTTGGAACATTGTGTATCACCATAGTGCAGTGCATATATTTTTAGTTATTATTTTTACTTTCTGTGTATTATGTAAAATTTCATCTTTTTCAATCAATAAGGATTAAAATGAAAAACACTGCTTTCTTTAATATGTGATAATAATTTATTGTCTGGCATATTTTTACAATATCATTGTTTGCCTACTTCATTAATCATTAATACAGTGAAAAGAATTCAATTGATATCATCACTAGCTAAGATTACAATTTTATTAAACATTTTTTTTGCATTTATGTAAGTAAGTACAATTTTTGTATAATTTTACTGTTGACAATGAAATCAGGGAATGTTATCAAGCAGAACAAGATATTCAGTGTACATCTAATTACATCTGCCTGATAAAATTGTTTATTGAAGAACACTCTCTAGTAACTCGGATAAGTTGTAACGTTGATATAGAGGAAGTAACGAAAAGGGTATGACAAGGGGGTCAAGAAACCAATGCCATGAAACTGAACAACTTTCCCTATGAAATGTCGGTCGAAATATTAGGAAAAATTGGATCGCCCTCCCGTACAAAATTGCCTATCAGCTGGTTTATTTTCTATAGCAGGTCCATTTTGGTTAAAATAATATTCGACCTATGTTCCATGAGGAAAGTTTTCAGTTTCATGAGACCCTTGACCGACTTTCGGTTTGTTACACCCCTTTTGTTACTCCTTGTAGAAATGAAAAATGTCTTGAACATGAGTTTTAATATTCTGTCATTCATGCACACTTTTGATTTTAGCAGACAGTTAAATTTATCCACCACTAAATAAGTTGTTAAAAACTAAAAGTACTATAAGCATCACCTCAAGGTTCAATCAACGGATCAACTTATTATTAAATAAATATCCTGGACAATCCTAATTATTAGATTGAAGTGCTACTCATAAAACTTTGATTTTGTAGGTGTCTCTGATGAATGAATAACTACATTTTGTTTGTTTCCAAGTTAGTACCAAATATTCAACAGAATACTTACAATCAGTTTTGCTATTGATAATTATGACTATATTCGAGATGGGGTTATATTTACTGCTACTTCGAGAACACAGGCTTATGGCACGTCTCATCAGATACTATTTATAACGTTTACGGAGTTTTTACGTTTAATTTACGTTAAATGTCATGATAGGATGCGTTATGTATGGTCATCGATAATATTTCTTCGAAAGCGACTTGGTGGGGTTACAGTTTGCAATCTGGGGGTTGCATTAGGGAGATTTCTCTAGAAAAGCAACATCTACATAAGGAAAAACAGCTCATAGAATATTTAGCTACTCTTGTGAAAACCAAAGTATGATTTAGCAAATATGTACTTACTTACGAAAGTAATTTAAATGATTCCTGCTTAAGAAGGTAATTGAGTAAAAAAGGGTTCGTTTTACATTTTTATCTTGAGGGCACAAAGTAGTGCAAATAAATCATTACAGTACGGCAACCCCAATGTGCCGTATTTGACAGTTGTCGGATTCGTGCTTATGTTATGGCAGAAGGTCCATCTTTCTTTCTTGATATCTCTTAGTATAGCACTGTAGTCAAATATTGCTTATTGACTACAGTGCTATACTAAGAGATATCAAGAAAGAAAGCCGATTGTATTACTTTAAAAATACTTAATCCACATCCATAAAAAATCCATTTCTTTCTGGACTTACAATACCAACAAATCATACTTTGGTTAACAGAAATCAGGGTTGTTTTTACAATGGCGCCACGGTTACCAACATTCTGTGTTAAGTTGGAGAATTGATATTATCGATAACCATGCCACAAATTACGTCACAAATACTGGAAGATCGAAAACTTTATCACATTGTACTTTTACAATTGCAACGTGAAAATTCGAGACTCCTCGGGACAAAGAACAGACAACACAAATGTTTACACGAGTTTACATATATGTAGTTCGACCAGAAACATGTTTTTAGGCCGGTTACGTTAAGAATCTGTGGAATTTGAAATATGTTGTACACAAATAAGAGTGTTTCGACGGAGTTTAAATGAATTTCTTAGAAAAGATTTTTTAGCCATGTGACCAAAACCTTCTAACTCAATTTTTTCGTGAAAAACAGAAGTCGGTAAATATGAAATGTCAAAGAATTAAGTTACTTCTTGCCTGCCATCACATGTTTCTTGGTCTACTATAAATATTATCTACGGAATAAGTCTTGTATTTCTTAACACTAACACTATAATTAGTGAGATACCTATAAATGCAAATTACATTAATCTAGCGATGCTTTGGCATAGACAAAACATGGTATTTTGCAATCTTACAGTTTTATTTTAGGCCAAGTCTTCTCTAAAAAAACACCAAAGTTCTTTGAACCGTAAAAACTTTTAGTACAACATTAACTTTGATGTTTCTTCATTAAGAACTGAACCATACGATTATATTATTGGATAAACTGAATTACCTTAAAATTGGAAGATATTCAGAAAATTCATTGCTATTAAGCTAGCAGAATGACTAACAGAATCTTAAGTTAGAAGTGTCAGGTATATTACATGTATCACAATACCTGTTTTGAAAAGTTCAAGCTTACAGCTTTAAAGTTTAACGTTTATAAGAAAAGGCATTCTAGATAATCAGCATTTTGATATATGTACTGAAAGGACATTATATTTTTTATTTAGAAATGAGGATATTTATTTTATTTTGGAGAATTCTAAATATTTGATGCCCAATGGAAAAAACACACTTTTATTCACTTATTTTTGATTTAAACGCTAATTACCTAGAATACAAAATGAAAAGAGAAACCACTGGTTGGTAAATAAAACAGTATGGAGTAAGCATTTAAATGCTTCAGAAGAATAAAACACAAATAGAAGTGCATTGACTTACAATTACGACATAAAATAAATCATCATAAGTCAATTCACTACTATAACTTTAGAACAATAATTAATATTAAAAAATAACAACAAAGAAAGAACAATCACTTAGAATAAATGGTAATAAAATTTAGTTACAGAGTAATAATATCTATACAAATATTTACAATTTGGTAATTTTTAACGTATACTAATACGAAGATGAAGAGGTTAACTTTTCTAAATAGTTTTTTACATAACAAGGGTTGTAACAAAATTCTATTCTAGCCGAACGCGAATATGTACAATTAGCGAAGATTATTTCCTTAATCTATAGAGTTTTAGATCAAACCAAAATCGTTTGGCTGTGATATGCGGAAAGATAAATATCGTTTTTAACATTAAATTGTTATTGCACATTTTGATTATAAATCCGAAAATAATATTACGTGTCAATTTACAGTTTCAAGATGTATGCTTGACAAGCATAAGCACGAGTTTGCAGGAAGCTGCTGCAAAGAATTTACTCATTAATATATCAAGTCCATACGTAAACCATTACTCAATATCCACGCGTATATAATATCAATATCTAGTTCATACGACAGGCGTATCAGAGACTCGTGCCATAGTCGTTGCTGGAGGAGCCACATTATTATTTGCAGTTGCATCCTGGTTATTCGCAGTGCAATAAAACTGCTTATGTGCCTTATACGTGTTGACGTACTTGAAAGATATGTCGCAGGATTTGCAGTAGTTCGGGGTTTCCTCAGTTTCTGTGTCTGGTTCTTTCTTGATGTCCACTTTTGGGATGGTAGGGAGAGCTGGAGTGATTGGGAGTGCAGGGGTGATAGGGGCTGGTGGAGAGGCATGTTCCTCGGACTCTGTTTCCTCTGTGGCGTGGACGAGACGAGCGTGGCGGACCACGTTGCCACGGTAGGTGGAAGTATAGGCGCAGCTGTTGCAGCGATGCACGCGGTCGCCTCCCACTGCTGGGCTTGGAGACGTGGTCTCTCGGCTGTCTTCGTCGATCACGCATGCAATGTACGTCTCCTCCTGAAATTAAAGAAAAAGAACTTATTAGCCTCGAGCAAACAACAAACTTATGAACAAAAAATAAAGCTGTTGTGCGTTTTCTTTGAATTTGTGAATGAACAAGACAGAATAAATAAGGTCATGCTTATAATACAAATACGCACCTGCAAGTCAGCAGGCTTCTTCGGGAAGTGCATGCGTATGTGAGTACGCATGCCCCGCAGTGTGTTGCCGCGGTACCGACAAATGGTGCATCTGAAGGCCTTCACCCCAGCGTGGGCCTCCATGTGACGCTGCGCCGCGGCCGCCGTTGGAGACACCACGTCGCAACACGGACACTTCCAGCCCCCTTCAGACCCAGACGAAGGCCGAGGAATCTCAGGCAAACTCCGAGGCGAACGCGTCTCCCGTTTAGTGCAGTAATAAGATTGATGCGTCGTCAAATTGTCCAACGAACTAAAGTGGATTCCGCAAGCCAGACAGATCAACTGCCGGTATTGTGGTGGAGGGCCAGGTTCGGGAGGCGCAGGACTCGCTCGTTCTTCACCCCCACCAGCGGAACAGTAATGTTGTTTGTGAACACGATAGTTCTCGTACTTGCAAAAGACTATGTTGCATTCTTTGCATTTCGACACTCCTTGTTTGACTAGCACTTGTGGGGAGGCGGCTCCCATAGTTTGCAGCTCTGACGTGAGACGCAACGCTAACGCTGGCGGAAGTATTGGTGAAGGAACCACTGGACTAAACTTCTCTTCGGGTGGTGAAGGAATGCTTGGTGGTTTCGGTGTCGGTCCTCTAGAGTTTCGCCGCCTCCGCTTAGGCGAGCTTTCAGCGCTTGGAGATGAAGACCGTCTAGAAGGTGACGGTGTTCCTGGTGATCCTGGCAAGGATGGGGCGCAAACAATCTGCTCTGGAGTTGCAGATCTAAGTCTATTCTCTTTTTCGTGTTCGTCTTTTACTACTGATTCTGGAGATCGTCGAACGCTTAAATCCAACGGCGTAGAACCGTCTCTTGAGGATTCACGAGGTCGATTTGCTGACTTTAACACTTCTGAATCTTTTGCATCCGCGCACATATTTGGTATAACCCGATTAATAGGTTGAAATGTGCCATTCGGGAGTAAGAAACATGGTGTATCGGGATCTGGTAGAGTTGCACCTGGTAATGTACTGGCGCTTCGGAGTAAAGAATATGGTACTATAAGAATTGGATTTGTTGGCAGTGCAAGCGCATATTGGTTCTGTGCTGGAGGTGTAGCTCCTGGGGAAGGAGGAGCTGACCCTGATGTGGCCGAACCAGTTCTGACTGCAGCAGCTATAGCCTGCTTCACGACTTGTCTTGTGCTGCAGTAATGTGTTTTGTGAGCTCTGTAAGTCTTTATCGAACTGAAGCGAATATCACAGTCGGTACAGTAGCGATCTTGAGAGATGGGTCCCTCGGATGCGTCCCCATTTGACGTCGGAGTGGGTGCCGGCGTCCCACTGCTTACAGGCGATGAGGAATGCATTCTCATATGTCGGTTCAAACTGACTTTCTTATCAGCGCTGTATGAGCAATATGTGCATGCATACTGTTTGCCTGGTGGTCGAGGAGTTTTTGCATCACTGCTTGATTCGTCTGCGGCAGGATCGGTTGGCGATTCTCCATCCGCGGTTTTGGGTCTTCTATTTGAGCAGTAGTGCTCTTGGTGCGCTTGTAGCGTGCTCAACGAAGAGTATCTAATGCCGCACGGTTTACACATGTATCCCGTCGGGGCAGCTGCGGCAGGAAATAGGCCAGGGAAGGCTGCCGCGGTAAGAGCGAGATAATCTCTCGCAGTTTGTGGCGCAACAGGTGGCGCAGGCGGTGGTGAAGGCGACGGCGGCTCATGCTTGAGCGTTGTGGCTTGCGGCGCCAGCGCTGGGTCTGTAGCGAGGCTTGCGTTGAGTCGCAGGCGCGGCGGAGATGAGGTTGGCGAGCCGGCTGCAGAGCCCCCAGATACCGGTGACGCAGCACCGCCGCTCGACGCGGGCCGCTCGCCTCCAGAGCTCGGCGTGCGAGGTTCTCCTGGCATCGCCTCGCCCTCGTTTCCCCATTCCTCGTCCTCACCTGAAAACCATAAAAGCATTATGTTAATAAACTGATATGTCGGTACAGAAGAATCAGCCACTAATGGGCTGGTTGAACAAAACAAAGATCGAGCACAGTATCTGTTCCTATTAGTGCTGTTAATAGCTGAGCGATGCTAAGTCGGCAGCGGACTTCGCGATAGTCGTCACTCGTCACGTTTCGTCGCTATCTGTCGACGTCACTCAGATCAGGCAGCGAGTCGAGGCATACATTAGCGCTCCTAATTGAGACGTGCTCGCGCTATGTAAATGTCACCGTGTGGGTGGGGCGAGATTTGTTTTAACAACAAATGTGAGAAATGCAAACAAGATTAGTTGTGCATAAACTGGCCGGCCGTCAGCGCGGGTCAGCTCAGAACAATGGTCGTCCGTCAAAGCGGACGTGATCCGCCCTTCAGCCCGCGGCCAAACAGAACAAAAAGTTAACGGGGCCTCGTTGTAATTGGATCTGATTTCCAGAAAACGCTCGCTCACCTTCCTTTTGGAGCGACAACGATCTCTGCCGAGCGAGGAATTAACCTATCTTTCGCGCAGCGATCTCGACTCAAAACGCCAATTAATGAGAGGCTCAACTTCATTCTGGTGCCCCTGTGAAGATCATTATATGGGCACGACAGCGAGATGGACGCGACGATTGGTGCGCAGGCGCAGACCGCCATCTCGCGGTAACGAATACGCCTCGAATCGGACTGCGTTCGGGTCACGCTATCCTAGTGCCGGCCGGTGCGATTGGTCGTTACGATTGAACATTGACGCGCGATTGGTCAGGCTAATGCAGTTTATCTGGCAGCTTAATGTTACCGTCATACCCGCCGCGAGTTTATCCAGGTTCGTTAGTATTCCCAGCTCGGGCATTTCGCTAAATAAGTTATAAGTTGGTGATTGTTGCGGGCGCGCGCCGGGCAGGATCAGATAGATGGCGTGACTCGGTGTCATTTATGCGGTGTTCGCGAAACTGAGCTGCGATTCGTTAAATGATATTCATCTGCATTGCACCCTTTGTCCTTATGAACATGTCAAATGAGCTTCGTTTCAAAGTCTGCGAGTGTAGCGTGATTATGTTTTGTTTAGTTTAGTCTACCCGCATAGTTGTGGGTGGAAGCTTGTCATGATATAAAGGCTTTGAATGCAGAGACATTACTAGAAATGAACAAAGAAAATTGTGTAGAATTTAGTTGTTCTGTCGCTCAATTACTTAGACTATTAAAACGCCATTCACTGGTTTCAATAACACGACGGACAAGCGTCAAACACGTGCTGAGAGAAAAAAGTGGCCGCCATCTTGTTTTGAAGGTTATCAGATGGAAGATCGGGCCCCAATTAAAATAGTCGTGCATCGCTCGCGTCACAATCGGCTGATACGCATCTGAGAGTGTGACCGATCACCTAGGAGCTGCCCTTACTACTGGTTTCTTGTGGGAACATGTGATAAGCCTTACGAGGAACCTTAGGATCAGACAAAACTGGGACTGCTTTAGATATAGGTTGGATAGAATCTTTTGGCCGAACTGTTGGTTTATCGACCATCTGAACGATGTGCTAAGGAATTTTTTTTTTTTTTTTTTTTTTAATTAGCCTTTTCTGTGTCCCACTGCAGGGCAAAGGCCTCCCCTCTTTCACTAAGGAATTATAAAATGAAAATGAGAAATTGGCTCTACTTCGTAGCCTGTTCCGATTAGATATTTTTAAGCGCCTAGTTATAGTTCAAATCAGAAAACAAAATTAGGTAGGCTAACCTAACCTAACAGTTTAATCAAGCACTAGGTACCTATAGGCAGTTCAAATTAGAAAAATATATTTAATAGTATACTCGGAGTTTTTTAAATACAACTGATTGATTGATCTTAACGAGTTCCAGTAGTAATGATAATCTTAATGTCAGGCTGGTAACCGCGATACACCTTGAGCCGAACCGATGAACTGATAAGCATTGGAGACAAAAACCGATTCATTGAATATAATATCAGTTATTAATATTATTCCAGAGTTATTGTATTAGATATACGAAGGGTTTTGTTTGAAAACTGATCTTGCGTAAGATATTAATCTGTCTCTTTGTTCGTTTTGGTTACGAATAATTTTCAGATAAAAATGTTTTCAAGTTACCAACTTACACCTGCCTAAGTACAATATACCTACCTACTACATAAAGCTTACTAGATAAATGGGCATCTAGGTTTTTTTACACTCCTTTATATTTTAGACTTAATTTGTGTTAGGAAATACCATACGATATGGCCCATACCATAAATCATACCAATTTATATTGCGTACCAACTTTGTAAGATGTATAACCTCTAAAATGTGGGTTATCGTAGGATTTATCGTGGTTTAAGCTCTCATTGAAGGTAATATTATAATCGCAATGGAATGTAACTACAGTGTTATACCTATCTAAGTTCCTAGACTGTGTTAAATTTTATCTTCACTCTGTTCGATTCTGCATGGGCACATTTTTAGTTACCTCAATATTTAGTAGGTATCTCTTAGTGATTTCTGTAAACCTTTATTTTTTGACTTAATAGAATCACCCCATTTCTTTCCCGTGGGATTCGTAAGAGGCGACTATGGGACTCGAGGGTGTCTATTGCAATTTTAGGCGATGGGCTGACAACCTTCCACTATAGCAATAGGTATACAATTTTCCGAATGATCCTCAAATATTTGTCAGACGTGGTGTAAATGGCCGCTTTTTGCGGCCGTTTACGCTTTGCCTACCCCGCATGGGATAATAGGCGTGATATGTGTATGTATGTGTGTTTATTTTTTGTTTTAATGACTTTGGAACTGGGTCCTATGATTTTATTTAATTTCCAGCATACTTTTCCCTATTGTTGATATCCGTGAACCTCAATTTTAGGATAGATGATAGATAGATGAACACTTTATTGCTTACAACATACATAACAGAAACAAAACAATACAGAAAACTTAAGACTAAAAGTAAGCAAAGGCGGCCTTATCGCTTGCAACGATCTCTTCCAGGCAACCTTTACTAGAAATAGAGACAAAAAAGAAATTATTTGTAAGACTTAGGGACTTGAATAACTTGTAGGACTGAGGGACTTTTGAAACTGGGCTCCTTAATTTAGGTAGGTAACTACTTGCCTACATTTACATTCTAGATATACCCGCAGCACAGCTATCTAACCCGATGCAGAAGTTTATATTCTATGACATAGGTAACTAAATATGATAGTGTAAGAACATTAGTCCCCACCTCATGCCGCTATCTAGATTTATTCGTCATGCCGGACTGCTGTAAGTAAATGTTATCTACTGTTGTGCTGTTTTTGCTAGCACTGTGTGATAAAGGCTTGGATTGTAAGTTTTTCAAAGTCGACCTTAGGTGCCAAGTTGCAACATTGTCGGTAGATATTTTAGCTGTGTAAGTAGGGTAAGGATCTGAAGTCCTATCGTGAGTAATAATTATAATATTTATAAATTCGTAATAGGTAGACCTGTAAAGAATTGCTACTTGTACTCAAAACCGAAAATATGCGGGCGCACTACCTGCCTTTTGTAAATTATAGTTTATTTAGTAAGGTACATATTTTCATGTAAGTGAGTTAAGTTACATACCTAGTACTGTACCTGTGTCATATTTAATGTCACAAATCAAATTTAACTAGACTATAACACCTAGAATTTGTACCATTCATTTTAAACTTATTTGTTTACGATCTGACAAAAAGTCACCCAAAAGCTATTAAAGCATCCTTCACACTGGCATCAATTCGCTTGCGCGGACGCGAACGCCACGCGGCGATACCGCAGCGCGCGATATGTAAATGCGCGCGCAATCGTGAAGCACGACGTATGGCGATGCTCGATACGCCTTTTTGCTGGCAATAGCTTGATGCTGCGGACATTTGTTGAAAGATGTGTGGGAAGTTATAGACGGAATACATTTACTGACAAAAAACTATGTTTGTAGAGTCGATGTCTGTTTATCATAGTTTGGGACTTTAGCGTCCCTTTGTAAAAAAATCGTGGAACTTTATCACACGTAATAATAGGTACGAGTAGTACCTGATAGCTATTAGCCGAAAGAGGTACTTATTTTTGAATCAGTAGAAAGGTAAATTTTGCATGCGCCACACGTTTTTAATATACGAATTCGTACATACTATTTTAATAATTCTGGATTGACAACATTTAATGGTCGCGTCTCGCGAAGGGGAAGAAGAATGGATCAAATCCATTCGTACCTGTAGTTACTTAGTAGAACATGAGAAACGCCTTAATAAGAATGTTAAACCACTCGTTGCAGTCCGGCATATTCGTAATCAGATTTCAAAATGCTAGTGATTCAAAAATACGCCTCCAGTACTAAACCTGACTTCAAAAGAGGTCAATCCACTGCCCTCGAATGCCTTTAAATCAACATACCTTCAAACAAACACGTTAATCAGTTGTCACCGAAACGTAACAAGTACCTAATACAGGTGACAAACTTGGCGGTTATCGTTCATACATCTGATTACATGATTTATTCGGCTCGAGCCGCGGACTGTCCGTTCATCTATCATGTGAACGGGCCCCTATCCGCGATGAAATCTACTGGTTACTTGTTACAGAGCTACGAAATGTGGTTTTGTTCGGACTTAGATCTGCTTTGAAGATTCTGTGAACATGTTTTAGGTGATATTTTATTTGGAATTGTGTGAGCGTAAAGCAAGGTAGGCAAATTCATTGATTTCGTTAGGGACAACGAACCGAAGACTGATCTGATGGAATCTGGTGTCAGAAGTTCTAGGTCACTGGAAAGCGTCTGATAGGGTTGTTTTACGTAAAGATATTGACTGTGACCGACGGCTTAGCGAGCCTTCCGCAGCACGGAAAAACATCTTACTAAACAAACTTAAATTTACACAGGGCGTGAGGGGCAGCTCTCCGAATACTGATAGGGTGCATTCAGACCATACAATTAAACAACTCGTCATAAAAAAATATTTCAGGCAACGTCAAAAATATTTGGACTTCCCATAGTAAATGCAGTCAGCTGATCGTGATTTTGTATGGAAAGTCAAATATTTTTGTCGTTTTCTGATATAACATAACAACATAACAAAATTCTTTATTGCACATTAAATAAATAATACAACAATAGATAAACACAAATAAAAGAAACAGTACAACCAGGCGATATATGTTCCTAGAGGAAAGTTGTTCAGTTTCATGGTCTGTATGCACCCTATCAGTATTCTGAAGGCTATCCCTTACACCCTGTACAGCCTAATACGTTATCCATAACTTATTGTACCATAGACCTGCAATTTTTTAATACCAGCGGAAGCTCTGGATAGTCTGTATGATTCTTACAAACAGTTACGGTCTTATAAAAGTTTTTTGACAGCTTCAAATTGTAAAGAAAAATATATTAAACACTGTCTAAAAGCGCACCTAACTTTTTTGTAATAACACAGTTACACTATGAAAACTACACTTTCCAACATTTTCCGTCAAAAAACTTAACAAATACCTACGCATTACTTACCCCAATTTTCCTTATAGTCAACCCCTTAGGCTACGAGTGCTCCAATCTCTAGTTTAATCTCCATATGATTGATGAAAGTGTTAAATATGCATAAGGTGTTGTCGCATGTAACGGGTTAACATGTGGTAATGACTTCAACTTTGCTTCAACTGGAAATGAAACTGTCAAAAATGTGAATACAAGATGTAGGGAACCTTTATGGTAATGTCTAGGCGTAAAGTATCGCTTCACTCTATTCAGGATGCCCAGCTTCTTAGCCGCTGTTTGAGCCTTGTACTCGATGGTCGCGCCTAGAAGCTCAAGCCTGTCAGTGACTGGGACAGATGTACCCCGAAAAGTAGGTGTCCAGTCGAAAGGACTCCTTTTTGCAGTGAAAAGACACGCCTGTGAATGAGACCAGATTGTCGTCACCCCATTGGGAGACAAGACTTAAGGTCAGATCTGTGGCACCATAAAACTACCTTCGAGTGAGCCCTATCCTCGTCACCATTATTTGGGTGTGCCTAGGCTTTAAGGGTCTTGGGTTCCATATAAAAAAATTGTAGTACGTGGCCATTTTTATAAGTTTCTTCTTTGGTATGGATAACACTGTATGACAAAAGAAAATATAGCTTAGCTGTAGAGGGGCGTCGGAATTATTGTATTGGCATCATGATACACTTACAAAATTCGCGGCCAATGGATGATCCGCGGTAGCCCAGATGGAAGAGACGTCGCCACTAGTGATGGCGATAGTCGCTGGATCTAATCGTGCCCGCGGTAGAAAATTGCGCAAGATTTCTAAAATTGTTGTAAAGGAAAAAAGAGTTGTAAAAATATGGTGTTCTAAAGGTATAGTTATTGACCTAGACACTCAGGGGTTTTGATTGTTTTTTTCCACGGTTACGGTAATTAAGAAACCCCGTATCCCAAATCGTCAACAAAGTCGTTAGTCCCTAGTAATTATACACTAGAAACATGCGTGTAATAGGTATTTATAATTAAAGATAAACACCGCTACAAGTATACCGATGTGACGATAAGGAAATTAAGCGGTTTTTCTGTAATAGCCCTTTTTTTGTAATTTTGCTGGTGCATACGTAAGTAAGCATTTTTGAGTGTTTGTAAATGTAGGTAGGTGGAGTAAGTAGGTATTTTTATTGTTATATTAGAAGTAAGTATAAAAAAAAGTGTACAGAAAGTTAAGTTTGGTTTTGTTAACATTTCTGAAAGAGTCTCTACGCAGGAAATTTAGGAACATTATTATGTGCGTTTTACTTTAATTTTTTTCCAATCTTAAGTTTGTCCACAGTTTGATTAGGGCATTGCAAGCTGAACCACCTGTGCCCTTTGTTATGAAACTACAGGCAACAAGTCTACAGGTGACATTCTAAGCTCATTGTGTAGCCGGTTAATATTCCTGGTATCATAATGGCTGACCGACTACGCAATGAACATCGAATTTCACCTGTAAAATTCCAACTTTTTCTTTCCAATGGAAGATATTTCTTTATTTATTTAAAAGGCGGGCCTAATGTCGTAATGGCCTAATGGCATTCTCTACCGGCCAACCAGAGAGTAAACAGAGAAAAAGACACGGGTGCACTCGGGTGTGAAATGATAATGAAAAATAACAAATTTAACTAAGTACCTACTATGAAATAAATCTCTCTCTTTTCGTGTGGGACACCGAGTTGTATAACAACCTGACGAACCCTGGTGTCACGAAATACATATTTAACATACATATCATATCATATCATATCTTAGTAATCATCTAAGTCTAGTCACCCATGCCACTTAGTCTATTGCGGCGACCGTGTCAGTAAACCTAGAGACGGGGCGTGGCGAGATTTACATACGGAACGACTAATTACCTGTGCGTGCTACCGCTTCATTAACTGGGAACCAGGCTTTCATAAGGGATTGAGAGCTTCTTAAAGACAGGGTTCTGACATCAGGGTTCATTGGGTCGTTGGACGACTCGGTGGTGAGAGAAAGACAGTCTGGGACTTGATTACATTTTTTGCCATGCGACACTCAACTGCCTTTCTATTGAGATATGGAAGTCCTCAATTTAACTGAGGTTAAATAGGATGTAAAAATAATGGCTGTAAATATTTCAAGGGGTGAACCAGCCCATGAAACTGAACAACTTTCCCTAGGAACATATGTCGAATTACTTATAAAAAATAGGACGTCCCATTCGGTTGGAACATTTTGTAATGGAGGCCCAATTTCTTTTTCATATCTCGACCTACTTTTGCCATCTAATTAAGGTTATTGATAAATATTCTTAGGGTACGTAAGGTACCTACCTACCTACTTATTCATGTAATTTTGAAAACATTTGACGGACTTTGTAGCCATGTGGCAAATAGTGGCAATACTCCAAGATATCGCGTCTGGGATGTAGAATCTTCTGAATCTGAACTAGCCCTATTACATTCCTACACCCCTTGAAACTTTACACGTGAAATCATATCGTGATAGATTTGATTACAGTCAAGTTCGTGTGTGCGAACCATTCCACTTCCTTGAAAATTTGATTCATATATCCTCCGGACATGCAATCTGCAAATCGCAGAAACGTGCCGGTGAAAAAAAAGGGCAAATACAGTAAAAACTCTAATTTTGATAGGCGCGGGGGTCTATTACCGAGGCACGCCGTAACTCAGAAACAAGTAAACACGGCACCCGAGACATTTGCATCGCTATCGAGTTTTTAAATCTATGCAAAACGCGACGATACGTTGCACGGCGCACGACTACCCCGCCGCCCCCCGCGCGCCGCAAAAACACATGCGAATCCATAATACACCCCCGCTAATGTGTGCCACTTTTGATTAATAACCTCGCATTGCGAAGGACGCGATTATACCACACTTACCACGTCTCAAAACAGCTTTGTAATAGTCAAAATGGCGGGCGAAATTAATGTCACCAAGATAAGGAGATGAATATCGAATTATAAATAAAACAGCTTAAAAGCTGCGTGTACGCATCGCTGGAGGCGTCAAAAGTAGGCGGTTCTTATGATGAATAACGTGACGGAATCCGGCGTCCAATCGGATCGATCTCGATTTTAATTATACGAATCGAGAACATCGGGACGCCTCTAGATCGAATATTAATATGTCGATTGCGAAGTCGGCGATAGCGTCATTTGGTCTTTGATTTGTCCGCCGCTTGATGTTTCGAATTTGGAATGCGTAATTTGATTTGCGGAACTGGCCATTCCTCGAAGCAGATGCGCTAGATAACGGTCTTCCGCAACAGATTGCTGATATTTAACAACTCGGGAAATAAAAGGGCAATTTATCATGCCCTTTTACATCGAGGTAGAGATCTCGCCATTCAATGCGTAATTTTATGTATAATTCTTAACATTTTTATTTCTTACCTCCATATCATAAATGTGTTTTCTTATCATCAATCCCTATTAAATATTGGTATGCGAGACTTGAATCAATTCAAAGTTAACAACGTTTATTGTAACAATGAAACAATAGCGTCAAAATGATCCATTTCCTTTTTGTAACAGTACAATCTCGATCCGCGATAACATCTCAAACGGCCAACACGCCTACGACACGAAAATAATTAACTGGGTTCACCGTCAAACATCATGTTTACATCGGCTACTCCCATACCAATTACTACCGACAATCGATCGACTGGTCCGCGATCACAAAAACGGGGCAACACTAGTCTGCGTCTGCCCGCCGCCCGACTGGTTTGAAAAAAGAACACCAACAGCTCGTGAACGTGTTAACGAGCCTTTGATGGATCGAACTACAATCTAATACGATGTTCTTTCGTACGACGTGTAACTATTACAATTTTCATGAACCACCAATGATTTTTATTGCACTTTATTACCCAACACGTAATATAAAACTTATTGCGGTGAACGGACAATAACAGATCCTCTGATAGCGCAAAAGAAATCAATTGAATTCATGAATAAATCGCATAAACTTGTCCGGCTGTGTTATCAGGGCGACATAATATTTTTTACTGCAGTTTCATAAAAGCGATTGCGAAAGCTCACGATGCAGCAAAGGCGACATGGTGGTGGTATTTATTTTTAATAAATTCACGTTTAACCGCCAATCGCATCCGCTATCTCGAAAATTGCTAGCCAGTAAGAGATGTCGGTGATAGCAGCCCTCACAATGTAAATTGTATAATTAAAGAAAACTGTGATTGGTATCGAATACATACGATGTTAAGCGATGTATGGGAGTGCTTATCGGTCGGTATGTCAAGTGCACTTTTGATTGAATACAATCCAAGGGATTTTATCAACTGACTTGATTGTGGATGTTTTGATGTCGGTTTGAAGAAAGCGCTCTCAGTGAGTTTAATTAAGTTTATCTTAAGCTTTTAAACAAAGTGTAAAATTTTAGACACCCAGATTATGCTACAATAGTGTTTTAACGCGGTTCACAAAATCTGTGGATAAAATCAGACTGTTGCTTTAAATAAAAAAAAAACGTGGTGTCGTTCCGATTGTACCGGGCGGTCGGAGAGTTCGAGATTTGAAAATTAGCATTTTTGTCGAATAACTCTGCGCGGTGTCTCGCCTGCCTGATACCACCACGGGCCGAAGATTTTTTCGTTTTTCACAGATTGGACTTTAAAATATTTCTCTATTCCCTGCCAAAGACCAAAGACTTTGATTTCGAAAGAAATGTTTGGAATTTTTACAAGTTACCTACCGACGAGACATTATATTGATTCCGAAATTTACTTAAAATATAATAATCATCTTTTTACCTTGACGAGTTAATCCCAGTAATCAGGGGTACTTTTTTAAGTATGTAATACGCAAGTCACCTAGTTAAATTATGTTGGTATTTTTCTTTTGTTTTAGTAAATCTAAATTCTCTTTTCATCAGTCCAGCATGCAGTGCATTTGAAGTACCTAATGTATGTATTTAAACGTTTTTTCTCTTTCCTGTTAATTTTTAATCTTTCCGCACACTTTTCAGGTTCACCTACTATCCGTGTTAATCATTGCAGTCAAAAACTAGCAAAATGCTCTCTCTGTTCTAAACCCGTTGACCCTTTATCTCTGCTCTTCCAGCCGCGCTCATTGGGCCAGAGCCGAATTTATGTCTGCGAGTAATCCGGACCCATTTGTATAGATAATTTTTATTATTGCCATCTCTTCGACGCCAGCCCACAACGATAACCACCGAAGGAAAGAGTTCGTAATGACAATTTAAATAAGGAAGATGTATTCCTTTCGGCTGTCGATAAGTTCGAATTTGAATTTAGAAAGAATTTGTAGATGGAATTTTTATGTTTTAAAATAGGGCTGCGTTCTTTGTTTAGTCAATCGACTGGATGTTTGTCTGTTCGTAATTAATTTTAAAATTACCTACATATTCAACTGATAGATAAATTGTGTGTAGTTTTTCCTCATTATGTAGAGTCATTAAACTTAAAAGGAGCAAGTATTGCCTTTAATAAACTGATTGAATAATGGACATACCTAGCCTATGACGGGAATTTTTTGTTATCAGCTACCTAGTCAGTGGATTTGGCCCCATCGTCGGTTTCACACGTCTACATTTCAGTTTATGTTTACAAATGACTCTAGATTTCGATTTCACTGGCGCATTTATCCCCGCCCTATAACAATTTTTCAATCCCTCCCTAACCAGCGGACAAACTATGCGTGTAAAACTATTTTTAACATGGCCACACCGAGTTATCTGCCCCCGCTCTTATGTCCGCGTTATCTCGGCCAGTGCATTAGTGTTCGATAAAATAACGATAAAACATCTCCACCGGCGCCACGGTCGATTCAATACCTCTCGATTAAAAAAATAAAGATTCTTTTTTCAAATTGATTTGAAGATAAAGATGTTATGGCTTGTTGTCGTACTTGAGTGACTTAATTGTGGATTCCTGTACAATTCTTGCGGCGGTAATAATGTATGTTCTAATTGCTATGGGTTTAACACTACAAATGTAGTTGTAAGAGATAAAATTGTTGTGTTCGATTATCTAAAGCAGTCAAACCCATTCCTGGTTCATAACGTATCTAACAACACAGACAGCTAATTTGGCGGGAAAGTTCGTCCAACCGCACATCGTTTTTCATCAACATCGTTTTAGTGGGTTTATTATTTATCGTGTTTCCCTTAAACATCATTTACATCGCATTCATTACGCCGGCGCACGTTAAAGGACTGAAATTTTGTCTATTCGACAAAATAGTGCGATAACTGGGTGCTAATGACGCCATCACGCCCGCCATTTTCCAGCCGCCATGTTTAAAATGTTTTGTTTGTGTTTTCTCGTGAAATATGAAAAGGTTCAGGCTTGTGTGGAAGCTCAAATACCTGTTTTGTTAGTTCGGTTTTTGTTTGCAATGTTCAAGTTAAGATTCACGCTGTCGGTCGTTAATGCGTGTTAAAGATAAAGTTGTTACATCTTACCGAAGTAAAAATCTTAACCCTAGATTAGTCGCGCTTAAAAACTTACGCAATCGGTCGCATGGGGTCTTTGTGGACCCCTAATTTTTGATTCCGTTATTTAGTTATTTTTGATAAATTGTTTGTTTTTTAGTACTGTTTACCAGAATTGAAATACCTTTAACAATAAATAACAAAAAATAAGGTTTAAAAAAACAATTTATGATAGAAAAAAAAACACGTTCTTTTACAAAATGTTAGTTATTACAGGTAGTTTGAAACCATAATCGAAAAAGAATTGTTATTTTTATTTAACCTACTTAAAATGAAAAAATATATAATTGTTTCCTTTTTAAATCTTATTAAAGTAACTAAAAAATAAATAAACGGAAAGGTTACCTCCAAAAAAATATAAAGTTTGTGAAAATGAAAAGTACCAAATTTTTAGTAGCACAACAATCAGCATCATCACAACATTCATCCTCTGATCCACCAAGAATTTCCTCCTCTTCCTGCTCCAATCACCCCATAATACGTTCTTGCTGTCTCTCATCCATTTTCAAACAATTTTTGCACGAAAACAACCAAAATATTTATCTTTTGTCAAACAAAATCGAATATTTTTTGTTACGCGAGCGGTCGCGCGGGGTCTTTAAAAGCCTTTGCACTTAAACAACGACTATACCTCCCAAACGCATGCATGCGAACTGATGAATTATAGCTAGGCTTTGGCGTACATACTAATCAGAAAGGTACACAAAATCTCGAACTACCCACATAACCGTATAAAAGAAAAAATCGCAGTTTTCTAATTGCAGGGCTTTAAAAGACCCCACGCGACTAATCTAGGGTTAAAAGACCGCCATTTTATCGACTCTTAACAATAAAATCCAATAGCTGTTTATGATTTACAAGACAGGAACATTAAAAAACAATGGTTCGTATTCTAAAATAAGAATGGGAAGGCGCGGGTAGGAGCCAAAGCCGAAAGCTGAATACAATCCCTTGCACAGTGGGCCGAAAGCGATCCAGATCTGGCTATCGGGATCTCAGTTTGTTCTCACATCATTACCCGCGCCGACGGCTACAAATTTACATCCAACACAATGGCTATCCACCATCGAGACATCATTAAGGTGATGCCGATAGCGCCAGCCCGGGGCGACGCGAAATGATGTATCTGCTCTAAAACCTAGCCGAAATCCAACCTTACCTCGAACCTTTTACGAACCATTTTCGATGTTAACTTTATGGCGCTTATAGCGAGTTTATCGTTTGAATTTAGTGACAGAACGTCATATAAGATACAAAGGAACAAGGTATTATGAACGTAAGATTAAAAGTTATAGGGTCGAGTTTAAGTTGTGAGGGCACGAGTAAGGGACACGGCTTAGGAAAGGATCAGCACAGTTCAGGGCTATCGCCTACAATAGGACTTATAATATGGGCGATTGCGGAAAATTTACAAAAAAAATGTTTCATATTTTCATGGAAACTTGCCGTATGATTTTGGTCACAACTGTGCACTTAATACTTACACTGGAAGTCCTCCTGTTCATACAAGTTTGAGTAAATCCTTGCATGTTGCGAAACTATTTGACCGATTTCAATATTTTCATTATTGATTTATTAGAAAAAGTCGCAATAAGTTTTATCAATGTCAATTTATATAATTAGGTTCACAAGACTGATTGAGTGATCCTCCACAGTGAAATCAGTTGCAGCTTGTTTTCCTGTCAAGTACAGTAGCTGTGAAACTTCATAAAAAATATGTAATATTTAAAATTATTCATCAAACTTGTTCATAACAGCCACAAACTCCTATTTTTAACGGCGAGCCTACAAAATATCTGTTTTGGTAGCCAATAACTATGTCGACGTACTGTTTTGCATACAATGCTTGGTTCTCGTTACGCGGCCGATTGACGCGCGATCGACGGGCGATGCGCGCGCGCGCGACCACAGCGCAATCGCCAGATCTGTCGCCCTAATTTGCTTGGTGCTTTATTCAGCTATTCTGAACACCTGTACAGCTGTCTTCTTTCTTGTAAGGTTCATATTTATGACTCTTGTAGAGTGACAGTTTAATGACATGTTTACACGAATTATGCGGATTGCAAAAGAAGTGTGATTGACAACATGTGTTGGTATGGAACTATACTTACACAATTGTATAGGAAAATGTAAAGAAAAACACAATGGATATCAAGAACAATATGTAATTAATAAGCAAATTAGATCGACTCTAGTATCATACAACAACGCCGATATCAATCTACATGCTAATGTTTTTTCAAACAATCAAAATCCCATTATCTCTCGAATCGAAACGTTGCATTCGAACGAAATCTGAATCTTACCATCAATACACGATGACGAAAACTGGCCACAGAGAAACCGTAGAGAAAACAATCGGAGATCGTTCAAAATTCGAACACGCGATAAGTAAAACATGGCTACCGGCAAAAAGATGGCGATCGCATCTGTAAACAATGGTACGAGCCACGCTCTCATTAGCTAGCTTGTCGAGATACGCGCCCGCGGCCGGGAAATTGTGCAATTCCGCGGGAATCGAGCGAATCGATCCCAGTGATTTGTAATCGATCGATTGTGCGCTCGCCTCACTAGTCTTTATTGCTTCTGCGATAAAGTTCCGATATAGCTCCAATGGATCGTGAAAAATCTGAGACCGATATTAAATGCACTTCGTGTTTTCATTTCATTTTATTTCGCGATATCATTCTCAAATGTATTGCCGCGAGATATCAACGAGGTTGTCTTGCTTGCAAAAGCTAGTTTAGCGAATTGCATTAGCAGGTAATGATAAATTGAGTGATAAACTCAAGTCTCGCAGTGATAGAGTGAATTCATAAATCATAATCATAATAGTCGTTTTCATTATTACTTAAACCAAACCAGGGTTCATCGAGTTGTTCGTCAACTCGATTTTCTATACGAAAAGAAGAAGAAGAGTGGAGTTTAAAAGAGTTAGGTTTGAATAAAAAATAATAACACTACTACTCTATAATTATAATTACTTACGATACAAGCAGATTAAAAACCTACCAACTAAGTTTTTCTAAATTATCGTAAATAACCTAAAAATATACATACATACATACATACATAAATCACATCTTTACCCCTTACGGGGTAGACAGAGCGTCAACGACCGTCAAACGGATATTAACACCGCGTCTGGCAAAAGTTTGAGAGTCAATTAGATAACTGTGTATCAGTATAGTGACAGGTGATCAGCCCATCGCATCGCCTAAAATTGCAATGCACATCTAACCCTCGAGTCTCTTAGTCGCCTCTTACGACACCCATGGGTAAGAAATGAGGTGATACTATTCTAAGCCGGCATCACACGGCAAACCTAAAATATCGTGGTTTATTACTTATATAGTTTGTAATCTTTCTTTCTTTTCGTGTGGGAGACCGAATAGTCAACGACCCGATGAACCCAGGTTTCAGAGTTTTTCAACCGCCGACTACTAGGCCTCTGATATGGTGTGTAATACAATGTAGGTAGAGTCTAGAAGATTTATTTCTCACACTTGTTGCGAACGCGAGAAATCTCATTGAATTAATAGCGGATACGAACGGAGTGTCAATGAAATAGTTATAGGTGTTGGCAACTTTATAGGTGTTCGATTAATATCAAAAGTAAACAACGTTTTATGGTCTCTGGTAACATACCTACTTCTTCCTAAGGGACGGACGGAATTAAATTTTACGTGGGGTCAATAAAATAATGAAAATCGCGGAATGGCAGTTGAAGGCAATTTAGTATGTGCAGAAATAGAATAGGCTTAGGCAAAAAGTGTATTTTTTATTTTCAAATGTTGCTATTGACATTTCTCAAATTGGGGCACAGAGGCTATTCTCTTTCTTCACAAAAATATGATAATCTTTGATGTCATAGCTATGCAAACAATAAAAAAATCACGACCGAACTATACGTAGACGCAATGTGTTTCTATGCTAAGAAGTGTTGTCGTTATTTATATAAAGCAGGGACGATTTGCGAGATTTGCTGTGGAAAACACTAAATACATTGCATGATAATAACTTTAAAGTATATTGTCAACAAACTTGGCTAATATTAGCAATATCAAGCATACTTCAGACAAGGCGTTCCATACTCACACGCCATTCTAGATCATATCCCTTAGCAATACCGTCTAAATAAGTCTTGGTAGTTGTATACGTGTATTTTGACAGATTGTATCATTACTGCATACGGTTTTTGAGCTGTCCGCGCATTGGAATCGCGGCGCGCGCGATCGCCGCGGCCGATACGCTGCGAATGACAACTACGCGACAGCCGCCGATTGCCGCGGCGATACTCGATGTGTGGTCACCCATACTTTTTGCTCGATTCTAGATTGTATTGTGTTATGAATCGATATTTATTTCGGTTGTCTCGCGGATCTGCTTTAAATGTTTTTATGCGTTTATTATGTATTATGGATAAAATATGTTGGAATAACGAGGCTGGTTGAGTTTGTATAGGATTAATGTTGGTGTTCTTGAATAGAGGAGCGGTTTGAGGGAATTTAAAATGCATTTTGTTGTCGTTAGTGGTTGTCCGAGATGGTCGTCGCATTTGCATTATGGAAATGCTTGTGAACGTGATTTTCTAAACTTCATGTTTCTGAATGCCGTGTGATGCTTAGAATAGTATTACCCCATTTCTTTCCCGTGGGTGTCATGAGAGACGACTAAAGGAATCGAGGGTTTCATGTGTGTCAAGCTGACCACCTGTCTCTTAAGTGATACACGATTTATCTGAAACGGCCGTCAAGTGTTTGTCAGACGAGGCGATAGCGACCATATCTTACGGCCGTTAACGCTCTGCCTATCACGCAAGGGATGAAGGCGTGATATGCGTGTGTGTATATTTCTTAATTCTTGTAGCTACTTTCTTTCTTACATTTACTCTTGCAGACATATTCCGTGCTAGAAACACTTGCCTACTTTCAGAAATACTTATTTTTGATAACAAATCACCATATCTTGCTACGGCGTAGCACATCGTAGCACATATTATTCAGTATAACTTCCTTGTTTCACCAAAACTATTCCACACTCAAAAACTAAATCATAAAACTATACAGCCCTAAATTTGTCTACGGGACTCAAACCTACTACTCACGACACTCATATGTCACACAGTACCCACATGGGGACGGTAGATGTTATCTGTTTCAGCACGCAACTTGTAACCATAAAAAACTGTAAAATATTCCTGAAAGAGGAAAGTTTTGTGACACGTTTAATAGAATAAAAGTTCAGTACAGAATTGTTTTCTTTTGAGTAGTGGGACAACGAAAAGTGTTGTTTATCGGTTCATTGAAGACGATGGTTTGCGTTTTTAGCGCGTCAGACGAAAGGCAATTGCGAATGCCAATCTTATTCCCATACAAATATGGTGACGGCGCGTTGACGGACTCGCAACGGTCGTAAAATGTGATCCTCGTCTAATGTGGTTTGCACACAGTTTGTTGTTCTATCAGACAATCATTTCATAATAATTTTTTCTTCTACTTATAGTTTATGGCTTTTTTCAACAGTTTTTATTCACCAATTTCAACAAGTGAAACTGTCGTATAAAATGTGTCGTTCTGACTCTCAGTTAGGTAGTACTAGTGTATCAACGTAGTGCGACGCTGTGGTAGTGCGACTGTCTTCGGCGTAAAGGTTCCGGGTTCGATTCCCAGTGGGGCAATCACAAAGTTAATATTATCACTTTGTGAATTTGTTTCCAGTCTGGTTAGGATATTGCAGGCTGAACCACCTGATTGTCCAAACAGAAAGATAGTTAGTGCTTCGGAGGGCACGTTAATCCGTCGGGACTGGTTGCTGTCTATGATTACTTAGACGGCGGTCGTTACACAAACATGTCAAAGGCCTACTCATAGTAGGAGGCGGTTGAAAAAGTGGCTCTAGGGTTCATCGGATCGTTCGTCAGCTCGGTGTCCTACACGAAAAGACCCCTTTATGTTAAGACAGCATTATTCATAGCACAAGTATGTACACAACGCAAGCCGTAATACATTGACTATTTCCAATCAGAGATTGCCTGCATCTACTACCATTTACGAAAGTTGTATACCTTGAAAAACACGATTGATCGCAAATCTTATAAGGCAAACATTCAAAATCCAACACCAGCTCTCATTAACTACAGAAAAAAAATTATAACCAGCAAGACATATAGCAATATTATGCTAATTATGGTTATATCTGTAGATAACCAGTGGGCGCGCCAGACCCCGCCTGCAAATACCGTGCGATATAACACCAGATATGGACTAGCTAGCTACTTAATTAAAATTGTTCCAGTTAGGTGGGACATTATAAAAAGGTGATGTGTGCGTTATCTGACATTTGTGTGAAGGCTGGCATATGGAAATGCCGAGAAATGTTACACTGTATTATAGTAATGAGGATCGCCATCGGTGGGACTATGAAAATGCCATAATATTCAAAGAAAAAGCATTAGAAATTAGCTCCAGTATTACTATACGTGTTTAATACAAAATACTTAGATGCGCTTTCAGGCAGCGTTTAAAACATTTCAAGCTGTTAAAAAGCTTAAACCACGTCTAACTTTTTTGTAATAAAACCGTAAAGTTACATGGGGTTATCTTTTCCTTATACATGGTGTAAAAAAATAAACTGCAAATATTTTATGGGGTGAACCAGTTTGTGAAACCGAACTACTTTTCCCAAGGACCATAAGTCGAAATATAAAAAATCAACTTACAAATTAACCCGGCCGGCTAACACACTACCTATGGGAGGACCAAATTTTATTTTCGTATTTCGACCTATGTTTCATGAGGAAATTTGTTCAGTTTTATAGGCTGGTTCACCCTTCAAAATATTTGCAGTTGATTTTTACACGTCATTTAAATTTATTTTACGATTTCTATTTTGAGTGAAACATTCATTCGTTTTCTGAAGACATATGATTTTCGTACTTACAAATAACTCGTTACAACAAAAGCCGTATTCTGATCGTCCTTCGTTAACTCAAAAGCTTTGTATTCACATATCAGAGACAGAGAGACAGACCGCATGCACAGAGCCGTGTGGGCGCTGCTGATACGCATCTAGGCATTGTACAGTTGCCTAGGCTGGGACCTAGGCAACCTAGGTCCCAGGTCTCGTTAATAGATTCGCCTATCTGCTCTGTCGACGTGTTTGATACTAGATTTATGGGAAGTTGATGTGTGTTGTGTGAGGATTTATATGTTGGCTTTTACGTTGGCAGAATTTATAAGTTAGAAGTCTTTTTAGTTAGAAGAAGCGAAAGAAGTATGTAAGAACTGTAGTAAGTGAAAGAGACGAGATTTACGTACATATGTATGTTTATATTTTACAAAAGGAAACTTCTCATACACAAAGTTGAGATTTAAGTTATGTTTAAGAAAAAGTTGCAACTCCTATACAAGATATGGTATGGTAGCCGGTAGAGCATACAGAAAAGAAACCGCGCGCGCGGTATGACGTTTTGGTGGTCTGTGCGGTAAAGTTATATAATTAAAACATATTGAACGTAGTTTTTAACTTAATTTCTTAGGCATAGTTCATTTGATGAAGAGTTATGTAAGAACCCATATCATTTTTACGGTGTCGAATTCGATTGTATTCAAAATTTGCCGCCCGCCCTACGCAGCCGACCAAAGCAAACCGCCTAGCCATGCGTCGGTGCGCCAACAGTGCCACACATGCGATGTACACACACGCACAAACGCGTGCGGCCAGTGATAACTGATAAGGGAACTCCTGATAACAGTCCTAGAGCTTATAAGGTAAATAAAATTCCGAAAAGGTGACTTATTTTGTGGGAGAATTGAGAAGTTAAAGGTTGAAATATCCGCATAGTTGTGAAGTTCAGTCACGGTATTTTAGACAGTATTGGGACATATGACAACCCACGCGAAAACACTGCTGTAATATTAAAAAATGAATTTCAAATTGTCATTCATGTGTTTTGTAAGACTATTGTAATTAATTATTTAATGTCGTAAGTATTAATTTGTAATGCCCGAATAGAGTTAATAATAGAGCTTTTTATTTACCATAACAGCCACAACAGTCCACAGCTGGACATGGGCCTATTGGGCCTCCCCCTTTTAGGAGGGTATTTGCCATACTCACCACGCAATTCAAGATGTTGTTTTCACAGGGAACGCTGGTGCCAATTCTTGGATAAATCTGTTACTCGATTTTTGCGATATCTCGGGTAGATATGGGGTGATGCTTCCCAAGCCAGCACCGCATGGCTTTTTAATTGTTCACACGTGTTCAATTGAAGTCACGTTTATATCCTTTTAGTGGGGCAGGAAGAGGCGATTGAAACAAAAGCTTTGCCTCACCCCGATCTCTTGTTCCACAACGCTAGACGTCGTCACGCGAACGCACTTCATAAACTACGCCTTCTGGTGGAAATATGGAAATGTTATAAACTGGCATTTGTCATACTGTGTTTACCGTGTTTTGGTATAAATTGTATGCAGAACAGAACATTACTCTATGGAGGTTACTACATTACCTACGCATCGGATCTATTTGTTATTTTAATCTTTTATATGAGTGGGACTCCGATTCGACGAACGACCCGATGAACCCTGTTGTAAAACCTACTACTACTAGTAAGTAGTAGGCATCTGACATGGTTGTGTAGCGACCGCGGTTTAAAGTGATGATCATAGACTGCAACCGGGACCAACGGTTCAAGCCCTTCGAAACAAGGGATTATTGTAATAACCTGCTTGGTGGATTTAAGCAAAAGTCAAGGAATTAAGTCTGCTCAGTTTTTATGTCTGTTATCATTAAAAGTTGTGAGATATAAATTTTTTAAACGAACTGTGTACGATCGGAATTCGCAATTTCTTTTCGTCTGACAGACGCATGCGTTATGGTGCGTTTAAAATACGCAGCGACGGAAGACAAGTGGGAAAAACCGCCTACTTAGAAGGTGTATGTATATAATAATAAGTTCTTAACTGTTTTCCCAAACAAAGTTACTAAACTTTTCGATGTTTTCCCCCTAGCAATACAATATGGCGGAAGTAGTAAGAAATAGAATGAGAATGCAAATCCTTTGCATAGTTTAACTGTGATTTTATTCACACGCAATCATAAACCGTGATATGTACCTGCTGACACAGTTCAGCTTGTCACAATATAGAGTCTCTCTCTCTTCTCTCTTTTCGTGTGGGACACCGAGTCGTCCAACGACTCGATGAACCCTGGTGCCAAGAGTTTTTCAACCGCCTTCTACCACTAGTAGGCCTCTGACATGGTTGTGTTACGACCGCCGTCTAAGTAATCATAGACAGCAACCGGTACCGACGGCTTAACGTGCCCTCCGAAGCACGGAACCATTTCTTTTCGGACAATCAGTTGGTTCACCCTGCAATGTCCTAACCAGACCGGGAACAAATTCATAAAGTGATAAATATCAACTTTGTGAGTGTCCCACCGAGAATCGAACCCGGAACCTTTGCGTAGCAGGCAGTCGCACTACCACTGCGCCACATCGGCCGTCAATATAGAGTTTAGTTCCTTGTACAGTCAAGATCAGGCTGGGTTAGATGGTTTGGACTTTGGACCGCTCTTATGCTGCGCGCATAAGACCTACATTGGCGGTTCGAATGAATAACCGGACGTGAGCTTGACTGTACTCTCGATTGAATTTAAATATACCTGTAAGAGATCAAGTTATAGTGGTTACCTATGCTTAACCTTTCAAATGCTAGTGCCGAAAAATTACATATTTAAGGATGACGGGATATTGCATCACTCGCGCTTGAAAGGTAAATAACGAATTAATGTAATCACAATAAAACAATTCTAACGGATTTAAGTTGTGTTTATTTTGTTTTTTTTAATCCTACGTCTTTACTTTTAGTCATCCATGACCACGAGCTTTTTTTATTAATGTCTCATTTGCACCCTGCCGGTACAGTTGCAGATTTTCGGATAGTTTGAATATTACAACACAAAATTTTCCGCGTATATTTTCTCACTACACGTGTTCTAGATAACGTGCACTTGTAGTGTTAGTACACACGGAGAGACGAGTGAGACCACGATCGGGTTGTTTCCAGAGTCATGACTCAAAACTTTGAAACTTGCGACCGCGATACTTGATTATCTTGAATTTTGAAATTCTTTATTCAATGTAGGATAGTATTATAACTTTTAAGCACTCGCGATCACTTTCACTCATTTTAAGTATTAGACCGGGTCTATCGCGATAGTATTAAGGTAAATATTAGTTATCTACCCGCGACCACAATACATGAAACTGTATTGAAACGTCGGGACACAGGTAAATTACTAATATATACCTAAATACTATCGCGATAGACACGGTCTAATACTTAAAATAGGATAGTATTATCACTTATTGACGTCATGATCGGTCATTGTAAAAAAAGAAATTTGTATAAAACAATTTTCTTTTTTTTATAACAATTTTGTATTGTCCTAATAGAAACCCGGCTCGGGCGGGATAAAAATTAAAATATAATTAAAGCACTGCTTTGGGGCTGGCCTGGTTAATCACACGGTATGTAACTTAACGGCACCACCATCTGAAAAACAGTACACTTTTTACACGACTGCCCGACCAAATAAGGAGTGTAATGTTTTTAAAGTTAATGAATGTATGTATATTTGTGCGATTATTTAAATGACTGAAACTCCTTAACCACTGAACAGTTTTGAATAGGAATTGTATCGGAAGAATCCTTATATTATCCCAAATGTCATAGGCTAGGTATTATCTCAAAAAGCAGTCGCGTTTACAATTTTTCAATTTATTATACTTGTTATCTACGCTATGTATCTATGTATTGCATAGCTATTCTAAGCCGTGTGATGCCGGCTTAGAATAGCATCACCCCATTTCTAACCCATGGGTGTCGTAAGAGCCGACTAAGGGACTCGAGGGATGTGTATTGCAATTTTAGGCGATGGGCTGACAACCTGTCACTATAGTCATACACAGTTATCTATTTGACCCTCAAGCTTTTGTCAGACGTGATGTTAATATCCGTTTTACGGCCGTTATGTATGTATGTATGTTATTACATAGGTAACGCCACTCCCCAATCCTTGGATTCCTTAGTCGTCATAGAAGGCCACTAAGGACTATAGTGGCCTTCTATGACGCTCACGTAAAGAAATGGGGTGATGATATTCTAAACTGGCACCACACAACAATATACTCAACACAATAAAATCATGTTAAACGAAAGCAAAAACATATACATGTTGCATTTGCGAATTTAACTTGCTGCAACAAAATTTCTATACAATCTCTCGACAGTCACTTTTATCAGCCAATGACCAATCAGGACCTCCCCACCCCTTTCAAGGAGAAACTGCATCTTAATATCTTGCATAAGATGCAAGCATTCGATGCATCGGTATTGGTCAGCCTTGTAATCGATTTTAAAGTCAAATGAGTAAGTTTTTGTAAGTTATCCCTTGGATGCACATAATTTGAAAGGATTTATGTTAAAACTCATCTGCAAAAAGAAAGTCACAGAGTTTGGAATTCGTAAGAAATAGGTAAATACAACTTAGATGAAAATTTTCTACCATAGCAAAGATAATATGATAACGAAAGAATCCGATATTTGGTCATATACCTTACTAAGTCATATAACTACTATTTGACGTTTAATCCAAGTAGGTAATTTACTAGGATCAGTCGCACAAGTCAAAATGATGTGATTAACTTTTTTAATGTTCTCAAATAGGTATCATGAATTTTTTCGACTTAATCTGTGTTATTGATTGAACTACCATTTAAAAAATAATTCTTCTGAACTAGCTACCTATCAGCGAAAAATAATTTGCACGTCAAAAAACTTTAGTATCTATTAATGAACTTATCTTTACTCTAAAACACGTAAATAATAACTACGAGTCAGCCTCTCAATCTCTCTACAACTTGACCCTAGACGATAACTTACCTTCCTACGTAATAAAGAAAACTAAACAATATTAGCTAAAACATAGAGTCGACAATAGATGTTATCTGACTGCTTTAGAGCTAGCCGTAATGGCTCGCTAAGTGGTCTCATTTACCGAGTCCCGCCCCACTACAGAGTAAAACAGTGGTGCTCAAAGTTGTGTGGCCAGCGGGCCATCTCATAAAGTTGATTTTTTTTTTTACATACGTACATATATCACACCCATATCCTTTGCGTGGTAAGCACAGCATAAACGGACGTAAAACGCTCAGTTACTCCACGTCTGGCAAATATTTGAGGGCCATTCGGAAACTTGTGTATCGCCATAGCGAAAGGTTGTCGGCCTATCGTCTAAAATTGCAATACACATCCTCGAGTCCCTTAGTCGCGTCTTACGACTCCCATGGGAATTAAATAGGGTGATGCTGTTATAAGCCGGCATTACACGGCAGTTATCCATACATATATAAACGGCCGTAAAAATACTGGTCCAATAAAATTTTATTGTTGTTCTTCAATTCGATTTTTATTTATCTTATTTTTTCGTGTGGGACACCCGAGTCGTCCAAAGACCCGATGAACCCTGGTGTAATAGTTTTTCAACCGTCTACTACTAATAGTAGGCCTCTGACATGATTGTGTAACGACCGCCGTCTATGTAATCATAGACAGCAACCGCGACCAACGGCTTAACGTGACCTCCGAAGCACGGAACCATCTTTCTTTCGAGACAATCAGATGGTTCAGCCTGCAATATAACCAGACTATGAAAAAATTCACAAAGTGATAAATATCAACTTTGTGAGTGCCCCACCGAGAATCGAACCCGGAACCTTTGCGGCACAGGCAGTCGCACTAGCACTGCCCCACATCGGCCGCCCTCGATGAAGAAGCATCTTGTTCACACAGAGAGAGCTTAGATAATATATCTAGTACCTACATCCCACACTATGAGAATGAATGGATTTCAGTGTGATACACCTCTCTAGTTCGGTCTCTCTTATCTTACAGCATCTTTCGATAACACAAGCTTTGAGAAGGAGGTGCAAGGAAGAAGGTGTGGTGTTGTTGAAGATGTCTCCCATATTCTACTGGAATGTGCCCGGAACGAATCTGTTCGGCGAAATTTTTTAGGGAGGTCTGAAGCTATTGGGCTTTGTAATAAATAGTGCATTGGCGTACCCTTTGTCTGAGTTTGTTAAATGTTCAGTTAAAATTTATAAGGCTGCCTTATAGTTTAAGTGCAAGTAATTTTACTTGTTGCTCTTTCGGAGCGAAATTTTAAACCTGAAAAAGCTCGTTAAATAAAGATTAAAAAAAAGTACAAAATATTTCTTTATTATCTTAAGCTGTACTTATCCGATTAATATTTATTTGGTAGGTGTTTCAACAGATTTCACAAACAAAAACTTTGACAAAACTCGTATCTCCATAACAAACTCCAAATTCCCTGAAACTCCTGAAACAGAAACTCCCTTCAGATAACGCGTTTCATCAACACCCCATGTAGTGATATGAACTTATCCCGTGTTTACCTTTTAGCCGCGCGTTTAAGTCAAAAGGGCGTTATCTCGCCGCTGCATCCATCACTGAGTACCTATCCATAGTGATGGGTTGTACAGAGTTGAATCAGTTTGAATAAGTTATCGAAAAAGTGTCGGTTGTGATTTGACTCGAGTCCTATCTAAGTACTCATCACTGCATCGATACCGAAAATGTTATTAGCGGCATCTGGAGTTACGACTTTATTTTTCATATCTGTTTACCCCATGTCTCCTTATGAATTAATTGCGTATTTACTTCAGCATTAAATTCATAAGAATGTTATTTCGCCACTACATCCATCACTGAGTACTACCTATTTGTAGAGGTGGGTGGTTGCGAGTTAAATAAGTTCGAAGAACTAATTGTGGGAGTTAAAGCTGTGATTTGACTTAAATGTCATCTCACTATGACAAAATTTCGCGTTATGGAAATTAATATCGCAGGCTGGATTTGCATCTGCGACCTTCACTATCAGAATGACCAGTAATTGCAGCTATTACTATTTAAACGATAAATTGTTTTAAGATGTGGTATTCAGATTTTTAAAGATGTACTATATGATGTTTGTATTGCTGTCTGTTTGTATTGTGTATTTTATTATATACTTCTATACACAAATCGAAGTTGTTCACATTTGAAGCATTAATTTGAAGTGACTCTCAAATACGAGTAAATGAGTGCATTCACTAGTTCCCCTTTCAAGGCATACATGGTGCTGTGCAGCAGTTTGCTGTCCAACTATTTTTGATAACTAGAAATTGATTTGACTCCCAAATACGAGTCAATGAGTCACTTCAGCCACTTCTGTCCCCTCCCTACGCACACAGGGTGCTGTGCCGTTATCTGCAGCGCGCAGCCCCGCTGTCGCGTTTTATTTCACACACAAACCGCGCCACTGTTTAACCGGACCGTTTTCAATGTGCAGTCTCCAACTTGAAACCTAAGTCAGTTTTTATCAGCGAGTCACATTCCTGACACGTACGGTGTTTGATTTACATAAGTTATCTATCAAATACATGCATAAATTATAGTAAAAATTGACCTTTTTACGAATGACGCACTTATTTTATGACTCATAATAACCTACTTAATTATAAGTAGGTACTGGTACAGACAAAAAACATCGCCTAAAAACCACATCAATAAAATTGTCGCCGCATAAAAACGGCCATATTTTTATCTTTGACCGTAAGCCGTAAGTGACCACACTCAGGCGTCTGATAAGTCTGGCTTTCAATTTTATATGCGTTGGTTGATAGCGCCAGAGATTGCCTATCTGTCTGTCTGCGTGTTATCTGCTCTGTGGAGCCTGGCCGGGTTTGAAGAGATATGCCTTTGAGTGCCTTAGCTTTAATAGGCTTTGTAATACAAAACCTGCTGAGTATGGCGCCTATCGTGTTGCTATTTAGGTCAAAACATTATTATTGTCTTGTACTAGCATTCACTACGACAATACCCAGAACATCGTAATATTAAAATGCATTCAATAGACTTGCTTCTTACTCAGTGTTAACATTTATCAGTTACTTAGTTACTCACATAAATAACTACTACAGAATAGGGTCAATATTGTATGAATATGATACACCAAAGATCTGAACATTTCACTTAAGGCTGTTCTCCGACTTGTCGGCTGTCGCTGCTAATTTTTAATGCACCGTAACGCACGCGTCTGTCAGACAAAAGAAAAGTGCAAATTCCGATCTTCTTCTGTGTCAAACGACTTGACAGACGCCTCCGTTACGCACCGGCACTCACCGCAAAATCCACCGTAGCCGTATTTGTAAGGGAATACGATCGGAATTCGCAATTTGCTTTCGTCTAACAGACGCATGTGTTACGTTGCGTTAAAAAAACGGAACGACACGACGACCAGTGAGCGAACCGCCGTGAAACAAATTTTGGATAGACCGCTATAAACATTCATATTAGACAGCATAATAATAAACCTACAGTAATAGAAGCACATGGAATGTTTACCAAAGGCACAAGGCTACCAGCTGGTAAAATGGCACGTGTTATCTTCAGCCGCCAGCGCCACCTGCAGTCTGCACAAATAACTGCACTTGAATTTGTTTTTATCTGCCGAAACACAGCCCTAGTTTAGGTCTGCGGTTTTTTATTTCAGAAAGGCTGCGCTTTGTAGTGCACTGATAGGACATTTGGCAAACCCAAATTAATAAAACAGTTTTCAGTAGCTCTTCCTGTTTCAATATTTTAAAGGTATTCTTACCAAGAAGAGACTATGCCCGAATTCAAAGAATATTTTAGCTGAAAACAAATCATGAATCACGAAGAGGATGCTTTTTTATTCAAAGTATTTTTTAATTTTTATATTTGATCATCTGCAATGCGGGAAGATACCGCATTCTGACAGGATAAATAAATGAGCTGCAGTTAAAATTACAGTTGAAAAGATATAGGTAGTATGCAGTACACCTCGATGATTGCTACAATCTAGTTTTTCTAAACATTGGCTACGACGTAGCAGTCGCCTACGACTTTTCGTAGTACAAATCTATTATGCAAAATAATACGATTTTTTAGCTTTTATTACGACAAAATACAAAAGCAACTTTTTAAAGCTAGATGAACTTCAAATTTAAATGCAATTTTCACCACAGATACATTTATAATATTATTACAGTGTCGAGTAAAGTCTTCAAAGGTATTATCTTTCCCAGTCAAAGTGTTAACCGTCAGGTCAGCAGCTATCGGGCGGATCGTCGGGGGATTTTGTCGGCCTTATCGCCGAAAGCACTCTCAGTTATCAACTGGGGAGCGATCTCACATATTGCGCTGGGATGGTATTGCCATCTCGTTCGCACAGGTCCTAAGACGATCTGATGTTGATGATTGAGAAGAAGAGTTATTTAAACAATATGAATCATTAAAATACGCAAGATATAATGATATGACTAAATTATACGAGTATATAATAAAAAGTAAGTTAGGATCAATTGCAAAATTCTTGATTATTACTAGTTGATATCTTTTAGAATCGGGGGCCCACAGGAACCCAGACGGAATCCAACAGTGAATTGTAAAGTAGCGAAAAGTCAAATAATTTGAATAAATCATCAAAGTTTTTCCGCGCATTTTTACATCCACAATAAAAAGTGCAAGTTGGACTTGCGCACAAAGGGTTTCGTACCATTATGTATAAAATTTCATAAAAATCACGTTTGTTGTAAGGTATGTTCCTTGAGTATTTATTTTATAACTAAACGGGGTTTTACCGCAATACTTGTTTTATTGAGATTTTTAGTGTTTGTTGTTATACATGGTAACAATAATATCATGAAAGTTTCAACTGCGATACGATTACTACTATTATAGATTAAAAAGACCAAAAAGTTTTGTTGTATGGGTGCCACCCATAATTTGACATTTTTTTGTATTTGTTAATTAGTTTTATTTGTTGAATTGTTTTGTCCCCACAAAAATAATAATTCTCGCACTACCGACGGGTTGACTGGAAGAGATCTCTTTTTAGAGATAAGCTCGCCTTTGTTCACACTCTTTGTACATTTTTCATTTGTTTTTTATGCAATCAAGGATATATATATTTATCGGAATCATCTCAGTCATCTGCGAAAATTTGAACTTTCTATCTATCACGGTTTATGAGACACAGCCTGATGCCAGGCAGACTGACGGACAGACAATGAAGTCTCAGTAATACGGTCCCGTTTTGACCCAGAATGGAACCCTAAAAGTCCTTGACTGAACTTATGAACTTACAGATAAGTTCCGAACAACCAAAATCGACATCCATACAGGAACTGGCCACAGATAAAATAATTACAAACACTCCATAACACCTTAATGGATCGTTTTATCGCCGCAGTAGGTAACCGAGCGGCATTAATTCTGCCGGTATCACGGATAAGCTAAAACATGCGGATAGCCGAGATCTAGACAAATGAATCACGTGGTAAAGTGAATTGTATCTATACAGGGTGTAACAGACAGCCCTCCGAGTACTTACAGGGTGCATGTAGACCAGACTAAGCGCCGATTGACAAAGTCTTACCTCGTAAGGTTACATAGCTGAAGTATATTATAGTGATAGATAATATTCAGAAGGTCCGGAAAATAGTAGTTTGCCATCCGATATCTTGGAAGTTCGAGTTTAAATACTAATTAAATTGGCAAAAATTACATAACATGGTTGTACCGTTCGAAACGGCAGTTTCCATGACCAGCCGCCACATTTTACGAGGCAAAAAAATCTAGTCACTTGCCTCATCGGGCTACCGAATAAAAATGAGTGCAGATCGATAATCTTAGGCAAGCTATTGAAGAATAAATAAGGTTGCTTCCTAAAATGGATCATATTTAGGAAACGTTGTTCAGTTTCGTGGTCTAAATGCACCCTGACAGTTTTCGGACGGACGTCCCTTACAACCTTACTTTTGAGACGACGGATGTGGCGCAGTTGTAGTACGTTTTCCAAAACGCAACGGTCCCGAGATTGGATACCAGCCGGGCTAATATTATTGATATATATGCTATATTTTCACGGTTCTAATTGTTTTTTGTGCGTGTTTTTTGGCACCCCCTTACGAATCTAAGTGGGCACATTAAGTGCATTCGTCATTATTATCATAACATGTGAGACAATTAGTGGAGGAGCGACCCGATGAACCCTAGTAGTCCTTTTTTTTATCTTTTGATCTCTTGTGAGATTTTATTTATAATTGCTTCACTCTCTACTAGTGCCAAGTGGACTGGTGAATCCGAAATGATACAAGATATTTTACTATTTCCCGAACTCCATTCAAAACGACGTACCTAATTCCTAAAACTAAGACTATCTCCGAATCCCCGGCAGCAAAACCTACTTAGCAAACTGCAAAGCAACCACAAATGCAGTTACAGCACGTCGCGCACATTTGTACAACATTCATACAACATTAGACACACTAACATAACAGTTTAATTAGAAGTGCATCTAAAGCGTATTACTTGCAATGGCTGTTTGGAGGGGCGCGTGGTCTAAGTTGTGAGCGGTAGCGGAAAAGTCTTATTTTTGAAGGATGATCAAGTTGGGCATGAAACTTTCATATTTTGGCACTTAAATTTTGAGACTAAATTTGTACTTCCAAGTACACACTATACCTGTTTTTGCAGCACTGGTGAACATTGAGATGACAAAGAATGTTGAACTTACCTGCAAAAAATAAATTAGTATAAGCTAACATATTTTCTCATTCTTAACATTGCTATAAACTGTGATTGATCTTTTATAATACTAGTGCTGTGGCTGTTTGTGGTATAGTAGTAACACAAGCATACAACCATAAAATTAACAGTATAAACATACAAACAAAAACGGTTAAGAATAAACTAGCAAAGATTTACTGTCTGGACTACTGATGTTTTTTGCCTTGTTATACAGGCCACATGAGCAACATTGGCTGGTTCAAATTGTATACTTATTTTGAAGTTCCCTGCTATATCGTATCGCGCCCGATGTCTTTCCTACTCCTACTACAGGTTATTATCGTAGCGTAAATGTCCGTTTTTGCTCTCTGCTGACGGCCGATGTGGCGCAGTGGTAGTGCGACTGCCTGCGACGCAAAGGTTCCGGGTTCGATTCTCGGTGGGTCACTCACAAAGTTGATATTTATCACTTTGTGAATTTGCTCCCAGTCTGGTTAGGACATTGCAAGCTGAACCACCTGATGATTGTCCGAAAATAAAGATGGTTCCTGAGGGCAAGTTAAGCCGTCGGTCCCGGTTGCTGTCTATAATTACTTAGATGGCAATCGTTACACAACCATGTCAGAGGCCTTTTACTACTAGTAGTAGTAGGCGGTTGAAAAACTTTGACACCAGGGTTCGTCGGGTCGTTGGATGACTCAGTGTCCTATACGAAAAGAAGACTCTCTGCTTACCCCGCAAGGGATAAAAACATGATATATAGATGTATGTATTTATCACTCTCGTTCTTATGCCTTGTCCCACAGGCCACAGAAGCAACTTTCGGTGGTTGGTATTGGATCTTGCGAAGTTCGCTTGCTATCGCGCCCGATGTCTTTGAATACTGCTCCGTGTAGTGCTATGCAACTCTACTTGTTTGATAAACTAACGTACGAATAGATGGAGTTTCGTGTATTAGGTGAGTGTGAAGATGGTAGATAAATACGTGACGCAATAAGTCTTTCCACTATTTTTTTGGCATCAAGATACACTTGCAAAATTTGCGGGCATTGGATGTGCCGCACAGATGGAAAAGGCGTCGCCACTTGTGAAGTCGCAGATTCAAATTCTTCAAGTTTTCATCAAAACCTTTCATTACCAGTAATCAGTATGCAGTAGTATACTTACTTTTATGCTAGGTTTTATTTAGTAAAAACACGGCATTCAAAGAATGTTGCAAAAAATAATTCTCAACTCATTAGTTACATAGAATGGTTTAGATAAAGTCATACAAGTTGGCATCTTAAATAACCTTCTTACAAAGTCTTCTAAATATTTAAAAATATGATCCGACAAAAGATGGCCACCGGGCCGTAAGAATATTGAATACAGTTTCGGCCAATATCAGCTCCATTATAATGATTTGTTGCAGCAATTTGTTCAGCCTTGTTGGTTTATCTATATACGAGATTTTACTATTAAAAACATCCACTAAATTGTTCCATATTATTTATTGCAAAACGCATTATAAGTTGCTACGCTGCTTTCTTTAATCTACGGCCGTATATTTGATAAGATGTGTTTTTAAGTAGAGATGGCTTTGATCTCGTATTGAAATAGTTTTTATTGCCTTGTTATGCGAAATGAAATCGTATCGTCTTGAAATTTGAAGTCGAGATTAGTTAGTGTAGCTATTTATGGTACTATCAATCGTCCAAAATTGGCAGAGCAATCTGGCAACACTGCCAGTGGGTCTAATCAGCAGTGGGTCTAATTAGTGAACGACTCTTTAGACCTACTGTATTTAGGCATCAATACAAGCCATATACGCGGACATCATCACTTCACTGAAGCTGCCAGTGATAGCTTTCAAATTAAATTAAACTGCTGTTGGCTTATTAAAAAGAATATCTTACTCTACATATACATTTCTGACGCTGTAATAGTAATAATTACATAAGTATGTAATTGTTTTACCGAATATAATTGTGTAGTTGAGTTTTCAATTGTGTTTATTGTTTATTATTGACCTGTAATTTTAAAGATGGGAATAAATATGAATATGACGTGGAATCCGCGCTTGAAACACCTCGAGAAAGCGTGATAAGAACTAAAAATCAGATTTATCCCCAAAATTTTCTTCAGCACTAGCCAGCCAGTATTTATAGTTCACAACAGGAGCGGAAACTCGGTATCTCAGCGGAATACATCAGCCAGTATCTTGGCCAAACTTCTGGCAGCGAGATACCCGTTCTTCGCGCGAAATTTTAAACTTGCCCGCTTCTAAACTACTACACTGGACTTGCATTTTTCATCCGTGGCCGATAGGTTGGCAGGGCTTATCTTGTGAGTTTGAGTTTAGATGTGAAGTTATAGGGTAATCTACTGGGAAGCAGATTTGTGTTTAGGTTTTTGCAAGGCTACCTAGGTACTGCGGGGCGTATTAAATGCTTTTTCTATTTTTAAAAATTCTTTCAAATTTTGTCTTTGTAAATTTTTATTTCTGAAATGGAACGTTTCTTTTAATAATAAAGAGGTAACAAAAATAATAATGGGAACTAATGGCGAAATTCTAGTGCCTCTTTGTCTGTGATTGTTCAAATATGTGTCAATATCAAAGTTCTGTTACTTCTTATTGGCGCGTTTATACACAGTCGCGCGTACTGCCACCTGCAATAAACTTTGAGTTTTCCGTCTCCAGTACCCATTACAGTTATTTATAAAACAAAAGTATAAAGAAGAACATTAGCCATCAAAAATAATACCCGGAAATATACCGCACATGCTACAACGGTTGCCGGTGTCACAGATCCTTTTAAAATTCAGAAAACAATTGAGAACCCTCATTTCACGTCATTTAATGATATCCCTTCTGGTAAAAATTTGAACAGAGTAGCCAGGAAGAGATTTTGGTTTAACTACGTTTGACGAATGACTAAATTTTGTTGTCTGTTGACGAGAGACCGATACCGACATCTCAAGCCGGGCTGTTGATATGGAACAACTTTCCCCGAGAGACAAAGTTTGTTGAAATAATTATAAAATAGTGTGAACAACAGATTTCTGTTACTATGGGAGTTACAAACGTTTTAAAATAGTTCAAATTGTGTTTCTGGCGGAAAGTTTTCCTTATCAGCAGCCTATCTGTGTGTAGTATAAGTCAGTATTAAATTTTCAGCCTATCATCGTGACCATACCTACCATCCGCATTCATACCTCTTGTGTTGCAATATCTAAA
Organism: Tuta absoluta; assembly: GCA_027580185.1. Classification (NCBI taxonomy): domain Eukaryota; kingdom Metazoa; phylum Arthropoda; class Insecta; order Lepidoptera; family Gelechiidae; genus Tuta; species Tuta absoluta. The sequence goes on from JAQAHW010000020.1 coordinate 3,042,105, forward strand.
ACCATTCCCAAAACGACCCTTTAAAACCGATCGTAATCTCAGGAAGCCCATATCGGGACCTAACAAATAAATAAGAGCGGATGCATTAGGGCGGGCTGACTCACCCCGCCCGCCCAACGGTGGCGTTAGCCGCAGGTGGCCTTCCGTTACCCTGTATCGCTGATAACGGCCGTTAGCGCCGTTAGCGGGCATAACGACGCCGTTACAAGCGGCCGCTTCCGCCGGCTTTGTGCCCCGACAGATACCAAGAGTCTGTAAAAAGTCGCAGTAAATTGTGGCGATCGAGGTTTGAGGATAATTCATAGTAATACTATGGACATAATGCACTGTCTATTTGAAACTACCTTTAAGATATAGCCGGCTTGATGAAAGTCTTCGATGCCCTGCTTACCCTAACTACGCAAATCACTACACAGTATAAAATGAAGTCGCTTTCCGCTATAAAATGACGATCTTTAAAACTACGCTACGGATTTTGATGCAGACTATTTAACAGATAGCGTTCGTGAAAAGAAGGGTTTTAATACATGCCGGAAAAAGGTCTTATTTCCGCGAGAAAAATGTAAACAGCGGGTGTATTATTTAAATATTTTTTTAGACAATATTGTAGTATTTTGCTACGGCGTAGCCAATCTACGTCTAGAAAAATGCATCTTGAAATACTAAGAAAATTGAAAATTGCAACTGGCACATGTGCCAGTTTTTGGCTAGTGCGAGTTGTCCACTAACTCGAAATGATTAGTTGTAGTATTCTGATAAACTATCTCATTCAAGCTGAGGATCATTTTAATATCTTCAAACTTTGTCAATCTTATTACACAGTTTTCAAACTCATAGCTTAAATTTTTCCCAAGATTTTTCCAAAACGCGTGTGCATCTAGCAGACAGGTCGCCGGTACATGGCGATAGCGTCGTTATCAGAGACATTAGCGAGCGGGGTGAGTGGGGCGAGTGGGGCCGAGGCGCGAGCTATGTTCAATTAGAGCACGTGAGAAAACGTAGAGGTCAGGTGCCGCAGATTTTTAGTTTTAAAAGTTGCACAAGTGTGGAAACTTCAGACCAAAAAAATTATTACAAGGCGTATGAAACTTATGTTGCACGGTGGTACAGTGAAGATAGAAAATAGAAAAAATATCGGTAGGTATAACACGTTGCTTTTTTTTATTTGTCATTGTTTTTTCACACCTATCTTATTTACCTGCTTAGATAAATATATCTAAGTAGTATTTGTTTATTTTAATCTTTTTTTTTTTTAATTAATGATGGGTTTGCTCTTGACTCTAGTCTAGGTCATAGGACAGAGACAGAGTCTAAGATGGAGCGAGCTCACCCAGAAGAAGCCTGTTCACTCTTACTTTGAAGAGATTAGGGTTGTATGCTTTTGGAAACACAGACGCAGGTAGTAAATTCCACTCTTTAGCAGTGCGCATTATAAATGATGACTGGAAGCGCTTAGTCCAAATTGGTGGAATGGCTACCAGGTACGGATGGTATCCGGCAGTGCGTCTGGATGTCCGATGGTAGAAGGGAGCTGGTGGAACAAGGTCGTGAAGCTCTTGAGCACACTCTCCGAAGTACAATCTATAAAATACCGACAAGCAGGCAACCTTGCGGCGATGTGCCAGGCTATGTAGCTTGGTGTCCACCAGTTTTATCTTATTTGTTATCATCTTTATTGCACATCGTACTAAAGTTGCCGTGTGATGTCGGCTTAGATAGCATCACCCCATTTCTTTTCTGTGGGTGTCATACGAGGCGATAAATAGACTTGAGGGTAATACCTATGTGTATTTCAATTTCAGGTGATGGGCTGACAACCTTTCACTATGGTGATGCACAATTTTCTCAATGACGCTCAAATGTTTGTCAGACGTATGTCCGTTTTTACGGCTGTTTACGCTCTGCCTACCCCGCAAGGGATATAGGCGTGATATATGTATGTAAAATATACAACTCATAAGAAATAATGTCTTGTATACCTAAGTTCATTATACAGCAAATCACAAGTCTGTCAAGTAAAACCGGTTAACTCGCATTTACACAAAAAACAAGAAGTGAACACTTACAAGTAACAAATACGCCACTTGGTCGGACATCAACACTTTGTTCGCTCGATTGATTTGCATTCCAGGTTATGCTAAAGGAGAGATAACTTTGCTAAGGCGGTTTTCACACACACCGCATGATCTTCCGAAAGTAACTTCCTAGTAGTTACAAAAACGATGGACGCTCCCTATTAATACTGTATAAATTCTTTTTCCATACGACTTGACGTTGTCAAAAGATTTAGACACTGTGTAACTTCGGTGTTATGCCAATTTTTTTTTTACAAAAGCTTGACACGTGTACTACGGCTCACGTTGCGCATCAATTTAGAAAAGCTTAAATGGAAATCGCTCTACTTTAAAACTTTTCAACAATCACACATAATATATTATGTTTATTGTTGTTTTTATTATTCGTATGTACATATCACTGAGTTATATATATTGAAGCCTTACTTTCGTTTTTTTTTTGTTTAATGAACCTGCCTTGACCCTTTCCACATGCCATAAGGTAGACTGGGAGATAACCCATGTACTTTTTTGTGCATATATTTATTGAAATAAAAAAATAAATATATATAAAGCACAGTCACTAGTGGCACCATTTAATTCCCAGTTTCCCTCCTCATTGGCAGCTGACACGGATTGTCATTTGTATGGTGGCTGTCACAAACCGCAACATCACCCGGTGCATGTGCAATCCATCGTATGCTAAAGGAGAGATATGTTCGCTAAAAGGAAGATAACTGCGAAGACAGATAAGCGAACTAAAAGCCCGGTACTTGTGCTTGTTCGGTGTCTATTTAACACTCGCACTTCTAGAAGTTGTCTCTCATGCCTGTGATTTGTTAATATATTGTGAAATTTTACTAGTTACCGATACCAAATACTCAGGATGGGCTGGTGATAAGGAACAACTTTCCCAAGGAACGTAGGTCGAAATATGGTAAAAAAATTACCTTCCATACAAAGTGAACCAGCCGGCCAAGTTCATTTGTATCGTACGTAATTTTTTTTCGTATATCTTTGGGGAAAGTAGTTCCTTATCACCAGCCCAGCCTACGTTTTTGCTACTCTTCACTAGCAACATTTCACCCTATATGCTTACATGCGAGTGTAGGAAGAACTTGTTTTGAGATTTCGTGAAAAAAAAAAAAACGAATTTATGTAAAAATTATTTGCAAAATATTATAAATAGAGTAATTATTTGTCTTAAATTAAAAATTACCCAAACCTCTTTTTAAGCTGATATTGCATGGCAGGAGGCTCTGCTCCGCACTTTCCTAGAATGTATAGGTTAATGTACGTTGTATAGTATAAGTTACCTATTTCGTTAATCTAATATATATATTTTTTATAGATTGTAAGCAAGTTTTAGGATTGACTTCTATTTTCATTCTCATTGAAGTTATTGGACTCAACTATATAGAATATTTTTCCGATTGCTAAACTGTATGTTTATATCTAAATAACTTTGTTTACTTGGTATAAGTAAAATAAGACCTCACAGTTCAGTATCGTGTGTAGACTGTAGGCACAATCCGAAAAACAGTAATAATTCTGAGTGTTAGTTTGTTTGGGCCGGCGCTTTAGGTGAACACGGATGCTCGTGTACTGGAAGTGGCAGTGATAAGCCGATGAACAAACACATTGCAATACAGGGTGTAAGGGACGGTGAACCGAAACCTTTGCAGGCATGATCAGACCATGAAACTAAATAACTTTTTCTATGGAGGCTATGTTGGTAAACGAAAAACAAAATCGATTTTCATACAAAATTTCCGATCAGCTGGCTTACTATCTATGGAAACACGAAAAAGTTTTTTCGTTTCCAACATCGGCTCTACCTATAGTAACAGTTGTTTAGTTTAACGGTCTGATCTCTTACACCCTGTATATTTTTTTTTAAAAAAATTATACCCTTCAATAAAAAAGTTTTGTAGAAAAAAGAACAATAAATTCTGATAAATAGAGGGATTTTGTGCACCCTCCGCGATTGAAACTTACATTGATCAAATCCTGTGTAATATATAATTAATAAAAAAATACTTCTTCTTTACACACTTGTTAATAACACAAAATCTGGTAACTGCAAGCCAGAAGTATGCGTCTTCCGCAATAAAACTTGCATTAAATTCTGGGTTTGTTTCACAGTAATACACACTACTAAGCTACAACCCGGTAACCACATCTAGCACCCAAACTCCACGTCCTACGTGCCGTATCTCGGGCCGCGTTCACGCGCGCTAACGATTTATTTAGTAACCGAACGACGTTTGCTCAGCCGCCGGCGAGCGAGGCAAGCGAGCGGGGCGAGCCACACGTCACCACTATGAGGCTGGCGGCTTTTTATCGCAGATACGGCCTTTTGCCATACGCAGATAGCGAGTTAATGTCCAAGTCTAATAGAGCAAGTTTCCAATGATTCACAAAATTCCGAATCTCTTATGTGTGTGGCCTACCGCTGCAGGAAAGAGGGTGATGCTATTCTAAATTGGTATCACTTTGCAGATACACCTGCAGAAACCTGCAGATAACTAATCTGTAGGTACTGCAGGCAAAAATAATTTCTAGCAATACGCTTAGTAAAATGTGTGTTTCATAGTTGTGTAAGTTGTAATCTAATCTAATTAGCCTTATCGTAACGTTAAAAAATTATGGTGATTAAAAAAATAAGGTAACAATTTTACACTTAACTTGGGAATAAAATTTCAATCAATACAAACAAAACTCTCTTTCGTTCTACAAGTAAAAGTTCACACACCCTTTGAAATTCACACAAAAGTAAACATATCTTCCAATCAATCGCCGTTTCTCGAGATAAGAGGAGTGAGAGTAGACCCGGGGAGCCCACACAGGCTCCTGCGGGCCCTCGCACGTATTTAGTTTAATATCGATGCTATCTCCATTCAGTGCTATGCATTGTGGGGGCGTATTCTACCCTTTACTTAATAAATAACCTTTTCTTCCCACACAAAAACCAATCTCGAACCTTCAAGATAAAAAATAAGACGTAAAATTTAAAACGCGCTATTTGTCAGTTACGGCGTTTTGTATTTCAGCAGAGTGAGTTGGGAAACGAGTTGATAATCGATTAGGAATCGTGTTAAATTGAGATAGGGTTTATTTTAGGTTGTCGAAAGGGTTTCATAGTGCAAGATAACATTGTTTTAGAATTGAGATGTAAGTGCAGATTCGCGCGCTGTTATAATAAGCGCTTCACGACTTTGCTCAATCGCACGATTGGTGATTTTAGGGTTCAGTATCAAGAACTTTTTTAAATCTTCATAATAGGAGGACTTAATTTAGTTATTGCTTGTAAAAGAGTATAATCAACCAGGGCCTCGAAACTCTTATTTTTTTGTCATTGAAATATCATCGTCACGCAACTGACATTCTGAATAACAATTTTTTAAAACACTTCCCGTGTTAGGTAAACAATTTTGGAAAACTTGCAAATCTACCGCGGAAGAGGCATTGCCACTAGTGATGGCAAAAGTCGCAGGTTCAAATCTTGCCCGCGGTTGAAAATTTTGCAAGTTTGTCAAAACTTACATTCTATTGCCATTGTGATTTTCTATACTTCAACTGAAACATAACTCAGATGCTTTTTAAATAGCGAAATACGGCCCTGCATAAAAGTTATACTTCAATTACCAAACATTTTTCTTTTATTTTGCTCTTAAAAAGTAGCTTTGAAGTTAACGTGTATTCTTTACTTAAAGGTAATTAAGTACTTAACAATCTTTGTTCTTTACTGGACTTCTTTTTCTTGTTATGTCGACAAGAAACTAAACATTTCTTTAAAGTAAAATATAAATAAATAATAGGTAGTACGGAACAGTAATAAAATACTGAACTCGTACTTGACCAATTCGACTCTTGTTTTTCTTAAATGTTGTTCGGCTTTCAATGCATTTCACACTTTGCAGATGAATGTAGATTGCAAGGAAGGATTCAAGCAAAGCACTAAGCGAACTTGCTTTTCACACAGCCTTCATTTGGCGTATGGGACCTCGAGTCAACGAACGACCCGATGAAATCTGGAGAGTGAACGCTTGGCAGGCGGGATGGCGAGCACAATGCTAAAGTAAGGTCATCCCAATAAACCACATTTGACAGCTGTACGTTCCATACTAAAAGAGATGTCAACAAAGGAAAATGGACCCTCTGCCATAGCATGAGCACGAATCTGACAGCTGTCAAATATTGCCTACCAGAATGGTCGTGCTTTAAGTAGTAGTATTTCACAGAAGCTACTGCAGCCCTGGATGGATTGCCTTAGTCGCTTTTTACAACTCTCACAGGTAAAAATGGCGTATGACACAACGACCACAGCAAGGAGGCTCTTATTTTTTGATCCTTGCAATGCCAGCGACACTCAACTGTTATTTAATTGTCACCATTTATATACTTCAAACTGTTAGCAGAAAACGAAACACCCAAAAACATGCCACTGACATGCTATTTACAGACAGCTGAAGCGATTTTCATTTAGCAGACTTCGAGCCCTGATGGACGTCTTTATTCGAGCAAAAACATTCGATTTTTTATTATTTTTTTCGTTCTGGGCTCTTCAATTTTATAGCCCCGGGGTCTTAAAATCTATACCTGACTGTTTGGTGGGGAGTTTTTGTGGTTGTTCAACCAGCCAGCCTGTCAACTAGCTGAAGTGCGCGAGACTGGGCAGGAATGGCGTGCACACTGATTGGCCAAAAGTCGCGTCATCTCATAAATGACCACTAACGAACCAATGCGCGCGATTTTACATCAGACTCATTAGTCTGATGTGTTTGCAGAAAGTGTGCCGTCTATAAGGACATTGAAGTCGTTGATGTCATACTGTGAGCTTCAAAATTTTTTAAATACTTCCCGTACACAATTTAAAACAGAAAATTGCTACTTTTCTGAATAGATATTTAGAAAACTAGCAATTTCTAGTCATACCTACTATTAACTTATTTTCACCCATTATTTTTGATCCAAGTAAGATTACTTCCTATTTTCAATTTTAAATTACATCACCCACGAGTAACTCCCACAGCTAATCAGCAGAATAGGTTCACCACACTTCATAATTCCATATCAATTTTCCAGTTTCCATTTTACGTCCCGTTATCAGCGCATCGGGTGCTGGCTTCGGCTATCTGCCGCCCCCGGTTTGTCGCCCCCTGTGTGTACTACCTAGTCTAGCGCCCCCCACACTATCATCCTACACATTGTCTTTGGGGGCGCTATCGAGTTTTGTGAAGGTTTAAAGGTGGTAATGGTTTTTATGGATATGGATTTTCGTATTTGAATGTAATAACAAAATAATAATAACAGACACAACAAACCTCTGCTGGGCATGAGCCCTTTCCTATAAAGGGAGTTTTGCCAGACTAGCCTCGCTTGGCAGGCATATTGACGAGCGCAGTGCAAAATAATACTTTCACGGGGAATGCTGCTGTCTGTTCCCTGGATGATAAAGTTTAGTCACCTTTTACGACACCCACGAACTCACTCACGAACACTTTGAATGTCGTTTCCCAATTAATTAATTCCTAAATTATGCCTGTTTATATCAAATAAATATGATTAATTGTTGAACTGTCTCAGGTTCCGGAGGTCCCTAGTTTGATTCTTGAAGGCAGAGGAACGCAAAACATTGCGTGCTGGACTACTTGATTGTATGTTTCCGTGCTTCGAAAAACACGTAAAATTTCAATCCTAGTAGCTGTTTATAAAATCATAGATAGGCTATGTTTTCAACAACGCCAGCGGCTTATTAGTTACCATGTAGGTAGTCGGAAAACTCCCACACCGGAGGTTCTTCAGGATTTTCGTCGACTCAGTGTCCCACACGATTGCGAATTACATAAACCAAGCATTTAAATACACACAAGCGGAATACTCGTCATTTCTCGTACATAAATTGCACCCGCACACATAACGTTATAAAACTCAAAATGGCGTCTGCGGCGGTGCGATAGCGTTACTCTGGGCGTTTGCTGATAGTCCGGCAAGACGCGGGGAGGGTGGCCATCATGTCATGTTTTCCACCAGGACTACACATTATTCCGACCATCAGGATAATGTTTGTTTTAAGGCTTAAAATTAAGCGCAAGTAGTAGTAAAAATAAACTAAGTACACTACATAGAAATAATTACGACATGCCACCTAACTTTAATTTTTCTTTTATTTGTACACTTACTCATCACAATAAAACTATTTAAATGGACTTCAGACTTGTATTTATAATTTTATATTTTGAACCTCCGGAACGTTATCCTACTACTCTTTAAAAATTATAACTTTCTTCAGCATCCATTAACAGTGATATTACAAAAAGTAAGACGAGACGAGCTTTTAGACAGTGGTTGAATTATTTTTGAAATAGGATTTGGCATTGTCAAAACAGCTTAGATTAATCATGTCTAACTTTTTTGTAATGACACGGTAAGTCATCGAAACAGGAAAAACTGGAACATCTTTTAATCCGTCTGTAGTTTTACACAATTTTCAGAATGACCCTCAAATGTTTGTCATGCGAAATGTCCGTTTTTACGGCCATTTACACTATACCATCCCCGCAAGGGATTATAGCCGTGATATATGTATATATGTAGTTATATTGCCATCGTTTACTGAATTTCCATCCGTAGTTTGTCCACAGTTTTCCTACCCGCCTGGCCACCCTAGCCGCTGGCGGGAGAGCCGTTATCGCGCTCCACCACCCGTCGTATCGCGCTCACCAAATATTGTATCTCCAGGGCCCGCGATACAGCGATGCGGACCTCAGATTGGGGCGCCCTGTCAAACTTATATAGCACAGTGTGAAGTGTTAATCTCTATGTGAAAGTTGTAGGAATTCTTGGAGATGTAAGACTTTGAATTTTCATAAACTAACGAGTATAATTTCATAAAGAAATAGAATACTCGTAATATTACAGACAACCCTAGAAATAAGATAAGGAAATGCGCTACCGAAATTGAGGGTACTATCAAACTAGATGTAGGTCCTACAATCACAATAAAACAAATTTTAAACAGATATAAGTTGTATTATGATTCTATTATGCACTCACAGTCCTATTTTATTATTTTCATATCATTTTCGGCGGGCGCTAACATTTTCTCAATTTCTTATTTTCTTTTATGAAGATATAGGTAAGTTGTGTTTATTTTGGATTTTACAATTCCTACGTCTTACACCTTAGTCATCCGTGATCCCTGATCCGTGAATACAAGCTCTGTAAAGAGCTCGAAACGTTCGTTTCAAATTGTTTAATTGTGATGAGTAATAAATGTGCTAACTCAAGAAAATATAAGGTCCTATAATGTAGCTAGATGCATTTGATCAAAGTATAATTCGACTGAATTTACGGCGGGGACGATTCTGCGGCACCAGGCTCTTATCATTGCGATAGGACTGCGCCGCGCAGATACCATAGCTGCAGTTGGTGTCGAGTTTGGGGCAAAGCACAGGCGGGAGATGAGTGATGCTGATTTATTTCCCGTGGGTGTCGTAAACTTGCAATTTTAAGGCGATGTCGATGAGCGGACAATCTGTTACTATGGTGATACACAATTTTCCGAATGACTCTCAAATGTTTGTCAGACATGGCGTAAATGTCCGTTTTTAAGGCCGTTCATTTTCTGCCTGTCCCGCAAGGGATTATAGCGTGGTCTAAGACCACCAGCAGTATTGGCAATGGTTATTAAAACGATTTAACATCCATTGATTATCTCCTGCTTGCTTCTACTGTCTTACATACATTTAAGTTAAACTTTCAGTTCTAAAATGTTTACCCCCGAAGAAGAGGCTGATTACTTACAACACAGGGTATCCTAGTGTGAGGATCAGTATGCTTTGTACTTTAATTAAGCTAAGTTATACTGAATAAAACATTTTTTAATTTTTAATATGCAACTAGATCAGTCCACTGCTGGACATGAGCCTCCCTCTTTTGGGGTGTATTGCCATACTCACCACTCTTGGAAAGCGCAGTACAAGATATTGCTTTCACAGGGAACGCTGTTGCCCGTTCCTTGGATGAATTTATCCTTCAGTAACTTTTCCGACACCTACGGGATATATTGAGGTGATGATCACACTGAATACTCTGATATAAGTACTGATGATATTACTGTCTTATTATCAGAAAACTTAAATTCAGCGCTCTCTCTCTCTCTCTTTTCGTGTGGGACACCGAGTCGTCCAACGAGACGCTGAACTCTTGTATCTGATAGATTGTTTGTATAAAAAGATTTAATTTTTTGTGAGATGGCGCCACTGTCGAATCCGTTCACGAGTACTTAAGAGCTCTTAAGCAGGAACTCGTAAACCCAGTTAATGCCTATAAAATTACCAACAACTATTATATTCGCTTGATTGCCCACTAAACCTTTAATGTATTGCTATCATGTAAATTACTAAGTAATGGTTGTAGATGGAGGTATCTTAAATAAGTTTAAAAACAAGATAAAATGTTGTAAATACTAGTTAAAAAATATGGTTTACTGCGTTGAAAATACTAAAGTCGTGTTCATTTGTTGCAATTAGAGGTTCTCACACGCACCAGAAATCATTGCGGAGCAAAGGGAAGCCTGTGACATCCGCACGTCGATGCGGCGTCGTGTGCCATGATATGCGATTATATAGCTTTTCTTAAAAAACCGGACCAGTATAACATTAGGCTATACAGTCGGTACTTATATGACTGGTCCTGCCTGATACGCTGAGGGTCGTGGGTTCGATCCCCACAAGACACAAATATTTTGTAAGTCCATTTTCAAGTATTTGTGTTTAATCTGGGTGTTTTCTTTATATTATTACGTATTTATTTACAAATAAAAGTATGTAAATATTTATATTAGCTATTTATTTCCCATAGTACATAGCTTTGCTTAGTTTGGGGCTAGATGGAGGTGTGTGTCCAGGATATTTATTTATTTATTAAACTTACTCTTACGTACCTATGTTGGTAAGTTACCTTCCGATTATTCCAATTGAGTAAACACCTTAGCCCGATCATTGGCTAATTTAGCATTTAGCCAACGCCAGAGGTGCTAAACTGCGGTGCAACGAGACGCGGTATCGTGCGGGCCGCGCTTGGCCGCCCCTGATATGGGTAATCAGCGCTTTGTGGCTGCTTCCGATGGTGGACACGAGCTCGTGTGTAGCAAGGTGAGATATTGTTAGGGGAAGTAAAGGTTGAGTACTCCTGACTTGGTCAAATTTTATAACGTAAAGTCAATTTGCTCAGAGATCAAAAACATTTGTTCAAACGATGAAATATTTCCTTATACAAGGAGTACCTAATATAATAACAAGCCGAAAGGCGGTCAAGTTACTCATGGAACTGTACAACTTTCCCAATTAAACAACAAAAAAAAAACCTTGAAAAACTGCCGATCAGCTGGATAATTTACTAATATTTTTATATTTTAACCTATTAATATTATTACTAGCCATTTATTGCGCACAAGAGACATATACATACAAAGAATGACGATACAACAGGACAACTTATTTCTGTTAACAAATTTCATCCAGCTGACCAACAGAAAGTGAAACCTAAGTATTTTGTGACCGTACTCAACCAATTTCAGCCAGTTATAAAAACAATCCAAATATACTGGTGCAATCATGGTGTAATGATGTTTGAATTAAACTCTTCCTCCACACATACATCTCATGCATGTGCAGTTACACACAGCCGTACACGTCAAGAGAGAACCATGAAAATAAACAAAACAGCTGAACAATATTCATGTAGTCAGATAACACCTACATCCCGATCTGAAGAGCGGAGGTCGTGCGTCGAGTCTTCAACTTCTAGGAAGAACAAATCTGTTGCGATTCACACAACCTTAGGCAGTTACATTGCAGAAAAACAATCGAGAAATGACTTTATGGGGACGGGATAAAGTCGGGGAGGGCTGGATTGATGTGGTAGGGTCTGGTCACGGCTGTATTTGAGACCGAACTGTACCTTGATATATGAAAATAAGAAATTGCTTTTTTGTGTCGGCTGGGGAGTGAACCCGGGACCTGTGCTGTGGAGTACCGTCCAACTGCTCTCCACACGTTCTGGGTTCAATTCCCGGCCAAAGCTAAGATTTTTTCAATTTTTATTTAGTTATGAAAATAATATAGCACTGTAAGTGCAATATAACCCATTATACCTTGAAAAATTGAGATTGGAAATATTAATAAAACTTTAAAGTAGCCATGCTAGGTATATTTTCCGAGAATGTTTGTTTATTCCACGAATATACATAAAACGATGTATAAGGCGGTATTTAATGCAATATCGTACACGGGGTGGCCCGTGCCACGCAATGTCCACCCCGATACACCACGCGCGGTATTTCGCGAATGTTCGCTCAACCCACGAATATTCATACCAACGCTCACTCGGGCGTAACAGACGGTGTTTATCACGATATCGCACTCGGGGTGGCCGCGCCACGCGATGTCCACTCCGATACGCCACGCGCGATATTTCGCGAATGTTCTCTCAGCCTACGAATATTCATACCAGCGCTCACTGTGGTGTAACAGACGGTGTTTATCATGATATCGCACTCGGGGTGGCCGCGCCACGCAATGTCTATCCGATACGCCAAGCGCGATATTTCGCGAATGTTCGCTCAACCCACGAATATTCATACCAGCGCTCACTCTGGTGTAACAGACGGTCTTTATCACGATATCGCACTCGGGGTGGCCGCGCCACGCGATGTCCACTCCGATACGCCACGCGCGATATTCGCTCAACCCACGAATATTCATACCAGCGCTCACTCTGGTGTAACAGACGGTCTTTATCACGATATCACACTCGGGGTGGCCGCGCCACGCGATGTCCACTCCGATACGCCACGCGCGTTATTTCGCGAATGTTCGCACAACCCACGAATATTCATACCAACGCTCACTCTGGTGTAACAGACGGTCTTTATCACGATATCACACTCGGGGTGGCCGCGCCACGCGATGTCCACTCCGATACGCCACGCGCGTTATTTCGCGAATGTTCGCACAACCCACGAATATTCATACCAACGCTCACTCTGGTGTAACAGACGCTCTTTATCACGATATCGCACTCGGGGTGGCCGCGCCACGCGATGTCCACTCCGATACGCCACGCGCGATATTTCGCGACGACACGACCACGCCGCGCGACCATCCGTCGCGTCGTGGGCAGCGGTTATTGTCGGGGTCTGTATTATTTGTTGTCATGGTTATAGTTTGATTTGTGTAATATTTGATGGTTATAGACTAGTAAACTACAAATAATAGATGGCAGGTTGAGGCTTAGCATCAACGAGACGAACTTATGCCTTGCGGGGTAAGCAGAACGTAAACAGTAAGCAGCAGTGAACAATTGGACGACTCGGTGTCCCACACGAAAAGAGAGAGAGAGAGTGAACAAATTTTGTCGCATATTGTGCGCACTCCGACATGATGATAAGAGACATTTTATGGAATTCCAAGGAGGAATTTACAAGATTCTCTTTTAAAAAGTCAAATCTACATAACAATACTTACATTAAAGAAAGAATAGTAAACTTACAGTAATGTAAAAAACAAATACATGTCAAAGTTTAAACGTATGTCAAATTCATGTTTAAATATGACCTATCTATCAACCTCATACATTGTGTTGGAGCAACATTTTATGGTGGTGTGGGTTGCCTTGTGGCGAAGAATACTGCCATCCCTTGGTCACTGAGGGTGTTTTGTAAAAGGCGATGTGGACTTTCTGACCTTGGCTGATCTGCCGATTATAGTCTACTGTATGATGGCGGTAAATTTGCCAAAGAACAGCATTCTCAACGAGGATTGACGTCCGACCTAATTGCAACACGAAGCCTACTTTACATCATCTTATTTTTAATAGGTTAGGTTAGGTTTTTTAGTTTTTACTTTGAGTAAATAATGAGATAAAATTGAATAATGAACAACTAATCCTACAAATATTCTGATCTAGGCCAACTATAAACTCTTATCACAAAAACTAAAAACTAGAATAGCGCTGCTGTGTAAAAAGAAGAAAATGTCGACATAGGCGGGTAATGCCGTGTTCATTGCTCTTTCATTACTGAGGTCAGGCGTAATGAGCGCAGATAGCGCGCGATGTACAGGGAACTATGTTTCTGAGAGACGTTGCGGCAACAGGTGGTAACTCAATGAGGCTCTACGTTTTTAGTTTGAGTGTGCATTGTAGGAAGGTGTACTAAGGAAAATTTTATCAAAGAACGATGAAATTAACCTTTATTTTTTTTTATAATAGTAGTAAAGCTTTGTATTGGACATTAAGTACAAACAATGACGAAAACAATAGTAAATACATACATACACATATTACACGTATAATCCCTTGTAGGGTAGGCAGAGCCCAAAACAGCCGCCAAAACGGACATTTACGCCACGTCGGACTAATATTTGAGGGTCATTCGGAAAATAGTGTATCGCCATAGTGACAGGTAGTCAGCCCATCGCCTAAAGTTGCAATACACACCCTCGAGTCCCTTAGTCGCCTCTTACGACTTCCAAGGGAAAGAAATGGGGTGATGCTATTCTAAGCTGGCATCACACGGCAAATAATGCATATTGTTTATAGCTAATCAGAGTCTCACTCACACACATGATGTAATTTTTCACTTCAATATTGCAGATAATAGAACAAAACCCACGGTAAATATGATTCAACAAATCGTTTCAAAAACCGTCGCACACAATCGCAACGGAAAAATGTCTCGATAAACGCGCGGGCAATATTTTAAAATCGATGTTTTTATGAATCGATAATTTGTTCGGCTCGTTTTGGCGCGACTGTTCGCGAGGCAATCGATGCTTATCGCGATGTCACAAGCTTTGTTTCGATCCGGGCACAACATCGGCCGTGTTCTCGTGAAATGTGTTTCTTGCTAACGTACGAATTGATACTATCTTACACGCTGTTGCAAATTTATTTATTCCGGCTCGGGACGTCGTTTCAATCAATTCGGGACTCTCTGTCTATATCATGAAACATTTTTCAACGTTTTGGGGTATGTTTTTGGAGTTTGGCGTTTGTGTTTCTGTCCTGTTGATATGCATGCCATTCCGTCTACCTTCAGGTGTGTCCGATCCTTAATATTTGATACTTTCTTGTCGCTAAAAGAATGCCATGTCGTTTCATTTCGCGAAGTGGTGTAAGGTCATTCCGGAGTCTTTTTGCGACTTGTCGGATTCTGGCTTAGTATTTTTATTATTATTTTTGGTTTTGAGTGTTCATTAATTAGCCCTTAAGATTGGGCGTAGGAATGTCCTTTCAACAGTTTTAAGTATGGCAGTTATTTGAAGTACTTGTTGAAGTAATTCTCTTGATAAGACCATGTTGGTGGTCTTGTTAAGTATTCAGAGCACGTGGGTGGAGGCAGTGATGACGTCGAGTAATCGGAAACTTGTCTGGGTCATATTCAGAGAAATTTATATTATTTTAGATTTGAAAGTATGCGCTGAAGAAAATATTTTGATAAAGTCGATTTGAATTCAAAATTGTTGTGAAAATAACTTTAAAGTTAAGTAGATACTACAGTTTTTCAGAATTTCAGAAAAACAGTTTTATCTTGAAATAATAATTATGGTAAAAGATGCGTAGAAAATCAAACATTACAACTCGAAAAACACCACAAATACATTTCGATCAATTTGATGGGTATTGTACTTGATGGGATGCCGTGTGATGCTGGCTTAGGATAGCATCAACCAAATACAACCCGTACAAGTCGTAAAAATCGACTGAAGGATAATTGCATGGACCGCACCGCTCCCTGTGAAGGCAATATCTTACACTGCGCTCACCAATCCGATTGCGGAGCGTGGTGAGAATGGAAATACCCCCCAATAGGAGGAGACTCATGACCAGCTGTGGACTGTTCTGGCTGTTAATGTATGTATATACTTGCTGGGAGCGGATTATATCAGCCATTCGTCTAGCCTCTTATGTCCCTCACAATATATGATTTATTCTTTTATTTTATACTTTTCAACGGCCACAAAACATGAATAACAGACATATTTGTGAGGTCTCATGTGGGCCGTGGGTGTTTCGCCGGCGAATAAATAAGCCCTATCGTCACATCAGCTGATCGCGAGATATACTACAATCTGTAGGCACCGCCAACAGATCCGTTTTATTCATACGTAGCCTGATATAGAGATATGACAGGGACGGCTCGGGATATTTGGTGGAATGTCGCCTAAAATATGACCTGTAGATAGACACTTATTGTAGGAAACTACAAGCCACTATATATTTATTAAGGCTAAGTTTTGTAAATAGTGTTCCCTAGTTTCTAAGCCTTATTTTCCTTTCAACATTTATGGTATACACATATATATTTTGTATGCTATCGTTTCATCAGCTGATCGCGAGATATACAGAAATTTGTAGACAACAGATTCGTTTTATTTATTTGTAGCTTGATGTAGAGATATGACAGGGCCAGCGGGAGTTATGGTAGGGGGTTTCCTAAAATATGACCCCTAGACAAGCGCATCGCAACGCAAACTTTGAATAAATACAGGTGTAATTGCGCTTCTGAATACATAAAGTATATTTACAGTATCAGACAAAATACTTTTTCTGTGGTAGGTATTTACTGTTGTAGGTCTTACGGTTGGAAGTTAAATTTGGTTTTTATATATGTTATTGAAACTTGTCATTGACATTTGTTTATTTTATTTAGTAACACCATGTTTGTTAAGGCTTTAAGCTCCCCAATTAAAATACAATTTCAATTTTAGGAAGGTCTTCAACAGTTTAAGGTAAGGTAGGAGTGGTAACGAAAAGTTATGAGATCTGGAATAATATTGTCTCAGAACATATATATTTCGACGATAAACAGATATTGACGATATCTACAGAATATTTTAGGACCCTCAATGAATCGCCTAGATACGTCTCTGGCTAGATACAGAATATAATACGCGGACCATAAATAAAAACCGAGACAGATGGTTATCGCACCCAAATTGGAGACCGCCCGATTTGGACCGCTCTAGTGCGCGCAGACCTTTAGATAAGCAAAAGCGTTACGTTACAATAGTGCGCAGTGTGCGCTGAGCTTTACTTTCTTTGTTTAATACAAATAAGTGTTATTTGCTTAGTTTATCGATCTATTCTACCGTCATCGTTATCTGTTAAGGAGTGAATGGGAAAGACATAATAGTACGTAAATTATATTTCATATTATATATTTACACTACATTTTATTTTCATTGTATGTAGGTACTGAATTAATTTACAATTGACGTGTAATGAATTACCAATAAAAAATGTCTATGTCTATGTCTATGTCTAATATATGGTGATACGAGTAGGTTAGGGAAAGTTTACTGTTTTGTTTGTATATTTCGTTTTACCTATGAGTTATAATTTTTTTATTTATTTCAGATGTGATTTAAAACAGGCATATTATTTAACTTATAATTATGTAGTGGAACCAGATTTCTACAAATACAAAGGCAGTTTTTCCGCGCGATTTTAAATGCGCCGTAACGCATGCGTCTGTCAGACGAAAGGAAATTGCGAATTCCAAACTTAGTCCCATATTCTACGCATGCGTTAGATTACGAGTAGCTTAGACAATCGTAGCAAAATCCTATTACTTACGACTATGCCTTAAGACTCTAATCACAAATTTAATACCTTTTGTCTTTAGTTTTTTTGAGAAGTTGTTTATTAATATATTAGTAAGTACATACCGTATAAGTGGTTGCACTTTAGCAGATGTGTCCTGTGTATCTATAGAGTGATAGAAAATATATTTTTATCACGAAACAACGCATGAAAAATTCAATAAACATTATCTTTCACATGTTTATACTTCTACCTATACTTTCATTATAATATCCAATGATGTAATGAATAAAAAACACATCAAAAGATCTTTTACCTGATACTGCATTATTGAACGGATATAACTTAACGGAAATTATTATAACCCAGGTATACTCGTACATTTATCGATTCGGCTGAATGAACACCCTAGTTGCAACTGATTGGTATGAAAATTACTATTTATCGGTAAACTTATCTACAACTCTATTTTCTTGGATATTGATGAAAAAAGCTGAAGAAGCAATGGTATTATGTATGTGCATCCATTGATTACATTTTAATAAATAGTTCGTGTTGCAACAGGATGAAAGTACCTAGTTAAATCATGTAATGCTAATGCGTATATTAATATTATCCTTTATTTGTTGTTTACGTTTCGACTCTTGGATATTTTCATAGTGTAAAACATTCATCAAGTTACATATTAGAAAACAAACATCACTTTCACGAATAATTTTATATGTACAAGAAGTTTTATAAAAGTTGCTACGTCGTAGCATAATGTGTGACCTTTTCTACCCTTTACTTTGATAAACATCTTAAAACACATTGAAAGAGTTCCAATCCGTTCTTCCCAGAACAACTTACTCCTAAGTCCAGTCGTGCTCTAGGGGCGCGATTGGGGTGTTTGTTTGAACAACCACACAAACTTCTCTGGGTGAGCCCTAGCCCCCCACCAAATAGTAAGGTATTCATAGCCCGGAAGCTAAAATAGCAGAGTTCAGTCCTAAAAGAACACACTTAAAGAAATAGGTCACAAAATATCGTCCACATAAATACCACAAAAGACGCCGAGTTCCACCAACACGATTCATCTAACCACGATTAGCCGAACGAAGACGAATACCGTCGGATACATCATCTGCGAGGTGCTCAAACTTTCGCGATAAACTTTTAAAGACTCTGTGGTTATATTGCCGGCTGAAAAATTGTGTACGGCAGGCAAGGGCCGCCTAGGGCCGCGAGATAAAGCCAGTATTTGTTACGAGATATTTGTCAAGCCAACTTTGGTAATTGCTCTCTGGGAAGTTGATTTGACGGCGTGTGTAATCTTTTTTAGGGGTGACCTTTTTCTGAAGATTTACTGTAATATTTTTTTCTTGGACGCGTTTCTATTTAAAAGTTATTATTGTTATACGATTACATGTAAATCTAATAGAAAAAGGAATAAGCTAGTACGTCATTGAAGCTAAGGTATTTTTGAATATTCATAATTTATTGGGCGAAATAACTAATTGTCGCGCAATCTGTTTTTGTGTGTTCTTGCTACTAAATAAGATTTTAATGAAACAGGTAATATTAAGCTTAAGTTTATTTGGCTCAAGCTTTATTAATAATTCGTCTTACGTATTAAATTTACCCTGCAATTTAAACCACCCCCTGTACACTCATATCTCCCGTGTCGCACAGAACAGACTTTGCTCAAACTTTTTTGCATTAGCTTTTTCTGCGCCCGGATAAATTGTCAGGCGATAAGTCAGCTTAAACGAGGTTAATACATTAACCGGAGTTTAGCCAGTTTAACGGAGTTTTGTGCCCCCGGGCCCTGCAAGTTGCTCTGATGGACTACAGTCAGATGGGACGAAGAAACGGCAGTTGTAAAGTTTTTTTTTGTAGTTTGTTTTTAAATTGCTCTTTGTTGAGGTGTGCTGATGCCTTTTTGAGATAATGGCGAATTTAGTATATTGCTTTATGAATAAGTTTGTTTAAACAATGTTAGCTTATAGACTCAAGTTTGCGATTAGCTTTAGATAACTAGCCAAATAAATTAACGTTCACATTAGGACACTACGTCTTTTACAAAAACAAATGTAATTATAGTTGTGCGGCAGATGGCGGATTAGAAGAGCATCACTCTACCGATTTTTTTATTTTTGCGACTGTCGTAAATGCCGACTGAGCGTTATGATGACATTAGGGATTCGGCAGCAGCATTCCCTGATAATAATAGTAACAATGCGCTCACCAACCTGCCGAAATGACAATGATAATTATGTAAGTACCTGCTGCTGTATGCTGGGTTATATTAACATACACACATAAATCACGTTTATAATCCTAGCGGGCTAGGCAGAGCGTAAACAGACGTAAAAATTAACATTTACGCCACGTCTGACAAACATTTAAGAATGATTCGGAAAATTGGCTATCGCCATAGGTACTGGTTGTCAGCCCATCGCCTGAAATTGCAATACACATTTTACCCTCGAGTCCCTAAGTCGTCTCGTACGACACCCATGGGAAAGAAATGTGATGATGCTATTCTAAGCCGGCATCACACGGCTATATTTATTTCTACCATATGTGATCATAGTGCTAAAAAATCCCTGATAGCAAAACCTCTACAAATCTAGCCTTGCCAGTGCAATCAAAAAACCTTTACGCGGGAATCCTTTTTCCGGCTATCAGTGAATATGAAAATGTATGTAAAGCCCGGCATAGACGGGCCGACAATAAATCGCGCGGTATCAGTCCGTCGTCATTAGTGCTCAAGTAATTGTGCAGATTTGTCTCGGTCGCACCGTCTGTGGGGAGCCTTATCGCGCGCTTTTTTTTTCGGTGATATGTGGGCCCTTTGTTACTGGCTGATAATAAAATTGGAGCGTTTGGAACGTTTTGAAAATTACGTAATAAAAAAAGAGATCTCCTTGCTTATCGTGTAAAATACTGTGTTAATGATCGATTTGAGAAAGTCGATCAAGTGATTGCGAATTTTATCTTTTACAGTTTAGGACCATTTGCAACCTTAGTTAAAAAAAACAAGCCGAAAAAAGGTCAAGATACTATAACTAAACAACATTCCCCATGGAATATTGGACCAAACATAAAAATGGACTTTGCACAGTAAATTAAACCTGTTGATCGGCAATTTTTATGGGAGGTTCAATTTTTATTTAATTATTTCGACCCAGGTTATATTTCGATCCATGGCAAAAGCTGTTCATCTTGATACGACACTATGAAATATACCTATTTCAAGACTAAACCGTAAACAAGTAACTTAGTCAAAAATAACAATTCCTTTTCGAATCATTGATAAGTCTGCAATATATTCACATTAGCAACATATACTCAGGTGAAATTACCCCCAATACATCTTCGGCAACTCGTCGAGTGCTAATGTGCACAAACATACGTACTCACATTAATGTGCAACAGATAATAATGATGAATGTCGTCTGAAGTGTGTGCCGAACTTACCTGAAAAGAAAAGATTTATTATTTTTCATATTTCGTTTTTTTTTGTAAACGTACAGAAGTTTACTTTGAATGTTCTATTTATGTATGTACAGCCTAATAAAACTTATCATCAAATATTTGACGCTGAATTGTCATATTTCATCGTTATTCATTGCTTTCTATTAAGCCATCTCTTTCTTAGTGATCCATATACATGGGTATATAAATATCGAATATTTATACTGATTTATATTTATACTATGTTTTCGTTTTGTTTGAGTATATGATGTATGTAGTTTATGTAGGTTTACGTAATTATATGATATTAAGGGGTATTTTATGTAGTTGATATTAAGGAAAAACAAAATGAATATTTAAATTTGTAAGTGATTGTGCACGCCTTATCTGCCTCACTTTATGAGATCTCACTACCCAAGGTCTGCTGGTAGAGTTTTTTTTTTTTATTAAGGATGGGTTTGCTCTTGGACCGCTAGGAGTTACATCCCATACTACCCCGTTTCTTTTTAGAAATAAGTAGAGCTGTTGTGAATTGTTCCATATATGTATGTGTCCTATGTTTTTATTGTGTGCAATAAACGGTTTAATAATAAGAATTAAAATGGCGCATATTCATCAACAATCGCCACAGTTGCTAGAAGGCACATTGGCGAGCGCAGTGCAAGGTGTTGTATTCAAAGGGAACGCTGCTGTCCATTCCTTGGATTTATTCCTTAGTAGCCTTTTTTCTCACCGACGGGTAAAGGCGAGATAATGCTATTCTAAGCCACATGGCGAAACAAGTCTTAGCATACATACATACATACATATAATCACGCCTATATCCCTTACGGAGTCGGCAGAGCGTTAATGGCCGTAAAACGGATATTAACACCACGTCTGACAAAACCTTGAGGGTCAATCATATAACTGTGTATCACTATAGTGACAGGTTGTCAGCCCATCGCCTAAAATTGCAATACACATCCCTCGAGTCCCTTAGTCGGGTCTTACGACACCCATGGGTAAAATTGGGTGATGCTATTCTAAGCCAGCATCACACGGTATTAGTTTTTCATTTAATAGCTTTCTGGGGGGTAAATATTGATAATAATCGGTCACGCGCCTCAACCTGAGTACCTAATCGCTGTTTTATTTCCCGGAAGTGTTTCAGTGTGAAGTGTGCTTAACAATGTTGTACTACAAGGGAGGGCGGCACACGCGTTTGCACTCAAGCGCTTCCGGATTTATGATATATTTTTTTTACTTTTATTTTGTTTTTGGACAAAATTTTCCAATTAAGTATGAAAAGTATACAACAATATTAACTCCCATGAGAAAATCACGCTGGTGATTTCTAGAAATATTATTATTGTAATTGATTATTTGTGATTAATACCTAATTACCTACTACTTATATGGATTTTATATCTGAAAGAAATAGTGAATTGAATTATTATTATTTTGAACCAGACATGTCCCACTGCAGAGCAAAGGCCTTCTTCTGTTTCTTCCACTTTTTTTTATCCCTTTTTCATCACTTTTTTTTTATTAAGGGCACTATTTTTAATTTTCTATTATAATTAATACTATTGTACTATACTATTGCGGGAGTCGTAAGGGACGGGCGACTGAGGGACTCGAGGGATGTATTGCAATTTCAGTCGATGGGCTGACAACCTGTCACTATGGCGATACACAATTTTCCGAATAACCCTCAATTATTTGTCAGACGTGACATAAATGTCCGTTTCTTGCGGCCGTTTACGCTCTGCCTACCTCGCAAGGGATTATAGGCTTGTTAAGTGTGTGTGTGATATACTATGATCTGACATAAGTTTCTGCCAATCAAACTTGCCTTCCACTGGCAAGTGGATATTATTAATTCAGATGAAAGTACCTTCAAAATAATGTAATAATTATTTACTCATCTGGTATTTTAGATCAAGTTATGTAACCAATTTTTTTGTTTGGTCGCTTTTAAACTGTAATATGATAAAGATCTTAATATCCTATTAAAGTCTGTCATAAATTATGAAAAGTTTCAAATAAAATTAGTTAATCAGAGTTGATCAATATTCTACAAATCAAGGCGGTCTTTTCAAACGCGTAACGGGAGTAGTTAAAATCGATTATTCGACGAAAATGCTATTTAAATCGATTTCCCAATCGATTGCCAGTGAAATATTTGGGTGGGCTGGTGTGATAGAACATCAAAGGTCACAAATTGACCATTTAGAAACAACTAGAAAATGCCATTCGGATTCCTTCGGTATATAAACAAAGATTTAGATTAGAATCAATGTTTTATGATCGAGAAATCTGTATCGACGCATTCTTATCTCGATTTAGGTATGTCTTAGGTTTTCTTTTAGGTTAAGGTAGTTCCTCTTCACTTGTCGGCCATCGTTGTGTCTTTTTTAGGCACCGTAACGCATGCGTATGTCAGATGAAAGGAAACTGCGAAATCTGATTTTATTCCCATACAACTTCGGCAAGGGTGCGTTTATGAATGCGTCTGTTAAACAACTCGACAGAGGCATCCGCTACGCACCGTAGCACACCGTAGCCGTATTTGTATGTGAATAAGATCGGAATTCGCAATTTCCTTTCATCTGATAAATGCATGCGTTACGGTGCGTTAAAAAAACGCAGCGATAGACGACAAGTGGGAGAACCGCTAACAAATACTCGAGTAACGTCGGCCAATAAAGAAACACGTATTAATTAAAAAGTAAAACAATAATTCGATTAAATCTACTCCGCTCGTAACAGCACCCATGTGTCTTTGAAGTATAATACAAATCTATTGTTGCAAAATTCGACCTGAGCGAAGAGGATATAATCATATTTTTTAGTTAAGTAGTTACTATGTTAGCTTAGAATAGCATCACACCATTTCTTTTCTGTATGTGTCGTAAGAGGCGACTAAGGATCTCGAGGGTCAGATGTGTATAATTTTACGGGATGGGCTGACAACCTGTCACTATGGCCAAAACCAGATTATTCAAATAAGTTTTCTCACGTAAATTTTCATAATTTCATACAAATTATAGGTTAATGTTAAGCAATGCCATTTATTGCATTAAAATATTTTGTAAGCTAGGTATTATCACGTGTTCAGTAATTTTGCATAAGATTTTATTTTAAATCCTAATTCATGACAAAATAATTCACCAACATTTGTTATCACTCTGTTAATAATGATAATTTACAATCAACAATCACTTTTACACATGTCATTACAAAATATTTGATATATTATCAAATTGATAACCGAAATTACACCTTGTTGCAAATGTTTTAAGGTAGCTTATCTAACTAGATTACAAGGTGTATTTGCGGTATCAGATTAAATCATATCTTTGACATCTAGATAGCATTGAAATAAGATAAAATGATTAATGTAATTTATTTGTTTGATAAAAACACACGGAAAATCGCTGCTGATAAGATATCTAAATGTTTTCTTCAATTCTACTTAATAATGCGGTTCACCTACTTGTCGTTTGTCATGGTGCGTCTGACGACTTGGCAGACGCATCCGATACCCACCGTAACGCACCGCAGCCGTATTTATATAGGAACAAAATTGGGCAACTTCCTTTCGTCTGACAGATGCATGCGTTACGTTGCGTTAAAGAACGGACGACTAAAGCAAAATATAAAGCCGTGGTATGTGGTGTCCCGGTTAGATCAAAATAGAATCACCCTCTACGGTAGCCCTAAAGAGTGTTTAAGCGGCCAGCAAGGTTCTATTGTAGAATGGAATGAAAAGCAAAATTCCTTACAAATTCATAGGCATGTAGTTATGCAATTTGCAAAATTCAAAAAGTTACGCGCAGTTATCGACGCTATTTCGTTATCTGTAAAATATTGCATTGCCTAGGTTTTACGATTTCCGATTAAAAATTAAACATAACCTTTGCATGGTAGCAGCATGGGAAAGATAAGAAAGTGTCCTTATCACAAAGCGCAAGAAAATTGAAAAATTGCGACGCCGCGGGCGCGATCAAATGCTGGTGATAGTAGGACCAATGTTTGTGATAGTTGGGCCAATATGCTGGTGTTGGTTGGGCTAATGTTGGTGACAGTTGGACCAATGCTGGTGGTGATAGTCAGGCAAATATTTTCATACTGTTAACTAATCATTTTAAGTTTCAAGTTTAAGTATTTTTAAGTAGCTCTACGGGTGTAGGTAAGTTGAAAATTAAAATTTCTCTGTAAACAACATTTTATATCTGTAGTTTTATTCTATTTTGCATAGAAACCAAAAATAGTACAGCTATCTAAGCAAAAGTTTGAAACATTGTCCACAACATTGGAGCAGACGATAAGGCCCGTATTATCTATCGCTTCTGAAACAATTTCACGTTGCAGATAACACGTTGCATACAAATACACGGCACGATAACGCTACGCTGTGCGCCATTTGTTTTTAATAGAAATATTTTTGTTTTTAAAGATTTTGCAATATAAAATATAGAAAATAGAATACTGATACAACAAAATAAAGGGTAGAGCACACACGAGGCGTAAGTTTCGTCTGCTGGTGAAGTCGACTTTGCGAAAACATAGAAATCCATACACACTAGTTGTAGCGTCCGAATAAATTAACCAGCTGATCGGGAATTTTGTATGGAAGGTCTTTTTTTTATATATGTGTCGACCCATGCCCCATGGGGAAAGTTGTTTAGCTTCATGATTACCTTGACCTCCTTTCGGAATCTATACTCTTTTAGTTACATCCTGTATATATATACGTATATATATACGTAGGTTTGCTGTAAGAAATTTCTTTTTAGAAATAAGTAAACCTGTTGTGTCTTGTCTCATTGTAAATTGTTCCTGTGTATGTTTTTGTGTACAATAAATGGTTAAATATAAATATATAATATAAATATATATCCCAGTTCTATAAATAACACTTTCACTATTTTAGCTCATAAGTCAATCAAACCTTTACCCACCCTTACTTAAGTTATTCATGCCCAAAACTCATCACGAAAAGCAATCAACCTTTTCTTCACTTATTTAACTACTACTTATGGAATAACATACCTCCAAGTCCTCAAAGATTTACGCTTAAAACAAAGTACAAAAATTCGTTTCAAAATTCACAGGTACAAAAAATATCGCGTAAAACCCAATAAGTGCGCGCGGCGTAACGCGGTAACTGCAAGCAACAGACTGCGCTATCGGCGAAACGTAAAGCGATAAAACGATAGGTAGAACTATTCGATCAACTGCGATTTTTACGATGCCTTTATCGTGTACACGGCGGATTACCAACGATAATGATCTTGCATATTCGCGATAGTATCGAGGCGCGCGTATCTTCTGCGATAATTTCAGTCAGCTACTGTTGGCTGTTTTTGATAAATTTATTTGTGATTTTTCCATGACTGTGCACCTGTGCACCTAAATCTAAATATTTTTACAAGCAGAAAAACCAGAATGTAAGATAAGGTGCATTTAATTTAATGCATTAACGTTTTATTTATCTTTCATTTGTCTCTGTAAAAATCATGTATCTACTTACTATCATTCAAATTCGTTGTACAGCATTTTGGACAAAACTTTTACTAAAGAAATTAAAAAATATTATTATGTATGTACCTAACCACTTGGATTTTAAATAATTAGATATTCCGCGAACAACGCTGAAAGACGAAGGTGTGTTTCGACCCTGAATACTACTATTTTATTGAGTTATTGAGTGTTTTGTACAATGCAATACGTAGAAAACACCGAAAACATTAAAAAAGTAACTTACAGATAAATAAATAAATAAATATCCTGGACAATTCACACAACACTATCTAGCCCCAAACTAAGCAAAGCTTACTATGGGAACTAAATAGCTGATATTATATGATACATAAAATACTTTTTTTTGTTAACTTGTGAACAAATACATATTATACATAGAAACACCCAGACTAAACACAAATATCTGAAAATAACTTAATAGATCCATGTGCTGTGTGAGGATCGAACCCATGACCGGCGTAGCAGGAGGGGGTACTATCCACAACGCCAGTCAAGTACTTTATGGTATACGTATAAAAAGGGTAAGTAAAATCCTACGTGAGTCGTAATAAATAATGCGGTATCGTTGTCACCTGTCCACGGCGACGCTATCCATCTATCCGGTATATTATGTGTGCTCAATCGTCAATAAGTCTTTTGTGTCCCGATAACGGGTAGTCGTACAACATACTAGCAATGGCATTTTGGCTACTAACCCACCAAACTACATATAAAAAAAATACCTTGCAAAATTTTTAAGCGCGCGTTGGATTTGAACCTGCGACAGCGATTTACAAAAATTTTGTACCTGACACGGGAAGTGTTTTAAAATTTGGTATTCAATTTATTTTTAAAACAGTCCCACGGAATCACTTTGCACTGGTTTGAAAAATTACCAACCTTTTAAAACTCTATAAGTAAAAGCTTTAATAACGTTTACGAAGTAACTGAATGTTACAGTCAGCTGTTAACGTATCAAATCGAATATATTTTGAAACACGCACAGTTTAATTGCATAATAGAATAGTCCGGAATGAGACTATCCGCCCGAAAACCAAAATAACGGACATAGTCTGAAAGAGAGGCAAACTGAAGTGGCAGTGGGCAGGTCACATCTGTTGTAGAACTGATGGTAGCGACTGGATGGCGAAAACGGAAGATCGTGCCTTATGGCGTACCCTGGGGGAGACCTACGCCTACCAATGGATTGATGTTATGATGTGACATTTTTTATTAAATACCTAGGCAGTTTTTGTCTAGCAGGTAGTCTGCTTCAGTTTTTTTAGAAAGTATGGACTCAAGCGCGGAAAATCATTGGTCTGGTGTCATATTTATTAAATCTGAAATTCCGGGACCTAACTAAGCGCAGCAAAGCAATTTTGTATCGTTAAAATGTTTAAAACTTTCGCAGCCACAAATAATGACTCAAATACTAAAACGGCAATACTCGATTTTGTTGAATTATCCGATATTTCGACCCAGTTGCATGGACCATGATCACGGAAAAACTGATATTTCTTTTGATTCAACAATATCAAGTTCGAACCCCGTTTTAGAATTTTTAGTTTCGTTGCATTTTGCAATTGTGAAGTTGAAACGCACTCACAAATGTCAGTTTTTCAACAGCTAGCAACTCATTCGCTGCCATTCTCAGTGTGTTTGCTATCACGTTTAGCAGACGGGAACTTTTTAGCCGCGCCGTAGCGGGCTTAGCCTGACGAGTGACGAAGAACGACACCGATATACAGGGTGTATAAAAATCTACGTGTTCTGATGAAACAGCCAGCGAGGGTAGGAATTGGACTGAAGACAGCAACAAAATAACCTTATCCGCCACAAAAACTTACAAATAATTATAATTGGTGTCCTCCGGTGACTAAACTGCCGGAGTCCCAGCAGAGGCAGTCAGCGGATTGGACTGAATCTATCTGGCACATGCCGGTAGTTCCCAAACGGAGCGGTTGCTTGAGGTGCTTGTGGAGTGTGATCTACTCGCAATGGCTGCAGCAGCGGCTACTGTGATATCGTCATCATCATCCGAAAAGACGTGTGTTAGTTGAGCAGAATTACAGATAGTTTATATATGACATCAAGGAATCGCCTGATAATCCGTAAATTAACGTGTTTTCATTCTTTGGAAGCAATTTGGAAGGCATGTCAAACCATCGGTTGGACTCTTTATTTTTTTATGAGAAGCTATCACTGTAACACCTTGTATACAAGTAAGTATCTATATCTATGGTCGTAGGCAACGCCGCCGGGGCGTGAGCTATAATATTATATCTACTGCCTGGAGAGCCATGATACGTCATTCATGCGAACTCTATTACACTGAATTTGATTCTTTTAACGTTCCAACTTTGAATTCTGTAATGCCACGCATTTGATTTTATTTTAAAGTTTTCCATAGGCTTAATTTTCCAGCCAGATCCATCAATGGATAGCCTCAAAAATACCATATTTTATTCAAAGGCGAAAGGATTAAGAAATATATATGTCGCAGTATTATGGCAGAATTAGGATTTCGGACGAAATCCTAGGATTTTAGACTTCATTCGACCATCGTCCTAAGTAGATCTAGGATTTCGGCCATAATCCTAGGATTTTGACCGAAATCCTGGATCTACGTAGTAATATGGTAAAACGAAGGCTTCAGAACACAACCTATTTGGCATACCTAATCTTCAAAGTGTTCACCCTTAAGGGCCCCACTATGGAGACATGAAATGTTGGCGGCCACTGATGGTACTTGCGGCAATCGACAGAAAAAAATATTACAAAACGAAAGTGTTACGTGATGAAATGTCGAAAGTGATATACTTTCGGAGATATTGGGCTTTTAAAATGAAAAAAAAATATTTTATCCACAGTATTTATTTGTGAATGAAAAAGCATTTTTTAACTATTATTAATTAGATAGGTAGGTAAGTATGGTTGGCTACTCGTGAGTGGTAAAAAAACCGGCGAAAAGTGGCAACCGCATGCGATAAGGACAGCTATAGAAAAATAAAGATATAGATATCTCATCTCGTCACACAACCACAACAGAGCGACTGCCGCTCTTCGCTCCGCTGTCCGCTGTCATCCACATATTTTATTACCTGTGTACTTACTTACGCACACATTTATCCCATTTTCTAGGAACCCTGTCCTGTGCGTGCCATTTTTTTTTCAACCTATTTTGGTTTGGAAAATCATTTGGCCACTGTGCTTTCTACTGTGTGTAAGTGTTGTAGACAGCTTTCATTATCTGTAAGACGATTGTTATTTTGTTGTTTACTAAGTTTTCGTTTTTAATTTGTTGTTGTTCTGTTTTTGTTTTAAAAGACAATATAATTATGTCGATGAACATTGACCCACAAGTGAGGTGTCTGTTTTGTGAGAGAATGCATGGCATGGGCGCGGCATCAGGAAACATTGGTAGCTTTACCTGCTCAATTTTTAGAACATATTTTTGTAAGGCATGATATTGAAAACGAAGCCAACGGCGAATTCTAGTGTAAAAATTACTTAAAGTAATATATTGAATTTGTTGTGCTACAAACTATACAATTATGTCACCTAGCAATTTATATCACCTAGTTCGGACGTAATTGCTATAATGTATTGGCACGCACATTTTATCATTTTAGTTTTATTATATATAAATGATGATGTTATTATTGTAAAACTAAGTTAAGTGCAAAACCAAGTTACTAAAATGCAATTCAAATAAATAAATACGTAACTTATAAAGTTCATTTCATTACAATACATACCTAGACTTTTCCTACATATACGATATTCCTAATAATTATTAGTATTATAATAATACTGAGATTGAAAAGAAAGCGCGTAATTACACTTATTAATTAATGTAATAAACATAGTTTATACTTTAAAATGCTTTTCCATTCACAAATAAATACTGTGGATAAAATATATTTTTTCATTTTAAAAGCTCAATATCTCCGAAAGTATATCACTTTTGACATTTCATCACATAACACTTTCGTTTTTTAATATTTTTTTCTGTCGATTGCCGCAAGTACCATCAGTGGCCGCCAACATTTCATGTCTCCATAGTGGGGCTCTTACGGGTGAACACCTTAAAGTTTAGGTATGCCAGGCTTCATACAAATATGTTCGATGCTCTTTTGTAGTGACTATACACATACATACTTGCGGAGTATGCAGAGTTTTAATGGCCATAAACAATTTTGAGGGCTATTTTAGATAAAACGTGAATGACTATAGAAAAATAAAATGGTAATACACATGAAAACTTCCATCCGTTAGTCGCTTCTGGGTGTCGTACCGGCGGGAAAGAATAGGGGTGATGCTATTTTAAGCCGTCATTACCCCATATCTTGCTCGTGGGAGTCGTACGAGGCGACTAAGGGACTCGAGGGTGTGTATTGCAATTTTAGGCGATGGGCTGACAACCTGTCACTATAGTGATACACAATTATCTGAATGACCCTCAAATGTTTGTCAGACGTGGCGTGAGTGACTGTTTTTTCGGTCTTTTCCGCTCTGCCTACCCCGCAAGGGATAAAGGCGTGATATATGTATGTATGTATGTATTACACGGAATAGTGACTATCACTATGCATTACTATTTGTCTCTACTTTAATTTGTATTTTTATTATGCTTTTGGAGAGAAAAATAAGAACTTAAGAAAATTTGATGAAACAAAATAAATGACACAAAAAATATTAAAAATAATCAAATCAGTCTTTTATTTTATTGATTCCAGATAGAATGTACTAATCACTATTATTATTAGGTATCTAGTCTCGATATAAAAATTAACCATTTTTCATAAACATTTAAGTGCTAACCTCTTCTAACTATGATTAATATAACAAACATTAAATAATTCGTTTTTCTGTCACTAACATAAACTTTTGAGTATAATTTCTTTGAGTAGTAAAAACAATATTTTTTAGATAATCACATAAGTTACTGCTTATAATATTATTAGATGAGTAAAAAAATAAACATTTGGGTGTCTTCTTTTTTACAAAATATAACAAGGTAAACAGAACCTCCTGTTATCATTTGCATCACCTAGTATCTAAATAAAGATTATGAATGATAGAAATAAACACTTTTCTTTTGTTAAAATAAATCAGTATTTTCGGGAAGAAAAATGATTTCACATAAACGCGGGGGAGGAGCGTATTGTTCCCTCCCCGCTTATAGATTCCCCCGATTCGCGATTAATGCCATAATACTAAGCAGATCCAGGATTTCGACCAAAATCCTAGGATTATGACCAAAATCCTGGATCTGCTTAGGACGATGGTCGAATGTAGTTTACAATTTTGCCATAATCCGGCTTTTGGCCGAAGTCCTAGGATTTCGGCCGAAATCCTAATTCTGCCATAATACTGCGACATAATATATATGCACTAAAGAGTGTCAAAAAATTTTAGATTTCAGAAGAAGCCAATTTTTTTTTGGTTTGTTTTGATAGCTAATACAAGCTAATCAGCTACAGGGTAAATAGACTTCACTATTTAACTCAAACCTCTGTCGCGGTTCAAATAGTTAAAAATAACTTTTGTCAGTTAATTTGCTAGTTCAATGCACTTTGCAATATATTATTCGATTCGTCGATAATGGACTCGTCTACCCGATGCGATTTTCATTTCCCGCGCACGTCACTCGATAACAAAGAACTGTTGACATATTTAGAACAAGCCTGAAATCGAACTGGCTGGCAACATGAGTAACATCCCCGCCGGCAGCCGTCACCGCTGCCACCACTGGCAACTAACGCGAGATTTTAATTTTCGAATCCATCCCGCGGCTGTCGCGTTTTCCCGCGCATTTGAGCGAGTGACACATCGAGATCCCGATTGCTTCCGAGCGCGCGAAGAAATTTTTAAACTGTCAAACTCTGATTGACGCGCCGTGATCGCGTAAGTCGAAAAGGTTTTTGTCTGAAACTGAATTTCAATGGATTGATTCCAATTTCAACTTTACCAAACTCGCGTATATCGTAAACGAGTTTTCTAACCTTTTAAAGAATTCAAAAGAGTGTTAGTCATATCTTTATTCGGTTGAGGAGTTTTCGCCGACCTTTGACGAAAATTGGGTAAAAATTTAAAAATATGAATAGATTTTCTCGGTAGAGTGGGTATCGTCGTCGTCCGTGGTCCGTCACTATCTGCTTTCCGCACGGCTGGCTGCGATACTTTGCCTCGATACTTGCTCGATTAAAATAAGAATAGTGTGAAGCACAACACTATTGTTGAGGATCTTCTTAGGATGTAAAGTGTAAATTGATACTGGCCCGAGGCGCATCGTTTCGTTTGGGATGTCTAAACTTGTTTTATTTGTGGCTTCTATGGATTGGTTTACGGTTGTTAATACAAAGTGACAGGAACAAATTCAACACGTGGTTTACATTGTTTCTGATAAGATTACTGTTGTCAGTCATAGTCTTGGTCTAAAGTAGATCTAATAAAGCTGTAGAGTAAACTCAATCCAACAAAATAATGCATTTCTTTAGACTCATTTTTGGATTGTAGATTAGCCGAACTAAGTTCGGTAGTTGCACTAACATACAAAAGTGCACCTGAGACAGTTTTTTATTAACTTTGTTCAGCTAACTAGGTACCTACTTACCTACCTACTTGCTCTTGAAAATAGAAACAAGGTCATCCAAATAAAAAACTAACATGTACTACACGAACAGGTGAATCAAAAAGAAGACCTGCCGATTGGGTGTTCGATGTTCAAAGTAAAACGAACCTGTCGAAACACTTTAATCGAAATAGAGACGCAATAATCCAACATGGCGGCGCCTGCAATTCAAGCAGATGCAATTGTCACGGCCGGCTGCTTCGGAGCCGGGCCTCGAGTCCTCCGTGGCAGTGGTACTCAAAGTTTGCCTAATATTTTCTACGGGGGGTCAGTCAAATAATAATAGAGTGGTGTCATAATGGAAGCAGATGCAATTGTCACGACCGGCTGCTTCCGCTTCGGGCTTCGAGTGCTCCGTAGCAGTGATACCCAAAGATTACCTCAAAGTTTCCTTGGGAGGTTAGTCAATCAAGAACAGGAGTGAGATGCTACTACGAGTGATGGTTGCTACAGGAGTTATCGTGGTAAAAGGATTCGAGTGTTGTGCAACGATGTTTGTGCAAATCATAAATCTGGCTATGGTATACTTTTGGAACAGAATATAAGAAATTGGCAGATCTTTTGAATGATTGTGGGGCCTACATTCCGTTATAGGAGTTGTGGGCAAAAATAATGCGCATGAAGATTAAAAAACCATAAACTTGAATAATATTGCAAAGTAAGAACGCTTCTGACTTAGAATGTGACAAACCACAAAGTTTCTCCAAGGCATAAAAATTAACTGAAAGGTTGAAAGGGTCCATCATAAAAAAGATTGAACGCTGCTGTTCCCCAACACACTGTTTGTAGAGTCGTTGTTTTTGAGGCCCGGCCCGCGCGATACCGCCTGCACTGTCCCATCGCCCTGTCATATCGACTGTTTGCCACGTAGAGAAAAAAACAACAAATGAAAAGCCCGATAAGAAGTCTCCGAGCAAATTGGGCGTCTCTGTTATAAACAACGGAGGTGGAACGCCGCGATACCGCACAATAAACGTCCGATCCGTTTGTCCGATGCGAATTTGTTGATTGTTCTGAACCACTTTTTTATTTCGCTCAACTTTTGTGTAGTTTCGGCGGGCTGTCAGTTTGACAGTTTCATTTTTATGCGCTATCGCCGCGTTCGATTGGCTGCAGAAACTCTAGCATTGTTCGTGAATCTAAACTTTGGCGTTATTTACGCTCCGGGTTCAATGTTGCATCCTTAATAGGTATATCTGGACAACGTGCGGGCCGTTATCTGTGAGAAAGCCAGGGTTGTGGAGGCTAGGGGGGGGAGCTAGGGAGGGGGTCCGATATGAATCACTGGGAGTAATGGCTACAATATCACGTAGTGCACTTTGTCAACTGGTTGTAGCCTCGCACTCGCATAGATAATGCTGAGATTGTGTGAGGGAGAAGGCCGGAGTCCGTATTCGGTGGAGTTCAAATGAAATCGAAAATTCTAATTACACACATACACATATCACGCGTCCTCATCAAGCCCTTGCGGGATAGGTAGAGCGTAAACGGCCGCAAAACACCGACATTTACGCCATGTCTGGCAAATATTTGAGGGTAATTCGGAAAATTGTGTATCGCCATAGGGACTGGTTGTCAGCCCATTGCCCAAAATTTCTTCAAACGCCCTCGAGTCCCTAAGTCGCCTCTTACGATGATGGTAATCTAAACCGTAAACACACGGCATTTCTAAACAGGCACGAAAAATTTAATTAGGTGAAATTATAACCCTCATTCTAGATGCAGTTCTGCTCATTAACTTGCCTGAAGAAACTAAAAAATGCAGCTTTTTCTATTGATGTTGATAAAGTAAATAAATCATGAATTATGTATCTTGTATGTCAAACGGTATGATCTGATACTGACTGACGATACGTTTATACCTATATAAGAAAGCACAGAGAACCTCTTAAAAATAAGTTGGATTTCCTTTAATGTGTTGGAAGTGCAACTAAATCTGGTTCTTGTAATATTAGAATAAGGATCCAGATAGTGTCCAGGATCGATAGAGACGTAGTACTGCCGGTGAGAGCACGACTTGCATTAATCTCCTCTAGAGGTCGCTGTTTGTTCGGACCAGCCATTGCTGGACCTCTGGGGTCCAGGATGGGACTCGTGTTCCATCGTAGATTGCCCGAGGAGTTATCCACACTAAATGTTTCGCACTCTAGCCATCATTGTTAGGGTTAAGGATTTGATTTTGTCGAGGTTTAACATATCAATGTGTGTAAGTGTGTGCATGTGCTTCGCGAAAAAAGGCACTGCCTTTCTTGTGAACTCATCATCATTCTGAATTTATTGAAAATGTCTGTAGAAAATTTAATACTTAATTTTAAAACACATCCCGTGTTAGGTATACAATTTTTAAAAACTTGCAAAATCCTACCCGTGCTTGAAATTTTGCAAGTTAAATAAATAAGTCTGGAGCAAAATTCGTTTTTGATTATTCTATCCGTAAAACATAAAAACATATATATTTTGTTTTATATCGTGTAAAACCTGAAAAAGACCTCTTTCAGCTCCAACAATCCGATTGGCCAACCACCGATCGCTTTCGGTCAATGATCCCCCAAATGTACATCGTGTAACTCAATCTTCTGAAGAAGCTCTACTGTCGACCACCACTTTACTGACGTCAGCATTCAATCGATCTCCGACTTTGCACATTTCAACAGCACCATAATTCCTTTCAGCGAGATCTTTTCCACTTGGGCCCGTATCAATAACCCCTCATGAGCTCTGGCGCGGAAAGAGCAGCGCGCGGCGATACGATCGCGCTGAGTGGCGTCGAGAGGGGCAACGCGCACAGAACGCGGTTAATCGCGCGTTTGCCCGCGCCGATCGGGCGAAGGGCAGCCCTGGAGTGGGACGGTTTAGATTGGCGCAAGTGGCTTTGATTTTTTTTCTTCAGCTTTCGATGATTGGCACGTGGCGGATTGAAGGATTTTTAGATTTTACAGGGAGGTGATTCAATAGGAGTTTTCAATTGTTTGCTCTGAAAGAGAGGTTTTTGGGATTCCGTACCTTAAAAGGAAAAACTGAACGCTTATAGGATCACTTTACTGTCTTTGCGTCCATCCGTCTGTCACGACATTTTATCTCGGGAATGCCTAAAGATATCGAGCTGAAATTTAAACCGTATTCTTAGGTCCATGCTGCCGCTTGTAGTTGTAAAAAAATTAAGCTCCTAACTAACCATTAAAAGATACGGCCGATTATCCTGCGAAAAACGTAAGTATTTTTGACCCTTTTAAGGGAATCAAAATAACTAGTACTCTATGCTATTTGGCAAGCACATAGAGGCTAGTAGTTCGAGTATCATGAAAGGGCTTGATGTGCATAATACAGAACCCTCGGTGGGCGACCCAACTCGCACTTGGCTTTTTGTCGCATAATGTTACATATCACTACAGTGATTACTAATATATTAATAATATACCTTTTTTTAGCATATATAAATATACCTAGTACACAACCAGAATTCTATTGACAATTTCCTGATCTATGTATGACCTATCACAAATCTAAATCTTCCTACTAGCATCATTCATTATCCTAAATCATTACATTACATAGCAACATGTAAACCACAAACTCTGGCTAAGACTTGCCGTGGGAATATTCTAGCCTTTAAGATCTAGCACCTAGACACAGTGTTGCCCTCTTGGAAACTGGAAAATCGCCCAATGCAATAACCGTTGAAAATTCTAGAAAGTAAAAAGCCAAAGCACAACACAACCATTCATTTTAAGATGTCGAAAAATTAGAAGTAATGA
Source organism: Tuta absoluta (assembly GCA_027580185.1). Classification (NCBI taxonomy): domain Eukaryota; kingdom Metazoa; phylum Arthropoda; class Insecta; order Lepidoptera; family Gelechiidae; genus Tuta; species Tuta absoluta. The sequence goes on from JAQAHW010000020.1 coordinate 3,079,136, forward strand.
TGCAATGGCTACCACATTTTTTTATTTAAATAAAATAATCATCCATATATCTTAATATTAACAGTCACAACAGTCCACTGCTGGACATGGGCCTACCTCCCCCATCTGAGGGTATTGCCATACTCACCACGCTTGACAGGCGGAATGGCGAGCGCAGTGCAAGATGTTTCTTGCACAGGGCTTGCTGCTGCCCATTCCCTGGGTTAATTGATCCCATGGTCGCTGTATACGACACTCACGGGTAGAATTGGGGCGATGCTGTTCGAAGCCGGCATCACACGGCGGCATCTTTATACCTGCCAGAGTCAAACCTCTGATCGGTGGTTTATTGAGTCGTTGAATGAGTGTCTATTTCTATTGAAAAATATCTGCTCTATGGCAGTTTTTCATAAAAGCAGATCCGTCTATCTGACCATCTGTCAAAATGTTACAAATTAATGAAATAAAGTCTACTGCAGAAGTCTCAGTTGGATATCATTTGGATGGTTTTCGTCGTTATGTATTCCACTATACTTAAATTATAAAAAATCACAGTAGCTACTGAATATATATATTTTATATATTTATATTCAAAATGGACTCAGAACCAAGTAATATTACAAAAAGAAAACACCAGCGGTTAAGTCGAGATGATAATTGCCTAACTTATGACTATGAAAAATCGAAATTAGATGACGTTGATATAAAAATCAAAATAAAGGAATTAAAAGAGAACCTACAAAAATCAAATGAGTTTGCTAATGAATTGATGTATGAAATAGTAACACTAAGAAAAGAAAACGAGGAACTAGAAATACAAAACAAAAAACTCAAAATAATTTGTTCAGAAACAGGAACACCAAGGACTTCCTCAGGCTTAAGAAGAGAATTTATAAGACCACAAAAACTAAATGTGAATCAAAATGAATTAAGTACGCCACAAAGTACAAAACATGCAGTCAACAAACAATATACTGCTAAACCTACTGATATAATTATAAAAAAACTGACTAGAGAGGAGTCCTCCCAAACTGACCCTATTGACTTCGGACTTCGCAAAAAGGTAATGAAATTGAAGCCATACCAAAAACGCATAAAAAAAACTAAGACAAAAAATACGGAAAATCACAGATAAACTTACAGAATTAAAAAATGAAAATATTAATTTAACGACTAATATTAACAGAAATATTAAACAGCAAACCCCATCTAAATACACTAATAAGATTTCGTTAGAGACTCAACATAATAATATCGAAAAACACTGCGGCAATGAAAAATGTCAAAAGGTAATTAAAGAAAAACATTTCCTTGTCTGTTTTCACTGCAAAAAACAATACCATCTTGGCTGCACTTCTGCAGAAAAGCGATTTGATGTTATGAATTTAACACAAAAAAAGAATTGGAAATGCATACAATGTCTACAGGAAAAGTCGTTACAGGAACCAACACATAGCTTATATAAGCAAACCAAAAAATCTGAAATAAAACAACAAGAAAAAGCAGAGCAGCAACAACAGCCGGAGCTATCAAGAAAAATCTGTTTACTTAGTAGTAATAACAAAAGCAAATTATTACAAACTGCACAATTATATCTGAACTCTACAAACATTTGTCATTATATAACTACAGGTGGAGGGATAGAACAATTGCTCGAGGGAATTGATGAAAAATTACGTGATTACACACTTATGGACTTCTGTTTTATATTTATAGGCTACCACGACTTTATTAAAACAAATAATTATCATTTATTAGTTCAGTACATACATGAAAAACTATCAAAAATTCTTCATACACATGTTATATTATGCACACCTGTATTCAGAGAATCAGAAAATTCTAATATTTTCAATAATAGAATTGAAACGTTTAATGAAATATTGTACCGTGATAATAATTCACATAAGTATGCCTATATACTGGATTCTAATAGAAATCTCAGTTACTCGAAGGAAATGTTCTCGATGTCAAATGGACTTATAAACAGAAGAGGCATTTACCAGATTTTCTTTGACTTAAATAAACTTATATCGAAAATTGATGATTATTATTTAAGTGCTTTTTGTGAACAAAAGAAACTAAATATGTCAAACAACCCGGACAAGAACGATTCCGACTCTATCTCAATTGAATCAAGAGACTCTTTTTGTGATTCCTCTATGAACTCTGATTTTTTTCGTCACTTCTACTAACAGAAAGCATTTCATAATATTACATCAAAATATATCAAGTGCGCTAAGCAAATCTACGGAATTAGAGTTGATGTTGGACCAGTTTAAGTCCAACAGTAAAATTATTGATGTGTTATGTTTAACTGAACATTTTATCATAGAAGGCCATGAAACAAATTTTTCTTTAAATAATTATAAACTAGCTTCAATATATTCACGACAAAAAGGTAGAGGAGGATCTTGTATTGTTGTACGTAAGGGTATTGAATATAAAGAACTCCTAGATATAAATAAACTAGCTATTATTACAGCATTTGAATGTTGTGCTATTGAACTTATTGCACATAAATTAATTGTAGTTTGTATTTATCGTGTTCCTAAATACAAAAACTTACAAATTTTCTTTAAAACACTAGAGGTTCTGTTGATTAAACTAAGCAATATTCGAAATAAAAAATCTATTATATGCGGGGACATTAATATAAATATTTTAAATAATTCTTCATTCTCGAAGGATTTTATTAACCTACTATCAAACTACTACTTTAAATTGGAATTTAATGGCATAACCAGATTGGAAAGCAAATCGTGCCTTGATAACATAGCCCATAATTGTAGAGGTGGTACAGGAGAAGTACATCATTTAGGATTGTCGGATCACTCAGCCCAGGTACTTATGTGCCCCATAAAAAGAGATTACACCAGATCACACTGGTCTAAAATGGTGCGTGACTACTCCAAAGAAAATATGGACAAGTTTATAAGATGCCTTGAAAGCTTAACTCATAATAATATATTCTGTCTTATTCATACAAATGACGCCTATTATACCTTTTATGACACTATGAAGTTATTTTATGATTTATGTTTCCCTATAAAAAAGATTAAAATTGCAGTAAACAAAAGACCAAAGTGGCTAACTACTGGAATAAGAATTTCTAGCATCAATAAAAGAAAGCTTTACCAGCACAGTATTAAACATAAAAATAAACAACATTACAACAAATATAAAAAGATATTTAAAAAAGTTTTAAGCACATCTCAAAAACTACAAAATAATAAACATATATATAATGCAACAAATATTACAAAAGCATCATGGCAGATCATAAATAATAATAAATATCAGGAACCTAAACATACCATAAAAAAAATTATACACAATGACATTATTCTAAATAATCCTCTTAGTATAGCTAATGCATTTAATGAAGTTTTTGTAAATACCACAAAAATAACAATAAGTCAAGATCAATCTTCAAGCAAAAATTTAATAAACTCTATCAATAATTCAATATTTTTATCTCCCACTTGTCCAGCAGGGCTAAGATGGCAAAATAGTCGTCGAGTCGCTTCGAGTTGTCAAAAAGTTACACAAAGGACTAAAATCTCATACAAACCATAGAGAATATTATCAACTGACTTTTAATTGAAGTTACAAATAGAGTGATTCTGACATTTCGAGTCTCCGGTCCGAGCTTAGGCGACTCGATAGACTGAAGAGAGTCTTCTAGTTATCACAAAAATAATTTGATAAATGTCGAGGTATTCGTGAACGTAAGTACTATTGATTTCAATTAAATGAAATTATGTTTATTGTTATTGATATTAATATTAACAATTGCCTATATTTAAAGAAATTATCGCGAGTGCTTAAAATGTATAAAGTAATATTTTATATTTCAGCAATGTCGGTACCTTATTACAACTTTTTCCTTACTACTTATGAGGAGAGGAAGGCGCGTAAGGTGCAAAGAAGCAGAATTAGAGATATATGCGACCCATTTTCTATCCCGGATAGGGAATTTCAATCTCTATTCCGCATAAATAAGTATATGGGTCGCTATCTCGTAGACACCTTACGCGCTGATCTTGACCCGCATAATGGGGAAAGTATGCTAATGCATATTAAAGTGATTAATACCTACTGCCAATATTATTTTAAATCGGCACTAACAGTGCAATTCTACACTTATAAGTCGCTTCCCGCTGTCTGTCTGTCCCTGTGTAAATATTCTTAGATTTTTCAAACTTCACAACCAATTTTAATGCCTTTTTATATATCGAGTGATTTAAGAGATAAGTTAATATTATTATTTATAATAAACGCTGTGAAAAAGTATTATTCTCACGGCAAAACGCTGGGCGGGCCGCTTCTTTACAATAATTGCTATACTTACTTAAATAATGAGACTGAGTTTTTTTATTTTTAGATACTGACTTCTGTGCAATTTCTTGCTAATGGAGGGTACCAGCGCCAGTTGGGGCAAGACCATGCCCTTTGTGCTAGCCAAACGACAATGGGCAAATTTTTGACCAGTTTGTTCAAGTGATCTATGCAAGAAGCTTTAGCCACACTAAAATGTTCACATGTTATGCATTATTTTTGGCGGCAACGTTTCGACCGCGTCTTCATGATATATCCCGTTGGATTGCAGTCATTCCTCACAAAAGAATTTATCCTGTGTGTCTATTTATATTCATAGTGTACGAAGTTTTATAAATAAAAAAATATCTGAAATATGTAGTTTGGTTATCTTATTTTACGGTAATTTTGATTTAACAGCATACTGTTTTAAATGATAATGATGGTGTTAATAAATTACTTTTTTTTTTAAACAAGGTACTAGAAAATACACTCTTGAAAAAAAGGACATAACATAAATACACTGGGTTCAGCAGTTTTTCATTCTTTTTTAAATTTACTTTCTACTTTAAACTTTTTTTCTGTTGGGAACTTTAATTACCTCGTTTTCGGAAAAATTATATCTGAATGATTATTTATCATAACAATTAAAAAGTTCCTTAAGGGCACGCAGCCGCCAATACTTATTTTGTGCTTAAGATTATGAAAATTTTAAGTAATGAAAACTTAACTTAATTTATTGGTTGCAATATATTTGATATAATTATTGTATTATTTTACATTAAAGATATGAGTGTCTTTATTATTTTAATTAAAAATGTTGCTTGATATCAAAAATATGCATGCATGTATTTATTTTAAAAAGGATACGATTCTTTATGCTGTAAAAAGCTCGTGTTTTTGTTATCAAAATTCATAGGGTACTTCCCTTAGACCTAGAACTATGAAATTTGGCAAGAACCTTCGTTTCGAAGTACCAGTTAAAGAAAAAAAAACTAGATTTTGAACCGTTTAAATAATGTTTTATTTATTTAAATAACATTGAGGCTTGTAGTTTAAGTGGGGTATCATATAAAATGACTAAATGTGCATGTTTTGAACCCTCGGTGGTCGGAACCCAACTCGCACTTGGCCGGTTTTTGTCGTTATGTTGTCTCAGTGTTGGAAAAAGGTTCACGCTTCTTTACCCAAATTAGGTACGTTACTATTATGTATGAATGTATGATACATAAAATGTATTTATAATAAGTATTTAATTGGATCATGGGTAGGTATTAAATAACTTCTTGCGAAAAGAAATAATTTATTTTACACACAAACATTACACACATATTTTAGTTCTAAGATAATATTATATTTGACTGTCTAATATAGATATATTTGACAAATATGTAGGACTAACTTATTAATTTTAGCATGTCATTGTACAAAATGAAATAATTTCCGGATAAACCCAGAATTTCTTTTTGGCTTTCATAATTAAATATTAGAAGGCTAACGGAGTAAAATAACTATACTAAAATAGACAGAATAACTTTGTACGCGATCTCGGAGGCTGTAGATAGAAGGCAGCAAAACTTACTTATTAAACCCAAATTCAGAATAAAAGCTGCCATTTTTAAATTTCTAAGACGAAAACATATATACACATACATACACATATCACGCCTATAATCCCTTGCGGGGTAGGCAGAGCATAAATGGCCGCATAAAACGGACATTTACGCCACGTCTGAAAAACATTTGAGGGTCATCCGGCAAATTGTGTATCGCCATAGAGACAGGTTGTCAGCCGATCGCCTAAAACTGCAATACACACCCTCAATTCCCTTAGTCGTCTTTTACTACTCCCACGGGCAAGAAATGGGGTGATGCTATTCTATGCCGGCATCACACGGAAAACATTACTTACAATTTCAATTATGAAGTAGAAGGGTGTCAATTAAGCACATGAAACATAATCGTGTATCTAATAATATGACATACACATAATTATCACGTCTATAATCCCTTGCGGGGTAGGCAGAGCGTAAACGGCTGCAAAAAACGGAAATTTACGCCACGACTGACAAATATTTGAGGGTCATTTGGAAAATTGTGTATCGCCATAGTGACAGGTTGTCAGCCCATCGCCCAAAATTGCAATACACACCGATGCACCAATTGCAATATACCGCGAGTCTCTTAGTCGCCTCTTACGACTCCCATGGAAAAGATATGGGGCGATGCTAATCTAAGCCGGCATCACACGGCAAATAATATGACAAATAGGAAATATGAGATATTTGATTCAAAGATAAAAGATATTAATAGAATTAGATATTAGAAATCTCGTAGCAGTTTCTTCAAGTTCGCATTCAAGAAATACGAAATATTTATGTCTAAATATTTATTTTAGTATAGCAAATGAGGTGATTTTGTTCATTAAAAACTTTTTTTTACACAAAATGTCTACAAAAAACTGCTGATAGTACAATCAAGCTCAGCTCGGGTTATAAGTTATTATACTATGAGATTGTTTCCAATTTGGTAAGATATATTTTTTAAATTTCTAGTCTGCTTTGGCTTAAATCACGTGATCATATCGCCGGACTTTTGTGTTTCGGAGGGCACGTTAAACTTATAGTTTCTGTATAAAAAATTTACAACTACCAAGCAGGTAATCTATATTATCTACGCTTTAGTATTCTTTTTGCTGTTATTTTGTATGTAGTACCTATCTAACTATAGATATTAGCTTCATACTTACTTATTCTAAGTTGTTATAATGCCCTACAGGCACGTAGGTAACCACTTAAATTTTAGGAATACACAGTATTTGCGCATGAACGGCACACAAGTTTGGCCATGAGGATATAGAGTTCCTCGTAGCCAAATCAGTTAGGCGAAATAGTTTGGCCATGAGGAAGAAGGGAAAAAGAAATGGGAATAAATAACGTATGTAGATGAGATAAAGCTTAACATAAAGGAGTAGGTGAAAAATAATTTTAAATATTATTTCACACCCCAACACGTGAAACGTTACGTGCTTTGTATACATTTTATTATTTATACCCGTTTATTTAACAGGAAATAGATGGCACAGATTGTTTTTAAAAATAAGTATGAAAATTTGAAAGTGAATGTTAGTTCTTAAACATATTACGTAGTTGACTTTGGCGCTAGATGGCGATGTGTGTTTTGTCCCTATATTGATAGGATTTGTAGTTAATACACTTCGTAAATAGTTTTTTTTTTCTTAAACACGCCTCCATAGAGGGTAGGTGCTATGGAGGCGTGCTACCCCTTCACTTTAGAATTCTTACATACATACATAAATCACGCCTATATCCCTTACGGGGTAGGCGGAATTCTTACCTCTATAAAAATGTATTTTATTGAAAATCCGCTGGTCCAGAGTAAAGTACAAATACTAAACTGATTCTGTAATAAGCTTCAGTATCTGAACTTCGACTCGACCAGTGGAAGGCTTCATCTAGCCTTTGGAAGCGTCTTTAATAAAAGTAATAGTTACGGTCTAATACGCTGCAAGTCACGTAACCATTTCCCCCGCGCACCTGTAATTATGCTCATATACGCCAGTTGTGCGCTAATTTAAGACAATACATCCCTGTCTGAACAGGCAACGAATCCGAAAATCATCAAAAGCTTATCCCGAGCTACGCTCAAAGACTTATTTTAGGAAATATAATTTCAACCATTTAATGTTCCCACTAATTTCTTGGATGGATAGGGTATTCAGTCAGGAATAAGCTACAACCTTATTTTTCCATTTATTTTGTCCGTTAGCCATAAATGTTCTATTTTAACTGAAATACTACATAAATAAATAAAACAGTTGTAGAGCTTAAATTATTATTTATGACACGAGAGAGGGGCCGAATTTTAGCAGCGGCTTGCTGAAGCTGATTAATCATTAGGTATTCTTATCTTCATGTGATAAATATTCAATTACTTTATTGCGGATTACAACAAAATGAAATGGTGGCAGGGTATTCTGAAAAGACAAAAATAATGTTGTTATTTACGAACTGTTATTGTATATTTATGCCCAAGAGTCTGACTCTCCATACTCCCACTATAAACTCTTATAAAACCATGGCTAATAAATAAATAACCGTAGCTGTAGGAGAAAGATGTTTCATTGTTTTGATGGCATTGCATCACTGTACAAAAAAAGCGCCAGTAAATATAATAGGAAGTATGAAACGCAGCACAGCAGATAAGCAGTACCTACCTTCCTTAGTTATCCACAGAGCTCAGCTCATTAGCAAAGCAGATCCGACAACCACTGCTGATTGAAATATTCTTGAGTCGAAACCGCGAATCCAAAAACGTATTTATAGGCTCAGGCTAGGTAAGCGCGTAGAAAGGCCATCGCGGATCATGCTTAGTGGCGTTCAATACAAGAACTAGATATCCAAGCCAGCAGTGAACGCTGAGGATGATATGATTGATTGATTAACTCATGAAACAGCAAGGTTTTTATGTCCTGTAAAGCTTCTTTCTCTGTAAATATCACAAAATACAAGAGTCGTGAACAGAGTATGTAATCAATAGGTAAAGTAGGTGGATAGGTATAATTGAGAGATGAGGAAATCACACAAAAAATGCATGCTTGATAAAAAGATCAAAGTTTCTAATAGTGCTATTAGTTACTTACATATTATTGAGCATTTACGTGATTTGAGATCACTTTGAGATATATTATTTTGTAAATCAATGGTATATGACCATTATATAACCAAATATTACAAAAATAATATAATTTTTTTCTTTGTTGTTGTTTTTATTGTTTACAATCATTTTCAAAGAGAATATAATAGAACTATAGAACTAGCGTTTTAAGAGATGGGACTCCAAAGAAAAAAAATTTACGACGCAAAACGTCAAAATGCAGTTCCCATATCATTGCCAACATGACAAAACAAGTCAAGTCTAGTATAGCCAACATAAAGAACACACGTTGTGGTATACTGCGACAGCCTGCAATTTATCGATATCGACAACGTAGCTGCCGAAACGGCGCGGCAGCTCAAAATAATATTTTTATTCTAATAATAATTATGTTTCAGCAATTTAGCAGCAGGTAAGTTCCGACAACAACCGACTTTCCCGAAGACCCTAAGCCCGTCAAACTGAGCAACTTTCACCGAGGATCAAAAGTGATAGACAACATTAAAAAATAGTACCTCCCATACAAAAATTAAGCTGACCGAATAATACTCGATGGGAGGTAATTTTTTTTAAAGTTTTGACCTATGCTTCTTGGGTAAAGTTGTTCAGTATAGCCGGTGGAGCTTAGCGTTTTCGGGAAAGACGGTCGTTCGGAACCTCCCCGTATTTGAATATTATCGAAACAATTTTAACTCAATATTTTAATAACAATAAGTTGTCGAAACATAATTAATGGACTTTTTTCTAAGTAAAACAAGCTAAAGGATTTCAATAATTATTATTTTTTTAAATTCTAAATAAATATAATAAAACAGTAACTCAACCAAGTCTGTACATTTGAATACTTAAAATTCCGTTCAAGTTATAGGTCTCAAAACAACAGTAATAAAAAATGACTGTTTCTTTCTGTCTGTTTTTCCACGTTTCTAGCTAAAACTACTAGACGAATTTTTACAAAATTTTGTATAACTGGTCAACACTTAGAGGATACTTTCACTTCAGAAAAATCCCACACCCCATTCCCAAAGGAAAACAGAGCGACTGGTTTGGCGGAGTTCATACAAGCATGTCCATGCATTTAATCGTCTACAATTTTTAGTGTAGGTCCTATTTCTTCATCAAAAACTTTGACCATATTTTCAATCATTGCACATAATTTGATTGTAGGGTAGATCGAAGATTTTTTGTTGTACCATTCGTTCAGGGCTATATAGCGGTGCATTTCTTCTTCACCTGAAACATATAATTATATCTTATCAAATAATAAATACATTTAATTGATTAAAAATTGTTAAAACACTTCCCGTGTTATGTATAAAATTTTGGAAAACCCGCATTTTTTTTCAACCGTGGCTATGATTTGAACCTGCGACTTTTTCCTTTACTAGTGGCGACGCCTCATCCATGTGGGCTACCGCGGATCGTCCCCTGCCCGTGAACTTTGCAAGTGTATCTTATCTTACGCGGGCAGGGGACGAGCCGCAGTGGCGCAGATGGAAGAGGCTTTGCCAATAGTAAATTTCGACGTTTCATAGGGCCCAGAAGCATTTACTCCAATATCCCCCTCCCCAAAAAACATAGGTACTCTGTCCCAGAACTCGGTTGTAAGGAAATGTTAGAAACATTCTCCATTAAAAATAAATTTGTGTCAAGTGACAACGCATGGTATCGATATCGATTATATATTATTTTTGGTCGCACTACATAATAATAATAATAATAAAATTCTTTATTGCACATATAAAAAAAACAAATAACATTCTTAACATAGAAATATGTGAAGTAGGTACAACAAGGCGGCCTTCTTGCTAGGGTAGCAATTTCTACCAGGCAACCTTTGGGTGATAGGAAAGCGCGTAAAGGTAACAGTAACTTCTTAAGAAAAATAAACATATTAACTCAAATTAATGTTTATTGCTATAATAGCGATGTTTATGAGTCATATTCTAGGCATTATAATGATTATCTTTACTTACCTTTCTTCATCCAGAGGAAACTGAGCCATGAAATACCATTTCTGTCCATCCTTACTTTCGGTTTCAAATTCACAAATTTCACACTTCCTATACTTCATTATTCCTTTGCTTTTGCCAAATACTATGGTTTCGTTACTTATTAAAAAATATCTGATAAGAAGCAAAGCAAAATAAACAATATTAACTTTAAAAAAAATTCTTTGTTTGATGATTGAACTGAGTCCACAGATCAAATAATGTTGACATTATTGACAAACAAATGAGAAAGAAAACGGAAATAAGTGAAACAGATATAGCCGCCATGAAAGTACTCCTACGTTTCATACATTAAATTTTTTGTTCAAAGTTTCGATAGTATGATCATTTTGTCCATTGTATAACTTTTTCCTTCAATCCAAGCATTTGACAACTTAAGTAACGTCATTTTTAGTAGTGCTACCGATGATAGAAAACTTTCAATAGACTATCGATATCGATTATCAGAGTTTCAAAGTAGTACCTATTTCAGAGTAGTATAATATCGCGGGGAGGGGACACTGAACAAGCTACGTAAAAAAAATAATATATATATCGCCCTAGATTCGGGATATAAATTATCTTAACTTACCTTAAATTAATGCTGTCACTTTCTGACAAATAGGTTTAGAAGAGCATAGGAGATATATAAGTCATAGATATCTCCTATCCTTCTCTAAACCAATTTAACAGAAAGTGACAGCACTAATTTAAGTTAAGAGAATTTATATACAAATACAAATATATTTATTTCGCATCACATCTTAGGCACAACAATAAATAAATTCAGTACAAATATACAATATGAGCTGAAATGGGTGTAGGCACAGCACACTGCTGGTTTTAAGCTAACCCCTAGTCAAAAATGGGTGTTCTTCAATATTTCATTTCATATAAAGAAAGTAAGGAAGAATAGTTTATATCTAATATATCGCCGTGTGATTGCCGGCTTAGAATAGCATCACCCCATTTCTTACCCATGGGTGTCGTAAGAGCCGACTAAGGGACTCGAGGGATGTGTATTGCAATTTTAGGCGATGGGCTGACAACCTGTCACTATAGTGATACACAGTTATCTGATTGATCCTCAAGCTTTTGTCAGACGTGGTGTTAATATCCGTTTTACGGCCGTTAACGCTCTGCCTACCCCGTAAGGGATATAGGGATATAGGCGTGATTTATGTATGTATGTATGTAATATATCCCGAATTGAAGCCATTATTATTCTTAGTTAGCAGAAAGTTTAAACAATTTAAATGCATTGAAAAACTCCAAGTTAGAATCTTCTTCTTCTCGGTCGATGCCTCATTTCTAAGGGACGTGACCATGGGGAGTTACTGCTACGCCCAACTCCTCCAGGCTCCGCGGTTTAGAATAGTATCATCCTATTTCTTTTTGCGGTTATCGTAAGAGGCGGCTGACAGACTCTAGGGTTTCATGTGTATTACATTTTTAGGCGATAGGCTGACAACCTGTCACTATTGTGATACACGATTTTTCTAAAACGGACCTCACATATTTGTCAGACGTGGCGATAGTGATCGTATTTTACGGCCGATAACGCTCTGCCTACCCCGTAAGGAATAAAGCCGCGATATGTGTACCTATATATTCAGGTTATCGATAGTAAATTTTTGTTCAGCTAGGCAACCCTATGAATAACTTTTTGGCAAGTGTCAAATGGTATTTTATTTAAATAGATTATATGGCTTTTAGTATTAGAAACAATGAGGTCGAATTCGGTACTTAAAAATTACGTGATAATAAATCACAGTTTTTTGTAGATGATGATGACTATAATAGTAAAATTACAAAGAAAAGGAATAAATAAGTCAAAATCACAGTGTAACGTTACTTCCATTTAAGTGATTTCTTTAAACTTATTACACAATAAGCAAATTTGAAAAAACTACAGTTTTTGAGTGGGTGAAAACCTCCGATGAAAATCTTCATGGTCTTGATAGTGATAATCGTCTATAGCAAAATGTCCAGTTTGTAACGCGAAGACTCAATCGAAGACTAGAAGTCGCGCCGTAATGTCAAATCGTATAGAACTTTTGTAGAGTCGTGCTGCCATCTTAGCCCTGCAGATGAAGTAGAAAAAGTTATAAAAAATATGAAAAACACTAATAGTGTAGGGTATGACGAAATTTCAACTAAAGTTATCAAATATTGCTCCAAGCAGTTATCAAGTCCGATAAGTTTTATAATCAATTTATGTTTATGCCAAGGGGTATATCCAGATAAACTAAAACACAGTGTGATTAAACCCTTGTTCAAAAAAGGCGATAAAGAGCTATGTGGTAACTACAGACCCATAGCTTTAATACCGGTCATATCAAAAATATTTGAGCGAGTAATATTCAACAATATCTACAACTTTTTAGAAAAAAATAACATTCTCAAACCTGAGCAATATGGTTTTCGAAAAGGCAAATCAACAAATCATGCGATCCATGATTTGCTAGCGTCCGTGACGTCCTGTATTAATAGTAGACAACCGGTATCAGTGCTATTCATGGATATGTCGAAGGCATTTGACTTTGTGTCCCACAATATCCTTTTAGCTAAGTTATACGCTTATGGCATAAGAGGGCCTGCTCATGACCTAATAAAGTCATATCTCATGGATAGACACCAGACTACCCATATTACTTATATTGACAAAAATAATACAGAATGTGAAGCTATATCAAACACATTAATAATAGAACAAGGAGTTCCGCAAGGAAGTATTTTAGGACCGCTTCTTTTCCTTTTATATATAAATGATCTCCCGGTAAATATAAGACAAAAAATGATATTGTTTGCTGATGATTCCTCCGCAATTATAAAATGTATAAATCCAAACAACTATGAAAGAGAATTAAATGAAGCACTTAATAATATTGTTAAATGGCTGAAATATAATAATTTAATAGCAAATTTGGAAAAAACTAAATATGTTCAATTTTATCTTCCCCAACAACGATCGCACAGTTTGACAGCTAAATATAATGACAATGTAATTGAAAATGTAAATGAGATCAGGTTTCTAGGCATCATTCTTGATTCACACTTGAGTTGGCAACCACATATAGATCACCTGAACAAAAAAATTAGTAAATATGTATATGTTTTAAAAAATATTACTAGGATTGCGTCTCAAAATACAGCTCTCAGTGCATATCATGCTTATGTCGTCTCTAACTTAAGGTATGGCATATTGCATTGGGGTAATGCTGCGGAAGTACATATCTTACCCTTATTTATAACGCAAAAGAAATGTATACGAGCTATGTGTAGATTACACTGGCAAGACAGTTGTGTTCCCTCTTTCAAAAGTCTTAAACTGCTTACTTTACCCTGTCTTTACATTTCTGAAGCATGTGTCTATGTTAAAGAACATTTGGATAGCTTTAAGTTAGTACATACAAAACGTCCACGGAAAACTAGAAATAAGGTAGAAATAAGACCACAAATCACACCAAATATGTCATTTTATGGAAAGACTATATTTGTGATGGGACCTAAATTATTTAATAAATTACCAGACGATATGAAAGAAAAGAATGTTAGACAATTTAAAATAATATTATATAATTTATTGACCTCTAAATGTTATTATAAAATTAATGATTTTTTGATGGATAATTTTATAAATTTTTAGCAATGACATTATTTTTATTTTTTATTTTATTAGTATTGTGACAAAAGTAATAATACAGATTTTGATGCACAGATAAAATCTAAAAAACATTCAAATGTGTACGTACCTACTTATTGCATGCTGATACAAGTAAGTTACAGTGAAACTATTTATATTTTACCATAAGATCGTATTTATACCTGTTTACTGCAATAAATGAATTATGAATTATGAATTATGAATTACAGTTGAGTCTCGATGGCATTACAATGGCTAATAAATAAAGCATTCGGGGCCATGGAATGGAAACTTTGAATACAAACCCACTGGTCAGCGAAATGTAATGCCATTAGCAGAAACCTGGCACAAATGGTAACACCACCCAGTATCCAGCGCATATCTCGCGGGCCTGCGCAAGAGTGGATCTAATCGCGCGATTAGCTCAACACTAACCGATAGTGCTGGTATTTTCATATTGCTGCTCTCAGTTTATAGCTTATTTTATTGGGTGATTATTGGTGCGGTATTTAGGTGAGGCGGGTTGTAAGATTTGTTTTTATAGTATTGCAAGTCTAGTATTAGATTTTTCATTTTCACACATCATAATGAAAAGTAGTTCACCTACTTTTATATGACAATAGCAAACATATGAAACTGCATAAAGTTTGTAGGTTCTCTTCGTTTTACTACAAGGTACTTTTAATAATAATATTAAAAAATAAAGTACAACCAAGCGGCCTTCTTTCCATTTTTTCAGAAATGTAACTATATTTACTGAATCATGAAATGTAACTTTCATAACGGCTTGTCACAGAAATCTAATTTAAAAAGTTAATCTTAATTTTGCCGTGTAATAGCATGATCCTATTTCTTACCCGTGTAGTATTGCGATTTTAGGCAATGAGCTGACAACTTGTCACTGTGGTGATACACAATTTTCTGAATTACCCTCAAATATTTGTCAGACATAGCGTAAATGTTTGTTTATTACGGCAATTTACGCCTTGCCTACTCCATTAGGCGTAACACATATATGTACTTTTTATATTATAAATATTTGGCGCTATACACCAAGTCCAGAAAATTGCACCATATAATATAATGAAGAATCTCAACACATTGCACTAACAACCGCTGCGCGCGCGCAGGCGAGAACGTGTTAACATCGACACGTCCGAATGATTTGTAGTTGCATTGGCGAACGATTTGTTTAGGACTTGTTAGGTTTCCTCACATAAGCAACGGACTATTCTACTACAATCATCAATTCGACTTCCAGTTTTAATATACTTAGTATTATAAAAGTCGAAAAATATTAAGAATGATAGTGGCCCAAGTACACTGCCCTGAGGTACACTGATTACGATGATTGTTTTATCGTTAATGATTCTGATGATTATGTACTTAGTTATTACACTATACACACAGCATGATTTAAGAATAGCAAAGATTTGCTGAATAATCTCTAAGATTAAGTTGTAATCAAAACTCAACCATAGTTTAATCAAAGGCTTTCCAAAAGACATCGGAAAAGCTTTTGAAATGCATGATAAATATTCATACCTTACCTCAACAGTTTTGTAGGCGAAGAAAAGGGTCAAAAGCTATACCCCCAGTGTAGATGGACTTTAACTTACCTGAAAACAAAACAAATAAAACATGAACACAAGCAAATAAATCACGCTATAATTAAATTGCAAATGAGCAAAAGATAGAAGACAATGCAAATATCCGATCAAACCAAGAAATATTGTAAAGTGCGAAGTTTCTGAACACAAACTGCAATGAATCAAAAACAAAACAATGTGATTATCCTCTCGCACTGTGATAGCTGGTGGGCCAAGACGAAAGAAATTGTTTGAAACTAATATATCAGAATTTTGGGGGAGAATTCAGGGTCTTTTGCAAGTTCTTTTTCCTTTTTTATACTAGCCTTATTAGAAAGTCAATCTCACATGCCTAATTAAGAATATTTTTATCCCCTAGGGTAGATTATTTTATGTGTAAGTAATTTTTATAGCTACTTTTCACAAGTGGTTATTCCTTATGATTATGTGCTTATTATTGTTCTCCATTTACCTTTATTTTCTGCAGCCTTTTTTCGTCTTAACTCCTTCGCGAGTCTATATTCATTTCCTTTTTATGCTCTGTTTTACTCTCATTAGAATCTTCTCGATGAGGCTTTTTTTCTTGTGTTTTTTTTTTTCCGCAGTCCCTTATGGCTTCCACCAGTGGCCAAGTTCGACAGTGCTGGGGCTCAGGAAATGAAGCGCGCTCCTCAGGCGATAACTCCACCGCGAGACAAAGAACGGCGCTTCTTGCAGCTTTATTAACTTGCCAACTGACAAATTGGCCGGGCGGTTGCTTTTCCAAATTGCCAGCTTGTCGTTTTTTTTTTCAGCAGCTTTAAGTGTTTGTGATTGGGTTTTTATGAGCGGTTCTTTTGGCAATTAAGAAATTGATGAGTGCTGAGCAATTTGCGAACAAGTATTATGTTTTTTGGAAGTGAAAATTGTTCTTCTATGTTCTGATTATGGGCTAGCCAGATAATGTTAACGCATTAAAGTACCTTTGAATATGAAGTAATGACGCTTTTTTTAATGTACTACAGAACTAAATGGAAACATTAGATGAACAATGGACTTTTTTGTTATAACACTGTTTTCAATAAACCAAAAAATACCTTCAACGTCAACAACCACGACAGTCCACATGGATCTCCTCCAAATGGAGGGTATTAGCTCTTCACGCTTGGCAAGCGGATTGACGAGCGTAGTGCAAGGTGTTGTATTCACAGAGAACGCTGCTGCCCATTTGCTGCATTCATTCCTCCAAGGTACTCGCTAGACTAATAGTAAAAACAAAATTCAATTACACAGATCTAAGAGGCCCCCTAAACAATATAAAAACACTTCCTGTACAATAATGCTGGAGATAACGCCTCAAATCAAGCGAGCAGCTCATCTTGTATTGAATAAAACAATAAGTAAATGTTGAAGTCAGTCTCGCGTGAACCAGTAAAGAGGGGTGTTTACAACTTGCGATACGATGGGATACAAATTGAAAATTCTTAAAGCAGAAAGACAAATAAAACTGACAACCACGAGGCAAAATAGTAAAAGAACTACAACTTATTCGCAATGGTAGTGGCAGTTTTGATAACATTTTGCAGAAATGTCAGATGTTGAAGATAACAGGGATGTCCCGCCCCTCTAGATTACGAGATTTTTTTTCGAGTGTAAAATACTACAAGCCGTTATATACTTTCATATGAATCCATTGGTGACTTTTAAAGAAAAAAGATAGAAGATGATAAGAAGATAGAAGATTATTGTTTATTATCCATCCAAGAAAGGAAACATATTATAAAAGGAGATGATTCCATAGACGTAAAAGGCATTAATAAATAAAAACTTGAATATTTGATTTTCTGCTTATCTACAGGGAAGGGAGTGACAAAAAGGATTTAACAAACCAGGTACTCATGAAACTGAATTGTTTTCCCAATGGAACATGGGTCGACAGTAAAATGTATTGAACCTCCCATACAAGAGTGCCAGTCAGCTGGTTGGTTAATTTACTATGGGAAGTCCATTTTTAAAAATATTTTGTCTTATTTTCCATGGGGAAAATTGTTCAGTTTCATGAGTTACACCTTTTTGTTACACCTTGTATAGTTCTTCGCCGGATAAATACTGGTTTGGATTGTTCGAATATGACATCAAAGATTTTCTGTGCGTATTGTCATATCCCGTACTATCTTATATGCCATTATAAAACGTGTGTTGCAATTGCGATGGAATTTCTATTCGTTTAGAATAAAACAAAGCATGCGAGTAAATTGATAAGAATATTCACAAATAAACGGAACTATTCGGCGACAAAAGTCGTTGCACATAAACTGACATTTGAAAATAGAACTGAAAACGTGTCCCCATCTCTTACAGGAAATTAGCAGCGCTCCGCGGATTATTGCAAAATAAGATATTGTTTACTGTTTACCCGATCTATTCGTTCCGTTCACTCGTTCATTTCGTTCGTTCGCTGAATGAATGATGCTCCTTTGTTTCAATTTTCGAATTATTTCAAGCGCGAATTCGGGCTGATTATTGTTTTAGATTGGGCGGTTTAGTTTTGGGATTGGATTTGCTTTTGGGATGTATTTAAATTGAATTAGAATAGAGTTGATAAGTATTTATTTACCTTAGTGGTTGAAAAGATGAAGACAGTAGAGTAGTCACTTTAAATATTTTCTACTTAACTACATCGGAAAAGTTTTCAAATGATCTGATTCTTATATTTATGTACTGTCAAAGGATTTTATCCCGTTTACGACATATCCAAGTTTGGCGTGGGGGGGTCATATGGACCCCCGGGTCCGGAGGGGGTGAGGTCAGATATTTCAATTCTCGGTCGGATATTGGCGCGGGCGTGACGACGCATACATCTAGTGGGACGAGTGGGACACTTGAATATACTGGGTCTTATTCTAGATCATAACAGAATCAGTTTACATTATCAGTAGCATGTGATCAACTTTTTTAAAATTTGTTGTTCTGGGTACAAAATCAGTGGGTTTTTCCACCTAAACCTAAGTACTTCATAACTTTGATTATTCTGCTTATGTAGTGTAGTGAGAACTTTTCGTACAATCTTTTTTATGCGCACCCACTTTGGCTCTTTTGGCTGATGGTCGGGAAAGAATGCCGTCTAGCATTAGTTTTATAAATCATAATTTATGTAAAGTTTAATAAATAAATATCTGGTGTTGTTTTTCTTCTTATTTTGACCTGTGTTTATATGGGAAAGTTGATCCTCATTAACATCATGACCACATCTAGTTTTCAGTTTCGATTACAATAAATTTCTCTCATAAATGTCAGGACGTATCCGTATTGCTCTGAATTCTTAGCGATCCTTACACCTTGTATGAGGTATATCGGTATTCGGCAATACCGGCCTTTCCTCGGCACTTATCTAAATATTAAAATCTGTGTGCGCTGGCTCCGCATGAGTTATGTGAGGTTCGGGGACGGATGTGCCGATACCATCGGAGTGACGAAAAATATGTTTGCGGGCTATCCGACCTATACTTAAGGTGGTTAGAGAGTCCAGTGGCGCCCCCAAACAGGAAAAAATCCCGGGATGGTCATCTGGAAATCAAAGTATCAATTCGCGGCAATAAATAGCTACAAAGATTATTTAGAATCAATATAACCTTGTAAAAACTGTGTGATTTGGTTATGTATCCCAAACATGGTAAAGGTGGCCATTTTTAGCAAAATTACAATACAAGCGCTTAGTTTTTACAAGATCTCATTGATTCTAAATAACCGTTGTAGGTTTTTATTGCCGCAAATTAATAATTTGGTTTCCGGATGACTAGCGTGTCCAGCAAGGAATTTTTTTTCCTGTTTCGGGGCGCCACTGGGCTCTCGAACCACCATAACTACAAAATCTTGACTTCAATTTGAAACAAACGTCGTTTACTGGTGTTGACGTAAAGTTACATGCCGTGTGATCAACCTTCCCAGCCCCGAGGCAGTGCATTTATTATTACTTTTTTACCCCGCCCGAGCCGGTTTTCTATTAGGACAATACAAAAATGTTATAATACAGAAGAAAATTGGGTAATACAAAATTATTTTTTTTGCAATGACGGATCATGACGTCAACAAATGATAGTGATATTCCTCATTGAATAAAGTTATCATTCATTTCATCATTTAATTTCATTTCTACAGTGATTTGGCGATATTTCAAGGACCACCTTGTGTATTATGACTGGCTTGATGGCGTAGCGGATAGTAACTACTCCTGCCTGCTACGCCGATGGTCGTGGGTTCGATCCCCACAAACCACACATATTTGTTAAGGTGAGTTGAGCTTAGAAATCAACCGCGCAAGGTTGGAATTTCGTATCCCATTTCTTGAAATATCCGAATTATGACACGATATATTTTTGAAATCATACTTCAAGATATGTGGGTCAAAACACGATTTATTGAAATTCCCTCGATATAAAAAATCGCAAAGTTTTAATTTTGTTTTAGAGTAACAACCTGAAAGATTTGATTACCATCATTTCGTTATTTATTTTGTTTCCTCTTCTTCCTCATTGTATGAGTAATGAATCTTTGGGCTTACCTATTGTAATATTTGTTTATTTATTTTAATAATTAAACAAATGTTCGGTTTTCCTGGGCTGTCATCGTCTGTTTCTCTCTAATGCAGCGAAAAGGAAAGGGCCTTACTTTTTGGGACTGATGTGGCCTTAAGCCAGTTTTTACACGAATGCCCAACCAATAAAAGGAGTGTTATGTTTATAGAGTTCATGTATAAATGTATGTATGTAAAGTGCTGCAACTCGTTAACTACTGAACAGATCGGAAGAATTCTAACATTATCCCGAGTGTCATAGGCTTTATCTCAAAGAGCAGTCGTATTTTTAAATTTGTTATTAATATTCAGATATTTGTGTTTAGTCTAGAGTATTTTCTATGTATAATATGTACTTATATATTTACAAAAGAAAGTATATAAGTATTACTATCTAGTTCCCAGAGCTTTCTTAGTTTGGGGCTAGATGGCGCTGTTTGAGTTGTTCAGGATATTTAAATATAAAATTCAAGATGTAGGCAAGTGTAGGTAATAGAACAACCCGTAAGAAGGTCAACGTACTCTATTAATACATCCGGTGAAACTGATTAACTTTCCCTACGAAACAGGCAAAAGAAATACAATTTGCACAGCCCTGTTCTATTTTCATTTTAAATGTGACATTTTGTATCTGAGGCAAAATTTTATTTGACATTTCAAACAACGTCATTTGGAGAAGTTGTTCAGTTTCGATCCTTTGAATGACAATCGTTTAAAAATGTGGTGCTACGAAAAAACCGTTTGTTCAATATAGGCACATGCCTATAAATATTAGACTTAAAAGATGTTCCCATTCAAAGAAATTTGTTTCTCAAAATCATTTACCGCGCTGACCTACGTCCCTCCCTGGCCATAAAACACAGATACGGATCTAGGCGTGGGGCGCGAATGTGGATGAAATAAAATAAAATGCGGGTAGAATAAACACGGTGCGGTGACGGACGGAGTAGGAAATTGGAGAGTCGAGCTCTTGTCATGGCTTGCTTGACGATAGGACTTTGAATATTTGTTGCGGAGATCTTGATTTACATTTCACACAGAAAATTTTCCGTGTGATGCCGGCTTGGAATAGCATCACCATCACCACCGTGGGTGTCGTAAAAGGGCAACTAAGGGACTCGAGAGTTACATGTGTATTGCAATTTGGGGCGATATGGGCTGACAACCGGTCACTATGGCGATACACAAATTTTCCTAATGACCCTCAAATCTTTGTCAGACTTGGCGCAAATGGCCGTTTTTTGCGGACGTTTACGCTCTGTCAACCCCGTAACGGATTATAGGCGTGATATGTGTGTGTGTGTTTATCTAAACTAATAATGAAGAGGTACCTTGTTATTAACAAACAAGTAAGACATGATCTAAGCTATTTGACAGTGTCAAATCGTGTGGAAAAATAATGAAAGCACTGTCGCTATCAGCAAATCCATCAGTTTGTCATAGTAGAAGAATAATCTAACTTCTAAAACAAAAAACGAATCCAAGATCTTTTTCTACAGCCTTGGTTTGCCATAGACGTAGCCTTAACTGGGAGACATTAGGTAATGTTTTGGGCAAGATTTATTTAATTAACCAGTTCATCTATGAATCCATGATGCCATAGCTGACCATGAGGCTTATCACGTACTCCACTGGCAGTTTCGTCATTTTCCCCATATCGAAAACCGCAGCACACAACATAGCTATTTATAACCAGTATCGGGATTCGCAATACCGATATTAAAGCAGATAAACGTTTGTCTGTAGGTACACGGGATTAATACACATACATAACACATTGATATGTGATGCCGGCTTAGAATAGCATCACCCCGTTTCTTTCCCGTGGGTGTCGTAAGAGGCGACTAAGGGATTCATGGGTCACAATTTACTGAATGACCCTCAAATGTTTGTCAGACGTGGCGTAAATGTTCGATTTCCACGGCCGTTTACGCTCTGTCTTCCCCGCAAGATAAAGGCGTGTTATATGTATGTATGTACATCACACTTATACCCCTTGCGGGGCAGGCAGAGCGTAAACGGCCGTGGAAATCGAACATTTACAAACAAACATTTGAGGGTCATTCAGAAAATTGTGACCCTCGAGTCCCTTTTGTTGCCACTCACGACACCAACGGGAAAGAAATAGGGTGATGCTATTAAAAGCACAACATAGCTATTTAAAATGCCAGTATCGGTATGCGCAATATCGATACCGAACCTGATAATTTATGTCTGTATGCGTGTAGGTAGATGTTAGGGGCTGACCATTTACCGGGTGCTAGGTATTAGGTATGAAAAAAAAACTTGATAATAGAAGGCAATATTCAGAAAGTTGAGTCTAAATTAATTGTTGCGGGGAGCGCCTTCTCTAAGAACAATAAGCAAAAAAAACTAAACTAATAACAGAACGGCGGCGTCTAAAAGGGTGTGAAATAAGCAAAGGAACAAGCAAACATTATTGGGCAATTCGCTTAATGAAAGAAGACGTTTTGGTCCAGAGACAGGTCCAAATTTATGTAGACAGGTGTAAAAAATATCCAAGTTAAAATACAAGCTAATTCAGCATCCTCGCGTTGGGCAAGTAGGCTAGGTGGAGTTACTATCACTACATAGTATAAAATTATTTCTTTTCCTGTGGGTAGTGTCCCGCTGTATGCTTAGATCTTTAAAACTAGGCAAGGGATTCTGATGCGGTTTTTCCAATAGAGTGAGAGATTCAATAGAAAGGTTCATATTTTTGTTTTGATTTATTACATAATTAACGCCGGGAAAATAGGTTGCAGCGGCTGAAATTGCAAGACGGTAGAGGCCCGTCCAGCAGTTTCACTACCCATTTTCCCAGCATAAAGAAGGAAAAAAAAAGATGTTCTGTAATACATAGCCCTCCCCTATGAGTGGGAGGAAGCTATCGGCGCATCACTGAATCATCAACAGTGACTCATGCACTATCGCTGCATGATTAATATGCACAATGCAAAGGCTTCTTTTCCACTTCTTATTAACCGTACCGCACCATACTTACATAGGGAATTGTCATCGCAGTAATATCGCAGTAATATCGCAGTAATATCGCAGTATTCACCTACATACATTAGCCTTGCGGGGTAGGCAGAGCGTAAACGCCCGTTAAAAACATTTACGCCTGACAAGCGTTTGGAAATAGGGTGATTTTATTCTTAGCCAACATAACACGGTAAATATCGTGATATATTCCGCTCTAAACACTGTCGTAGGTATACTAATGTGTAGCGGAACTTCAGATTGTTTGAATATGACAGCAAATATTTTCTGTGCATGTTGTCATATATCATAGAAATCGAAAATTCTGCGACAGAACTTCCCGATATTGTAACCCGATTCTATAACAAACAGGTATTTACGCAAATCGTTCAGCGGCGGGTTATGCCACTGGTATGACTTAACATGAGTAATCATAGGATGTAGGTATGCCTACTTTATAATAAGATGGGATATCTTAGGATATTAATATTGATCGGAAAGGTGGGTTTTATGACTAGATTTTTGTCAGGATATTACTCACTTTAATAAGCAGGTGCAGTCCAAGCACTTAAAAATAGTTGTTTAAATCTATAACATCATCTACGTATGAATATTCTGATGAGTGATTTTCAAGGCGTTTCTTTTTGTCCATAAATATGATCCCATTCTCTATTTCATCTGCTCTGTTCTTAACCGACTTCTAAAAAGTAAGAGGTTTTCAATTCGACGTGAATTTTTACTTTGAATGTTTTCAAGATTTCTCCAGATTAGATTAACATGTTAGGGTTAGATTCAGTTCGATTCGTTCTTACCAGAAAATCTTCAAAGCCCAGACTTACACGTGATTGGGATCGTTTTTTTGATCAACCTCAAAAGTATCTCCGCGTGAGCCCTTCGGTCTGGTAGGTAAAAGTTTGGAAGTCCTGTTACCGTAGCCATAGGTTCATCCCACAATAAAATAGAAAATTTCTGTCTTTGAATGTCCATCCATCGCGCAACCACAAAGAACCAGTTATGAATAAATACTTGGCAAAGAAAGGTCGCATTCCTTCGTGTTTCGTCTGTGAGACGTCTAGCCGCCCTTGTGAGGCTATCGGCGCACACGCAGGCAGCTTTCGCGCCAACATACTGACGGCCAATCACGTCAATCGAGAAACGTCATTCGTGGTGACAGTTGCGTTCGATTTTCAATCTTATTGCTCGAAACTAGATCGACGGCAAAGAAAAGAAAAATATTTTTTTGTAAATTGAATTTCATAAGTCAAATTTTCGACAGTCTACGTTCTAAATTCGAAATTCGCAAATCATCCTTTCGTCACAATAAATTTCGTCATTGATTCTCTAGATTCAAGGTGGAAATTACATTGACAACATCGACGATTTAAGTCTTCGAACAGTCTCAGGTGGCCATTTTGTAAAAGGTGACTGGTGACCAAACGTGTGTTGACTCGAAAACGTGCAGATCGATCGATCGGATCTTTAACGGAACATGGTGCACTGTGGTGCAGTTTTATGAGGCAAAGAAGTGATTCACAGCTTGATAATGAAGCTGTTACTTTCTTGTTGCTTGAGCTATTTACATATTGTGATAAGATTTCGACGATTTGTGATAGTAAATAAACCAGTACAAAAAAGAACACACTCTAGACAGAACATACCTACCTCTAGCATAATTCGGTATGTCGGATATAATGTTTTATGTTTTGTTTTGAAATAAATATCTTATGAAACTAATGTTATTATTTCGAATTTATATTAATATTATCGCAAGGGATAATAGGCGTGATTTGTGTGTGTATGTATTTTTCTTAACTTGTGGGCGTGACGTCACAATTTTTGGTAAAGTGTTAATGCCTTTGCCTGCACGAAAAAAAAGTTAATCATAGACAAGACTCACAAGAGAAATGTCAGTTAAAATTTTTGTTTTTCTTACTATGTCAAAAGCATTTAAATATATATTCAGGTTATGAGGACATTCTTTGTTTTTCATTCATTCATATTCAGGTTATGAGGCGTCATACAAAAGTCATAAAGAGAAAAGATATTTATTCATAATATTATAATAAGAAGATATAGTAAATAAAGTATAATGAATTCTCGAAATGGTTTTGAGATTTTTCATGAAATCGACCATCTTAGGATACCCAATTTGGAGAGCCAACCCCCACTTGACGTAGGGAAACAGTACTGCGTCTGTTTCAAAAAATTACAATTTCAGGATTATATAATTTATTAGAAGTTTACTTCACAACAAAAAAAAACAATTAAATTATATGTTTTACGTCTTTACCCGTTGTGGGGTACGTGTGACGTTAAATTAGAATAGCATCACCCCATTTCGTTCCCGTGGGTGTCGTTAGAGGTGACCAAAGGACTCGAGGGTAACATGTGTATTGGAAGTCTAGGCGATAGGCTTACAACCTGTCCTTATACAAGACGATACGACGAAGACATAGGCGATACCCAATTTTCTAAATGACCCTCAAATGTTTGTCAGACGTGGTGTTAATGATAGTTTTTACGGACTCTAACGCATTGCCTACCCCGCAAGAGATGAAGGCGTGGTATATGAATGTGTTTGTTGATTGTTAGAATCAATAAAGTATTGAGATTATAAACTTGAAGCTTGTTATTTTCTACTGTTCTTATCAAACAGTAAACAAAGTTTCGTTATCAGCGAATTCCTACAAAAAGCTATTGGGAGCTACCAATGAACGGTTATCGCGCCTTATCGCTCGCTATCGCTGCGTTATCGTTGCGTTATCGCTGCGTTATCGCTGGCAGGCATTAGTATTGGAGCAGCCGGCGTGAAATCGCAGGCGATTAAAATAGTATGTGTTACTGACATAACAGGAAAAATGTATTAGAGTCATAGTTCTACACACCTAACCCTGTGATTCCAGCTTAGAGTAGCATCACCCCATTTCTATGCCGCGGGTGTCGTAAGAGGCGATTAAGGAACTCGAGGGCTTCATGTCTGTTACAATTTAGGCGACAGGCTGACAACCATTCACTAAAGTGATACACGATTTTTCTGAAACTGGCCTCAAATATTTGTCAGAAGTGGTGCTAGCGATCGTATTTTACGACCGTTAACGCTCTGCCTACCCCGCAAGGAATAAAGGCGTGATATGGATATGCTTACACACCTTTACCAGATACTGACATCTACTATACTACTATAATCATCACCTACCACCTCAGTGAGCAACTGTACCAACTGAATCACCACTTCATAGATTTATAACAAAAAAAGGGTGACATTGTATTAGAAGAAAGAAAGAAAATATTTATAAACCTATGTAAGTGAGACATGTAGTAAAATCACTAAAACCATTTTAAACGAATTTAATCTAAGATACCATAATGTTAAATGTAGTACCATTAAGTCTATGGGTTTTAAGACCTGAAATAAAGATAATTATATTTTTTTTTTTATAGAGCTCAAGAAAAAGAAGAACATGACGAAGATAGACTCCACGAGAGATTTGGAACACTTACACATCAGCCTATAGCAGTCCATTGAGGAACGCAACCCGTTTCCGTCATCAGTCGCTACCAGCCCCCCTTTCGGTCTATTTGACCGGAACGCCTCCAAAAAACTCTAGAAACTGAACAACTCCAGAACATCTCCATGAAACACAGATCGAAAAACAAAAAATAATTGACCTCCCATAGAAAATTAACCAGCAGATGGGCAATTTTGTATGGGAGGTCTTACAATTTGTTTAATTTTCGATTAATGTTTCATGGGTAATGTTGTTCAATTTGATGAGTACCTTGACCTTTTTTCGGCTTGTTATATCCTTTTTGCTACTCCTCCCTGTGTACATATGACTCTATGAATATTTCCTTAGTAAGGTCGAACTCACAAATCTATTATAGACTTCATTTGCATACCAGAGCATCCCAAATTCCCAACTTGCACCGTGGTAGCGATACGGCCAACAGATTCGTACACATTTTATTGTGTGCCAATTAAATTATTCCTTCCTTGTGATTGTATTATACCACAGACGAGTGCAAGGTAGGAGTACTCACTCCATTCTACATTCCACTACATGTTGTTTTATGTTGCAAAATAAACTAAGGCTTTGAAATATGATGCAGTTTGGGCGTAATGTAGAATTCAGTTAATAAATTAGTTGTGGCGTGCTGATTTGAGAAGTGTGGAAATGTTTTACAGACATACAATTTTGAAATGAAGCAATGTCAGAATATTGTAAACTAATACCAGTCGGACAACTTTGCTTCGGAAAGTCACAGATTGTGGTTGGTAGGTAAAATTGGTTTGAATATGACATTCAAATTTTCCGAATGAGTTGTCACATTCTAAACTATCAAAAATTCTACGAGTATAGAAAGTAAGTTCCAAGTTCTAACCCTTATTTATTCAGATATTACAGCATTTATTTATTTATTTACCTATATTTCTTAGGGCGACTTATTGTAGTTCCAATAATAGTTACTATAATGCAATTTTAACATAAGAGAGAGACGAAAATAAATGCATTACATTTAAAGGTGCATGCACAAAATAAATATAAATAGATAGGCTAAAAAACAATGAAAGAAAAATAATTTTATATAACGCAAGTTTAGTAACAGTGACTGGAATTGGGAATCTCACAAAATACTAAGTTGTTGTAAGACTTAAGTTTTAAAACTAAAGAAAGTATCTCCAAATACATCAACAATACTACAATCGAATGTACTGTAGATTCTACTCATTCTGGCTTAACATTAATACAATAAAAATGCAGCATGTTGCGTTGTGTTTGTATCTTGGAAAAAAAATGGCAGCCATGATTCTTTCCATATTCAAAATTCTAAACAAAGCAACATCTCCAGCAATTAACGAAATACCAGTACCCAGTGTCCAGTGCGCAAAAAAGGCGCGAGGTTACGGGTAGCGTGCGCGCGCGCAGATCGGTCTCGCGATTGCGCGCACCGGCCGATCGCGTCGTGACAATATAATTGTCCGCATGTGGCGACCAGCCCTTAATTTATACCTAATAGCGAGATAATCTCATTCTTTTCAACGTCTCATTTACATATTTAGATATCTGTGGTCGTGAGTTGATGGCAATATTGGTTTGTTTTGACTTTTGAGGTTTTGGTTTTGAATAATCGCATTGATATTATTTTTTTCGCCGGTCAAAATCAAAACGCTTGCATTGCTTGGGAATTCTAGGTAAACAAGATCTTTTTACTTACTGGTTTTCATTCTACCTTTGATATTTTCAAAAATGAAAACCTATCCAACTAAAGAAATATCGGCGTGACGCTTTATTTTATGAAAGCAAGAATAATTTGTTCCTACGAATAACTTAGGTTTTTACAAATAATAAAGTTTTCCTTTTACAGGCTCATTTTGTTGTGTGAGACATTGAGGCAACGAACAACTCTATGAACCCAGGTGTCAAAGTTTTCGAACCACCTACTTTTACTTTCTTACTTTAGAAAACCACATTTTCCCAAAGATTCGTTTAAACAATTTGTATTTCGAACAGAACCAAAGAACATCCAGCATCTCTTAACCCTGGGGCACGATGAGGCACGAAGGGGCACGGGGGGGCACAATAATGATATTTCGCGCGATCGGCCGCGCAGATACGCGGTCGTGCCGATAGATGGCGCGCGCAGCTAACGTTTATATTGGTGCGCGTGAGTTGCGCGCTTGTACCGGACCTAGGGCTTAATTGGCGAGTGCAGGGAAGATAAAGTTGTTTCGGTTTTTGAGGTGAGGTGTGAAGAATTGCTGGTTTGGCTGGAAGTATTTTGTATTTAATGTTTTGTTACTGTGTAGTTGTTTCAATTATAGATACAAATTACTACAGTTTTTCCACGGGAATAATATTTATTTCGCGGCATGTTTAATACTTAGAAACCTTTCTCTTAACATACTGCCAGTATTATTAAAAGTAAGATACCTATGGATCAAGCTGTTTGACAACGTGAAACCGTATGGAAAAATAATTTAAACACCGTCTAAATGCGCCTCTAACTTTTTGTAACACGGTCCATCTATATAAAAACGCATTAAAATCCGTTGCGCAGTTTTAAAAGTAAGCATACAACGAATAGGCTACTCGTAGGTACCACCGAGACACGGGAAGCGACTTTATGTTATACTAAGTATGTACTTAGTGATGTATCAACCCATGCTGATAATTTTTGCTTCCATAAACACTTATTGTTAGCATTCACAAAAGCTTTCTAGCTACACGGAACATTGACAAACATCTCTGCTCCACATTATATCCTCAAAGACCAAACTCTCCTTCAATAACTCAAGACCACGTGGGCGCGCTCACGCCTAGTCACGTTAACGAGCGCGAGTCGAGCGTTGTCGTCGCGTTGCCGCTGCGTTGTCGCTGCGTTGTCGCCGTGTCGATCGCATCGTGGGCCACGGCCAATTTGTACGCGCGTCCAAACGAGATTTATTGGCCACGCGAGCTGGGATAGGTGGGCTTCGGGTTCAGATAGGAAAGCAGGGGTAGATGAAGTTGGCTAAGCTATAAATACCTAACTATAGTTCATAAAATATAGCTTGAGCTCTGTGGCAGATGTCAGATTCATAAAACATTTCTTTTGTCCTTTTCAATCCCACTTGGTTTCCTATCTACTACCTGATGTCAAGAGAATCATTCTATATTTTACAGAGTATAAGTATTTGAAGCCGAGGTGTAGTCCAAGCAAATCGAGAAAGCTTTGCTTAAAGTTTGTCAAAGCTGTTGTAGATCTACTGAGTACATACATACATATATCACGCCACAACTATCCCTTGCGGGGTAGACAGAGCGTAAACGGAAAAAACCGACAGCCACGTCTTACAAACAGTTGAAGATCATTAAAAAAAACATGTGTATTGCAATTTCAGGCGATGGGAGCGGTTTCTTGAATGATCCTCAACTGTTTATCAATCGTGGCTGTCAATTTTTTCTGGCCGTATGCTCTGCCTACCCCCTCGAGTCCTTCAGTCGCCTCCTACAACACCCACGGGAAAGTAATGGGTTGATGCTATTCTGAGCCGACATCACGCGGCAATGTTTGCCTGTTTGCACGGCAGTGAAAAAAGTATTTAACTATCCACTTGGCTACAACATGAAAACTTCAGCACTTCAGTGTTTACCGTATCAACGAGGAAGTGAAGTGGTGATAACGGACGCGATGCCCGCTTCCGCGACCGATCCTCTGATAACGGAGCTTTTTATGTCCGTGCGCCATTTTAGTGGCCCACTTGCCAGATAGCGGCTGATGTATTGCAGCATTTTATGACTACAAGTTGTGCTTTTTAATTATTTGCGAACTTAATTTGTGGTGTACCTACCTACATCTACATAATGATCTGAAGCCGGAGACTTAGGTTTAAATCACATCCTGGAAAGTAAGGAAAGTGGGTGCTGCATAGATTTTTAAAAGACCGGTGTTTCTGTGTAAAAAATACTACTTTTAACGCCTTATTATCACAGTGAAACGAATGAAAATACAGTTTAAACTGCTCCTAGGTTGGATTTCGCCTTACGAGTATTTTATACGCAGTTATACGCTGACGATGCTCTGACTACCCAAAAATTTATATAACCGTGATTTTATGTGATCCCAATGTCACACACATACATATCATGCCATTATTTCTTGCGGGGTAGGCTGAGCATTAAGGGCCGTAAAATACGGTCGCTATCGCCATGCGCCATGTCAAATATATGAGCTTAAAATTATAATACACATGAAACCCTCGACTCCCTTATTCGCCTCTTACGACACCCGCGGGAAAAAAATGGGGTGGTGCTATGCTAAGTCGGCATCACACGTCATTGTATACACTAGTTTTATAAAGAGGAAAGATTTGATTGTTTGTTTGAAGTGAATAGGCTCCGAAACTACTGAACCGATTTAAAGAAATATTTTACCATTAGAATTCTACATTATTCCTGATGAACCTAGGCTATATTAAAATGTCTCATTCCCGCGGGAACAGTTCGCAGTGGGTGAAACCACTGGGAAGGCCGCTAGTTACTCAATAATATAACAATTTTTTATGTTTTAATTTATCATGTGACCTGTTTGGAGTAGAGAGTGATATGAATCTGTTAATTTCGTCCAATCAACAATATCTCTCTGATTTTATCATGAAACTCATAAAAAAATTGATTCAGGCCACAGATAACCAACCTCCCGCCAAAACATTACAATAGCGAACTACTTAGTACGACAGAAGGTTATTCCACAATGCTACATACGTTTTTAATTTAGGGAAAAACATCGAGATTTGACAAACCAAGAAGAATATGCCGAAATCTTCTTTTAGCTTTAAAGTGTACTTTTAATAAATTAACGATATACCTACGGTGTTATTACAAAAACGTAACACAGTATCTAATTCGTTTGACAACGTCTAATCGTATCGGAATAATTTAAACAGCGTATAAATGCGCGTATAATTTTGTCAATGTTTTGTCAATATAACTTTCTCAAAACAAGGATAATTTTTTATCCTTGTTTTGACAAAGTTATACGCCACAATAAATAGGTATACGTATTTATAGTATACTTCACATTAGTTACTTTACCTACCTGCCTGGTTATGATGATAATGCGTGAATTAAGATTTTCTCTACACCCATTATTGACTTTACTTGTTTTGATAAAATCCATACAATTTGACACATCTAAAGTCTTCTCACGTGAGATAAGTCTTTCTATGGTGTACATCATAACTCGTTATGATGTCCACCAGTCTCGACTGGTGATATTGATATAACTTAAGGATGGCTTATCCCAATATTTGACAGCTGTCATCTCCATACTAAAAGTTATATCAACAAAGGAAAATGGGCCTTCTACCATAGCAGTATCACAAATCTGACAGCTGTAAAATATAGCTTACTGTGATAGATGGCTATACAGTAAATTCACAGTTATCCACCTTTTAAAAGTTTGGAAGAGTCGATATCGGATAGTAGATATTGTAACCTAAAAGAGGTAATTTCCGTTTTTGAAAAGAGGAACAACCTTGTTTCCGATAGTGATCCTAATATAAAATTTCTGTTGCCTACATAGTAATAATAGTTATCTGCAGTATTATAGTATACGGGTAGTATCGCGATACCGCCTTTGCCCTCATGTGGCTAGATGCATTGATAAAATAATACGTTGTTGGGGTGTTGCAGGATAGCCTAAAATATAGAAGGAATTAGTTAATATTTGAGCCATCAATTTAGCAATTATTAAAATTTCGTATTTTCCTTTTTGAGCTAGTTTTAAGTTTAGAACTCCAAAAACAAAAAGACCTCATCTATTTCTTTTTTTAAGTATAAGCATAGCTCAGTAAAATAGATTACTGTATGCTATTCAGCTTTCCATTGCATATAGGTACCTGCTTTCCTACATAATACGACGTAAGTGTGTCTTCCTGAAACTTTAAAATAACTGCTCGAGTTATCACCTGTTTGTTTGATTAATATTTAAAATCTATCATATAATATAAAAAATAACTTAAGAACTCTGAGGGTGCTTTCTGATATCTACGTCGAAAATCTTCAAAAACAAAATATTCAAACCTCTCTTTTGTCTTATCTTTCCATCTTATCAAGTTTCACCCTCAAAAATCTGCCCTCACGCGGTCACGCGCTTTGGCTCAAGTCTTAACTTGAGTCTCACACAAGACTTATACATATACATATTACGCCTATAATCCCTTGCGGGTTGGCAGAGCGTAAACGGCCGCAAAAAACGGACATTTACGCCACGTCTGACAAATATTTGAGGATCATTCGGAAAATTGTGTATCGCCATAGTGACAGGTTGTCATCCCTAAGAATTATATATTATGTTATGACAAATCATGCAGGAAAATTGATGTCATATTAAAATAGTCACAAATTTCGCTACTGAACTATGAGCTCTAGTCTCAAGTGCTATACATTTCAATTGATATTAAAGCCACGTCTGACAAATATTTGAGGGTCATTCGGAAAATTGTGACAGGTTGTCAGCGCATCGCCTAAAACTGCAATACACACCCTCGAGTCCCTTAGAAAACTTGGCGGAATAAATCCTTCTATCTAGCGAAAGTCATTAAAACTAGATTGTAGAGCTGATTGTCGACAAAAAGCGTTTTGAAAAGATACAGGCATGGGTGCTTCAGATGACGTCACGGCACGGCGAAGAAAGATTTTTGATGGCTGCCTATTTTACATTGCTGTCTTTTCGAAGTAAACTGCCCCTGTCCGTAGTCTAGCGGTCTTAGTTCGGTCTCAGAATTGAAGGGTCCCATGGTTCGATTCCCAGAAGACACAATAACTTAGTAAAAAGTATACTTTTTGTCAATTTGTTCATCAGATTTTACAGGCTAAATACTGTTTGTTTCTATAGAAATATAGTTTCGTGCCTTGGAGAGCTGTTGCCCGTTACGTTACCCGGTTGATGTGAATGACAAACGTGACACAACCATCGTCAGATGTATGCAACTTATCTAGTAGGTACCAGTGCCCCGATTCTCATATTTTTTGGCCATTGAAATACCGTCGAAACTCAGCTGTTATTCTATTGTCACTGCGATATTCTATACGTGGAACTGTTAGCGGAATACGAAACAGCTGAAACCATCCAACTGACACGCTATCGAAATACAACAAACATTGGATAGTGGTATACGGGTTTCTTTAGAAATTTCATTGGCCTGAACCAGAAATGAACTCCCGAAAAGTAAAGCCGTCGCCACACCGACGCGGTATCGCATAGTCCGTCGGCGCGTAATCGCTGCGGGCGATCTCGCGATACTATCGCGCGCGATCGGAGCGTTTTCGGCGATAACGCGGGCGACCGACGGTGGGGTGAGGGGGTGAGCCCGCCACCCCTGCGAGACGGCGGCGCTTCAATGGACGCAGGAACTTGGGATGTTTGCGCGTTTTAGATTATGAAGCTTAATAGTTTGGAAGTGACAATGGGGTTCTGATTAGGTAGGAATCTATTCCGTTTGTCATAATATCTGATTTGTTCTTGTGCATACAATAATATCTTTGGGTTATTTTGTTTTAGCAGTTTGATATCTGTATTGTTTTTAAGTTTGGAGTAGCTGGTACCCAGTAAACATGTTAAACTTTTTAATAAATATTATGATAATCTTCTTGGATAGGCATGTATATGTATGTATTTCAATATTTTTTATTGTATTATTTTGAGGAAATAAGGAAACTTCGGTAACAAGTTTAAAAAAATAACCACAGTATTTTCAACTAGCTATAGAAAAAACCCTCTTTACACCGTGCAACATTCGCCAGTGCGGGCAACACACTGTTATCGCGATGGAGCGTTATCAGCGCGCGCGGGCGATAGCGATCCGGCGAAATAAATGGAGGCGCGCCCGTGACGGTGTGACACGCAGCCGGGACGACGGGCGAGCGTGAATGCTCGACGTACTGTGTGAATGAAGCTTTATTTTTAATTCTTCAACATTTAAAATCAAAAAGGCACTGATTTCAGAAAATTTATAGTTATTAGATCAGATCTAAAAGAAAATACTTAAA
The DNA here is from genome assembly GCA_027580185.1 of Tuta absoluta. Classification (NCBI taxonomy): domain Eukaryota; kingdom Metazoa; phylum Arthropoda; class Insecta; order Lepidoptera; family Gelechiidae; genus Tuta; species Tuta absoluta. The sequence goes on from JAQAHW010000020.1 coordinate 3,114,406, forward strand.
TTATGTATAAACTGTAATTTTCAAAGCTATTTTGCAATCAACCATTTAGGTTTATCAATGGTTTCGTTTTTTTTTTTATTAAAATGATAATGAAGATGGTATCACATACACACATACACATATAACGCCTTTATAGGCTATCTTTGATAGGCTACCCTTGCGGGGTAGGCAGAGCGCACTCAGCCGCAAAAACGGACATTTACGCCACATCTGACAACTATGTGAGGGTCATTCGGAAAATTGTGTATCACCAGAATATTAAGTACATAAGCATATGTGGTTAAGCACAAAACACTCTCCTACCAGTACCAGAGATCGTATTCCAACGAGCTATAGATTATATCGAGTCTGTGCTACATCACCACGTGTCGAAATGTAAGCCCCTCTACGCTATCCCTCATCTCAGATACCTTTCCGATATACCAAGCCAAGTAGACGAATCTTACACCTTACATGGTTTATTAAGTTTAAGACGGTTCTCCCACTTGTCGTCTGTATCTGCGTATTTTTAACGCATGCGTCTGTCAGACGAAACTTCTGGCCTACGGTGATGTAGCTTATTTCGACCTCACTGAAGAAGTTCTTAATAAGTTTTGATTCGCGGTATTTGGATTGTCTTAATATAACATCAAAGATAAACTTATTTATCCTACTAATATTATAAATGCGAAAGTTAGTATGTGCGCTTGTTTATTTGTTACTTCTTCACGCAAAAACTACGTAACCGATTGTAATTGAAATTTGGCACACATATGGAAGGTAACATGGATGAACACATAGGATAGTTTTTATTTTATGCGGGCAACGCCGTGGGTAGCAGCTAGTAATATATAATTTCGCCAATCCAAATACAAGTGTTACAAATGTTACAATACAACTTTTTATTTAGTGTGATCCTTTTCCTAATCTATTTGCTATAAGTGATAATTAAATATCCACTAAAAACCTGGGAACTATAGCAAAAAAAAATAGAGAAGGTGCACTTATAATTTTTCTAAATGACAGTTTTATAGTCTAGCTGTTCTCATCGCAGAACGATTAAAGGCTGTGCCACACCGAACGTATGCAAAAGTCATGACATGTCACAGCCGCCAAAACAAGAACGATTAATTTGCTTACAAAATTAACAATTGATAAAGCGTGTTGGACTATTCGTCTTGGTCTTCGACATAGTTTATCTGCATTAAGGTATCCAACACTTTCAGTAAAACGCGAGTACTTTCGGTGTGTCTCAGCCTTTACGCACGGTGGGTTGGTCTACTCACGCGCAGGCTAATTGATTCGCGCGAAAGGTCGCAGGTTCGATGCTCGGATCATGACAGGGCAGGAACGCTAGTCATGGTGTTGATGGCAGATAGCCGATGATTTGATGAATCAGAGATTGTAGTTGGATTTATTAAATACAAGTTCGAAGTCAAGATAACGCTAATACGAAAAATTCACACCTATGGCGAGCCAAGCCACATGTACAATTCTAGGCTTAATAAACTTCAACCTTAAGCTTGCAATTTATTCTGTGATGCAACACCAAGGGTCGTGGATTCGATCCCCACAAGACAAGAGTACTTCTTAAGTTAATTTTCAAGTATTTGTGTTTAGTCTAGTTCCTATAGTACAAGTTTTGTTTGGGGCTAGATGGTGAATTGTCCAAGATATTAATTTACTTTATAAGTTGGTAGGTAGATACCTAGCCGTGAGACATACGCTGTTGGACATGTACCTACATCCCCCAAGTGCTTTCATAGGTACCTACTAAGATTTTTGGGCAACGACTGCCTCTTACAACGGCTGTACGCATTCCTCAAAAGCTTGTCTGTCCTCATGATAGGATAGGATACATTTTAATAAAACTTTAAAATTCAAAGCATTTATTATTCTAAATAGAAATTCACAGCCTACATAACATAACAGATAAAAAAAGAATAGTAAACTTACAGTAATGTAAAGAAAATTGTGTCGAAGTTTGAACCTATGTCAAATTCATGTTTAAATTATTATGATCTATCTAGGAGCGCAAACGGCCGCAAAAAACAGACATTTACGCCACGTCTAACAAATATTTGAGGGTCATTCGGAAAATTGTGTATCGCTATAGCGACAGGTTGTCAGCCCATCGCCTAAAATTGCAATGCATACCATCGAGTCCCTTAGTCGCCTCTTACGACTCCCACGGGAAAAAATGGGGTGATGCTATTTTAAGCCGGCATCACGGTTTATTTTATATTTCCCGTTAATTTTACTCACAAGCCAGCAATATTTTTCCTAATCTAGCTCGCAAGCTCACAACCCCGCCTAGCCCGCACCATCCATCGTGGCCTTCAAAACGCGATCCCTGATACGCGATGCGAACGCCAGATACAAGGTTCGATTCCCGCCCGATGCTGAGTGAAGATAACGACGTGTTTCGGGAAAAAAACCACGTAACAATGGGTTTTTGTAGAAAACTATTTTTGGGCTATAATCGTTTCCGTGGTATAGTTTTGTTGGTGATTCAGTTTGGGTATTTGGACTTAGACCTGTGCTTTGGTAGCCAAAATTCAACAAAGAACTGCGCGCGTAAATAGTACTTCCCTAAAACAATTATTTTAACTTTATTTTGGTAGCTCGCAATATATGATAAACAAGCTTATAGTATTTTGGAAGAAAAACAAAAATCCGCATTACTCATTCAAAGGTACAACAACTGATAAGCTACGTTTTTTTCTCTATAAACATAAAAGCAACTTAAGTTGAACTGATTAAAATAATAACTTGAAATAAAAAGTTTGCGGAAAAAAAATTGGGTTTTGGCTTATCTTTCGTGATAAATGAGTAAAATAGGTTTACTATCCGCAGAAAATTAAATAACTCATTTAAGAGGTCAACGTATCCTGGTGATCCACAATATACTGTTATGAAGGCAAGCGGTGCCGCGAAACTAGCGCCACTTCACGAAGTAAATTATGTCTCTTCATGAAAACAATACCTCGGAATGTAATTTTTGCACAAGTTTTTGGTAATCTTTAATGTCTAGTTCGGCTATTTGTCCCTTTGTTTACATTACCTTATAAAGTATTCCATTAGACATTAAAAACGAGTTGAAAGAGTTACGGTTCGTTGTATGATAAGAATTTGTAAAAAAGTGAATGTTTTCGACACTTTATGAATTACTGTAAATTATAAAGTACGTATAAATTAATTAATAAATTACGTATAGCGAATATTTGATACCATTTGCAGGTTAAAATTTTCTTTAATACAACACCAAAAACTTATGCAAAGGAGAATCTGTTGTATTACAAAAAAAAGATTGAAGAGATATGATTCTATTCTAGTAGTGGCGCTAGATTTGCGGCACCACTCGCCTTAAGAAGAACTCAAATTTTGATCCCTCGCATAGTTCATTTTATTTGTGGCCAATTGTACAATAACTGGTTAAATGCTTATCTAAGAGGAAATTCTACTTCCGTGTGTTGCCGGCTGAGAATAGCATCACCCCATATCTTGCCCGTGGGAGTCGTAAGAGGCGACTTAGGGACTTGAGGGTGTGTATTGCAATTTTAGGCGATGGGCTGACAGCCTGTCACTGTAGCGATACACAATTTTCCAAATAACCCTCAAATATTTGTCAGACGTGGCGTAAATGTCCGTTTTATGCGGCTGTTTACGCTCTGCCTACCCCGTAAGGGATTATAGGCGTGATATATGTATGTATGTATGTAAATTCTACTTCCACAGTATTTGATAAGGTTTCGCCTAATTGCGATCTTGAAAACATAATGGTGATTAAAATTCAAATTATAAAGAGCTATTTATTTAACTGCCAAACAAAAGTAAGAGTATCACTCAATTAAACCGAACTTTGGACTCTACTCGATTATCGATTTAACGGTCTCACCCAACAAAAACATAAATTCCATTTAAAGCAGTTCTCTCACTTGTGGTCTGCCGCTGCGTATTTTTAACGCATGCGTCTGTTAGACGAAAAAAAATTCCGAATTCTGATCATATTTCCAATAGTCCCATACAAATTTGGCTACTTAAACGCACCCTTAAATGCACCGTAGCCGTATTTGCATTAGAATGATCGGAATTTACTTTTGTCTGACAGAAGCATGTGTTACGGTGCGTTAAAAATACCCAGCGATGGACGACAACGAGGAAAAAACAAAAAATAAAAAATTATAAAGTTTCTCCAATCTACAGTTTTAAAAAATTAGGTAAGTACCATTAAATGTACGTAAATTTCAAAAAATGTTGAGGTGCTGCTGACATAGGACACCGTCGGTGATATAACAAAAAAAGTTAGATATTAAGCTTTATGATTGCGTCAAATCTTATAGAAAAAGAATTTGAACATGGTTTGAACGCATGTCTGGTTTGCACCTATGTTTTAGACTTTGGCAAATTTCTCTTTGAATATGAGCGTTGCGTCTACGAGACATCTTGTGTAGCGCAAATTCTATGAAATTTCTCTACATAAAATTACTCATTTTAGATCACTACGTCTACCTACTTGGGTAATATTAAGTAAGAATCTTCCTAAAACGAAAACAACATCAAAATATTTCACGATAACCATATAAAGTTGCTCACAGACACAGCACAATGAAAGAATAATAAAAAAGATGTATATCAAGCCAGCATCTTCGTAACGCAACTATCTTAGTTACCCCATCTTGAAACAATCTGATACAGCGTATCTGGCAATTTATCTAGAAACAGTCATCTTAACAAAGACACATAATATTTTCTCTAAACTAGAATAATAAAATGCACACCCTCCTTTTTCTACGAACACACACACACGGATAGAATTAAGCATAACATTGTATGGTTTACGAGGTTGAATATTTGTGTGGCTTGATGAGATTTCAGATTTATTAATGTAGTTGTAGTTATGATTCGAGGTTGTAATATTTGTGTACTTACTCACTATCAAGATTTTAGAAATTAAAGTGTATTGAAGTTTCTACAAGGATTCAGTCACCGTATCTTAAATGTATGGAATATGACACACAAAAAATCTTTGATCGTATTTAAAAAGATAGGAAACAAACTGCGACTGAACTACACCGTGTTTTGATGCTTAGACGAGTTTTACTAAATCACAATAAATTAAAAAAATGAATTGAAAATGGCAATGACTTTTCGTGCTCTCACTAAATAGAACATTACATCAGTTCTATTATTAAACAAACAAATATCCCTCATGATGTAGATTTACGTAACGTAGAGAGTTTAGCCCTCTACGTTTCAGCTGCTTACGACAGTCTTCTTCACGGAGGTGAACAGATCACATACGCCCGCTCGGCAGCTGTGATTGCCGAACGAATTATGGCATTTAGTGAAGCGTTTAGTTTTATTAAAGTTATATGAAAGTACCTAAGATCCAATCCTTTGCCGTCAAATTCAACACAGAATGAACCCCCTGTATGTTTTGAAACCGTGTATAGAGTGATACCCACACATAGAGCAGTTGATAATGAACGTGAAATCTCTGGCGCGATAAGGCGGACTTATCTCAGGATCTGGAGCCGCTCGGCTGAGCAGACCCCGACTCACTCACTCACTCGCATACGTCATTTTTATCGACCTAAACAGAAGGCGAGAGAATTTGGTCTCGAGTGGTGATAAGGGCAAGTATATATGCGTCAGAAGTGCATGGGAATAACTAGAAAGATATATTGTTAAATGCCTAATGAAGTTCTGAACTCCGAATTCAATTTGAAGCGGAACTCACGTATATGAAGAGTTTAATCGTTAAACTTTTAACTTGTTCGAAATATGACAACTTTGGAAAAAAAACATATATTCAAACTAAACTACGATAAAATTCTTTGAATGTGACATCAAATATTTCCTTTGCAAGTTTTCAATATTTCATACAAATCGACAAAGCCTCTATTGAGCTATTTTTAGTAACTCAAATTTCATTAATGATTGCAATATACGTAGGTACAGTCTACGTGGGTCTATCAATTGATAGTATAAAGATTAATCTTTTAAGATAGATTGCCAAATCTTCTATAAGATATCTGGCAAATGCAATCTGATAACGTTCCGTTCCGTCCTGATAAATGTTAAAATTAAAACAAGTATATCTGATCATCTTTCGAGATAGGTTACAGTAAAAAAACAAATTTATAATATCAAAAGAGGGTTCAAATAAAGTAGTATCCGTTAAAAAACATTTGAAACGAAGAGGTAGAAACACCTGGAAGTGTAATTTAAATTATCAAGTTCCCAACATCACAAAACGATAAAAATATTCTACATACACGTTACAAACCTTTATATTTTTACTCTCTATCAGTGTTAATCAAAATTGATCTCGTCACGGTCGAAGAATTGACAAAATCTTCCATCTCTTTCTACCTTTATGTTAATGCGGTTTGACAGACAGAGAGATGCTGACGTGAACTTGATGTGACATTGACAGCTGCTGTCAAAATAATGACACGCCACACTGAGATGGAATTTCAAGTAGCTTTCATTGTCTTAGCGTTTTAGAACGTGTTATGATTGACTATTTTAAATGATACTTATTTTTGATAGTATAAATAGTGTAAACTAAGTCAGTTTAAACGAGTTCAGTCTTAATTTAAACAGTATGATGATAGCATTTACCAGTACCTATTCATATGATAAAGGAAAGAGGATAACATGTATTCATCATTATCAAACTATGTAGGTACTTTACCTACACGCATATAAATGTACAGCATATGTATAAATGTTGCTATACTATCTATGTGTCTATGAATTGTCAGAAAATACCAGTTTCAAAAATATTTTAGTAGGTCTTAGACGGTTCTTCCACATTGGTCATCCCTCACTGCGTATTTTTAACGCACCACCGTCATGCATGCGTCTGTCACACTAAAGAAAATTCTTTTTCCGACTTGACAGACGCATCCGTTACGCACCGTAGCCGTATTTGTGTGGGAATAAAATCGAAATTCGCCAATTTCCAGTCGTCTGATAGATTCACGCGTCCTTCTTTTGCTTTTCGTGTGGGGCACCGAGTCGTCCAACGACCCAATGAACCCTGGTGAAAACATGTTTTACGGTGCGTTAGAAATACGCCGTGAGAGACGACAAGTGGGACAACCGCTCTAGATAAAATTTTGCCGTTTATTTCTCAAAATCGACTATTTCTGGAGTATTTGCTCTCAAACAGTGGTTACAGTTATCAGAACAACAAACAAGATAAAAAACTAACAATCTTAATGATGTTTTTATCTTGTGTTTTGAAGTAACTTGTACAGATAAAATTAGACTTTAAATGTCTTTTGAGTTCATCGTCAAAACATTAGAAAAATTTGGGTATTAAAAACACTATTTTGTATTTGTTTTTATAGTGTTTAGAGGGGCTATTTTCAATACTATATAGCTCTACATTCTGTTTTAAACTCCCTAATAAGAATAAATGTTGATTTAGTAAGACATGTCTTAAAGTAAGCGCACATAAGTAACTACTTAATGTTGAAGCTCTCTGTAACATGCAAAATAAGTGTGGCACTGTGGCACATGATTCAGTACAGATATAAAGGTTATCGTCCATCTATTGTTCATTGTTTTGCTTGCAGTTGAACTCCAAACTGAGGTTTTAGGTTAAAATTTACGTTACTTCAATAACACATTTAATAAAAAATCACCAAAAACTGTTACAAGTACAAATTAGTCGAATAAATAAGTAAGAAAACTGTCTGAAAAGTCTGAAACGAACATGTAAACAATGCTTACTTTGGTCTTTACAGGTTTCGACTCCAGCGCCTCCTGGCGGCATTTCACTGCACGCCATCTCCAGCTCTTTCAGGTAACGTAGCCACAATAACATCACAATATAAGTACACTATATTTTACACAGTTTATTCTAACAGAATATTAAGATTTTACTCTGTGCGGGAGCGTTCGTTTGAACCGTCATTCTTTTGCCGCGCTAGCACAGTGACTGGCCTGGCTCCCCTCCCCTCACTCACACACGCCCGCTTATCAAGACTAACTAGCTACGCTGGGCCCAGATCGTATCGGGCCGCGGTAACATTGCATTGAAAGATAACGTCCCGACTCCCGATCCTATCGTTCTGTTTGAATAAACTTGTATGAAACGTCAAATAAAAAGCGGGGGCCATAAAAGCGGGCGCGATTTTTGATAGTGGAGACGGATGATAAGTTTTATGCGATAGGTCGGGATAGAACGCTGGAAAGATAAGCGGTAGGAAATGTTTTAGATTGAAAGACGAATCCTATATTTTCTAGAAGTTCACCCTTTATTCTGGTTTATTGAGAACAATACAAGCAGACCGTAAAAAGTTATAGATAACCACCTTTTGAGTCAATAATTAAAGTATGTACGACATAGCTTAGTCTACCAGCAGTAAAAAAGACAATTTATACAACCAAAATAAAATGATGTTTCTACAAAATAGAAAGCGTCATCGTGTCGGGACACACTATGTGGAATATCGGAATTATCATGTTTTTGCATTGCATTATATTTCATGTAGTACACTCATATGTTCAATGGAAAAAATCTTTCTCCAACTTAGACATCTTCGACACTGACATCTTTTTAAGCGTGTTACATGGATTATACTATTTCAGAAAGAGCTATAGAAAACCATGTTGGAATTTCTGAATCGATTACATGACGCGAAATCGACTTAGACTCGATATTGATCTATGGTTCAGCTATCTATGATTGATCGCTAAGTCTGCGATCGCTATCCGCACGGCGTAAAATCAGAGTTCTATACACGCGATAAAAACGACTCTACCTAAGTACATTAATAAGTCGTGACGCTCCGTTTTAACGGAACGTAACGCATGCGTCTGTCAGACGAAAGGAAATTGCGATTTCTAATCTTATTCTCATACTAATACGGCTACGGTGGGATTTACGGTGCGTGACGTAGGCGTAACGGAGGCGTCTTTGACACACGGCAGCCGTATTTGTATGGGAATAAGATCGGAATATGCATTTTCCTTTCGTCTGACAGACGCATGCGTTACGATGCGTTGAAAAAACGGAATGACACGACGACAAGTTAACGAACCGCCTAAGGAGCTGAAATGAGCAAATAACCGGTCCCTTTTTGGCAAACGGCAAAATGCGCGCGTGCGAACAGGACGGAATCCTGCCGATTTGACCACTTTTATGTATTTTTGATGATAACTCGGTCAAAAATAAGTTATTTCAAAATCGAAAACAATAACTTACTAGAGTTTCGTAAGGCGATCATCATGATAGCAAACGCTTAATTATTTTGTATGCGTTTGTCACACAGTACTCGTTATACTTAGAGGTTTTAGAGGTAACTTAGTACGTTTTTTTCTGTTGAGCCGAATTTTCAGTATCATGTTTTGGAGACAATACTCGTAATACAAATATACATACATTACTACTTAATTACTTATTTCAGGAGGTTTACTGCATTTTAAGTAGCCTAAAAATCACTTATAAATTTCGTTTTAGTTATAATAATTTGTTATAGTTATAATGCTACATTTATGTTCACATCCTTCGGGACACTGAGTCGACGAACGATCTTATGAACTCGGGTGTCAGAAATCGAATTAGGTACTCCCATGTTAGTAATGATACACAGCAACAAACACTAACAGTTTAATTGGCCTCTGGAGCACGAAATTAACTTTGTTAGTTTATAAAACATTGTCTGTGTCATCCATCTACTCTTATATGTGTCATTAAAAATCGAACCTGAGACCTCCAGCTTCTGCAACAAAACTCGTACCACTACACCGCGGAGGCAGCTGTAAAGCTAAAGTTGTATGAACGCACAATCTCTGCATTCTCATATTTCCTTTACGCATGTGTATATCAAGTTGCAATCTAATCCATCCCTTATCTATCTAATGCTTTAGCTTTTACGTATGTATGTATTACACTATATAATGTATGAGAATGTGTGGAGAAAATGTTCAAAAATCTTTTAAACTTCACGAAAGTTATGGTCATAATTCAAGAAGTTAGAGAAGTCGTTTGATGACACAGAACAACTTTCTACAAATAAAAAAGGCCGAAATATGAAGAGAAAACTCCTAAACAAAACAACCCTTGTACTTACACATTTTGGTTGGTAATTCCATTTTTTTTTGTGTAGTAGGGCTTCGTACTTGTTGCCGTGTGATGCCGGTTTAGAGTAGCATCACCCCGATTCTACTCGTGGGTGTCGTAAAAAACTACTAAGGGTAATTAATCCCTGAAGTTAACTGTGCAAGCAACATAACACTGCGCTCGCCAATCCACCTCCCAAGCATGGTAAGTATGGCAATATCCCAGATAGAGGGTGGCCCATGTCCAGCAGTGGACTGATGTGGCTATTAATGTTAATGTTAAAGGGCTTCGTAAGGGGTCGTTGGTCTTTCTACATGGTAGTTTACCCAGTTTGTTTTAAACTCGTGAAAAAGTTAATTGAACCCTCATACAAACTAACCTGAACTGAGTCGTCGCGTCATGATTTGAGTCCGTTGGGTCAATGTCCTTTTTTCACGAGATTAAAACACATCGACCATAGTATGGGGGAGCTTACATCTTTTGTTTAATCTATCTCACCTTCCTCTGCAACATCTAGGCATGTTTTTGATTCTACTTACTAAAAAACTGTTGTTAAAAACGTAAGTTTTTGTTCTTTATTTAAAATACGGCTTTTGCAGACTCATTCAGCCAGTGTCCCGTCAAAAACAAGTTAAAAATCAATATCGAAATAACTAAGTACTACTTTATTAACTATTTACATAAAATACGATACCATCGATCATTTTAATATGTAAATATGACGAGAGATTACAAGCACTAATAACAGGTGTTTTACTTAATTATTAGTTATCCTAGAGTCTGAAGGAAGGAGACAGAATACTTATCTAGCATCTACTTAGTACTAAATTTATCTATCCCACACATGGTGTAAGAAAAATAAGGATTGAACATTTGAAAAATATGATAGCCTGAAAAACAAAAACAAAAATACTTATAAAAAAAATTACATTCAGAAATCTTTTCTCCTTCTCAGTTCTATCTTTATAGATTTAATGTAGTCTAAGCGATGAAAACCCGCTATAAATTTAATAGGTGCCAAATTTTAAAACACTTCCCGTGTTAGGTATACAATTTTTGAAAACTTGCAAAATTTTCAAGCGCGGGCAGGATAAAAAAAATTGCATGCTTTCAAAAATTTTATACCTAACATTAATTAGTCTAGTATTTGAAAAATACACTACCTCCTTGAAATCACTTCCTTTTTTTTAATATGCCAGGGTTCATCCGTAGTGGTATATTATAAGTCTATGGGTTCATCGGATCGTTCGACGACTTGGGGATTCCCACATGACACAATAAGAAGAAGATTTACTACATTGTAGGTTTATAGAATTTATAGAGTGTAAAAATCATCATCAATCATCATCTTTTGCCCAGCAGTGGGACACAGAACAGGCTACATAAAAAAAAAAAAACATGTAAGGGTTTTATTTAGGCAATATTTTTAGGGTAAATAAGTAGCCAATCCTGACAAATTTTCAAAGTTTTTTCAGACACATTTTGTAGATTTTTACTGCAATTTACTCCACGTTGAATACTGATAATAATTATTATTTTATCAGTTAATGCTGGCTGGTAATTATTATTTAATCTGTGTTCTCGCGTCTGCGTCTGTAATGGCCTAAGATTCGGCCTGATGCCAGATAGCTAGAAGGCTATGATTGCTGATAAAAGGCAGGTGGATTGTAGAGCTCGGACTAGTGACTCAAAAAACGAGTCAAGTCAGTAGATTGACTCAACTCATTTGGCATAAGATTTGGACAGATGAATAAGGTAGGAGGCAGAACGGAGACGACGGCTGGGACTCAAAAAATGAGTCAAGTCATTCGGCCTAAGATTAGGCCTAATAAAAAATGGCTACAAGGCTAACTACTTGCATTGTTATGTCATTGTTTCTTCTAGAATGCAGGATTGTCTGGAAGTCTGTCACTTAAAGTGATAAGGCTACCTTTGATTATGTAATGCTGTAATGTTTTCTGTTCTTGTATATGTTTCTTGTTTGTCATGTGAGCAATAAAGTGTTTCTATCTATCTATGTACTTACTGAGATTAATAGCTGGCAGAAGTGGTAAATATTTAATGATTGTAATGTAATGACTTGCTTGATTGATTTGCTCACAAAGTTCATGCACAAAATTAGTAAATATATCTTTAAAATAAAAGTTTTATTTACTTATCCATTGACTTAAATAAATCAACTCACTTTCCTCCCCATTTGCACTACTCACTAGGTATACTGGAAATCTTTTGTTGTGATTGTATCTGCGCTGCGCTCATACCAACTTAAGGTATGAATTTATTTATTGACTCAAATGAGTCAACTCACTCCTATCGCCTAGTTTTCACTGCTCGCAAGGTTCATGTTGGAGATGTGTTGTTGTGATTGTATCTGCACCGCTCATAGCAACTCATGACATGAACTTATTCACTGACTCAAATGAGTCAACTCACTACTATCGCCTAGTTTTCACTGCTCGCAAGGTTCATGTTGGAGATGTGTTGTTGTGATTGTATATCTTTGCCACATCGCGGTGCAGACGCGCTCATTTACATTAAACTATTATTTTTTAGAGTTTTAGAGAACTCGGCTATCTTTTATCGCCAATCCAGCTTTAGTTGTGTTGTTTGTGGGCAAGTGAGATGTTGCCAAATCCGTACTAATATTATAAATCTGAGAGTTTGTGTGTGTATGTATGCATGTTTGTAACCTCTTCACGCTCAAACGGCTTGACCGATTTGGATGAAATTTGGAACAAACGTAGAGTATAACCTGGAATAACACATAGGCCACTTTTACCGCAGGTAAACAACTATTACCATGGGAAAAAGAGTGCCAGAAACCGCTGGCGGAAATCTAGTTTAGATAGATAACTTGAAAATATTTAATACATCTTTGTCTTAATTTATCTTTAATGAAGTAAAGTAAAACCTATACCTAAAAGTAAATACCTAACAACCTTTTAAAAATATCTCTTTTCCATGCCTAAACTTCATAAACAATATTTTGCCTTATTTGTTGGTAATTTTCCGAACGGTCAATGAATGACAAACAGTATTTCTAAGAAGAAGTGACCTAATTATTTTCAGAGAGGTCAAATAAACTGCAATTCCATTGTGGCTTGCGTAAAAAGCAGTGTTTTATGTTTTACCTTAACTTAAGTACTACACTTTGTTTGTATAGCCTAACAGTAAACCAACCTATGAAAGTGGACAACTTTCCATAAAAAATATACGAAAATACGGTCAGCAATGGGACAAAAAAATAGGATCTCCTGTACAGAATGTGTGGGAACATTAAGTTTCATACATACATACATACATAAATCACGCCTATATCCCTTCGGGGTAGGCAGAGCGTTAACGGCCGTAAAACGAATATTAACACCACGTCTGACAAAAGCTTGAGGGTCAATCAGAGAACTGTGTATCACTATAGTGACAGGTTGTCAGCCCATCGCCTAAAATTGCAATGCACATCCCTCGAGTCCCTTAGTCGGGTCTTACGATACCCATGGGTAAGAAATGGGGTGATGCTATTCTAAGCCGGCATCACACGGCAAACGTTAAGTTTCGTATGTTTATATAAGTTCATCAAGGGGTTTTTCATCCTTCAAATTGTGTTTAGCTTTATTTTTGCCTGTCAATGGGAAAACTGACCCTGACAATGGTCAGACTCTTACTGGCTAAGCCTTGTCTAGCATTTCATATCCCTCTGACAGGATTAGATATTTTAGATTCTTCAAAAGTATACATACAGACAACTTGTAGGTATATTTTGAATTTATATACGATTAATCTTTAGCTACCCTTAAGAATGAGTGTTACTTTTAATGAGAATGGGGGACTCGAGGGTGCGTATTGCAATTTTGGGCGATGGGCTGACAACCTGTCACGATGGCGATACACAATTTTCAGAATGTCCTTCAAATATTTGTCAGACGTGGCGTGAATGTCCGTTGTTGCGGCCATTTACGCTCTGCCTACCCCGCAAGGGATTATAGGCGTGATATATGTATGTAATGTATGTACTTTTAATGAAAACGTTTTGTTTTATTGAGCGTTCTGTTTGCCTAGATTTAAAATTCATTTCAAGATTCAAGATTCCTTTCGAGACTAAAGATCAATCTTCAAAAGATCTTGTAAATAAAATACATTCATTTAGCGAGTCTTCCCGATACAGGTATATCTTTATATACTTACTGGGACAGACTCGGCCTCTAGTTTAATGAATACTTTGTTGATTTTACCAAATAAATATTTTTTCATTTTTTTTTTAATTTTTTTATTTTTTTATTCATGTCATAAAATCGCAATTATAAACAACATTTTAAATTTTGATCCATAAATTTTTTCAATAAAATAACTCAATTTCTTTGTCACAGTAATACTTATTTATTATTAATTACAGCTTGTCACACATAAATTCTACCACTGTATAAAACGTCTTTTCTAATAGAAGTATTTTAAGCTTTCTTTACGTTTTATATGGTTGGGTTGTTTATTATAGATGGAGATGATCCAATAGCCCGCAACGTAAACGGATCTAATTTACTTCATATCGTTTAGAATTTAATATAAATCACAACCGAAGCTTTCGGCGACCAAAAGCACATGCAGATAAAACTTATCATATTCTTAGGAATGTGATATTATTTCATTCGTGACGTCACCGCATTAAGAGTCCATTAGCTTGGTTGATTAATACGCTTTATCTTGCCTCGGAGTGTACGTTATCATCGCACTCGCGGCTGATTTATACGGGGTTTTATCTTGAAGATGGGAGATGGCGCCACGAGCTCTATCTGGGGTAGAGGCTGGGTGATAAGAGCTGAGTATTTTTGAGGTTGGTAACATTGGAGGCAGGTTTAGATGCTAATGGTGCTATTTTAAAGTTTTTAAAAAAGGAGACTGGATGGCGAAAACGAGACATCGTGCCCTATGGCGTACCCTGGGGGAGGCCTACGTCCAGCAGTGGACTGCAAGAGGCTGATGTATATGTATGTATTAGTACCGCGACTGAATGGTGTTTGCGAATGATCTTTTATCATGGATGAAATAAAAAGTATGAATTTCTATCATTTTGGATTTTACCATGATTCTACACATGGCCGCAATAGTACCATCTGTCATGAAACAATTGAACTAGTAGGTTTCGGCCCAAAATTTATGATAATTTTGACCCTTTTCGACCATTTTGTAAACTATATAGGTTATAATTTTGTTAAAGTAATTAAAAACTATATCGCTCGTCTTAAGTAACTTTAAAGTTTGTCCCATATGTTTTACCATACTCTACAATTCGGAGGACACTGGAAGCTTTCATAACAAGAATTCGAGCGTAGAGTGCGCAGGAGTGGATATGACGGGATAGGCGGCTTCTGTTTGACATTCAAGTGTTTATGTAAATGGTTTGTTATGGTGCCTCAAACTTTTGTCAGACGTGTTTTTAATATCCGTTTTACGACCGTTAACGCTCTGCCTACCCCGTAAAGGATACAGGCGTATGTATATATGTATGTTGTTATGGTGTGTTAGTTTATTTTGATGCTAGATTGCTGAACTTGTGTATAACAAGCAGATAACACTGCATCGGTTTCAACCGTTTCCGTGAAAATAAGACACTGTCGCATATTGTGAAAGTTTTTAAGTTCAAAACTGTTCAAGTTACCATTTCTTTTTCGATTTCTCTCGCACTGCTCTGTTTTTCTATTTTTTCTCCTTTAAACAAACGCTTTTAGCAATAAGGCCGCCTTTGCGCACACTAACTATGCATTTTCCTGTTATTTATGTTTATAATTTTTTCATGCAATGAAGTGTTTCTAGGTGGTCACATTTATCTCAATATTTGTTTGTTGAAATATTTAAAGAATTATCCAACTTTGAAAGGTTGTGTTCATATTATCACCACTATCTGGTATGACGTGCCCTAAAACGCTTTTATGAGGCCACGGGGTATTTTGAACCTTTAAAAATAATAACTTTTATAAATTAGACCGGGTTCTTATCAGTATCTTGATAAGCGATATGTTATCAGAACTCCCCCCCTCTCCCATACACCCCTCCCAGCCCCCTTTAATAACATTGGTGGAGTGTAGTGGTCACAAAAACATCATTAAAAAAACTTTAAAATATGGACTTTAAAGTATTTTGCAAGTTTGCCGTGTGACGCCGGCTTAGAATAGCGTCACCCCATTTCTTACCCGTGGGAGTCTTAAGAGGCGACTAAGGGACTCGAAGGTGTGTATTGCAATTTTAGGCGATGGGCTGACAACCTGTCACTAGGGCGATACACAATCTTCCGAATGACCCTCAAAAAATGTCTGACGTGGCGTAAGTGTCCGTTTTTGCGGCCGCCGTTTACGCTCTGCATACCCCGCAAGGGATTATAGGCGTGATATGTGTATGTAAGTTCTGAAATGAAAATTCGTAGTTCAGCAGCTTATCAACCTACACTTAAAGTGATCAATTTATACTTGTCATTCTTGATAACTATATATGCAGAGCCAGTATTATGTCGATCTTTTAAATATTCTTTTATTGCCGTGTGATGCTGGCTTAGAATAGCATCACCCCATTTCTTACCCGTGGGTGTCGTAAGAGGCGACTTAGGGACTCGAGGGTTAGATTTGTATTGCAATTTTAGGCGATGGGCTGACAACCTGTCACTATAGTGATACACAGTTATCTGATTGACCCTCAAACTTTTGTCAGACATGGTGTTAATATCCGTTTTACGGCCGTTAACTCTCTGCCTACCCCGTAAGGGATATAGGCGTGATTTATGTATGTATGTTAAATATTCTATTCATGTGGGACACCGAGCCGACCAACGACCCAATGAACCCCGGTGTCAGAGTTTCTCAAACGCCTAGTAATACTAGTAAATAATAGGCCTCTGACATGGTTGTGTAACGTGGGTGTGTATGCTTCCATGTTTCGCTGTGCACGTTAAGCCATCGATCCCTAATTACGTGTGTATCGATACCCTGCACCTACTTCTTGCTCCGCGCGAGTTATCTAGTTTGCCTGTAGTACATCTTTATTTTAGAAAAGGTTTTGTGTAAGGTTATTGAATATTTTAGGTTTTCCACCAATTCGGACTAAGCGCTTCCAGTCATCATTTATAATGCGCACTGCTAAAGAGTGGAACTCACTACCTGCGTCTGTGTTTCCAAACGCATACAACCCTAATCTCTTCAAAGTAAGACTGAATAGGCTTCTTCTGGGTGAGCTCGCTCCATCTTAGACTCTGTCTCTGTCCTATGACCTAGACTAGAGTCAAGAGCAAACCCATCATTAATAAAAAAATAAAAATAATCATTTGTGCTGACCGTACCGCTGTGCATTTGGGGCTGGTGCGATGGCGTCGCGATAATCAAGCGATCAAATTACTACAGGGCCTCCTGGTAGGTACCATCGGCAGGAGCTCGACTAAGCTACTTGAGGGATCAACATATACTGGTTCTTCATACCGTTATTGAACAAAACCAGAATAGTTTGATCTCTTAAATAATCAAGCGATCAAATTACTACAGGGCCTCCTGGTAGGTACCATCGGCAGGAGCTGGACTAAGCTACTTGAGGGATCAACATATACTGGTTCTTCATACCGTTATTGAACAAAACCAGAATAGTTTGATCTCTTAAATAATCATGCGATCAAATTACTACAGGGCCTCCTGGTAGGTACCATCGGCAGGACCTCGACTATGCTATTTCAGGGATCAACTTGTGCTGGTTCTTCATACTGTTATTAAGATAAACCAGAATAGTTTGATCTCTTAAATAATCAAGCGATCGAATTATTACAGGGCCTCCTGGTAGGTCATCGGCAGGACCTCGACTAAGCTATTTGAGGGATCAACTTATACTGGTTCTGCATACGGTTACTAAGATAAACAAGTATAAGTTGATCCCTTAAATAATCATATGATCAAATGAATACACGGTCTAATACAGCAGCACCTTAACTAGGCCTCCACATTATAGTTCGTAAGATCTTCCTTTCGTGTGGGACACCGAGTCGATGAACGACCCCATAAACCCTGGTGACAGAGTTTTACCACCACCTACTACTACTAGTAGCCCTCTGACATGGTTTTGACAGCTGGTTGCTAGATACGAAACAAAGTGAACATGAAAAGGATAAAATAATAACTGTATTGAATCTGACATCTATCACAGAGCTCTATATTTAAGCTGCTATATTTTACATACTGTAGAGTGAAATTTTATTAAAGTGACCGATAGCAAAGTTTCAATACGGGCTGTTGATAAGGAACAACTTTCCCCAAGGAACACAGATTGAAATATGAGAAAAATATTTTGAGATTTCATAACTCTAATCAGCGGATTGGCAATTTTGTATAGGATGTCCAAAATTTGTTTTCGTATTTCGACCTTTGTTCCTTACACCAGCCCGTCTTGAGTTTTCGCTATCGAGTACTAGTAAAATTTTACAACAGGGTGTAAGGGACAGCCCTACGAATACTTATAGGGTGCATTCAGACTATGAAACTGTAAAAATATCTATGAAAAAATATTTCAGGAAACGCGTAAAAATGTTTGCCTTTCCATGTAATTACAGTCAGCTGATCTTCGTTTTGAATGGGAGGTAAATTTTTGTCGTTTCTAGGAGAAAGTTGTTCAGTTGCATGATCTGCATACATACACTTTATCAGTATTCAGAGGGCTGTTGTTCTCAGTCGTAGGGTATTTAAAATACAAGTTCCTCGAGTCCGCACAAGTTTTGCTCAACGTCACCCATTTTATCTTTCTCCCTTTCTATTTAATAGATTCTGTTGCGTCCTATCTATCCAAACCCTATCATCACGTGAAGTGAAATTGAAAATTGAAAATTGGCTACTGAGTCTTACTCATGAACAAACTGAAGCAATAATGCCTAAGGCACTATAATACAAACACACACACGCACACTCACACACACATACACACACTCAGACACCCACACATATAAACACTGTTTTTGCATGATCCTTCTTTTCTTTCTTACATTTACATTTTATCTTTGTATTACCGTTTTATTATAACTTCAAATATAAATTAAAAAGGTAACGTCGGAACCTATTGATATTAGAGGTATATTCAATTCTAATTTCGGGCCCCTGCGATACAGGCATTGTATTGCACTTAGTGCAGGGTCCACTGCATATTTGTCACACGTTGAACATGTCAAATTTTTTTTAAAATTTGTAATGAGGACAAACTTTTGTAAAACTATGTTTGGAAATAAATATTTCTAATTCTAATTTCTAATATGCTCCTTACACTCCGTAAATTTAGTTTCTGAGTATTTTGTGTTAATTATCCCAAATACGTCTCTAAGTTTGCGATGCCAACTCAAGTACAACAAACAAAACAAGTTCTCATTACCATATTAATCTCTACATGTACACATAAACATCAGCGTCACGGCTCGTAAATGCTCACTATACAGAAAACGAGTCAACAAGCATCATAAATTGAAAAAATTTAAAACACGTCTGCTTTCTGAGATAAAGCCTAACCTTTGTCACTCGGGACAAATCTTCCGATACAATACCCATTCGAATCCGTTCAGTGGTTAGCAAGTCTCAGTCCTTTAAAGAATCGTACATTATGCATACATACATACATGAACTCTAAAAACATTACACTCCTTTTTGGTTGGGCAGTCGTGTAAAAACACACACACACACAGAGCGTAAACGGCCGCATAAAAGGGACATTTACGCCACTTCTAACAAATGTTTGAGGGTTATTCGGAAAATTGTGTATCGCCATAGTGACAGGTTGTCAGCCCGTCGCCTCAAATTGAAATACACACCCTCGAGTCCCTTAGTCGCCTCTTATGACTCCCACGGGAAAGAGATGGGGTGATGCTACTCTGAGACGGCATCACACGGCATTGTGATGTAAAAACAGTTTTTATACGAGTCAGGGTTCCGTCATAGCCGCGTCTGAGACGCCCATATTGCATAGTCAGACTAATTGGATAGAGATCCTTATCACACACCGATAAAATGGAATAGATAACATTCTGTAGTGACTTATTAAGGTCGTTCCCAGAATAATATTAGATGGCGCGATACCGCCGTGTGTGTACCGGCAGCAAAAAAAAGCTCTTTGTGCGCGTCTGTGTGTGTGTGTTGATCTGATCGCGAGATTGAGATTCGGGTGTTCAATTTAATAATAGAATGTGGTATTATCTGTTGGTGGTTAAAAAATAATTATTAATTCGGGCCGTGCATGGAAGTTAATATTCTACAATAATTTCAAAAGAAGTGTACAAGATTTTTTATGTGTTTGTTTAAATGTCGTCGCAAATTGCAAAAACTACTGTATCTATGTCAATAATTCATTTTAATTGCTTTAGAAATTGTCTAACTTAGGAGTGACAGTGACTCGCCTACTATATCTTGACAAATATCCAGTAAGAAAACGTTTTTTTTTAGTTATAGGCTTGGGTTAAGTACCTATTTTATTTTAAAATTATGATCGTTTGTAACGATAAACTTAAAGAGGTTGTAATGACTTTTTGCCTGTTATTGATCGATGTTTTATTGTATTTTTGTAAATAATTTACATAATACATATTGGTTTATTGAACCCTTTTTATCTCTAACATAATATACGCCGGAATTATTAAGCTAAGCACCATGATGAAAATACAATATCATACAATAAATAAATAAAATACTAAAATAAAGTATTTACTAATTATTTTGCTGTCTGTACAACCCTATCAACGATCTGCACAGCGAATCGCGTTGTGTAGTTTTTGCGAAATTGGGCCCCGATCGACTTTTATCCTGCAACCCGCTACCCTGGCCAACGCTTCCCGGGGTAGTTTCACAGAGCTCTTACTTGACTCTAAAACTAACCAAATACAAATTAGGTATACCTTTCTTGAGTTTGCACAACTATTACTCATCACAATAAAACAACTTTGAACAGATTTAAGATGTTAATTTTGGATTTAACAATTAATACGTTTCGAGCTCTTTACAGAGCTCGTAGTCACGGATGACCATGAATCCGTTTAAAATTGTTTTACTGAGATAAATTATACCTCTGAAAAGATCATGTTACAATGTGCATTTTTTTAATAAACTTATCCGAAAGATGGCGCTGTATACCACCATAGACCAAGCCATAATGATCTTGCAAATTCTATGGCGGCGTAAAACGCCATCTATCGGATAATTAGTAATTTCAAAAGCCCATGATTATGTTGGTACAGACAGTTGTGGCAGATACAGTTCTTTCAATTTATTTATTTAATCGTTTGGCGTCAGTTACATAGGCAAGTTTTCTAGTTTCTTAGCCAGTTGGCCGCGTCTGGTGTAAGATTATATATATTTCTTTCAATAAAAATTACCTATACTTATGATGAGGCATTTGAATATTGGTTTTTGATCTAGCAAAATCGGTTCTTCACACTTTCATGTTCCGAAGATCAGCCAAATTCTCTATTTTATAATATTTTCTTTACTTTGCACAACTACAACTCACCACAATCAAAACAATTTTAAACGGATTTAAGTTGTGTTGTTTTGGATTTTAGAAAATAAAACAGTGGGTATTCTCTATTTTGTGGTTCAGTACCGCACTTGGCGCAGAGGGTTACAATTTTAGACCGCGGTGAAACAATCTACTTCCCGGGCCTTGCATAAGGGCCTATCTGTCGATCAGCCGATATTCAATCATGTGATGATTTATATTGTCTTACCAAATTAATTCTAAGTTAGGGATTTAATTTATTATTGAATTCTGGTTGCAAGAATACCTGCCGCATGCGTCTGTCAGATCATAGGAAATTGCGGATACCGACCTTATTCCTATACAAATACGGCTACGGTGCGTTTAGGAAAAATATTTCCGTAACATCTTTTTATTGACTTTCCATAGAAAATGCAGTCAGCTGATTGTGATTTTGTATGGGAGGTCGATTTTCTTTTGTCGGTTCCTGACGTATGTTTCTAGGGGAAAGTTGTTCAGTTTCACGGTCTGAATGCACCTTAACAGTATGCGGAGGGCTGTCCCTTACACGCCGTATATTATGATGAAATTGTACAAGTGACCGATACTGAAAACAGATAACGGGCTGGTGATAAGGAACAACTTTCTTCAAGGAACAGGTCGAAGTAAGACAAAAGTATTTTGATTTTCCATAGTAACCCAAATCAGCTGATCGGCAATTTTGTATGGGAGATAAATTTTTCTTTTTTCATATTTCGACCATTGTTCCTTGGGGAAAGATGTTCCTTATCACCAGCCCGTCTTGAGATTTCGCTATCGGTCACTAGTAACATTTCAACCTATACGGGGTGTAAGGGACTACCGAAAACTTTGCAGGCATGGTCAGACCATTAAACCAAACAACTTTTACTTCTTTCTTCTTCTTTGTTTTTCGTGTGGGACACCGAATCGTCCAACGACCCGGTGAACCCTGGTGTCAGAGTTTTACAACCGCCTACTACCACTAGTAGGCCTCTGACATGGTTGTGTTACGACCGCCGCCTAAGTAACAACTTTTACTATGCAGCCTATGTTGGGAAACAGTTTTTCTTTTCGTGTTTCCATAGAAAGTCAGTCAGAGTTATGTATACGATCGGGAATTTGTATAGGAGGTCGAAAAGTTTTCCCGATTACCAGCATAGCCTCCATAGAAAATATTGTTCAGTGTCTAGGTCTGATCATGCCTGCAAAGTTTTCGGTACACCGTCCCTTACACCCTGTATAGTACTTGTAGTTATTAATGAAGAAACATGAGTAAGTCGGGGTGCTGCCGTTAGTACTACTATAATTACTATAATTAATTTAACACAATAAAATTCAGCAGCTAACCAGCTGATAATGATCTTGAGGCAAAAAGGTGCATTTGATAATTGGAAACAACAAGTCTGAATACATTGTAAGTGTAAATAAATACGTGTTTCATGGTGTGTTGATTATTTTTATTACTGAACGATGGACGGCCGATGTGGCGCAGTGGTAGTGCGATTGCCTGCGGCGCAATATTTCGAATTCTGGTCTTATTCGGTTACGGTGCGTTTGAAATGCGCAGCCAAGTCCGCAGACGGACGACAAGTGGGGAACCGACTAAGTGCCTCTGCACTTCTTGACATTTGGCAAAGTGTTCGACACGCAGTTTAAGACCCCGCGTGCACTTGCGTCATTTTTTGTCGTACGACAGTTGGACCCCACAATACACAAAACTTCTGGACTCTACAATTCTAGCCCCGGGGCTATGAAATCTGCACCTGCCTGTATGGTGAGGAGCAGGAGTTCACCCTGAGAAGTCACGACAGTTGGACCTTTTTCTCTTTCGTGAAAGGAACGCCCATATGTCACCGGCAATAAAATCGCTAGTGCGCGTTTACATATTAAGCCATATTAGACAGCTGTCAGATTTGTGTTAATGCGATTTATGACGATCCATTTTCCTTTGTTGACATCTCTAGGTGTCAAATATGGCTTATTGGGATGGTCTTACTTTAGGGTTAGAGCTCTATCGATATGTAAGCCGCCCTTGGCCCAGCTAATGCGATTTCTATGAAGAGCACCTATATTTTTGACATTTGTTTTTTTAGGATTGATTTTTTAGTAATGACCGTGAAAAGCTGCACAATGTTTTCGGTTTCACCCGCTGCAACAAATATTTTCGTGGTGATAGTTGTTTGTTTGCCGTGTGATGCCGGCTTAGAATAGTATCACCCCATATCTTTCCCGTGTGTGTCGTAAGAGGCGACTTAGGGACTCGGGTCTGTATTGCAATTTTAGGCGATGGGCTGACAACCTGTCACTAAGGCGATACACAATTTTCCGAATGATCCTCAAATATTTGTCAGTCGTGGCGTAAATGTCCGTTTTTTGAGGCCGTTGACGATCTGCCTACCCCGCAACGGATTATAGGCGTAATATGCGTATGTGTGTGTATGATATAATAGTTGTTTTCCTGCGGTAAAAAGTGGCCTATGTGTTATTCCAGGTTATACTCTTCCTGTGTTCCAAGTTCCAAATCGGTGAAGCCGTTTGAGCGTGAAGAGGTAACAAACATACACACACACACACACACACAAACTCTCAAATTTATTATATTAGTACGGATGATTGTGACCGCAACGTGAATCACCGTGCAGCCGATAGAGGGCGCTGACGCACAAGCGATAACGCATTAGCGGGAAAACGCAGTTGCGATATCTGCGGACTCTGCGGTTTGGCCATCTGGATTAGCCTAGCTTTTTGTTTGAGCCAACGAACATAGTTCAAACCGATGGTGATTAACACAAAAAAGTAATAAAGCTTAGATTTTCTCGCCAGGGCATAATTTTGTAAAAAACCGTATGCACGATGTAAAAATATTAGCTGCAAATATTTTAAGGGGTGAATCAGTCCATGATACTGAAGAACTTTCCTTGAGCAACAAAGGTTAAAATATGAAAAATCATTGGACGCCCATACAAAATGTACAAGCCGAGTCAATTTGTACATACATACATATATCATGCCTATTATCCCTTGAGGGGTAGGCAGAGGGTAAACGGCCGCAAAAACGGACATTTACGCCACGTCTGACATATATTTGAGGGTCATTCGGAAAATTGTGTATCGCCATAGTGATAGGTTGTCGGCCCATCGCCTAAAATTGCAATACACACCCTCAAGTCCCTCAGTTGCCTCTTACAACTCCCAAGGGAAAGAAATGGGGTGATGCTATTCTAAGTCGGCATCACACGGCACATCAAGTCAATTTGTATCAGAGGTTTAATACTTTTCTGTCGCTGACCAAACAATAATGATGCCAACAAAATCGTCTGTCCTGATAGTGTAGCGGATAGTATCCCTGTCTGCTACGCCGAGGGTCGTGGGTCCGATCCCCACAAGACACGAATGTTTGTTAAAGTCAATTTTTAAATATGTGTGTTAAGTCTGGTTGTTCTCTTTGTTAATATGTATTTATAAAAAAAAGTATATACCTAAGTATTAATCCATAATTATGTTTTCTTGCCCTTTGCAGTGGAGACCCTGGGCCCGTGGGGGTTGGAGGCCAGGGCTTTCATCACCGATCTTGCGGCGCGTCTCCGTGAGGCATCGGGTGATTCCAGATCTGGCAGCTACCTAGCTCAGAGAATTAGTTTAGCAATTCAAAGAGGTAATGCTGCCAGTATTTTGGGTACTTTGCCTCGTGGGGACGCGTTGGAGGGTATTTATTATTTGTAGTTAGGTATAGTAAGTTTCTAGTTTTAAGTTGACATTTTGATTTTGTATTTTGATTTTGTATGTATGAAATAAATTATTGAGTTTTAGTTAGTATTAATCTCAGTTCTCTAGTTCCCGTCGCACAAGCTTTGCTTAGTTTGGTGCTAGATGGCGCTGTGTAGTTTGTCCTAGATATTTAAAGTCAAGTCTTGTGACTTGTCCCACTATGCATACTCACATCCGATTACACCTTTTGTTACAAAGAAAAATGGTGGTACAGTCACCATATCTACCCAGATAATATTACCGGGGCCAGATCATATTGATATTGGCGTGTGGGGTGGCAGGTATTCTTATGAGGAATTATAGGTGCTTATTATTAAAGACCGTACTATATGAGTGTATTACACTTGCATAGGTATTTAAGTCCTTTTCATCGCCAACAGCATGTCTATTACGCATATGTACTTTGCTAAAATTATTCTCATTGTAAGCGTGGGCGCTCATTGAATTTCGAACCTAAGATAGAGGTATATTTATAAGAAATAGTCTATACTACTTCTATAATAGCCACTACAGTTCACTGCTGGACATGGGCCTTCCCCTCCTTGTCTTTACTAATTTTAACATAACATATTTTCTCGAACGTTACCGGTGCAGTCATAGCAGGAATGAGATATTTCAGCTTGTAATGTTGGTAGAAGTTGAAACAATATTTTTTATTGTCTATTGTTGTAGACTATAGATTAATTCTACATACACACATACACATATCACGCCCACAATCCCTTGCGGGGTAGGCAGAGCGTAAACAGCCGCAAAAACGGCCATTTACACCACGTCTGACAAATGTTTGAGGGTCATTCGGAAAATTGTGTATCGCTATAGTGACAGGTTGTCAGCCCATGTTTGTCAAGCGTGGCGTAAATATTAGTATTTTTACGGCAGTTTACAATCTGCCTACCCAGTAAGGGATATAATATGTATGTATGATAGAGCGAGAGGGTGTTTTTGTTTTCAAGTGCGTAAAAGGTATCTCTGGAAGTTGATGTTTTGTACTACACGATATTTTTCTACACGAATGTTGTATATGAATGTTCGTTGCAAACTTTCAAAGATATGGAGATATAGCTATCTATATATTACAGAAGGGTTCCAAAGCTGCAACACACATTAGAAAATGAACATGTAAGTTCAAAATTTCCTCATTTCTATAGATTTTTATTGGTTTGCTTTAAAATCCGAAAGTTCCTATATTTCTTTTGATATCTATATGAATTTCGCGCACACACATACGCATATCACGCCTATAATCCGTTGCGGGGTAGGCAGAGCGTAAACGGCGACAAAAAAAGGATATTTACACCACGTCAGACAAATATTTGAGGGTCATTCGGAAAATTGTGTATCACCATAGTGACAGGTTGTCAGCCCATCGCCTAAAATATCAATACACACCCTCGAGTCCCTTAGTCGCCTCTAGTCATATGAAACCCACTAAATTTAAATTTTTTGAAAGTTTCCACATTTTTCAACAACTGTACCCAGTATCCACCCTGCGCTCGCGCCAGCACTTACAATCACAATCTCAAGTGTCACAACATCAGTTTTTTACTGATCGCCTATCTCGCTCGCACTCATTTGTGAGGCCATTGTGCTACACTCGCTATGCGCGTTACTTCTGTACCTTCTGATGTTGTTTGGTTGATAATATTGTCTCCTGGATCCGAAATTTCGATCTGATACTGATGCTCTGTCATGTCACGCTGTTAACGAGTTTCTATCTTTTTTGGTTCCCATATCATTATTTTATGGACGAATAATTCGATATTCAGACTAGTAACTCTTAGTACTCAGAACGGGTTCAGATCAAACATACGCTCTACACGCGCACAACCACAGAATAATAACTAGTAACTAGCGCACAACACGCTTTAACAAGAGTACGGTGTGAATCCACCCTTACATGTATTTCTAAGTATAAATATGGTACATTTTTATCAGTGGACTGTATTTTGTAAGTAGATGTTGGGGTTTGGGTGCGTGTGAAAAGGCGAATAATTAAAAGATACATAGGTGGTCAAATAACTAGATATATTATTCACTGTTTGCATCAAAAAGCGCGTGTAGCATGGCTGCCACCGGTCGGGACAAAAAGAAAGAAGAAGCCCGAAATGAGAACGTCATAAATTTCAAATCTGCACTTCTACTTTGCATAAAGCAAAGAGATTTTATGTTCTAAACAGTAAGATACAATAATGCGTAGGTACTTTTTTAAGATATGCAAATGTACACGCACAGAACTGACGTTATGGCGATTTTAACACACACCGCATTACTTTCCGGTGTAATACCGGATTCGTGTTATGTCGAAAGGACTTTACAAAATCCCAAACGAAAATCGGATACTATGACACAGTCACCGTATCAAATTTTGCGTGTATACGGGGTGTGTTATTTCAAGAAATTTATAAGAAATATCCTCAAAAGATACGACGACAGAAAAGTTCAGATGCGGTATTCAAAATTATACAAAACATCACATAATTTCAAATTCTGGTAAGTAGGTACTTATATTGAATAAATCCTTACAAAGACAAGTTTTATTGTATAACTTCATAGTAGTCTTCTCTATGTACATCTAGAGTTATTTTGCATGTTGTGGCTAAGTTAAAAAGAATGTACATTTAGCATGAATTTTATAAGCTTTGCCTATGAAATTTATAATGAAACACTTCCTGGTAATACTGAATAAAGATAATTGAAAATCATAAAGATATCTGCCTGAGTTTATTTTAGTGAAATTCTCGAACCAATCTACATTATAAGACCCTGTATTGTTTCCTATGCCAATAAATACTGTACGTACTTATATTGTCAATTTGACAGATCAGTTATACGACCAAATATTAGTGTAATATACAAAGCCACAAATGCAGGTGACAATACAAAAACACCAGCCTTTTTCGTTTAGCCGCGTTATATTGGTACAAGCAGGTGTTTTATAATTCACTGTTTACGATTTAAGTGCATAAATAATTTTCTAAATAAAAACTTGTTACATTTCTTTTTATTTTTTTATTATATTTGACAGCATTAAGAAACAACTACTGTTTTTGTATGTTTTGTACAAAATTAGTCCGTTTTGTCTGGTTTTTTTTTTTCAAACTCTGTAGAGCATAGAAACTTTGAAAATAAAACACCTGCTTTCATTTGTTTACAAAATGATAAGTACCTAAACTTACAGACTATAATAATATTCGTTTGATGGCGCCAAAGATATCTGCACCATCTAATGGGTAGATATGGTATCAGAGGAATTAAAAACACTACTTATACCCAATCTTATGGGTAACGCACACCTTACGTTATGGCGATGCTTATCAGATCGAGGGAGCTTAGCGATAGAGGTGTCATGTTGGGTGTGGGTTTAGGGTACATGGTGAATCTTACAAATTTTATGTAGTAGAGGTATATTAATAGCGTCTCAAATGGGTAGGAGCCTCAAATGCTAGTGATAGACGTAGACGAAAAAAAAACTTTATTAATCCGACCTATACATAAGCTATGGTGTGGTGGGAAATAATTTCCCCTTTATCTTATAAAGGGTTTAACACAAAGTTGATAAGTATATTTGTTTATTGTTATTTTGTGAAATTGATACCATTTTGTAAGATTACAAACCTCATCCCAAAAAGATGATTCCGTACTTTTGTGGTCACGTTGCTGTCTAAAATACTAAGGCAGTTCACCCACTTGTCGTCCTGTGCTGCGTTTTTTTAAAGTACCATAACGCATGCGTCCGTCAGACGAAAGGAATTTGTGATATCCGATCTTAGTCCCATACAAATACGACTACGGTGCGTTAAAAGCACGCAGCGACGGACGACATGTGGGAAAACCACCTAAGATGCATGGCCTTCGTCACATAAACCACGTCAGAGGCCTACATGATAACTAGCTGTAGCCCTTTTAAGTACACCTGGATTCCTTTCATCGAGTCGTTCGTGGACACGATATCACACCCAAAAAAATAACAGGTATTCATCGGGATGTTATACGGCACGTAAAAAGTGGACATGCTGTATCTATTCATAATAAGTAATCTGTGTTAAATCTTCTAATCGGTCCTAAATGTCACGAGCTCCCAAAATGAGCTTTTACGAGCTTTTTATTGACTTCGACGGTGAATTATAATTGTTCAGTCGTCGAGTGTTTTGACTGTTTAACAACTTATCCAGTTTAATGACCAATTTGAATATCAATTTACAAATAAAAATGATCTCCCGCCCACGTCGTTAGAATACTTATGCACATCACACCTCTATTCCTCGGGGGGTAGGCTGTGCATTTTAGAAATAAGTTGACCTGTTGTGTATCGTTTTTATGTACATAAAAGTACTTAAAAACTTTTATGTCAAAACACTTTTATACCTATGAATATACATAAATTACAAGTTTGCATGTTTTTCTATAGGTTTTTGCTAGTGGCATTAATCCCACTATCGTAGATGAACATTTATCGTGCTATCTGCTAACGACTTGGTTATCTGAACTCGACTGTACGTGATTCAGCTTTTTGTGCATTAAGTTGGTAGAGCAGTCTACTTACCTCGGGCAGGTGGTTGAGTATTTTGGTATATTTTTTGGATCACTTTTTTGAAAGATCAAAACGCGTCGTATTTGAATTATTTATTCATGATATTGTGTTTTATCCATGAGCTTGCGATTTCGTCGCAAGCCATGGCTTAAAATCTTTATAGAAAGATAATAATCTAAAAATATTTGCAAGATAAACTGAGAAACTTACCCAGGAAACAATGTTAAAATACGCGAAATGATTAAGTCCTACCATGTAAAAACAAAACGTCATTTGTAGTGGGCGAACCAAGCTTTTGCATATTTCGACCTATGTTCCTAAGGGTTTTTTTGAGCCGGTTATCTCCTCGAGTAATGTTCAGCAAAAATTGTATACCCTGTATAACAGTGTGATGCCGGCTTAGACTAGCGTCATCCTATTTCTTTTACGCTGGTGTCGTAAGAGGCGACTAGAGTTGAGGGTTTCATGTGTATTACAATTTAGGCGAAAGGCTGACAACCTGTCACTGTTGTGATACGCGATTTTTCCAAGACAGTTCTTAAATATTTGTCAGACGGGGCGATAGCGACCGTATTTTACTCTGCCTACTTCGCAAGGGATGAAGGCTTGATATATGTGTATGTTATTTTAAACTGGCAGCCTAATGAAACTTGTCCCTCTTCACAAGCCAACCCCTCTGGCTCCAAAACAACCTACAAAACTGGATTGAGGAATATTTTCGTCGGATTTGGCACAAGTAAAGGATTGCCCCATACGTTACTCCCGCGTTTTGCAGAATTGGCAACTGCTGTTTCGATGCCGCGACAGTTAAGCTTTGAATGGCTTCGGTTTTGTAGAACGCATGGAAAAAAAGCAACGGGACCTGCTCAAAACTCTGGTGATTGTGTTCTTTTGCCTAAGGACAATATTTATCCAACAGTCTACTACAACAGTCACAACAGTCTACTGACATGGACCTCCCCCGAATAGGGGAGGATTTGCAATACTCACCACGCTTGGCAGGCGGATTCGTGAGCTTGTGACTGTTGTACTTATTCACAGATAATGCTGCTGCCCATTCCTGGATTTAACCCTAAGTTGATTTTTTCGACACCCACGGGTAGTTATGCTATTCTAAGCCGGCACCATATGGCATATAAACAGGGTATATCAATTATATCATAAATTATGGATGACGCGCACCCAGTCATCTCAAAATATTGCTTTAGCAATTTCCAAATTTCCATTATCAATAGCACCAAAAACACTAGCTTCATTATGGACAAACATTAGATGTAGTCGGTCCAAAACTACTGGATCTGGTGGCAACAAGGGGAGGTTTGAACTACCGGTGAACGTATCTTGGCATGTTTTTTTTGGTTATGACTGGACTCTTCGATTTTAGCCCCGGGGCTCTAAATCCTTAACCTGACTAGTTTATGGGAAGCAAGGGCTCATCCGGAGAAGTTCTGGGAAGAATTGATCGGTCTGAATTCACCCAGTACATGCCGATGGTTCCCAAAATGGGGAACAAATAAGGGGCCTCCGCGCCCCCGCCGGTGGGGGCGTCGGTTGCTTGAAGAGCTTGTGGAGTGTGATCTACTCGCAATGGCTGCAGACTCGCAATGGCTGGCTTGGCTTGATGTAATGATGACGATTGAAAAGAATGCACTTATTTAAACATACATACCGCCTTTATCCCTTGCGGGGTAGGCAGAGCGTAAACGACCGACAAAAACAAACATTTACGCCACGTCTGACAAACAGTGGAGGGTCATTCGTGTATCGTCATAGCGACAGGTTGTCAGCCCGTCGCCTAAAATTGCAATACAAACCCTCGAGTCCCTTCGTCGCCTCTTACGACACATGGGGTGATGCTATACTTATTTAAAACTTTGTAAAATATACCTACTATGAATTGCAACCAGCCCCCCTACCAATGCCTTCATTTACATCTCCCATTTCCCAAATGGCCATTTTCGAGAACACTGCATTCAGCACTGGACATGGTATGGTATAAGTTATAGGCAAGTAAGTAGATTTGAACAAAACTAAAATAGAAGACTTTTCCTGTAATTCAAGTTTCAGTACCACATTATAAAGTTTGCTCGTAGACTTTTATTTGTTTTTTGTACTTATGCTATTATTTGCCCCACTGCCAAGCAGGCCAAGCTGACTTATACTCAATATGTTTTGTATCATTTATCATTAACAGCCACAACAGCCCACTGCTGGACATGGACCTCTCGCTTTTGAGGGGGTATTGCCATATTCCACGCTTGGCCAGCGAATTGGCGAGCGCAGTGCAATATATTGATTTCACATGGAACGCTGCTGCCCATTCCCTGGATTTAACTCTCATTCGTTTTTACTACACCCACGGGTAGTATTAGGGTGATACCATTCTAAGCCGATATCACACGGCGGTGTATCATAATCATAAATAATAGATCCAAATTTTCCAGTGCTTGAAACCTATTGGTGGTGTTTACCATACTCATCATACTTGGCGAGCAGATTAGCAAGAGCAGTGCAAATTGATGTATGTATTTAGTAAGCAATGCTTTTATCTATTATCTGAATTTATCCTCTGGTTACATTACACTGCACGACTCCCACGGGTAGAATGGGTTTATGCTATTAAGCATAGAACGCACAGTAGGTGTCAAGGCTCTGATGCTCTAATTTTTTGTCATTGTAATGTCATCAAAACTCAATTGTCATTCTATAACCATTGTGATTTTCTACTTTAAACTGTTAGCGGACTTAGAAAAGGCCAAACGCATCCAACTCACACCTTATTGAAACATAACTGAGACGTCATATGGTTTTATTATGCACTCACAGTGCTATATTATTTTCATAAAGTAAGAATTGTTTTTCAAGTCCCGGCGGACGCTAACATTTATTCAATTTCTTATTTTAATTTATGATAACTGAGTCGCTTTTCAAAAAGCGAAATACGGCCTCTGAAATCGCTAAAAGCTTGTCGATTGTACCCTACATCGGCGCTGCAATTTTTCGTTCGAAGCCCGGCAAATTACACACATAAGAAATGTGCAGCGGCATTAGTGTATTAACATTTTTATGGGCCATATATCGCGAAAAACGCAGCAACTGACAATTGATAGCTCCTAATATTTCCACTTTAAATGTATCTTTCTTTCTTTTGGAACAATTACAGCTATTTCTGTATGGTAAATAGCAATGTATGGCTTAAAACTCCGTTAGGTTGAATTTCGTGTGCAGAGTTTTTAAGTTTGCCTACTTACATTAACTAATAAAAAATTAGGTCTAGCTCATTTGCATTTACGATTATTTTGCGCATAAGGAAAACTAAATTAACTCTTTAGTATTTTGCAAGTAAGATTGTTCTGAATTGGAAAATTTATTTCGTAAGGTAGGTCGTAATATTATTTTAGCCATTGCTTTTACCTTATCAAACAAGTTAACAATGAAATTTATTATATTATTATGTTTAAGTGTAATTGTTAAAGGGACCCTAACGAATCTGAGGGCAGGGCAAGAGCAGTTTTTGCGAGTCGCCGACCGTGAGAGACGTTTGTCATTTTAGCCAATGTCACCTTCATTTCAATTACGATAGAGTTTCTCTTCCACGCGTTCTTTTTTAAATTTCTATAAAATTTGCTCAAACTGTCGCTAGCAAAAACGTGCACTTGGAATGTGGCAGCCCTAACTGTCTACATTCTATGTACCAGCATAATGGTTTAAGCACGTAGATAGCTTTCGCTTTTCACGTGTACGTACAATCAAACTGTCAAAACATATCTAGGATAGACTAACGTCTCAAACTTGTTCCTAGATAAAAGATAGGGTCAAGGCTCCACAATTAGGTTTATTACAATTTGGCAGAAACACACAGTCCACAATCGCGCACGATGATCGCATGTTAACCGCTGACTTTTCACAAACGGCACAAAAAGTCAGTTACTGCGTTTTTGCTTAGAGTGACGTTAATTGGTGCAGCGGTAAAGTTAAAAGTAGGGCTTTTGCATTGAAATAAAAGATTTTATCTCAAATGTTTTTTTGAGTTTGATTTGATGTCTTGCAAGTTTTATACGACTGTATTTAATTTAGTGTTCCACCATGCAAAATTATAAAAATTGTAGAGTCTGTGCGGAAAATGAATAGGCGTGGTAATTGAGGACGCCTCTGTGCCTCAGTATAAGTAATGTCATAGCAACCTATGAAAAAAAAATAGTTCACTTTTGCCCACGCCTTCTCTCTTACTGCACAGACTAAGTAAGCAATGAAAAAATAAAATGTCCTCACTGACTGACTCATTCAGCCTTAACTGCTAATGCTAGAAACATGAAATGATTTAGGCAGGAGGTTTATTTTACTGAATGACCGCTAAGATAAGATTTTTAAAACCCCTAAAGGTGCAAAACATTTGTATAAAAGTCTTTGATGGAATATTTTTTAAGTTTTTAGTAAGTTCGATGTCACATTTGATAGGATAAGACAACCGATGTGGCGCAGTGGTAGTGCGACTGCCTGTGACGCAAAGGTTCCGGGTTCGATTCTCGGTGGGACACTCACAAATGTTGATATTTTTCTCTTTGTGAATTTGTTCCCGGTCTGGTTAGGACATTGCAGGGTGAACCAACTGATTGTCCGAAAAGAAATGGTTCCGTGCTTCGGAGGGCACGTTAAGCCGTCGGTCCCGGTTGCTGTCTATGATAACTTAGACGGCGGTCGTAACACAACCATGTCAGAGGCCTACTAGTGGTAGTAGGCGGTTGAAAAAACTTTGACACCAGGGTTCATCGGGTCGTTGAACGACTCGGTGTCCCACACGAAAAGAGAGAAGAGATAGGATAAGACACGTGCCAAAATTATTTAGTGTCAATAAATTCAATTTTTTTTGCGCCTGACCTTTAAGACACATATTTGTCAAAGAATTGTAAGTCAAAGAAATTTTAAATAATATTTTTGTTTAATTATTATAAATAATATAGTTTACTTGAAATGTAAAAAAAAACAGAAAATTACCTTTACTTCCGTATTTTTTTTGATAAAACATTTTCAAGGAGTGGAAGATAGCGGAGAAGGCTTTTGCCCACTTGCGATTTAAAGTAGGCTAATCACTACATAGTATAAAATAAAGTCGCTTCCCGTTTGGTGTCTCCTTATATCTTTAGAATTACCTAACGGATTTTGATGCGGTTTTTTTTATTAGATAGAGTAACTTGAGAGGAAGGTTTATAAGTATAATTTATTCCGGAAAATTGTCACATTCCCATGGGAAAACGGGTAGCCCAACTGGTAGGAAACTTTTGACACCCTTTTGACACCTTTAAGGAGTAAAATTTCAAAAATGCTGAAACACGTATTTAATTATTTTAAGTTATGAGTCTAATCAGAAATTTTGAAACAGATCACATTTAAGATAAAAAACTTTCATACAAACTTTTAACACCCTTTTCACCCATTTAAGGGTTAAAATTTCAAAAATGCTGAAACACGTGTTTAATTATTTTAAGTTATTAGTCTAATCACAAATTTTGAAACAGATCACATTCATTTAAAAAAACGTACTTTCATACTTACTTTTAACCCCCTTTTGACCCTATTAAGGGTTAAAATTTCAAATATGCTGAAACACGTGTTTAGTTATTTTGAGTCATAAGTCTAATCACTAATTTTGAAACGGATCACACTTAGGACAACGAACTTTCATACAAACTCTTAACCTCCTGTTCATCCCTTGGGGGATTTTAAAAAACGGAATTGTATATTTAATAGTTGCTTTATTACATAAAAAACTTCAAGTCCAAGTTTTATCTCTCTAGCTTCAGTATTTTAACATTTATACTATCACGAAAACTGAGAAAAAGTAATATTTTAGTTCCATAATACAAACATAGATGACGCTGTTAGTTTTCAACGCACTATCGTGATGTGTTTTTTCAAAAACTATAAAATTTGTAATATTTGTTGTTATAGCAGCAACAGTAATACAACATCTGTAAAATTTTCAACTGTCTAGGTATAACGGTTCAGGAGATACAGCTTCGTAACTGTAGGACGGACGGACGGACAGACAGACGGACAGCCGAGCCTCAGTAATAGGGTTTTCGTTATTATCCTTTGGGTACTGAACTCTAAAAAATATTTTGAGATAATAAATACCTAAGTGTATATAATAGAAGCTGTAGGTAAGGATAAAAAATATATAATAAAAAACCTCCAATGTGAAAAAAGGGTGTAAAATTTAAAGTGCATTTATGTAAAAAATTATTGTCCACCCGTGGAAGATAGCGGAGAAGGCTTTTGCCCACTTGCGATTTAAAGTAGGCTAATTAATACTAATAATAACTACAGTTCGCCAAACGAGCCACCCGTATATATCGCCAAACTTCGTGAAACAATGGAACCGATAAGCTTGTAAATAATTGGTCTACGATAAGCCTAATTAGACGGATCGTATCGGATACCGCGTATCGCACGACTCCAGCATATAGCGATATGGGACCGGAAACGCAAGAATCGGTACTTTTAATAGGTTAATAATATAAGGGGATATTTAAATAATCAAAAATGTATTAATAAAACACATGTCAAAATACAATAATAAATTGTCAAATAACAATTATTCAACTAGGTTTTTGTCACCTTAATATCAAAAATACCACCCCGGATCATTCCCGGTCCAAACGTCCTCACCGATTGGCTGCATTGCTGCGTTGGATGGCCACAGATAATCGTTGGACCAGGAAAGAACCGAAGCGTGGATCCCCGCCTTTAATACAGGTGATATTTAATACAATGCAAGTATTCATAGGATGAGTTCAATTTGTGAAACTACTACAAGTTTCCCTAAGGAATATAGGTCACACTTTTGGAACATTTCTGTATGGAAGGTCCAAATAGTTTTTCATATTTCTTATTTTTCTGGGGCAAAGTTGTTTAGTTTTACAAGTAGAACTCACTCTAAAATATTTGCACTGAATTGAATAGGACCTTTTATACTGCTTGGTGACCTGGGTGCATATGTGTTTCAATTGGCGTTGTGGCGGTATGGGATCTAAAAGCTTGACCTGTCGAACGTTTGATTTGAAACTTCATATATATAGAAAAAACCTTAATTACGCGTTCAGAACATGTCTAACTTTGTATTGCGGTGAAGCCCATATAGCCATTACTAACAACAGCACTACGAGCTTTTTTGTGTACGTGAAGAAAAGTGCGGCTCGAATATCGCACCTTTATCTCTTGCGGGGTAGGCAGAGCGTAAACGACCGGAAAAACAGACTCGATTACGATTTATCTGGCAATTATTTAAAGGTCATTCAGAAAATTGTTTATCACTATATTAATAGCCTGTCTGCTAAGATTGTAAAACACATGAAACTCACAATTCCCTAAGTCGCTTCTTACGACACCCGCGGGATAGAAATGGGGTGATGCTATTCTAAACCGACACCGTAACGTATTGTTTATCGCATAATACCTTAAACCAGCATTTTACTACACCTAAGTTTGCCTGAGAAGCGCGACGCTAGAAAGTTTTCGCTGATAAAAGTATTTATAGCCCTCTATCGGGGAGATACGGAAACCGGTTTATGTACGGACAGACAAACAGATGCAAGGTCGAACAACATAGTGACAGGTTAAGCAGAAAGGATTACTTGACAACTCTCTGAGTTGTAAAGTACATGTCAAAAAAACTTTTGAAAATCATGATTTCAATTTGAAACAAATGTTGTTTACTGTTGGTGGTGGCGTAAAGTTACGTGCCGTGATGTTTAGAAAAAAATTGTGTTATAAAAATTTCCTTTTTTTTTTCAATGAGGCATCATGATATTATATTTTTTCAAAGAAAGTACTATCATACATCGAATAAAGTTCATTTCATTTCATTACATGTGACTCCTTTGGGGCTGACTGACTTAGTTAAAAAATTGCAACCTATAACATTTGCGGGCGTGTCAAACTTTAACATGTTTCACACAGTGAAGTTTGTCTGGTTGGATTCAATTGTAAACTTTTTTTTATCTAACTAATCTAAGCTGAGTTCAAATTATAATATATAACATAAAAATGTTAAAAACATTTTACAAAGTAGGTATATTTTATTTTAAAGCTTCCTACCATCGAATTAAGATACTAACTTTACCCTTCAGTCAAAATAAATGTACATTTTCGCACGCTAAAATTAACATTGCAATCACTGAAACAATCAGATAAAGTTGATATCATAAAACTTACGTCCCTGACAACGTCATATATTTCATGAGTAGTAAAACGAAGTCTTCAAATCAGGACTTCCACACAGTCCTGATGAAGTACATCTGAAGTTACACAATTCCCCCATATCTTGTGGAGTCAAAAGAGGTTTTCACACGTACCACATGACTTTCCGGTATCGTATCGGAACCGGTATTTTATTGAAGGATGTTTACGAAATACAAAGATTGGATTCGTCTCGATTGCGGAAAGCTTGCCGCCTGGCCATAAATTACCATGGTCGATTTGAAATCTTTAAATAGACTTCGGATTCATACCGGCCGGAGCAAGGAAAATAGGACCAAGTGGGGCTTCTTGGAGGGTTCCGATGTAAACTGTTTGTGTGGTGGAGTTCAAACAATGTACCACCTAAAATCGTGTCCTGCGTGCCCTTGCACCTGCACGCAGGACAATCTTATGACAGCGTCTGTCAGCGCTGTCAACATGGCCAAGTTCTGGGCCGCAACGGTGTAGTGTCTGCCATCGACACGCTAAAAAGAAGAAGACCGGATTTCGTGGCTCACGACTTCGCATCAAATTAAATTAATTTGAATAGTGGCTGCCGCAATATCGTCCGGTGCGTGTGCAATTCACCTATCTTGTGGACACAAAAGGCTACGAGGACGAATAACTCGTAAACCAGATAGAGATCTGGAATATGCATGATAAGAGAGATTCTGGGAAACGTATTCACGGTTTTAAAGGATTTTTGGGTGAATCATATGAAATATTCCATCATGAAGAAATTTGAAAGGTCCCACCATGACGGACTGACGGACGTATTAATAACGCTTTCGTCTGACAGGCGAAAGGAAATTTCGAATTCCCATACAAAAAACGGATACAGTGGCACACAGTAACGCATGCGATTTGACCAACGTGTTTGACAGTTGCATCAGTCAGTCCGTCTTAGTGTGGGATTTGCCTAAGCAATCCGTAGTACTTAACTTTTTTTAATGCTTTAATCTAATTCTAAAATCTTGTTTTATTCCATGAACGTCTCGGTTATGATCCATATCACTCCGTCAACCAATTCGTAGCACATTGCTACGACCGCTACGTCGTAGGAGATATCAGCAACAGTCGTGTTATTTAAAAAAGAGCCATGTATGAGATTAGAGTTAGTACTACATAAAATCACGCTTTCTATCCTTGCAGGTTTGGCAACGCGTCCACGGCTCAAAAAACCAAACAAATTAATTTTAAGGATAATTTCAGGTACGATCACAGTTCAAAATAAACCATTGTTTTAAATGAATACCCACTTGACTTTTAAAAGCTTATTAAACACATACCTCATTTACCCAACAACAGTCAACCCCCACAATGGCGCTCGCCCTTGAAAAGCGGATAAGAATCTCCGGGAATTTATACGGGGGCGATAACGGTGGGGGCGGCTGATAAGCGAGGGGGGGCGATAAGCCGGGGGCGCTGATAACAGCCGCCCCGATGCTATCTGTGATTAAATAGCGCGCGCTATCTGAGATCTTGGGCGGGACAGAGTAGTGTGGTAAGCAAGAGAAACGACTTAAATCATCACTTAAAATATACGGTATTATTACAGTGTCTAAGTCGTTTGACAACGACATATCGTACGGAAAAATAATCTAAATAGCGTCTTAATACACATCTCACTTTTTTGGAATAGGAATAAAACGGATAAAGCTCAGGATCCGAAGACACACAGAATTTTCGATTTGTTTGACAATATGACAGTAAATTTTTGATGGCATATTCATACTCTCCTCTTCGCATCGTAATTCTCATTACTGAGGGTCGTGATTCCTCCGTTGGGAAATTATTTTCTTATTCATAATGCTTTTCCATCGCTGCCTATCTTTGGCAACATGATATTATTCACACTTTGACAGACTTACTTCAGTGGTTAATTTAATTCTTATTTGGTGATTGAGTCTTCTTATAAATATCATAAAACTAACGGTAAAAATCACCAAATTGACGTTTTGCAGGACGGCTGTTGTATGTTTCCTGTTACAGCTAAGAATTTTCCTAATAAAATCTCCAGAATTAAGGTCAATGTAAAGTTTGGTTTTTGATCGACGGGTAATCGTAGTCACTGGCCTGTGCCCGATATTATCAAACTACAGGCTACATTTTTACATATGAAATTCGATGTTTATTGCGTAGTCGGTTAGCCATTATGATACCAGCAATATTAACCGGCTACGCAATGTACTAAGAATTTCACCTGTAGACTTGTAGCTTGTAGTTACATAACATAGGGTACTGGAATTTTTTATGCTTACTCTGGTTTACCTAAATTACTCTGTGTAAAATATGAATACGCAGCGTTGTCGGTACGAATCCGTCAAATAGATGAGATAAGTCCGACGTGAACTTTTGCTGTGTTTGTACCCCCCCTTTTGCACCCCCAGGGGGTGGTAACCCTCTCTAAATTCATATAATGATATTGTAGGAATGTTCAGTGTGTAAAAACATGTGAATGTTAAAACACTTTCTTATACTGTAACCATAACAGAGTGAATTAGTTACTAATTATTCGCGCGAACAAAAATCTACTTTATCGTGAAAATACATACATACTTACGTACATACAGGATGTAAGGGACAGCCCTCCGAATACTAATACTAATATGTTGCA
Organism: Tuta absoluta; assembly: GCA_027580185.1. Lineage (NCBI taxonomy): Eukaryota > Metazoa > Arthropoda > Insecta > Lepidoptera > Gelechiidae > Tuta > Tuta absoluta. Next base: position 3,155,110 of record JAQAHW010000020.1, read on the forward strand.
TTAAAACCATGAAACTGAACAACCTATACTTTTAACAAAAATATTTCAACTTCCTATAGTAAATGCAGCAATCAGGTGATCGTAACTTTGTATGAGAGGTCGATTTTTTGTCGTTTCCTGACATATGTTCCTAGGGAAAAGTTGTTCAGTTTCATGGTCTGCATGTACCATATCAGTATTCGGAAGGCTTTCCATTATACCCCGTCTATATCACGCCTATATCCCTATACAGGATGTTAGGACCGGTGTACCGAAAACTTTGCAGGTATGATCAGACCACGAAACTGAACAACTTTTTCTATGGAGTATATGTTGGAAACCGAAAAAAAAATTGTCTTCCCATACAAAATTTGTGATCATCTGACTGGCTTTCTATGGAAACTCAAAAAAAAAAAACCATACATAGGCTCCATAGTAAAAGTTGTTCAGTTTTATGGACTGATCATGCCTGCAATGTTTTCAGTACACCGTCCCTTACACCCTGTATAATGTGGATGTAAATCACACATATTTAAAGTTGACGTGTGATAAGAAAGTTAGAAGGACTGCTTTACGACTTTTAGTACGAATTTCGGGTTGTAAGATTTAAATAAACTAGAACTTTGAAATTAGTCTTGAAATTCTGGACGTTTAGATAAATGAGTGATGTATATAATATTAAACATAGTTACTTACGTTATTGAAAGCAAGTTAAGTTTAAACTTAGGAAGTAAGCTAGAAATTATTTAATAAAAAAAAACAATCTTACTACCCAATTTTTAATTTTACTTTCATTTCACAACGCTTCAGTTATATATAACTGAAAAGTAAAATTTGAGAGTAATTTTTTATTAAGCTATAAGAAAACATGGTCGACTCAGTTGAAGAGCATAACTTATGATGGTTTTTCATATATATATGTCTTATAAATACTAATACGGAAATTGGTTTCCCATTCTTCCTTAAATCTATAAACTCATTGACGTATGTAGGTAAGTAAGAAGCTTCATATAGCTGTACTTACTTGTTGCTGGTTTAAATACTTGCCATTTTAGTTTTTTCAAACTTTCAAGAAATCTGCAATGGCCTACTTACCTGGAAAGAAAAAAACAGAATTAAATTAATTATAATATCATTAGGATCATAGCGCTAGGCCACGACCTGCGATTGACCTAAAGTGTGGGCTAAGTATTGAGCGGTAGCGGATTATTGTAAGAGATTAAGTAACATATTATCATCTGCCTGCCCTTATCCCAAATTACAACATGTAGTAACTATGAAACTGGATAACTTTTGCTCAAAAATTATACTTTTTTTGCATAGAGTGAGTGGGGTGGTATGGGATCTACCTCCTAGCGGTCCACCCCGGGCAACGGCAACACAGGCTTACCTGTGGATAAGTCCGGCTGAACGATCCCACTAAGCGGTGGAAGGCTCCGTAAGGGGCCGCCTGGCTCGCGACCACCATCCCACCGAAGTCTGGCGCCAAGTAGCTTGCTGCGTTCCGTCAGTGTGTGGGAGTGCCAGTGCCTTAACAGGCTACTTCTGGGTGAGCTCGCTCCATCTTAGACTCTGTCTTTGTCCTATGACCTAGACTAGAGTCAAGAGCAAACCCATCATTAATAAAAAAAAAAAAAAAAAAGAATGATCTTTTACTTGTAACAGTTTCGAATTTTTTACTACGATACGAATATAAAATTGAATCATAGTCTCCATTACGTAATCAAACACAAAGGTTGCCTGAATGCAAATTAAAAAAACCCAGCAACAGGGCCGCCTGTTTGGAACTTTGTCTTTTTTCTTGTATTGTCGTGTACTAGGTAAAATATAAGTTCAGCATATTTGTACGAGTATTGCATTGTATAACATAGAAAATTTTGCCGGCTTAGAATACCATCACTCCATTTCTACCCTAGGGTGTCGTAAAAGGCGACTAGGAGATGAACCCGGGGAATGGGCAGCAGCGTTCTCTGTGAAAATCTATAACAACTTGCACTGCGCTCGCCAATACACCTACCAAGCGTGATGAGCATGGCAAATACCCCCAATAGGGGGAGGCCTATGTAGTAGAAATTTTACGTACATTTCAAGTAAGCTTTGGACAAGAAATTTAAAATCATCATCATTCTTCTACACCTTCCAACTCTTTACTTCTACCTTTTAAGTAAAACGCTGAATCTTCTACCTTACACCACTCCCCAAAAACACTTCCCATTAGTGCAATATAAAGATTGCTGTGTACGGTTAGCAGAAAAAATCTGCGGCGTTATGCAAATCTCGGCTGCTATCGCTACATCTAGTGCACGCGCGCCGCAGTGCATGGTCGACTATTGGTGTACTTTGGAAAATGTTCACTCGCTTATGATTTGTAGACGTTATTGTTGTAGTTTCATTTTATTAGGTCGGTTTTTGATGCTTTGGGTTGGTTGAAAATATAAAGACGCTTTATTGAGTAAGACGGTTCTCTCACTTGACGTCAGTCGCTGCGTATTTTTAGTGCACTGTCGCTGTATTTGTATGGAAACTACATAGCCTGGCACATCGCCGCAAGCTTGTCGGTTTTTTACAGATTGTACTTCGGAGAGTGTGCTCAACAGCTTCACGACCTTGTTCCACCAGCTCCCTTCTACCATCGGACATCCAGACGCACCACCGGATACCATCCATACCTGGTTGCCATTCCACCAATTCGGACTAAGCGCTTCCAGTCATCATTTATAATGCGCACTGCTAAAGAGTGGAACTCACTACCTGCGTCTATGTTTCCAAACGCATACAACCCTAATCTATTCAAAGTAAGAGTGAACAGGCTTCTTCTGGGTGAGCTCGTTCCATCTTAGACTCTGTCTCTGTCCTATGACCTAGACTAGAGTCAAGAGCAAACCCATTAATCACTATAGTATAAAATAAAGTCGCTTCCCGTTTGGTGTCTCCTTATATCTTTAGAATTACCAAACGGATTTTAATGCGGTTTTTTTTTATTAGATAGAGTAACTTGAGAGGAAGGTTTATAAGAATAATTTATTCCGGGAAATTGTCACATTCCCATGGGAAAACGGGTAGACCAACTGGTAGTAAACTTTTGACCCCCTTTTGACAACTTTAAGGATTAAAATTTCAAAAATGCTGAAACACGTATTTAATTATTTTAAGTTATGAGTCTAATCAGAAATTTTGAAACAGATCACATTTAAGATAAAAAACTTTCATACAAACTTTAAACCCCCTTTTCACCCATTTAAGGGTTAAAATTTCAAAAATGCTGAAACACGTGTTTAATTATTTTAAGTTATTAGTCTATTTACAAATTTTGAAACAGATCACATTCATTTAAAAAAACAAACTTTCATACAAACTTTTGACCCCCTTTTGACCCTATTAAGGGTTAAAATTTCAAATATGCTGAAACACGTGTTTAATTATTTGAAGTTATAAGTCTAATCACTAATTTTGAAATGGATCACACTTAAGACAACGAACTTTCATACAAAGTTTTCGCCCCCTTTTCATCCCTTGGGGGATTAAAAAAAAGAGTGATTCAAGAGGAAGGTTTGTATGTTTGATTAATGTCGGGAGAAGGTCTGTTTCCCGTGGGAAATCAGTTAGCAGCGGGTGAAACCGCTAGGCGGGCCGCTAGTAAAAAATAAATATAAACTGATGCGCTTAAATACACAGCAATGGACGTCAAGTGTGATCCCGGCCTTTAAGCTTTTGGTCAGTTTTTCTTTCGAGTGGGTTCGGTTAACTGTAATCATGTGACACCTATATTTTTTAACCTCCTAACGTCCAGATACCTTTTGAAAGGTATGTAGCTCTAAAGTGGTACGCGCCCAAGCTTATGGAAACTTCACATTAAAAAGCAACCTTTTAGTTATAAATTTGAGCCTATGTTGATCATGTAATTATATAAACTTTTAATATTAATATCTGTGTCTATTGTTATTTTATGGTTGCAATGAACTAACAAGAGATTCTCTGAAGCATTTTATATGGTTAATAATTTATATCTGTGGAGATTTGTTAATAGCATTGTAATATTCTATATATCTAGTAATATGCAGTTAAATTTGTCTGTAAATCTTCCAAATACAAATAAATAAATGAATAAATAAAATATCAGTAGATCCAGGATATGCTGGAACTGCGAGTTTTCAGGACAAATGAACGCATACAAGGTTTATTTTACTTTAAAAAATCATACCTTTTAAAAGGCATCTGGGCCGCTAATTGTGAAAAGCTCACATATGCCTGGGCGTTACGAGGCTAAGATAGATTACGACAGATATATACTTGTGGACATGTTAAAATTAACATTGTTACATGCCGTAAGGCTAAGAGTGTTGGCTGGAGCTGCAGTGGCTTAATATTTACGACCGCAACTTGAATTAACTTTGTAATTCATCTAGCCTCAAGTGACATTTAAAAAGTATTCGATGAAATAAATAACTCATTCGTTATTATTAATCATGAAAGTTTATTGACCTGTTATGCAGAAAAAGCCTTGCATTCAGGGGTGGGGCAGTGTTGCAGGTGCGTGACCACACAATATCGAGATCTGTGTCGTTTAATTGTACGACTCATGGGTTTATTATAGCACCCCATGGGTTTATGGGTTCGTATGGCGATCAACTGCTAATGCTGTTATCTTTGATTTAAATGCTACGGATAACGGGGATTTGTTTTTTCCAACCTAAATATTATCAATATAAGTTGCTACTATTGTTTTTTTGTGATAATGTGCCTGGCCTGTTGTCTCAGAAAATAATAATTTGTGTACCTAAGGGTACTTCGTATTTTTAAACCGGTTTTATTCAGACAATTACAGCAATAAAATTATAAAAAGACTATGTTACTGACTAGAATCTAACAGATGACAAAAACCTATCAGTCGCACAATTAGACAAACATGAAAGTTACCTGTATTTGAACCATTTTTTCAATATTAAGTCTCCAGTTTTAAAGTTATTACAAACAATACGTTATTATTATAATTTACGTACTTACCTTTTCAAACGTAAGAACGGCTAAATTAGACATTGTAACGGTACTTCTCTACGTCACGTGACGTCATCTCGTGCAGTTTTTGTTTGTTATTCGGCAGATGTCCTTGTAAATATAAGGTGTAAAAAAATTTGCTGAGAATATTTTAAGGGGTGAACCAGTACATGAAACTGAACGACTTTCCCCAAGGAACATAGGTCGAAAAATGAAAAAATAAATTGACCCTACTTGACTTAGTGTGTTACCCGGCCGGGATAATTTGTATGGGAGGGACAATTTTTTTTTTCCTTGGGGAAAGTTGTTCAGTTTCACGTACTGGTTCACTCCTTAAAATATTCTCAGCAATTTTTTTTACACCATGTATAAAATACCTGGTTCAAAGTTCTGGTCTTGTGATTTATCTTGTTTCGTCTGCAATAATAATATTATTTTTTTTTTGTAAAATCTCGCGAAAATTTGCGCAAAATGATTTGCTGTTTCTCTCAGAAAGGGATCAACTTTTCAGATAAAACAGGGCCTTTATGTGCAAAGAATTGCTACTTACTATAGTAGCGTTTCGTAACGCTGCTGTAAATAGCAAAAAAGCCTTGCATTCAGGGGTGGGGCAGTGTTGCAGGTGCGTGACCACACAATATCGAGATCTGTGTCGTTTAATTGTACGACTCATGGGTTTATTATAGCACCCCATGGGTTTATGGGTTCGTATGGCGATCAACTGCTAATGCTGTTATCTTTGATTTAAATGCTACGGATAACGGGGATTTGTTTTTTCCAACCTAAATATTATCAATATAAGTTGCTACTATTGTTTTTTTGTGATAATGTGCCTGGCCTGTTGTCTCAGAAAATAATAATTTGTGTACCTAAGGGTACTTCGTATTTTTAAACCGGTTTTATTCAGACAATTACAGCAATAAAATTATAAAAAGACTATGTTACTGACTAGAATCTAACAGATGACAAAAACCTATCAGTCGCACAATTAGACAAACATGAAAGTTACCTGTATTTGAACCATTTTTTCAATATTAAGTCTCCAGTTTTAAAGTTATTACAAACAATACGCTATTATTATAATTTACGTACTTACCTTTTCAAACGTAAGAACGGCTAAATTAGACATTGTAACGGTACTTCTCTACGTCACGTGACGTCATCTCGTGCAGTTTTTGTTTGTTATTCGGCAGATGTCCTTGTAAATATAAGGTGTAAAAAAATTTGCTGAGAATATTTTAAGGGGTGAACCAGTACGTGAAACTGAACGACTTTCCCCAAGGAACATAGGTCGAAAAATGAAAAAATAAATTGACCCTACTTGACTTAGTGTGTTACCCGGCCGGGATAATTTGTATGGGAGGGACAATTTTTTTTTTCCTTGGGGAAAGTTGTTCAGTTTCACGTACTGGTTCACTCCTTAAAATATTCTCAGCAATTTTTTTTACACCATGTATAAAATACCTGGTTCAAAGTTCTGGTCTTGTGATTTATCTTGTTTCGTCTGCAATAATAATATTTTTTTTTTTTTGTAAAATCTCGCGAAAATTTGCGCAAAATGATTTGCTGTTTCTCTCAGAAAGGGATCAACTTTTCAGATAAAACAGGGCCTTTATGTGCAAAGAATTGCTACTTACTATAGTAGCGTTTCGTAACGCTGCTGTAAATAGCAAAAAAGCCTTGCATTCAGGGGTGGGGCAGTGTTGCAGGTACGTCACCACACACCACAGAATGTTTTTCGAGCGGAAATTTTAGTGCAGAGTGTACTACTGATGTCGCTTGACTCTTCTTGACGCTTTCTGACGCGTTAATGCGACTCAGGGTACTCTGTATTCAGTATGACTTAAAAAAGTACCAAACATTATCCGCCCTCAATGAAAACAGCCAAAACGAAACGTAGCCAAACTTTAGCCTACTTTATCTCGCGACACGGATATGCATATGCCAAAGATAGCGGGAAAACTCCGGGCATGTATTGGAAAGCGTCCGAGGCGCGCTATCGCCCGCCACGCGCCAAACCGCCCTTATCGCGGTCACTTTTCACGTTTTTCACAAGCGGCCACGGGAGGGCAGTGTTGCCATGTGAAGCAGATTTCTGCGGATTTATTATTTTCATAAGGTTTGTAATAGTAAAATGAAAGAAAAGTGGCTGAGCTGCCCTTTTCACGTTTTTCACGAGCAGTCACGAGGGCTGTATTGCCAGATGGAGCAGTTTGTTGAGGAATTTTATATTTGTATAAATAAAAGCGTTATTCGAGCAATATCGCCACCACGCCTCAAACCTCGTTTAATCTATTACTTGCGGGCAAGGGATGAGCTGCGGTAGCCCAGATGAAAGAAACGTCGCTACTTGTAATGGCGAAAGTCACAGGTTCAAAACCTACCAACGCTGTAAAATTTTGCAAGTTTTAAAAAAAAAATACCTAACACGGAAAGTGTTTTAAAAATTTGGTATTTAATCTATTACTTTACACGAGGCATATATTTTAAATTAAATTAAACAACCATGAATAAATCTTCTAAGTATTTTTGAAATAATGTATTGTATTGAGTTACCTACTCCATGGAAGTTCCATAGCTAATAGCTATGCAGGTTGGTTAATCGTATTAAAAACTTTCTCTGGACTTTCAGAAAAGTCTGAGTGTAGCGTCTGGCAACTTTTTTGGCGGGTGAGGTGGAGAATAGGATGGCGGATGATATTGCGATATGACCACCATTGGACCGTTTTAAACGAGTGTTATATTGTGTTTTATTGAGATAGGTAAACGTATGAATGATCGCTATCTTTTGGAAGTTTTGTTTTCAGGAAACCACTGAAATCAAGAAACTCAAAATGTCTCGATTGCCAATAGTTAAACTTTGAGGTCCCATTCATAAGTTTTCTGTATGCATAGCTTGGTATGATACAAACTCATTACAATTTTCAGTCAATCACATTAACGATTATGTATAATATATAGTAAAATTTTACTAGAGACCGATAGTGAAAGCTCTAGACGGGCTGGTGATAAGAAACGATTTTAATCAAGGAACATAGATCGACGACAAAACATACAAAGATTGACATTCAATACCATTACAATGACTATGTTTTGCGCCACGTTTCGAATGTCATCACAATGTGTTGTTCTCTGCACACACACTCCTACACAAAGGGTTAATTGGTTACTGATTTCATCTAACTTTATTTGTAGTTTTTTGTGATTGTATTTCTGCAATAACTGAGCGTTCCACCATTTGCTACATAATTATATTTTTGTGTTCACATTTTTGTATTCCACAGATATTATATGTACAATAAAGGCATTTAATTATTATTTTCATTAAAAAAGGGAATCAAAGCTTTGTAATTTTGCCATTGAACCTAAAAATAGAAAAGAAGTAAGTTTTTGAAGCTTATTAACTCTTACGTACATACACATATCACGCCTTTTATCCCTTGCGGGGTAGGAAGAGCGTAAATGGCACCAATAAACGGACATTTACGCCACGTCTGACAAACATTTGAGGGTCATTCGGAACATTGTGTATCGCCATAGTGACCGGTCGTCAGCCCATCGCCTTAAATTACAATACACATCCTCGAGTCCCTTAGTTGCCTCTTACGACGCCAGTGAGTATAGTATTCTTTACTTACGATTCCCACGGGAAAGAAATGGGGTGATGCTATTCTAAGCTGGTATCACACAACGCGTAATCTTTGCGAGTGCCTCATAACATTGTTCATCCAAAAGTGTAACAATTAAAACATGGCAGGGAGTGTAATCGGTCTGTTTATCGACGCACCAGCATTGTTAACTAACTGAATAACTATCGGCTAATGAGGCGATATGCGCTTGCGACGAAATCGAACCTACATTAAATAGGGCTGCCGTTTTAACATTAACAGCCACAACAGTCCACCGTGTGATGCCGGCTTAGAATAGCATCACCCCATTTCTTACCCGTGGGAGTCGTAAGAGGCGAATAAGGGACTCAGAGGGTGTGTATTGCAATTTTAGGCGATGGGCTGACAACCTGTCACTATGGCGATACACAATTTTCAGAATGTCCCTCAAATATTTCTCAGACGTGGCGTAAATGTCCGTTTTTGCGGTCATTTACGCTCTGCCTACCCCGCAAGGGATTATAGGCGTGATATATGTATGTATGTATGTATGTACAACAGTCCACTGCTGGACATGGGCCTCCCTATATTGGGGAGGTATTGCCATAATCACCACGCTTTGCAGGTGGATTGGCGAGCGCAGTGCAAGATATTGCATTAACAGTTAACGCTACTGCCCATTCCCTGGATGATTATCTCTTTTTACGACACCTCCGAGTAGAATTGGGGTGGTACTATTCGAATCCGGAAACATTAAAATAATCTACTTCTTAATACTTCCTCCGATAGACTACAATGTATAAAAAAACTTCTCAAGCATTATCCTATCCACAAGAGTTTGACTTGCGATTGGACTGAAGAACAGTAACCCGGATAGTACCCCTGCCTGCTACGCCCAGGGCCGTGGGTTCGATCTTCTCACAGCACAGGTATTTGTAAGTTACTTTTTAAATCTTTGTGTTTAATCTTGGTGTTTTCTATACATACATACATACATATATCACGCCTTTATCCCTTGCGGGGTAAGCAGAACGTAAACGGCCGCAAAAAACAGACATTTACGCCACGTCTGACAAACATTTGAGGGTCATTCAGAAAATTGTCACTATGGCGATCATAGTGACAGGTTGTCAGCCCATCGCCTAAAATTGCAATACACACCCTCGAGTCCCATCGTCGCCTTTTACGACTCCCACGGGAAAGAAATCACACTCTAAGCCGGCATCACACGGCATAGCCGGCATTGTTTATATTTATTTACAAAAATAATAATAATTGTGTATAACACCAGCTACCTTGTTCCCATAGTGCAAGCTTTGCTTTGTTCGGTGCTAGATGGCGCTGTGTGAAATGTCCAAGATATGTATTTATTTATTAATCCGAGTTAGTCAATATCTGGTTATGTCATTACCTAAATGAAGCCGGGGAATCCCTAGCTTTCTTCTAAATAGATGAGTGTAGATTTTAAAGTTCTAGGGCTACTAAAAGTGACCTGTATCTTGTGTAGTATTTAAGGTGAAATTTTACTAGTGATCGATAGCGCAAACTCAAGACGGGTTATTGATAAGAATAGGCTAGGGACATAGGTTGTAATAGGAACAAATGAACATCCCATACAAAATTGCCAATCAGCTGAATTGAATTACTATGGAAATTGATATTTTAAGGTAAATTTTAACCTTCGTTCCTTGGGTGATGCCGAGTGATGCCGGACTCGAATAGCATCTCCCTATTTCTTTCCCGTGGATATCGTAAGAGGCGATTAAAGGACTCGGGGTTTACATGTGTAATGCAATTTTAGGCGATGGGCTGACCACCTGTCACCGTGGTGATACAGAATTACTTGAATGACCCTCTAATGTTTGTCAGACGTGGCGTAGATGTCCGTATTTACGGCCTTCTACGCTTTGCCTACCCCGCAGGGGATATAAGCGTAATGTGTGTATGTGTATGTTTGTATGTTCCTTGGGTAAAAATCATTATTATTACCAGGCGGTATTGAGATTTCGCTATCGATCACTAGAAAAATTTCACTCTTTATAGTAGTATATTATGTAGGTCTTGTAAATATATTGGGTGAAATATAACATCCATTAAAATAGTTTCATTGTGCTTAATAATTTCCCTATTTACTGATGACGTATTGCACAAATGACTGCGGCTGGCACCCCTAGCTTAATCAGACGGAGCCGTATCACCTGGAGCAATTAACATGGTTTTGTCTATTCGATAACCTTGCTGCAACCTTCGATTGTATTCAACCAGTACATAAACTACTCAAACATACCCACTGTAATCTACTTATAAACATTGTTTTAGCTATATTATTCTACATGTGAACGTTTAAGTTTAGAGTGTAAGTTTGGTGGTTCTATCGCTGCGTCTTTAACGCACCGTAACGAATGCATCTGAAGGACGACAGAAAATTACGAATTTCGATCTTATTCGTCAAACGACTTGACAGACGCATTCGTAAAAGCACCGTAAACACACCGTAGCCGTATTTGTATGGGAATAAGATAGGAATTTGCAATTTCATTTCGTGCGTTAAAATACGTAAATATCGCGGCATACCTGTCTTTCTTGGTTCAGGAGCTAAGCTTTATTTTCATAATTATCAATTGTGATTCTGTCAATCGCGATTATAGACATCCACAGACACCATCAAACTGCTTTTCACAATCCATACAATAATACAAGATCGTCGTCGATTACGCGCTACGCTTTTCAAAAGGTCAGAAAAACCTCGATAAAATTTCCAGAGTCTGGTTCGCTTAATTGTAATCTGCTGACTCTACGCTTGATGCAAATTGACTTTGTTTTTCGTTTTTAGTTTTATTTATAAAGCAGGACCTAGACCGCTTAAGGGATCATCTTAACAATGATATTTTTTGATGACTGTATGAAAAACTAGTATCGGTTGATCTATTTTAAAGGTGTGTGTACATTATGAGTACAAAAAGTCTGAGACGATGGATCTGCAGTGAGTTCACACATGAAATATATTCAATCTGCGCGCTGCCGATAACAGAGGGCGTTGTAGGGGGGGGGGTAAAGGGGGTTGGGTAGAGGGGGTTTACCGGATACGAGGTTTTGACGGTCACTTTTAAGGTTGTCTTCTTTAAATGAAAAAATACTAAGGGTGACCAATAACGAAATCACACAGCAAGCCGGTGATAATGAACAACTTTTCCCAAGGAACATAGGTTGGAATATGACAAACACTATTTTAGAGTTTGGATAGTAACTTGCTGATTGGCTATATTTTTACGGGAAGTCAAAATTATTTTTCGTTTAAAATATTATCTAGAAATCAGCTAAACCTCAAGTTACCTATTTAAAGGATCATCTGATGCTGGTTGTTTTTATTAATTGTATGGAAAATTTGAATCTTCTTCTTCTTCTTTGCGTGTCGAAGACGAAACTAAATTTCCTTTGACCAGTATGTAGCCACATTAACAGCGTTTGGAGTGGCTGCCCACAGATCTTCAAGCGTGCTGGTGTTGGGACAGTATAAGTTTGTCCTTTAAATGGGCTCTACATATTTGTTGATAATATTTTGAATAAATAAATAAATAAAAAATAAATAAATATTACCTACCGTAAAGGTATAAATTACGATTACAGAGATTGAGCATCAAAAATTATTGATTTTAAATATTTCAATTAGTTTATATTATAAGTATTCAAAGATTTTTCGCCTGCATATTGACTGTCAAGACAAATTGAAAATTACGCGACTGATCAGGTAAATCCGATAACATTGAAAATAATAACCAATCACAATTCAAACTCAATGCACAATCCAACCCACATTAAAAGCCATATATCACAAAAACAAACTCATACTACGTGTCAACAAACATTAAAAACATGTAGAAAGTTTGAAACCCCTGGATGGCGATAGTAAATTATTATTATTCGTACTATCAGGGCTGCCACCAGCGATGCTATCAGCGCTATCTCGCCGCGCCAAGCGTCTCACCCCCTTCGCTAGGGATGGGCAAATATCGATATCGATAGTAAATTATTATTATTTGTACTATCAGGATCAGGACGCTATCGGCGCTATCTGGCCGCGCCAAGCGTCTCACCCCCTTCACTAAGGATTGGAAAACATCGATAGCGATAATATTGTTCATACTATCAGGACTAACAACCGCAATATTATCGACGCTATCTCGCAGCGCCAAGCGTAAATATGAGCAAAATCGACGAACAACGTGTAATAATATGGGTATAACAAGCAGAAAAAAGCCGATACTTACCGAACCAAACAACTTTCGTCACACAGCATTGCACTACAGGGCTGCTACAGAGAGCCTGGCATCATTAAGAATATGAAAATCGAAATATTATCAATATAAGTGTCAGAGGTGATATTTTATTTTAACTTTGAAACTGTTATTAAGACCAATTAGTTCAACGCCAAAATTCTTCTACCACCATTGAATTATTTAAGACCTACTAAACAGACTTTGTGAATTGTTCTAGCATTCTACCAGTATTTTATCCATGAACTCGACATGGCATAAGCTTGCAAGTGGTAGGTAAATTGGCTATATAGATATTGGTCGTAAATGGTCACTAACCGTTTGATGCCGGCTAAGAATAGCATACCCCACTTCATTCCCACGGGTGTCGTAAGAGTCGACTTAAGGACTCGAGGTTTTCATGTGTTTTACAATTTTAGGCGACAGGCTGACTACCTGTCACTATAGTGATACACTTTTTATTCTAAAACGGCCCTCAGACGTGGCGATAGCGATCGTATTATTACGACCGTTAACGCTCTGCCTATCCCGCAAGGAATAAAGTGTGATGAGTGTATGTATGAGTTTTATCGCTTGATATCATATTCAAACAAATATACATATTCGATTGAATCGATATGAGAAGTCCCACCACTAGGGGTATAACCTGACTTACTCCGGATAAGAATAAATACAGTAGCTCGCCGGCGGAATGTGCTAATACATCCTTATCGTCGACTTCACACACTCGCACATCACTAGTACATGCACAGACACACACACATACACGTTTATCGCGCTAGAGTGTTCTGGTGTGATAAAACATCGGACGGTTTTGCGAAGGTTCTTAGTAAAAAACAAAGTTTAATGCCTGAAAATGGAAGAAGTAAATTATAAAAAATGCTAGGTACTCACGTAAATAGTTAAACAATGAGACCAATTCATTTAACAAACATGTTCTCTACGGCTCTACGGCACAATGCTACGTACGTGCTACGCCGTAGCCAGCGTTGCAGATCGCGTTAACAATTAATTGTTAGCTGTATTATCAAATCGCATTTTTTCTTTTGCATTTATAAGTATCAAGTTTAATAAAATACGGATATGATTATAAATACAAGGAAACAGTGCCAATCGTGTAAATATCTGAACCTTTCTGTGACTTCCTAGTTTGATACCGCGTCCTCGTAAAGGAATACAAAAGCGACCTTAAAACGTACTTACCTGCTGAACATTGACGCTACTTTATTACTATGACATAAATTTTCTTTACTATCAAATATGAACGAAGCTATTTAACGAAATCTGAAATTAAGGTAGTGTACACTTTAGACAATAAGCTACAGCTCCACCCGAGTGCCTTATCGTTCGTGAACAGGCGCACCTTGGCAGATACGATCTTTTTAATTAATGCCCAAAGCAAATGGCCGTAAAAATGTGTGCTTTTCATAAACCTCCATCAAGACGGCACACGGCGGCGCCGCCCGCACCCGCGTCACTGGACGTTGGTAATTAATAACACCCTACGTAATTTACCTACAGGTATATAATGTGTAAAGATATTGCTTCGTTATTTAAATCCGAAACTTTGTGTAATAATAATTTTTGTACTATTATTGGTCCAATTTTAAAATCAAGTGAGGTCTCAATTACAGCCAATACACGAAATTTCTAAAGGATTGTCAGTTTGACACAAAAAAAATATGTCCTTTATTTCATAACTCCGCGCTTGAATTATTTGACACTTTGTTTTATAACAAAAAACAAGCAAACCAAACGACTTTCTTCCGTGCTCATGCTCCTGAAGCGATGTTATCTCGGAATTACACTTATCTAGACGATCTTTCCAAGTTTCGATGCCACAAACTTAGAATATTAGATCCTTGATAATAATTTACATGACGTTAGTAGCAAAATTAAGTTTTTAGGTAACTAAGGCCATATATAATAATAATAATGTACTTAAAACTGCGTTTTGTTAATTAAAGATTTAAATATTTCGGACGTTCTTTCTAGTCTAGATAATGGGCTCAGTCCTAACTAATATAAGGTCCTGCAGTTCTTGCTTTTAAAAACTAGGAACTTATTTACCTAGAATTTTCGGTATAGCAATTTTAAGAATATCTGTGTCAAAATATATTTTTCGAAAATTTTTTGAGTTTTGTCTGCTAATATTTCTACATATTGAAAGTGCTAGTTAAAGCACCGAAAAAGATATTAACTACAGGTTAATAGTAAAAAAAAGTTTTTCAAGGAAAAGTATTTAATTACAGCAACGAGTGTGTAATTTGGCGTATTACGCGATTCGCGAGGAGCCGATAGCGCAATATCCTGACGCAACAGGCAGCAGGGGAGAGCGGCGGAAAATGAACACTACGGGCGAAAAGCTTAGGTTCCAATTCTATTGGGTACAGATGGTAAGGCGGTAGATGCGATGTTGCTGATTTTATTTGTGGATAAAAGTAAAGACGAAAGGAAAACATAAGGTTTTCTAGACTTTGTTACATATTATCGGTCTATGGATGTAAAATAGGCTTTTAAATTCTAATGATAAGTACCAAGAACAAATAGACGAAATAGATCATTCCCTTAACGTATCTATTTAAAGTTTCATAAAACAAGTGATAAAATTTATGATGAGTTATTAACTAGATATTTCACTGATCCATATTTTCTGTTAATCACGAAACGGAAATCTCAGAGGAAATTAACGGAATATAATTTAACCAACAATGACAAAAGAGCTACCAAAAACAAAGCACGACGATCGATCCACACTTCCATCATTCAAAACCGCTCAAACATTTTCCATCTCAAGTGGAATCTATAACAAACAGGGTAGCAACATATCATTCCACTTTTACCCGTTATCTCTGCTCTGCAGGCCCCCGTGCCACCATGCCCCACCCTCCCCGCGACTTATAAGATTGTCACAATACGATGAGTAGATATGAATTTTGATGGTAGCTAAGTTGTGTGAGCTTCAAATGGGGTTTTTGGTGGGATGTGATAAAATTTGTGTTTGGATAAGTTCGTATGTGTTTAAATAATTTGTGTGATAATTTTGGGAAGATATTGCGGATCTCTTAAGGCAGTATAGTTAGTTAACAGCTGCTGGTTTAATGCAAAATTATATCAATAGAACTTCCGCATGTGACGCTGACGAAACGAATGTATTGAAAACAACGGATCTTTCTACAAGTGCAGTGATGGGAAGGCATAGGTAAGGTAACCAAAATTCCACTGACTTAATTTAAAGAGGGCATACCGTTGCACAGTATGCCGACGACGACTTGAGAATTTGTTTTGACAAATACCTGCAAGATGCTTTCTTAGAAGTATTTTCTTTTGCCACATGCAAGTTACAACTAAGATTTCACTCCAAAGACGATCATAATAAAACATTAACAGTAATAACAGTCCAATGTTGTGGTCGTGGGTCTCCTCCTATTGCCATACTACGCTTGGCATGCGGATTGGCGAGCGCAGTGCAAGATGTTGTATCACAGGAAACACTGCTGCCCATTTCCTGTATGATTGTCCCGTAGAAATGTGGTGATGCTATTGAAAGCCGGCACCACACGGAAATATTTTACAATCTTTCACAATGTTTGCCACACACAGCCTATTCAAGTCCAGGCGAGTGGTTTTAAAAACGCCTTCTTGGAAGGTGACGACGTTATCGCGTCACGCGCAATTTGGCTCATTGGTGCTCAACCATCGCCCAACATCGCCTAACGACCATCTCCATCGTGATGTTCGCGATATACCGCCTTGTTGGAGGCTACCCATGTCTAAAAAACGCGGAAATTTCAATAGATGACAAGATGTGACGAGTATTTTTATTACTCATGCAGGGTTAGATCTTATGTATGACCTTTTTCTTTCAGTAACTACAACCACAGGTGATCGAACCTCGATACCTGACAGCCGTGATATTAGCAACGCGTGTCCTCATGGCATGGCCTCTTATACTACAATGTAGTAAATTTGGTAAATAACACTAAACAGAGTAAAAAAAATCGAACCATTCCCGTCTCAAAGCTTCTTGCCTACAATTTGCCAGAATGTTATACTGCTTTTTAAACCTTACTTGCTCCCAAAGCAACCTGAACCTCGAAAAAACCACTCCTCCCAAAACCTAGATAATCAAAATAAGCGATGTAAAAGTTAGTCGCGTGTCGTGTTTCGTGGTGTCCCATTAGACGTCGCAAGCAATTGCCCGTGAGAGGATAAGGCCGCCTCCAAACAGGTATAAGGGTGCCTGGTTTGCAACCACCCTCCCGCTGCCGTCCGGCTACAAGCAGATTGCTTCGTATGGAAATGTGTCTGCAAATTTTAGTAGATTTTGCAGGACGTGAAACAGTGGATCTGAAATATTCTAAAATGAAAAAACTGATGTCGTGACGTCACTATACTACTATATTATTCAGGATGGCGCCAAATAGGAACTTTTATAATATTTCTCAATTTAATAAATATCATCGTATTTATAGGAAACTTTTAGTGAGAGCTGTTCTATTTTTGGACACTGATTTTAAAGATTCAATATTATTTACCAAAGAAACATCCCTATTTTCGTAAAAAACTAAAACTGCCAGATTTTCAGTAACGCGACGGAAATTCTGTATATATTTAAAAGAAACTTCATCGACTCTTTGTCTTGTATAACAGAATATAGCTACGTTATTCATTTCATATAGAAACAGCAAATTGTGAATCGTAACAAAATCTAAATCCTTTTTTTTTTGGAAACCTACTATACACAACGAAGATAAATATAAAAGATTCCTTTTAAATCAATACTCAAAATATCTATTAGAGTTTCTTGACCCACTATTCTACCTTGACGTGCCCTCAAGCATCCCACACGGAAGGACGATAACGTCCGTCTAGCACATGATCAATCTGTGGCCCTTTTCACCACAATCGGGGCATTAAATATCCGCGGCCAGGTGCCGATACGCAGAGCCGGGGAGCTGATACTTGTGATTTATTGCTCAAGGGACAAACCCTGAAAGAAAAATTAGCACCGTATTAATAATAAGGTCTCTTTTTTGACGTGTGTGGTCCGGGTTGCGACAAAGTTAAATTGTTTTGAATATAACAATATGGTTGTCATATTTGTTTGATCCAATCGAAATTTCCACTATTGAACTATGCGGGGTGTAAGGGCCAGCTCCCGAATACTGATAGGGTACATACATACATACATCACGGCTATATCCCTTGCGGGGTAGGCAGAGCTTAAACAGCCGTAAAATCCAGACCATGAAACTGAACAACTTTCCCCTAAAAACATATGTCAGGAAACGACAAAATAAATCTACCTTCCAAACAAAATCACGCTCAACTGACTGCATTTACCACAAAAAAATACGTTTTCTGAAATGTTTTTGATGTGAAGTTGTTCAGTTTCATCTTCATTTCTTTTATCAGTATTCGGAGGGCTGTCCCTAACACCCTGTAGAAGTGTTTTCACAGTTAGCAAAATGATCGATCATTCATTATCAATTTGGATAAAGATGATAATCGACATATAACAAACCCCCACCCAACCGCCCGACCGTCGGATAAATAATTTAGGGTGATCCTGTGAGATACAGGAATGTTACAAAGGACTTATCGCTATTCGCAGACCCGCCGGTGCGGAGCTCCATGGTACACACTCTTCCGAGAAATTTCAATTTCAATTTCAATAGCCTTTTATTACTAAATGGTTTTTACAATCTTTGCATGCAATTTATAATTATAATTCATTTACATTACCTATATTAATTACAATAATAAATAAATATATTTTTTATCAGATTAAATTAAGTTTTTCACTATTCACACTTCCGGGAAATATTAAATAAATAATAAAATAAAAAAACAAAGGGACTCGAGGGTGTGTATTGCAATTTCAGGTGATGGGCTGACAACCTGTCACTATGGCGATACACATTTTTCCGAATGACCCTCAAATATTTGTCAGAAGTGGCGTAAATGTCCGTTTTTTCCGGCCGTTTACGCTCTTCGTACCCCGCAAGGGATTATAGGCGTGATATGTGAATGTATGTTTGTAAAAATAAAATAAATGTATGGCTTTAACAAAGTTTACATCACAACATTACGACCAGTGTCATTCTTTAAATTTATAAAAACCTGTGTCGAAATATTGTATACTTACAATTTTTTTTGTGACTGGTAATGGAAACTAAGGATGATGATCTGTTGATAAAAAAAATGTACGTGCTCGAGGAAAATAGATAGAAAATTGAAAATTATTGCTTAACACAAAGTTGCGGATCTAAAAACGAAAAGCCATTTTTGCTGTAAGAAAGTTACATTATCACAAGTAACATACGCTACTTTTACCGCCGGATAAGCACTTACTCTCACAGAAATTAAGAACAGCGCTAAAACCATTGAATTGAAAAAATTATACGTAACACGGGTAGTGTTTTAAAAATTTGGTATTTAATATCAAATACTTATAGTAAATAAAAACATAGGTATCTACCTAAGTAGCCAGGAAAGTGGCAGTGGAAACACGCAATTCGCCTTTAGGATGTTCGCAAAACGTTCACCAAATGAATCTCTTATGAAAATGCGATACAGCGCGTTAGATACTGGATGATGGAGCGGATTACCAACTTCATATTCATTTATGTGCCGTACTATGTGCTTATCTACATTAACAAACATACCTAGGTAGGTACTTGTTAATTTATTCAGTGTCTAGTGAGAGTGCTGTGGAAGTAGTACACAATACATTTCTACCTTATATACTTTTCATATTATTATAGATAAGGTGCTATTTAATTCAGTGCAAATATTTTTTGAGTGAGTTCTCTTATGAAACTAAACTACTTTCCCCGGAAAACATACAACAACAACACAAAATATGAAAAGAGTATTTGAAACCTCTCATAAAAGTGACACAATTTTTGTTCTTTTTTGCATGGGGATATCCAATTTTCCTCTTCATATTGATTATTATTATTTGTACATAAAAAAAAAACTACAATTACAATAGATTTCGACCAATGTTTCCTATGGAAAGTTATTCAGTCGATGAGTAAAACTCACCCTAAAAAGTGCAAAAATTTGATAAGACCTTATATAAAACGAAGTTATTTGATAAAAAACCATCCAAGAAAACCTGGAATATGCTTCGTATAGTTCAACCGCATCGTTTGAATACATACATACACACATAAATCACGCCCATATCCCTTACGGGGTAGGCAGAGCGTTAACGGCCGTAAAACGGATATTAACACCACGTCTGACAAAAGTTTGAGGGTCAATCAGATAACTGTGTATCACTCATCGTTTGAAATTGTTTGGATATTACATCAAAGCTAAGATTATAATCTAAGATTCCGTGATGATCGAACTATACGAGTAATTTCCGATCCCTAGTCCTAAACCTATTTTTCGTCACCTAAGTTTTTTCTGTAGGCATTACCCGAATTCCTTACAAAAAAAGCAGTACTCAGCCACCTGTTCAGCTATCACTATCAATTAGGATCTTGCGTACTCTGTATGGAGTGGCGACTGTATCGGGAGGGTTAATGGTCCGCGAATCGCTGATAACAGGGGGGTTGAACCCCCCTCGGCGGGGGTGAGTACCGAGCTTCGGGGTAGGGCTGGCAGTTGAGGAAATAGTAAAAACTTGGTCAATGAATCTAGTTAATTTTAAAATGTTTATGACTGATACACGTCAGGAAGGATTTATCATGACATAGACGCATATTAGGTACGACAATGTCTCGAGCGAAAGATTCTACAGCCTTATGCAAAGTTTCAGATTGCTTAAATATGACAATGAAGATTTTCTAGAACCACGTTTGCACTTAATTTGCGCAATTTACTTTTATGTTGCAAAAATATTACAAGCTTTACGAATAATGTAAAATGCGAAAAGACTGAATGTAACAATGATTAAAAATGTATCCAAAAAAATACTTTTTTAGGTATAAAAAAAGGTTGTTGAGTCGTATTCTTTAGCACGTCGTTACCGTAGACTACTTTTTCGTACTGGATATTCTATTTCAGCATGATACTGTTCTATGAGACTGATGTATACTCTGTTGGTAAACGAATAGATAAAATATTACTATGGCATTAATGACGTGACAAATGCCGTGTGATGCCGGCTTAGAATGCCGTGTGATGCCGACGTAGAATAGCATCACCCCATTTCTTTCCCGTGGGAGTCGTAAGAGGCGACTAAGTGACTCGAGGGTGTGTATTGTAATTGTAGGCGATGGGCTGGTAACATGTCGCTATGGCGATACACAATTTTCCGAATTACCCTCACATTTTGTCAGAAGTGGCGTAAATGTTCGTTTTTTGCGGCCGATTACGCTCTGCCTACCCCGCAAGGGATTAAAGGCGTGATATGTGTATGTATTAGTGACAACCCTATCCGCGCTGGTGTATCACCACGCCAAGTTGGTGATCGCGATCTGTGCAATTGTGCGGTGATAGATAATGGGCAACTTGCGAAGGTGGGCTCCCTTATCTCACAGTTATGAACCCATGTATCTGGCTTTTTCGGGAGTTTGTTGGGTGTTAGATATCAGAAGTAATGTTAAAATGTAATTAAATCAAAGTTTATTTGAATACCAATTTTTAAAACACTTCCCGTGTTAGATATAAAATTTTTGAAAACATGCAAAAATTTTAAGTGCGGACAGGATTTGAACCTGCGACTTTAACGCAGTGGTGCATACTGTCACTGTCACGGAATTTTCATTTCGTGGTTAATTCTATTTCAAAATTACGCGCGTAGACCTAATAAATTCACAATACTGCTATTTTGAATTTGTAAAATATGACAACGCATGAAAATCATTGACGTATCGATTAAACAATCCAAAACTCCGCGACAAGAATATTGCATAACGTAGTGTGGGATCTTACAAAATTTAATATAATTTCAAACATTTTCTAGCCTAAGTCGTCATACTTTCTGAACATATGTCATATTTTCTATTCCGCTATTTGAAAAGCGTCTTTGTGTTTAGATAAAGTCAGTTAGATGATTTTGATCGTTTCGTATTCCTCAAACAGATGCAGGCAGAAGTCGATGGTATTACAGTGACATAAAATGAGAGAATCGGTGCCCAGGCACTGTGACATACTCCGTGATAGAAAATACAGCTCAAATTGTTACGATGCTACACGCAAAGTAGCTAGCGGCGCGCTATCAGAAAGTTCATTTGGAAATAGTGGCCCATTGTAGTATTTGGGAACGGCCTCTGTCCAGTGCAACAGTGGCTTATAATAATTGTTGTCCTAGAAATCGAAATATAATATCAGTTTACAAAACTATCTACCTCTTAACCTCACCTTACATAGTAGAGGTAAACCAACGCGCGTGCCGTATCTACGCGCCATCTTGAATTCTCTAGATAATGCTGTAATCTGTTAGCTTGCATGTAATAGCCTGTAATATTACATGTAATACGGCCTGTAATATGATTACATAGTTGTGATAGTGCGTTGGCTGTTTCGAAGGGAATGTGTAATAGTTTTGCGAAAATCTGATCGCTGACAGGTCGTGATGTGTTGAATATTAGGTGGTTAAAACATGATTGTATATAAATAAGTAATTTACATCTATTTTTTATTTGGCTTCTTCCATGTCCCACTGTAGGGCAAAGGTTTCCCCTCTTTCAAGAACACTCATCTAGGCCAACCACGACAACGACGATCATCCAATAGTATCCACTTTGTAGCCAATTAATAAATATCCTGGACATTTCACACAGCGCCATCTAGCCCTAAACTAACCAAAGCTTGTACTATGGGAACTAAATAGCTGTTATTATTATTTAAATGCTTTTTTTAAAATAAATGCATGTTATACATAAAAAACACCCAGAGTCCCAGACTGAAGAAAAATATGTGAAAATTTGATTTTATAAATATTTGTGTCTTGTGGGGATCGAACCCACGACCCGATATAGCCCATCTGTCGAGGTGTTCCTTTCAGATAATGATGACGACATCACAGCATTGTTTGAACAACCACACGAACTTCTCCGGGCGAGCCCAACTCCCCAACAAATAGTCGGGTGTACATTATAAAGCCCCGGGGCTAAAATTGCAGAGTCCAGCCTTAAAAGAAAAAAAAGCCCTAAAAATGTCGTAGTGCTTGCAAAAAAACATGTCCTGCCCAGTCTCACTTCAGCCGTGCAGTTATTTTGCCGATGTCTATGATGCTAGTTTTAGAGCGTAGGATAGTGTTTCTATTAGAAAAACGATGTACTTAACTAATCTACGAAAGTTATATATTTTTGTTTTATTGTATTTTGACAAGTGCTTTCATAATAGAGAAATGAATTAGACTTATACATCTACGAAAGTATAAAACCAACCAATAAACTTGCACGCAAACATTCTCAAAAAGATAACCCATATCAAACTATCAATTTAACTAAATAACCCTGGGAATTTAGTTGCAAAACTAAACTGATAGATGGAGCCATGCGCGTTATTGGCATCAAGATACACTTGCTTTATTTCGCGGGCAATGGATGAGCCGCGGTAGCCTAGATGGAAGAGGTATCGCTGCTATTGATAAGGAAAGTCGCAGATTCAAAACCTGCCCGCGATAGAAAATTTAAATAAAATATATATGTTACAGTAAAAACCCGTTTTCAGTTAAAACGCGTTTTCACGAGTTAAAACTAGTTTTAACTGAATAGCTTTGTCAAAACTAGAATTAACTCTGGTTCAAAAAATAAATTCAGTTAAAACTAGTTTTAACTAGTCAAAACGCGTTTTAACGAAACCAATCAGTTAAAACTGCCAATTTAGTTTAATTAAAATTGCCAATTTAGTTGTTTGATCTCCATAAGAAGAAATGTTTTTTTTTTTATAATTTTTATATTGATAGTAACTCACTAAGTAGAATACTAGTTTTTGTCCTGTATGAAGATTTTAAAAATACTTTTGTTAAATGTGTAAGACTTGATTTAAACTTTAAGTAAAATTGCCAATTTAGTTATTTGATCTTCCTAAGGAGAAATGTTTTTTTTTATAATTTTTATATTGATAATAAATATGAATGTTACTGAATTATTGAAATGTTACAATTCACAAATATTCTCAATAAATATTGTAATAAAAAATATATTTTGATGTTTCATTTTTAGTCAAGGCAAATTACAAACAAAATTTTCTACTTAAAACTAGTTTTGTCTATCGTTCAAAGTTAAAACTAGTTTTACCTAAAACTCAACCGTATAAATCAGTAAATTCTAGTTTTTACTAGGAGATTCTAGTTTTTACAAAGGCAGTTAGTAAAAACTAGTTTTTACTCATGAAAACGCGTTTTAACTAAAAACGGGTTTTTACTGTAACATATATACCGAACACGGGAAGTGTTGTAAAAATGTAGTATTCAAGAGTAGCCTTCATGTAACTTACTGTTAACAGTCAAACCGCCTTGATACTACAAAACGGCAACAGTTGGCGCAGTGTCTTGACTCGTATTGCTGGAGCCACCTTTGATTTCACTTGGTAGTTCATATCTTGTATGCCATAAAATCCTGCATTCAGATTTGTTTTCCACATAAACATGCAAGTTAATACATTTAAGAGGTAATAAGATAAGATTAGCGCCTTAACAACATTGTTGCAATATTTTTTACATGTTAAGAGACCATACATTTGTAATGTCACGTTCGGTTAGCATATTTTGTATGAGAGGTCCAGTTTGATTATATTTCACCCTATTTACCATGGAAAAAGTTGATTAGATTCAGGAATTTACCCTCTGAAATCTTCACCTGTAATGTTTCTCTTAACTAAGTAATTTCTCTTGTTTTGAAGTTTATGTCTGATATTAGCCTAAATTCAAGAAAAAACTCTCTATCTTGAAATATAGAGCTGCCACTTTCCTCAAATAGGTTTAAAAAAGGATAAAAGATATTGATGTCATGTCTTGTCCTATCATTCGTCGCAAAATACGCGTTATCTGTCAAAATAAGGCAACGATGAAAACAAGTGCAACTTAATTGACTAGTGATGGTGAAGAACCCATTGACATTTTTAAACATGACAGGACTTAGATATCTACTATCCTTTTCTAAATCTATTTGATGAAAGCACTCATTTTATATATAAATAAATATATACGGTATAATTAGTGCTCTTTTGTTCTGCGTTTAAATGACGTTATACTCGGAGAGTCCTGAATGGACTTTGGAAGTACGTTTCATAATTGCGTACCTCGAACCGTGAAGAAATTAAAAAGGATTTTGGTATTGGCTCTAGGACACTCAAGTACCTTGGTGATACATGCGCGCCTAGGCCTGGGATCAGGAGGTGAAATATGGAAACGGGAGCGAAGATTATCAGGAGAGGATGGGTCTTTAAGAATCCTGTAGAGGACAGATAGGATGTGCACAGCACAGCGAAGGCGGATTGGAAGCCATTTTAACTGAGCACAAATTCAGAAACTTTGATTGATTGTCAATTTACCAAAAGTCGACCGAGACACTTTTACATACACATACATACATATATCACGCCTATAATCCCTTGCGGGGTAGGCAGAGCGTAAATGGCCGCAAAAACGGACACCTACGCCACGTCTGACAGACATTTCAGGGACATTCTGAAAATTGTGTACTGCCACAGTGACAAGTTGTCAGTCTATCGTCTAAAATTGCAATACACACCCTCGAGTCTCTTAGTCGCCTCTTACGACTCCCACGGGAAAGATATGGGTAGAGGCTATTCTAAGCCGGCATCACACGGCAAATTAGCCATTTTAACTGAGCACTAAATTCAGAAACTTTGATTGATTGTCAATTTACCAAAAGTCGACCGAGACACTTTCACATGTTTGCAAATCTTTAACGGCATTATTCGTGAAGAACAATAGCCCATGAAGCTAATGGAAGCAAGATGGCGCGATATTAAAATATACCGGAACGGCCTAAAAGCGGCGATTACGTGTGATTTATCGATCTATCCGACGAGAGATTTTGATTTAATTTCCCGATAAGCTTGTTTTAGGAGGGCCCTCTAAAATATTACTTACTTATCTGTTGATTACGGCGTTGCAGGCGAACCGGTATTTTTATGTGATTTCGGAGCTATCATCATTTCGTAGTTAATGTGTAAAAAATGGCATCTCTACAACTTTGATATTTAAGACCGATCTTAAAAAATATTTTTACGCTTCTGATTTGAACGTTAATTTGAGGATAGTTTAATCACAGACATAGATCCTTTAAAATCAAAGATAAGTGTTACACGCAGGTTGTCATACTTATACCACACAATTTAAAACTCCGTTTATGTGTGTTTGCCGTGTGATGTTTGATGATTTCCCGCGCGTGCCGTAACAAGCGACTAAGGGAATCGAGGGTTTCATGTGTATTGCAGTTTTGACTGACAACCTGTCACTATAGTGCTACACGATTTTTCTGGAATGGCCTTCAAATGTTTGTCATACGTGGTGATAGCGAATATTAAGACCGTTAACGCTCTGCCTGCCTCGCATAGGATAAAATTGAGATATGTGTGTGTGTGTGTGTGTTCATGTGTGAGCTTTAATCCACTCCAACCAAGTACCTATTCTGTGTGCTACTTGGTAATATTATATTTTAACAATTTGAGACTTAAGAATACCCACGATAAGGAAAAGTTAAATTTAAATATATTTTAGTTCTGTCTGCGGTTGATAAAACTGAGGTAAAAACTGTTAAAAATAAAGATAAGCTTCAAAGTACTATTATTTGTATTTTTGTACATTTAATATTTATTTAAATTAGATATATATCACTCATAATGAAAGGAGGTAAGGTATATGTTTGATCGAATGCACGTACAAATGCCCCGCCTGTAGGAGTAAAGAAGTTAGTTTAAGGCGTTCAAATTTTGTCTTCGGTCGTCACTATTCGGGCCACCCATATACAAATAGTTAAGTAGCCATGGCTGGCAGGCGGGGCTTCATCCAGAGTTTTTTTTAGAATCCTTACCTTTTTAAAGTCGGTTAAGGACCTAAAAAGTTTGTAACTTCCATCAGCGCTGCGCTAGAGAGAAACAAACACTCATTTTGCGCTCCAATTTTCGCGAGATTTTACGGTTTTTCCGACATAGAAACTAGAGAAATATCTTGACAACGTCTTATTGAGATATCCGTACTAGAAAAGGTATGTATCTAAATGAAAGCGTATTTTTTATAATAGCTTTAAAACTGTAGATATAATATTAAAAAAATAATCAAATAGAGGTTACTTTGTTTTTTTTTCTGTCAAGGAATGTTTGTCAAATTGTGTAACTGATACGTAGATGTTATCTGTTAGATCCTCGACAATCACGCATATATTTTTTTCAGAATTTTATATCTGTAATTGTCTTAATAAAACTGGTTTTAAACTCTTGCTCGCGTTAAATCCTCGGCTTAAAAAAAGCATATCTCATGGATCTTTCCAGAAGCTCCTCCGATACGTTGGAAAGAGTCACCTCTGTTAATTGGCGCGTGTTTACAAATAGCACTGATAAGCACTTTCTCCGTATCGCAAATAACACCGTTATCGCGGACAATGCACTATCGGGGGTAACTGCAGTTGCATCGGATGCAATCGTAGTAGGGCTGCGCTGATTTTTTGAGATACAGCATCACGAATAAAAAAAAAAGTTTAAAAAGCGGCTATTCACTTCATTCAAGCCTCAATTTGAAGATGGCCCCATGAAATCCGTACTAATATTATAAATCTGAGAGTTTGTGTGTGTATGTATGTTTGTTACCTTTTCACGCTCAAACGGCTTGACCGATTTGGATGAAATTTGGAACACAGGTGAATAACAGGTGACCCGGAATAACACACAGGCTACTTTTTACTACGGGAAAACAACTATTACCACGGGAAAATGAGTGGCAGCGGGTGAAACTGCTGGGCGGAGATCTAGTAATAAATATAAATATCTTGGACTATTCACACAGCGTTATAATTTAGCTTAGCTTAGCACCAAACTAAGCAAAGCTTGTGATATGGGAACTAGATAGCTGCTAATGGCGACTTTGAATATTTAAAATTATCTTTTTTCATGTTTAAGTATAAACATAAAATGCGGTATAATAACAAAAATGTTAGACGAGCCTTAAGACAACGCTCAAATGACTTTTCCATAGAATTTGACGTTGTCAAATCGTTGTTAATGATTGTAGAGTTTGTTGTTGTGGATACAAATTCAGTCTTGTCTTGATAAACCTTGTTTGCATGCTTGGCTTTCAAGTCATAAACATATTTGAAATTGGTTTCTTTTATTGTTGGACTGCCTACGATTGGACTAATTGCAAAGGCAAGGCTATCAGTATTTACCTCTACATTTAGCGGAGGTCATCTCGCTTGGCAGTGGTCTTGTCGGGTTGGTGGTAGTAAGTATCAAGGTCCTGTTTTTCCTGAAAAGTTGATCCCTTTCATTCGGCTACGCAAGAGAGAAACGGCCAATCAATCTGCTCTCAAATGAACGCGAGATGTTACGGTTTTTTCTACATAGTAACTAGAGAAATAACAATTTAATGTCTAGTTTAGCCATTTTAACTACAAAAGGTTTGTATCTTAATTAAATCTTAAAAAATTAATGTAAGTTTAAAACTGTAGAATTTTATTTTTTTATTAATTTATAATTAGCCTATTAGATTATTAGATCCCACTGTTGGGCAAAGGCCTCCCCCGCAGTCTTCCACTTGTTACGGTCTTGTGCAAAACAGTAGAATAATATTGCAAAAATGTTTCAATTAGAGGTTCTTCAAATGATGTAAGGTTTGTGTTATCTGTTAGATTCCCATCAATAAAATATATTTAATTCAGAATGTTATGGCTGTAATTGTCTAAATAAAACCCGTTTATTAATGTTACCGTTATTGACGACCGATGTGGCGCAGTGGTAGTGAGACTGCCTGCGACGCAAAGGTTCCGAGTTCGATTCTCGGTGGGACACTCACAAAAGTTGATATTTATCTCTTTGTGAATTTGTTCCCGGTCTGGTTAGGACATTGCAGGGTGAACCAACTGATTGTCCGAAAAAGATATGGTTCCGTGCTTCGGAGGGCACGTTAAGCCGTCGGTCCCGGTTGCTGTCTATGATTACTTAGACGGCGGTCGTAACACAACCATGTCAGAGGCCTACTACTAGTAGTAGGCGGTTGAAAAACTCTGACACCAGGGTTCATCGGGTCGTTGGACGGCTCGGTGTCCCATACGACAAGAAGAAGAATGTTACCCTCGCTCTTTCCCCGCTTTAAGGTCAACCCTAAGGTATCAAATGAAAGTACACGTCTCGATATCGAACAATGTGACACGCAGATAGCGCGGCGTGATCGCAGCGTTATCGTTGCGTTATCGCTGCGGCTGCGACACGGATTGTTTGTTCTCCCTATATGAGAAAAGAATTGCAGAAAAATAAGTATGATTTTCTTCTACAGTACGGCCACCCAAATGGGCTGTATTTGACAGCTGTCAGAATCGTTCTAATGCTATGACAGAGTCCATTTTCCTTTGATGACGCATCTTTTAGTATGAAACTGATAGCTGTCTTATTAGGATGGTGTTACTTTAGAGGTTTTGTCAAAGTTTTATCAACTAAAATGTAGGAAAATTAAAAAATAACTACTATATATTTAATACATGTTTAATTCATGCCCGCCGCTATTTTCTGTAGCAGAATGTCAAATCTGAAAATAGAATGACTTAAAATAAGGGTAATTTAATATACTAATGAAAATACGACTGAAAATATAATCGATGTGAAATCTATCAATGAACCACTAGTAAAAATGAACACTTCCTCATAGCCTTCATTACTTAAAAAAAATACCAAGTAGGTGTAAGTATAGAGAAAATGATCGAAAATTTTATAGATTTTTCAGTTCTTACTTAGTGTGTTGAGTGCATAAGTAAGTGATAAGTAATTGAATAAAGTAAATAGTAATAATGCCCGACCTAACTGTTATCCGTCAATCAAACCAAAGCACATTCTTATATTATAAAGGTCTGCTCACACTGCACGATAAATACGCACGTCACGGCGTCGCTTCATTTCCGAATCCGCGCTCGACCGCTCGCAAGATAGATGACGCACCTACTTACATTACAGGTTTGTTTCGTCATTCTACGTTATTTAAAGAGAGATAAGTTTTTTTATACTACAATTTTAGAGGTAATGGGTAAGCAATATTTAGTAGAGGACTGCTGTGACTGCAAGAATATAAAGATTTAATTGATTCATAACTAAATCAATAAAAAAAATCTATTAGCACAAAAATCTTACTCAAGCACGCCGCATCTAGGCAAAACGTTCCCAAGATGCTGGCAGTTTTTCCGCGTTACAATCCAATCAACTCTTTGAAGCTAAACTATCCGTTCTTTTTAATATACCATAGTGCAGCCATACATAGAATAAACAGCGTTTTTCTCAGCGTATTTTCCAACTTGACATCCAATAATCAATACAAAATAGCTTACCATTTTTTACATGCACATTTCAACTTCCCATTACCACATGTTGAGTACAAAGCTCTCAGATAGCCCACTTCTGTTTAGCCGGCTTGGCTGAAGCCAGCTTAAGCCATTGTTCAAACTTGGCTTGGCATAATGCGCCATTTGAATTGTCTGCACAGATTAAAAAGTTTGAGCTTCCGTGTGTGCGCCTCTTTATGTCTATGGCTCGAGAAAAGTCCGTCAACAGATACGTGCATTATGGGTTTACATGTGAAAATAAGGAAAACGCGCTACATTCATGAAAGTTGTTGGCTTTTTTTGTATCAAAAATCTGGATATAATTTACTTACTAAGGCGAGTGTAGCACATATTATTATTATAGTTTCTATTTAAAAAAAACTTATATTTGTGAAGTGGCGCCACTGTCGGGGTCTTTCACGAGTACACTCGCCTTAAAAGAAACATTACTTAGGTAATAACTATCAATTATTTCATAGTTTTTTTAGATCCTTACTCAAAAGCTCAACATTATTATTAGAAAAAAGCATTACCTCACTGTGACTATCGATTATTTCATTAATTTCTTCGATCCCTACTTCAAAAGATACATGATAATTAGTCATACCCGTTTGATAAACTAGGCAAATCTGTGTAATTGTCCAAATTCTGAATTTTTCAGTAGATGCTGAGTACTTACTTAAGTGTCTTCATATCTGTCCAGAAGTCAATTGAGGAAGTTGAACTTACCTGCAAACAAAATATTAATTTAATGATGTTAATTTACTTTTTGCTATTTTTATAGCGTATATCATTTGAATAAAATACAAGTAAAGAATTATAAACAGAACAACATTATTAGAGAGAAATTGCTATTCCCAAGAAAAAGTCATTAACAGAAATCTGTTTTTAATTACTAGTTACTTTTTTCCTTAATCCGATGCAAGGCACATTAACAAAAATGCGAGGGACATTTAATTATAATGGCTGTAGACATTTTTTCCAATTACTTTAATTATTTCTTTCGTTGCAAACCAGGATTTTGTTGGCAATTAAGGCAAATTGTAGAGCCCAAAACCTACCCGTAAAAAAGTGTAATTTCCAGAATAAAGTTCAAAGCATGGAACCGAAACAAATGCCTCACAGTAAATGAAATAAGTAAGATAGAAATAAGACTTACGGATTCAAAAACTATCAAGTGAAATAATACTTAGCTAGTCAGTACTACTAACTTAGTTAAGAATTATTATTTCTAATCGACACTGAGTGAGGCAAAGTGCATAACTAATTAAATTCGTTTCATAATCGAAATAAGTAAATAATTTCTTATTAACATACAAGGCTTAGGAAGACATGACTGGAAATGTTGGTACTCATAGAATGTGTTCGTTTTGTTATCCAAAATCATAAATACATATATCTGTGTACAACCTCCGCTCAAAACTCCTTGACGAGCGATCACCAAAAAACCATTAAACCATAGATCCTCAATCATCAGCTTCCTGACTTGTTGTCCCCGCACCTCCCCTCTCCTTCGAATTTCCGCCGCGGCCTCACCGGAACCGCCGCCATGTTTGCAAATCGCGCGGGAAAACCTGACGCGAATTTTAAACAGTTGCAATGATGATGTCGCGAAAAGTGTATTGTTTTTAGTTTTTAAAATTGGAATAAGAGCTAGAAATTAGAAAAACGTCTAGAAATTGTTAATGCCAAATGCCAATTGGTCTTGCTTTGCAATGGTGACTTTTTTAACTGACAATTCACGACGTCTTTTATACTTTAATACCTAGCGTTGTGCCAAGTTGAAATTTTGACATTGGAGTCATAATTATTTGGTCTATTCATATACTTTTCCTTGGAAATAAACTTTTTTCAGTTTAGCTCAGCGCATTCTAAGTACACTTGAATATTGGCTAGAATATTTCTTATTGAATAAAATAAAACTTTATTTTAATTTTTGATGGTTTTAGTTTACGGATATACCTATTATGTAATTTTTAACACTAATTTGTCATGAGGATCATTATCAATTAATAAGTGACAAATTGTATGTAAGTACTTACTATCATGTTAATGTTTATTTTAAGAACCACGAATACAAATCCAGCAGTTCAAAATAAACACTGATTCTATAAAATACAGTTTATAATTTGAAATGTTTGAATTCCATTAAGTGGCAGTTAGTCGATTATACGCTGAAGTCAGAGGCGTCAATCGCGAATATTAGCGCGGCGTGAAAAATGAACGATTACGTGTAAATCCGTAATTTATATGCGGTGCCGCGGGCGCTAGCGTTGAGAACTTAAATAGGGCTGCTGCAGGAAGGAAAAATTTGATAAAATAACAAGGATAAGATAAATGTAACAAAAGACGTAAATCCGTACTAAGTTTATAATATAAATCTGAGAGTTTGTGTGTGTGTATGTATGTATGTTTGTTACCTTTTCACGCTTTGGATGGAATTTGGAACGCGGGTTGAGTATAACCTGGAATAACACACAGGTTACATTTTACCGCGGGAAAACAACCATTACCACAGGAAAATGAGTGGCAGCGTGTGAAACCACTGGGCGGAAATCTAGTAAATAAATAAATATCCTGGACATTTCACACAGCGCCATAACTTGTACTATGGGAACTAAATAGCTGATATTATTACTTATATGTACGTTTTTAAATAAATACATATTATACACAGAAAACACCCAGACTAAACACAAATATGTGACAAATTTACGTCATTCGTACTATTGTGAAAGACAAAAAAAATATCTAATACTGGCATCACTCTTAGAATTGAAAATTTTATTATTTTTGGTTATATTTTGGTTATTCAAGTTAAAGAAAAGAAATTAAACTAGTTAATGTTTTATAAAACTATTGTAGGTTAATAAGGTACTACAACTAAAATAAAAAAGTCTAAATTCCAAGTAAACAATCCTACTAATATTATAAATGCGAAAGTTTGTATATTTTTTTGACACGCATATAGAGAGAGAGTAACATGGATTAACACATAGGATAGTTTTTATCTCCACTCGAGGGTCTGAAGTACCTAAAGTAGACCACCAGGTGCTCCTTATGCGGGCAACGCCGGGGGTAACAGCTAGTTTCATCATCGCCTGAGTAGTTTAGGGTTTTAACTTAGTATGCACAAAGGTAAAGCAATACAGGATATCACCTAATTAATTCGTAGATATTAATTATTTATAATATTGATATTAATATTTATATTGTTCCTAATCTAAATCAAATATTGCATCGTCTGGAGAATTACTTAGGTACTATAATCTAATCGGGTCAAGTAATTTAAAGGCGACAGCTTGTCTACCCGCAATCGTGACAACAAATATATTCTAGTTAGGTTATTTTTGTCGTATTATGAGTTATTAATATATTTGGTCTACTGTAGTATTAGATGCATAATG
This sequence comes from Tuta absoluta, assembly GCA_027580185.1. Taxonomy (NCBI): domain Eukaryota; kingdom Metazoa; phylum Arthropoda; class Insecta; order Lepidoptera; family Gelechiidae; genus Tuta; species Tuta absoluta. Next base: position 3,188,832 of record JAQAHW010000020.1, read on the forward strand.
GCTCTAGGTGTTAATTTGTGCCTTGTTTCTCATCTTATTTTGCTATAATTTTAAAGGATACTAAGTCTTCCAGAAACATTTAACCCTATAACCGGCAGAACATGTAATTTTTATTTTGGTTTTGAAATCAATTGCGGGTAGTTACAGTTCAATTTTAGGTGGGAACATTCTTTTCATCGCCTCAAAAAGGTTTGAGTGCCATCCCTGCGTCTCCCGAGGCAATTTATTTCTTAATAAGGCAAGTCGCGGCGGTCGGCGTAAATTTGTTTACAAACGGGCGTTTAGCGGACAAGCGGGCCCTGTCACCAGCTCATCATGAGCCTCTTTGACGCCATATTGATGGAAATGAGGCGGGGATATTGAATTCTATTACACCAAGACATACAAGCTACTCATTTTGTATTTAGTGACTTTTTTATGTTTTAGCAGGATTGCACCGTGCGGATTTCAATACGGAGTACAATATTGTTTTTTTTGTAAGCGATATTTTGATAAAATGAGATCAAATGGGGTTCCAAAGCCTACTTAATGTGGCCGTAGCACTTAGACAAATTGCTCTTGTACTGCATGGCTCCCCAACTTAGCCACAAGACGGCGATTAACATTACCAGCTGCTTTGGGCTTAGGCCCATATTTTTTGTTGAAAGTATGAAGATAACTTCTAAATATAATCAAAAAATAACTTCTAGTAAAATCCGTACATCCGTACTAATAATATTATAAATCTGAGAGTTTGTGTGTGTATGTATGTTTGTTACCTCTTCACGCTCAAACGGCTTGACCGATTTGGATAAAATTTGGAACATGGGTAAAGTACAACCTGAAATAACACAAAGGCCACTTTTTAACGCGGGAAAACAACTATTACTACGGGAAAATGAGTTGCAACGGGTGAAACCGCTTGGCGGAAAGCTAGTGAATAATAACGTAATTTGATTTACTAGGAGTTACTTTACCTGTTATAATAATCATATAGATGCAAAATGTTACTACTGCATTTATCTAGTAGTCAGCAGTATTGACAAAATAACAGGAACGAGATGTTTGAATAAACGTGACACTGGTAATCTCTGACGTCACCCGAGGCACTTGTCAGACCAGTCGAGACCGCGAGGCGCGGGGTGGAGCCTCGCCCCGCCTCCTAGAGAGGCTCTATGGCTCTACAGACTTACTCGCCTTTGCCTTGGTGCAGACAAGATAAATACGCTAGGTGCAGTACACACGTATAAATAAAGATTCTAAATGTAAGCAAACGAAAGACGAATAAGGTTGCAGTCAGTCTTAAAAGTAAATCCGTTTATAACAGACTTTTCTATCTGACAATTCTCGTTTTCTTTTATAATTTCAGATGACGTTGTGATAAGGTTAAATTTGGACATTTGAATTGTAAATATGTTTCATCTATTTACATAAATTTCTATGAAAAAAAAAGTAGTTCAACGCTATCTAAGGACACTTAAAGTTTGGCTATAAATTTACCCATTGCAAAATATAATTTTAAACTAACTACCGTGCAAGTAACTTTTCAATACAAAAATCGTGAAGAAAAACAAAATTCGTTGATTGATATTTTGACAGCTGCAACGAAACAAAGACGTTAGACGATGTGATACTATAGATAAAAGTAGATAAATTATTTTCGATAAAATTTGATATTAAAACTTTCATTTCAAGAATTTTCCATGTAATTTATAGGTTAACAAAGAAGAAATCATATTCAAAAAGGGATGCATAATCAATACGCAGCATTTATAAATGTTTTATGCCACAATTTTCCGGCACATGACATTTGTTGGCTCATTATTCTTTACATAATTAACCTTTTTAATTTTATCGGCTCCATAAAATTGTGTTTCCTTGTATTATCAGTGTTCGCCATTAACTTGTTTACGATGGGGGCCTTATGGGTTTGTGTACCCTGGATGTGGCGAGGATATTAGAATATACCATTAAGTATGTATATTGATTGAATATTACCATTAATTACTAGTAAATGAACAGTTGATAACAATTTATATGTTATTAAAATATTATTGTGCCTACACTTTTACAAAATGCATAGATGCATTTCAATTTGGTTAACGAAAATAAACACGTACCTCGTTTACTTATATTATATTTCATCCAAAAAAATTACAGACAAAACAAGTAAGATATGGTTTAAGCTGTTTGACAATCCTATGGAAAAAGTATTTAAGCACTGTCTAAAAGCTCGTCTAAGTTTTTTGTAATAACACTGTTATTTTCATTGAAGTAGAGGTTGTAAATGCCAGAAACTACAAATGATTGCTAACTAAACTCTCATTTTAAGAACTATTCAAAGGTAATACTTCAGAACGGCCCGATAGTGCATCAAGCAGGCAGTGCACTCTGCCCGTCAATACCATCACAAAACAAAATAAACGCGAACATTGTTCTCGCACATCGCCGCGTTCCCAACTGATGTATCTCACTCGTTATTTAGTTAGCAGATCACCCCATTGTTACTTAGGAGAAACCACGAAAAAAGCATGGGCGGGGCCCGTATCGCGGCCAACATCTCGCCCGATGAAACATGTTCGCTATCGAGATACATGCCTTCTACCCGACCGGACACCCACCGACTCAAACACAACCCTAACTCACAGTACAACGACTCAATTTTGAGTGACGGCAAACACCACAACTTATTAAAGAAAATTAAATTCGCGGCCACGCGAAATAAGCACGAATCCGCGAAAGCAGAAGAGCACTGCCTTCAGCCATCACGGAATATTAATCCTTATTGCTTTAAATCGGGTTTCAATCCCGCATCAGTTTCAGGATGATTTTGTTTGGAACGCTCAGAGGGCGATTTACATTGTGGCGTAAGTGCACTTACGTCGTTTTTCCGGATAACTTGCAAATGTTTATATAGTTGGTATTTATATAGGGTGGATTATAGATAAGAGGCGAGCGTATTTTCATTTTATTACCAAATTACCGATGGCGAGATTGTGCGCAGAGCCGATTGTGCTGGCCGTATCGGGAACATTTGCCAACAGGTAATTGTCTTATTACTTATTTTGTTTGGCTCAAGCATTCCGACACTTCGCGCCTGCTCCAGCCCGATATTTATGGAGATATAGTTCACTTCCCACAGAACACTGAAATATACCTACGTTGTATGATCATTTAGGACTTAATCTTGGACAGTTATCTGAACCCATTATGCAGTTTTTAACGTCAACAGGTACCGAAATTTCTTGCGCCATTTTACCTACAAAACCAATTTGATATGCATGACTTAAGTTTGAAACACATTTTATGAAAAATAATATGTTCAAGAATCAAACAAAACGTATGACTTTCCCACCCAAAAGCTAAATAATACAGAAACTAGGAAGCAAACCTAACGCCATATTTACAGTTCCCACCAGCCTTCAAACAAACAGCATCGCAGACGCAACAAGAACAAGAATTAATTATAACCCAGCTCTAAGGTGTCCTATCCTACATCGGCACGACCTTTCGCCAGCCCTTAAATCACGGGGCAGCAAATTGATCGATCGGAACCAAGCGCGCTCAGCAATCACATAAGTCAGAATAGCTGGCCAATGGTGCTTGAGCTGTTGATTTCAATAGTTGCGTAACCTTTTGTCCTATGATCTGGGCTGTGAGTAACATAAGTTGCTATTGTAAAATATAAGTTTTTTTTAAGAAAGATTAAATAAATACTAATTAAGAATAAGAATAGTTTATTTCACCAATGATATACAATGATATACACATAGGTATTTTAGGTCAAGATGACAAACTAAATTGAATACTTTCTCCCAAACTAGGTTTAATACCTGTATCTTGGAAGATAGGGTTCCTCACATTCAAAGGCAACCAACAGTGTCGTTGTATAAGTATCGCTGACCTTTAAAATCGTTCTGTGATAATGTTTCAATAAGAACCATTACACCATTTGTATAAATGACTAACGGCCCGCCCAGCGGTTTCACCCGCTGCTAACCGATTCCCCACGGGAAACAGACCTTTCCCCGCCATAAATCATACATAACCTTTCTCTTGAATCACTCTTCAATCAATCTTTAAAAAAATATCCATCCAAATCCGTTGGGTGGTTTTGAAGATTTACGCATACATACGGGCGGACGCGGAAATCGACTGTACTCTTTAATAAAGAAGTTTTACCAAATGTCAAGAATTTACAAACAATATTTTTCTGATACCAATAAAATATTCATATTTACATGTAGCAAGTGATTTTTTTTATATTTTTACAACCGTTAACCTTTTCTGGTTCTAATCTACAATTCAAGATATCTAAATACTTACGTTTTTAAAAGAGCTATACGTGATATATGTACAAAAGCATCACAGTGTGCAGATCTCAATAAACTGGCTAGTTCGTCCGCGGCGCGGCGCTTGCGTCGACGCTTCATAAACACAAGAGAGGCGCTAAGCGCACGCGCGCAATTTATGACGATTTGTGTAAACACGGATTTATTTGTATTGCAACTTGAAGCTCACCAACGAGATATAAAAATATAGATTTTCTATGCGTTTACAGAACGAGTTATTTATTTAGCAACTAAATAATCTATATATGCAGTGTGATGCTGGCTTAGAATAGCACCACCCCATTTCTTTCCCGTGGGTGTCGTAAAAGGCGACGAAGGGACTCGAGTGTATTGCATTTTTAGGCGATGGCCTGACAACTTGTCACTATCGCGATACACAGTTTTACAAATGACTCTCGAATCTTTGTCAGACGTGGCGTAAATATCCGTTTTTGCGGCCATTTACGCTCTGCCTACCCCGCAAGGGATAAAGGCGTGATATATGTATGCATGTAATAATAATATTCTTTATTGCACAAAAAATACACAGAAAAAACAAATATACAATTTTTGTCGCAAAGGCGAGCTTATCTCTAAAGAAGAGATCTCTTCCAGCCAACCCAAGTCTTGTGAGAGAATTGCATGTATAATCTATACATCTTTTTTTCATGTTGAATACAACTTAAAACGTAAGTTATTGCTTAATACGATTGAATGGAATGTATTCAAGAAAATCGAAGCAAGAACTTTGCATCATTAATTCGATTGAATCTATCTATCAAGAAAAAACAACAGAAATGGGTTGACCATTTATACAACATATCTCTCTATCGGCCATACAATCAGACAGGCATTTAATGGTGCGATGGTAATCTCTTAAAAATGTGACACTATGACAGGTTACTGTTATTATAACATACAAAGACACAACTTTACTTTTGCCGTTTAACAAAGAGTTGTAACACTTGCTGCAATGATATAAAAACGAAAATCCGGTGATTTCTCGGTTACGACATTTTACGTTTCGAGTCGATTTTGTTTGACATCCGGCGTACACGCACCGTAACGTCGATTACTCGATAATTTTCGAAGATTAACATCGGTTTTTGACAACACTATTTTAAAATACATAAAACGTGTTTGAATAACATTACAGTGATGTAGCAACAGTTTTGAATGGGCAATTTAGGTGATGCAATATTTTATACACTGTAAAATATGAAATATCAAAACTATAGCTGCAATATCTATAATTGTAATCTATAAAACATTTTCGTAGGTTGGAGTTTAAATAATGCAGATTTGCAAAATCAATTTTCGAACACTAGAAACTTAAAAAATTAAGATAACGTTTCATCCACCTAGGTCTCTTTAAATTCAACAATATACAACCGCACCGCTGTTGACGTGTGATGCCAACTTAGAATAGCACCATCCCATTTATCCCGGTGTCGTTAAAGGCGGCTAAGAGATATATCCAGTGAATGAGCAACAGCGTTCCCTGTGAATACAACATCTTATACTGCGCTCGCCAAACCGCCCGCCAATCATGGTGAGTATGGCAATACCCCCCTATAGGAGGAGGCCCATGTCCAGCGGTGGTCTGTTGTGAATGTATGTAATGTAATATACAACAAAAACACGCCTATGACCTAAGTTGTTTATAGGTTGATTTTGATACGGTAAACACAGTAAGCTTAGCGTAAGTTCAGCAGCACCTATAGTTTACCATTTAAGGAATCAACATACACTGGTATCCCAATACTATTATCAAGAACAACCAGTCCACCTATATCCCTTAAAGGAGTAACTCTAGGTCCTATTGATAGTACAGTGAGTCCCAGAAATCCCAGTATGGCATTACACCGCGATTTAACTTGATACAGTTGATCGTCGCCTACGCACTATTGTTTGAGCCTAAGCCCGTTTTGTAAGCAGATAGCATCGGAACGGGCACAAAAACAGTACTTCACTAGCTAAATAAGGACCGACTGGTTTCAAGGAGTCTGTAGAAGGAGTAACATTGATTAACTAGTCTTCGGTTCGTGCCGATATGTTGTTCAAATCTGTACCTATCTTTTTTGATCCTTAGGTCTGTTTCAAATAAATAATTGCGTACTGACAAAAATACACCCTTGTATACTTAAAACAAACACTTTTACAACTTTACGACTAAATTTCTCGGGAAAAATAAAATTAATGTTGAAACTTGAAGTATAACAAGGTTAAGTTGTAAGTGAAGTAGGCAGGTTTACGTTTATTTCTTAATAATCGTTGGATGACTCGGTGGCCCACACGAAAAGAAAAAGAATATATTCAAAAGTTAATGTTTGCGTATCATTTTGAAAATAACGGCATAAAACCTTTTGAAACGAAAATAAATATATATTAAACCTAAAACTACCCACTGAGTTTGTATTTACTTTAGCCACGCGAGTTGTCAGAACTTAAAACTTTTAATTATAGAGATGAAATAAAATATATTCGTGTATAATTAAGGCAAAACACGATGTACACTGGTTATCTTATCTCTGATCTAACTTCGAACCATTACTAGACACAAAAACATACACACAGACATACGGCGATGTGAAACATTACACTTTTGGGACACACTGTTGGTAGCGATGGAGAGCTTATCGTGAGAAAAGTAGTAAAATCTAAGAATGACCTTATGAATGTAAGTATTATTAATCTATTCAAATTTGTAGAAAACCTTTGTTAACTTGCAGTTCATCAGGCTTAGTACATTAAGATAACCATTCAACAGCCAAAAATCTGTCCACAGAAAGAGCTCACAGAATTGAGAATCCAACTCCAGCTACAACTGAGATTCCAAATACAAATAGAAGGTCAAAAACAAAGTTTATAGAAAACTGCTTAAGTATATCTTAGTACCGCTGCTGCTGGTGAATTTTTTTCAGTATGGCGATTGCCGTGTGGTATTATCTATTCTTATGGTGTGGTGCCGGCTTAGAATATCATCACCCCAAAAAAATACTGACTGGGCTACCTCATATCATTTCATTTTATCCTACGTGGATGGCTCCATATTATTTACTGAACCGAAAATCGCAGATTCGAACCCTGCCTACGATGCAATTTTGCAAGGTTGTAAAAATTGTATACCCAACACGTTAGTGTTTTAACAATTTAGTTCTCACAGAAAAATACTCGAAGGTTTCATGTGTATTACAATGTTATGCGACAGGCTGTGATATATGCACTATAGTGATACACGGTTTTTCTGAAACAGCTTTCAAACATTTTGTCAAACGTGGCGATAGCGACGTTACGGCCGTTAACGCTCTGCCTACTCCGCAATGGATAAAGACGTAATATGTGTGTGTGTGATAAATACTTACTCTACCGAGTTTGGAACTTCGGTCCTCATCAGTGTAGACGTTAACATGCCTCCTTTATTCCTGTCAGTACTCCCTCCGTCTCCTCTTTTCTCTTTTTCGTGTGGGATATCGATTCGTCCAACGACCGGATGAAGTATGAGTTATGAGTGTGTCTGAGTTTTTTCAACCACCTTCTACTACTAGTAGGCCTCTGTGTAAGGACCGCCGTGTAAGTAATCATAGATAGCAACCGAAACTGACGGCTTAACGTGCCCTTCGTCACGGAACCATCTTTCTTTTCAGACATTTAGGTGATTCACTCTGCAATGTCCTAACCAGACCGGGAAGACATTCACAAAGTAATATATATCATCTTTGTGACTTTCCCACCGAAAATCGAACCCAAAACCTTTGCGTCGCAGGCAGTCGCACTACCACTGCGCCACATCGGTCAATCAAACTCTCTCCGTGCAATTTGTCTACACGTTGGATACCCTCCACGGCAGTGTGTCTCCCGTTATCTCCTCATCTGAGCGCGGCACACAATCGCACATCTAACTCGTAACCTGACGCCTGTCAAAACACACCACTGTGCGGGACAATAAGTAGACAAGGTGGAAAAAACGGAGCCATCTTGCCGGTCGACAAAGGTTATCGAGTTATCTTTGTCTTTCCATTACAGTAGTGGGTTTATTTATTCAACTTTATATTACTTTAACAGCTACAAAAGTTCACTTCCCACTATTGGGGGGTATTGCCATAGACGGTTCACTCACTTGTCGTCTGTCATTCCGTTTTTTTTAAGCAACGTAACGCATGCATCTGTCAGACAAAAGGAAAATGCGATTTACAATCTTATTCCCATACAAATACGGCTACGGTGCATTACGGTGCGTAAGTCGTTTGACACACGCGTCCGTTACACACCGTAACCGTATTTGTATGAGAATAAGATTAGAATTCGCAATTTTCTTTCGTCTGACAGACGCATGCGTTACGTTGCTTTAACAAAACGCAACGACGGACGACAAGGTGCATGCGTATTGGCGGGCGCAGTGCAAGATATGCTTTCACAGGGAACGCAGGTGCCTATTCCCTTCAAATTCCCTCAGTCGCCTTTTACGACAAGGTAGTATTGCGATGTTCTATTGTAAGCCGGCATCACGTGGCATATAATTCGATAAGAGTTAGTTAGTTATCGAGTTATCTTTGTCTTTCCATTACAGTAGTGGGTGTATTTATTCAACTTTATATTACTATAACACCTAAAAAAGTTCACCTCCCGCGGTATTGCCATAGGCGTTTCACTCACTTGTCATTCGTCGTTCCGTTTTTCAAGAACATGGCCAAGGTCCATTTCCAAAATACTGATGCAAAGTAAATGCGTTAATTATGGTACGTAAATAATTTAGAATATCTAAAGCCTTCCTACCTGAGACACTCGACTAAGACATGCAGGAATAGGAATTATTCAAGAACGTTCCGGTTCTCAAGTAACTCACTGTTATCTACAAAACTCCAAATGAAGTTACAAATCTGTTACAACAACCGGGCGCTTTCGATCCCGACTTGCCACATATAAGGCTGATGCTATCTGCCCAGCTATTAACCGACAACGATTAAACAATGGCCAAAATGGCGCCTAAATCGAAAAAATAATTCGCCTAATTTGTCCGGACATACTGAAGGATTGCCTCTTATTAGTCTGCCAGATTACGGACGCCACGATCGTTAACTGCGCTTCCACGTAATTAGTACTATTTGTTTTTGGCGGGTTATCTCGGGCTCTGATCGAACTTTTGCCGGAACAATGGGGAAAGGCGTCGGAGGTCGAATTTTGAAAGGGTTCGTGATTGGTCGGAAACAGTTTTTCAACTTCATCTAAAGCGATTTGTCGGCGGTTTTGGAGAACAAACTTATACCAACAGTTTGATTGCTAAGTATAGAAAAAAGGAACAGTTTATAAGTTAAACCCTAACTATGGTTTAACTTAGACTTAGAATGTCATAGATAATGGATACAATGAGGTCAATTCGGGATTTAAATTTTCCGTACTTGCCTTAAATTAGTGCTGTCACTTTCTGTCAAATAGGTTTAAAAAAGGATAGAAGATATTTAAGTCCTGTCATTTTTTAAAAAGTCAAGGGTTTTTTCGCCTTTCCTAGTCAATTTAGTCGCCATTGTTTTGTTTGTATCCTTATTTTGACAGATAACACGTATTTTGCATGAAATTATAAGACATAGGCCCGATGGGGTAACGCTCATCCCATGGCAAAGAGGCAAATGTATGGTGTGGGATATCACGTGCGTAGACACACTTGCGCCCTCACACATACACGCCACATGCGCCCGCGCAGGTGCCGCAGCCGCAGGTGCCGAAGCCGCGAAGGCGCGGAAGTACGAGGAGATTTCCGGAAGCCTCATTTTCTCTCCCGTGGGCTTTGAGACGATGGGGACTTGGGGCCCCTCCGCAAAGAAAGTTATTTACGAGGTGTCAGCGCGCCTCAATGAGACTACCGGGGACCGGAGAGCTGGCAGCTTCTTTGGCCAACGTTTAAGTTTGGCCATTCAAAGAGGAAACGTTGCCAGCTTACTGGGGACCATGTCTGATGGGGGCGCACTGGAGGACCTTTTCATAGTTTAGTTTTAGGTTATTTTTTTCTGTAAATAATTAAATTATGTTAGTTTTATGTTCATATACCTTATAAATAAATAATAGACATGACACGACTAAAATATCTCCTATCCTTTTCTAAACCTATTTGACGGAAAATGACAGCACTAATTTAAGGCAAGTAAGGAAAATTTAAATCCCGAATTGTGGCCAGTATCTAGTCAAATATTTGAAAAGCACATTTTACATTACAGACAAAAATAAGCAAACGTCCACTTTTGCTTGCTTCCCGAGTTGCTTAAAAAAACATTACAACAGTAAGATTTGGATAAACAGCTCGTGTATGACACTGATGCTCTACTTACCCAGGAATATCTAAGCCGTGATTTTATGTACATGCAATCAAATAGTTCAACTTCTCAAAACGCCATCTCGGCCTATTTATCACATCATAATATTAACTGATGCAGTTGCAACCGTACCCTCTGAAACCCGATACTGTTTTGTTCAGTTTCGTAATCTCTTGTTGTGTGGTTACTCAGAGCAATAAATGCTTCAAAGGGAGCCGTATGAGCAAGTAAAATGAGGCCGTAAAATACGCATCGCAATCAGATTTGACACTCATGAAAACACAATTGAATGCACAGAATAACAAATAAAATCATACAGGGCAATGAGTCAACGAACAACACGATGAACCCAGATATCTAAGTCAACTAAGATCCTGATTTAAGGACAGTTCCTGGGTTTAGTTTAAAACATTGCAAGCCGAACAACCTGTTTATACGTGAGAAAGTTGGTTCCGTGCTACTGAGGACACGTTCAGACTCGTGTGAGTAGTTGCCTAACTTTTCTACGGAGAATCAGTTGGTTCAGCTTGTAATGACGAGATGAAATTCAAATATAATAAAGCATTTGTGTGCTTGTATGTATACAAAAGAATAGCGCAAATAATGTGTACTCGTGATTAGCTGTTGCATTACCACGTGCCAAATCTGAGTGCGTCGAATATTTCATAGCCTCATTCTAGTCACTCGTAAGGTTTCTCTGAAACATTTCGTTACTCTGAGTGTGATATCGTTCCAGTAACCCGCGGGTGGTCATCCGTGGGCTGATACAGGTGATAAATTGTGTTATACTTACTGCTATAAACAATATGTTATGAATACTTGTATGAATGATTCGTATTTGGATTCGATCGATGTCCAAAGATTGTCACCGATGTACCAAAAGATGTTCCTGTAAGGTAAAGTTTCATGTAGGGTACATTGTTTTTTTTTTCGTGTGGGACACCGAGTCGTCCAACGACCCGATTAACCCTGGTGGTAGATTGTATAGCAGTATTTTACTACTATAGCGTGGATTTTTATTTGTATACGTACGAAGTCAAGTATTCTCTGCCCAATATTTCGGAAAATCTTCATAAGTTCGACATGTAAGAAGCATTTGATTTTAAAATAGATACCTATGATGTTCAAAACGACACCATTTAGGCGGTTCTCCCTTATGTCATTCATCGCTTTTAACGCACCGTGACGCATGCGTCTGTCAGATGAAAGGAAATTGCGAATTCCAATCTTATTCCAATACAAATACGGCTACGGTGCGTTGACGAATGCGTCTGTACACCGACTTGACAGACGCATCCGTCAACGCTTTTCTTATCGTCTTAAAGTCGCATGTGTTTAAAATACGCAGCGACGGACGACAAGTGGCAGAACTGTCATAGTTTTACGAGTGGGGCCTTAAGAGTCTGAAGGCAATTCGAATAGAACTCAATAGACGTAGGAGCAAACTCCTGAGTTTTTTCATAACCAAGTAAACTCCTATGATAACTTCCTGCCTGAACCTACCTCTACAGAAGACTTTGGTTACTCATGAGATACTATTATGTTCACCTTGTTTATTTACCAAAACCGTTACCTTTTCAACTAAAGTTATAACTAAAACCCTATTAGACACACATCATATCAACAATACGACAAATCGCCGATCACATCCGCGATATCCAATTTGATATGTGTCAATTAAAACTGAATATTAATATAATACTAGCGTCATATACAAAATTATATTTAAAGTATAATTTATAAATAAGCGGTGGATCGATTTAGCGTCTCTCTCATCTGGGATTGATAAGAAGCGATAAACAGATATTACATACAGTCCATCTCTCTTAATACATTCAATGAATTATTAACTTTAAATCTTAGAGATAGAGTTGGTAGTTATCTGTAGGAGATTCGATGTAATAGTAGATTTTGGGAGCACTGTACGGCTCTTAATGGACTCTGTTGTCTGAGTGATAAGATAGGCAGTAATGAATCTCCGTTTTAAAATTATTCTATTGATAAATGTGTTTTGAGGATCGTCTGGTTATTTTGATGCAAATGAAATATTTGCTGGTCTGTTTTGTAGGAAAACTTTCTATAGGGTTAAATTTTACTAGTGACCGATAGCGATAATTCAGATCGGGCTGGTGATAAGGAACAACTTTCCCTTAGGAACATAGGTCGAACTATGAAAAAAATTTTGAACAACCGATACAAGATTCCCGATGATCAACTGGTTTGAGTTACCATAGAATAATATTTTTGACATATATTTCAACCTTTATGTTCCTTGAGGAAAGTTTTTTCTAGTCACCTGAACAACAAATTTACAAGTTATTCTTAATTTAATGCACATGCACATGCACATGCATGCACATATCACGCCTATAATCCCTTGCGGGGTAGGCAGAGCGTAAACGGCCGCAAAAAACGGACATTTACGCCACGTCTGACAAATATTTGAGGGTCATTCGGAAAATTGTGTATCGCCATAGTTGGCAGGTAGTCAGCCCATCGCCTAAAATAGCAATACACACCCCCGAGTCCCTTAGTCGCCTCTTACGACTCCCACGGGAAAGAAATGGGGTGATGCTATTCTAAGCCGGCAACACACGGCAATAATTTAAACATTTAAACTATTACTCTGTTTTGTGCTTCATATTATTAGTCACTCCTTGATTGACTCAATAAAGGAGTAAACATAATACATATACTGGTGCTGTTTTTAGACCTTTAAATTCAAGAATATTCGCACATGAGGCTATTATTTAAATTTGTTTATTTTATACATACATACATACATACATAAATCACGCCTATATCCCTTACGGGGTAGGCAGAGCGTTAACGGCCGTTCAACGGATATTAACACCACGTCTGACAAAAGCTTGAGGGTCAATAAGATAACTGTGTATCACCATAGTGACAGGTTGTCAGCCCGTCGCCTAAAATTTGCAATACACACCCTCGAGTCCCTTAGTCGCCTCTTACGACACCCATGGGTAAGAAATGGAGTGATGCTATTCTAAGCCGCCATCACACGGCCATTTATTTTATTTTATACATCTTTGAATAAGTTCTATTACAATACATTTAAATATTAGTTTCAGCTTTTTAAGGTTTAAATAAAACCGTGTGATGCCGGCTTAGAATATCATCACTTAAGAGGCGACTAATGGCCTCGAGGGTAACATGAGTATTGCAATTTTAGGCGATGGGCTGACATCCTGTCACTATGGGGATACACAATTTTCTGAAAGACTCTCAATATTTGTGAGACGTGGCGTTATGTTCATTTTCTACAGCCGTTTACGCTCTGCCTTCCCCGCAAAAGATAAATTTTTGATAAGCGTGTACCTGTATAAAACCGTTTCTAGCTGACGAAATAAACAACTTCGACAACTGAATTTAAAATTCTGCGTCACAAATAAATTTAACTTTAAGTACCGCCACCCGGATCCTACGCTAACTAATACATTTTTACTGATAAGCAACTGATAAGGGGGTATACATATAAAGGCAGTGCAACAGTTGACATAATGGGCGATACAGACGCGGCGATAAGCCACGTATGTGTGTATGCTCCTTTATTTTGTATTGCGAGACTTTGTTGCTAGATTTGCTACAGATAATTAAGTCCGCCATTTTCTTGCTAAAAGTCAACTTGTAACTAATATTTGGTACATACACACATACACATTTCTCGCCTATATCCTTTGCGGGTAGGCAGACTGTAAACGGCCATGAAAAACAAACATTTGAGGGTATTCGGAAAATGTAGTATCGCGTTGTCAGCCAATCGCCCGAAATTGCAATACTCATGTGACCCTCGAGTCCCTTAGTCGCCTCTCACGATAGCCATGGGAAAGTAATGGGGTGATGCTATTCTAAGCCGACATCACACAGATTACTTACTTATATCGGGTGAAATTTTACTAGTGACCGATACTGAAAATAGAGTACAGACTCGTGATAAGGAACAACTTTTCGCAAGGAACATGGTCGAAATATGACAAAAATATTTTGAGCTTCCATAGTGACTCAAATCAGCTGATCGGAAATTTTGTATGGGAGGTCCAATTTTCAGTTTTCGACCTAAGTTCCTTGGGGAAAGTTGTTCCTTATCACCAGCCCGTCTTGAGGTTTTGCTATTGATCACTAGTAAACGCAAAATGCACTCTATATTTAGTGCCTACATTATTACAATATTATGCCGTGTGATGCTGCTTAGAATAGCATCACCCCATTTCCTTACCTTGGGGGTCATAAGAGGCGACTAAGGGACTCGAGGGTGTGTCTTGCAATCTGTTTTCCAAATGACCCTCAAATATTTGTCAGACGTGGCGTAAAAGTCCATTTTTTGCGGCCGTTTGCGCTTTGCCTTCCCCACAAGGAATTATCGGCGTGATATGTGTATGTATTATTACAACAATTATAACAGCTATCTGATTATTATCAACAAAGATGTTATCTTAGTTCAACATGACCGATAAGGTTATACCTAACAAGAATAACTAAACCAAGTACCTGATAAATATATAATTTAACTTGTCTAATTCCAAGCTAAACTCCCGCAGTGGAAGCGATTTACACAGGTAAATTTCTAGTAAAATACCAGGAGTTCAACTGAAGGCAGACAATGGCCGCGTTACGCAGCGCTAAATAGCATACGCTGCACAATATAGCAGCGCATACTATGAATTAAACGTGAACCTAAATCTATTTAACTTAATTAACTAAGTTGAGTGAAATTGGCAAATGATGTGTTCTGACCTTTACATAACTCAATTCTGTAGTAAATACCGTCTGCCGATCTGGCGTTACGTCACACGTATAAGCACTAGATTATAAGTAAGTACCTCCAAATTATATCACCCCACGAATTCCGCAATTCGTACTAAGGAGTCACAATGATAATGGTACAACAAATATGACTAAAGGGAACACACCATTAACACGAGGAAACAGTTTTATACTAAAACAACTAGGTTTAACACTTACAGTCACGTGCCGGCGCAAATGCATAAATACCCAACGGAGAAAGGAAGTTCAGGGAATGGATCAAATAGGGATTCCGTTGGTACTTACAGGGCTGGGTGGAAAAGATATCGACACCCAGCATTCCACTACAGCCTTGGCGCGTTATTCACTTCAAACCACTCACAGCTTCTGTTCGTATTCCACTTTGATATCAGTCATTACGCGTGACCCAACCCGAATTTGGGTCGTACAAACGCGGGCCAATATGGCCACCTGATGCCTATTCAACGCGACGCTCACGTGGAAGACGTCGAGACATCCAACAATCACTAAGCCTGGCATTCCAGTACAACCCAGGAGAAACGCAATAATACGATGCATCAACACGCGCGATCTCAAATTGAATCGTCCATTACACGCGGCATCACAAAACGCGTGGCGGGAAATCTGCACAATACGCGATACCCTCCCGTCCGAACGGTTTTCGAGTGACTGATAGTGCGGTGCAGAAATCACCGCTTGGCGCCTACCAGGCGGCCCGCGCGCACGCCGCCACCCTCGCCCCGCGAGCGAGAAAGGGACAACATATGCCCAGAGCGATGCGTGCGAAATCGCGGCGCATTCATAGACCGTCATTAATACCTAACTTACCCCAGCATAGCAACGCTAAATTAAACATAACTAGTTCTTTCTTTCTCTTTCATATGGGACACCGAGTCAACGAGCGACTTGATGCATCGTGGTGTCTGAATTTTTCAACCGCCAACTACTACTAGTGGACCTTTGACATGGTTGTGAAACGACCACCGTCTGAGTAATCATAGACAGCAACCGGGACCAACGGATATACGTGCCCTGCCTGTCTTACGGATAATCAGGTGGTTCAGCCTGCAATGTCCTAGCCAGACTGGAAACATATTCACAAAGTGATAATATCAACTATGTGAATGCCCAACCAGGAATCGAACCCGGGACCTTTGTGTCGCAGGCAGTCGCTCTACCACTGCGCAACAATGGCCGTAAATTTTACTAGTAATAGATACCGAAAACTCAGGACGCACTGGTAATAAGGTACAACTTTCAAAATACTTCGAAATTCACAATAAGTCATAAAACTTTCAATTTCATAAAGCCTACTAATGAAAAAAACGTCGATTTTGTATGGAAATAAGCGTGTAAAAATTTCAATACACGCTGGAGGTGGCAGTTCAAAGAAGTTCTCATAAATTCTGCATATTATTTTAATGATTGGTTTTTGAAATCATAACTCAAATTGATTGAATAATAAAAAAATGGGAGCCAATTTACTTAGGATGAATACTTTTGGCCCACCTAGTATAAATAGGTATAACATAAATGTCACGAATATCTACATCATATATCGCCAACACTGAGATCACTCTGTTTCTGTCTCTATCACCATATCTCTATCTCACTTAAAAAACACACTACATAATGTGATAATTTAATAAAGGGTCTTACGAAGTTTATGCTCGTGTAAACTCGTATTGGTACCTACTTGCTATAGATTTGAGTAAAGGATTTTTCGAAAAAAATACGGCTGAGTGTGAGTCAGAGTTGCCCACCAAGGGTTCCGTAATTGCACATCAAGCCCTTTCATTATTACCCCACTTGAATAAAACTACTAGTAAAAGTATATATTTTTAAGGCTAGGAGATTTTTTTTTACAATCTCAAGCGGCCGTAGACTTGAGTATATGGTTGCTTCTTTTATGTTTTATATAATTATTATTAATCGTGCTTAGTAGCGTGCAATTAGCTAGACCTGTGCCCAGCAGTAGTATATAATGTACTAATAAATTCAGTGCATTTTTCACTCGTAAAACTAAACAACATTCCCTAAGGAACATAAGTCGAAATACGAGAAAAAAATTACCTTACCTTATTATAATTACAAAGTGACACATTCTTTGATCATTTTTGTAAGGAAGGGCCAATGTTTTATTTTTATTCTTGCCTATGTTTCTTGGAAACCTTGTTCAGTTTCACGAGTAGAACCCCAATTATATCCGTAGTATCGTCAAAGGTGGCTGTGCTGTGGGATGAATCCAGGGAATGAGAAGCAGCGTTCCCTGTGAATAAAACATCTTGCACTGCGGTCGCCAATCCGCCCGCGTGGTGAGTATGGCAAATACCCCTCAATCGGGGGAGGCTCATGTCCAGCAGTGGACTGTTGTGGCTGCTGAAGTAATAGGATCTTATACATGTACAAAAGAGCTAGTTTTTTAACACCTTGTATATCAGTGAATATCGCCAGCATCCGGCATATCAGTGATAAACTTCATCGTGTCAACGGTCGATTCACATGCTCTAATTATGAAACGTACCGATAGTGAGCGTTGGGCAATCAGTTGATAGGTGACCACTGAGTCTATAGCAGTTCTCCCACTTCGCGCCCGTCGCAACGTATTTTAACGCACCGTAACCCATTCGTCTGTCAGATGAAAGGAAATTACGTATTCCGGTCTTATTACCATACAAATACGGCTTATGAAAACTTGCAAAATTTTCAAGCGCGCGCGGTCATGATTTGAACCTGCGACTTTTGCCATTACTAGTGGCCTCGCCTCTTCCATCTAGGCTCTACCGCGGCTCGTTCCTTGCCCGCCAATTTTGCAAGTGTATTTTATTGCCAGTGACGCGTGGCACGGCTCCATCTACCGAGTTAGTTTTGCAACTAATACCCGGCGACTAGTACATTCCTTACAGATTGAATGTAGTCTAAGCGATTAAAACCCGCGATGACTTGAATACCAATTTTTAAACACTTCCCGTGTTAGGTATAAATTTCTTTAAAACTTGCAAATTTTTAGGCATTTTATATTGTACCTATACTCTAACACGGAAATGTTCTAAAGTTTGGTATTCAACAAATTTATACGACTAAGAACGACTTGATAGACGCATCTGTTACCAGCCGTAGCCGTAATTGGATGGGAATAGGCTCGGCATTCGTAATTTCCTTTCGTCTGACAGACGCATGCGTTACGGTGCGGTAAAATTACGCAGCGACGGACGACAAGTGAGAGAACCGTCTTATTATCAACTTGTGAGAGCAGACTTAGAAAAAGACGATAAACAGATGTTTCCAGATAAAGAAGAAATTTAATTATTTTGTTTATAATCGATATATTATATGCTTTGATACTTGTGTAATGGCTGCTACATAAATGGCGAGAATATAATTTTCAAAACTTATCGCACAGAAATCATGATGGTATCGTAGAATAAGCTTAATCCATTCATTAACTCAATATTCAGTTTGTAAAAGACAAATATGGTTTGGAATTCTGTGACTCCATGTCAAATCAGACACGAACTTTAGAAATTGAAGATTACGATAGAATAGAGATGTTAAGGTCCCTTTCATTGCAGCTGCGTCAGAGATAAACACACAATCAGATTTCTTGCAAATTCCCGTGCGTTATTAGAGGTGTTTTAAATTTTTAAAATGATTTTTTTTTATCTCACTGCTGGGCAAAGGCCAATCTTCCACTCTTTGCGGTCTAATGCCACCGTCATCCACTCCTGTAAATGGGCGTCAAGATTGTCACGCCAACGTTTTCGGGGTCTACCTCTACGTCGGGACCCGTTTTGAGGAACCCATTGTCCGGGGACGATCTTTGCCCAACGATCCGGGTGCATCCGACAAACGTGCCCGGACCACTCCCACTTTAGCTTGGCGGTCTTACATCCTGCATCAGCGATACCTGTTTTAGCTCGGAGGATGGTGTTCTGCACTCTGTCTGTACGTTTGACACCAAGATAATATGTTATATGCGAGATTAAAAAAACTCTCAACACAAAATATTAATGTTTTTTATATCTTTTATCACTACATAGTATAAAGTAAAGTCGCTTCCCGCGTCTGTCCCTATGTCTGTTTGTTTGTATGTATGCTTAAATCTTCAAAACCGCCCAACGGATCTGGATGAAGTTTTATTTAAAGTGATTCAAGAGGAAGGTTTTATATATAATAATAATAATAAAATAAAACGAAACATTTTAATAGACCCGATATTACTCTAATAGACAAAATTAACAAAACAGCAAGCATAATAGACATCGCAGTACCCAATACCCACAATATCCAGTCAACTATAGTGGAAAAATTAAGCAAATATACAGACCTTAAAGATGAAATAACGCGCATGTGGCAACTTCAAAAAGTAACAATTATTCCAATTGTCCTGTCTACAACTGGAGTCATACCAAAACAATTACATCAATCTATTAGAACACTACATCTTCCAAAGTCGTTATACATTAGTTTACAGAAAGCAGTCATTCTTAATTCATGCCGGATAGTTCGTAAATTCTTACAATTAGATACAGGCACAACTCCTTAAACGAAGCAATCAATCGGAATGGCGACGTTCACTTGGCCTAGGCCCGTAGCGTCGTAAAAACCGGCATCGTAGCCGAGATGAAAAATACTAAACAAAAATAATAATAATAATAATTTTATTTGCAGGCAAAAAAAACCTATGTACAATAAAATAGTCAGTCGTGAAGATATCACAAAATCACAATACAAATGAAATATATGATTTATGTCGGGAGAAGGTCTGTTTTCCGTGGCCGCTAGTTGTTAATAAAAACGAACTTAATAATTAAAGCCGTTTTAGAGAACATTTGCATATCCTTTTTTTTAATGAATACAACACAAAAATGCAACTGCAACAAAAATGTTACTTGGAAATCAATCTAACTAGGTATAGTATTACTTTTCTTTACTGATTCAATTACTAGTTATTTCAAACATTTGTCCTATATTAACGTGATTTTAGGCATTAGACGATACCTTGCTAGTTACTAGTTATTATTCTGTGACCTTGCCATAGTCATATCAAACAGTGCAAGACCATGAATAAGACCAAGAAAAGACTATAAAATGTGTAGAAATTTTGCCGATATGTCATCTTAATGCAGAAGAAGAGATAGAAAATATTTTTTTTCACTAAATTGTCATATAAAAACGCGTTTACTTATTACAATAACTATCTTTCTTCACTAGCAGAGCACACAATCTTCGCTATCACGATATTATCGATATCTATCGACTATCGACTACCGATTATCGATAAAGCAATGATTTACACAGCGATTGCGATTAAGTGTGGCTAATCGGTTACCACATTTCCACTGCATTATCAGAAAATCTTCAAGGATTTTAGTCTAGATAGAGAAAAGTATAGATTCATAAATGTTTCTTAAATCGTATGAAAGCGGAGTTTAGAAAGATTTGAAGAATTTATAGGTACATACAGATAAACATATATCCTGCCTATACTGCGGGGTAGGCAGAGCGTAAACGGACCGTAAAAAACTAACATTTACGCCACATCTGACAAACATTTGAGGGTCATTCAGAGAATTGAGCATCGCTATAGTGACATGTTGTCAGCCAATCGCCTAAAATTGCATTACACATGTAACTCTCGAGTCTTTTAGTCACCCCTTACGATATCCACGGGAAAGAAATAGAGTAATGATATTCTTAGCCTACATCACACGGCAACCACGGAAATCATATCGTCTAAGTCTTTGGTCAAAGGCCGGCAGTTGCCTAACTGTCAAGGAAAGGATTGACTGTTTTATATAAACAACAATCACACAAATTATTGTTTAAAATAATACATTATCCCTACGTAACAACAACTACTTTTGACCGCAGTAAAACGCGTACAACGGACGGGACGCTTGCCTTGTATAAAACAAATAATAAACATCTTTTTAAAGTGGGGACAACAGTCGACCGTGTTTTCTGAACCCAAAATACTGATACATTGACCATTGATTATCATACAATTCCACATCGGAATTTCGCACTTGTTGCGGCAAAAAAACGGATTCGGTGACGATGGGATCAGTAATAGTGACTAATCATGCGATCCCAATTAACCATCGAGTGGGGATCGGGCAAGCGTTATTTATGCGTAAACGCAGCGTTGACGGGTTGTTCCGGTTATATCCAAAACATGTACCGCTATATGAAAAAAATAGTTAGACGCGCATATAGACGCTGAATAATTTTTCCATACGATTTCACGACTTTTTCTTCTTCGTCAAGTCAATGGTAACAATATTAAAGTAATTTGGCCCAATGTTTTGCTACGGCGATGGCCTTAGACAATGTTTAACTTTTTTGTAATTACACCAATAGATGCTGAATAAATAAACGCCTTCAGGGTGGAAAAGGCTCGTGTGGTGTGTCGGTAGCCATACTAAGTGATTTTTGCTAGTGTATGAAATTAATGACAAATAAAAAATTACCTGGCGTGGCGTGAAAGAGGGGAGGCCTTTGCCCTGCAGTGGGACACAGAAAACGCTAACTAAAAAAATAATAATTAAGGTTCCGATTTATTGATTAAGGAACGTTGGCGCTATGAATATTATGTTGCACAATTTTTTAAAGATTTCTGCGAGTAGAAAGGTAATAACTATTGGTGTTAAAAATTATTATCACAAATAAATTGTACCATTGTTATTAACTTACATCTGTCCCTATCCCTGCACCCTGCACCGACTGACTGTAAATCTTTGAAAAACTAACATTAAATACCTAGTACGAACATTTATAATTAATACTACTGCAAATATGGACTTAAATAACTCATATTCTTTTTGTTTAAAATTAATGTTAGTGAAATAACATTTTGGATCAAAGTAGAATGACCCAATGATAAATAGCTTGATCGAATCTGTGCGTGGGCGGATTTATGCGCGCGAGTAACGATCACGAGACGACAATGTTCTGGGGTAAGTAGAAGGTTCGCGAAAAAGATACTGATCAATGGAAGGTACGTACACTACACTACACATCATCACATCAGAAATAGCAGTCCGTTGCTGGACGTCCTCCAGGTGCCTATGTTATGAAACTACAGGCTACAAGTCTACAGGTGAAATTCTTAGTACATTGCGTAGCCGGTTCATATTAATGGTATTATAATGGCTAACCGACTACGCAATTAGCATCGAATTTCCCCTGTAAAATTGTAGCCTGTAGTTTGATAATATCGGGTACAGGCCTCCTCCAGGTTACGCCATAAATAGGGTGAAATTTTACTAGTGACCGATAGCGAAAACTCAGATTGGGCTTATGACAAGAAACAACTTTCCCAAAGGAACATAGGTCAAAATATGAAAAAGAAATTTACATTCCATACAAAGTTGCCGATCAGCTGATTTGAGTTACTATGGAAGCTAAAAATGATTTTGTCTTATTTCGACCTATGTTCCTTGGGGAAAGTTGTTCCTCATCACCAGCCCGCACTCTGATTTTAGTATCGGTGACTAGTAAAATTTCACCGTATATATGACATGACACGATCTCCCGTTTTTGTCATCCACTCTACCAGCCGACCTCTCCATTAGCCAGAGGTAGGCGAATACTCTTTCATTTAAAACTTTTCGATGGTAAGAAGATATTTAAAATAAGTGCAGACTTACCTGTGGAAGTTCAGTCGCCTTATTTAGTATTTATGCGTTAATCAGTTACCTAATTTGGTATTTGGGCTAAAGTGAATTTCGGATTATTCGAATACAACAACAAAGCTTATCCGCCCAAATGTTCATATCCCTCAATAGCTATGGTGTTGCACAAATATAGATAGAATTGCGATGCGATGAACTTACAATGTTAATCTTTAATATCACCCATCGAAATAAGAAAATCTGGGTAAAATATATCGACATTTGATTCGTCTTCGTGAAACTTGGCTAAAAAATATTATCTGTACAAATTGTCAAGGTAATATTTTGTGCACTAAAAGAAACTTACCATCTTTGGAAAACAATTCCAAGGAAGTTTACGGTTTACTTACCTGAAAAAACAAACAAAAAAATTATAAGCAAAGCTAACTTTACTAAAAGCCACTCTCAACAGTAGAGTCGAAAGTCGAAGGTAAAAATTATAAATCTTTCACTAGATAAACATCGCTATCTAAATCGATATCTCTACATCATCGATCAACGCGCTATCGACAACCCCCCCCTCGCACCCCCTCCAGCGTGTACCCCACCCCCCCTTGACCCAGACCGATTATAGACCTGATAAAGATCAAATTACATGGATGTAGAATGTTTTCGATGGATTACGTTGAGTACACCTGAACGTGATTCTGCCAATAGTTAGCTTATTTAAAAAAAGTTAATGTATTTTTTGGACAAAACTTATTTATTCTTCTGGGGCCGTCAGCAAATGTGATAGGTCGATTATATATCTATTGCAGTTAAGTTTTAGATATTTCCTTAACTCCCGTTTAGGAACATTAAATTCGTTAATAAATAATTCGTTCCAGTATTTGTACATCTTTCGCAACTATCTACTACTATTTTGGAATAATTATTTTTAGTGCACCACAAAGCCTTTACAGTTGGAAAATGGAGCAATAACTGCTTAAGGCCCTATAGCTAGAAAATTAAATAGCATAGAAAATAAAAAAGTACCAATAACTGCATTTGTGCATCAAACAGGGTTTTTTTTATTAATGATGGGTTTTCCCTTGACTCTAGTCTGGGTCATAGGACAGAGACAGAGTCTAAGATGGAGCGAGCTCACCCAGAAGAAGTTGAAAATCATCTGAGCAAAGTTCAGTTTCAGATTTATCTACGTATTTAAAATGAATCATAAATGAAGTTTATTGAGCATATTTAATGTAATTTCGGCTTTTGGGCATATTCATGGGAAATCGGCTGAATTCCTGATTTTGCCACTCTACTGCAACATATTCAAACAATCAGGAAGATTGGGAGTGCAGCAGGTTAAAATTAAACTTGAAATAAGTTACTGATAGAGCTTAGCAATCCAACAGCCCATGCGGGTGTACTGTACCGTTGATGTATTCTAGTATCGATAATAAGTTATCGTCAGATCTGTATCGATACAAACTGGGCTCAACCGATTTTAATCCAAGCATCGATAACCGCATTAAATTTCCATCAAGATTGTTAATTCCATCGACCTGTCCTGTCATATTTACGTATTTTCTAGAAGTTAGCATTTTATGTAAATTCCGAATTATACAATATGCTGGCTCACCTGGAATAATACTTGGATCTTCACTGCTTGGGTATAATTTTTACAGGGTGTAAGGAATACCTTGATACTGAACAACTTTCGCCTAGGAACATTATGCCAAGAAACAACAAAAAAACTACATTCCATACAAAATAACGATAAACTGACGGTCTTTACTGTGGTTTATAAAAAGTGATGAAAGGATTAAAATAAATCTAACATCTACAGCGTCAAAATATGATAGATAACTTTTATGTTATGTCAAAAATAAAGATAATCCTGTTGTTAAATTACTTAACTAAGACTTTTTTCAGTGTAATCATAATCAGTCAAAATACCAGCGGCAGTAACGCTTTAAAGACATTTTCAAATATCCAAACCAACTTCGTAAAACAATCTTCGCCTCAATCAATATCTATCTGTAATAATAACAGTACGTAAGAAATTTAAATATTGGGCCGATAGTATCGGAGATGGGATTCTAAGTTAAAGTTATAAATAAGCTGAAACAAGCGTGGTCGATTTGATTTATTGAGCGATTCGTGGTCGCCCGCGGCCTTAACATGTTCGCTGCTAACTGTGCTAAGAATACTCTCACTTGTCGACGTGTCATTCCGTTTTTCTTAACTCAACGAAACGCATGCGTCTGTCAGATGAAAGAAAATTGCTAATTCCTATCTCATTCCGATACTAATACGGCCACGGTGGAGTTTACGGTGCGTAACGGACGCGTGTGTCAAACAAGTTGACAGACGCGTCCGTAAATCCACCGTAGCCGTATTTGGATGGGTATAAGATTGGAATTCGCAAGATAACTTACCTACAATGTTTTATCCTTTTGCTTGGTTTGACATTTTGATCGAAAATTCTTTAATGTCATATCCATTGCATGCCATTCAAATGACGCGACAAAATCTTATGCTTAGCTTAATCTTATATTTAGCTATTTCAATACCTTAAGACTTAGGACATGAGACGCGCAGTTAAGCAGTTAAGTAATCATGCACGCTCTAAGTAGGTGTTAAGTTAAATATGTTGATGACTTGTTAGACACACCTTATTCTGATGTATCAGTTAAGTTGTTAGCAACACTTTTTTGGAAACGTTTTTCGTTGAATTGTAACCTAGAGTAAGAGGTTTCAAAAGAGTGTAATTTGAGGGATCAACTGTGTTATATAGAGGTACAGGGTAGACCCGGGATAAAGTGCTGTCCTGAACCAGTACATGAAACTGAACAACTTTCCCTATTATTATTTTTCCAAATGTGAATAATAAATTGGACATCCCATGCAATTGACTCGACCGGCTGGTACATTTGCCTACATTGTGAATTAAATAAACATTTATTTTGGATGAAGTAATCCGTACTCTTATTATAAATCTGAGAGTGTGTGTGTGTATGTATGAATGTTTGTTACCTCTTCACGCTCAAACGGCTTGACCGATTTAGATGAAATTTGGAACACAGGTAAAGTATAACCTGGAATAACACATAGGCCAAAACTATTACCACGGGAAAATGAGTGGCAGCGGGTGAAACCGCTGGGCGGAAATCTAGAGAAAGATAAATATTTATATGTATAGTATACATGACTGTCGGGAAAAGGTCTTATTCCCACGTGAAAACGGTCAGCAGCGGGCCGCTGATTAAACATACAAATATCACGCCTATATCGCTTGCGGGGTAGGCAGAACTAGTTATCTATAAGTGTAAAGTGGCAATAGGTGTAGGAGTATTATGCAAGTACACATCTGATAAGAAAACTGATTACATTATCAGTAAAACACTAGTAAAGCAAAAAGTTTACAAAAACTATTGCAATGTTTTGTAATCAGTCGCTTCCCTTATCGGTTGAGTAATTCTTGATCAAGTAATATTTGACATAGGTTACGTACTGTGTGGCAATTTAATTGATCAATATAATTTGAACCTTTTTATTTTACTTAAAAAAAAAATGCATATATCAACTTACTTTTAAAAGCTTCCTCCTCTCTACCTGGTTGCTTGGAAGATATTGCTACTTAAGCTACTTAAGGCCGTCAATTGTACAATTTGTATCTTTCACTTTTTGTTTTTAATATTTTTCTATGTTTGTTTATTGTACCTATTGTATATCACGGATATATGACAAACATTTAAGGGTCATTCACAAAATTGTGTATCGGTTGTCTGCCGATTAATATGATAATGTGCTGAATTAATAAAAAGGGAAAACTAACCCTTCAGACTTACCTATACATCTCTTCTCTACGAAGGCTATGACAAAACATAAAAAATTTGGGCCCTGGAAGGCCCTAATAGAAACATTTTGTATGAGAAAACAGTTTTTTTAAACTAAATTCCTTGGGGAAAGTTGTTTTGTTTCTTCGGCTGGTTCGCATTTATATTTCTTTTATAGTCTGTATAATTTTAAATCTAGCCGCAATCCAAAAATCTTTAAATCGATCCATCGGCGGAAAGTTCAGTCAAGGCGTTTTAAATTTGGTGGATATATAATCAAAGATATATAATATAGCCGTGTGATGCCGGCATATAATGCACCACCATACATAATATTTGCTATCGACACGCCAGACGAAGAAGTATAGCATCACCCCATTTCTTGCCCATGGGGGCATAAGAAGGGACTAAGGGACTCGAGGGTGCGTATTGCAATTTTTGGCGATGGGCTGACAACCTGTCACTAAAGTGATACACAGTTATCTGATTGACGCTCAAAATTTTGTCAGACGTGGTGTTAATATCCTTTTTACGCTCTGCCTACCCCGTAAGGGATATAGGCGTGATTTATGTATGTATGTATAATCAAAGATATTCCGACCTCCGAGAGTTAAACGCTGCAATAATTTCACTAACTGGCCTCTAAAAGTATCAATAGAGGCCCCATCAATTCCCAATCTGAAATCTGCGCAAGCGACCGCCGCCGCCATATCCTACAGATCCATGGAAAGCATAATTTCTACGCACAATGGCGACTGCGGCGTCATTTGCGTATGGTAGGGCTACCAATTGAGGGATCCTGAAAATAAACTTAATCATTACTAGCAGATTGCCAAGCGGTTCACCCGCTGCTAACCGCTTTCCCGCGGGAATAAGACATTTAAATAAAGCCTATGTTCATCAGGGATAATGTAGGATTCTAATGGTAAAATATATTTTTAAATCGGTCCAGTACTTAATGTCAGAGCCTATTCAATATAAACAAACAATCAAATCTTTCCTCCTTATAAATTTAGTGTAGATTTTTTATTCAATTGTCTTATGTATGGCGGCTGACAGAAGTCAGTAGCCGGAATGGAGGGGTTTAGGTGATGTCGGTAAAATGGTCGCTACCCTGCCTAACCGGGTATTGGGGCTGGGAGACCGACTGGTCCATCTGAATAGGATTAGAAGGTAAACTTTTCGATACCGCGTTTCAGGCCCATGTATCTCTGCATATCTGTCACCTGGCGCCATCTTGTGGATATGTTTCTGTTGCGTCTTGCATAATTGTGAACCACTTGAGGGAGCTTCTTGTTGTACCTCCCGGAGGTCGCTACATATTACAATAAAATAATTAAATTGCTCATGACTGGCTGGAGGTTGAACCGCTAGAAAAAAGATCATATACCACTCCAAAAGTATACACAGAAATACTTGGGCCGTATTCCGCTATTTAAATAACGTCTCAATTGTGTTTCAATTGAGTGTCTATTTTCTATACCCTACCTATACTTAATTACTTTTGTGTACCTAAGTTTAATATTTTAATGTTTTGCTTATATTTTTAATTCTGTGTATTTTGTGTAGGAAATTAATGATTATGTATTTGTATGGTTTTGGCCATTTCACGTTCCGCTAAAACAGTTTGAATTATATAAAATCACGATGGCTCGTAAGACAATTGAGTTTCTATGGCATAAATGACAAAAATAATTAACAATGTCAAAATAATAAGGGCCTTCAATCTGCCTATTGGCAGCCCTATGAGTATGCGTACAATATCCCTTTGATCGGGCCGCGCGCGCATCAGGTGTAGTTGTCCAATAACGCTACCGGATCCAAGGATAAACTGTGTTTACAATGTTTACATGCTAAGTTGATGGCTTGTTAATGCTTTATTTGTTAGATTTTATCAGAGTCTCAGTTTTTTAGACCATTGCAGTTCCAGCGACACACAATTGCCGTTCTTTTACCACTAGGACTTAAACTTGTTAATGCTTACCTTGTTATATCAAAAAATGTTATACATCGTTTAAGCTGTTTGACAACGTCAAATCGTATGGAAGAATTATTTAAACACTGTGTCGGCTAATATCGGATCAATGGATAATGTGTTAACAAGCTTAGTTGATGGCTTGTTAATAAAATAAAAAAAATAAAAAATGCAACTT
Source organism: Tuta absoluta (assembly GCA_027580185.1). Classification (NCBI taxonomy): domain Eukaryota; kingdom Metazoa; phylum Arthropoda; class Insecta; order Lepidoptera; family Gelechiidae; genus Tuta; species Tuta absoluta. Next base: position 3,217,831 of record JAQAHW010000020.1, read on the forward strand.
TGAGACATTGTGTACATGACACTTTTTGCATAGTTCTCTAGGTCAATCCCACACTATGACGGACTGACGGATGCGTCTGTCAACAACACCTTGGTCGATACGCATGCGTTACGGTGCGAGAAGTTATCCGTTTTTTGTACGGTAAGTTAATTTCCATTCGTCTGACAGATGGATGCGTCAAATAAATGCTACCGGATGAACTGTGTTTACAAACTAATAAATTGATAGATTTAGATTTAATCAGACCATAATATGTATGTACGATACCTGCTCATTTGAAAATAGTTTGTAAGCGACTTTAAAGAAAGAGTACGTTAACGAATCAGCCAGGTTGTACCTATTTACAGAATTCTTAATCGTATATGATAATAAGTGTATCTGAGAAAGGTTGCAATATTCGAAAAGTTACTGTATGTATTTACAGAAAAGTATCGTTGACCTCGCATACCTCAGACCCACAAAACTACTGAAGCGTGTCTAATGCCACGTTTACACTATGCCTCTATGGGCAGGGAAATAGTAAGGGAAGAGGGCAAACAGGTTACTCGCGCGCGCTGCTACGCATCATGGCATTGCCACTTCCCGTGCAGCTTGTGTTAGCTTTTCGTGCGCGAGTCAAAGGAACAGCACCGCGAGTGGAATGTATTTCTGTCTTGCTCAATCGTATTACTGCGAGAGAAGTATACTTGTGTTGAAACGTTAAGCAGGAGTAGGAGCAAAGTGTGACCGTATCATAATGCTTTACGGTCACAATTTTTTTTATCACAAGTATCTAGGTACTAGATATAAGAGCAGACATAAATACTCGTAATTCCATGATCTCTGTCATCTCATTTTATCGGGATCTGTTATCGCATGACCCGCCAACTTTCACCCAGGCAAGCTACATGCACGTAACATCTTTGCCAATGTCCATATACCTCAACCTACAAAAAAACAAGTGATAAGTTAAAATCTACAAAATAAGGTTAACGAATCTCCGGTTGGAAACTATCTAATTGTTATCTATACTATACGTCAATTGAATAGTTATGAATAACTTAAGATTAATAATAGCTTAAGTACCTACCGTTCATTTTACTTTTGACTTCACTGAATAAGAACCTTTTTTGTACAGTCGCATGTAATCCTAAATTTTGCAGCTATGAAATGCATTAGGTAACAAATTACATGATTGCATAAAAATCTTTTAAACTAAATTTTGCAACTATAAAATGCAATAGGCAATTACTTACATGACTCCTAAAAACTATACTGAACTTGATCAAAATGGAAAGTTATCAAAAACTACTATATATATGACGGCCCATGCCGTCTCTTTGCTGTTTTTGAAAGAAACGTCGGGACAAGATTGACAACATCAATCTGGAGAAGCGTCAAGTCTTCTGAGCGCTGTCAAAGTTCTATCAATTCAGATCACGGCATATTATTATTTAGACAGAATCACAGATCTCTTAAATATGCATATGTCCTAAAGGAATTTGCCATAGTAGGTATTTGGCCAATATTACTTGGAAGATTATCTTGAAATATAAAACGAATTAAGTGAGACTTAAGCAATAAAAAAAGAACTATTTTCAGCAGCGGGCTAGTATTAGAATAAAAATAGATAGATTGGATACTTTCAATAGATTTTTTAAATATTTAGGGACCATTGGAGAAATGGGATCTGTGCTAATCACGCCGACAGAATGTGATAGATAATAAAATGTGATTGTTTTATCAGTGGTTGGGCCGGTGCTGATAACGATGATACGTTGACCAGTCCAGATTGGTATGTTATGTACTTAGTTATCATTTTTCTGCTCTCTCTCATTTGAATTCAAGTTTATTCGGGTTGTATTGTTTTTATTACCTATTGGTAATTTTATTAATAGGTATCAACTATTACATAAATTTAAAAGCAAAACTTTGAATGAAACTGCGTCCATATGGACTACTGGTCCTGCGAGGCATCGGTCTCATGAGTGTCTTACGACAACTCGTGTATGAGTGTATACTTTTCGTCTTCCGTATTCCTTTACCAGTTCAGCGTAAAAACTGAACTAAACTACATAAAGATTAGCGATTGCCCCGCTCGGGTACGAGAAGCTTATCGTAGAGGACGAAACTCATACACGAGTTGTCGTATGACACTCATGAGACCGATGCCTCGCAGATTCGCACCAGTAGTCCATATGGACGCAGTTTCATACCAACTGTAGTAAGGCAGATTACCTTACCTGATGAGCTGAATAGAAAGCGAAACAGTTGCCGACTTATTTTGCAAATATACTTTTCGTCTTTCGTATTCCTTTACCAGTTCAGCGTAAAAACTGAACTAAACTACACAAAACTTTGAACTTTAACACCACAATATCCATGACATTAAGAAAATACACGTAACGATTGAAGAAAAGGCTTCGAAATTAGGGAAAACTATTCACAAAACTTTGACTAAATGGCTAGTTCTCATTGATGAGGGAACTGATGAGTGGCACCAGAAAACACATTGATCTGATGATAATATATTTTTCTCGATTTTTTATTTAGAAGTAAAGACCTTTAATTCCTTAAGCAAACTCACGAAATGGTTGTAATTATTATAGATATTTTTAAATAATTATTTAAAACGTCGTTCTCTAGATTCCGTAGGTGGTGTCCAACCCTACTTTGCAAAATAAAACTGAATTAAATCTTGTGTTTTGGTCATACGTACATAGGTTTACTTACATTTTGGTGGATAGTGATGGAGAGTATCATATGGTGACATTTAATAGTAATTGAAAAGTAATTTTGCCATAGATAATCTCGTTTAATCATTGGTGTCAAGAACTCGTCTCATATCCAAACGCACCCTTTATGGCGCTTGTCATTCGTTAACAGTTAGATTGAGACGTATGATAACCCTGCCTGCACGTTACCTTATTTACCTCCCAGGATCTGAACGAGACAGACACGTTGCAAATTAATGGAAATCCGCACAAGAAGGTAAGACATTTCAGATTTGTCATTTTGTTTCATGATTTTATCATACCTTTCATTGCGATTTTCTCTAATTCTATATAAATGTGAGTTTTTCTTTCAATGGAATATGATGTACCACTGCTAATTGAAGGTCATTGTGTGTAACATTCGTACTTGCTTGTTATCAGTTTGCCACAAAGCAAAAAAATATGCTTTGGTTATCAGATCCCTCATATCAGATCCATCACTTTCCGTCATCAGTGCAATGACAAATCTGATAAGGTGATGATGGAATTAAGAGATTCGGTAAAAGTGGGACTAAATCGGTGCCCACGGTTGGGTCTTTTGTTTATATTTTAGTAATATATCCTTCCTACTAATATTATATTATAAATGCGATATGTTTGTTACTTCTTTACGCAAAAACTACTGAACCGATTTGCAGGAAATTTGGCATACATATCGAGGTAACATGGATTAACACATAGGCTACCTTTTGTCATCACTTGAGGGTCTGGAGTACCTGATGTATACCACCAGGTGCACCACCAGGAGCCCACCAAAACTATAGGAGATACAGATATGACACCAAAGCAACAGTTGTTCAGCTTGATGGGTCGCTTCTGCTGGCATATCGAGTTTGAAGGTTTGGAGTACCTGATGTATACCACCAGGTGCACCACCAAGAGCCCACCTAAACTATAGGAGATACAGATATGGCACCAAAGCAAAAGTTGTTCAGGTTGATGGGTCGTTTCTGCAAGCATATAGTTCTAAGGTTTGGAGTACCTGATAAAGACCACCAGGTGCACCACCAGGAGCCCACCTAAACTATAGGAGATACAGATATGGCATCAAAGCAAAAGTTGTTTATCCTGATGGGTAGCTTCTGCTAGCAAATAGACATGGAAGGTTTGGAGTATTTGATGTAAACAACCAGAAGCACAACCAGGAGCCCAAAAAAATCATTCAAAATAAATATTCAGATTTAAACATATCCTTTTATTTCATTTATTTACTTTCTCTCACTTCTTTTACTACTATATATTCCTTTTTATTATTAAATAAACAAACTAAAACTATTTTTTACAAAAACACTATTACATTTTATCAGATCCGTCACCCAAATCGTGGGCATTTTTATCAGATCCGTCACCTAAATAGTGGGACTCAATTTTTTTCATGCAAATCTAATTCAAATTCAAAATGGATTTTAAATTTTTCATTATACCACAATAATTAATGTGTATGCATATGTTACTCGTGTTAATACTAATGAACAAGGCCAATTGAACCATATTTGTTAGATCCGTCATACACCGAATACAGTTCTCTTGATTCCATCACAGCTAATAGTGGGCTAGCTATAACTTTGTAATTACTCGACCAAAAAGCGGGCCTTTCACATAATTTTATCTGTATTCCTCTAAAGTATGACGCAATGCCCCCAAAATACCAAAAAACATAATTTGAAAAATGATGACGGAATTATCAGGAGAACGCGTTTCGAAGAGAACTAGCCAAATAATTAACCATATTAAAAAAGTTCTCCGCGTAGTGCGCCCTGGCCAAACGTATTTTCTTTAAATTTATCTTTAAATTTGGACACTAACGAATTTTTGTGGTCTCTCTCTTTTCGTGTGGGACACCGAGTCGACCAACAACCCGATAAACCTTGGAGGGTTTTGATAGGAAAAACTAAGTATTGGTCTTATTACGAGACAAAAAGTAAGACACGTATTAAGGCGATGATTATTTGACGTTGTCAACAGACTTAAACACTGTTTAACAAGTTATTAATTTGACAAACGTCAAATTTATGAAGATTCGATTGATTTTCCCACATTTCTCATACAATTATACTCGTGTCCAGTAAATACTCCTGAAAAATAAAACTTGTTTTCTTGGATGAGAAGGAACGTACTAACTTCTTTTCGTGTGGGACACTGAATCGTCAAACGACCTGATGATCTCTAGTGACACTAGAGACAGATAGAGAGAGTTTGACTTTTTCAACCACCTACGTTAGTAAAGAGAAGTAGGCCTCTTTGCACTTATACAGATTATAAATTTCCTGGTATTGCCCACTGTACAATATTCACGGAAGTACCGTGGAAGTGTTCGCTATTTCATCCTTATTTGTCACAGATTATTTGATTATTTTAATTATTCGTCTTCATATAAGTTCAACTGTTTGTTTCCTCTAATTTTGCTCGGATATTTATTATTAGTCAAAGACTAAAGGGTCAGTGATTCATCAACAGAAACTAATAAATTATCCTGTCTGTGTTAAGACTAATGATGAAATAAGCCTCGTACCCAGCTAACAAAAGTAAACAACTTTTTTGAATTAACAAGAAATATGGAAATATAATATAATATATGATTTGGGGTGGTATGGGATCTACCTCCTAGCGGTCCACCCCGGGCAACGGCAACACAGGCTTGCCTGTGGATAAGTCCGGCTGAACGATCCCACCAAGCGGTGGAAGGCTCGCGACCAACATCCCACCGAAGTCTGGCGCCAAGTAGCTTGCTGCGTTCCGTCAGTGTGTGGGAGTGCCAGTGCCTTAACAGGCTTCTTCTGGGTGAGCTCGCTCCATCTTAGACTCTGTCTCTGTCCTATGACCTAGACTAGAGTCAAGAGCAAACCCATCATTAATAAAAAAAAATATATATAAAATATTTCATGCAATTCGCTTCAGAAAAATATTACAAAATGTTTCTTGTGACTGATACCAAAAACAAGAGGACGGGCTGGTGATAAGGAACAACTTTCCCCAAGAAACATAGGTCGAAATGTGTGAAAAATCTTTTGAGCTTTCATCCCAAATCAGCTAATCGGCAATTTTTTATGGGAGGTATTTTTTTTTATTTGACCTATATTCATTGGGAAAAGTTGTATCTTAAACCGTCTTGAGTTTTCGCTATTGGTCACTGGTAAAATTTCATCCAATATAATAAAACTATTGATTAAAATATTAACTTTACGTTATCCTAAACAGTAGCTTATAAAGGGGTTAGTGTAACCCTTCAAAAGCATCCAGTGGTTAGACAAAGTCAAAACGTGACGCGTGGTCACCGCTTGGTCACCGTGGGAAGCAGGGGTGACAAAATAGGGTGACACTTATTCCTATCGTCCCTACTTTAACCAATGTACTGTTTTTTGGATTCTAGTGTATTTATCTTAGTTTGCCGTGTGATGTCGGTTTAAAATAGAATTGCCCCATTTCTTTCCCGTAGGTGTCGTAAGAGGCGACTACGTGCCACATGTGTATTGCAATTTTAGGCAATGAGTTGACAACCTGTCACTAAATTTTCAAAAATTGTATACCTAACACGGGAAGTGTTTTAAAATTTGATATTCGACCCTCAAATGCTTCTCAAACGAGAAGTAAATATCCGTTTTTACGGCTGTTTACGCTCTGCCTACCCCGCAAGGGCTTTAGGTGTGATATATGTATGTAGGTACTTACCTTAGCTTGTGCGTGTTCAGGTTAAGTAACCAGTAGGATATTTTTGGGATGTGATTTTGTGGTAAATTGTCTTTACCTTGTCACCATATGGTGGTCCATGGCATAAGGTGATACTCTATGAAGAGAGTAAGATGCAGAATATAATAATCTCAAACTCTGTACGGATTTTTTTAAATTTGTTTAATGGAGATCACTGGTTTAAATCCTGCCTGTTGCGGTGTGATTATGCAACTTTGAAGAAAAATTATAGGTACTCAACACGTTGAAGTGTTTTAAAATTGAATACATAAGTAAATTAATTCCTATTTGGTACGTTTTATTATAAAAAAGAGTAGGCATTGGGGGTAGTTATGTCAATTAAATTTATATCTATCAAATACATATAAAGAACTTTCAAATTTAGCGCAAATATTTCAAGGGTGAATTCTACACGTGCCACTGAACAACTTTCCAATAGGACGAAATATGAAAAATAAAATATGCCCATCCATACACAAATGCGTCACTTTATATGGGAGGACCAATTTTTCTCGTATTACTTTGGCCTATGTTCCTTGGGGAAAGATGTTCAGTTTGAAGACTTGAAATCTCTCTAAAAATATTTGTACCGAATTTAAAAGTAACTAAGATATCTTATTTTAATTATATTGTACAGTATTATTTCGAAAACCTATTATAAAAATAAAACTATTCTTAGTACAAAAACATGGTAAAATAGTTTTTTCACATTTTTTCGGTTACATAAATAATAAATGACCCAGTAGTCCCAGTACGTTACGTAGCTATTATCATGATGACCTATGAGCCGGTGATAAGATAACACATTGATCAATCATCACATTGTATGCGACGATTGCTTTAAAACAAGTTGTTTTATCTACAAAAAAATAACATTGTATTAAAGAAATTAGTTCTGGAATATATTTCATCAAATTCTTGCGACGATTACTTTATAACACGACACACTTCTTTATTGCACAAAAAACAATATAAACACAAGAAAGAAACAGTACAACAAGCCTTAATGCAAGATAGCATCCTCTGTCAGGCAACCTTCGGGTGATCACAAAAGCGGGATAGTGCAAATACCTAATAAATAACAAGTGATTATATACAAAACAAAACATTGTATCAAAATTCCGTGTTTAAAGTACCTACCTCTAATTAATGATCGAGTATATTTCATCAAATTATTTATATATAATATAAATGATACTACTACCTAAGGGTGCGTGAAATTAAAATTGAAATTGAAATTCTTTATTCAATGTAGGATAGTACTTATTATCATATCACTTATTGACGTCATGAACCGTCATTGTAAAAAAAAGAAATTTTTATCACACAATTTTCTTTTGTTTATAACAATTTTGTAATGTCCTAATAGACAACCAGCTCCATTAAAGCGGTGGTGTGCGGGTCAAATCATAAACCTTGAAAACTTCGCGCCGCGTCAGTGATTGGTCAATTCATGCACCGCTGGGCTCCGCTTCGCACTTCTCCACCCCAATGGAAGTTTTTCTCTTGACAGTTCTGTTGATAGTTCTGAATGTCAAACCAGAGGGCGCTGTGCTAAACTGAAATTTTGACGTTTTAATATGGCTGGCGGCAGCCATGGTTTTGTCACAGGTTCCGTTTCACGTTGTGTTCGTTACAAATTAATTATGTTAGTTTGATTTAATACAAAATAAACTTATCGCTTTGCTATCATATTGAGTGTCATTCGTTTAAGTTAACAAATAACCAATACTAAATTTAGAACAATTCAATAAACACAAAATAAAGAATAATATATGATGTGGTACAGATTTTGTGTAAAGAATCGTTATTTCAATTAAGCTCAGCGCCCTCTACATGACACTCGATAAATCCCTAGAAAATTTCCCATTGAGATGCACTCTGAAGGTTGTAAAATCGTAACTTCCTTACAGAAGTCGCAGGTATTTGAGTTTGTCTACTCTAAAGGCAAACTCTGTCTCTCTTCGTGTGGGAGTCGTGCAATGACCCGATGAACCCTGGTGTCAGAGTTTTTCAAAGACAAACTCAAAATGTCAATATATAATGTGTGTTGTAACATAAAACATTTTGTCCATTTTGTTTGTCTGTTTGTTTTACCTAATGCTTGTATATTACCTATATTAAAAAAATGTTTGTGTATATGTAAATGTATGCGATAAAATATTTATTTTTTTAAAGCTACAACATCCCTGAGTTATGGTGTTGTTAACATTAATACCTTATCACGAAAATTATGTTATTCCCACAAGCGGGTGAAACCTGGCTATCCTCTAATATGTGATGTGACAGCTTGGGCGCAAGCCACGCGATCACTGAGCACTGAAACGTCATTCGCTGTCACCGCAAGAGTTTTTTGGTCTGTGCACGCGATACTTACTAGGTATATCATGTGGTACGATTAAATAAGTCCTTATTATTTTGCCGTGTAATGCCGGCTTAGAATAGCATCACCCCATTTCATACCTATGGGTGTCGTAAGAGACGACTAAGGGACTCGAGGGTGTGTATTGCAATTTTAGGCGACGGGCTGACAACCTGTCACTATAGTGATACACAATTATCTGATTGACCCTCCAACTTTTGTCAGACGTGGTGTTAATATCCGTTGAACGGCCGTTAACGCTCTGCCTAACCCGTAAGGGATATATGCGTGATTTATGTATGTATGTATGTTATTGGTCTTGAGTTCCAAAATGTTCCAATCAAGTCGTTTGACAGACGTATTCGTAAACGCACCGTTGCCGTATTTGTATGAAAATAAGATCCGAATTTGCAATTTCCTTTCGTCTGACAGACGCATGCGTTACGGTGCGTTAAAAATACGCAGCGACGGACAACAAGAGAGAGAACTTCCAAAGTGGGTGCCGTTTTTATAAAAGAAGGCTTTCATTATACAATACAATTTCACGTCCCGTAGTCACCGCTTACGACACCCAAGGGAACGAAATGGGGTGATGCTATTCTAAGCCGACTACACACGGCAATACACTGTATAATTACTTAGACTGAATAAAAATTAAGTGTCTATTTTTGGCTACATACCTACAAGACGTAATTACGCATCCCATTAAATGACATGTGAAATTAATTACTTACACGGAAGACACCAATTTCATTAAACCAGGATTTAAATCACGTGATAGATAAAGTTGGTGAATATAATTATGATATCATAATTTAGCTGCTTTTTACTATTTTTATTATGATGTCATAATTTAGTTACAAATATCATTGTTAATTTATTATTACCACTTTCGCTTACAGTTGTTATTTATCAACCGGTATCGTGGAGAAAGAATATAAACACTGATAAAAAACAAAACAACAGGTCTCCGAATTAAGCTGTAATTTGTAGAATGGTAAATAAGGGTCCACCGTGTGATGCCGGCTAAGAATGGCATCACCCCAATACTACCCGTGGGTTTCGTAGAAAGCAACTGTGGGATAAATTCATTCAGGGAATGGGCAGCAGCGTTCTCAGTGAAAGCAATATCTTGCACTGCGCTCGCCAATGCCCGTGGCAAGCGTGATGAGAATGGAAATATCCCCTATTAGGGGCAGGCTTATGTTGAATGTTCAGCAGTAGACTGTTGTGGCTGTTAATGCCAATGTTACCTAAGTAAGGGTCGAAACTCACCTGCAGAGAGTTTGGATGCTGATTTAAATTGACAAATAATTCGAAATTCTGGGACAAACGCTGGTTCGTTTGGTTGGATCCTCTTTGGTAAAATTTTAAAGGCAGGTTCATAAATATGCGGAATGTAAAGTCCCAATCAATGTTATCATCCAAAATTAGTTTCTCAATACTTACCTGCAAAACCTTACCTTATTGGAAAAATGTTTTCGTTCCTGTTGGAACCACGACCTAAAAACTATTTTTAAGCACGCCCAATCTTATAAATATTCAAATCTTAACAACCTCTCCACGACTACTACCCGTGCATTTATCGTTGACATTGATATACAAACAATCAGAACACATTACAGCTATCTATGTTTAGATAACCGTTTAACGAACTCGTTTGCACTTTGAATCGTCTCTGCAAACAAAAAATGTACTTAGCGGAGATAAATTGGTGATTACTCGGATGATTGAGGTTCAAGATTTATGAGATCATAGATATTTTGAAAGGTGCGCCTACGGTGAATTCCCTTGAATTCCACACCCGCCAGATCTGGTGGTCAGACGAAAGGAATTTTCCCATACAAAAACCTGATATGAGGCACACGTCGCCGCATCAAAATTGTATCAAACCGTGCGGTGGTCTGATGCGTGTGTGCAATTCGCCTTAATGCCGTGTGGACTTAGGAGTGAATAAAAGACTCAATTTAACTAAAAAAGCGGGGAGAGGCTAAAATTCAGCGCTGCGTGACGCCTTTAAGGCACGTGTCAGCATAGACTGAGCCTAATATTATTATTATTAATCTATTTATTATGTAACTGTGACACATTATGGTTAGTAGAATACTATAACCTAAGGTGTTACTAGAGGTATTCCTTTTGTAAAATATGTAAAATGTCAATAATATACTATGGTTTATTTTGCACTTACAGTTTTATATTATTTTTATAAATGAAAATAAGAACACGTGGAGTACCGTCCCGCTGCTCTACAACGGAGCTACCGGCGCCCCGACCGAACCCTTCCAAATTGTCAACCTGATGTCATTTGTACGTCACTTAAAGATGTTGTCAAATTGTCAACCTAATGTCACTTGACGGTTGCTTCAAGAGGTTGACGATTTGGAAGGGTTCGGTCGGGGCGCCGGTAGTTCAGTGGTAGAGCGGTGGGACGGTACTCCATAGGTCCCGGGTCCAATCCTCGGCCGAAGCTGAAAAGAAACAACTACTTAGTCAATAATTTGTTTCTTGTTGTGCTTGTGTGTGTGTTTCTGTTTGACAGTTAATTTTTATTTCATCTTTTCTTATTTTATCATTCTAGAGATTATAAGCCAGCACCTAAATATTGCCCATGATTATTTGATGACGCATATAATAAAATAAAATCGTATAAAATTCTACTTTTAAACTTCACAAACACCATGATTACCTAATGTATATACAAGGTGTTACAAAGGAACCCAAGAATATTAATATTCTTTATTATCATCAGTCGATGAAATAATTATCTCACAAGTCTAGGTCAGTGCTACACTATCCTTCCAACGAACTTCGATTTGGCATTCATTGCTGGTTATCTACAGTTTATGGTTATGATGGAATAACTAGAAATGTATACCGAATTGCACTGCGCCGTGTTGGCAACTTCAGTTGCACTTTTCAAAATTGCTGCGCAGCAACGGTAACATTTTAGTGTGATTTTATTTAATAATAGTTTTTCTTTATTTTCAAAAACGACACTACGGCTTATATTTTTATCAATAGACTCTTTCACACCTTTTCGGCTTTACCTATTATTCTGTAACACACGGTATAGAACTTATATTTTTATAAATAGTTACTTTTTAATGATAAGTATGTACATAAACATACGTACTAAGTAGATAAAAGTTACATAATATACATACACATATCACGCCTATTATCCCTTGCGGGGTAGGCAGAGCGTCAAAGGCCGCAAAAACGGACATTTACCCCACGTCTGACATATATTTGAGGGTCATTCGGAAATTGGACCTCCCATACAAATTTAGAAACACATTTGGCTATGTAATATGTATGTATGGCATGTAAAGGCGGCCCAAATTTTTGCATAGTCCAACTAATGTGCCTCGGGTAAAGTTGTTTAGTTTCACGAGTAGAACTAACCCTAAAAATATTTGCACCGAACTTAATAGGAACTTACTATAGATAATTTAATATATGTTGATTAAAAATATTAAGTTTACCCACCTGAGAGCTTGATGATACCAACTTATAAATAAAGTAGGTTTATAAATAGGCAAAGACATTAAGTAGATAGATAAGACCAGCTTAACTCTCTCTGGTCAATAAAAAAAAGGTTAAAAACCCCAAGGTCTGTTGCAATGAGGTAGACCTTGACAAGTGCTTTCAATAAATAATAGTTTATAATAATAACCAAGTAACCTGTGAAATAATGCAAGTGTATCTTATGGCAAAAATGCGTAGCATGGCTCCATCTACCGAGTTAATATAAAAAAAAAAGTTAAGAGTTAAAATTATGTTTCCATGAGATTTGACGTTGTTAAACAGCTTAACCATGATGAACTTTTTTGTAATAACGCGCTATTGTCTCTTGAACAAGATAATACCATAAAAGAGAGTATTAATGATATGCTAATACACACACAAAGTACCAATCTTTCCTCAAAGGCTAACATAACATATTTTTAAGTTTATAATAGTATAGTTTTCACTTACCTATATGTAAGTAAGTGGTGTTAAGCATCTATTTATAGGTTTTTACTCCTATATTCCTCTTCTCTCGAATGGGACAAAAAAGTCAATAAGAATCCTTTATTGAATTTGGCGTTATTTACATTATTTGGCCGTGTGATTCTGGCTTAGAATAGCATCACCCCATTTCTTTTCCGCTGGTGTCTTAAGAGGCGACTAAGGGATTCGAGGGTTCAATGTGTATTACAATTTAAGGCCACAAGCTGACAACCTGTCCTTGTAATACACGCTTTTTCTGAAACGGCCCTCAAATTTTTGTTAGACGTGGCGAAAGCGGACGCATTTGATGGCTGTTGACGCTCTGCCTACCCCGCAAGAGATAATAGCGTGATACTTTTAAGTATATATGTGTATTGTTTATAAATTATTTCATTGTAATTGACGTTGAATTATCAATACTTAAAATAGTTTTTATCGTATGTTGTCATAGTTATATTTCATTGCATTTATTCTATGAACAAATACTGTAATGAAATGTCAAAATGGTGTTAAAACTAGATAAACTAAATACCTAATGATCAAGTAATATGTGATAAAATAAATTTTATTAATTAAGTTGAGCTAGTTAAGTTTAACCATTTTTTTATACTAACACATTATAACCATTAAGTTAATAGCAAATAAATATTAAGTACGCCATTTCGATTAAAAAATTCAATAATTTTGCAGTGGGAATAAATACTTTTGTAGGACAGGTTTACAATACACCTAAGAATTTTAGAATGCTTTAGGAGGTTCAAAATAAATTACTCACTGAATGATAATTCGCGGAATTTTATTTGTATAAATATTACATAAAAGTTACCCAGCCAAATTGTCATATCCATACAATACAAGTCTTTGTATATTTTGTCATATATTTTGACTTTGTATTGAATGTTGTATATTTTATTCAATAAATTTGTTATATTAAACTTCGTAACTTAACTTTACGCAGCTGATGCACTCTAACTGTAACGTAAAGGGAACTCACACACACACCATGAATACGAAACGGCTTGAATCTTGTCTAAGACGTGTGTGAAAATCCGAGGCGATCCGTTGACATAACTTTTTATGTGCAATTACATAAAAATGTACATAACAATGTCTGAAAAATGTGTAGGTAAATGATTATACCAAGTACCAAAACAATATAAAGTTATTACTAATGAGGAAAATTAAATGACTATTCCCTACCTACGGATAAATCTAATTAATCGTGGTTTTATGTTTATCAAGTTCAGTATTAAGTGCATTAATGTATTTCTAAAATTCCCCTCTTAAACAACTTTTCCACTAACTTCAAAACTTACAAGATTCCAACAAGAACTTTGCGACCAACTCCAAGAAAGTCTTCCAAATCGTATTCCAACTAGATTTTCATCACATTCTGATCATACCCATGCAAATAAAACAAAAACTTATAACTTACGTTTCAAAGGCTTAGGGTTGCTTTGCTTCCGTCGCGACATCATCCGTGGGCACTGTCACACATCACTTCACTCGCGACACGTCTACACACGCCGGCGACCGCCGCGGCACTGGAGGCGGTGACGTGATCGCGGAGAGGCTGGGCTAGCCCCGCCCCATGCGTACCCCCCGCGACCCCGCGCCGTAGCGCCGTAGACGGCGGCGTAGACACCGAGGATTTTCCTTTGGACTCTCGGGATTCTTACCATGATAGGAAGATTTTTTATTATTCGAAATGTTAAGCCATACATGGATCATGAACGTCGATTGTAAGTTGTAATCAATATATTTTAAAATAATAAAAGAAAAATCATAGGGAACAGTGATCTCTATTGTATTGTAATCTTTAGTAAGGAGGGACTTCAGGTATATACTCAGGGGCCCTATTCCGCTGTTTGAAAAACGTATCTATTATGTTTCAATAAAGTGTCAGTCAGATGGTATTGGCCGTTTCGTATTGCGCTAATAGTTTTAAGTATAGAAAATCACAGTGGCAATAGAATGAAAGTTGAGTGTCGATGGCATTACAATAAAAAAATAAAAGAATCATGGCCCTGATTATTGGATGATTTTTTGTTGTGCGCAACTTCCCCCGCAATGCCGCATGCAACGATTTGGTGGAGACTAAGTCAAGGCAGTGCTATACATATAGTTATGGTTTTTGAATTACCTAGGTACTTACATCAATTTGAGTCATTTTCTTAAAATTTGCAAACGTAAAGTAACAATTTATTCACAGCCTTCATTTCGTGTTGGAAATCAAGTAGGTAAGTAGACGCAAAGCGTTTGATAATGAATGAAATTTGCAATTTATAGGTACATAATAGATTGTAAAAAGTTGCTTACAGAGAGTAAGGTACTTTTAAGATATAAGCTTGTCTTATATCTTTCAGTACATACGTTTATCTAGTTTGCTTAAGCATGACACTGGAAATAAATTCACATAAATTACATTAAACTACCGCAGTAATATTCCGCCAAAAAGGTTTAGGAAAGGATATCATATATCTAAATCCTGTCATGTCATGTGATCATGTCCTACAATTTGAAGCAAAATAGGTACATCTGCGTTTGTCAAAATAAGGCGACGATGAAATCAATAACGACAAAATACTATGGAAAAGGTCCCATTGTCATTTAAAAATGACAGGACTCAGATATCTCTAACCTCTTCTAAACCTATTTGACGGTAAGTGACAGCGCTAATTTAAGGTAGGTAAGTTAAGATAAATTATTTCCCGAATTAAGGCAATATGCCCTTTGATGCTTACAATAGCATCACCCCATTTTCGCGGGTGTCGTAAGAAGCGACTAAGGGACTCGATGATTTTATGTGTATTGCAATTTTAGGCGATAGACTGGGATACACGCTTTTTCTGAAACAGCCCTCAATTTTTTTTCAGATTTGATGTGGTGATAGCGACAGTATTCTACGAACTTTTACGCTCTGTCTACCTCGAAAGAGATAAAGGCTTGATTTGTGTATGTATGTTAACAATAATCAGCAATTAAACTACTCATAAGAAAGTTAAAAACTCTATATGAATAGTACCTACTTGGCTGTGTGATTAGCATTTTCCCATTTTTTCCCGCGGGTGTCGTAAGGTGACTAAGTGGCTTTATGTGTATTGAATGATAACCTGCCTCTATAATGATGATTTTTCTGATTTTTATAGAAATATTAGCCCGTATTTTACGGCCGTTAACGCTCTGCCTACCCTGCACGGGATGATGGCATGATATGTGTTTATACAGGTAATAAGGGAAAGCCCTCCGAATATTGATAGGGTGCATTCGGACCATGGAACTGAATAACTTTCCATAAAAAAATATTTCAGGAAACTTCAAAAAAATTGTAGTTGGTAAATGCAGTCAGCTGTTCGTGATTTTGTATGAGAGGCCGAATATTTTTGTCTTTTCCTGATATATGTTCCTAGGAGAAAGTTGTTCAGTATCATCGTCTGCATGCACCTTATCAGTATTCGGAGGGCCGTCCCTTACACCCTGTATACATATTAGCCATAAGCAGCAATTAAAGTACTCAGTAAGTAAAATTTTGGCCAATGGCCGTTTTTTGCGGCCTTTTACGCTCTACCTACCCCGCAAGGAATAATAGGCGTGATATATGTATGTATGTAATTAAAATATTCAATAAGTAAAGTACTTGGTGTTTCTCGGTCATTACATCACATTAGCTTATAGCAGTCCACTGTTGGACAGCAGCCTCCTTCAAGTTACGTGATATTTTTTTTTTATTTCTGTAAAAGGGCTTTTTGAGAAGTTGTTTTCGCAGCATTATCTTCATTATTTGTACTTTCTAGCGTACAAAAAGCAAAAATGCCTGCCCTTTCCCATACAACAAAGTTGAATAACTCTGAAATTACCAAAAGTCGCAGAACACACATGGACTGGTTCGATTTGTATACCGATTCGGATACCCCTTCCCCTTACTATAAGGCATACAAATTTTGACTTTGATCATTTTGTATTCGGACCACTGTTTCTACACTAATATTATAAAGGGCAAAGATATGATTGTTTTTTGAATTGAATAAACTCCGAAACCATTGGACCGATATAACAAATAATTTTAACTTTAGAATCCTACGTTATCCCTGATGAACATAGGCTATATTTTAATGTTTTATTCCCGCAGGAAAACGGTTAGCAGCAGGTGACACCGCTGGGCAGGGCGCTTGTATACAGTAAATGGGTACTTTACTTACCTTAGTTTTACGCAAGCGACACAGGCCAGCAATTTTTAGGAATATAAAGGATTTCCCTAAAAAATTTTTTTATGGTAGCTGCAAATAAAGGATCTCATGCGCACCAATTGGGAGCCTTTAACGGACCTCCGATTTTCATCACTTTTTATATAGTTATAAGATTCGACGTATTTGATTACCAAAACCCTAGAACTAGATTAGCGTATGACCTTCACGTTCTTCTCTGGTTTTTATGCTATGTTATAACAAGTATTGAAGTTAAACAGGTATCCCATCCCTTTTGAATCAAATAGCCGTTACTTTATATGTATTGGATAGAATATAGAGAACTAGATTTCTGCCCAGCGGTTTCTCCCGCTGCCACTCATTTTCCCGTGGTAATAGTGGTTTTACCGCGGCATAAAGTAGCCTATGAGTTATTCCGGGTTATACTCTACCAGTGTTCCAAATTTCATCCAAATCAATCAAGCCGTTTGAGCGTGAAGGGGTAACAAACATGCATACATACACATACACACACAAACTCTCAGATTTATAATATTATATAGTAGGTACCTACGAATGTAGGAAAATGTTGGCGGCCGACATGCCCCCATCGCTCCCACACTGGATGTATGGAACAGTCGCCGATTGTAGGGAACAGTCGCCGACTTAGATGCCGGAGTACCTTTAGAGACCCCAACATTTTCGTGTGTTTCGAGATTTTACGACTGATGTCTGTCGTGGAGTTTTTACAATGTATGTTAATGACAACTTAGGCGGAAATGTTTGATGACGTTTTCTGAATTTTTGAAAATAAAAAATGAAAATGAAAAATTTATTTGCCAATCAATATGGTGCAATAGATCTTGTAGGTTACATAAATGAATCACATATTTAGCCACATAAAAATGATATGCAAATATTAATACATTATTATTAAGAGAACGAAGTCTATACATAAATGTCACATTAATTTAAGAACGTCAAAATAAATAAATTCAATGTCACAGTAAAAAAATAAAAGAAACATCTAAAGGTACATTAAAATTGTAAAATTATGTCCATATTTTTATGAAATCGTATTTAATAAAATTAGGTCGTAATTTCATCAAGGGATAAGAAACAAAATAAAGTTTATGTCAATATTGAGAACATTTCAAAATACATATTATTTATAGTCATAAATAATATGTTATAAAAACTGTGATTGAACTTTTTATGAAAAACGGTTCCTATTGACACAATTTAAACATTTAAAATATTTTATTATTAAACGAACAAGTATCACTCATGATGTAGGTTTAAAACAAATAAAACTCTCTACCAAATTATCAACAAGTAAGTCGTGTAAACCTACATCATTTAAAATATTATCAGCTGAATATATTTCAAGGGTTGAGCTTTATAATTTTTCCCCAAGCGAGTGGAACTCACTACCTGCGTCTGTGTTTCCAAACGCATACAACCCTAATCTTTCAAAGTAAGAGTGAACAGGCTTCTTCTGGGTGAGCTCGCTCCATCTTAGACTCTGTCTCTGTCCTATGACCAAGACTAGAGGCAAGAGCAAACCCATCACAAAAAAACAATATACAAGAAGTATCCAAAAGGGGTATAACAAGCAGAAGGGGTGGTTCTTTTCTACTATTTCGACACATATTCCATGGGGAAAGTTGTTCAGTTTAATGAGCACCTTTAGGCGTACCCTTTTTGTTACTCCTTGTAAGTTGCTTGTATATTCGTTGAAGCTTAACTTGAAATATATTAATACATACCCTTTCTATAACTCCCTATTAGTAATGTGCCATTCCCATATAAGTAATTTACTGGGAATATTCCCAAGGGAATGTTCCCAGTAAATTACAATGTTTCCAGTAACATTAGGAATATTTCCCAAGAATTTATTATTTTTATTTGCAGTATTTCGACCTAAGTTTCTTGAGCAAAGTTGTATATAATCACGGGCCAAAGCAAACCTAAGTATTGTTTACTTGACAGAATGCACATTTAAAAAATCCCTATTCCCTAAGTACATTATTTTACTATAAATACCTAAAATAATCGTATTTTTCTACAATTTGACGAATATTTACCATAATATTAGATTTTGTGATGCTTATCCAATTATTTTACTTACTTCAAAAAAAAATTACTTAAAATATATAAATACTATTGATTTCTCAAAAAAATAAAACATTCGTAAATTTTTAAAAAATAGGTATATATATTTTTAATGTTTCTATGTTTTCGGGGAATATTCGTAATGCCCGGGAAAGTTACTGGGAATATTCCCAATATTACCGGGAACGGCACATTGCTCCCTGTAGATCAAAATATGAAAAAAAAAAACAGATTTAACGTCCAGACTCTGTGCGGCTCTGACACGCGTGTTTCTGTGAAGTCCAATATTTATTCTATCAAGATTTTGGTCCTAAGTTGGAGAGTTGCTCAGTTTCATTTACTGTTTCACGAGGCACGTTAGTATTATTCGATCATCTGTGACGAGATGGATCTGAGGCGATTCTTCCACTTTTACGGACTGACGGACGTATTTTTGACGCACCCGTCTGTCTGACGACAATAAATTCAAAAACCGGATACCACGGCACACTGTGACGCATGCGACTTGACCAAGGTGTTTGAATGACGCATCCGTCAGTCCATCATAGAAAGGTATTCTCCTGCTTCTGAGCTTGCAATATCAACTTTTATTTTCATGCCATCTAGCGTAAAAAGTCTGAACTACGAACACTGCTATCTCACTACCACGGTGAGCGTGCTACGCATCGCTACGGTAGCGCTACGCTACATGTAAACAACTACGTGCGTTAGTACCACACGGGAAAGACAGATGGCGTTGTACGTACCAAATAATGTAAGCAATGTTTTGAGTCAATGTAAAATGCGAAGCATGTAAATAATTAATTAAAAACGTGTTTAAATCAAAAGGGCAGCAATTTTGTAGAGTATATTCTAAAACAGAATAGAAATATTGCCCACCAAAAAATATTTATATTTGCATTCATACATACCTAGAAAAACTGCATACAAAATTAACTAGCGGACAAGGTGCATCCGGCAACGGTCATGAATATTAAAATGCAGTTTCTACTTTTCCACTGCGTATAGGTCAATTTGCAATTGCATTAAAACTATTGAAGAAGCGCAGCAATTTGTAGTTTTTTGCAAGACCCTTGAAAGTCTTCCAGAAATTATGTCATATTGTCTAAACAGTTAAATTAGTTGCTAATAAAATTGTGAGTGTAATAAGACTTTCATATTGTAGGTTCAGAATTTCAGAAGATAATAAAAAAAAATGCTGCAAATATTTTAAGAGGTGAACCAGCCCATGAAACTGAACAACTTTCCCCAATAAACATAGGACAAAACATGAAAAAGAATTTGGATAGGTATTCATATAAAAATTTACCCGGTCGGCTGGAAAATTTTGTTGGAGCTCCAAGTTTTCTAGGACGGGCTGATGATAAGGAACAACTTTCTCCAAGGGAATTAGGTGGAAGTATGAAAATACATTATGGACCTCCCATACAACATGTTCTCGCCAGCCAAGTCTATTTGTATGAGACGACAGGACTAATTTTTGTTTTCATATTTTGGCCTATTGGCCTCGAATTGGGATTTAAATGAAAGCCCCTATGACATGACAGGACTTGGATATCTCCTATCCTTTTCTAAACCTATTTGACGGAAAGTGACAGCACTCATTTAAGGTAAGTTAGGAGAATTTTTATCCCGAATTGAGAGCACTATTTAAGCATTATTAAGTTTTCATTAAGTATCGGTCTCTAGTAAAATTTCACCCTATAGATACGTACGCCATCCGTCTTTATCATGTACTAACAATTATGGACGTTTTCTTCTATATGAGTGTGTGTCCCTTTGGTAATCTTTGGGTTAGCAGTAAACTCTGAATCTCATCTGTTTCAAACCTCTGACAGCAGGGTTCGTCGACATCCCAACCCACACGCGGTTCACGCTTAGCTGACAACACAAAGTTTGTATTACATCACTCTGCTAATAGCCCGTTACAGCATACATCGCTGGTTAAACTTTACTTTATTGTAAGACTCCTGTAAACTAACCAGCAATATATCTCGAATCGGGTCAGCTGGAAGGGTAGTGTAATCCACACTAATATTATAAATGCGAAAGTAACTCTGTCTGTCTGTCTGTCTGTCTGTCTGTCTGCTACGCTTTCACGGCCAAGCCGCTGAACCGATCTTCATGAAACTTGGCACAGAGATTGCTAGCATATCGAGAACGGACATAGGCTACTTTTTATCACCATTCAAGGGTCTGGAGTATAGATGTAGACCACCAGGTGTACCACCAGGAGCCCAGCTAAACTATTAGACATACAGACATGGTTCCAAAACAAAAGTTGTTCAGTATGATAGGCCGCTTCTTTTCACAAGGACATTGCGGATCTGGAGTACCTTATGTAGACCACCAGGTCTACCATCAGGAGCCCAGCTAAACCATTAGAGATACAGGCATGGTTCTAAAACAAAAGTTGTTTAGTGTGATGGGCTTCTTCTTTTCACAAGGACATTGGGGCTCTGGAGTACCTTATGTAGACCACCAGGTGTACCACCAGGAGCCCAGCTAAACTATTAGAGATACAGGCATGGTTCCAAAACAAAAGTTGTTCAGTATGATGGGCCGCTTCTTTTCACAAGGACATTGGGGATCTGGAGTACCTTATGTAGACCACCAGGTCTACCATAAGGAGCCTAGCTAAACTATTGGAGATACAGAAATGGTTCCAAAGCAAAAGTTGTTCAGTATGATGAGCCGCTTCTTTTCGCAAGGACATTGAGGATCTGGAGTACCTTATGTAGACCACCAGGTCTACCATAAGGAGCCCAGCTAAACCATTAGAGATACAGGCATGGTTCCAAAACAAAAGTTGTTCAGTATGATGGGCCGCTTCTTTTCACAAGGACATTGGGGATCTGCAGTACCTTATGTAGATCACCAGGTCTACCATCAGGAGCCCAGCTAAACCATTAGAGATACAGGCATGCTTCCAAAACAAAAGTTTTTCAGTATGATGAACCGCTTCTTTTCACAAGGACATTGGGGACCTGGAGTACCTTATGTAGACCACCAGGTCTACCATAAGGAGCCCAGCTAAACGATTAGAGATACAGGCATGGTTCCAAAACAAAAGTTGTTCAGTATGATGGGCCGCTTCTTTTCACAAGGACATTGGGGCTCTGGAGTACCTTATGTAGACCACCAGGTGTACCATCAGGAGCCTAGCTAAACTATTGGAGATACAGAAATGGTTCCAAAGCAAAAGTTGTTCAGTATGATGAGCCGCTTCTTTTCGCAAGGACATTGAGGATCTGGAGTACCTTATGTAGACCACCAGATGTACCATCAGGAGCCCACGTAAACTATTAGAGATACAGAAATGGTTCCAAAACAAAAATTGTTCAGAAAGATGGGCCGCTTTATATACACTAGGACATTGGGGATCTGGAGTACCTTATGTAGACCACCAGGTGTACCATCAGGAGCCCAGCTAAACTATTAGAGATACAGGCATGGTTCTTAAACAAAAGTTGTTCAGTATGATGGGCCGCTCCTTTTCACAAGGGCATTGTGATGCCGGCTTAGAATAGCATCACCCCATTTCTTTTCCGTGGGAGTTGTAAGAGGCAACTAAGGGACTCGAGGGTGAGTATTGCAATTTTAGGCGATGGGCTGACAACCTGTCACTATAGCGATACACACTTTTTCGAATGACCCTCAAATATTTGTCAGACTTGGCGTAAATTACCGTTTTTGCGGCCGCCGTTTACGCTCTGCCTACCCCGCAAGGGATTATAGGCGTGATATGTGTATGTACGTATTGTAGATCTGTAGTACCTTATGTAGACTACCAGGTCTACCATCAGGAGCCCACCTAAATTATTGGAGATACAGAAATGGTTCCAAAAAAAAAGTTGTTCAGTATGATCGGGATAAGTTGAGAAAGGACATTGCCTACTTTTTACCGAGGACAGAGAAACAAAAATGTGGTATATAAAAATGTACCTATTACAGTAACTTAAATTACCTTTTTAACTGTCCTATCTACTTATGCTGACCATTTTAGTGTGCTCAAATCGGCACCTCTGGAGTAAGTACTCTGTTATCTACTGACTTTTGTATTCAATAGTTATTAATATTGATCTCTTAGGCCGTGTGATGCCGGCCTAGAATAGCAAGCAGTGTGATGCCGGCCTAGAATAGCATCACCCCAATTCTTACCCGTGGGTGTCGTAAGAGGCGACTAAGGGACTCGAGGGTTAGAAGTGTATTGCAATTTTAGGCGATGGGCTGACAACCTGTCACTATAGTGATACACAGTTATCTGATTGACCCTCAAGCTTTTGTCAGACGTGGTGTTAATATCCGTTTTACGGCCGTTAACGCTCTGCCTACCCCGTAAGGGATATAGGCGTGATTTATGTATGTATGTATGTGTATCTCTTAGGCCGGATAGCAAATTTTGAATTTTCCCTTTAACAACAGAAGCAAGCAAGTCATCTTTAAACAGTAGAGATAAGAACTGTTCTTATATCACTGTCACACTAACTATGAATACACATACCTATTTTAGAACTTCTGCCTAAAAAAACTATCTAACGCGGACGAAGTCGCGGGTAAAAGCTAGTACTAACATAAACCGTGGTGTGAACCTGCACCCGGTGACTTCTGTGTGAATCATGGTGACGTCACACCGACTACACACACACACACACACACACAACACAACAGAAGGAGTGTCTGTGTGTTGTACGGTGCAAGTAACAAGCTCTACTGCAATTGATTATTTATTAAGTAAGTAAGTAGTAATCGTATACGTTTATTTAGTTATTGATTAGCAATCGTCATCAAAAATACTTTGACTGACTTTAAAAATAAGAGACAAGAAATTCGCCCCAAATTTCATATAAGTTGTAAAATATTTAAGACGCAAAATTTTACAAGAGAAAAGAGCATTGTGTACTAAATTTTAGAACATTTCAACATGCTGGATATAAACATTTTGAGAACTTGCAGAAAACAATTCAAATCAATTAATCTGTAAAAAATGAATTAGTCGCTGGGAATTAGTTTTTTCACTATCCCGGTAGATGGAGCCATGCCACGCGTTATTGGCCTTAAGATAAACTTGCATAATTTCACCAACGGAAGTGAGCCGCGGCAGCCCAGTTGGTAGAGGCGTTGGTAGTACTGATACCAAAAGTCACAGATTAAAATCTTGCCTGTGGTGCAATTTTGCAAGCTCTAAATAAAGAAAAAGAACGAATATATTGTTTACGAAAAAAAAACGAGAAAAATGTCCCACACAAAAAAAAACAAAATCCGCAAAATTTTGATACAATAGAACAAAAGGTCCTATTTTGTCAATAATGGAAGATCTGGGACCGGGTGCTCAGTTCGACGGTATATATATATTTTTTTGTATGTATGGTTAAGAATCTAAACGGGCGTTGCGCTACGAACCGTAGCGTTACGTAACCGTAACCATACAAAAGACATCAACGCAATTATCGATAAAAAAATAATACTTGCATGATTCCAGTACCTAATGAATAATGTTTCTGTATACTTATTTCATATAGCTCTTAATGAATATGCAGGATGAAAAATATCAGCTGCTAATATTTAAAGGGTGGTTTACCAGCCCATGAAAACAAAAAATTAGCGTCCCGTATAAAACGTTCCAGTCGACCAGGTCAATTTGTATGGGAGGCCCATTATTTTCATATTTTGACCTTTGTTCCTTGGGGAAAGTTGATCAGTTTTATGTGCTTGTTCACTCCTTAAAATATTTGCAGCTTATATTTTTACCTCGTGAAGCTAAGTAAGACTATTAAAATCTGTGATATTGTAATCATTAAAGTAAGTTCTTAGCTTCTTGAAGATACTTAAAATATTGTCATTCATCTTAGACTGATACTTACTTATTACTGTTTCCCGCTGTATCTTTCACCTCATACCAAATCTGCCGGTCACTCACTCGCCGCGTGGTCTGCCCGGCTAGCCGCGCCGCTCACTTTCACAAACAATACAGACCGTCGTACCACGTTCGACTTTGCTTCCAAATGATCTACTGTTTGACAGGTTTCAAATCTACCCATGTTACAGATATATGGTAGCTGCGGCATAGTGTATTGGACCAATGCGATATTTATTTATACAGTAAAAGTGTAAAAAAAAATATAGAGCTTAAAATATTTGAATGGATCAACTAGCCCATGATACTGAACAACTTTCCTAAAGAAGCTATTATTATTCTTTATTAATGGCGTTTCCACATTGTCATGTGATTTCACACAGTCTCAAGTTATAAACGATTACAAAATATAAAAATTAACGAGTGCGCCAGTGTCAGTAATTGCAATTCCAGCTAGTTACCTCACGTATAAAATAATACTGACACATTTTATATTCATATTTGGATCTATGTTCTTTTGGAAAAGTTGTTCCGTTTCATAGCCTCGTAGAAATGCTGGACGAGCCTAACCCATTAAATGTGTTCAGTTTTTTTTTACGTATTAATTCAATGACTGTATTGTATTACAGAGGCTGCAATTCGTCGTACCGAATCGTACCGTTGCTGCTATGGGACTGTAACGGACTTTGCACCGTACGGGAAAGGAATTTCATAGTTTTGCAATCGAGTAGCGAAGAAGATTTAGGCTGGTAGAGAATGTTTCAAGAATCAAGACTAAAATTTAAGGATTAAATTATAAATGTTACTTACTCGTGTGGCTCAGGGACCCAAAGTGGCTCTTGGCCTCTGACACGAGTTTCCGCCACTTGTCACGATACTGGGCCGCTTCACGCCATACTGTGATTTCTGTGGCTTGAATGTTAGTGCCTATTTATTATTTTTAAAGGTACTTTATATGTAGTTATAGTAAAATGTAGATGGGGTAGGGATTCTAACATTTTTAATACCGTATGGTAGAAATATTTATTGAAGGATGGACAAGGTACGGTACTAGGTAGATAAATGGTTTCAAACATTTTTCACGCATATTTTCAATCACATACTTTCACATATAAGTCTCATTAATAATATCTAAAACTCCGTCCCTTTGGTACATAAAAACCTACACTTCAAAGAAAGTTTTCTTTTTTCCATTTTCCTTATACAGTTGTTTACAAAATCCGTCGTTGCAAGCAAAATGACAATTAACTTTAACGACATTCATTATCATTAACACACATTTTACAATGTTCACAGAACTCTACATTCTCATTCAATGTCCTGTTGTTTACGTTACTTCGGATTTTACCAGTGAGAAACTAGAAAATGTAAATACACACACATCACGCCTCGATCCCTTGCGGGGTAGGCAGAGCAACAGCCGTAAAATACGGTCGCTATCGCCACGATAGACAAATATTTTAGGGCCATTTCAGAAAAATCGTGTATCACTATAGTGACAGGTTGTCAGTCTGTTGCCTAAAATTGTTAAACGTGTGAATCCCTCGAGTCTCTTCGTAGCCTCTTACGACACCTGTTGGAAAGAAATGGGGTGATGTTTATTGTGTTTTACTGCTTAGTGATGTAGAGTTATTCATGTTTCAAAAATATCAAAGTCGGTCGACATGGCCGAAACCAATTTATTATTTTGTGTCACTTTAGGTAGGTATATGCTAACATACCTACCTTCTTCGTTTGCAGTGGATAAAAACGACTCAATCAATTTACACTGTGTAAACTGTCACATCGACAATACTAGTAAAAGTTATAATACTTAGGTATGATTTTAATTAACGACACTTAAAAAAAATATTTACTTTATATTTTATTATAGATATCACAATCTATCAAAAAAAAGTAACTTTAGTTTTTTTTTAGTTATAAATAAATAAATAATAATAATAAGTTATGCTCTCAAATAATGTAAAAGCACAGATAATATAATACTACTACAGATAATATAATACTACTACGTACCACAGATTCCTCACGTCATACTAGGTACCTCAGTTGCCGTAAGAACTCCTAGCCGGTCGGCTATTGAGGTTTTTACTCATCGCTCGCTACGCTCGCGACATCTAGGAAATTTGTTGAGTATCTACTTTGACGGTTATCACGCGGCTCAAAATTTTTACTTGGTCTTCACGATAGATGGCTGTAGGATCGCTTAGATGCAGCGTGCTCCCGCGCCCGCCAAAGTGTGCATGTGTGTGTGTATGTACGATGTACAGGTTTGTCTACACAGCCGTCTCGTGCAGCTGATTTTTTCCAAACAAAACCAAAACAATGATAAACGTTGCGGCGCATCCATAGACATTCCTGTATTCTGCGACCGATTGAAAGCAAAGTTTTTGTGTTTCGTTTGGGAATTATGGGGAAAAACAGGTGCAAGAGACTCGGCTTTATTGCAATGTTTTTGCTCGAAGAATGCGCGTGTTAGAATATTAGTTGTACACAAAAAGTTGGTAGGTAAACTTACTGTGCGCTTTTTGAGCTTTTTCATACATATTTACCTTCTTGCATTCATATTAGGTAGGTACTTACTAAGTATTAGATAATTTTTCACCATTTAGCATGCCCGTATAGATAAACCACATACTTACTTACTAGAATTAATACAAAATAACAGTACATAACATTATTTGAAACAAATTCCCTATCTTGCCCGTTTTCTGGGTAGGTAGGTGCAGTCAAGTAAAAGAAACTGATATTTTAAATACTTTATATTATGATAATTTCAGTATAAAAGTGAAGATTACGTAGGTACCTACTTAGGTAGGTACGTAGGTAAAAGCCGTCATCGGACCCGCTGCCGCTTTATATATAATAGGTATATTACTTACATTGTTTTCTATTATTGAATATTTTTAAATTGTTTTCATTATTTTAATAATATGTTTTTGCCGAGCACTATGCAAATTCTTACAACAAACTTCTATAACTTTATAATGTAATTTCCATTGTGTGATAAATATCAATCAATCTGAAACATATCAGACCTTTCACCCGCTATCGCCTCATCTGACAAAATTCAGAATTTTTTGTGTATGGTAAGGTAAATAAATCTCGGCAGTTTCAACTTTGACTCTCTTTTAATATTTTCTTAAAAATATGTAGGTAGGTAAGTAACATTTTACGTACCTAGCTAATTTAACTTTTTTCATGATCTTCTGTGAAATGTACCTAAGCATAAAAAGAAAGAAGCGTTTTAATTCGGAAAGTGCGAAATGCTCTAATGTCCGTTTCAGATCTATTTCCAGCCACGATTTTGTCAAATTCCTGCCGTGTAGGGGGTTCCAAAATAAGTAGGGGGAGTCCGGGAGACTTGAACCGCTTTTTACTCAAAAATCCATAACACCTGATTAGTTCTATTGAGAGCTGTAAAACCTGCACCAAAAAATAGCTTATATATCTGGCTAACATATTACATTCTAATAAGAAAAGAAATTATATGTATAATTCCGCAATATTAGTTTTCGTAAAAAGTCAGATTTGGCTCAAGTCTCCCCAACCCGTGGGAGACTTGCCCATAGCGTTCGGGAGACTTGCCCATACCTTTTCAAAGAGTCAAAATGAAACAAATTAAGCCTTTTTTTAGATTCGTTTTTTATTATTTAGACGACCTTAAGTAATTAAGAATTTTTTCAATAACATTCATATCAATTAACCAAAAGAAAATCAATAAAACGCTCTTATCTCTAATCTTTGACATAACACTGAGATCACATTATTTTTGGACAAAAATATTAAGACTTTTTCGTCTAAAAAAATCAAAACTGAAAAATCAAAAGTCTTTTCCTCGTATCAACTTAATACTAAGAATAACAATCAGTAGAAAAAAAAAACATTAAAATGCTTCTTTTTTCAAAAAAAATACTTTTGTCTCTTATAGGCCCATTTTGTTACATAAAACTACAGCAACTTTTATTGTAGGATAATAATTTGAAGATATCTTCAGCTGTATAAATCAAAGTTTGGGATGTTTTGTACTGGCTGCCTTTGTCCTGCATCGGTTTTTATTTTTGATCACCTGCCAATTTATATCTCCGCAAAGTTGATCTATCTATTCCATACTTGATGGAGACTGATCAAAAATATTTGCCACTGTTTATTTCTCTGACAGCACTTTCAATGTCTGACTTTTAAATGGTCTCCTGCGACAAGTACCATCCTTAGGCTTGTATGTGAATTGCATTATTTCTCTAAAACAACACAGAAACTAAGTGAGATAATACCCAGGAAGCAAAGGGAGACTTGCCCAGCGGGCAAGTCTCCCGACGTCAGTTTGGTTCAACTCTCCCGCACCCCACCCAAGGCCATATTTGTATTTTTTGCTTCCAAACCGCTGACAAATTGAAAAGAACGATGAACGTACGAAAAAACATGATAATCAAGCAGTACTATAATATGGGTGTATGTGACATACCTTCATAAATGCGTACGCAGCGATCCAAACAAGAAATCCAAAAATAAACACTTCTGAAGAGCAAAATCACCTTTCTGTAACTCGTGGTCAAACGCGTCTACTGACAACCAAAAAAGCGGGTTGCTTGTGATTGGTGCGTTACGAGCGCTCATTCATTGAGCACGCGCAGGTATTCCGCGCCAAATTTAAAAAGTTATTTAAAGTGGCTCAAGTGTCCCACCTGCGCAAGTCTCCCGGTTTCCCCCTACTTACCTAATGAACCCCATGTTTTATTGAGTAAGTAATTGTAAAATACATGAGAGTGATATATTTTGTTAGTTTACTTAGGTAGTACATATCACTACTAATATGAAAATTGAAAATATTGTAAATAAGAATAAAACGTAACTCAAACGCCGCCGGCCGAAATTTGAAATTTTGCGAAAATCTCAATCCCTTGCGGTGTAGGCAGAGCCCAAACGGCCGCAAAAACTGTCATTTACGCCGTCTGACAAATATTTGAGGGTCATTCGGAAATTTGTGGACCGCCATAGTGATAGGTTGTCAGCCTATCGCCTAAAATTGCAATACAAACCCTTGAGTCGGTAGTAGCATCTTACGACTCCTATTGGAAAGAAATGGGGTGATGCTATTCTAAGCCGGCATCAAACGCCATATGTAATTTTTGAAAACTTGCAAAATTTTTAAGCGCGGGCAGGATTCGAACCTGCGACCTTCGCACTACCAGCGGCGACGCCCCCTCCATCCAGGCCACCGCGCAGCTCAATCCCCGGTCACCGGGTATTGGTTGCAAAACTAACCTGGTAGATGATGCCGTGCCACGCGTTACTGGCATTAAAATACACTTGCAAAAATTGGCGGGCAAGGATTGAGCTGCGGTGGCCTGGATGGAGGGGGATCATTTATACACAAAAAAAAAAAAACAATTATGAGATTTAGTAAAAAGGCTTACTTGACACAAAACCAACGTACAATAGATTATTACCTAAGTACCAATAATTCGGTCGATTTGGCGCAGTGGTAGTGCGACTGTCTGCGGTGCAAAGGTTCCGGGTTCGGTTCCCGGTGGGACACTCACAAAGTTGATATTAACACTTTTTGAATTTGTTTCCAGTCTGGCTAGGACATTGCAGACCGAACCAACTAGCACGAAAGAACGATGGTTTCGTGCTTCGGAGGGCACGTTAAGCCTATGGTTACGGTCTATGACTACTCAGACGGCGGTCGTTCGTTATACAATCATGTCAGAGGCCTACTAGAAGTAGAACCCTTCTTCTTCTTTTCGAGTGGGACTCCGAGTCGTCCAACGACTCGATGAACCCTGGTTTTAGTTTTTCAACCGCCTACTACCAGTAATAGGCCTCTGACATGGTTGTGTAACGACCGCCGTCTAAGTAATCAGCAACCGGGACCGACGGCTTAACTTGCCCTCCGAAGCACGGAACCAGCCGTATTTTCGGACAATCAGGCGGTTCAGCCTTCAATGTCCTAACCAGACTGGTATTAAATTCACAAAGTGATATATATCAACTTTGTAAGTACTGCCCCACCGAGAATCGAACCCGTAACCCTTGCGTCGCACGCAGTCGCACTACCACTGCGCCACATCGGCCGTCAGGATCACCCTGACACCAGGGATTCATCGGGTCGTTCGTCGTTTAAGGCTGCCCGCACACGTCAGACTTTTTATAGGACCGATAATCGGGCAGATTTTTCCTCCGATTCTTAACACCGATTTTATGACCGACTCAAAGCACACGTCCGTCACTTTGTCTGTTGGTTTCGAGGGAGTAAGTAGCACGTCATGGACGGCCGACTGTCGGTGAGTAGTGTGCGTTAAGGGCGGGGCACACCGGCTCCGTATCCAGCTCTCGTCCGTAGTCACGCACGAACTGATGACGTTGTAATGTATGGGACTGTATGAGATACGGCACACCGCTTGCGTGCAGCACGGAACGGATACGCAACGCAAGCGGTGTGCCGTATCTCATACAATCCTATACATTACAACGTCATCAGTTCGTGCGTGACTACGGACGAGAGCTGGATGCGGAACGCATACGGAGCCGGTCTGCCCCGCCCTTTAACGCATACATTTCCGAGTGTTCCATTTTTCACCGACAATCGGATCGGTCGGGATGCACCGATTTTATTTCTGACCGACTATTTGTAGGATGTGGGCGTTACACCATTGCAATCAATACGTTCCATTTTACTCCTACAAAAAACCGATTATCGGACGTATGCGGGAGCCTAAGTGTCCCACAAAAAAAGAAGACCTACAATTTGATTCAATATATCAACTTTGTTCCTGAGGGGTTGGTAGGTACAATACATAATATACTTCATCATTTATTTGTTACTTAAAAAGGGTTCGGTCCAAATGGCGTTAGATGTGCGCCGCTTCTAACTGCAGAGCTGTTCATCTTCGGCATTAAGGGGTTTATCGGGTCATTGAACGTCCCACACGAAAACGAACAAGCGGAACATCACTTAAAAATTCACAACTTGATGAAAACGTAATTTAGTAGTGTCGCAAAGGTAAACTGTAGTGATACCAACTAGCTTTAAGATCTTTGTTTATTACCTACAGTTACGAATAAACTATATTTGATTTGATTTGTGGACGTAGTTACGATAGCGACACTTCTTTAAATTATACAGTATTCTGAAAATAAACTTCACTATCTTTACTTCAATCTGACTGAAGCGGATTTTTGATAAATCGGATTAGGCCGTCCGCTCCCTCACGCGGTTTCACGCGCGGCCTGAGCGTACGGCCTTATAAGTATTTTTTTCGTGATCAGGGCGTAGTAAGTAACGCTCCAAAATGTTTCAGGTTTGTACTAAGCATAGACCAATTTATGGTACTGAGTACCTATGTGCTGTATGTCTTATGTACAATCAATTTGACGATTACTTGATCATTTAGGTAGGTAATTAAACAATTTTTTTTTTTAAATCAGGAATCAAAAATCAAAACCATGTATGTGAGTGATATGATACCCAATCAAAATTTAAATTTCGTTTATTTAAGATATAGAATTTATTTTAATCAAGTACAAATATTTTAAGGGTGAGTTCTACTCGTGAAACTGAACGACTTTTA
Organism: Tuta absoluta; assembly: GCA_027580185.1. Classification (NCBI taxonomy): domain Eukaryota; kingdom Metazoa; phylum Arthropoda; class Insecta; order Lepidoptera; family Gelechiidae; genus Tuta; species Tuta absoluta. The sequence continues at coordinate 3,250,359 of JAQAHW010000020.1, forward strand.
TAGGAATCATTTTTTTTTCTTCAAAATAACTCAAAATACTGAAACGAGGTTCTTACCGCGATACTTACTTTAGTTGTATTGTCCGATATTTCGACCCAGACTGTAGTTGCGGTAGCGCCTTTATTGGCCAAACTAAAAGGCCTAACTCGTGCCTCGTTAATGAACACATCAAAGCGGTGAATAACAATGACGTCACTAAGTCCGCAATAGTGCAACATTTACAAACGGGCGCAAATCACTGGATTCAATTTCATGAACCACGCGTCTTATCAACGGAACGTCACTGTACATACTGAGAATGGTAAAAGGAGCCATGAAAACTTCAAAGTACAGGAATTTTAATCGGGATGACGGCTTTAAGTTACCTAAAGTCTTCGAGCAACGACGGCCTTACCCGAAACGAGACGGAAGACCGTGTTGCTCGAAGCCTAAAGTGGAATCCAGTGATCAAAATGTGCAAAAAGAGTGATCGTGCCGTTAAACACGAGGACACTGTGAGTTCGTACTGGCGTGACTTTCAAGTGAGTTCCGGTAGTGATGGACAGAAGACAGAATCGTAGGAAGAGGGTATGCAGAAATGCATACCAATAATATGAAAAGTTCATCTACCCACCACCCGCAAAACATCAGTTGTTCCGTGATCTATCATGGCCCATGCATCTGGGTCGAAATATCGGACAATTAAACAGAAATAGGTTTCGCGGTAAGAACCCCGTTTCAGTATTTTGAAAAAAAAAATGTTTCCAAGAAAAGTTGTCCAGTTTCACGAGTCGAACTCACCCTTGAAATATTTGTACATAATTAAAGCTAACCTTATGTATTACTTATTTTGTAATATTTTCAATTTTGATGCGGCTTGTAATGATTTTTTCCTAGATTTACAATAATCATGAATTTTTACTTCTAATAATTTCTTTATTATGTAATCAAAATGATTCAAATCATGGAAATCTACTGGGACGTTGAGTTCATTTTTGAGATTTGCGGTTAAATTTGCTACTAAATCATTCTTGTATAATTCATTCATATTTCTTTTGTAAAAATCAAGCGATTTATTTACCAGATTGTACAAGTAATCACTGGGAGATTTTAGTGTAGGTGTGATAATATTAGAATAAGTTTTGTTAATCAACAATAATTGTTTTTTATCTGCCAAATCAACTTCATCTTTAATCAAAATGTTTTTGCACTCTGTACAATCAAATTTTTCAATACATGATTTACCGACCCACCCAGCAAAATACACAACTGAACATGCCTCTAATGTAATTTCACCTTCGGAAGGATTATGCAATTCTTCCGAAGGTGCAGGGCCATTCTGCTCCAAACCTTCATCAAACGGGGCCGCAAAAATTATGTTAAGATCATCGTCTGTGATACTTCCTTCGTGTGTAACAGACGACGATCTTGGAACATCATCGACTGTAGCAACATGTTGTGATACAGACGATGACGTTCCGGGCTGGGATTGTGTGTGTATATTTTGTTGGGTAGCCGGTACAAATGTTGATTCATCTGATTCACAATTCATATTATCAAATTTCATTAAATTATTAAGCAAATTGGACCTAAACATTGATCTTAAGGATTTCGACGAGGGGTTTTTATTGCATCCACCTTTTATTCTATAAATACCAAATAAATTTTCAATCACATCTTGATTTAATCGATAAGTGATTATAAAATTGACGCCAGTGTCCGTGAATTCTTCAGCGGAGAATTGTAGTACTGCATTGATTGTTTGAATCATTCCATCAAAACAAGGAGGGCGGGTTAGTAGCTTTTGTTTTTTTTTGTTTATTGATATTTTTTGTAATTTTCCGAAGATTTCTTTGCTTTTGATTAAAGTTTGATTAACGATTGTATTTTTGTTTTTTGTGATTGCGCATCTGTATGGATTAGGATCAAATTTATTTTTTGAATTGAGACAATCAAACAAATCATTACATAATTTTACAAAATCAGCTGTGTGTTTTGCAGTGCTACTTTTTAATTCTCCGCTGTCAATTGCTGTTTTAATTGCTCCTGAAACTGAATTGCTAAGAATTTGTGTCGCTAATTTAACTTTCATTTTTTGAAAATTATTTGGATTTATGTGAACTGGCGTCAATTTATGCAATGATTTACTTTTATTATGTTTGTCAATTTCATATACCTTTATAATGTCTTTAAAAGAAATTTCATTGCCGTCTAAAGAAAAATCATTATTAATCAGATTATTTCTAATATTTTTAATCAAATGAGGTGTGTCAAAAATTGCATATATTTTATGACCACTAATAAAATAAAATGGATAATCAACCGATGCACCCAAGTTTTTTATCATTTTAACATTAGTAGAGGCTTGATCACAAACAGTTAATTTTGGTATAAGCTCACAATCGAATAGCTTATTAACCACAGATTCAACAATTGTCTGTAATTTATCTGAATCAACTGGTTTAGAAGATAGAAAATATGCCAGAGGAATTTTCCAATTCTCATAAATTCCTCTGGCAATAAAAACTAATGCATATTTCGCTTCTGCTTGATTTCTATTCCCATCACCAAAATCTTCAAATCCTTCTATTAAATCATATTTATTTGTGTATTCTAAATCAACCATTATGCTCATTTCATCAAAACATACAGCACATGATCTCTTTTTAATCGATTTACCAGAAAATTTAATTTTAATATTATCAAACACATCATCATTTAATCCAGGTAGACAATCAGTTTCTTGAAGCCAACGTTGGATTGTTGATGGAGCGGCCAATATAATGCCTGAATTAACCATAAATTTATATGCTGCGGGTGATTTATAATATAAAGACATGCAAAATTTTCTTTCCTTTGTGGTCCACTGTTTTTTTGATTTTGATTTCCTAAGCTGCATTTTTGTTATTAATTTACTTGATTTGCTTTTAAATTTGTGTGTTTCTAAATTCACAATTTTTTTATTTTTTATTTTCATTTTTAAATATTTGTTTTTTTCTACTTCACGTTTAAGTTTTTTATTAGATTTAGCTAATAGCGTTTTAAGTTTTTTACATTTCGGAGTGTCTTGATTTTCTATTCGCCTCCTTTTTCTTGGCGTGCTCCATGGTCCTACGCCTTCAATATCGCAGTCACGATCTTCTTCCTCCCTTCGGTCAATAACTTTCTTATTCGTGTACACTTTCTTTGGTGTTAGCACTTTGAGATCTGGTGAAGCTATAAGAAAATAAACACATTATATTTTAAAAGGGCCAATATTTAATTTTATTACATTTTACAATATTATGTTCAATTGCGTTGAAATTGCGTAAGCATCATGGATCTAGCGCGCACATAAGGGGCGAAGAGACTTCTTCATTCAACGGGACGAGGAAGCCATCACGAACACATTGTTTTGTTGGTTTGTAAAACCATCCTAGCATTTTTCATCACTTATTAAAGTAAGCGTCTAAGCATTCATCAACATCAACGGCCACATTATTCCACTGCTAGACACTGATTTTTCTCTCTTGCTATAATTTGTCATACCACGTTTGCCAGCTGGATTGGCGAGTGCAGTGCAAGGTGTTGTATTCACAGGATACGCTGCTACCGACTATTCCATGGATTCATTCCTTAGTCGCTTTTTACTATACTTACAGGTATAAATAGGCAATAGGCACTACACTGCATCTTAAAATAGTTACCAATTAATGCATCACACGCCTAAACATAATAAAAAGAATATACCTACCTAATTAATTAATTATGCTTTATTATTTAACAACTCCTATAACGGATGAAATTTTACTATACTAAACGCCATCCCTCGCTGCGAACTCGGTCGTAAATCATTATCAGACTAGGGTTGTGCATTAGCGGCGCGGGCGCAAGGCCGGTATCGATAAAATCATGAGTCATGGTTCGCAAGACTCCTGCTCAGTCTAGAAGAACCGTCTGTAATCATAATGGACAACGCCAGCTACCATTCGAAGCAAATTAATAAATCACCAACATCAGCCAGTAGAAAAGGTGAAATTCAGCAGTGGCTTCGTGAACATGGGTTTGAGTTTAGGGAAGACGAGTTATATGTAGTAATTTTGTTTAACGTTTTTCCCTTTTTTGTAACTAAATAATTCGTTTTTGTTTACTAATTTATGAAAAAGTATTTATTATTATAATCAATTATACGTATATTGAGATGACATCAAATTAAACCTGTCTTTTTTCTGTCAGTTACATACAAAAATTACACTATCGATAACACTTATCGACAGTAATACGCAGCACTACTGCTGCCCATAAGGCCAGTGAGTGCGAAAGGGAGTGAAAGTATCGTGGCGCCGCTCCGATGATTTACGACCAAGTTCGCAGCGAGGGATGGCGTTGTGTATAGTGCCCGATACTGAAAACAGAGGAAGGGCTGGTGATAAGGAACATTCTTTCCCAAGGAACATAAGTCGAAATGACAAAAATATTTGTACTTCCATAGTGTCCCAAATCAGCATTTTTTTTTATTGGTGGTCCATATTATACGGGGTGTAAGGGACAGCTCTCCGAATACTGAAAGGGTGCATGCAGACCATGAAACTGAACAACTTTCTCTATGAACATATATTGCTAACTAAAAAAAATGCTTCCTATAGTAAAATCAGTCAGCTGATCGTGATTTTGTATTGGAGGTCAATACTTTTTGTCATTTCCTGACATAATACCTATGTTCCTGGAAAAAAGTTGTTCGGTATGAAAATTTCTTCCTTATCTACAGCCTGTCTTAAATTTTCGCGATCGGTCACTAGTAAAATTTCACCCTATATCACCAAAATACCTACCTTCAACTTTCTTTCTTTCCATGAATTTACTTTTCTGTAGCGGTGGCAATAAAATATTCCGCTATATTGCGTGACTTGTTTTCTATATTATACATTTTGTATATATATATTCTTCATTGCATAAATTTACAAAATTTAAACTTAAAATTAAATACATAGGCGGTTTATAAAATACATTATATTAAGGTTTTAAGCGTCACGATGTCTTACTCGTGTCCTCGACGCTCCATCGTCCTACGTCCTATATTAGGTGGAAGGTAGTGACATAAAACTAAAGTGATTTTGTAAAGAAAATCATAATATTGTCAGAATCTGGGCTTACTTCAGACTATTTAAGTCAAAATCTAGTGCTGAGTGATTTAGGAGCAGTGAACCGCTGAAGTTGCAAGAAATTTGGTAAAAAGATTGTCATTGTCAACTTTGTAAATACCTACCTGGTGATTGAGGTTCAGCCATAATCTCTGGAGACGGTTCGGGCATAGGAGCTAGGTTCCCTTGCTGCTGGAACGGTTCTGGTACAGCAGTTTTTCGTATTCGTTTCCTTTGTCCAGTCAAATTTCTCACATACTTGGCATCAAAATGGTCAATGCATATGTACCGGCATCGCAATTTTTCTGGAGGCAGGTGAGCAATAGTTGCATTCCCTAAAATATTAATAAACATAAAAATATATAATTTCTTGCTCAGAGCACTCAGAATTTTCAGTAAGTATATAGGAACATAAATACGGCTCAAATTGGGATTCAATGTACGTTGATTGAAAGTAAATAACTTCAGGTCCATGTGATATATAATACTACTTTTCATTCCTTACTAAGTAATTTTAACATTACTTGTACGGTTCTATTATTAATTAATTTTCGTTTCTTCAGCGGTTATATTACCCTACATCTTATAAATTGCGTTAGAACTAAGAAACGTCTAAAATTTACAAAAACATATCTTAAATTTATTGCAGTAAAAGATTGACCACTGCATTTGGTGTTTAAATTCAATCCGTTTCAGTAAGTAATTACTAATTAGACTAAGAAGTAATAATTTACAAGTGTTTCAGCATTTACACATTTTTAACCCCAAAAGTGGGTAAAAAAGGGGATACAATTTGAATGAAATTTGTGATAAGATCACGAAGCTAAATTAGTTGAATGCGTGTGGGTGGCCGTACGCTGTCTCACGCGGTTTCACGCGCGGGCCAGATTTAACAAAACGCAAGATTGGCGCTAAGTGGCGCGGCCTGCTGCGGTAAACCGCGCCGCGGATTTAGCAATCGGCTGCGCGGGCGCGTGCCTGTTTTGCAAAAATCAGTACTCGCCGCTACGTCGCGCGCCCCGCATGCTCCGGTACTTTTACTCACAATGATGTATATGCTTCTACACACGCAACGTATTAATTTAGAGGTGCAGGAGCACCCTGTACTGTGCTATATGTCCCACGAACTCTATAAAGATAGAGATGCCAGGCAAAGTGCCTAGCTATAAATTTGCAAAGAGCTTTTTCATATTTTTTATGAGAAAAGTGAACTGAAAAAAAGGATGCTGGTAGATTGAGGTTTATTTTATTAATTACGTACTAAAATACCTATTTCTTGTTTAACATTACTACCTACGGTTATTTTTGTTCTTATCTGTATTAATTATACGTTTTTTTTGCCAAATAATAAACTATAAATTCATCCATGTCAATTTTCATCGCACACAGTCCTTTGCACACGATCGTACACACGCTCAGTCAATCAAAGTATAACCCGTACCAAAACGACGACACTTGCTATATTACAACTACCTAGGCACTATGCGCCTTCTAAATTAGGGCGGGTAATAATGACGGCGCTGTCAGACCGCGCGGCAGGCCAGCCCGCGCGGGAAACCGTACGGCCTAAGGGATTGTTGAATTTTAATGTCCATGTTGCTGGCTCCCCAAAGTATATATTTTTCAAAGCTGAGAGGCTCAAACGTTTGTGACGAATGGATGGACTCTTATTTTAAGACTGGTTTTCAATGTGACGCTACCAAGACTGAGATCTCAGGTCAAAAAATTGGGGAGCCAGCGACATGCTTTTAGGTTAGAATTTCAGAGAAATCATCAGATTACTTGTTAACGGCGCAATGTGCCAAAATGATGGCTATGCCAAAGAAATGTGACGGAATATGTGACGGCTACAAGCACATTCAATACCTATGTGACTCAACTGGAGCTGAGAAATAAGCCATGGAATGTTTCCAACCCATGTCGCTGGCTCCCCAAAAAACCGGCATCCGAAATCTCTGCATATACCACCTAAAACTACTAACCAAAGAGGAATTCTCGATCGTAATGTAGTAAATACTCGTTCTTCAAACAATCTCCTCTCGAATCAGCTTCGTTTTTGAGAAAACACAACATTTGTTTTTGTATGAATATAAGGGTGACTACATCGTTCAACCCTATTTGGGACAGATTCAGGAACTTATGGTTTAATGATTTCCGTACAGATTATACTATATATGACCTTAAATAATGTTAAGAAAGGGCTCTGCTTGAATTGATTCCTATAATTCATAAATAAATATCGTTTTTTCTCGTAAGACAGTAGCGTTGTTACATTTTTACAGTCTGTACAAACATGTATGTAGGCACAGTCGGTTGTAGCACATAAGGTAACAGGGGTACTCCAAAAGAACTGTATTATATTTATCTATCAAAATTTAAACTTATTCTCATAAAAGAAGTCATTTTCTACTAAAACATATCCATGTCAAGAAAAAAACATTGCTAAGGACAAAAATAATTCAGCTCTTTTGGAGTACCTCTGGTACCTTATGTGCTATAACCGACTGTACATTCACTCTCAACAAATGCCTAGTTGATGGAGACCTCTCGTCCTGTTGTCCCCGTAAGCCGCGTCCCCGTGAACGGGGACAGCGGTACTTTAATAAAAAAATTGAAAATTAGTCCCGCTGTCCCCGTTAGCCGTGTTTCCGTAAACGGGGACAGCGGTACTTTAATAAAAAATTACGTTTAGTACTGTTGTCCCCGTTGGCCATGTCCCCTTTACGGGGACAACGGGACGTTATTATATTTCTGTACCGTTGTCCCCATTACGCAGATACCGCCAAGGGGACAACAGGACGTCAATATTTTTCTGTACCGTTGTCCCCATTACGCAGGTACCACCAAGGGGACAACGGGACGTCAAGATTTCACGTGTCATTATCGTCACGTGTGTTTACAGAGGGTGGGGGGGGAGCGCTCGCGCCCGAGTTTTAGAAGAAAAGTATACTTTTCACGCGTATAATGCGCGATAAAAATAAAACTCTCAACTCAAAATGTTGATATTTTTAAGACCTCTTTTTTTGACGATTAGAATGAACTAGATTACATGAGCCTTTTCCAAGAGAATTTGCAAAATATGGCGAAAAATAGGTTCACTTTGGGACTATTTTTCTACAACGAGGTAAACAAAAATGTTATTCTGTTCAACTGAAATTGTTGTTTGAATCCTTAATTTTAATGCCATATTGATTCTTTATGGATTAAATTCTTTATTTCTTAAACAATTTGACTTGAAAAACTACATTTCACGTATCGTAAAGCCTTATGGAATTCTTATTATAAGCAAATCTAAGAATCTATATTCTTGAATCGGTCGCAAAAGCGGACCGGAAGTTAAGGAAAAAATATTTAGTATTACATTATTAGTATTATGGAAATCGGCAAAAAATTAGTAAAATTTTGCATTGACTATATCTACCTGGTAATTGATGCAAAATTGTTAATAAAACATATTTGATGTAAGGAGGGTATACATTTATACCCACAACTATTAGTAAAATAACACGTTAATAGTATATTTTTTGAAGGTCATTATGGCATTGGGGATAAAGGGACTAATTTTCTTTTTTTTATTAAAGTACCACTGTCCCCATTCAAGGAGACACGGCTAACGGGGACAGCGGGACTAATTTTCAATTTTTTTATTAAAGTACCGCTGTCCCCTTTCAAGGGGACATGGCTAACGGGGACAGTGGGACTAATTTTTAATTTTTGATGATAGATTAAAAAATCAAATTATAATACGACTAGTTTTGTTACCTGATGGGCTCGTGGTAGTACTTTTTAATAACATATTTTTTTGTTCCGTTTTTCCGTCTTCAGGTTGTAACCAGTTTTTTTTAAGTACTTACGACGATGACGATGACGATGGTGCAATGAAACCGGTTGCATCATAATGTAAATTATGAATTAATATAGGTACAGTAAATATATTAGTGTAACATATATAAAAAGTTTTGAATCACAATCTAACAATACTAAAAACCGCTTGTAAATCTACTGCAAATGAATAAATAAATTACTTCACAAAAAATGTGATAGTTTTTGTCCTAAAATAGTTATTTTTGATACGCACAGAGAAGAAAAATTCTAAAGAATTGATGAAACTGAACCATTTTTTTATCATGAAACATGGCCCAAATTGCCGATGAGCAGGTTATTTATAATAGGAGGTCCATTTATGGAAAATATTGGACCTGTGTTCCATGGGAAAGGTTTTTCAGTTTCATCAATACTTGACTAGACTTGTATAAATATACTCTACACACTATATTTCAATGTAATAGTTTAAAACATAAGAATAATAAAGCACTGTGAGTGCATAAAACTCTAAAACATTAATACCTAAACTCAGCCTAATACGCGCTAGCGCTCACGTGCAACTTTATTGCCGGATGACATTCAGACCTATCCGTGAAGATCTCTTTTCGACGAGAATGAAAGGGACTTCCGATGTGCTCCTGATAAGTCGCCGGCCGCGCCGGTGACGATTTCTCCCAAACGACAACAATCAGATCGTGTATACAAGCATATCGGCTTACTACAATGATTTTGTACTATAAATGTTATAATAATAAACCGTGGTAAATACCGTCAAAAATCTAAGTACCTTTAATAGGTAAGTTGATGTGCTGCTAATAGTACCAGCACAATATAAACACTAAGAGCCCTTCGCGGACAATGTTCAAGGTAATATTTAGTATAATCTGTACGGAAATCATTAAACCATAAGTTTCTGAATCTGTCTCAAAAAGGGTTGAACGATGTAGTCACCCTTATACAAAAACAAATGTTGTGTTTTCTCAAAAACGAAGCTGATTCGAGAGGAGAATGTTTGAAGAACGAGTATTTACTACATTACGATCGAAAATTCCTCTTTGGTTAGTAGTTTTAGGCCGTACGCTCGCTCACGCGGTTTCACGCGCGGGGTCCCGCGCGTGCCAGATTTGACAAAACACAAGATTGGCGCCCCGTGACGCGGCCTGCGGTCACCCGCGCCGCAGCTTCAGCAACCCGCGACATAATATAACCCGTACGAACACGACGACACTTGCCATATTACAACTACCTAGGCACTATGCGCCTTCTAAATTTGGACGGGTAATAATGGCGGCGATGTCAGACCGCCGCGCGGATCCCGCGAGACCGCGCGCGGCCTAAGCGAGCCTAAACCGCGTAAGCGAGCGTACGGCCTTAGTTCCATTCCCGAAAGGTAGAGGGCAATTCAAATAGGCCCTATAAAGAACTGTCATTTTTAAGGGTATATATAGTCAGTCCAGCGTATTATATAGAGGTCAGTGGTAATTAGCCTCTACAAACTGCGTTAAGTTATATTTTGAATACATTTGAATCTTGGAAAAAAGATACAGAATTATGATTTCATCCATACATTCCATACTATCAAAAGAAAACATCATCAGTGAAAAGTACTTGTAATTGCAACAGCAGTCCAAATAAAATTTGCAGCGCGGGCGGCGCTGCCGGGTCACTACGACCCAAAGTGGAATGCTACCTTTAGAGTGACGTCATTTTATTTGTCTAGTTATTTTCAGTAATAATCCATTTGAAATTTAAAAAAATCATATTAAAAAAACCGTATAGCATAGGAGGTGTTATATAAGCTGAAGGGATAGCCGATGATCTTTTCTGTGGGTAATTCTTTTTTTGTACATAATGTACCTAACAACTTGAATGCATTTTTCTTCCAAATTAGGTAGGTAGGTACATTACTTTTTCTAAGTCCAAGAAAAACGCACGCAATCTAATATTATCTATCACCCTGCTTTAAACTAAATTGGCCGCCAGTTAGTTACTCCGGTTAGTTACTATAGATTGACATCAAAGTGCATCTCCAGAAAAAATATTTCTTGGCAGCCAGTTGATTTTGATATGAGCACAGCAATGTATGATTAGTAGTAAAAGTTAGTAGTAGAAAATTTGAACTATTAAAGTTGCATCATTGAACATATAATATCAATTTACATAATAAATAAAATATATGAATATTATTAAAAAAATTGTGGTATTATCACTTAAGTAGTCAATTAATTTAATAATAATGTCATTACATTGCTTACACCTTTTGTATTTGTGATAAAAATAAAAAGTAATTTGATGTATTTAGGTAATTTTATAAAGAGTCGCTGTATATATCTTTTTTGTGAATGCTGTGTTCACCTGTTATTGGTGCTCATATTAGGATGTATCTTATGATATTGTTTATTATTTAAGTGCTGTAATATGTGTACTGTTGGCGATCCTAATAAATAAATAATAATAATAATAAAATTATATATTTCTTTTACACTGCTAGACTTTGTCTAGAGATACTCGTACTATTTAATGACTGCATAAACTCAAATTCTAATGCCTGTGTATTATTTAATTTAAGAATAATAATAATGTAGTATCGTTTTCAAATGCTAAATGAGAATAAGAAATAAAATAAAAATTTATGTCCCGCTGAAACTTTAATCCAATTATGTAACCCAAATCAATGTTTATTTTCTGTTTTCAAGCTTAGAAATAGGAGACCGAGGAGATCTTACATATAATTGTATAATTTTTTATACATATAGCTGGACAAATTAATAAGTCTTCTTCTTTTTGTGTGGGACACCGAGTCTTGGACCTGATGTCTCCTAGTGTCAGAATTAATAAGTTACCCATCATCATGTAATGAGAGTGCAGTAGAGTTGATATATTTTAAGGGCCTTGTCTGTTATTAACCTATTAAATAAAGCAATAGAGTGATAATTTCAAACATAATATGGGTATTGCAATACATAATATGGGGTGTAAGGGACAGCCCTCCGAATACAGAAAGGATGCATGTAGACAATGAAACTGAACACCTTTCTGCTAGATACACATCAGGAAACGACAAAAAAACAACTTACCTACTATATGGGAATTGAAAAAATATATGTTTCCTAAAATATTTTTTATGAGAAGCTGTACTGTTTCGTGGTCTGAATGCGACCTATCAGTAGGTATTTTGAGGGCTATCCCTTACATATGTATAATTATGTAGTGAAGGAATGAGAATGTTTATCCTACTTCAGAACATATTTTTTAAAATCTGAACTTTGCTGAAAACAATAGGCAACATTCAATACAAACACCTGACCTCCAACTGCTGCTTAAAAACTAAGTGTCCTATATATATCTAACTTATATAAAGCTATCTAACTTATAGAAATTTACTCGTGTGGATTCACATTGACTGACCAAATAGTTTGTTATATTTTATTTTGTTTATTTGGAAAAGTAAACAAGTGAATTAGTTACTTATATAATACATATTTTACAAAGCATAAAGTTTATATACAGCCAACTACGCTATTCACAGATTGAAATTGTTGGTATCCTTAGACTTGACTTACTCTACGTATTTAGTAATATTATTTTATGGAAAAAAATGGTTTGACTCGTTACTTAGTTTTTTGGTTTTTTTATGTATTAAAATTCTACTACAATTCCAAATATTCTTTTAAAAAAAAATCTGTATTAAGAAGAAGTTTGTAACAGGTTTCGGAAACTTATTAGTAAATTGAAATATTAAATATTGTGTGAAGTTATTACCTGTAGATATACTACAGGTAAGTTTATATGGTACTTATAGGTGCCTGAAAATGACCGAGAACTTTTATGACATTTAGAAGTTTTAGCCTTCATAATTTTATAAAAGTAATGAATGAATAAAACACTTCATGTTCCTACTTACCACAATTATTGATCCACACATTTAATCTTCGAGTGTCACTCCAGGGAAAGCGGAACATTGACCTATTGGCTGAGGTGTTTTCACACCTAAAATAAGCACATTTTTGTGGTGCCATTATTGTCTTGAACAACACAATCAGCAGAAACAGTGAGTCGCGAAGCAAAATCAGAATGTCCGTTTTAGCGCTTTATTTTATCGTTGGGCAATCCAAACAAGTCCAATAACGAGGGTGCCGGGGTCAGTCGTAAGGGAAATCAGTCGATGTATCCAGAAAGCAAGCAAAGGTCAAAAACAAAATCAAAACAAACAACGCGTATTCAACTTAGATGCGAACGAAAACAACAAATCAAACTTTGCGCTACAGGTTCCAACAAGTTCGAAAAACATGCGTTTTGTTTTGCGTACACTTAGGTAGCGTCGTCCATTCATCTTTTTCAGGTTAAATAATAAAATAAAATTACAGATAGGTACCTAGATAACGAAAAAAAAATACATAAATTTTTAAATTGTAGCAGTTTTTTTGTCCTAAATATTTAAAATTATGTAATTTAATAAAACATTAAATGTGTGTAACGAAGCAACAAAATGCATAATCAAAACTCATATAGACGCCGTTATGCTATCTGTGCGCGCGCCGCCGCGTCTGCGCACCTGTTTTATCGACATTTGCGATGACATTTGCATTGACGATGTGAAACAGCGTCATCTATCATTCCTGATAAGTAACTTTATGTACTCTGGCGCAGGTATGATCGCTGAATTCTCGCTGGTTTACGTAAAAAATGGTAAACCAAGAAAATCTGGAGGTGACGTCACCAATATGAAAAATATTTCAACAATTTATACAAATTTTCCGTGTTTACCATCTCTGGGCGTCTTAAATAATGGAATAATAATTTTTCAATACTTTGTTTGCTATAAATTTGTATTTGTTTCAGACTTAATGTTAAAGTCGCTACCCGTATCGCCATCTATTGTCATATTTTTTAACTAAATTTCTTTTGTATGCGATAGGACCGCATGGTAAAAGTATGATCTTTGCTTATCAAAGTAAAATATCTATCTATTCAAATTACGTAGGTCAAGACTAAGGGTTGTTAAAATAAATAAAACAATCATAATTTTTATATAGTACATTTTGTAGAGATAATTTATTCATGAAATTCCCACACTGTCTACTTACCTCTATATAACTAGGGATAGATAATAGATATCCTATCAGCATTCGATTAGAATTACCTGTGTGAATTAATGCACATGGACATTATTTACTCTGACATGATTGTAGTTAATAAATACAGATAAAGTAATAAAAATCAAGAGCTTTCCAGATTTAACAACTGAACACAATAACAAAACCTTTTTTTGACGCGGCTGTTATTGCGTTGCAACGAACTGTACTTGTATACGCAAGAAACGCAACACCAAAGCGAGGTCATCGACACAAACAAAGAAAAATAATAGTGGATGCACGGGACGACGGACGGTCGTCGGTCGACGGTCGACACGGTGGAAGTTTGTCGATGCAGCGCGCGCGGTACGCTAGCAGCGCCGCGACCTTGCCGCGCCCGTCACGCGACGTCACCGGGCGCTCCGGGGGCGCGGCGTGACGTCAGCCGACCTCACGCTGTCACTCGCTCAGCACGTGAACACCACGCGCCGGCACGCGCGCGCTGCGTGATCACTCGCCCCCCATTGGCCGAGGCAGCCGCGCCGCCCGCTCCCATTGGCCGCCGCGCCCCCGCACCCCGCAGCAGCCGCCGCTTCGTGCCGCGGAGAACCAAGCCGCGGTTTATTCGTCCTCCGCTCGCCGGTCGAACCACACGACTCCTAGCAGTGGAAGCGCGGAAACAAAACACAAGTTTAGTGAATTAAAATAGAAAGTTTCCAACCGTTGTATGGTCTTATTGTAACAAGAATGTCTACTCTACTCGAAGTTTGCGGACCCCTGTCGCCGCCGTCAACTCCTCCTCTAATGGAAAACAAAGTAAGTTTTGTTAAAGTTTCGTAAATAAACTTGCAAAAATTTAAAAAAAATATTTTGTAATAAAAATAGACAAATTAAAAAATAATGGCGTTTGTGCAATCGAAAGTATGGCGCTCGCGCGCAGCACGCCGCGATCACGCCGTGCGTGCGTGCACAGCGAGGTAGAGTCGAGCCGTTCACTTACGTTCTTATGCCTTTGTCTACAGATTGAATGTCTGCCGTTCAAGAAAGCTGCCACGAAGCGGGTGAGAGAGTCGCCGCCGCCTCCGGGCGTGGTGACCCCTCAACCCTCGGACTCTGAGGGTGAGGACGAGTGCAATAAGCGCGCCCGGTGCGAGCTGGCGCGGCTGCTGCTGGCCACGCCGCCGCCCGAGCCCCGGCCCTCCGTCATCATGCGCGCACACAAGGACGGCACCTGCAGCCCCGAGCTGCTGCCACCACCCCCCAAACAAATGAACATCCTCAAAACGCTCAAGTTCAAGATGAACCGCAGCTACTCCCAAGTGAAATACGAGTGCATGAACCAAGTGGCGAGCCCTCTCCCCGCCGAGGCGCCCGCGAGCCCGCCGGCCCCAGCGCCGCGCGCGGAGGAGGCGCGAGTGCCGTCACCTCACGCGTGCTCTCCGAAGCCCTGCCGCGACGAGCAGCGGGTGCCAGCACCTGCTGTCGCGATGACCCCGGGCTGGGTGCCGCTAGCGCCCCGGCCCGCCCCTGCAGTGCTCGTCCCCGGAGCTCTGTTACCCACCACCGCCCTATGGCTGGTCGCGCCCGCTCCGCAAGCCCGCCGCCGCCTCTACGAGTGCTCGTACGCTGGCTGCGGCAAGAATTACTTCAAGTCGTCCCACCTGAAAGCGCACGCCCGCACACATACAGGCGAGCGTCCCTTCCAGTGCGCGTGGCCGGGCTGCGAGCGCAGGTTCTCCCGCTCCGACGAGCTGTCCCGGCACAAGCGCACCCACACCGGGGAGAAGAAGTTCGGATGCCGCGTGTGTAACCGCCGCTTCATGCGCTCCGACCACCTCGCCAAGCACGTCAAAAGACACGCCAAGGAAAGGGTCCCTCCTCAGCCCGTGCTCAGACTCCTCCCATCTCCTCCAGCGAGTGTGCCCGTGGCACTCCCAATCGCGCAATAAACGCCCGATTTGACTGTGATCCAGATCTCATGATCGTTATCTAGTTTTAGTTTAGCTTTACTCATCTCTAAGACTGTCCTATCTGACTACTTAAGTAGTACTAGCGCGTAAGAATATGTTATTAGCGAATGATAAGCTTGAAAAAATGTGATTAAAATTGAATGGTTTTTAAAAACGTTGTTGTTTTCACTTATATCACTTCCTGAATACACGAAACACTTACTTAACCCCGAGCCGCACCGACACAACACAGAACACTATAAACACGACAAGTCCCACTATGAGTCCCACAAGCCCACAAGTGGACAAACGTGGGATGGGAAGCCGATCGGACAGCCCGTGGCTGACTGGGGCTCGCTCTACAGACACTTACTGCCGCCCTGATAAGGCTAAGGCCCCTTATCACTGGCGATAGCGCGCCACACACTAATTGCTGACAAAGATACTACAAAGTAACATTATTTATTCAAATGTCCGTTTAAAAATACAGATATGAAGTTTGTATGTAAAAAAAGAGTATAATCGTTCTGATCAAAAAGTAGGAAAAAAAATTGCAATGGTAGAGTAGAGGAATTCGATCGTTGAACTCATAAAGTTATTGTTAGTTCCATTACGAAATTTAATACTCTCCAGCCAAAATAAGGAAGGAAGGTGAGAATAAGGAAAAAGATCTCAAATTTGCAACCACACAACAAACAAAAATAAACCAAAAAATTGCAAGCGACTCATGAAAACGCTGACCTTTAACATTTGACCTTTGAAATGTCGCGAAAGGAAATCACGTGGAGCGAATTTAATTCCATCGGAATTCGGAACCACAAGTTCAGGGAAGATTGTCGCTCTTTCTCTACAACCCTGAATCTTTTAAGGAGTTGCTGTAGAGATAAAAAATTGTTTTCAGTAGAACTTAACTGAGACAAAAATAATTGTTGTAGGAGGTGCTCTATCAAACGGAAAGAATATTAACCCGGATGTAGGTACTGACTGATAGAAACAATGAATAGTATCTACTCTATGGTAGGTTATTGTAGAAAGAGCAAGAAACTTGTTGAAATTATTCGCTTGAATAGTACAGATCTCTGCGTCTGATAGAGATTAGAGTAAGACTAGATTTTTAGAAGTTTCGCATCTCCAAAGCAATTTCAATTCGGAAGTCCAACCTTTTCCAGTCCAAGAAAGGAAAATGTGGAAGAAGTAAAGGGAGGCCTTTGCCCAACAGTGGGACACCTCAAGCTGTGAATGATAATAATAACAACTCAACCCTTTTTAAGAATGTGAACTTGGAAAGATTAAAATATTGAAAGCTCACATACATTTTATAAAAAATATTCTAATCTTAGATAGACTCTTAAACACAGATTTGCAGAAGCATCACCTCCGCCTTCGCAACAAAATATCACGTAACGAACTGCACACTTTCAAATCGTCAGCGTTCCTTTGCCCACGCCACACCCTCGTAGTGTTCAACTGTTGCTCACCAAACAGCCACTCCTGCAGCACGCGCCAATCACGCGCACCGCACGCCGCGCCGCCGTGCGCGTGACGTCACTTACAGCACTTTCATGCGCGATAGCGAATGAAAACCCGCCTGATAATTTCATGTTATTGTGGAAACTTCGTGCGATTTGTGGCTGCGGTTGCCGAGTAGGTATTGAATCACTGGAAAACTTGCGGTTGTTCCCACACTATATCACAATTTTATTTTAGAAATTGAGTTTCACATAAATTCGTTTTCAAGCATTTCATTTTTCTTATAATATACATACATACATACATAAATCACGCCTATATCCCCTACGGGGTAGGCAGAGCGTTAACGGCCGCAAAACGGATATTAAAACCACGTCTGACAAAAGCTTGAGGGTTAATCAGATAACCGTGTATCACTATAGTGACAGGTCGTCAGCCCATCGCCGAAAATTGCAACACACATCCCTCGAGTCCCCCAGTCGGCTCATACGACACCCACGGGTAAGAAACGGGGTGATGCTATTCTAGGCCGGCATCACACGGCAGTTCTTATAATATTTATCAAAAAAAACATTATTGTATGGAATCTCCGGCCATTTTTCATATCCAATCTATGTTTCTTGAATCTTTCCACATTCATGGACTACTAAATTTTTTTAATGTTATTGAATACCAAATTCCAAAACACTTCCTGTGTTAGGTATACATTTTTTTTTATACTTGCGGAATTTTCAAGCGCGGGCAGTTTTTGAACCTGTGACTTTCGCCATAACTAGTGGCGACGCCTCTTCCATCTGGGCTACCGCAGCTCGTTCCATGCCCGCCAATTTTGCAAGTGTAGCCAGTTACGCGTGGCAAACGCAAAAAGAAAAAATTGAAGCTATTTTGGTTAACATAGGTATGACTATTGTAGCTACACAGAAGGTGCATACAAAGTAACGCTACATTTCAACGATAACGTTACTTGTTTATCAACACGTCCCTTCAACACGTGTGTGCCATTTAGCACGCAGTTCTTTTGTGTCGATTAAGGGCGTGTCTGTCTGGCAAATAAACACAAGGTAAGTACAGGAGGCAACAGGTCAATCCCCTGAAATTCAAATTGGAATTTGCTTAATTCAATGTAGGATAGTATTATCACTTATTGATCCATCATTGTAAAAAAAAAGAAATTGGTATAACACTATTTTCTTTTTTTTATACAATTTTGTAGTGTCCTAATAGAAAACCGTCTCAGGCGGGATAAAAAAATAAAAATAAAATTACTGCCACGGGGCTAGCCAGATTAATCACACGGCATGTAACTTTACGCCATCTGAATACGACATTTGTTTCAGATTTGAAGTCATGATATTCAAAGAAATCTCTTGAAAGGGCCCGAAGTCTGTTAAATTAAAATGGCTTCATTTGTATGTCGATAGCGTGTCAGTGGCATGGTTTTAGGTGTTTCGTATTCTGCTTACAGTTTGAAGTATATAAAATTACAGTTGAGTGTCACTGGCATTTCAAGGATAAAAAAATAAAAGGATCAGCGCCTTGGATGCTCAACTATTGAAGAACACACCTGCGTATCACATTATCAGAAAGTCGAATTGAATGAAGACTTCAAAGATTTTCTGACAAGGCCTCATCATATTTCTTAAAAATCCACATTTTTCTCGCACTTTAAAGCTCCCGTCGCAGAATTATTAAAGATAGTATAAAATATTACAATTCAGTCGGAAAATCGACAATGACATATTCAAACAGTTCGAAAATATACGTTAATGTTACGATTACTAGTGAGCAAAATTGGAGGAAACCATGTCGAAACCGCAGTAGCGAGGCCACCATTGTAAAGGAAAATTCGTACAAAAATACTTATACATGCGTTGTTCTCTGCTGTCAGTTTTGTACAGTATTAATAAATAAATAAAAAATTATAAAGACTACCTTATAGCAATTATACGATGATTCGCCTTGTAGCCAATGTGGAAGGAAGATCTACGTATATAGTCCGGTACGGCTGCATTATTTGAGGGCATAACTTACATAAATTCTAAGGTCACTTATTTTTTGTACGAATACATTCTGGGTGTCCGTTAAGCACTACATTTTGTGTAATTTGAAGATTCTATGTATGTACCATTATAAAATTTAAATAAACAAAAGTTTTTTATTTATTATATAGCATTTGTTTGCTATCTCACCTAATGGGAAGTGACGATACAGACGATTATGGTACATGCTTGCCAAGATAATGCCTATTCACTCTTGCCTTGAAAATGCCCAAGCTATAATGTCTCAGTGTCTAAGTATCTTTAGTTAAATTAATATTATAAAACATACCAGTATTGTCTATGTGACACTTTACTGTAAAAACCCAGCTTGAGTGGTTGTTATCCACTGCAAACAAAAGTATGTTAGCGTATGCCTAAAATGACACAAAGTAGTAAATTAGGTTAGGCCAATGGTCCAGAAACTATAAGCAAAAAATAAACGACTTTAATTACATATATAAATCACGCCTTTATTCCTTATGGGGTAGGCAGAGCGTTAACGGCCGTAAAACTGATATTAACACTACGTCTGACAAAAGTTTGAGGGTCAATCAGATAAATGTGTATCACTATAGTGACAGGTTGTCAGCCCATCGCCTAAAATTGCAATTCACATCTAACCCTCGAGTCCCTTAGTCGCTTCTCGGGTGAGAAAAGGGGTGATGCTATTCTAAGCCGGCATCACACGGCATAAGCTAGCTTTAATGGGCTAATAAAAGACGCATAAAAACTGGACAAGCAGAGATCAAGTTAGATTGCTAAGCATCGGATGTCTAGCTCTACCATCTATCGTACTTACTAAAACCAGTCACAGTAGTGGTTTGAACCTTCTCAGGACTTGAGACTTCAAGGTAATAGATTTGATTGGCTCCTAATAGGGTTACCTATACTATGGTTAATTTTGCACTCACTGAGAGTGCTATATTATTTTCATTAATTAAAATAAGAAATTTAACGTTTTATTATTCGTATAAAATAAAATCTTTCAACAAACAAATTCAAATACAATAACAAAACAAAAAATTATACTATTATTAATAAAAAATGGAAAATGCCAAAACCCGTCGCACGGCTTCATCTGGCGGGCAATGACAAGACTTCTCCGGGTGAGCTACTGCTCCCCACCAAACAGTCAGGTGTAGATTTGAATAGCCCCGGGGCTAAAAGCATAGGGACTTGAACAAAAAAAAACTGGCGGGCAATGAATGAGCCGTTGTGGCCCGGATGGAAGAGGCGTCGCGACTACTGATGGCGAAACTGGCAGGTTCAAATCCTGCCCGAGTTAGAAAATTTTACTATATACTAAACACGGGAAGTGTTGTAAAATTTGGTATCGATTTCAAGCTTTACACAGAGGTGGACCACAAACGTATTCTAACAATGAAACTTAGCGTACGGTCCGTAATTGACATCAGGTATTTCTTAGCAAATTACATAACATTAAGGGCGATAATTGTATGTCATTTGTGGAGACTTTTCCGGTCACAGAAAAATCGGTCAAGTGCGAGTCGGACAAAGGGTTCCGTACTTGTATCAAAATGGCATAAATATCACGTTTTTTGTATGAAAGCCCCCTTATAAATTATTTTTATTGCGTTTTTTTTTATTTGTTGTTACAGTGACAAAAGAAATAGACTCTTGTCTTGCAATGTCACAGTAGCGAAATGTTCTATAAAAGTTTCAACTATTTTACTATTACTGTTCATGAGATACAGCCTTAAAAACCATTATCTTATTGTAATTTTTATTATAAATTGTTTTTTGTATGGAACTAGCTCCCCTTAATTTCCATTTAATTTAAATTATAGTATTCGTGGTTATAGCAGCAGCAGAAATTCTACATCTGTGAACATTTCAACTCTCTACCTATCACAGTTTATGAAACAGCCTGACAGACAGACGGACAGCCGAGTCTGAGTAATAGGGTTCCGTTTTGACCCCTTGGGTACGGAACCCTAACAACAAACATTAAGCTCCCTGGAACCTACATGACTTCTTATTTACGGTTTACACGCGCTCATAGGAAAAGTTGCTGTTTATCTAGGTACTTTAAAAAAAACACACTAAGTACAAAGTCCATCAGTCGTTTAAAAGTTTATGACTTTGTTTTTCTAAACCAAGATCTCTTCACGCTGATTTTATCGTATTTCAGCAGATAATTTAAGGTTATATTTATAACGTAAGTACCTAGCAGTTTAGTGTAACCGAAACATGACCATGTTTTTAACCTCGGTTACCTAATTACTGTAAGGCCATCCTAATAAGCCATGTTTGACAGCTGTCAGTACCATACTAAAAGAGATGTTAACAAAGGAAAATATACCCCTTGCCAT
The DNA here is from genome assembly GCA_027580185.1 of Tuta absoluta. NCBI lineage: Eukaryota > Metazoa > Arthropoda > Insecta > Lepidoptera > Gelechiidae > Tuta > Tuta absoluta. The sequence goes on from JAQAHW010000020.1 coordinate 3,272,149, forward strand.
GGCATTAGCACGAATCTGACAGCTGTCAAATATGGCTTATTTGAATGGCCGTACTATAGGTAGATTCTGCGTTAGAAAAAGAGGTGGCCTAGGAGGAGGCTAGGGTAGGAGCTTTGTATCAACAATATCAAATTTAACCGAATGGAATGTTTCATTTCTCAGACGTACAATATACTTTAATACCAAATTTAGTTTTTTCCGATTCGCGGGCAATGTATGAGCCGCGATAGCCCAGATGGAAGAGGCGTCGCTTCTAGTGATAGTGAAATATGCAGGTTTAAATCCTGCCCACGGTAGAAAACTTAGCAATATTCCCAACAAAAAAATTGCCGAAACGTAGTGTCTCTACCAAATCAAATCAAAAAGTAAGTCACGTAAATCTACATCAAAGGTTAGTTAAGTTTCAGACTTTGTGGATTAGCTGTTTATCAAAATGATGATTGTTCTAATAAATTCAATTGAATCAAACGTGTTAGCTGGTCAGCTGAATGGACTTTGTTCCGTGGGCTATTTCAGGAACATTAATAAAGAAAACAACGTATGGTATTTACATCATCATTAGTTACATTACCACCAAGGTTCTGAGCTCCCGGGACCATATAGCCATATAAAATTAGGATCTTTGGCCATATACGTTTTGATCCATATGCGTCAATGACTGAAAAGAGAAAAATAAAACGTACACAGTGACAAAACGAGTAAAATCCCCAATTTTTACCTCACTCCGAAAATCTCCTATCGCATAGTACTTATCAAGCTTCCCACCACATACCGAAGGGCTGTGGCATGTAGCTATAATTATTATAGCTAGGTACATGTGTTGCCGATTCAGGGCGGTGTTTTGGTATGAAAATAGCTGCTTGAGCAAAGTCCAACCGAGGCATGTACCCCACCAGCCGCCGTCCAACGATATAATTGGAGCGAGATATTTTTACGCATCAACGCTCTCGTTATCATCGAATCAAAATTAAAATTGAAATGGCTATGTGATGCCGGCTTAGAATAGCATCACCCCATTTCTTTCCCACGGGTGTCGTAAGAAGCGACTATGGGACTTGAGGGTTACATGCGTATCTGTCACTTTAGTAATACACGATTTTTGGGAATTGGCCCTCAAATATTAGTCTGATGTGGCGATAACGACCGTATTTTACAACTTTAACGCTCTGCCTACTCCGCAAGAAATAAAGGCCTGATATGTGTATGAAGAACAAGACGATGTAACAAAGCAAACTAATCTGTGTTTACGCCGCCGATGTGAAAGACCGGAAAATGCCACAGCAACCTATAGTGCCTTTGCTCCGTTTCCAGAAATATTTTTCACGGGAAGTTGTTCAGTTTCATGGTCTGAATGACCCTAATTCAGAGAGCTGTCCCTCATTAAGACAATCATTAATTTTGTGACCAGATTGTTCGCAGATGGAACATAAACTGGCTGTAAACCGTACACAATTTACGTCAAGCACACAATACATCATACAGCAGTAAATATAAATTACAATATTTATAGAAGGTCAGCCATTTACAACGGAAACATGTTTGTAATAAATGATGGAATTTAGTCACACTCATCTTACCTACAATGAGATGAAATCAGTATTTAAAATTCACTGTAGAGCGGCTTCTGTCTTGAATAGGGCTGTAGGTTTATAACTCTCTCTCTTCGTTCAGGACACCGAGTCGTCCAACGACCCGTTGGACCCTGGTGTCAGAGTTTCTGTCCGTCTACTACTAGAAGACTTAACGTGCCCTCTGAAGCACGGAACCATTTATTTTCGGACAATCAGGTGATTCAGCCTGCAATTTCCTAATCAGACTGGAAACAAATTCACAAAGAGATAATATCAACTATGTGAGTGCCCCACCGGAAATCGATTACGGAACTTTTGCACCACAAGCACAACCACTGCGCCACATCTATGCCGTCTATGAACAACATTACAATGCCACTCCCATTCCCACAAGACGATGTAACAAAGCAAACTAATCTGTGTTGAACGCCGCCGATGTAAAAGACCGGACAATGCCACAGCACCCTATAGTGCCTTTGCTCAAGCTCAACTAAAAATATCCAGCAGCCGCAAGTTTTTTTTCAAGATACACCATAGGCCTGAGAACATTGCCTCAGAAGATGCAGACAAACGCAAATAACATCCCAACAAAGCAGCACACGCATCAGCTTTCTCTAGAAAGATTTCTCCGTAATCCCGACACCGCTCACCTCGACGGCACACGTGAGTGCGTCACGCCGCCATCGCGTGCGCCGCCGACCGGGGAGTCACTTGTGACGTGACGCAACACGCTATATCTGCGCCTGCGCATCAACAAGCTTGCGAGGATGGGAGCGCGGCATTCCATGGCGTAGCGATGTGGGCGTTGGCTGGATTCCGCGTGGATAGTTTACGGATATATTGAGGTTAGATTGTCCGACGTCAACGGGTATTTGCTTCGATTTTGCTAACATAATGTTTGGTATTGATGTTGACGTTGTGGGTTTGAGGGTTTCTCATGAATTGATGATATGGACTATCAGACGTCAATGGGAATTCAAATAAACTGAAAACAAAATTTTTAAAACACTTTCCGTGTTAGGTATACAATTTTTGCAAACTTGCAAAATTCTCAACATATCCTGCCTGCGCTTGAAAATTTCGCAAGATTAAAAAAAAGGTTCCAAGGAAAAATTGTTTTTGAAACAATTTGTAAAAGCCTGCCAAGCGTGGTGAGTAGGTATGGCAGTTCTCCCCTAATATGGGGAGGCCCATGTCCAGCAGTGGACTGTAGCAGCTGTTATTGTAATGTGATATTGTGAATTTTTTTCTTTTTTAAAAGGGTAGGTATACCATGTGCCAGGGGCTCCCAGAGTCATATGAATGGGATCTAATTATGGGAACTTAGAAGAATCAAGAGAACTCTTCAAAATCTACTTGTAGACACAGTAGAAAAGTACTTAAAGTCTTTGTGTCTTTCAATATTATTTAAAAAGCGCCGGATCGCACCCACTGTTATTTTTGTTGCGAGTTATCACGACGTATTCGGACCAGTTTTTTATTTTTTTAGACTGGAATCTTCGATTTTAGCCCCGGGCCTACGCCTGACTGATTGGGTGGGGAGCTAGGGCTCATCCGGACAAGTTTGTGCGGTTGTTCAAACAATCAGCCCAATCGAGCCCTTGCCTTGGGTTGGGGCCCTTTGTACCCAGTTGTCCTACTGATCAGTTCTACGATAGAACAGGTGGGCATATTTTTTCCCACTAGTTCTACGGTGGAACAAGTGAGCACATTATAGGTCCCCCTTGTTCTACGATTTTAAAATATTATTGTACAAGGATAGTTTGGGTTTAGGAGTTGTTCTGGGAAGAACGGATCAGACTGAGGACCAGTGGGTGGACCTTCAGTCCTTCCTCAGGCTAAGTGCTGCTGCACTCTTAGGTTATGTTTCACTTATGTTTAAATCCGTACTTATATTATAAATCTGAAAGTTTGTGTGTGTATGTATGTATGTTTGTTACCTCTTCACGCTCAAACGGCTTGATCGATTTGGATAAAATTTGGAACAAAGGTAGAGTATAACCTGGAAGAACACATAGGCCACTTTTTACTGCAGGAAAACAACTATTAGCACGGGAAAATGAGTGGCAGCGGGTAAAATCGCTGGGTGAAAAACTAGTAGTATTATATTTTTCAACTTGAACAGGGCAATTCATGCGGTACATCTGACCCCGCTTCATCTTCAATGCCAGTCTGCAGTCTGCATTGACATGAAAGGTCATCTTATTGTAAATTGATGACGTGGCGTTCAGTTCCATTTAAGTAGTTTTCCTCATTAGTAAAACTTGTGGAATATACTTAACTTACATAAGTACAGCCGTGTGATGCTGGCTTAGAATGGCATCACCCAAGTTCTTTCCCGTGGTTGTCGTAAGAGGCGACTAAGGGACTCGAGGATTACATCTGTATTTCAGTTTAAGGCAATAGGCTGACAACCTCTGTAGTGATATACAATTTACAGAATGACCCTCAAAAGTTTGTCAGACGTGGCGTGTATGTCCGTTTTTAAGGCCATTTACGCACTGCCTGCCCCGCCTACAAGGATAAAGGATATATGTATTATAAGTACAGCTGGGCCAGTAGCCAACCTTCTTTAATTTTCTTTTTTCTTCTCATGCGAAACATCGCTGTCACACAAACGAAGATTTTTTCACCTAGCTCGCTTTCCTGAAGCCCTAAAGTTTTTTTGCATCGTCGAATTACTCCAGATATACGACAATCCAGTTTTCCGCTTATGGTGTGTATTTGTTATACTCATTCGGGATGGCGAGCGCAGCAGATTGGCAATGTATTATAATATATTCACCATAAAAATGTTGCACATTTCCTGGATTTACCCCGTAGTCACTCTTACGGTTGAAATATATGGTGATGCTATTCTAAGCTAGCAGGCAACTTAATCACACTTTTTTTATGTGCGACACCAAATTTTGTAAAATGTCCTTGTCAAAATCAAATTATACTCCTGTCAAAAACTTATCAGAAGCAAGGCTTTTGTAAACCAGCCTCACATAAAAGTAAAAACCTATCCTTGCCAATACAAAAAATCTTCGGCAAATCGTAAGGAAAATAATGTTAACACTGCTTAAACGCGCAACTTTTTAGCAAAAACACCGTATAAATTTAGAGATTTTAGTTCAGAGATTTTGGCTTTAAAACCTAGAATTGGGACTAATATTAAAGTACTTCAGTTTGTTTTCTATATGAGTAGAATACAAATAAAATATAATAAATAATGTCCATGTAACTATTCCTACTCACCGGATATGCTTGATAAAACATTATCGCCTGGAAACTTCGCATGAATAAACACGAAGGCGTAATCAGTTGTTAATGTTGTTATGTTGCGAATTCATGGTGCAATCCACTTGTATTGTAGTGACAATAATAAGGTCAAACTCAGAACCCTTCTTACAAGGACTAAATAATAACTAGTGTAGTCAATAAACGGTATAGTAGAACTAAACCAAGTCGACGGGAGCTCTATGGATGAGTTTAGCACATGACCGTGAAGATTGTCACATACAGATTGTAGAGAAGAGGCCTTTGCCCTGCAGTGGATGGATGTGGGCTGATGATGATGATGATGAGAAATAAACGCAACAGTTTGCTGATTTCAAGATTATTTATATTTAGTACCGTGGTTCCATCATAGAACAACTTAATATAACTACATCGAGCGACAGTTCCCATAAGCCAATTGGAATTTGGTATTTTCCCGCGCTGTGTTCTCAGAAAAAACTGAAACATTCAGAATAGAGGTACTTATGACTGCAATAGACGGTGGCGCATGTCCAGCAGTGGACCCAATATTTAAATCAATTGTAGTAGTCTGACTGGACGGTAGAGGCATGTTCCTCTGTAATTTGAAGTAATTTTACTTAAACTTCTTAAGGTAATTAGACTCAGCACTTTTTATATATTTTATCAATTTATACACATCCCACATTTATCTAGAACTAAATAGTACGGTAACGAAAACTTCCATTCTGCAATAAATGACGAAACATCTTCGCAAGATTCTTGGCACTGCATACGTAGCACTTGGTCGCGGCGTGCTTGCGCCGATAATACAGGCTGTCCAAACTAGTTCGTAGACTTTCGCACCAACCAAAATACTTAACTCACTTATTTAAAAAAAAGTACATGCAATCATTAATTGATGTTTTGAAATTTTGGCACCAAGTGGGACACTCACAAAATTTGACTATAAAAACTTATATATATTTGTCGATACAAAATATATGCCGTGTGATGCCGGCTTAGGGACTCGAGGATGTGTATTGCAATTTTAGGCTATCACTTTGTGAATTTGTTCCCGGTCTGGTTAGGACATTGAAGTTTTGGAATTTTATTTTTCATCTCTTTTCTAGTCGCTGTGTCGTTCTGGCGATCCATACCAGCGTTAGCGAGCGTCTTCGGTATTTGTGGTATCAATGTTCTAGATTCTTCTCTGACACACCATGTATGTTAGCGCTAGCGTAATGCTAGGTCTGCGCGGCTCCAATGTCCGATGGGCGTGCGCGCCACGCGACGGCTGCGTGCACGCAGTGACGTCAAAGCCGCGCCCGCACCTGCCAGCATTGACACACAAAGCAACCAGCGAGCGATCGGCCCCCTTGTTTTGTGCTCAGAGGAAAATTACTAGCAGATTCAAGTAGGAGATACCGTTTTTGGACTGCTGTTGCTGTTTTTGGCTCGTCGGCCTTAAATCAATGTCAGAGTTTGCCAAAACAAGAAAAACAACAAGTTTCCCGAAACAAAACAATCTAGTGGGCAAGTCAAAATTAATCATGTTAAATGCGGTGGGTTTGATCTGGCTAGATACGAGCCATCTTTTTATTCAACCAAGTTGTTTGCAAGGTAGTGTATTGCAAATAAGTACTTTAGTTATCGAGTCATTGAGGAATCGCCTTGAAATTATAATATCTAAATAAAAGTGATAAAAATACGTTTTATTTCATCATAAAAGGCGAAGTATGCGTATTTACAGGAAACAAGTACCAACCTACAGTAATGACACGAGTGACATTCAAGGAACGAAGATAAAACTTATCAATAAAACTACCTTCTTCCGAAGTAGATAAAGGAAGGAAACAATTGAAATTGCAAAGTTTCCATTTACCTACGAAATTACTAAAAAAATGTAATCCTAGGCAAAGTTGACCATAAGATTAGAAGTATCTAGTATACGTAAGTAGAGTGAGTAGAGTAGTCACTGGTAAACATGATGTAAGAATCGTAAAATTTGAAATTTATGCAAGTAGAGTTCTATTTTTAACCCAACTGGTATTTTTCTGCATTGTGATTGTAAACAATAATATGAGTAACAGTGGAAATAATTTCATATTGCAGTACCTACATATTTTATGTCATAGTCGTGATGCAAATTAAACCTACGACAATATTATTTAAACGTGATTCTACAATCATTGATTGACGGCTTATCTTGAAGATTACTCATCATCAAGTAGTAAATATTTACCTGAAAGTCTACCAGTACCAGACGGTGTGGCAAAATGACTAGAATAATTTGCTTCTATTGCCTCTAAATGGCCATGTGCCCTTTTAGAGTCCATAACCTGGTGCTAATGTCCTATATATGTACTACAAAGTTTATCAAAAGCCAATCTGAAGTGTGCCTGATAAAATGTATGTATTTGTTGTTAATATTGCATTTTAAATTGATTTACGTTTTCCAGCCAGAGACCTTTGGTCTTCTGCAATTAATTATTTGTTTTGTAAGTAATTTACTAATTTGACTTTCTAAGTCAAAAGGTCTCGGTCTGGATCTGTTCATTGATCTGAATTTATTATCAGTGCACGCCTGGGGTATCCTAGTTGCTATCGGTGATTCAGATTTGAGATTTTAATTTCAATTACAGAATGAGTTGTTCCGTAGTAATTTACTACTTAATTGGACTTTCTAAGTCAAAAGGTCTATGTCTGGTCCTGTTCATTGATTTGTGTTATCAGCGCATTTGTGGGGTATTCCAATTGCTATAAATGATTCATATTTAAGATTTTCATTTCTAATATTGAATGAGTAATAGTAGTATCATTTCATGATTCATGTTTGTAAATTTTTGCATCAGTAGGATCATCGTCTGATATGAGACCATACTGAGTTAAGTCAGACGTTGCGTCAGATATTGTTATAACTGTTGTAGATGTGGTCATGTTTTGTCGCATTGCTAGTTTGTTGGTAGTTGTTTCTACTGTGCCCGTGCGATCCGCACTGGGCACTCGTGTGAGGCGACGCTGGCTTATATAGCCTCGGTCGCGATAACAGCTATTTACACTGCGGCTCTTGTGGGACATACTAGTTGATATCCGCTGATTCTCAAGTGCGTACTTTTGTACTACCGGAGATACAACTTCAAGAGTTTTAAGCGAGAAGTTCTAATATAGGAGAATTTTCTAAAATAATCAATGACGTCATTCATTACAAGAAATAAATTATTACTCTAAATATAAATTATCTACTAATTATTGATGGTAACTCTACGAGTACATTTGACAAAATTATCAGACAGTGAAATGCAATCATGTAATTATTCAAAGATTAGAAATTTAAGTCAACTGCTAATCGCAAAAATCAATGCTACAAACAAACATTTTAACAACTAGTTATTGTTGTATTAATAACATTAAGATAACTTGATATAATTTATACGAAACTTATATTTGGGCGTGTAGAATAAGAAAAACTGTTATGCTTCTAAAATGATTATTTGTCGATAAATATTTACAATGCCGCCAATTTCCCCCTTCTAGATACAAAGTCACAGTCAACATTGAGTCACTACCGCGCGCAAGAGTTCCCTAAAACAACGTACACAAATACGTATCCAAAACGTGTGCCAAATTAAACACAAAAAAACTAGTTGGACATCGCATTGCGTGGTGAACGGAAAACTACAGGAGTGCATTGCACAATGGTCTCTCAATCGATCTTATGCGGTATGTGTAAAGTCGATAATTGCGCGCGTTGCGTTGTTTTGACGCGGGCGTGACGCGCTGTGACGTCACGCGACACGCGGCGGCTGCGTGCACGCAGACCGACGCGCCCACTCCTCACTTAACAGGTTAACGCAATTTGTGTACACGCTTTACAACGCTGGTTTCCTATGTAACTTGTGATACAGCTTGTATTTAAACAGAAATGCATTGAACAGTGTATTTGTAATCGCATTTCAAACCTGTCCTCTTTGAACGTAGAGCTATTTTTAGCTAACCGTTTGAGTTGCTATAGGCCGCTAATGTTTTCAATGTTTACGATGCATTATTCTGTTGTAATAAAATTAAGATTTCTGCAATAAATATACTTCAGCTAGGATTATCTTACTTAGTGTTGATACATCATGTAGGACTTGGTCCATGTAAAACAACTATTGAAATGTTTTCTTAATTTAAAAATTATGTGAGAAGAAAATCTTTCATACGAAACAGATATTTTGAATGTATTGAATAACAATAACTTCTTACCAAATTTTCTACCTACACTGTGAAATCGAACCGGACGTCGATTTTAGCATGTCAAAGAAACCTCTGGAATATTATGATGAAAACATTGTCTTCAATACAATATACATACAGGTTGTCCCAAAAAAGTTTCCAATAACAATATTTAAAAAATACCAAGATTTAATTTAAATAATTGTTTTATTAAAATTGATAAAAAAGATTAATATTTTAGTTAAACGTAAAAAACACAGAAAAATATTTTTAAATACTTTTTAACCCGTTGCCTTCACGGTAGCTAATGATGAAAATAAAAATTTTGTGTTACAATGTTCATTGCTAAATCATCAGCTTTTATCAAAACTTTACGTAGGTAGGTAGGTACATGATACAGCAATTAAGAGTCACACAACAAGATATATTACTACGATAAGTAGCTCTAGATTACCGTATATTGTTTAATTTTATCATTATCATGTGTTTCGCACGTGTATGTATGTTACACGTTTGCACTTAATATGGAAATGTTTATAAACTTACACTGAGTTATGTTATGCTTTTGTATGATGTTATAGTCACCTTTGCCAGTTGGCAATATTTCATAATTTAAAAAAAATTATCCACAAGACAATGAATTTTTAAGTTTTTTAATAACGTTTTCCATAATCCTACTTAATTTTTGATAACTTGCAAAATTGACTAGGAAATTTTGCAAGTTTCAAAAATTGTTTAACTAAAACGGGAAGTGTTTTAAAATTTGGTATTAAATCCTACCTAATTTTTTCCTGCAGTTTGGTACATTATCAATATACAGGGTTATTTTTTAGTCAGTGCGCAAACTTATACCATGATATCAGAATCGTTAATAGGACATTTTAGGCAAATAAAAAAATATGTTTTATTTTTATTATTTTTTTATTTTTGTCTGCCTCATAAAAAATAAATCATGGACACACTACTTTTCAATCGGGGGTGCGTGAAAATGGCAACAGCGCTGGCGCAGCGCACCCTTCAGTCAGTTTCATTCAGTTCTCGCTTTGATTCCGTCGCGGGCGGGCGCGCACATGTGTGACACTACTTTCCCGCCGATCCCGAATTGATTTCGCGATGTCGAATTTTACGTTTCGCGAGTTTTACGAAATGGTGCGTTCGTACTTTTTAAGTGGGGAAAATACCCGAGCAGCCCAATTAATGTACGCGGACGAAAGTTTACCTCGACTGCGTAATGCTGGCGTTGTGGACCCTCATGTACCGAACCCAAAAACATTCCTCAACGTTATGCAGCGGCTGTTGGTTGGATCACGGGCAGTTTACGGTATGTAACTGTTAATGAAACGACTATTGTACTTAGCTACCTACTGCCTACCTAGTGTTCTAGGTAAACTTTTTGCAGTTTACTTTACTTTAAATGCAGTTGTACTTTAAGGATAATTCGGTTAAAATCATCGAAGGGCAGGCACGTGCGATACGAGCTACCTCATATCATCAGTGTACATAAAGCTTTCTAGCAGTGCAGATGAATTTCCCGCCACGCCGTGGCGCCGGCGCCGCGCCGGCGGCAGATTTCTTCTAAAAATTGAATCGTTGGCGCCACTATGTCTGGCGCTGTAAGACGCGGTGACAAATCGCGACGTTGTCAAACCATCACAACCTCTGTTGTATGCAGGTTGTGTAGGCTTTTTAGGTACTATCAGCAACGGCTCCAGTTGCCATTAAAGTCTTTACTGGTTATTTTTAAAGAATATTAGAAAAACCTTTGAATGTTGATCTTTTGAAATGGGTATCAATCTTTTCTGGTTATTCTTGTTAATTGCAAGAAAAACCATTCTTAAGTTGATCACGTAGATGGTTACTTGAGATGCTGTACAATCCCGAGTTACCGTTATGGATTAAACATTTACATGTCTTGCTTATGCTAGTAGTAGCTGCTAATTCTTAACCAAACTGGGAAAAATCCAACTACGTCATTAACAAAATAATCTTGTCTCTCCGCATAAACTAAAAACAGGGACCATCATATCAAGAGACCAACTTTTAAACCACTACACCACGGAGGCAGTTTAAGTGTAGGTACTTGTGAGATAGGTACTTAGTTGTAGGTATCACCCGCACGCACCCCGGTACCAATAGCGGTCATTAACCTGGACTGGTCAATGGTCATTGACCTGTGCTGTAGGTAGAAGCTAGAACACAGTCAGCTGATAGGTATAACTGGGCCGCGCGCGACGTTGCCATACCGGAAGATAGCTAGTGAACCTAATAGGGTGATCCACACTTACGTACGATACTGGGATAAGTTTAAGTGCGATTATTTCAATTTTTTTGTTCTAAGTCAGGTGTAAAAAATAAATACATATTTTCTAAAATTTGATAACCATTACGTATGTTGAAGCTGCGCACTGACTAAAAAATAATCCTGTATATATATATGCTTATATTTTTCGTAGGGAATATTGAATCATCGATTAAGGATGTAAATTTGACGCCAGAATTTTCTTTTAAGGTAGGTAGGTAAATTTTTAGGCATCTATTTATCAAACATAATCGATTTTAAAGTCTAAATATGTTTTATACTCATATTTTTGCTGTTTTTATGTATAAAAAATTGTGCCAAGGAAATCAATTCACTGCCTTAAGATAAATATCGCAAATCAGCCGCGTAATTAATAAGGACTATTGCATCATCAAAAATACCTTTAATCACAGGAAGTATTCTGAAATACTTTTATTGAATACCTATGATATTGATTAACATTAATTAAAAAAAATGTATTCTAAACAGTTTAACAATATAAAGCCTAACCTATGACACTCAGGAATGTAAGGATACTTCCGATACCATTCCTATTTGAATCCGTTCAGTGGTTAACAAGTTTTAGTCCTTTAAAAAATCGCATATATATACATTAATACACACAAACATGAACTCTAAAATCATTACATTAGAATAAATCTAAAATGTTCACAGTATTTCAGTTGGTAATTGTGGTTGGCAATCAAAACCGAACAAAGAACAAACTTATTATGATTCACTCAGTAATTAGTGTGATGAGTAATAGTAATGTTTAGTAAGTCATTCTGAAGAATTGGTGCAACCTCAAATCAAGTGATCACTTCAAAAATACATTAACTGGAATTTGGATGTAGATCACGGTCACTTTATGCAAGAAGACTTGTTGAATAAAACGGACTTACCTGCAAACAAATACACTTAAAAAACTTAAATTCGCTACATTTTTACTTTAACAAACAAAGCTCTACTTAAGGATAATACGATGTTTGTAGTACACTACCTAATTTCTATTTTTGAACAGGTAACAGAATATTTAATGGCAGTACCCCCTGTATAAGGTTGCATGAACCATGGATGATACTAGCCCATTTACTACTTCTCAATAAACCATTAAATTTATAATACCCTCGGTCGTTTTGCTGACTCAGATCCTACTGGAAAATAAAACTATGATATGACTCGTATCTTGCGTCGTGAGTGAGTCATATTATGATCATTTCCAGCGAGAAGGGAGAGTTAATACTATTTGCTTATTTCGTGGTTTCTGGAGCTTTAGAAATATTTCATTTTGTTATGTATCGTACAAACAATGCATTGTATGGAAATACCACAAAATAGAGAATGTACAGAAGGATCACTCGGCCCTTTTTTCGATTTTTGCCGCTTTCGGCAAGGGCTGCCACAGTTTTCTTACGGATTTTATTCAATGGTGTAGGTACCTAAACATACAGGGAGTAACATAAATTATATATCAAGTCTAAAGGTGCTCATGAAACTGAACAACTTTCCCCATTTCCCCACTTTGACCTCCTTTTGGCTTGATATACCCCTTTTGTTACTCCCTGTATTTACATTACGTATCCTACCTACATAGCACAATGATTATGAAATGGGGAATTACGAGTAGGTAGATATCTGCTCTGGGGCTGTTGAGACTGAGCATCACCCCATTTCTTTCCCGTGGGAGTCGTAAAAGGCAACTAAGGGACTTGAGGGTGTGTACCTATTGCAATTTTAGGCGATGGGCTGGCAACCTGTTCTGTCACTATGGCGATACACAATTTTCCGAATGACCCTCAAATTTTTGTAAGACGTGGCGTAAATATCCGTTTTTGCAGCCGTTTACGCTCTGCCTACCCCGCAAGGGATAATAGACGTGATATGTGTATGTATATAAATCAAAAATGAAAATATGCCTTTTTTAAGTAGAAACTCAAATTACATTATAAAAAAAACATACTGATTAGAGTTATTAATCTTGTTTGTTCTTTTATGAAAGCAAGTTTTTATGTAAGTTGGTACAAAATATTATAGGAACATTGTACAAATCACATCGTATACTAATAAACCTATTTATATTTGTGTGAAGCTATTTTGCACGTCCGCACCAAACGCGGTTGACACTCGACTACAAGTGTGTTTGGATTGGTTTGGATTTCCTTGTAAACGGCGGCGTGTCAAATTGTGGAGAGTTTCGTGACGTTTGCTTGAAGTGAGCTCTCTGTATTGGGCGCGCAGCCGCCAATACTTACTTTGTGGAAATACTGTGACTAATAAAGTCTTCCACATAAGGAATTCAATGACAAAATTCAACGAGTCACACTCCCCAGCAAAATAACAACACCATTGCAAAGCTAATTATTCAAATCTATTGGCTGTTTGATTTAAATCTATTGCCAATATCGATTATTAAAAAGTGAAAATTCGCGCCAAATTCATCAAAGGCCCATGTTGTAGTCAGTTTCTTAAGCGTTGTTGCCAAGAGTTTCAAATTTGGAACGCGCACGCAACAACACGGGCGTGGTTGTCGGAGGCAAGGCGCTAAAATCCTCCATTCGTATGCGATGCGACCTCCAACTACAGTTACACACACGTAAGTTAGGGTTACCATGTCAAATAATTTAATTTATTTGTTCTTATTTTTATTTATGCAAAGAACCTATCGTCATGAATTATGAGAGCTAGACCAATTTCTGTGCAGTGAAACATTCCAGAAGAAAGCTTTAAGCACACTTTAAGCCTGACTCTAAGATTTGAATACTTCTGCATATAATGTGGAATATGTAGATGACAGAATATGATTCAGTACCTCAAATGGCCGAAGATACCAACATACATACATATATCACGCCTATAATCCCTTGCGGGGTGGGCAAAGCGCAAACGGCCGCAATAAACGGACATTTACGCCACGTCTGACAAACATTTGAGGTTCATTTGGAAAATTGTGCATCGCGCATAGTGACAGGTTGAAAGCCCATCGCCTAATATTGCAATACACACCCTCGAGTCCCTTAGTCGCCTCTTACGACTCCCACGGGAAAGAAATGGGGTAAATGTTATTCTAAGCCGGCATCACATGGCACTACTAACACAACGTGTTTAACCCTGAAGTATGGTAACTCTACGAGTGCGTGTTTATCCTCGAAGGCGGGAGGGGGCGCGGGGGAAGGCAGGCCACATTACCACTACAGTACACTGGCCGGCAAGCGCAGGATTCGCTCCGAGTTCTATTTCGGTCGAGCCGCGAGGCCACGCGCTACCCGCGTGCTATTGTTTTGCTCAGATAACGCCCGTGTTTGTATTACACTGTAGTGCCACATATTTACGTCGTGCACAGCTTTATTATTCCACTATCGCGGTTTGTCACTATGCGTACTTACTGCCGAGAACACTTTCTTTATCTTTCAATTGTCAATACTTTAATTAGGAATGGCTCACGTTAATTGGAGCACAGATAAAGTAGAGTTTTAAAGTGAACTTTTGTTTATTATTATTACCAATTCTTAAGTGTGTATATGTAATGTCCCATGAACTATGTTCAATGATATTAAATAACTTGTAATTATGATAGTAAACTATGTTGGTTGCGTAAAACCAAAATGAACGTTGTGTTATGGCACCTTGTTTCATATTTTGACTATTCAAAAATAAATGCATATCTAAACCAGGTGTATTTTTACCGCAGTGCATACACTTAGCAAAACTTTGCCTATTAGTGACATATATAGGCTATGCTATATAGCAAAACTATGCTATTAATCAAATACATTTTAAAATCATCCGCATCCATTTTATACCTATTTATTTTACATATATTTCCGGACAGATGAAAAACACCCCCCAGAGAGGTCCGGAGCCAGTGACAGTCCGCCACCGACTGACGGCGGAAACACTCGGAAGCCCCCACGTTGACTACTCTGCCGATAGCGGCGACCAATCACGAACGAGCTTCCCCTCTCCGCGCGGTTTCAAACAGACATGGCCTGCGCGGGGTATATCGATACAATGCTAAGACCATGTTACACTGGACGCGTGATAAGCATTTACGCAAATGCCTCCTGCTATACTGATTGGCAAAATGTCAACATTGATAAGGCGTCTGCGCCTGCGCTCGGGTCACGGCACTGTTTGTATTTGTCAACTCGCTTATTTAATTTTATTTGAGTAATTTCCACAAATAGTTACCTATCCAAGTCAAGTAAAATTATCATTGTTGTTATTAAGAACATTTAACTTTTCTATCCAAACTCATCAGAGAGACACGTGATGCGCAAATACTGAACAGGATATAAATTATACGTGATAAATGCATGACATAATCACGATATCTGTATGCTCCCTTTACTATGTCAGATGAACTCGGAGTCGTACATTTCCTAGTTTCAAAATTAATATAGAAGAGCTAAGTACCTACCTTACCTTTCCAAAGTAAGTAATATTAATATTTTACCAGTCTGACAAACTTACGTACCAGTTTTTACCCAATAAAAACCACTCTTAGAGTGAGTAGATTATTCCAGGATACTAATTTAATTCGTATTTATGGGACACCCTGTATACAATGCAACAAATAACAAATATATATTTATTTGTGACTGAAAGTGAATCCAAGAAGTTTGACAAGTGCAATATTGTTTACCTATTTGTTTTGAAAATGTCTTAATCGAATGAGGCCAGAGAGGCCAGCGGCCTTTTTTTATTCCGCTATTTGAAAAGTGTACCTATCAATTGTGTTTCAATAGTGTCAGTTGGATGATTTTGGCTGTTTCGTATTCCGCTAACAGTTTTAAGAATAGAGAATCACAGTGGCAATAGAATGACAGTTGAGTGTCGATGGCATTACAATAGCAATAAATTACAAGAGAATGGATGGATGGTAGCACCTCATATTAACTGTATATGGAGACCAGATAATGAATTGATGTTTAACCTTTATATTTGCAACACTAAGTTCTGTTAATAGTAAGTACATCCAGTACTTTACATAATAAACGTACCTATTTAATTATAAATAATTCTCATCTCATAATAACTACGATAAACTTTACGTTACCTCTTGAGAGGTCGAAGAGTTTAATACGTAATTATATATTTCTCTATAATGTGTAAATATTGTGCAAGATGGAGATGTTGATAAGTATCTCTTCAAAATACCGTGCAATATTTGATCCACACACACACATATCACGCCTATAATCCCTTGCAGGGTAGGCAGAGCGTAAACGGCCGCAAGAAACAGAAATTTATCCCACGTCTGACAAATAATTTAAGGGTTATTCGGAAAATTTTGTGTAGGTTGTCAGCCCGTCGCCTAAAATTGCAATACATACCCTCGAGTCCCTCAGTCGCCTCTCACGACCACGGGAAAGAAATGGGGTGCTGCTATTCTAAGCCGGCATCACACGGCTAAATAAACAAATAAGTTACTTTTCGGTTCAGAAATATTGAAAAAGATCTGCCTGCCAAGCCAAGCTAGCAGACTATAAAAATAAATAAAAGAAGCCCTCGTTTTATTACATTTTATATTATGATGATGATAAGGAGATCGCCGTGTGATGCCGGCATGACACGAATAGCATCACCCCATTTCTTACCTATGGGTATCGTAAGAGGCCATTAAGGGACTCGGGGGTAACATGTGTATTGAAATTTTAGGCGATGGGCTGACAACCTGCCACTATGGTGAAACAATTATATGAATTACCCTCAAAAGTTTGTCCTACGTGACCTATATGTCAGTTTTTCCGACCGTTTACGCTCTGCATACCCAACAAGGGATATAGGCGTGATGTGTATATGCATGTATGTATAAGGAGATCAAAATAATATTTTCATATTAATAAAAAACCGGTCAATTGCGAGTTGGACTCGCCCACTAGGGGTTCCGTAACATGCACATTCAAACTTTTCAGATGATACCATTGATACCTCACTTGAACTACTAGCCTCAATTTTAAAATGTTGACCATAAAAACCGACCAAGAGCGTATCGCATCGTATAGGATTTCGTAGTCATTAACAGAAATTGAACCAATTTCAATGTCTTTGGATCATTTTCACGGCGGAAAGTTTAGTTCATTTTTGGAAAACGATCTTTAACAAACGGTTCCCTGTGCAAAACTGTCAACGTTATGAATGCTAAATTTGTGTTGAATTATTAACATAAATATGAGAAGCAATTAATAACAGTTATAACAAAATTGCTTGTGAGCGATTTTCACATTTTTATATTGTTTGCATCAGATTGCGAGTGTAAATCAAGAAGAAGCTAAAAGCTAGCTAAGCTAAAAAAACATGCTGTTTTCAAATTTTTATTCCAATTAAAGCATGATTTCCATGTAGGTATACACTAATTCTGTGGAGTAGTAAACATTGATCTCTCGACATTGCTGGTTCCATTCCAAATAAAATTTTCGTTTATTTGGAACTTGCAGAATTGCACCGCAGACAGGATTCAAACCTGTGACTTTCAGTATCAATAACTACCGATGTTTCTACTGACTGAACTAACCTGCCGTTGGTGAAATGATGCAAGTTTGCAATGTAATGCCAAAAACGTATGGCCCGCTATCTACCAGGATAGTTAGAAACGAATTCCCAGCGACTAATTCATCGTTTGAAGCAATAAAAACCCGCGATAAATTCTTACTTAAGGCAAGTGTACCCGTGAACGACGTCGACAGTGGCGCCACTTCACAAAAAATATTTTCTCTTTATACAAACAATCTCAGAATAGCCGTTGCCCAAGTTTTTAAGTAACATTATAGAACCTGCAAACTCAATGAAATATTCGCTGTAATTTAAGTTATGGCAATTAATATCAAAAGTGGCCGTTGTAGGTACTTTTTTTCCATTACTTTAATTGCAGCGAGTATTTCATGAGTTTGCAGGTTCTAGTTTTATTAAAAACTTGGGCAACGGATAATCTGATAGATTGTTTGTATAAAGAGAAAACTTTTGTTCCGTGAAAAGGCGCCACTGTCGAGGTCATTGACGGCTACACTCGCCTTAATCTTTAAAGCACTTCAATTCAAGTGCGGTCCAATTTTGCAAGTTCTTAATAATTGCTTCCCCAACAGTGTTTTAAAAATTTAGTACACAAAATAAATTATGATTATAAAGCGACCACGTCAGAGTTCAATTCACTGACATCAGGTTTCCATTTCGTCAGACCCAGACGACAAGAAATCTGGGACCAACGTTTGCATTTTCTTCGGGCCTAGTTCAAAAGCAACCACGTCAGAGTTCAATTCACTGACATCAGGTTTCCATTTCGTCAGACCCAGACGACAAGGAATCTAGGACCAAAGTTTGCATCGCGTTCGTGCCTATCATGGACCGATAGCTACTAGTCTAGTACAGCTGTTATCGCGAGGTCAGGCCCCCAGATAGTGAGGCGGTTGCAACCGGTTCAGATACCCGCATAATCGCGACCGCATGCCGGCCAGATGATCCGCTGGGGTCGCTTATGACCCACGCTGAGGAAATGTTATTGATCGTGATACGAGTCTCTCTCTTTTCGTGTGGGCACCGAGTCGTCCAACGACCAGATGAACCCTGGTGTCACGAGTTTTTCAACCGCCTACTACCACTAGTCGGCCTCTGACATGGTTGTGTTACGACCGCCGTCTATGTAATCATAGACAGCAACCGGGACCGACGGCTTAACGTGCCCTCCGAAGCACGGAACCATTTATTTTTCAGACAATCAGGTGGTTCACCCTGCAATGTCCTAACCAGACCGGGAACAAATTCACAAATTGATAAATATCAACTTTGTGAGTGCCCCACCGAGAATAGAACCCGGAACCTTTGCGTAGCAGGCAGTCGCACTACCACTGCGCCACATCAGCCGTGTTACAAGTGAGTGATTGTGATTGTGGCCTAGAATAGCATCACCCCATTTCTTACCCATGCGTGTCGTAAACCGCTACGAAGGGACTCGAGGGTGTGTATTGCAATTTTAGGCAATGGGCTGACAACCTGTCTCTATGGCGATACACATTTTCCGAATCACCCTCAAATATTTGTGACGTGACGTAAATGTCCGTTTTTTGCGGCCGTTTATGCTCTGCCTACCCCGCAAGGGATTATAGACGTGTGTGTGTATGTATGTATTTGTATGTGAAATCTCAAAATCAGTACCTAATTATTTCTCTAGACATTCTAGAATGTTCATTTAACGATGTTTACGTCAACACTTACCTACTTTGATATTCTGGAAATAAATTATCAGTCAGAATCTTAGAAGTCAGATGCGTAAATACTTCTGAGTACAAAATGCATAAACACGCATTTAATACAAGTTAAATGCTCTTGATTTCTTGAACCGGATCTAATATCTACAAAGTACGTACTGTACCAAACACCCATACCGTGTGATGTCGGATTAGAATAGCATCAACCCATTTCTTTCCCGTGGGTGTCGACGAAGCGAGTAAGTGACTCGTGGGTTGCATGCATATTGTCATTTTAAGCGATGTGCTGACAACCTATCACTAAAACGTTAAAAAAATCTGAATGTGCCTCAAAATTTGTCAGACGAAGCATTTGTTCGTTTTTTACGGCCGTTTACGTTTTGCCTAACCCGCAAGGGATATGGGCGCGATATGGATATGTGCATGTATGAATGTATGTATGTACCTTACACACCTATTCAGAAACGTATAATTCGGTTGCGGAATTTCGTGTTCTTGCAGAAATATACATATATCATCCCTCCATCCCCTGTGGGGTCGGCAGGGCACAAACAGCCACAAAAAATATAATTACCCCACGTATAACAAACACTTATTCAGAAAATGGCGCAGTGTCACTATAGTGATACCCGATTTTTCTGAAACGACCGTATTTTACCTGCGATAAAGCTCTGCCTTCCCCACTAGGAATGGAGGCATGATATATGTATGTATGTGAATGTACATTTTCATAGATAGCAAGCCAGAATTATTTGCAATCCGATAAGATACCGTAAGTACAAAACATATGATAGCGATTGTACATGATTTAATGTATTACATGATAACTCAACAAGCAGGTACCTATTCAGGGGCGATAAGAAATATGATTAAATCAAAATGAAACAGGTGTTTTTTTTTCTTCGTAGCTATTGATTGTGGAACCTGATTATTGATGTTTAATTAATAAATAACGGCCTGCCCAGCGGTTTCTCCTGCTGCTAAGTTAAAAATACCTTTTCCCGAGCCTTTTGTGTTAGATTTGCATTAGGCCCCATTTTTTTCCCGCGGGTGTCGTAAGAGGCGACTAAGGGACTTAAGAGATACATGCATGTGTATTACAATTTTAGGTGACAGGCTGACAACCTGTCACTGTTGTGATACACGATTATTATGGAACTGCCCTCAAATATTTGTCAGACGTGGCGATAGCGACCGTATTTTACACAAGTTAATGCTCTGCCTACCCCGCAAGGGATAAAGGCGTGTTATGTGTATATATCACTATCTATTGAAGAAAACTGCATCAAAATCTGTTGCGTACTTTTAAAAGCCTAAGCATACATAGGGACACGGGAAGCGACTTCATTTTACACTAAGTATAAAATTTTAACTTATTTAGTGATTATTGATGCCGCTCCAGTATTGGCTTACATTATCGCGAAAAGTCTTGCTGCAGACTCTGATTAAATCGTCAATATAGGCGTATGAGGCCAATGATGATGATAATGATGATGATGAACAATAGTACTTTCTTGAATCATGCTACGTTGGGTTCGAAATTACTTTTTGTAACGATTGATAAGCCAGTGACCAACCGAGTATTGGATGACAATGCATTGTGTTCGCAACTTTAGCTCAAGGGTTTAATATCTAGTAATAAGTTTTAAATACCTATTGATATCGGTGGGCACATCTGTCGTAGAACCGACTGACGGTGGACGGTTCTCGAGTGGAGGCCACGCCTCGGCAAGCGTAGTATTGGACGACCTCCGGCCAGAAGGACCGAGGACTTAAAAAAGGTAGCGACTGGATGGCGAAAACGGAAGATCGTGCCCTATGGAGTACCCTGGGGGCGGCCTACGTCCAGCAGTGGACTGCAATAGGCTGATGTATGTACCTATTGATATTGACAATCACAGCGCTGTTTTTAAATAGCTTTTATCTACACTCGTCTCATAATGTTCGGATTATGATCTCGAAAACAATTTTATAAGACCTGCTTTATGCATTCTGCCTATAGAAATTACATTTTAATAGAACCTAAAGAAACGTAATGTCTTAATAACTCGGCCACGCCTCGTGTGATAAACAGACACTCGCATTCTAATGACCCCCATTATATGACAGTTGCATTAACTACTATTATACAAATACAAATACAAATCATTTATTTTCCATTAAAAATACATACAGAAATACAAATAAAAATATAAAGACAACATTCCAATATTAAACTTAGGTAGATAAAAGTATGGAAAAAAGGTATGGGCACAGCGCAGTGCTGATTTTAAGCCCACCCTTAGTCAATTAAAATTTAAAAAAAAGACAGATTAAACCATGATATAATTGTGGGGTTGACATTTATAGAAAACAATTTTAACTTTTAATGCAATGACTACAAAATTTATGATCATTATCAATTTGTGACAAATAACAGCAATAATGGTATTTACTCTTCATGGGACAACGAATATTTTCAAAGTCTTTTTGTAGGTTTAGGAAGAATCTCTTAAGTTTAGTCTTAAATGATCGGCGCGTTCTTGAAGTACGTATAGGTGGTGGAATGTCATTCCATATCTTGGCCGATGCAAAACGAAAGGAGCCTCGTGCTGCAGCACATTAGACAGATCTGTGAAATCAAGTCTAATAAACTGTTTGCAATAACAAACGGTGTTGATTCACTCTGGCGTTTATCTGGAGCAATAGTATTAATGTGATGTTTACCTGACTTGTTGTTTACTACATGTTTTCAAGTTATATATAAACCGATTTATATTTCATCATTCATTTTAGTATATTTACTCACTTATACCTATTATTAGAATTTAAAACAACATTGTATCATCCACAGCCGCAATAGTCTACCTGAACTGGACAACTAAACTAATAAAATTGAACTAATAAAATGAAACTGAACTATTTCCCGTAATAAAATAATTTAGGCAAAGTAAAAAAAAAAAGATTGACTTCCCATAGTAAATGCAGTCAGCTGTAATTGTGCATGGGAGGTCGCTTTTTTGTCGTTATCTGATATATGTTTCTAGGGGAAAGTTGTTCAGTTTAATGGTCTGCATGCATTCTATCAGTGTTCGGTGGGCTGTCACAACCGAGAGCCCTTTATTTGTACCTTCCAAATATTATTTCATCAAGCAAATAGTTTAGAGCTAAATGTAACCGTTAAAGGCATCCCATTTCAAATGACAGTTTACAGTCAAATATACATATTTTTCGGAGAGCCCTTAATTTTACCTTCCAAATATATCTTTGTATAGCATTAATAGTATAAGATAAATTTATTATTAAAGTTTTATTTATCAACAATTGATAAAAAATCCTATTATGAGGTCATATTTTACAAAGGTCACTGTGATAGTTCCTGTTCACAGTTAAAAACAAAGCAGTTCATTTTATTTTTTTTAATCAGTTTCATATCATATTTATTTTTGATTACCGATTCAACCGTAACAGAGTTATCAGGTCTTCTCATGTAATTTGTTACCTACGCAAAGCGTATAAACTAAAAAAAACTTGTCTTTGTACATACATACATACATAAATCACGCCTGTTTCCCGGAGCGGTAGACAGAGACTACTCTCTCTCTTTTCGTGTGAGACACCGAGTCGTCTAACGACCCGATGAACCCTAGTGTCGAGTTTTTCAACCACCTACTACCACAAGTAGGCCTCTGACATGGTTGTGGTACGACCGCCGTCTAAGTTATCATAGATAGCAACCGGGACGGACGCCTTAACGTGCCCTCCGAAGCACGGAACCATTTCTTTTCGGACAATCAGTTAGTTCACCCTGCAATGTCCTAACCAGACCGGGAACAAATTCACAAAGTGATAAATATCAACTTTGTGCGTGTCCCACCGAGAATCGAACCCGGAACCTTTGCGTCGCAGGCAGTCGCACTACCACTGCGCCACATCCGCCGTCAGAGACAACTTTCATCCACATACTAAGAACCTGGCATACTTCTTTCGCCTCTTCTACATTCATCAATCTTTTCACGCACGCTCGTCGATTTGTATGAAGATATTTTTTAAACACGCTACCTTTTTTGTGACAAGGTCCACATTTTACCTACTGGGTTTCCGTAAAGTTAAAACCAACTTAAATTGACTTTTGAATACTGTACTACGCTATCATCAACACGTACTGGTGTTTTTTATAAACTGTACAAAATTCCTGAAAAAAATCACAAATTCGAAATGGCTTCAATTTTCTCATAAAAGCCATCTATGTCATTTTCATCCATCACATTAAAAATTAATTATTGTCTGCACGAAAATGTAAAAATATTTTATTGGCCCATGAGGGGATCGAACCCGCGACCTTCGCGTTATTAGCACGACGCTCTAACCAACTGAGCTAATGGGCCGATGCGACAATGTCTGAAAATGCGACTCACCTCGCAAACGTAGAACTTTTTACTAAAGAAGCATTTCGAAGTTCTTTTTCGTAAATATGTCTAGATTATCAATTTTAATTATTACCGACTTTCATATTTTTTACATATTAATTGCTCATAGGTTATTTCCTATGAAGTTGGTAGCGCTTATGTAAACAAGTAGGTATAATGGATTAAATTTGTTGAAAATGTATTAAATATGTCTTACTTAGGCTAAATGTATTACAATTTTATGTGACAACGACATTTGTACTCAGGACGACAGTATTGACCTTTTCTCTTCCAGCATCAATACATTCAAGTTGTTTTTCATAAAGAAATTGCAACATTTTAATGTGCGCAAGGACCAATGATTGAATACTACTCATAATATCATCAATTAACGAATTGTTCGTCATTTACATTGCCGTTGATTACCTCTGGGGTGCCTACATCGATGTCGATGTATTTTTGCGCTTTTTTATGTTATTTTTCTTTTCTCATATACTTTTAGTACCATATGTGGATGCTTCTAATTAGCCTGTTTGTACCTAAACTCGTAGTACTTTTTGTAAATTGGTGCTGCTAGCATTCCTCAAAAAATAAAAATAAATAAATAAAATAAATAAATATGCTGGCAACCTGTCACTATGGTTATTCACGATTTTCTGAATAACCCTCAAATGTTTATCAGACGTAGTATAAATGTCCGTTTAGTACAGGGTGTTTACGCTCTGCCTACCCCGCTAGGGACGTTGGCGTGATATATGTATGTAAACTATGAAAATAGTAAACTGTGAAGGCCAACGCCCTTTGGCTTGACTTCAGTTGACACCAATAAGTGCGGCTATTTATAATCTGTGGCTATTTTTAACCGGCCCTAGATTAGGGTCAACTGAGGGGTCCCAATGGGTACATAAAACGGCCCCGTTTTATAGGTCACAGCTAAATATACCCCATGAACGTAGGTACCTGCCTCAAAATGTAAAATATTTAAAATTCTGCTTAAAAATCATTGAAAAATTACCAATATATTCAATGCAGCCATTTTAAAGTCCAAAGGTATGTATATATAGGTATAAAGGTAGGTAAGGTGTCACGCGTTACTGGCATTAAAATACACTTGCAAAATTGGCGGGCAAGGAATGAGCTGCGGTAGCCCAGATGGAAGAGGCGTCGCCACTAGTAATGCGAAAGTCGCAGGTTCAAATCCTGCCCGCGCTTGAAGTTTTCAAAAATTCCAAAGGTAAGTATATACAGAATGTAAAAAAATATTGAAAATATTTCAAGGGGTGACCCACCTAGCACATGAAGCTGAACATTTTTCCCCAAGAAACATTAAAATACAAAAAAAACAGCTAGCTCCCATACTAAATATTAGAACCAGAGTCAATTTGTATAAACACATCATAAATATTGATTTGTATTTCGACGTAGGTATTGCACCACAATACAACCCGTGGGTATCGTAAAAAGCGAATGAGGGATAAAATCAACCAGGGAATGGGCAGCGTCCCCTGTGAAAGCAATATCTTGCACTGCGCTCGCCAATCCGCTTACCAACCGTTCCCCAAAGGGCCCATGTCCAGCAGTGGACTGTTGTGGCCGTTAATGTTAATGTTATATGGGCCGTGTCTCTACAAAAAAACTGTAAATAAAATTCAACGCATTCAGAACTCTTGTATAAGATTTTGTTATTCTGTCCCTCCACGGTCACATATAACACCTTATTTAAATTCTAATAATATTTTAAATATGACATACAGACGTAACCTTAAGCTTAGTAATTTAGTTTATTCATTAAGAACAACTCTTACACCGAGATACCTTGCTGAAAAGCTTATTTAGAGTGATAGAACTTTGGAAAGCTCTAATAAACCAGTTCGGAATCCTATTCTTAGGGTGTCTCCTCTCCCTCGTCTCCATGCTTTTAGAGGCAGCTTTCGTTTTGCGGCATCAAAATGTTGGAATGATCTGCCACCACCGATAAAAAATGCGAAGTCATTGTATACTTTTAAAAATAAAATTAAACCGTGGCTTCTTGCTGCCCAAAAGCAGGAGAGTAACTGGGAGTAGTTGTGTTCGTTGTCTTTTGATTTTTTATTTATTTTTGTTTTTTGATTATCTTTGTGTTGTTTTTAATTAATTTGTTTTTAGAGTGCACATTTTTACTTTTATTTTATACAATTATTATTATATTGTAAACTGGGCCCAGCGGCCGAAAAAAGTGGGATGACACTGAAAAACAGCAGAAATGCTGAGTTGTTCTCCCTTTTACCAACATTAATTATTATTATTTTTAAGCTTTTGTTTGTACAATATGTTTGTTGGTAAATAAAGATCTTTTTATTTTATTTATTTATTTATTTTAAATGTTCCTGGGGAATAGTTGTTTAGTTTTATGTCATGGGCTCGAAAGGTTCCTGTCTCTATGTTTTATCATTAAGTAGGTACTCGTAAAATTGTAAAGTTTACTAAAGTGCTTAGGTAAACAGTCCTTTATTAACAGTCCTTGTACTGAGGTCCTATCTTACCCTAACTTAATCGCAGCTACGTTCACTAGTATTTACCCTTCCGGAATTTACCTCTATAGACCTGATCCCTGATAGTCCTACATTTTTGCGATTGTGTTTACATCGACACTCAATTATAATTCTATTGCCATTGTGATTTGCTATACTGCAAACTGTTAGCGGAATAAGAAACTACCAAAACCATCCAACTGACAATCTATCGAAACACAACTGAGACTCTTTTCAAATAGCGGAATACGGTTTCTGTTTGCAACACTTATAATGGCAAAAGATATCAAATTGTAAAAAATAACTTGGGTTAGAATGTCATCGCGCTTGAGGATGCTTCAGTACGTTTTGGCAGAAAGGTGGGGTAAAATACAAAAAATATGGTCCCATACGTGTGGCCGATATCTATACAGCCTAAATGTAATGATATCGGGTCATGTAGGTAGTTTGGCGTCAGTTTATGGATTTGTGCTTGAAGCAATTTAAATAAGAATCTGCATTACGCATTATATATACAGGTTTCAATGCTCGTGAAAACCAAGGAAAGCTATATTAATTAAAAACATAAAATCTCGCCCTACCAACGTTGCCAAGTTGGCTGGTACAGATTTATTTTTAGAGGTTCCATTGTTGTTTGTCCATACTTGGGATTGCTTTATAAGCCATGCTTGTAGCTGATTCAGTTTAAAAACTGCTAAAGCTCAAATTTCTTCGATAGTACATTCTACACTGTACCAGAATCTTTTCTTATCTTAGTGGCCCAACCTTAATTCGTATCATGTGCTTCTTGTTATTACAATTGTTCAGACAGACACACTACTCTATCTTTTATCAACTTAGAAACAAAGGTGAGATTTAGATATCCAGATTATTATGATAAGCCAAATATGCTTATCAAAATGGTAAATTTTCCATATGTACAATATACATAGGTAGAACAGTAACAGTTAGATTTCAATATTTGGGTAGTCATGAAAAAATGCATTTTACAACCACATAATTTTACAACAACTTTTTACAACAAATTTTACAACCACATAATTTTACAACAACTTTTTACAACAAATTTTACAACCACATAATTTTCCAGAATTCAGGTGTCTGAAATCTTTAGTATTGATCAATCCAAAATTTTGCGAAATATGTCCCGAAATATTGCAGATTTTTATGATTTTATAGGTAGAAAAGAATTCAACCAATTAATAATTTTTCAACTAATCAATCTCAAATAATGGAGCCAAATAAAATAATCGAATTATAAAAGAGAAAATAAACACTGCAATGATTTGATTTGCAGAATGTTACATGTAGGTACAGTCAAGCCCAGCTGGGTTAAGTTTCGACTTTGGGTTTGGACCGTTCTTATGCCGCACGCATAAGACTTAAATTGGGTGTCTAACCAGAGGACGTGAGGTTTGAAAGTACCTAAGTAAGTAGGTAAGTGTTAAATTAAAGAAATTCGACAAGTTCCGCAACATACACTATGCTCTTTTGGAAGGTACAAATTAAGGGCCCCGAATAAATGTTTATATTGTTTGTTTTTTTTTAAGTGTAGACTGACATTTAGCATGGGGTCCCGCTGGCTTGACGCTGCGAAAAATGGCCAATAACTTTTTTTACAGAGGTTAAAAATAATATTTCACATTTATGTAGGTACAAATTAATACCTACAAGACCACATAAGTATCAATCCATTCCTGGATAGGGTCCCGCTGCGTATACGTAAATTGATACTCCACTTGAACTACTAGCCTCATTTTTTCAAATTTTGTTCCTTTTTGGCCCTTAAAAAAATATACGTTTTTAGGGTAGGTATTAAACTTGTACTTCGAAGCAAAGCTACTTGCCAAATTTCTGTCATAAACGGCCACATCTTTTTCAAAATTAAATTAAGAGCTTGAATATTTTACATCTTCATGCGGCCACGGACTTTGGTTTTAATTACAACTCAATATCTCCACGCGTTTCCGAGATAAAGAGTATTTATAGACAGACAGACAGACGGACGGACAACAAGTAATCCTTTATGTGTTAGTTTTTTTCCTTTTCAGGTACGAAAATCTAGAAATAATTATAGATTTGGGCCAAGCAAATATCTGATAATAGGGTAGAGTTATTTATGAGAAAAAATACCTGACTACACGTAACGCCGTTAAACTCATAAACATTCGTTAAATCCCATAACACTATTTATCACATCGTATCAGTTGTTAATATCAAAAACAAAATAAACACCAGTCGATGTTATGAGCGCCTTATCTAGTGACGTGTGTTGTCAAAAATATCGTCACGTCTGGGCCACGCGGTGCGCACGCGCCGGTCGGCTGATGGAAGAATCTTACGGTTTAAATAACGAACACTGACTAGAAGTTTTTGCTCGTGATTCTTGCGTGTTTTTTGTATGCGAGGTATGCTAGTTACTAGGCTTCTAGAAGGTTGAAAATAAATTAAAATTATTTAGTATTTCTTTTTGAAAATGGTTTTTGTATGGCTCTCACTGGCACGGCCTACATGGAATTCCATGACTGAATACCTATGCGGAATAATTGACGATAATTTGTTCGAAAACCAGAATTTGTCGCGACACCGTTTAAAAGCCGTATGATGTCGGCTTGAAATAGTATCAACCTATTTCTTACCCGTGGGTGCCGCAAGAAGCGACTAAGGGACTCGAGAGATTCATGTGTAATGCGATACACAATTTTCTGAATGACCCTCAACTGTATGTCAGACGTGGCGAAAATACTGCAAGGAATGACATTTATTGTTTATGAAATCCTTACTGACGACAACAACCTACTTAAAGACAAATAAGTCAAGCTCTTATCATACCTATACAAATTCCAAATTCCATAAATCCGTTACACGTAAGAACAAAAAATCCTCGTGTATATTCAATATTATCTAATCATGTTTATTATCTGTATATACCCATGGATCAATAGAGCCAAGGTCCAAGTTATTGCCAAGATAAGATATCATATCAATGGGTTGCTGGTTATAGCCACTCCCTTTTTGACGAAAACATGTAGGTGTTAAATAATCTACCTACAAGTTCCTTAATTATATTTTTTAAATGCCTTTTACGGCTCTAGGATCATGCCTTTATGAGCCAATCCTGAAAAAAGCAAGAAATTATGTTTCCCTACCAGGACGGATAATAAATAAATAAAGAGCGCCATCTAGCCCAAACTAAGCAAAGTTTGTACTATGGGAACTAGATAGCTGATATATGTAATACATACATACCTTTTTGTAAATAAATACATACAATACAGAGAAAATAAACAGACACTAATATTTGAAAAATAACTAACAAATACTTGTGCTATGTGGTGATCGAACCCACGACCCTCGGCGTAGCAGGCAGGGGTACTTTATAATAAATATCAGTGGTAAATGAAAAGATTTTTTCGTGGGAGTTCTATTTTCTACATAATATGTATTGAATAATTCATGGAAAAATATCATAACTTTTTCGAATAAGTAGTGTTGTGTTATTTATACTAAATGTTCTTGTACCTACTGTGTTTTATCTTGTGTGCAATAAACAGTTAAATAAGTAAATAAATGTTGCTGAAAATAAAATAAAATATTTCTCACTTAGCTTATAATTTATTTTATTTTTTTATTATGGATGGGTTTGCTCTTGACTCTAGTCTAGATCATAGGACAGAGACAGAGTCTAAGATGGAGCGAGCTCACCCAGAAGAAGCCTGTTCACTCGTACTTTGAAGAGATTAGGGTTGTATGACAGACGCAGGTAGTGAGTTCCAC
The DNA here is from genome assembly GCA_027580185.1 of Tuta absoluta. Lineage (NCBI taxonomy): Eukaryota > Metazoa > Arthropoda > Insecta > Lepidoptera > Gelechiidae > Tuta > Tuta absoluta. The sequence goes on from JAQAHW010000020.1 coordinate 3,302,332, forward strand.
TCTTTAGCAGTGCACATTATAAATGATGACTGGAATAAGTCCTAGTAAGGAATATTTTTTCCAGTTAGTTTGTATTTCGGTCTCGCCAGCTCAAGGATACAAAAAAAGTTGATGAGGGCCGACCAGAAAGCTAGTTTTGCTGTGTGTTGCCAGCTTAGAATGGCATCACCCCAATTCTCCCCGTTGAGCAGCAATTCACATCTTTTACCTACTACAACGTTTCTACGAGCGTAGCCGTAGCGTGTTCGCAAGACCCAAAACTTTATTTGTCTCGTCTTTAATACGAGATTTCAATAGCCGTGGGTGTCGTAAAAGGCGACTCAGGGTCTCGAGGGTGTGTATTGCAATTTAGCCGACGGGCTGACAATCTCCTCTACCCTCAAATGTTTCTCAGACGTGGCGTAAATGTCCGTTTCCTGCGGCTGTTGACGCACTGCATACCCCGCAAGGGATTACAAGCGTGATATATGTGTGTGTGTGAATAGCTCATCTTGTACAAGAAGTTTGGCGTAAACGCAGCGTGCCCGCCGCGTGTACGTGACGCGCTGCCCGTGCGCACATGTCCGCTATCGCCCGCTATAACGCCGCGATCCGGCCTTCGATAAAAACGTAAGTAAACAATACTCACGCGACCGCAAGCGTGTTGTATTGGGCGTGGCATTGAACACTTTACATCACAAATAAATAAACTTAATTACAACTTACTTAGGATGGTACTGGACATGCCAATCGCCACAGCTATCCGGCGAGCGGAAGACAGGAGTGAATGGAGGAACCTAGTTGCAACCTTTACCAAAGCGTTCCAGAATAAGGAATTATAATCGGACACGACCTTCAGTAATTGAAGACTACGACAACGAGAGACAACTTACTTCCTTTTTTCACATTGCCGAGGCAGTGCCTGTATTTTTTTTATCCCACCGAGCCGGTTTTCTTTTAGGTCAATACAAAATTGTTATAAAATGAAGAAAATTGTGTTATACAAATTTGTTTATCTTTTAATGACGGAAATACTATCTTACATTGAATATCGTTAATTTAAAAAATCAAGATTCGAAATATTTTAGCACTTGTTCAACATTGGTTACAATAATAATACTTGAACAGTTCAACTAAAGAAAAAGTATCATAAAAAGTGAATATATAATTAACGTTGCTATTGAACTAATTACCTGGGTAGATTTTATTGGCCTAAACAGACTAATTTAAAAGTACATCGCTGGCTAACGATAATTTTTATAGCAGATTTTTAAGAAAACTAAAATGAAATGTAATGAACTTGATATATATTTAGATAGACCAAATAAAGAACTAATTACCTAGTTAATTCTTATTTACCTAAAAAGACTATTTTCAGAGTACATCGCTGGCTTACGATACCCTTCAAAGTATTTTTTTCGGCAAACAAGGACGGAACAAATTAAATGTTACATTTATTTAGATAGAACAAATTATAGAACTAATTCATCACAGTGTCAGTTTCCCCGTAGGATATGGTCAATCGCTGAGTACAACCACATGTTTTAAATACTGGTCCCAACATGACGCAAAATGACGAGAAGTGACGCCAAATATCGTATTTGTTTACATTCGAGCTGATTTGTCCCGAGTGTTGGTGAAATTGTTATACTTACAAACTTAAACGAAGACGTAGGTACCTTACTATGACCCCTCACGCGGCGTTCGGCAGATTCGGGATTAGGCAGAAACTTGATTAGGCAGAAACTGGATATGGCAGAATCGTGTTACGGCAGAGTACACTCAATTATAATTTTATTTTAAACTAGCTGTTGCCCGCGAACTTCGTCTCGCCAAGGGATGTTAATAAACAAAAAACCCTATTCACAATATTTTTTAACCTAGATAGGTACCTACCTATGCCATGTTCTATAGAAAATTAAATACTTACTCGACCAAAATGTATGGAAGAGCTGTTTTTTTTCGCGATTTCGGAGATGGCCCGATAGTAAAAGTTGTTCAGAATCATGAGTAGAATCACCCTGTAAAGTTTGCGTACTGACTAAAAATAACCCAGTATGTATGTATATATTAGCTGACCCGCACAACCTTCGTTTCATTTCATTAAATTCTTATGACGTTTACCTCTATCGCAAAAATCAAATAAAACCTCTTCAGTTTATAATTCATAATAGCCACTTATGACATTGATAAGTTCAGGAACTAATATGAATTCAGAATCATATTTATCTGTGATGTCAATAGACTGAAGCCATCGTTTCTGAAAATTTGATAATTTAATATTATTAAAAATGGATCAAGCAGGCTCAAGTTTGAGTGGCGAACAATTGCGTTTAAAATTTATTCAAAGTAAAAGAGGTAAGCCGGTGCTCCTACTTGACGGTTTCCGTTACAATTTTGTCGTGAAAAACCAATCTGGGACAAGTAACTGGCGGTAAAAACGAATGTAATACTTCAATCACCTTGGATTCAAATAATCAAATCGTAAAAAAAGCAAAACATTCATGTGTTCCAAACCAATTGTATACGGACAAAGAAATGTATGTTAGATTGTTTACGATTTTGAAAAATCAGTTTTCAGTTAATATAGAACACTACAAATGCGACTACGAGATTGCGACAATAAACGGTTTGCGATCTGTATTTCCAGAAGTAATAGTTTCCGGCTGTTATTATCATTTTTCTCATGCCGTGTGAAAAAAGAGTAAAAAACTTAAATTTGATAAAGTCACGGTGCAAATTGATGGTAATGAAATAAATATGACAGCTCTATATATCCGGTTGGCACTACTTCCTCCCGATATAATACCCGAAGGATATTTTGAACTCTTTTACATTGGTATAGAATCAGAAGAGTTCACCAAATTCAATGATTATTTCAGAAGACAATGGATGGAGGTTATAACATCAGAAACCTTTAGTTGCTACAACGAAAAATTTCGCACTACTAATGCGGTTGAAAGATGGCACCGGAGAATCAACGCTAGAATTACAGCACGGCCATCAATTTTTTTATTTATTCAGTTAATAAAAAAAGAAGCAACCTATCAAGACAGGAAAATTAAAAAGAAAGAACGTTTTGAAAAAGAAAAGCAAAAAAATGGTAGCATAAATAAAATTATAAGCGGAATTTTAAAAGAAAATAAAGATTACAGCATAGTAGAGTGATTAAGACGACTGTCTTCTGTTAAGTAGGCTTTATATAAATAAATAAGTAAATATTTAATTATTTGTTTGACTGTACCATTTCTGCCTTAACACGATTCTGCCATATCCAGTTTCTGCCTAATCAAGTTTCTGCCTAATCCCGAATCTGCCGAACGCCGCGTGAGGGACCATGACATCATATAATGGCGGTAAATTACTCTTAAGGCAGTCAGTATACGAGGTGTACGGGACAGTGTACCAAAAACTTTGCAGACATGATCTGACAATGAAACTAAATAACTTTTAAAATGAAAGATATGTTGGTAAACAAGAAAAAATTTTTGGCCTCCCAAAAAATTCCCGATCACCTGACTGAGTTTCTATGGAAACAAAAAAAAAAACGTTTCCCTACATAGGCTCCACACTAAAAGTTGTTCAGCTTCATGGTCTGGTCATGGAATATAGATCGAAATATTAAAAGAAAAGACCTCCCGTAGCTAATCGGCAATTTTATATAGAAGGAGATCCGTTTTTTTTCGTACCATGTTACAATGGGGTTCCTGTATATTTGTGCCCATTCTATAAAGTTTTAGCACACGCCAAATATAATCTACATCTACATCAACCTATTGCAGTCCACGACTGGACCTAGGCCTCCCCCAGGGTACGCCATAGGGCACGATCTCCCGTTTTCGCCATCCAGTCGCTACCAGCCGCCTTTTTTAAGTCATCGGTCCATCTGGCCGGAGGTCGTCCAACACTACGCTTGCCGAGACGTGGCCTCCACTCGAGAACCCTCTTACTCCACCGTCCGTCGGTTCTACGACAGATGTGCCCAGCCCACTGCCACTTCAGTTTGCTACACTTCCAGACTATGTCCGTTACTTTGGTCTTTTTGCGGATATTCTCATTCCGGATTTTATCCATTATAGAGACACCGAGCATAGACCTTTCTATAGCTTCACAAATCTAATCACAATGAGTTTATCATGATTTCTGGTTATTCATGACATACATAGATATCTACCATATGATACATTTTCTTTGTTCGAGGAGTAAATACCTTAATTTAAAACTTACCAAAATATGGCCCACCTACAGGCTAGAACTAAGAAAGTTATTTCAAGCTTTTGTATTTAAATTTTGGGAAACATCCACGATTGTGGCTGATGTAATTTTAGTTGAAGTATTTCACTTTATAAAAACTTCAAACACCAACAACGCCTCAACAAAAGTTGACGAGTTGTTTTTAGATACAAAAGATCTTTTCTATTTTTAATTACAGGGAAAGTCTATTTTCGTCTGTTTGTTATCGAAAACCAAATTTTAGGTGCCTTTACGATGACGGAAAAGGTATAATTAGGAAAGATTGTAACCTTATTTACTACGAAAAAGTTACACGCACTTTAAACTCGTGCTTAACGCACAGCTTAACGTTTTATTTTGTATGGAGATGTTTTTAAAACACGCGTTCAACGTGCGTCTATCTTAAAGCCCTAGATGCCTAGCTACTTGTCTCACCAACTGTTGGATTTTCCAATACCCCCAAAAAAAAATTTGTCTACTTGCGTAATTACCTATTCTACTGCAGCAATTTTTATTTCAAAATCACTTATGTGGGTCACTACTGGTGCATACACCTGTATGTACCTATCTAACCTTAAGAAAATATTTATATAGATACTTTTATACTTCCATCAAAATTTTACTAATTAAGACTGCGCTCTTCACAATCTTCCCTTGTGAGCAAAGGTCAAAGGTCAAACAAAATAAAGGTTAAAGGTCTAGTACAGTCTTGTATCTGGCACTGCGAAATGTGCATTTTTGTAGCTATTTATTTAATCAGTATAGCATACCTACTCGCAAAAAGACAAGTATAAATTCTTGTATTTTGGTAGAAGGTCTACCCCTACAGGCCTACAGTCAATCTAACCCAGCCTGATCTTTACTTTACGTACTGGCACGATAATTTTCTAGATTTATGAATGGTAACCAAGATGATATTAATATCAAAAAACCTATGGAACCGGCATCATCTGCTTGAAATTATAAATATTTTTTAAATGAAGCTGATCGCAACCTAAACAATATCCAACAATACACGAGCCGCAAACCGCCGCATTCGAAATTCAAGTGCAATAGCGCGGGAACCGGTCGTCAACGTAGCAAGTTTAAATATTATGAAAAAAATGTATAAGGGGCTATTTGTATGTATGTACTTATCTATGTATGTATGATTGTAAGTGTACCAAGTAAGTACATAAGTGTTGTTATACAATTTAATAATTTGCTTAGGTATGCAACTACTTGCAAATCATTTCATTTTGTCTCTTTTTTAGTGTAAAGGTTGCCTGGAAGAGATCGCTGTAAGCGATAAGACCGCCTTTGCTTACTTGTAGTCTTACATTTTCTGTATTGTTTTGTTTCTGTTGTGTATGATGTAAGCAATAAAGTGTTCATCTATATCTATCTAGAGCCGTCATCATTGTGTGCCTTTCATTTAAAAAATAAAAACGCGCTGGCCATAAACACAAGCAGAACAAAAGACAATTCCAAGTTCAAACTATTCCCGGCAGTGAACCGCTGCATTCGAAATTCAAGTGCAAGAGCGCGGGCACCGGGGATCGATGCAGCAAGTTCAAGGTTCCCCCCGCGCCCCGCACCCTCGAATGGCTAGTGACGTCAGCAGACCATTCATGCCCGCTCCCGGTCGATACCGCGCCCGCCCGCCCCGCAGTGGGGCAAGTTATGGAAAACTGCTGGATACTGTATAAAAAAAACCATTTCTCTTAAGGCTGCCGAAGAACATGAACAGTTTTTGTTAGAGATGGCTCGAGCACCTTTGACTAGAAATTCTTTCGCTCGCATAAACGTATGTTTGGTCAGTGGCAACCATTGTCGTCGTGATGTGTTGTGTCGAATAGTTCATGAGTAGTGCGACAATTTAGGGTATTTTTCCAAAGGCCAAACCACCAAATAAAGGCACAAACCGTGTCACATACTTAATCAGCGAAACTAGAATTGAAAGTACTGCAAGTAAATTTTGTCCAAATGCTTGAATGATGCCCAGAATCTCATAACTTGGACCACTTCGGCAATAAGGAAAACTGCGACGTAGCCAAATCTTCTAAAGTGAGTTCCTAGTACTTAATTTACGAATATCATTGAAGTTTAAAAAAAATCGCTATTTCTCATTTTTTTAATTATTATGTTCTATGCATCGGTTTCACTGAATATGACGAAGAATCCTTATTATTGTACTCGTAAAAAAGGATCTTCTTAACCAAGGCATTGTTTTATTTAACCACACAGATATTTGTTGAATGTAATATCAGTCGCTATATTCAGAGTATAAAGAGTGGTAGGGAAATTTCTGTATAAACTTTCAGGGCGTGAAACTGAAAAGGTTTTTTAGTACAATTTAACAAAAAATATGAAAAAAATCCTTCCTTACAAATTAAGTTGCTGCTCGAGTGATTATGTAAAGCAGGACCAAATTACTATTTCTTCTATTTCATAATCGTCGGAACGTGATTACGTTTTCGCCTACGCGTCTCGCTTCGTAGAGGCTGGCTACGGCGGAGCGGCGCGTAGCAAGTACGCTACATAGATTTTCGTCAGAGCTACGTGAGCCCTTACGTAATTGTGTAGGACACAGAGTGAAGAAATTCTTTTGTCTCCAGGTTTGAAACCTAAGATGTCCGAGTCACAGAGGACAAGCAGAAGGCAGAATAAGGAACAAAATCGATAATCAAAAAGGAATTTGGCAGGCTGAAAATAAAAAGCTCAAGATATTTTAATGGGTGAATTAGCCCATGACAATGATCAACTTTCCAAAAGAGCAGTACGTTGAAATATGGAAAGAGATTTTTAAGCGATATTACGGAGGTCCAAATTACTTGTATTACATATGTTTTGTTGGGTAAATTATTGTCCAGTTTCATAATAATAGAACAGAAAATATTTCAAGTGTTGTTCTAGTACTGCCCTCTTTTGGGCATTTCTTGCACTGAGCCTTGGCCCTTTGCATCGCTGCAGCACACATGTGCGTTTAACTGTGTAAGTACTCGTATTTACCCTTTATTTTATTCTGAAATGTATTAACACTTTATTTTTCTTTAACTGTTGAATGTATGTGTGTGTTGTTAATTATGCAATAAACGTTTAATCTTTCTATCTATATCTATCTATCTAGTTCGACACTCGAAATATTTACAGTTCTATTTTACATGCCACTAAAGCAAAACACAGCCAACCTCCAAGCGAACCTCCCAGCCAGCCCGGCCGGCGCGCGTGGGCGTCTGACGTCATCAACCCCCTCTCTCTTCCCCGCGCCCCCTCCCCCTTCAACTTGACATTCGCGAGGCTGGATCGATCCCGAGCAATGCCGAGGACGGTAAACAACGACGGTATGAATGGAGCCTTGCTCAATGGATACGCAGATTTCTTTCCCGCTGTCGTAACAGGCGACTAAGGGACTTGAGGGTTCATGGGTGTTACAATTTTAGGTTACAAGTTGCAACTTTTCACTATAGTGGAACATGATCTTTCCGAAACGACCCTAAAAATTTGACAGTCGTGGCGAGAGTAACCGTATTTTTGGAAAAATATTTTTGTTTCCTAGCCCAGTCTATAGTTGGTGAGTATTAATACATACATACATACATACATAAATCACGCCTTTATCCCTTACGGGGTAGGCAGAGCGTTAACGGCCGTAAAACGGATATTAACACCACGTCTGACAAAAGTTTGAGGGTCAATCAGATAGCTATGTATCACTATAGTGACAGGTTGTCAGCCCATCGCCTAAAATTGCAAAGTATTAATACAACTTGGGTTAAAGAAATAAATGAGATGCTGAGTGTAGAACAAAAGAAGTCAAGGATGACGTAGTTTCGGGTCCCTGTATTTAACGTAGGTAGGCCTGGGCACGGCCGGGGTGACCTAGATTGGCTGCCGGCAGGTCTAAAAAGGCTGAATATCTTTAATATACTATAGGGTGTTTATCTGGGTAGCTCAATAAAAAGTACAAAACACGTTATTTAAAAATTATTATCCTAAAATATTAGTATTGGTAACACCTAGTTCAATAATAATTTGTGGGTAGTTATTGTAACCCCCCCAAGGTTTCCTAAGTGATTTAAAGGGCGGGGCACACCGGCTCCGTATCCGTTCCGTATCCAGCTCTCGTCCGTAGTCACGCACGAACTGATGACGTTGTAATGTATAGGATTGTATGAGATACGGCACACCGCTTGCGTTGCGTATCCGTTCCGTGCTGCACGCAAGCGGTGTGCCGTATCTCATACAGTCCCATACATTACAACGTCATCAGTTCGTGCGTGACTACGGACGAGAGCTGGATACGGAGCCGGTGTGCCCCGCCCTTTAGGCGTCATTTGGCGCAAGTAAAGAGCACACACAATGGAAAAACTAAGGATGCACCTACACAAAGCTTAAACTTAAACCTTTGCTCGCCCACCACTGCAAATCAACTACGGTATTGCACGCTTCCTTAACACTGACCTTTCCAGGCGCATTCCTAATGAAAACGTCATTGTACAGGAAACCTACAAATGTACGTGATTCGCCATAAGTCAGTCAAATGCAACATTCCTCTCCGAGACCCTAGTGTTTAGAAGCTTGACTGTGACTGTGGGGGTGGCTCTCATACACAGGAGAAACAAAGAGAAATGTATCCACACGTCTAAAAGAACATATTGCCGATGTGAAAAACCGTCGTGACAGACAGTCTGCAGTGTGTGATCATATCATGGATAACCCTACCCCACCTATTGTCAGGTTCGATAAGGCAGCAATCCTAGCGAGAGAGAAGAGATTCATTCCTAGGAAAGTACGGGAAGCCATAGAAATTCAAAAACATCCAAATTTCAACATCGATACTGAATGCGGAATGTCATCAACTTGGACTCCGCTGATTACACAGCGGAAGAACCAGATCCAAAATACTGTAAGACCTTCTACACAATATACGGTTTCAGCATTTTGCGAGGACGTTACGCTAGGCAATTAAGAAATAGATGGCGGTAGAACAAAAATTATTTATATGCATAATAATGACGCCTAAGCCTAACACCTTAGTCATCCGTGACCACGGGCTCTGTAAAGAGCTCGAAACGTAGGAATTGTTAAATCCAAAATAAACATTACTTAAATCCATCTAAAATTGTTTTATTGTGATGAGTAAAAGAAGTCAGGAAAATATTATTTTCTTAGTAACTTCAAATAAAATTAGATTTTTGGAACTTTCTAACAATTTCCCCGTAATGTAAATTGAAACATTTTTTCCTGATAATAATGCGTCATATATTATGTATAAAATCGGAAAAACGTAGCTCGATTTTACCTCATGTCCCGGCATGTGCTTCCAACTTTGCTCAACCATACTCTGAAATGGCCCGCCTACGCCTACTACGCTGTCTAAGCCGCATTAAGCGTGGGCGAGAATAGGGCGTGCCTGTTACACCATGAATCTTGCTCATATTGCGGGGTAGATAGAGCTTCAAAAGCAGTAACGATCCCATAAAATTGAATTTCGTAACCTTAAATCCATTCTTACGATATCCGTTACGGGAAAAGAATGGAATCCTGCTATTCTGAGTCAGCATCATACGGCAGAAATATTTAAGCAAAGGCAGGCATGATTTGGCAGTGATTAAGTGGTACAAGAGCAGGTTTGTCTTCTAAAAAGATTTGGTGCTGCAGAACTTCCGCCACCTGACGATAAAAATCATATCTATTCATGTAAACAATATCTCTGTCCTTTGCACAATTTTTTGGTACGATTTTAGTGTTCAATTAGACCCTACAAACTCTATCAAATATCCGCGGTAATTTGAGTTATAACAATAAGTACCAAAAATGGCCATTTCTGGCACTTGCATCCATAATTTTAATAACAGCAAATACTTCATAGCGTTTGCAGGTTTTAATATTGCTTAAGATAACAAATGAAATACCTATGAAAAGTAAATTCTGGTGTATAGTTTGCATGAAGAAATATGATGTTTTTCGTTACTCCCCCCTAAGGACATAACAAAACATAGCAAATGTGATGATATGTGTGTTCAACCTTAGCAGTAGATACTATCCCAGCCTGAAAAATCAGAAAACAATCCCTACATTTTTTATAAAAGAAACCACAAAAAATGGGACTGAATGTAGCTCTCAGCAAAAATCCAACCGTTACGCAGAGGGTTGCGTCATTGCGTGGGTGTGCCGCAGGGAACACCCTCAAGATACAAGTAAGTAGTACTTTCACCTTAAGGTGGGACGTTTTTCATACAAATATTAAATGGACTTATGTCCTTAAACGATACAAAATTCTAATTAAAAAACTTTATGGGAAGTCCCGTATTAATATAACATTTTCGCAAAATAATAAAAATAAATTATAACCCATAAGATTCTCTTGTTAAAACCGATTCGCCACTTTACGCCAATATATTATTACGCCAATAGAATAGAGGAGCTATTGCTGCAAAAAATTAGTTGGACCAAATGCTCTTTTTCTTTTAATCAAAAAAAAGGTTTTCCGCCACATTGTAGGCCTTTTCATCATTTCGCATAAGCAATTTGTTAAAAAAATACAATTCCATTGAATAGTAGTTGTTAGTTTATAAGTTGCCATTTCACGGATAAATATATTCTGGTTCTTAAAATTATAAAGAGTAGCCTGTATATATTGATCCCTGCTGATAGTGAACTAAGTTTTCATTTCCTATCTAACGGGAAAAGGAATAAAATATGTAAGTAGTAGATACGTATTATGGTGTCTTTTAATTTTATTTTGTAAACTTTGAAATATCATGATACTAGAATAGATCCCAAGAGCTTCTGATCGACAGCACAAGACATCCAAAGCATCCTCCCCCACAAATTGTCTGGATAACGTTGTGAATGAGACGAACTTTATCAATGAAAGTGCTGCATTCATTAAATAAACGACAGCATTTGCGAGGGCGTAAGTGGCTTTGAATACACGCCCACAAAGAATACAGTTGCTCGATGGTTGCTCGATACCTATTCTAGATCCTTCTCGATGCTCAAACAAAAACGGACGGCGGTAGTGCAGTTCGCTGTGACACGAACAACACGAGATTCTATGTAGTAGTCGTGTACGTTTAGGTCGGTGGGGCGTGTGCATGTGTGAGTCGTAAAGCGGGCGTTAGTATGAAGTTAAAATACTACTCCTTGGTATATTTTGATTAAAGTCAGACCTGTCACCAGACTAAAACGTAGTTTGGCTCGGATTTTTACCCCATATTTTTCAGTACTACACAAAAAGATACGAATCATCAGTCTGCGAGCAGGGGATAAAAGTTTGTATTAAAAGGTCACGCTTTGTCTCTCAGCCTTTACATTTTTGTGTAGTTTATGTTAGTAGATCTAGGCCAAGAAGATAATTCCGCATGAGAAAATTAAGCTCACTACCTACATATTATAAAGTATTCTAATGCATGACTTTATGATCTTGGCAGAAATAGACCAAAACTTTTCTCACTAAAAAGTCGTAATTTCAAACTTTCCTCTGCTATGACGATAAACTTGCAGAGGCGTAAATACTCTATACGCCCACATATCCAATCTTAAGTCTCATTATGTGACATTTAAACACTGCGAACCAATCTAAGTAGAATCTGAGAAAATTGGCTCCATTCAACAACCCACTTCATTGAGTATCACGTCTATATTGTAAAAGAAGGACGTTTTACGTTACTCATCATTACTGGTCTCATACGTCCGTTACATACGATTTTATCAGAGGCTGAGGCAAAAAATAATGACTCGAGTCCTTGCGGTAAGAGAATAGACCGTCAAGAGGTGTACCAACCCATGAAACTGAATAACTTTCCCCAAAAAAGATAGAAATATGAAAAGTATTGAACTTCCCATACAAATTGACTCTTGACTCGGTCCTATAATTAATTTTGTACAGGAAGTCAACTAAATTTATATTTAATATGAAAAAGCTTAACATTTATAAATTACTAGCGGCCCGACCAGCGGTTTCACCCGCTGCCAACTGATTTCCCACGGGAAACAGACCTTCTCCCGACATAAATCATACATAAAAACCTTCCTCTTGAATCACTCTATCTTTTAAAAAAACTTCATCCAGATCCGTTAAGTGGTTTTGAAGATTTAAGCATACAAACAAACAAACAGACAGGGACAGACGTGGGAAGCGACTTTACTTTAAATTCCGTTTTTTTTTAATCCCCCAAGAGATGAAAAGGGGGTTAAAAATTTGTATGAAAGTTCGTTATCTTAAGTGTGATCCGTTTCTAAATTAGTGATTAGACTTATGACTTAAAATAATTTTAACCCTTAATAGGGTCAAACGGAGGTTTAAAGTTTGTATGAAAGTTCGTTTTTTTAAATGAATGTGATCTGTTTCAAAATTTGTGAGTAGACTAATAACTTAAAATAAATAAACACGTGTTTCAGCATTTTTGAAATTTTAACCTTTAAATGGGTGAAAAGGGGGTTAAAAGTTTGTATGAAAGTTTTTTATCTTAAATGTGATCTGTTTCAAAATTTCTGATTAGACTCCTAACCTAAAATAATGAAATACGTGTTTCAGCATTTTTGAAATTTGAATCCTTAAAAGTGTCAAAAGGGGGTCAAAAGTTTACTACCAGTTGGGCTACCCGTTTTCCCATGGGAATGTGACAATTTCTCGGAATAAATTATACTTATAAACCTTCCTCTCGAGTTACTCTATCTAATAAAAAAAACCGCATCAAAATCCGCTGGGTAATTCTTAAGATATAAGGAGACACCAAACGGGAAGCGACTTTATTTTATACTATGTAGTGATTAAGCATTATTCAATAACTTCATAATATTTTTTGAATTTTTTCTTCGATTAAAGAGATTCTCTCAAAATGTGTTCACAACATACGGTCTCAAATATATATGTTGTTTGTTGCACCATCTACCTAAGAAACTAAATAGTTCGTTTGTACTAACTTACTGCAGTGAAATAACCCCTGCCATACCCAGACGGACCTCCGCGCTACTGCGCAACACGTTTGCCCTTCACCGCGACCTTTCCGACCCCGAACCTGTGACGTCAGCCCCGACCTTACCCCTAGGCAAGGCAAAGGGGGAGGGGGGAAAGTCGCCGCGTGATAAACACAATGTCTACATGATCTACTGCCAATTTCGTAGGTTACATTAGCTTTCGAGATTGGTTTGTAATGTGTTATGAATGAGATTAAATAAGACGAGTTGAGAAATAATTGAGATATATAATTGATATAAATGTCGTAGGCGTTTGCTACGGCGCGGCGTAGGTTCTAGAGAGCGTAGGTCTAAACAGCTTAGTACTGGCGGGAAAGGTATTATAATATTTACTTTTGACTAGCGTAGCGACATACTTGTGTTGTGATCTTGTAACTTACGTAAATTCAGTAGCAATTGATACTTTAGGGCAAAGAACATTGGTCACTTGCAAAATCCTAAAAATCTCAGAAATAAACACCATTTATTTAATTCAGTTATTATTCTTAGTATCGTTTTTTTTTTGTTTCTTTAAGTGAACTTTACTTATACGCTCGAGTGTATATGTCGCAGGGATATGATAAAATTAGGGATTCGGTCAAATCTCTAAGTGATTTGATCAAATCCCGGCAAATGTAGAACTTATTTCAAGATTTTATCTTATCCCTAAACTAATCTAGTAATTTGATCAAATCCCAAAGCAAAATTTAGTGAATTGATCATATCCATATATGATCTCAGTAAAATGACGACAATACATGTCAGTTCTTGTTTTCTACCTCACCCCTTTCTACACCCCACCGTACCCCCGATGTCATATCGCACCCAAAGTGGACAGAGGTCCACTCGATTCTAAAAATATTACAGGAATCGTATGTGATACGAAAAACAACGTATTTCAAATTGGCACTTCAACTGGAATAGTAAATGAGTGACTTCCTAGGAATTTTAAGCAAATTTTTACAACTGCATTAATTACTGATCCAGTTCCACCTATAAAGCTAAGTTTACGTGAGATAGCCGGAAAATTATCTTTATTTGGAGGTCAAGGGTACAAGAAGAGTTCTTGCGAAAAATCTATAATACGATGCAAAACAAACAGATGTGCTTGCAAGAAAAATAACGTTCTGTGTAACTCCAGATGCCATAAATCCGCAACATGCTTAAATAATGATTTTTCTTGCTGATATTGACTTGTGAAACATATTTTTCCTTTTGCTTTGTTTGATTCGCTAAATGTCACGATTATTAGTGATTTTTGTCTTGTCTTTTAATTGTTCTTTGTTGTCTTGCTTTACCAATTTAAAATTTTGATATAACCTTCGAGCAACGACGGCCTTCCGTCCCGGAAGGGAGAAGGCATAGAAAGTATTTCCCCTCTGTCAAAGTACAAGCCGAAATGGGCATTGGCGTTTATAAAAACCAGTTCCGTTCAGATTTTTTCCTAGACCGAGTCCAGTCGTGCAAGAGAACACATGTAAGTTTTTTAATGTAAATAGAGGTCTGGAACATCAAGTTTACAAAAAGATGGTGTAACATTTCACATGTTAGTAAATTCTTAACATATTATTGCTATTTAATACATTTAAACACTAAATTCTTAAATAGTTGTTGGATTTTTTCAGCAACATCTGGTCCGCTCGCCCGTACAAATTACAGATCGATCGCACGATAAATCCGACTTCTCGACGATAGCAACAATAGTGATGTTACCGTTTCATGTCATTATGTTTGTCGATGAATATTATATGAGGCGGGTATTATTGAATCACATGTATTAGACAAATAATTGTTATCATGGTTTTATATGTACCTGGATAAGCGAGATATCAAGGGACCCGAATATTATTCTCGCTCATAGAGGTTTTTTACTAAACCAGTTTGTCATTTATGCAGGTTTGGGAGTAGTATCTCTCATATATAGATGTGAATGAAATATTTTTATCAAGAGTTTGTTTAATCCATTCTGTGAGACACTTTTCAACTTCGGGAAATTCAACAACTTTGTCCCTTTGAATATTTCCATGTCCTTCCGCACACTGCAGTTTTATAAAATCTTTTTTTTTATATTTTGTTTTGGCAGATTCCGGCAAGTCAAAATCATTCATAATAGTGTTACGCGACTGCCCGGCTTTGAACACCACATCTGGACTGCATTCGATAATGTCATCATCTAGACATGGCGGCTGATGTGGCGCAGTGGTAATGCGACTGCCTGCGACGCAAAGGTTCCGGGTTCGATTCTCGGTGGGGCAGTCACAAAGTTGTTATTTTTCACTTTGTGAATTTGTTTCCGGACCTGTTAGGACATTGCAGGCTGAACCACCTGATTGTCTGAAAGGGGCTGGTTCCGTGCTTCGAAGGGCACGCTAAGCCGTCGGTCCTGGTTGTTGTCTATGATGACTTTGGCGGCGGTCGTAACACAACCATGTCAGAGGCCAAGTAGGTAGTAGTAAGCGGTTGAAAAACTCTCTACACCAGGGTTCATCGGGTCGTTGGACGACTTGGTGTCTCACACAAAAGAAGATTATCTA
Source organism: Tuta absoluta (assembly GCA_027580185.1). Taxonomy (NCBI): domain Eukaryota; kingdom Metazoa; phylum Arthropoda; class Insecta; order Lepidoptera; family Gelechiidae; genus Tuta; species Tuta absoluta. Next base: position 3,318,024 of record JAQAHW010000020.1, read on the forward strand.
GATACCAAATGTTAAGCAGCTTTTAGTTGGTGATTGTGTTTTGTAGGGCCATGGTTCTTATAATTACTAGAGGACCCCTAAAATGGCATGATTTGACTACTTAAAAGTTTATTGTTATGTAACTTGCTTTAAATATAAATAAAAAAACAACACAAGCGTCTTAGTACCTACACTTTTGAAATTCATTGATAGTCAAGCATCGATATTGTCAAGCACTAACTTGACAGCTTTACCTACCTCTCCCCCCGCGCCCCACAAAAAACGACAGAACTATTTCTATGAAGTAAAATGGCTAAGGCTCCTCCCTTCCGGGTCGGAACGAGACGGAAGACCGTGTTGCTCGAAGGATATAACACACAAACACAGTTTTCGTCATTTATCTATACCAGTTTCGAGATTTGACCAAATAACTAGATTAGTTTAGGGATATGATAAAATCTTGAAATATTTGATCATTTGCCGGTATTTGATCAAATCACTAAGGGTTTTGACCAAGTGACTAATTTCAACATATCCCTGCGACACAGACAGACGTCGCGGGCTCCTTTGGTTTACAATATTAATATTTGATGTAAATCTGTGGATCAATCGAACTGTCGAACTGAAACGAATCTGTGATGTCTGGAAGTGTAGCTGAAGTGGCTGTGGGCTGGGCACATCTGTCGTAGAACCGACGGAGACGGTGGAGTAAGCGGGTTCTCGAGCAGGGGCCACACCTCGGCTAGCGTAGCGTTGGACGACCTCCGGCCGGATGGAACGATGACTTTAAAAACCTTTAAAAAGGCGGTTGGTAGCAACGGGATGGCGAAAACGAGAGATCGTGCCCTATGGCGTACCCAGGGGGAGGCCTACGTCCAGCAGTGGACTGCAATAGGCGGATGTATGTAATCGAACTAGTAGGTCATAGAGCGGGTGGTTGATTTCCTCTGCGTTCTGTCTTCTCATTGAAGTGGGTTGTTGTATGGAGTTAATTTCCCAAGACTCTCGAGTCGATTGGTTAGGTAGGCACTATTTAATGTTACATACTGGACATTATTAGATTGGATTTGTGGGCGTAAAGAGCACTTACGTTGTCAGATTATTCTTACATCAGCGTCGTGATAAATCAACACCGAAATATGCCAATTAAAAATAATAGTTTTCTATCTTCTTTATGGCCAAATATCATGGCAGGTCTTTTCTTCACCAAACAGATATCCCTCAACCAACCATATAAGTTTTGGCACAGAAAGGTACCGGCCCAATGACATCATACTTTCATACGATTAGTAATATATTATCTGGTAAAGAAACATAGCTGGATGAAAGCCAGAACAACCGGATTTTACCAGTTTTTAGCTCTACTACAACCGGTGTTTTGCCAAGAATGCATCAGCAATGGATGCTATGGAAAATTTAGAATTTGTTGATAATCGGCGATGATGATACTCTGACAACAGATTTTATCGTTACGGTACAGTCAAGCTCACGTCCTGTTAGACACTCAAACTGCCAATGTAAGTCTTATGCGCGCGGCATAAGAACGGTCTAAAGTCCAAACTGTCTAACCGTACCTGCTTCGTTACTGTCAGCCTGATCTTGACCGTACCTGCTTCGTTCGTCGACTCGGTGTCCCACACGACAAGAAGAAAGTGAGGCTGATAACATCTAGGTACTATCAGCAGCAGTTTGTGTTACATTACATTTCTAGAGATAAACCTATACTAGATTTCCATTCGTATATTTGGAAGTATCAAATTCAGTGCAAATATTTTAAGGCTGAGTTCACGGAATAGTTGAATTCACCCTAAAAATATTTGCGCTAAATTGAATAGGACCTAACATACCCAGTCAATGAACATTTTCTAAATTGTTTGAAAGAAATAGGTAACTGCATCAATTGAAACGTGAACGTGCAACAACCTGCAGGGTGCAACCCTTCACGTAACGTGCTCACGTGACTCACTGTGCACGACAGCTTGCCCCGTGCCCTAGGAAGCTTGCTTAGCTTAGCTAGCACTGGTAATAAGTAATAACACATAACTGATCAACTTTTGGTCTTCCCCTTTGTCGCAGCATCTAATCTTAAAATGCGTCAAAATAAGTTTTTCAGTTCTTATAGTAGACAAAACTGCATTTTCCTAACATCGTGACTGTAGTGTGCAGTGTAGGTTTTGGCGATATTTCCTTGATAACCAGTAGTGAGCAATCCTTCTCGTAAACCCCGATCCTCTATTTTAAGCCATTGTGATAACAGCCGTACTCAACTGTAATTCTATTGCCTCTTTGGTAATCTATACTTCGAATACGACACCACCAAAACCATTCAACTGACACGCTGTACATGGAGTAACAAAAAGGATATCAAAGCCTAAAGGAGGTCAAGGTACCCATTAAACTGAACAACTTTCTCCATAAAACTCGAGCCAAAAATTCAAAAAGAAAAATTACCTTCCATACAAAATTGTCAATCTGCTGATTTATTCCAGGTGGTCCAATATATTTTTTTAAATTTCGTCCTCATGTTCTATGGAGAAAGTTATTCAGTTTCATGTGGACCTCTTTTCGGCTTGTTATACCAGTTTTGTATAACAAGCCGAAAGTTGTTGTTAGACACACAACTGAAACGATTTTCTTTAGCAGACTTCAGGCCCTGGTCACGTGACACACAGTTTGTGTCCGACAGCCAGCACGTGCCCGGGTCGGTACCATTTCACCCACTGAGGTTATAACAGTGTAGCACTATAAATTATTTAGTTTTGCGTTTTTACCACATTTTTAAACGCGCTGGCATACTGAGAGCTAAGAGCAGGAAAGATATTGACATGAAAATGTCAATCTACCGTCACACTGATGAAAAAAAGTATTATAGCTTGTGGTAGCCAGTTTGCAGCAGCCTAATACTAACGTAGGCTGTCGTGTGTTGAATAATCACCGAAAATGGTTAATTTGGGACACGATCGTATGAAAAGTTATTCTCACTATTTCCGTCGGTCAGCAGTGACGGCCGATGCGGCGAAGTGGTAGTGCGACTGCCTGCGACGCAAAGGTTCCAGGTTAGATTCTCGGTGGGGCACACACAAAGTTGATTTTTATCACTTTGTGAATTTGTTCCCAGTCTGGTTAGGACATAGCAGGCTGAACCACCTGATTGTCCGTAAGAAAGATGGTTCCGTGCGTCGGAGGGCACGTTAAGCCGTCGGTCCCGATTGCTGTCTATGATTTCTTAGACGGCGGTCGTTACACAAACATGTAAGAGGCCTACTACTAGTAGGCGGTTGAAAAACTGACACCAGGGTTCTTCGGGTCGTTGGATGACTCGGTGTCCCACACAAAAAGAACAACTGGGTATACTGGCACGGGTCCGAAGTCCCAGTATGACCACTGCAATAGGTAATGGGTATAGTGGGACCGACCCACGTGCCCTACTAAGTTTACCTAACCAGCTGCGCCCCTCTGTGCCCCTGGTAATGACACTGAACTAGTTATAAGCGGATACTGCGTCAAAGCCTCACGTGACACTGTAAACGTGAATTTAATAGATTTAAGCACACTTTTTGCATGAGCAGAAGAAAAGCTACATTGCAGCGATTATTTAATATACATACATTCATAAGTCACACCTATATCCCTTACGGGGTAGGCAAAGCGTTCACGGCCGTAAAACGGATATTAACACGTCTGACAATAGTGTGAGGATCAATCAGATAACTGTGTATCACTGCGACATGTTGTCAGTCCATCGCCTAAGATTGCAATACACACCCTCGAGTCCCTAAGTCGCCTCTTACGACTCCCACGGGTAAGAAATGGCGCCATGCTACTCTAAGCCTGCATCACACGGCACGACATGCAGCGATTATTTAACTTACAAATAAGTGAAGTTAGATTTTTCATAATACGCATTCTACACAGTACCAAACAAAAAAAAGAACTTAATTTCAAGAACAAAAGCTTACTTAGATTTTCTGTCTGTTTACTTGCTTTTAAAAGTTGCCGTATGATGCCGGCTCAAATTGCAGCACCCTATTTCTTTCCCGCGACTAAGGAACCCGAGGGCTCCATGTGTGTTACAATTTTAGGCGACAGGCTGACAAAGTGATAAACTGCCCTCAAAATGTTGTCAGACGTGGCGATAGTTGCCGTATTTTTACGGCCGTTAACGCTCTGCCTACCCCGCAAAGGATAACGGCGTGATATGTGTATGTATGTATTGAAGTAACATAAAATACAAGCAATAGCTTTTAAAGTGGTTCAGTTCGTTACTAACGTTACTTTACGTAATACAATCGTTTTTGTAGTCACCGGACGTGGCTGGAGGGGCGGCGTGACTCGTTGACGTAGCTGCACTGACGTCATCAACTCTCCCTGTTGAGGGCTCGGCGTGTTCTTGACAAATGCTTCTTATAAAATGTACTTTTATGTTTAGGGAAAATATTTGCCTGCTACGTACGAATACAAGCTACGCTGTTACCTAAGTTGCTACGCTATTGCCTACGGCTACGAGGATGATTATTCGTAGCAGAATAGTTTGCTGTTTTGTGTAGCAGTTTAAGTATATTATTTATCCATAGCTAATTGGATGTTTTTTACGCTACGAGAAATTTAATAAAACCGTTTGTGGGATACAAAGCTTTTTATTGAACTAGAAATCTAAGTAGAGCGCAGAGCTCTGGTAAAATGCACTTATTTTTATTTTTATGGCAACACAATAAATTACTACACATAAAGTCAAACAAGTTACAAAATGTTGAAATGCATTGTGCATGTGTACCTACAATAAATGGTAAAATAAAATACCGTGCCGAGTGATGCCGGCTTAGAATAGCTTCACCCCATGTCATTCTCGCGGGTGGCGTAAGAGGCGACAGAGGGACTCGAGAGTTTCATATGTATAAAACAAATTTAGGCGACAGGCTGACAACTTGTCACAATAGTGATATACGATTTTTCAAAAAGGCCTTCAGATACTATTAGTCAGAGGTGGCGCGATAGTGACCGGTTTTTTTACGGCCTGTAACGCTCTGCCTACCCCACAAGGGATAAAAGCGTGATATGTGTATTATTATATATTGACGCCGCCTAACAATGCTGTTTGTTATCTAAGTAGCATTCTCTAAATAAAATGATGAAACAATGAAGTAGAGCTTTGGTATTTATTTACTGTAAAATTCATAAAAGTGGCGACGAGAAATCTAAGCGATGGCGAATAATGTGGGGAAACTTAAGAGTTAATATTTGGAAAATGGAAATTGGAAAAATTATACAGATCGGTCGGTAATGTACTTCCTTGTAAATGGTAGCAAAGAGGAGCATTAATTGCCCTTGCTGATCACTTTATTATGGCCGGCGATGCAAGCTTTGACCTTATGGTAAATTTTTTCAGTCCCAAGAAGCCGAAGGACTCAACTTATCCGGAAGTACTTACAACCGGCGCAATTATTTCTGTCGGAGCGTTTAAAATTTCGCCAGTGCCGCCAGATGAGCAACCAGTCAATTGAAATTTTTGAAGCTGATTTGAAAAAGATGGCGCGATTCCGCAACTTTGAGTCAACGCTCGACGATAATATGAGGGACTAATTCCTAAGCCAAAGAGAATCTAAATATAACTTGTCGTATGCGGCATCAACAGCGACTTGATCAGGCAAAGACTGTTTGCCGAAGAGGAGATCACTTTCACTGAGGCGGTAAAGCTAGCCATACACACCAGAAGCCGCCGAGCGGGACTCACATTGTAAGGATGAAAAGGATCGAGGGACAACGAAAATAAATACCAAAATACAATAGGCGAGGATATAGCGCGAGCAAGATTATTAACCCAGTTTTATTCAGACAATTTACAGCCGTAAAATTCTGAAAAAAAAATGTGATTGCCGAGGATCTAACAGATAACATATAGAAGAGTTGTTTAGTATCACGACTAAAACCAAGCCTTTAAAATGTGTACCCTCTTCCGAACAAACACTGTATAAAATTACGTAATAGTAACTTATTCAAGATTTGCCACGCCGCAGCCCGCGTGGAGGAACGTAACTAAAATGACCCTACGCTGGATGGAGTAAATAATAATTCCTTACGATTCTTGTCCTAAATCTTGCCAGTTCAAACTTCTCGAACGGTGCCAGTGGTTCTTCTCAAAAACATTTTCGATGTTCAGGATATGCCAATGCTTTTTTTACTATGTGGTAGCCTGCCTGCAATGAAAGTAAGTCAGTCAATGTAAAGTTAATTTAAGCGGCAAAAATGGTTTAAAGTTTATTTTGGGTTCCGTGTACTCAAAGCTTGACTTCTGAGCTGATCATTATGAGCCCAAGGCGCTTAACTTCTATACTACAAGATATGAGCTTACAACGTTATTCCGAAACCACCTAGCCGACAGTTAAATCTACGAGTATTCGTTTCTCCGATGATCGATTGTATGAACGTTTGTGTCGACGACGATTCTTTCTTCGAACATTTCACTCTTCGATTGGCTTTTTACTGTAGATGCACAGACTATGGTTTTGGCCCACTAGCCGCCTACCGACTACAAAAATGGCCGACTAATCGGCTTTCCCGACTATTCGACTGAGCCTATCATTGCTTTGGTGACGTTTGGAAGAAGAAATCGCGTCTATTCACGTTTTCGGAGCCTTTCTGACAATTAAAACAGTTGTTTCATTTAGAACATGATTATTACTAATTGATATAAATTATTATACTAAAATTTAATGTCGTTAGTACGGCCGAATAATCGGCTCAGTCGACTAGTCGCAGACTATTATTCAAATCCAAAAATGGCCGGCTAGTCGAAGCATCTTTACCTTTTAAATTTGGTATACGTCCCAACATATGTAACGGTGCTGTTGAGCTTCAGGGATTTACCTAGTTAGTCGGAAAGCAGCGAAATAAAATACACAGCGTCATATGTTGCGAATCTGGTATGGCCAGGACGTTTGTCGCGAATTTACAAGGAATTTCTTGCAAGGAATCATACTGCATATCATACATAAATTTACTCAATTCTTCAATATAATTCGTTGCGCACAAGTCTTTGTAATCTCGCGAGAAACGGCCTGATCCGACCCGTGGATACAGACGTACGCAGCTCTACTCGTGTTACGCGTGTTAGTACAAGCGTACGCTACGCGGGTGACTTTGTACGCGTATAGAACCCACGTACGTCTGTATCCGTCCTTGCGGTTTGCGACGCGGCGCCGCAAGGCTCATAGCATTTGGGTTAAAAGTCTCAGTCCTTACCTTCGAACGCAAGGTTCATATTATAACCTTCAATTTGGGGCCCCTTTTGCACTGGTTTTACACACATAATAATAGGAGATGCTGCTATTACCTTATTTTTACACATTACACGGCAAAAATTTAAAAATTACAAGAAATTAACAGAGTTTTCACGATTTTCACTTTTTTATATCAAATCGTTTGACAGAACAGCCAAATGTCAGACAAGTATCAGATTTATTTAATTTTTTCTTAATCTAACGGAGAATTTACACTTTACCCTTTTGCCGCTCATAAACCGAATGAAAATTTATAATAAGTTATTTCTTCCGTGCTTCAGATGGCACGTAAAGTCGTCTCGGTTGCGGTTGATGTTCATTCATAGTTACTAAGTCACTATAGTCATAGTCAGTCGCTTGGTTATTTTATAAAGGTAAAGATGAAGACGGTTGAAAACTTTGATAGGTTTACCAGGATTTATCCTACTTGATAAAGCTAAAACGTAAACTTTACCATTACAGAGATGCTTTTGATAAAAATTGTCTAAATTAGGTCAAAAATAAATCACAACAGGCGAACATAAAAATTGTTGATCTGAACGGTGCTTTATTCTGAAAAGTGACAAAATATATGCCAACTTTTTGCTCGGAAGGAATATTGAGAATTTGATGTCACTGGTAGAACACTCCAGAAGTAAACTCTTCTTAAATTTGCACCAAGTTCCATATTTGAATCTAAAAAAGTCGATGTGTAGAAGTAATTCCCAAGGTAGGTCAGTGTAGATCAAGAATCCATTATAAAAACATTAAAAACCTTTAGAAAAAATCACTAAAAACAAAAAGCATTTCCACTTTTTATAATTTCTATTTTTAAGGATACCGACCAAGTAACTCAAACAAAATGTAAGTATTTTGTTGTTGTGAATTAGTTCTCGTGATGATTCTCTGGTGTAAGATCCCTCGTGTTTTGCTATTTCGTTCTCTTGGTGTTTTGCGTATCTGGCATTATGTAACGTTATTTTTTCTCAGGTGCGGCGGAGGCTGTGGAGGCTGTGGCGGCTGTGGCGGCTGCGGATGCTGTGGATGTTGCTGCGGTGGTGGCGGCTGCGGTTGCTGCTGCCCATGCATAACCATTCACTCATGCTGCACCAAGATCTGCTGATCGCGCTCGGAGCGCCGCGTAGCCGCCGGCGTCGGCGGACCGCATCGCAGCGGCCTGCGGCGACGCGCGCGCAGTTCATGTGTGAAATTCGCTAGTGAAGTGTTGTGGAAATAGTTTAATAAACAAGCGTAATCCTTTTATACTCTGGTTTGCTTTCCTTAGGTCCTACGCTGCAGGTCCGCACACTCTCTGCCTCCCCTGAGGTCCGCACACTCTCTGCCTCCCCTGAGGTCCGCACACTCTCTGCCTCCCCTGAGGTCCGCACACTCTCTGCCTCCCCTGAGGTCCGCACACTCTCTGCCTCCCCTGAGGTCCGCACACTCTCTGCCTCCCCTGAGGTCCGCACACTCTCTGCCTCCCCTGAGGTCCGCACACTCTCTGCCTCCCCTGAGGTCCGCACACTCTCTGCCTCCCCTGAGGTCCGCACACTCTCTGCCTCCCCTGAGGTCCGCACACTCTCTGCCTCCCCTGAGGTCCGCACACTCTCTGCCTCCCCTGAGGTCCGCACACTCTCTGCCTCCCCTGAGGTCCGCACACTCTCTGCCTCCCCTGAGGTCCGCACACTCTCTGCCTCCCCTGAGGTCCGCACACTCTCTGCCTCCCCTGAGGTCCGCACACTCTCTGCCTCCCCTGAGGTCCGCACACTCTCTGCCTCCCCTGAGGTCCGCACACTCTCTGCCTCCCCTGAGGTCCGCACACTCTCTGCCTCCCCTGAGGTCCGCACACTCTCTGCCTCCCCTGAGGTCCGCACACTCTCTGCCTCCCCTGAGGTCCGCACACTCTCTGCCTCCCCTGAGGTCCGCACACTCTCTGCCTCCCCTGAGGTCCGCACACTCTCTGCCTCCCCTGAGGTCCGCACACTCTCTGCCTCCCCTGAGGTCCGCACACTCTCTGCCTCCCCTGAGGTCCGCACACTCTCTGCCTCCCCTGAGGTCCGCACACTCTCTGCCTCCCCTGAGGTCCGCACACTCTCTGCCTCCCCTGAGGTCCGCACACTCTCTGCCTCCCCTGAGGTCCGCACACTCTCTGCCTCCCCTGAGGTCCGCACACTCTCTGCCTCCCCTGAGGTCCGCACACTCTCTGCCTCCCCTGAGGTCCGCACACTCTCTGCCTCCCCTGAGGTCCGCACACTCTCTGCCTCCCCTGAGGTCCGCACACTCTCTGCCTCCCCTGAGGTCCGCACACTCTCTGCCTCCCCTGAGGTCCGCACACTCTCTGCCTCCCCTGAGGTCCGCACACTCTCTGCCTCCCCTGAGGTCCGCACACTCTCTGCCTCCCCTGAGGTCCGCACACTCTCTGCCTCCCCTGAGGTCCGCACACTCTCTGCCTCCCCTGAGGTCCGCACACTCTCTGCCTCCCCTGAGGTCCGCACACTCTCTGCCTCCCCTGAGGTCCGCACACTCTCTGCCTCCCCTGAGGTCCGCACACTCTCTGCCTCCCCTGAGGTCCGCACACTCTCTGCCTCCCCTGAGGTCCGCACACTCTCTGCCTCCCCTGAGGTCCGCACACTCTCTGCCTCCCCTGAGGTCCGCACACTCTCTGCCTCCCCTGAGGTCCGCACACTCTCTGCCTCCCCTGAGGTCCGCACACTCTCTGCCTCCCCTGAGGTCCGCACACTCTCTGCCTCCCCTGAGGTCCGCACACTCTCTGCCTCCCCTGAGGTCCGCACACTCTCTGCCTCCCCTGAGGTCCGCACACTCTCTGCCTCCCCTGAGGTCCGCACACTCTCTGCCTCCCCTGAGGTCCGCACACTCTCTGCCTCCCCTGAGGTCCGCACACTCTCTGCCTCCCCTGAGGTCCGCACACTCTCTGCCTCCCCTGAGGTCCGCACACTCTCTGCCTCCCCTGAGGTCCGCACACTCTCTGCCTCCCCTGAGGTCCGCACACTCTCTGCCTCCCCTGAGGTCCGCACACTCTCTGCCTCCCCTGAGGTCCGCACACTCTCTGCCTCCCCTGAGGTCCGCACACTCTCTGCCTCCCCTGAGGTCCGCACACTCTCTGCCTCCCCTGAGGTCCGCACACTCTCTGCCTCCCCTGAGGTCCGCACACTCTCTGCCTCCCCTGAGGTCCGCACACTCTCTGCCTCCCCTGAGGTCCGCACACTCTCTGCCTCCCCTGAGGTCCGCACACTCTCTGCCTCCCCTGAGGTCCGCACACTCTCTGCCTCCCCTGAGGTCCGCACACTCTCTGCCTCCCCTGAGGTCCGCACACTCTCTGCCTCCCCTGAGGTCCGCACACTCTCTGCCTCCCCTGAGGTCCGCACACTCTCTGCCTCCCCTGAGGTCCGCACACTCTCTGCCTCCCCTGAGGTCCGCACACTCTCTGCCTCCCCTGAGGTCCGCACACTCTCTGCCTCCCCTGAGGTCCGCACACTCTCTGCCTCCCCTGAGGTCCGCACACTCTCTGCCTCCCCTGAGGTCCGCACACTCTCTGCCTCCCCTGAGGTCCGCACACTCTCTGCCTCCCCTGAGGTCCGCACACTCTCTGCCTCCCCTGAGGTCCGCACACTCTCTGCCTCCCCTGAGGCCCTTCAGAGCAAAACGAGCAAAAAGCAAAATGAGCACAAGAATCAAAATGAGCAAAATGAGCACAAGAATCAAAATGAGCAAAACGCAAAATGAGCAAACAGCCAAATGAGCAAACAGCAAAATGAGCAAAACGAAAAATGAGCAAAACGCAAAATGAGCAAAACGCAAAATGAGCAAAACGCAAAATGAGCACCGGAAGCAAAATGTACAAAACGCAGAATGAACAAATTTGTGCTCATTTTGCTTTTTGCTCATTTTGATTCTTGTGCTCATTTTTGCTCTGAAGGACCCAATCCCTCCGGAGCATCTGGATAACTGTTCAATTGGTTTCGGGAAGATCGATCTTCTTCCTACCGGGCAGTTTGGACGAGTGGATCTTTTTGTGAGTTATAGCAACGTGCGATGCCTCCAAGGAGTGATCTGTGTCACAAGCAGCGCTATGAAATGTACGCGTGTGTAGGGTCTCGCGGAGATATTTCTTTTTGGTTAGGATAAGGTCCAGTTGATGCCAGTGACCAGAACGAGGGTGTTACCAGGATACTTTGCGAGATGATTTGCCTTTGAAGTAGGTATTGGTAACACACAGTAGGTGTTTAGAGCATAGCTCTAATAAACGTTGGCCGTTTTGGGTCGGTCCCAGTATACCCATTGAGAATAACCATTAATGGTAGTAGTGGCACTAAATTTCCCATAATTACCATTGCGTTTTTTTAAACGCGCTGGCATCCCTTCAGAGCAAAACGAGCAAAAAGCAAAATGAGCACAAGAATCAAAATGAGCAAAACGCAAAATGAGCAAACAGCAAAATGAGCAAAACGCAAAATGAGCAAAAATCAAAATGAGCAAAACGCAAAATGAGCACCGGAAGCAAAATGTACAAAACGCAGAATGAACAAATTTGTGCTCATTTTGATTCTTGTGCTCATTTTTGCTCTGAAGGACCCAATCCCTCCGGAGCATCTGGACAACTGTCCAATTGGTTTCGGGAAGTTCGATCTTCTTCCTACCGGGCAGTTTGGATGAGTGGATCTTTTTGTGAGTTATAGCAACGTGCGATGCCACCAAGGAGTGATCTGTGTCACAAGCAGCGCTATGAAATGTACGCGTGTGTAGGGTCTCGCGGAGATATTTCTTTTTGGTTAGGATAAGATCCAGTTGATGCCAGTGACCAGAACGAGGGTGTTACCAGGATACTTTGCGAGATGATTTGCCTTTGAAGTAGGTATTGGTAACACACAGTAGGTGTTTAGAGCATAGCTCTAATAAACGTTGGCCGTTTTCGTTTAACTTCCCTTTACCGTGGTTACCTATACAATCAGGCCAAGCTACGTTGTCCTGTCCAACCCTTGCGTTAAAAATTTCCCAGAATGTATAAGCGGTCAGCGCACAGCGCACCCCCAGGGGTACAACTGGGGTAATTGTGCCCCTCTAGTACCCCTGTTCCAACAGATATGTTTTCCTCTAGCACAAGAATCAAAATGAGCAAAAAGCAAAATAAGCACAAATTTGCTCATTCTGCGTTTTGCACATTTTGCTTCCGGTGCTCATTTTGCGTTTTGCTCATTATGCTTTTTGCTCATTTTGCGTTTTGCTCATTTTGCTGTTTGCTCATTTTGCGTTTTGCTCATTTTGATTCTTGTGCTCATTTTGCTTTTTGCTCATTTTGCTCTGAAGGGCTGGCATCAACTGGACCTTATCCTAACCAAAAAGAAATATCTCCGCGAGACCCTACACACGCGTACATTTCATAGCGCTGATTGTGACACAGATCACTCCTTGGTGGCATCGCACGTTGCTATAACTCACAAAAAGATCCACTCGTCCAAACTGCCCGGTAGGAAGAAGATCGATCTTCCCGAAACCAATTGGACAGTTGTCCAGATGCTCCGGAGGGATTGGGTCCTTCAGAGCATAAATGAGCACAAGAATTAAAATGAGCAAAAAGCAAAATGAGCACACATTTCTTCATTCTGCGTTTTGTACATTTTGCTTCCGGTGCTCATTTTGCGTTTTGCTCATTTTGATTTTTGCTCATTTTGCGTTTTGCTCATTTTGCGTTTTGCTCATTTTGATTTTTGCTCATTTTGCGTTTTGCTCATTTTGCGTTTTGCTCATTTTGCTGTTTGCTCATTTTGCGTTTTGCTCATTTTGATTCTTGTGCTCATTTTGCTTTTGGCTCGTTTTGCTCTGAAGGGCAGAGAGTGTGCGGACCTCAGGGGAGGCAGAGAGTGTGCGGACCTCAGGGGAGGCAGAGAGTGTGCGGACCTCAGGGGAGGCAGAGAGTGTGCGGACCTCAGGGGAGGCAGAGAGTGTGCGGACCTCAGGGGAGGCAGAGAGTGTGCGGACCTCAGGGGAGGCAGAGAGTGTGCGGACCTCAGGGGAGGCAGAGAGTGTGCGGACCTCAGGGGAGGCAGAGAGTGTGCGGACCTCAGGGGAGGCAGAGCCTATACAATTATTTTTTAACCAAAAGTAGTTTTGCGCCAAATTGACGCAGGCCTTCATCATTTCGCATGAGAATATGTAAAAAAAAAATCTCTTTATTGCATGTACAAGTTAATTCAATTTCAGTTTAAATGTAACGCAAAATATAAACATATGTAAGTATTTTGTTTCGCAACTTTGGCATTTTGTGTTGCGAATCACGTGTAACGTGTCAAGACCAGCCTTTTGTTGCATATACAAATATAGGTAGGTGGGTACATAAGTATTGAGCATTATGTATAGTCCATCCTACCTGTATTAGAGTTTTCTAAAGGAACTTCTACATTGTTAGCCTAAGAATCAAATGATTTGAGAAACACGTGTGCCCCTTGTCCCACACAGAAGGAACTCCTGAATAGGAGCGGTTATACACGTGCTGTAATAGAGTGGGCGTTGCGATCCTAAACCATGGCATGGCATGCATTATTCTATGATTGATACGCATGTAACATGGAATATCAAGGTTTTCGCACAGTACATAAAAGCGAAGCCTATACGGGGTGTAAGAGACGGTGTACCGAAAACTTTGCAGGCATGATCAGACCATGAAACTGAACAACTGTAAGTAATTGTATCAGGCGTTACTTTGCGGAAGTCCATCTTGACACTTCTGCGTATAGGAATGGACGTCCAGAAAGATCGCATTTCGCAAAACATTTGCTAGATTCTGGGCATAGTTTAACAGACAGCCATTCCTATAAAGTTCTACATACTTGTAATAAAGGCCAAAGGCTGAACGTGTTGGAACAATTAGAAATCATACGTCACGGGTGTACTGGAACTATCTTCAACGAGCAGGTAAATGTTTCCTCTTCTCCATTACTGCGTATTTTTCAAAATAACCAATCGCAGAGAGTCACCTGACCAATCTGCACTCTGATTGGTTCTCGTACATTGCGTCACCCAATGGCGGGGAGAAAGCATTTATAAGCTCGAGCCGACAACGACGGTTACTCAGTCAGTGCTCGGAACTCGACTTTCGAAGATCTCCTGATGATGCTCCGTGGAGGGGCGAAACACGTGTAGAGTGTAAAACGGTGGAAGTAGTGCGAGTAAAGTGCATCACTTGTGCATTTGCATTAACTTGCGGTCGTACGCGTGGTGCATTCAACTAGCTGCATTACTAGCCATCATAAGTGCGGAAGAAGCTAAATACCTTTCTATCTAATTCAATCAACTGAACAACTTTTTCTATGGAAGATATGTTGGTAAACGGGAAAAGACCTCCCCTACTAATTTCCCGATCAGCTGACTATTTTCTATGGAAATTCGAAAAAGAATCGTTTCCCAACATAGGCTCCATTATAAAAGTTGTTCAGTTTCATGGTCTGATCATGCCTGCAAAGTTTTCGGTACACCGTCCCTTACACCCTGTATATGATTAGGTACGTAGTAGTATTATATATTATCTGTGGTACAGTCAAGCTCACGTCAATGTAAGTTATGCGCGCGGCATAAGAACGGTCCAAAGTCCAAACTATAGTAATTTTAGGCGATGGGCTGACAACCTGTCATTATAGCGATAGGTACACTTTCCGAATGACCCTCAAATATTAGTCAGTATATCGGTTTTTGCGACCGTTTACGCTTTGCCTACCCCGCAAAGAGGTTATAGGTGTGCGTGTTATGTGTATGTGTATGTACCTATACTAAGGTAGGTAGATACTAAGTAATGGTTTAGCAAATATTACAGTAGGTAGAAACTAGGTAAGGTAGGTTGGTAGGTACTTACTTATAAAAGGTAGAATATAGCTTATAGCTAGCCTTGTGAGCTTCAAAATAAGGAGAATTGCAAAAACAAATATAAATTCAAGAGAAAAACTAAAGAACATATTTTATATCAATTTAAAAATAGTAAAATTGTATCTTTGGTTGAGTAAATATAATAAATATAAAGTTTACATGCTGCTTGCTAAAAAGGATTTATAAATTGTAAAATAAACACAGTTGCTATACGGGAGCGTTTCCTTCTGCCAACAAACTGTTTTGCAGTTTGGCGGAATCAAAGTGTATAAAACTAACTGTAAAAATATATATGATTAAACGATAGGAACGAGGAACCATATATAGGACAGTGCTCATGTAACAACACAGGTACTTACCGTCGCGTCGTGGCGAGGGTAAGGACAAATCAACCTATTAAATACCCTATTCTACTAGCTTTTCCCTGAATGGGGTAGGTATGTAAAGTTAAAATATTTTATATTTTTTTCTGAATGAATAAACCATTTTAAGAAACTAATTTGTTATTTTTTTTGTTTCGTGGATCATCCGTTAATTTATAATGAATTTCTAAAATAAAGTTTGATGACGTCATTGTTGCGCACAATCATTGCAGCGAACAACTCCATTCGTAAAAAATCCAATAAATCAGACTTTGTTTTCATAAATTTGACACTGACGGTGACTGACGAACTAGGATTTATAGTTTCTAATACCAATGGTTATCTTGAAGGAGATCATGAAAGAGATTCGTTTTATTCTTGGTCAGTACGACGTCTCACAGGTCAAATGAAGGTTATTTAGTTTTTTTCATAATTAAGAGTAATCTTTAACTTTTTCTTACTAATTATAAGATTGTTTTAATTTAGACTATAATATCTCCAAATGGTTTTCTTATTTTATGTCTTCCACAGCTATGCTTTACATACCCAATTAGGTATACCTCTAAAAGACCTTGGTACAGAATACACGACAAAAAAATCTGTAATTATTAAGAACTTTCAAAATGGTTATGCAGCCGGACACAATTATCTGAAAATTAAAATGTTTTTATTGTAAACGCGTGCGCAAAATAAATCTAAACAAGATAGTTAAACCACGCCCATTTTACATTACGTCAGCAGCGATAGGACGCGACCCGTATTTTCGCCGTCTCACACATCGGCCCATTAGCTCAGTTGGTTAGAGCGTCGTGCTAATAACGCGAAGGTCGCGGGTTCGATCCCCTCATGGGCCACGGTTTCTTTTTGCCTTTTTTTAAATTTACTTTTTATTTTTTTTTACATTTGAAAATAACTCACGTTTGCAATTTTGTTTCGTTACACCATTCATATTGGGTGGAATTTTAAGGAAACAAATCAAGAACAAGAGTTGAAATATAAAAAAATATACAGGGTGTAAAGGAAGGTGTACCGAAAACTTTGCAGGGATGATCAGACCATGAAACTGAACAAGTTTTACAATGGAGACTATGTTAGGAAACGATATTTTTATCGAGTTCCATAGTAAGTCAGTCAGCTGATAGGAATATTGTACGGGTGGTCGATTATTTTTTCTCGATTACTAACATAGTCTCCACAAAAAAAGTTGTTCACTTTCATGATCTGATTATGCCTGCACAGTTTTCGGTACACCGTCCCTTACACCCCGTATTTTGAGTTTCTATAGCCAAAATCAAATCAAAGCAGCAGATCGGTAATCTTATAATGAGATGAGAGGCCCAATTATTAATTTCTGTTATTTATGTTAGGGAAAGTTGCTTCTTTTCATACCCTATATATCACGCCTATATTCTCTTGCGGGGTAGTCAGAGCGTAAACGGCCGTAAACAATGGTCAACAAATTTTGTTCAGTTTGCACATTTATTACATATTTATTTTCTCATGCATGTTTTAACTTAATCAACTCAATACCGTGATTCACACCTTAGCACTAGCATTTGGCCACTGGCCAACTGTTACAAGTCTACAGATGAAATTCTTAGTACATTGCGTAGCCGGCTAATATTCCTGGTATTATAATGGCTAATCGACTACGCAATGAACATACAATTCCTGTAAAATTGTGTAGCCTTTAGTTTGATAATATCGGACACTGGCCTCAATTCGGGATATAAATTCTCATTTAACCTTAAATTTGTGCTGTTACTTTCCTTCATAAAGGTTTAGAAAAGGATAGGATATATATATTTTAGTCGTGTCATGTCTAATAATTTCATGCAAAATACGTGTTATCTGTCAAAATAATGCAACGATCAAAACAATGGCGACTGAATTGACTAGAAAAGGCGAAAAAACCATTAACGATTATAAAAATGATAGGACTTCAATATCTCTTATCCTTTTTTAAACTTATTTGAGAGAAAGTGACACCACTAATAAGGCAAGTAAGGATAATTTATATCCCGAATTGAGGCCACTGATAATATAATTCAATACGTTAAATATTACTTAAAATACGAGCTCACGCCTTAAACCGGATAAATCCAGTTAGAATAGGTACCCAGGTAGGCAAACAATAATGACCTTCTACTTGTTTGTTCCACATAAGGTGTGTTTTCACGCGAACGAAGCGTGGTTTAAGAACTTTGGACCCGCGGCTATGTGACTTGGCTCCTAACTAAAAAAACACGACCATCTGATTATAATATTAATAATAGTGTTTGTTTTTGTAATCTGCCTTAATCCGGTTGGGCTAATTTGCATTCTTATTGGAATTTAGCAACCCGTGACAGTACACTGCACTGCACCAGTTTATTTATAGCCTCGATTCTCGCGTTCAAGTAGAGTTTTTTTTTTAGTTCCGGTTCTGGACTCTTAAATTTTTTCGCCTCGCTATGAAATCTACACCTGACTGTATGGTTGGGAGCAGGAGCTCACCCGAAGAAGTTTTGAGGTTGTTCAAAAAACCAGCCCAATCGCGCCCTTGGTGTGTCACTACGGGGTGTAAGGGACAGCCCTCCGAATACTGAAAAGGTGCATGCTGACCATGAAACTGAACAACTTTCCCTTAGGAACATATGTCAGCAAACAGCAAAAAATTACCACCCATACAAAATCACGATCAGCTGACTGCAATTAGTATGGGAAGTCAAAAAAATTTACGTTTCCTAAAATATTTTCTTATGGGAAGTTGTTCAGTTCCATGATCTGAATGCACCTTTTCAGTATTCGGAGGGCTGTCCCTTACACCCTGTATATGCGACCGAAAGGTGTTTTCACGCGAACGAAGCGTGGCTTGAGAACTCTGGACCCACGGCTAGTCTAGATGAATTGGCTCTAATTAATAGAACACGACCATCTGATTATAATATTAATAATAGTGTTTGTTTTTATAATCTACCTCAATCCGGTTGGTCTTATTTGCATTCTTATTAGAATATTGAATCTAATAACCTATTTACACTGCACCAATTCTATTTAGCTTTGATTCTCAAGTTCACATACCAAATGCTTATTTTGTAGACAATGACTACTTATTTCTTTTTTAGCAAAGGAACTGCCACATAGAAGAATAGAACGAACATAAAAAAACCAACAACATCTATTCTTAGTCCTACTACTAGTTCCTAGTATTATCTGTGACAGAGCGCTCTGCTCTTGCATTTTCCCAAATCCACCACGCGCGTTCATAAATTTTTCGATAACTATTGTTTTCGTTTTGCTTATTGGCGAATGATTTGAATTTGAATTATTTTTTAGTAGAGTTGCAGAGTTTTATCTTGCCTGATAAAGTGGCCTTTGATTACCGAACAACTTCGTCCAAGCTAAAATAAGGCGAAATTAGGGATATTTATTGTGTGGCAAAAATCGAAGAAAACAAATGATAGTTGTAATTTCTTGTCTCTTTCTTTTGCAAGCAAAAATAAACAAAGGAAAAATCAGAATCGATGCAATTCTTGGTAAGATCGCTGATTCGTTGAAAATGAAATCGTAAACTGAATAGGTACAATATTTTATTCACCAACTAAATAATTGATTACAATAAAACAATTAATTAATATCTACAATGTTAACATAAAGTAAAACAATATGTAGCATTTGAGGCACTTTTTAAGCGATTCCTTTAATTCTGAGCAGATCCATAAAATAAGACTTAACATACAAATATCAAGTATACAAAATATTGCGTAAATGCATAGTACAATATTTTAGATATTACATTCTTTATTATGCGTAAAAGAGTAAATTGTTTTTGTTATTTTTAGCCAATCTTCATACGAGTAAAATATTATACATTTACATACATACACATATCACGCCCATTATCCCTTGCGGGGTAGGCAGAGCGTAAACGGTTGCAAAAACGGACATTTACGCCACGTCTGTCATATATTTGAGGGTCATTCGTAAAATAGTGTATCGCCAAAGTGACAGGTTGTCAGCCCATCGCCTAAAATTGCAATACACACCCTCGAGTCCCTTAGTCGCCACTTACGACTCCCACGGGAAAGAAATGGGGCGATGCTATTCTAAGCCGACATCACACGGCGCTAAAATATTACTGGCACTTTACTTGGCTATTCTTATTCGCTATTGGGTGTAAGCAAGCATCCTCCATTGACGTGTGGTGCTGGCTTAGAATAGCATCACCCCAATTTTACTCATGAGTGTCGTTATAAGCGACTTTGGGGTAATTTTCCAGGGAGTGGGCAGCAGCGTTTCCTGTAAATGCAACTTCTTACACTGCGCTCGCCAATTCGTTCGACTGTAGACTTTAAACGTGGTTAGGTTACCAGGTGCCTATGTTATGAAACTACAGACTACAAGTCTACACGTGAAATTCTTAGTACATTGCGTAGTAGTACTGGCCGTTTACTGTATATAGGGTGAAATTTTACTAGTGACTGTTACTGAAAACAGAGGGAAAAGCTGGTGATAAGGAACAACTTTCCCCAAGGAACATAGGTCAAAATATATCAAAAATATTTTGAGCTTCCATAGTAACCCATATCTTAATTTTATATGGGAGGTCCAAATTTTTTTCGACCTATGTTCCTTGGGGAAAGTTGTTTATTATCACCAGCTTGACTTAGTTTTCGCTATCGGCCACTAGTAAAATTTTACCCTTTATTTTATACAGGATGTAAAAATATTAGCTGCAAATATTTTAAGGGGTGAACCAGTAAACAAAACTGATCAACTTTCTCTTAGAAACATAGGTCGAAATGTGAAGAAAAAATTCGGACCTGATACATTGATAAATTGACCCAGTTGGCTGCAAGGCAATTTCTTTTCTCATATTTCGACTAATGTGCTTGTGGGAAAGTTGTTCAGATTCATGGACTGGTTCACCCCTAGTAATATTTGCAGTATTTTTTACACCTTATATAAAGTTTAATTTCAACATCAAATTCATTTTTTTATATTATTTCCTTAATAATTTATTTGTGACTGAACTTCATCAATTTATTTATATACACTCGTCTCATAATGTTCGAATTATGAATTCGAAAACAGATGCATAATGACCTACTTTATGCATTCTGCCTATATAAACTAGGGTTTACTATAAATTACAGAAGCGTAATGACTTAATGAGAAAACTCTTAATACGATAAAGTTGAGAAATGAAACGAAGTTTTTTTTTCCAATACTCAAATCGCTATCTTCCGCCGCACCTGACAGTTGTTGTTGTACGGTAATTTTTCGGATATTGTTCAGTTGTTTTAATAGGTTTTTGTTCTGTTGTTGTTCAGATGTTGATTAGTCGTGGTTCAGATGTTATTCCGATGTTGTTCAGTTGTTGTTCAGTTGTTGTTTCGATGTTGTTCAGATGTTGTTCAGTTGTTGTACAGATGTTGTTCAGTTGTTGTTCGGTTGTTGTTTCGATGTTGTTCAGATGTTGTTCAGTTGTTGTTCAGTTGTTGTTCAGATGTTGTTCAGATGTTGTTCAGTTGTTTAGTTAAGTTATTGTTAAGACTCCACATCTAAACAACTGCTAAAGTATAGATTTTTAAAAATTCATATCAAGCCATATTACGTTCTCGTATTGAATTTGTCCTTGTATCGGGCCTTGCAATGGCCGGTGCGTACGTTTAGAAAAGTGTTTCTGAGTTTTTTTGGAGAGTGTAGATAAAATAGTGTATGCAACTGCTATAATTAGGCATTAGAATGCTCGTGTCAAACTATTATCACACTCGGCTGCGCCTCGTGTGATAAACAGACACTCGCATTCTAATGACCCCCATTATACGACAGTTGCATAAACTACTATTATGATAAAGTACCTGAATTATAATTAGGTACATACACTTTACTATTCAAATATACAAACTTTATCGGTTCGTCTAAAATCACAATTTTCATAGAATTTTACTTCATTATCGGGTGCTTACATACCCAAAATTAAATATTTGATGCAAGATAATATTTCATAATTCATACAACGCAATTCTCAAGATTTTAACCACCATCAGACTGAATGAAGCATGTCTTGGTATGTACGCGACACACTCAAAGATCTAAATCTAAAGGGTTCCTGATAATATGTCACGATCCAGTCAAGGGGTGAATGAGGGCAAAAAACTGAACAACTTTCACCAAAAACATTTTTTTAGATAATCTTCAAACAATTCATGGTTTACGATTCTTTCTATCTCTATTCATAAAACTTAGGTGTTTGAGAGTAAACAAAAATCAATAAATTTTATAAATATAGGTATATAAGTTTTTGAAACCTTGCACAATTTTCAAGCGCGGGCAGGATATGAACCTGCGACTTTCGCCATTACTAGTGGCGACGCCTCTTCCGTCTGGGCTACCGTACCTCGTTCCTTGCCCGCCAATTTTGCAAGTGTATTTTAATGCTAGTAACGCGTGGCACGGCTCCATCTACCGGGTTAAATAAAATTTTGCAAGATTTCAAAAATTGTATACCTTACACGGGAAGTGTTTTAAATTTTGGTATTTAATATATATAAGTATTCCTAAACAGTTTTTTAAAGTATGCCATAAATAATGCATAATATATAAAATGGGCCTCCCATACATGACTTTGTCTAATAATACTTTTTTTGGTGTGAATGTTGTTCATTCTCATCCCCTGGTGCACCCCTTGACGGGATCGTAACATATTACAAGTAACCTTGTATACATTGCCGTTTGCCTAAACATCTATCTATCAGTTGTCAATGACCAGCCAGCGATGTGTGGTGTTCTCGAGTTGTTGTTGTAATATCGGAGTCCGCAATCGTAGTTTGATTTCTAAGGAGCCGCCTGCAGGCCTTCTTCCGTCCATCAGCTGAAAATGTTTATAGTTAATATATTGTACTATGGTTTATTTTGCTATATTATTTTTCGTAAATAAAAATAAAAAGTTGAAAAAATTATAGCATCGGCCGGGGATTGAATCCGGGACCTGTGGAGTACCGTCCAACCGCTCTTCCACTGAACTACCGGCGCCTCGACCGAACCATTGCAACTCCCCAGCCGACGAGTCAGATTTTCATTTATGGAAATGAATAATATTTGTTTATTATTATTTACGTATAATAGTTATTGTTTGAGACAGATGTGCTTTGCTATAGCGACAGATATACCAATAGTAATCATACTGTAAATTTATTACCATGTACCATGTGTGTGAGTGTAATGTAGAATCGAGTGTACTATCAGCAGCACATCAACCTACCATTTTAAGGTATGAAGCCTATACTGGTTATTCTTTGTAACTGTATGAAAAACCAGTTGAAGTTGAATCTTAAAGGGGTAGGTTCATGTGCTGCTAACAGCACTAAGGGCGAGTGTGGCGACCTCGACGGTGGCGCCGCCACTTCACAAAAAAAAGTTTTCTGTGAATACAAACAATCTATCAGAATGTCCGATGCCCAAGTTTTTAGTATTATCCTTACGTAAAATTAGAATCTGCAAACTCAATTAAATATTCGCTGCAATTAACATTATGGAAAAAAGTGAAAAACGGCCACTTTTGGTATTAATTGCCATAACTTTAATTACAGCGAATATTTCATTGTGTTTGCAGGTTCTAATTTTATTTATTTAACAATTTTACATAAGGATAATACTAAAAACTTGGGCATCGGACATTCTGATAGATTGTTTGTATTAAGAGAATTTGTGAAGTGGCGCCACCGTCGAGGTCGTTGACGGTTACATACATACATACATACATATATCACGCCTATAATCCCTTGCGGGGTAGGCAGAGCGTAAACAGCCGCATAAAACGGACATTTACGCTACGTCTGACAAATATTTGAGGGTTATTCGGAAAATTGTGTATCCCTATAGTGACAGGTTGTCAGCCCATCGCCCAAAATTGCAATACACACCCTCAAGTCCCTAAGTCGCCTCTTACGACTTCCACGGGCAAGAAATGGGGTGATGCTATTCTCAGCCGGCATCACACTAAAATAATATTTATATAATCTACACTAATATTAGAAACAGGCTTTAATTTATTGTTTGTTTGAATTGAATAGGCTCCGAAACTACTGGACCGATTAAAAAAAATATTTTACCGTTAATTGAAATTGAAATTCTTTATTCAATGTAGGATAGTATTATCACTTATTGACGTCAAGAACCGTCATTCTAAAAAAAGAAATTTGTATCATTTTTTTTTATTTTAATTTTGTTATGACCTAATAGAAAACCGGCTCGGGCGGGATAAAAAAAAAAAAATATAGGCACTGCCATGGGGCTGGCCAGGTTAATCACACGGCATGTAACTTTAGGCCACTACCATCTAAAAACGATATTTGTTTCAAATTGAAGTCAAGATTTTTAAAATCCTACATTATCCCTGATGAACATAGGCTATATTAAACTGTCTTATTACCGGGAGGAAATTGTTAGCGGCGGGTGAAACCGCTGGGCGGGCTGCTAGTACTTAATAAAAATAAAAACTCACCGGATAAGAGTCGTGTAGCGTGACCTGCGTCTGCAGCGGCGCCAACTTGACGGAGACGGTCCCCAGCAAGGAGTCCCGCGAGAACCACCCGCTGCAACACAACCACCAGCCGCTGTTCACATAGGTCACAGTCACACACGGCTACGCTACACATACACATACATTACACATGCAAACACCGCTAACACCTTACACTACAGAATCGTTATTTATACATACATACATATATCACGCCTTTATCCCTTGCGGGGTAATGGTAATGGTAAAACGGGCTGGTTTCTGCAACTTGCGCCTATTTTGCGTGCAGGAGCAATCCTAGCTCCCCGAGGAAGCTCAGCAACCCTACCAAGTCACTGAGTGCCTCAGGGATCGACCTCGGGGTTCCGAGGTACTCAGCCCGGTATGCTGCCACCTCTTTGCAGTGTATCACCATTTACGCCACGTCTGACAAACATTTGAGGGTCATTCGGAAAATTGTGTATCGCCATACCGACAGGTTGTCAGCCCATCGCCTTAAATTGCAATACACACCCTCGAGTCCCTTAGTCGCCTCTTACGACTCCCACGGGAAAGTAATGGCGTGATGCTATTCTAAGCCGGCATCACACGGCACATTAATAAATACAACAAATTACAAACGATTACTAACGGTTTAATATAAAGCATGCAAGTTATACATTTTAAATTTAAAACAAAATAGAGAACATAATTCGAAATGAATTCGTCTTTGTTAGGTATGTTTCGCATGCAAAATGCCTTAACTGTTTGTAGTTAACATACAAAGATAGGGTCGTTGGATGACTCGGTGTCCCACACGAAAAGAGATAGAGAGAAGAGACAAAGATAACAATAGATGGCTCGGCTGTTCGTAGCCCAAGTGTCAAGCGCTGTTTTTTTTTTTTTTTTTTTTTTTTTTATTAATGATGGGTTTGCTCTTGACTCTAGTCTAGGTCATAGGACAGAGACAGAGTCTAAGATGGAGCGAGCTCACCCAGAAGAAGCCTGTTAAGGCACTGGCACTCCCACACACTGACGGAACGCAGCAAGCTACTTGGCGCCAGACTTCGGTGGGATGGTGGTCGCGAGCCAGGCGGCCCCTTACGGAGCCTTCCACCGCTTGGTGGGATCGTTCAGCCGGACTTATCCACAGGCAAGCCTGTGTTGCCGTTGCCCGGGGTGGACCGCTAGGAGGTAGACCCCATACCACCCAAAAATATATCTTTGTTCGTAATAGTCGGCTCAGCAATTAGGTGTTCAGCTCGCTTCGCTTGCAATACGTATATCCGCTGTTTATAATCTCCTCAAGCAACCGACGCCCCCGCCGGCGGGGGCGCGGAGGTCCCTCATTTGTTCCCCACTTTGGGAACTACCGGCACGTGCCGGGTAGATTCAGTCCAATACGTTCTTCCCAGAACAACTCGTAAGCTGAGCTGTTTGTTTGAACAACCACAAAACTTCTCCGGGTGAGCTCCTGCTCCCCACCATACAGTCAGGTGTAGATTTAAAAAGCCCCGGGGTTGAAATCATAGGGTCCAATTAAAAAAAATAGTTACTTATATCTGTTAAGTTAATGTTTTATGTCTTTTATGTGTTGCTGCTGCTATTTACAGTGTGTTTTTGAATGTTTTCTCTTAGTGTGCGGGGTTGCCTGGAAGAGATCGCTTAAAGCGATAAGGCCACCTTTGCTTATATTGTGTTGTTTGTTTTCGTTCTTGTATATGTTATGATTATTAATGTGAGCAATAAAGTGTTTCTGTCTGTCTGTCTGTCTGTTTATACCCTTAGAGTCGAACTAGCTTCGCTCGCAATATTGTTTGTCGGCTAGGTGTCGAGCCCGCTTTGCTCGCAATAGATGACTCGGCAGTTGTA
This sequence comes from Tuta absoluta, assembly GCA_027580185.1. Taxonomy (NCBI): domain Eukaryota; kingdom Metazoa; phylum Arthropoda; class Insecta; order Lepidoptera; family Gelechiidae; genus Tuta; species Tuta absoluta. Next base: position 3,343,856 of record JAQAHW010000020.1, read on the forward strand.
GCGAAAGTTTCTATCTCGCTTCGTTCACATTAAATGTATCGTTTGTTTGTAACGTGAGTGCCGACATTATACAGATAATCTGTGGTGTCAACCTCGCTTCGCTCGGAAATTTTGATTTAGTAATGGATCTAGTTCTTATGCCGCGATCATACACTTGAGCTATGGGCAGGGAAATAGTATAGAAAGCGGGCAACGCGAGCATGTAAACAGGTAAGTATATTCTTTATTGTGTACCAAATTATTACAATAAATTAGAATATTAAACGTAGTCACAAAGGTGAGCTTATCTCTATGAAGATATCTCTTCCAGCCAACCTGCACAGTGGAATTAGAAAATACTACCTATATTAGCGAATGACAAAGCTACTGGCTGCTACTCGTCATGCCGCTGCCACTAACCGTGCTCGCTCGAGAGTCAGTTTTTCGTGCGGAAGTCATAGGAAATGTATCTCGCTCATTCGAATGCTGCGAGAAGAGTAGGACGACAGTGTGTGAGCACTCACTCGCGTTAATACTTCCGCGGAAGTATTTCGGGCTATATTCGCGGCAGCGGCAGGAGCATGGTGTGAACTACTCACCCTCTGGAGTAGACCTCGAACTTGATCCCGAGTCGTTTGAACACGCGCTGGCAGGGGCGCGCGCCGCGGTGGATTCCAAGCGGGAACACCGCGTTATAACTCGGGCTATTCGTGTCCTTTATACACGCCGTCCGGTCTGATACTGGCGCTTCCTGTTTTATAAACATCATTACTGAAGATTTTCGTTTTATGCCATCCATTTTCGCCATGATGATGGTGAAACTATCCTTCATTTCAAATATGTGTATAGAGGTGACGGTTTTAATCCAACACCAAAGAGATGACGAAATAAATATCGAGCTAGCATTTGTCACCTATTTAAAAGTGTCGAGTTAGCTTTTGTCATCTATTTAGAAGTGTCGAGCTAGCTTTTGTCACCTATTTAGAAGTGTCGATCTAGCTTTTGTCATCTATTTAGAAGTGTCGAACTAGCTATTATCATCTATTTAGAAGTGTCGAGCTAGCTTTTGTCACCTATTTATAAGAGTCGAGCTAGCTTTTGTCACCTATTTAGAAGTGTAGAGTTAGCTTTAGTGACCTCTGGGAGCTACGACAAGAAGCTCACTCAAAGTGGTTCACGAGCAAGCAAGACGCAACAGAAGTTACAACATATCTGCAAGATGGCGCCACGTGACAGAACGAAGAGCCTGAAACGCGGTATCGAAGTGTTTCACCGCGCAATACAACTTCCAATTCTATCCAGGTGGACCAGTCGGTCCCCTGGCCACAACACCCGGCCAGGCGGGTAGCTACCCTTTTCCCAACTTCACGTGCAACCCTCAATTCTGCCTATTGGCATCACTCCTGTCACCCGCCATACACCTATTTAGAAGAGTCGAGCTAGCTTTTAGTCTAAAGTATTGAGCTAGCGAGTCTTTTGTTTAACGGAAATTTCGAGCTCGCTTTGCTCGCAATTTTAATCGCTCAATTATGAACTTTTAACAACTAGGTGATCGACTCTTTTGGCCCACAAAAAGGCGCACCGTCCTTCGTTTCGTCATAAATATACGAACCTGGCTTATCGACCGGCTTGCTAGATCGATTATGGCCCCGATATACAAAATGAGTAACAAAAAGCGTATAACAAGAAAGGAGGTCAAAGTACTCAAAATATTTAAAAATAATTAGACCTCCCGTAATAAATTAACCAGCTGATCGGCAACTTTGTATGGATGGTCCAGATTTTCTTTTTAAATTTCGACTTATGTCCAATAGGGAAACCCTTTTTATTACTCCTTGTAAACAAGTATTCCTCATGTACCAAATGACGTCTGACAAATCAAGTTTTTGTTTGAGTTTTACCTTGCAAAACTTATACTCACTTGTGGATAAGGAAACTCGAATTTCACGTATGTGTCAATTTCTTTGGGGTTAGGAACATTGTAAGCGATGCCTCGCACAATAGTCAACTCTAAGTCGTTCTCGTTAAGGTCCGTATTGCACTGCACCACTGAAAACTGCATACTTTCGTAATGGAACTTGGGGACGGTTTGACCTAAACTGAAAAAAAAAATGATAAGATTAGTCTTATTGTCTCAGCAGCAGCGTGAGTTACACTGGCTGTATTCAAATTTCATAAATTCAAAATGGCGGACTATAAACGAAAAATGAAACGTGGATTTTTTTTCACGTGCCGCACCCGCAGTCGCGTTTCTTTTTATAATTAGTTTGTTTGCCTTTGACTATGAAACTTGAAACTAAGTAGACCTGTACTAATTGTTTGGCAGGTTTAAGGGTCAGTAAGATGTATGTTTCGTATTATCGTCAGTAAATTTTTTAGTTACCTCTTAGCAACGACAACGACATCTAAATCCTGTTTCACTTTAACCGCTAGATGCTCGAACCTATTCATTTCAGCTATATTGCCCATTTCCCTGAAAATAAATAGAAAATTTTGGTAAAATGTGATTTGCATCAAATAATTTCATTAGGTACATTTATTATTAAACTTTTAATAAAAATTATAATTAAGCAAATTAATATTTTTGTATAACATTTTATTATATGCAAAACTATTGTTAATATTCCACGCAACTGCCGACAATCTGTAGAAATCTAGAGCACATTTAAAGGTACCAAAATGTTTTCAACTTTTATTTCGTAAGCTTAAAATACTAACCTATACATAATAAATCCATACATAAATCACACCTATATCCCTTACGGGGTAGGGAAAGCGTTAACGGCAACGGCGGATATTAACACCACGTCTGACAAAAGTTTGAGGGTCAATCAGATAACTGCGTATCACTATATAGTGACAGGTTGTCAGCCCATCGCCTAAAATTGCAATACACATTTAACCCTCGAGTCCCTTAGTCGCCTCTTACGAAACACATGGGTAAGAAAAGGGGTGATGCTATTCTAAGCCGGCATCACACGGTACTTATTAACGTTTTAACAAAAACTATAATTCTGCAAATGAATATTTTCGTATAACATTTAATGACATGCCAAATTATTGTTAATAGTCCACGAAACGACATACATACATACATACATACATCCGCCTATTGCAGTCCACTGCTGGACGTAGGCCTCCCCCAGGGTACGCCATAGGGCACGATCTCCCGTTTTCGCCATCCACGCAACGACACGAAAATATAAACTTCTGATAATCTGAAGAAATTTACATCCAATTCGAAGATACCAAAATGCTTTCAACTTTTATTTCATTGACACTAAATCACAGAATAACCAATAGTATTTAGTATATATTATACATACAGAACAGACACTCACCTCCCCGCACCCCAGCCTTTTACCCGCCCTCACCCGAGACATGTCAAAACACCAGTGGAGAATTAAGTAGAAACTAGCGCTAGGCTTGTTACATCCTCTTTGGTAGTTACTGTATTCATCAGGTGAGGTATAAAAATCAACCTGCATGCCAACCCTGCACTCACACATCTGTGATCACCCACACGTGCACATGTATAAATGACAGTTGTCTATAGAGTCCGCTGTATGGAGTGTCCGAGGTGTGACTAAATACTAACCTATAATGATCCCTATTGGTGAGGCACAGTTTCAATTGGTTGGTGAGCTGCTGCGACAGTTTGGTGAGCGCGTCGTCGTCCGTGTCCGCCAGCGACACCGGCGACACGTCCTCCGGGGGCTGGCAGTCCTCCGCTGACACTATGTCGAAGCTGCAACGATAGCAAATAAAATCATTGCTATTTAAGGTTTGTGTCAAAGCTGCAACGATGGAAAATTCAATCATTTTTATTTAAGGTCTGTCTGCCTTTTACAAAAACGTTTTTTAAAAGGCAATAGCCAAAGTGGACTGAATACTGTACAGCGTTAAGTCATAGTGCATAATGTTCCTCTGACTAATACTAGTTTGAAGATATCCGAGGAGTGTCGAGAAAAAGTAAACTATTGTCCAGATCTTACATTAACGCAAAATAATAACTAAGATCGTATTTCTTTTGCATTTTGGTAGTACTAACAGGTAAGATAGAGATATTTATAAATAGTGAAAAAAGAAGGGACAAGATGCCACCCTGTGGAACACCTGTTGTAGTGGCACTCTAAGAGGTTATTATGTGATTGATGGAATGACTTACACCTAGGGCATGTAAAATCGGAAGATCCCCAAAACCGGTTCTGAGGTCCGATATTGGACGCTCAAAACCGGAATTCCGGTTTTGATTCCGGTTTTGGTGTTTTTATTTTATTTATAGTAATACACATTTTTTTCAAATCAGCTTTTAAATCATGTTATTGCCACGAAACTTATTTATCAGCGTAATCTACAGTAACGAAACCATCTTGTACTATGTATTGTATGCAAATAATCAAGCATAAAGTTATGCACGCACATTCGTAAGCATAACATAACTTTATTTAAATATCAAATTCTTCTAAAATGGTAATAATTAAAACAAATTAGGAACTGGCTTAGTATATTAAATGAGAGCAAATCAGATACTTCTTCTAGGCATATATACTACTTTTTATAAGATAAAATATTATGAGTAATCAAAAAAAACAAAAACAATCATTTAAGTATGCAAAATAATTCAAGCAAAGCATACTCGTACAAGTAAGTAGGTGATCATAATAAAATGATTGCGCAAAAATGAACGCGGTGCACGCGGGTCAGTAGTGAAGGTAGTTATGTTTTTTCCCGAAAAAAAATGTGCCACCGCGAGGGGTGCTACAAAAGTACCGAGCGCGGGTGGTAAAAAATGCATGTTTTTCAATTATTTGTTTTAGGAATGATCAAAATTATACCAAAACAACTTTGTTTTTTAAATGTCTCAAAACCGGTTTTACGAAATTGAATCTGCCAAAACCGGAATTAAAAAGTCGGAAAAATCGGTCCGATATTCCGGACTTACGATATTCCGGAATTCCGGTTTACATTCCCTACTTACACCTTTTACTTAAGGAATATGCTCTTGGTTATGATTTTGGGTTTCTTTTTCGGCTCTCCCCGGATGGATTCTACTGCGGTTGTGATTTCAGACTAGTACAAGTCAAAGATCACATTATGCACTATGACTCAATGCTGTCCATACAAAAATGGTCAATATCTTTAAGGCGGCGCCGACCGACTAGTGGCGCCCTCACCTGTTTCTTAATAATTTCTTAAAATCTAGAACAAACATTAAAAATCTAAGACGGACAAATCGTTGTCCTATACGGGTGGTTCGCAAAACGTGTCCTTTTTTTGTTCATTTGCCATAAAATTCAGAATAATGCATAAAAATCTGTTTTAACTCAGTAGGATTATGAGATTGTATCGAAACTTTTAACCTGCAGAAGCCGAAGTTGTACTACAACATTTAATATTTATTTTCATTTTTTATACCTGTAAAAGTACGTTTCGGTAGTCTGTTCAAAACCCACCTTGTTATCTTTACAATTTGAAAAATTACTTAAATAGACATACTATCACACTATTTTTACGTTATCGACATCCAAAACATGTTCAAGATAAATTTTAAGTTACAGATATTTCACTATAATTGGCTATTTTCATTTTATTTGCGATTCGCATATGTTACTAGGGTTCTGCGTCTCATCGGTGGTACAAAAAAAGACATACAAAAAGTGATTTAAATTGTTGTTAACGCGACTATAGACCTCAAGTACGTTTATATCAAACTTTTAAACGCAGTCGACGGCTATTTGTATTTGCTGTTTGTAGGTCCAGTGCAAAATTCTTGTTCGTTCGCATAAAATTTGTTTATCGTCAAACCTCAGCGGGTCAATACGGTTACCGCCATAAAAATGTAAGTAAACATATTATTTATCTCTTACACTAATTTATTAGTACTGTCTATTGCTCTTTCCACAAAAATGGAACTTGTTCGTATAACACCTCAAAAATGAATTAACCAGCCCCACCTTTATACAAAAAATCCCTTCGGTGGTCATCTTTTCAGTAGTCATTTTTGGTAACCGAAAAGACAGTTGGTCACCAAAAAGAGACCTAATACCAAATACTGTTCAAATATTCAGAACATACCAATTTTATATGTTTTTGCTACTACTATTAATAGATTTTATTTTATATTCCAAGAAATTTTGTTATTTATATTTAAGTCAATAACACTAAAAAGCATGAAGGTTTGCTTGTTAACTAACCTGTACACACAGATCTAGAGAACCAACAAATGGCTGAAAATGAAGATTTGGTGTTGAATGAGGTATCAGAGGGAGAAGAGCTGGTTCGTGTGCATGATCAAATTAAAAAAAGATGGAAATATCAAAACATCTGATATCAACACCGCTCTGATCAATTCAAAGAAATAAAAAAAAAGAAAGACTGCTGCATTAAACAATGCTGCTCCATCTACCTCATACACCTCTAATAAGTGGACTGATCAACCAGTACAGGTTGAATATGAGCCATCAGCCACTCCTGAAGTGTTGTTGCGATCAAAGGAAGTGCAGCCAGCAGCAAGATCTGAACATAAGTGGCTAGAACCAGATGAAGACAATGATTCTGAAGAGATTTTTTGACCACCAAAAAGTTGTCTTTTCGGTGACCCATAGCATTTTGATACTTTATTTAATCTTTTATGAGCATTTTCAGCTTCTTTATAAATATTTTTTGAGTAAAAACATTTTTATATGAATAATTGACAAAAAATATACTGTTTAACATTTGTATTTTCGTATAACGTCTTTTTGGTGGTCCTTGCGACTTTTTGGAGGTCAGAAAAAAAAGATTTTTGGTTATAATAGCCGATTTTAACAAAAACGATCTCAATGATTAGGATGCATAAAAAATATTTTTTATTTTGTACCTAATAAAGTAAAAACTTTGATTATATTGCGTTTTTTTTTATTTAAAAATTTTTAGTCTCTTAAATGCGAACCACCCATACGATACGTTTATTTTAAGGTATAACAATAAGCTTTACATTGTTATACGTCTTTAAAATCACTAAGAGTGAAACTCACTACCTGCGTCTGTGTTTCCAAACGCATGCAACCCTAATCTCTTCAAAGTAAGAGTGAACAGGCTTCTTCTGGGTGAGCTCGCTCCATCTTAGACTCTGTCTCTGTCCTATGACCTAGACCAGAGTCAAGAGCAAACCCATCGTTAATAAAAAAAACTAAGTTTTAGCGATTTAAAATTTAAAACACAAGAAAAAGCTCATTAGTGTATTTTGGATTAAACTTATCGTATAGGACAACAATTTGTCCGTTTTAGATTTTTGATATTTGTTTCACATACATACATACATATATCACGCCTATAATCCCTTGCAGGGTAGGCAGAGCGTAAACAGCCGCATAAAACGGACATTTACGCCACGTCTGACAAATATTTGAGGGTCATTCGGAAAATTGTGTATCGCTATAGTGACAGGTTGTCAGCCCATCGCCTAAAATTGCAATACACACCCTCAAGTCCCTAAGTCGCCTCTTACGACTCCCACGGGCAAGAAATGGGGTGATGCTATTCTTAGCCGGCAACACACGGAAAATATTTGTTTCAGATTAAGAGTAATTAGTTAAAAACATGGGAGGGCGCTGAACGGTCGAATTTCGCTCGGCGCAGGCTTAAGGGCGGGCTGTGAGAAAAATGGGTATTTTTGGATGCACGCAATTTTGTTGATGGATACGATAAACACTTTATTTTTATGTATAATGATTTTTCAATATATTATCTAGATTTGTGTCGCAGGAAAACACGATTAAAGAAAGTTTGCTCGATAGATTTATTTTTTAAAGTTTGGTCTATTTTTACACTTTTTTGCGTTTTGTATAGCAATCTTATGATAATAACACATTATTTTTTGCGAATACGATACGTCTTGCATATTACTAGATTCTTGTCGTACAGTTTTTTGATTACTTGTTTATTTGGCGAGGAATTTCCAAAAGAGTGAAAAATCGTCTAAATATGGTGATTCCGCTCTGTTCTCACACACAGGATTTGCCATTAGTGGGAAAGGGAGTTTTAAAAGTTCGAGGCAGGCCTTTAAGGGTTTCTCACGTTTTCTCTATCTGCGTTTTGGCGTTGGGCGGCAGCGGCAGGGACTTGAGGTCGACGGCGAGGCCGCCGCGCGCCGCGCTTATCACAGAGTCGAAGCCCATCGCCGCGCGCAGGTACTCGCGAGCTTGCTCCATGTTACCTGGTGATGTCACACGACAATATATCATTCATTATTCATATATTTATTTTGAGCCAGACATGTCCCACTGCAGGGCAAAGGCCTCCCTCTGTTTCTTCCATTTATCCCTATCCTGGGCCGCCTCCACCCAGTTTTGGGCGTGGACGTGTAACTCATCTTTTCACCTTTTTCTTGGACGATTACGTGCCCGTTTTGCGTTGGGAGGGACCCAAGTAGTTGTTATCTTTGCCCATAGTGCAGCAGGCATTCTGGCAACATGTCCAGCCCAATCCCACTTGAGGTGTGCTGCCTTCTGACCTACGTCGACTATTTGTGTACGGGAACGCAACGTTGTGTTCCTGACATATTTTCTTTTGTTATTTAGTTATTTGTTATCATTCATAAACAATTTATATTTGAGAAAAAATGCAAAGTTTTCTACTGATGACAGGATTTGGGTGGGCAAAATTTACCCGGTAGATGGAGCCGTGCCACGCGGTATTGGCATCAAGATACACTTGCGAAAGTCGCGGGCAATGAGTGAGCTGCGGTAGCTCAGATAGAAGAGGCGTCGCCACTTGTGATGGTGAATGTCGCAGGTTCAAATCCTGTCCTAGGTAGACAATCGCGCAAGTTATCTAAAGTTGTATACCTAAAACGTGTTTTTTAAAAATTTGGTATTTAAATTAAATTATTGTAACAAGTAACATCGAGACCAAAATTCATTGATTATGTTTCAAACTTTGCAAGTTTTGTGATGGCGAAATTCGCAGGATCTAATCCTGCCCACATAAAAAATGTTGCAATTTCTAAAATTGTATACCTAACACGGGAAATATTTCAAAAATTAGGTAATCAATCTCGCATATACTCACCACTCCTCTTAGCTGTGAGCGCGGCGTCCTTGAACTCTTTCTGTCTGTGAAGTAGGAACGCGAGTTGCTTGTCGTGTCTCGAGGGTTGTGGGCGGGGCGAGGGCTGTGGGCGGGGCGAGGGGGCGGGGCGGGGGGAGGGCGCCGACGACGTGCGCGGAGGGGGGGACGGGCCTTCTGGCGATCTAGTCTGTTAAATATACAAGACATTTGATTTTAAGGTTCCGTGGTTATTATCGCTTTTACTATAGTTATACAAGAAACACGGTAAATAGTCATATGAGATATTATCACTGCTTAAAATTACCTGATATGAGAGATTAAATTGAGGAAATATTTATTGTTAACGTTGTTAACTATGTGACTAGTAATCTGATTTATTTTTACAACATTGTCCTATGGTTTTAAACAGTAAAAATAATATATCTGTAATAAAAATAACGTTTTGCAACGTGCACGTAATATCCGCGTCTCTTATTATGTGGTCTAACTTGTGTAGGTTTGCTGTAAGAAATACATTTTTCGAATAAGTAAACCTGTTGTGTGTTGTCTCATTGTAGGTAAATTGTTCATGTGTACAATAAGTGGTTAAATACATAAATAAAAATAAAAGAAACACATACAGACAGATAAAAATGCCGCACATTTCGTAGTTACTAGCCCTAACACAGGGTTTACTATGATATGGAAAAGATAACACTGGAACCATGATTTAGCTTTTTTAAAAACTGAAGCAGTTTCTGGAGCCGACTTAAAACATAGCAGAACATAATCCTTTAGTACTCTGATGAATCGGGTCGTTGGACGACTCGGTGTCCCTCACGATCTGATCGAAAAATAACCGCAGCAAAACTGTTTCGTGCGGCGTACCTTTTGATGGTGATTTGTCCCATGTGACGCGCTCTCAACGATATGTCTACATACGAGTAGGTAAATGTGATTTTCTATGAGAATCAGATCTTAACCTTGCCTAAGCGCTACTTTTCGTCATATTCTACTGTTGATAAAACTGGCTGTAATTATAAGAACCCATCGCAGTTTATGTTGAGTAAGAGCCAGCCATTTGGCCCGAGCCGTAAAATAGCGCTACTTGTGCGTGTCCCTGAAAAACACGCACAAATAATTTTATGAATACAAAAAGTACAAGGTACTTACGCTGCCCGTGGGTAGCGGTCCGTATCCCAAAGGCGTAGGTAACTCATCAACAGCGATTGGTTTCCCCGCGGCATGCATTTTGATGGCATCCTGGTACTGTTTCACGATGCGCCCCATGCGACGCGCTTTCGAAGCGTTGCCGTCCGCTTTTGCTTTCGATTCTTGTTGCTGTGGAGGAAAATATGGATTATAGGCTGAACTAGAGTCTGTGCAAAAGAGAATAGGCATGAAAATTGAGGGCACCTTTGTGTCATTGAAACCTACGAAAAGATGATTATTTCACTTTTTGTCTACGACTATTCTCTTTATACCGTGTGATGCCGGCTTAGAATACCGTGTGATGCCGGCTTAGAATAGCATCACCCCATTTCTTTCCCGTGGGAGTCGTAAGAGGCGACTAAGGGACTCGAGGGTGTGTATTGCAATTTTAGGCGATGGGCTGACAACCTGTCACTATGGCGATACACAATTTTCCGAATGACCCTCAAACATTTGTCAGACGTGGTGTAAATAGCTGTTTTTGCGGCTGTTTACTCTCTGCCTACCCCGCAAGGGATTATAGGCGTGATATGTGTATGTATGTATGTATTCTCTTTCTGTACACTCTATACTGACAAGTAAAGTACAACTTGGCCTGTCCTTATTTTGTACTCGTTAAAAAGTGAATAGCATCTTCCAAGTATACTCCATTCCGTTGACCTAGCTACTAAATGGAACACATTTTTAGATCAAATCAAATCTCATAGTTTCTACTGCACAACAGGAACACAAAGAATACAAAAATCTAATTGGAATTATACCAATTATCAAATGTAAGATATGATGAAGGGATCAAGTGATCGTAACTCGTGTCAAAGGCCAAGAACCAATTTAGTTCGCTCACAGGATCATCATGTAAACTAAAGCATAAACATTTAAACAGTAGTCAACAGTCAAATAACTTACCAAGTGAAGTTTGATCGATATTTTACATGATCAGACTATGAAACTGAACAACTATTACTATGGAGCCTATGTTGGGAAACGAATTTCTTTTTCGAGTTTCCAAAGAAAGTCAGTCAGCTGATCGGGAATTATGTATGGAAGGTCGTTTTTTTTCTTACATATCCTCCATAGAAAGTTGTTCAGTTTCATGGTCTGATCATGCCTGCACTTCAATACACCGTTCTTCAGATATAATGTTAATCATGTAGTTTCTCTAAGCTACTAGGCAATTGATTTATATCTCGCGTAGGTACCTGTTATGTTACAATGTGATGATACAAACTACCTGATAAGAATGACTTACTTGGAAAGCTTCAAGCCTCTGCTTGAGACCTTCTTCCATGGTAGATGCCGTGATGAGTCCCCCGTCAGAGGGCGCTGGCTCCGTCGGTGGGGCTGGTTCTGAAACGCACCTGCTAGTTCAGGCATAGTTACAGCCGGCCTCACTCGTTTGTTCGCTAAGATCCATCTATACATTTAATTTGGTCTAAGATTGTGATTGATTTAAAATCTATCAATTTATTATCTGTTTGTTGCTTATGATGAAAGTAGCTTATTTACCTACATAGCACGCACTAATAGTGTAACTAATAACTAACAAACTAATAAGCACATTCTTGTAACTGTCGTTTAAGAAATATAATAATACAAAGTATAACGTACAGCCCTACGAATACTGATAGAGTGTTTTGAGGCCATGAAACTGAACAACTTCCTATAAGAAAATATTTCAGGGAACGTTATTTTTTTACTCCCTATCTTTGCTCCTTATAGTAAATGCAGTCAGCTGATCGTGATTTTGTATCGGAGGTCGATCATTATTTGTTGTTTCCTGGCGTATGTTTCTGTTGTATGTATGCGGAAAGTTGTGTAGTTTCAAGGTCTGCATGCCGGGTGTATCAGTATTTGGAGGGTTGTCCCTTAATACATGAGGAGTATTTTTTCGTCAACTCGTTCATCTTACAGCGTTTATTGAATTATTTTTGCATTTGTGCCAAGGTTTTTCTAAGCGTGAAGAGTGTGGTAAAATATATCCCCCAAACTAGGTTAACCTATGTCCAGCAGTGGACGTTTGTGGTTGCTGATGACTTTTATGATTTGCCAATTTAACAGAGACTACTCAATAGAAACAACCATATTCTTTCAATTCAGTTTATTTTATTGAATCAATCTTTACATTATTACGATAAACAATAAGTGCACATTTTTATGCTTATATAAAGTGATTTTTGTTAAATACATTGTTTGATTTGTCACTAAAACTACGTTAAATATTGCATTTAATATAAATTATCAGGTACGTTAATAGTGCAATGATTATATCACAATAATATATTTTGGTGCTTCTTATATTAGTTTTCATTACTCATAACTTTGTAGAGTAGTCTCTGCTATAAAGGCACACATAATAATAAAAGGTTTAACTCTTTTCTACATGTAAGTAAAAATCTCTCGTGGTGTTACCAAACTTAAAAATGTGAACAACTTTTCTTCTACCACTCACTTTATCATAAGCCAAAAAATAGATTTTTAAAATGCAACATGACCATCGGCTCGGGACAAATAAGGTATCAAAATTTATATTTTTTCAAAAGTTGTTCTGTTTCATGGACTGAGAAATTTCACGAGAGATTTTTCTACCATATATCTTTTTAGGACGGCATGTTTTAGCAACCTGCTAACCGTTTTTTGGTGGCAAGGAGAAATTGTACAAATCATACTTTTTGCGACACAGACCTATACAAGATCATATTTTATTGTAAATATAGGGTGAAATTTTTCTAGTGACCGATATAGCGAAATCTCAAGACGGGCTGGTGATAAGGAACAACTTTCCCCAAGAAACATAAGTTGAAAATAACAAAAATATTTTGAGTTTCCATTGCAACTCAAATCAGCTCATCAGTAATTTTGTACGAGAGGTCCAATTTTTCTTTTCGTATTTCGACCTATGTTCCTTGAGGAAAGTTGTTCCTTAACAACAGCCCGTCTTGAATTTTTTATATCGGTCCCTAGTAAAGTTCCATCCTATATACTTATTATTAATACCATTGTTAATACTGTCATTGTTTCTCAGCAAAAGCATTTTCTATATATGTGTTGTAAAGCGACATAAATATACATTTCATCCTCCAAAGGCACATAACCCACAACCCATTCACATACCCGCACTATTCTGCGTGGCTTCCTCTCCCTTCTGCTGGGACTTGAACGCGGCTGCGATCTGCTCCGGGGTAGGCAGCTCGGAGAGGTCCATCTCAGTCCCGGATTTGTACGCCTCCACTACCATGTCGAATTGTTTTACCACCTGATGATAAAATTATTGTTTACTATTAAAAAATTTGGGTACAGAAGGTATTCATTCATTACTAACGACCCATTAGTTATGATCCGTTTCTTTTTCTCTCTCTGGTTTACCCTCTGTTTGGCCGGTAGAGAATGCCGCATTCAAGTGTGGTAAAATTTCTCCACTGTCCAAATACACCCCCATTTGCCTCCCCCATCCTCCAACTGTGTAAACAGGGAATGCTGCGGCCCTGGACTTTTTTTTATTAATGATGGGTTTGCTCTTGACTCTAGTCTAGGTCATAGGACAGAGACAGAGTCTAATATGTAGCGAGCTCACCCAGAAGAAGCCTGTTCACTCTTACTTTGAAGAGATTAGGGTTGTATGCGTTTGGAAACACAGACGCAGGTAGTGAGTTCCACTCTTTAGCAGTGCGCATTATAAATTATGACTGGAAGCGCTTAGTCCGAATTGGTGGAATGGCTACCAGGTATGGATGGTATCCGGCAGTGCGTCTGGATGTCCGATGGTAGAAGGGAGCTGGTGGAACAAGGTCGTGAAGCTCTTGAGCACACTCTCCGAAGTACAATCTATAAAATACCGACAAGCAGGCAACCTTGCGGCGATGTGCCAGGCTATGAAGCTTGGTGTCCACCAGTTTTATGTCGCCTTTGAGCCTCTTGGCCCTGCGTTCCACCGAGTCAAGACCGGCAAGTTGGTATTTAGCTGAGCCATCCCAAAGGTACATACATACATACATATATCACGCCTATAATCCCTTACGGGGTAGGCAGAGCGTAAACGGCTGTAACAAAACAGACATTTACGCCACGTCTGACAAACATTTGAGGGTCATTTGGAATATTGTATATCACGATAGTGACAGGTTGTCAGCCCATCGCCTAAATTTGCAATACACACCCTCGAGTCCCTTAGTCGCTTCTTACGACACCCACGGGAATGAAATGGAGTGATGCTATTCTAAGCCGGCATCACACGGATTCCAAAGGTGACTGCAACAATTGCAATACACACCCTCAAGTCCCTTAGTCGCCTCTTACGACTCCTACGGGAAAGAAATGGGGTGATGATATTCTAAGCCGGCATCACACGGCATCGGTATATTTATCTTCCTTTATGACTTACCTTCAAGTATTCCAAGGCCAACGCTTTGTCGCCAGCATGCTTGCAGGCCAGCGCAGAAGCTTTGAATTCCTCTTTGCGTTCTATACAAAACAGAAATAAAAATACCTGTTAGCATTCAAGGATAATCTGGTCTTTCAAAACGAAAGAAGAAGAATACTGTGTATTCCACACAGATCACGCCTATAATCCCTTGCGGGGTAGGCAAAGCGCAAAGGCCGCAAAAAACGGTCATTTACGCCACGTTTGACAAATATTTGAGGGTCATTCAGAAAATTGTGTATCGCCATAGTGACAAGTTGTCTAAAATTGCAATACACACCTTCGAGTCCTTTAGTCACCTCTTACGACTTCCACGAGAAAAAATGGGGTGATGCTATTCTAAGCCGGCATTACATAGTACATACTTACTTAATATCATCTGCAGGCCTGCTTGCCTTTCCGGCGAAAGAGTTACAGCTTCTACAGCCGGCGCTGGCTCGGGAGGCGGGGCTTGCGGCTCAGGCTCGGGCTCTGATTGGTCGACCGGCACCGGTTCCGGCTCTGATTGGGCCGGCGGCGGAGGGGCGGGGCGTGACAGCACAGGTGGCGGGGCAGAGGGCGGTGCTGAAGGTGGAGCGGATTTGAGGGGAACGGGGGGCGGGATATTCACGTCGTTGACGGGACGGCCGGCTTTGGCTTGTTTAAGGAGGTCTTGTAAGGTTTTCAGACCGCGGCCGAATCTGTAACATAAAATGATTGACAAATCACATTTAAATAGTGTCACACAGCACTTGATTGACTGTTGATTTAGATTCAGCAGAAAATAAATGATATAGCAAACTAGGGAACTGATGTTCCCACTCTGGATTGTGCCCTTTTGCTCTGATTAGTTTCTTCTTATTGCTGCATTTAGGCATAGACTGTTGCCATCTGCAATAAGCTTTCAGCTTCGATATACCAAATATAAAACCTACCTTCTAGCCCTGTTTGACTCCCCACTTGCCTTCGCTTATTTCTCCGCAGCCATATAGTTTGTAATCCAGTCTTGTATCAAACTGACTGTACTGCTATCTGTACTGAGTGGAGTAGTTACTAATGCTAAAGAGACGATGTCATGTTATGATGAACTTCTTAATTTGACAGATGGCACGAGTACAACTTTAGACAGACCTTTGATGCATAAAAGAAAGAAACAATGTGTGAAATACCGTCTAGCCCTGCTTGACTCTCCACTTTCCTTTGCTTCTTTCTCCGCAGCCATATAGTTTGTAATCCAGTCTTGTATCAAACTGACTGTACTGCTATCTGTACTGAGTAGAGTAGTTACTAATGCTAAAGAGACGATGTCATGTTATGATGAACTTCTAAATTTGACAGATGGCACGAGTACAACTTTAGACAGACCTTTGATGCCTAAAAGAAAGAAACAATGTGGGACATACCGTCTAGCCCTGCTTGACTCCCCACTTTCCTTCGCTTGTTTCTCAGCAGCCATATAGTTTGTAATCCGGTCTTGTATCAAACTGACTGTACTGCTATCTGTACTGAGTGGAGGCCCCGGGGCTGGACGGGAGGACCTTGGGGGAGGTGGAGGGGCCTCATCATCTTCTATGGTCAGTTCTTGAAGCTCATTAAGGAGGTCTGGATCGTCTTCATCTCCTAGAAGAAAATAATGATATTTTTGAGAGAAAAACCTATTTAAGCTACGGAAATCACGTCATCAATTTATGTTTACACTCATTTATCATTTAAAATAATCAAACATCCTTCTTTTTCTAAACAAAATATCAACCTCTTTTTATATGGTTAGTCATGATAATGTGTGCAATAAAGTGTTATTCTATGTCTAGCTGTCTCAGATGGTATAAAAATGTTACCTACACTATCTCACTTGCTACTGTTATGCTTTTACAAACAATTAGCACTTTCAAATTATGTTTCCATCCATACACACTAATGAATGAATAGATGGATATAGTTACAACTACAGTTAGAACTTGTAACTGAACCGAAATCATTAAAACATTGAATATCAATTTTTAAAACACTTCCCATGATAGGTATAACTTTTTTTTAAAATTTGCAAAATTTTCTACCATGGGCAGGATTTGAACCTGCCAATAGTAGAACAGCCAATAATGTGACACAGCATCATCTACCTGGTTAGTTTTACAACTAGTACTCAGCGACTAATTCATTCTTTACAGATTAGGTCACAGTTTCAAATCCTGCCTGAAATAAAAACAAATGCAAGTTTTCCAATGACACATTATTGGCTTGGTACCCACATTTTGCAACCACTGTCTATTAGGTACTTTCCTTCACTCAAAAAATCCTTTACTTAAACAAATACATTGTAAAAAAATACATATTTTAGTTGTGTCTTATAACATATAAGACAAGCAGTTACAGGCTGATGAGTTATGCTTGTGTTTATATCTTGTGGTGAGTGTAAAGTATAATTTCAAAAAATACCAAAGACTTTACAACAAAAATATTTTTTTATATGAGATCTTACCAGATACATCTTCATCAGAAGGAATATCCTTTAGACTTTCAGCAATCATAGCATTGAGGTTCGCTGCGGGAACCGGTGCTGGCTTCCTGGGCTTGTGTCTCTTGCCTTCACCGCTGATGGCCGCCAGCTCTGCTTCCAAGTCCATATCATCATCGGACATGTCCATCGGCTCATCGCCATCATCCAGGCCGGGGATGTCTATAAGGCCAAACTGTATAAAACAATTAATAAAAATAATTGAGAAACACTTCTCTTTTTACTATTGACTTTGTTTTCCTCACTTTTGTTTTTTTATCAAAGTTAGGTTAATTTTCCATTGTCATTAATATCCATATTTATAGACAGAACAAATTTATTTATTTATTTGACAATTTATTGTATGCAAGAAAATACAAACACAGAATGGAAAAATGGTACAACAGGTACTGGTTAATTTTAAAGATATGTCTTCCAGCAGACCTAAAGAAGTGTGAGTAGATTAAAGATAAACATATAAAATGTGCAAAATATAATAGTTACAAACTTCATTTAGTTAATGGCCAAAAAAATATATTTGTTGAGAAACTGTAGCTAAAATAGTTTAAAATAGTTATTTAAAAATAAAGCCCTTTTTTTTCTTCAGACATAATTTTAAAGTCCCGTCCTTAACTTACACTGTCCTTAAAAAAGATAATGTTCTGAAATGATTTTACAACAGTGAATCCTTTGTTTACAAATTGAGATCAGCTGATAAGAAACCATAACTTTTATCCAAAATTGTGACCCCACAAAGACCTCGGCTATCAAAGTAGTGTATCTAAATAAATTGCGATGTTGATATAGAGTAATAAGTCCACACTGGCCTCGACGCACGCACAAATAATAAAGAATGACTCACCTGAGACAAATTACCGCCTCTCTTCCCGGATCTTGGCTTTTTACTCATCTTGGACGTTCAGCCCCAAAGGGTACTTAACAGACAGTAATATTTATCACTTGGACCAAGGTTTTTTTCCCAATAATAAGATAAATAAATTAAAATTCTTGGGAAATTATGAAATGCTCAATCTGCTCAATGGAAGATTTTGACAGTTTTGTTTGACTAGAATTAGAATGATGCCAGAGCGCTATGCCTATTTCGGACAATACGAAAATCGATATTTCAGTTTTTAAGGTAAGTTTTGTTTCATTGATTGTGTTGTGCAAACAAAAGGGATGGCAACTGGGGGATGGCAAATGAAAGATGGCAATGGGGTGGCAAATGAAACTCCGTAGCCCGTAAAGCCTGTGATTTACAGTGTGAGCTGCTGCCTAGCGAGTAGGCATTTACTTGGCATGTCAAATTATGATGCACCTACTGCTGTGTCCTATTCTATCATTCTACAACTACAATTCTACAGGCGAAAAAATAGCAACATCGTGCCCAAATTAATATTTAAATAGCAACACTGATGAAAATTACAACTACTGGCGTTTTATAAAATTAATGGTCTTAATTTTACACAAGTCACAGGTACAGGCATCTGTAGATATCCATCGACAAGTTTTTACAGCTTTTCATCAAAAGATTTGTAAACTACCTCTACAATTGTAAAAACTTACAACTTGTGAACAATTTTACTGGTTGTCTGTAAAATTTTTACAAGCCTGCATAACAATCAATTAAATATGTTCAAAAGTACTCAATATGCGTTCCTTGCTAAATAATTTTGTTCGAGACGTTAAATAAAACAAAATTTTATCGTTTTATCGCCTGTTAGCTGTAAATTTATTTTATTTTTATTTTATTCGGTAAATAACTAATAAAATAAAATAAAATTGTACAAGTGAGCTACAGGCAGATTTTCACCTGTAATGGTGGACTTGTACCTGTAGATTGATAACACGCGACACTGGACTCATATGCGTGGACTCAATGCTGTCACCGCATTGCTAGTCCATGATGGCTCACTCACTTCAAAGTAAATAATTTCTGCACTTTATTCTTTGTGGAATCTACCCGCATAAGACGGCAATATTTGTCTTGGCAAACATGCTGTTTTTATTTTTTAGTTCTGGACTGTGCAGTTTTTTGCAGCGGCTACTGTGATGTCGTCATCCTCTTCCGAAAGGACGTGTCTGGTCTGGGATAGCGTTTAAAACGTGAGGTTGGGTGGGGAAAAGTGGTTGGACGCGCCAACTATTAAGAGCTTTTTTATGATGATGGTGTCTCGTTGCTTCTTTGACAACGCTCCCCGTTGTCAAATAGCAACGAGACACTTCGTTCATATAGGTTTTAATGGTAGGGAGACCTAAGTCGATATGGAGGTTGGCGTTCCGCACGTACCAGGGCGCCCCGTTAGCATTGCACTTGAAACGATTTTGACCCGGGCTGGCTGCCTTAACTCGTCGCTAGGAAAAAACTAACGCTCCGTTAAAGGTCAATATCACCAAAAAGCACGAAAAGAGTGGAAAACTATTTGATTTGAATTTGAGATTGTCTGGCAATCCTACTTTTGACACATTCCCGACCCGTTCAGAATATACTATACCCCCTTTTCTGCTTTGTTTCACAAGCACTCAAAATAGCAAAATATTGATCACGAGGAGAGGAAGGGAATAATTTAGATTTCTATATCATCTTCTTTCTTTTCTACATTTTCCGAATAAACGACGTTTATTTTTTATTTTCTTAGGCAGTTTATGTTTTATGCGTTTGGTCAGACAGATGACTAATCAATTAAGAAGTAGCAAATAAGGTTGCCAGTTTCAAAAAAATAGGTGTTCAAATGGGAATTAATCAATGTTATTTGAACGTATTATACCTGGTTCAGAAAAATAAAGTTTTGACTGTTTATGAACGTTGTTGTTAATACATTAAATACTAGTTTTGAAAGTGCTTCTTTTCTTGGTTATCAATATTTATCGTTATTATATGGGTGATATTACCACTTGTCAGGTAAATCAATTTTCTTCATTGCCACCCAAACATCATCGCGAGAGTGACGTATGAACGGCCGAAGAAACGAAAACGAAAGAAAAGCCTCTCTGTGCCGTTGTTATCTTCTAAAATTTCGGAAGAATGGAGACAAACGGCCAGGATAATGGGGTTAAATCGAAAAAGAAAGAGAACGGCGATGCAAAGGATAATTTATGGTAATAGTTCACTGTTAATTTTTCGTGTAACAGGCAGTCCCCTTGTATGGGATCCAATGTGTCACACCTACGTGATGTCAAGCATCGCACCAGAGAAATATGTGACCTGGCTGCGACGTCTACCTTTGTGTGCAAAGCAGCCGTGGAAACTTTTCTCATGGGCTCGATACGCACGCATTTCTCGTGGACCCTAAACGAGGTTGACAGTTGATCCATTTTTTATCTGTGCAGAGTATCTTGCCGTGTGTACGGTATTCAATGGAATGTTTATGTTGCAGGTCAGCGATATTAGAAGAGGTCCAGAACCAAGGCAACACAAAACTACCTTCAAACAAAAATGTACTTGTACTTGGTGATAATGAAACGGGCAAAACCACTCTCATAGCTAAATTACAAGGTGTTGAAGACCCTAAGAAGGGGTCAGCACTCGAATATGCATATATAGATGTTAGAGATGAATATAGGGATGGTAAGTCCACTTTACAACTCACGTTATCTCACGAGTATTCATTTGACCCCCATTTGTTCCAATAAGATGTGTGAACATCATGAATAAACTTAAGATAATAAAGTTGCTCAGGTTTATGGAGCATAACAATAGAGTAGTAAAATTCTAACAAAAACCTGCTAAGTGTTTGAATATGTTTAAGAAATTTAGGTTTGCAGGAATTATAACACTGGTGTCTTTGTCTTATGTTTTTGGCGTAGTAACTTTCTGAGTGTCTGTTGGAAAATAATCAAGCCATATCTATTCACATTCCTCAATATCTCTGTTAGGCAACCTACATGTGTGTTTACAAATAACTGGGTTCATCGGGTCGTTGGACGACTCGGTGTCCCACACGAAAAGAGAGACTGTTGTGCTATGCATACTTCATAAGGTATAAACTTTTTTTTGTCTAAAGCGTATTTAAACCTTAAAAACAAATTAGAATAGGGTTCAGCCAGCTTGAAAAACCCTTATTAGGATAGACTATACCCAATTTTTGCATTGGTTTTGTAATCTGATTCAGGTATCTAATATCACAGGGTATCTGGTGGGTAATTTTTACCTGTCTTAATCAGGGACTCATGATCATCATCCTTGAACAATAAAAACATTAAGCACAAGGAAAGATCAAAATGATTTAACATTCCATTATTTCTTTTTTCTTTCCTATGGGAGTTGTAAGAGGCGACTAAAGGACTTGAGGGTGTGTATTGCAATTTTAGGCGATGGGCTGACAACCTGTCACTATGGTGATACACAATTTTCTGAATGACCCTCAAATATTTGTCAGACGTGGTGTGAATATCCATTTTTTGGCTGTTTGCACTCTGCCTACCCAGCAAGGGATTATAGGCGTGATTATGTATGTATTATTTCTTCTTTCAGATCAAACCCGATTAAGTGTATGGGTCCTGGACGGAGACCCAGGACACACAAATCTGCTCCGGTTTGCGCTGAGTGAGGACACATTCCCCCACACTCTGGTGATCCTGACGGTAGCGATGACCACACCGTGGGGTATACTCGATCAACTGCAGAGCTGGGCTTCAGTGCTCGGCGACCATATAGACAAATTGGATCTCACACCTGGTAGGTTGTTTACTCTTGAACAATGTAATACTCCCATACAAAGCTAATAGCACGTTCACACAATGCCACTATGGGCAGGGAAATAGCAAGGGAAGTGGGCAGTGCGAGTGTGTGAACAGGTTACTCCCGCTGCTACTCGTCATGCCACTGCCACTTCCCATGCTCCCTCGATAAGTCTGATTTTGTGCGCAAGTCAAAGGAACGGCAGCACAAAGGCATGTGGAATGTATTGCTATCCTGCTTACTCATATAGGTGTGAGAAGAGTATGACAGCAGTGTGTGAACAATCACTCGCGATGATACTTCCGTGGAAGTATTTCGCGCAATAATCGCGACAGCGGCAGGGGAGGAGCATGTGCATGGTGTGAACATGCTGTGAGATTTATTATTATGATTATTATTTATTAGCAGGCAGGCAGTTGAGACAACTGTTGGTTAATCATAAATCATTAATTCTTTATTGCTTTTACATGGTATTTACAGGTGGTAAGAAAGTAAATAAAGTTGCACATATGAAACCCTGTAACTTTCACATATGAACCCTGTTACCAGTTTCCAATCATCCATTTTTGGTTTACTTGTTGGTTATAAATTTATCAAGTTTATTTTCAAATTGGTTCGTGGATTTAGCATTTACAATGTCTTCAGGCAATTTATTCTAGGCCTCCACCTCCCTATTGCTCAAAAAGTGCTTTCTTGGGTTGTTATTTGCCTTTATCTTAAATTGTGGCCCCTTAAACATGGGTTTTGAATTGGTTAATTTTTTTTCTCAAACATCTGTATGTCATAGTGGCCATTCAGAGTTTTAAATGGTTCAATGAAGCCTCCACTCTTGCATTCTTTAAGAGTGGTATGTTTCAGTTTGGTTTATCTCTCCTCATAATACAAGTTTTTAAATTGTTTGGGGAGCATAATTAGTTTACCTTGCACTTATGAAATGGAAATAAATGATCATATGTACCCCAATAGGGGGATGCCCATGTCCAGCCGTGCACTGTTGTGGCTGATAGATGTATGTATCTTATTCCAATTCATTTGGGGTTGCAGCTGCTGAAATTGGCCTCAATTCGGGATAAAAAATATCCTAACATACCTTAAATTAGTGCTGTCACTTTCCATTAAATAGGTTTAGACTTCGAGCAACACGGTCTTCCGTCTCGTTCCGACCCGGAAGGGAGGAGCCTTAGCCATTTTACTCCATAGAAAAAGTTCTGTCGTTTTTTGCGGGGCGCGGGGGGAGAGGTAGGCAAAGCTGTCACGTTAGTGCTTGACAATATCGATGCTTGACTATCGATGAATTTCAAAAGTGTACTAAGACGCTTGTGTTGTTTTTTTATATTTATTTTCAAAGCAAGTTACATAACAATAAACATTTAAGTAGTCAAATCATGCCATTTTAGGGGTCCTCTAGTAATTATAAGAACCATGGCCCTTCAAAACGCAATCACCAACCAATAGCTGCTTAACATTTGGTATCTGGATAATCTTCTTTCGTGTGAGACACCAAGTCGTCCAACGACCCGATGAACCCTAGTAGGCCGCTGACATGGTTGTGTTACGACCGCCGTCAAAGTAATCATAGACAGCAACCAGGACCGACGGCTTAACGTGCCCTCCGAAGCACGGAACCATCCCCTTTCAGACAACCACAGAAAGGTGGTTCAGCCTGCAATGTCCTAACAGGTCCGGAAACAAATTCACAAAGTGAAAAATAACAACTTTGTGACTTCCCCACCGAGAATCAAACCCAGAACCTTTGCGTCGCAGGCAGTTGCATTACCACTGCGCCACATCACGTTATTGTTGTTTGCGATGGAACTGCAAGGCATCTGCAACGCACATGTGCGCCTATTCCTCAACCTGAAGAACAATATTTGGTTCCAGTTGATAAGAACTGTTAGAGAAAGTACGTTTTACTTGTTCCCTAAAAATGTTGAAACGAACAATTAATGTTTTTTCGTTGAGTGATAAACTTAAAATTGTAAACGCGTTCGAAGCCGGGCAGTTGCGTATCGCTATTCTGAATGATTTTGACTTGCCGGAATCTACCTTTTACAAAATATTTCCATAGATGGAATATTGTTAAAAGAAAAAAGTAAAATGTTTGCCGAGAAACTGAGAATACGTAAATGATTTCTTTAAATAAATGACAAAATGAGTACACTTTTTATTATGTTTCTCGACTTTCATTCACCTCTTTATAGGAGAGATACCATTCCCAAATCTGCATAAGTGACAAACTGGTTTAGTAAAAAACCTCTATGAGCGAGAATAATATTCGGGTCCCTTGAATCCTCGCTTATCCAGGGTCGACATAGTTCATATAAAACCATGATAACAATTATTTGTCTAATACATGCGATTAAATAATACCCGCCTCCCAAATTTATCGACAAATATTATGACATGAAACAGTAACATCACTATTGTTGCTATCGGCGAGAAGTCGGATTTATCGTGCAACCGATCTGTAATTTGAACGGGCGAGCAGACTATATGTTGCTGAACAAATCCAACAACAATTTTGGAATTTAATATGCGAATTCAGTGTTTAAATGTATTAAATAGCAATAATATGTTAAGAATTTAGTTTCATGTGAAATGTGACACCATCTTTTTGTAAACTTGATGTTCCAGACCTCTTTTTTACAACAAAAAACTGAGCACACTTTTATGAACAGCCAGAAAGTCTCTGATAAGGCTCGTCTGGCTGTGCATAGAGGGGTGTTAGTGCCGACACTTATGTATGGGAGTGAAAGTTGGGTATGGCAGAAAAAGCATGAAAGTAGAATAAATGCAGTACAAATGAGAGCGTTAAGAAGTATGATTGACGTAAAATTGAGTGACAGGATAAGGAATAGCGTGATAACGTGGAACGTTGTGGTATAAAAGAAGACGTAGTGACTGGTGTAGAAAAGGGTATGCTTAGATGGTTTGGTCATGTAGAGAGGATGAATGAAAGAAGATTAACGAAACAGGTGTATATGGCAAGTGTGGATGGAAACGTCGGAAGGGGAAGACCTCGACGAACGTACCTTGATCAAATCGGGGACGTGCTAAAGAAAGGTCAGGTCAAGAGTACCCTAAACCGACGAGCATGCATGAAGAGATTGATGAATGTGGAGGAGGCGAAAGAAGTATGCCAGGATCGTAGTAAGTGGAAGGAAGTAGTCTCTGCCTACCCTTCCGGGAAAGAGGCGTGATTTATGTATGTAAAAAACTGAGCAATTCGGCATTTTTAATATTGCGGCGTTCAGATGTGTTCACTTGCACGACTGGACTCGGTCTAGGAAGAAATCTGAACGGAACTTGTTTTTATAAACGTCAATGCCCATTTTTGCTTGTACTTTGACAGAGGGGAAATACTTTGTATGCCTACTCCCTTCCGGGACGGAAGGCCGTCGTTGCTCGAAGGGTTTAGAAATGGATAGGAGATATTTTGTCTTATTATTTGACGCAAAATACGTGGTATCTGTCAAAATAAGGCGACAATGAAAACAATGGCGACTAAATTGACTAGAACGAAAAACCCTATAACATTTCTAACATGACAGGACTTAGATATCTCCTATCCTTTTCTAAACCTAATCGACGGAAAGTGACAGCACTAAATGAAGGTAAGATATGAAAATTTATATCCCGAATTGAGGACATTGTGTCTTGTTTCAATTAGAGTAACAGGAATCACTGAAAAAGATTTAAAAACCGTCTATCCGACCAGAAACATTGACAATGTGGCTTTGTGTTTTTAACATGTTACACAAAAATATTTTAAAGGGCAATGTTCATAATTACAGATAAGTCGTTAATAATTTATCAATTCATGATATTGTCTATCATACTCCTATCTAAGTAACATGTGGACTTTAATAAATAGTTTTTTGTTTATTAGTAAGAAATGCAGAGTTATTTTAACATCCAGTAGTTTGCAACCAGTTTTCTGTTGATATTAGGATCTGATGAAGTCATAAGTTTTTCAAGTTTGAATCTAGTCTTGCGTAAATAAGCAAAAAACATTTTTAAGTTATTGATATCTATTTTCTGTCCGATTATTTCGTAAGTATCATCTGATCTGAATTGGTACATTCGTAATTACAAAAGAAGAATCATTAGTACAAAACATAAATGGATAGCAGAAAAGAAACAGATAAAATTATAGTGCATATTTCAATGCAGTATGGTGCAAATAATATAATGGTCTTAAGACCATACTACATTAATACAGCCATCCTATAGTCATCTTAAGACTTAAGTCTAGGATGACTAAGCACTGCCAAAGTGCATTTTCATTACAAACTAGATTCTAAAAAGAAAGTTACCAACTAGAGAGTAAAGTCTTGTTCATGATATGAAGAAATTTGTCAATAAAATATCTTCTTTCATTCTTTAGTGATAAAGCATTACATAAAAGCATTTTTCAATTATGATTATGTTTATTAATCAAATACATTTTTAAATTCAAACATGCTTCGTCAAAAACTAAGAACAGATACTTACAAGTCATTTATCAGCAACATGCATCGTCAACGGTGAAACAGAAGGTTATTTCAGCAACATGCGTCGTCAAATACAAAAATATTAAAAATAAATAATAATTATAAGACATAAAACTAATCAAAGAGACCCCCCCGAGTCACACCCTGCCCAAAGGTGCCTAAAATACTAGCGGCATTGCCTCGCTGTATGGTGATTGAAATTCTTTGGGTAAGGTATGAACCGGACCGAGGATCTAACCCCTTTTCCGTCAGCCGGCGACCAATTATGATTATTCTGTAATTCTAAACCTTGAGGTCCAAAATATTATATAGATTTTTTGCAACATATTACTACTGATTCCTAAATTAAGGTTGTCCATACTAAAAACTCGCCGTACCAAACATACGCTTCAGACATGTTGGCGCCAATCTGTCGAGACTGCGATTATAATATGTTTTCATTCAATCATATCAGTTTGTTTGATCAATTTGCGCTCACACTTTAACAAATAAATAATTGATATTAGTAAACAAACGCTCTGAATGTTTGATCGACTGCACGGCCCGACGCGACACGCCAAATAAATTTTGACTTTACTTGAAATAATATGAAGTTACCTCATCACGTCACACTAAACCGCTTGTAATTTTTGAAAAAAAAAGCGACTACTTATTTGTTTGCATTTAAAGGGCGGGGCAGACCGGCTCCGTATGCGTTCCGTATCCAGCTCTCGTCCGTAGTCACGCACGAACTGATGACGTTGTAATGTATGGGACTGTATGAGATACGGCACACCGCTTGCGTGCAGCACGGAACGGATACGCAACGCAAGCGGTGTGCCGTATCTCATACAATCCTATACATTACAACGTCATCAGTTCGTGCGTGACTACGGACGAGAGCTGGCTACGGAGCCGGTGTGCCCCGCCCTTTATAGTTCCAAGTCCCCAGTCCAATATGGAAAAATTGATGTAAAAAAAGTCTGGAAAAGTAGCTATTAAAATAATCATATGATAGATCTACAGATCATTCATAATTCAAAAGTCAGTGAGCTTTATTAGTTTTATCTTCACAAGGAACACGTTATTATACATTGCTCCTTTACTGGCAATCTTTTTGCATAACCCCAGAAATAAACCGGCTCTGTATTTTCAAAGATGAGGAAGTTGTCGTCTTCACCTGGGTAAAATATAACTAGTTCTAGTTTGAACTTTTAGCACCTTGGCACACTCTGTTTTCGTATGAGTCATTGGTTACGTCATATTGTCGCATTATCCAACCAATGCCAGATGAATATGAATAAGAACCTTCGAATACTAGTTTATATTAATACTGATTTACGACATTCTAATGATAATCTTTAGATTTTAATGTATATAACATGGCTCCTGTCCTGATAACATAAACTATGTCGTTTTAAACTTTCGCGGTCACACATAATGAATCAAAATAGAAAAAGACGGGGTTCCGCGATACTCGATTTTGTTGAAATGTCTGATATTTCAGCCCAGTTGCACGGGCCAAGATCACGTAAAATCTAAGTCGTCATGGCCCATGCAATTGGGCCAAAATATCAGTAAATTCAACAAAATTCAGTATCGCGGTAAACACACCGTTTTAGCTTTTTGATTCATAAACTGTTTGTTTTTGTTACTTGGATAGCTACAAAACCTCTTCGTGATTTAAGTCTTTTTTACCAGGAACACATCTTATTACCACGGAAAAACATGTAGCAACGGGTGAAACTGTTGGGCATACCAGTGCCCTATTTTATGAAACTACAGGCGACAAGGCTACAGGGGAAATTCTCAGTACATTTCGTAGTTTGATAATATCGGGCACTGGTCTCAATTTGTATCTATGTTCTATTATTCCTCTGTAATAATCAGAAAAGTTTGAACAATTCGCTCGAAATGTAATCAGCTGAATTCGTCAAATGCCTATCAGATATTTAATTGCTCCAGCTTTTACTTTTAGCGCGTTTCTTGTTTTATTCACTTAACTCGCCGAACGGCTTTACTCACTTCTGCCGATTATTGTCTGATTGATCGGACAATGCAGGGGAGGAGCAAAACGTGTCATAACTCTGCTCCCAACTCCTGTAAATTGTCTGATCAGTCAATAGTCTTTTATCCTACTAGTCAAATGTACTACTTTTAAAACGATATTTTGTATGAAAAACTGATATTGTAACGTCATTTAGAGATCAGTGTTATACACTATTTAGGATGGCGTCAAATAGAAACTTTTAAATTGTTTCTCAGATTAATAAAATCTTGAATTGCATATTTTGAAAAACGATGAATGAGAGCCATTCTACTTTTGGACAAATACAAATATATTTATTTCGCGTCACATCTTAGGCACCACAATCAATAAATACAGTACAAATATACAACATGAGCTGAAATGGGTGTAGGCACAGCACACTGCTGGTTTAAACTTACCCCCAGTCAAAAATTCGTGTTCTTAAATATTTCATTTCATAGTAAGTAAGTTAGTAAGAATAGTTCAGTAACAAAATTAAATCAATGAGTATACATTTAATGTAAAATAACACATTTCGGACACTTATTTTAAACATCTAATTATCGTGATTTTATAAATTATTCAGGACACAATCCTATTAGCGACAAAGTTAGGGAAACAGCCTTATACCAGACAAAATACGTTTCCTTGTCCCCAGAACAAAGGCTACAAAGTAAAAAGGCGCAGGCGTTGAAATGGCTGCGGTATACGGAGCCGGGCGATGAGATGGAGGCGTCTGCTACCTCGCCCATGAAGCGCTCCAGTAGGAACCTCTCCGAAGAGCTGGAGGATGATGAAGACAACACGCTGCCCGAAGGGGTGCTCACCACCAACCTCGGCCTGGACATTGTCGTGGTCCTCACCAAGGTAAGTGGCCCATGAAGCGCTCCAGCAGGAACCTCTCCGAAGAGCTGGAGGATGATGAAGACAACACGCTGCCCGAAGGGGTGCTCACCACCAACCTCGGCCTGGACATTGTCGTGGTCCTCACCAAGGTAAGCCGTTAGATACCTACTTTGGACTACTACTTATGGTCGCTGCGTTTGCGATACATGTACGTTTGCACCTATTTAGGTATGATTTTAGATTTCGACACAATTTCTGAAGTGACTTAGCCGTAGGCAAAATATGACTAGGGGTTTGCAATAATTCAGGCACCGTTGTCTATATGTAACGAGAAATTTTGCGCTTCCTTTGCTCGCGACAAGTATTGCTTTTTGCATCGCTTAGAGATCGCTTCGCTCGCAATAAGTTGCACCGCATGACGTAGGGTTCGATTCAGTCACAAGAAGTCCGTGGCCTATATGTATGACTTGAAAGTTCGCGCTCACTACGCTCAAGTGTTTGGCATGTTTATAATTTGACAATTATAATTATTTTCGTGTGGGACACCGAGTGCGAAAAGAGAATGAGCACGGAAATAGAGGGTGCAACTGTGCCTCAGTATAAGCAACCTATGAAAAAATCATTAGTTAATTTTTATATATTATTAGAAAGATCTCTTTCCGCACAGACTGAGTCGGCGAACGAACCTTCATCGAGAAAGAAATGGGTGATGCTATTCTAAGCCAACATCACACGGATATTTTCCATAGCCGTGCCACGCGTTACCTGGTATTAAAATACACTTGCAAAACTGGCGGGCAAGGAACGAGCTGCGGTAGCCCAGATGGAAGAGGCGTCGCCACTAGTAATGCGAAAGTCGCAGGTTCAAATCCTGCCCGCGCTTGAAAATTTTTGCAAGATTTCAAAAAATATATAGATGTTTCGTGCCGTGTGATGCCGGCTTAGAATAGCATCACCCCATTTCTTTACCTTAGGAGGCGTAAGAGGCGACTTAGGGACTCGAGGGAGTGTTTTGCAACTTTAGGCGATGGGCTGACAACCTATCACTATGGCGATACACAATTTTCCGAATGACCCTCAAATATTTGTCAGACGTGGCGTAAATGTCCGTTTTTGCGGCCTTTTGGGCTCTGCCTACCCCGCAAGGGATTATAGGCGTGATATATGTATGTATGTGCCACGCGTTACTGGCATTAAAATACACATGCAAAATTGGCGGGCAAGGATCGAGCTGCGACCACTTCCATCTGCGGTAGCCCAGATGAAAGACGCGTCGCCATTAGTAATGCGAAAGTCGCAGGTTCAAATCCTGCCCGCGCTTGAAAATTTTCATAAAGAACAAAAAAATATGTTTCCATACTTATCCATATAAACTACCGTTCCAGACTGACTACATGAGCACTCTAGAGAAGGAGCACGACTACCGCGACGAGCACTTCGACTTCATGCAGCAGTGGGTGCGCCGGTTCTGCCTGCAGTACGGCGCCGCGCTCTTCTACACCTCCGCCAAGGAGGACAAGAACTGCGACCTACTGTACAAGTACCTCACGCACCGGATATACGCACTGCCCTTCCGGACGCCCGCGCTCATTGTCGAGAAGGACGCGGTGCTCATGTAAGTGACAGCTCGCTGCATTCTGTACCTGTGTATCTCTGCAGTACGGCGCCGCGCTCTTCTACACCTCCGCCAAGGAGGACAAGAACTGCGACCTGCTGTACAAGTACCTCACGCACCGGATATACGCACTGCCCTTCCGGACGCCCGCGCTCATTGTCGAGAAGGACGCGGTGCTCATGTAAGTGACAGCTCGCTGCATTCTGTACCTGTGTATCTCTGCAGTACGGCGCCGCGCTCTTCTACACCTCCGCCAAGGAGGACAAGAACTGCGACCTGCTGTACAAGTACCTCACGCACCGGATATACGCACTGCCCTTCCGGACGCCCGCGCTCATTGTCGAGAAGGACGCGGTGCTCATGTAAGTGACAGCTCGCTGCATTCTGTACCTGTGTATCTCTGCAGTACGGCGCCGCGCTCTTCTACACCTCCGCCAAGGAGGACAAGAACTGCGACCTGCTGTACAAGTACCTCACGCACCGGATATACGCACTGCCCTTCCGGACGCCCGCGCTCATTGTCGAGAAGGACGCGGTTCTCATGTAAGTGACAGCTCGCTGCATTCTGTACCTGTGTATCTCTGCAGTACGGCGCCGCGCTCTTCTACACCTCCGCCAAGGAGGACAAGAACTGCGACCTGCTGTACAAGTACCTCACGCACCGGATATACGCACTGCCCTTCCGGACGCCCGCGCTCATTGTCGAGAAGGACGCGGTGCTCATGTAAGTGACAGCTCGCTGCATTCTGTACCTGTGTATCTCTGCAGTACGGCGCCGCGCTCTTCTACACCTCCGCCAAGGAGGACAAGAACTGCGACCTGCTGTACAAGTACCTCACGCACCGGATATACGCACTGCCCTTCCGGACGCCCGCGCTCATTGTCGAGAAGGACGCGGTGCTCATGTAAGTGACAGCTCGCTGCATTCTGTACCTGTGTATCTCTGCAGTACGGCGCCGCGCTCTTCTACACCTCCGCCAAGGAGGACAAGAACTGCGACCTGCTGTACAAGTACCTCACGCACCGGATATACGCACTGCCCTTCCGGACGCCCGCGCTCATTGTCGAGAAGGACGCGGTTCTCATGTAAGTGACAGCTCGCTGCATTCTGTACCTGTGTATCTCTGCAGTACGGCGCCGCGCTCTTCTACACCTCCGCCAAGGAGGACAAGAACTGCGACCTGCTGTACAAGTACCTCACGCACCGGATATACGCACTGCCCTTCCGGACGCCCGCGCTCATTGTCGAGAAGGACGCGGTGCTCATGTAAGTGACAGCTCGCTGCATTCTGTACCTGTGTATCTCTGCAGTACGGCGCCGCGCTCTTCTACACCTCCGCCAAGGAGGACAAGAACTGCGACCTGCTGTACAAGTACCTCACGCACCGGATATACGCACTGCCCTTCCGGACGCCCGCGCTCATTGTCGAGAAGGACGCGGTGCTCATGTAAGTGACAGCTCGCTGCGATTGCATTTTGTACCTGTGTATCTTCTGATGTATTTTTTAGCAACGCACGACGACCGATGTGCCTGCGACTCAAAGGTTCCGGGTTCGATTCTCGGTGGGACACTCACAAAGTTGATATTTATCACTTTGTGAATTTGTTCCCGGTCTGGTTAGGACATTGCAGGGTGAACCACCTGATTGTCCGAAAAAATAAATAGTTCCGTGCTTCGGTGGCCACGTTAAGCCGTCGGTCCCGGTTGCTGTCTATGATTACTTAGACGACAGCCATTACACAACCATGTCTACTACTACTACTACTAGGCGGTTGAAAAACGCTGACACTAGGGTTCATCGGGTCGTTGGACGACTCGGGGTTCCACACGAAAAGAAAATAGAGAGAAACGCTCTCTTTGTATGATACTGTCAGCTCTCTTCGTTCGTGATACCTATAAACGCGTGCCGCTGTTACGTAATATTTTATCCCATCATTTCCTGTCCTATTGGTTTCATAAAATTTCACGCTCGGTACGTGCGGTAAGACACCCAAACTGCCAATGTAAGTCTTATGCGCGCGACGTAAGAACGGTCCAAAGTCCAAACTGTCTAACCCAGCTTGATCAAGACTGTACAATGTGTTGGTTTGTTTCATATCCGAGGATAAATTAGCCGACGAAACTGAACAACATTCCCAGAGAGACGTTCGTCCATACTCAGATTGGCACAAACTATATTGCTGGTCCAAATTTTTCTTTTTTCACTTCTGCTGTCTGGACCGATTATTATTTTTATAAATAACATTTAATTTTTAATATTTCAGTCCTGCTGGCTGGGACAGCATGAAGAAAATTAGTATATTGTATGAGAACATGCAGTCGTGTAAACCAGACGACTACTACAGAGATGTCATCGTACAACCTGCGATACGGAAAGTAAGTATTCCTTGCGAGGTAGGCAGAGTTTAAGAGGCTGTAATAACGTCGTTATCGCCACGTCTGACACATATTATTATTATTAACCATTTATTGCACACAAGAAACATTACAAGAGACATAATATACAAAGAATGACGACACAACAGGACAACTTATTTCCACTCAGAAATTTCTTCCAGCTGACCTACAGAAAGTGAGACTTTTACAAGTGGGCGTGCACAATTACGTACTTAAATAAATAAATATTTGAGGGTCTGAAATCTAATTGTACATACTTCCAACGGCCATAACACTCCTCTGCTGGTCATTGCACATGCCAAATGGAATGGTGGTTGTCATACTCACCAGGCTTTCACAGGGAACGCTCCCTAGATTTATCCCTTAGTCGCCTTTAAGGCATGTGTATGCCTTCTAATCGTGTGATTAGAAGACGTGCAATTTGGCTTTCGGCATCGACACTCTTGTGTTCAACTAGTGCACCGCATTGTCAAAAACATTAGTTTTAACCTAAATGCATCGTCCAAATAGACCCCTACAGGAGCAGTGTTGCTCGATGTGGCGAAAGCCTTTGACAAGGTCTGGCACAACGGGCTGGTATACAAGCTGCACCAGCTCGCTTTGCCTGATCGTCTCGTGCTTTTAGTACATAACTTTCTGTCAAATCGAAGCTTTTGCTACTGGGTGGAAGGCACTCTGTCCTCACCCCACACCATACAGGCAGGTGTCCCCCAGGGCTCCGTCCTGTCCCCGTTACTATTCACGCTATACACTAGCGACGTCCCCAATTCGCCCACGTCTGAGCTGGCTATGTTCGCTGAGGACACTGCCATTCACGTGTTCCACCGTAACCTTGACAAACTAGTAAAGTCTCTCTACGCGTTTTTTTATTTGTACGTATGGTTTTCTTAATATCCGGAGCTACTGAATTTCAATAATTTGTCACCGTTAGATAGTTACAATATCCTTGAGTAATATTAAGCTACTTTACCACGGTATATTCCCTTTTCCCGCAGGAAAATGCTCTTCCCACAGGAAAACGACAAACAGTGGAAGCCGACCATCAAAAATATTACACATTTCCTTTCATCTTTAATTACTTTTAAATGGATAGATATATTTCATTACTTTTCTTATAGATTAATTCCGATTTATTAGTACTAACTGTATTATGATAAGTCTATTTAAGCATGCTTTGGTTTTGGTAGGTATGTATAAATTGTAACCGAGCAATATTCGCCATCAAACTTTTTAGTGTGGCGAGAAGTTTAAAATGTAATTACCATGTACTTTCCAAATGCACACCCACACACATATCACGCCTATAATCCCTTGCGGTGTAGGCAGAGCGAAAACGGCCGCAAAAAACGGACATCTACGCCACGTCTGACAAACATTTGAGGGTCATTTGGAAAACTGTGCATCGCCATAGTGACAGGTTGTCAGCCTGTCGCCTAAATTGCAATACACACCCTCGAGTCCCTTCGTCGCCTCCTACGACTCCCACGGGAAAGAAATGGGGTGATTTTATTTAAGCCGACATCACACGGCACTTGCCAAATGTATTTCTAATTTTAAAAAACACAAAGTAAATGAATATATCTACTACCTGCGTCTGTGTTTCCAAACGCATACAGCCCTAATCTCTTCAAAGTAAGAGTGAACAGGCTTCTTCTGGGTGAGCTCGCTCTATCTTAGACTCTGTCTCTGTCCTATGACCTAGACTAGAGTCAAGAGCAAACCCATCATTAATAAAAAAAAATAAAAAAAATTGTTACCATTTCCAGAGCGGAGCGAACAGAGAAGCCGAAGTATCCGCAGAGGACGAACAGACGTTCCTGCAGCGACACCTGGCCGCGCTGCAAGCCGGCGCGCCCGCGCCCCCGCACCGCGCCGACTCCCCGCTCCGCGCCGCGCAGCGCCCTGTGCCCGTCGACCCTAAGCTGGCCATGGGGCCCGCCACGCCAGGTACGACACTGACATTCACCAACCGACATAACTACACAAATAGGTAGTTAAAATGACCACAGTTTGTGTATCAACCAACAAATTGATTGACCAATTCAAACAAATCGACCGTCCAATCTACAGACCGATCCACAAACATATCGACCGACCAAACATCAAACATACCGAACGATCAATCGTCAATCATATAGACCGACCAATAAAAATAATCAGTCATCAACAAACATAATAGTAGTTTATGCAACTGTCATATAATGGGGGTCATTAGAATGCGATGACACGAGCATTCTAATGCCTAATTATATGCAGTTGCATACACTATTTTATCTACACTCTCAAAAAATAAACTCAGTTAAACACTTTTCCAAACGTCCGCACCGGCGATTGCAAGGCCCGATACATGGTCGAATTCAATACGAGAACGTTATATGGCTTGATATGAATTTTCGAAAATTCTTTACTTACAGTTGTTTAGATGTCGAGTCTGAACAACAAATAACTAAACAACTGAACAACAACTAAAAACAACTGAACAACATCGGAATAACAACTGAACAACATCTTAAGAACTGCTCAACATCTAAACAACAACTAAACAACATCTGAACAACAACTGAACAACATCTCAACAACAACAGAACAAAAACCTATTAAACAACTAAACAACATCCGAAAAATTACCGTACAACAACAACTGTCAGGTCCGTCCGGCGAAAGATGGCGATTTGAGTATAGGCAAAAACAAATCGTTTCATTTCTCAACTTTATCGTAGTAACAGTTTTCTCATTAAGTCATTACGCTTCTGTAATTTATATTAAACCGTAGTTTATATAGGCAGAATGCATAAAGTAGGTCTTTATGCAACTGTTTTCGAATTCATAATTCGAACATTATGCGACGAGTGTAGATAAAATTGCAAATGTGTAAACATACCAACCAATATTTAAGGCTGGCACGAATTGGACTAAACCAATCTGTGCTTGCCTTAATTCGCGTCTGTTCTCTTTTACCGTTTGTCGTGTGATGCCGACTTAGAATAGCATCACCGTGATACTACCCGTGGGTGTCGCAAAAAGTGACTTGAGGAATCCATTCATCTAGGGAATAGCCAGCAGCGTTCCCTGTGAAAGCAATATCTACTGCGCTTGCCAGGCTTCAGTATGGCAATACCCCCCAATAGGTGGAGACCCTTGTCAAGCAACGGACTGTTGTAGCTGTTATTTTATTTTATTTGGGGTACTTACGGCCTTAAAAAACATACATAACTTGATATATAAACAAATGCCAATTACAAGCTTCCACATATAGAAAAAATATAGGAATTAAGAATATTTGAAATCTTATGTGAAAAAACAAAAAATCAATCAGTCAAGCAAGAAACAATCATAACTATTCCTAACCTACCAACTAAACGGAAACGAAGTCTTAACGAAGTTATACCAAAATTTTAAAACGAGACAGAGTTTTAGAGAACTGGTATTTTTTTCAATTGCGGGCAGGATTTTTATCTGCAGCTTTCTCTATCACTAGTAGCGACGCCTCTTCCATCTGGGCTACCGCCGCTTATCCTATGCCCGCGAAGTTATGCAACTGTATCTTGATGCAAATAATACATTCATGTTTACTTATTCACGGTGTGATTTCGTAAACACAGTGCCTAAACTTGAGCTTATAAATCGTGTAATATGTAGCGGCAGCTACAATCTAGCATATTTTCACGTAGGGGAATTTAATCATATCTCAATTCCCCACTTTTACTTAGGTTTAGTTACTATATAAGCTGAATTACATGTTAATATAATGGCATTAACTACGGAGACGTCGAGTATAATTTACCGTCACTCTTAACCTTTTCGCCGCCAAGCCATTCGAGTAAAAAATTGCAACCAGCGCCACACCAATTTCTTGGTAAAGAAATACTCAATAAAATAGAGATGTCCAACAGTTCATATCGATAATAAATCTTCACTTTTTAAACCGAGTTTTAATTAATCTTAAACCATTATTTTGCCCCCTACTTTCAGTTCTGATTTCATATAGGTCAAAATAGTAATATAGGATAGTGGCAGTAGTGGTGGCCTCGTAAACAACACTAGGCATATTCAACAAGTTTATTTTTAGTTCAGTTTTCGATCAGCACTGGCGCATCTCTATTACGCGTCTCTCTATATCGCGTTGTCGGTTATAGACGACTGTGGCGTCGGTGGCATTTCTATATTCTCAAACCCTTAGGACAAATAAGGATGTAATATAGAATATCGATAAAAAAATTAGAACATCATAGGATTTATGCTGGTATTTATTTTAATATTTTATTGTGACTATTTGTTTTCTTTCATTTCTTTTTCTTATTTTACTTACGTTGAATATTAATTAAAAACGATTTTAAATGGCACAAATTTCATGTGAACTTAATTTAACGGGTCAAATTGTGATACAAGATTATTATTAGATAATAAGAGAAAAGATAATTATTTATTTAATAAACTTAATTACAAATAGGTACACTTATATGAAATAATTCTGTGGCTTAACCATTTCCTAAACTAAGAATATGAATTCCTGTATCTCAGGCAAATGGGAAACCGACATAACTAATATTTTAAGATTTATGATATATTATTAAATACTTGATTTTTTTTCTATTCCTACCCGGTTTATTTGATTATTTCTTCGGTTTGTTTCTATTTACTTTTTATAACGCCCTTCGTAAGGTATTGTACTTATATTAGCGGTTATTTATTAGCATTTCATAGTTACTTATAAAGAAGAGGCCTATGTCCAACATAGGGCTAATTTAGGCTAATTAGACAGATAGATGGATAGTTACTTATACGTTTATTAAATAAATAATCATCTTATCTCTTATTATCTAATAATAATCTTGTATCACAATTTGACCCGTTAAATTAAGTTCACATGAAACCCTCCTAAACTCTCTTAATTTATTTATTATTATTTATGATTATTAGGTATTTACTTAACTCTAAATCTTCTTCTTCGAGTAATCCAGGTTCAAACGACAGATCAACGTCATCCTCTACGCCTTCTAAAATCTGTAGAAGTTCTGCTGAACTAAGCTCGTCGGCACTCATTTTCCCATCACTATTTTTATGTCACTACTGCAATGACGTCAGAGCGTGTCGTCTTTACCCGACTACGGCGTACAGTGCACTCACAATGGTCAAGCAATTATCGCTGTGCACGAGTCGACGAAACCGGTTTGTCGATACTCAATCAAACAAAGAAAATAATGTCTAATACTGGCGTATTTCTACAAATCGATGTCGGGAATATTTTCAATATACATGAAAATAATAAGAAAATGTTATTGTTATGACAAACTTGACAAATATCTAGGCATAGTATATTCCGTAAATATATTATAGATGTATCGATATTTCACATTTGTACTAGTAAGGAACAACACTTCCAGTCGTGTGGGGCCGACTATGGCGTGTGCGAATGGTACTTCTGACAGCTTCAAAACGTAATCAGTATTTTTCTTATTTATACTACAAACGCAATATAATATCTAAGCGCAAAAGTTCAGAAATGAAAGTAGAGGGTACAATAAATGCAATATGCGAAAAAATAAAAGAAAGATACGGTTTTAGAATGCTAGTTTATAAACATAAACTTTAACGACGTTTTGTCGGCTGTACCCGACCGTGGCGCTGACGGCAAGTCGCGGGTTGTCGGCTATACCCGTCTATGGCGGTGAAAAGGTTAACCAACAGTTGGTATATAAGGTGTAAAAAAATTAGCTAAGAATATTTTAAGGGGTGAACCAGTACGTGAAACTGAACAACTTTCCCCAAGGAACATAGGTCGAAATATGAAAAAAAATAATTTGACCCTCCCATACTTAGTGTGTTACCCGGCCGGGATAATTTGTATGGGAGGGCCAATTTTTTTTTTACATATTTCGACCTATGTTCCTTGGGGAAAGTTGTTCAGTTTCACGTACTGGTTCACCCTTTAAAATATTCTTAGCTAATTTTTTTACACCATGTATAATACAACATGTAGATGTTTTATTAATTTAGTTTCGAATGTTTTCACATATCCTATTTTTCTGTTTTTTCGTTTCTTCAGGCAACGAGGGCGTGCTAGCGAACTTCTTCAACTCGCTACTGTACAAGAAAACTGGCTCGCCCGGAGCCGCCGGCGCCGCGCAGCGACCCAACGACGCCACGTCCACACCAGGTAACACATCATCATCATCTTCATCATCATCATCATCATCATCATCATCTTCATCATCATCATCATCATCATCATCATCTTCATCATCATCATCATCATCATCATCCTCATCATCATCATCATCAACAGACATAATCATAAATTACATGTCAAAATCCGTACTAATATTATAAATCTGAGAGTTTGTGTGTGTATGTGTATGTAAGTTTGTTACCTCTTCACGCTCAAACAGCTTGACTGATTTGGATGAAATTTGAAACACAGGTAGAGTATAACCCGGAATAACACATAGGCCACTTTTTACCGCACGAAAACAACTATTACCACGGGAAAATGAGTGGCAGCGGGTGAAACCGCTGGGCGGAAATCTAGTAAAATAATAACAATTGCCGTGTGATGCCCCAATACAACGTAAAGCAATACCTTGCACTGCGCTCGCTTGCCAAGCATAGTGAATATTGCAATGCCACCCACTAAGGCCCATGTCCAGCAGTGGACTATGATGTTATTAAGGTATGTGTGTGATATTTGCCGTGTGATGCCGGCTTAGAAAAGCATCACCCCATATCTTTCCCGTGGGAGTCGTAAGAGGCGACTAAGGGACTCGAGGGTGTGTATTGCAATTTTAGGCGATGGGCTGACAACCTGTCACTATAGTGATACACAATATTCCAAATAACCCTCAAACATTTGTCAGACGTGGTGTAAATGGCCGTTTTTTGCGGCTGTGTACGCTCTGCCTACCCCGCAAGGGATTATAGGCGTGATATGTGTGTGTGTGTGTGTGATATCGAGTCGACGAACGTCTTTATGAACCTTGGCGACAATCTTTTTAACAGCCTATAGCATCGTAAGGTTATATTTAAGCTTATTGCTGATAGCGGCCCTTTTAAAAGCCCTGGTTTATCAAACTATCATTAAGATCTTTACTTAAAAGTTTACGTAAATTAAAGATAAACTTGTTTCCGTTCCGTATCATAAAGCTATAAGATTATTTTTTCATGTTATGTTTGCTTAAGGCGAGTGTAGTCGTGAACGGCAGTGATAAATAAAAAATATTTTCTCTTTATACAAACAATATAATATATACAAACAATATAATATATTGTTTGTATATATTATATTGTTTGTATAAAGAGAAAATATTTTTTATAAAGTGGCGCCTTTGTCGAGGCCGTTCATGACTTCACTCGCCTGAACAAGTAGGCCTCTGATGTAGTTCTTAATAATAAAAACATGAGACCGACAGTTTTCAAGAACCATCTTTCCATTTATCTTTCTGACTATAAGGTAGTGCAGCCAGCAATGTCTCAATAAAACTGAAAAAAAAGAATAATTAATTCATTCATTTAAAATTACACTCTGTGTCTGTCCTATGACCTAGACTAGAGTCAAGAGCAAACCCATCATTAATAAAAGAAAAAAAAATTACATTAAGTAAATATAGAAATCAAAACTTAATGCGATATATAGTGAAACCGAAAGAATACAACCTCTTTATGTAATCTAAATATTGTTGTCACAGTGCCGGCGTCGGTGCGGTCGGACGCGGCGGCGGAACTGGACCGGCTCACGCGGAAGTCCCGCCCCCCGCCCCCGCCCATAGACCTCAACTCATCCTCCGAGTGCTAACCGGTGAGTGAAAGCCTCTGACACATGTCACCGTATTTTAAGTCCCTAGCATACTAAACATACGGCACTGTTGGATTTGAGACCTTTAACATACGGCACAGAGAGATTTGAGGCTCCTAACATACGGCACAGCTAGATTTCTGACTCCTAAAATACGGCATAGCTAGATTTGAGGCTCTTAACATACGGCACAGCTAGATATGAGGCTCCTAATATACTGCACAGCTAGATTTGAGGCTCCTAACTTACGGCACAGCTAGATATGAGGCTCCTTATATACTGCACAGCTAGATTTGAGGCTCCTAACTTACGGCACAGCTAGATATGAGGCTCCTAATATACTGCACAGCTAGATTTGAGGCTCCTAACATACGGCACAGCTGGATATGAGGCCCCTAACATACGGCACAGCTAGATTTGAGGCTCCTTACATACGGCACAGCTAGATTTGAGGCCCCTAACATACGGCACAGCTAGATTTGAGGCTCCTAGCATACTGCACAGCTAGATTTGAGGCTCCTTACATACTGCACAGCTAAATTTGAGGCCCCTAACATATTGCACATCTAGATTTGAGGCCCCTTACATACGGCACAGCTAGATTTGAGGCCCCTTACATAAGGCACAACTTGATTTGAGGCCCCTAACATACGGCACAGCTAGATTTGAGGCTCCTAGCATACTGCACAGCTACATTTGAGGCCCCTAACATACGGCACAGCTAGATTTGAGGCCCCTAACATACTGCACAGCTAGATTTAAGGCTCCTTACGTACTGCACAGCTAAATTTGAGGCCCCTAACATACTGCACAGCTAGATTTGAGGTCCCTTACATACGACACAGCTAGATTTGAGGCCCCTTACATACGGCACAGCAAGATTTGAGGCTCCTAACATACGACACAACTAGATTTGAGGCTCCTAACATACGGCACAGCTAGTTATGAAGCTCCTAACATACTGCACAGCTAGATTTGAGGCTCCTAACATACTGCACAGCTAGATTTGAGGCTCCTAACATACGGCACAGCTAGTTATGAAGCTCCTAACATACTGCACAGCTAGATTTGAGGCTCCTTACATACTGCACAGCTAGATTTGAGGCTCCTAACATACGGCACAGCTAGTTATGAAGCTCCTACCATACTGCACAGCTAGATTTGAGGCTCCTAACATACTGCACAGCTAGATTTGAGGCCCCTTACATACGGCACAGCTAGATTTGAGGCTCCTAACATACTGCACAGCTAGATTTGAGGCCTCTAACATACTGCACAGCTAGATTTGAGGCTCCTAGCATACGGCACAGCTAGATTTGAGGCCCTTAACATACTGCACAGCTAGATTTCAGGCCCCTAACATACTGCACAGCTAGATTTGAGGCCCCTTACATAAGGCACAGCGTGATTTGAGGCCCCTAACATACTGCACAGCTAGATTTGAGGCCCCTTACATAAGGCACAGCGTGATTTGAGGCCCCTAACATACTGCACAGCTAGATTTGAGGCCCCTTACATAAGGCACAGCGTGATTTGAGGCCCCTAACATACTGCACAGCTAGATTTGAGGGTTCTAACATATTTATTTTCCTTTTTATATGTGCGTAGAAAGGCTTGTATACAACATAATCCATACTAAACAAATAAACTTAATATTCCAGGTAGTATAATACCGCGGCTTCGCTCGCCCGCGCCGGCTTGTACTTCACACGTCACTTCGCCACGCGCCCTAAAACATGGCATGTGAGTCTATAGCTTAACACACCTACAGATGGCGGAAATAATAAATAACATAGTCAACAATAACTTTTGATTTTTATCAATTGTGTCGCGTAAAACGCCTAAAAAATTGTTAATTTCTTTGGCTAATATGTTGCGAAAAATTTTTTTATTACAAATCTTTTTCGCGTAAATGTTGAATAAAAATAATTTTGTAAAAAATACTGTCGTTGCAGTTATCATCACATAACATGCCTAAAGTTATTTGCAGTTCATTCTATGTATTAAAAATCTCTCGTATAGTAGGCATTTGTTAAAAGATATGTTCAATTGTATTAAGCAATTTTTTTATGATTAATTGTTATTTTACAGATATTTTTCTGTTTTATGTGCTAAACATAACCTAAATAGATTTTTGGCTATTTCACCATTCTTTGTATTATCAGTTATTCTTCGTATCAAATGTATTCGGGTATACCTAATTTGTTTAAGCTATATACTCAAGCAAGATCATTATGCTGTGTTATTCTATAAGTTTATTGTAAGGGCTTGTTAAGGCGATGGCAACACGAATTTTCATGGAGATTCTTCCGATAAATGTGGTTTATATTGGCTATGGATACGTGAGACAGCTGCGAATATTCGATACAAAAGTACAGATTTTTGTATCACTGGTTTTTGTATATAACCTGTATTGGTATTTTTTCTATCAATAAAGCTCAGGCGGCAATTTTTAACCACTTTAAAAACAAAATACTCATATTCAAGTTGAATTAAAAACGATTAAGGGTGCCGTTGCCAGCTCCCTTGATTTCAAGATTTGTCATTCAAAAGAATTTCTAATTTACTTATTTTTTATAAAGGCGCAATATAAGTTACTATTTAAGCTCAGTGCATATATTTTTAGGGAGAGTTCTCTACTCGTGAAACTGAATAACTTTGCCCAAGCAACATAAATCGAAATATGTAGAAAAATGGATCTCCCATATCAAGTTACACATTTTTCATTTTTTTATAGGAGGTCCAATTTTTTCATATTTCGACCTATGTTTTTGGGTTCAGTTTCGTTCAGTTTCGTGAGTAGAACTTGCTCTAAAAATATTTGCACTGAATTTAATAGGATCTTATATAAGCAACTCACCGCAGTTTTGTGTTATAGTCTTAAAAATTGAAACGGTCAAAAATTCATTCATTCATCATCATCATCATCATCATCTTAGATTCGAAATTTTTAAAAGTCTTGTCATACTTTTTTACTGTGTGTCGAATATTTGCAGTTGTCTACTAAAAAATAGTATAGTACGATAAAGTTTCTGTACGGGTCTTTGACACTCGCCATCTTATTATTAGTTGGTCATACAACGCTAGGGCAATATTTATTAACTATTTTATACCGGCAGTGATTTCATGTATTATTTAATTTTTGTAATAATAATTTCTCGAGAACATTGGCCATTAGAAGCCTGAAATACCGCAATAATCTAAAGTAATAAACTATCTGTCAGTGACCTTAATTTTAAGGGCCTAAAATATTCACTTCTCAACATTTCATCCAACATTTCCATAACTGTAAAAGCGATAAAAAACAGATAAACTACCTTCACAGCAAACAAAAAAATACTTTGTAATATGCTTTATAATCTAAGTATTTATTTAGA
Source organism: Tuta absoluta (assembly GCA_027580185.1). Lineage (NCBI taxonomy): Eukaryota > Metazoa > Arthropoda > Insecta > Lepidoptera > Gelechiidae > Tuta > Tuta absoluta. Next base: position 3,388,177 of record JAQAHW010000020.1, read on the forward strand.
TAGTGTCAAAATAAGTATACACTTTGGTAATCAAAGGTCTATTTTATTATACTACGGATAAATTAATGTAGACACTTTGTTTCCACATTGTACATACTACTTATTTGTATGTGAAGACGGAACAAGAAAATGCTCTTGATAGAAATGTCTTATTATCCATAAACGCGCCGTAAGCAGCTATGTATTGAATAAATAGTTAAGGCACCATTTAACGGTGGACGACACGACGCAGCGTCGTGGTAGTTCCCGACGACACGTCGCCACGATTAAGGCTGCCGTAGACTAAACCAAGACACCAAGAGCACGTTTCATTGAAATCCAAAAATGAACTGAACGTAATTAAAATTATGGTGACCATGCCGAGAATGATAAACGCCGACGGTTGCCGTCGGGCGACCATGAGGGTCGTTTGTCATTCTATCCAATATCATATTTTTTTGGATTTCTAGTGGAAAGTGCTCGCCAAAACAGCTCTTACTAAGCGGCCGCTTTAATTCGGTGCAGCAGATGGCAGCAGCTGACCGTATTTAGAGAAAAGATATAATTTTCTTTCAAACTGCACTCTGATCTTACACAGTGTCGTCTGCAGCTGCGGTCGAGACCTGAATTGTATTGTAAGGGATTATAGGCGTGATATACTTACATACATACATATATCACGCCTATAATCCCTTACGGGGTAGGCAGAGCGTAAACGGCTTTAAAAATGGACATTTACGCCACGTCTGACAAAAATTTGAGGGTCATTTGGAATATTGTGTATCACCATAGGGACAGGTTGTCATCGTCTTAATTTGCAATACACACGCTCAAGTTCCTTAGTCGCTTCTTACGACACCCACGGGAAAGAAATGGGGTGATGCTATTCTAACCGGCATCACACGGCCATAGAAATCAATATAAGGAAAACTGCATTACCTACCGACAGCAGTGTCGTCTGTCGTCTGACTGTGTCTGCTGCTACGCCGTGTCGTCTACTGTTAACTGGCACCTTAAGGCATTTCTATCCTCGTTTCAGCTTTCAAATAAAAATACCTGAGATTATTTTAGCTAGCGCGGATGCCCGTGCAATGATTGGACATGTTTATGCACAATGAAGTCACTATTTGTACAAACCAAGTGTTGAATTGTGTATGTGAAAAAAGGTAATAATCAAATGGCATTTTCTGTAATGTTACAAATCGATAAACTGACATTTTAACCTATAATTATGTCGACGATTATCCTCTTTTCACATACATAATTGTTTGTATGTATGATAGATTATTTATGTACATGTTTAATAACTAAATATTATACACTCATAATAATTTTGTATAACACATTTTGATTGTATGTAAATTATGGCCGAACTCATCTCCATTGTAATGGTGACCTTTATTGTGTTTAACGAATTTATTTATTGGAAAGAATATAAAAAATGATTTTCTAAGATATATTTTAATTTTTCAACCCATATGCAATAAAAGCTCGTTCGCTTAGTTAGAGTCGCGAGCAGCGTAAGGGCTGCCGCAGACTAAACGTACGTTTTATCGAGCGACACCAAGAGCAGTTTTCAAAGAAATCCGAAAATGAACCAAACGTAATTGAAATAAAGGGACATTGCCTAAAATGACAAACGCTGCCGGTTTCCGCCGTGCGAATGTAAGAGCCGTTTGTTAGTTAAGCCAATGTCACCTTTATTTCAATCACGAACGTTTTTTGTTGTTTTATATGACAAGTTGTTGCTCGCAAAAACACACATAGTCTGCGGCAACGCTAACTTGGTTGCGAAACTATCTAAGCAAATGTAGTATAGTTTTTGTTGATAGATTTTTTTATGTGAGTGTAGTTTTTTGAGATTGGTTTTTTTGTTCGCTGTCGTGCAATACTGAACATTCCAAACGTGGTTTGGTGCTTATTATTATAGAGAAATAATAATTATTGAATAACAATCTGTGTAGTTTCATTTCCACTGCCCAATAACTCTCAAAGTTAGCACAAAAGGTCACTATTCCTTTAAAATCACATTTATTACAAATTCAGTTCATAATGAATCTTTACGAATTATTTCTTAGAAAGTACTTAAATTAATAAAATAATATTTTCTGCAGGCTAAGCCTAATTGGATTATTAGGACTGGTACATATCTACTGCCATTAAGGGCGCTCTTTATAGTAACAGCCAACTGACAATGAATGAAAACCCTAATTGAAATCTGGATGCGCAACACTACGCGCAAACAAATCGCGCGAATAAATCGTGCTCTAAATGGTGATAGATGTGCGCAGACCTTTACGCATAAATATTACTCACATCAAGTAATTTTTTATTAATAAATTGTATATATAATATACGTAGAATCGACGAATTCCGAGACTTTTTAAACGAAAACTATAATAATAATTATTAAAGAAGGATTTCGTGTGTACTCAGATGTGAATTAGTTTAATTTTTGTATAATGTATTAATTAATTTGCGTAATTAAGGTATTGGTTATTATTATTTTAAATATTGCATTTTGACAAACTTACTATTGATTTTAAACTAATTTGGCAGCTGAATAACAACCTCAGTTCGGGACATTAATTCTCTTAACTTACTGTTAGTGTTGTCCCTCTCCGTCAAATAAGTTTAGATAAGGATAAAAGATATTTATGGCATGTCTTATAATTTGACGCAAAATACGCGTTTTCTGTCAAAATAAGGCGACGATTAAAAAAATGGCGGCTAAATTCGGCGGCGGTCTTTACTTTGTAAATGGCGAAGGACCCACTGACATTTATAAACATGACAGGACTTAGATATCTCTCTTTTGTAAATATATTTGACGGAAAGTGACAGCACTACTTAAAGGTAAGAAAAGCGAACTTATTTCCCGAATATGAGGGCATTGTTTGTCAAAAAGCTATATAGCTCATTCCCTTAGATAGTGTCACGACCAGCGTATGTGGACCTCCATGTACAATACACACAAGAAAAGGCGCATACCGGCAGTTACTTTATTTTTTTTAAGTTCTGGAATCTTCAATTTTAGCCCCGGGGCTGTGAAATCTACACCTGACTGTACCGGCAGTTACGCTGGTCGCGACTATACATAAGCGAATGAATTATATATAATGGTCTCTTTTCGGGATGACAATTCTCATAAATTACCTTAAATTGGCGCTGTCACTTTCCGTCAAATAGGTTAAGAAAAGGATGGAGGAAGGAGGCGCTAATTTAAGGTAAGGTAAAAGAATTATTATCCCCCATTGAGGCAAATGTCGCATAGGCTAAAAGTGATGCAGTTTGGGCAAGTTTTGATATGAATTTTGTACAAGAATGAGGTATCATAAGGCTGGATTGTCTATTTTTATAAAGGGGTAACATGTTAAGTGGCTAAAGTGCATAATTTTAATTATATATAAATTATAAAATAAATAAATATCAATTATCTTATCATATTATAAAATCGCAACGTTAAATAAATTAATTACCTACTTGTATCAAAGAAGATTTTTTTAAAAACTTCTTTAAAACAATAACTATAGTCAGTCCGCTGCGTAGTGGCACGCATGTTAGAATATCATATGATTTAAACAAAAAATTGCGTTGTAGTGTTTTGAGCATAAAAAAGCTTAGAAGCTTCACAAATCACAATCTCTGTGGTTAGAATTAAGTGCACTTGAAACTACAAGTATTATTTGAAGTGATTTTTAAACACTTCATCCAGTATTTGCAATTATATCCAGTATATTACAATTTTTTTTATAAAATACAATAGTCATTATTTATTTTCTATTGCTCATTAAAATTAAATCTATAAACTGTCATAAGCTAGTCAAGGGAACAGTTCGATTTAAATATTATGATTCATTTTTCTTTCTGTGATATCAATCTTATAGAACAAACTAATGTTTTTGCCTTATCTTTTTGTATGTATAAGCCATAGCCACATAACAACCTCCGTAGGCAAGGTGTAGCAGATATATTGGAACGCCGATATGTTTTTATGCTCAACTGTTATTTATTATAAAAGACTATACACTATACACTACGTATTACATTTGTTATTTGATAAATTGCATTAGTAAATATAATTTGAAGCGTAATCCCACTATACTAAACGTTTTATTATTATAATTATTTATTGTTGTGGTGTAAATAAGTTATTGATGTCCTGGTAAACAAATCCAGAATTTCATTAGTCTATTAAAAGGTTAGTGGCGTCTTTGGCCAGACTATCAGCTGGTATTACATTTTGTTAAAATTTATATTTAATTAAAAAAAACATGTTTCCTACGTATATTTTTTGCATCTTCTGTGTATTATAATTGCCAGGACATTATGATAATCAGTTGAAACAAGCTGTTAAGGCTTAGTGATTTATTATTAGATCCTCCATAGATATTTTTTTACGCTTCGCTGTAGGTTAGATTGCAATATTTATAAACAATTTTAGTTGCTAAATTAATAATATAACTAAATATTATACTTTTACATGAAAATAAGGTCAATACGACCGTAACTCTATCGGTTTGTATTTGAGTGTAAGTAACGAAAATAAATAGGTACTTTAAAAATTAAACACAAAAAAGGGGCAGCTATCATTCAAATACCATGTGCTAGTAACATTGTTACATACATTTATGTTTTATATCCAAATCCTAATCGCGTTGCTAAAAGGTAGGCAACATAGTCTACACCATCCAACTGTCACAGACCAGTCTGTAGTGATCGGACTATATTTTATAAACAGTGATTATAAAGTTACTTACTTTAGGTACTATCAGATCAGCAGCACGCCAACGTACCGATTTAGGAGATCAACTTATACTGGATGAAGAACCTCACACACACACACAAATCACGCCTATAATCCCTTGCGGTTTAGGCAGAGTGCAAACGGCCACAAAAAACGGACATTTACGCCACGTCTGACAAATATTTGAGGGTCATTCGGAAAATTGTGTATCGCCATAGTGACAAGTTGTCAGCCCATCGCCTAAAATTGCACACCCTCGAGTCCTTTAGTCGACTCTTACGACTCCCAACTGGAAAGAAATGGGTTGATGCTATTCTAAGCCGGCATCAGACATTCTGACAACATGAAGAACCAGTATAAGATAATCCCTTAAATAGGTAGGTTGATCTGCTGGTGATAGTATTTATCTGCCATTTTTACCATACACACTCAACTCTGTAAATAACTTGTTACAGAGCATGTTAGTGTCTTTAATAAGATGCCTGCCTGCCTTTGTCCACACAAGGAGCTTGATTATCTATTGCCGATTTGATTATTGTATTTTATTTATTATTAGTTGTAATCTACTGTTCAATTCAATACAGATGATGTTAAATAAAGTAGCATGGGATACTGTTCTAATCAAAAATGTGTTTTATTAAATGCTTGATTTTATTGGTCAATCGATTGCAGTTAACCTAAAAAATAAAGTCCCTTCATTGTTTACAAAGCCAAGAAAAACGTCGCAATCAGCTTTGACATGGGCTAAAACATAATGATATGCACAAAAGTATTTAAGTAAAAGTAATACGGACGGACCAAATGCTGTTGCCGGTCGGCGGTGTGGCGGCGCAAAAACTGCTTCGCACGCGCGCCATTTCGAATTTCGGTGCGTGCCGCGTGCGGTGTCACTAGCAAAAACGTCCATTTAGTCTGCGGCTGCCCTAAATTAGCTCGCATGCTTGCAAAGAGTTTTTCTTGGTTCTTTCAGGTAGATAGCGTAGCTCGGCAGCTCTCGAACAGAAACATTCCCTTGTTGCTTTTTTTTTGGGCATTGGTTGCTTGAGGAGCTTGTGGAGTGTGATCTTCTTCCAATGGCTGTAGCAGAGGCTACCTTGATGTTATCATCATCATCCGAAAGGACGTGTCTTGGACGGCGTTTAAAACGTGAGGTTTAATGGGGGAAGTAGTTGGACGCGGAAACTATTAGGTAAGGTATTTTTATGATGGGGAGCGTTGTTGAAGAAGCGACGAGACGCTTCCTTCATATACGCTTTAATGGTAGGCAGACCTAAGTCGATATGGAGGTTGGCGTTCGCATCGCATGTACCTACCAGGGCGCCCCCGTAGCATTCCGCATGAAACGGTTTTGGATGACCTGCAGCATTTTCAGATGCGTAGGTACTAAAAGTGTGAGCAAAGGTTACGCTGGCGTAGGTCATGATAGGCCTGAAGCAGGTGGTGTAAATTCTCACCTTATTTCTAAGGGAGAGTTTGCTCCGTTAATATAATATCGGACGGATGTAAACTGCCAGCGAACTTTCATGATGTGGCTACGGATTAAGTCTGGAGCCGAGGGGTATTTGGTCTCCTTAACCCAGGGGATGGGCCGAAAAGCTATTCCCTTGTTGCTTGTTGAGTTGAGATTGTTGACTGGTGAAAGTCCAAGACCATACTGCATTATCTTCAGTTATATCTTACTTGTAGTTGGATAGCAGTTTTTGAACGCATTTCGCAATGAAACGTCATCTGTCAGATTATAATAGTGTGGTCCGCACAGTCGATTATATGAATGACGAACTATCGATACTTGTGTATCGTGTCATGTCGTGGCTGTGTGTGGTCTTTTATATAAAACTAGCTTTTACCCGCGACTTCGTCTGCGTTAGATAGTTTTTTAGGCAGAAGTTCTAAAGTAGGTTTGTGTATTCATAGTAAGTGTGACAATGATATTAGAACAGTTCTTATCTCTACTGTTTAAAGGGACAATTCAAAATTTGCTACCATGGCCCATTGAATACAAAAGTCAGTAGATAACAGAGTACTTACTCCAGAGGTGCCGATTTGAGCACACTAAAATGGTCAGCATAAGTAGATAAGACAGGTAAAAAGGTAATTTAATTTACTGTAATACATTTTTATATACTTACCACATTTTTTGTTTTTCTGTCTTCGGTAAAAAGTAGGCAAAGTCCTTTCTCAACTTATTCCTATCATACTGAACAAAATTTGTTTTGGAACAATTTCTGTATCTTCAATAGTTTAGGTGGGCTCCTGATGGTAGACCTGGTGGTCTACATTAAGGTACTCCAGATCCCCAATGTCCTTGTGTAAATAAAGTGGCCAATCATACTGAACAACTTTTGTTTTAAAACCATTTCTGTATCTCTAATAGTTTAGCTGGGCTCCTGGTGGTACACCTGGTGGTCTACATAAGGTACTCCAGATCCTAATTGTCCTTGTGAAAAGAAACGGCCCATCATACTGAACAACTTTTGTTTTGGAACCATTTCTATATCTCTAATAGTTTAGCTGGGCTCCTGATGGTACACCTGGTGGTCTACATAAGGTACTCCAGATCCTCAATGTCTTTGTGAAAAGAAGCAGCCCATCATACTGAACAACTTTTGTTTTAGAACCATTTCTGTATCTCCAATAGTTTAGCTGGGCTCCTGGTGGTACACCTGGTGGTCTACATAAGGTACTCCAGAGCCCCAATGTCCTTGTGAAAAGAAGCGGCCCATCATACTGAACCACTTTTGTTATGGAACCATGCCTGTATTTCTAAAAGTTTAGCTGGGCTCCTGGTGGTACACCTGGTGGTCTACATAAGGTACTCCAGAGCCCCAATGTCCTTGTGAAAAGAAGCGGCCCATCATACTGAACCACTTTTGTTATGGAACCATGCCTGTATCTCTAATAGTTTTGCTGGGCTCCTGGTGGTACACCTGGTGGTCTACAGCTGTACTCCAGACCCTCGAATGGTGATAAAAAGTAGCCCATGTCCGTTCTCGGTATGCTAGCAATCTTTGTGCCAAGTTTCATGAAGATCGGTTAAGTGGTTTGGCCGTGAAAGCGTAGCAGACAGACAGACAGACAGAGTTACTTTCGCATTTATAATATTAGTGTGGATAAAAGCATGTGAAGTATTTCAGGTAGCAAATCATTGTAAATCGGTGTAAAAAATGAATAATGTAGGTAAAATATAATTTTGTTAAAATATTTTTCAAATAACCTACATAATCATTTTTGACAAAGATTTATTAGCTTTAAGATCGACACCGATATTAAATAACTTGGTTGCCGCCAGTTAGATTTTCTTCCCGATAATAATCCGGTACTTATTATTCATATAAAACTGATCTAGATCGGCATAAATTATGTCCTAGCATTGCATTCTGGAAATCGCTCTACCAAAGACCTCTTTGACATTATCTTAAACTTGTCATTTTGACTATCAACTTTAATTATTATTATTATGCATGAATTTCATTTTTTGTATGATTACGAGAGAGATTTGAGTTTCATAATGTAGATAACGCACGTTTGACCTTTGACTTCAGGCACCAGCATGCATGACCAAAACATTCGCTCAGTCTTTTACCATCCACGCCGCACGATTGTGGAACAAAGTTCCGACGGCTGTCGGAAAAGCACACATATCGGGACATTAATAAAATAAAATAAAAATTGATTATTTTCAAAATAGTTTAACATAACAATATATGAGACCTCCCTTAAGTAAGCAAGAGCTACTTGTATTCGGAGTGACTCGCTACTTCCCTGATGGACACCTTTGAAAACAAATGTGAAAATAATTGTACACAAACTTAGTTACTAGGGCAAAGTTAACCAATAAGTAGGTTACAACGCTATAAAAATAAGAGGTATAAAAGGCTAATGTGTGGTGTGTATGTGTGTATGTGTGTGTGTGTGAGTGTGTCTGTATGACAGTGGGTGAGTGAGTTTGTAAATACTGTAGTAACAGGGGTTATTGCGCTATTAACTTCTTTCCTACCACTTACTTCTGTAGACAAGCATCAGGTATACCAGCATTCAAGATGAACATAAGAAAACTTTGGGGTTTTAACTTAGATATTATGAGGATTCATAGGGCTTTTATATATTTTTAGTATATGGTATTATGTATGTTTCTTTAAAGATAGGTATTTAATTATTTAAGTAGGATTATATGTACATTTGTACTAATTATAATTATTATTCTACTTCAGCTATATTTAGTGTAAATTTTACTTCTTCTTCTCTCTCCCTCCCTCGTAGAATAGTTTAACTGCACACACCATGTCCTCTGGATTTCTCAAGGTTGACTGGGAGAGATCCCTTAATGAGATAAGTCCGCATTTGTGCCTTACCTTTTCTTTTATTTATGTTTTTTTTTCTTTGTGATTTATGAGCTGCAATAAAATCATTACATACATGCATACATACATACTGATTCTTTGTTTTTTCGTTCCTTATTTTCAACTCGGCCGGCCACCGCCGCGCTGCCGTCCGTTAGCCTTATCGATATCGATATCATTCGAATGTTGTTTTACATCACCAAAGTGATGCATTCTGACAGAATTGAGAAAAAAATCATTTCGTGTAATTGTTTGGCGGGGCAAAGTAGTGCCGTGTTGATTACATATTTCGTGTAAAAACATTGTCAAAAATCACTTTTTCCTCTACATCTCGGTGAGATTATTGTGATTAAAATAAATGCAATAGATAGACGTAGTGTTGGTGAAAAGTGCTGTGCAAGTGGTTACCATAACAATCGAACAATCGGTAGTTCCGAGTGTTTTTTAGTGAAATTGTGTGTGCTATGTTCGAAAACTGGCTTTGAAAGTGGCGGGAGAGATGGGGCAGACTCCTAGCTCCGTCCGGAGCAAGGGGAGCCGGCGTTCCTTCCGAGGTTTTGCCAGACGAAGCAAGTTGAACAACTCGAATTTGAGCCATTCGTTTAACTTGACACCTTCGGAGGAGTACCCTGAGCTGATGAACGTGAACACAGCTACAGAGGAACAGCTGATGACTCTTCCAGGTGTAAACAGGCAGATAGCGCGGGAGATTGTCCGCCACCGTCAAATGATTGACCGTTTCAAGAGAGTCGACGACCTTGCTCTAGTATCAGGTGACTCCCATTAAGTATTTATGTCTAGTCATGCATGCAATCGCATTACGAAGATACACTGTAATCCAGTTTAAACTGTCTTATTGGTCCAAGTCTACAATTCGTACCTTCAGGTTCATATCAATTATAAAGACAACAAGGACTTAACAATTACTCATTAATTGCCAGCTTTGATTGCCCCTGGTTTACGACTAATAAAAACATTCAGTAAATGCACAAAACTGTAGGTTAATGAGTTTAATTATAAACAAGTTTCTGACATTCTTTTAGGAGTTGGAGCTGAGAAACTGGAGTTATTGAGGCCTGAAATCTGCACTAGTACAAGAAAACCGGTATCTAGGGCCAGTTCTAGTACACAGTCTTTAGACAGCTCACGGATCCTATTCGATTCAAAGCTATGCTCTGTCAATTCATCAAGCGTATTTGAGTTACAATGTGTACCAGGCCTTAATCAAGAGCTAGCCGCAAACATAGTTGATTACCGCAATAAAAAAGGCCCCTTCAAATCACTTGACGACTTGATAAAAGTTCGTGGAATGAACATAATTAGACTAAGCACAGTGAAACAACATCTAACATTAGAAAATAGAAAATGTGAAAGTGAACAGAATTTAACAAATGGACATATAAATGGTTTTACAGAATTGTCCCTCAAAGACAGTATGTTATTGAACAGTATGTTAAGTATGCCTAAAACTGGGCATAGGAAAAGTTTAAGTCTATCCATGCCAACAAAGTTTCCAGCGCTACCAAATGGTTTTGCGGCGGCCCCTGTTAATGATATCTTGGATTTATTATCAGCGTATTCCCACCGACCAATAGTTGAGGAAGTGTTTACATATGAGAGGGACGGAGTGAGGTGTTGCAGACTGGCTTCGTGGAATCTACATCAGCTAAGCGTAGATAAAATTACAAATCCCGGTGTAAGAGAAGTTGTATGCAGAACCATTTTAGAAAACAAGTAAGTTTTTAATTCAATTTTGCATACACTTTTTTATCACAAGATTAAACAAAACATACAAATTAAAGATAACTGTAACTGAATGAATGCATTTATCCATGAATGGAATCAACTGCCAGAAGATGTAGTCTCAGCCCCAAACATCAATATATTCAAGAACAGACTAGACGAACATAAAAAACAAATAAAGATTAAAGAAATGAAAACTTATTATAAGTAACTGGATTCAGGCATTATCAGTTGCACAACGACTGCCTGCCTGCTCACAGATAATAATAATAATAATTTATATATTAATCAATAAAGTATTCTTAAAACTAATACATAGCCCCACAAAACCACTATTTGAGGTTTGTCTGTGGGATAGTCAAGTAACTTTTTTTGTCATGAATTAGAATCAATATTGTTCTATGTCAGGTTTTTCATGATTTTTTATAATTTGTGTGTTACTTAATTAGATATAAATGAACAGCTGCATAGATATCCATACCTATGATAACATTGACATGATGATTAATGGATAGGTATCAAAAAATTTAAAGGCTTATCTTAAAATACTTACCCAATATTATATTTTATCTCAATAATTATCTGGATTAAGACATTTTAAATAACTTTGTTGCTAAGCCTTTAAATTACTCATTGAATGAATATTGTAGACATAACTAATTGATTACCTATTAATTATCAGGAACTACTCAATGACGAAAATAATACAAACAAATTGTAATCAAATAATCATTGATCAATTTTGTTGTTATCACAGGCTCGTATCATAATATCTCTTGAAATAGGTTGACCAGCTGCTTAATGTTGTGATAATCTTTAGAATTTAAAGGCAGAAGCACAAAACCATCTTGCTTTGTCGCACCGCCAAAATGATCGTGGCGCATTGTGGGTGCAATGCCACAAAAACAAGTGAATTTTTCCGCTGTTTATAAATGTTGGTCAACGTCAGTGCCGTGTGATGCCGGCCTAGAATATCATCACCCCGTTTCTAACCCATGGGTGTCGTAAGAGGCGACTACGGGACTCGAGGGTTAGATGTGTTTTGCAATTTTAGGCGATAGGCGACAATCTGTCACTATAGTAATACACATTTTTCTGAATTACCTACCCTAAAATGTTTGTCATACGTGGCGTAAAAGTCCGTTTTTACGGCTGTAAACGCGATTCAAAAGTATATGTATGTTTAAAACAACTTTCAAAGAAAAAACATAATTGAATAAATTTTACAAAGATTGGAACAAATAAAAAACTTCACATCTGTTAGTGATTGTTCGCAAATTAAGTGAATTTTCAGTAGATTTAAAGATTTTAGAAATGCAGCACAGGAAATCAACCCATCTCCAACTTTCTATCAACTATGCGCTATTGATTTACTATTAACTTCAATTTAGGGATCAATTCGTACCCTTATACAGGTGTAACGAAAAGTACTAAGTTGCTATCAAGGAATGAACCAGCCCATGAAACTGAAAAACTTTCCCCAAGAAACATAGGTTATATATTCAGAAAAAGTAAATATAGACCTCCCATACAAAATATAGCAGCCGACCAAGTCTGGTCTATGTTCCTTGAGGAAAGTTTTTCAGTTTCATGGTCTGGTTCATCCCTTAAAAGCAACGCAGTTCTTTTCCTTGTATCTCAACTAGATTTCCGCCCAGCGGTTTCACCCGCTGCCACTTATTTTCCCGTGATAATAGTGGTTTGCCTGCGGTAAAAAGTGGCCTATGTGTTATTCCAGGTAATACTCTACCTGTGTTCCAAATTTAATCCAAATCGGTCGAGCCGTTTGAGCGTGAAGGGGTAACAAAAATACACACACACACACACACACACACACACACACACACACACACACACACACACACACACACACACACAAACTCTCAGATTAATTATATTAGTAAGGATACAATTTTATTTCTTGTTTTATTTTCTTCTTAACCACTTGTCTGTCACGTACCGGGAGCCGGACAACAATTTTGAACCTTAACTACCCACAATAAAATTCAAAACTAATGAAATTGTTATAGTATGAAGCGACAGACGAGTGATTAAGTTATTGATTCTTTGAATTTACACCACGTCTGACAAATGTTTGAGCGTCATTCGGAAAATTGTGTATCGCTATAGTGACAGGTGGTCAGACAATCGCTTAAAATTGCAATAGACACCCTCGAGTCCCTTAGTCGCCTCTTACGACTCCCACGGGAAAGAAATTTGGTGAAGCTATTCTAAGCCGGCATCACACGGATTTTTTTTTATTATCCTGATAGAAAATCGGCCCAGTATATACTTACATTTACATCTAACAGCTAAAACCTCTCAACAGATTATCACTAATAGCCGTACAAGACGTACTTGCGGAAGCCGCGCTCAAGATGATATGCGATGAGCTGAACTTTCCGGGGCTGAGGAGAGTGCACGAGTGGAAGCACAACAGCAGACGGTGGGAGTACACCCTGTCCAGGAGGGTTGATGGGTGAGTTTGTATTCCTTGCAGGTGGGTGAAAACAAGAACAGATTGTGGAAGGACGATTATAAAAAATAAATACAACACACACCGCTCTAGCCATAGCTTGTACTAAGGGAATAACTGATATTAATACTTATATACATTTTATGTAAATAAATACATATCATACATAGAAAACACCTAGACTAAACACAAATATCTGAAAATTTACTTGTGTCTTGGACTCTCGGCATAGCAGGCAGGAGCATAAGAATAGATAATAATACTGCGTATGATTTCTACTCTATGGCAGGAGTACTATCCGCTACGCCATCGGTACAGTCAAAATTTTATTGTCCAATCATTCTACGAAGATAATTGCTCTAGAGTACCTGAAGACAAGTCTAGTCCGGTAAAGTTGGCATTATTTGAGGGCATAACAAACAAAATTCTAAATCTATCGAATTCGATCGAAAGTCGCTTATTTTTGTACCATTGCGTTATGTGTTAACTGTAAAGCACACATGTCATTTTGTGTTTGTTTTTACGATTGCGTTAGGTAGCTCATTTTTAAAATAAATTGTTAAGTGTCTTTAATAAATTTAATATAAATTATACCAGTATTGTCTATGTGACAGTATACACAGTGTAAAAACCCAGTTTGAGTCGTGGTTATACTCTGCAAACGTAAGCATGTTAGCATAGCGTACCTAAATGACACAAAAAATTAAATTGGGTTGGGCCAATATGGTCCAGAAACTATGAGCCAAAAATAAACGAGTTTAATATTTTTGAAACATAAAAAGCTAGCCATACTGAGCTAAATAGTTATCGCGGTCGGTCTCCACTTAACTTTAGACTAGACTTCTTCAATTTTAGATGTAAATCCTTGACCAGTCTGCACGTGCATATTTCGTGTTCTATGATGCATTTATAGTAAGGCCATCATGTCAAATATGGCCAATAAGCCATATTTGACAGTTGTCAGTTCATATTAAAAGATCAAAATCAAAATCATTTATTGAGAGTCCACTTTCAAACAATACAAATTAAGCTTATAGAACTACACTAGGTTAAGCTTGTGTCGTAATCTTTACAAAAAAGTGAAGACAAGGACATACCTATATCTTTCTGTTATTTAAAAGAAAAAGATATGTCTACAAAGGAAAACAGACCCTCTGCCATAGCATTAGCGCGAGTCTGACAGCTGTCAAATATGGCTTATTATGGCTGTTCAATTTATAGTCGTAAAAATAATTGTTTTTATGGCTATTCTATTGGCTATCATAACTACATAGTTGGCGTAGATCTAAAATGTTTTTTTTCCGTCATTTTTGTTACATACATACATCACGCCTATAATGCCTTGCGGGGTGGGTAGAGTGTAAACGGCCTTAAGAAACGAATATATACGCCGTTGACAAATATTTGAGGATCATTCAAAAAATTGTTTATCGCCATAGTGACAGGTTATCAGCCCATCGCCTTAAATTGCAATACACACCCTCGAGCCCCTTGGTCGCCTCCTACGACTCCCACGGGCAAGAAATGGGGTGATGCTATTCTCAGTCGACATCACACGGTAAATTCTAAGCCGACATCACACGGGAAAGAAACATTTTTATTAGCTGTTATTTAAAAAACCACGCTGCTTGCTTTTTTAGACCAATAGTGGGAAATAATTGAGTTTTGATAATATTAAAGTTCTCCAATTTGTAATACCTGGTAACTGACATATTTTTAGCCAATTGTTTAAAAAGTTAGAAATTTTAAATACGTGCTTTAGGTACTGTTTAAACATTTACATATTTATCAACATTATCAGTCAATATTGAATTAGAGTAGAAAAAAATAATTGCATCTAAAATGAAATAACAATATCTAATTGTTATTAAATTATTAGAAACCTGATGTACGTGGTACATACCAAAACGAAAAAAAGCTTATACTTTCGCTAATATTAAATTTAAGTTGCTCTAATATTTGTTAAATACTCTATTAGCTTTTACTGAGTTTGTCCATAAAAGTTTAGAAGCCTAGGATTAATGCTTTAATAATAACAAACATTTTTTTTCATATAAGTGCCAATATTGAATTAGATGATATAAAGTTAATACTACTTTCTCAGAATCATCTAATAAACAACTATTCAAAATATCAGAAGTTTATCTATACGGCAACATAGAGATTTAACAAACTTTTTTTTGTAATTTACTGAATATAAATGTAATTCCTACAGGTTCACATGGGTTCACATCGGAGCTATCCAATAATCGGTAGTACTACCGATTCCGATTTTCATCTACCGATTGTATTCCAAATTCCTTTGGTAACTAAAATCAAAATTTGCCTATAAATTGCAGTGTCTATGTCTAGGTATGTACACTTTTTTAGCCAAAAATGTAAATCTACCGAATCAAAAATATTTTTTTGTTATAATGTAAATCTATCGAATCAACTTATCGAATGCCTCAAGGCCTACCGATTTATGGTTTGGAAAACTCTTTTGTCAAGTCATAGAATGTAAATGAGAGGTAACGATGACAAAAAAAAATCGGCGAATCATTATTTTATAAGATTAATTAGTTTTTTTAACACAAGTTAGAAAAAAGGTTGAATAAAAAATTAATTATTCGGTGAAGTGCATGGTGGTAGCTTAGAATAGCATCAGCCCATTTTTACCCATAGGATATGTTCCTACATCTTTAAAATCTTATATTTTATTAATGTCAATAGGGTCTAAAATTGCTTGTACTATATTTTTAGCCTCCACTATCGTTATGTAAGCTCATAAAATTGTGCAAACTATTTTCATATGTATTGTATTGACATTATCAGGATAGGCAGGATTTTGAAAATTTTTGATAGAAAGATATGATAATAAGGATGAATTCTTGCCATGTAAAACATTCTGAACGTTTTGTCACCATACACCCATCTTAGTCCAATTTAGGTCTATTGCGGATTATCCGGATTGTCCAATTTAAGTATTGAACTTTTTTGCCATCCGTACAACATATCGTGGGAATGTCAGTCATCCATCAAAACCATTCCACAGTACGGTACGGCCATCCCAATAAGTCATATTTGACAGCTATCAGATTCGTGCTAATGCTATGACAGAGGGTCCATTTCCCTTTGGTACATCTCGATAAGTGTGAAACTGATAACTGTAAAATATGGCATATTGGGATGGCCGTACTGTAGTTCCCATTCCGTGTATTCCGTGTATTCAAACATGTGAAAAGATTGCCAAGTTTGGTAAGATTTTCAGACTACGAGAATTTAATATCCAAATTAAGTTCAGATGTACAATTATTATTTTTTGCTTTAAAATACATTTTCTGTTACCTTTTTATAAGAATATATAATGTGCTTCATAATTAATGAAGCCTGGACATAGTTCGGAAGTGTAGTGATGGACGCCCTCCGGCCAGATAGACCGACGGCTTAGAAAAAGCGGCTGGTACCGACTGGATAGAGACAACGAGAGATCATATCGTGTTATGTTATAGTGTAACCTAGGGAAACCCTACGTCCAGCAGTGGACCTCAATAGGCTGATGTATGTATGTATACTATGTTCACACTGCGGTTTCACTCGGTGAAAAATAACTTACACTATATGTCGCTTGAACGTCGCTACAAGAAGAGTATCAAGAGGTTCACAAATTTTAAGGGTATGGTCGGGGCGCCGATAACTCAGTGGCAGAGTGGTAGGACGCTTACATTTTTTTCAACTTCTTATTTTCGTTTATTGTGCAACTTATTTTGAAAAGTTTTCAAAGTTTACTGTTTTGTACAGCATCTGACATAATTAAGTACTTACTGCTTAACAAAGTCTTAATAAAATATGTAAATGATAGGTCAAACATTATAAGGCATTATTTTAGTTTCTTGCAATTAACCAGATAGTTGCAATAACATCATATCCCAATTTTTAGTCATAATAATACAACTATTAATATCTTAACTAATAATTAGATCAATCTGGTATTATAACGGCTCAAAAAACAACTAATCACTTCGAGAAAAGCTTCACCTGTTGTGTCACATTTCTTTGCTTTGTGTCTTATCTGTATTGTTGTTGTGTGCAATAAACTGTAATTAAATAAATAAAATGTAGTACCGTAACGCTTCGCTTGGCTCGTCTTGGCTGGCGCACCACCATGCCCGCCAGCCCCTAGACTACGTACATTTGTAAAATTCCTAATATTTTCTAAAGCTTTTGGCCTACATTTCTAATATTTGGAATTATAGATTGGTTTATTAGTATAATGAAATGGATTCGGACTTACTCACTTAGATTTAATATTACTCTTACTACGACAACAAACATCGATAACTAAGTCAAGCCGAGTTCTCAGATTTCTAATCTTTTGTTGGTAGCTTTATATGAAGCTTTAAAAAATATTTTATGAATTTCATTAACTCTAATTCAATATAACCAAAATTAGAAGCTATTTTTTATTTTCCATATTCGCAGGTATTTAAATTTTCTAAAATTTATATAAAATAAAGTTAAAACGTGTGTATGTCAGTTACAATCAAAATATTAAACTTAAATTTTATATTTACTTAGTTATTCAAAGATATTGAAAATATCTATTTTATAGAAAACACAAATGAGAAAAACTTCTAATATTTTTTTAATATGCCGAGAATAATGCTCCTAAGATAATAAAAAAGCAAAATCTAACTTTAATAAAATTATAACTTTTGCGGTCAAAATCTCGTTCCACTATCGGTCTATTTGTCGTGCGGAGCAATCAGTTGACAAATGGCCTAATGAACCCTGGTGTCAGAGTTACGTTGAGCACGTCATGTCATGTGTCAGACTCGATATAAGCTTTTTATAGGGCAGTTGACGCACCACTTACCCCGCAATACTACCTCAAAGGAATATAGTCGTGCTTGCAGGCCGTACGATGCCCGCTTCAATAGCATTACCCCATTTCGAGACTCGAGGGTTCCATGTGTATTACAATTTCAGGCGACAGGCTGACAACTTGTTACTATAGTGATACACGATTTTTCTGAAAGGCCCTCAAATACTTATTTGTCAAACGTGGCGATAGGAACCGTATTTTACGGCAGTTAACGCTCTGCCTATCCCGCAAGCGATAAACGCGTGATTTGTGTATGTATGTATGTATGCCCTGATGGTGGTGAATCAACCGCACCCTTTCCCTTTATGACAGCTCTGTCGTTTTACCTTGGCCCTGACACGACAGCTTTTTTATAAATTATAATCATTTATAATTAACTTGCGGCCCGCCCAGCGGTTCCACCCGCTGCTAATCGATTTCCCACGGGCAACAGACCTCCTCCCGACATAAATCATACATAAAAATCTTCCTCTTGAATCACCCTATCTTTTAAAAAAAACCTCATTCAGATCCGTTAGGTGGTTATGAAGTTTTAAGCATACATAGGGACAGACGCGGCAAGCGACTTTACTTCATACTATGTATTAAAATTAATGTGTTCGCTTTATCCATAACTTTATCAGGCGTATAAAAAGTGACTAAATAAAATATATATAGGGTGAAATTTTAGGCCTGGTAATAGAACAACTTTCCCCAAGGAACATATATCTTATTTATATACATTTTGATAAAACAGTAAAACCCGTGTGTCTGTACATTGAACAAATTTGCGAAAAACTAATAGTAAGTGATGTTAAAATAGGATTTGAATTTTGAACACATTAAATTTTTTTTCATTTTTTGTGTCTGTCTGTTTATCTGTTTGTGTGTTTGTCCGGGCTAATCTCCGAAACTACTGGACTGATTCGAATAAAACTTTTTGTTGTGTATAGCTATTAAGCGTGGTCAACATCTAGAATACTTTTTACCGCAGGAAAATTGCTCATTACCGCGGGAAAAACTATCAAACGTAGAATTTTTAGGCCGCCAGCTACAAAAGTAGTTCAGCATGATATGCCGCTTCTGCTGGTACACTAACCCTAATATTTAGTCAGCGAAACGTAGTTCGCGGGTACCAGCTTTGTTGAAATATGCCAAAACATTTTTTGAGTTTCCATAGTAACTCAAATCAGCTGATCGGCAATTTTGTATTTTGTTTTTATTTTTCGTATTTGACCTAGGAAAATTGGTTTCTTATTATTATCCCATCTTGAGTTTTCGCTATCGGTCACTAGTAAAATTTCACCCTATAATATGTCCAAGGAATGAGTAGCAGCATTCCCTGTTCATACGACACCTTGAACTGCAGTCACACCACTAATACGGGCTCATTGGGTCGTTCGACGACTTGAAGTCCCACACGAAATAGAAAAAAGTCACAAATAAATAGAGTACAGTTTAGGAAAACGTGTGTATAAAAATTAATGGTTTTTAAATGGGATCTGTTTCAAAAATGTTGATTAAAGTACCGCCGTTCCTATAAGTCGTATTTGACCGCTGTCATCTCCGTACTAAAAGAGATGTCAACAAAGGAAAATGGACACTCTGCCATAGTATTATCACGAATCTGACAGCTGTCAAATACGACCTATTGGAACGGCGGTACTATAAGGAGATAAAATAATAAGTACATAAGTTTTGAAAGTTGTTAGTAGGTCGTTAATTCTGTTCCGTGCGAAAAAAGAATGCGCGAGCGAGTGAAACCGCCGGCGAAAACGCTATTACTACATAAAGGTTAATAATTAGGCGATGATAAGAGCTAATACCAACCAAGTACCTTATCTGTCAAGGTCGTCTGCTAGGTTAGCTCTTTTAATTCGATTAGCGTGTATTAACATGGTGACTGGTATACTTTATGCGGCGAATTTTTGTTTTGAGTATGTAATTTGTAAAACTTTGTGAGTAGGAATGTAAAAAAAAGGGTTTATTATGTATTATTATTCATCAACATACATGACATCGTGTACTGATGTGTAATGCTGGCTTAGAATGGCATCGCCCTATCTCTGTCTGTGGATGTCGTGTAAAGCGACTAAGGTAAAATTCATGGAATGGGAAGCAGCCTTTACATACATACAAACATAAATCACGCCTCTCTCCCTGATGGGTAGGCAGAGACTACTTCCTTCCACTTACTAAGATGCTAACAGCCTTTAAGCAACCCTTAATTTATAAAAATTATGAATCTTCGTGTCAAAGTTGGGATCATTGCTAAAAGGTCCCATTAAATTCAGAGCCAATATGTTTAGGTTGAGTTCTACTCGTGAAACTGAACAACTTATCTCAAAAACATGGGTTGAAATATATAAAAAATTTACCACTCATACAAAATGTTGAAAAGATGTGTCACTTTTTTACGAAATTTTAAAAAAAGCTTATTCATATTTCGGCCTATGTTCCTTGAGACAAATTTTTCAGTTTAATAATTTGCACTGAATTTAATAATACCTTGATGTAGGAAGGCTAGGCCTTTGCCCAGCAGTGGGATACAATAGGCTAACTATAATAATATCAATTAGATGCTTACTGAAAATAACAGTGATTCATCTTTGCTCATTAAGTCCGTATCTTATCTGGATACAAAGTCCGTCTACTATAACTTCCTACAATACCACCATTGGCCATTGTTGTGTCAATAGTTAATTAATAGGTAATTTGGAAACGACGCCAAAATTATTTTTAAGGATCGGTTAGTAAGACGCCCGACACACAGGATAATTAAAAATAATATACACAAATTAGGTAAATCCGTTAAAATAAGAAAAAAAATGTATGTAATTTTAGAAATGATTGCATTAGTTTTAAGTACTGGACCCGGTCGCTCCCGATGATATTTAGGTAAATATTGACATAAATTCGGGATAAAAAGTCTCTTAGCTTACCTTAAATGAGCGCTGTCACTTTCCGTCAAATAGGTTTAGAAAAGGATAGGAGATATTTTAGTCGTGTCATGTATTATAATTTCTCACAAAATACGTGTTATCAGTCAAAATAAGGCAACGATCAAAATTATGGCGACTAAATTGACTAGAAAAGGCGAAAAAACCATTGACTTAAAAAAATTAAAGGGCTTAGATATCTTCTATCCTTTTCTAAACCTATTTGACGGAAAGTGACAGCACTAATTTAAGGCAAGTAAGGATAATTTATATCCCGAATTGAGGGCATTGGCCTCAATCCGGAAAATTATCTTAATTTACCTTAAATTTGCGCTGTCATTTTCCGTCAAATAGGTTTAGAAAAGGATAGGAGATATTAATGTTCTGTCATGTTTAAAAATTACAGTGGGTTCTTCGCCATTTCTAGTAAAATTTGTAGCCATTGTAAATTCGCCTATTTTGCGTCAAATTGTGACATGTCATATCTTAGATATCTCTTGTGTTATTCTAAAGCTTTTCTAAAGCAATTAGATGAAAAGTGACAGCGTTAATATAAGGTGAGGTAAGAGAATTTATATCCCGAATTGAGGTTATTAATTTACCTTGTCCCGTTGGATCAAAGTTTCGAAATAAGAATTAACAGAAATGAAAATAGCAGGTTGAAAAATGTTAGCGTCGACCAGGAATGGAACCTTAGACCTGTGGAGTACCATCCCACCGCTCTGCCACTGAGCTACCGGCGCCCCGACCGAACCCTTCCATATTGTCAACCCTTGATACTCGTCTTGAAGCGACGTACACGGGATGCTGGGATAGTACTCGACAGGACCCAAGTTCAATCCCCGGCCGAAGTGTGAATTTTTTCAATTTCTTATTTTCATTCATAAAAATAATATAGTAATGTGAGTGCAAAATAAATCATGGTACATTTAGGATTTAACAGGTCCATGAATGTATCTCAAATCTAAGTTTAGGTATAATAGTTTACGCTTTTACGAAATAAGGATAATCTTGCTGTGTGATGCCGGCTTAGAATTGCATCACCCTATTTATTTCCCGTGTGATACCCCTACTCGAGGGTTTCATCTGTATTGCAATTTTAGGCGATGTTCTAATAACCTGTCACTGGTGATACCCAATTTTTTGAATGACCCTCAAACGTTTGTCAAACTTGGCGTAAATGTTTATTTTACGGCCGTTTACGCTCTCCCGACCCCGCAAAAGATATAGGCGTGATATATGTATGATAACCTTGTATTAGGAGTTCCTACCTACTAGTTTATCAGTTAGCTGCCTATTTATATAAACTACTCTTGAACTTGGCCGGTACACCGACTTCTCAAAGTATTTATAGAACACCATACGAGATTGTTTTTAAAGTTCCTCTTGTACAATGTTTTTCCTCCACGGATTTTCCATAGTATTTTTACTCACGAATTTATCCCACAATTGTGTATTAATTAAATTCTATGTATAATTTATCCTTATTCCAACAAAATGTAAAAAATAGAACGAATTTTGTAGTTCTTATTCCGCGCAAGTACCTTCCACTTTTTACACGACCTTTTTTTACGTATGTATGTTTATATGTGCGATTTTTTAAAGTACTACAACCTCATTACCCACTGAACAGATTCGAATGGGAATAGTAGAATCCTTACATTATCCGAGTGTCATAGGCTTTATCTTAGAAATCAGTCGGGTTTTAATTTTTTTTAATTTATGTGCTTGTTTCTTGGCTCGAAAGAAACAAAAATTTATTCTGTGTTCACAAACTAAGTATACTTAATTTTTGTTGCAGCCGACATTTGGGTTTCATCTTTGACTCCACCACGAAAGGCATTACGATAGAGGACATAGACTTGGACCAGCTGAGCCTTTTATCGGAGTCGAGCGAAGTGCGGACGTTGGTCGACACTCTGTCCGAACTACGGAGCGAGCGATATATTGCTGTGCCACAAGGTAAGTTGTTAGCTCCTATTTTATTCCTTATGTTTATTCTTATGAAGAACTGTTGGTATGTTTTCTTAGAAGTGCTGACGCTAGTTGACACACTACGTAGGTAGAATGCTGTGCCGCAAGGTAAACTGTTAGCTCCTACTTTATTTCTAATGTACAAAGCCAAGGATACACAAAAGAAGGTTAAGCTTTTCATGTAACTGAACAACTGGCCCCAAGGGTTGAAATGTCTTTAATGCTGACACCTTTACTCATACGTTATACCTAGATGATTCCAAAATAGTGCTGTCAGGTACACAAAATCGACAATATTTCAATTATGATATTTTTCTATGCAGTTCGCTACAAGCATGACCAAAATGTGTTTCAGAGTCAAGTACTATTTACTGAATACAGAAAAAATTATCGTCTCGCTCGTGCTCCGCAAATACAACAATTTGTTAAAGTTTTCCCTAGATTGTCAACCCCAGGCAACCCGGTTTGAAACCTGCGTCACGTCGCTTGCAGGTTTATTATTAGCGCAGAAGGTTGAGGGGTGTCCAATGCTCAATGGGGTGGGGCCTTTATTTGCCAATAACATCTACCTATTGTTGTCTTACAAGGCCTGGCCACGTGTGCATAATGTATGGTGTAAACGTTCGCTAAAAAGTATTTTCAATGTTTGGCAACTGAACAATTTTTCTTAAATGAACATAATAAATTGAAAAATGTTAGGGATGGCCAGGGATTGAACCCGGGACATATGGAGTACCGTCCCACCGTTCTGCCACTGAGACCGGTCGTCGCTAACATTTTCTCAGATTCTTAATTTTTAATAAACCATGGTACATTGTATTCTTTTATAACGTTACAAAGTCCACCTTTAATGTCCAATTGTCCACCCATAGCATACAAACATATATCACACCCATATCCCTTGCAGGCGGAGCATAAAAGGCCGTAAAAACCATCATCTACGCCACGTCTGACTAACATTTAAGGGTCATTCAAACAATGTCATCTCGCAATGGTGACAGGTTGTGAACCCATCGCCTGATATTGCAATACACATGTGACTCCCTTAGTCGCATCTTACGACAGGAAACTAATAGGGTGATGCTATTCCTAGCCAGAATCACGCGGCATACCTATATCATTGACTTCTCTATTCTTTTCGTGACAAATCTAAATATCTATTCAACTGAACGGTTGTCGTGTAAACAGAAAAAAAACATGTACACCCACGCGACGATCAGCGGTCATTATTTCACAACTAGCAATAATATTTACAATATCGATCCATGTCAAACTTTGTGAAGATAGTCGAAGTATACATTTTATATAAATTGATTGAATCTGTGTAATACTATACTCTTTCCCACAAAATATTATAGAAAGGTATTTAATAAACATGTACCTTCTTACCTACTCGATGAGATAAAGAATAGTTATAATAATATAATATGATTTGTAGAAAATACAATGACTTTTCTGAATGACGAATGGAATCGAGGGTGTATATGGCAATTTTAGGCGATGGGCTGACAACCTGTCACTATGGCGTTAGATATGGAGTGATGCTGTTCAAAACCGGCATCACACAGCCAGGCAAATCCTATGCTTCCTTTCCATGTTCTTCAATATATACGGTGAAACTCAACTCGTGATCAATAGTGAAAATTCAAGACGGGCAAGAACAACTTTCCCCAAAAAAACATACGTTGAAATACGAAAATAAAATTTGAAGCTCCCATACAAAATTGCCGATCAGCTGATTTAAGTTACTATGCAAACTCAAAATATTTTTGTCATATTCCAACCTTTTTTCTTAGGGGAAAGTTTCCTTCCGATCCGTTCTTCCCAGAACAACTCGTAAGCCCAGTTGTTTGGACAACCACACAACCTTCACCGGGTTATGTCCTATAACTTTTCAAGCACTCGCGATCACTTTCACTCATTTTAAGTATTAGACCGGGTCTATCGCGATAGTATTTAGGTAAATATTAGTAATTTACCTGTGTCCCGACGTTTCAATACAGTTTCATGTATTGTGGTCGCGGGCATAAGAATAGATAATAATACTGCGTATAGAAACGAAACTCCTTTGTCTGGGCCCCAAAAGCCGCGCTTTAAATACCTACTTCCCCCCGCAGCCCGTAACGCCCCGCACTCTCCCGCGCTTTAAGTCGGGGCTGTCACGTGCCAATAATTTTATTCCAGACTAGCGGCCAGTTAAGCGGTTGCGACCGCTGCTAACAGTTTTCCCGTGGGAACAAATTATTTACCCGTTTTAAAGTCTTACCTTGCCATTTTATTGTTAATAGGTAGGTACAGAATTTTAAAATAGGTGCAAAACATACCTACGATACGAATGTGCTTATTTATCATTATCAGCTAACAATGACTTAGGCACCTAGGTAGTTTAAATTAGAAAATGGAAACTAGGTACCTACGTAAGTAGAAATAGGAGTACACACAACAATTACGTATAATAATTACGAATGGTAGGTACCTAGGTATTTACTGTAAAATCGTCACTTACCTTGGCTCATCTTTAGGCAAATTAAAAAAACTTACTTTTGCAGCCATACACACCACAATAATTCGGCATTGCAAAATTTTTCACAAAAAATGAAAATTCGACCCGCACGACGAACGTTTCCGCGGCGAAGCGCACTCCCGACTGAATTGTTCGCTAAGAGACAGCCAGACGGATTGACCTTGAGCGCGTCTGGAGCGGGAGTGTCATCTCTATGTGATTTCTACTCTATGTCGCGGGTTGGTCGGGACACAGGTAAATTACTAATATTTACCTAAATACTATCGCGATAGACCCGGTCTAATACTTAAAATGAGGGTTATGTCCTGCTCCCCACCAATCAGTCAGATGTAAGATTCATAGCCCCGGGGCTAAAATGATAAAAACCAGCCTTTAAAAAACAATGGTGAATATTGTTCCTTGTCACCAGTCCGTCTTGAGGTTTTGCTATCGGTCACTAGTAAAATTTCGCCCTATATGTACATAGTACAAATGAATTCGCTATTCGTGTTTCTCTGTCATGTTAAACGATAATACGTTCTAAACCACGCAAAGGATTTTGATGCGGTATTTTATAATTTAAATAGAGTAATTAATCCATTTTAGGCTAGTGGTTTCTTACTTTTTAAACCCATACCATTAGTCCATTCAAACCCTGAAATCACGCAAAACCTTGCATTTTTAAGGCGAGGAGTGTACCTGTGAACGACCTCGACAGCGGCTCCACTTCACAAAAAAAATATTTTCTCTTAACACAAACAATCTATCAGAATATCCGTTGCCCAAGTTTTTAGTGTTATCCTTAAGTAAAATGAGAACCTGCGTAGGTACTCAATGAAATATTCGATGTAATTAAAGTTAAGGCAATTAATACCAAAAGTGGCCGTTTTTAGGTACTTTTTTCCGTAACTTTAATTGCAGCGAACATTCATTGAGTTTGCAGGTTTTAATTTTATTTAAGAATAATACTTAAAACTTGGGCAACGGATATTCTGATGGATTGTTTGTATAAAGAGAAAACTTTTTTTTTGTGAAGTGGCGCCACTGTCGAGGTCGTTGACGGCTACACTCGTCTTAAAATCTCCACCGAGAGAGAAAGGTTTATTATGTTTTCCCCAGAAAAGGGTGGGCCAATAGATTTGATTAAAAAATGCTATAACTAAAACTAATGTTTACTGGTTATTTATAATGCTCATATTGAGGCGTTACGTGAATGGTTGTATGTTGCGTGCATGCTCGATTCATGAAATATTTGCTGCCTGCCTGCCTCTTGGTAGCTATACTTCCTTTGTGTTACCGTGTGTTGTGGCCTTGGTGAATTATGTTACTTACTACAGACTGGAATATTGCCCAAGAAATGGGATTTAGAGAAGGCTCACGCTCGTCGTTTTTGAATCCATGAAAATAATAAATAAAATTATTTCTTGCACATAAAAAAACAAAGAACATCTTAAATATATCTACAACATAGATGTATCTACAACTACTACCAATGAATAAAACACCTTGTACTGCACTAGATGCTGTGTGATGCCGGCCTAGAATAGCATCACCCCATTTCTTTCCCGTGGGAGTCGTAAGAGGCGACTAAGGGACTCGAGGGTGTGTATTGCAATTTTGGGCGATAGGCTGACAACCTGCCACTATGGTGATACATTTTCCGAATGACCCTCAAATAATATGTCAGACGTGGCGTAAATGTCCGTTTTTGGGATCGTTTACGCTCTGCCTACCCCGCAAGCGATAATACCCGTAATATGTGTATGTATGTATGTGTACTGCACTAGACAATCCGCCTGCCAAGCGTGGTGAGTATGGAGGGAGGCTTTGTCCAGCAGTGGACTGTTATAGCTGTTGTAGTACTCATTTTTTATTCACATATCTAAAGGGCGGGGCACACCGGCTCCGTATCCGTTCCGTATCCAGCTCTCGTCCGTAGTCACGCACGAACTTATGACGTTGTAATGTGTGGGACTGAATGAGATACGGCACACCGCTTGCGTGCAGCACGGAACGGATACGCAACGGATACGCAACGCAAGCGGTGTGCAGTATCTCATACAGTCCCACACATTACAA
The DNA here is from genome assembly GCA_027580185.1 of Tuta absoluta. Lineage (NCBI taxonomy): Eukaryota > Metazoa > Arthropoda > Insecta > Lepidoptera > Gelechiidae > Tuta > Tuta absoluta. The sequence continues at coordinate 3,415,800 of JAQAHW010000020.1, forward strand.
CGTCATAAGTTCGTGCGTGACTACGGACGAGAGCTGGATACGGAACGGATACGGAGCCGGTCTGCCCCGCCCTTTATTGGTACCTACACCAATTGTATTAAGTGAACCAATCGTTTCGCATACCTTTGTACATGAATGGCTTTCGATTGTGCTGTCGATAGCATCGTTATCGTATCGGATAAGCTGTTCTTCAGTCGTTTTGCAGGTACTTTGCATGGTATTTACCGTATCTAAATGTCTGGGAATAAAATGTCAGACGGTTCAGAGTTCCTTGCCAAAGACTTGTCAGCTAATCGTTTGCACTTTATTATGTTTTTGAACTTTATCATGTTTTTGAATTTAAAATTTATTTATAATAATAATTTATAATAATTTAATATAATAATAATAATATATTAAATGAATGATTCTGTTCCATCACAAACGGACGGCCGATGTGGCGCAGTGATAGTGGGACTGCCTGCGACGCAAAGATTCCGTGTTCGATTCTCGGTGGGGCACGCGTAAACTTGATATATATCACTTTGTGAATTCGTTCTTAGTCTGGTTAGGACATTGCAGGCTGAACCACCAGATTGTCAGAAAAAAAAAATGGTACTGTTCTTCGGAGGGCACGTTAAGCCATCGGTCCCGGTTGCTGTCTATGATTGCTTAGACGGCGCGGCGGCCGTTACACAACCATGTTAGAGGCCTACTACTAGTAGTTGACGGTTCGAAATCCTCTGATACCAGGGATCATCACACGAAAAGAAAAAAACGATCACAAATGGTATTGGAACAAACGGAACTAAAATATTGCAATAATTATGATTCAAATCAGATTTGTCGTCGCCACTTCAACTGAAGGTCGTAATAATCGCAAGAAAATTGGTGGATATCTTGAATCATCCTGTTTTTATCTTATTATTAAACGTATGTACCTTTTTGCTAAATTTAAACCTTAATTCGGAATATGCACGAAATCAATTCATTTCCTTTTCGATTTCTGCCACTGAACCTGTTATTTGCGATTCTGTCCTCGGCCTTGTTAATTTGACCTCATTTAAATTGCAGAGGTCAATTTCGATAAATGCACCCAAATAGCTTTAAATGGAGACAAAGAATGGAGTTTAAGGTCAATAGGAGAAAAAAACATCTGAATTGTTGTGGTAACAATTAATTGGAACATTATTTATAAAGAATTACTCTACATCTCGTTTGTATAACAAGTATTTTTACTTCAATTTGTTAATAGTCTTGTTATCCGTGACCCGATTGATTGTCTATGAGAAAGATCATTCGTCGCCGTGCTTCGTAAGGCAAGATAATGCAATATAGTACGTCATATTAGGTCAGCTGAAGACATTCCTACATGGAAATAAGCTGTGCCTGTTGTGTCGTATTACTTTATGTTTTGTGTCTATTCTGTATTTTTTTGTGTTTAATAAACTTTCAAATAAAATAAATAAATTTTTGTTTACTAAGATGGCAATTAAGGAACACAACCATGTCGGAATACTAAATGTAGCCGTTTAAAAACTCTGTCATTTACGTTCATGTTCAAACATTTTTCTTGGTAATGCTATGCCACACCCCAACTAAAACCATTAGGTTTGTTTATATACTTTAGTTATTATAGGTATATAGATACTCGTGAAAACTATTAGTATAAGAATAGCTAGGTGGTGTCGATATTACCTCTATTGTATACCAAAATAATGTTTATTCAGTCTCGAGCAACGGTTAGCTGACCAAGGCATCACGCTACACCCATATTTGTTTCGTTCAGGGGTTTCGGTGCATCTTAAATATAAAATATTATTAAACTTGGTTTAGATTAAGTCACGCTCATATCACTGATAGATAAAAATAGTCATACAAATGGACCAACTTCGTCTTCTTCTTCTTTTCGCGTGGGAGTCGTCCAACGACCCAATGAACTCTGGTGTCAGAGTTTTTCAACCGCCTACTACTAGTAGTAAACGTCTGATATGGTTGTGTAACGACCGCCGCCTAAGTAATCATAGACAGCAACCGGGACCGAAGGACGGAACCATCTTTCTTTTCGGACATTCAGGTGTTTCAGCCTGCAATGTCCTAACCAGACTGGGAACAAATTCACAAATATACGGTTAAATAAATAAATTAAGGAATAAATATCAACTTTGTGAGTGCCCCACCGAGAATCGAACCCGGAACCTTTGCGTCGCAGGCAGTCGTACTACCACTGCGCTACATCAGCCGTCAATGTGGTAGTCTTAGCAATAAACTGTTTTAAACTTTCGCGGTCACAAATAATGATCTAAGTCCTTGTCGCAGTCAAAAATTTCTTTAATTTTAACTTTTTCATTTGTCGTGTGATGCCGGCTTAGAATAGCATCACCCCATTTCTTTCCCGTGGGTGTCGTAAAAGGCGACGAAGGGACTCGAGGGTGTGTATTGCAATTTTAGGCGATGGGCCGAAAACCTGTCACTATGGCGATACATAATTTTCCGAATGACCCTCAAATTTTTGTCAGACGTGGCGTAAATGTCCGTTTTCTGCGGCCGTTTACGCTCTGCCTACCCCGCAAGGGATAAAGGCGTGATATATGTATGTATGTATGTATTTATAGAAATATCAATGTGAGTGCAAAAATCCTCATGAACCAAAAGTTGTCTACCCCTGCCTTTTAGAACTGCTATTCATCGCAATCTGAATGACTTGCACACAGTGACTCGGTAGCTTGCATATTAATATAATGGAAGAAGGAAGCGTTTCCTATCACCCATTATAACTGGGCCACGAGGGAGCTACTTTGATTGAATGAGGCGTCGGTCAAACGGCTATTACAGTAGTCTGAATACCGTGCTCTGTCCGGCATACATTGCTGGGTATTATACTGGTATAATTTAAAAAAACTCAAGATAACGAGCAATGTATGCCGGATCGTGTATTCAGGATCTGCGTTATGAAAATGAAAAATGAAAAAATATTTATTGAGTAACATAATTATTTATAGCTAGTGTAAAGTGCCGAGACCAACCCAGTAAGTATATGTAGCGGGAGGACTCGCTCTTCCCCTTAGGGCCGACCAAAATGTTACATAAATGTTTTTAATTACTAAGACATTTTTTAAAGTTAAGAAAAGCTAATCAAAATAGGTGTGGCTGTGATTTACTTGTTATAAGGGCCTGCTGTACCGTTTCTGCAGAGCGTTTAAATAATAATCATATTAAATCGTTTATTTCAGGCCATTGCAATAACCCATATAATATTTGAACAAACATTTGAACAACATTTAAAATTAAAATAAGAATAAGGTACTTACAAAAGCTAAAACTGATAGTTTCGGATATAAACACAGAGACTGATGCCATTGACATAGGTATTAACTAACAAGTTATATTATTAAATAATAATAAAATTCTTTATTGCAAAAATAATATTTACAAATAAAAAGAAACAAAAGTACAACAAGACAAGACGGCCTCGTTGCAAAGCGACCTTTTTCTTTGCTTCTTGTTTATCATTGTAAGCATATTTAAAAATGCACTAAAACCCGAAGTTTTTCTTTTAATTCATCTGATATAAATGAACAGTATTCCCGGAAAAGGGAATGGGTTGCGTTGGATGCATTTAAGCTAAGAATCGAATATGGAAGGTCTTAGAAAGAACTTTAAAAAACTGGCCAAATGCGAGACAGGCTTCAAAATATTCTTAATATTTTTGACAAAAAGTCAAAAAGAAGTTTTTTGTATGGGAGCCCCCTTTAAATATTAATGGTGTTCTGCTTTTTAAGTATTTGTTGTTACAGCAGCAACAGAAATGCATAATCTGTGCAAAATTTCAACTGTCTTACTGTCACGGTTTATGAGACAGCCTTCATTCCATTATCGATGAAAAGTATAAATGCTTATTTTATTTAAATTTTCAGTATTTTCTGCTATAGCGGCTACGAAAATACATTATTTGTGAAAACTGCAACTGTCTAACTATCACGATTTACAGCCTGGTGACAGACAGACAACCGAGTCTCAGTAATAGGATCTCGTTTTGAACTTTTGGGTGCGGAATACTAAAAATATAACAACTGTGGAAAATGTGAAAGCCCACCTAGCCTGTAGATATTGATTGACCTAAACCACCATATATTTACAGTATGTATTTAATCCACACCGGTTTAAAACAACTAGGTGATGTTTCAATTATTCACTGGCATTGATTTTCCGTCACAACGGAACTGTACGCGACACTTTTTCAAGAGAGCAGTCGTGTTTTTAAATTATTTAATTTATTATGCTTATTTCGTATTTTTGACAATAGCTCGGTCAAAAATAAGTTATTTGAAAATCTAAAACAATAACTGACCACATATAGGCGATCATTATGATAATTGTTTGTTTCAATAGTTTTTAAGTACTTTTTGAATTTGCTGTTGGTTTTCCTTTCAAAATAAATAATAAACACTTAATTATTTCGTATGGGATATAGGCGTGATTTATGTATGCATGTATGTATTTCGTATGTATTTTTCACACAGTACACGTTATAATAGTTTTGAGAGGTAATTATATTTTTTTTCTGAGCCGAATTATCATGTTTTGGAAACAATAACACAATAGAATACTCGTATATCTCGAAGATTAATACTTATTTATATCCGCAGGTGTTCTTCATTCTAACCTAGATAACAATCTCTACTATCTCTAAAGTCTACTCAGTCCCTTAAACCGCTATTTATAAGGGCTTTTATGTGGCGTTGTACCTTTTGTGTTGTCTGTACATCAGTTTGCCGTAATGTGCCGTGTGATGCCGGCTTAGAATAGCATCACCCCATTTCTTTCCCGTGGGAGTCGTAAGAGGCGACTAAGGGACTTCAGGGTGTGTATTGCAATTTTAGGCGATGGGCTGACACCCTGTCACTATAGCGATACACAATTTTCCGAATGACCCTCAAATATTATGTCGGACGTGGCGTAAATGTCCGTTTTTGCGGCCGTTTACGCTCTGCCTGCAAGGAATAATAGGCGTGATATGTGTGTGTGTGTGTGTGTGTAGACTTTTGCAGACAATTTCCTTGTAAACTACTTTATGTTGAGTAGATTTCTTCGGAAAGTAACTTTCCTTTTAAAGGCAGGAAGTGCGCTGGAAAATGTGTAGAAAAATAAATAAATTAGCGTAATCGGAAACGTTTTAAATTAACTACAGTCATTGACTACAGTATACAAAAGAGTCACGCGGTCACGCCCGTATTCAAAGAAACGGTGTAAAGTTTTAAATACAGGGTGTAAGAGACAGCCCTCCGAATATTGATAGGGTGCATTCAGACCATGTAACTGAACAACTTTCCATTGAAAAATATTTCAGGAAATGTCAAGAACTTTTGGGCTTCCCAATTTAAATGCAGTCAGCTGATCGTGATTTTGTATGGGAGGTCGAATAATTTTTATCGTTGTCCTGACATATGTTGCTAAAGGACAGTTGTTCAGTTTCATGGTCTGCTTGCACCCTTTCAGTATTCGGAGGGCTGTCCCTTACACCCCGTATAATCATCTTCTTTTCGTGCGGGACACCGAGCCAACCAACGACCCGATGAACCCTGGTGTCAGAGTTTTTCAACGGTTTCCTACTAGTAGTAGGCCTCTGACATGGTTGTGTAAAGACCGCCGTCTAAGTAATCATAGAAAGCACCCGTGACCGACGGCTTATCGTGCAGTCCGAAGCACGGAACCATTTCTTTTCGGACAATCAGGTGGTCATCCTGCAATGTCCTAACCAGACCGGGAACCATTTCGCAAAGTGATAAATATCAACTTTTTGAAAGTCCCACCGAGAATCGAACCCGGAACCTTTGCGTCGCAGGCAGTCGCACTACCACTGCGCCACATAGGTCGTCAACCGTTACTGAGTTTGACTGTATTTACCTAAGTATTTTAATGCAAACATACAAAATGCTTATACGGAATGCTGCACTCATTGAAAGATTTCTTTTGTCTATAATCTTTTGTTCACGAGTACGTTGTTTGTGATCGTGATTCATACATAAACATACGTACTTAGTTAAACTAGTTGACACTTTGCTAACTGGTGCCTTGTTATGAAACTACAGGCTACAAGTTAACAGGTGAAATTCGTAGTTCATTGCGTAGCCGGTTCATATTCCTGGTATCACAATGGTTAACCGACTACGCAATGAACATCGAATTTCACCTGTAAAATTGTAGCCTGTAGTTTGATAATATCGGGTACTGGTCTTCTTGAATGTAGCTATCAGCAGTTCCTCTAGTTGTCCTTTTTTGGGGTTCCGTACCTCAAAAGGAAAAAACTGAACCCTCATAGGATTATTTTGTTGCCCTTCCGTACGGCCGTCTGTCACGGTCACGACTCATTATCTTTATCTCAGGTACGTGTAGAGATATCGAGTTGAAACGAAACCCATATACTTCTAATAGAAATTAAAAGAAAATCTTCGTACAGACGCTTGTAGTTGTAAAAAAACAAGGTTCTAACTTAACTTGAAAAAATATACGGATAAAATATATGATCTCGGAATAACATTTAATAGGGTCACCCGTGGACCTAGAACTATGAAAATTGGCAAGTAGCTTCGTTTTGAAGTTTAAAATTAAGAAAATAATATGTATTTTTAGGAGACCCAATAAGAACGAAATTTTAAAAGTGAGGCTAGTAGTTCAAATAGGATATCATATAAAAGGGCTTGGTATATATGTAACGGAACCCTCAGTGGGCGAGTCCGACTCGTTCTGAGCGGTTTTTTATACAGCGTGTAAAAAACAACAATATCAGTCAATCATCTACATTGCTAACGAGTTGTTGATAATACTCGACTTAAATTGTAAGAAATTAGGAAATGATTGGATTAGCATCGCCCTTCTCTTCTCGTAGTTTTGTAACAATTCAAAGAGGTCCCAGTATCGTTCCCTGTGAATGTGAATGTCCAACATAGGTATAGATATGCGTATGTATATGTAGAATCATACAATCTTACAAACAGAGAGTTATATAATATGTTTATCAATATTCATTGTGTTTGACGTCATTCCATGATTTTCATTTCAAGTATACACATACATATGCATCACGCCTTTGTCCCATGCGTAGTAGGTAGAGCGTAAACGGCCGTAAAATACCGATATTTACGCTACGTTTGATAAACATTTGAGGGTCTTTCAAAAAATTACGTATCACTGTAGTGACAAGTTGTCAGCTCATCGCCTAAAATTGCAATACACACGTAACCTTCGCGTCCCTTAGCCACCTCTTACGACACCAGCAGAAAATAAAAGTGGTAATGCTATTCTGAGCTGACATCACACAGTATTATATTGTAGATTTTTGATCAATTTTCATTGTGTTTGACGTCATTCCATGATAACCAATTCAAGTATCAGATGTAGAAACTGCACAATCACAATAAAGAATTATACGAAATTACTGTCCACTCGCAATGATGATATCGTAGGTAAGGTAAAATAGCTCGCAGTAGTATTGTCTGTATTTAGCTAGCTATTTCTAAATATCTAGGCATTTGTTCAAAAGCAGGTACTATTGGAACGGAACATCATGTAAATGATAAATATAATCTGATATTTACGACTGATGTGACGCAGTGGTAGTGCAACTGCCTGCGACTCAAAGGTTCCGGGTACGATGCCCGTCGAAGCACTCACGAAGTTTTTTTTTTGCCATTCTGGTTAGGACATTGCAGGCTGAACACCCTAATTGTTCGTAAGAAAGATGATTCTGTGCTACGGAGCGCACGTTAAGCCGTAGGTCCCGGTCGCTGTCTATGATTCCTTGACGGCGGTCGTTACACAACAGGTTGTCAGAGGCTTACCTACAAGTAGTAGTAGGCGGTTGAAAACTCTGACACCAGGGTTTATCGGGTCGTTCGTCGACTCTTTATCCCACACGAGAAGAAGAAGAATTTAGTGTTATTTTCTCATTAGTGCACCCGCTTCTTTCTCTCTCTGTTTACCTTCTGGTTGGCCGGTAGGGAATGCCGTCTGGCATTAGGCCCGCCTTTAGTACGATGTGCAAAAAAGTATAAATAAAAATAAATAAAATAAGAATCCGACGTTTATTAACTTATATTCTGCTAGTAGTTAAGAATATTATTGTTTGATTCTGCATTGCTTAGGTAATGCGTTATTGAGGTCATTAGTAAGATCAGCAATTAAAATGCAATGAATCTGGTTCGATCTCCATACAAAAGTACCGATCAGCTGATTTAAAGTTTCTGTCTGCCTTCCTGTCTGATTTAGGTTACTTTAGGAGATGAAATTGTTTTTTGTATTTAAGTATACCACCAGCTAGTCTTTTCAGATCTCAGCTATCGGTCACTAGTTAACTTAGGGAATGTTGCCCAGTTGGCTAGTTTACACTTTGATATATGGGGTGAATTTTTACTAGTGACCGATTGCGAAAACGAAAGACGGGCTGGTGATAAGAAATAACTTTCCCCAAAGTGCATGGTCGTAAAAAAAAATTGCTCCCATACAAATTGCCGATTAGCTGATTTGAGTTACAATGAAAACTCTATTTTTGACATATTTCAACCTATGTTCCTTGGGAAAAGTTGTTCCTTATCACCAGCCCGTCTTGAGTTTCGCTATCGGTTACTAGTAAAATTTATCCTATACAGGGTGGGTGTAAGGGACGGTGTACCGAAAACTTTGCAGGCATGATCAGACCATGAAACTGAATAACTTTTTTATGGAGGAATTATTGGTAAGCGAGAAAAACAATCGACCTCCCATACAGAATTCCCGATCAGGTGACTGACTTTCTATGAAACGTGAAATAAAGTTTTCGTTTCGTAACGTAGGCTACATAGTAAATTAAAGAACACTATCTTTCTCTTGCATATCCGTAGTAATGTAAGTATACAGGGTTATTTTTTAGTCAGTGCGCAAACTTATACCATGATATCAGAATCGTTAATAGGACATTTTAGGCAAATAAAAAATTATGTTTTATTTTTATCATTTTTTTATTTTTGTCTGCCTCATAAAAAATAAATCATGGACACACTACTTTTCAATCGGGGGTGCGTGAAAATGGCAACAGCGCTCGCGCAGCGCACCCTTCAGTCAGTTTCAGTTCTCGCTTTGATTCCGTCGCGGGCGGGCGCGCACCTGTGTGACACTACTTTTCCCGCCGATCCCGAATTGATTTCGCGATGTCGAATTTTACGTTTCGCGAGCTTTACGAAATGGTGCGTTCGTACTTTTTAAGTGGGGAAAATACCCGAGCAGCCCAATGAATGTACGCGGACGAAAGTTTACCTCGACTGCGTAATGCTGGCGTTGTGGACCCTCTAGTACCGAACCCAAGAACATTCCTCAACGTTATGCAGCGGCTGTTGGATCACGGGCAGTTTACGGTAAGTAACTGTTAATTAAACGACAATTGTACTTAGCTACCTACTGCCTACCTAGTGTTCTAGGTAAACTTTTCATTTTGACGGTCCTAAGCCCGTAAAAGTATGAAGGGAAAATTGGAATCACCTTTTTAAAGGCTCAGCTACACAAGACTGGCGCGCGATAGCCGCGTTCCGGCCATACGATTTTTTTTATGAATGCCCGATCAAATCACACCCTGTTATTTTTGTGTGAGTAGACCGTTTTTAATCTTTATTCCTAAATAACCACTCAAGGTTAGTTCACACTGACGTAGTAGCAACATTTTAGTGGCCTAATCAACTTTGACTGTCATACTTTACTGAATTTTTCGCTCCACTCTCATAAGCGCACAAAATTGACGTTTACTTTACTTTAAATGCAGTTGTACTTTAAGGATAATTCGGTTAAAATCATCGAAGGCAGGCACGCGCAATACGAGCTACCTCATATCATCAGTGTACATAAAGCTTTATAGCAGTGCAGATGAATTTCCCGCCACGCCGTGCCGGCGGCGGCGGTGCGGCGCGGGCGGCGGAGGTCGGTCGGCCGGCGCCGGCGTCAGATTTCTTCTAAAAATTGAACCGTGTTGGCGCCACTATGTCTGGCGCTGTAAGACGCGGTGACTAATCGCGACGTTGTCAAACCATCACAACCTCTGTTGTGTGCAGGTTGTGTAGGCTTTTTAGGTAGGTACTATCAGCAACGGCTCCAGTTGCCATTAAAGTCTTTACTGGTTATTTTTAAAGAATATTAGAAAAACCTTTGAATGTTGATCTTTTAAAATGGGTATCAATCTTTTCTGGTTATTCTTGTTAACTGTAAGAATAAGTAGATGGTTACTCGAGGTGCTGTACAATCCCGAGTTACCGTTATGGATTAAACATTTACATGTCTTGCTTATGCTAGTACCTAGTAGCTGCTAATTCTTAAAAAAACTGGAAAAAATCCAACTACGTGATTAACAAAATAATCTTGTCTCTCCGCATAAACTAGAAACAGGGACCATCAAATCAAGAGACCAACTTTCAAACCACTACACCACGGAGGCAGTTTAAGTGTAGGTACTTGTGAGATAGGTACTTAGTTGTTGTAGGTATCACCCGCACGCACCCCGGTACCAATAGCGGTCATTAACCTGGACTGGTCATTGACCTGTGCTGTAGGTAGAAGCTAGAACACAGTCAGCTGATAGGTATAACTGGGCCGCGCGCGACGTTGCCATACCGAAAGATAGCTAGTGAACCTAATAGGGTGATCCACACTTACGTACGATCCTGGGATAAGTTTAAGTGCGATTATTTCAATTTTTTTGTTCTAAGTCAGGTGTAAAAAATAAATACATATCTTCTAAAATTTGATAACCATTACGTATGTTGAAGCTGCGCACTGACTAAAAAATAATCCTGTATATGTAGTATTTATATGTATGTAGTATATGTATAATATATTTATATATTAAAAGGTATATAAGTATTTTAACGTAAAGGTATTTAAGTATTTTAGTTTTAGTATATATACATTACTTTTTGCTATTGTGCACGTCATATCCGCGTTTCGAATTATGGAATCTCACTTGTGTAACCTACACAAGTGAGATTCTGCAAGAAATTTCTTCTTAGAAATAAGTAAACCTGTTGTGTCTTGTCTCATTTTAAATAGTTTTTGTGTACAAAAAATTTTGTGTAAAATAAATAATAAAAGTTGATCAGTTTCATGGTCTGATCATGCCTGCAAAGTTTTCGGGACACCGTCCCTTACATCTGTATTTTCAGCAATGTTCAGTGCTTTAAACATAACATTTAAATATAGCGACCAATGCGCTGACAACTGCTGTAATTTTGCAAGTGCATTGCATATTCCTACCTGATAAGGTTGCAGTTATTTTTAACGACGGAAATAAGATAAGAAGCAATTTTGTTCCGTTTTATTACGATTTTACTTTTTGTAGTGATAACGGTTTTAAGTGTAAGAGAAAGCATAGCGAATTGTTCTTTCCAAAGATAATTTGGATACATAGATACATCACGCCTATATCCCTTGCGTCGAAGGCAGAGCGTAAACGACCGTAACAAACGGACATATACGCAACGTCTGACAAACATCTGAGGGTCATTCAGAAAACTGTTTGTCACCTGGACAGGTTGTCAGCACGTCTCCTAAAATTGCAATACACATGTAACCCTCGAGACTCTTAGACGCCTCTTACGACCACTAGGTACGCTAAAGAAATGGGGTGATGCTATTCTAAGCCGACGTCACACGGCATTAGATAAAGTAAGATAATTATAAATTCAAAAAAGTTTGTTACAAATATGTTAACTGATACATAATAACTATGTGACGACCGATGTAGCGCAGTGGTAGTTCAAATATCTAAACCACCTGATTGTTCGTAAAAAAGATCGTTTCGTGCTTCGGGGGGCACGTTAAGCCGTTTATGATTACATAACCAAGTCAGAGCAGAGGCCTACTAGTAGTAGTAGGCGGTTGAAACACTCTGACACCAGAGTTCATCGAGTCGTTCGTCGACTTGGTGTCCCACACGTAAAGATATAAGGCTTACATTTCCTAAACAAAGAATTAGAATTGCTACACCTCAGGTCAACAGATAGCCTTTTACTTGTTTCTCTAGTTACTTCACTTAGATTTTCTTTACATACTTTACTAAGTCAAAGTCATTAAGTCTGAGTATATCAGGTATCTAGTTCTCATAGTACAAGCTTTGCTAAGTTTGTGGCTAGATGGTGCCGTGTGAATTGTCCAAAGTATTTATTAATTTATTTAATTCCAGCATTCCTGATATGCAACCGTCCGGTGGTCGCGGTGAACATGCACTGCCAGGGCGAGCTGGATGATGAGGACAGGAGTGTGCTGCAGGCAGCTGTGACGTCAGCGACGGAGGCCAAGCTGCATCTGCTCATCATGGGGGAGTTCCTCACCTGGGGGAACGTGGAAGGTGAGGATCCAATCACTAACCAACCAAACAACCATAGGTTGCATATATATATTCTTTACTAGCGGTCCGCCCAGCGTTTTCAGCCACTGCTAACCGATTTCCCACGGGAAACAGACCTTCTCCCGACATAAATCATACATAAAAACCTTCCTCATGAAACACCCTATCTTTAAAAAAAACCCTTCAAGATCCGTTAGGTGGTAGGTAATGAATATTTAAGCATCCATACAAACAGACATAGGGACAGACGCGGGAAGCGAATTTACTTTATACTATGTATTGATTCCACAAAATTTATAAAAAGTTTTACAATATAATTAGAAGCAAAGGCGAGCTTATCTTATAAAATAAGTAGCAAAGGCGAGATCATCTCTTAAGAGGAGATCGCTTCCAGCAAATCCATTTGATGTCAGAAAATTCATATCTTATTGGGTAAATATATAACAAACGAAAATAGAATAACACTTACAAATATACAGTCTGCTGAACTATACCTACATACAATGCATATGCATTGCTGATATGCAACATTTAAGTAACCAGTAACTTAACAATTCAGATTCAATAATTAACTAATTAGTTCTTAAAATTTGTCGTGTGATGCCGGCTTAGAATAGCATTACCCCATTTCTTTCCCGTGGGAGTCGTAAGAGGCGACTAAGGGACTCGAGGGTGTGTATTGCAATTTTAGGCGATGGGTTGACAACCTGTCACTATAGCGATACACAATTTTCCGAATGACCCTCAAACATTTGTCAGACGTGGTGTAAATGGCCGTTTTTTGCGGCTGTTTACGCTCTGTCTACCCCGCAAGGGATTATAGGCGTGATATGTGTATGTATGTGTATGTAGTTCTTAAAATAATTCCCTGCAGCCTTTATGACTTTGTGACAAGAAATAAATAAGATATACAGGGTGTAAGGGACGGTGAACCGAAAACTTTGCATTCATATTCAGACCATGAAACTAAACAATCTTATTTTGAAGCCTTTGTTGGGAAAGTTTTTTTCAGGAATTTAGTATTGGACGTCGAATTTTATTTCAAGTTTACCAACATATCCTCCATAGGAAAAGTTGTTCAGTTCCATGCCTGCAACGTTTTCGGTACACCGTCCCTTACACCCCGTATAAAATTATCCTTTCGTCATATGAAGGTAAAGGAAAAATCCCAGTTCCGCTAACAAAGAGAGCCGGCATCACCTTGAGATAAAATAACTGTAGTTTTTGCATCTGTTTGCCTTGCAATGTGACTATATGATGATGATGAGGTTCCATTATACAAATAAGAGATGCAACGACTCGACTAGTCGGCTGTTATAACGATATTGAATTTTTCTACAATAATTATATAAAGAGGAAAGATTTGATTGTTTGAATTGAATAGGCTCCGAAACTACTGGACCGATTTAAAAAATATTTTACCATTAGAATTCTATATTATCCCTGATGAACATGTGATGCCGTGTGATGCCGGCTTAGTTGCCGTGTGATGCCGACTTAGAATAACAACTCCCATTTCTTTCCCGTGGGAGTTGTAAGAGGCAACCAAGGGACTAGAGGGGTGTGTATCGCAATTTCAGGCGATACAATTTTGTAATACGCAGTTTTCCGAATGACCTTCAAATATTTGTCAGACGTGGTCGTAAATGAAAGTTTTTTGCGATTGTTTACGCTCTGCCTTCCCCGCAAGGGATTATAGGCGTGATATGTGTAACATGGACTATAAAAATGTCTTAATCCCGCGGGAAAACGATGAGCAGTGGATGAAGCCGCTGGGCAGGCCGCTAGTATTTAATAATTTGAAACTAGTATGAATGTGTTTGAAATGACACCAAAACTGTTTATTGTTAGACAAGGCTCAAAACTCGCGTAACGATAACTCCCAAACGATGCTGAAGGTGACCTAAGTCCGTTACTAGTCGGATCTATTTAGGCCGATTAGTCGGTAGTCGGCTAGTCGACCAAAACCATAGTCGGTGCATCTCTAGTAAAATTGTTGTTGCACAAGGTATTTTGTATAATGATCACTCATTATAAAAAATTGCTTATAGGTACATAAGCAGAGAAGTCATTAAATAAAAACAAAAATCCGTTGTAATATTATAAATTTGAGAGTTTGTGTGTGTATGTATGTTTGTTACCTCTTCACGCTCAAACGGCTTGACCGATTTGGATTAAATTTGGAACTCTTTACCGCGGGAAAACAACAATGACCACGGGAATATTAGTGGCAGCGGGTAAAACCGCAGGGCGAAAATCTAGTAAAGAGTAAGCAAAGCAATTTACAATCATGGGACATCCCTGCTTTTTCTATAGAATGCTGTTCATAAAAACCGAGAAGAACACTTGCAAAAAGGATATAAAAACATTTTGCAAGCGATAAGAATGTTTTCAAACTTTTCAAGCAACAAAGCCAGGTTTTTGCGTTAATGAGGTACAGTCACTTACAGTAAAGAACAACTCGAATAAAATAAGTACGTACAGGACAAGATTAAGCATTTTCGTAAGAGTTATTTAACCCGAGCTGGGGTCGACTGTACCGTAGCATACGGCCAAAAAGCCCTTTGTGACAATTAACATACATACATACATACATATAATCACGCCTCTTTCCCGTAGGGGTAGGCAGAGACTACATCTTTCCACTTGCTACGATCCTGACACACCTCTTTCGCTTGTTCAACATGCATCAATCTTTTCATACATGCTCGTCGGTTTAGGGTACTCTTGACCTGACCTTTCTCTAGAACGTCCCCGATCTGATCCAAGTACGTGCGTCTTGGTCTTCCCCTTCCAACGTTCCCATCCACACTCGCCATATACACCTGTTTCGTTAATCTTCTTTCATTCATTCTCTCAATGTGACCAAACCATCTCAGCATTCCTTTTTCTATACCAGTCACTATGTCATCTTTTATACCGCAACGTTCTCTAATCACGCTATTCCTTATCCTGTCACTCAATTTCACTCCTATCATACTTCTTAGCGCTCTCATTTCTACCGCATTTATTCTACTTTCATGCTTTTTCTGCCATACCCAAAGTGACAATTAATGTGTCAATATATCTTTAAAAAAACTGTCAAAGCGCTAAGTAGTGTCACAAAGTAAGTATTGGCGGCTGCGCGCCGAATACAGAGAGCTCACTTCAAGCAAACGTCACGAAACTCTCCACAATTTGACACGCCGCCGTTTACTAGGAAATCCAAACCAATCCAAACACACTTGTAGTTGAGTGTCAACCGCGTTTGGTGCGGACGTGCAAAATGGCTTCACACAAATATAAATAGGTAATAAATAGGTTTATTAGTATACGATGTGATTTTTACAATGTACCTATAATATTTTGTACCAACTTAAATAAAAACTTGCTTTCATAAAAGAACAAACAAGATTATCGCAAATCAATATATATTTTTTTATAATGTGATTTGAGTTTCTACTTAAATCTTTTCATTTTTGATGTACATACATACCCATATCACGTCTATTATCCCTTGCGGGGTAGGCAGAGCGTAAACGGCTGCAAAAACGTATATTTACGCCACGCCTGACAAAATTTTAGGGTCATTCGGAAAATTGTGTATCGCCATAGTGACAGGTTGCCAGCCCATCGCCTAAAAATGCCAGCCCATCGCCTTACACACACACACACACACACATATCACGCCTATAATCCCGTGCGGGGTAGGCAGAGCATAAACGGCCGCTTGAAACGGACATTTACGCCAAGTCTGACAAACATTTGAGGGACGTCCGGAAAATTGTGTAAAGCCATAGTGACAGGTTGTCAGCCCATCGACATAAATTACAATACACACCCTCGAGTCCCTTAGTTGCCTTTTACGACTCCCACGAGAAAGAAATGGGGTGATGCTCAGTCTCAACAGCCCCAGAGCAAATATCTACCTACTCGTCATTCCCCATTTCATAATAATTGTGCTATGTAGGTAGTATACGTAATGTAAATACAGGGAGTAACAGAAAGGGTATATCAAGCCGAAAGGAGGTCAAAGTGGGGAAATGGGGAAAGTTGTTCAGTTTCATGAGCACCTTTCGGCTTGATATAGCCTTTCTGTTACTCCCTGTATGTTAAGGTACCAACTCCATTGAATAAAATCGGTAAGAAAACTGCAGCCCTTGCCGAAAGCGGAAATAATAGAAAAAAGGGCCGAGTGATCCTTCTGTACTTTCTCTATTTTGTGGTAGTGTACAGCAACTGTCCCTTTCATTGCCGCTGCGTCAAATGGAAACACCCAATCAGATTTCTTGCAAATTTTAGCGCAGTTTTGTCCAAACATTTGCCTTATATGATCGTGATATTAGGCATTTGACGACACTTAAGGCCTTAAATGGCTGAGGTGCGTGGGTCGGGGCGGGTAATGCGTGATTAGTCATCCTTTACTATGCAAAAATGATTTATGGTTTAAGGGCAGAATATTGTCCATTATATCGTGTCCGTGAGATAAATCTGTAATTAATTAATTTACGTTCTTTGTTCAAATGTCCGATTACTAATATAATTACACCCAGCTGTTCTGATAACAATAGTTCTCTTATCAATCACTTGTGTAATTAGTGATTATTTGCTTAGAAATTACTGAACACGTGTCGACAATACCTGTCGCTAGCCTATGGCTATGCACAATTTGCTGAATCACTTTCAAATGTTTGTCAGACGCGGCGTAAATGTTCGTGTTTTACGGCCGTTTACGCTCTGCCTACCCGACTAGGGACATAGGCGTGATATATGTATGTATGTGTCGAATAAAAAAAAAAGTTTATTGCTACATAATACAGAGTAAAACGGACGGTATTCCGAAAACTTTGCAGGCACGATCAGACCATGACCTGAACCACTTTATATGGAAGCTATGTTGGTAAATGCGATAGTATTTTTGACTTTCCAACTTCGGGGTTTTTACCGCGATACTTGTTTTTATTGAATTGTCTAATATTTCGGCCTAATTACATGGGCCATGATCATGTGGGACGTTAGTTGCGAACCACGAGTGAGGGTTGAAGGAGTGGAAACGCTAGTTGCAAACCACGAGTGGGTGTTGAGGAAGTGGAAACGCTAGTTGCGTACCACGGATGTATGTCGAGGAAGTGGAGACACTAGTTGCGTACCACGAGTGAGGGTTGAAGGAGTGGAAACGCTAGTTGCAAACCACGAGTGGGTGTTGAGGAAGTGGAAACGCTAGTTGCGTACCACGGATGTATGTCGAGGAAGTGGAGACACTAGTTGCGTACCACGAGTGAGGGTTGAAGGAGTGGAAACGCTAGTTGCGAACCACGAGTGGGTGTTGAGGTAGTGGAAACGCTAGTTGCGTACCACGGATGTATGTCGAGGAAGTGGAGACACTAGTTGCGTACCACGAGTGGGGAGGCAAAATGAGAGAAGGGTTTGGTTCGGGCTTGGGCAGTCGAATGCCAGTTAATTCAAGTTCTCACAGCTATTTATACAAAATGTGAACTTAATAATAATATAATAGTCAGTTGAGGGTGTACTGTTTATCATTATTATGAGGATACCCACAAACTAGATTAATAGACAACTGTAGGTAGACCGAATATGAAGATTGTGGGGACACCCACAATCACAACAACTGATAGTAAAGTCAGCCTGTGCGACAGGGAAAGTTTGAAACAGTTTTCATCCACACAAATTTCCCGATCAGCTGCCTTTCTATGGAATCTCGAAGAAAAAAATCGTTATACAACTTAGGCTCCATGGTAAAAGTTGTTCAGTTTCATGGTCTGATCATGCCTGCAAAGTTTTCGGTTTTTACGCGGTCCCGTACTACCTGTACACACAAAGTCACGCTGTTCACCTCAGAGGGTAGGTAGAAAGCAAACGTTACCTTCACAGAAATAAATTTTGGGTAATTTGAACGGATTAATCCAATCCGTTATCCAAATTCCAAATTTATTATTGTGGCTGTTAATGTAATTAAATCGTGTGCCCATTAGGAATCGAACCCGTTATCTAGTCTCGTGAGCCCAAGTCTCAGCCCACTACACAACCGATGCAGTTATTTCTTGCAACGAAAGTAACACATCAACAATTCCTATGTTTGTAAAACATAAGCATCTTCATGTACCGACACGTGATCGTGAAATTGAGTTTTTTATTGATACAGTCGTGAAAGAAACACATTACGTTGAAAATGGTTTCTATTTCATAGCAATAGAGTTGATATTGAATTGTTTAAGGTTATGCTTGTGTTTGGTCAAAAGTACGACCGTATGGTCGGCGCGTGGATAATAAATAACAATTACCTACTTTGGTCACTATCGTAGGTAAGCACAGTGAAGCCATCCCAATTAGACATATTTGACAGCTGTCAGATTCGTGATATGCAGGTGCATTTTTTGTTGACATATCTTTAATTATAGCAATAATACGTACATACATACATACACATATCACGCCTATTATACCTTGCGGGGTAGGCAGAGCGTAAACGGCCGCAAAAAACAGCCATTTACGCTACGTCTGTCAAATATTTGAGGGTAATTCGGAAAATTGTGTATCGCCATAGTGACAGGTTGTCGGCTGTAATTGCAATACACACCCTCGAGTCCCTTTGTCGCCTACTACGACGCCCACGGGAAAGAAATGAGGTGATGCTATTCTAAGCCGGTATCACACGGCATATGATAACTGTCAAATATGGCTTAATGGAATGGCTCTATATAAGATTGTGATACTTTGCTACGTGTGGTGGCGAGCAAACGTCACTCTATTTGTACAGTAGGCAAACGTACAAGTGTAGTAAAAGGCGACGGCCGATGTGGCGCAGTGGTAGTACGACTGCCTGCGGCGCAAAGATTCCGGGTTCGATTCCCGATGAGGCACTCACAAAGTTGGTTTCCAGCCTGGTTAGGACATTGCAGGCTGAACTAACTGATTGTCCGTAAGAAATATGGTTCCGTGCTTCGATGGGCACGTTAAGCCGTCGGTTCCGGTTGCTGTCTATGATTACTTATACGGCGATCGTTACACAACCAAGTCAGAGCCCTATTATTAGCATAAGGCGGATGAAAAACTCTTACACCAGGGTTCACCGGGTCGTTCAACGACTCTAAAAAGCGATTATGGGTTAATCTAATCGTGAAATGGGCAGCAGCGGTCCCTGTGAATGCAATATGCTGCCAAGTGACCCTTTGCAATCCGTAGGCAAGGTTACAGAAAAGATGAGTACTACTCCTCATCACATTCACAGGGACCGCTGCTGCCCATGTAACGATTAGTGGTGGGAAAGTCATGTGACAAAAAACGTATTGAATATGAATTTGGATAGATCCAGAAGGAGAGAAAGGCCTAAAGGCGATTGTAGTCGTGAACAGCCTCGACAAAGGCGCCACTCCACAAAAAATATTTTCTCTTTATACAATCTATCAGAATGTCCGTTGCTCAAGTTTTGGGTATAATCCTTTAGTAAAATTATAACTGACAAACTCAATGAAGTATTCGCTATACCAAAAGTGGCACTTTTTGCGCCGTGTGATGCCGGTTTAGAATAGCA
This sequence comes from Tuta absoluta, assembly GCA_027580185.1. NCBI lineage: Eukaryota > Metazoa > Arthropoda > Insecta > Lepidoptera > Gelechiidae > Tuta > Tuta absoluta. Next base: position 3,435,674 of record JAQAHW010000020.1, read on the forward strand.
TTATCCCATTTATTTCCCTTGGGAGTCGTAAGAGGCGACTAAGGGACTCGAGGGTGTGTATTGCAATTTTTGGCAATGGGCTGACAACCTGTCATTATGGCGATACATAATTTTCCAAATGACCCTCAAATGTTTGTCAGACGTGGCGTAAATGTCCGTTTTATGCGACCGTTTGCGCTCTGCCTACCCTGCAAGGGATTATTGGCGTGATTTGTGTGTGTGTGTGTTTAGGCACTTGTTGCCAGTTTTTTTTATGAAGTGGCGCCACTGTCGAGGACGTTCACGGCTACACTCGCCTTAATAAGTTTGAATTTGAATAGATTGTATAAAAGATTATATTTTATGAAGCAAAAGGGTTTAACGGCTGATAGAGATGGGTGGAAGAAAAAAACATGTTGCGCCGGCCCCAAATAAATTGGGATAAAAGCAGGCAGATGATGAGGTAAGGCCCTATTCAGCAGTGATAACGTCGCAGCCCTAATTAAGCCAATGAATAATCAGAATCAACGTTTCAATAGATAATCTGTATCAGTCCTTTGCAACAAAGTTTGTATTCTATTGATTAATACCTAATATATCGCAACACTGCAGCTGCTGTAACTATCTTATCTATCCATTATCGGATATATACTTGTTAAGGTATGACTGCCTAATACGCTAAGATCCTGAGTTCGATTATTGACTGGGAAAGATATCTGAATACATACATATATCACGCCTATATCTCTTGCGGGATAGGCAGAGCGTGCACAGCCGTAAAAAACGGTCGCTATTGTTTCAGAAAAATCGTGTATCACTATAGTGACAAGTTGTCAGTCTGTCGCCTAAAATTGTTGTAAGTACATATGAAACCCTCGCGTCCTGTAGTCGCCTCTTACGACACCCGCACGAAAGAAATGTGATGATGCTATTCTAAGCCGGCATCAAACGGCAATTCATAGTATAGTATATATCTGTAAATGAAAATAAGAAAAATTATGTAAAAAAAACTTTTAAAACAAGCTTTTATTTAAGTGCTCTGAAAAGATGAAAATAAAATTTTGAATGACATTAACCACATTCATTTATATATATATCCTTTATTGTAACGAAACAAGTTAGCGTAAGTAAGTTTATTTAAGTGCTCTGAAAATATGAAAATAAAATTTTGAATGACATTAACCACATTCATTTATGACTTTACAGAAATGAAAATATAATAAAAGATTGTCGCGATGCCTAGAAGAAACTACCTAATTACAGTTAGGTGCGTACCTTATTACAAAATTTTAATCACAAATTGAAAGTTTCGCGACAAGCTTTTATTATATTTTCATTTCTGTAAAGTCATAAATGAATGTGGTTAATGTCATTTAAAATTTTATTTTCATCTTTTCAGAGCACTTAAATAAACTTACTTACGCTTACTTGTTTCGTTACAATAAAGGATATATATATAAATGAATGTGGTTAATGTCATTCAAAATTTTATTTTCATCTTTTCAGAGCACTTAAATAAAAGCTTGTTTTAAAAGTTTTTTTTACATAATTTTATTTTATATTTTTCAGTTTATGTTACGATAGTTATTGATCAATACGAAAGCCTTTCTATAAAACGGAGAGACCTTCAATAGAAAAACTTAAGGCACGGGGAAAACAAACATTAGGATAAAGTATAATTATCTCTTTTATATTCTATAGAAGTAGGTTGGTACCTACTCCTCCGGCATCCCTAATAGAAGAATTTGCTTGTTATATGTCTTAGTCTTTTCATTTCATTGATGGCGTCATTATTACATGGCCGAGTCCCAGTTAATTTCGAACAGTCTAATTCTTCTATCAGGAGGCCTTCTATTGACGTGACCCTAATCCATGGTGGGCCTACCAACTGCCTATCATGAACGAATTAGTATACAAAATTGCAAGTCCCAGCAGTTGAATATTGAGGAGTTCCATAGTTCCAAGACAACCCTGGATGTAGCGTCTAATTCATGGTGGGCCTACCAACTGCCTATAATAAACGAATTCGTATACAAAATTGCAAGTCCCAGCAGTTGAATATTGAGGAGTTCCATAGTTCGAAGACAACCCTGGATGTAGCGTCTAATTCATGGTGGGCCTACCAACTGCCTATAATAAACGAATTCGTATACAAAATTGCAAGTCCCAGCAGTTGAATATTGAGGAGTTCCATAGTTCGAAGACAACCCTGGATGTAGCGTCTAATTCATGGTGGGCCTACCAACTGCCTATAATAAACGAATTCGTATACAAAATTGCAAGTCCCAGCAGTTGAATATTGAGGAGTTCCATAGTTCGAAGACAACCCTGGATGTAGCGTCTAATTCATGGTGGGCCTACCAACTGCCTATAATAAACGAATTCGTATACAAAATTGCAAGTCCCAGCAGTTGAATATTGAGGAGTTCCATAGTTTGAAGACAACCCTGGATGTAGCGTCTAATTCATGGTAGGCCTACCAACTGCCTATAATAAACGAATTCGTATACAAAATTGCAAGTCCCAGCAGTTGAATATTGAGGAGTTCCATAGTTCGAAGACAACCCTGGATGTAGCGTCTAATTCATGGTGGGCCTACCAACTGCCTATAATAAACAAATTCGTATACAAAATTTTGTGTCCCAGCTATAAACCGCTGAGGAGATCTCTCGTACGGAGCCGATCCTGGCAGCAGCATCAGGTCAAATTTATAATTAACATGCGTTGTCATCGGTTCTGGACCAACATGCAAAATTTCAACTCAATCGGATACCGAGAAGTGGTTCAAATTAAACTTGCAAGATTTGCACCGAACAAACATTGTTACTTACTTACATACACTGCAAGTTAAATAAAAGCTTTTAAAATTGAAAAAATGTTAGCAACGGCCGGGGATTGAACCTGGGACCTATGGAGAACTTTCACTAGATGCCGCTTGTACCTAAGTCGCTTCAAGACGAGTATCAAGAGGTAAAAAATTTTAAGTGTTCGGTCGGGGCACCGGCAGCTCAGAGGCTGAGCGGTGGGACGGTGCTCCACAGGTCCCGGGTATAATCCAAGGCTATCGCTAACATTTTTTCAATTTCTAATTTTTATTTATGAAAATAATATAGCACTGTGAGTGCAAAATAAACCATAGTATATATCTGTTTTTGGGTCTGGGTGTTTTGTTGGGCGTTTTGCTGTGTAATCGGAATCAGGAAATCCTAGTAAAGACTATGACTGTGTCCGAGTTACCTATGTTCATTGTACTTATATTGCTACGGATACCATAAATTATAGGATTATTTCCTATCGAATTCGTTTCGATGAGTTTAGGTATCTGATACAAACTGTTGGCACGTAAAATTTATATTTACACACCCGCGTCCTTTGATTTACATGTTCTGGTAGCAAGACAATGTTCATTACGGTAAAGCAGCATCAAACCACAGAACATTCAAACGTTCGTCAACCATTGAAAAAAGGCATTGCTGCACCTCTATAAATAAGCTGAGTCCTCTGAATTCTGTGGAACGATCCTCGGTTCCTATGTATCAACAGAAGCGGCCCATCATTCTGTACAACTTTTGCTATGGGACAATTTCTGTATCTCGTATAGTTAACACGGGATCTTGGTGTTCCTCATTAGAATCATTAGGTACTCCATGCTGAACAAATTTTGCTACAGATCAATTTTTGTATTTTTATTGTTCAGCTGGGCTGCTGGTGGTCTACATCAGGTACTTTAGACCCTTGCTGTAAAAAGAAGCCTATAACCTACCCTCCTTTGTCAATGTTTTATCTACATTCATGCCAAATTTTATGAAAATCGGTTTTGTTGTGTAGGCGTGAATGCGAAGAAGACAGACATACAGTTACTTTCGAATTTATAATACTAGTAATAATTGATAAATAACTTATCTGCCGATTAAAATGTCGTTTACCCTAATCTTTGTTGTAATTACTGTAGCAATTACGTAATAGATTACAATTAAGTAAAATCTTAAACTAACCAAAACATTTTCCATTTCCAGCGCTAAAAACCTGCACACCGATTCCACCCGAAGAGCTAGTCACCGTGGTAGACTCGAGCACACCTGGAAAAAGCAGCATATTGACTCCTGGGGCTCTAGAAGACAGCAGTTTCAACGGATACGCAGGTGTCGTCAAATCTGGTTTGAGCCACTTGGCTATACCTAGGGGGTGGTCTTGGGGCGGCCCGGCATCACCCTACTGCCCAGTCTGGGCAGAAATGAAGGTCCCCGATTGACAAATGTCCCCAAAAACAATGAACTTATTACCTATATATTTACCGACAGTGGTAATTGTATTGCAATGTGTTTTACTGGTATTATTACACCTGTTTTTGTTTTAGGTTTCGGGGTTTTTCGTGTTTTTTAGGGCTGTGTTTTTTTTTTCATATATTATTTACGATTACGACTGTAATTATTAGAAAATGTCGCGGAAATATTCAATATTACAAAAATATCAGGTGTTTAAAAACTATTTAAAGGGTTAACCAGTCCATAAAACTGAATACTTTTCCCAGGAAACATAAGTCGAAAAACGATTTTAAAATAATTTTCCTCCCATACAAAATGTGTTGGCTGGCCAGCCCTTTTGGTTAATTTTTTTTTTCTTGTTTCTTCCTAAGATCCTTGGGAAAAGTGTTCTGTGTCATGGGCTGGTTTATCACTTAAAAAAATAATTGCATCTTTTTTTAATTATCTTATTAGACTAATGACCTGCCAAGCTGTTTTAACCTCAGCTACCAATTTTTTGGGGAATTTAATATTTTCTAATAATTGGCTACTAATAAAGTTGAACATTCTTCAAATACAAATCGTAATTTTAACGTTACGTTAACACGATTTAATTGTGAATTAATTTCAATCATCTTAATCAACTGTAATATTTTCACAATTTTGTGTATAGGAGTGATAATAATTATTAAAATGATATTTATAAGTATTATAGGAACTTGAAAATTTAATACTGTCACAAATTAATGTTGCGTACTTTTACGCATGAACTTTGGGTATAATTAAGATGTCTTGCATGGCATAGACTTATGTAGTATTATTTTATTCTTATTAGTATAATTTACCAGCGGCCCGCCCAGCGGTTTCACCCGCTGGTGACCGTTTTCCCGCGGTAAAAACACTTTTTCTTGGCTTGAATTATACATAAGCACCTTCCTCTTGAATCACTCTATCTTCTAAAGGAAACCGCATTAAATTCCGTTGCGTACTTTTAAAGATTTAGGCATACATAGGGACACGGGAAGCGACTTCATTTTATACTATAAAGTGATGATTGTATTTTTATAACTATTTCGAGAAACAGTTTAACCTAACTATATCAAGAAACATGAGATTTTTACATCTACATTATACCAAGCATATTCATTTATCCTATTTAGACTAAGGGATAACGCCCAAATAACAAAATCATTAGGGTCTGCTCATTTATTACGTGACATTTTTAATCCAAACAACATATCACGCCTATATCCCTTTTGGAGTAAGTGTGCAAACGGCCGTAAAAAATGAACATTTACGCCATATCTGACATTCGAGGATCGTTGAGAAAATTGTATATTTACAAAGTGACAGGTTGTCAGCCCATCGCCCTTAATTGCAATACACATGTAACCCTCGAGTCCCTTAGTCGCCTCTTACGGTACCCACAGGATGGAAATACGGTGATGCTATTTATAAGCCGACATTGGACGGCAAAACGGAAATTTTAAGCCAACATCGTACGGCAAAAGATTTTATTGAGAGATTAGAGAGAGATTTCAAAGATTTTATCGTATTAAAGTTGTATTATAAGTAGTAGTACTGTTACATAGTAGGAGTGTGGGAAATCGGTAAAAGAGTCTTAAATTTAAACGGGCTAAGGGCCAAGTGATAATTTTTATTCGGTTTACATAAAAAAATAAATGTCAATGTTTTTGTAATTTGGGCGCTATCCCCCCCGACTATTCACTACTTCCCATCGTTGGTGGTGTAGTTTTTTAAAATGCTCAGGCTTATTCTTCTTCCATTTTCAGATGTTTTTTTTTAATTTCTGATGTATATTTTTTAATAATACATTTGGTGTCGATTGTAGCGACACACATTTATATAGGGTGAAATTTTACTCGTGACCCATAGCGAAAATTAGGAACGGACTAGCAACAAAAATCAATTTTCCCAAAAGAGCATACATTGAAATAAAAAAAAAACACAGCAAATCGGCAACTCTGTATAAGAGGTAATTTTTTTACGTATTTAGACCTATGTTTCTTGGGGAAAGTTGTTCCTTATCACCTGCCCGTTTTAAGGTTTCGGTATCGGTCACTAGTAAAATTTCACCCTATATGTAGAGTTATTTTCGAAATGTGTCAGCAAGAATCGACTCCGTATTACCGAAATGGTGTACCTGAGCTTTTTTTGTTTAGAATAGGTTTTTGTCTTTTTATTCAATTAATAATTAATTTTTCCATTTTATAATATATGTTATGTTATGAACCTTTGTGATCCAAATATTTAAAATAAGTGTAATCTAATATTTTACGTCAATCTGGAATTGGATTTTTGCTAAAGAGATTTCTACAACTTTCAAAAAAGTATTGGTTGTAAAAAAGTGGACTTGCACGAAATCCGGAAATAGGATTTAATCCTATATTTCATACTATTCGTACCGTAATAAATTATGTTCAGAACAAAAAACATATATTTTTTATACAGCAAGTAACAAAAAAGGAGGTGAAGGTACTCATGAAGCTGAACAACTTTCCACATGGAACATACACATACATACATTACATACACATATCACGCCTATAATCCCTTGCGGGGTAGGCAGAGCGTAAACGGCCGCATAGAAAGGAGATTTACGCCACGTCTGACAAACATTTGAGGGTCATCCGGAAAATTGTGGATTGCCATAGTGACAGGTTGTCAGCCCATCGCCTAAAATTCCAATACACACCCTCGAGTCCCTAAGACGCTTCTTACGACTCCCACGGGCAAGAAATGGGGTGATGCTATTCTAAGCCGGCATCACACGGCACATGGAGCATAGTTCGAAATATTAAAAAACTGGAGGCATACAAATTTTAGCTGGTTAATTTAATATGGGAGGTCTTTTATATTTTGACCTATGTTCCATGGAGAAAGTTGGTCAGTTTTATGAGTACCTTGACCTCCTTTCGGCTTGTTCCTTTTTGTTACTCCTTGTGGAAGTAGCTACTATATTTTCCAAGCGATAAATTGTTTTTTGTCTGGAGAGTAATAGTACATTGTTGACGAGGTATGGAAAATAAGACTTTGCTGGACGAGTATAGCAGGCGAGGACTTCAATTATACAAGTCAAGCAAAGTAATTTTCCCCGAGGCTTACATAGTGCTTTTCTCAAAAAAAGGCTAGGAAATGAAAGATTGTACTTCTTATAAAAGTTAGCTAGCGACCACAACACAACGAAACAAATAAAAATTTACAATTTCCCCACCAATTGTAATTTTTTAAATAAATTCGCCTGTAAGGCACAGTATTACGTAATATTCAGCCATACTAAATGTTTAGTTCATTCTTTTCTTTTTTAATTCTGGACAGGCAAGGGTCTTCACATCATACAGCCTCGTCTTTAGTTACCTGTTTCATACAAAATTACGTTCCGTTTTTATGAGATTCATCGAGATAATTTTGAAATCAAATTATGTGGGTTTAGCGCATAACGAATTTATCTTAATGGACACCAGCAAAGGATTTCCATACAACTTTGCTGGCGTGATCTGAGACGTGACAAACAATGTGAAACTTCGCGGTTTCTTTTTTTGAAAGAAATGAACACATTTCCTAGCATGTTTGAGAAAAATTAAATTTTGTCCTTTTCACGTCAATTCAAATTCTTATATGGCGTCCCGCTGACAAAAAACAAACGCTTGGAAAGACAATAGACATGACCTTCTTTCTATCGAGGGATTACTATATTACTAGAAAAGCCTAATAAATACCTTAATTCCAGATGTCTTCTCTATGTTCATTGTACAATAGAAAAAAACACACAAGTAAAAATATGCTTGTCTACTTTTTTACGTCGTGTCTTTGATTTTGAAAATCTATATAAGGTCTTTATAAATTCAGTGACATAATATTTTTAGGGTGAGTTCTACTCGTGAAAGTGAAACTGAACAACTTTCACCATGTAACATTTTTCCCATACATGTTCACAGAATGTGTGATTTTGTATGAGAGGTCCAATTAATGTTTTATATTTCGACATATGTTCCTTAGGGAAAATTATCAGTTTCAGGAGTGGAACTAGCCCTAAAAATATTTGCAATTAATTTAATTAGTCCTAATTATAATCAATATAAATTGTAATTATAAGAGAGATCTACTTAATATTTTTGTAATGTATGTAAGTAGCAAAATGAAATTGATCTCGCGATAATTTAATATTATTTATTTTAGCGAGAAAATTTAGATAATCATGGTTCAAGTTAGCAAGATGGTCAGGCGCCCCGTAGCGGCTACTTTTTAAAAAATTTGGTAGAGTGAAATTTTACTAATGGCTGTTATTGAAAACAGAGGACGGGCAGTGGCCTATGTTATGAAACTACAGGCGAAATTTATTTATTAGTCTACAGGTGAAATTCGTAGTAGATTGCGTAGCCGGTTGATATTCCCGGTATCATAATGGCTAACCGACTAATGGTAAAATTGTAGCCTGTAGTTTGATAATATCAGACACAGGTGATAAGGGACATCTTTCCTCAAGGAACATAGGTCGAAATATGACAAAAATATTTTGATCTGCCATAGTAACCCAAATCATATGATCGGTAATTTGGAGGTCCAAATTTATTCTTAACTAGCTGTTACCCGCGGCGTTGCCCAAGGCCTCGAGTGGTGATAAAAACTATCATATGTGTTAATCCATGTTACCTTCTATATGTGTGCCAAATTTCATTACAATCGGTTCAGTAGTTTTTGCGTGAAGAAGTAACAAACTACAAACAAACTTTCGCATTTAAAATATTAGTATAATGTTCCTTGGGGAAAGTTGTTCCTTATCACCAGCCCGTCGTCTGTTTTCAGTATCGGTCACTAGTAAAATTGATCCCGATGTAATTATGTCTTGTTATATTCAATATTCAACTGTAGTCTTTCCAATAATAAATGCAATATTCAATCAATAGTTTCAAAAGTGCGCGTTGCGTCTCGATGTGAACTGAATTTAACTGGTATAGTAGCTGGGATCATTGGTACGTCATCAACAACTAAACTCAATTATCCTATATTTACTCATAATTGTATGGAAAACAAAATCCTTTGTATAACTTCATGATTCAATTCAATAATATTAGTTAAATTTGGGTCTATGTTTCTGTATTTACTTTTCACCTTTCTAGTTTTATTTGTTTTGTGATAAATGAAATTTTATTATTATGTAAAAAAATGTTGCTTATTATTTAATTTTCTAAGTATATTTTCCACGTTACTTTGTGTAAATTATGGCGTGTATTTTTAATAAATATGTAATAAAATAATACAGAATAGTTTTATTTATATAAAAACCCCAAAACAAGGTTTTTTCCATAGGTCAGGTCTTAACGTGTGAAAAATGCTTTAAAACTTTATTAATAATCATTTTTTAATAATAAATTTAATTTCATGTTAATGTTTTCTAAATCTGATCTGAATATCAATATCTTATTTTTTTAAACATATAAAATGCTAACATCTACTTTTTGTTAACTCTTGTACAAATAGCTACGTTTGTTGCCAGCTTAAATGTTATATGATTTGTTGTTAAAGAAATAATTATATGTAAATATGTATCTCCATTATGTACAAATTACACGAAGCCGATGTCACACCATTAGATTTATGATTACTTAGTTTTTTTAAATAAGTAATTATAGTTTTTATTATATTACATCATTATATTTATCGAGTAGGTAAACAACTAGCAAATTACTATCATTTAACTTGAAAACCTTAGCGCCATAACAACGTACATTTGAAAGTGCGGTTTGTGTTGTATTTTTGGATAAGTACTAAAAGTAAGTGTATGTTGCTATTTCCCTTTTATTTTAAAAGAGTAAATTAAATAATTTCGACTTATTCTATTAATTAATTAAATTCTTCGACTGGCCCAATGGCGTAGCGGATAGTACCCCTACCTTCTAAGCCTCCTAATTGTAAAATAGAATTTCAGTCTGGGTGTTTTATAATATGTATTTATTTACAAAAAAAAGTATTTATGTAATAATATCAGCTATTTAAAAGTACAAGCTATGCTTAGTTTGGGGTTGGGGCTAGATGGCGCTGTGTGAGATATTTATTTATTTACTTTTAATTGATATTGAGCCGAATGGTTCAGATTGTTGTAAAATCAGTTTCAACAATCTAATTGGATAGAACACAAGATAATCAAGTGGTTTTGGTTTTTGGTTCTCCCACCATGACGGACTGACGGATGTTTTTTTTTACGCATCCCTCTGTCAAACGATAGGAAATTTTGAATTTCGATACAAAAAAGGGACCCTTAGCATACTGTAATGTAATGCTGCGATTTGAGCAGTAGAGAATGCTTTGTGGCATTAGGCGCGCCTTTTCGCGATGTACAATAAAGTATAAAATAAATTATAAGTAGCAAGTTTATTTTTTTATTTTTTTTATTAATGATGGGTTTGCTCTTGACTCTAGTCTAGGTCATAGGACAGAGACAGAGTCTAAGATGGAGCGAGCTCACCCAGAAGAAGCCTGTTAAGGCACTGGCACTCCCACACACTGACGCACCAAGCTACTTGGCGCCACTATGTTATAGTGTGGGATTCGCTATAGAGTCGGCATTAACACGGTACGCCGAACGTTGTGGGTTCGAATCTCGCAGAGTTTTCTGCTTTAATTTCTTGTTTTTTTAAGGTTCTTTTTACAATATGCTGGTGGTGTTCTTATGCCTTTGCTATATTATTTACATTCTGTGGGACAAAGTATTTAAAGTCCCACCAGATGCACCACCTAAATTATCCTACATAGAGAGCATGAAAATATTTCTTCAAAATTCTGGTAAGTTATTAATTTCCCTTGGGCGTTCTTAGATTGTCACGTTCCCAGTGGTTTTGAAAATGTATGAGATAAAGAGGAACATTGGTTTGCACAAACATTCTTTCACCACAAACGCATGTATCGTTTGAGTTTCGTTGTGGGTAAAAATAATAGAGCTAGGCAAAAAATCCACAACTGTAATTTACTTTTCCTTCTTTTCGTGTGGGACATCGAAACGTGCAACGACAATTTGTCGCCTTGCAAATCACACGTTACTAGAAAGAGGTGAATTTTGACAACTGCAGATGGAAATACGAATAGCTAACTTTTTTATAAGGGTAGACCGAAGAGTTAGGGGAAAAAACAAAATTTGAATGCCGTATATTGAGGTTATCCGAATCATGTATGATCCGCGATTTTCGTAGTTCCCGAGTTATTCATATTTTAAAGATGTAATGGAAAAAAGACTGGCATGGTTTTTTTACAAAAACAACCGCTTAAAAACTCCTTTAACAGAAGTAATAATAGAAAGAAAAACTCCTGCCAGTGGATTTTTTCCAATACAACTTTAATAGCTGAACTCGGAAACTATTTAAAAAATCGCGGAACATATATACATGGGGGCGGGAGTGATTCGGGTACCCCTCAGTACAAGGAATTTAAATTTTGTCTATTTAATCCACCCCAAATTAGCTAAACGAAGTGTACCACCCGAATCGAGATCTTATTGTTTTGTTTTATTTTAGATCTTTTCGCAAAGTTTTTGTCTATCGTGGATCTCAATAGGGAGTCAGATGGTGTCGGATATGGAACCGTAGGCCTACATACCATATATGGTAAGAAATTATTTGATCAATTAACTGTTAATGGATTGTACTATGGTTTTATTTTGCACTCACAGTGCTATATTACTTTCATAAATGAATCAGTCCCGGCGGGCGCTGACATTTTTTCAATTTCTTATTTTCATTTGTTAATGGATTAACGTGTTTTATGACATAATTTTAAAAACCCCCTGCAGGATAGGTAGGGCGTTAACGGCCGTCTTCCCAGAACAACTCGTAAGCCCAATAGCCGGTAGAGCTGTTTGTTTGAAAAACCACAAAACTTCTCCGGGTGAGCTCCTGCTCCCCACCATACAGTCAGGTGTAGATTTCAATAGCCCCGGGGCTAAAATCATAGGGACCAGAACTAAAAAAAAAGTTAACGGCCGTTAAAAAAAGAACAACTGCTACTATCTATCCCGCAAGGGATATAGGTGAACCATATGTATTTTTATTTTTTTATTAATGATGGGTTTGCTCTTGACTCTAGTCTAGGACAGACATTATTTTACGGCAATACTTGGGGCTGCGTAACTTAGTCCAGATTTAATTTTGTGAAGCCTTCATCTTAATGTACAAGGCACAAGTATTAAGTGACACATCTTCTTGAAATCTGTATAAATACTATCCAAATTATTTCATTATCAAAGTATGGAAGTCATAACATAACATGCCCTCAAAATATTTAACAAAAAAATCTTTTAAAACTGTGTTTGGAATAGCTCTCTGTTGATTAAAAAACTTTCAGCGGTGTCGAATCCGGAAGACAGCCTTACTGTTCTGAAATCTTGCGCAGAGAAAGGTTTTTTTTACGACATGTGGAAACCCTGGCTCGGTTATGAAGCGCTCTTCACTGGTCCTGGTGAGCAAATCCATTTTATTCTGTGATGTAATTGACAGATAGCATAAACGCCGTGTAGTGACAGCTTTGAATAGCATCAACCCATTTCTACCTGTGGGTGTCGCATAAGGCGACTAAAGGATGAGCCCAGCGAATGAGTAGCAGTGTTACAAGAGTAATACAACACCTTGCACTGCGCTTTCCAACCAGCTTGGCAAGCGCAGTGATGGTGAGTAGATATGGCAACCAACCTCCAGTAAAAGAACAGTTAGAGTTGAATGCTTAGCAATGCCTTAATGCTTAGTTATTATGCTTGTCTTTTACCTTCGAATGAGAAATACTTAAGGCGGGGATATAGCGCGAGCAAGATGTTTAAACCAGTTTTTGATTAAGACAATTACAGCCATTAAATTCTGAAAAATAATTATGTAATTGTCGAGAATCTAACAGGTATCATAAACCTATCAGTTACACGATTTGATAAACTTTACTTGACAGAAAAAAAAACAAAGAAAGTAACCTCTATTTGAAACATTTTTACGATAAATATAAGTGTACAGTTTTAAAGTAATTACAAGAAAAGTAATACTTTAATTTAGACACATGCCTTTTCTATTACGAATGCTTAAATTAGACATTCTTACGGTATTTCTCTAGTTTCTATGTCGGAAAACAGTAAAATATCACGAAAACTTGAGCGCCAAATTAGTGTCTGTTTCTCTCTGGCGCAAAGGGCGAATGAAAGGGACAATCTTTTCAGGTGGATCTGGGCCGGGATTAAGGCGAGTTTTGCCGCAAAAGTAGCGCTTCTTTAAAAAACATATCTCTTTATTGAAACAATACGTTAGAAAGTTTTGCTGTTATCTCAAAGCAAAATTAAAACCTGCAAACCCAATAAAGTAAAATATTTGCAGTTATGGATGAAAGTGCCAAAATCGGCCACTTTTGGTACTAATTGTTATATCTCAAATTCGAATATTTCACCGAGTTTGTAGGGTCTAATTGAACTTTAGAGTTTTTGGTATAATTGAGATTATACCAAAAACTTGTGCAGACGACATTCCGAGGTATTGTTTGCATGAAGAGACATGATTTTTTCGCGAAGTGGTGCTAGTTCTACGGTACCTACCACTTGCCATAAGCCTAAAGTACATCAATCCCAATAAGCCATATTTGAGAGCTGTCAGATTCGTGTTAGCAGAGGGTGCATTTTTCTTTGTTGACATCTCTTTTGGTATGGGAATGACAGCTGTCAAATATATATATATCCTTTATTGCATAAAAACAAACGAAAAATGTACAAACAGTGTGAGCAAAGGCGAGCTTATCTCTAAGAAGAGATCTCTTCCAGCCAACCCGTCGGTAGTGCGAGAATCAATATTTTTGTGGGGACAAAACAATGCAACAATTAAAATGAATTTTAACTATACTACAGTACTTTACATAAATATATACATTATTTAAATATATATACATATATATATATATGATAGATACATATACATACACGTTTACATAAATACCTACAAATATATCAAAGTAGTTCAGATATGAAGTGCTCTTTAACTCTTTTTTTAAAAACATAGATTGAGGGGCTTTCTTGAATAGTCTTTGGAAGACTATTCCAAAGCTGCGCAGCTTTGACAGAGAAGGAGTTGAATAGGAATTTGGTATTTGCCCTAGGGCACTCCAGCACCTTAGTGATGCAGTCGCGCCTAGGGCGGGGATCTGGAGGAAGTTGATGGAAACGGGAGCGGAGATAGTCGGGAGAGGAAGGATTGTGAAGGATGTTGTAGAGAGTAGAGAGGATGTGCACATCACGACGAAGTCGGACAGGAAGCCACTTAAGCTGAGCTCGAAATTCGGACACATGGTCAAACTTTCTAAGGCCAAAAATAAATCGTATTGCCAGATTTTGAAGGCGCTCAAGCTTATTAAGTAATTCTTCCGTTGCATCCAGGTAACAAACATCAGCGTAGTCGAGAATAGGAAGAAGAAGAGATTGTGCAAGTAAGATTTTAGTTTTAAAAGGAAGAAAGTTCTGGAGTCGCTTTAGGGAGTGGAAAGAATAGTGCATGCGCCTGCTCACATCATTAATGTGTGCCAACCAAGACAAGTGGCAGTCGAATATGACACCTAAGTTTTTAGCTTTGTCAGCGTAAGGAATGCATGTTCCATCGTAGTATACTAGCGGAATATTTAATAAGTTCAGCTTACATCGTAACCTACTGCTACCAATTATCAACGCCTGAGATTTGCTCGGATTCACTAGCAGTCCAAAGGTACTGGCCCAAGTCTGAACAGCATTCAGATCTGCGTTAATAGCCGCAACAGCTTCGGACACTTCATCCAGGCTAAAGTGTCTATAAATTTGAAGGTCATCTGCATATAGGTGGAAGGGAGAAGAAATTACACGAGAAATATTATTAATGAAGATAGAAAAAAGTAAAGGAGAGAGTACGCCACCTTGTGGTACACCAGCAGTTAAGTAAGACCAGTCCGATGACACATCGTTGGCTTTCACACACTGCTGGCGACCATGAAGATATGAATGAAACCAATTGATTACCGCAGGAGAGACGTTAATAGAACGAAGAGAGGCAAGAAGGATGTCAAAGTCGACGGAGTTGAATGCACTGCTGAAGTCTAAGAGTGTGACAACAGTAAGCTTGGTGTTGTCCATAGCAGAGCGAATATCCTCGGTGACATTCAGCAGTGCACTAACCGTACTATGACCGGGGCGGAATCCAGATTGAAAAGGGCATAAAAGGTTATTGGAAATTAGAAAAGAGTACAGCTGCTTATGAGCAATACTCTCCAGGACTTTGGAAAGTACGGGAAGGATAGAAATAGGACGGAATTGGGAAAAAGAAGTGGGATTTGAAGTTTTCGGCAATGGGATAACATAAGCCTTCTTCCACGCGGTGGGGAAGACATTGGACATCAGAGAGAAATTGATGATATGTGTAATGATGTGTACAATGTCATCCAAAATTGGAACTATCATATTCAGACTAATGTTATCATCACCTACAGCCTTCGTGGAAATTGATAGGATGCTCTTTTTAACGTCCTCCTCGGAAACTGGCGAAAAATTTAACGGGGAATAATCAAGTGTGTTATGGGTCAATAGCTGTGATAGAGCAATAGATTTAACAGCATTATCCAAGAGTACTGGTGGAGTAGAAAAGTGCTTGTTGAGAGAATTTAGATCTACGGCACCTATAGAGGTATCCGTAGTCTTGCCCACACCCAGTGTCAATAAGAACTTCCAGGTCTGTGCCTGAGAAAGAGAATTTAAAGAAGAATGTATATAGCGGCGTTTAGCATCCCTACACATCCTATTGCAGATGTTTCTAAGTTTTTTATAAGCAGCCAAGTTGACATCAGTTTGATCCTTTTTATATCTACTTTTAGCTCTATCCCGTTTGGACATGACTCTTTTAATTGTGTCTGTCAACCAAGGAGCCGGCGCATGTCTTACCCTAACAGGTCGACATGCGCCGACAAATATGGCTAATTAGAATGGCCTTACCTTACTCTTGGTTATTATGGGAGCTCTACCTATGTACATATAAATTGTATTTGTAGCAAATGTGAACAAGGTACACCGTAAGTTGTTTCTGCCGATGGTGTCTCCAAAGAGGTTGGAATCCTTCGTCAAGGACTTCAGCGAACATGCTAACAGGTAAAGTTGCCACCATTTTTTATTTTATTTATACAATTAATAGCCGAAAACTGGGCAAATATTTAGTTAGAGCCAGATCTGACAAATATGCGAAAAACTAATATCTATAATACTTGTAAAACATTTTGGAATCGGCCATGTGATGCCGGTTTAGAATAACATTACCCCATTTCTTTCCCGAGAGTGTCGTAAGAGGCGACTAAGCGAGGGTTTCATACAAAGGTTTCATGTCATTACTTTACAAATTATCTCGGCCGGGTATCACACTAAGTATAGGAGGGTCAAAATATTTTTTCATATTTCGACCTATGTTCCTTGGAGAAACTTGTTCAGTTCCATGTACTGGTTCACCCCCTAAAATATTCTTAGCTAATTTTTTTACACCATGTATATGTATGTATGAATTAAACTTTTCGAATATGTTGGAGAATTTTTTCTAAGATTTTCCTACATATCTTTACAGTTTCGTGGTCAAAATGACTGAACACGTAGATGCGCCTCCCTTCGACATACTCCGGGATCTACTGATCTACAACTTAGAACTGTTTTGCAGTAAGAGCTTTATAATACTTTCTTGGGATCATAGAAAAATAATAAAATCCTGTTAGACCCTCAGGAAATTTGCAGTTTGGGCAATAAATAAATACAATAAATCCCATGGAAATTTTGTTCTATGATATATGTAAACGTATCTTCAACGTCATCAGGATTGGCCATATCATTTAATCTGGTAGGTCTCTTTAATGAAATGGTATTTCATCTTCACAATCTGTATTTATCAACCAAGTAACTTTACAATCAAGTATTCACGAAATAACAGCCTATACATGTAAAGAATAACACAGTTCGTCCTTCCAAGATGCTTTTAACATGAAACAATCCGAGATTACGCGGAACTAGGGAGATTCGTCCACAAATTAACTATATATATAAGAGATCTGTGAATTAACTATATATGTAGAATTCGTCGCCTATTCATTGCGCTGATTGTTTTCATCTCAAAAAACCTCGACAGCGCTCAAAAGACTTGACGCTTCTCCAGATTGATGTTGTCAATCTCGTCCCGACGATTCTTTTCGAAAACAGCTAAGAGACGGCATGCGCCGTCATATATATATATATGTTAAATAGACTTTAAACACATTTTCAGCAACGCTATTCGGCCTACCAGACATACACAAGCATTACAACTTTGATCAGTATTGCGACTCCGTTGCGGCTTACTTGAGAATCGCTATCACCAGATTCATGAACCTTCTATACCAAAACGAGAGAATCTACAGCTGGAGCAAGCTGAAAAAATTGCAGGACAAGGAGGTCAAGGTGTTACATGACACCTCCGCAGATGTAAGTTGCTCAATAAAGACAGATTCGGATAAAACAGTCATGTACAACAGGAAGATAATTGGGCCAAATATGTTGCCTTGTGGGACGTGAACTCAAATTAATCATCGAAACTCGTATGACCTCGCTCGCTCGCTTGCGAACTCGCTTTAGATGGACCACAATGACACTTAGGGCTTATTATGGCTTACAAATAAAAGTACTAGGCACCGACCAAGTGTGTAATACTTAGCTATTTATAGCAAAAAGTGTTTTAAGTAGTCTTGTTGTGAAAACAGTTTTTATTTTCAGCTCATTCAACGGCGAAAGGAACTATATTACAAACAAAAACAAGAAAACGCGGCTAAAACAGATCTAAGTATGTGACCTAAGTTTCAAATAGAGTTAAGTTGCAGATTTTAGAAAACTTGCAAAATTTTCCTTTTTTACGATACACTTGCAAAATTCGTATTCAAGGGATGAGCCGCGGTAGCCCAAATGGAAAAGACGTCGCCACTAGTGAATGGCGAAAGCCGTAGAAAATTTTGAAAGTTTCTAAAATTGGATATGGGAAGTGTTTAAAAATTTAGTATATAAGTTAAAGAGCCTCTAACATAGCGCTTTAAAAAAAGACACATTTAATTTACAGCAAATGAAGTTTACATAGACATATTAGCGGAAGCAGTTGAGAAAGGCATTCTAACGGAAACAGAAATGAGGGAAGAGATCGACACGATCATATTCGGTGGTCACGACACTACTGCCTTCACCACTCTATACACGCTGGTGTTGTTAGGGTCACATCCTCGGGTACAGGAGAAAGTTTATCAGGAGTAAGCACATTCAAATTAAATTATTCAATTTACTTATATATTCATTTTAAGTATAAGACCGGGTCTATCGCGATAGTATTTAGGTAAATATTAGTAATTTACCTGTGTCCCGACGTTTCAATACAGTTTCATGTATTGTGGTCGCGGGTTGATTGCATTTTCCCGCCCGTATCGGTTAGCAATATAACTATTTAAGCACTCGCGATCACTTTCACTCATTTTAAGTATTAGACCTGGTCGCCCGGGTCTATCGCGATAGTATTTAGGTAAATATTAGTAATTTACCTGTGTCCCGACGTATCAATACAGTTTCATGTATTGTGGTCGTGGGTCAAGTCAACGGGTAAATTACTAATATTTACCTAAATACATAAACTTTTGTCAGACGTGGTGGTAATATCCGTTGAACGGCCGTTAACGCTCTCGCCTACCCCGGAAGGGATATAGGCGTGATTTATGTATGTATGTATGTATGTACCTAAATACTATCGCGATAGACCCGGTCTAATACTTAAAATGAGTGAAAGTGATCGCGAGTGCTTATAAAGTTATATTACTTTTATATTCTTTATTTCGGGCATATTATGCACCTATATAAAAATTACAGTCAAAATTACAATAAATTTTTGGTAGGATACGACTCCCCCGAGATAGAAGTAGGGTAATGCTATTCTAAGCCGACATCACACGGCGAAAAATATAACCTACACGTGATTGAGTAATTATTATCTCCACAAATGACAAGACATTGACTATGGTAGGTCATCCGCGTTTACATAGGAAGTGAGTGATGCTAACATTAGTTCAGGTTCAGGGTCCTTTCAAATGGTTCATGTAATTACTGCGAGAACATCTAATTGTCTTCGCCCTGTGGTGCTAGGTGACACAGGGATGATACCAGGGGCCGTATTTTGCTATTTGCATCTCAGTTGTGTTTCAAAAGACTGCCAGTGCGATGGTTTTGCTAACATTATGGCAATAAATGGAAAAAAACAAGAGTATCGGGGCTGAGGAAATGGGCAGCAAACAGCGTGCCCTGTGTCTACAATTCTTTGAACTGCGTTCGCCAACCCGTCTTCCGAGCGTGGTCGTTAGGAACTAGGAATGGGAAACACTCCGGTTAGATCCATGTCCAGCAGTGGCTGATGTTTTTTTTTTAATATGTATGGGTTTGCTCTTGACTCTAGTCTAGGTCATAGGACAGAGACAGAGTCTAAGATGGAGCGAGCTCACGCAGAAGAAAATGATAATGTTCATTATAATGATTGGATTGTGAGCAAAGTTCACTTCTCATTCCGCTCTGAAGTACTCCATCGAAAGTGTAAATCTAGTATGTCTATCACCAATCGATAACATTTTCTATTTCTATCCATTCCAACTAGGGTCAAGGATGTAGTGGAAAAAGGCAACGAAGCAAATATAACGAAGGAGGACCTGTCAAAGCTGGTTTATTTAGAAGCTTGTATCAAGGAAAGTATGCGTCTGTATCCTTACGCGGCTGTCATCGGAAGAAAGGTGGATAAAGATGTTAAGCTTAGTAAGTATAGCACGCATACTGTCTTCAAAAATATTCCGTAAATGTAAAAAAGGAAATCTGAACTTTACAAAATCACACCTAAACTCAGCTTCGCCCCTAGCCCCAAGGGAGTGGCTGTGGTTGGGCTGGATGAGAGCAACCACATCACTCCTAGATCAGCCCTAGTTTCCCTAAATATTCAAGTGTACGCTATGCAGTACCGGGACCAAAGACAACCATTTAACCAGCTAATTAAATAAAAAACTAGTCAGGTAAGGTACCTAGATGTTGCAAGCTTGATTATAACTCGCCCCTTTCCAGGAACTTGCACGTTAAGAGAGGGTGGTAGTGTTCTAGTCCTCGTATGGGGGGTCCACCGCCACCCGTCGTGGGGCCCTGATGTCACTGAATACCGCCCTGAGCGGTGGCTGGAGCCAGATAAACTGCCTCGCCCAACGGCCCTTCTGGGCTTCAGCGAAGGGCCCAGAGCTTGCACAGGTCAGTACAAGGTGGGGCCGTGATGTCTCTAAAAATCGCCTAAACCGAAACAGCCTTGACCAGCAACCCTTTTGGGTTTCAGCGAAGGGCCCAGGTAAATCGAAGAGACGCATACAAAATCATAGCGATATCACCTCTGGGGTAGGCAGAAAGATTTTTTTTTTACAAACGAGACCGGATTGGATTGATGTCGACTTGACTACGACTTAAGAAGATGTAGGTGACTAAGATGTTAATAGCAAATAATGAAGTGAGTCACCTTGAGGAAACTTGAACACTTATAGGAAAAGGAAACACAAAACGCACAGTCTCATTGCAATGTGTGTCGAAAAAAGTAAATATTGTTGATGGCTTGTTACATAGCAGCAGAGACACAATGTAACTAAATTATACCGGAAGCATCACAACTTTTTTACTTACACAATAGTTGACAATAGATTTATATTCATTTTTTTTAAATTTTTTAGAACTGAGACATTTTTGCCTTCGTAAAACATAAATGACGTAAGGTAGAGTAGATTCCTACCTACTTTTATGAAAAATTTGGCACGTGAAGATCATCCATGTACACAAATAGGTACAATAATTATAATTATCGCTTATCGTAAATCAGACTTACGTATCTACTTACTTACACGTTCACAGCGGCGCTATTTTGTAAGGACTTTCAGACAGTGCGGATGAGGCCTTTCTGGGCCAACGTTGAACTTCTTTTCAGTGCGCATGAGACCTTTTCGGCCTCAGAAAGTTGGTTTTTAAAAAAAACCTCTTATACAGGTCAACAATGATTTTATGTTATTGATTTTTGACGCGTGTAAACTTAGATATATACTTCGTTGAATTCTAGCTTCGCCAGCATTTACGACATTTCGTTTTTGAATAAATAAATAAATAAAATATGTCATCTATTCTGCCTCATAACGCACTGAATGAAAGTTTGGTTTGTATATCGACTAGTGATGGGAACAAAAGAAAGTTGCAAGTTACGATAATTATAATATTTTTATTTAAAGAAAATTAAATGCTTAATCAAAATGTTTTTCATTGAAACAGGGCAAACAAAGAGATTTTTCATACTGGCCGCAAAAAGTAATATTTTTTTAATATAAGAAAAATCAAAAAATTCTAAATGAGAAAATTTAAGAAAAACTATATGCTTAATCAAAATGTTTTTCCTTGAAACAGGGCAAACAAAGAGCTTTTTCACACTGGCCGCAAAAAGTTTTTATTTTTTTAGTCTTTTTTGCAGCTTGACTTGCACTTAAAAATAAATGTGATACGAGCGGGCTAGTGGTAGTGAAACGCGGCGTGCTCCCTTATCGAAAGTTAGCGCGTCACTAAAAGAAGACGACCGGCGCCCGCGCTGCTCGCGCCCCGCTCCGTGCGTCTGTGAGGCCTACAATTCATGGGGCAATTAAAACCTCAATCCGCACTGAACGTGAATAATTTACCTTCAGTGCGTATGAGACCTTTTCAACCTCATTAACAAATAAATGTTCCACTAACATAGACTTCACGAGAGAAGCAAAAATGTATATTTGTCTCTGTCACACCTAAAGAAATACCAATTGAGCAGCTCCCCGCACAGAGTGAGATCGCGCGATTTTGTGCACCGCAACAGGAAGAAGACACGCATGTGGCTTTTTCTACCTCATAACGCAATGAACGTGTTAATCCGACGAACGTGTAATTTTTATGACTCAATTTAATTCCATAAGATTGAATTATAATCGGACACGACCTTTAGTACTTAATTGAAGACTACGACAACGAAGAGAGAGAGTGACCTTGACTCGGCTAAAGATGTGACCTACATATATCACGCCTTTATCCCTTGCGGGGTAGGCATAGCGTAAATTGCCGTAAAAAAATAAATCGAACATTTACACTACGTCTGACAAACATTTGATGGTCATTCAGAAAATAAAGTAACACGTGTGACATATACGATATCAATGAAGCTAATGTGGTGCTGGGTTAGTAGCATCACCCTATATTTATCTGTGATTGTCGTAAACTAACCTAGAAATTTTACAGTTTGATCAAATAGCTCGCTCCATCTTAGACTCTGTCTCTGTCCTATGACCTAGACTAGAGTCAAGAGCAAACCCATCATTAATAAAAAAAATTTAGTATGGATATTTTATTTCAGTTCCTTATTGAAGGAAGGCTCTCATAGAAACGAACATGAATTTAAAATGTACGACCTCCGAATGACCTTCACAACATAAATTATTGAATATGCTAAAACATCACTGAGTGGATTTCTCAAGCGGAAATTTTTCATGTCCTCGCTGAAAACGAGGTGACGCTTTGCAGATATGATTATGATATATTTTTTTCAAAATATAAGACACTTGTTCTGATATAAAGCCATATAAATAATGTTTGAAAAGTTATTATGTTTTTAGAAAAAAAATTGTATGTGTCGAATTTCAATGTTCGGTGGCTTGTCCCCAATCCGTTTTTCACAACATATTCATCTCTCAGAAAAATTATGTCCAACGTATTAAGAAAAATTAATTTTGATTATGATAAGGATTAGTGACCCTACGAGAAATTATTAAAAAATAAAATTATGTAAAAAAAAACTTTTCAAACAAGCTTTTATTTAAGTGCTCTGAAAAGATGAAAATAAAATTTTGAATGACATTAACCACATTCATTTATGACTTTACAGAAATGAAAATATAATAAAAGCTTGTCGCGATGCCTAGAAGAAACTACCTAATTACAGTTAGGTGCGTACCTTATTACAAAATTTCAATCACAAATTGAAAGTTTCGCGACAAGCTTTTATTATATTTTCATTTTTGTAAAGTCATAAATGAATGTGGTTAATGTCATTCAAAATTTTATTTTCATCTTTTCAGAGCACTTAAATAAAAGCTTGTTTGAAAAGTTTTTTTTTACATAATTTTATTTTATATTTTTTAGTTTATGTTACGATAGATATTGATCAATACGAAAGTCTTTCTATAAAACGGAGAGATCTTCAATAGAAAAACTTAAGGCACGGGGAAAACTAACATTAGGATAAAGTATAATATTATCTCTTTTATATTCTATAGAAGTAGGTTGGTACCTACTCCTCCGGCATCCCTAATAGAAGAATTAGCTTGTAATATGTCTTAGTCTTTTCATTTCATTGATGGCGTTATTATTACATGGCCGAGTCCCAGTTAATTTCGAACAGTCTAATTCTTCTATCAGGAGGCCTTCTATTGACGTGACCCTAATTCATGGTGGGCCTACCAACTGCCTATCATGAACGAATTCGTATACAAAATTGCAAGTCCCAGCAGTTGAATATTGAGGAGTTCCATAGTTCGAAGACAACCCTGGATGTAGCGTCTAATTCATGGTGGGCCTACCAACTGCCTATAATAAACGAATTCGTATACAAATTGCAAGTCCCAGCAGTTGAATATTGAGGAGTTCCATAGTTCGAAGACAACCCTGGATGTAGCGTATAATTCATGGTGGGCCTAACAACTGCCTATAATAAACGAATTCGTATACAAAATTGCAAGTCCCAGCAGTTGAATATTGAGGAGTTCCATAGTTCGAAGACAACCCTGGATGTAGCGTCTAATTCATGGTGGGCCTACCAACTGCCTATAATAAACGAATTCGTATACAAAATTGCAAGTCCCAGCAGTTGAATATTAAGGAGTTCCATAGTTCGAAGACAACCCTGGATGTAGCGTCTAATTCAAGGTAGGCCTACCAACTGCCTATAATAAACGAATTCGTATACAAAATTGCAAGTCCCAGCAGTTGAATATTGAGGAGTTCCATAGTTCGAAGACAACCCTGGATGCAGCGTATAATTCATGGTGGGCCTACCAACTGCCTATAATAAACGAATTCGTATACAAATTTTTGTGTCCCAGCTATAAACCGCTGAGGAGATCTCTCGTACGGAGCCGATCCTGGCAGCAGCATCAGGTCAAATTTATGATTAACATGCATTGTCATCGGTTCTGGACCAACATGCAAAATTTCAACTCAATCGGATACCGAGAAGTGGTTCAAATTAAACTTGCAAGATTTGCACCGAACAAACATTGTTACTTACTTACATACACTGCAAGTTAAATAAAAGCTTTTAAAATTGAATTTTTAGACGAAAAGTTCATGAACTATGTCAAAACTAGATTTGTCCCAGCAAAAATAGCAATATCCGTGGCAATTTTGTTTCGACGCTCCCTGCTCACACTGTTGAGTATATCCAGACCTAAAACCCCTTCCCCGCTAGGATCAGCCGAGCACTCACGCGCAGTGTGAACTGTTGTGCACTACCTCCTTGCCTCTTCCCACCAAAAATGTTAGTAAACTATTTCCGTTTACTCGGAACAAAATTTTGCAATTTCGGTGCTCGGGATTAAAATGTTTCCTCAAGGTTTAAAAATATTACAGTAATGCATTCTAAATAGCCTTTAGGTACACTTTTGAGATATAAGTTGTAAACTGGAATAACCTTGATACTTTTGTATAATTTTTAAATAAATAACTAGTTTGCAATTTCGGTGGGCACATTTCGGTGGCTTTTATGGCTGCTACAAGGCCACCGAAATTGCAAAGCTCCACCGAATTTGCTCAATTGATACAAATTACAAACATATTTAGAAATATCACGCTTTCACTCCTTGCGGGGTATACAGATCGGGGTAAAAGCCTGTAAAATGCGGTCGCTTTAGGTCGTTTGTTTGACAAAAAAAATGCGGTTATTTAAGAAAAACTAAAATCTGCGTCGTAAAAGAAGACTAAGGGATAAATTTATTTAGGGGAATGGACAACAGCGTTCCCTCTGAATGCAAAATTTTGTACTGCGCTCGCCTATCCGCGAGCGTGTAGAAGATGGCAATACTCCTGATAGGGGGAGGCCCATGTCCAGCAGTGAATTTTTGAGCCAGCCCGGCGATCCCTCGTGGCCTTCCTGCACGGCGATCCCTCGTGGCCTTCCAGCCCGGCGCTTTCACGAGGTCCTACTGCACGGCGATCCCTCGTGGCTCTCCGGCCCGGCTATCCGTCATGGCCCTCCAGCCCGGCGCTCCCGCGAGGTCCTACTGCACGGCGATCCCTCGTGGCCCTCCAGCCCGGCGATCCCTCGTGGCCTTCCAGCCCGGCGCTTTCACGAGGTCCTACTGCACGGCGATCCCTCGTGGCTCTCCGGCCCGGCTATCCGTCATGGCCCTCCAGCCCGGCGCTCCCGAGACGTCCTCTTGCATGGCGATCCCTCGTGGCCCTCCTGCCCGGCGATCCCTCGTGGCCTTCCAGCCCGGCGCTTTCACGAGGTCCTACTGCACGGCGATCCCTCGTGGCTCTCCGGCCCGGCTATCCGTCATGGCCCTCCAGCCCGGCGATCCCTCGTGGCCTTCCTGCACGGCGATCCCTCGTGGCCTTCCAGCCCGGCGCTTTCACGAGGTCCTACTGCACGGCGATCCCTCGTGGCTCTCCGGCCCGGCTATCCGTCATGGCCCTCCAGCCCGGCGATCCCTCGTGGCCTTCCTGCACGGCGATCCCTCGTGGCCTTCCAGCCCGGCGCTTTCACGAGGTCCTACTGCACGGCGATCCCTCGTGGCTCTCCGGCCCGGCTATCCGTCATGGCCCTCCAGCCCGGCGCTCCCGCGAGGTCCTACTGCACGGCGATCCCTCGTGGCCCTCCAGCCCGGCGCTCCCGCGAGGTCCTCTTGCATGGCGATCCCTCGTGGCCCTCCTGCCCGGCGATCCTCCGGGCCCGGGCCCTCCTGCTCAGTCATTGACACCCGTCAGCGATAGCCGAAGACGTGGCTACTATTTGTAGTCGCAGGTATCAGTTGATTTGGTGCTAGCACCGGCAGGTGCTAACAGGTGTGGACGGATGCCGATAACAGCGGGGTCTACGGCTATCTTCAACACAATGCCATCCATTTGTAAGCAGCCAAACAAGGCATTTTTTTTTAATTAAGAATGGGTTTGCTCTTGACTCTAATCTAGGTCATAGAATAAATACAGAGTATAAGATGGAGCGAGCTCACCCAGAAGATGCCTGTTCACTCTTGATTTGAAGAGATTAGGGTTGTATGCGTTTGGAAATACAGACGCAGGTAGTGAGTTTCACTCTTTAGCAGTGCGCATTATAAATGATGACTGGAAGCGCTTAGTCCGAATTGGTGGAATGGCAACCAGGTATGGATGGTATCCGGCGAAATTGACAAAAATATGCAGTTGTTGAAAATGACTCCACTAATATTACTAATTTCATTCAATATTTATCTCGTTGCAATAAATAAATATTATAGTTTTCTTTATTGAAAATTTATTAATCTAAAATAGATCTCTCGGAAATCAAATATGGAAAAATTGCTCGTTATTTACTTCGAAGTTCGCGTCGCGAATACGTATTTATCAAATACTAGGTTCATATTACCTATAGTTTTAAGTAAAAAATAAAAATATGCACTATAAATACTCACTGATGAGGTAAAAATATGTAAACTTTGCATTTGAAATACTCGATTTTAATTTATCACGAAAATATTTTAATATTCATAATAATATACAAATATTTAATTTGTTTAAGATTAAAAATGTATTGTTCTAAAGCAATTATTTAAGCAATTAAAAAGACATCCATTTTTAAAGGGAGCTTGGTATAAAATTCGTGGTAATTTCTAACCGGCGGCCTCATCTTTTAACCAGGCTTAGAATTTATAAAAATAAATAATTGAGCCTGTAAAGTAAACTAGTATATCATAGGATGAACCTTTATTATCATTAGCCTGCGTCGTCTCATTGCAGGGCAAAGGCCTCCCTCCCCTTCTTCTCTATTCTGGGCCGCCTCCATCCAATTCCGGTCTTGCATGTATTTCATTTTTCCACCTCTTTCGAGGTCTACCGCGCTTAGTAGGGACCGAAATTGTGTATTTTTTAGCCCAAAGTTCATGCAGCATCCTGGCATACCTGGCAACGTGACCAGCCAATCCCATTTTAAGAATGCTGCCTTCTGACCTACATCAACAATTTTTATGCGGGATCGCAGCGTGTCGTTAGCTGTGTGGTTAGAACGCCCGCCTTTAACGGATGAACCTAGTTGATAAGAATAGGTACCTACCTACACATACAGTTTAGGATGAATCAGTATTGTTTGTCTAAGGGTTTTGCCTAGGTAAAAGTTTTTCTAGAGGGCAAAGCGTATTGTCGGTCGCTTTGGAGGGTGATGTGTGATTTTATAGGATTTTTACAGATATCATCAACATTTTTGGATATTTGTTTTGAAAATCATTTATTGATAGACAGCTCAAACGACAACGACATTTAATTTTTTTTTGTGGCATGGCTTCTAGCTTTTTAGCCAAAAATTATTAGTTACAACGTTCCGGTGCACACAACATTCATAAAATAACATTATTGTTTTTCTAGAAATTGCAGGTCTTTAAAAATTATTTATTTATTCTAATTGTTATTTTTTAAAAAGGCCTTTCAGAAAAAGTAACCATTGTTGTGGTTAGAATTTTAATTTATTTTAATACCACTACCGTGACATCTCCTTTTTAAAGACTCATAGGTACAATTCCTGCTCCCATACAAAATCTTGCACTGCGCTTGCCAATTCGGCTGCTAAGCGTGGTGAGTATAGCAATACCTTCCGATAGGGGTAGGCATAGGCCTATGTCCAGCAATGTAATTTTTTAGTTGTTAAAGATAATGTTATGTTTTTCAATCAGTAGTGGCAGACATACTGCATGTCTATGAAAACTAATTCAGTAGCAAGATGAAATCATTGAGTAAAAATATACCTTTTTAATCAGAAATTAAAATAAGTAATTTAAAAAAATTTCAGCGCCCGCCGGGACATGAACCCGGGACCGTAGGGTACCGTCTCACTGTTCTGCCAACTGAGCTACCGGCGCCCCGACTGACCCTTGCCAATTTTTCAATCTCTTGGTACTCGTTTCGAAGCGACGTACAAGCGACATCTAGTATAAGTTGTTGTAACGAATACTATGGTTAGTCCACAATTAGTGTAGGAATTCAAACCATGCGATGAAACTTTGCTTACTTAAATGAACTATGATTTTATTATGCACTCACATACTGCTATATCATTCATAAAAAAATGACCCGGCGGGCGCTCATAGTACCTTTTTATCAGGTCGAAAATACGCAATGCTGTCAATGAAGACACTCCTGGCCGCGCTGGTGAGGAGGTACAGAATCCGCGCCGACCACACTAAGTTGCAATTCGAGATGCTGGGCGTGCTGGAGCCTAAAGCTGGCCATCACATCACCTTGGAGGCTCGAACATAAAACTGGCCATCACATCACCTTGGAGGCTCGAACATAAAACTGGCCATCACATCGCCTTGGAGGCTCGAACCATGACAACCTTATGTGGTCCTTAAAATAAATTGTACATACATACATAAATCACGCCTCTTTCCCGGAGACTACTTCCTTCCGCTTACTACGATCCTGGCATACTTCTTTCGCTTCCTCTACATTCATCAATCTCTTCATGCATGCTCGTCGGTTTAGGGTACTCTTGACCTGACCTTTCTTTATCACGTCGATTTGATCGAGGTACGTTCGTCGAGGTCTTCCCCTTCCGACGTTCCCATCCACATTTGCCATGTACACCTGTTTCGTTAATCTTCTTTCATTTATCCTCTCTACATGACCAAACCAAGCATACCTTTTTCTACACCAGTCACTACCTCTTCTTTTATACCACAACGTTCCCTTATCACACTATTCCTTATCCTGTCTCTCAATTTTACGTCTATCATACTTC
This sequence comes from Tuta absoluta, assembly GCA_027580185.1. Classification (NCBI taxonomy): domain Eukaryota; kingdom Metazoa; phylum Arthropoda; class Insecta; order Lepidoptera; family Gelechiidae; genus Tuta; species Tuta absoluta. The sequence goes on from JAQAHW010000020.1 coordinate 3,464,982, forward strand.
TTAACGCTCTCATTTGTACTGCATTTATTCTACTTTCATGCTTTTTCTGCCACACCCAACTTTCACATACATTTTATTTTAGAATAAGTAAAAACTCTGTGATAAAAAGTAAGAAATAAGTTATATTTACGGGTGAATTGGATTCAAATCATGAAAGCAGGGAAATATACAATTGAGACGAGTGTGATAATTATTATTATGGCCTAAGATCCCTTGAAGAGGGAACCATTCAGCTAAGCAACCAACGCTTATTTGGTCCTGGATCCAAATAGCAGTCAGTATTAAATAAAAGATGAGGGTAAGTAGATCCTTTTAGGATTTAAGGCTATTTAAATTTTATTTATTTATTCACCTTTGCAATTAATTTACAAGGGCGGACTTACTACCAAGGGCAGTATCTATTATGTCACACCGTACGTAACGTAACCGTAACCCTTAAAAAATTTGCAGCAAAATTGTAGCTTGTGAAATATAACAGAGTTCTTACAAAAAAGTTAGAAGAGCAGTTATACGCTGTATAAATTAATTTTCCGTAGGATTTGATGTTGTCAAACGACTAAGACAGTTTAGCTTTTTATGTTTTTTTTTTTTATTTTTATTAATGATGGGTTTGCTCTTGACTCTAGTCTAGGTCATAGGACAGAGACAGAGTCTAAGATGGAGCGAGCTCACCCAGAAGAAGCCTGTTCACTCTTACTTTGAAGAGATTAGGGTTGTATGCTTTTGGAAACACAGACGCAGGAAGTGAGTTCCACTCTTTAGCAGTGCGCATTATAAATGATGACTGGAAGCGCTTAGTCCGAATTGGTGGAATGGCTACCAGGTACGGATGGTATCCGGCGGTGCGTCTGGATGTCCGATGGTAGAAGGGAGCTGGTGGAACAAGGTCGTGAAGCTCTTGAGCACACTCTCCGAAGTACAATCTATAAAATACCGACAAGCAGGCAACCTTGCGGCGATGTGCCAGGCTATGTAGCTTGGTGTCCACCAGTTTTATGTCGCCTATGAGCCTCTTGGCCCTGCGTTCCACCGAGTCAAGAGCGGCAAGTTGGTATTTGGCTGAGCCATCCCAAAGGTGACTGCAATACTCCATGCAGGATCGGACTTGTGCTTTGTAAAGAGTTAAAAGCTGTCCAGGCGTAAAGTATCGCTTCACTCTATTCAGGACGCCCAGCTTTTTAGCCGCCGTCTGAGCCTTGTACTCGATGGTCGCGCCGAAGTTTAGATTTGATGTCAACTCCATGCCTAGAAGCTCAAGCCTGTCAGTGACTGGGACAGATGTACCCCGAAAAGTAGGTGTCCAGTCGAAAGGACTCCTTTTTGCAGTGAAAAGACACGCCTGTGTTTTGGTGGCATTGAATGAGACCAGATTGTCGTCGCCCCATTGGGAGACAAGACTTAAGGTCAGATCTGTTCGCTCTACCATGGCCTTTCTTAACGAACGTATTTCATCCCCACTGGTCCCTGCACCTGTCAAGTATCTCTCTGAAACGGTACTATCATCTGCGTATCCAACAATACCATGCCGAAGGAGGTCATTGATGTGCAGCAGGAAAAGAGTTGCAGAGAGAACAGACCCCTGAGGAACTCCGGCATCAATGGCCATTAGGTCAGAGGAGCAGCCGTCAACGACTACTCTGATGGACCGTTCACTAAGGAAGTCTGAAATCCAAGTACAAAAATCAGCTGGGATGCCATAAGCAGGAAGCTTGCTGAGCAGACTTGCATGCCAGACCCTGTCAAAGGCCTTCGAGATATCGAGTGAAACGGCAAGTGCTTCGCCGTTTTTCTCGATGGCTTCGCCCGAGCAGTGCGTGACATACACAAGAAGATCACCAGTAGACCGCCCCCGGCGAAAGCCATATTGACGGTCACTGAGAAGATCATTGTCTTCAAGGTAGGTCAGCAACTTACTGTTAAGTACCCTCTCCATGACCTTGCATAGGATGGAGGTAATGGCAATTGGACGGTTCTCTTTTCGTGTGGGACACCGAGTCATCCAATGACCCGATGAACCCTGGTGTCAGAGTTTTTTCAACCGCCTACTACCACTAGTAGGCCTCTGACATGGTTGTGTTACGACCGGTTGGACGGTAATGGGCAGGGTCGGCACGGTCGCCCTTTTTGGGAACTGGTTGCACATTAGCAAGCTTCCAGGCCCCCGGCACCGTTCTTTCTTTAAGAGAGAGGCGGAACAAGCGTGTCAGCACAGGAGACAGTTCAGGCGCACATAGTCTTAATACTCTCACTGGTATGCCATCAGGTCCGCTGGCCTTGTTCACGTCTAGACTGCACAATACTCTTCGAACCTCTTTAATGTGTACTGCGATCTCCGACATCGAAGAATCGCAACGAGGTACAGTAGGTGGTTGTTTGGAGCCAGCGTCCAGACGTGAGTTGCTTGCAAACAAGGAAGCAAACAAATTTGCTTTCTCACTTGCAGAGTGAGCCAGCGATCCATCAGGTTTCAGCATTGGAGGTAAGGTTGGACGACAGAAATTAGTTTCAACCGCTTTGGACAGGGACCAAAACTTTTTACTACCCGGAGGGTGTGATGCTAGTTTGGCCCCTATTCGTCCGACATGGTCAAAACGTGCCTTACGTAAAACCCGTTTGCAGGACTTAGTGGCAGAGTTGAAGGTTCTTTTCTTCGCGCGAACCCTACGTGCTCTTAATTTGCAGTCGCGAGCCTTGACCCAAGCTTGGTATGCCGATTCTTTACGCGCCTCAGCTTGGGCGCATTCTGCGTTAAACCAAGGCTGGGCTTTGTGACCGAGCGGGATGTCGGAGAATGGAATAAAATATTCCATCCCCTGCCGAATCACGTCCGCAACCGCATCTGCACAACACGAGGGGTCACGCGAAGAGAAGCACACTTGACGCCACGGGTAAGATGCAAAGAAGTGCCGCATCTCTTCCCAATCTGCTGACTCGTATCTCCAAACTCGCCTCGTGCCCCTGGGGCTGTCATCGAGAGGAGAGCAGGTCGATACGGATTTCATCAGACAGTGGTCGGACGTTCCCAGCGGAGCTGAGACCGAAACTGAATGACTGTCTGGATCAGTTGTCAGCAGCAAGTCCAAGCAATTGGGTGTATGGCCGTCGATATCCGGTATCCGCGTAGCTACATTCACCAGCTGGGTCAGATCTAGCGATAATGCAAACTTGCGCGCCTCTAGCCCAGCATGGTCAGTTTTCTGGAACGGGAACAACCACTCCTTATGGTGGGCATTAAAGTCCCCCAGAAAAGTTAGCTTCGCTGTCGGGTATCTTTGCTGTGCTACGTCTGTCGTTTCAACGAGGTAATTGAAAAGCGCTGTCGTCTCCTGGTCACCGCTGTGCGATCGGTAGACGCCGACATATAGAGTTTTCTCCACGCCAGAGTCCTCCAGTAGCCAAATGGCAGAAAAACCCGATTTCTCAAAGCAACGGAGACGACGACAACAAATGTCATCGCGGTCATGTAAACCACAAACAAGTGTTTGGCGCCTTATTTTTTTTCAACCTCGGGGTTCCATCGCAAAACTCGCGGCAAAAGTGGATGTATCATATCTTGTTGTACTGTCAAGCTCATTCCCGGTTAGACACTCAAACCGCCATTAAGTAAATAATAAATTAATATTCTGGACAACTCACACACAGCGCCAACTAGCCTCAAACTAAGCAAAGCTTGTACTATAGGAACAAAGATAGCATATAATAATACTTTTATCCTTTTTTTGTAAATACATCATACATAGAAAACACCTAGACTAAAACAATTATCTGAATATTGACTTTACAAATATTTCAGTCTTGTAGGGTTCGAACCCACGACCCTCGGCGTAGCAGGAACGGGTACTATCCGCTTCGCCATCGGGCCAGTCTTGCTTAAACGGTTCAAAGTCGAACTGTCTACCTAGCCTTAGCTTAACTGTAATAAATGCTTCTTTTCAGTAGCTAAATACATTGTATTGCTTGTTTTTTGTAAATTGTAGGTACTGTAAATTGCCCTCGAGAAGCATAGGTTATGTCCTCGCAGCTACATTCTAATAATTGTTATTACTGTGTTTTCATTATTACGTCGGTTTTTTAATTATCTTTTATGATATGAATCATGATGATCATGTCTTGACGCACCGAGAACTGTTTTAATTATTTAACTTTATATATCTTTTTTATACAGGGTGTAAGGGACAGCTCTCTAAATACTGATAGGGTGCATTCAGACCATGAAACTAAACAATCCCATAAATGTTTTTTTCAGGAAACTTTTTTTTTAAATTCTGTATTATATTACATAGTAAATGCAGTCAGCTGATTGTAATTTTGTATAGGAGTTCGATATTCTTTTGTTGTTTCCTGAGATATGTTTTTGGGGGGAAAGTTGTTCAGTTCAGCACCTTATCAGTATTTGGACGGCTGTCCCTTACACCCCGTATATTCAACCATACATAATGTGCTATTAGATGGCACACTATTCATGGTATCAAATTTCGCTATTTTAAGGTAGATGTATCAGGCGATAAAGTTTTTTTTTTGTTTTTTCTACCGATCCCTTACTGTATCAAATGGACATTACTTGTTTCTCAAAATGAAGAAAGGTTAGAATTACAACTGTGACTGTAACCAGCCAGAACCGGCCATGTTATTGGATTTACATTCAGTGTATAAAAACAGTTGGATATATTTAGATAGATAATTTAGCGTGCAATTCAGTACTTTAATACCAGTAAGATATTAAACGATTAAATACTTGCTTTTCTACCTATGTGGATGACTACTTCTACATTCAAAAGTTTCAGAACATTTTCCATTCTACATAAATTGTTGAGTAGTCTGCACTACGAAATGACCACGAAAATGACGCTCTCAATGTAACTAAAGAGTTTAACTACTTTTGTGGCGCAGACTCTAAGTACAGAGAGCCTCCGATTTATGAAAACACCGTATAAAAAACAGATGACCGATGCGTGTGCTCTCAGTCTCAATTTACGAGCTAAGGTGCCTTATTTATTTTAACCTTAGTACCTAACATTTGTTTAAGTATGCTCGATATGGTGAAATTTATTTAAAATGGGTCGTCAAGTCACGTTTAGTGATTCCTAGTTTTTTTTTAATATTCCACAAAGTTCTTATTTAAAAGGAAGTGTTCAAAATGGAAGTGTTAGCTATTATAAGTTTTTTGTTGATAACGTCTGCCGCTGCTGGTAAGTCTTATCATTTACTAAATTGGTTTAAACTCATTTAAGGGTCATCCTATACTGGTTATTGTAAAAAACATTAGGTACGGAAATGCAGAATTTGTTAACCCCTAAATGGGTGTTGCTGATAAAACCTATAATTATTATACTCGTACTTGATCTAATTAATCCTTTATGAAAATTTCAGGTTTATCTCCAGCCAAAAAAACACATGAGATAATTTCCATAGTCGATGTATTATACCAAAATGCAGTGCATGAAAAATGGAAAGGAGAAGATTACTTGTGTCGCAATACATTATTAGATGTATTAAAAAATGCCCAAAACTCTACATTATGGGCAAATTGGGGTAATTTCTTTGTATACTGTATGTTTTAAACTTAATTTTGGTCAGTTTGTGATTTTTTGTAAAAGCAGACGTCACACGACTGTTGATGATGATGATTTCACCCGCTACTACCCTTTACGAACGCATGAGCTATGCCCGACTTCAAGACTAAGCGAAGACTAACAACCTCATCCCTGACGAGCACTTTGACTAAAATTTGAAACAATTGTCGTTTACAAATGGTGGTGGCGTAAAGTTACGTGCTGTGTGATTAACCTGGCCAGCCCCGAGGCAGTGCCTTTATTTTTATTTTTATTTTTGTATCCCGCCCGAGCCGGTTTTCTATTAGGACAATACAAAATTGTTATAAAAAGAAGAAGATTGCGTTATGCAAATTTCTTTTTTTTACAATGACCGATCATGACGTCAATAAGTGATAATGCTATCCTACATTGAATAAAGTTATTTCATTTTCATTTTCAGCAATTTGGCTTTCAGCACCGGCACTCTAGTGTTCAAAAAGTGCACCGCATTGTTGAAGCTCAATGCGTCGTCCAAACAAACCTCTACAGGAGCAGTGTTTCTTGATGTGGCGAAAGCCTTCGACAAAGTCTGGCACAACCGGCTGGTATACAAGCTTTACCAGATCACTGTGCCTGATAGTATCGTGCTTAAAGTACGTAACTTGCTGTCGAATCAAAGCTTTCACTGATTTAAGGGCACTGTGACATCCCCACACTTCATACAAGCAGGTGTCCCCCAGGGCTCTATCCTGTCCCCGTTACTAACCACGCTAATCACTAGCGACGTCTCTAAATCACCCAGGTCTCAGCTGGCTATGTTCGCTGATAACACTGCCATTTACGCGTCCAAATGTAAGGACGACAAATTTGTAACGACTCTCCGGAGCGCGCTGGACTGCCTTGGGAGCTGGTTCCGCAAATGGTGAATCCCTTCCGGTCCATAAAGTTGAATTCCCATATCGAGGTCAATCCCGAAAAAAGTGCAGCTGTGCACACAAATCAGCTGAACTGAAGGGGTAAAACGAATGTTTGAAAGTTCGTAGTCTTTTATGTAATCTGTTTCAAAAATTGTTATCATATCATACAGCTAAACAAACTTGAATACATTTTTATGGGATTTTTAATTTTGAACCCCCAAAGAGGTAAAAAGGGGTATGAAATAAACGTTTGTATGAAAAAACGGGCCTTTTTTCAATTTAAGGACTGAGCTAAGAAACTAAAAACTGGTTTCTAAATTTTTACGCTTAAAGGGGTAAATAGGAAGTTAAAAGTTTGTGCAGAAATTCGGGGTTTTGTTAATGTGATCTGTTTGAAAGATTTTGGTTAGACGAAGTAGATAAATAACTAAGTACGTCTTAGAAAGTTTTTAGTAGATTTGTTCGTTGACTCGATATTCCGTACGAAAAAAGAAGGCGCGAGTGAAACCGCGGGCGGAAACACTAGTTTTATAATACTAACTTAATACTAATAATAATGAAACATTTTCAGTCCTCGATTCCATACAACTGCCTACGGGAGCGCTTTACGGTTCGCAATACACCCTGGGCAACTATGATGAGTGTATGAAAGCGCCCTGGCACCAATCCCACCCAGGATTGGGCACCAAATATTGCCTGGCGAATGTACAGATCACTAGTTTTGAATCAAGAGTTAAGGGAAAGATTGATCCTTATGGGTCCACGGAACAATATTTGAGGGTGAGTAAATTATATGCGCCGTGTTATGTCGGCTTAGAATAGCATCACTTCATATCTGTCCTGTGGGTATCGTAAGACGCAATTTTAGGCGATGGGCTGAAATCCTGTTACGTGTCGTAAATGTTCGTTTTTACGGCCGTTTACGCTCTGCCTGTCCCGCAAGGGATATAGGCGTAATATATATGTATGTATGTAGTAAATTATGGTTATAAATTTTATTTAGGTACTTTTAGCTACAAGTTAGATAATCAACGTGTTACAAGTATTGGATCCCAGCCAGGCAGTAACTAATTTTATTACATAACCATCCCTTATATTGCTACGAATTGTGCTACGGCTACGGCGTAGCCAGCGTAGACAATCGATCCAGATAAACAATAAGAATATGCGAAAGGCTCTAGTGGGTAAACTCGGTTCTTGAAACGGAACCTTTTGTTCTACTTCACATTTTTACTGATTTAATACTTTTTTATACAGACAGCAACAAAACACGGTCGCAAGTTGAACACGATAACCTGGGGTGTCTGCGTACCCTCCAGTTGCAGCTCAGAAGCAGTTTCCAACATCCTCAGGATACTACTCCGTAGCAGCACCATGGGTTCCATAACTTCTGACCCTGAGGTCAAAGTGGATGAGTGCCAAATCCCTGGACAGCGTTTGGAAACTGAAGTAGGGGTTAAGATATTTTTGTAAGTTAAGTGGTCGTATATCTAATAGATCTGAATTTTTGGTTGGGTATACAGGGTACAGTTTTCGACTCCATGCCACGCGTTTTTTTTTATTATCTCCTATATAACATAAGGGCTTTTGTACTTTATGTACATGCCAGCCCTCGTGTGGCATTAAGATACACTTGCATAATTTCCCCAAGGGTAGCTCAACTGCAGTAGCCCAGTCAGTAGAGGCGTCACTACTAGCGATTGCGAAAGCCACAGGTTCAAATCCTACCTGCGCTGCGGTGCAATTAGGCAAGTTCTCCAAAACTATTAAATTAAATATTTGTTTGTTTTTCAGCGCTATGATTGGAATTTTAACATTATGTGCTGTCACATCAACGTGGTATTTAAATAATAACAGTGCAGCAACTAATTCGAATTCCTTCGGTAAGTATACGTAAGCAGTTGTGATGTAAATAATAAAAGTTACTCACATACCTATTCACAGTTTACAATTTTCTCATTCTCATGACATTGTCTTGATTACTACTATTCATCCCACTAAAACACTTTTCACGGACATATATTATGTTTATTTTGTAATTTTACATTCCCTGCGTTTCAAGCTATTTACAAAATTTGTGGTATCAGATGACTTAGACGTCACGATAAATACAAAAAGCAAAACTTAAAAATACGCAACTTAAATCCGTAAAAAGTGTGTAATTGTGATTTTCTATAAGTTTTAATATCCAATAACTTATTTTCCAGTCACTGAGCTGGCTAAATGCTTCTGCATGAACAGGAATACCTTCGAGCTGGTGAAACCGAGTGGCGAGGATATCCCGATGTTGCACGGAGTCAGGGCCATGACAGCCCTGCTGGTCACCTTCGCTCACCAGATGTTCTTTGTTATATCAGGCGCTGTGGGCAATGCACTCGATGTGGAGAAGGTAACACGTTATTTTTTACGTTAAGTCACAGAATAATAACTAGTAACTAGCGTTACAGAAGCTTTACTTCGCAATGGTTTTCAAAGAAATATGTACTCAATTTGTTAGACAATATGATTTAATTTAGCTCGCATTCCAGTCGACCACGTATTCATTTACATACCTGCCAAATGTTTTTTGAGGGAATATGGGCCTTAAGTCATTGGACTACGGTTCATAATAAGTTAGACGTGGTTATACGTATTGAATGAGCCGCGGCCTAGGGTTGCTTACTTCGAGAAACTACTTACGCCATCTAGCGCACAACACGAGCGTTTACTCCTGCTTAATATGTGCTGAGTGTGAATAGTGCTCACCGAAACTAGCACAATATAATTTTTATCTCGCACCTAAAATTTAACTGCAGTATTGCAAAATGTTATTTTATTTTTTAAATAATTTATTTCCAAGCAACAAATTCGCAATATGGATTCGCAAACTTTCTTTAAGTTGAAAAGAATTTCATAGACTTCTGCGTTGGGCTCTTAGTCCAAGTTCGTAAATGAATACGTCAGATGAAATGCAACACGAATGAAACGACTAAACCTTTTTATTTACTTTTAAATACATTTAGGATGTTGGAATAGTAGGTACTTTGTTCAACAAAAAAAGAAGGGTTTGTTTTGAATTAAATTCATTTCAAAAAGAAACATAACGTCATCAAATCAAGAGTATGTCTTTTCTTTTTTTTTTTCTTTCGTCCATCTTGCAAAATCCGTGTGCCGCCGGCTTAGAATAGCGTCACCCCATTTCTTACCCATGGGTGTCGTAAGAGGCGACTGAGGGACTTGAGGGTGTGTATTACAATTTTAGGCGATGGGCTGACAACCTGTCACTATAGTGATACACAATTAACTGATTGACCATCAAACTTTTGTCAGAAGTGGCCTACCCCGTAAGGGATATAGGCGTGATTTATGTAAGTGTAAGTGTATCTTGCAAAAAATTGTCGAGAAAGTTGAACAAATAGCGCACGCGTGTGACTTCTTTCGCTTGCGGCAGCCCGCTAGATTAGCCCTTTCGCAGTGGCCGGTGCCTGGAGGTATGTTTTTAATACCTACACGCGGAGTGACACAGGCCTGGTTAAGTCAGGTGGTAGGGTAGGGGTGCTTCATACTGCGCTAAACTGAACTCAATACGTATCCTTTATAATAAGTGAGGAGGGCTACACGGCGATATTCCATTTCCATGTAAGTATTTTTTCTAGCAATGATTTTCGGAGTGTATGAGGGGAGTTGTAGGAGGCGACTAAAGGACTCGAGGGTGTGTATTGCAATTTTAGACGATTGGTTGACAACCTGTCACTATGGCGATACACAATTTTTCGTATAACCCTCAAAAATTTGACAGACGTGGCGTAAATGTCTGTTTTTGCGGCCGTTTACACTCTGCCTACCCCGCAAGGGATTATAGGCGTGATATGTGTATGTATGTATGGATGATTTTTACTTTCAATGAATATGGTAAATGTATCACTTGCTATGACATAAATTTATTCTATATTTTTAAGATTTACCTACATAAATTATTTAACGTATGTAGTAACTTCTGGTGCCGTGTGATGCCGGCTTAGATTCTTGTGGGTGTCGTACTAAGCGACTAAGGGACTTGAGGGTTTCAAGCGTAGGTATTACAATTTCAGGTGACAGGCTGACAACCTGTCACTATATACACGATTCTTCTGAAACAACCGTAATTTTTTGTCATACGTGGCGATATTTTTATGGCATCAACGCTATGCCGACCTCGCAAGGTATAAAGGCATGATATTTTTTTTATTTTTTTTATTAATGATGGGTTTGCTCTTGACTCTAGTCTAGGTCATAGGACAGAGACAGAGTCTAAGATGGAGCGAGCTCACCCAGAAGAAGCCTGTTCACTCTTACTTTGAAGAGATTAGGGTTGTATGCTTTTGGAAACACAGACGCAGGTAGTAAATTCCACTCTTTAGCAGTGCGCATTATAAATGATGACTGGAAGCGCTTAGTCCGAATTGGTGGAATGGCCACCAGGTACGGATGGTATCCGGCGGTGCGTCTGGATGTCCGATGGTAGAAGGGAGCTGGTGGAACAAGGTCGAACAAGTTGTGTATGTCGGTATAGGTCGATATGTGTATGTATGTGTGTAGTACATTCAGAATTTAGATATGATAATTTTGTAGTCATACGATAGAAATTAGGCATTTCATAACATTAGTGTGTCTGGGACCTGTCTGGGAGCATGGCAGTGCTTACATTAGCTTAGATTCCTACGGTAATTCAATAGGTACTTTATTGCTATATTACAGATACATCTTAAGATTTATCTTGTGACACCCCGAGGACACAGCAATATTATAGGTATACTTACATACATACATACACATATCACGCCTATTATCCCGTGAGGGGTAGGCAGAGCGCAAACGGCCGCAAAAAAAGCGGACATTTACGCCACGTCTGACATATATTTGAGGTTCATTCGGAAACATGTGTATCGCCATAGTGACAGGTTGTCAGCCCAAAACGCCTAAAAATGCAATACACACCCTCAAGTCCCTTAGTCGCCTCTTACGACTCCCACGGGAAAGAAATGGGGTGATGCTATTCTAAGCCGGCATCACACGGCAATAGGTATACTAATGTATAGTTATAGCACAATATGTTTGTAGGTACTCCTACGTATACTGATTTGACACACAAGTAACACAATGAACAAATATGTTCCATCTACCAACAAGTAGGTAATTACTATGTTTGCACGGTGCTTCCTCAAATAAGTTTAACTAGCTAACCATTTTGTTGATTTTTAGATCAAATGTGTGCGCACTAGTGCACACCATTTTGAATTAAGTGCTTTTTTTTACACGACTGCCCAACCAAAAAAGGAGTGTAATGTTTTTACAGTTCATGTAGATATGTATGTGCGATTCTATAAAGGACTGAAACTCGTTAAACACTGAACAGATTCGAATGGGAATTGTATTGGAAGAATCCTTACATTATTCCGGATAGGCTGTATCTCAGAAAGCAGTCATGTTTTTATTAATTATGCTTGATACCCACCCAATAGAAGCTAATATATATTTTTTGTATCTAACGTAAAATGAAATGTTGTCAATTGGCTATCTATCTCTAATTCCCATGGTACACACTTTGCTTAGAATGGGGCTTGATGACGCTGTGTGAACTGTCCAGGACAATAATATTTTTTATTTTCTACACACACACACACACACACATATCACGCCTATAATCCCTTGCGGGGTAGGCAGAGCGTAAACGGCCGCAAAAATCGGCCATTTACACCACGTCTGACAAATGTTTGAGGGTTATTCGGAATATTGTGTATCGCTATAGTGACAGGTTGTCAGCCCATCGCCTAAAATTGCAATACACACCCTCGAGTCCTTACGACTCCCACGGGAAAGATATGGGGTGATGCTATTCTAAGCCGGTATCACACGGTAATGATGCTGTTCTAAGCCGGTATCACACGGTAAATTATTTTCTACTATGGAACAAAAAAACTGTTGTGTCTAGGTACTTGTACAATGATGAACTAAACAAAGTATTTATACCATTTAAGTGACCACGGGCTCTGTAAAGAGCTCGAAACGTAGGAATTGTAAAATCCAAAATAAACACAACTCAAATCAGTTTTAAAATTGTTTTACTGTGACGAGTAATAGTTGTGCAAACTCAAGAAAAAATTATAAAGTATTTAAACTTATGCTATTAAATTGTAACTAAGATTACTTTAGTACTATATTATATATTCTGTGCTGAGATGAGCATGAGATAGGTATAATTTGAGTTATAATATAACTATTATTTACTATGACTCGGAAAATTTGTAGATCTATTCTACATAGTCTTTTTTTAAAAACCTTAATTGTTAGAATCTTACATACATACATACACATATCACGCCTATAATCCCTTGCGGGGTAGGCAGAGCGTAAACAGCCGCAAAAAACGGCCATTTACACCACGTCTGACAAATTTTTGAGGGTTATTCGGAATATTGTGTATCGCTATAGTGACTGGTTGTCAGCCTATCGCCTAAAATTGCAATACACACCCTCGAGTCCCTTAGTCGCCTCTTACGACTCCCACGGGAAAGATATGGGGTGATGCTATTCTAAGCCGGCATCACACGGCAATAGAATCTTGTCGGTGTAAAATACTTCCTTTTAGTCTGCTACTAATTAGACCTCTTGATAAGACATGACACTAACTTGTCCTGCATTAGCCTGAATTAAATGCGTCTAGGTTGGCCTCTCTGTGTCTTCCTTTCTACCTTACGTTATTATATTATCTAAGGATACTTAATTTATGAGATGCCTTGGAAAGTGATTTTCCCTATAAAGCTAACCCCAACCCGTTATACTAAACAATTCCCCTAAAACCAAAGGTCGAAAAACGTATACAGGGTGTAAGGGACGTTGTACCGAAAACTTTGCAGGCATGATCAGACCATGAAACTGAACAACTTTTAATATCGAGCCTATGTTGGGAAACGAAATATTTTTTCGAGTTTCCATGGAAAGTCAGTCAGCTGATCTGGATTTTTGTATGGGATGTCGATTTTTTTCCTGTTTACCAAAATATCTTCCATAGAATAAGTTGTTCAGTATCATGTTCACTGTTGGGCTCAACGTTTTCGGGAAAGCCGGTCGTTCGGAAACGCTCAGTGTGATGAAAATATAAAAATTACATCACTTGTTTTCCATTATTTCAGGATTTAGATGACATTTTCTTCGTGATGCACACAGACCTATTTACAGACACATTCCTATTTATGTCCGCTCTGCTCCTAGCCAAGGGTCTCGCCACGAAGGAAAAACTGGAAAACCCATTGTCTGTACTGTGGAAAAGATACATCAGGTAAATAAATGTTTATCTAAATAATTAAGACGTTAAATAACGCCAGCTTTCTACGGTCACCGTTTACGCTCTGCCTACCTCGCAAAGAGAAAGGGGTGATTTGTATATGTACGAACCTATTATGTTACAAATCAAAATATGCATCAAAATAGTTAAAAATTACGTTAAAATGTACAAAAGTTACAAACGATCTACTTGTAGGCCTTGGGTTTACTCAATCATAATAACTGTGGCGGTGCCCTAAAGCTATTTTTAGGATATTGATGGATTTCTTGAACATAATTCTTCATTATCCTTTTCATATTTTCCCCAGATTGATAGGACCAATGGCCCTGCTAGTATTCTACCTGGTCTCCGTGTCCTTGTATGCCGGTAGTGGTCCAATATGGCCCAGACTGATGGGTGTGGAGCAACACATGTGCGCCAAGAACTGGTGGCTTAGTTTGCTCATGCTCAACAACTATATCAGAAGCGAGGAGATGGTGAGATTGATATAATTTACTTTAGGTGCAATGACCGTGCTAGTGTCTTACTTGTTGACGTACTAGCCATAGTCTCAATGATTGCCGTTAGTGGACTGCTTACTACTGCTCTAACTGTTCAAATGCTGGTCATAGTTTTAGATTTTGCCTATAGCGGTTTTGAATAAAGTGTTGGCAACATCAAGTATAATTTTGCATGGCAATCATTTTATTCTTTCATTCTTCCAATGTCTAGTCAATCTCTTTCACTCTCTTGTCTGCAACTAAGAACAGAGATCTGTAAATGTGTTATAAATAAATATTGTGTGAAATAGTTAAACAAAGTGTTCATAATCAAGCTTCTCACATCACAACATTAAAATACAGTCCACTTACAATTACGCACAAACGCGTACATAAAGGTTAAGAATATAATAGGGAAAATATGTTTTTAGTCACTTAATAGTATATGTATTTTCTCAATCTTTCAGTGCTTCATAACCCTCTGGTACCTCCCGGTGGACTACCAGCTAACCATACTGGGTGTGGCCCTCATCTACATCTACCGATATGACCGTCGATTAGGGATTGTCACCGTCGCCACCGTCACTGTTCTAGCTATTATAGTACCAGCTGTGGCTACGTATCGGTGGAGTATACCGGCTACCATAATTTATAATATTGAGTAAGATGACTTTTTAATTATTCTAGATGAGCATATTATGCTCATTTAGTCATTTAATTATATCAAAGTAGACGAGGCTTCAGATGACATAAAAGATTGTAGTGTACCTATAGAATATTTAAATAGAATCATTTGTTTGCTTATTACAGGTGTATGTTAAACATCCGAGAGAATATAAACTTCAACAGCACCTATACGAAGAGCCACCACAGAATGGGATCTTACCTCGTGGGTCTCACAGTTGGTACTCTTATGGCGTTGTATAAGCCTGCACTACATAGAAAATACATTTCTAAGGTAATAGGTAATAGGTAAAACCTTATCATATCGTTTTCCTAAATCCCTACTGTCATGCGAACTAACCAGAAGATTAATGAACTTTAATAAATGTTGCCACAAGTGTCGCTTTTCGACAATCATCAACTGATCGTGAATATTAAAATACATTCAGACTTCCGGTAAAACGGTTCAAGACCCAGCAGTCAAAAGACTCAAAACTTTTCAATATCCGTAAACAAAAATAAAATAGCAATTTGATGACTTTTAATGACATACCTTCTTTCTTCACAGAAATGGTCGATCACAATAACCATCGCTGTCTTCATCATGGGTCTGACTCCCTACTGCATGGGCGGTATCTTCTACACCAGAGAATATAATGCCCTGGAATCTGCAATATACTGCGCAATCAACAGGATTGTGTGGGCCGCGGCCTTAGGTGGATTGGTTGTTGCTTGCGAATATGGAAACCTGCGTAAGTTTTTCATTTTGATCCTATTTTTTGAAAGAAGTATCATGACAGCTTTACTGGTCTTAAATTGACAAATCACCAGCGCTACCTTCATCATAGGCGGTCGTACGTGGGTTAATAATTACAGATTGCTAAACTCAGTATGAATTTTAGCACTATTATCATTTGTGCTAGTAGCTCAGTTTGCAGTTATTAAAGATACTAGCGGCCCGCCCAGCGGTTTCACCCGCTGCTAACTGATTTCCCACGGGAAACAGACCTTCTCCCGACATAAATCATACATAAAAACCTTCCTCTTGAATCACTCTATCTTTTGAAAAAACTTCATCCAGATCCTTTTAGTGGTTTTGAAGATTTAAGCATACAAACAAACAAACAGACAGGGACAGACGTGGGAAGCGAGTTTACTTTAAATTCCGTTTTTTTAACCCCCCAAGGTATGAAAAAGGGGTTAAAAGTTTGTATGAAAGTTCGTTGTCTTAATTGTGATCCGTTTCAACTTATAACTTAAAATAACTAAACACGTGTTTCAGCATATTTGAAATTTTAACCCTTAATAGGGTCAAACGGGGGTTTAAAGTTTGTATGAAATTTCGTTTTTTAAAATGAAATCGATCTGTTTCAAAATTTGTGGTTTGACTAATAACTTAAAATAATTAAACACATGTTTCAGCATTTTTGAAATTTAAACCATTATATGGGTGAAAAGAGGGTTAAAAGTTTGTATGAAAGTTTTTTATCTTAAATGTCATCTGTTTCAAAATTTCTGATTAGACTCCTAGCTTAAAATAAATAAATACGTTCAGACTCCCGGTAAATTTCAAAAATAAGCATTTTTGAAATTTTAATCCTTAAAGGTGTCAAAAGGGGGTCAAAAGTTTACTACCAGTTGGGCTACCCGTTTTCCCATGGGAATGTGACAATTTCCCGGAATAAATTATACTTATAAACCTTCCTCTTAAGTTACTCTATCTAATAAAAAAAACCGCATCAAAATCCGTTGGGTAATTCTAAAGATATAAGGAGACACCAAATGGGAAGCGACTTTATTTTATACTATGTAGTGAAGAGTTTCTCTGAAAGACCAGTGTCCGAAACGAAGTGGTCTGATTGTCAAACTATGTCATCGACGTAGGACACTGCAATGTGAGCTGAAGTAGCAATGGGCTGTCCACGTCTGCTGCAGAACCAACAACCGCTGTGGTCAATAAATCTTGAGTGGAGACCGCAGATTAAAAAACTTAGTCTGGCTAGTTGGTGCGAAGATCTTTGCAGGATGTCTGGAAAACCTAAATGAGGTTTACCGAGGATTGTGCTCAGTAGCGTGCAATAGGAGGGGCCTATATCCAGTTGTGAAATTAAAATTATGTATAGACTGACATATATTGATGATGATAATCTACCTTCCAGCAATCATTAACCCTCTGCTGAGCTGGTCAGCTTGGGTACCACTCAGCAGACTATCCTACGGGCTGTACCTGACACATCCAGTCCTTATCATGTACAACGCCTTCACTGCAAGAAGCCCTATGAAACATCACCCCTTTACTATGGTAAGTTGGGAGGTTTTTTAGTTTTGTTTATCTTAGGTAGTTCGACGAAAAGTTGAAAAGAGAGCGTTGGTTTTTAGTTTTTTACACATATAGGCTGTGTTTAGCTCTGACTCTTCTGAGCGGATTTCAGTAACCAGCTTAGATAAGCATCACCCCATTTCTATAGGGGTGGGCAATTAGGAATGGGCGAACCAGCCTAACGTGGTGAGTATGCCAAACACCCCCCCCCCACAAATGGAGATACATGTTTAGGAAGCGTCCAGCAGTGGACAGTTGTGGCTGCTGCAGTTTTAAAGTACTGATTATACTGTTACTGTACTGATAGTTATGAAGTTCTGAGTACTGATTAGGGTAGTACAAGTTCAATCAATAACAGTTACTTTTATTTGTGGTTTTCTTCTAGTTCTCCGATTCTTTCGGCCCAATCGTGCTTGGCTACCTACTGAGCTTGGTTATATGGCTACTAGTACAAGCGCCCATCTCCAATATGACCAGTTATATCTACCGGAAACCAGCGCCAGGTTTGAAGGTGAAGCCGGAAGAAGCCAAGAATGTTTACAGTAATGGAGTCAGTGAAAGTAAATTGGAGAAACTTAAATCATTATGATGATAACCGTTATTAAAAAAATGAAATATAGACATTTTTAAATAAATGCTTTTTTTATATTATGGCGCCGATTCTCTTATTTGTTAGCCATTGGCCTCAATTCGGCAAATGAACTATCTGAACTTACTTTAAATTAGCGCTGTTGCTTACCGTCAAGTAGGTTTAGAAAAGGATAGGAGATATATATTCCTGTCATGTTTAGAGATGACAATGAGTTCCTCGCCATTACTATCGATTTTTTTTTCGTCGTGACCTTATTTGGACAGATAACGCGTATATTGTGTCAAGTCATAAGAAATTACATGACTTAGATATCTCCTATCTGTGTATTTCTGGAGGAAAGTGACAGCACTAATTTAAGGTAAGTTGAGTAAAATTATTTTCGGATTTGGGGCCAGCAATACTCAACTGTCATTCTATTCCCACTGTGCATCGATATGTAGCCGTCGCGTCCAGCTGACGATAATATATATGCCTCTGTGATAGGTATTCTATAATTTCTACTTCAAAATGTTAGCGCAATACGAAACGACCAAAATCATCCAACTGATACGCTATCGATACATAACCGAGACTTATTTAAAATTACGAAATTTGGGAAACAACGGGGTTTTCTTTAGAAATTAATTTAAAATTGTAAGGAGTAACTCACTAAAAACATTTTAGAGAACGGCATTCATTTTTGGCACTATGCACTTATAAAAGCAGATCGTTAGGTTTAGATCCAGATGCAACTCTACCTACTATAGGGAAATTGGAAAACAGAAAAGAAATAAAGGGATAAATGTGGTTTATTGTTAAGTTCATAAATTTATTTCCGCAATTACAAATTACAATAAGTCACAGAGATTAAATGGGTACTCCTTTTCAACAATTCTAGCTACTCTACACAAGTAGGTTTCTGTTTCCTATCTCTTTTCAAAGGTGATATGATGACCAGACAATGGTTTCAGCACCACATTCAATTCCAGCTTGAGTTTAGTGTGGTCTGCAGTGAATTTGAAGTTTTGCACCAAGTAGGATAGCGTTGTCTTCAAGAGTAGCATGGCGTAAGGTTTTCCTGAAGAAAGAAAAGATATCAAGACTCACTGCATTCTTTTCTAGGGATGAACTAGTTCATGAAACTGGACAAATTTTCGCTTTTATTTTTTTCTTATTTCAGAATGTTTCTTGGGGAAAGTTGTTCAATATTTTTGGAAAGTAATGCAGTATTTTATGTAACATAATAAATAAAGAAACCGTGGGGTCAAATGGCCAAAAATATGGGAAGAATATTTTTCTACAGCCCAAATTAGAAGAAAAAGAACGAGGAAACATATACCAGTTCCCTGAGACATTAGTCGACGATAGCTAAGAGATAAGAGAAAGGACTTGTAGTACCCACCAATGCATCCCCTCTTGCCCCAACTGAAGCCCAAAAAAGCCACAGGATGATCAGGAACAGAATTCTCCAGCCACCGTTCAGGACGGAAGTCTTCAGCATCAGGACCCCACAACCCTGGGTGCCGATGGGTGCCGTATAACAGGGCAAACAGAGTGCTGCCGGCTGATAGGGTGTAGTTCTCTGGAACGTTATAATAATACAAAACCTTACAAAAAGACAAAACAGCCACTAACTGTGTATACAAAATAAATGGCCTGTACTGGTGACCTAATCCCAGTTTTCAAAATAAAATAAAAAGCTTTCTATCAGCTATTGACACTAACTAGCTCAGCCGCTGCTAAGTTGTTTGATTATTCCAGTGCTTTATGGGTATGATGGCAATAACGTACCTCTATTTTGATTAATATGGGTCATCATTGGCCTCACACGTCTGTGACAGACGATTTAATCAGTGTCTGAGGCAAGACTTTTCATGGCTGTATAAGCCGATACGGGAGCGGCATAGTTTTCCGCACGCTCTACAAGTGAAGGTGGAATTTGAGACTGGCACATGCATGTTTAGATGACGTTTTTGCCTTTTGTTAGCGAGACCAGAAAACCAGGCATTATCGTGTGTTTTACGCCCATCAAACACACGCTTACGCCATTCGTCCCTATCCTCAGCAAGCTTCTCCCAGCTTTGATGGTCAATGTTAAACGCAGCCATGTCCCGCTTGGCGCAATCTTTGAAACGCAGCATAGGTCTTCCAACCCCTCTTCTAGCGTTTGCTACAGCGCCAAGCAGAACACGCCGTGGTAGACGCGAAGGTTCCATCCGGTGCACATGCCCTAGCCACCGCAATCGTCTCTGCTTAAGCAGGGCGGTAAAACTAGGGTACCTCTGCAATTACCTGTCAGGTAAGCTGGGCAGTAAGTAACAGAGAGAGACACGGCCCAAAAATGTTATTAATTAACTGTAAAAATGTGTAATTAATTCTTCGTATGCAGCAAAGTACATTGCAGAGTTGCTATACAATATAATAAACTGTGATCGTTTTAACCTTATGAGGAACAATAAATTATTTATTATTTCATTTAAAGATTTACAAAAGACATCATCGTCGACAAAAATACGTTTTGACAGACTTGTGAAAGACAAAAAGTGCCGTGTGATGCCGGCCTAGAATAGCATCACCCCATTTCTTACCCATGGGTGTCGTAAGAGGCGACAACGGGACTCGAAGGTTACAAATTTTTTGCAATTTTAGGCGATGGGCTGACAACCTGTCACTATAGTGATACACAGTTTTCTGATTGACCCTCAAACTTTTGTCAGACGTGGTGTTGATGTCCATTTTGCGGTCGTTAACGATCTGCCTACCCCGTAAGGGATATAGGCGTGATTTATGTATGTATGTATGTATCTATCAACGTCGTTATCATTGTTGAACTGTGGTAATCCATGAGACAATCAAGGTCATAAAACTTGTGCTAAAGTATTTGTACTTTTTAAATGACTTACTGAGCTTCACGTCTTCATCTATGTTTCTGGACACATAAGGGGCGTATGGGTACAGCCGCATGCTCTCTTTGAGTACTGCCTCCAGGTACACCAGCTTCGACAACGCATCTTTGGTCACATCTTGTGAGGAGCCCAGAATTTCTTTGACCCTGAAATTAAGATTTTTGGTTGTGATACAGATGGGACGCCAGATATGAATGGCCCAATGCGTCTGACTGCTATGCAAAGAGCAGGGTTCGATTCAAAGCTAGGCCAGATATGTACATGATGCATATATATGTATCTGTTGTCGTGTCTGGAGGTTTTTGTGCATGTTTCTGTGTATGACCATAGTATTCCTCAATATAGGGAAATCTTGTGGGGACTATGTATTGCGCTAGTATATTCGTGTATTTAAGCCACGTGTGTAACCGTCTGGTAGCCACACAGTCAATTCAGTATCCAGCATAAAGAAAAAGAACACAATTTCGCTTCATTTGTTCTTTCTTGTGGGACACCGAATCGTCGAGCGACCTGACGAACTCTAGTATCAGAGTTCTTCAACCGCCTACTTCTACTACTAGTACGCCTCTGACATGGTTTTGCAACGACCGCCGTCTTAATAATCAATATAATCGTAGACAGCAACCGGAACCAACGCTAAGACATCGTGACTCAACACAGAATAATCTTCGAGTCTGCTTAATAAAAAGCAATTATAAACCTAATTATTTTTGTCTGTGTATGTAGTTACTTACTCGGCAAACGCCTTCTCTTGTTCTCTCGGATGAGACCCTAGCAACACCACAGTGTACATAATCGTGGCAGAGACAGAGTCGTGCCCGCCGAACAGAAATGTGTCCACTTCTTCCCTCACTTGCTTCTCAGTGTAGTGGTTCTGAGCTTGCAGGCCTAGCAGCATGTCGATAAAGAGTTTCGGGTTATTCGATCCTGAAAAAAAGCTTACTATATTGACCTTGCATTTAGTATTGCTACGGCAGGTTTTCATATTCATATTTATTTATTTCGTTAACAATAATTAATTGTGTTCAAAAATAATGTTAAATAACATAAAAATAAAAAATAAAAATCATTTAAAAGAAAATTACACACTAACACGTTTAAATAGAAAATAAATCGAATCACCTAAAACTAATCTAGTAAATCACACACACACACATATCACGCCTATTATCCATTGCGGGGTAGGCAGAGTGTAAACGGCCGCAAAAACGGACGTTTACGCCACATCTGACACATATTTGAGGGTCATTTGGAAAATTGTGTATCGCCATAGTGACGGGTTGTCAGCCTATCGCCTAAAATTGCAGTACACAGTACACACCCTCAATCAAGTCCCTTAGTCGCCTCTTAAGAATCCCACGGGAAAGAAAGAAAAAATATTTACACAATATACACAATATACAATAGAAATGGGGTGATGCTATTCTAAGCCGGCATCACACGGCAATAAGCTTTAAGTTTTGTAGTAAACCTTTTCACGCATAGTTTATAGTTTTAAATTCCATTGTCCATTTTCTAAACATGTATGGAATATCAAACATGGGTGATGTACTGTCCGTGAACGTATTAAACCGGGAATCAAATTCGAGTTATTTGCACCCGAATTGGATTCCCGGTTTAAATAATAAAATTTAGCAATTTTTTAAATCCTCACCTTCAACAGAACCTTTATTGGCATCCACGTTTTTGGCCAGCATCAATTTCCGTTTATTGATAAGCTGTAATGAGGAAGTTACAAGATTACCATTCATCATAACATAACTCACATTAAACACTACAGGCAAATATTAAGAGTAGGCGGTTCGCCCTATTTGAACACAGCCTATATTCATAGCGCTTATTTATGTCCAAAATCTTTTTAGGGTATAATTCGTCCACAAGCTGCACGTGTACAAAGTGGTACAATAGGCTCTGAAAAGTGTGATAACCTGTTTAGTACACCGTGCAAACCAGCTTAACTTTTTAAGGAAAAAAGATAAAAAATCCATCGTACCTTAGTAGACATCGCGTGTATAGTTTTCGTGGCTCGTTCTTCCATCCTTTTGGCGGACGTCCATCTGAAGGTAAAGCCATAGTGGAGCCAAAACCTCTCGAATCTGTACCTGGTGATCCAATTCATGTCATTTACAGCCTTGCTGTACTCTAGGAGAGTATTCTTATCTTCCGTGAAGCCAAATGTTGTCACTGAAATAAAGTAAATTATCTTTGCATCTGAGGGCACGGTCGTGCCCCCGCGCCCCGCCAAGACGAACCAAGCTAAGAGCGAGAGCAATACCTAAGGCTGCCCGCACACGTCCGATAATCGGTGACCGATTTTTTGTAGGAGTAAAATGGAACGTATTGATTGCAATGGTGTAACGCCCACATCCTACAAATAGTCGGTCAGAAATAAAATCGGTGCATCCCGACCGATCCGATTGTCGGTGAAAAATGGAACACTCGGAAATGTATGCGTTAACGCACACTACTCACCGACAGTCGGCCGTCCATGACGTGCTACTCCCTCGAAACCGACAGACAAAGTGACGGACGTGTGCTTTGAGTCGGTCACAAAATCGGTCTTAAGAATCGGAGCAAAAATCTGCCCGATTATCGGTCCTATAAAAAGTCGGACGTGTGCGGGCAGCCTAAGTATCTTTTCTTGAAGCGTTTCATCGTTTTTTTAAGCCTCATAGATTGATACTTGAGAAACAATTTCTTTTTATTACACATAATGCGTGCATTTCGCTTATACTTATATCCTTTAATGCAAAAAATTAATAAAGTTTTACAATAAAATTAGTAGCAAAGGCGAGCTCTTAAGAAGAGATCTCATCCATCCAACCCATTTGTTGTCAGAAAATTCATATCTTATTAAATTTCTTGACGATAGCGAAATAACCAAGCGGTACATGTTGACTGAGATGTATAGTTTGAAGTGGCAGTGGGCACAACGGACAGTGGAGTAAGCGGGTTTTTGAGTGGAGACCACGCCTCGGCAAGCGTAGCGTTGGACGACCCCCGGCCAGATGGACCGATGACTTAAAAAAGGCGGCTGGTAGCGACTGGATGGCGAAAACGAGAGATCGTGCCCCACCCATGGCGTACCTACCCTAGGGGAGGCCTACGTCCAGCAGTGGACTGCATTATGTATGTATGTGTGTGGAGTTTGTAAATTTTGGTTTGCTAGAGTTAGGGCGTGTAGATTAAGAAGCATGGCTATACTTGAAATATGATCTCGTCTTGGCGACATTTTCTACCAAAAAATGTTTTTTGTGGGATTGTTGGTGGGATACACCTTCGTGATGCTGGCTTAGAATAGCATCACCCCATTTCTTTCCAGTGGTTGTCGTAAGAGGCGACTAAGGGACTCGAAGGTTCCACGTGTTGCAATTTTAGGCGATGAGATGGGATGATAACCTGTCACTATGGCGATAGGTACCTCATTTTCTGAATGACCCTCAAATATTTGACAGACTTGGCGTAAATATTCGTTTTTACGGCCGTTTACGCTCTGCTTACCCCACGAGGTTATACATTTTTGTGAAATAGGGCTAACTAACAAAACAAACGAAATTTTATGCACTTACTACATTTGAAACGTAAAAATTTGCTGTTTTGTTATAGAATTTGGGGTGGCATGGGATCTACCTGCTAGCGGTCCACCCCGGGCAACGGCAACACAGGCTTGCCTGTGGATAAGTCCGGCTGAACGATCCCACTAAGCGGTGGAAGCATAGTGGAAGGCTCCGTAAGGGGCCGCCTGGCTCGCGACCACCATCCCACCGAAGTCTGGCGCCAAGTAGCTTGCTGCGTTCCGTCAGTGTGTGGGAGTGCCAGTGCCTTAACAGGCTTCTTTTGGGTGAGCTCGCTCCATCTTAGACTCTGTCTCTGTCCTATGACCTAGACTAGAGTCAAGAGCAAACCCATCATTAATAAAAAAAAAAAAAAGAATAGGTATAAGTAACATTATTTTTCTAGAGTTATGTAATAATAAAGAAAATTCACTGCCATCATCATGACTATGCTATGATACGAGATCTCAAACTACGTATAATTAGATGAAAATGACTCGCTACTTTAAAATATCATTCTGTTTCACTAGGCGGAAATGTGTAAGTATGAAATAAATGGATAGTTGTTTCAGTAAAACCTTAGAAAATAAAACGTCATATCATAAATTATCTAACACTATTAAGGAAAATTATCCTGTAAGGACAAAACAAATCGACCTAAATCAAACTGCTGATATTTTTTTTTTTTTTTTTTATTAATGATGGGTTTGCTCTTGACTCTAGTCTAGGTCATAGGACAGAGACAGAGTCCTCTCGTATTCATATTCGTGGTCCTCTTTTGTCGTGTGGGTGTAGTTTTTCAACTGTCTACTATAGGCACTGACATGGTTGTGTAACGACCGCCATCTAAGTAATCATCAAAACAGCAACCGGGAACAGCTGAGGTAACTTCGTAGCCAGCACGGCACCATCTTTCTTACGGACAATCAGGTGGTTCAATATAGTATAGCATAATAGCCGTGTGATGCCAGCTTAGAATAGCATCACCCCATTTCTTTCCCGCGAGAGTCGTAAGAGGCGACTAAGGGACTCGAGGGTGCGTATTGCAATTTTTGGCGATGGGCTGAAACCTGTCACTATAGCGATACACAGTTTTCCGAATGACCCTCAAATATTTGTCAGACGTGGCGTACATGTCAGCTTTTTGCGGCCGATCGCGCTTTGCCTACCCCGCAAGGGATTATAGGCGTGATATGTGTATGAGTGTATGTAGGTGGTTCAACCTGCAATGTCTTATCCAAACAGGGAACAAATTCACAAAAGATCAATTTCTTTCAACATTTCTTACAGCAAATCGTCTCCAAATTGAACACAGCCAAGGTTGGCAACGGGTCCATTTCCTGACCAACGTACTCCATCCAAGCTTTCACCAGTTTCCTGGCCTGCTTGTTGAAGATGAGCAGGTAGTCATCCAGGACTCGCTGGGTAAACATCGGGTTGAGGAGCTTGCGGTGTGGCCGCCATACTGAAACTGGAAATCAAAGAAGACCAAGGAAGTGTTTTAAAATTTGGTATTCAATTTATCGCGGGTTTTCATCGCTTAGACTACATTCAATCTGCAAAGATAGAATTAGTCACCGGGTATTAGTTGCAAAACTAACCCGGTAGATGGAAGCCATGCCACGCGTAACTGGCATTAAAACACACTTGCAAAATTGGCGGGCAAGGAATGAGCTGCGGTAGCCCAGATGGAAGAGGCGTCGCCACTAGTAATGCGAAAGTCGCAGGATCAAATCCTGCCCGCGCTTGAAAATTTTGCAAGTTTTCAAAAAAAGTTATATAAAGTTATAATATCTGTTCCTTGTAAAAGATTTTGTGTTAGTAGTGGCTTTGCTCGTGACTTATCTTTCTGAAGCACGGAAATAAGAGTCGACGGTAAGACAAGGACATCTAACATGACGGAGCGAGCTCACTCAAAAATGCCAAGTTTCTGGTTGACTTTCATTCTTCTTCTTTTTTTGTGTGGGACACTGAGTCGTCCAACGACCCGATGAATGATGTCAGAGTTTTTATAAGAAGTAGGCCTCTGACATGGTAGCGTAACGACCGCCGTCAAAGTAATCATAGACAGCAACCGGGACCGACGGCTTAAAGTGCCTTCCGAAGCACGGAAACATCTTTCTTTTCAGGATCAGCCTGCAATGTCAGACTGGGAACAAATTCACATAGTGATAAATATCAACTTTGTGAGAATCGAACCGGGAACCTTTGCGTCGCAGGCAGTCGCACTACCACTGCGACACATTGGAACCCATTTTAGATGTGATTCAAAAGTACGTCTTCAGTCACCTTTAATTCTAAAACAGAAAGTTCTTACATTGTTTTCATCTCAGAATATAATAAGGTCAATAAGTAGATTTGTAGCGATCTATAACGCCCTTGTCCATTGATTGTCGATTATGCTACATATGTTATCAGCTTAGCAATATTTTATGCTCGATAGTAAAATGTAAATAATGTATATCAAGGTCTTTTATCTAATAATAGTATGTATCTCACAACTAAGTACCTACATGACCTAAAATAATAAAGTAAATAGATAAAGTTACCTAAGTGCAGCACTACAGTACATATTTAACATCATTCTTTATTGCACTAATAAACAGAATAACAACAAATGAAAACACAAGCAAAAAGATACATTACAAAAAGGCGGCCTTTCTACAAGGTAGCATTCTCTACCAAGCAACCTTATGTCTGAGGTCTTCTTCTTCGTGTCAATGACTCAGAATTCAGAACAGTTTATATACATACATACATAAATCACGCCTCTTTCCCGGAGGGGTAGGCAGAGACTACTTCCTTCCACTTACTACGATCCTGGCATACTTCTTTCGCCTCCTCCACATTCATCAATCTCTTCATGCATGCTCGTCGGTTTAGGGTACTCTTGACCTGACCTTTCTTTAGCACGTCCCCGATTTGATCAAGGTACGTTCGTCGAGGTCTTCCCCTTCCGACGTTCCCATCCACACTTGCCATATACACCTGTTTCGTTAATCTAAGCATACCCTTTTCTACACCAGTCACTACGTCTTCTTTTATACCACAACGTTCCCTTATCACGCTATTCCTTATCCTGTCACTCAATTTTACGTCAATCATACTTCTTAACGCTCTCATTTGTACTGCATTTATTCTACTTTCATGCTTTTTCTGCCATACCCAACTTTCACTCCCATACATAAGTGTCGGAACTAACACCCCTCTATGCACAGCCAGACGAGCCTTATCAGAGACTTTCTGGCTGTTCATAAAAGTGTGCAACGCTCCATTCACCATGTTGCCGGCATTCACCCTTCTTTCGATGTCACTTTCACACTTTCCATCTGATGTGAACATGGAGCCCAAATACACAAACTCTTTCACTTGTTCCACCCTCTCTTCTTCTATCATAATTTTACACTCTGTCATATTTTCCTCTTTCTCAAAAACCATTGCTTTCGTCTTACTTACATTCACTTTCATTCCTTTCTTTTTCAAAGCCTCAGTCATAATATTTACCATCTCCTGCAATCCTTCAGCCGACGACGCAAGGATAACTTGGTCGTCAGCATAGAGAAGACATTTGACGAGTAAACCATTCATTCTCAGACCACATTCACTCTCTTTCAAATCCGCCAAACAACTATCCATGAATAGATTGAACAGCCACGGTGACGCAACACATCCCTGTCTAACACCTTTCTCGATGTTAAAAAGTTCACTGTACGCCCCGTTTATCCTGACACAAGCACTGGAATCCTTATATAAGGATTTCAGTGCTCGTATCAAGATACTGCTCACCCCATGCATGGATAGTGCCGACCACAATTCATTCCTCACCACTCTGTCATAGGCCTTTTCCAAATCCACGAATGCGCAATAGACTTTCTGGTTTTTGGCCAGGAATTTTTCAGCTATGCAGCGCAAGGAAAAGACCTGATCCGTACATCCCATCCCCTTACGAAATCCTGCCTGAGCATCCCATACTTTCTCATCCGTTTCTTTCATCACTCTTTCAATGAACACCTTTGCATACAGTTTGCCGACGACACTGAGGAGGCTTATACCGCGGTAATTTTTGCAGTCCAGCTGTGACCCTTTTCCTTTATATAATGGCACTATTACAGCCTTGCACCAATCAGTTGGCACTCGACCGCTTCTCCAACAAAGGTTAAAAAGGAGGTACAGCTGACTAGCCACAACGCCTTCGCCAGCCTTCAGCATTTCGAGCGACACTCTATCATACCCTGCAGCTTTACCAGATTTCATACTTTTTAACGCTTTCACAATCTCATCCATTTCAATCTCATTTTCGTTCTCAATTTCATTCACTTCTGCAGTAGTTATTTCTTGCGCTAGATCTTCTTTCTCAAATAAGCTTTCAAAATATTCCTTCCATCTTTTCAACACACATTCCTCACCTTTTATTACACTACCATCCTGGCTTCGAATCCTACTCAACTCGGACGACGTGGTTTTACTTCGAGCTGTCCTTATGGATTTCCAGAAAACTTTCAAGTTGGAACGAAAGTTTTCCGATAGCCTCCTGTCAAATTCATCCTTATTCTTATCTTTCATTTTATCAACAGTCTTTTTAACTACATCCTTCACACTTTTATACTCCTTTCTTGCTTTCTCTACATCTTCATCCGTCGCTTTTAACATTCTTCGGTTAGCTTTGGTAGCTAACCAATCCAACCATGCTTTCTTCTTCTTCTGCACAACTTCCTGTACCTCTTTGGTCATCCACGCACTCCGTTGTGTTTTCCCTTTCATTCTTTTTGAAACTCCACACACTTCTATCGCGACATCCACAACACCTTTTTTAAATCCTTTCCATCCTTCTTCAATGTCAGACATCTCCTCTTGGTTGTTAAATTTCTCTTTCAATCTTTTAATATACTCCTTTTTTACCTCTTTATCTTGCAAATTTTCTACTTTCACTCTTTCCAACGCACTACTTCGCTCAGTTACCCTGTGCCGCCACCGTTTGAAGAGACCACTTATTCGTGATAGCACCAGGAAGTGGTCTGTGTCAATACCAGCACCGCGGTACACTCGAGTGTCTACAACTTTACTCTTCAATCTTTCATCCACAATCACAAAATCAATCATTGTTCTTGATGCACCTTCCGCTCTTGTATAAGTGTGGATCTTTTTGTGTTGAAACATTGTATTCGACACAAAAAGATCCCACTGCAAACAAATCTCTAACACACTCTTTCCATTCTCATTTACTCTTTCATCACCAAACGTACCAAGAACCTTATCATACCCATCTCGCTTTATTCCTACCCATCCATTAAAATCTCCCAGCATAATAATTCTTTCATTCGCCTTGCAGTTTTTCAAAACATCTCTCACATTGTCCCAAAACTCCTCATTTTCCTTTTTTACAGTTTATCATGTAAAGATATTCCAAACGATGGCTTTTCCCGAAAACGCTTAGCTCAACAGGTCAAACTGAACAACTGTCCCCAAGGAATATAAGTCAAATAATCAAATAAAAATCTTCCATAGAAAATTGGTCGGTCAGCTGATTTTTTGTATAGGATGTCCAATTTTTTTTTAATACTTTGCCCTCGAAGAAAATTGTTCAGTTTAATGGGTTGGTTGAGCTTAACGATTTCGGGAAAGTCCATCGTGCGGCACCTACCCAATATTATACCCAAGGTTGCTATGAAATAATTGAAATATTATCCCTATGTTATGTAGAAAAGGGTTACTTTGTTTACATACATACATACATACATATATCACGCCTACAATCCCTTGCGGGGTAGGCAGAGCATAAATGGCCGCAAAAACGGTAATTTACGCCACGTCTGACAATCATTTGAGGGTCATTCGGATAATTGTGTATCGTTATATTGACAGGTTGTCAGCCCATCGCCTGAAGTTGCAATACACACCCTCGAGTCCCTTAGTCGCATTCTTACGACACCCACGGGAAAGAAATAGGGAGATGCTATTCTAAGCCGGCATCACACGCATTACTTTGTGTACCTGGAGCATTAACGGAGCCGTCACCGAGCCAGGGGTCCCAGAACGTCTGGAAGCTGCCTTTCTGCAGACGAATGTTCAGAACCCTCATAATCGCGTCTGGGTCTGTTAGCACTGCAACAGAACATGGATTCAATTCCATTTTAACACACTTTGTATTTGAGAATCTCTGTCCTCCGTTACAGACTGTGCGAAAAGAGAATAGACGTGTAAATTGAAGGCGCCCTTGTGCTTCAGTATGAGAAGTGTCATAGAAACCACAAATTAACTATATAGCAACCTACGAAAAAATTATAAGTTCTCTTCTTGCCCATGTTCTTTCCACACAAGACTCTATTTATATTCTATTTTTGGGATTACTGAGTATTAAGTTTAGTTTTTTTTAAAAGTGCTTTCCTAAAACTAAGGCCTAGTCACTAGGTCAACACTATCAAAAGTTTTCAATTTCGACAATCGCCCTCAGACCACAGTAGCTATGAAGCGGTATTCCAAAGTACCGGGTTCAATCTCGATATATTAACATTTCTTGTTTTCAATAGACTCATGTTAGTCTACCCACTTCGGAGTCCAGGAGTGTCTTCACTATTTCAAACATAAACTTAGGTTAGGTTTATAAAAAATGTGAACTTACGATAATAAGTGTCGATGGTGGGCAAGAGTCGAGTGATGCCTCCACATCTGGTGCATTCCTCACTGAGCTGTTTCACTTTGTCCCATAATGCTGCAAATACAATGATAATATAGCATCACCACATTTCATTCCCGCGTGTGTCGTAAAAGGCGACGAAGGGACTCGAGGGTGTGTATTGCAATCTTAGACGATGGGCTGACAACCTGTCACTATGGCAATAAACAATTTTCCGAATGACCCTCAAATGTTTGTCAGACGTGGCTTAAATTACCGTTTTTTGTGAACATTTACGCTCTGCCTACCCCGAAAGGGATAAAGGCGTGATATATGTATGTATGTATTTAGGGGGATTCTCAGTGTTATAAAACTATTTACAAATTAAAAACCGTTACTCTTTTGAAAACCATTCTTGCGAAAATCGTAGATCCTCTTCCTCCCTCCAAAATCTTATTACTATAGTAGTCGTACTCTAAATGTAAAAGCGTAGTTTTAGAGTACTGATTTTAATGGTGGTGGTTAACTTGGGATATTTTACCACTGCTGGACATGGGCCTCCCCTCTTTGGGGGGTATTTCCATACTCTCCACGCTCGCTTGGCAAGTGGATCAGCGAGCGCAATGCAAGATATTGCTTTCACAGGTAACGCTGCTGCTCTAGATAAATCTCTTTATCGCTTTTTACGAGAACCGCGAGTAGAATTGGGGAGATGCTATTCTAAGCCGGCATCATAAATAAATAAATGATGAGGTAAGGTACTTACATCCAGCCTGGAATCCCATGAAATATGTGTTGCCGACCACACCCCCAGGATGCGATGGAGGTTGTCTGAACTTGAGGAACTTATGACATAATAAACATAAAAACACACACATACATAACACTATCACTGCCACCATTTTTTATATACTTTCACTGTTTTTTCGTCAAGTTGTAGATAACTAGAATTTATTAAAAAAAACATAGGAAGCGACATTTAAAGACCAACGAACACGACTAACTGTTTTATTAATCTGTAAGTAAATACTTTTTAATTAAGGTTGTACCCGCTAATTGATGATTCCTATTAAAATAACTTTTTGGGCATTAGGTAGAGTAATTAAAGTAGATAGAGCTCGTATTACAAGTCGTCATATTTCCATGATTATCGCAAAGCCAATGTCGGAAAATAATACTGATATGTCTAGACATGTGTAGTACCTAGGTACTATCACCAGAACGTTAGCCTTCCCATTCAAGATGCGACTTAGATTGGATTTTCATACAGTAACTAAGAATCACCAGTGTAATTTGCGCCCATAATTGGTAGGTAGATGTGTTGCTTACAGTACCTTATGTCCAGTTATGTATGTGTGCAAAAAAATTACAATACTAAGATTGTTCGTCGCGAAAAAGTGTCATGTTACGCTGAGACTGACCTGATCTGATCAATAACTATACTATTCTAAGTACCTACATTTACTGATTATTCCGTGTAATCTGAGCTGAGGTTATTATTAAAACTTTATGTGCAAACCAAACACATAAATTAGAAGACATATTTTTAGCTAAGTAAGATACCTGAGTCCCGTTATTTAACTAAATAATACGTTATTTACAGGCAAGCCCAGCCTTTTTTTGGTATGGGAGATAACAAGGGTATCAAACACCTGAAGTAATACTGTACTTGAGAACGTTGATCAAATACATGTACGTCTATGATTTCTAACGTGAAGGTACGTCCTGTGACTATATTATCAAACCTCAGGCTACAATTTTACTGGTGAATTCGATGTTCATTGCGTAGTCGGTTAGCCATTATGATACCAAGAATATTAACCGGCTACGCGATGTACTTAGAATTTCCCCTGTAGACTTGTAACCTATACTTTCATAACATAGGACACTGCTAACGTGCTAACTAAAATGTTATATTAGAGAGGTCAGATTTGTTCATTTGCGTTTATCAATAATCTCCGAAACAAAGGCACCGTTTTAACAGTATCTTTTACCATCAGTTGAGCCACAGGAGAAAATAAGTAGTAAAAGCTACTGTATAGATACAATAAAAACGCCATTAAATATTTTATTCCCACAGGAAAACGAGTAGCAGCAGGCATATCGCTGCTCTGGTCTCCGTGAAGCAGTCGTGTTTATAAAATTTAAATTTTAAAAACACGACTGCTTTAGGAGATAATGCCTATGACACTCGGGATAATGTCACAAAGTAAGTATTGGTGATAATGTAAGGATTCTTCCGATACAATTCCCATTCGAATCTGTTCAGAGGTTAACGAGTTGCAGTATTTAAAGAATCGCACTATATGTGCGATTCTTTAAAGTACATACATACATACATACATGAACTATAAAAAATTACGCTCTTTTTTTTAGTTGTGCAGTCTGGAGTGTAAAAATCTGCGTCTGGAGTAAAATATAAAAATAGGTGTGTAAGTACTTGCACACCTACTATTTAGTTGTTTAGAATTTTCATTGCTAATTAAAATATACCGTTTTATATTTTGCCACACAACAAAATGTATTCAAAAGTTTACAATTATTATCAAAGAAACATAAAATTTATGTAAAATTACAACTAAGTAACACAGTACAAACAAAACCAAAACTCATTATTAAATTTTCCAAATTCTAACTGACAGTCTCAAACGTAAAAGAACTAAAATAAACGTCTATAAAATTAAAATACTATTATATAAACGAATTAAAAATTAAAATACCATTAGGAAAGGCTTAACATGTCTTAGCATACCTTCTTTCCTTCAGTATACTAATACCTACAATCTACATATACTTTAAACAGGGTGAAATTTTTCTAATGACCGATAGCAAAATCTCAAGACGGACTGGTGATGAGGAAAAACTTTCCCTAAGGAACAAAGGTCGAAATATGACAAAAATATTTTGAGTTTCCACAGTAACTCAAATCAGCTGATCGGCAATTTCGTATTGGAGGTCCAATTTTTTTCATATTTCAATTTCAACCTATGTTCCTGTGGAAAAGTTGTTCCTTATCCGCAGCCCGTCTTAAATTATCGATGTAGGTCAGTAGTAAAATTTCACCCTACCATACCCTAAATAAAGTGTAGAACTAAGGAGACGATTTTAGATCTCTGACTCCATAGAATCCAACTGATTAGAATCAAGAATAGAGTCATCCTGCAAAGTTTAAAAACCAACCCACTTATTTTGTTTCATTTTTATTTCGCGGGACTCCCATCGTCTCGCTTCCAACGTCTTTTGCTGACGGTCCCTCGAAGGCTTTGGCTTCCATTTTGACATCTGTACATAAATTTTCTAGGACGCATGTGTGCTTTCAATCCTTACAAATATTATAAATCTGAGAGTTTGTGTATTTGGTATGTATGTTAGTTACCTCTTCACGCTCAAACGGCTTGACCGATTTGGATGAAATTTGAAAGATTGAGTATAACCTGGAATAACGCATAGACCACTTTTACCCGCAGGAAAACAACGATTACCACGATAAAATGAGTGGCAGTGGGTGAAACCGCTGGAAGGAAATCTAGTATTACATAGATTTATTGATGTCATTATTTCGGTTTGTTTTGAACTCAGCTGGTATCCTTTTGTATCGCTTCCAGAATACCGCATTAGCGTCAACGAGAGTCCTGTTTTGCTGACGTTCCCACGAAGCTGATTCCATACGCCATTCGGGGGATACGTATTTAGGCTTCCATTTTGGCAGGGATATCTAGGGCAAGTCATAAAAAAAATATCTATAGGCCGCGCAAAAATATGGTTAGTTACAACTTTTTCACACACTTTGATTATTTATTTATTTTATTTAACCATTTATTGTACACAAAAACATACACAGGAACAATTTACAATGAGACAAGACACAACAGGTTTACTTATTTTAAATTCGCGAGTGCTTAAAAATTATATAACAGGTTTACTTATTTCTAAAAAGAAATTTCTTACAGCAAACCCACGAATTTAAAGCCGTCTCTTGCGAATGTTTTTTTTAAACGAAACGTAAACATTGATATGTGTACATTGCGGCATGCCCACGACATTTGTTTTCCACGACCGATAGAAAGTTATTGTGTTTTGTCTCGGAATTGTTGCGGAAAAACATTCGCAAAAGTCTGGCCTTAAGAGTCCTACTTCGGCGGAAGGAACGAAATTCAAATGAAATTCGGAAGTCATGTCAAAGAGTATATTATAGAGGTGTCACCATTTCATATAATGTTAGTCTAACTGGTACTGATACAATACTTGACGACCAATGGTAGTGCGTCTGCCTGCGGCGCAAAGGTTCCGGGTTCGATTCTCGGTGGACTACTCAAAAAGTTGATATTATAACTTGGAAGGAATAAACATACATACATACATACATAAATCACGCCTATATCCCTTACGGGGTAGGCAGAGCGTTAACGGCCGTAAAACGGAAATTAACACCACGTCTGACAAAATTTTGAGGGTCAATCAGACAACTGTGTATCACCATAGTGACAGGTTGTCAGCCCATCGCCCAAAATTGCAATACACACCCTCGAGTCCCTAAGTCGCCTCTTACGACTCCCATGGGAAAGAAATGGGGTGATGCTATTCTAAGCCGGCATCACACGGGAAAGTTGGAAGAATTGAAAGGAATATGAACCTACATTATACTATAAGGACCATATTTTGAAATAAGCTGAACCATCCTTAATAATTATGAACTCTATAAACTGAACGTAACTGTACTGTCTGTTTGTTTGTTATTTTTTTCACTTTCAGTAACTGAAAAGAATTCATCTAAAAATAAGGGCATAATCAGTTCACAAAACAACAACAACTTTTTAAGTTTGACGTTATTTCAGAAGAAGCAAAATCATTAAACTACATAAAGCCAACTTATTAGTTCAGTTTTTAAAATGCATGTGTCCAGTATCATGTTACGCACTTCGCGCGAACATAATTTATGTTTTGTTTTTGTCCATCCTGGTATTGTACATTTTTCTTGCATACTTCGAGAATAAGAAACTCTTTTGATATTTTTTTGTCATTTTCGTCATTGAGAGCAACTTAAGCGGAACTAATACTGTTCAAAATATAAATAGCAAAAAACAATAAGCGACGGCCATAATATATTCGAGTATGATATTATGATAATGTATAGCGGTCGCATTCTTGCACCGTTCATTAGTTTTTGAACAATATTTGTTGAGCATCAGACGCCACATGCCTAAAAAATTTAATATTACATTTTCAAACCTTCGACCACTTCAATCTTTTACCTTTCCAATGTAAAAAATCACTGACACCAGTTGAATTGCTTCATAATTAAAGAAATTATCATATATTTTGGTGATATCTTATAAAGCAACTAAGAAAAATTTTAATCAAAAGGACTTCTTAATTGTTTTTTTTGACTAAGGTTTTTAATCCATTCCTATCTGGATAATCCTGTAATTTTTGGTCTAAAAATTGGTATTTTTAGAAAGGGGATTTATAGGCCTATACAATATTTGGTATATTTCGGTGTTACCAACGAACCAGGTGACCACAACCTTATAATATACCCTCGACCTTCCCGAAATGAAAAGTACCTGCAAATTACTTTTAACATTATTATTGGCATTTTGTTCGGTGACACTCTAGGACTTTCCAACAAGGTATAAGTCTAGAACCTTTCAACCCAGTGCAACTCTGGTAGAACATCTTGACCCAGAGCCACTCTAGAACCTTTCTACCCCATAACACTAAAAACCTTCCGACTCAATTGATCCCACTCTTAAACTGAAATCTGACAAAAATCTAACGACTTTTGTATACTAGGTACGTATACGCAAGTCTACGTCGTACGTCTACGTCTTGTACGCAAGTTG
The DNA here is from genome assembly GCA_027580185.1 of Tuta absoluta. Classification (NCBI taxonomy): domain Eukaryota; kingdom Metazoa; phylum Arthropoda; class Insecta; order Lepidoptera; family Gelechiidae; genus Tuta; species Tuta absoluta. Next base: position 3,501,685 of record JAQAHW010000020.1, read on the forward strand.
CAAGAGATATGGGCGTGATATGTGTATGTATGTATGTACGTAAGTACATGTGCATAATTATTATACTTGCTTTCTTAAAATTTGTCCTAAAACTGTGGTTGGTGGTGACCGTATGCGCAGCGCTCCATATATACAATTAAAAATTTCCACCACGGTTAAAAAACTGCTTTTGTGCCGCCGTGCCGCCGTCTAGTGTTGCATATAAATCGAACCTTACTACTTCATACTAATCTGCACTAACAACCACGTCATCCTATTATTTGATAGTAAAAATATTTTAAATACCTACGTCTAATCGGTTCATATTTTGCGTTTCGTTCGATGTATCAATCAACGTAGTATTGACATTGGCAAAATTATCCATAGCGGATAGAATGCCGTTGTTGTAGATAAGTAGTTGATATATTTTACGGCAAAATTCTAGCTACAATAATTTTTCACGGTCAAAATATCGAACAAATGTACAGTGTGTCGCGTCTGCATGATATTCCGTTTATCTATGATCAATTCCACGTCAGTTTTGACAGCAGAGGAAACACATCAAAACAAAAACCTTTTATTCCCAAGGAAAGCAGCCGGAAACAGTAAGTGTTTTGCTAAATTTCTTAATAACTAAGTTGTTTGGTAAAAAAATAACCGCCCGGGCGGGTTCAACGTGAAATTGCCATTAATAATCATACTAAGATCAATACAGTTCGATTAGCACTGGCGGAGGAAATCTCTTACGCCACGCTTCATCACTGAAAAATAGAGGTAACTTCAAATTTTAATTTCTTCGTAATTAAATATAAAATGAGATTTTTCGCTGCCCTGGCTTATCCCTCATATATTGAAGATTAAAAAACAAAATTTTGTTGACAGTGGTGTGCCTTAGATTATGTATGAAATGCATTCTCGTAGCTCGTTTTCACCTCACTTCATGGAAGTAGGCCCGATAAGCGGGTGAATGGCGATAGTTTTTCGGTAAATATTGCCCTCCATTCGAAATTTAAATTCTGATATCTTACCTTGAATTAGTCCTGTCACTTTCTGTCAAATAGGTTTAGAATAGGATCGAAGATATTTTAGTCCTGTCATGTTTAAATATATCAACGAGTTCTTTACAGTTTCTAGTCAATTTAGTCGCCATTGTTTTCATCGTCCCCTTATTTTAACAGATAACTCGTATTTACCCTCAACCATGCCGTGGGATGCCGGCTATGAATGCCGTGTGATGCTGGCTTAGATGCCGGCTTAAAATGCCGTGTGATGCCGGTTTAAAATAGTATCACCCCATTTCTTGCCCGTGTGTGTCGTAAAAGGTGACAAAGGGACTCGAGGGTGTGTATTGCAATTTTAGGCGATGGGCCTGTCACTATGGCGATACACGATTTTCCCGATGACCCTCAAATGTTTGTCAGACGTGGCGTAAATGTCCGTATTATGCGGCCATTTATGCTCTGCCTACCCCGCAAGGGATTATAGGCGTGATATATGTATGTATGTACATAATTTCTTTTATACATTATGGGCCATAGGACTATTAGCATACTAAATATTTCTCAGTTTTGGCACGGCAGTGTTATATAAATTATGTACCCTCTGCTTATTTGTGCCAATTAATATAAACGTAAGGACTGAAAATCGGGGATGCCTAATCTATTGACTAGAGCAACATAGTAGCAAGGAACCTAAGTTCCTCACCGGTTGCTCGCAGATATTTTTGTTTTCACTGATACTTTTGTTTTCACTGCTCACTGCCGTTATGTACCTATATGTTGTGAACTTATGAATTTAGGTAACAAAGACATTTGTAAATGCAATTTTTTACCGGTTTGGCTGGGGCAAAAGTGGTTCCGAGGGGAGACTTGAGGTTTCTATCAGTAGGGAATGCAACACTCTCCGTCAGCTTTTGCGCTGCGTCCACCGTTGTTACATACGTGTCTTCTATTAGAACTGCACGTGTACTGAAATGTTATTACACCTCATTTTAACGTGAAACTTTCAATATTATTGCTTCAACCATTGTTTTCCTATGTTCCTTTAATTGGGGGTAATTTTCATGGGCATGTTCACTTTTCATAAATAATCGTAACACATTGTATACCAGATTGTGTGGCATGCTGTTTATATGTAGACGCACTGTCTGTTCATATGTAGCTACGATATGTAGACGCTCGGTCGGTCGAGGGGACATGACTCCCCCTCATGAAGCAAGAATTCTACTATATCTGATTACATACACATCACCACGTCTGCCATCACATGATTTTCACCAACAATTTTAACGTAAAATGTCGAGCTCGCTTGGCTCGCAATACGTGCAGTGGTAGCGTAACGCAGTGTGTCGCTTCTCTTGCCTTTTTGAAGTGAAATGTCGAACTCGCTTCGCTCACAATACGCGTAGTGTTGCTGTGGCGCATATTGTTTTTCTCTTACCTTTTTAACGCTCGCAATAAGTAATATACGTGATGCGCAGAGTAGCTCCACGTTTTGTTTATTTAACGTTAAATGTCGAGCTCGCTTCGGTCGCTTACATTAACTGTTGCTGGAGTGCAGAACTGTATTGCTTTTTAAATGTGAAATTTCAAGCCCGTTTCGCTCGCTATTACTTAGTAATATTCGTTTAGTGCAGAGTGGCGCCTTGCTTTATACTTTTAACATAAATGTAGAGCTTAATTTACTCGCAATGCGTGTAGTGTTAATGTGGCACATCTCTCATGAATGAGAATACTTTTACTAACGTGAAGTGTCAAGCTCGCTCACGAATTTACGATGCATATTCGTTTTCGCCAGATGGTAGTCTATAATCATATGTATTGTAACCCCCCCTCATGATTTGAAGCTATCCAGGCCCATGCATCCCCCTTGCGGGTTGGCTGCTGCCTATTCCCTGGATAAATTAATCCCTTAGTCGCTTTTCACGACACCCACGGGTAGAATTGGGATGATGCTATTCTAAGCCTTCATCAAACGGCGTATATGCTTTAGCGTTAATCCTTTATGAAGAAGTAAGAATGATTTATATGAACTTCTTACTTTGAATCATCAATGGCATCTAAGCAGACTGCCGGCGGAGGCATCACCACGTGGGGTCTGCTCTTCTGGACTTGCTCCCGTTCCTCGTCTGGTTCTGGTTCCTGGTCACAATTATAACAAGTTTGTAGCGACTTCTGGGAACTACGACTAGAAGCTCACTCAAAGTGGTTTACGAGCAAGCAAGACGCAACAGAAGTACCAAGATGGCGCCACGTGACAGATGTGCAGAGAAACAAAGAGCCTGAAACGCGGTATCGAAGTGTTTCACCGCGCAACGTATCTAAACAACTTCCAATTCTATCCAGAGGGATTGCAATCCCGCACCTCAAATTCAAATCAAATTCTTTATTTAATAAACATAATTACTAATACGTAAAACTATACAAAACAATTATGAGGCTTAACTATTTCCTAAACTAAGAATAATCATTCCTGTGTCTTAGGTAAACAGTTTGCCAACATAACTGTTCTAAATGAAATATAAAAATAAAATACCACTATACAAGTAAAATAAACTTAAATACACTTTAAAATATTACTATTCTAAAACCTATTCTAACGGTGAAGCCGTCAGAGGTAGCTTTCCTCGGAAGCGGCGAAACACGACTCCCTGCGGCCAAAACTCAGGTGACGTGAAGACGCTCACAGTAGCTGTCGGGACTCGCACCACGAACGAGTTGAAACCCACCCAATGGCGCGACTCCAACGGCTCCACGTATACTCCGAGTCTTGGCGTATCCTTGAAGGCACCTGCTTTATGCCTCGCGAAGATGTAATCCAGCACGTCTTGCTTGGTAGTGGAGTCGTGCAGGCGGGAGACATAAAGCGATGTCCTCGGCGTGAAGGCGCGCAGCTGTAGATTGGCCTCGACTGGGCCGGTGCCACACTTGTTCTGGCGGGGTTGCCTGCTGCGCTTCTTCTGAACCAAAGTAAACCCATCCGCGTCTACTTGGTCACAACGCTTGTTAAGGGGTGGCTCACAGAGTGATAGATGAGCCATGCCCTTTTTGTTTACCTCCGCCAATCCCGCGGGGTTGATTCGCGGGATTGACCCAATCCCGCGCGGATCCCGCGTGATCCCGCACCGTTGAAATGATGTTAAAAAAAAATATGAGAATGCAGGTTTTTGTTAAAAAAATCAACTTTTATTTAAAAAATTAAACATGTCTTTCATGTTGGAACTAAAAATATTTGTTTCTTGACAAAAAAACAATCATAAATTATTTATTTGTAAGTAAAATCAGTCCTACATTACTTATCTGTTTATTGTAATTTTAACATGAATTAGACTTGCATTGATTTGTTTATTTTGTCCTTAATCTAACAAATCAACAGTCTTATAATATAAAAATGCTGTTTCTTATATTATAACTATTATCATTAACATATGAGATCACAATTTTTATTGGAATAATCAAATCACATCTTTTTTATTACCAGTACTAACTTTGCTGTTTCTTATAATATACCTCTAATTATTATCATTAACGTATGAGATCACATTTTTTATCGGATTAATCAAATCACATCTTTGTTATGTTACTATTACTAACTTTGGCTACCACTATGGCGATCGTTTTTGAAAGTATGCTCGTAAAAAGCAAATAGTATCAATGGTGTCGTCACCCAGCCTGCTTCTCAGTGAACTACAAATATATCCTGACGCCGAAAACGCTCTTTCAGCTTCTACGCTAGTAGGCTGGATGGTCAGCATATATTTGTAGGCAAGTATCAGGTAGGTAGAAGGGTTGCAGGAGATGGTAAATATTATGAATGAGGCTTTGAAAAAGAAAGGAATGAAAGTGAATGTAAGTAAGACGAAAGCAATGGTTTTTGAGAAAGAGGAAAATATGACAGAGTGTAAAATTATGATAGAAGAAGAGAGGGTGGAACAAGTGAAAGAGTTTGTGTATTTGGGCTCCATGTTCACATCAGATGGAAAGTGTGAAAGTGACATCGAAAGAAGGGTGAATGCCGGCAACATGGTGAATGGAGCGTTGCACGCTTTTATGAACAGCCAGAAAGTCTCTGTTTAATTTAGCGTTGCTATGCTGGGGTAGGTTAGGTATTGGTGACGGCCTGTGAATACGCCGCGATGCTCGCCCGCACGCATCGCTCTGGGCATATGTTGTCCCTTTCTCGCTCGCGGGTGGCGGCGTGCGCGCGGGCCGCCTGTAGGCGCCAGGCGGTGATTTCTGCACCGCATTCAGTGTCACTCAAAACCGCTCGGACAAGCGTATTGTGTTTTGTACGGATTTCCCGCCACGAGTTTTGTGATGCCGCGTGTAATGGACGATTCAATTTGAGATCGCGCGTGTTGATGCATCGTATTATTGCGGTTCTCCTGGGTTATACTAGAATACCAGGCTTAGTGATTGTTGGATGTCTCGACGTCTTCCACGTGAGCGTCGCGTTGAATAGGCATCAGGTGGCCATTTTGGCCCGCGTTTGTACGGCCCAAATTCGGGTTGGGTCACGCGTAATGACTAATATCAAAGTGGAATACGAACAGAAGCTGTGAGTGGTTTGACGTGAATAACGCGCCAAGGCTGTAGTGGAATGCTGGGTGTCGATATCTTTTCCACCCAGCCCTGTAAGTACCCACGGAATTCCTCTTTGATCCATTCCCTGTACTTCCTTTCTCCGTTGGGTATTTTATGCATTTGGACCGGCACGTTGACTGTAAGTGGTAAACCTGTTTATTCGTGTTAATGGTGTGTTCCCTTTAGTCATATTTGTTGTACCATATCATTGTGACTCCTTAGTACGAATTGCGGAATTCGTGGGGTGATATAATTTGGAGGTACTTACTTATAATCTAGTGCTAATACGTGTGACGTAACGCCAGATCGGCAGACGGTATTTACTACCGACTTGAGTTATGTAAAGGTCAGAACACATCATTTGCCAATTTCACTCAACTTAGTTAATTAAGTTAAATAGATTTAGGTTCACGTTTAATTCATAGTATGCGCTGCTATATTGTGCAGCGTATGCTATTTAGCGCTGCGTAACGCGGCCATTGTCTGCCTTCAGTTGAACTCCTGGTATTTTACTAGAAATTTACCTGTGTAAATCGCTTCCACTGCGGGAGTTTAGCTTGGAATTAGACAATTTTTGGTAGCAGAGCGTGGTTCAGAAAACCACTAGATTTAAGATTATTTTAGTATAAGATTTTTAATCTACCTACATAAAAAAAATATATTTATTGTGATTGTAGTGTGTGCCCTGTGTAGAATATCCTATCGGTAGGATCAGGGCCAATCAATTAGTGAATTGCTTGTTATTATCGTTGTGTTTACCCTGTGCGGATATCCTAACGGTAGGATCAGGGCCGATTGTCTATTATTGTTTTTTATTGTAAGGTTCGGTGTTACTTTGAGTTGGTACCATGGCTCCCACAATTACACAGCTCCAGGCAAAAATTAGGACGCACCTAATTTGGTTCGCGACTAAGCAGGCGATGGTCGGTCGCGGGGACCGAGAGGACGCACTCATCGCTTGTGCGCAACGGATTGACGAACGGGTCGCGGAGGTGTTGGATTGCTTCACTGGATGCGAGGAGTTACTTGATGGGACGCCTGATGAGGAGGTCAAACTTACGGTCCGGACGAATGTGACCCAGTGCCTGGAGATAGGGCATGAGATCCAGCAGGCGGCTGCTGTGATCACCAGGCGTAGGGCTGGGGAGCCGGACCCACCCCATGGTCCGCGGGGACCGGGGGTGCAAGTGCCCCTGCCGGCTGTGGCGATTCCGGTCTTCCACGGGGACTACACGGATTGGACCCGATTCCAGGATCTGTTTGACAGTGTGATTCATAACCGCACTGACTTGCAGCCGGCATATAAAATGGCACAATTGATGGCCAAGCTGCAAGGTGAGCCCCATGAGCTGGTAAAGCATCTACCAGTCGATGATGCAAGTTACGAGACGGCTCGCGGTTTGCTGATCGAGAGATACAGCAACAAACGTCTCATGATTGACCAACTCCTGGAACAGTGGCTCACCGTGCCGACCATCACACGAGGGACGGACCTCAGGGCCAAGGTCCTCAACCCTGTCTGCGTTGCAGTGAACGCTCTTGAGAGACAGGGGATGCCGGTGTCAGGCTATGATTATATCCTGGTCCACACGTTGTTGCGCCGCCTGCCGAGCGACATGGCCGCTCGTTTTGAACAGTCACACGGAGGTAAGACATCTGATTACCTCCCGACCTTCGAGGAGCTCAAGTCCTTCCTCGAGGCCGAGTGCAGGCGGGTAGATGCCCAATTTGGAGAGTCGCCTCACGCGGAGTCTGCGGCCGCTCGCCGCCCGGAACGGCCGGGTGCACAGGCGCGAGACGGTAAGAGTAGGCCACCCAGGCGATACAATGTCGCTAATTTGGAATCGAGGTGTGCCTACTGCAGAGAGGCGGGGCATCAGGTGACTGCGTGTGAGGAGTTCGCTGCACAGCGGGTGCAGAAACGTCGTGGTGTGGTGCAGCAACGGCGTTGGTGCTTTGGGTGTATGGGGCCGCATCAGGTGCGAGAGTGCCCATCAAGCACCAACTGCAGGTACTGCCAGGGTGCCCACCATCAGCTCCTATGCATGAACCGCAGCGGAGATTACGGAGGCAGAGCTGACGCGGGTCGGCGGACGGAGTCTGCCCTACCTAGACGGGAGCAACGCTCCCCACCCCCTCCAAGGAGGGGTCCTCTTCCACCAGGGTTTCAGGGACGAGGCCGGGGACATCAGCGGGTGATGCCCCCTTCGCCACGCGCGAGACAGTCACCACCTCGGCAGCAGGTGCCGGAACAGGGTAGGTGGTCACAGGTCCAAGGTCAGGGGCACCCATCACAAGTACGTGATGCTACGGGCGGGTGCCAACACCAGGGCCAGTACATGCAGTACTCGGCGGGTCTGAACAACATGGTGAGTTCCCATGACCCACGCATGCCTCTCCCCTTGGCTGAGCACCCGCGGCTACAGGCGCATCCACGGTACGCGCGCCTGCCGCAGGGTTATTATAGGCTGCCAGCCATGGCGTACAGGACCAGAGGTCCCTATCAGCAGGAGTGGGACCCACTCGAAGGTGTACGGAGAGAGGGGACCCCCCCGCAGGACGCGGACACTCCGCGCTTAGGTTCCTGCTAGGTAATCGCCGCCTACACGCCAGCTTCGGCCCCCCGGCCAATTACGGTATTGTTGCCTACGGCAATGATTTGGGTATGGGGATACGGTGGCCGCAGCATACAGGTAAGAGCCTTGTTAGATACAGGGGCTCAGGGTTGTATTGTGTCTAGTAAGCTGGTGAGTAGGCTACGCTTAAATATAAGGCCCACAACGGATGGGGCTGTAGGTATTGGAGGTGTAGATGTGCCTGACGTTCGGGGTCAGGTGAACTTCGAGTTCACATTAGGTAATACAGGTACAGGGGTCAGCTATCATGCCTCAGCAGTGGTGCTGGATGAAGTGGTAGGGAAACTTCCTCAGGTTCGGTTACCGTCAACGGTACGAGGGTTAACCACAGGCTTAGAGCTAGCTGATCCTGAATTTGATACTCCTGGTACGGTGGACGTTCTCCTCAGGTCAGACGTCCTCGGGAGATTCTGGTGTGGCAGAAAACGGGTACTTCAGCAAACTGGTTTAGTGGCCGTTGATACCACAGGGGGGTATGTTATTTTTGGCCCAGTTTGGAGACCTCAGGACCTACCAGAGGGCGATACGGTACTCTATGGTAGTGTGTTGTCGGAGGTGCTGCAGAGGTTTTGGGAGTCTGAGGAGCCACCCACAGCGGATAGACGGAAGCCAGAGGATGACGAGTGCGAGCTGTTCTATCAGTACAACACTGCACGAAGTTCGTCAGGTAGGTTTGTTACCAGGCTGCCATTTCTCCCAAACCGCCCCTCCTTAGGTAGTTCGCGACAGATCGCGGAACGGAGACTACTGGCTATGGAGAGAAAGATGAAGCGAGATGCAGCACTTCGGCAGAAGTATATCGAATTCATGAGGGAGTACCTAGAGTTAGGCCACATGTCGGTGTCCAGCATAGATTGGAGGTGTGTCGAGCATTACTATATACCACACCTGGCTGTTTTGAAGTCACCGGAGGCGAAGATACGGATAGTGTTTGACGGTTCTGCTCCTACATCGAATGGTGTGTCTGTGAACCAGTGTCTGCACGCGGGTCCCAAGTTGAACCGGGACATTGTGGACATCCTCACAGATTTTCGGTTGCACCAAGTAGCGTTCGTCGCAGACGTCAAAATGATGTTTCGCCAAACAATTATACACCCGGATGACCGTCGGTACCAGCTGATTTTGTGGCGTGAGAGCCCTGACGAGCCGATGGTCACTTATGAGCTTAACACGGTAACGTATGGTCTGAAGCCAAGTCCGTTTTTGGCAGTACGCACGCTGCGAGAGTTGGCCGCACAGGAAAGGGTAAGATTCCCTCGAGCCGCAGCAGTACTGGATCGCGACGTCTACGTGGATGACATCTGCACGGGTGCAGATAGCGTGCAACAAGCACTGCTACTACGAGACGAGCTGATCGCGATCATGGAATCAGGAGGTTATGAGTTGCGGAAATGGCTGTCCAGTTGTCCAGAGCTCCTGGCCGGGTTGCCAGGTGAGTTCCAGCAGGACCCGCACCTTTTCGAGAACCCGGACAATCCAAATACGTTGAGCATCCTAGGGGTGCAATATAGGCCAACGCATGATGTCTTTACGTATCAGATCGAGCCAGACCTTTTGCAGAAGACTTGGACGAAGCGTTCGGTATTATCGACGATCGCCAGAACTTTCGATCCTAACGGGTGGATCGCACCGGTGACGTTCATGGCGAAGTGCTTCTTGCAAAGGTTGTGGATAGCAAACTTGGGTTGGGACGACCAGCTCTCCGGAGAGCTGTTGAATGATTGGACCAAGTTTGTGACCACCTTACCAGGGATCGTACGCATCGCCATACCTCGCAAATTGCTCCCATCGGTGGGATGTAAGGCTACCCTACATGGGTTTTGTGATGCCTCGGAGCGAGGGTACGCGGCAGCTGTCTATTTGCGGACAGTCAGTTCAACGGGAACTGTAGACGTGCGTCTAGTTATGGCCAAGAGTAAGGTGGCTCCGGTTAGGACAAGATGGACCATTCCAAAGTTGGAATTGGCGGGAGCAGCGCTTCTCACGCGCTTGCTACATCATGTCGCTAGTAATCTACGCGGTACCATCACTTTGGATGAAACGGTGTACGCATGGACCGACAGTAGGATAGTTCTGTGCTGGTTACAGACGTCGGTACATACTCTTGAGGTTTTCGTGGCAAATCGGGTGTCACAGATTAAAGGATCGGAAACTCCGTTGGTATGGAGACACGTACCGGGAGAACAGAACCCAGCGGACTGCGCCTCACGGGGATGTAGGGCCCCTGATTTGGTAGGTCACTCACTGTGGTGGGGACCTCAGTGGCTGACTGAGTCACCTGAGAGATGGCCATACAATGAGTGCGGGTCGCCGCTTGGGCCACCTGATCGAGGTTTGCGAGTGAACGTAGGGCAGATCGTACCTAAGCCTAGTGCGGCTTTCTTGCTGGAACGATACAGCTCCCTCGACAAACTTCTAGGGGTGACAGGTTGGATCAAACGGTTCGTGAACAACTGTAGAAAACCTCAAGCAGAACGGAACTTGGCACCTGTCCTCTCGCCTGCGGAGCGGAATGCGGCTCTAAGTTTATTGGTTAGGGTCGTCCAGGCGGAACATTTTGAGGAAGAGGTCAGGCTGCTCAGGGATGGCCGTGGAAAGCTGAAGGGAGGTCTTGTGCGCCTCAACCCGTTCGTGGACGAGCATGGAATGCTCCGGGTTGGAGGTAGACTTCGGAACGCTAACCTGCCCTTTTCAGCACGGCATCCGCTGTTACTCCCAAAGAAGGGACCTTTGGTAGAACTTATAGTTAGGGATCGTCACCAGAAAAACTCGCATGCGGGCTGCAATGCACTTTTGGCTATTCTGCAGCGCGAGTTTTGGATTTTGTCTGGACGACGTACGGTACGGAGCATTGTGTTTCGGTGCTTGCCTTGCTATCGGTTGAAGGCAGCCACAATGCAACCTCAGATGGGAGACCTCCCACCGGACCGGGTGACGGAAGCCTGGACGTTTGCGGGTGTGGGAACGGACTTTGCGGGGCCTTTTATGGTAAAGGCATCACGCCTTCGCAACGCGAAGTCAATCAAGGCGTATTTGTGCGTGTTTGTGTGCCTAGCAACCAAGGCCGTCCACTTGGAACTCGTGGCCGACCTCACTACGGAGGCTTTCTTAGCAGCTTTAGATAGATTTGTGTCGCGAAGAGGGCGACCAGCGCTGATCAGGTCGGACTCCTGCCACCCATGGTTCTTCCTACCAAAAATGGTATACGAACCGAATCTCGGGAGATGCAAAGCGGTACTTGCCAGGGGCTCTTTCCCGCTAAGCACGTTGCAGGCTCCCACAAATTCTGTAACGTCCCGGCCCTCTCCCCGACACTTGCGAGTCGGGGCGGCTAACCCTCTAGCGCCCACACCCAATTGGGTCTAGACAGCACTCCACGTGATCTACACGCCTCGCGGCCCGTTATCAAGCTACCCTTCAAAACTTCGCCTAATCGTGTGCCATGCGTGTGCGAACTTCCTGAAGGACACGAAGTTCTCTCGGCACGAAGTGAGGTCCGAAAAATAAACTGGGCCGATTTCCGCTCTCATGAGCGAATCTAGCATCTCTGTGCGTAGGTCTGCGTACAAGCTACATTCCCAAAGTGCGTGATCCCGGCTCTCGTTCGCCTCACCGCACGGACATGTGGGTGTTTCATTCAGCCGCATCGAATGCAGACGCTGCCTGAAACACCCATGCCCAGTGAGAAGTTGGGAAACCACGTAGTCGGGTTCGACCCAGGTCGAACTCAGCCTCACAGCAACATTTGGGAAGAAGCGGAAAAGGTCGCGACCGTCCTCGCTGGACTCCCATCTGTCCTGCCAAATTGCCACAACATCTGCCCGAACGGTATCTTTCAGCTTCCTACGCTCCTTGGGGGCCAGTTGGACTCCCTCGTCCGCAATGCGTCCTGCACGAAGAACCTCCAGGTCGGCCGGCAGAACCCCTGCAAGCACAGGTAACGCTGCAGTGCTGCACGACCTGTAGGCCTTCGATAAAAGTATCAGCGCCGGTCTCTGAGACCTAAGCAGCGTACGACGAACCACGAAGTTGGATGAACGTCGGTACCATACAGCCGCGGCGTAACACACTACAGCAACATAGGTTCCTGCGTAGAGCAACCTTAGTGCTGGGTACCGAATCCCCCATCTGGTCGCGGAAACCCGCGACATTTTGCCGAAGCAATTGGAGGCTTTTTCCCCGATTATACCCGCATGCGAACCGTAGGACCTAGTCTCATCCAGCGTAACACCGAGTACCCTTGCTTGCGTGACGCTTTTGATCGGGGCACCATTCATACGAATGGTCGGAGGCCGTTTAAACTTCCCCTTGTACGTCATGGTCATGGATTTTCCCGCGGAGAATCCAAGCCGATTGCGTGTACCCCAATCTGAAATAGCCGTGAGAACGGAACTAGCTTTACGCTCTATTTCTGCGCGCGAAGATGCCTCGATCAAAATCGTCACGTCGTCAGCGTAAGCAATCAAGTGTACGCCTTCGGGTTTTGGGAGGAGCAGGGCGTCATTGAGGAGGAGGTTCCAAAGTGTCGGGCCCAAGACCGATCCTTGTGGGCATCCCATGGTGCTTTGCTTCCATTGGGTGTGGTTGCCCGCATAGAAGCCCACGCGACGGTTGGTGAAGTAACTGACCATAATATTATAAATATTAGGTGCAGCGCCACACTGCTTAACCTTAAGCAGGATCATGGGCCACCACGCGTTGTCGAAAGCACCAGAGATGTCCAGAAAGATCAGCTGTACGTATGCCGATGTACTACCCTCCGTGATCGAGTTAACAGCCTGTAAAGCACTGACCGTCGAGCGACCGCGAGTAAAACCGTGCTGACCGTCGGCAATGTGTCGGTACAAGCAAGGAGCGCAGGAAATGATCACCCGTTCCAGAATTTTCCCCAGTGTCGGCAAAAGCGTAATAGGCCTGTAGGCCTTGGGGTCATTCGGTGGCTTGTCGTTGCCCTTCGGCAGAACGACGAGTCTGCCAGACTTCCACAGGTCCGGGAATACTCCCTCCTCGATGCACTTCGCATACATGAGCCACAGCTCGTCGGACGTGGCCTTCCATGCCCATTTGACAATCCGGGCAGTGATACCATCCACACCTGGGGCTGTGTTCGGAAGTGATCGGACAATTAAGTCCACCGACCGCTTGGTCGGAGCCAAAGTGTTCTCACCCGAGGGTGTGAAAGCGGCTGCAACACGAACCTCCCTGTGATAGACTGTATCAGTGCCGGGGTTGTCATCCGGGTACAGCGACTGTAGCAAACCCTTCATGGTGGAACCCGTGTCCAGGGTATCGCCCTCAAGGAGCCTTATGCCATTAAGTACGTTAGGCGGCGGCCGCAAGCGGCCACTCGCTTCACGGTAGGCAAGTCCCCACGGATCGTCGTTACCCGAGTCGGCAATGTCGCGATAAAATCGGATTTCAGCACCTCTCATGACGTACTTGTAGCGGTTGCGCAAAGTCCGTAGTGCCTCAAGCAGTACGTCCTTCGCACTTCCTCCCAAGCGTCGAGAGCTCTGCCAATCGCGACGCGCCTTATGCAGGTTACGACGCATCTCGTCTAGCTCCGGGTTCCACCACTCGTATTTACCATCAGCCCTACGAGCACACTGTCCTAAACATTCTTTTGCAGTACGCAGCAGAATAGACGTGTACTGAGCGCTGTACTCGGAGGCAGAAAGACCGGGATGAATCTTGTCCATACGAGAATGCAGCACCGAGCAGAAAAGGTTCCAGTTTACATTGCGGACGCGAAAAGGCGGGGGAAGAGATTCTGGCTCGCATCCGTAATCAGATGACGGACCATTGGTCAACTCAAAGGTGATCATTTGATGGTCTCCGATACTGGCCCCCTCGTGTACGGTCCAGTTGCATATGTTTACACCTCTGGTTGATATGGTCAAATCTATGTTGGACTCACCATTGGGGCAAGAAAAGGTCGGGGGCTGACCAGGAGCATTATGTACGAGAAGGTCTCGACCGAGGATAAAACCCTCCATTTGAGACCTTCTATACTCCGTGTCAGCTCCGCGCCCCACGTACTGTCGACGTTCGCAGTGCCACATAGGTGAGTGGGCATTGCTGTCCACCCCGATGATGATCGGTTTACCGACGAGATGCGGTAAAACCCTGTCGAGGTGCGCTATGTGTACTGCTATGTCGTGACTGTACTGAAAGTAAGCCGAGACCATAAACAAATCGGTACTACCATACGCAACATGGATCACGAGACAGTGGTCGTTACTGAGACTGTGCAGTACGGTTACTGCCACCGATCGGTTCAGAACTAACACACCGGCTTTCGAGAGGTTGCTAACCTGCAGTATACCGGGGCGACCTGCGTATTGCTCTTGGACTAAAATGAGGTCGAGTCCTAGAGAATGCGCTACCACCGGTAGTTCTGCTGTAGCCGCCTCGGATCCCATCAAATTGAGCTGACCGATACGCATTGGAGTAGGCTGCCTATCCATATTGGGTTCTGTTCGCGGCTTCTTGCTCGGCATGAATACGTGCGGGGCAGAATTGCGCCGCCGTGGGGTGCGTGTTGGCGTCCTTGCGCTTAAAGCGCTTGCACGTCGCGCAACACCGGGTGTCAGATTTGCACTCGGCCGTCTTGTGACCCTCTTCGCCACACCGGCCGGGTCAGGTCGGACTGTGGTACCAACTTTAAGGGCGCTGATCGATGTATGAAAGAAATTATAACGTTTTTATCGGAAAACGAGGAAGCTATCGGCACGAGCCTCTCCCGTCAGGGCATTAACTGGGTGTTCGATCCACCAGGATGCCCCCACTGGGGTGGTATATTTGAAGCGGTTGTAAAGTCCGCTAAGACGCATTTGATGCGCGTTATAGGTTTAACGATATTAACCTTTGAGGAGCTAGCGACCGTGTTTTGTAAAATTGAGGCCGTTCTCAATTCACGTCCTTTGTGTCCGCTTAGCTCAGATCCAAATGATCTGGAGGCCCTGACACCAGGGCATTTCTTAATTGGCCGACCACTTAACGCCTTGCCAGAATACCCCTACACAGAGGTCAGTAGCAATCGTTTGACGCGTTATGAGTTGCTGCAGCAAATGTCTCAGAATTTTTGGAAGCGATGGTCGCTTGAGTATTTGCACATTCTGCAGCAACGCCTTAAGTGGACGGACAGAACTGAACCCCCTCGCATCGGAGATCTCGTTCTGGTTAAGGATGCCAACCTGCCGCCACTGCGATGGCGCAGAGGGCGCATTCTCAACTTGTTCCCAGGTAGTGATGGCACTCCTCGAGTCGCGACAGTTCAGGTAGGGGATTCAGTTCTTAAGCGAGCAATAGCAACGCTATCTCGTCTCCCCAGTAGTGAATAGGCCTAAGGGATTCGGCCTAGGGCGGGTGAATGTTTAATTTAGCGTTGCTATGCTGGGGTAGGTTAGGTATTGGTGACGGTCTGTGAATACGCCGCGATGCTCGCCCGCACGCATCGCTCTGGGCATATGTTGTCCCTTTCTCGCTCGCGGGTGGCGGCGTGCGCGCGGGCCGCCTGTAGGCGCCAGGCGGTGATTTCTGCACCGCATTCAGTGTCACTCAAAACCGCTCGGACAAGCGTATTGTGTTTTGTACGGATTTCCCGCCACGAGTTTTGTGATGCCGCGTGTAATGGACGATTCAATTTGAGATCGCGCGTGTTGATGCATCGTATTATTGCGGTTCTCCTGGGTTATACTAGAATACCAGGCTTAGTGATTGTTGGATGTCTCGACGTCTTCCACGTGAGCGTCGCGTTGAATAGGCATCAGGTGGCCATTTTGGCCCGCGTTTGTACGGCCCAAATTCGGGTTGGGTCACGCGTAATGACTAATATCAAAGTGGAATACGAACAGAAGCTGTGAGTGGTTTGACGTGAATAACGCGCCAAGGCTGTAGTGGAATGCTGGGTGTCGATATCTTTTCCACCCAGCCCTGTAAGTACCCACGGAATTCCTCTTTGATCCATTCCCTGTACTTCCTTTCTCCGTTGGGTATTTTATGCATTTGGACCGG
The DNA here is from genome assembly GCA_027580185.1 of Tuta absoluta. Classification (NCBI taxonomy): domain Eukaryota; kingdom Metazoa; phylum Arthropoda; class Insecta; order Lepidoptera; family Gelechiidae; genus Tuta; species Tuta absoluta. The sequence continues at coordinate 3,517,898 of JAQAHW010000020.1, forward strand.
CACGTTGACTGTAAGTGGTAAAGGCTAGTTCTCTTCGAAACGCGTTCTCCTGATAATTCTGTCATCATTTTTCAAATTATGTTTTTTGGTATTTTGGGGGCATTGCGTCATACTTTAGAGGAATACAGATAAAATTATGTGAAAGGCCCGCTTTTTGGTCGAGTAATTACAAAGTTATACCTAGCCCACTATTAGCTGTGATGGAATCAAGAGAACTGTATTCGGTGTATGACGGATCTAACAAATATGGTTCAATTGGCCTTGTTCATTAGTATTAACACGAGTAACATATACATACACATTAATTATTGTGGTATAATGAAAAATTTAAAATCCATTTTAAATTTGAATTAGATTTTCATGAAGAAAATTGAGTCCCACTATTTAGGTGACGGATCTGATAAAAATGCCCACGATTTGGGTGACGGATATGATAAAATGTAAAAGTGTTTTTGTAAAACATAGTTTTAGCTTGTTTATTTTATAATAAAAAGGAATATATAGTAGTAAAAGAAGTGAGAGAAAGTAAATAAATGAAATAAAAGGATATGTTTAAATCTGAATATTTATTTTGAATGTTTTTTTTGGGCTCCTGGTTGTGCTTCTGGTTGTTTACATCAAATACTCCAAACCTTCCATGTCTATTTGCTTGCAGAAGCTACCCATCGGGATAAACAACTTTTGCTTTGATGCCATATATGTATCTCCTATAGTTTAGGTGGGCTCCTGGTGGTGCACCTGGTCGTCTACATCAGGTACTCCAAACCTTAGAACTCTATATGCTTGCAGAAACGACCCATCAACCTGAACAACTTTTGCTTTGGTGTCATATCTGTATCTCCTGTAGTTTAGGTGGGCTCCTGGTGGTGCACCTGGTGGTATACATCAGGTACTCCAGACGCTCAAGTGATGACAAAAGGTAGCCTATGTGTTAATCCATGTTACCTCGATATGTATGCCAAATTTCCTGCAAATCGGTTCAGTAGTTTTTGCGTGAAGAAGTAACAAACATATCGCATTTATAATATTAGTAGGAAGGATATATTAGTAAAATATAAACAAAAGACCCAACCGTGGGCACCGATTTAGTCCCACTTTTACCGAATCTCTTAATTCCATCATCACGTTATCAGATCCGTCATTGCACTGATGACGGAAAGTTATGGATCTGATATGAGGGATCTGATAACCAAAGCTTATTTTTTGGCTTTGTTGCAAACTGATAGCAAGCAAGTACGAATGTTACACACAATGACCTTCAATTAGCAGTGGTACATCATATTCCATTGAAAGAAAAACTCACATTTACATAGAATTAGAGAAAATCGCAATGAAAGGTATGACAAAATCATGAAACAAAATGACAGATCTGAAATGTCTTAGCTTCTTGTGCGGATTTCCATTAATTTGCAACGTGTCTGCCTCGTTCAGATCCTGGGAGGTGACTAAGGTAACGTGCAGGCAGGGTTATCATACGTCTCAATCTAACTGTTAACGAATGACAAGCGCCATAAAGGGTGCGTTTGGATATGAGACGAGTTCTTGACACCAATGATTAAACGAGATTATCTATGGCAAAATTACTTTTCAATTACTATCAAATGTCACCATATGATACTCTCCATCACTATCCAAGAAAATGTAAGTAAACCTATGTACGTATGACCAAAACACAAGATTTAATTCAGTTTCACTTTGCAAAGTAGGGTTGGACACCACCTACGGAATCTAGAGAACGACGTTTTAAATAATTATTTAAAAATATCTATAATAATTACAACCATTTCGTGAGTTTGCTTAAGGAATTAAAGGTCTTTACTTCCAAATAAAAAATCGAGATAAATATACTATCATCAGATCAATGTGTTTTCTGGTGCTACTCATCAGTTCCCTCATCAATGAGAACTAGCCTAAACCTGTTTATTCGTGTTAATGGTGTGTTCCCTTTAGTCATATTTGTTGTACCATATCATTGTGACTCCTTAGTACGAATTGCGGAATTCGTGGGGTGATATAATTTGGAGGTACTTACTTATAATCTAGTGCTAATACGTGTGACGTAACGCCAGATCGGCAGACGGTATTTACTACCGACTTGAGTTATGTAAAGGTCAGAACACATCATTTGCCAATTTCACTCAGTCTCTGATAAGGCTCGTCTGGCTGTGCATAGAGGGGTGTTAGTTCCGACACTTATGTATGGGAGTGAAAGTTGGGTATGGCAGAAAAAGCATGAAAGTAGAATAAATGCAGTACAAATGAGAGCGTTAAGAAGTATGATTGACGTAAAATTGAGTGACAGGATAAGGAATAGCGTGATAAGGGAACGTTGTGGTATAAAAGAAGACATAGTGACTGGTGTAGAAAAGGGTATGCTTAGATGGTTTGGTCATGTAAGGATGAATGAAAGAAGATTAACGAAACAGGTGTATATGGCAAGTGTGGATGGGAACGTCGGAAGGGGAAGACCTCGACGAACGTACCTCGATCAAATCGGGGACGTGCGAAAGAAAGGTCAGGTCAAGAGTACCCTAAACCGACGAGCATGCATGAAGAGATTGATGAATGTGGAGGAGGCGAAAGAAGTATGCCAGGATCGTAGTAAGTGGAAGGAAGTAGTCTCTGCCTACCCCTCCGGGAAAGAGGCGTGATTTATGTATGTATGTATGTATGTATCAGGTAGTCTTAGTGCAACTGACTGAACTGACTGAGACGCGCACGAGCCGACCGAGACCGAACACGAACACAAATTGTGCGAAACGGCAACGTCGCGTGATATTGTACACTCCCGCCGCCGCCGACGCCAACCACCAGTATCCGTTCTGCAAGAAACGGCAACATTGCGCGCGCTTTTACCGCCCCGTGCGGGATCCGCGGATCCGCGCTTTGAACGTGCGGGATCCCGCAAGGCCAAAATTGGCGCGGGATCCCCCGGGATTGCAGGATCCCGCATTGCGGGATTGCAATCCCTATGTCCAGGTGGACCAGTTGGTCCCCTGGCCACAACGCCCGGCCTGGCAGGGTGGCTACCCTTTTCCCGACTCCACCTGAAACCCTCCATTCTACCTATTCGTATTACTCCTGTCACCCGCCATAAGTTCTTTGGTACTAGAGACATACGTGCTGAATTTTGACGACCAATGTGGCGCAGTGGTATTGCACCCAACTGCTCCGCAAAGGTCCCAGACCATTTAAGTGACTTTTGAACCAATCATAACCTCACTTCATACACATACATACATATATTACGCCTGTATCCCTAGTGGGGTAGGCAGAGCGTAAACGGCCGTAAAAAACGGACATTTACGCCACGTTTCACAAACATTTGAGGGCATTCAGAAAATTGTGTATCACCATAGTCACCGGTTGTCAGGCCATTGCCTAAAATTGCAATACACAGTAACCTTCGATTTCTTTAGTCGCCTCTTACGACACCCACGGGAAATAAATGGGGTGATGCTGTTTTAAGAAGACATCACACGGCAAATTCACACTTCAATCTTGACTATCTCAGGAACTGCTACTCCCTGCGCTGTGGTGGTCCCGGATGTATGCAGCGGATATATGTTCAAAGTTACTACTTGAGTAATTTAAGAAAAGCATTTCAGTACTGCAGGTAGCCAAATTTTCTCAAAAGATACATGTCTGGGAAACATAAAGATTTCTTTGCAAATAATCAATGTTTTTTTACGTACACAAGGTTTCGGCGCTCCTCTGGGATCAATCCCATACACCGGATTAGGGTGCGTATACAAACTAAAGGGAGCTGGATTCTTCCACTTCGACATGGTGTGTACAAAGTTGAGAGCATTCATATCTTTCGGTTTTGGCTTGGCGGCTGGCTTGGCAGCAACTACTACGGCACTTCCACTTGCATTACTCAAATCACACTTCTTAAAATCGGCAGTGTACGTAGATGCATTCTGTTCAAGGACTTTGCACGATTTTACCAATCTTTGAATATCTAGACTCTGATCCTCGATGTCCGCCATGGTTGTAAGTTTAAATTTATCTAAAAGGTATAGTTATCTAAAACGTATAAATAAAACTAAACATAAAATTAAACAAATTAAAACTCAATTAAATATTGATTTCAAAAATCCGCAGAAAACATCGATCGATATATCAAAATTTAAATGTCATATGAGAATCGTTCATGAGTTCATGACTGATCATGACAATGTTTAAGATTACCAAGAAGATGGTTCTGTAGAGATGATCTCAGATAGCAAAGACATAAGAGTTGCTATGAAATATCTTCAAAGGGAAAAATACATTCAAGATGACTTTTCACTGTTGAGCAAGTGGTCGCATGATGTGGGTCTGGTCCTGAATGCTGATAAGACCAAAATGCACGTTCACTCAAGCCATATAATCGTTGGATGACTCGGTGTCCCACACGAAGAGAGAAGAGAGAGACGAAGTATAGTTAATGCTTTTATTGTTTAAATATATGTTTAAATAAATAATAAGATAGCAAACACCATTTCACAACACGACAATTATTTCATTTGCTAGGTGGTTTTCTTTATAATAAGTTAAATAAAAAATTAGACTTATATTCTATGAATAAGCAATTATGTAAAAGGACTCTCATTAACTAGCTGAAAGGTAAATTTTATATGGTGATAGAAAACCTCATCTTAATAGATAAATTTTAGTTTTTACAGTTATTTGTTTTAACATTTTGAGCTTTTTATATAAAATTTATTTTGTTTGAGTAATTATAATATTTTTAACTAGGATTAAATAATAGTATTAAATAAAAAAATGTATTTACTTAGTTTAGGTATAGTTAATAAACGTATACACAACTTAAATTTAATATCTGTAATACTATTTGTATGCACAGTTTTATTTTGAAATTAATTATCTTTATCTTTTATCTTGAACTTGCATATAGGTAAAAGATCTAAAGAGGAAAAGATCTTTGGAAATAGGTGAAGACTTAGGTAGTGAATAAATAATTTGCTGGGTGTTGCAAAGAATAGCTTTTCCTGAATACTGAGAGTATCAGTTACATTATTAATTATTACGGTAAGAAATAAACGGCAGAACGATAGTACAGTGTAACTTAATAAAATGTAAATGTAAGTCAATAAAAAAACACTTATTCAAAAACTATAATTTTATTTTATTTAATTAAATGTTAATATAAAATTTGTCAAAGCGGTAGGTATCTATCACAAGCAGGCTAGGCATGGTAGCGGTATCGACATTCGGAATCATCACAAGAAGGTATGAACATATTGAACTAATCTGGTTCTTTTCTCAAACATTCTTTCCACGGGAACCATCACTGCACGACATTGATTATGCACAGCACGATTAAGACAATTTTTTGTACAACATGACTGTGTACGACACAGTATTTGGTTTGTTTTCAACAATTGGCCCGCACAAATAATGTAAAGGGGTGTTATTGGAATCATAACAGAGTAGTGACGTCATAGCGAATGTAGTCTTGTACTGGTATTGGCTGTAATTGATTATCAATTCATTATTCGATCATGACATACAAAGCAACCCGCGGAGGGACGAGGGTAGTACAGCCTCCCTATAAGGGAGGGTTTGGGGTTCATAGAACCCCGCAATAAAAATAAACCTTTTTGACATACTTAAATCCGAGACAGTAGGTTAACTTAGGTAATAGTTGTGACCCGGAGGTAATGAAGTGAGCAATGAAAAATGTAAAGTGATATAAATAAAAAAAAAATACTTTATACAAGTATGTTAAATTATCGATCAAGATACATCACTACTATCAGATTTGAAAACGGTCACGTGATGTCTTCGATCAATGTGTTGTGAAAGCGCGTGTACATTGTTGGTGCAGGGGCGACATTGTTTAGATTCATACATGCATGCTTAGGTTGTGCATACATAATGTATTGGCCATGAGTATGCTGTGCAAAACATTGTCGTGTATTATAGGGACTCTTCTCCACAACGATGTGCTGACTAGATACAGGCCAAAGAGTAACTTATATATTGTATACAGGCTCCAGCACTTTAGTATATATTAGAGGTTAGTGGCTCCAACACTCCCATGAACTTAAACTGTGACTGTGCTATTTTTAGTTAGCGATTTAAGACGGTGACTTGCAATCGAGTCTGATAACAAAAAGATCATACTAAATATTTTTTTTGCCATTTAATTAATTAAATCGGTATCACAGGCCAGCTAAATACATCATAATTCATAAGTGACTACATTCTGTTCTATTCTGCACAGCGAGATGATGACCAGATACCGGCTCCAGGACTCCCATGAACTCAAACTTCAACTTGGTGTGATCAGCGCTGAACCTGAAGCTTCGGATCAAATGCGTCAGCAAAGTTTTCATAGATAACATCGCGTATCTTTTACCTGGAAGTAATCATTAACTCGAATTAAACTTTGTGGGGCACTTAAAAATAAAATAATCGGGATGTGGAACTCTCGTCCGAAAAGACATTCGAACCGCCTTTGTAACGGCTATGTCATTTCGAGAACCAGATTTGGTATAATTTTCTGATCCAGATTTGGTATTAATATAGAACGCGTAATGAATGAAAAGCAGAATTCTAGTCGGACGTTCGAAACTATTGACTATTCCTTCTTTATATATTTTTGAAATTAACGGTCTAAAGTCCAAACTGTCTAACCCAGACTGAGTTAGACAGTACTTTTACCTTTGATTAGTTGGTGCACCTCTAAATATGATTGGTCTGCCTTTACACAAATAATAGTCTATTTACACACTAAAGTTTAAGCTCAAGTCTACACTATTGGTTCACCTTTTTATGTGATAAGCACCTCTAATCATAATTGCTTCTTCTTCAAATTTAAGAGTCAAACTCTTGTCATAATTGCTACAACATTAAAAATTACTTTTCCAAGTATGGTTGTATCACGTACCGACACAATTCCTCACTTTTTCACTGAATCCTATAAAATCGGGGAGTTTGGGTAGCTTGTCTGACTGCAACCATCTTTTTAATTTTAACTCATCTACAGCAGGACGGTCGTGGTCGCCCGTTAGGGCAGGGCACTGAAAGAAGAAGACATCAGGACCCCAGGAGTCGTGGCGGTCGACAAAGGATGACTGGTGCCCCCAAAGTACGTTTGCCTTACTTACCAACACAATTCCTGGCGCCCTCACTGAACCCAAGTAGCACAGTTGGTTTGGGCAGCTGGTCAGGCTGCAGCCATCTTTCAGGTCTGAACTGCTCCGCATCAGGACCCCAGGACTCGTGCCGGTGGACCAGCCAGGAGAATACTGCGGCCGTGCTGCCCGCTTTCATTGTGCAATTTTCTGGAAGTGAATGAAAGAGGGGTTTACAGTGAAAGATAAATGAATAATTACACCGATCATATGTAGGTAATATGTCCTAAGTAGATTTCCAGTCTAAAATTCAATATCTCCGATTTTGGGTGAATACACTACCTCTGCATTTCGTTGTTTCTCCATGAAGAAAATTTCCTACCTAAGCCCGGGAAACACAAAATATTCGAAGATTTGCTACGGCGTAGCTCCCAGTCTTATACAATTGTTTTTTGTACAGTAATTTTGCCGTGTGATGCCGGCTTAGAATAGCATCACCCCATTTCTTGCCCGTGGGAGTCACAAGAAGCGTCTAAGGGACTCGAGGGTGTGTATTGCAATTTTAGGCGATGGGCTGACAACCTGTCACTATGGCGATACACAATTTTCCGGATGACCCTCAAATGTTTGTCAGACGTGGTGTAAATGTCCGTTCTATGCGGCCGTTTACCCCGCAAAGGATTATAGGCGTGATATGTGTATGTATGTAGGTATGTAATTTTATAAGGCAGGTCCAACAATAGGCTGAATAAACTCTTGAAATATTTTCATTTTTCTTACATCCCGTTCACTTACTAAGTTTAACATCCTCATCCACCCTCCTCGGCAGAAGCACCACATACGGATAGACCCTCATTGACTCCTTGATGATGGCTTCCATGTAGACCATCTTTGACAGGTCATCTTTCGTCACTTGCTTCCTGTCGCCAACTATCTGTTGTATCCTGGTGAATAAACAGAAGTCAGATTTTAGATAAAATAACATAAGCCATCATGATTTAATCTTAGATCTTGCTGGACATAGGCCTCCCCCAGGGTACGCTATAAGGCACGATCCCCTGTTTTCGTATCCAGTCGTTACCAGCCACCCACTTCAAGTCATTTATCTATCCAGCCAAAGTGCTTCCAACGACAAGACATTTTTGCTTCGGGCAAAGTCTTTTTGGCAGTTTCTGATTTACATTTATTTATTACTTTTTTAAAAGAAATATAAAGCATGAACACATTTAACCATACTTGGTACCGTTAGGTTTATGTTGGTACTGCACATTCCATAATTATACAAAAATACAATAAAAGACACGAACTAAATTTAGAAATAAACTACAAATTAAACAGGTAAATTTGATGCCTATGCATGTTGTGCAAAAGCGAGTAACTAGACTGCCTCAACTCTGCGAACAATACTTGTTTTTTAGTTTTACTTGTTATTAAGAGTAATAGTTAACAAACGATATGGGACATGTCGTAACATACTTACATACATAATCAGCCACAACAGTTTCTGATTTGTGGAAGTGAAAAGTTCTGGCAAAGGTAATGAAAATCTAAAGCTTTATGAGATTTGAGAGGTTTATAAACAGTTACTTACTCTAGGTAAGCCCTTTCTTGCACTTGAGGATAAGAGCCTAACAGCACCAAAGCGTAGAGGAGCGTGTACGCACTAGTGTCATGCCCAGCGAATATGGTGCCGTCCACTTCCGCCTTCATTGCCGCTTCCGTTATGATGCCCTTCTCTGCAGCCTCCATTAGAGTGTCAAGGAACACTTCGTGCGCTGGAAGAGAAAATAGTTTTTAAAGTCATTTTCTGAGCTTACTTTAATTACTAGGCACTCAATATCTCAAAACAAATACTTAAGACTCTTTTTGTGAGAGTTTTGGAGAAGATAGTAATTACTTGCCATTTGCTACACATTTATTTTCTTTAATATCTTGAAGCTGTTTCCTTCGCTGGTAAATTATCTGAAAGCCATAAAACTTAAACTTAGTAACACAAACCGTTAGATCAGATGCTATCGAATTATTCTCGTGATGGTATCAATCGAATGCATTAGAGAGAATCACACACACATCATCATATCAGCCTATAGCAGTCCACTGCTGGACGTGGTCCTTCCTCAGGGTACGCCATAAGGCACGATCTCTCAGTGAGCATACCTCCCTTAAAATCTCTACTCTAATCAAACAGTCTAGCTAGCGCCACTGTCAACCACCAGCTTCCCGCCACCTGCACCTGATGTCTCCAGTAAATTCACAACATACTTCGTCTCTAGTCCGATGCAGAATTTCCAGCGCAGCCTGCTGTTTCTTCTTCATCTTGGTCCAGTTGAATATGACGTCATGCTGCAGGATCAAGCTCTCGAACCTGGTGCCAGTGATCTTGACGTAAATTGACACAGCGTCGAGGTAAGCGTCGAAATCTACGTTTTCTACGTTGTTGAATGCCAGCATTGTGTCTGCAATCACATTAGAAATAGGCGTTCATTATATAGCTTTAAAAACTGTGCCGCTGCCTGCTGCGCAAAGGTTCCGGATTCGATACCCGGTGGGGCACTCACAAATTAGATTTTTATCACTTTGTAAATTTGTTCCCATACAGTCTGGGTAGTACATTGCAGGCTGATCCAACTGATTGAACGTAAAGAAAGATGGTTCCGTGCTTCGGAGAGCACGTTAAGCCGTCGGTCCCGGTTGCTGTCATAGACAGCAACTTAGACGGCGGTCGTTACATACACAATCACAAATTTGGGAGACAGCGGCACAATCATGTCAGAGACCCATTAGAATAGTATAAGTAGCCGTTTGTAACTTTGGCACCAGGATGCATCGAGTCGTATCACGACTTTTTTTGCTACGGTTTTTGAAAACTTCTTTATTTCTACACTTGATACAGAATTGCCTATTTTGAGATTTATCTAAATAAAGTCCAATATACTTACCGTTAGAATAGCATTACCCCATTTCTTTTATGTGGGTATCGTAAGGGGCGACTAAAGGACTCGAAGTTGACATCTTATCACTATGGCGATACACAATTTTCTAAATTAATTTTTTATTGTCTACGCTCTGCCTACCCCGCAAGGGATAAAGCGTGATATATGTATGTGTATATCCTTACCGCAAAGTAACTCCAAGTTGTACATTCTAAGGATCCCAATTATGTCAAAGGGGCCTGTATCAGCGTATTTAGATAATTTCTGAATCAGTCTCTCGGAGTGTACGTTGAAGTGTGTGAGGAAGGCATCCATGTTGCTCGGCATCAGGCTTTTCATGAAGAACTTTCGGTGGAGTTTGTTCGTTTGAACTGGAATTGAAAGAAAAAAAAAGTGATTCTTGTACCACATCGAAATAAAAGAGTCAGAAGTTGTGACTCTTGCGACACATATAGACTTAAAGGACGTCTAACGAACAAATATTACGCATGATGTAGGTTTACTCGACTTAGGTACTTGTTATTTATTTCCTATTTGGTAGAGTTTAGCCCTCTACGTTTCGGCCGCTTCATCACGGAGGTTGTCAGATCTCGCCGGCCCGTCAGCTGTCGAGGGCTTAACTTTCTACCAAATAAATAACATGTAATCCCCGTAAACCGCCGTGATTGCCGAGTGTTCGAGTGTTGCCAGCTGACGGGTGGACGTATGGTAATCTGTCATCCTCCGTGAAGAAGGCTGTCGTAAGCAGCCGAAAATGAGGCCAGTAGGCCGAAGGACGACTGTGAGGAAAAGGGTAGCAAGCTTAGCTACCCGCCTAGTCGGGAGTTCTTACCAGGGGAACGACTATTCCAACCAACCGGCTATGTTTGGAAGTTGTATATATAGCGATCAGCGGAATAACTTCGATACCGCGTTTCAGAACTTGTATGTGGAGCGCATGCGCAAGTACCTCTAAGTCGCGTAAACCTTCATCTTAAAGGACGTCGCCCACAGACAATTGGCGATCATTAAACCGACAAGACTGTTTCATTAAACCGACAACTCTTAATCATCATCATCGCGTCTTATCTAAATAACATACATTATATGATCTCAATGGCAAACATAATGGCAAATATAATGACAGTTGAGGGTCTCGGAAATTATAAAAAATTAGAAAATCGGGGACCAGCCAAGATAATCAAATTTTCTCAGCGTTATAATCACTTATTGTCTCAGATAAAGTTTCTTTTTTTACTGTAATGTGGTTTACTTGAGGTTTAAATTATCAAGGCGGCGAACGACGCGATGAACCCTGGCGTCAAAGTTAAGTTGGTGTTTATTTAGCCGCTGCTTGTGGTTGTACTTGCGAGCTCAACACTGGTACAAACAACTCTGTATGATGTACTTTATTATTTGTATCGAGCAGCGCTACCATAGCGACAGGTTTTTGTTGCGTTCTATTATAATTGGTGTTTTTCTTTTTTGTAAATGTTTAAATTAATAAATATATAAAATAAAAATTTACTTACTGTTTCCAATAAAAGCCGCCAGTCCCAACCATGGCTCCCAGAACTGATACAAGATGGCCTTCTCAGCGCAAGCTTTCAGAGCTGTCATGCTGTCTTCAGGGTCCGATATTACTGGAAAATATTACTAGCATTTATATGGACCCATTTAGGCATACGTTGCTGGTTATACGGGCGGCGTCCTAACAACAAACTCAAGATAACCAGTAATAGGTACCTATATACGAATCGGTAAGTGTAATAACCGTTTTAACCTCCAGCGTTATAGCTACACATAAAGGATAAAAGGTATTTCCTAAATTCTGCGATCAAACAATACAAAAGAGATATTTTTAAAATTTGCAGGTTAACATACGATCCCGATATAAAACAACCCTTGGGTCGATCAAAGACCCTATTTTGTGTACTCCCGGGCCATTTGTCGATTTGGAATCCTGGTCTACTCCCGGATCGAGCATCGACTGTATAATAAACTCGAAAGTTAACAAAAATTCGGACATTCCGTTGACTCTATGACCCACACAATAGTTTGTCTACTCCTAAGCAGCTATGTATGTATAAAGGATTGATGCATATTGTACAATATGCATGTATTACCGTATAGAGGTTGCAGTCCACGCACATAATACGACCCAACCGCCACTCCTCCCCTCTCGTGGACTAGTGTGCATACTTCTAGCACTTTGTCCCATAAATCTGAAAAGTTATAATACCTATTAACTATCAAACGAAATCGTAACGAAAGATACGCTCATATCGTCTGCTTATTGTGAATGTCATAGAGCTGACAGAAGCATCATCGTCGTCACACATCGATATGCATGGCCACTCAAGGCATAGAAAATGCTTGCACACCAATGTTTGAAAACATCAGCACTTAAGGCGAATGTAGCCGTCAACGACCTCGTCAGTGGCACCACTTCACAAAAAAAATATTTTCCCTATAGACAAACAATCTATCAAAATGTCCGATGCCTAAGTTCTTAGTATTATCCATGAGTAAAATTAGCACCTGCAAACTCAATAACATATTTGCTGTAATTAAAGTTATGGCAATTAATAAAAAAGTGGCAAAAAACTTGGGCATCGGACATTCTGATAGATTGTTTGTATAAAGATAAATATTTTTTTGTGAAGTGGCACCACTGTCAAGGTCGTTCACGAGTACACTCGCCTTAAAGAAGCAGTTTTCAACGATCGTATAAAATTGCCTTAAGAAAAACCTTACCTTTGCCGTTGAGGAGTATCTTCAGACATTCCCACACTGGAACAGATTTTGGGGCATCTTTATAAGCTGCTCTGTAGCGCTGCCATAAGAAAAATATGAAGTAGCATGATAACAATACTGCAACCCAGTCCGCGATCATGTTCTATCAGACAGGATGTGACTACTTCTGTAAAGAAGAAACATAACTGGGAACAAATTGGGTGGTAAAAGGGCTTTTTAGACGCACCGCCGCGCCGCCGCGCCGGGCTGGCAGAACGGATAAGTCATTCAATCCGCCTTTGCCTTGTAGTGGGACAAATTATAGTCTATAAAACAGTAGGTACTAGAGGGAAAATTGACAGTTCAACGAGTTTATTACTGTACTTTGTTTATGTACCACTTACTTGTTATTAAATTGACCATACATACATATAGGTCATAGGTAACGATTCGAAGAAAAATGTTTAAAAATAAAAGTTGATTCTACGTACGTACAGTACTTACAAATTATTTCTTCTACGAGCATACTGCCTTAATTTTTAAGTGGTGGATGACGTAGTGATAATAATGAGTTTGATTCTAAGATGTTTACATGCAATTAAAATAGAAAACCAAAGGTAGGATTGCTTTTTTGGCTACAAGGCTCTAGTGCAAGTCCGGAGGGCAGGAACCTACTTACTATAAGGCGGTTCTCATACTTGTCGTCAATCGCTGCGTATTATTAACGCACCGTAAAGCATACGTCTGTCAGACGAAAGGGAATTGCAAATTCCTATCTTATTCCCATACAAATACGGCTACGGTGCGTTTAGGGTGCTGTCAGAGGCCTTGACAGACGCATCCGTTACGACCATAATCGCTTGCATCGTAGCCGTATTTTTATAAGATCGGAATTCGCAATTTTCTTTCGTCTTACAGACGCACGCATTACGGTGCGTTAAAAATACGCAGCGACGGATAATAGGTGGAAAAACCGACATAAAAAAATTATACATAATATTAAAAATATCACTACTAACCTTTTATAATTCCAAAACTTTTTTCAACTCGTAAAACGCACTTAAGGCACAAAAGTAAATATTATAGTATTTTCCGCTCTAAATATAGTATTTACAATTACTAGAGATAGTCTCTACACTTTTTTTAATAATTCTAAGTGTACCAATAATTTCAAGTGGTTTAAATATTTTACTATGTGTCTAACGTATTCTAAGTCTGCTAAGAGTTTGCCACAATAACTCATAGTTATGTTAAAGCAGGAAACACTACTGTCGTACAGTAGTTTAGCCTGTGTCATTATATTGCTAATAGTGTTATAAAAACAGTAAAGTTTACCTCCGGGTTACACGGATTCCGTATGATAGATATACCTTTATATATTTATATGTATAAATAAGAGGAAGTTGGCTCACGCACTGAGGGTTCCGTGATTAAAAATAATTACGTTACTTCCGAATTATGAAACACGACGGAAACCTCGGTGCTTGAGTCAAACTTACCTCTATTTTAATCTACATGATTTAAGGTTTCAATGCCACTTGCAAGATCGATTTTCTGTCCTCCAGCGGTTACATACGTTTAATTTTAAGGTTCTTACCTGAAACAACCAAAGCTAAAAAAAGTTACAACTTCCAACCCCAAAATGAGCAACTCAAGAGATAAGTTAGATGTCCAAGTCTACTGTACATACCTTAACACTAATCACGCCTCTTTCCCGGAGGGGTAGGCAGGGACTACTTCCTTCCACTTACTAAGATCCTTGCACTTCTTTCGCCTCCCGTATATTCGTCGATAATTTCATGCGCGCTCGACTATTTACTCTCGATTCGACGTTTCTTTACCACATCCCAGAATTAATTGAGGTATGTTCGTCGAGGTCTGCCCCTTCATACTTTCGTCATTTTTATAATTACAATGAATAACAAAAAGGAGGTCAAGGTGGTCATAAAACCGAACAACTATCGCCATATAACATAATAAGGTCTTAATGTAAAAATAATTTCGACATTCCGTTCAAAATTTCTGATCAGCTGGTTAATTTAGTATGGGAGGTCGAATATTCTTTTGTACATTTCGACATAATTATGTTCCATGGGGAAAGTTGTTCAGTTTCATGAGCATATTGAACTCTTTGAAGCTTGTAATACACTTTTTTGTTACACCTTGCATATACCGAGGATATAGAGCTGGGTACTAGATATGTAAAACCAGAGCATTACCTTCATTATCTTACCTTTATTTTTATGCACTTGTAGCTACCTACGTCACCTACAACAATCATCAACTGCATACGCGAGTATCTTCCTAAACGTTACCTACAAGCTTATCGTCGTGCGTTCTACATGCAAATTGGGAACCTACGCGTGTGACGTCACATCTATCAAGCAAATACAGACAGGCTTAAAAGCAAGCGGCGAAGCGGCGATTGATTACCTACGCACATACCTACTGCGCACTATCAAGCATGTACTACTTCACATCTACAGCTACTTACATATCAAGCACAAGCATCTGCAACTACATATCTACAGCTACTGATATACAAGCACAAGCACTTCACTACAAGACGTAATAGTTTCACTGAAACCTGTTGCCACTCCATGAGGGAACGGCAGATAAGACGCACATTATGAAACTTGTAGCTGTCCACTATGGGAGCAGCTGAACACAGACGTGTCACGTGAAACTTATGATGGAGCTCTGATAAGAGCTGTTTTGGAGCACCAGCGCACAGCATGCGAGCACCATCACAAAACACGGCGATCCACAATCAGCACTCCACTTCACTCGAAGATCATCATCTGCAAGCATCATCTTCATCTTCGAGTAACTTCGTGTCATGGCGCGGCGTGACCGACGGAGCTGCACCGACGTCCTTCCTTCACGGCGACCGGCGAGCGAAAAGAAAGCGCGGACGGCGCCGCCTATATTTATACACTCGGTGTCGCGACCTCGAAACTCCTTCCCGCGCGCCGCGGAATTTGCATATGTGTGCGCGCATTATTATTCATGTGTGTGTGTGTAGATTTCGTTAAGTAACAACTCGTTTTGTAAATAGCTCATTCAGAACCTATTTTTGTACATATAATTAGGCATTATTTTACAATAAATTATTCTATACCATTCCATTCAGTATTCATTGTTTGAATTATTAGCAGTATCCTCCTACCTAAGGTACAACCTGCAGCTAAAGTACTAACTGCAAAAGTGGTGACACCCTTCAGAACACTCTGCGACTCTGCTGCTGAATCAAGATCCTGTTACCCGAAATCTCAAGATGAACAACGACGGAAACAAAGAAGAACCTACCAGCAATCCAAACGAAGGCAACGGAACCGGCAACGGCGCAAGAGCTGAAACTCCGAAGCCACAGCCACGCACCGAGCTCGCCGGAATAGCCCTCTCCATGCGCATACCAAAGTTCTGGCGCGACCGCGTCAGGCTCTGGTTCATCACCTTTGAAGCCGTCACTGCCGACACCAAGCGAGGGGAGAAAGAACTAGCCCAAATGGTCATCGCACAACTTGAGAAACAGGATATCGAGCAGATCGCGGACCTTCTCTATACACCATCCGCTACAAGACCGTACAGCGAGTTGAAGGACCGACTCATTTCAGTATACGAGGAGTCAGAAGAACGGCAACTACAGAAGCTACTCTCAGAAATGGAGCTCGGCGACCAGAAGCCTACACAGCTACTTCGCCGCATGAAAAGCCTAGCAAGGGGAAAAATAACGGACGAAACGCTACGAATATGTGGATGAACCATCTACCTGCCCACGTTCGCTCAGTCCTCGTCGTGAGCGATAACATCAGCAGATCAACGGCACTCGACGACCTCGCACTAATCGCCGACAAAATGATGGAACAACAATTTCAGCAAGTCTCTGCAATTTCGAGCCCGTCAGAATCGAGTCCAGCGAAGCCGTCTGAAACACAAACATTAGTCGACGAAATAAGAAAATTATCACTAGAAGTCGCCGAACTAAAACGCCAACATCATCCACCCGCACGTCCCCGCTACCGTGAAAAGTCCCCGCACCCCGCACTGCCCCCGCACCCCGCGCGGCACCGCTCCCGCTCGAGAGATACCTACTACCGTCCACACACCGATGGCATGTGTTACTATCACTCCAAATTCAAGCAATACGCCCGCCGTTGCAACTCACCGTGTAACTACAAGAAAAATACCTACGAAAACCAGCAACCGGAAAACTAGAACGAACGCTGGCAGCGGCGGACTCCAGTGTTCCAGATAAAGAATACCGCCTACTCATCCAGGACAAGAACTCAAAACTTACCTTTTTGGTTGATTCCGGAGCAAACATATCCGTACTACCTAAAAGGAAAGGATGTACCGCACCGCCGCTATCATTCAACCTGTACGCTGCTAACAACACGGTAATACCTACCTACGGAGAGAAATCGCTGGAACTCAACTTGAACTTACGAAGACCATACCGCTGGAAGTTCATCATAGCAAAAGTCAACAAACCCATCATCGGCGCTGATTCTCTTCATCATCACAACCTACTCGTCGATGTCAAGAACCGCCGACTAGTTGACGGCCGAACACTACTTGCCGTCAACTTACCTATCTGCAAAACGAACGAGCCACGAATCATGAGCATCGACGAACAACAGAGCTACCACGATATTCTCGCCGATTACCCCGGTATCACTCGACTAACTTCGATGAAACTCAGCCCGAAGCACAACGTTGAACACGTGATCGAAACAACTGGCCAGCCACTACACTGTCGAGCGAGACCCCTCCCACCTCACCGCTACGAACAAGTCAAAAAGGAGTTCGAAAACATGATGTCCCAGGGCCTATGCCGTCCAAGCAAAAGCCCTTGGGCCAACCCTTTACATGTCGTACCGAAGAAAAATGGAGATCTACGCGTGTGTGGCGACTACAGAAGGCTCAATTCTATTACTAAAGCCGATCGCTACCCAATACCTCGAATCAAAGATTTTACCTACCGTCTCGCCGATAAGAAAATTTTTTCTACACTCGATCTCAACAGAGCATACCAACAGTTACCGGTAGCACCTCAAGACATAGAGAAGACAGCCATCATCACACCATTCGGCTTATTCGAATTTCCTCGAATGTGCCCCGGTTTGAAGAACGCAGGCCAAACATTTCAACGGTTTATTCATGAAGTACTTCGAGGTCTAGACTACGTGTTCCCATTCATCGACGACCTACTCATCGCGTCGAATAACGAAACCGAACATCGAGAACACCTACGCACCGTGCTATCAAGACTCGATGAATATGGCATCACTATCAACCCGTCGAAATGCGTACTAGGGAAGAGCGAAGTCACATTCCTCGGTTTCACCGTGAACACTGAAGGCATCAAACCACCACAAGAAAAAGTCAACGCCATAGTAGAATATCCCAAGCCGACGACAGTCGAACAGCTAAGAAGATTTCTCGGCATGCTAAATTTCTACCGAGCAAATATTCCGAACGCCGCCACTCTACAAGCGCCATTATGTAAATACCTACACAACTCTAAGAAGCGCGACAAAACAGAGATCGAATGGAACGACGAAGCAACGCAAGCTTTTACGAACTGCAAACAAAGCATCGAAAAAGCTGCCCTACTCTCTCACCCGCATCACTCTGTCCCGCTCGCACTCATGTGTGACGCGTCTAACACATCAGCTGGCGCCGTTCTACAACAACGCGTGAACAACAGATGGCAACCCCTTGGATATTTCTCGAAGAAATTCACAGAAGCACAGCAAAAATATTCTACCTACGACAGAGAGCTACTTGCAATCTTCATGGCGATAAAACACTTTAGAAAGATGTTTGAAGGCAGAGAACTCATCGTGTTCACCGATCACAAACCTCTAACCTACGCATTCAAGAAGATTGGTTCAGACAGCGAGACGCCGAGACGCACACGACAGCTACTTTTCGTGAGCGAATTCACAACTGATATTCGCCACGTCAGCGGACAAGATAACGTCGTCGCGGACGCCTTATCACGAGTAGAAGAAATAACCTGCCCGTCACCTATAAACTACGACGAACTAGCTATTGCGCAAGAGCGAGACAGCGATATACCTACCTTGTTACAACAACCAAAATAACTCCAGTTGGCAATCAACCTAAACAGACACCAAATAAAAATAAAAATATTATCAAAACGACATCAAACATGATATCTTCCGCTCCTACTACGTCTTCAGCGAGTACTTCTCACAAGCTAGCGAATAAATCAAAACAAACACTGAAATCCATTATTCCGCAAACGGAGGAACATGCAATTCAAGAATGCGCGTTGGCCCTTTCAAATCCAGGAAGTTCCACCCATATCAAGATTGTACCCGGGTCATCATCATCAGTCTCGCCGCCTAAGCAGGATTGTGCCACAACAGTGAATGAAAGTAACGCGAGTTCATCAATGGAACATAACGTACCTACTGGGAATAAATCAACGAACTCTACATGCACGGCTCCTCTTACTAAACCAAACATGACCGCATCTACGCCAGCAATAGAGTATATAACTTTCAGACAGAAAACTCAAATAAATATACCTACCTCTAACAGTTTTGAGTCTCTTTCAGACACAATTTCCGATGATGAAGACGAGGATGCGTGTACGTTACCTGTGGTAAATACCATGAACAGAAGCTGTCCAAATCTTTACTCGATTCGGACAGAAGACTACCAGGATCTTAAGAAAATTATTACAAGTTTACAAGAAAAATTGGACACAGCCGACAAAGCAATAGAAGACCTGCTTTTGGAAAACAGCGCCCTAAAAAAATCATTGTCAGATAGAGACCGTAAAATAAACAACTTGAAGCGAGTGTGCAGCTCTCCCTCTTCCGGTCCTAACAAAAAATCAAAAAAGAGACACATTATTAATTCTTTTCATAGCAGTTTAAACTCTAATAATGACACAATATTTCGAACAAGCATAAACACGGAAAAACTAAATAATCAACAAAACACTACTCAGGAGACAGAAAAACCCATATTCCAGAAGAAAAACCACATTTACATCGTAGGAGACCAACAAGTGCGAGGTTTGGCATTTAAACTAGCTGAGAGAACAACCGGGAAAAGCAAGGATAACTTTAGCATTTCCAGCATGGTCAAATCATTCGCCCCAAGTGTTGAGATACTACGCTATCTAGACAACTTACGTCAAAATATAACTAAGGAGGACATACTAATAATTTCAGTAGGTTGCAATGATGAAAATCCATTTGAATTGTTTTCTAATTTATCTGACATATTAAGTAAATTTAAAGACATTAAAATATTTTTACTAAACTTGACATCAAATCAATGCTTCAATATAAATGATATCAACTCAAAATTACACTTACTTGCAAAAAAATGGGAGAATTGTACATTACTTAATATTAATTTAAAATATACAACACGTAGACATTCTTTGAGCTTATTAGCAGCTAAAATAAATATTGAAATGGATTATTTAAGGTACGAAAAAATGGAACAAGGGCTCTACGAATTTCAAATAAACTTTGAAGAAACTCAAAAAGAACAATCAATGCACCAAAGCACTTTTTTAGGACCCCGAATAAGGGAAACCCTTATCCCATAGCTAACGCAGATAACTCCGACTCCTCAAATAATATCAGAATATTCCACCAAAACATACAAGGCCTGATAGGTAAACTCCCCCAAATTGAAATTGTTGTAGATAGTTTTACAAAGAAAGGAAAGAAGCTAGACATTTTGTGCTTCACCGAAACTTTTGTTAAAAGAGGTTGTGAGTCTAATATTAATTTAACTAATTTTAAAATGGCATGCTCTTACTGCCGCAAAAATAATAAATCTAGAGGCGGTTCGTGTATACTGGTTAACAAAGCTTGGGAGACTAAACCTTTACAATTATGCTCAGATTTGGCACTTGATTTTTATTTTGAATGTTGTGGGGTTCAAATCGTAGAACTTAGCTTAATTGTTGTCAGTATTTATAGGATACCAACGCAAACTATACCCCATGTAAAAACATTTTTATTTAAATTAGAAACATTGCTCTTTTCTCTAACTCATAAATATAAGCGTAAAAAGATTGTAGTTTGCGGAGATTGGAACATAGATTTACTTGTAGAGTCTTTATTTTCTAGAGATCTTGTGGATGTTCTAAAAAGCTACAACCTTATGCCACATATCAAGTTACCGACCAGAGGGAAGAAATGCATTGACCAAATTGCGAGTAATATAAATAAATTAGATGCGGAAATTCACAGTCTAGCGCTTTCAGATCATGATACGGCACAATCCATTGCATTTAGAGTAAATATTAAGCCGCTACTTACTAGCTGGTTTGAATTTATACGTGATTTTAGTACTGATAACACACGAAAATTTTACGAGTGTGTGTCAGCATTGTCATTCTCTGAGATCTATGATGCAACAGACGTAAATTTGGCTTTTGACAAATTCCATGAAATAATTCGACTATTCTATGATTTATGCTTCCCGATTATAAAAGTGAAGCGTACCAATAGATTAAAAACCGTGAAATGGCTTACGAAAGGCCTAAAGAAGGCCAGCAAATCGAAACGTCACCTCTACTTAAAGTACCGGATGGAAGGCAAAAATAAAGATAGGAATAAAAGAACTTACAAAAATTATAATTCTTTGTATAAAAAATGCATATTACTGTCTCAGAAAATTTGTAATTCTAAGTATATTCAAGCTCATCCAAATAAATGTAAAGCAACCTGGGAGACTATAAATTCAGCTATGCCAAAAAACATTGATCACATAGGAATAAAAATGTTACAACATGAAAACATTTCGTACTCTGATCCCCAAATTATTTGTGATTTTCTCAATGCCTTTTTTGTCGACCTTACTAAGGACCAGACCGTATTAAAAAATAAATATCTTAGTAATATTAGAAATGTCAATAATACCATATTTACTAAGCCAGTCTGTAGAAGTGAAGTTTTCAAGGTCATTTTAGCCTTGAAAAATAGTAACTCTACAGGGTATGATGAACTCAGCACTAAAATAATAAAACTATGTGCCCCGTTTTTATGTGATCCTTTGACACACATCATAAATTTATCTCTTGATACAGGGGTTTTCCCAGAAAATTTAAAGATATCTATAATAAAACCTTTATTTAAAAAAGGCGATAGAACAAATCCCAACAATTATAGACCGATTACTCTGGTACCCATTCTCTCCAAAATCATAGAAAAACTCATGTTCACCAGGTTAGACGATTTTATGACGAAGCACGATATTTTGACCGAGCAACAATTTGGTTTCAGAAAGGGCCTTTCAACTACCCTTGCGTGTTTCAATTTAATAAAAATTGTAAGTGAATCGATTAACAAAAAGAAACCTATTATATCTATATTCCTGGACCTTAGTAAGGCTTTTGATTTCGTCAACCATTTTCAGCTGTCACGTAAGCTTGAACTGTATGGCATTAGAGGAAGGGCTCTAGACTGGATCAAATCATTTCTCACTAATAGACGACAATGTACGGAGGTGTCCAGAGTTGTGAGGAATGGAAATGCTTTTGTTAAACAAAATTATAAATCACAGTTTAAAGTTAATGCTACCGGTGTGCCTCAAGGAAGTGTGCTTGGCCCTTTATTGTTTTTGATTTATATCAATGATCTTCCAGCCATAACACCACATAAAAGCTTACTTTTTGCTGATGACACAACGGTACTAATAAAATGTGATGAAAAAGCGAAGTGGGAATCAACAGTTAATAAAACATTGGTAAATATAGTAGATTGGATGAATGACAATAATCTTAAAGTCAATATAGATAAAACTAAAATAATGCAATTCCGCTCTTACAACGCTAGCCAAATACCTTTAAACATTTCTTTTGACGGCACTAGTTTGGATCAAGTAAACAAGTTTAAGTTTTTAGGATTCACTATCGATGAACATCTGAACTGGAAAACCCACGTCAATGATGTGTACAGCAGGTTAACTCGATTTGTGTTCGCATTGAAAAATTTGAGAAATATTGTATCAGAGGAAGCATCGTTATCGGCTTATCATGGTTACGTCTCATCTGTACTCCGTTATGGCATCATACTGTGGGGTAATTCTGTCGATGGTGATCGAGCATTCGTTGTGCAGAAGAAGTGTATTCGTGCAATCTGTAACGCGTGGTTCAGAGATTCGTGCAAGCCTTTGTTCAAAAAATTAAAGATTCTTCCATTTCCGTGCATTTACATCTATGAAATTTGTATTTTTGTTAAAATGTATCCACGTTTTTATGAACAACGTAAAGATGTACAAAAAAGGCAGCTACGGTCTATGTATATACTTCTGTTGCATCAACCACAAAGTCACACAAATATTTATAAGAAAAATGTATACAATATGAGCATTTCAATTTATAACAAACTTCCAATTGACATTAAATTAACTAATTGTATAAATGTATTTAAAACAAAATTATTTGACTGGTTACTGACGAATTGTTTCTATAGCGTAGGGGAATATTTGAATAATGTTTGACACTTTTATCCTTTTGTAATTCTTTTTTCATGTATTTAATTTATTTTAGACATTTGACATTTTATAATCGATTAATTTTAATTTTTATGTAACTGAATAACTCGACATTGTAATTTTTCGTGTATTTAATTTACTTTTCATTTTTATATTATTATTAGACTTTTGACATTTTATAATCAATTAATTTTTATGTACCCTAAAAACTTGACATTGAAAATTGTATATATCAATACATTTTAATTTGCACGCTTGAAGCAAGCAGAATACTGCACTGTAATGTAAAATAAGATCTCATTATTTATGATGAAATACCATGTATTCTTGCAAATAAATAATTTCTAATTTCTAATTTCTAATTTCTAATTGATAACATCAAACTAAAGAAAGTCACGCTTCCTACTACAAACCAACCGATCTACTGCGAAGTATCTACGAGCAACATTCGTCCATACCTACCACTTGAGTATCGTGAAATCGCATTCAAAGCAATTCACAATCTCAGTCATCCTGGTACGAGAACAACACGCAAGCTAATTCAAACTAGATACTTTTGGCCATCGATGAACGCCGACGTCAGCAAATGGACCAAGACATGCCTACAATGTCAACGAGCGAAGATAAACAGGCATACACAGAGCGCCGTATCTACGTTCCCGGCATCCGCAAGGTTCACTCACCTACACATCGATATCGTTGGACCTCTACCTACCACTGCTGACGGATACCGCTACGTCGTAACAATGATCGACCGAACGACACGTTGGCCCGAAGCTTACCCAGTTCAAGACATCACAGCTGAGACAGTCGCAAAAATCGTCTATGAAGGCTGGATAACTCGATACGGATGCCCACAGAGGCTAACTAGCGACCAAGGTAGACAGTTCCAGAGCGCCCTATTCACCTGCCTCACTCGCATGATGGGTATCGAAAAAATTCAAACTACAGCCTACCATCCGCAGTCGAACGGAATCATCGAACGCTGGCACCGATCCATGAAGACAGCACTCAAAGCTCGACTCACTACCGCCAACTGGGTGACCGAGCTACCTACCGTCATGTTGGGTCTTCGCACTGCATCACGCAGCGATACCGGTGTGAGTGCAGCCGAACTTACCTACGGTTGTACGATCCGATTACCCGGTGATTTTTTTATTCCAACACCACATGATGTCACCATGGACCACACCTACGTTGACCAGCTACGAGAAGCAATAGAGAAAATGAAGCCAGTACCTACAGAACCACATAGCAACAGCCGACCGATTTTCGTCCATCGAGATCTACAACACTGCAACAATGTGTTTGTCAGAATTGACGCCGTGAAGAGACCACTCTCACCGCCATACGACGGACCCTACCGTGTGCTGAAACGAACGGACAAGTTTTTCACACTACAGTTACCAGACCGTCAAGCAACTATCTCGATCGACCGACTGAAGCCTGCATACCTACTAGCAGATTACGATCAAAACACACCAACGACAACCGCCGTACCTACGCCGACTGCAGTACCTACAACGCCTACTACGTCAGATGTACCTACAAGTTCGCCCGACGCTACTACCACGAAGCCCGTATCGCAGAACGCCGAAAAGAAAACTCGTTCCGGCCGCACCGTCACACGGCCAGTACGCTTCGCTTGAGGGGGTGCACTGTAGCTACCTACGTCACCTACAACAATCATCAACTGCATACGCGAGTATCTTCCTAAACGTTACCTACAAGCTTATCGTCGTGCGTTCTACATGCAAATTGGGAACCTACGCGTGTGACGTCACATCTATCAAGCAAATACAGACAGGCTTAAAAGCAAGCGGCGAAGCGGCGATTGATTACCTACGCACATACCTACTGCGCACTATCAAGCATGTACTACTTCACATCTACAGCTACTTACATATCAAGCACAAGCATCTGCAACTACATATCTACAGCTACTGATATACAAGCACAAGCACTTCACTACAAGACGTAATAGTTTCACTGAAACCTGTTGCCACTCCATGAGGGAACGGCAGATAAGACGCACATTATGAAACTTGTAGCTGTCCACTATGGGAGCAGCTGAACACAGACGTGTCACGTGAAACTTATGATGGAGCTCTGATAAGAGCTGTTTTGGAGCACCAGCGCACAGCATGCGAGCACCATCACAAAACACGGCGATCCACAATCAGCACTCCACTTCACTCGAAGATCATCATCTGCAAGCATCATCTTCATCTTCGAGTAACTTCGTGTCATGGCGCGGCGTGACCGACGGAGCTGCACCGACGTCCTTCCTTCACGGCGACCGGCGAGCGAAAAGAAAGCGCGGACGGCGCCGCCTATATTTATACACTCGGTGTCGCGACCTCGAAACTCCTTCCCGCGCGCCGCGGAATTTGCATATGTGTGCGCGCATTATTATTCATGTGTGTGTGTGTAGATTTCGTTAAGTAACAACTCGTTTTGTAAATAGCTCATTCAGAACCTATTTTTGTACATATAATTAGGCATTATTTTACAATAAATTATTCTAGTGCAGTCAGCCGTCTAATCAGCACGCACGGACGCACAAAGTTTTTCGTACTACCCACCCAAGAATTTAGAAAATAATTTTTGAAAAATAATTTTTTCTAAATCTACCCGCAAAAATTTTTTATTTTGCGGCGGGGACCGCCTACCCCCAAATCGCGTCTTTTTTGTGTGCCGGTACCCTCCGCCGGCTCGGCCGGCGGAATGCACACCAAAATCGCGTCGCGTGAAGTGTTTGCGAACTAAAAACCGCTATGAGCGGAGGAAAGCCCCCACCGGGATACCTTCCGGGACTGGGGAAGCCGCGTCGCGAAGACTCGAGGTCGTCCTCTCCGACCTCTGAGCAGGACTCGCGCTCGCGCTCCAGCAGTCCAGGCACAGGATCCGAATCAGGAGATTCACAATCGAACCCGAACGACTCCCATGGAAGCGAACAGCTACCCGTACCACCGGCCGCACCAGCCAAAGCGCAGGAGCAACTACCAGGTACGACAACAAAACAAATAACGACCCCAACCGACCCCCCCGCTCCATCTGGAGGCATGTTGCCGCGGCGGTCCCCTAGAACCGAACATGAGTTCAACGTCCTGATGTGTGAACGCCTTCGCGCATCAGGTTACGTATCGAAGGGACTGCTGGAGCACATCGCCACATACCTGGTGGATGAGGAGAAGGTCACCAAGAGCGACCCCACACCCCCGACGTACGCCGAGGAGGAGGCCATCCTGGCACTGGCCAAAAACCCGGTCGTACTTCCAGCGGCTAGGCCCCCACGCCGCCAAAGAAGCCCCGAAAACGAGCAGGCCGACCAAAAACGGGCATGCTTCGACCGAGATGTTCAGGTGAGACGAGACCCGAGACTGAAGCAGACGCTGTCGTACCCAGCAGGACCCGCGTCAGCTAGCCAGCCCGCACCACCCTCACAGGCACCGCCACCGAGCGCGAAACCTCCGCCGCCAGGGCCCCCCGCCCCACCCCTGTCACAAACAGCCGCAGACTATAGTGACAACCAGCCACGTAGCTATGCCCAAGCTACACAACAGCAAGCAGCGGCCACATTACAGGGAACCCAGGACTCCCAGACCAACCAGGGCCAACCAAAGGCCAAAAAGCCCAGATACCCGCCCATAGTCATCGAGAAAATCTCAGCATGGGCGACGCACCTACGAACCCTAAAAGAAGAACTAGGTAGGTCGATAAATGCGCGCCCATTCGGCAAGGGCATACGCATCATCCCTACGGATGAAGCCGAATTCAGACTGGTCCAGAACTATCTGGCCGATCTGGAAAAACAGACACCAATGGACATCAGCTGGTTCTGTTACACCCCCCCCGAAGCCAGACCTCTAAAAGTGGCCATTAGAGGAATACCTATTGACACCAGCTTGGACGAGATAGCGGAAGACCTTCGACACCAAGATGTAGAGGTACGCTATATCCGGCAGATCAAGGCCAGGCAAGGCAGACCGGGCTGCATCTACTTCGCTGAGGTGGAGAGATCGGCAGACACCAGACACAAGATCTACGACATCAAGGAGATCCTGTGCATGCCGGGCATCCGAGTGGAAAACTGGCGCGGCAAGAGAGGCGTTCGCCAGTGCCACCGATGCCAAGGATTCCGGCACAGCAGTCACAACTGCCACAGACCTATCGCATGTGTACGATGTGGAGGCGCACACAGCGCTAAGGACTGTGAACGCCCGCTCACAGAACCCCCCACCTGCGCAAACTGCAAGGGGGTACATACAGCAAACAGCCCAGCCTGCACGACGCTGCGCAGAGAGGCGCGCAACAAACGAGCGGGCACAGTGGCCATCACTGAGCAAACCAAGAGGCCTCCAAAAACCCAAAATAACACGGTCGAGGACAACGCCGGCCCCAGCTTGATGGCTCCGGCAAACAATCCCACTCCCAGGGACAAAGCTCCCCCCTCACTGAAAAAGAGACGCCGCCAAACAAAAAGAAAACCCAAAAAACCCGAGACTACGCAACCTGCAGGAAAAACACAAACTGCAAAAGAACCAACGAAGCCCCAGCCGACCGAGAAAGCTCCTACTAATAAAGGTAAGACAACGCTCGACCAGGCTCTGGACATCCTGCATAAGATAATGCTGGCCATCCAGGCCAAAAAGGATCCGATTCCAGTCATTCTAAGCGGGATGGCGGAACTAATAACAGTCCAATGCAAGTAATAAGGATTCTCCATTGGAATGCCGCCGGTCTGCGGGGTAGGTACACAGCCCTCCGACTGATCCTGAGAGAGCAGAACATAGATATCGCTCTCATCTCAGAAACCATGCTGGGTGAGCAGGACAAGCCCAAGTTCCCCGGCTACCATGGATACCGCTCCGATAAAAGACTTGAGACCCGTGCCTACCGTGGGCTAATGATACTGGTGCGACGCTCTATAATACACCAGCTTATCCCTCAAATAGCGCTGAGTAACCTTGACACCATGGGCGTGCAGATCATGATAGGCGGCAAAGAGACCAGGCTGTTTGCCGTCTACCGACCTCACGGCACGCTAAGAGCAGCGGAGGTAAGCACCCTGCTGGACTCTCCTCTCCCCACAATTGCGGCCGGCGACTGGAACGCCAAACATCCGGCATGGAACTCCGCAAAGGAGAACCAAAATGGGAGGAACCTCTTCCACGACGCTGAACTGCGTGGCTACATAGTAAGTGGACCCGAGGCTCCTACCCACTACCCATTCCAGAGCACCTACGAACCGGACGTCATCGACCTGGCGGTCCACAAAGGGATCGAAGGCCAGCTACACCAAGAAGTGCTAGACCATCATACCGGATCAGATCATCAGCCGGTACTGATCGTCATCCATCAGAACCCAGCAAGAGCCTCCCCACCGCAACCTCGCACCAAGACTGACTGGGAGAAGTACGCTCAACATCTAAGCGAAACTATCACCACCAGACCTGTCTCAACTGCGCAAGACGTGGAAGACTTAGCTGACTCCATCAGACAGCAGGTACAAGAGTCCATCCAACATGCCACCACGGTACTGCCAGCTTCCAATAGACTGAAGCCTCTTCCTAAAGGCACCCAAAAGCTAATCGAAGAGAAGCGCAAACTTCGCAAAGAATGGCAAAGATGCCGCTGCCCTCTGATGAAAACCAGACTGAACCGCCTAGCAGAGAAAGTCTGGCAGGAGCTAGAGGCAGATCGAGCAAACGACTGGGAAAACTTGCTCCACGACTGCGGCGAGGACTGGGGAGCCACTCACCGACTCTGCCGCCAGATCACCAAAGCCCCCGCGCCCATACGCCCTCTGAAGCACAGCGACGGAACCCTCCGATATCGAGCAGAGGACCGCGCTGAACTCCTGGCGGACTGCCTGGAAAGACAGTTCCAACCGAACACCGAGTCCGACCAGGAGCACAACAGCCTCGTTACCTCATACAACGAGGAATTCAGACAAAAAGAAATCGATGCCGAGGAGGAACCCATCACCTTCACACCAGGTAGGGTAGCCCGCACCCTAAGAAAAGTGAAGCCGCGGAAAGCCCCTGGGATCGACCGCATTACCAACACGGCGATTAGGCATATGCCACAGAAGGCCATTGCAGCCACAACCCGTCTTTTCAATGGGATTATGAGGACAGGCCACTTCCCGCAACAATGGAAGATCGGCCTGGTCATCACGCTGCCGAAACCAGGGAAAGACACTACGAAGCCAGAGAGCTACCGGCCTATCACTCTCCTCCCGACGCTCTCAAAAGTGTTCGAACGCCTGCTGCTGGGACACCTGGCACGACACATCACCCCCCGCCAAGAGCAATTCGGGTTCCGGGCGGAACATTCCACCACACTCCAACTGTCAAGGGTACTGCACCACATGGCAGTTAACATTAACAAAAAGGAGCACACCGTAGCAGTATTCCTTGACATGGAAAAAGCCTTCGACCGGGTATGGCACCCCGGTCTGATCTACAAGTTAGCAACCACGAATGTACCGCCCCGCCTAGTACGTATCATTGCCTCGTTCCTGAATGGAAGGAGCTTCAGAGTGAGAGTCGACCAGACGATCTCCACCGAACGACCCATCCTCGCAGGAGTCCCGCAAGGCAGCTGTCTGTCACCGGTCCTGTACTCCCTATACACGGACGACATACCAGTTGGTGACAGAACAGAACTTGCCTTGTACGCCGACGACGCAGCCTACCTGACCTCGTCTATCCGCCCAGACTTCGCAGTTAAGCGACTGCAGAAGACATTGGACCTCCTTCCCGCCTGGCTAGGCAAGTGGAGATTGGCCGCCAACGCCAGCAAGACCCTGGCCATTCTGGTGAGTGGCCCACGCATTCCGCCACCAAGCCGACAACCTCCCAAACTGGAGTTTCTAGGACAGACCATCCCCTGGTCCACCACGGTCAAGTACCTGGGTGTGACCATTGACCGGGGACTCACCATGGCGCCTCACGTAGAAAACGTCATAAGCTCTACGAGAACAGCTCGGGCACTGCTCCGCCCAGTGCTGAAATCGACTCTCCCGCTCAGAATCAAACTGGGCGTGTACAAGGGCTACATACGCCCCCGTCTGACATACGCAGCCCCATCATGGTACGCATTGGTATCTGAAACCAACCGCAAGCGACTCCGAGCGCAGCAGAACATCACGCTGCGCACCGTGGTAAACGCACCAATGTTCGTACGCAACGAGACAATCCTCAAAGGCCTCCATGTCGAGTCAGTCGACAAGTTCATCAGCCGCCTGGCCACTCGCATGTTCGCGCGGGCAGAGGCGTCAGACTTCCAGCACATCCGGGAGCTGGCCCCTCAGCACGCGCGGCCACCCGATGGCAAGGCGTATCCTCGGGACCTCGTGAGTATATCCGAGGTCGAAGAGGATACTGATGACAACGCGACTCCAGGCCAATGAGGCCCCCTGCGCACCGCCCTGCTGTTGATCGCTCTCTAGGCTTCCCACCAAGGGTTCCACCTGGAGGGCTCGTATCACGCGGGCGGACGAAGCGCAAGACACCCCGGCTCCCTGTCACGGGAGCCGCACCCACACCGGACTGACCCCCCGCAAGCCGCCTGCTGCTGAATCGTTCTCTGGGCTTCCCCCCAAGGGGTTCCACCCGGAGGGCTGATCGCGTAGGTGGCTGCGCAACCCACGGACGATGACACTGCGCACTGTCCCGCCGCTGGCGCCCCTCTCGGCCATCACGGTCAGAGGGGTGACCGCGCTGGACCACCCGCACCTAACCGGATACGACGCCCCACCCGCCCTGCTGATGGTCGCTTCCTGGGCTTCCTCCCGAACGGGGGGTTCCACCTGGGGGGCTTGATCTCGCGGGCGGTGAAGAAAATAACCGGATGTGACCAAGGGGACATGTCCCCGACCCAATGACCTGCATGTTGTCACATGCAGCGAAGAAGGCCATGGCCAGGAGGCAAAGCCTCGACGCCATCTCCCCCGAAACGGCTACGCCGTTTCAGAGAAGACCCAAACGGAAATTATTCTATACCATTCCATTCAGTATTCATTGTTTGAATTATTAGCAGTATCCTCCTACCTAAGGTACAACCTGCAGCTAAAGTACTAACTGCAAAACACTTTTATATGGTATAGATCGTTTTCAGCGATAAGGCTGACTTTGCGCATCTTTAATTTAAATTTTCCTGTTATGTGTTTCGTTTTTGTTTTGAATGTGCAATAAAGTATTTTCATTTAGGTACAACCAGAATACGGAACCCTAATATAGTTAGTTGTAGTACAGAAGGAAATAATTACTGAAATCCTCAGGAATATTCTTTAAGGACCATCATTAAAAATGTAAATAGGTATTTTAACTATCTACATTTAAGAAAGATATGAAACGCCTTGCCAATTTCACTACCATCTTTCCAAAAAAGTCGTATTTGACAGTTGTCATCTCCATACTAAAAGAGATGTCAACAAAGGAAAATGGACCGTCTGCCATAGTATTATCACAAATCTGACAGTTGTCAAATGCGACTTATTGGAACGGCGGTACTTTATGGTATTGATAATACCACATATTCGTAAACTTAGGTAATATCATACATGTATAGATACATACACGTATATCACGCCTAAAATCTCTAAATAAAACGGATATTTAAGGCACTCCGCCTAACATTAGAGGGTTATTCAAAAATTGTACCGCCGCCATAGTCACAGGTTGTCAGGCCATCACCTAAAATTGCAATACACATGTATCCCTAGAGTCCCTTAGTCGCCTCTTACGACACGCACAGCTAATAGTGGCCACAATTCGGGATGTACGTTCTCCTTACTTGCCTTAAATTAGTGCTGTCATTTTCCGTTAAATAGGTTTAGAAAAGGATAGGAGATATTTTAGTCGTGTCATGTCTTATAATTTCATGCAAAATACGTGTTATCTGTCAAAATAAGGCGACGATCAAAACAATGGCGACTAAATTGACTAGGAAAGGCGAAAAAACCTTGACGTTTTTAAAAATGACAGGACTTAGATATCTTCTATCCTTTTTCTAAACCTATCTGACGGAAAGTGACAGCACTAATTTAAGGCAAGTAAGGAAAATTTAAATCCCGAATTGACCTCAGTATCTACTGTTACTGATAATTTATAATTGAACGAAAATCACTTATTTTGTTATTTTAAATGAGTAACTCTTTTTTTGGATTACCTAAAACAAGTAAGTATATATAAAATTACTCAATTGTTACACATGAAGGGCGGGGCACACCGGCTCCGTATCCAGCTCTCGTCCGTAGTCACGCACGAACTGATGACGTTGTAATGTATAGGATTGCGTTGCGTATCCGTTCCGTGCTGCACGCAAGCGGTGTGCCGTATCTCCAACAGTCCCATACATTACTACGTCATCAGTTCGTGCGTGACTACGGACGAGAGCTGGATACGGAGCCGGTGTGCCCCGCCCTGAAACCTTCCAATCTCTAAGTCGCCTCTTACGTCACCCGCGGGAATGAAATGAGGTGATGCTAGGTATTAGAATATCACCGCAGCACACAGCTAAACATAGATAGACCATAAATTGTTGCGTAGATAACAGGATTTGTTGAATACCAAATTTTAAAACACTTCCCGTGTTAGGTAAACAATTTTTGAAACTTTGCTAAATTTTCAAGCGCGGGCAGGATTTGAACCTGCTACCGCAGTTAACAAGTGTATTTAATGCAAGTAACGCGTGGCACGGCTCCATCTACCGGGTTAGTTTTGCAAGTAATACCCGGCGACTAATTCTTTCTTTACAAATTGAATGTAGTTTAAACGATGAAAACCCGCGATACCAGATTTTAAAAGACTTCCCGTGTTAGGTATACATAAAATGCGAAAGTCGCAGGTCAAAACCTGCCCGCGCTTGAAAATTTTGCAAGTATTCAAAAATATAACAGGATTTGTTATTTTTATATATAACTTAGTTCATCTTCATCATTATTTATGTGTCGACACTATTTATTTGTACGGTGGAGGTACAATTTTTTTTGTTACAATTAAGATTTTGTGTAGAACACGCCTAGAATATTTTCATTGTGATAGTTATATTTAATCGTACCTTACATTGAGACAAGTGTCAGTCAGAATCGACCCCAAAACATGACCCTAGCCCTAAGGTCGACAGTATTATCTGTTCTGAGGTTCTTGTAGGTCTTCGGAAAAGCCATTATAAATAATATATTTATATTATAATGGAAATTGTTACATTGTAGCAAATAATTTGCCCTAATGACTGTTTTGAAGACGCTTCCGTGCGTAACACTATCAAATGGCGTTTTTGTCCTTTATCACAATGACGTAGATACAGAGTCTTAACCTCTAGTGTACCCACTATTTTCAAATTCTTTAGGTAAATAGGTTTTATACATTCAAGCTCACGTGCGGTAAGACACTCAAACCGCCAATGTAAGTCTTATGCGTGCGGCATAAAAACGGTCCAAAATCCAAACTATCTAACCCAGCCTGATCTTGACTACGTAGTACTTACTATTAATTATACTGTCTCTTGACTGTTCAAAATTGATATACCTAGGGGCGGGTTGGGTCATACTGACCCGGAATTATAACACCCTATCGTTTATAATATTTGAAGATGTATGAAAATATAACATAAATAAAACTTAAATTATACATAAATAGTGCCCCCGTTGTACGTCAGACATCTCTTTACTATTGTGGATGAAAGTTCGTCTGTTGGCCTTTATTATGATTATTCCGTTGGTCATATTCTCATTTATTACGTAAGTGGCTTCTGCAGAACATAGCTGGCTAAACCTTAGCTAAATTTTGTCTGTTCTGTGGCTGCTTTCAATTAAAGGCCGCCGGTCACGTTCATCGACCGGCTGGCCATGTGGTTTCAGTAGCTTGTCAACCACGCTCAGCTGACGAATGGCTGCAGTAGCTTGCAGCGCTGCTGCAATTCAATGCCAGCCACGCTTGGCTGACCGCCAGCTAATTCTATGGCTACAGTAGCTCGCAGCTCGGTGCTGCAAGTATACCGCAAATACCAGAGCCCTGGTGTCAACGCTGGCTTGCCGACCAACTAGTTCTGGGCATGCTTCAGCTCGCAACCCTGCTCCAAACAAATGCCAGCGCCACAGTGGTCACGCTTTCTTGGCGTCGTCTAACTAGTTCTGTGAGTGCCTAAGTTGCTGCTGCAAGCAAATGCCAGCGCTCTGGTGGCTACGTTTTCTTGTCAACTGACCAATTTTTTGAGTATCTCAGCTAGCAGTACAGTTACGATATTTCTGAAAAAGATAAACTATGCCGTGAATAAATAAAGAATGCCGTGTGATGCCGGCTTAGAATAGCATCACCCCATTTCTTTCCCGTGGGAGTCGTAAGAGGCGACTCAGGGACTCGGGGGTGTGTATTGCAATTTTAGGCGATGGGCTGACAACCTGTCACTATAGCGATACACAATCTTCCGAATGACCCTCAAACATTTGTCAGATGTGGTGTAAATGTCCGTTTCTGCGGCTGTTTACGCTCTGCCTACCCCGCAAGGGATTATAGGCGTGATATGTGTATGTATGTATGTGTATGAATTATGACGCCTCCCATTTTTTTCACGTTTTTCACAATTCATATTGAGAGTAGACCTTTAAGGGCGGGGCACACCGGCTCCGTATCCGTTCCGTATCCAGCTCTCGTCCGTAGTCACGCACGTGATCACGTCCGTACACCCCTGCCACACCGGGTTACGGTACGGGTGTCTAATTCCAAGCTAAACTCCCGCAGTGGAAGCGATTTACACAGGTAAATTTCTAGTAAAATACCAGGAGTTCAACTGAAGGCAGACAATGGCCGCGTTACGCAGCGCTAAATAGCATACGCTGCACAATATAGCAGCGCATACTATGAATTAAACGTGAACCTAAATCTATTTAACTTAATTAACTAAGTTGAGTGAAATTGGCAAATGATGTGTTCTGACCTTTACATAACTCAATTCTGTAGTAAATACCGTCTGCCGATCTGGCGTTACGTCACACGTATAAGCACTAGATTATAAGTAAGTACCTCCAAATTATATCACCCCACGAATTCCGCAATTCGTACTAAGGAGTCACAATGATAATGGTACAACAAATATGACTAAAGGGAACACACCATTAACACGAAGAAACAGTTTTATACTAAAACAACTAGGTTTAACCATAAGAATAGATAATAATACTGGCGTATAGAAGCGAAACTTCTTTGTGTGGGCTCCAAAAGCCGCGCTTTAAACACCTACTTCCCCCCGCAGCCCGTAACGCCCCGCACTCTCCCGCGCTTTAAGTCGGGGCTGTCACGTGCCAATAATTTTATTCCAGACTAGCGGCCAATCAAGCGGTTGCGACCACTGCTAACAGTTTTCCCGTGGAAACAAAATATTTACCCGTTTCAAAGTCTTACCTTACCATTTTATTGTTAATAGATAGGTAATATATTACAGCCTACTCTTGTACTGGCTTATAAGTATGTATTTAATTAAATACCTTACCTCACCGAACTATCTACCTACTGCGTGGTATTGACGGACGATCTAGGTTATTCTCGCTCGGCACACGGCGCAAAGCACACCGCCAAAAATGCAATAATTTTAAAAGATTTGCGATGAATATTAATTGTTTGTTATACTTATTCAAGGATTTCTTATCAAATGAACTTTTTGTTGCAGTCGAGCGGTGTTTAGTAGGTACCTACTTACCTACGTTAAAAAACATACCTACGATACGAATGCGCTTATTTATCATTATCAGCTAACAATGAATTAGGCACCTAGGTAGTTTAAATTAGAAAATGGAAACTAGGTACCTACGTAAGTAAAAATAGGAGTACACACAACAATTACGTATAATAACGAATGGTAGGTACCTAGGTATTTACTGTAAAATCATAACTTACCTTGGCTCATCTTTAGGCAAATTAAAAAAACTTAGATGCGGAGTCTTCCTCGCATCACTTTTGCAGCCATACACACCACAATAATTCGGCATTGCTAAATTTTTCACAAAAAATGAAAATTCGACCCGCACGACGAACGTTTCCGCGGCGAAGCGCACTCCCGACTGAATTGTTCGCTAAGAGACAGCCAGACGGATTGACCTTGAGCGCGTCTGGACCGGGAGTGTCATCTCTATGTGATTTCTACTCTATGGTTTAACACTAAAAGTCAACGTGCCGGCGCAAATGCATAAAATACCCAACGGAGAAAGGAAGTTCAGGGAATGGATCAAATAGGGATTCCGTTGGTACTTACAGGGCTGGGTGGAAAAGATATCGACACCCAGCATTGCACTACAGCCTTGGCGCGTTATTCACTTCAAACCACTCACAGCTTCTGTTCGTATTCCACTTTGATATTAGTCATTACGCGTGACCCAACCCGAATTTGGGCCGTACAAACGCGGGCCAATATGGCCACCTGATGCCTATTCAACGCGACGCTCACGTGGAAGACGTCGAGACATCCAACAATCACTAAGCCTGGCATTCCAGTACAACCCAGGAGAAACGCAATAATACGATGCATCAACACGCGCGATCTCAAATTGAATCGTCCATTACACGCGGCATCACAAAACGCGTGGCGGGAAATCCGCACAATACGCGATACCCTCCCGTCCGAACGGTTTTGAGTGACTGATAGTGCGGTGCAGAAATCACCGCTTGGCGCCTACCAGGCGGCCCGCGCGCACGCCGCCACCCTCGCCCCGCGAGTGAGAAAGGGACAACATATGCCCAGAGCGAATGCATGCGAACGAGTATCGCGGCGCATTCATAGACCGTCATTAATACCTAACTTACCCCAGCATAGCAACGCTAAATTAAACATTCACCCGCCCTAGGCCGAATCCCTTAGGCCTATTCACTACTGGGGAGACGAGATAGCGTTGCTATTGCTCGCTTAAGAACTGAATCCCCTACCTGAACTGTCGCGACTCGAGGAGTGCCATCACTACCTGGGAACAAGTTGAGAATGCGCCCTCTGCGCCATCGCAGTGGCGGCAGGTTGGCATCCTTAACCAGAACGAGATCTCCGATGCGAGGGGTTCAGTTCTGTCCGTCCACTTAAGGCGTTGCTGCAGAATGTGCAAATACTCAAGCGACCATCGCTTCCAAAAATTCTGAGACATTTGCTGCAGCAACTCATAACGCGTCAAACGATTGCTACTGACCTCTGTGTAGGGGTACTCTGGCAAGGCGTTAAGTGGTCGGCCAATTAAGAAATGCCCTGGTGTCAGGGCCTCCAGATCATTCGGATCTGAGCTAAGCGGACACAAAGGACGTGAATTGAGAACGGCCTCAATTTTACAAAACACGGTCGCTAGCTCCTCAAAGGTTAATATCGTTAAACCTATAACGCGCATCAAATGCGTCTTAGCGGACTTTACAACCGCTTCAAATATACCACCCCAGTGGGGGCATCCTGGTGGATCGAACACCCAGTTAATGCCCTGACGGGAGAGGCTCGTGCCGATAGCTTCCTCGTTTTCCGATAAAAACGTTATAATTTCTTTCATACATCGATCAGCGCCCTTAAAGTTGGTACCACAGTCCGACCTGATCAGCGCTGGTCGCCCTCTTCGCGACACAAATCTATCTAAAGCTGCTAAGAAAGCCTCCGTAGTGAGGTCGGCCACGAGTTCCAAGTGGACGGCCTTGGTTGCTAGGCACACAAACACGCACAAATACGCCTTGATTGACTTCGCGTTGCAAAGGCGTGATGCCTTTACCATAAAAGGCCCCGCAAAGTCCGTTCCCACACCCGCAAACGTCCAGGCTTCCGTCACCCGGTCCGGTGGGAGGTCTCCCATCTGAGGTTGCATTGTGGCTGCCTTCAACCGATAGCAAGGCAAGCACCGAAACACAATGCTCCGTACCGTACGTCGTCGTCATCTTTAGTAATTTTCTGTACCCCCTTTAAAACACAAATACACGGTCCGGACCAATCAGGTAACTTTTTTATCTCTTGTGTTAATCCTTCTATAAAATTCTCAGTATTTGGGGTTTTGATTATACATAACTCGCTTATGTTTTTATTTTTACAAAAGATTTCTAGATCCCTCACTAACACGACTCGCGTAGATAGCGATTGAGATTTAGGTCTTATAATAATTGTAAATTGAGATGGTATATAAACAAAATGAGTAAACTTTTCATGTTGAATATTTTTTCTGATTAAGTTATTAAAATTGACATTTGTGCCTAACACTATCTCTATGTGATTTTTATGTCTCTTAATGATTTCCACAACTCTCGGGTGATCAGTCCTCGAGTCAGTAGACACATTATTTGACACATTTTCACCACTGCTTTTCTTATCCTTCTCCTGCTGTAACTTTCTAGCCTGAGCTCTTGTTAATACACACATTACTTTCTCATGCATATCTTTCAGCTCGTCTGACGTCACAATCACTCGCGACAATGCATCTGCAGCTACATTGTTGCATCCCTTTACATACTCAATCGTAAATCTATATTCTTCCAAACATAGCCTAAATTTTAACAATCTACTGGAAGGGTCCCGCATGTTAAATAAATAGACTAATGGCTTGTGGTCCGTTTGTACAATGAAGTGCCTATCATATAGGTATGGCCTAAAATACTTGACACTCCAAACTATCGCTAGCAGCTCTTTTTCGATAGTGGGATAATTTTTCTCAGCTTTATTTAAGGTACGACTAGCGTACGCAACTGGCCGTCCGTCGCCGTTACATAAAACTGAACCTACTGCAATTGATGACGCATCAGTTCTTAAAATATATTGACTTGACTCTGAAAAATCAGGGTACTGAAGAATGGGTGGGTTTATAAGGAACTTTTTTAACTTTTGAAATGATTGTTCGCACTCTTCTGTCCATTGAAATGTGACACCTTTCCGACTCAAACTATTTAATGGATATGCTATTTCAGCAAATTTGGGGATGAATTTACGGTAGTAATTTGAAAAAGCTACAAATCTTTTCACCTCGTCACCGTTAGTTGGTCTTGGATAATGCTCTAGAGCACGAATTTTTTCTGGGTCGGGTAATATACCCTTGTCGGAAACTACATGTCCCAAGTAAAGGATTTCTTTTTGCAAGAACTCGCACTTGGATGGATTCAATTTTAAGTTAACTTTACGGAGCCTAGTAAAAACATCAAGTAAATTTTGATTATGTGAATTTAGATTTCTACCAAAA
Organism: Tuta absoluta; assembly: GCA_027580185.1. NCBI lineage: Eukaryota > Metazoa > Arthropoda > Insecta > Lepidoptera > Gelechiidae > Tuta > Tuta absoluta. The sequence continues at coordinate 3,557,323 of JAQAHW010000020.1, forward strand.
ACAATGAGATCATCCAAATAAACAAAACATTTGTCGTAAGCAAGGCCGGACATAGCTACTGTCATCATTCGACTAAAAGCACTCGGGCTCGTTTTTAGACCCATTGGTAGGCGCTTCATTTGGTACTGACCAGAACCAGTGGTAAATGCGGTAACCTTTCGACTCTCTTTCTCTAACTTAACCTGATAGTATCCTTGCGCTAGATCTAAATGGGAAAAATAAACTGCTCCCGATAAGGAATCGAGTATTTCGGTGATGTTAGGTAATGGAAACTTATCATTCTCAATTTGTTCGTTGACTTTCCGGTAGTCAATAACGACACGCCATTTTTTCTCACCGGATGTATCTAGTTTTTTAGGTACTAGAAGTAACGGGCTAGACCAACCACTGCGAGCCTCTTCAATGATATCGTCATCTAACATTTTCCTAATTTGTTTGTCGATTTCCGATTTCTGAGACTGTGGCAATCTATAAGATTTTGTATAAACGGCAGAACTATTGGGTTTTATTTGTATAGACTGTTCATAGAGATCAGTCGACGTCAATTTATCGCCGGGTAAATGGAAAATATCTGGGAATTTTGCGCAAATATTTTCTATTGAAATTTGTTCTTCCTTATTTAGCTTGGACAAATTTAATAATGAAAATAATTGTTTAACCCTATCAGAGTTAATACTGGGTCTTTCAAAGTTACATATCTCATAATTACTTAATTTCTCTGTACTCAAATCAAAGTAGCTTAGTGACACATCGTTTTCTCTAGTGTTTAACAATCTAATAGGTACTAAGCCATTTTTGGGACGGGCTATCGTATTCGCAACAAAAACACCGTCGCTTAACTCTTGTGAGTTTATGATGCAATCTTCTGTCCGCTTTGTTTTTATGTAATGGATAGATTCGCTCCTAGCGGGAACTAACAAAAACTTTTTAGAAGTTTTGGAAGGCACGTCAAAATCAAGTGTGACTGTTTTACTATTGTCAGTTTTTAAAGTAAGAGTATCGGTCTCGTAGTTCAGAAAACAACGGTATCTCCTTAGAAAATCTCTACCTATTATGCCATCTGCCTTACATGGCAAATCATCAAAAACGTAAAACTTGTGTCTAAAAGTATAGCCGCTTGTATGCAAGTTTAGATAAACAAAGCCTTTAGAAAAAATGTTACCACCTATACCTTTGACACGTATCTGTTCTGACTGGTATCTTATATTACATATCTCTAGTTGTTTTAGTTTTATGGCACAGAGCGATGCCCCCGAATCAAGTAACCAACTAAAATGCTGATTTGCAACATCGAAGTATACTTTGTTTATACTGTTGCATGTACAAATAAAGTTAGGATCGAAAAAAATGATTCAGACTCTGCGCTACATCTTCGTTGCTCTGTGAGTCATCTTCGTATGTCATGTGATTTATCTTACCTGACCGGTGATGACCCCTGTTGCTAGCGTACCTACCTCGACTGCACCGTCCACGCGGGCGCCCCCCGATAGGGACGTGACCTGAAGGGCTGCTGTTGGGGATACTGCCCTTGCTGTTGGCGTCCAGTGTTGTTGAATACCCTGGTAAAGCTACTTGAGGGGGGGTAATTATTAGTACGTACGTGATTACTTCGTTGACCTCTGCCTCGCTGTAGCATGTAACCAACACCATGTGATGTGGATGGCGGTGACAACAACTCCTCGTCTTTAGCTGCACGAATAGCTTCGCTAAGGGAACTGTAGTTTCGGGCTGCTATAATGGTGCTAAGCCTACTATCACGCAAACCATCCGCAAAACGTTTAATAGCTAATTTTTCGTTTAATGGACGTAAAACTTTATAGCTATCAGATTTACCGTCGGACTGAGAAATGGTGAGATCCACAAACAAACTCTCAATTTCTGACCCAAATTTTTCTATTGACTTTGAGTTTTGTTTTATTGATTGCAATTGCGTTTGCAGGGAAACGGCTGATTTTTGGGTTAGCAACTGAGCTTTCATATCTTCTATAAGTAAATCGACACTTTCATATTTCGGTAAAAGCCTTAGTTTTGCACTGCTGGACAAACGCGATTTTAACACAAAATTTACTAAATGTGTTTTATCTGTGGCCTTCAACATAGTGTCATACAATTCAATATTATCAATTAACTGTTGTGTGACCCCCTCATTTCCTGTCATGACCGGCAACAAACTACACGCCGTTTTCAAATTAAAAGACTCCATATCTGATTCTAGTGGAGTTTCTGATCTCGAGTTATCTTCTATTTCTTCTACTTTACTTTTTATCGCTAAAAAAATTTTGTCTATTTTTTTACACACCTCATCAATCTCAAACCATGCTTCTTGATCAATTAAACCTTCTTCTATCTTTTTTGTAATATCTTCTAAAATTATTAAATATTGCGCATGAATTTTATTGGCCTCTTCAAGTTTATTTTGACCTAAATGACTTTTTCGTTGCTTTTTATTAATAGTAGTCAGATACTTATTAATTACTTCCAACTTTTCAAAACAATTATCAATTCTTATCGGCATTCCAAAAATTCAAACGCTTGTTTACAATTATATTCCAATAAAATCATAGTCACCCTAGTTACTCACCCATTATTAATGGATTCACTTTACACCTCTTACACTGGTAAGGTATACTTACCTATTTTATTATTATGAATTAGCTTGACGCAACTTAACGCACTTAATGTTCCTATGTTAGTATTTTTTTTTTTTGTTCTCTTTTACGTGATTTGTTATAAAAGGTCCACCAATAACACTTTTTTTTTTTTTTGCACTTTTTACGCGATTATTTTATGTTAATTTTATTTGGTTTAAAATCGCACTGTTTTTTTTTATTTTAAATTTAGTTTAGGGCTTAACATACATCAGATCGATTGCTGTTTCTTCACTATAGTTCGTGACCCTAAACTGTCTCACGCTCCGCTCGACGCTGCTGCAGGATCATGGCCATCGCATGACGTTCAACCCTCTTGTCGAAACATTTGCAGAACTTCTTGACACCGAAGTACACGCCGACTAAAACGAGCAGGGTAGCTATCACAGCTAAGAACAAATTCGTCTTGGACATATGCAGTTCCAAGGTCTGCACAACTATCGCGTTATTGCTGTATCCAACCTGAGAAACGATCTGCTGGTCCTCTTTGGGCTTCTCCTTTGACGCTTCGTGTCCCATTTTGATAGTTGTAGAGCGAAGTACTAGTTAAACATCAGCAAGGACCCTGGAGCTTGCCTGAGGTGACGTTGTTTGACCAACAGACACAGACCACGGTTGTTTCATGAAGTGGTAGAACCTACATTACACCATTAAAACGCATAATTTACACTGTCACTCGCGTGAATTTAATTACTGCAAATATTTAATGCCCATAGTATCGAAACCTGGCTAAAGGTCGCCATGGAGTATACTTGGGACTTGGAATAAAAGATGGTATTTGAGGTAAAAGATAAATGTATTGTCTTTAGTACGGTCACATAATGAATGCCTCATAAGTGGTCTTAAATCTAGGTATTCTAATATAATGCTAACCATATTGGGATAACATGTATCATCCTAGTGATAGAGATGAATGAACTCTACTTTACGTAGACACGTGTACACACACTACACAGACAAGATCCAAAACTCGCGCTGCAGAATAGCCAAAAGTGCATTGCAGCCCGCATGCGAGTTTTTCTGGTGACGATCCCTAACTATAAGTTCTACCAAAGGTCCCTTCTTTGGGAGTAACAGCGGATGCCGTGCTGAAAAGGGCAGGTTAGCGTTCCGAAGTCTACCTCCAACCCGGAGCATTCCATGCTCGTCCACGAACGGGTTGAGGCGCACAAGACCTCCCTTCAGCTTTCCACGGCCATCCCTGAGCAGCCTGGCCTCTTCCTCAAAATGTTCCGCCTGGACGACCCTAACCAATAAACTTAGAGCCGCATTCCGCTCCGCAGGCGAGAGGACAGGTGCCAAGTTCCGTTCTGCTTGAGGTTTTCTACAGTTGTTCACGAACCGTTTGATCCAACCTGTCACCCCTAGAAGTTTGTCGAGGGAGCTGTATCGTTCCAGCAAGAAAGCCGCACTAGGCTTAGGTACGATCTGCCCTACGTTCACTCGCAAACCTCGATCAGGTGGCCCAAGCGGCGACCCGCACTCATTGTATGGCCATCTCTCAGGTGACTCAGTCAGCCACTGAGGTCCCCACCACAGTGAGTGACCTACCAAATCAGGGGCCCTACATCCCCGTGAGGCGCAGTCCGCTGGGTTCTGTTCTCCCGGTACGTGTCTCCATACCAACGGAGTTTCCGATCCTTTAATCTGTGACACCCGATTTGCCACGAAAACCTCAAGAGTATGTACCGACGTCTGTAACCAGCACAGAACTATCCTACTGTCGGTCCATGCGTACACCGTTTCATCCAAATTGATGGTACCGCGTAGATTACTAGCGACATGATGTAGCAAGCGCGTGAGAAGCGCTGCTCCCGCCAATTCCAACTTTGGAATGGTCCATCTTGTCCGAACCGGAGCCACCTTACTCTTGGCCATAACTAGACGCACGTCTACAGTTCCCGTTGAACTGACTGTCCACAAATAGGCAGCTGCCGCGTACCCTCGCTCCGAGGCATCACAAAACCCATGTAGGGTAGCCTTACATCCCACCGATGGGAGCAACTTGCGAGGTATGGCGATGCGTACGATCCCTGGTAAGGTGGTCACAAACTTGGTCCAATCATTCAACAGCTCTCCGGAGAGCTGGTCGTCCCAACCCAAGTTTGCTATCCACAACCTTTGCAAGAAGCACTTCGCCATGAACGTCACCGGTGCGATCCACCCGTTAGGATCGAAAGTTCTGGCGATCGTCGATAATACCGAACGCTTCGTCCAAGTCTTCTGCATAAGGTCTGGCTCGATCTGATACGTAAATACATCATGCGTTGGCCTATATTGCACCCCTAGGATGCTCAACGTATTTGGATTGTCCGGGTTCTCGAAAAGGTGCGGGTCCTGCTGGAACTCACCTGGCAACCCGGCCAGGAGCTCTGGACAGCTGGACAGCCATTTCCGCAACTCATAACCTCCTGATTCCATGATCGCGATCAGCTCGTCTCGTAGTAGCAGTGCTTGTTGCACGCTATCTGCACCCGTGCAGATGTCATCCACGTAGACGTCGCGATCCAGTACTGCTGCGGCTCGAGGGAATCTTACCCTTTCCTGTGCGGCCAACTCTCGCAGCGTGCGTACTGCCAAAAACGGACTTGGCTTCAGACCATACGTTACCGTGTTAAGCTCATAAGTGACCATCGGCTCGTCAGGGCTCTCACGCCACAAAATCAGCTGGTACCGACGGTCATCCGGGTGTATAATTGTTTGGCGAAACATCATTTTGACGTCTGCGACGAACGCTACTTGGTGCAACCGAAAATCTGTGAGGATGTCCACAATGTCCCGGTTCAACTTGGGACCCGCGTGCAGACACTGGTTCACAGACACACCATTCGATGTAGGAGCAGAACCGTCAAACACTACCCGTATCTTCGCCTCCGGTGACTTCAAAACAGCCAGGTGTGGTATATAGTAATGCTCGACACACCTCCAATCTATGCTGGACACCGACATGTGGCCTAACTCTAGGTACTCCCTCATGAATTCGATATACTTCTGCCGAAGTGCTGCATCTCGCTTCATCTTTCTCTTCATAGCCAGTAGTCTCCGTTCCGCGATCTGTCGCGAACTACCTAAGGAGGGGCGGTTTGGGAGAAATGGCAGCCTGGTAACAAACCTACCTGACGAACTTCGTGCAGTGTTGTACTGATAGAACAGCTCGCACTCGTCATCCTCTGGCTTCCGTCTATCCGCTGTGGGTGGCTCCTCAGACTCCCAAAACCTCTGCAGCACCTCCGACAACACACTACCATAGAGAACCGTATCGCCCTCTGGTAGGTCCTGAGGTCTCCAAACTGGGCCAAAAATAACATACCCCCCTGTGGTATCAACGGCCACTAAACCAGTTTGCTGAAGTACCCGTTTTCTGCCACACCAGAATCTCCCGAGGACGTCTGACCCGAGGAGAACGTCCACCGTACTAGGAGTATCAAATTCAGGATCAGCTAACTCTAAGCCTGTGGTTAACCCTCGTACCGTTGACGGTAACCGAACCTGAGGAAGTTTCCCTACCACTTCATCCAGCACCACTGCTGAGGCATGATAGCTGACCCCTGTACCTGTATTACCTAATGTGAACTCGAAGTTCACCTGACCCCGAACGTCAGGCACATCTACACCTCCAATACCTACAGCCCCATCCGTTGTGGGCCTTATATTTAAGCGTAGCCTACTCACCAGCTTACTAGACACAATACAACCCTGAGCCCCTGTATCTAACAAGGCTCTTACCTGTATGCTGCGGCCACCGTATCCCCATACCCAAATCATTGCCGTAGGCAACAATACCGTAATTGGCCGGGGGGCCGAAGCTGGCGTGTAGGCGGCGATTACCTAGCAGGAACCTAAGCGCGGAGTGTCCGCGTCCTGCGGGGGGGTCCCCTCTCTCCGTACACCTTCGAGTGGGTCCCACTCCTGCTGATAGGGACCTCTGGTCCTGTACGCCATGGCTGGCAGCCTATAGTAACCCTGCGGCAGGCGCGCGTACCGTGGATGCGCCTGTAGCCGCGGGTGCTCAGCCAAGGGGAGAGGCATGCGTGGGTCATGGGAACTCACCATGTTGTTCAGACCCGCCGAGTACTGCATGTACTGGCCCTGGTGTTGGCACCCGCCCGTAGCATCACGTACTTGTGATGGGTGCCCCTGACCTTGGACCTGTGACCACCTACCCTGTCCCGGCACCTGCTGCCGAGGTGGTGACTGTCTCGCGCGTGGTGAAGGGGGCATCACCTGCTGATGTCCCTGGCCTCGTCCCTGAAACCCTGGTGGAAGAGGACTCCTCCTTGGAGGGGGTGGGGAGCGTTGCTCCCGTCTAGGTAGGGCAGACTCCGTCCGCTGACCCGCGTCAGCTCTGCCTCCGTAATCTCCGCTGCGGTTCATGCATAGGAGCTGATGGTGGGCACCCTGGCAGTACCTGCAGTTGGTGCTTGATGGGCACTCTCGCACCTGATGCGGCCCCATACACCTAAAGCACCAACGCCGTTGCTGCACCACACCACGACGTTTCTGCACCCGCTGTGCAGCGAACTCCTCACACGCAGTCACCTGATGCCCCGCCTCTCTGCAGTAGGCACACCTCGATTCCAAATTAGCGACATTGTATCGCCTGGGTGGCCTACTCTTACCGTCTCGCGCCTGTGCACCCGGCCGTTCCGGGCGGCGAGCGGCCGCAGACTCCGCGTGAGGCGACTCTCCAAATTGGGCATCTACCCGCCTGCACTCGGCCTCGAGGAAGGACTTGAGCTCCTCGAAGGTCGGGAGGTAATCAGATGTCTTACCTCCGTGCGACTGTTCAAAACGAGCGGCCATGTCGCTCGGCAGGCGGCGCAACAACGTGTGGACCAGGATATAATCATAGCCTGACACCGGCATCCCCTGTCTCTCAAGAGCGTTCACTGCAACGCAGACAGGGTTGAGGACCTTGGCCCTGAGGTCTGTCCCTCGTGTGATGGTCGGCACGGTGAGCCACTGTTCCAGGAGTTGGTCAATCATGAGACGTTTGTTGCTGTATCTCTCGATCAGCAAACCGCGAGCCGTCTCGTAACTTGCATCATCGACTGGTAGATGCTTTACCAGCTCATGGGGCTCACCTTGCAGCTTGGCCATCAATTGTGCCATTTTATATGCCGGCTGCAAGTCAGTGCGGTTATGAATCACACTGTCAAACAGATCCTGGAATCGGGTCCAATCCGTGTAGTCCCCGTGGAAGACCGGAATCGCCACAGCCGGCAGGGGCACTTGCACCCCCGGTCCCCGCGGACCATGGGGTGGGTCCGGCTCCCCAGCCCTACGCCTGGTGATCACAGCAGCCGCCTGCTGGATCTCCTGCCCCATCTCCATGCACTGGGTCACATTCGTCCGGACCGTAAGTTTGACCTCCTCATCAGGCGTCCCATCAAATAACTCCTCGCATCCAGTGAGGCAATCCAACACCTCCGCGACCCGTTCGTCAATCCGTTGCGCACAAGCGATGAGTGCGTCCTCTCGGTCCCCGCGACCGACCATCGCCTGCTTAGTCGCGAACCAAATTAGGTGCGTTCTAATTTTTGCCTGAAGCTGTGTAATTGTGGGAGCCATGGTACCAACTCAAAGTAACACCGAACCTTACAATAAAAAATAATAATAGACAATCGGCCCTGATCCTACCGTTAGGATATCCGCACAGGGTAAACACGACGATAATAACAAGCAATTCACTAATTGATTGGCCCTGATCCTACCGATAGGATATTCTACACAGGGCACACACTACAATCACAATAAATATATTTTTTTTATGTAGGTAGATTAAAAATCTTATACTAAAATAATCTTAAATCTAGTGGTTTTCTGAACCACGCTCTGCTACCAAAAATTGTCTAATTCCAAGCTAAACTCCCGCAGTGGAAGCGATTTACACAGGTAAATTTCTAGTAAAATACCAGGAGTTCAACTGAAGGCAGACAATGGCTGCGTTACGCAGCGCTAAATAGCATACGCTGCACAATATAGCAGCGCATACTATGAATTAAACGTGAACCTAAATCTATTTAACTTAATTAACTAAGTTGAGTGAAATTGGCAAATGATGTGTTCTGACCTTTACATAACTCAATTCTGTAGTAAATACCGTCTGCCGATCTGGCGTTACGTCACACGTATAAGCACTAGATTATAAGTAATAATAATAATAATAATAAAGCTTTTTATTTCCACAACTGAATTGCATGCAATACAAAGTAAATAAAATTTGCAGTTTAATCATTATAAATATAAAGTATTGTTTCAGTTCATATTAATCCTTTCTCTTTTTTCCTTTTTCAATTAGTGGATCCCTTCGGGTAAAAGCCTCCTCCATACTTTTCCATTTTTCCCTATCTTGCGCAAGGTTCATCCAGTCTCGTCCAGCCACCTCAGATCGGTTTCCGGTTGCGAGTTTGACAAGCGAACAGTGTCACCAATTTCGTCCCGAGTTTTTAAAGAAATCCTTACGTAAAACTAATGCTAGAGACTTAAATGTGTAACCCAGTTGTGCATCCAGTGCCGGGCAGTGAAAATAAGAATAAGAAAATCCCGAAAAGTGCGAAAAAACACGTAAAAAAGGATAAATAACGAGTGCTACTACATACATACACAGCTATAGCTACAAAAAGCGGTTTTCATCAGCTAAGATTTGGACCAATCACAGACACTTCCGGCACAGCGCGAAATTCAAATTTGACACTTCAGTGTTGCCATTTCAAAAAAGATACTGTGAATTGGTAGATTTTCTCCCAACCATGGAGATTCAAATTGAAACTATCTTAACAAAAATTACACAACTAAGTGAAGACATGAAAAATCAAGCAGAGAAAATTACGACAACAGTTACGGAGAATCTAACTAAAACCATCGACGAGAAAATGAAACTATTAACAACAGAAAACCAAACTTTGCTAAAAGAAAATAAAGTGATGAAGGAGAGAGTCACCAAAATGGATAGAGAAATTAGAGCAAATAATGTTATACTACATGGGATACCCGAGACTGAAAACAACAAGATGGAACTTCTAAAATTATCACTAGACACCCTCAATATAATAAGTAAGAAGACAAACACAGAAAATTGGGATAAGTGGGAAGTGAATAAATTCTATAGGCTGGGCAAGAAAACAGAAAAAAAAAATAGACCAATACTTGTGTCGGTGACCACCAACTGGCGAAAAATGGAAATTCTCAGAAACAACAAACTGTTCCCAGATGGAATATATGCCACGGATGACCTTCCCAAAGAAGTACTAGCAAAAAGAAGAGAACTTGCAATAAAACTAAAAGAAGAACTGGGTAAAGGAAATACAGCATATATTATAAGCTATGTCCGCTTAATAGTGAAGGAGGCAACAAAAGAAAAGAGAAAGAGATCCCCTACAAAATCTCCACCAGAACCCAGAAACCAAATGCTGGAAAATAAGAAGCCATCTAAAATCAACAAGATTAGCGACTTTATAGCCTCTAGGGCCTCATCATCACAAACATCAGAATAACAACTAAAACAAAGCCTCCGGAACAAACACAACGCAAAAATAAATGAATCAACTCCAAAACCAAGCACCCCAAGCCGGCCGGTCACCGTGGGGGAAGATGACCACTACCCTCCAAAAAACAAAAACAACAACATAACCAACATAAAAAACAACATAATCAACCTAAATAACAAAATAAATGATAAAATTAAGAATAAATTCAAACATTCATTCCCAAATCCAGCTGGTCTCAGATTATAAGTAAGTACCTCCAAATTATATCACCCCACGAATTCCGCAATTCGTACTAAGGAGTCACAATGATAATGGTACAACAAATATGACTAAAGGGAACACACCATTAACACGAAGAAACAGTTTTATACTAAAACAACTAGGTTTAACACTTACAGTCAACGTGCCGGCGCAAATGCATAAAATACCCAACGGAGAAAGGAAGTTCAGGGAATGGATCAAATAGGGATTCCGTTGGTACTTACAGGGCTGGGTGGAAAAGATATCGACACCCAGCATTCCACTACAGCCTTGGCGCGTTATTAACTTCAAACCACTCACAGCTTCTGTTCGTATTCCACTTTGATATTAGTCATTACGCGTGACCCAACCCGAATTTGGGCCGTACAAACGCGGGCCAATATGGCCACCTGATGCCTATTCAACGCGACGCTCACGTGGAAGACGTCGAGACATCCAACAATCACTAAGCCTGGCATTCCAGTACAACCCAGGAGAAACGCAATAATACGATGCATCAACACGCGCGATCTCAAATTGAATCGTCCATTACACGCGGCATCACAAAACGCGTGGCGGGAAATCCGCACAATACGCGATACCCTCCCGTCCGAACGGTTTTGAGTGACTGATAGTGCGGTGCAGAAATCACCGCTTGGCGCCTACCAGGCGGCCCGCGCGCACGCCGCCACCCTCGCCCCGCGAGTGAGAAAGGGACAACATATGCCCAGAGCGAATGCATGCGAACGAGTATCGCGGCGCATTCATAGACCGTCATTAATACCTAACTTACCCCAGCATAGCAACGCTAAATTAAACAGACACGATACGGACGTGGTTACGCAGGTTACGGCGTACCTACGGACGAGAGCTGCAAGGGGTCTGTTGCGTACCCAGCCGACGCCATATTGCTTTTCATGCTTATTTCTCGAATCGAAAACTTACGCGATGTCTCGAGAAGATTTGGAGGACGGCCTAAGTAGTTCTTCGGACGAAGAAGAAGCATTATTGCTTTTATTGTGCCAAAATACTGTGACTACTACGAAACGAAAATGGGTCCATTAAATTAACCAAAAAAGAAGAAAATCGTTTAATAAGAATCGTTTAAGAAGAGAATCGAGAATACTAAAAATATTTTGGTATGGCCCACAAAATACTTCAAGAACATGCAGAAATTAGTAGGCATTACAAAATGTGCAGCCCGAGAGTTCACGACACGATTATCTATGCTGGCTGCATAATATTTGCAAATTTTTTTATGCGCATTGTGGTAGCCCGTAGTCCGTACTACGCGCAGGACAGAGCTGTGCGTGTTCGGACGTGTTCGGTGTGACGTCCAATAGGTAATCTCATAGAATACAACGTCATCACTGCACGCAGAGTACGCAAACGGTTTGTCTTTTGGAAGCTGTACGGCGTAACTACGGCGTAACCCTACAGTGCGTGCAGCACGGAACGGATACGCAATGCAAGCGGTGTGCCGTATCTCATACAGTCCCATACATTACAACGTCATAAGTTCGTGCGTGACTACGGACGAAAGCTGGATACGGAACGGATACGGAGCCGGTCTGTACTGACTACAAAATGTATATCAATTACATTTTACCAATGTGGCACGAAATTGTGATACATAGTGTCGGTTTGGGTCATACATACATTTTTTTATACTACCTTGAATGTATCTCCGAGCACACTGACGAAAAAACTGTGTTTAAGCGTAGTCCTTGCAGCCGCAATCTTAAAGTCCAGCTACTGTGACGTTTGTTATTTAATTGGTGCGTTAAATCATATGAAATTAGCTGCAAATTAAAATAGTCAAAGTCCTTAATACCCAACCTGCCACACGCCACAAAGTAAGTATTGGCGGCTGCGTCTCTATTTTGTGCGTAGTAATTTGGTGAATGTTGTGACCCTCACGTAATTTTCAAAGGGTTATATGAGGCCTAAGGGTCTTAACTAACAAAAAAACGGTCTAAGCGTGTCGAACACGCCCAAATATAGGGTTAGGGTGACATTATTTTAACATCATACAGAGCATATCACCTTGACAGGTTTGGTTTAGTTTTCAAAAACTGTTATTTCATCATAAATATCATACCATACCATTATTAAACCTTAAAAAGTCACCCGCGCAACCCCGCGCCTACGTCTCGTAGGCGGTGGCTACGGGAATAATCGTTCGTTGCTAAGTAGCTGGAAATAAAACATGAAAATCAAGACACATTAAAGTCCAAGTCATATAATATTAAGTTACATAGGTGCCCCAAATAGGACAAGACATTATTTCCAATTAAGACAATATAAAGACCGCTTTTGATTACTTATTATGTAAAAACGGCGCCATCTTTTTTCCTAATGAAGTAAACTTCGAAAGCTGCGACTGAAATTTCTTATTTCAGTCCCTACTATAAGTTTACAAACTGTTATGTATGCCTTTGCGCCAATTTTCAGCCTTCGGGCCAAATTTCGCCATAAGTACGGTCGGGTCACGCGGCGCGGTTACGTCTCGTAGCCGCCGGTGCTACGAAAATACTCGGTGCTGCGGGAATAAGTCATTTTCCTGGGATATATTTTATGCATATAAACCTTTCTCTTGAATCACTTCATATATTTTTTTTAATTTGCAAAATTTGCAAGTTTTCAAAAATTGTTTACCTAACACGGGAAGTGTTTTAAAATTTGGTATTCACTTCATCTACTTTAAAAAACCGCATCCCGATGCCCAGTTTTAAATGTCTGGACACCGGGAAACCGGAACACGGGTAAATTAAAAACAAAACTATATATTTTATCTGAATAAAAATCACTTACTTTATTGTTTATAAAAATAACACTAAGATAATGTTAGCAATTGTGTATTAGGATCAATTGAAACAAGCCCCTCCATGACAATCATGTGTGTGAATCACTTTCCTGTTATAGAATATTTTAAACGTTTCATAGCAATATCACGAGCAGGTGTATCAGCGATACATAATTTTCTAAATCGCCTACAAATGTTTGTACCCTGCAAGGGATATAGCCGTGATATACGTATGTAGGTATATCAGAGTTCAGGCTATTTTTAATAATTTTAGCCACATTTTCTTACTACAGGTATATTATGTCAACAGCTGTTGGTTTTCCAAAATAAATAAAATAAAATAAAATAAATAAATAAATGATGTCTTACGTCTGTCACTATATATTCAAACGGACAAAAAAAAACTAAACAAGTTAATAATAACATATTTATTTAAATTCAGTCTCTTAAAATTAACTTAGCTTTTTTATTGCAGAATCATTATTTACCTACTAAAGACTTTTAAAAAGCAATAACATAACGTATTACCAAACTAACTAATATTAGGTCCTTACATAAGAAATTCTCGTTTTGTCGTACTGGCCACTTTGATCACAAATTTCTCCTATTTGGTTAGGAATTCGAAATTCAATTTTATACAGCTATTTCCACATGTAGTTGTGTTTCGTAAACCGTCATTCATTTGTTTTTTTACTTATCTTTTTTCTGTTTGCGTCGCTCAATTTACAAAATGGAAAATTTGAAATATCGCGTTATTTACGAGTACGAGTTCCACCGTGGCACCAGTGCTGCGGAAACGGCTCCAAGGGTTAATGATGTGTATGGCGGTTGTGTCGCAAAAGAAAACACAGTGCGTTTTTGGTTTCAACGTTTTCGTTCTGGAAATTTCGACCTGCAAAACAAGCCCCGTGGACGGCCGGAGACCCAAGTTGATAATGAAGAATTGAAGGCTATTGTGGAAGCGGATCCATCGCAAACCACGTCCGAATTAGCTGCAGGCTTCGGTGTTAGTGATAAAACTGTTTTAATCCACTTGAAGCAAATTGGAAAGATTAAAAAACTTGAAAGGTGGGTTCCTCACGAATTGAGTGAAGCAAACCGGCAAACGCGCGTCAACTACTGCGTTACATTACTTGACCGGCACAATAACGAAGGGATTTTAAATCGAATCATTACCTGTGATGAAAAGTGGATTCTCTACGATAATCGGAAGCGCTCATCGCAATGGCTGGACCCTGGCAAGCCAGCCAAAGCCTGCTCCAAGCGAAAATTGACCAATAAAAAGTTACTTGTAAGCGTTTGGTGGACTAGCGCCGGTGTCGTTCATTACAGTTTTCTCAAATCTGACCAGACGATTACGGCAGATGTCTACTGTCAGCAATTGCAAACCATGATGGAAAAGCTAGCTGCTAAACAACCGAGGTTGGTCAATCGCTCTACGCCACTGTTGCTTCACGACAACGCTAGACCACACACTGCACAACAGACGGCTAGCAAATTAGAAGAGCTTCAATTGGAATGTCTAAGGCATCCACCGTACTCCCCGGACCTTGCTCCAACAGATTACAATTTTTTTCGAAATTTGGATAACTTCTTGCAAGGGAAAAAATTCAACTCAGATGGGGCAGTCCAAATCGCCTTCAAAGATTTTATTGATTCCCGTCCGAATGGTTTTTTTAGTAAAGGGATCAATGAACTACCTATGAGATGGCAAAAGTGCATAGATTACAATGGCTCATACTTTGATTAAATAAATATACTATATTAAAAAAAATCGACTTTTTGTTCCTCCCATACAAAACGCCAATTTCATATGTAAGGACCTAATATTTAGTACGATTGCCCGATTCAGCAAGCCTTATTTTTAAAACTTAATTAAAAAGTGAGATGGAATCGAAATGTATACAATATACTTTTTAAATTGAAGAAACAATACACAATAGTTTTTTACATTTAGACATTTTGTTAATTCAGACTCGCATCTTATACGAAAAAGAGATGATTGATAGAGTTATCGAAAAAAATACTGCCTATGTAACAATATTATCACCAAAGTTTACAAATCTACCTACCAAATTTCGATGCGCCGTGTGATGCCGGCTTCGAATAGCATCACCCCATTTCTTTCGTGTCGTAAGAAGCGACTCAGGGACTCGAGGGTGTGTATTGCAAATTTAGGCGATGGGCTGACAACCTGTCACTATGGTAATTCATAATATTCCAAATGACCCTCAAATTTAATGTTTGTAAGACGTGGCGTAAATGTCCGTTTTTTACAGCCGTTTACGCTCTGCCTGCCCCGTAAGCGATTATAGACGTGATGTATGTATGTAAGTTTCGATATTTATAAATATTTGCCGATTATTATATTGGTAGTGCACTTACTTCTTTTAAATAATTTAGTATAGCTTTTTCTTCATCGTTTTTATTTATTGGAACTGGTCATACTTCCTCGAGGCAAATTTTAGCCAATGCCATGGCTGAATATTACCTAAAGAGTGGGTTGCCATCTTTAATAAGCTGTAAAACTATTGATACAAGATATAATATTTCATCTTTTATCTGAACGCGGGAACTATATGTTATGCCTCTACAAGGCAAATATTAGCCAGTGTCATGGCTGAATTTTTAACGAGTAGGTTGCCATCTTTAATAAGCTGTACGTACAGTAACTATTTTTTATAGAGTCTGTGGGAAAAAGAACCAGCGTGAGATTTGGGGGCGCCTCTGTATGAGAAATGACATAGCAACCTATGACAAAATATTAAATCACTTTTTCCCACGCATATTCTCTTTCCGCACAGACTCTACCATATAACATTTTATCCTTTCGTTGAATGCGGGAATCACAGGTCATACTTCCACAATATAAGCCAATATTAGGCAACGCCATGGCAGAATGTTGCCTCACAAGAGGGTTGTCATTTATAACAAGCGGTATTTTTTATATACTGTTATGACTACTTTTGATACACAATATAATATTTCATCAGCTTATTGAACGTGGGTACCATAGGTCATGCTTCCACGAGGCAAATATTAGCCAGTGCCATGGCAGAATGTTGCATCACAAGAGGGTTGTTATTTACAACAAACAGTATTTTTCATACCTACAGTTATCATAACTTTTAATACACAATATAATATTTCATCAGCTTATTGAACATGAGTACCACAGGTCATGATTCCACAAGGCAAATTTTAGCCAATACCATGGCAGAATATTGCCTAAAGAGTGGGTTGTCATTTATAACAAGCTGTATTTTTTATTCCTACTGTTATTATTTTTGATACACAATATAATATTTCATCAGCTTATTGAACGTGGGTACCGTAGGTCATGCTTCCACGAGGCAAATATTGGCCAGTGCCATGGCAGAATGTTGCCTCACTAGAGGGTTGCCATCTTTAATCAGCTGTAGCAGTCGTGTGCGCGCGCTGCGAGTGATGTCGGCGTCTAGGGAGGTATCTTCCGGGTGTTTGTCGCGGATACGGTACAGTTCAGCGTATAAGAGACCTGGAGGAAAGGTTCAATTTTAAATAGAGTCGCTATTGTCTTGATATGGGTTACAAATTCTCCTATTATCTTAAATCAGCTCTGTCTTTTATCGTCAAATTGGTTTAGAAAAGGATAGAAAGTGACAGAGCGAATTTGAGGAAAGTTAAGAGAATGTATAGCCTGAAGAGGCGATTATATTCCTATCCTAGGAAGGATGGTATTCAAATGTTATTAAGGTGGTTCGATAGCGCAGTGGCGTCCCTAAACGCTAGACATGTTAAAAAAAAAATAACTATCTTTGTAGTTATTTATTGCCGCGAATTGATACTTTGGTTTCCAGATGACTAGCGTGTCCAGCCAGGGTATTTTTTTTCTTGTAACGTATGAATACCATCTTTCCATAATTGTACATTTAAATTAAACGTAGAATGATATGATCCGCCAGATTTTTGGCATACAAAATCTTAAATTACATTTCAGATAATTCTCATGTCAAGTTAACAATTAATTAATAAATAAAATTTCAATCAGTCACAATCAGCTGACTGCATTTATTACGAGAAGTCAAAATTTTTCATGTTTTATTAAATATTTTTATGGGAAGTTGTTCACTTTCATGGTCTGGAATGCACCCTATCAGTATTTGGAAGGTTGTCCCTAACATCCTGTATGTATAATTGTAGATAATTGTCCAATTGCGCATGGAAAATATTCATATTAATATATTTGGTAATATATTGTAAGTATTACATGTCATTTGATACATAGTAAAAAATTCATTTTTATTCACTTAATTAAATATTAATAAAACTATATTCAATAAAATAAAATTCAACAATGTCAAAATAATAATAGTAGTTTATGCAACTGTCGTATAATGAGGGTCATTAGAATGCGAGTGCCTGTTTATCACACGAGGCGCAGCCGAGTGTGATAATAGTTTGACACGAGCATTCTAATGCCTAATTATAGCAGTTGCATACACTATTTTATCTACACTCTCCAAAAAAACTCAGAAACACTTTTCTAAACGCACGCACCGGCCATTGCAAGGCCCGATACAAGGACAAATTCAATACGAGAACGTAATATGGCTTGATATGAATTTTTGAAAAATCTATACTTTAGCAGTTGTTTAGATGTGGAGTCTTAACAATAACTTAACTAAACAACTGAACAACATCTGCACAACATCTGAACAACATCTGAACAACAACTGAACAACATCGAAACAACAACTTAACAACATCTGAACAACATATGTACAACAACTGAACAACATCGGAATAACATCTGAACAACAACTCATCAACATCTGAACAACAACAGAACAAAAACCTATTAAAACAACTGAACAACATCCGAAAAATTACCGTACAACAACAACTGTCAGGTGCGGCGGAAGATAGCGATTTGAGTATTGGAAAAAAAAACTTCGTTTCATTTCTCAACTTTATCGTATTAAGAGTTTTCTCATTAAGTCATTACGCTTCTGTAATTTATAGTAAACCCTAGTTTTTATAGGCAGAATGCATAAAGTAGGTCATTATGCATCTGTTTTCGAATTCATAATTCGAACATTATGAGACGAGTGTATATAAAATATCAAATATGTAATAGTAACCATCTTTCAGGTGCATTACTTACATCGAAATATAAAAATAAACATTGATCTGCTATCAAGTCAGCTTGATTTCTAAAATATCGTCAATACTATGAAAGATGAGCGCCGTGTGATGCCGGCTTAGAATAGCATCACCCTATTTCTTACCCATGGGTGTCGTTAGAGCCGACTAAGGGATTCGAGGGATGTGTATTGCAATTTATAGGCGATGGGCTGACAACCTGTTACTATAGTGATACACAGTTATCTGATTGACCTTCAAGCTTTTGTCAGACGTGGTGTTAATATCCGTTTTCGGCCGTTAACGCTCTGCCTACCCCGTAAGGGATAGAGGCGTGATTTATGTATGTATGTACTATAAAAGATAACACCATCAGAGTTACTCACCCAATAGCAATGGCGGGTGTGGCTTCATTTCTTCTCTCGCACAGTGTAAATAATTGACAGCTGTCTGCAGACATTTCACAATACTACCGGGCATTTCGTCAGCCAACTGCCTGAGCAGCGCTGATAAGAATTCATCCAAATACAACCTTCCTTCGTCTAAGAGATGAGTCTGGACTAGATCGTTGGATTTCTTCACGTTGAACGTTTTGAATACTTGTTTTAGTGTGAATTTGCTGGCCTGTGGAAAGGAGATAAAATATAAACACATTTTTGAGTGTGAAAGGCTCAGATCAGTTATTATATGAATGGGTTAAAATTTAGCTAGTAGTAAAAATTTAAAAATGTACAGGTGATAAGAAAGAACTGTCCGTGATGAACAAACATTGAAATCCTACAATCCTACTAATAATATGAATGCGAAAGTTTGTATGTTTGTTTGTTTGTAACTTCATCAAGCAAAAACAACTGAACCGATTGTAATGAAATTTGGCACACTTATAGAAGGTAACATGGATTAACACATACGATAGTTTTTATCACCACTTATGCGGGCAACGCCGAAGGTAACAGCTAGTATGGAACAATATTTTGAACGTCCATTTAAAATAATAATTATCGATCAGTTGATTTAAGAGGTTTAAATTACTTTGAGGTCAAAATATATTTTTTATACAGAGACTAACAAAAAGGGTATAACAAGCCCAAAATAGGTCAAGGTTTTCATAAAACTGAACAACTTTCCCTATGGAACATAGATCGATATATGAAAAAAAAATTAAATTAACCAGCTGATCGTCAATTTTGTATGGGAGCTCCATTTTAATAAATACTAAATTTCCACCCAGCGGTTTCACCTGCTGCCACTCACTTTCCCGTGGTAATCGTAGTTTTCCCGCGGTAAAAAGTAGCCTATGTGTTATTCCAGGTTATACTCTACCTGTGTTATAAATTTCATCCAAATCGGTAGAGCTATTTGAGCGTGAAGAGGTAACAAACATACATACACACACACAAACTCCCAGACTTATAATATTAGTACGGATTTCTATTTCATAAGTACCTTGACCTTCTTTCGGCCTGTTAGACCCTTTTAGATACTCTCTGTATATTTACATGCGTTTATTAGAAAAAAATAAACGCATGTAAATATACTTATTATTCAGTCTTCCTTAATATTCAGTATCAGTCAATAATTGAACTTAATTAGTAAATTTCTTAAAGAGATTCTAGCATAGTCCTACATAAAAATCTGTGACATTAGTATTACTTACCCTGACTACAGCCGGATTATTGTCACACAGGTGCAATAAGAAGCACGGAAGCGAACTAATCGCTTGTTCCACCAACGCCTCCGCTTGTACTTTAGACGCTATAGTTCCAACCAAACGTATAGAATTCTCTCTTAACTGTAAGTAAGTAAAATAGTCAGTTTTTTGTTGGCACTTTTGTATGGAAGATATTGGAAACATATGTTTTTTTATGTAGAGCAAAACCAGTATAGTATGGGTAATCTGTAAGTTCACCTGAGCCTATATCACCCGGTAGACACTGGCTACCCCGCGCCAGGTGGGGGGGAGGGGGGGTCAAAGTGCAGCGCGTCCGGCGCTCAGAAAAAAAATTCTATGGGATTGGTTTGGACCTTTGAGATAAGTTTGGTGTCGTTTTCAGGTAAATAAATGATGCTGAATTCATTCCCTATACCAGTTTTTTAGGGTTCCCTAGCAAAATAAGTCGCAATCCTTAAAATAATAAAATTTTAGTCGAAACGAAATGTAAACAAACCCACATATTTTAATAATTTTGTATGAAACTTTGTTTAAAAAAAATACTTTTCAAAAGCTCATTAAATGCATATTATAAAAACATTAACATTGTATATACATAATACTACTTTTCAACTAAAATAAAATAAAATTGCACGTACCTTTCTCATTCGTGTGGACGGCCTGCGGACGTCACTCGGTTTTCTATTCAGAGTTGGAACGAGATTTTGTAGTAAAACATTGCCATTTAAGTACTAATGATATACACGCCCATTTAAATCCATATTGGCCGGTAGGAAGTTTCTAGTGGTGAGACAGATATCCGGTAACTAGCCGGTATCCGCCCTTACTTTTACTATCCGGCCGGATACCGGATAGCACATTACTATGTATACCGGAACGTAAAAAAGAGAGATAATCGCATTATTTTACAGAAGGAAAATCATATACCAATAATTTATGGACACTTTTAAATTTTTCTCCGTCATGAATTATTATTTTACATTTATATTTAGTATTCATAGTTCACAAAAGGGCAAATTGTGGCGAAAATGAATTACTTTTTCGCTTTTGTTGGTAAAAATAACAGATCACTTTAGGCCGAATATCGCCATCATTCAGTCATCACTTCCGAAAAAAAATAGGTTTGGGACTGGGATAAAATCTCTTATTTTGACTAATTTTTTTTATTATTAATGATGGGTTTGCTCTTGACTCTAGTCTAGGTCATAGGACAGAGACAGAGTCTAAGATGGAGCGAGCTCACTCAGAAGAAGCCTGTTCACTCTTACTTTAAAAAGATTAGGAAACCATGACGCAGGTAGTGAGTTCCACTCTTTAGCAGTACGCATTATGAATGATGACTGGAAGCTTTTAGTCCGAATTGGTGAAATGGCAACCAGGTATGGATGGTATCCGGCGGTGCGTCTGGATGTCCGATGGTAGAAGGCAGCTGGTGGAACAAGGTCGTGAAGCTCTTGAGCACACTCTCCGAAGTACAATCCGTAAAAAACCGACAAGCAGGCAACCTTGCGGCGATGTGCTAGGCTATGTAGCTGGGTGTCCACCAGTTTTATGTCGCCTTTGAGCTTCATGGCCCTGCGTTCCACCGAGTCAAGAGCGGCAAGTTGGTATTTGGCTGAGCCATCCCAAAGGTGACTGCAATACTCCATGCAGGATCGGACTTGTGCTTAGTAAAGAGTTAAAAGCTGTCCAGGCGTAAAGTATCGCTTCACTCTATTCAGGTTGCCCAGCTTCTTAGCCGCCGTTTGAGCCTTGTACTCGATGGTCGCGCCGATGTTTAGATTTAATGTCAACACCATGCCTAGAAGCTCAAGCCTGTCAGTGACAGACTGTCGTCGCCCCAATAGGAGACAAGACTTAAGGTCGGATCTATTCGCTCTTCCATTGCCTTTCTTAACGAACATATTTCATCCTCACTGGTTTTTTGCACCTGTCAAGTATTTCTTTGAAACGGTAAAGAGTTGCAGAGAGAACAGTCCCCTGAGGAACTCCGGCATCAATGGCCATAAGGTTAGAGGAGCAGCCGTCAATGACTACTCTGATGGACCATTCACTAAGGAAGTCTGAAATCCAAGTACAAAAATCAGCTGGGATGCCATAAGCAGGAAGCTTGCTGAGCAGACTTGCATGCCAGACACGGCAAATGTTTCGCCGTTTTTCTCAATGGCTTCGCCCCAGCAGTGCGTGACATACATATGAAGATCACCAATAGACCGCCCCCGGCGAGGGCCATATTGACGGTCACTGAGAAGATCATTGTCTTCAAGGTAGATCAGCACCTTAGTGTTCAGTACCCTCTCCATGACCTTGCATAGGATGGAGGTAATGGCAATTGAACGGTAATGGGCAGGGTCAGCACGATTGAGACAGCGGGAAATCCTTTTCTCGAAAACTCTTCTGAATTGTACAACATTAATACGAAAATGGTGGCGCCTATTGAAGTGGTTCAGACAGTAAAACAAATTGAAAGCAAAGGAAAATAATTTTACCAAAATTTTTGCAAAGAATGATTTATTGAAGGCAAAAGTATACACGACCCATTACCTCAGAACATATTCCCTCTTTTACATAATATAAATAAAAAACGAGAATCTAAAGCCAAATCTAAAATATGTTCCCTTAAAAACGACTCAGTTTAGTAAACTTTATATTGCAACCTGAGAACATAGAGCAAGAGACGTTGATACATTATTTTCGCATGAAAATCAAAGCAGTCCTCCTGCTCTATCAGCTTTAGGTTTGATGAGATCTAGTGTGAAATCTGACATGCTGAATGTCAGATTTCACACTAGATGAAGAGTTGGATAATGTTGAAAGACTGGACGTGGTTTGTGATACATACAAGAAAGACAGTTTCAAAAATTCAACCCGAAAAAAACGAGGTACTGGCACACGTGTGTTAGTTGGTGAACAAACAAGAATTCCAAAAGGCTGGTGAAACTTCCTTCGCGAAACATCAAATAAAGGAGAGCTTTACAACCTTTTGTCATCTCATTGGCACTCAGAGATAGACTTACAAATGGGTAAAGAGTTCATCATAACCGATGGCGAAGAAGCTCTAAGTAAAACCACTCCAATTGAAAATTTGGCACCGTGCAACCACGAGGAAGCCGACACACGGATAATGCTTCATCTTGCTGATTCCGTGCTGAAAGGACACGACAAAATCATAGTACGAACAATCGACACGGACGTTGTAGGTACTAGCCATATCTTGCGTTCCAAAGTTAGAAGGTCGAAAGGAACTATGGGTACACATTGGCCCAACAAAAGCGGAAAGTAATTCATATTCGCCACAATTTGCCACTTGTGAACTATAAGTACTAAATATAATTGTAAAATAATAATGTATGACGAGGGAAAAATTTAACAAGTGTCCATAAATTATTGGTATATGATTTTCCTTCTGTAAAATAATGCGATTATACCTCTTTTTTACGTTCCGGTATACGTAGTAATATGTTATCCGGTATCCGGCCGGATAGTAAAAGTAAGGGCAGATACCGGCTAGTTACCGGATATCTGTCTCACCACTAGAAACTTCCTACCGGCCGATATGGATTTAAATGGGCGTGTATATCATTAGTACTTAAATGGCAATGTTTTACTACAAAATCTCGTTCCAACTCTGAATAGAAAACCGAGTGACGTCCGCAGGCCGTCCGCAAGAATGAGAAAGGTACGTGCAATTTTATTTTATTTTAGTTGAAAAGTAGTATTATGTATATACAATGTTAATGTTTTTATAATGTGCATTAAATGAGCTTTTGAAAAATATTTTTTTTAAACAAAGTTTCATACAAAATTATTAAAATATGTGGGTTTGTTTACATTTTGTTTCGACAAAAATTTTATTATTTCAAGGATTGCGACTTATTTTGCTAGGGAACCCAAAAAAACTGGTATGGGGAATGAATTCAGCATCATTTATTTACCTGAAAACGATACCAAACTTATCTTAAAGGTCCAAACTAATCCGGTAGATTTTTTTTTCTGAGCGCCGGACGCGCTGCACTTTGAGCCCCCCCTCCCCCCACCTGGCGCGGGGTAGCCAGTGTCTACCGGGTGATCTGGGTTCATGTAGGCGTATATTACATTTGTTCCAAATGGCATTGCTCTACATAAAAAAACAATGTTTCTCTACATAGAAAACCAGCTAAAAAGACTTTGTTTTAGATACAAATACATAACAGGAAAACTTAAGGTTAAACTTCAGACTAGTGGCGCCCCTAAACAGGAAAAAAACCCTGGCTGAACACGCTGCTGGTCAACCGGAAACCAAATTATCAATTGGCGAGAATAACTAACTTTAAAGATTATTTCAAGCTAATAAAATATGTAGGTAAGAATTGGAATCCATGAAATTATATTGATATTGCTAAAACTGCAATATTGGCATACATACTCAAGTGCACAACTTTGACAACGTTTTATCATATTTTGACAACGCCACTGCCGGCGCAGTGCGTCTGGCTGAGTTCTGGTCCGAATTAATTTAATAACTCCAAAGGCGTTCCATACGACAAAAAAAATACAAGGTTTCATCAATTCACAGGCTTCATTCGAATGCTTAGCGTGATCATTGGTTGTAAACCTTTTGTACATATTCAGCATAATTTTATATTTACGTTGAACTTTATTAATCATAATACACTTGTTAAACTTTGATTTAAATAAATTATTCTTATTCTTATATTTTTCTCTGAGCGGCGCTAGTGTGGCTGACGTTGCCACCTAAACTAAAAATGCGTTAAGCAAAAAGCTGAAATCTCTACCTCACATCATTTGGGTAAACCAACCTGTGAACAATCTGTGTTCATATATGGTCTTATCTTCTGGGCCACGGCTATCAAGTCCCGGTCGAATTCTTTGTCGAATTTGTCAAGTTCTGTGAGTAAACGGCTGAGACCTTGGATGGCTGCTAGAGGTACGTTGTCTGTTAGATGTCTGGAATAAGAATAGGCGGCGGCGATAAGATTTTTTCTAAGTGGAAAGAACGAACTTAAACGTGCACTAAAAATAACAAGATCGGAAGAACACACACACACATATCACGCCTTAATCCCTTGCGGGGTAGGCAGAGCGTAAACGGCCGCAAAAACGAACATTTACGCCACGTCTGACAAATATTTGAGGGTCATTCGGAAAATTGTGTATCGCCATAGTGACAGGGTGTCAGCCCATCGCCTAAAATACAATACACACCCTCGAGTCCCTTAGTCGCCTCTTATGACTCCCACGGGAAGAAATGGGGTGATGTTATTCTATGCCGGCATTACACGGCACTCGGATCGGCGATCGGAAGAAACCTTGTTTTAAAGAAACCAAAGGGTACATTAACATTAACTGCCAGAACAGTCTAGTTCTGGAAATGGATCTAAGTACATAGACCGGTAGCCCTTATTCTAGGGTTCTCCAATCGGTGTTTAGGGTGGAAAGACGAGGGATACTGGCAGAGTGAGTGAGTATGTGAATGAGTGAGTCAGAGAGTGAGTGGGTAAGTAAGTGAGAGTGTGAGTGACTAAGTGAGTAAGAGGGAGGGTGTCAGAGTGAGAGAGTTACTTACTGCGAAACACCAGCGTCGACGCAACGTTTGTTTACGACGCTGTGTTTCTATGTTCAGGTCTGAGCTCGGCTATATTCGCGGCGCCACGTAGACCGATATCCCTTACCATAAGGTTCTCACACCGGAGTTTAAGGTTGATAGACAAGGAAGATACAGGCTGAGTGAGTGAGTGTGAGTGGGTGTGAGAAAGTGATTGAGTGAGTCAGTGGGTCTGAGTAAGTAAGTGAGTGAGTTAGTGATTGAGAGCGGGCGTGAGTATTTGAGTAAGTGAGTAGGTGATTGACTGAGTGACTAAGTGAGTCAGTGAGTAAGCGGGTGGCTGTTAGAGTGAGAGAGCTACTTACTGCGAAACACCAGCGTCGACGCCTTGACTCAGGGCTGCCAGGGCAGCTGGTAACGCTGTATTCCTATGTTCAGGTCTGAGCTGGGCAATATTCGCGGCGCCACGTAAACCGGTAGCCCTCACCCTAGGGTTCTCGTCTTTCCAACCGGTGTTTAGGGTTGATAGGACTGTGTCTATAAGGACTGCGTTGTCGTTGCATCTGAAAGGAAATTAGCGGTTGGTGATGCTTATTTTATAATCATACATACTCATACACTACGTCAATATCATTTGCAGAGCGTATACAGCCGTAAACAATGGCGACCTTGCATATGAAGCTACTTTAGCGACCAGTTTTGCGAGATAATGTAGACTCTCCCTGCATAATACCATTGATGATAGGTACAAGTTGAGCCACTGCCTACTCCGTAAAGTACACTTACCTATAGTTGAGTAGATCAGCCAACAAAGCTATGGCCGCACATATTTGAGGAGGTAATGGCAATCTCGCATACGACGTTACTTTAGCGACCAGTTTTGTGAGATATTGCCACTTAATGTCTGCTTAATGCCACTGATGATAGGTACCAGTTGACCCTCTGCCTACCCCGTAAAGTACACTTACCTATAGTCGAGTTAGTGTGCTAACAAAGCTATGGCCGCACATCTTTAAGGAGGCAATGGCAATCTTGAATACGAAGTTACTTTAGCGACCAGTTTTGCGAGATATTGTAGGATCTCCCGACATAATGCCACTGATGATAGGAACCAATTGAGCCTCTGCCTAC
This sequence comes from Tuta absoluta, assembly GCA_027580185.1. NCBI lineage: Eukaryota > Metazoa > Arthropoda > Insecta > Lepidoptera > Gelechiidae > Tuta > Tuta absoluta. The sequence continues at coordinate 3,583,979 of JAQAHW010000020.1, forward strand.
TCCGTAAAGTACACTTACCTATAGTTAAGTAAGTCTGCTAACAAAGCTATCGCTGCACATCTTTGAGGAGGTAATGGTGACCTTGCATATGAAGCCACTTTAGCGACCAGTTTTGCGAGATATTGCGGACTCTCCCGACATAATGCTCCACTGATGATTGGAGCTAGCTCCAGGAGGGTTGCTGACGAATCCCCGTGCTCTATGCTTAGGCAGAGTGAGCACGCTTCTTTAACCTGAAAAGAGATAGTTGTATTAGTATTAGCCTTTGACGGTACTCTCTGAACAGACCGGTCATAATGTAGAGAAGAATTGCTCGTTTTTTAAGAACTCCAAATAGCGAGATGCACCGACTATGGTTTTGGCCAACTAGCCTACTATTGCCGACTGCCGCCGACTGCAAAAATGGCCGCTACTTCAGCTTCTATGTACTTAGAGTGTAGCCGTAAATAACGTAAAAAAGCAGCACAAACATATTACCTTGTCACACTCCGCCTGCTCCAAAAACGCGCTGAAAGTATTGACAGTGATCTTGGCCGGTGACAGTTTGATAGATTCCCTGTTCGGTATAAAACCGAATCGTTCTTGACTCTTGTTTTGTGACAAGGCATACGCCGGTGGTTCGGCTTCTATGTAGCAAGCCAATGTTGTGTATAGAACGGAGAATAGTTCGGAGAATTTCGACACACATATTGGTTTCATTGTCGGTTCTAGTAACATCTCGCCTAGTGCACTTATTAGCTGAAAAATTAAACCCTTTATTAATTATAAATCTCCTTTAAAAAATAACAGAACTGTATCTATTCTTTGCAAAGTTGAGTCTAAAATGAGCTAAATAAAATTGTAGTAAAACAACATAATATTTTTTACTAAGCACAGTTCTTAATTTTCTATGGATGGACTATTACCGTACTAAATATAGACGAATCACCAAAAAGAGTTAGTAGAGCGCTAACTCAAGCACAAGACAAAAGACAATTATCCCATTTGTCACGGTATTAAATGACAACTATCATACTAACTCGTTTCTGTGAATACAGTATAGTCTGGCAATGTAAGCAAGGCTTGCTTACTACCGAAATCTTGCCACAGGCCACAACTATATATTCACTCTGGAATTGCAATACACACACACATATCACGCCTATTATCGCATGCGGGGTAAGCAGAGCGTAGACGACGGCAAAAAACTGCCATTTACGCCACGTCACGCCCACGCCAATGGGGTTTTCATCGCCCAATACTCACAGTCAATGGCTGTAGCGCTGCGATGTGGTTCTCAGTGATGTGATACGGATCCTCATACAGTTCTATGGAGGTCATGATCCGCAGGAAGTTGTCCACTATCGCCACAGACAACTGCGCGTCTTTAGCCAGGTGGCGCCAGCATGATATCACTGAACTGAAAATATTGCAGGATATAATGACATATTCAATAAACAGGTATATTTTTGTAAGCAATCAACTGACAATGTTTCCTTTTAAATCGAAAAAAAAAAGCTAATGAAACTTTGGCAAACTCATACCTAAGACCAAGACTTTTAAAGCTTCGATTTTGGAAAGTCAATAATGCGGTAAAGAGGAACCAAACCACTATTATTATCAAAAGAGGTTTTCTCCGCTATTGTTTTAATACATACATATATCACGCCTATAGTCCCTTGCGGGGTACGCAGAGTATAAATGGCCGTGAAAAACGGTAATTTACGCCACGTCTGACAAAAGTTCGAGGGTCAATCAGATAACTGTGATCACTATAGTGACAGGTTGTCAGCCCATCGCCTAAAATTGCAATACACACCCTCGAGTCCCTTAGTCGCTTCTTACGACACCCACGGGCAAGAAATGGGGTGATGCTATTCTTAGCCGGCATCACACGATCTAATCAATCTATTGTTTTAATATTATGGATTAACTCACTAATACCTGCACGGTAAGCAAAGCATAATATTATGATCCTTTTGTCTGGTAATCAAATTAGACAAGCAAGGTCACCATATATATATAGGTAAGCGAAATACATAAGCGAACTGAATGAAACACTGACATTTGTCTTTATTAAGATCATTCGTTAAAATAAATGTTAATGTAGTCAGGAGAGCCATTTCTGATGAGATGTTTACTGTGTAGGAGAATATTCTTAGCAAACTTGCAAAACTTTCTACCGCGGGCAGGCAAAATTTTGCAAAATTAATTAAGTATGTATACCTAATACTGGAAGTGTTTCAAAAATCTAAAAAAATAAATAAATAAAGTGAATACTCACGGTCTTAACGGCAATCTCTGCGCCAGCAGAACAGCAATCACTGCACTGGAGTGATGACGAGTCAATGACGTCAGAGGCTTCATCAATCTCAAACTAGCCTCCTCTCCCACCACCTCCATTGTCCCCAAAATCACATCCACAATCCTTTCTATACTCTGGTACAAATCTTGACCTTTCTTTACGAAGAACGCGTCCAAGATCGAACTTATTCCAATGCTTCGGAACTCTTCCGCGTCAAAACTCTCCAAAAGGCTTTCGATAAACTGCATGGTGTGATGGTGCGGGATTTTTGGTGATATCGTGTCGCATAAGTTCGTACAGTATTCAGATATCATTGCCAAATCGTTTGTCAGTATATTGTTCTGAAGATATGCCAAGTTAGACATGCATTCGTCGTCTGGCTCGACTGTATGACCTTCGTATAGGTCTTGGATTTGTATGATTAGCTTTATACAGTCAACTGTGGTGAGTCGTACTGCGAAATTGTTATCAGCCACTCCTGGGACTATAAGGCCAAGTAAGTAACCCATCTGTCCAAATTTACTCGGAGTTTCGTAATTCAGTTTCACATTTTTTATGTAAGTATCAAAAATCACTTGCAGAATGAGAACTGCTGCTGTTCTTATCTCATCGTTTTCGTGTCGAATCCATTCCATTAGTAAGCTAACTAAATCATCGATGGTGCTCAGACATGTTGACTGAATAATCAGCTCTCGAATCAAGTGATGAAGCAACGTCAAACTGTCATTCAAGGTCTTTGCTAAACGATCGTTTTCATCTCCATTCCCTTCGATCTCGTATTTCCGTTTGAACGAACATAGTTCTCCAAAAATACTGTTGAACAACACCCTCAGTATCGTATTTCTTTCTTCTGGTAATATACCTTTTTGCAGTTTCGTAAGAGCTTTTGAGGCTTTGACAATAATCGGGTATAATTCAACATTTCTTTTTTCCAAATTAGAGTTGTAGATTTGTTCTAAAACTGCGTTTAAAAGTTGCCAGCGATTTCTCAGAGCAACATTGTGGTGTGCAGCGGGGTACAAAGCTTTGCTGATTTCGTAAAGAGTGGTAACACTTGCTTTGCATAAATCGAAAGGAGGATTGGTTTTTAGAATGTCAAATAAAATTGCTGTAACGTTTTCTCCTAATCTCGCTAAAACGTGTACATCAAGACATTCACTTGCAACTTTTCCGTAACAGTTTATAATGGCATATTTGACTATCAAAAGTTCTGCGTCGTTTTTGGAATGTCTTGAAGATAAAAAGTTGAGGAGTTTACTGCCTCTACGAGATTCATTTTCCTTATACATAGCATCCAGTTCATTCATGACAAATTCTCCGTGTTGTCTCGAAGCGATTCCAACAGCTTTACTGACATAATCTGAGCTGTCCATGGGAATAGATTTTAAAGCGAAAATTATAATTTTAAGGACTTTTTCTACAGCAGCAGCATTAGACATGTGACAGGATAATATTGCTAGATACTGCAATGAAAGTCCCTTGATCATTGGCGCCTGTTTCTTTGATAAAATCTGTTGAGACATCAGCGTCGCAATGGATTCTACCCATTTAGCGTTATTTACTTGCTCCACAGCTGACACGAGCAGATCTAGCAACATACCATGCCATTGCTCTTTCGATTCGCTCTTTTCAACAAACTTTAGCAGTCTTTGAATCTCAACAGTCCAAGCATTTTTCAAGTTCTTATGGACGTCTTCGGAAAATTCTTCAAGAAACATCAAGAGGTTCTTATTTCTTTCGATTTGGTCTGGCTCAGCAACATGAGTTAAGCATCTCACGAAAACCAAATCTGGTGAGCATTTGAGCTCAACTGTCTTTTCGGGGTTTTCGTTAGTGGTATCGTCAGAGTTGTTTTGTAATAATGACGTCACACAATGGCTGACCGTCGACATTGAAGGAGTGAAATCTTCAACAGTCAAAGCGGTAAGGAGCAAATTCCTCAATTGCGATCTGATGCTAGTTACAGTATTACACATGAGAATTAAAGAGCTTTTGCAAGTGTCGTGAAGGTCATTGACTTCTGGTTTGGCCGCGTTTGGCGGTTCGTAGCCGCAATGTTTAATTATAAACTCGACCATAGTGAAATCTTCAGCTGTGGTTATGCAGTTTCTGTAAACTAAGCCCACAATAGCTTTGACAAGTAACTTCTTCATTTTTAAACCTTGTTCCATAGCCGTCATTACTTTCAAGATCACTATGAATTTCACCGCATATTTCTCGACAAAAACTTGGGAAGACGTAGTCAAATGAGTCAAGACTACCACTGCTTTCATTCTTTCCTTTTCTTGATTATTCTTACAATGGTGAAGTAAATTTTCAATCGTTTGGTCGGGAAATTGTCCAGCCATATGGTCGAAGCATCTTAGCACTTCGAAATGGTTTTTGACTGTATGCGGTTGATCGTAATCGGGTTCTACAAGAACCAGGTTGAATAGTACATGGTTTATTGAGTTTATTACGTTATCATTCAAACTGAGTTTCGGATTCAGCGGCGACGGACACAGCAGATACGATATACATTGACTTATGTAGTAGGAATTGATCAACGGTTTCCGATACAAAGACAGCAATGATAGCACAAATTTGTTGACCGTTTCATTGAACTGTCGTTCAGATATTAATCTAGTTATAGGTCCAAGTGCTTCGAGGACTGATTCTGCAACTTTCGGTTCGTAAGAAGGCAGCCATTGATTGTACAATACATCGAAGATTATAGAGAATTCTGTGACGAAGTTGTCTCTTATTGAAGTTATGTTATCGTTTTCCACGTTGTCGCCTATTTGCTCGGACACAGCAACCGCGAAATGACCGAATGCTAAAAATAGAAATGCATGTTTAGTCTAACGTTTCAATTTCGAACAGATAACCGCATTTTCGCAACATTGTGGTTAATATCTCGTGTCATTAAGTAATATGTATTACTAATAATGCACAGCATATATGATACATGTCACTATAAGTATTATGATATTCATTTTTCTTTCCGCTGGACTAAATATTTTGAATCTGAACAAAACAACAGCCACTGAAGTCAACTAACTGTTAGACATGGGATTTACCTCATGGGATTGATCTACTCACGACGTTTGGCAAGCGGTTTGACATGCTCAGAAAGTTATACTGTAGATTTTCACAGGCTATTGCCCATTTTCTTGGAGTTTATCCCCCACACACGAAGACATGAAAATATAAGGTGTAAAAAAAATAGCTAAGAATATTTTAAGGGGTGAACCAGTACGTGAAACTGAACAACTTTTCCCAAGGAACATAGGTCGAAATATGAAAAAATAATTTGACCCTCCCATACTTAGTGTGTTACCCGGGCAGGATAATTTGTATGGGAGGGCCAAATTATTTTTTCATATTTCGACCTATGTTCCTTGGGGAAAGTTGTTCAGTTTCACGTACTGGTTCACCCCTTAAAATATTCTTAGCTAATTTTTTTACACCATGTATAACAAAATATTATAAAATACTAAACTTACCATACGCAAAAGCCTGCTTCAATCCGTCCTGCTTAACCAGCGAAAGCAAAGGCAGCATTTTGCTCAATATCTCCTTGATCTGAGGGACTACCCCTTGCGTGTTGACGGCAGCCAGTGTTCCTAAGGTATGCGCGATGGTGTAGTGCGGGACTGACGCTGGGGACAGCTGGTTGATCAAGGAACGGAGTACCTGGTGGAATAAGAAGCGGATTAGCAACAGAAAATACCAACTCTCGCAAGGACACTTTCTTGAGCCGAATTTTAGGTTTTCAAAAAGGCAAGGGCAAGTTTTCAAAAATTGTATACCTAACACGGGAAGTGTTTTAAAATTTGGTACTCAACTACTTTAGACTATTTTATTTTTGTCTAACTATTTTCTCGCATAATGGTTTTTGGAATATTGTTTTGACGACTAATTCTTTATGGATATGGATAGGGAACCGTTCAGAACCTCTTTTTCGGCTTTTGTACTTTCGATACATCCACAGAGCACCGAAACGTCATGTGGCGCGTGCGAGTTCTTTGGACTGTGTACTCATCCATCATCCATCTCATATTCAAGTTGACAATGCTCAGTGACAATGGAAACAAAAGTCAAACGATGTGTGACCCAGGAAGAAAATTAAACGGAATCATGGGTCATGTCATGTGTATATTAAACTGACATTTCTTTTTCTTATTGGATCAACGGCATTGCGATCAAATCGTGTCCGCCACAATTCGGCCACCTGGACAGATTTGTTCTGGCGTTTATGAGGTCCTTAAGTGAGCAGTTAGACCAGCACGCAGGGCAAGACAGGAGGTGGACCATGGTTTGAGGAGATGCGCCGCTTTCGCACCGTTTATGAAGACATCAGTACAACAACCCTACGGGAACAGATTATCTTAGGATAATCGCACTAATCTCGCACAAATCGCAAGGTGCAGCGATCGACTTGGTTCCGCAATCTTGGTCGTGACCAGCGGGTAGGTTATCTAAAGCCTCAAAAATTTTTGCAGGCGCATTGTTTTGCTATAGTTCCACTCTTGCCTAGGATGGGTTGCTAGACTCGCTAGAAACAGGGAGAACGCTACTCTTAGAGCTCCGAAATTTTATTCCTACTAAAGCGAAATAAGAGAGCAAATGTTGTGGCTAAGATTGTAGAGAAAAGCATTAATTTAATGCCTGTATGTAACCCAGTGGTTCTAATGAATCATGTCTTCTTTGTTGACTGGATATGTAAGTAGATATAAAAATACACATCAACATATTTGCACCAAACAAACAGAATATCATGATAACACTACTAGCAGATATGTGGTATTATTTACATTGATGATTCACTGTATCTGTTGATAGCAATGGAATGAGCATTATAGTCAAAATTACTGTAATATATTATTTTATTTTATTTTATTGCATGTCATTTTGGAAATAGGCGTGTCCAGACACAGCGAACAGCCTTTCCCCCGGGGTACGCCTTTACGCGGCAACCGCTCATGCGCGGGTGAGGCAAGTTCGGTTGGCTCAAATGACAGAGTGAGGCTGCCTCAGATGAGCAGCGCAAGCCATATGACAACTTAAACAAAATGGCGCTGTACGTGCGCACAGCTGTGTCAGCTTATATGGTTACATCTTTAGACGCCTTTAGACGATATTACCAACTTGTTTTATAAAAATTTAATATCTAGCTTTACTCAGTCAATTATACTAGCATATAATCTGACAGCAAACCGTTTTGCCGAAAACGTTTGAATCGAACATGAGTATGTGTATGCGGCTGCCTCGGCCGCGGCACGTCCACAGCGACCGCGCGGTTCAGCGGATGCCTCGTGTGGCAGGCCGCGAGCGAGGCTGCTCGCCCTGTCTGGATGCACCTTATGATTACAGCATGTGCCAAGAATATTATTGCTTGTTCCAGTTGTTCCATACAAAGCATCATTCTTTAACACACACACTATTAAGGGCGCACCGTGACAAAATGGGTGATTTTGGATGCTAGCAATTTCCATGGTGAATACGAATTATACCTTTTTTTATTTATAATGATTATTTCATTATTTTATCTAGATTCCGGTCGCAGGAAAACACAATTCAAGAAAGTTTGTTCGATAGATTTATTTTTCAAAGTTTGGTCTATTTTTGTATTTTTTTGTAGTGTAGAGCAACCTAATGAACTTAACAGATTATTTTTTGCGAATACGATAATAATATGTCTTGTACATTACTAGATTCTTGTCGTACAGTTTTTTGATTACTTGTTTATTGGCGAGAAACTTCCAAAAGAATAAAAAATCTTGTACTATGGCGATTCCGCTCTGTTCAAACACACATGATTTGCCATTTGTGGAAAAGGGATGTTTAAAAGTTTAAGGCAGGCCCTTAACAACAAAATAAGTTCAGTTTTCACATTTGAAGTTTGAGTTTTTTTGTTATTTATTTGTGTTTTGAATGTGCTATAATGTGTAATTTATTGGCTGAAGTAATAATAGAATATGTAGAGTCAATGGAATAAAAGTAAAAAAAAACATTTTTTACTTTGTATCATCTTATCTAATAAGGCAACCCCAGCCACTTATTAAAAGGATTAGTAGTAACTTCAACAATAATATTTACCAGAGTTTTAGGATCTTATGATAAAGTGACAAATGTAAACATTAAAAAAAGAAGTGTTATCTGCTCAATTCTTATTAATTATCTTCATTATAAATAAATCATATCCTTTTTCATGTTAACAACTAAAATAAAAACCCCGTAATATGCTTACCAAATCCAAAAACTCGTGTCCCACGGCAACCAGCACCGCTGAAGCCCCCATCTGCACAACAGGCTCGTAACCCGAGTTCTCCATCATAGCTCGGAGCATGGCATTCACCAGATCCACCGCCGTCTGGGACTCCAGGCGCTTGACTTGGTTCACACATGTTTGTTCTAGGACCCTGATCAAGATGGTGGCTTATATAGGGTGAAATTTTACTAGCGATGGATAGGAAAAACTTAGTATAGGCTGGTGATAAGGAAGCACTTTCCTAGGTCAAAATATGAAAAAAACATTGAACGTCCCATACAAAATGCTGCAGCTGACCTTCAGGTGTAGATTTAAATCTGGTGTTAATTTAGGTCAGGTGTGGATTAAAATCGGGTGTAGATTCAATTCAGGTTAGGATTTAAATCAGGTGTAGATTTAAATAGCCCCGGGTTTAAAATCATAGGGTCAAGAACTATAAAAAAAAAGCTGCAGCTGACCAAGTCTTTTTGGTAATTTCAAATTAATTTTTCACATTTCCACCTGTTCCTTGTGGAAATTATCACTAGCCCATACAGAGTTTTGTGTATTGGTCACTAGTAAAATTTCACCCCATATTTCCCAAATAGAATATAAATTGCACAATCAATGCTTATAATTCTCATATTCATAGGTAAGAGATCCAGAGACTGAAAAATTACGAGTAGGTACACACATTAATAAAAATTTGAAATTATATTTGCGCCTATGACCAAATAATTTTCTTGAATTATGTATTTCACTTAATCTTAGTTTCTTGTTTCAAAGCAAATTATTCTCTATGCATAACTTTACTTGATATTGTCAACAGAAGAGAGGAACAAAGAAAGTTAATAATAGATTATTATTACTGATAAATAAACAATGCCTTGCTAACTATAAGATGTAAGCATAAACATTTCTCTGAATTCCATGCATAGGGAAAAATATAGGTGGGTAACAATAGTTGTGGGTTCTACTATTAATTATATTACGCAAAATGACGACAACTACTTACTTCACAATATTCCCTATTTGTACAGGGTTTGTTTTGAGTGAGTCCTTATAGAACTCACAGAAGATTTCGATCACCTCATTGGGATAGGTGTTCGCTATTTTAGTCAAAGACTTGATCACAACATTGTTGACGGAGTTATCGCTATCTCCTATAGCGTGTATTAGCACGGTCACAGTATCTGAAATCGAAATCAACAAACATTGCATTGAAACGTAAGAAACCTAACAAGTGATACTTGCATTTCACTGAAAATACAACAATAAACATACCTTTGAGACACTCAGTCTTCGACGCCGACATATTATTGCTCACATATGCCGCAAACTCAATTGTATTTTAAATATTCATGGAATAATATCCAGTTTTCCTCTTTCCAAAGATGACAAAACACAAAACATATGACAGAAACCCAGACGTTTCTATTGATTTGACGTTTGGTAGAAAGTTGCCATTTTCGTTTTCTTTATTTCTACCATAGAGAATAGTTAATGAAATGATTGACATTGGCCGATTGTGTCAGTGACGACGTAGATTTTTTTCTTAACCTTGGCAAAGGTTTGTTTTTCTTGTTCAGTAAGTAATGCGTCATGCACACGCTACACATACATACATACATACAATATCAGATATCGTAGTCATTATTATAAAAAGTAGATATTGTAGAAAAAGTATAAACCTCTCAAAGGTTTTGAGAATTCCGTTGATATATATGTAATACCCATCTTAGTATGAAATTTCACCATTTGCAGTACTACGGACGCCTCTACCATGTGGGCTACCGTGGCTTGTTGAAATTATGCGAGTATATCTTGATGCCAATGACAACGACGCAATGCATGGCTCCATCTACTGGGATAGCGCAGAAACTGATTCCCAGCGACCTAATTCACACTCTAATAAGCCAATTTTGCCTGCTGTCAAATTCATACAAAAACACATGTCACTAGAGAAAAATAATCATGATGTCAAACCATTACATGATTTTGACAGCTTCCGAAATATGCTGAATAGACTGTAGTGACCTAGTGACACGAATATAATTCATTCTTTACAGATTGAATGTAGATGAAAGTTGAAATCCCCTGATAAATTAAATAAGTACCTAATTGTTTACCACTTCTCGTTTATACATACTATTAGGTAACCTAACATATAGGTACCATTCTGGAAAACTAGCAAAATTTTCTACCGCAGGCTAAACTATCGTGGTAGCTATGCCACTCATTTGGAGTGACAGAATCGGTTAAAACTGTCTTTCTTTTTCTTATAAATGTCTTCATCGGGCCACAACCAATACTTTCGAGTAATCGCGATTTGAAATATACCAAACTGGTAGAATTCTAGTGTTCATTATTGTCTATGATAAAAGCTTTTTTTGAAAGTTCGAAGCTTGCATTCGGATACATACTACGATAGAAATTAACAGACGGTTCCGTACATTGTTTTGTAAAATATTTTGGTAATAGAAGTAGAACATTTTTTTAAAGAATATCAAGGATGATAAGTTTTTTTCTATCAAAAGACAGCCTCTTTGTTGGCATTTAAATTTTTATTTCGATCAAAATATGATTTGCTGGTCATGACAGGCTATACAAATGTAACAAAAATAAATTACAACACAAAACATATTATATTACCTTTGTCTGTCTAATAATAAAATTATATGAAATGCTCTTGCTTGCCCTTTTGCTCTTTCTCAAACAAATTATTTTGCCAGTTGTTAATATATGTAGGTAAAGTTGTTTGACATACATTGCTGGTTATTATTTGGGTTTTATTAGAATAAACTGAAGATAACCAGCAATGTATGCCGAACCGTGCACGGTTGGCAGACTAGTGTAATAGCCGCTTAAAATATACGAACAGCAGTAGCGTTACGGCTGGGCAGCAAGTGCCGACAATGTTCTTAAGTGTTTTTTGGGTTCTTATTTCTGTGTTGCACCGGTGAGCTGGATTTTAAAACAAATATTTTAAAATAAATCTTTAACAAATTTGGAACCCACCCCTTCCCTTTCGTCCAAAGAATTCCATGCAAGCATCCCCATTAATTTATTTCTGTAGTCTATGGTTTTCCTGTTGGACGGTGGACGAGCGGCTCGTGTTTCTCGCAAATCGCGTACAAAATCACGTCGGTGCGGTATTGTTTCATGAACATTGCGACCATTGTTTTACACACAACTACACCCAACGTCTGCTGAATACCTTTGAACAATTCCTTAGTGAAAAATCGGGAACGACTTTCACCTAGTAATTCGATTAACGAAACAAGGAGACGAAACGAAACATTACAAAATTATCTCATTGATCAAGTTTATTACAATGTATCGGTGTGCCGGGTCCGTGTACGGTATAGCAGTGTGATGCCCAGTGTAGCTCGTTTAAGTGACAAAGCAGCGGCGGCTCCCAATCGAGACGATTATCCCATTCGCAGGCTCGGTCTGGGAACTGGCCTGGTCGAGTGTTAGTCGCGAGGGGGACTCCAAAGCGGTAAATACGGAGTTGCACACCGAGCTTCGCATCATATATCGCCAGGATTACGGTGAGCCACATTTTTTCATGTTCCTCCTTTAGTTGCAAACTCGCCCGACTCTATCTCTGACATTGAAGTGCGCGTAAGCCGCCCGCCGTGCTAAAATTAGCGATAAAATGTCAAGTCTCCCCTGGCACCGGGAAGCGATCAGCTGATCCAAACACAGTTATAATTATCCAATTAGATAACTGACTTTGAGAGATCAGTTTTATCTTGAAAGTAATCATTTTATAATGCTGATAAGATATCTATCTGGATGATTGTGTGTAGGTATTGTATACTAGCCATTCTGAGTGTTGCACTTGATCGTTTCAGATCTGAAGATGGTTCAGCAAGATTTGACTTAGACTGGGTGTAGTGCCGTGGACTTAGCGTGATGGCTCGGGGCGGCTCGCTGGAGTGAGCTGGCAAGAGCCGGACGGACGTGTGTGCGTGTACGTGTAGTGTCTGTCTAGTCTGTGTGTGTGTGAGTGCCGGATCTGCCGGGATGCCCTCAGCAATGTTGTCCGCAGTGCTTGAGGAAGAGCCCGACTTGTACGAGGCATTTCCCCCACATGTGGACCCCACTGGCATCACTATCCTAACTGATAGCCCACCAGGTGAGATATAATATTGATTAACATTATTTTACAATTTTGATATTATAAATATAATGCTCTGTTTGGTGAAATAAATTTATTAAAAAGGAAAACAATATTGTTATAGAAAAATATTAAAAACATTAAACCAGTTGAAAGTTATTCTGAAATAAAAAATTGGTGTGTACATGTTGATATTTCTTTATATCTTATTCATAGATTTCTAGACATAGAAAACCTAATCAATCAAGATACTTAAGCATAAATTAAAATTAATTATTTCATCCATCATTTTGATAACTGTTCTGAGGAATCAATCAGATTAGGCAGACATTTTTCAGTAGATAAAAATTGTTTTTTAAATATTTTCTTAAAATGTATGTCTTCATAAGTTATCCTATAGTCTTTCAAAGCGTTTTTTTGATTTTTAACAGCAGGATGCCATAAAGGAATCTAAATAGGTGTGAAAAGGACAAATGAAGAATTTTAGTCATCTGACAGCTGTTAAAATTCTATTTAACACTTGGAAAGACTATAGTATAGCTGACATCTCCTAAAAAGTAGTAAAATGTTATATTTGAACCAGCTTAATTATTGGTTTTCTCAAATTACTTAAACTCAAGGACCTAGAAAACATCTGCTTGAGTCTAAAAGGGTTATTTATCTATGTTTTTTTTATAACATACTTGATTTTATAAAAATATGAGAAGTGCACAAAGCACAATTTATCAATTATCATAGTACAACTGGGAGAATTTGATCCCATTTGTGCACTAAATGGTACTACTCAAAATTCTGGAGGTGCGGGAAAATCTTAGAAATATATACTTAATGGTGACACAAAAACAATTTTATTAGTCAAAACTGAAGGCCATGTTGGTTTTATAAATCTGTGCTAACTTGTAAACCATGATTCTCCAGTTTTTTAGTTATTTATTTGCCTATTGTTCTATTGCATACTGTTTCAAATTGAATATAATTCATTTTCAAGTGCATATTTTTTAATGTTTATTTGTTATTGAAATGTTTGTTTAGTAAGTATAGTATTAAAAAGAATTCTTATGTAGTTTCAAAATATTGATAGCCTGGTTTTTCCAAAATGCGATATTTATTTATGTCATTAATAAATTAAAATAGATAAAACATGTAACATTAAATTAAGGTACTCTACTCATACCCAATCATGATTACGATATAACATGTATGAATGATCATGGTGAGAACCAAAAGAAGAGTGGTTTTACCCAAAGAAGAAAAATAGTAAGAAACCAATGAGAAATATTTAAATTGATGGGGTTTTTAGATACCGCTGCCGCCGCAAACCTAGTTCATATTTATATGTATAGTTTCCTACTTCGCGTAACGTATTGATAAATTGCCGTGAAGTTGGAAAAACAGGAAGTGTTACGATACATAATACATATATAGGGTCTTTTTTATATTAATCCCAGTTTAAAACCACTTGGTTAATGATTTAAAAAGACGATTTCGCAACGCGTTATACCGAACACAATTTCAGTCACCGAAAATGTTATGTTCTTATATTTAGGCACTCCAATAAGCCAATTTTGGCAGCTGTCAAAATGCTTTGACATAAGGTCTATTCTTCTTTGTCTTGTAGTACGAGTGCGACAGCTGCCAAAATTGGCTTATTGAGTGGCGCGAATATAGTTGAAGAAGGCATGGGGTATGGTGACACAAAAGAGCGTTTTTCTACACGACTACCCAACCAAAAAAAGAGTGTAAAAATTTTGCAGTTAATAATGTAAGTATGTATATATATGTGCGATTTTTAAGGAACTGAAACTCGTTACCCACTGAACAGATTCGAATTGGAATTGTATCGGAAGAATCCTTACGTTATCCGAGTGTCATAGGCTAGGCTTTATCTCAGAAAGCAGTCAAGTCTTTTCAAATTTTAAATTTATTATGCTTGTTAATAATTTTATTTTGATGAGATCAGCTTTTTCAACTTACCTGAAGATGGCAGGGCTAAGTGTAACTCCAGACAGGTTTTTAATTGAGCCCATTTACGATATAATAAAAGAAGGCCAAAGGGCAAGTCTGTTTGAACTTTGGTACGGAATAACATTGAATTTTCCAAAGTAATAGTGGGAGTATAGCGGGATATAGGCGTGATATATGTGTGTTGTGTATGTAATATTAGAATAATGACTTAGATATTGTTGAGAAACTGTCGACTGCAACCGGGACTTAGATATCTCAGATAGCAGCGTTGGAACGGTACTCCACGGTCCCGGGTACGACTTCCGGTTTTGGTCGAAATTTTTTCGATTTCTTGTGTAGTACTGTGAGTGAATAAGTAAAAAAAATATGTTATAATTCTTAGATCATGAACCAGCATCAAAATTCGCAGTGATGTACGCTTAGGAGCAGGTCGTGTGATGATTCGAGTATCAGAATATACTTACAGTCGTCACATTATTTGTGATGAAATTTGTTGTGAAAGTTGTTATTTTGAGTGTAGTGCGTAATCTTCGAAAGTACTGAACTGATTAAAAAAAAGCTTTTGATAAGCTACTATGTCTCTGAGTAGTATAGAAAAGACTAAGTTTTACAGTTATAACGCCTTATTCTGACGAAAAATCTAGTGGCAGCGGGTAAAACCGCTGGGCGGACTTCTAGTACCTTCTGCCGTTAGTTGCAAATACCGTGTTTACTGTTTAGTAATAAAGTCTTAGATAAAGTTATGAAATTTATTGCTAATGAGAGAAGTTTAATATTGTTTAGTTTCGCTGTTTACCATCTGAAATAAAGCATTATTATGTAGATGCGATTGTGCAAGTTCTGATAGCTAAATCTCATCATTCTATACATAGCAACTACAACATTCATAGATTTGTGTACACACAAATCTATGAATGTTGTAGTCTCAATTCTAGCCTGCGCCTGTCTGAGATAATTTGTAGCTATTCCTATTACTTTACCAACAGGAAAATATTGCAAACAAATATTTAGCAAGACACAAGACATTGTATTTCCAAAAAAATAAGGAAGAGAAACCTAGATCTAGTTAAAAATCGTTCTAATCAGTTTAGACTTTGGCGGAGAGATCAAGTGTTAGCGTGGCTTAGAATAGCATCACCTCATTTCTACCCGTGGGTGTCGTAGAATGAATCCAGGGAATAGGTAGCAGCGTTCCCTGTAATAACAACCTTGCACTGTTCTCGCCAATCGGCCGGCCATGGTATGGCGACTATGGCCAATTCCCCGCAATTGGAGTAGGCCTATGTCCAGCAGTGGCCAGTTATGGCTGTTAAAGTTGAAGAAAAAGATATTTATATAATCCGGTCTTGTTTTCAACCAACATGTTTTATACTTACGGAAAGTAGTTACTGCTGAAAGCAAGCATAAAAACCACGAGTCATAAAACCTTCCCCAGAACAACAAAAATGGCGATTTATTTCGGCTCCCCGACTGATAATACCCAGTTCTTCCCGTAAACATGTATAAATCTTAGCAAGTAGGCCAAATTATTACATCTGGAGTCCTCCCCTACTTCCCTATATAAAAAATATATGTTGCTTATACGACATACAGAAAAAGTATAACTTGACCTAACCCACGCTATTAATTCGTTTGAATGACAGGTCATACTAGTTCGGTCAACTTTTCTCCCTAGGAGCGGAATTTTGCGCATTTCAATCAAAAGTTTAGAGGAAATTCATCTGCTGCGGGAAATTCGTGATTTGAATAAGGTAATTTCCACTGAGGTTATCCCAGTTAGGGCTTTAATAAGATTCAGAAGTTTAGAAGTAATGAAATACTCAACGATTTAAAATTATTTAATTGCTTGACGAATAAAAGTAAAACAAGAAATTATAATTATTTGACGGATCAAAACCATTTTTTAGAATCGAAAAATTGCGTATCACACTTTTAGTTCATTATTTTTGGCTACCAGTAATAGTGATGCAGCGACTAGTCACCCGATTTTATAGTCGGCGACTAGACGGCTGAGTAGCCAATTAGTCGGCTGTAATAACGACATTGAATTTGAATATAATAATTTATTTCAACCAATACAGTACTGTAATAATATCTTCGAAATTAAATCACAACTGTTTTAACTGGTAGAAGGGCTCTAAAAACGAGCACAGGTGCGATTTATTTTTCTAAACGTCGTTTTTGTAGTCGCGATTAGTCCGTGGTTAGACGATCGATTTTTAGCCGATTAGTCGGTAGTCGGCGAGTCGGCCAAAACCATAGTCAGTGCATCTCTGGTTGAATGTCATCATAAAATGAGGATAATGTTTGAAGATAAGAACAACCGGAGTGAAAAATTACTAGGTTGCATTGAAATTGCAAAATCTTATCTATCTAAAATAGTAGGTTATCTTTGAATAACGTAGTTGCATTGCAAATTATAAAGCTAGGTTATTTGCTCTTCCGGGATTGCCTGTGTATCGAAAATATTAAAAATGCTTTATTATGGTGAATTGGGGCTTCATCGTTAAATGCTGACTGTGGAGCCCTATCGCAATTTATGGAGCACCTTACATCGTGCCCTGTTTTGCCAGTCTCTTACGGTAACAGTGTAAGTACTGATCTTGGCGACTGAGAATGCCATTACGATCGCCAATTACAGGCTGTCAAAAATATGAACGAATGATCCATTGACACGGTGAAGAAGGAGAAGCACATATCACGCGTTTGTCCCTTGCGGGGTAGGCAGAGCGTTAACGGTCGTAAAATACGGTCGCTATTTTCACGTCTGACAAATATTTGAGGGCAGTTTAAGAAAAGTCGTGAATCACTATAGGGACAGGTTGTCAACCTGTCGCCTAAAATTGCAATACACATGTAACCCTCGATTTCTTTAGTCGCCTCTTACGACACCCACAGGAAAGAAATAGAGTGATGCTATTCTAAACCGGCATCACACAAGCTTAAGAAAACTTTCATATATCTAAGCACAAAAAAGAAATGTCTAGGCAACTCTAGTCAGTAGATGGAGCCATGCCACGCGTTATTGGCAATAAGATACACTTGCAATATTTCGCCTAAAGCAAATCAACCGCAGTAGCCATGTCTAATCATAGACAGCAACCGCGACCGTGCCCTTCCGAAGCACGGAACCATCTTTCTTTTCGGACAATCAGGTGGTCCAGCCTGCAATGTCCTAACCAGACTGGGAACAAATTCACAAAGTGATAAATGTAAACTTTGTGACCGACCCGCCGAGAATCGAACCCGGAACCTTTGCGTCGCAGGCAGTCGCACCACTGCGCCACATCGGCCGTCGGCCCCGTAGCCCAGTGGTCGGAGGCGTCGATAGTAACGATAGCAAAATTCGCAGGTTTTAATGTTTTGGCCAGTTTTCTTAAAAAAGAAATGTCTAGATGTCACAGAAGTGGCATACACGGTTGAAACGGTTTCGCCGAAGCGCCAGATCGTATTGTTTGTGAAACACGGTCCGCTTGTTATGTACTTACTCCAAACAAGCGACAATGGCGCAAGTTTACAACGAGATTCCACCTATACTCGCCTTTATAGTTTTATCTACACTCGTCTCATTATATTCGGATTACAAATTCGAAAACAGTTGTATATAAAACCTGCTTTATACATTCTGCCTATAGAAATTACTTTTCTACTGAAACGCTAAAGCATTACCGAGAGGCTTAATTTTTTTAGCTTTTCAATACAATAGAGAAATGATACGTATGTTTCTGTGCCAATACCTAACCGCATTAAATTTTTACGGCGTCGCGTTCTTAAAATTATTTTAGCCAATTTTTTTTTATTTTTATTAATTGTAATTTCTCAATATTGAAACATTTGTAATATTTCTGAACGAACCTCCCTTATCCTGTACCTTAAGGTTGCCTGGAAGAAATCGCTACCTAAGCGATAAGGCCGCCTTGTGTACGCTTGTTTAATTTATATCTTGTTTTTATCGCATTTCCTGTGTACAATAAAGTATTTTTTTTTATTTAATTTCATATTTTACCTGAAGCATTGAAGTTGTCTTCTGAATATTGTATAATTTGGTGAAAATACATTGTGTTGGGAGGGAGCGGCACGCTATTTCTCAATGTTACAAAATAATAAATTGAGACAAACCAAAAGATAGTAAAATAATTATAAAAATGTAAATTATGATATGATTTGAAATGAATGAACTTAAAATTGTGGATTATAAATAGAACAATTACTTAGATTACATTAGTATTTCAAATGATAAAAGCAATACTCAATACATTCAGAATAGTTTTAAATCAATTTCTTTATAAAAGAATATAAATAATTTAACTATAAAAATTGTTCTCATTTTTGGCGAGTGCGCTGATTGTTCTGTCAGAATTTGTTAGCGGACCTTGCGTCCCGAAAAAGAATACTGTGTCTTCGTGAATAACGGACTATTCTGGATCATTTTGATACGGCGGAAATATTTGAAAAGTTTTTGAGAAAAGATTATTATTTTGTTTTTATGCATAGACCTTGTAGTTTGACCTTGCCTATTTTGCCAGGTTTTGTCACTTTTCGTGTATATTTCAAGCTTTTTTCATGCATATAATAGGCTTTTTAAGTTGTATATAATCCGGTTCCTAGTGATAACACTCTTATCGCGCAGATTTCTCTAGATAGCGACAGATGAACTCTGTTTGCCTTTGCGGCTGATAATGATAACACGATTATAAATATGACCCAGTTTTGTTTAAAATAATTGGGTTTCTGAAGAAAGATAATACGGTTTCATTTTAAATCGACAAACAGTATTCAGATTAATTTCTATACAATGTAGTATTTATTAAGTCAAAATGAACTGCCTTCGTGGTCTAGCGGTATCACCGTTGTTGGTCTTTAATCCGGAGGTTCCAGGTTCGATTCCCGATGGGGCACTCGCAAAGTTGATATTCGAAACTTCGTAGATTTTTTTTTCGGTTTGGTCAGGACATAGCAGGCTGACCCACCTGATTGTCCGTAAGAAATTAGTTTCGGTCTAACTGGGGATATCTCGCTAAATTATCGCTCGCTCAACTGACCTACACAAAATGACCTACACAAAGTAGGTCATTTTGGCTAGCTACAGTAGAAAAATGCAGTAGATAATAGAAGTATAAGCAAACAAAACTTTGAAAAAATCAACTAGCGCGGTAATACCTCAACACTTTCAATTTCCATAGTAAAATGTAAAAAAGTACTTTAAACTAGTTGTAAAGAAGTAAAATTACAAAAACTTTACATTAACAATCAATGCTAAACACACAATCAGTGACAGGACAGGTGTGGCGGAAGATGGCGGCAAATGACAATTTTGAGAAATCCCAAACTATTGATCGACAAAACGCTAAATTTGAATCCCGAAGCAGCGAAGGATTCTGATTGTCGATTTTAATACCGTACTAATTATTTGTCTTCACAAACCCGGAGATTCCTTATTTTCGGAGAATACTGATTGCAGAATACAGATATATAAAATTGAAAACTAGAAATGTTCACGTCTACGTAAGAGGCACCGCTTTACTTCTTCATTTGGCATTTCAAAAAAAGAAAATAATTAATTTGTTTGTACCCACGCTCTTTTACGCCTACTCGCATTCGTTGCTCTGTAAAAAAGTGTAGGAAGGCTCATATAATTATAAATTTGATCTTTTTAGGGATTCAATGCCTACGATGTCTGAAAACCTTGATAACAATTTATCTTATCTTTTTCACTTACGGTTTCTTCTATGATCCAATGATTCTGCGACACCTCGCAAAGACGCAAGTTACTTTAGGTACTTATCTCCAGAAATATTTCCGTCTGAACACAAGTAAAAAGGGATTGGTACGGTTATTCCCAAATTAGATTTATCGGACAAGTCCCAGTTAAAGGGCCCTTTGAGGGACTAACTCGGCAAATTCACAGAGAGACCCATTTGATTTTCCCGAAGAGAGAGTTACTCAAGGGGACTTCCAAAATTATGAGACAGTTTGTTAACAATTTGTTAAACAAGCAAAATAAATAAAAAACACGACTTCTTTCAGATTTAAAGCCTAGCCTATGACACTCGGGATAACATTCCTATAAACTCTTATCAATAAACAAAATTTGAAATGAAAGTAGTACATATAAGTACCTTATAGGTACATGTACTAACTGATATAAGTGCAATGAATCTATGATCATCATCATGATTTAACTGATACATCCTGCTCATCTAAAACGAAGACCTAATTTAAAGACTGCTGACCACTAAAGTACCGCCGTCTAATAAGTCGTATTTGACAGCTGTCATCTCCATACTAAAAGAGAAGTCAACAAAGGACGATGGACCCTGTGCCGTAATATAATCACGAATCTGACAGCTGTCAAATACGACTTATTGAAACGGCGGTACTTTAATTACAGAATATGTGTCCGATAGAACGATCAGATACGCAGATCTTACGCAAAACACGCAAGATGTAATCAGCATAAATTAGAAAGAGTTTTTTTTGCGCTATCAACACTGGATGTCCGCATAAACAGAGCAATTGAATGTTGCCAGGTATTACTGTTACAAAATATCAGATCATGATTCGGAAGAGGTCCTAAAACATTTATGTACCTAAGATGCACCAACTATGGTTTTGGCTGACTACTGACTTATCGGCTTAAAACTAGTTTACTAGTAAGTGACTAATTTTCGACTACAAAAATGAAATGAACGACATTACGATTACATCGGTCATTTCAGCGACAATGTTTGGAAGTTATCGTTGCGTGAGTTTTGAGCCTTGTCAACCAATAAACAGTAGTGGTGTCATTTGAAACATATTTACCAATAAAATTTAATTCACTAATATTATTAGGATATTTTTTTTTATTATATATATTTACTTCGAAACTACTTGAAAAATCTTTTACCATTATAATTCTACGTTATCCCTGATGAACATAGGCTAATGTCTTATTCCCGTACGAAAACGACGGCAAGCCGCTAGTGACGAAAAACAGTTGACTAATCAGATATTTAGCCGACCAGTCGCCGACTACACAAAAGTGCACGCCTAATTAGTAACTACTTATCTACCTACTACAGTACTACTAGCTCAACTAAGCTAATTCGCTTAGATAGCGTCGTGTTTTATTTATCTTGTACACTTGTAATGTTCTAAACATTTTTCACACGAAATACATGGCTATTTAACGTGATCTAGTTGTTGTAGACAATTCTTGCATAGTTGCAAATAAATACGTTTTGTTTTGATCCGTCTCTAATAAGGAAGAAAAAATCGGGCAAGTGCGAGTCGGACTCGCGCACGAAGGGTTCCGTACCACTTGTTTGATACAATGGCATAAATATCTCGTTTGTTGTATGGTTGCTACCTTAAATATTTATTTTGTTCTGTTTTTTATTATTTGTAGTTATAGTGGCAAGAGTCATATATGTTCTATAAAAAATTTAACTGTGTAACTATTACTTACTGTTCTAAAATACAGCCTAAGAACCATTATAGACTAAATCAAGCAGAAAATGAGTTTTTTTTGTATGGGATTAGTATCATTAAACAAAATAAAAATGCATTTATTATAGTGGCAACAGAAATACGGCATCTGTGAAATTTTCAACTTTCTACCTATCACAGATGAGATACAGACAGGTGACAAAGACGGACAGCCGAGTCTCAGTAATAGGGTCCTATTCCGACCGTTTGGATACGGTACCCTAAAAATGATCGTCCACAGACGCGTTAGTGAAAAATTTCAATACACAGCCAAACAATCCCCCAATCAGCACGTATTATTTTCTGCTTGTTTGGCAATACAGAGCGATCATACGATGCTTGCGAACCGGCGGGGGAACAACACGCCACCTGGCGAAAGGTGTTCTCAGCACCATTACGATAAGCTCATGATCACTTAGCCCAGTTATTGGACACCTTAGTAGGCTAAACGGTAGTTAATGAAGTCATATAGCCACTTCAAAGGACCAGCGCTCGACAGCTATTGCCAGGTTTTTCTAGTTTTTTTTAGATACTCTTATTGAGTTTAGGGTTTATCTTGAGGTGGGACGTTTTTCTTACAAATCTTAAATGGACTTTAGGATACAAAATTCTTATGAAAATAGTCGATAGGAAGTCCCGTGTTGATATAACTTTTTCGCTAAATATTAAAAAAATAATTGTAAACCACAAGTTTTCCTTGTTAAAGCCGATTCGCCACTTTACGCCAACAGATGGAGCTACTGCTGCAAAAAAATGAGTTTGATTTAATTGTGGACGAAATACTGTTTATCTTTTAACCAAAAGTAGTTTTGCGTCAAACTTACGTGGGTCTTCGTCATTTCGCATAAGCATTTGTTAAACAATTGCTCTACATCATATGTACAAGTCCATTGAATTTCAGTTTTTCGTTTGTATGTAAAACGGACCACCTTACAGCTGACTTCTGACTAACAGTTGACAGCCAATCGAGGGCTTAGTTTGGCGGCCATCATTAGACCCTGGAGCTCGATTTCCTCTTACTATAACTATTATAAATTTGATCATCATTCACATTCGTAATTTGGTCCATCAATCCAATTCTCTTACTCCAGGTTTTTAGTAATTCTTAAACAGTAGAAATCTGTATTGCCATGTTATTAAAATCTCTAAACTTTTTCGTTATACGCAAAAATATTGACAATCCACTACCACCATAACTAGCAAAATTCATTGATTTGAAAAACCTGTAATCTCCGACAGTAAAACGAGATGTTATTTCAAAAGTTGTGTCAAATCGTAGTCTTTCGGCAAATGCTTACTTTGTCATTTGATTTTGAGTATCAGTTGTTTTTGAGAGAAGTAAAAAATGATTCACGGCTTCGTGACACACATGCGTGATTTCAATTGCGAATAGTTAGGAAATCAAGCTCCAGATCCTTTGTATATTATTTCTTATATTCTTGCATATATATTCTAATCTATACTCCAGAGCCTTTGTATATTATTTCTTATATTCTTGCATATATATTCTAATCTAGACTATAGCTAAGTATTTACTCTTGGCGAAATGTATTTCGTATAAAAAAGAAAAACGCGAATCTAACAGCCTGTTTTTTTTCATATCGTTTAATTCGGACACTGGTTAGAACGACCAACTGCATAAACATCTAATTAATTTGCTTTTTCTTTCTAATCTACTCAGAATCACAGTCTCTCCGCCACACTATTTTATGGAGCTAAAGTAATCCGACTTATAAAATTTTCCTCGAAATATAGTAAGTATATCGTAATGTATTTACTATCTAAATCCTATACCGAGTGAAATATATAATATTGTATGTCTTACATTCAATTCAGATTAAGAACCGATAAAACGATATCCTTTTGTTTGCAAATACAGTTTTTTTTCGCCCTCAAACCTCAATATACCTACGATTGAGACTTTGGCAAGCTCTTTTTCGACAAATCGTTACTCGTATCTGATTTGTTTTATTTTGTTCTAGGCATAATGCCAACGCGGTATATTTTTTAGGGTACTGTACTTCAAAAGGTAAAGGAATCCTTATATAATCACTTCGTTGTCCTGTCCATATGACTGTCAAAACCGTTAATTTCGGAAATACAGACAGAAAGACACGGAAATCTTGAAGATAAGATCTAACTTCACATTTCGACACTAAAACAACCTACTTTTTTTTTACGGAACCCGCACGAAATGCGAGTCCGACTCGCACTTGTCCAGTTTCTTTTGTAATTTATTTATTACCAGAGACCTGCCCAGCGGTTTCACCCGCAGCTAACCGTTTTCCCGCGGGAATAGACAATTTAATATAGCCTATGTTCATCAGGGATAATGTAGGATTCTAAAAGTAAAATATTTTTTTCAAATTAGCCCTGTCGTTTCAGAGCCTATTCAATTCAAAGAAACAATCAAATCTTTGCTCTTTATGATATAAGTGTAAATTTAGGTATCTAGTTACTTTACATTTACTTATAAGATTTACAATTCTGTTTCTACATATAAACACTTTATGTAGATTTTTATTAACATTTTCAATTCATTTGGCACAGTACAAAGTAATTGTATGTATTTCTTCGTAAACAAACACGTCTTTATAGAAAACATTTCAAGCATGCAGATGATAACATTATATTTGGACAGGTTTCAGAAAATGGCGATTGAGTCTCTGAAATTTTTTATTTTACTCGTAATGTCTTTCAACGAAATTGGCATTGATACAAAATAAGACATTCTTAAAGATCCTTTAATATGAATAATTTTTAAGGCCCGAGAATTTATATATCATGCCTATATCCCTTGCGGGGTAAGCAGGGCGTAAAAAGTGTATCGCTTTCGCCTGAAATGCAATACACATGTAACCCTCGAGTCCCTTAGTCGCCTCTTACGACACCCACGGGAAAGAAATTGGGTGATGCCATTTCTAAGCATCACACGTCAAATTTCTTATACCTACTGAAATACTCCTTTAGGCTAGCGCATCCTACTCATATATACTTGCGGTATAAAAGATGACATAGTGACTGGTATAGAAAAAGGAATGCTGAGATGGTTTGGTCACATTGAGAGAATGAATGAAAGAAGATTAACGAAACAGGTGTATATGGCGAGTGTGGATGGGAACGTTGGAAGGGGAAGACCAAGACGCACGTACTTGGATCAGATCGGGGACGTTCTAGAGAAAGGTCAGGTCAAGAGTACCCTAAACCGACGAGCATGTATGAAAAGATTGATGCATGTTGAAGAAGCGAAAGAGGTGTGTCAGGATCGTAGCAAGTGGAAAGATGTAGTCTCTGCCTACCCCTATGGGAAAGAGGCGTGATTATATGTATGTATAACATAACATAACATAACATAAATATACTTTATTGCACAAAAACAAGAAATGGACATACAGATAGAAAAGAAAGAGTACAATATAGGCGGCCTTATAGCTAGGTAGCTATTTCTACCAGACAACCTTGGGGTAAAGGAGAGTAGATTTGAGATGCGGGATAGTGCTTTTACGTTTATATAAAATACATATACAATAACACCTACATATTTACATAAATAACAATATGAGTAAACTACTACATACCTTATATTACAATAAACTAATACATATACATTATTATTAGAGAGAAATATGCATGTTCATACAGATTAAATGGACAGGAGAGAAAAACAAAACAGTATAAGTGATAAATCATTTCTCGGACAGATAGTGTGATCTGACTCGCGCCTTAAAGCTTTCAAGAGACGGAGCACGTCTGATATCCTCCGGTAGGGCATTCCACAATTTGATCGCTTGCACAGAGAAGGACTTGGCGTAAAACTCTGTATGTATGTATGTATCCTACTCATATAAATGCGAAAGTTTGTATGTTTGTTACTTCTTCACGCCAAAACTACTCAACCGATTGTAATGAAATTTGGCACACATATAGAAGGTAACATGGATTAACACATAGGATAGTTTTTATCACCACTCGAGGGTCTGAAGTACCAAAAGTAGACTACCAGGTGCTCCTTATGCGGCGACGCTGCGGGTAACAGCTAGTAGAATAAAAATAGGGTCATAAGGCCTTTAGGTAAATCTCTGCGCTGAAAACCAGTACGAAACAATATTTTTCCGTTAGTTTGGTACTGCCATCTGTGATCGTATATTAAATCTATTGACAATAACAACTATTACAATGTGACTAGTAATAGGTAAACAAACACAGTATACATAATAGATTTATTTGTTGCAAGCTTGTGATACGATATGGCCTCGACAGATGTCGGTCGACCGACGACGTATCTAATCGTTTGCGCGGGAGTTAAGTATATTGCACTCTTTATTTAGAACTAAGGGACTCGAGGGTTAGATGTGTATTGCAATTTTAGGCGATGGGCTGACGACCTGTTACTATAGTGATACACAGTTATCTGATTGAACGTCAAACTTCTGTCAGACGTGGTGTTAATACCCGTTTTACGGCCGTTAACGCTTTGCCTACCCCGTAAGGGATAAATGCGAGATTTATGTATGTGTGTATTTAGAACTAGCGGTCCGCCCCGAGGTTTCACCCGCTGCTAACCGATTTCCCTGTGTTTCATTTCACTGTGTGAATTAGTGTGTGGGAGTGCCAGTGCCTTAACAGGCTTCTTCTGGGTGAGCTCGCTCCATCTTAGACTCTGCCTCTGTCCTACGACCTAGACTAGAGTCAAGAGCAAACCCATTATTAATAAAAAAAAAATATATATTTATTTATTTAAAGGTCCATTGTTTTTCGCGCTGTTACCCGTTTTCCCATGGGAATAAGGCTTAGTTTTTCAAGTAGTAAAAAGCTGCAAACTCAAAGAATTGCAGCAATCTAACTTACAGTGAGTTATTAAAATATTGCATTAGCGGAGATTGTTGATTACTCACAAACTAAAAACGAATAAAAAATAGCCTCTTTACAAGACTAATAATTATAAAATGCCGTGTGATGCCGGTTCAGAATACCGTGCGATGCCGGCTTAGAATAGCATCGTCACATTTCTTTCTCGCAGGTGGCGTTAGAGGCGACTAAGGGAGTCGATGGTTTCAACGTGATTACAATTTTAGGCGATAGGCTGGCAACCTGTCGCTATGGTGATACAATATTATGTGCAGGACCGTAAAATGTTTGTCAATCGTCGCGTAAATGTTACGCTCACTATAGGCGTGATATAATGTAATAATAATACATTAATTATTAGTGTGACGACTTGCTGGTTGCTGCAATACCTTTGTTTTGCGGTCTGAATTTGTTCACAAACACTTATAAAATAAAAAAAAAAGCCTTTGAAAATTATTTTTTATTGTTCATATATAGTTTCACATATATTATTATTAATTTTGTCCTTATCTAAAACCGTATCATAAATTGTCGACCACTTACAGAAAGAGCTGAAAGTGTTGGTGGTTTGAATTGGGTCATTGATGTTTACCAGATATTGGCGGTTTTAAATAGATCTAGATCTAAACTATGCAACGACTTTATTGCTAACAGAATCAAGGCCTTCTTGATCTCTGATGTACTATGAAATAAAGTATTTTTATCTTTATTAAAATTGTGCATATAAATAGTAAATTTTCAGATATCAAAATACATACAGGTAAAATTATAACCCTCCTTTTTGCTTTGCTGTAGTCGGGTAATGAAAGTAGTGCCTACATTTATTAACTAATAGCTGTTACCTGCGGCTTTGTCCGCATAAGTGGTGATAAAAACTATCCTATGTGTTAATCTATGTTATACCTTCTATAATTATGTGTGCCAAATTTCATTACAATCGCTTCAGTAGTTTTTGCGTAACGAAGTAACAAACAAACATACAAACTTTTGCATTTATAATATTAGTAGGATACCCAAACTAAGTTAATACAGATGATATTTACTTGTATCTCAGGTAATTTTCTAAATATTTATTATTAATGCTAGTTAATAAAAACTCGAACAAAATCATTTTTTGAATAAAATGCTGACAATGCTAGTAACAAATAACTTTTCAAAATATTAAATTAAGGTTTTCCATCTCCATATAAGTTTTACTTTTCAGCCAATCAATGAGAGTCCTCTTACATAATTGCTTTAGAAAAGAAGTTTAATTCACGGTTTAACTTATTAAAAAGTCACCTAAATAACAAAATAAATGTCAAATAAAATCTATCAAATATCAAAGTTCTAGTAGAAACGGGAAAGGGCAGTGACGAAGTGTTCGTTTTATTACGTAATATAATGAAATTAGTGACTCACTGCTGACTTACGTTATTATTCACTTGAACACGGCGCTGTACTTACTAATTATAATTTCAAATTATACGACGATAAAAACTGTGCACGAGTAAAAATTTGCTTAAAAAATTGGTGAAGATATTTCAATTTGCGACCAGTCTTATGACACTGAACAACTTCGCCAAGAAATATAGATCGAAAAAGGACTGTATTATCATTACTATAAATTTAACGGAAACAACATTATTTGTTTATGATTATAAGTGGCGTTGTTTACAAACATTTCTTTTTCTTTCTTACAAACTATAGCTGCCTAAAAGACCCGATTTAACCCAGTTATCTACTATCTGCAGGACACCCAAACATAACTAAGGAGCTATTTATACACATAAAAATAGTTATAAAAAGACGCGTGTTATTGTAGCTACGTCGCGACGCCCGTAATCAGAACTTGGTGATAACCTCGCGTTATCAAGTTGTTTGACTTAACACCTTCGCTGCCGGTAGGTTTGATAGACTGCTTTTATAACATCAAAGTATTGAATTAAAGTACTGCGGGGCAAAAGCACCCACGGTCTCCCATTTTTTAAATAAAATAACTAATTAATAGTTTTATTTCAGACCCGTAATATATCAATAACAAATTGTATATTATAATATGTCCATACGTTTTACATTAAGTAAATATATTAAGTTTAACATAAGTATATATGTATTAATATCAACTATCTAGTTCCCATAGTACAAGCTTTGCTTAGTTTGGGGCTAGATGGCGCTGTGTGAATTGTCCAGGATATTTAAATATTTATTTAAAATTATATAGAAATGTAAATAAAATAATTTTAATTTTAAATAAAATTTTAAAATCAACATTAATGAAAAGTTATACAAATCGTATATGCCAAAAAATTATACAGCCGAAACAAATCTATAACTTGAAAAATTTGGATATATTACCAATCTAGCCACCGTCGTCCAATTATCCTTAAATTATTTGTTTTTGGGGCCGTTTTTGAGTTACTAACTTTTCGGTAAAGCCGAGAAATAGTAAGGGCTTACTTTTTTTTATTAATGATGGGTTTGCTCTTGACTCTAGTCTAAGTCATAGGACAGAGACAGAGTCTAAGATGCAGCGAGCTCACCCAGAAGAAGCCTGTTCACTCTTACTTTGAAGAGATTAGGGTTGTATGCGTTTGGAAACACAGACGCAGGTAGTGAGTTCCACTCTTTAGCAGTGCCCATTATAAATGATGACTGGAAGCGCTTAGTCCGAATTGGTGGAATGGAAGGGCTTCGAACGCTTAGGGCACAGTATAATTAATAGTACTAGCGTACAGTATGGTCACTCCCTGCCTCCCCCTACAAGCGCCGCCCACCCGCGCTCGGAGGACGCTCAGACACCGGCTTAGCAAGGACGCGATGACGAAGGTCATTTCATACTGCCGCACATTGCATTCCCGATTCGCGAACGCAAAATGGCGGCAACCCTTACATGTTGTCTGACACACACAAGCATGGTCCGCGTTCACCTACGCAAGCTTAGACTGTGTGCGTAGCAACGCATTTGATTCATACATTTGAGCGCCAGTGTCCGAGGTGTGCTTAGGGTCAAAACGGGACCTTATTACTACCTAAGGCTTCGCTGTCTGTTCGTCCGTCCTACCATCATCTGTCCGTCTGAAGCTGTATCTTGTTTACCGTCTTAGGGAGCTGAAATTTTCACAGATGTATGTAAAATTTGTGTACTAACGTTTAGCAGATGTTAGGATCATGGTGTCAAGACAAACCCTAATTGTCAGGGTTTTATGACATCTTTTTACTATCATATTAATTTCTCCAGTGTAAACTAAAAAGAACATGGCAAGTGTCTAAGTAGTAGTAAATAGGCAGTGGACTAAATATTCCGCACTTATATTTTTGAGCCGTGCCTGCAGGCTATATGATGTGACGTCACATTAACTTGATATGCAAATAACATTCTATAGACGTCGTATATCATGAAGTGAACGATTTGAATCTGAAATTGCTTTTAGAATCATTTATAAATGCAAAGTTCAATGCAAGAGCGAAGGTAAAATCAATTTAGAACGGCATCGACCAACACACGGTACTGAACTTGTCATAACGTAGAAAAAGAATGCCTTTTAGGAAATTTAAGTGTTTTTTATATAAACATGTACATGTATACATATATCACGCTTATATCCCTTGTGGGGTAGACAGAGCGTAACATTTACCTAACGATTGACAAAAAATTATGGGTCTTTCAGAGAATAGTGTATTACCATAGTGACAGGTTGTCAGCCTAACGCCTAAAATTACAATACTTTTGTTACCATTGAATACAACAACACACGCGAGAAAGAAACGGGGTGATGCTGTTCTAAGCCGGCATCACACGACAGTGTTGCTCATTCTTTGAACAGCAGCTGTTACCCTGATTAAATATTTAATGACAAAGAAATAAAATTGTCGTAACTAATATTTAAAGTAACAGATCTGTGTTTAACGATACGTTTGTATCCATACTATATTTAAAGGATTTTGATTCGGAGAACGTTGAAATCACATTTGAAATACCTACAATGCTCCTGAAATGAAATTGCGAAAATGCTGTTCCTCTAGATCTGGCTGTCCGCCAATAACACGCTTCAGCTTATTTGATAACTATTTTTACACAAACAGATGCATTATATTTATAAATAACCGGCCAGCCCAATCCATCCATGTTTATGAGGAAATTTAACTATAAAATTTCCTTTCAATGTTGATAACAAATCTAGATAAGCCGCACTGAGCACACACGTTGGGTAAACAACTCACGTCTTTCTACGTCGTTACATTAGCCACGAAGCACGGGCTATTTATAGACGTAGACATAAATAATCGATAAAAAAATAATTAATATCGATTTTTAATTAATTGAATTAAATAAAGCGGTCTGTCAGACCGTCGCGGCGTCCCACGGTCAAATAAACAATCGAAGTGTGACAGTGTTGGGCGTGCTATCGCATTTTCCGGAGGCTGGCCGGCACTCGGCAGTGCCTCCGGCGCGCGCGCACCGAAAGCATGTGCCTCGCGCCACCACTGCGATGTACATAGAACCCGCCGCGTTCCGCGCTCCCAGCGCCGAGTCGCTCGCGACTTCCGAAGCGCAGACCGCGATCTGGACGCAGTGCTTACCCACACCCTTATTCGCAGGCAAGAAGGCTCCCCTCAAGACCTTCGACGAGATCCAACCGCTGCTCCAACAGGGCCGCAAGCGCGAGCTCAAACTCATCATCCGGGAGAACTCCTGGCCCATCAACAGCCCCGTCCGGGCCTCCCTCTGGCCCGCCCTCTGCAGGCAACACCAACATGGAAAATCCATGCTCGACGGATTCTACTGGGACATGGTCACACAGGTCAGTGCTCCTAAAGTTAACACAATCTTATTTATCAAGGCATTCGTGTTGGCATAAAAAGAAATGTGTGGTGAATTTTGTGGCGATAAAAAAGGTGTTTATCTCGCGGGTGCGCGTTCGCCAAGGTCGCGCGTATTTACTTTGCGCAACGCGAGAATGTTTGGCAGATATCGCGCCCCCCAGATAAAAGAGGTGACGTCCCTGCAAGGTCACCAATTGTTAGGATTTGTCGGTTTGGATTGGTTATCTGGGGATCAGTATGCCGGTCACGTGAGGCGCGACGAAACCCCAACGCACGTGTTTGTCTAGCTGTTGTGTCGCGGTTGTTTCCGACGCCGCTGGCGGTGGAAGGGGCGCGGTTGCCATTCAGCTAGTCGTTGTATACGACATCAACGTGCGCGGGCGCATCCAAGCTAAGAGCATCGAGCTCTAATGATCCGTGTATTTTAGACGATTGCTCTCTACTAGCGTAAGCTAAGCCCTAATAAGGTTTACTATATTGTTTACCTCATTTCCGATTAAAACAATCGCCTATTGCGGTTTTATTTAAATTTAATTTCATCAAAAACAAGGAAAAACATTAACTTACCAAACATGTTCTGGAAGTTTCAACAACTAACGAAATAATATTTTTCAGTCAACTAGCACAGTCGGACAAGTAGACAATGTACTTTTATTTGCACTGAAAACCTGTAGCAACCCTGAAGCTTCAGTCCACAATAGGAGCGTCTCTCGCATCTTAATTAACCAGTGGTCATAACAATAGCTAATTATACCACAGGTGTCCGAGTGATGAATAGAGCCACCGGCCGACGCCATGTTTTCCTACAACGGAAACGAGCGGATTTTTTATTTACTTGTGGAGTAGGCAGAGCGTCTGCGACCGTAAAAACGGAAGTTTTTGTAACGTCAGAAATATTTTTAAGGTTTAAATTTGTGTATTAATAGCAGGTTGTCAGGCTATCCGCAATATACAGGGTGTAAGGGACAGTCTTCCGAATAATGCAAGGGTGCATTCAGACTATAAAACTGAACAACTTCTCATCAAAAAAAACAGATAACATCAAATTTTTATTTAGTTATAGTAAATGCAGTCAGCTTATTGTGATTTTGTATGGGAGGTCGTTTTTTATTGTCGTTTCCTGACATATGTTTCGTGGGAAAAGTTGTTCAGTTTCATGGTCCTAATGCACACTATCAGTCCTCGGAGGGCAGCTGTCCCTTTCACCCCGTATAGAAACGCTCGCATCTCTTACACCTCTTACGACACCCACGGAAAATAAATTGGGCTATTCTAAATTTTAAACGATCAATAGTTGGAGTTTGTATTTGTATATAGTAACCCCAAAATCCAGGTCTATCAAACGCCAGGGTGAGGCCTAGTTGTATGTCTTACTGCTGTTGATGATAATCATACAAAATAGCATCGAATAGATAGAGCAATCAGTGAGGTCGCGAGGCCATTAGCGACCAATCATCAATTGTCTACCAATTTAGCCGATAGCAATCATGACGCATAGAAAACCGTAACCGCATGACGTCACGAATAGTTTAAACTTGTTTAAAACTGTGACTCGTGCCGAAGTCTTAAGAGTTCATAGGTCAAAGGTTTAAAGGTCAATTCAACTAAATACCTTATCTTTCGGATAAAGTCACAAGAAAGTGCTTCAGAGCTCGTATAAACCCACATGTTATAAAGTCGGAAAACTTCTAAGGTGGGCGAGAGCCAAGAGTGCATTACCTATGTTTCGTGTTATTATTTCGGCGTATGCAATTGGCACGGTATCAAGTCCCACTCACCTTCGACGCAGTGCAATTTTCCTAACTATGCATAAGTGCTAGCGACAATAGGTTGAGTTATGCATCTATAAAACCAGCTTATTCTGGTTTTTGATAATTTTAGTGTAAAAATCGTATTTGAAATCAAGTTGCCGTGTGAAGGTGGCCGTCTTATGCCGGCTTAGAATAGAATCACCCTATTACTTTCCTATGGGTGTCGTAAGAAGTTACTAACGGACTCGAGGGTATGTATTGCAATTTTAGGCGATTGGCGGACAACCTGTCACGATGGTGAGATACGATTTTTCTGAAACGGCCCTTTGTCGGACGTGGAGTTTACGAAATATAGGCGTGATATTATGTATGAAATCAAGTGTTTCCTTGGTGACAAATCGCTTGTTTTCACAACCTTATCTGACAAAAATATGACTCAAGAGACATTTTCCACGTGGTGCCCAAGGAAAATGCTGATTCGGTGAGTATATGCCAACATTCCGGTATTCTCAGAAAACCAGATGCCATTCCAAAAATAACTTCAACAAAACGGATGTGGGATTTCTGGCGCAATGGTGGCATTACTCGTATTTGTCAATGAAGGGTTGTCCTTTCCAATACCTATGCCTGAAGTCGAGTGTCAGTAGCATAGTTTTGGTTTGTTTCATTGAATGTCGCTGGAATCACAATGGTCAAAATAGAGTGTCAGACCCCTCCTGTACCAAACCTACTATTTCCCGGAAGACGTCCACACATATTTGAGATCAAAATTGATTTCATTCAACGTCAATACCCCATGCTGAAAATGCGGAAACAGTTTTGTTTTGGCAAGCTATTTTCGTATTGGATTCGGTATTGGTTTAACATGCATAAGAGTTGGAATCCGTTGAGGGGAGAAGAGGGGTCTTGAACCTGGCAGTGTCATACGTAGGTACACAAATATACAGGATGTATTCTGATCCATTAATCCATGTAGGTATGTCAACAATTTTCCCTTCTGTATCCATATGGATCAATTGACACTTACTGATAAAAATAGTAGCTTATGCTACTGTCAAATAATAGGGGGCATAAGAACGCAAGTGTCTTAGCCGAATGTAGGTGAGTTTTTGAATTTATAATGCGAACATTATGAGACGAATGTAGATAAAAATCAATATAATAGCTGATCAGGTGTCTGATTATAAAAGCATACCTACTTTTATGCTCTTTATATAAATTAAAGAGCATAAAAGTAGGTATGCTTTCTTGGCACTACGATCGATCTTCCACTATTCTTTCTATGTTACTGAGCAATCTGAGACGGTGAGCCTTTCGTTGAATGTTGGGCTCAGCTTCGTTGAAGGTCTTATATCCCTGCGTTCTTACTTCCCTCTATACATTTTGTAATCATGAGGATATAATTAGTCCAGTTCAGGCATTTGAACTTGCAGATACACCCTGTACATATCTTCTGGTGCGGTGCCAACGACTCACGCGCCTTGACCTCGGCGTTTCGATAACCGAAGCATCGGGCCATCTCTGTTACTCTCATGCCACTCAGTGTAACAGTGACAGAGATAGCAACACGGAAAAATAAACGCTGCTGTCGCTTTGTTTACGGGCCTGACCTATCCAAGATTTGCTATCCGATGTGGAATCAATACATTTAATTACTATTATTACTTTTGTTATATCGGAAGTCGATTACACGTAATCGTACGTGATTTATCGGCTTCACTTCTTATGTCAAAGTTTTGATCAATGCAATGAATAACCATTGAAATATTTTAAACTCTCTGTGAAACATGTTCTTTGAACTAATACATAAACAAAATTCCTTGATTAAATACTTGTCATTTGCGAATAGATTTTCAGAACGTAATTCTGGTCAAAACAAGTTAGCGTTGCCAAGTTAGTAAGCAGAGAGACGCCTACGTCATACATAATCTTATTAGACCTAATCCTATTATGGCGACCGTCACTTGGGACTGTTATTAAAATACAATTCTAATTGAATCCCTAAAGGGACTTCGTCGGGACTTATAATAATACCGTTGTTTATAAACAAAATTATACAGTTGGATTTGCAAATCCGCTAAGGCTTTGAGATTTGGCAAAGTTTGTACAATTTGCAAGGATAAATCCACATCGCAATTTGCAAATCTTGGTGTCGTTAATCCTCTGAATGGGCAACAGTGTTTCCTGTCATATTTTTTCGTTGCTGAATACCCACATTCAATAGACGATTACGCGATAATCCTTTCCAAGAATCTATCATAATACTAAGCACTTTGAAAGGAACTTTTACCCATAATGATATTGATGTCATCTTTCACCATTTCTTTATTTAGGGAGGTTTCCTGTTCAGGGAATCTTGTTAATTATACGCATGTACTTCGGAGAGTGTATTCAAGAGCTTCACGACCTTGTTCCACCAGCTCCCTTCTACCATCGGACATCCAGACGCACCGCCGGATACCATCCATACCTGGTTGCCATTCCACAAATTCGGACTAAGCGCTTTCAGTCATCATTTACCTCTATAATGCGCACTGCTAAAGAGTGGAACTCACTACCTGCGTCTGTGTTTCCAAACGCATACAACCCTAATCTCTTCAAAGTAAGAGTGAACAGAACAGGCTTCTTCTGGGTGAGCTCGCTCCATCTTAGACTCTGTCTCTGTCCTATGACCTAGAGTCAAGAGCAAACCCATCATTATTAAAAAATAAAATAAAAAATGTATGCTCCACATTTTATTTTTATTTTTTATTAATGATGGGTTTGCTCTTGACTCTACACACCCTTTTGAAGATTATGACTTGAATGCCATTTACTCTTATTTATTTATTTTATCCCACTGGAGCCGGTTTTCTATCAGGATACTCAGTACAAAATTGTTATTAAAATTAAAAATAGTGTTTTACAAAATTGGAAATAGTGTTTTACAATATGTGATGTCATAAGTATCCTAAATTGAGTAAAGAAATTTTCAATTTCAGTTTCACTCGACACATTTTCTTATAGTTTTCTAATTGACGAGAACAAACTAAGATCTCTCATAATTTACACAGCATATTTTACTTTAGCTACCATCCATGAATGAAACACGTCATGGCTTGTTTGGTACACGTTCAGTCATGTCGAATGTCTCTTATTTCTCAGCTCAAATTGCTAAATGACCACGTGAGGTATCCGATATCTGAAGAACATTTTCGATCGCAATACCGAATACCATTGCTGTTTTTCTAACGCGTGTGAGAAAGGTATGGGAGCCAGGCAGCGATGTATGTTGTACTGTTGATAGTACACGCCTACAGGTTGAACCATAGAGTAATAAACGATAAATGTGTCGGCATTAAGACAGTGATTGATCTCGTATGAAATCTGATAGATCGATGCAATTGATCAGCTGATCGGTTTTATCTGTTCCGGTTGCTACTGTTGATTACACGTGTTTATTGTTTTTTACTTCCGTTTGGTTTGTTTTTCTTGTGTAGATAAAGATAACAGTCATGTTTGAGGTTGTTTGCCTATTTAAGATTATTGCCACCTTTCATGATTCATAAACATAGTTCGTTACACTATTTCACTAAGATTTCGTCATGTCATACGAAATGTTGCAACGTCATCTCAGCACTATGAAATACGTACTTATTTCTTGATATGAACTATCTTACGTATGATATGATAATAGGAAAGTAGGTTAAGATAAGTCATACCTTTAGCTATATGTACTTAGTAAGAGCTAAGAAGTGATGAAGAATGCGAAAGAAAACAAAAGCGTAGGTCTATGGGGTACCTATTCTGTATCACAAAAGGCAAAGACGCATGACCTAGAAATGGTCTTCATAGAAATACCATAAGATATGACTTGCCATAAGACGGTAAGAATAACTTCTAGACATGAACAATATGAAGTGATTTTCTTTCTAGTAGTCTTCCGCCGAGTCAATGAATATCCTGAACCCTTAAAATGGATAGATGGAAGTCAAGAGTTTATCGTCCTGTAAAAATGTATGGGATATCAACTTGGTCCTCCCCAAAGCTTCAGTAAAGTAAAGACCAATATCTAACTAAGCAATCATAGACAACAACCGGTAACGACGGCTAAGGGTGCCCTCCGAAGCATGGACATATCAGAAACTCTTAACCAACACTCAAACCACGAAGGCAGTTTCCGTCTAGACTAGGGCGTGAACAAACATAAACATAAACTGATAGTTGATAAGGGGAGGTGTGTCGCACCATAAAAGAGTTATCACCAGCGCCACTCGTAAACACGTTATGAGCACGAGTCTAGCTCATCAATTCATCATGCATGACATTGCACTTACTGACTTACGGGGTGTTTGCAGACGAACGTTTTTTGACCGACCTTTTGACGGGTGAAAATAGAAAATGCACACGGCTACGGATAAAACACTCTCTCAAGAGCCGTTTTTACCCACATTACGTCATCAGAAAAAGTTTTCTTTCGATATCTCTTTACGCTTTTTTGAGGACAAACCAGACTTGTCTTTAATTTTTGTGGGAAAACGAGAGGGTTAGAAATGCCAGTTCACTCTCCCAAACTCAAAACTCAAAGTGACTGCCGCTTCCTTGAAACCTATAGGGTCTTACCACAAAAAAGTTAGACAAGTGCTTGACGCGTATTTAACGATTATTTTGTACCGAGTTTTTTTTTAAACACGCGGTACACACATGTCTTTTTTGTGGTTAATACTTTACGTTCTATTTTATTTTGTCTATAAGTCGGACGAAAAAAAAAAGGTCGTCCGCACACACCCTTTAATATTTTCAGTAGTATAATAATGTAGAGTTTATTTTGGGTTACTAGTATGAATAATGCAATAAATTATTTTATGAAATATAATAATATAATATAGTATACCTATAGGTAGATTTGAATTGGAAGTTGTATTGTGTTATCTCTAACACTGACGGTGCGATACGTTACTTGAAATTAATTATTTTTCGCGTCCTGTCGCTCCGTTTGAACTGAACATTACAACTGATGTGATGTGATGTGGTGTCCATCCAAGCCGATTTCATTTACAGTGACTGTATCAGGAGCGGGAGTTTGCTGGTGTGCCCTCATGTGACTGCACTAGCCAATCTTGTTTTGTAGTGCATGGGAAGAAAAAGGGTAAAATTTTACTAGTAACCGATACTGAAAAATGAGTACTAGCAGGTGATAAGGAAACGCGAAAACTATAAGGACCATCTTTCTCTAAGGAACATAGGTTGAATTATTTCGAAAATATTTCGAGCTTTCATAGTAACCCAAAACAGCTGATCGGCTATTTTGTATGCGAGATATTTTTTATATATTTCATGCTCCTCAGGGAAAGTTGTTTCTTATAGTTTTCGCTATCGGTCACTAGTAAAATTTCACCCTATATAGGACATGTCAGTACACCAGGTAGTCCCTTATAACTAACACGGTTTGAAAAAGTGTTTTATTAATTAAAATTTAACTTTGTCATTAATCCATAATTTAGTTTTTCAATCAATTGGGAAACTAAATTATTCTGGCAATTATTATTTTTCGCTGTGTCGCTGACGTTGGCCCATACGAACAACAATTTCTACATTACGCATTATGCATTTTGGTTCGCGTTAGCTTGAAAGTATACAGCAGTACAGAGTTTCACGTTTTATCTTTATTGTAATATATTTTTATTGACATGTTTTATTATTATCTGCTTTCGTCTTTTTATGATTATAAGTTGTTCTATTTTTCCTTATCTAATTAGTATCTGTTTTTCTCTTGGCGAAGCCATTGCAAATATTATTTCTTTTTGAAATTGTGCCAAGTTATTTTCTGTTGTCACTTCAAATAACAACTATTCAATTTCATAGGATTGTAGTTTAAAATTCTTTGTTAAAGTCGTATCGTAAAGTTTGCGAATTTTAGTGTCGCATAAAAATTGTTCCGTTTGTTAATGTTTGGCCAACATGGGCAAAGCGCGCATGGCAGTGCGCCAAGCCAAGTCCAAGAATAGTTCATCTCACCTTCAGCCCGTATTGTGGTCACATGCGGGTATTACGATGTTTAGTCTCATGTTTCTACTATTTGTGACCGATATTACCGGGTTTTGTTGGTATAAATTATCGATTGGAAGAAATAATTGTGCTATAGAAACGGAGGATGCCGTGTGATGCCGGCTTAGAATAGTCCATGTCTTTCCCGTGGGAGTCGTAAGAGGCGACTAAGGGACTCGAGGGTGTGTATTGCAATTTAAGGCGATATGCAGACAACCTGTCACTACAATATTCCAAATGACCCTCAAATATTTGTCAGACGTGGCGTAAATGTCCGTTTTGCGGCCGTTTACGCTCTGCCTACCCCGCTAGGGCCTATAGGCGTGATGTGTGTATGTATGTTTCTACTATTTGTGACCGATATTACCGGGTTTTGTTGGTATAAATTCATGTTAGAAATAAATAATTCGGCAAACGAAAAATATATTTATTATTAAGGATGGGTTTGCTCTTGACTCTAGTCTAGGTCATAGGACAGAGACAGAGTCTAAGATGGAGCGAGCTCACCCAGAAGAAGCCTGTTCACTCTTACTTTGAAGAGATTAGGGTGTATGTGTTTGGAAACACATATATGCAATATGTGCAATGGACACAGAAGATCTTTCGAAATGGATTCGTAGTATTGTGTCGCGGAAGGACCGGATTAATCTTAATATCTAGGTCTTAGGTTATAATCTTGGTATGTAGGTTTTTAAAGTGCGCTTCACTTCATCAGCCACAACAGTCACACTGCTGGACATGGGTCAGCCCCCAATTGGGAGGAGGGGGGTACTTGCTGCACTTACCACGTTTAGCAGGAGTATTGGCGAGCGCAGTGCAACGTGTATCAAAAGAAAACACTTCTGTCCATTTCCTATATTTATCCCATAGTCGCCTTTTACGACACCCACGAGTATCTAGGCACGTTTTTTTAAACAGTTTATCAAAAGTAATTTTTGCCATCAAAGCCAGCTAGGTACTACCCAGCATACGTTTTTCTAAATAGTTGGTATAGCCTTAACTAGCTGCTACTGCTACTAGGTCTGACGTAGTTGTGTGTGTCCTAGACAAGAGCCTTAAAGCCTCTGACTCTTTTAATATTTTGTAAACAACATTATGGTTTCACATAAGGTAATCATCATATCATCACATCATTCATAAAGTAAATTTTTTTTATAAACATACATACACATTTCACGCCTATAATCCACTGCGGGGTAGGCAGAGCATAAACGGCCGCAATAAATCCTACGTACCATTAAAACTGCAATTCAATTAACCTCAACTGACTGATTGTTTCCAACACAATTGCATTCCACGACAAAAAAAACGATTCGAGATCCAACTAGGTTTTCCATCCTGATTAAAGAAATAGGTACAAAGACATGTAACAGTTTACGGATCAACAGTCGCGTCCTTGCGAGTAAAAAAAAAAGTAGTCTCCACTTGTCAGCTGATCGGAATCGAACCTTGAACCACTGTCTCCGGTAGTGACTAAGCGTGTAGGAAGTGAACACGCTTCCTCAACTTGAATAATCTTAATGTTCTCCTTATTGCGTGGGTGAGAATTGTCGAATGCATTATAATGTATATCGTCATTATAATAAAAAACAGTGTGAGTCGGAATCGCGTACCGTGGGTTCTGTAACATTC
Organism: Tuta absoluta; assembly: GCA_027580185.1. Lineage (NCBI taxonomy): Eukaryota > Metazoa > Arthropoda > Insecta > Lepidoptera > Gelechiidae > Tuta > Tuta absoluta. The sequence goes on from JAQAHW010000020.1 coordinate 3,625,120, forward strand.
ACATCAAGCCACCCCAGTTGAACTACACGGCTTCATTTTTAAATTTTAATATTTTTCTTCAATACTTGCTAATATTTCAAGCGCTGGCAGGATTTAAACCTGCGACTTTCGTCATTACTAGTGACGACGCCTTTTCCATCTGGGCTACCGCAGCTCGTTCCTTGCCCGCCAATTTTGCAAGTATATTTGATGCCAGTAACGCCCCCAGTAAGTTAATCTTTTTCGCCCCGCAAAAAAATATGTTAAAAATAAAACAAGTTTTTTTTAAAACATGGTCTGACTTCAAAAAGAAGCTACTTGCCAATTGTTATTCTTAATGTTCTAGGTCCATCTTATGTACTAGGTCTACCTTATGTTGATTCCCTTGAGAGGGTCAAAAACACTCGTTATTTTACAGCTACAACTGGCCCTAGATCTGTGTATAAGTAAGTATATTATTTTGATTTAACTCGATATCTTTCCGCGTTTCCGAGCTAAAGTTTCGTGACAAATGGACGGAGGGACAACAAAGTGATCCTATAAGAGTTGCGTTTTTTACTTTGAGATACGGAACCCTCAATAAGTTAATTTTGAAGCTGTACTCGAATTTGTGATCATCTTTCGTGGGATGGGTTGAAGCGGCGACGAACGACCTGATAAACTGAGCTCTTACGCTGACTGAAATTGCAGTTTTTGTTTTACGCGTAATGGGAAAAATAATCTTGTTTGTTTCTGCTGAGTTTACGAAGGAATGTAGTGTTTGCACAATCATAATCATGATCATGCCTACATACATATCGAACGAATCAATCGTAGGTAGGTACACGACAGTTCATACATCAATATTTTCCTTCTAGATCTTGTAATTGATCTTGACGGCCGATGTGGCGCAGTGGTAGTACGACTGCCTGCGACGCAAAGGTTCCGGGTTCGATTCTCGGTAGGGCACTCAATTAGTTGTTATATGTGAATTGTTCCAAGTCTGGTTAGGAATTGCATGCTGAACTCCCTGATTGTCCGAAAAGAAATATGGTTCCGTGCTGCGGAGGGCACGTTAAGCCGTCGGTTCGGGTTTCTGTCTATAATTACTTAGACGGTGGTCGTTACACAACCATGTCAGAAGCCTACTACTAGTAGTGGGCGGTTGAAAAACTCTCGACACAAGGGTTCATCGGGTCGTTGTACGAGTCGGTGTCCCACACGAAAAGAAAAAGAAGATCTTGTAATTAAATGTTTTTGGATGTGTAGGTAGTAGGTGGGCCGCACTTAGGTAAGGCAGCATTTACACCAGCAAACAAAATTACATGAATGTACGTTAATGTAATAAGCGCTAATGAATCTAGTTACAACAATATAACCAATTAACTAAAACCGGCGTAATCACAGAGAGGAAATATCACACATCAACTAATTAAGGGATATAGCGCGAGCAAGATTTATAAACTAGTTTTATTTAGAAAATTACAGCCACTAAATTCCGAAAAATATATGTGGTTGTCGAGGTTCTAACAGATGGCATAAACCTATCAGTTACTCAATTCGATAAACTTACCTTGATAGAAAAAAAAAGTAGGATCTATTTGATTTTTTTTTTCAATATTATGTCTAGGTACAGTTTTAAAGATATAAAAAAAATGCTATAATCTAGATAAATACCTTTTCTAGTACGAAAACCTAAATTAAACATTCCAACGGTATTTCTCTAGTTTATATGTCGGAAAAACCGTAAAATCTTGCGAAAATTTGGTCGCAAAATGTGTGCCTGTTTCTCTCTGGCGCAGCGCGAATGAAAGGGGCAAACTTTCAGGTGAATCAGGGCCTTAATTTTAGAAAACTCAGTCCTACTGGCGGTCCGCCCAGACCCGGTGGCCGTAAAAAAGCGTTTGCCCGCGATGTTACATAGCCATTTGAAAGGGATAAAGTAGCTTTGTAATACGATTATCAAGAGGTTGAAAATTTGATGTGTTTCGGAGCGGCTCCAGTAGCTCAGTGGCAGAGCGGTGGGATGATACTCCACAGGTCCCGGGTTCAATCCCCGGCCGTCGCTTTTATTTTTTCAATTACTTATTTTCATTAGGTACCTTTTTTACAATAGTGTGAAATCGATAGAGCAGAGTTTTGTACCCAGTTCTGAAGAAACATCGGCGAGCCGACTATGCGGTACCTGTACCTAGTCTTCTTCTTCATTTCAACACGATATGTTGGACACCCAGTTGTCCAACGACCCGATGACCCTGGTGGCAGAGTTTTTCAACCGCCTACTACTTGTAGGTAGGCCTCTGACGTGGTTGTATAACGACCGCCGCGCCGTCTAAGAAATCATAGACAGCAAACGAGACCGATGGATTAACGTGCCCTCCGAAGCACGGAATCATCTTTCTTTCGGACAGTCAGGTGGATCAGCCTGGAATGTTCTAACCGGCCTTGGAACAAATTCACAAAGCGATAAATATCAACTTTGTTAGTGTCCAACCGAGAATCGAATCCGGAACCTTTCCGTCGCAGGCAGTCGCACTACCGCTGTGCCACATCAGCCGATATTCCTAGTTAGAAATGCTGCAGTAAGTGGTTGCCATGTGCTCGAGTGACTAGTCACCTGGCTGGTCTACTACTGGCGCAGTTAATTGGTCGCAATTGCGCAAACTCGATCAGCGCGCGTGCACGCTCCGCAGATTACGCGCATGGACATTATTTTGCACGCGAGTGTAAGGTCAGATGGGTCGGAATCATGTAGGATTTATTAACGGAAAAATATAAAAGACTTTTGACCAATTTAAAAAAGTCTTATACCGTAGAAAGTTACTTTTCTTTCACTCTCATAATATAATGGCGTGTGATGCTGGCTTAGAATGGCATCACCCTATTTCTTTCCCGCTGTTGTCGTAAGAGGCGACTAAGGGACTCGAGGGTTTCATGTGTATTACAACTTTAGGTGTTAGGCTGTCAATCTGTCACTGTAGTGATACACGATTATCCTGAAACGTCCTTTAAATGGCTCAGACATGGTGATAGCGACAGTATTTTACGGCCGTGAACGCTCTGCCTACCCCGCAAGGGATAAAGGCCTGGTATGTTTAGGTATGTGTGTAATATTAGGTATTAGCAGGTAACCGCTGGCCTGTAGTTGATAATAAATTAGTTTATTCTTAGTGTTTGCATTCTGCCTACGCAGCTCTGCCTTGTAGCGAAAACAATGGGCCGTAGGCGTCGCAGGTAGCTCATGACAACGAATTAGAAGTGGGTATTTTATTTAAGCCTAGATGGTTTTGTCATGCAGAGAGCATTAATATATATATTATAATATATATTTCTTTCCCGTGGGTGTCCTAAAAGGCGACAAAGGAATTCGAGGGTGTGTATTGTAATTTTAGGCGATGGGTTGACAACCTGTCACTATGGCGATACACAATTTTTCGAATGACCCTCAAATGTTTGTCAGACGTGGCGTTAATGTCCGATTTTTGTGGCCGTTTACGCTCTGCCTACCCCGCAAGGGATAAAGGCGTGATATATGTATGTATGTATGTATAAAAGAAACTGGTGTATATGGCGATCCGAAAACTGAATTTCGACAACGCTATTCCGACATTATTTTATACCTGTACAATTCACACACAGCGCCATCTAGTCCTAAACTAAGCAAAGCTTGTACTATGGGAACTAGAAAGCTGATATTAATACTTATGTACTTATTTATTTTTGTAAATAAATAGATAAAGGAACACCCAGACTAAACACAAATATCTGTTTGAGAACCCTTCAGTACATGATACCGAGAATCACTACATAGTATAAAATCAAGTCGCTTCCCGTTTGGTGTCTCCTTATATCTTTAGAATTACCCAACGGATTTTGATGCGGTTTTTTTTATTAGATAGAGTAACTAGAGAGGAAGGTTTATAGGTATAATTTATTCTGATAAATTGTCACATTCCCATGAGAAAACGGGTAGCCCAACTGGTAGTAAACTTTTGACCCCCTTTTGACACCTTTAAAGATTAAAATTTCAAAAATGCTGAAACACGTATTTCATTATTTTAAGTTATAAGTTTAATTAGAAATTTTGAAACAGAACACATTTAAGATAAAAAACTTTCATACAAACTTTTAACCCCCTTTTTACCCATTTAAGGGTCAAAAATTCAAAAATGCTCTAAGACGTGTTTAATTATTTTAAGTTATTAGTCTAATCACAAATTTTGAAACAGATCACATTCATTTAAAAAAACGAACTTTCATACAAACTTTTAACCCCATTTTGACCCTATTAGGGGTTAAAATTTCAAATATGCTGAAACACGTGATTCATTATTTTAAGTCATAAGTCTAATCACTAAATTTTGAAACGGATCACACTTAAGGCAACGAACTTTCATACAAACTTTTAACCCCCTTTTCATCCCTTGGGGTATTAAAAAAAACAGATTTGTATCTGTAATAGTTGCTTTATTACATAAAAAACTTCAAATCCAAGTTTTATCTCTCTAGCTTCAGTAGTTTAGCATTTTATACTATCACGAAAACTGAGAAAAATAATATTTTATTTCCATAATACAAACATAGATGTCGCTGTTAGTTTTTCAAACGCACTGTGGCGGCGTGCATGCGCTACACATAATATCGGATCGGCGAAATAAATAGAAGTTATTTCGCCGATCGCTATATAAACAACTTCCAAAACATGTCCGGTTGGAACAGTCGTTCCCCTGGTCACAACCAACTAACTACCCTTTTCCTCACTGTCGTCACTCGGCCTACTGGCCTCATCATCACTCCTCCTAAAGCACTATCGTTATGTTTTTTTTTTCAAAAACTATAAGGTTGCATTTAATTTTGTTCCTGGCTGTTCTCAAAATGAAAAATCAAAGGCGCACGATGAAAATCGTTCAATTTACTTTAGGCTATCAAGCGAGCGTTCATCGAAAACGAAATTAAAGGTGTCGTATTTGGTATTTGTTTGGGTCTTTGGTTAAATTTGTTTGTCAAATTGATTTGTTTTTGGGTTTAGAATCGATCCAAGTTGTGAAGTTTTACCATTAAAAAGGGTGGTAAATAGATCAACATATATGGTCGTAGAGATTCTAAACATTAATGGTACAATGCTACCGCATGCTGTTGTGCCAATTATTGGCGACGGTGCCTGCTTATTTCGAGCAATATCCTTTGTGTTGTTTGACACCCAAGTCATGGCTCGGGAGGTGCACGAAAGTATTATTGCTTATATGTTGTAGAGCAATGGAGCGAGTTTTCCGTCCTATCACACGACGAAGATGGAAATAATTACGCTAATTTCTCTGAATATTTTGCGGAAGTCCCCACTGCATATTTATGACGGTTTGTGTGAGTTAGTGGACGCTGCAAAAAAAATTCCTTGCGTCTTTGAGGTTTACAACAATGGAGAGTTGTATGCGAAATTCGGTGAAGATGGAAATCCCGTTCATAGGCTGATAAAGTTCCGGTTATTTTTAATCCCCCAAGGGATGAAAAAGGGGTTAAAAGTTTGTATGAATGTTCGTTGTCTTAAGTGTGATCCGTTTCAAAATTAGTGATTAGAGTTATGACTTAAAATAATTAACCGTGTTTCAGCATTTTTGAAATTTTAATCCTTAAAGGTGTCAAAAGTTTACTACCAGTTGGGCTACAAGTTTTCTTATGGGAATGTGACAATTTCCCGGAATAAATTATACTTATAAACCTTCCGCTCAAGTTACTCTTATCTAATAAAAAAACGCATCAGAATCCGTTAGGTAATTCTAAAGATATAAGGAGACACAAACGGGAAGCGACTTTATCTCTATTAGAGTGATTCAACAGGAAGGTTTTTATGTACGGTTTATGTCGCGAGAAGGTCTGTTTCCAGTGGGAAATCAGTTAGCAGCGGGTGAAACCGCTGGGCGGGCCGCTAGTATATAATGAGATTAACTTTGACTATGATGAGCTTAGTAAAGCTATGTTTAAAAGAAAGCTGAAAGCGTTGTATCTCGAGTTGTTAGAATAGTAAAGTAATTCAACTATGCTGTGAAATTACATAAGTAGGTAGCTATAGTATACTGTTAGCTTGAGTGCAGTTACTTTGAATAATTTATAGTTATCGAGCGTTACGCCAACAAACTGTTATTACAGTTTGGCGTGTAATTAGATTAAGACAACTGTAACTGTTTTTTTGAATAAACGTTTCTATCTATCTATCTGAAAATGACTCAACAAATATTTGTGTCTTGTGGGGATCGAACCCACGACCCTGGGCGTAGCAGGCAGAGGTACTATCCGCTACGCCATCGGCCCAGTCGACTTTACATGAGTCTGACATCAATATACTCCGATATAATTTTACTTCGACATCTCTCTACTCCGACATAACTTCCCTCCGAAGGCAAGAAGAGTGGACTGAAGTTGTGCAAACCAATGTTACCACTTATCTCCACTACTACTGGTCCGATTATAATGCGGTTTTCAGTGATGGGTTCGTATTTGATACATAAATCACGACTATATCCCGTACGGGGTAGGTAGAGCGTTAACGGCCGTAAAACGGATATAAACACCACGTTTGACGAAAGTTTGAGGGTCAATCAGATAACTGTGTATCAGTATAGTGACAGGTTGTCAGCCCATCGCCTAAAATTGCAATACACATCTAACCCTCGAGTCCCTTAGTCGCCTCTTACGACACTCATGGGTAAGAAATGGAGTGATACTATTTTAAGCCGGCATCACACACATTTGATTGGTGCATGTTATTAGATAAGTGACATGCTAACGACTCACCAGGGGGCGGTGCAGTAAACATTTATATCTTTTTCTCATTCTTTCAACAGTTCAACTACATTTTAACAGTCGTGGGATTTTACAAAATATTTTATTTTTACTCAAGAGTCAAGATACTGCGATACTTGTTTCCTTTCATCCGCCACATTATTTAAATTATATCTTTACAAAATAAAAACAGTAGGCAAGCAATTCCAATAGCCAGCAAGCCATCACGATTCTGTTATCTAGTGGCTACCAAACACTAATTAGAAATTCAAATTAGGCAGACAATGACAACAAACACGGCCGTCTTACAGTTAGTTAGTTCGGACTATTGGGACATCAATTGGATTTGCCTGGCTGTACTGATTAGATAATTGATGATAAAGGACTCGAGGGTTACATATATATTTAAATTTGAGGCCTTGGGCTGACAAACTGTAACTTAAAATTTTAGTATCGGTCACTAGTGAAATTTCATCCTATATGTATGATGTATAATTGATGCCTTATCTGTAGTAGGAATTTGTTTATATAGTTTCCTCCTGAAATCCAATGAAGGCTCTTCACAAAGTGTCTTGAAAATGTCTCTAGTCTTTCCCCTTGTACCTAGACCAGGCATAATACCTTAGGTATGTGGTATGGATCACTTTTTATCTGGGCAGAATGCTTGGCTGACATTTATTTTTATTTGACATAGTAACAACGCACTTGAGCGGTCTAATCCTTAATCAATCAACCTAAAAATAAGGTAGTCGTTTTTAATTCATGCATAATTGTTTTTTAATGGCCTATACTGTCTACAGGCATTAACAAACAGGGTATATAACAGGCCGAAAGGAGGTTAAGGTAGTCATTGAACTGAACAATTTTCCCCAGGGAAAATTGGTCAAAATATTAAAAAATTGGACATGTTATAGTAATTTGCAGATCAGCTGGTTGAATAACTATGGGAGGTCCAATTTATTAATATTTCGACCTGTGTTCCCTGCAAAAAGTTGTTCAGTTTCTTGAGTACCTTAACCTCCTTTCGGCTTGTTACAAACTTTTTGTTACCTCTTTTAAAGATAAGAAATTGATCGATAACCGACCTAGCCCAACAACAGCTGCAGTTTTGACAACGTCAACGTCAAATATGCTCGCGCACTTTGCTATTTTATATTGCCATCAGAAAATGTAAACTAAAACTTTAATTATGTTGCAATTGTTGAAATATTATCACACTTAACATATAAGAATGTGCTAGAACAGCGTTTAAAGTAATGTAATAATTAAGAAATGTTTAGGTTACTCAGAAGACATTCCAGTGAGATATGATAAAGTATAGGTTATTACTGTTACATATCTCAAAAGAAAGAAAATGGTATCTGTATGGGATCACTTTGTTTTCCGTCCGTCCGTCTGTCTGTCACGACCTTTTATCTCGGGCACGCGTTGAAATTAAAATAATATAGGTACTCAGGTCTACAGGCGCTTGTACTTATACTGTTGAAAATGTGTGGTGAAGACCAAGAGGGTCAAGGGGTATGAGAGTAGGTAATCAAAATTCATAGCATATTTCCCATGACGCTAGAAATATAAAATTTGGCATGTAGCTTGGTTTTCAAATACAAGTTTTTTTAATCAAAAGTCTATAAATTACCAAATTACAAGAATTAATTTTATATTGTACAACAAAATACGTAAGTAATAATAATTAATAACTCAAAATACTGAAATGCGTTTCTTACCGCGATACTGATAGTAATATATCAATGTGAGTCCTTTATAAACGATAGTAAACAATCCAGACATTCTATCTTTGTAGAAGCCTCCATGACATAGTTTAATTAACCCGGAAGCTATCTAGTATAAATGACAACAGGGTCGTTGAACTGCGGTCACGTTTGGTGTTATCAAATTGTTGTCGTAGGACCTCTACTGTGATATCACTGACCGATCTTTGGCCCCCGATGTAGGATAATATGCCTGGTGACAAATGCCAGTCTTCTGATATGTAATTATGTTGCAAGCATAAATGATGATAAGAAAGTATGTAGAGCTTGCAGTTGTTCTAATTACTAAAATAGAGTAGGAAACTACGTCGTAAAATAAGTCTGTGTAGGCGTCGGTATACTGTAAGTCACAGGTTCGAACCCTGCTTACGGTGTAATTTTGCGAGTTCTTAATAATTGAACAACCATTTTGGGGTGGTATGGGATCTACCTCCTAGCGGTCCACCCCGGGCAACGGCAACACAGGCTTGCCTGTGGATAAGTCCGGCTGAACGATCCCACTAAGCGGTGGAAGGCTCCGCAAGGGGCCGCCTGGCTCGCGACCACCATCCCACCGAAGTCTGGCGCCAAGTAGATTGCTGCGTTCCGTCAGTGTGTGGGAGCGCCAGTGCCTTAACAGGCTTCTTCTGGGTGAGCTCGCTCCATCTTAGACTCTGTCTCTGTCCTATGACCTAGACTAGAGTCAAGAGCAAACCCATCATTAATAAAAAAAAAAAAAAAAAAAAACCATGATAACATTCTGTCACTATGGCGATACACAATTTTCCGAATGACCCTCAAATATATATCAGACGTGGCGTAAATGTCCCGTTTTTCATCCGTATACGCTCTGCCTACCCCGCAACGGATAATAGACGTGATTTGGGTATGTATGTATGTTTAAATTCCTTACTGGTTGCGGGAACTTCGAGATTCAAGAGACTGTTGACTTAGGTCGGGTCTATTGTTATATTATGTTACTCTAGTCTACTCGCACCGTCTATCTTTGTTGGTATTAAATTGCGGACATTCTGCCTCGAGAAAGGTCAGGAGTTCGAAGTATTATAAATTTGATCAACATTTACATTCGTAATTCAGTCTCTCACAAAATCCAATTCGCGTCCTCCAGTTTTGCTTGCAAACGCAGCATAAAAGTCTCTGATATAACCGCTCGTTTTAGAAAGAGGCGTGATTATAGACATGCATCTTTCGCTTTTAGAATTTGTGCAACAAATAGGTTAGCAGCGCTTGTTGGAACACATGTTAGCAACCACACTCCTGTACCCATTGTGCAACTGGACCAGTGTTCACGGAGATAGGGTTGCCAGAATTTTCTTCATCGGTTTCTTTGTCGAATGGTTGTCATAGAAATCCCAAAATGGCCGGCTTATTTTGAGTATCTGTCTAGCACCCTACATATAATCCTTGAGATATCATAGATTTTCTGACCCCTGAAAAACATGCAGTGCAAAAATAATGCATTCGTTTTATTTCATGTGAGTTTGGCCTCTAGAAGAAGTGAGAACGGCATGAAATCTTTTAGACTTTCGCTAGCTTACAAAACACGAAAGCTTGATTAAAAAATCATAACAAGTGTACCACCTATTCTTATGTTGTTTCTTAGGTTTTAAAATGTAAGTGAGGGTACTAAGATTTAAAACCGCTGGCACACACGCTGTACCACGGGTAATCAAAACTTGTGACAACCCTCCACGAAGCTGTAGCTAGGTTACACAATGCTTCCTCTTCATAAGCTCGGCTATTTTCAGCAATCGCGGCTTTTGCCAATATTTATAATTCACAGTTGATACCAACAGCAAGCCATACATTTCAATCTTTTAAAATGAATAATCTGCATGTTTACAAACAAGAGATAGAAAGTAGGCTACGCGGATTTTAGGTATTTTAAAATGCGGTAAATCCTAATTCGACACATTTTTAACGATTGAAACAGAATTAATAAAAGTACAGTCAAGCTCACGTACCAAACTGCCAATATAAGTCTTATGCGCGCGGCATAAGAACGGTCCAAAGTCCACACTGTCTAAAGCCTGGTCTTGACTGTACTAGTACTATTGATAGGATTTTAAAAGTAACTTAATTTTTGATACCGATTTCATAAATGTATTAATTACATCGAGAGATTTCTTCGTCTCTGTAGGATCCACTCATCCGGACCATAAGACCTTCCCGAAAGTATTTGAAGATTTTGAAGTGATTCCTAATATTACAGGCACAAAAACTTACTAGTGAAATGCCAACTTCTTTGAATTAATTATGTATTTTTTTTATTTCCGGACCTAGACTTCTTACACTAAAAGATGAAGAGTCTAAATCTTGTCAATGGGAAAAGTCAAAATTTTTCTGCCGAAAACGTGGCAACATCGATGGCTCTTGGGTTGGCGCTGGAAAGGTCATCCTTAGTGCACATAAATAATGAAGTGGAGCACGACAATAACTAAGACATAATAGAGATAGACAGTGAAAGAAGTAGGTAATATCCATAAAACGCTGTAGGCTTTATGACCTAGTGCTATCGTGGTAGCTACGCATTTAGACGGCCATTCCTTTCTCGTCCATCTACATTAATGTCTGCACCCATTTGTGTACGCTTCTATGAGAGTAGCATTTACACTTTGTACTAGAGCTGTGTAAAACCTACATATCTATATCTAACGTACCTGTATGAGTAGATTGAATTTATGCATTGTTGTGTCCATATGAAAGTAGCTAAAATGGTTTTGGTTTGCATTACATTGATGTTTCATTGGGGACATGCATATTGCTTATTCCCATCTATACATAAAAAAAACTATTCATAAAGACACAGTACTGATTTTGGAATCTGTAGTACATCTAAGAAATGGAATAATTGTTTCGTTATTTATTCTTACTCTTCATCAGCACGACTGAAATATTATCTGCTCAAGATCTATTTAAATTTCTCATGTATAATTTTTTTGTCTTCTTTTATAAAACTAAACTTCACTTTGTAATGAACTGCAGTGGAATGTTTCGAGGAATGTTCTCGAATTGTGACTTTCTTTCGCACCGACCTACAAATACAGCTGTATGTACTTTTAGCTAAGTTATAGCGTAGCTCGACCCAGAGACGGCAGCAGAGAAAGCTTTTTCCAGAGTTTTCTGAACTTCCAAATGTAGGTACTTTATCCACCGAAACAAGTTAGTATGATAAAATTCTTAATTCCATGTTACCGACTAATGTCGCTTTGCTAAAAATAGCACTGTCACTTTCTGAAAAATAGGCTTAGACAAGGATAGAAGATGATCGCCTGATATCAGTCAAATAAAGCGTCGATTAAAAATATGGCGGTGAAACATACGAGGAATTTTCTGCAAAATGGCGCGAAAAACATAGCCTATTTATGACATGACATCGCTAAAATAGTCTATGATATCCGTTACGTTAAAGTACTATTTTTAATAAGACGTTTTAGTCAGTAACGTGGAACGAGACCATCGTCATTTGTATATTTTACTTACATACAAAAATGCGGTGACAGTTGTCGTCTGTCCTTTTACTCATATGCAAAAACGTACTTGAGATGGCTCTCTCACTGACTTGTTGCGACATTATAATAAAGTGCGAGTAAACTGTTTTATGTTGATACGTTGAGAGTTTAGCTCGGCTTATGTTGGACGCATATCAAATATTTTAACTATCTATCCATATGATGTAGGTTAATGCGACTGACTTGTTTGTATTTTGGTAGAGAGTTGCCTCTGCTTTTCGGTTGGCTTAGACAGCCTTTTCACGAAGGTCCACAGATCACATACGCCCGCCCGTCAGCTTTGATTGCCGAACGTAGAAGGCTAAGCTCTCTACAAAATCATAAACAAGTAAGTCGCGTAAACCTACATCATGAATGATACTCGTTCGTTTAATAACCTAACTATCTATAAGCTATAAGCTGAGCCACTATGCTCCATCAGCAACATCGACGATGCATAGCCTAAAATCTAATGTTGTAATCATCTGACAGTGAATTCTGTTGACTGTGGTCGGTACCGTTGACGCCAATTCTATAAACATCTTTGATATCAAACGAAAATTCAAATGAATACAAAAACTATTTGAAAATTTGATTGAAACATTATAAGTAAAAGTTAAGATTGTATATCTGAATTGACATAGCGCAGAATTTGCTCTCTGCTTTTCAATGGAGAACTACTGTAGTTTATAAACATGCCAGTCTTGTTTAAACACGATTATGAATTTCCAATAATTTTATTCTTTGTACTTGAAATAGATTCTTTATTCTTGGTTTCATTCTCTGATTCAATTTAAATTGTTTATATCATATTATCGCGTAAATCAGCACACATAAATGTAAGTAATACAATGCCATTATATAAATTCTTCGAATAGATTTTAAAAACATAAATGATTAATATTGTCCAAATTTTGCAAACCAAAGAGTAACATCTTAATTACTTGAACATCTTAATTACTTGAAGCTTTTTTAAATACTAATATGAAATTCTTGTAGTACGGAAATGTATAATTATTATCCATTCACTTAGAACTGCACATAACACGCACGTATTACTAGATAAGAAAAAAACTTACATTCATTTAGTACAAATATCACCAAAATTATCTCAATAATTTTATACAAACAAACTGCAACTGTAGGTATCAACAAATCATCCTCATGCAGACACAAAACTAAATCACCAAGCATAATGTGACGGTAGAATATCTGATAACCCCAGGGTTATTTTGGAGTCGTATTCGAAGCGTCTCTGTCTTAATATCAATCAAATTAGGTGCGGTAAACAAGCTACTGAACTTAGGTCAAGTTATCATATCAGTACTTAGTATGCTATATCTTGCACTATATTTAAGAGCTATATTTGTTTTCTCTTGCGATTACTTTCGTTTTCTAGCGGGAAGGTATTGTTTGGTGGTAAAAGTTGCCTTCTTTATTAATCAGTCTTATTCATTCTTCTTCTGTCGTGTAGGACACTGAGTTGACAAAGGACCCGATTTAAAGATTTTAAATAAAAATAGCGACAAATTGTGATTAAGGAATGAATCCAGGGAATAAAATAACTGGAAGCCATTGAAACCTCAATAAGCTCTTCATGTTATGCGTTACGTAGTCTCAGGAATCCTCTTACAGTTAAACAGCTGACAACAATTTATTATGCCTTGGTGGAGTCCAAACTGCGGTACAGTATTGCGCTTTGGGGTGCAAGTCATCAATATAATTTAAACAAAGCTTTTTTAGCCCAAAAAAGAGCAGTACGTGCCATGGTTCATATTCCACCTTGGGATTCCTGTCGACCTTACTTCATAGAATTGGGAATCTTGACAGTGCCAAGCTTGTATATATTAGTCTTATTAACAAACTTCTTGAAACAACGTCATAATTATGAAACAGAAGAGGAGATGAAAGAGAGAGAAAAAACAAGACGAAAAGATTTAAATAATGTTTTTGATCCAAAACTTAAATTAGCCAAAAGTAGTGTACGATACCAAACAGTAAAGCTGTTTAACAAGCTACCTGTAGAATTTAAAACTATAAAATGTGTGAAAAGATTTACTACTGAACTCAAAGCTCTTCTTGTGGAAAAATGTTATTATACGATCGAAGATTTTATGTGATATTAATCTTAATTGTATTTATTTTAATTCAATTTTTATATAATTTAATGTTATTTAATTGGTTCTTAATTTACTTTAATATTTTTTAAATGTGATTTACAAGATTAGTTTTACGTGATTCGATTTATTTTTTTATTTAAATTTGTTAGTGTGTAATTTTCTTCTAATTGATTTACTTACCTATATTTTTTATTTTTATGTGATTTAACATTATTTTCGAACACAATTAATAATTGTTAACGAAATAAATAAATATGAAATAAATATGAAATAGACAGCAGCGTCCCTAGGGAATACAATTCCTTGCACTGCGCTCGCAAATGAGGGAGGCTCATGTCCAAGAGTGGACTGTTGTGGTTGCTATAGTTGAAATAGAAATAAAAAGGTGGTTTAAAATCTCTGACAAGAGGATTCAATACAGACTTACGAGTATCGATAAATATTATGTCTTGATACTCAATACTTAGTAAAAATGCTTTTATCTAGAGCGATTCTAGCATTCTTGAGATTCTATTGTTCAGTATTATGCACTTGATTTGATATCATATCATTTATTTATATTCTGTTATTATTATGGTTAGTTCTGCTGTTTGTTAATTTACTGTTGATTATTGATTTACTTGCTCGGTATATTCGAGATGGGTAGCTCGCGAGCTTAAGACAAGAAAGATTTCTATCTTCGCAAAAGATATAATCAATCTCTAGCTCCCACTTATCAATTGCATCTCTATATCTAAGTAAGATACAGTCTTCAAGATAAGTTAGGCCATTGACATTATGTAGCCATCCGCCCAAGCTATATCCTACCATACGACTCATAGGTCGTGACGACCAAACCTACCTACGCACTTTTCTACCTTCATCCTCTCCTGGTATAGATATCTTTTTTCAAATATTATAACTGCCCATTGCCTTATCATACGTTTAGGTGAGATTCTGCTAATATTCTTCTTTTCCTGTCGTGTGTAACACCGAGTCGTCGGACGTCCCTATGAACCCTGGTGATATTGTTTTTCGACCGCCAATTAGGTTACTCTGCCAAGTTTTTGTAGCGACCGCTGTCGTCTAAGTTATATTAATTGCCGTCTAATAGACAGCAACTGGGGCCGATTTCTTAACGTGCTCTCCGAAGCACTCAACTATCACTCTGAAGGACTTTGTGTTAGTTCAGAGTGCAAACTGAAAACGAATTCGCACAACGATAAATATCTAATTTGTAGGTATCGAACCTGGGATCTCCGGATCCTGAGCCGAACACTCAGACCACAAGCCATTCAGCTAATCAAAGTCTGCATGTGCAAGTTTTCGTTCACTTTGATAACTTCCCCTTTGTTACTCGTATGTATGCTGATTTCACCAAGTTTCCTCCAACACTTAGATGGAGTTTGAACATAGCTTTGATGGCGAGACCACCGATACTCTACACTATGACAGAAATAGAAATAATATTAATTCAAAGTTGTATATAATTTTATAATTTGTACAAGTTTTTTACTTCCAGGTTAGTGTCATGGCTTGAAATATTGATATTTTGGCACGCCCACAAGTAACTGCATGATGGTGTACATACACACCTATATCCCTTACGGAGTAGGCAAAGCGTTAACGGCCGTAAAATGGTGTAAATCTCTCATTATCAACTCCACACACACAAATCACGCCTATATCCCTTGCGGGGAAGGCAGAGCGAAAACGGCCGTAAAATACGGACATTTACGCCACGTCTGACAAACATTTGAGGGTCATTCAGACAATTCTGTATCACCATAGTGACAGGTTGTCAGCCCATCAGACATTATCAACTCCAAAAGGTGACATACTTTCAGGTCACCTACTAGACAGAAAACCTGCTTAAAATATCGTCGAGAAGTGATAAACTTGCTAGAAATGTAAATTTCATAAGGGACATTATCGTATTACCTACCTGTCTTGTTGGTTTGGAACTGATTGATGACTTACGATTTGTATTTTTCTTCGGCGCTTGTTTTAAACATGATGAATGTAACAACTTAAAAATGTAGGTCCTTAAGAACTTGCAAATTTGCACCGCAGCAGGATTCGTACCCTGGCAGATGAAGCCATGCTACCCGGTATTGGCATTAAGATATACGGCAGGTCAGCCACGGTAGCCCAATCTGCTGAATCCTGCCTGCGGTGAACCTTCCAAGTTCTTAAGAGTTGTAAGAACTGTATACCCAACACATTGAAGTGTTTTAAAATTTAGTACACAAAAGTGTAGGTATCCTAACGATAACCAAAAAGCATGTTATCGGTTATCGCTAACTTTATCAGATAAAGTTGTTAAAAAAGTAACTTCTTTATCAAATGCAGCATTTTCGTTTTTATCTTGATGATGTGCCATTGCAGAACTATTACAGGGCGTGACGTAAAGTAACTAATACATTTACTACTTTAATATAGCTACAAAATATACCTATGTTTAGAAGGTGTTTTATTATCATTTGGACGTTGATACTATTCTAAGACTAAGCGACTCAAGGGTTTCATGTGTATTGCAATTTTGAGGTTGAAAACCTGTCACTATAGTGATACGCGATTTTTCCTGAAACAGCCCTCTAATATTAGTCAGACGTGGCGATGACGCGATATGTGTATGCATGTATATTCCTTCTGAAAGTTGTTCCTTGAGTTTTCGCTATCTTAGCCACTAGTGAATTACACCCTATATACTTGTAACGACAAATGATGGCGGCACGTGGGTAAATTTCTAATTAGCACGCCACAACTCCAACGCGACCTATGCCACAGACAATCAAAAATAATTGAATATAGTCCCCGACTGTCTGTGCATTGCGAATTTGTCCAGCTTTATCTGAAAAAAAAAGAGTAACAAAAACGGTATTACAATCCGAAATGAGGTCAAGGTACTCATAAAACTGAACATCTTTCCCCATGGAACATACGTCAAAAGATATAGAGTGGAACTCTCTACCTGCGTCTGTGTTTCCAAACCAAACGCATACAACCCTAATCTCTTCAAAGTAAGCGTGAACAGGCTTCTTCTAGGTGAGCTCACTCCATTTTAGACTCTGTCTCTATCCTATGATCTAGACTAGAGTCAAGAGCAAACCCATCCTTAATAAAAAATGGACCTCAAGTAAATTAACCGGCTGATCGGCAATGTAATATGGCAGGTTTTTAATAAAATATTTCGTCCCAGGTTTCATAGGGAAAGTTGTTTTTCATATTACGACCATATGGACGTATTTTCTATAGGGAAAGTTTCAACTTTATGCATATAGCACGCCTACACTCTTGGCAGGGTAGGCGGAGCGTAAACGTCCGTAAAAAACGAACATTTACGCCACGTCTGACAAGCATTTGAGGGTCATTCCGAAAATTGTGTATCGAATTGCAAGACATAATGTAACCCTCAGTCTCTTACGAAATCCACGGGGAAGAAATTGGGCGATGCCATTCTAAGCCGGCATCACAGGGCATAGAGTTCAGTTTTATAGCTCTTTGAATCATTTGAAAATGATCTTGTTGTTTTCATATATTCTACAAACTTGAGATATCGCTGGCGTAACGCTTTTTTATTTTTATTGTATTTATTTCGGAGTGAAAGTGACCTTAACAACTACTTTGAGCCGCATTTCGAGTTATCCATTTCAGAGATCAGATCAAAATATACTGGACTAAACAGTTACTTAGTACGAATAACCAATATAAGTTGATCCCTTGGAACTGTAAATCTAGCTACTTCTGATAGTACTTTCAATGGAACTTGAACCTACGACCTTCATAGACTAAAGCCCAGTCGATTGTGAAGAGATAAAATTCAATACGCCCGCATACCGATCGCTGAAAATAAACGTTGAAAATCCCACGCGAAGTGAATACAAATTCGCAAAGAAAGGACCTGTCGACAAACCAGTTGATATATTGACTCTGTTACCGCTTTGCTGACTTAACAAATCGGTTCGTTGCTTTTTGTATACAAAACAAAAAGATTACAGTATTATGTGATATATTATGAACGACAACTTTTAAACCCTGAATATGAATTGACACCAAATCGATTAAATGTGAAGGTGAAATCAAACTAACAAACTAAAAACGGATGGGTAGATACCGAAAGTTTCATATAGAAACCATCATTCTTTTTTCTTTTTCGCGATTCGTCACGAGTCGTTCAATCACCCGATGAACCACAGAGTTTTGAGGTCTCTGACATGTCATAGTTGATATGACCGCGTTCGAAGTAATCATAGATATCTGGCGTAACGTGCTCTCAAAGCACCATTTTTCTTTTCAAAACCACTACAACTGAGAAAACAACACACTAAACTATATTTCCAGGCCCACAAGCGGTTCATTCAGAAAAGATTTTCCTACAGCCAAACCAAACAACCAAGCTATTTCCGAGCGAATCTGCCGGAGAATTCGCACAGACAAAAATACTAAATCATCTATCTTATTCGTCCGAATAACAACCAGGTTTCAGTGTTGCCAGCCCCTAAAATAACTTAGAAATAAGTAGTTTACGTTTATGGTATACAATACAAAATCTTATAAAGTTTCAGTTTCTTTCTTTCAGAATTTTCTCTGTTCGGTATTTTGAATAAAACCAGCGACAGGGCAGGAAAATAGTAAGGGAAGTGGGCAGCGCGAGCATGTAAACAGGTTACTCGCGCTGCTACTCGTCATGCCGCTGCCACTTCTCGTACTCCCGCGAGTATCGGCTTTTCGTGCCCGAGTCAAAGGAACGGCAGCACGATCACTTGTGGAATGTATTGCTCTCGATCACTCGTATTGGCGTACACTCGTTTTCTCAGTGGTAGCGTATTGGCGCGAGAAGAGTACGACAGCAGCGTGTAAACCTTCAATCGCGTTGATACTTCCGTGGAAGTATTTTTAGCAGCGGCAGTAGCAGAAGCAGGTGCACAATGTGAATGTAGCATTAGACAATCATATGGCTGAAATGACGGCCGATGTGGTGCAGAGGTAGTACGACTGCCTGCGGCGCAAAGGTTCCTGGTTCGATTCCCGGTAGGGCACTCACAAAGTTGTAAATATTACTTTGTGAATTTGTTTCCAGTCTGGTAAGCACTTTGCAGGCTGAACCACCTGATTCTCCGTAAGAAAGATGGTTCTGTACTTCGGAGTTTCGGAGGGCACTTTAAGCCGACGACGGTCCCGGTTGCTGTCTATGATAATTTAGACGCCGGTTGTGACGCAACTATGTCATAGGCCTACTAGTAGTAGTAGACGGTTGAAAAACTCTGACACCAGGCTTCATCGGGTCGTTAATCGTCTCGGTGTCTCAGACGAATAAGAAAGAAAGAACCGTAGCTGGCAACATTGGTTTTATTTACTTACCAAGCGGCAATATAATGGATGAATCTTTTATCGCTGGATTCTTATTCATCTCGCCCTTGTTTACGAGCTCCATCTTATTGTGTCTATTTCATATCAACTATTTTATTGGTTTGCTTTTATTTGAAACTAGCGCCCCCCCAGCGGTTTCCCACCGGAAACAGATCTTCTTCTGACATAAATCATACATTAAAACCTTCCTTTTGATCACTCTATCTTTAAAAAAAATATTAATACTGATCCGTTGGGTGGTTGTGCAGATTTAACATACAAACAAACAGACTTCGGGACATACTTTACTTTATACTATGTACGTCCAGCACTGGACTGCAATAGGCTGATGTAGATGTAGTGACATTGTCATTTTAGTTTTCTCATGTGTTTTACTACCTCTGCAAATGTTTTAAGGAGTGAACCAGTCCATGAAACTGGAACTTTTCCCAAGGAAAATAGGACAAAATTTGAAAAAAAAAATTGATCCAGTCTGCTAGAACATTTTGTATGGGAGATCAATTTTTTTATAATTTGTGCTATGTTCTTTTGGGAAACTTGTTCAGTTTTATGGGCTGGTGGCTGGGCACCCTTTGAAATATTTATAGTTAATGTTTTTACATCCTGTATAACGTGTGAATTTAATAAAGTTGATGATTTTAATGATGTTCATGCAATTGCTTGTGGGCCCAGAAGTATTTTTTTTATTTATTTAACTTTATGCACAAAAATTTACACGGGCGGACTTGGCGAACTTAACGCCAAAGGGGTTATCTCCCAGTCTACCTTAGGGCATGTGGAAAGGGTCAAAGCAGGTGCATTAAACAAAAAAATATATTAAAGAAAGTAAGTAAGTATCTATACTTTAGAAAATATTATGAGGTATTCCTAAGTCACATCTTATAAATTTATCATATACCTTCTTATTATAAACAATATCGTCATGTTTAATTAAAGGGAAATTGTAAACAAAGTCTAAAATAAACTTGCAATAAACATGCCAATAAAAACCACTGGAAATATTTACATATCTGTGTTTTTTAATTCAGTTCACAAATGATTTATTTCAGAGATAAATCATAAGAGTCAAATAATATGCTCGCAAAAAATACGAATCTGAAAACTAACTGTGTACGAAAATAAAATCGACCGAAACAGATTTTTTACTAGGCACTAGTAGGTATGTATAAGTAGCAATACAAGTTGCCCATTTAAGAAATAAATCTCTACAGTTAAATCTAAATAAATACATAAACAAAAAAGATGATAAAAAACAAAATCATGCTATCATTCCAAGTCGTATTCCAGCCGACGAAACTGAACAACTTTCCCCAAGAACCATAGACCGAAATATAAAAAAAGATTTGGTTCTCACATACAAAATGTTCCAGCCGACCTGGTCCATTTGTATTGGAAATCCATTATTTTCATATTTTGGCCTATGTTCCTTGGGGAAAGTTATTCTGTTTCATAGGCTGGTTAACCCCTTAAAATACTTTGCGGCTAATATTTTTACATCTTGTTTAGAAAACCCAGTAGGTATATGTTGTACTCAAGGGTATCCCGGGAAGCTGCCTATAGTAAGCGCTGAAAGCAACTGTGTAACGCAGTATAAATTATGCATGCCAACGTCAAGGCTATTTGCAAATGCATCGAACGGACCTGGATTTGTGTTTACAGTGTTCCGGTACTGGTCACTATGGGATCCGTGCACATTTGTTTGATGAATGCTCGATTGGATGATCCCAGTTGACCTAAAACCAGAGGAATATGCGACTTAGGAATTAATTAATCCAAGGAATGGACAGCAGCGTTCCTTGTTAAAGCAATTTCATGCGCTTCGCTCTCTAAGCGTGGTGAGTATGGCAATAACATCCAATAGGGGAAGGCCCATGTCCAGCAGTGGACTGTTGTGGCTGTTAATGTTCAGAGAAATATATCCGACATTGAGCACGGTTTTCTCTCAAGGTGTACAAATAAAGTTAATAATATTTATAGTTTTGTTCTTACATTTTGTTTAGATAGGTTTTAAACATCCTTCGTCTGAAATATCAAATGAACCAGATCTAAAAATATTACAAAGCATTTCTAGCTTAGCTATCATGGGTAGGTTATTCTGTATTTATAGCACATGCTACGTATTGTTTTCGAACAGGTACACGATACAAAGATACATCTGCTCTCTCTCTCTTTTCGTGTGGGACACCGAGTCATCCAACGACCCGATGAACCCTGGTGTCAGAGTTTTTCAACCGCTTACTACCACAAGTAGGCCTCTGACATCTGCTGAGAATCAATCTTCATGATTGATTTTCACATGTGTTGATGTGTGGCAATTATCTTATTTTAATACTTCGAGTCAACGTTTTGCTGTCTAGTTTTTGGCTGCGTTATCTAGAGATAAAGTTTTATCAATTTATATGAACCGTACCTCGTGGCCAGACTGATAATGATAACGTAACTTGTTATCTTTTAATTTTACACTTTAATACATTTTATACAGAATGCTACCTTTCTGTGTGATATAATAATAGGTAGGATTATATTATTCAGCAGAAGTTTGTTTGCAAAGATAACTGTAATGAAAACACATACACTATGAAGCGTCTTAAAGTGTGTTACATGTTCATGAACTCGCACCGCAAGATATGTGCCAAATAATCTTTGGTTTAATCGACTCATATACCAAACTATGATACAATTAAGTATTAACATAGCCTCCATAGAAAAAAAAAATTGGTGGTCTAATCATGCCTGCAAATTGTACGGTACACCGTCACATACACCCCGCCATATTTATTGATCATGATTTGCCTAAGCCTGTTCAAATCATTCACTAAGTTCCGTTGTCCTGCGCATGGTTTGGCGCTTGGCACACGCGCGAATATTCGCCGAGACCGGTTCTGGCTTTGTTGTTGACAACATCCACAAGTTCCACAACTGGTCCGCACTCCGGAGCAGGTTTGGGTGTGTCGAGTGGGCGGCCTTGGAGCTTGGAAGGACAGCGAGGGATACAAGTGTTCACACATGCGTTCGCACTCCTGTTCACTGCTTTTTTAGCAGACCGAGTCTATCAAGAGGAACAAAATTTCACTCCGATATTTTCTCAGGCTTCGGTTGAGTTGAGTTGTAGTGTCGAGAGAGCGGCCTTGGTAGCTGAAGGATGGTAAGGAATACGCGCATGGGTGTTCTGGTCACTGCGATCGACAGTGGGGCTAACTTTTACGTCTTTATTTTTTACAAGATCGGTCGCTTAATTCATCATTATTATATCTTCAGCTTCATTGTTGAAGAGATCCACAAGTTCCACAACTGGTCCGCACTCCGGAGCAGGTTTGGGTGTGTCGAGTGGGCGGCCTTGGAGCTTGGAAGGACAGCGAGGGATACAAGTGTTCACACATGCGTTCGAACTCCTGTTCACTGCTTTTTTAGCAGACCGAGTCTATCAAGAGGAACAAACTTTCACTCTGATATTTTCTTCGGCTTCGGGTGAGTTGAGTTGGTGTGTCGAGATCCGACCTTGGCGACTGAAGGTCTGGCCACCGCTTTTTTATTAGACTGACAGTGAGACTAACTTTTCTTCTATATTTTACAAGATCGGTCGCTTTTTTTTTTTATTAATGATGGGTTTGCTCTTGACTCTAGTCTGGGTCATAGGACAGAGACAGAGTCTAAGATGGAGCGAGCTCACCCAGAAGAAGCCTGTTAAGGCACTGGCACTCCCACACACTGACGGAACGCAGCAAGCTACTTGGCGCCAGACTTCGGTGGGATGGTGGTCGCGAGCCAGGCGGCCCCTTACGGAGCCTTCCACCGCGCACGTGGTAGTTCGCTTTATAAAAATTCATCATTATTATATCTTCCGCGCGATCCGAAGCAGGTTCGGGTATGTCGAGTGGGCGGCCTTGGCGGTTGAAGGACGGCGAGAAAACAAATGTTGTTGAAAACTGTTCGTACATGCGCGTTTTGGTCGTTTATAAGCAACTACTTTTTAAATGGACCGACTGTCGTAGCAACTTTTCTTAAGATTTTCCCCAGTAGTACCTACGATATCTTCGGTTCTCTCGCAAGCTCAGGATGTTGATAGAAAGGATATTTTCCACAGAAAAGACGATTGGCGATCTTTAGACCGACAAGAGTGAAACTCTTAAATCATTTACTTCTGATATTTTCTCTTATTTAAGTAAACTAATCAAAAAATATTTTCCTTAAAACGAAACTGCACCACATCAGTCAAATTACTTTCAAGATATCTTTGAAGCAAAATAAATAACTTTTAAAAGCAAAACGAATGAGAGCAATGTTTCCATTTAACACTCACTGCAGTAAAGAGCAAAGTTCATACTTTTCCATTACCCGCTGAGAGCGCTTAATTAAAATTAACTCTTCCGAGCTGAAAACCTCATGTGTACGAGCGAAGTGCAATTTCATACTCACTAAGTGCGGTTTCTAGTGGTAGCAGGGGATCAACTTGTTCTAGATCTACATACATACATAAAAAATAACTAGTACAGGTAGAGACCCTCGAATGAGCTTACTGGGTATGTTGACGTACATACATACATAAATCACGCCTATATCCCTTACGGGGTAGGCAGAGCGATAACGACCGTAAAACGGATATTAACACCACGTCTGACAAAAGCTTGAGGGTCAATCAGATAACTGTGTATCACTATAGTGACAGGTTGTCAGCCCATCGCCTAAAATTGTAATACACATCCCTCGAGTCCCTTAGTCGGCTCTTACGACACCCATGGGTAAGAAATGGGGTGATGCTATTCTAGGCCGGCATCACACGGCACGGCGGGTATGTTGAGGTTCAGTTAATAACCTACCTACTACATTCTCTACAAACTATCAGGGACATAGCGTAAAGTCCGTCGTAGATTTACTAAAACTAATAAAAATCGTCTGCCCAACCAAAAAAGGAGTGTAATGTTTTTAGATTTCATGTATGTATGTGCGATTCTTTAAAGTGCTGCAACTCGTTAACCACTGAACCGATTCGAATAGGAATTGTATCGGAAGAATTGTTAGATTGTCGCGAGGGTTATATAGGCTAGGCTTTATCTCAGAAAGCAGTCATGTTTTTAATATTTTTTTATTTATTATGCTTGTTTGTTTTAGTCTATCCCAAAGTATTTTTTGATATGTTACCATGATAATGTTACTTACTTACTGCGGTGGCTTAGTGACCCAAAGAGGATTTTGGCCTCCGACACCAGATAATGTTACACAAAACTTTTTTTTTTTACAAAAATGTCGTATAGTAACAGAAAATAAAGCCAAGAGCTGACGTTACGTTTAATGACCCCATCTTAACCTTCGTTTATGTAAGCATTGCACATCTTCTTAGCAGTTTGCATAATGGTTCACATTTTCAAACATAATTGTTTACCTACGTTCCTTACAACGCCTTTACACTCTCGTAGGCGACTCTAGTAACATAAATTAATGGAACTAGAAATTATTGTGGACAGCTAGCGTATTTTGTGTAATGTGAATGAAAGGTTAAGTATGCTTTTACGTAACTAAGTTCATCCTATCACAAAACATAACACAATTGTTTATTACACATAAAACATTAATACAACAATTAAAAACACAAATTAAAAGAAACAGTACAACAAGGCGGCCCTAATGCTAGGTAGCATTATCTGCCAGGCAACCTTAAGGTGATGAGATGACCTATCTATTACACAAATAAAATTGGACAAAAAAGCGCTTGCAAAATTACATGGGTTCGTTTATCAACAAGAAAACTACTTTTTTTTTGAAAACTTGCAAAATTTTCAAGCGCGGGCAGGATTTTGAAAATTTTGCAAGTTTTCAAAAATTGTATACCTAACACGGGAAGTGTTTTAAAATTTGGTACTCAAGAAAACTACTTACTTACGCGGACGTACGAACATACTCTGTTTACGTTTGCTGTTGTGTAAGTAGGATATCTACCTACCTATCATTATATTTTCACGTCTGTTGATACAAAACTTAACGAGCCAAGAAACGAGTCGTTTATCCATATAATTAACTACGTAACATGTTTGTACCGCCAAAATATTTACACTTGACAAAGATGTGCTATTTCAAGTCGCTACATTATTGGAGATTCATTTTAATCCGGTCTTATTATGTTATGCTAAAATTGCTGAGTCGTACGTCTGCGTGTATACATTGTTAGTTAAATAAAAGTTTTTAATAATAAAGAGATTATCAACGCTCAGAATATGTCGACAAACAATAAAATAAACTAGACTCAGCGACACTTTACAGCCATCACGAAATACTGTTACGCCCGTATATTGTGCAACTATAATTATTTCTCCGGGATTAGAGGGATTTATTCTTGATACCTTATTACGTATAGGGTTGTCAAACACCAGGTTTAGAGACAGACAGACAGAAATACTTTAAAGCTCAAATTAAATACTACACTACAATTACATTATAAGAACATAAACAAACAACATAAGATAAAGCTGAACACTAAGAGAAACAAAAAATATATTAATGAAATCTGAAAGAGGCTGCGCTGCTGGTGAAATAAGTTGGCTGTTTATGGCTTCAAAATTAGGGTTGGCACCTGGCAAGGTTCGTTGGAGGACTCGGTGACCCACAAGAAAAAAAAAACTGGTAAGAGTGGCAATTGACAACCCTAATCACGTGGGATTGCGAATCGAGCTCTGTTGACGTTTAAATTTAGATCGCTGGCACCATCTGGGTTATTAGAGAGAATTGCGTTTGGTGACAAACGTTTATTGGTCGAATTGGAAGTTTTTATCGTTCGATAACAAAACCAATCTGCGGTCGGTCATTGACCTTTCGTTTCTTTTTTATCTATATAGTTATAAACCGTGCAGTCGGGCCTATATCAAGTGAAATTTTACTCGTGACCTTTCCCAACGAATACAGGTCGAAATATGAAAAAAATAGTTTCCATAGTAACCCAAATCAGCTGATCGGCAATTTCGTATGGGAGGTTATTTTTGTTTTTCACATTTCGACCTATGTTCCTTAGGGACAGTTGTTACTTATCACCAGCCCGTCTTGAGTTTCCGCTATCGTTCGGTAAAATTTCATTCTGTTACACTTAACAAGATAATGAGCATTGCTATAAGCAACTGTATCATATTGTTGCTTTGCTTCTTAACGTAATGGTCACCTATTTTGCAACTTACTACAGAAAAACCGTTAGTAAAAAGAAATATTCAAAAATAATATGTGTTCTATCTTTTTCCGGATTTAGCACGTTATTTTCTCATGGACAAATACTTACGTAAATTGATATTTATCTGTATTTCAGATACGAGAGAAGCGAAAAAGAATCTTGATATTATGCGTTCATCTGCGAAATCGAATGTAAGATCAAATTCGAGAACAAATATTTGATCTGCCGACGCTAACGTAAATATCGTGATCTGGTTTTGGAAAAATACAGTATCGTCGTTAGAAAAATAAAGCTTAAAAAACGGTCGGTATAATTTGTGCCGATGCCTATCGGATATTAACGCAATATGAAAACTTTATCTGTAGTAGAATTAAGGCATATTTTATTTTGTCGCTTTTACTGGATCTTGTTATTAGTTAAAATAACTAACAATTTAAGACGAGTATCAAGTGGTTAAGAACTTGGAAGTGTTCGGTCGAGGCGCCGGTTACTCAATGGCAGAGTTTTGGGACGGTACTCCACAGGTCCCGGGTTCAATCCGCGGCCGACGCGCCCAATTTTTCAAATTCTTATTTTAATTTTTAAGGTAGTGTGCATGTTATTGTAGAATTATGCATGATGAAGCAATGCTTGCTTTGTGGTCAATTTTGGCTCGAGACTTGAGTAGCCATCTAAACCAAATCCCTGGATTTTTGCTCGAGACTTGAGTAGCCATCTAAACCAAATTCCTGGATTTTTGCTCGAGACTTGAGTAGCCATCTAAACCAAATCCGTGGATTTTTGCTCGAGAGTTAAGTAGCCATCTAAACCAATCCCTGGATTTTGGCTCAAGACTTGAGAAGCTATCGAAACCATATCCACTTTTAATTGCTGAACATTCGCCGGTCCCCGTATTTACCACTCACTACACTTGGCAATCTGGTTTTCGAGTGCAGTGAAGATGTCAAATACCGGGGAATTTCTATCACGGCATCAAAAGACAATATTGACTTATAAAGACATGTAATGTCAAGTCTGATGTTCTCGAACACTAATGAACGAAATGTTATCTCCCACGAAAATATTGATCCAAGACTGTTTGCCGAGCGCAACGGATGATATGATAACATACGTAATATCCACTAAGTAGGTATCATGTAAAAATAAATATTCATATGCTTGTGTGTGCTTCATTAAGAACTGTTTCACTGCCAAAAGCTTCACGAAAAGCTCAATATGTTTAACAGCGTTTTTGCCACAATTTATTATTATTTTTATAATGATTAAATAGTGACGGCTGACGGCTGATGTGGCGCAGTGCTAGAGTCACTGCCTGCGGCGCAATGATTCTGGGTTCGATTTCCGGTGGGGCAGTCACAAAGCTGATATTGTAGATGTCGTTCAAAACGATGGTATCCCGTTGATATTTTTTGTGAATTGGTTCCCAGTCTGGTTAGGACATTGCAGGCGGAACTACCTGTTTGTCTGTAAGAAAGATGGTTCCGTGCTTTGGAGGGCACGATAAGCCTTCGGTCCCGATGGCTGTTTGTGATTACTAACGAGTAGACGTTGGTCGTTACAAAACCATAACAGAGGTCTACTACTAGTTGTAGCCGGTTGATAAACTCGGGTCGTTCGTCGACTTGGGACCCCCACACAAAAAGAAGAAGAAGTAGAGGAGTGTTTTTTTCAGTGATGGAATATAGATAGTAATTGTAACGGTTGTATTCTACACGCCCACATAGATACATACACTATTTCCCAAAAATCCGTTGGTAGTTAAATAATAGCTGAATGCGTGAATCCCAGGTCATTGCCTTAAAAACCGACACACACGGTAATTTAGCTTTCTTTGTCAGTTTTGTAGCAGCCCCCAAACTATATTTTGTTATTCCTCGTAGTCAAACATGGAACAAAAGTGCTGCATGCTAGCTTCTGCTAAAACGCCGCGTTTAATTAGCATACACATACACATATCACGCCTATAATCCCTTGAGGGGTAGGCAGAGCGTAAACAGCCGCAAAAAACGGCCATTTACACCACGTCTGACAAATGTTTGAGGGTTATTCGGAATATTGTGTATCGCTATAGTGACAGGTTGTCAGCCCATCGCCTAAAATTGCAATACACACCCTCGAGTCCCTTAGTCGCCTCTTACGACACCCACGGGAAAGATATGGGGTGATGCTATTCTAAGCCGGCATCACACGGCAAATTAGTTTAATTAGCAGCTTGTGCCTAATTCAATTTATTTAGATGTCGACATTTTACGTGATCTAGTGCTTAGCATAGGCTGGGCTCATGATCCCGGATATTATTATCGTAGTTATGAAACTACAGGCTACAAGTCTACAGGTGAAATTCTTAGTACATTGCGTAGCCGATTAATATTCCTCGTATCATAAAGGCTTACCGACTACGCAATGAACATCGAATTTCACCTGTAAAATTGAAGCCTGTTGTTTGATAATATCGGGCACTGAAAAAGAAGTACCCCTGCCTGCTACGCTGACGGTCGTAAGTTCGATCCACACACACCACAAGTATTTGTAAGTTACTTTTCAAATATTTGTGTTGAGTCTGGCTGTTTTCTATGTATTAAATTACAAAAAACTATTTATGTATTATATCAGCTAGCTAGTTCCCATAATACAAGTTTGGGGCTAGATGGCGCTGTGTGAAATGCCCAAGATGTTAATTTATACTCTCGACTCTAGATCAACGAAATTGAATAAAGGAAACTCAAGAGAGACGCATGTAGGCGAAATGTATAATTTGTTCGTCTGAGCCGCGCGGCCTTGCCCACTAAGTGGATAATCACGGCAATCGTGACCACGGATTGGATAGCCGATGTATATGTTTACTGTGCCTGTATGGTACACTTACAGAAGATCGGGTATTTATGCTGACTATACCTGTCTTGAATCGCCGTGTGGTGCCGGCTTAGAATAGCATCACCCCGTTTCTACCTGTGGGTGACGTAAAGGATGAATCCAAGGAATAGGCAGCAGCGTTCCCTGTGAATATCTGCAACATCTTAAACAATCCGGTAGAAATACCCCCTAACAGGGGAAAGCAGCAGTGGACTATTGGGGCTGTTGTAATATTTGTAGTCATAGCTGACTTGCATTTAGAAAGTTTCTTTGCCTGAATAATAGCTGTAGCTGGTAGTAGTTGTATACACGAAGACTAAAGAAAGATAGTTTGGGAGGGGTATGTCCATCAGCTATTCTCTGAAACAGAGATGATGAAAATCGTAGCCAAATGACATGTCTGCACCACAGGTCCGCACTGTCATAACCCATAACCTCTGAATGGAATATTTTCTACTTAATTAATTACAGGGAAATCTGTTTCGTATCGAATTTTGATAGGGAAATCTGTTTCGTATCGAATTTTGATAGGAGAATCTGTTTCGTATCGAGTTTTGTAGTAAAGCATCCAATTCATAATTAATCACGGAAACAGCTAGACATCTATCCAATCATGTGACTTTTTAAATACAGGACGTAAATTATTGGCTGCAAATATTTTTAAGGGGTCAACCAGCCCATGAAACTGAACAACTTTCTCTGAGGAACATAGGTCGAAATATGTCTATTTTTACATCCTGTTAGTCAAGAAATGTAATACAAAGACATAATACCTACATACCTATGAAATTGCTACAAGAATGCTTTATAATCTATCATCATGACTTAACCTGTTGATTACGAAATAATTACTGACCATCATGTTGATCAGTCTGCAATGTTCTAACCAAAATTGGAACAATCTCACTATGTGATAAAATAATTTGGTTTGTCAAAGATGGATTCATACATTTTAAGGGAATTCCGAAACGTAACTAGCGCCCTCGTCGCTTTAAAAATCATAACTGCTTCTATCATATTAAAATACAGATTATGAAGCCTAGTTTACAGAATATTGTACAATTAGTAGTAGTGTTGCTGTCGATACAAAAGCGAAACTTTAGCTGTTTGTAAATAGAGGTACCATGAACATTTATTACTAATAAGACGTTCGTAAAATATACTTTACTTTAATCTGACAGAAACAGATTTTCGATTAATAAGATTTCTTCAAGTTATGAATTTTCAAGTGATGAGGGCACTAGTTACGCGCCGGAATCCCTTAAGCCTGATATGACTCAGAGACAAGAAATCTTTAGTATCGCGGTTATCGCAACAAAAATAATGGCATTATCAAACATTTACCTACTAACATAATGGCTTATTATTTCCAAGCGATTAGTTCTCAAGTGAAGTGAGAAAATCAAGCGATTGTAATATTCAATGAGCGGGACAATTGTTGGAGTTTTTGTAGCGAGATAGCGTTGGTTGTTTACAAGTTTTTACAAGTAAATAAATACAATTTGCTTGAGAAATGAGTGGAAATCGTGGAACACATGTTTAACAAGAGGTAAGTGGCAAGAGGACAAATTGACTTGTCACAAGATTGAAACATTTTATATGTTTAAACAGTTGACATCTTTCGACTGCATTATTATTGGGGTGCGCACAATATGCGACAAAAATTGTTCAAACGAAAATGTTCAACACAAAATGTGCAGCAAATATTACGCGTCAATGGACGAGTGTCAACTGAGAGCAGGATACAAATATGAAACTCGACTTAGTGTGACAAGGATAGATAGATTTTCTAGAACAGTCCTTGTCATAACGCAAAATATTTGCTGCAATATACTTTTAAATAATAGTTTTCTCGTCCTTATTTATAATGCCGCGTCCACACACTAGAGCTATGGGCAGGAAAAAGTGCAACGCGAGCACGTAAACCGGTTGCTCGCGCTGCTACTCGTCATGCCGCTGCCACTGCGTGGTCTCGAACATCAGTTTTTCATGCGCGAGTCAAAAGAATGGCATCACGACCACGAGTGAATGGATTGCTCGCTCACTCGTATTGATTCTTCCGCGAAAGTATATCAGGCAATATTCGCGGCAGGAGCAGGAGCAGGCGCGATTAAGTTTTTAGTTAATCTACGTGCCGTATCCATAATGTTTTGATTGTCTTCGACAGCAATTTGCTAAACCATCGTCTGTCGATTAGTATTTCTATTATTTACGCTCCCAGATGCGTTTGTAAACAATTTTCTAATACACCACAATCCTTGACCCAAATGCTGAATATCACTAGCAATAACATCCATTCAATAACACGAGTTTATGTTATTGGCTGGTGTAAACATGTGTTATATACAGATGTCAGCGCCAAATGACCTACGGAAACGGCTGTAAAGAGACATCTGAAAACGCTTGGCTTGTAAAAGCTTCTGTCAGCTACCATGTACGTTTATCGATGGCTGATGTTCACTGGTACATTTTCAACTTTAACTTTCACTCATGGACTGTTGCGTTGTAAAATTGAGCTTTCAGTGGTCGTTTCTTGCTTTGTCAGCCACAAAATTCACCTCGCATGTCTGTCAAAATTATAATGTGTTTTCCAATGATAAATATTAAAAAAGTATGTTTATACTTATTTGTATAATATTTTACCCAAAACTATCCAGACAAGTCAAGTAGACGCTTCGGTTGTCAATCTACGCCATCCATCAAGTTTATTTCTGCAAATTTACGCAATATTTCACCGACTTATCAACGTTTCCTTTCTTCCGCAGGTGTTCGGCACAGTCGAACTGCCGGACAAGCCGATCATGCTGCCTCCGTTCGTGGAGGCGACACACTGCCTCGGCTACCACCTGACGCGCAAGGGCCGGGCTGTGGCAGACAGAGTCGTGTCAGTGCTCGGCTACGCGTGCCCCGACATCACATACAGCCCCAGCCTCTACCCCATCACAGCCGCCCTCCTGCACTTCATGCCTGGTGAGTGCAGTGTGTTACACCTTGTAGGATACCTGGCTACTACCTGACGCGCAAGGGCCGGGCTGTGGCAGACAGAGTCGTGTCAGTGCTCGGCTACGCGTGCCCCGACATCACATACAGCCCCAGCCTCTACCCCATCACTGCCGCCCTCCTGCACTTCATGCCTGGTGAGTGCAGTGTGTTACACCTTGTAGGACACCTGGCTACCACCTGACGTGCAAGGGCCGGGCTGTGGCAGACAGAGTCGTGTCAGTCCTCGGCTACGCGTGCCCCGACATCACATACAGCCCCAGCCTCTACCCCATCACAGCCGCCCTCCTGCACTTCATGCCTGGTGAGTGCAGTGTGTTACACCTTGTAGGATACCTGGCTACTACCTGACGCGCAAGGGCCGGGCTGTGGCAGACAGAGTCGTGTCAGTGCTCGGCTACGCGTGCCCCGACATCACATACAGCCCCAGCCTCTACCCCATCACTGCCGCCCTCCTGCACTTCATGCCTGGTGAGTGCAGTGTGTTACACCTTGTAGGACACCTGGCTACCACCTGACGTGCAAGGGCTGGGCTGTGGCAGACAGAGTCGTGTCAGTGCTCGGCTACGCGTGCCCCGACATCACATACAGCCCCAGCCTCTACCCCATCACAGCCGCCCTCCTGCACTTCATGCCTGGTGAGTGCAGTGTGTTACACATTGTAGGATACCTGGCTACCACCGTCCGTCGGTTCTACGACAGATGTGCCCAGCCCACTGCCACTTCAGTTTGATACACTTCCAGACTATGTCCGTAACTAGGTTATGCGGATCTATTTAAACTTAGTACAGAGTCCTTTCAAACGGCAAATATAACATTGTAACAATAACTAGCAAAGTAACTATCAGCAATGTTGTTGAACCTAGTTTATTGACTTTTACATTGAAACTATGTCATCGGAGCTCTAAACTGGATTCAGATAATTTTATTTTGATGATGATAATGATAACATTTACCGATTATCGGTCTTTGTCACTTATTTGTGCTGTGATGTGATTTACTTTTATTGCGATAGATGTTTAAATCAAATGAAATTTTGTCGATGGCGTAGACTTTCGGTGATGTAATATACAGTCTGTTTGGCAAATGACTGCACTAACTTTCAGGCCGTGTCCTAGACGTGAAACTGAACGAATTTGCCTAGTAACTTATTTCGAAATACGTAAATAAAATTTAGTCCTCCAAACTGACTCGGGCAGCAACAAAGTTTGTAAAAGAAGTCTAATTTTCTTTAAGTCTAAGTTACTAAGAGTTTTTAAGTTTCTCGTCTAAAATACGCCTTGAAGTTTTGTACTTGAAAGTTATTTACCTAACACACTGTAGAGAATCTGGTTGATCAAGCATCGCTCGGCTTTTTTAATTGGTAAAACGACCTTTTTTTTACGTAAAAAGCTAGATCGATTTATCGCCCCTTGATCTCTCTACGTAGAATCGTTGGAGCCGTTTTCGAGAACCCAATAAATATACAAGATTTACTGATTTAAAATATTTGATATTTAGATATATCTTTGTGTTTCATAAATATTAGTTCCTTAAAATATATTTCCATATTGTTTTTTACATTGACAACTAGCCTATACAATGTTTAACTATTTAATGGTAATCAAAACCTTATTGATTGATGAGGCAAGCATTTGCAAATCTAGCTCTCAATTTATTTATTTAACTGTTTATTGCACACAAGATAAAACACAGAACAATTACATTAAAGAAAAACAACACAACAGGTACTACTTATTTCTAAAAAGAAATCTCTTCCAGCAGTCCTACGGTAGAGAGATAGCATAAGGTAAGGCTGATAAATCGTGCACAATTAAATTAATGAATATAGTTAAATAAAAGTTTACTCAATATACTAATATATATCTATATTATATATACCTAACACTAATAATACATATATATAATATATATACAAATACGACTAATACGAACTAATTAGACAGTGAAAGGTAATGCTCTTTTACTCTTTTCTTGAAGACTGAGAGTGAAGGGCTGTCACGTACTGTGTGAGGGAGGGAGTTCCACAATCTGGCCGCATGCACAGTGAAAGAATAACTGTAGAAGTCGGAGTGGTGGATCGGAATTGAAAGAACGGACCTTACATGTGAGCGACAAGGCTTGTCCTGTGGTCGGGAAAAATTAAAACGTTCTTGAAGGTAAGAAGGAGAAGTAGGGCTGTGAAGAATATTAAAAAGACAAGAAAGCACATGAGCATTTCTGCGAAGTCGGATAGGAAGCCACTTGAGTTGGGAACGAAACTGCGAGACGTGGTCGTACTTGCGTAAGCCGAAGATAAATCTAATGCACAGGTTTTGGAGACGCTCGAGTTTGTTCAACAACTCTTCAGTGGCATCCAGGCAACAAGTGTCAGCGTAATCAAAAAGGGGGAAAAGAAGTGTTTGCGCGAGAGTGATTTTAGTTTTCAGAGGCAGGAAATTTTGGAGGCGCTTCAGCGAGTGAAATGAATAAAACACTTTCCTACTCACGTCATTTACCTGAGCAGTCCAACTAAGGTTGAAGTCCAGTAGCACACCCAGGTTCTTAGCAGTCTTGGTATAGGCAATTGGTATTATAAGAGACAGTTGGGATACTAGTTTGATCGAATTGCCTACACATATACGAGCTACCTATCAACATCGCTTGCGACTTTTTGGGGTTAACTACAAGACCAAAAGTTTCAGCCCAGGTAGCAATCCTTCTCAAGTCATCGTTGATAGCTGCAGTGGCACTAACGATATCGTCAGAAATAAAATGACGATATATCTGTAAATCGTCTGCGTAGAGATGAAAACTAGAGGCGATCACAAATGTAACTGTGTTAATGAAAACAGAAAAGAGAAGAGGTGAAAGGACGCCACCTTGTGGAACACCCGCAGAGAGATCACGCCATTCAGAGAACACCTCATCAGAGCGGATCCGCTGCGAGCGACCCCGAAGATATGAATCGAACCAAGCTATTGCCGAGGGTGAAATGTTAAGGGAGCGAAGTATGGCAAGAAGAACATCATAGTCAACAGAGTTGAAGGCGTTACTAAAATCCAGTAAGATAAGAATAGTCAAAGACTACTCAATCTAGAATTTTCCAATAGTATGGTCTTGTTTACATGATTTCTAGCAATTTGGATGTACATAAGCCAGTACAAGAACACTGCCAAATCGGTTGAACCATTATCGTAAAGTGCGGTATAAATTGGTTGAGTTGGAAATATTCCATCGCATCCGAAATTTATATGCAATAACTTTATTCCCCTTTGTACTGACGATCGCAAGGTTAGGTTATTATTTATTAAGCTTTAATTGATTGTTAGGCACGCCGAGTTACCATTAAGGAATAAACATGTACTGGTTCTTCATACAGTTGTTAAAAATAACCAGGAAAAGTTGAGCCCATAAATGAGATGATTTGAGAAGCTGCTTGCTTAGCTAATAGTACTGCGCTGCAGATTTTACTATCCAAAGTACCTGATATTACTATTCGTAGAACCTATATCAATCTACTGATTGCTTTTTACAGTGGACGGTCGAATTGATAAGCTAAGAAGTAGGTAAATGGGGCTCATGGTGAATAAGATGTTCCATGGTATAGCCCCTACTTTATCCGTACTATATATAATATTATAAATCTGAGAGTTTGTGTGTGTTGTGTATGTATGTTTGCTACCTCTTTACGCTCAAACGGCTTGACCGATTTGGAGCACAGGTAGAGTATAACCTGGAATAACACATAGGCCACTTATAACCGCAGGAAAACAACTATTACCACGGGAAAATGAGTGGCAGCGGGTGAAACCGCTGGGCGGGCCGCTAGTATAATAAATAGGGTGAAATTGTACCAGTGACCGATAGCGAAAACTGAGGACGGGCTGGTGCTAAGGAACAACTTTGTCTAAAGAACATAGGTTGAAAATAAAAAGCATTTTGTACGGGAGGACCAATTTTTTTTTTATTTCGACCTATGTTCCTTCGGGAAAGTTGTTCCTTATCACCAGCCCGTCTTCAGTGTTCGCTTTAGTCACTAGAAAAATTTCACCCTATATTTATTTACTTAGGTATAGTTTTAGTGCCTGCACAATTCCGCCAGTGACAGGTAGAGAAGGAAATTCAAGTTGGGGTTGACAAGTTGTATGTCATAAGTGTGACAAAATTTAGGTTTGTCGCCTACAAAATTGAGCAGAGCTCAGGCGCCTAGGTGTTGATTTTAAGAAACACATCATTTCCGTCACACTTCATCTGTGTGATCTGATCATATCATTAATATAATTTTTATGCAAAGACCTACAAAATTTGCAATTCGCTCCCGACAGCTTAAAATTTATGAAACCAATTTAATTTAATGGTAATTGCTTTTATAAATATTAATGCTCTCACACACGTGATAATGCTTTGTTTTTATATTTATATCAACACGTTTTAATAGTTATATTGCTATTTGAAAGTGACACGCTTTTTACCGTGTTCTTGTTTGCTGTGGGATGCCAGCTTAGAATGCCATCGCCTTAATACAACCCGTGGGTGTCGTGAAACGCAACTGATGGATAAATTCGTCCTAGAAATGGGCAGCAGCGTACACTGTGAAAGCAATTTCTTGCACTGCGCTCGCCAATTTAGCTTGCCAAGCGTGGTGCGTATGGAAATACCCCCCAAAAGGGGGAGGTCCATGTTAAGCAGTGGACGGTTGTGGCTGTTAATGTATCTTTTTTTAAGACTGAAGTTCAGCAGAGTACATTTTGGAAATAAAGGAGACAATCACGATGAAATTCTTTAATAAAGTCTAGTTTTAGGGCGGATTCAGGCGAACGTGTGCTATACGCGTGTCACGCGCATTTAAACAAAGTCACCGCGCGTGCTCTACGACTACATGACACGCATAGAGCTCGCGTACGTCTACAGTGCCCTTACTCTTATGCAGTCTGGCAAGAACCGGTAATAACCGGTCATATAACCATACATCCCACTCGTAAAGGCGTTACAAATTTTGCTACATCTCATCCTTAATTCTGTAATCATTGTGAGGGGCGGTAATTGAGCCAGCAATAGGCAAATTGCTGCAGCTCAGCTTTTTATCACTGGTCCCTGGCCGCATATACTATCCAGGCAGAGAGGTGTTTTATCATATTGGTCAACATTTGTAGACCACTAACCATTCACCACTGACCCATGGCCTAATATTAAATCTAAACAGATAGGTGTATTCCCTTACTGGTCGTCTTACTATTCACCACTGATTCCTGGCCTCATATAAAATTTAGACATTGATGTGTATTCAACTGGTCGTTTGTAGACCGCAGAATGAATATGTAGAAATTATACTAGTGCCCGATAGCGAACTCTCAAGACGGGCTGGTGATAAGGAACAACTTTCCCCAAGGAACATAGGTTGAAATATGACAAAAATATTTTAAGTTTCCATAGTAACTCAAATTACCTGATCGGCATATTTGTATGGGAGTTAGGTTTTTTCGTATTTCGATAATATATCTAGTCGGTACCTACGTACCAGGGTGCAAAACTACACCATGATTATAGCAAAACTAAAATAACAACATAATTCTAATATTCTACAAACATAGACCGTTTAAAGTCGATAGTACGTCTGTAGGTATTCAAGATTAACAGTGATTCAAATATAGACTGAGATAATTCAGTAGTATATTGGCTACCAAAATAAACAAATTCCACAGACCAAGCCTTGAAATATTCATTGATGTTGATTTACAACTGAGATTCGCATATAAAAAGATCAATCGTTAAAAAACAAGCCTTAAATTAGCAAAAATGTTATATCAGTGTGGAGAAACATATCTGGCTGGTGATAAGGAACAACTTTCCCAAAGAAAAATAGGTCGAAATACGAAAAATAAATTTGGACGCTGCATGCAAATTCCCGATCTGCTGATTTGATTTATTATGGAAACTCGAAATATTATTGTCATACCTATGTTCCTTGGGGAAAGATTTTCCTTATCACCAGCCCGTCTTGAGGTTTTGCTATTGTTCAAAAGTAAAATTTCACCCTATATAACTCTATAGCTTGTGGATTCTTTGGATGAAAAAACAGTTGTTTTGGTTTGTTTACAAAAAAGATAAGTACCTATCCTTATGAACTATAGCTATTGTCACTAGGAGCCTATAGATATAGGTATACCCACACAAGAATGGACCAGCGTTGTATAATAAAGCAGTAAGGGGACCGGGCTATTAGGTAGTCACGTGACGTGCGGACCAGGGGAGCTGGTGACAATTTACTGCCGGATGACTAAAAGTGACTATTTCCTCCCGCGTCCGTTGTGTTCTAGAATATAATAAAGCGACTGTCCGTCTTGCAAATAAAGCTTCACAAAGAGGCGAATGAGAAAATGGGTGTGAAAATTTGGTCGTTTTGTCCGTACATTTGGGTACAGTTAGAATTAGACCTCACCCGACAGACACAATTTTCCGTTGTGCAAATACAGCTACATAAAGGGGATGGAAGAGAAATTGGCGTTGCAAATTGGGTGAATTTGTTTGTACAGTCGGTTGTAGCACATAAGGTACCAGGGGTACTACAAAAGAACTGAATTATTTTCATCCCCAGTTCATACATTATACCTAAAAAAATTAACTTATTCTCATAAAAGAAGTCATTATGTACTAATAAATATTCACGTCAAGAAAAACATATTGCTGGGGACAAAAATAATTCAATTCTCTTGGAGTACCCCTGGTACCTTATGTGCTATAACTGTAGCAGAGTGAAAACTCTGCGTCGGCATCCTTTTCCATGTCACCTCTTCTTTTTCGAATTATGTTAAATTTCAAATCAAATAAAAGAATTGGAACGTCGTGCAGACGTATTTTTCTCCCTGACGCACTCAACACCCAGCTTTTCACGGGAAAACATTGATCAAAGTGCCGTTATAGTTCCGTGCTGTTTAAAATTACATTTTATTAGGCCATAAGGCCAAGC
The DNA here is from genome assembly GCA_027580185.1 of Tuta absoluta. Classification (NCBI taxonomy): domain Eukaryota; kingdom Metazoa; phylum Arthropoda; class Insecta; order Lepidoptera; family Gelechiidae; genus Tuta; species Tuta absoluta. The sequence goes on from JAQAHW010000020.1 coordinate 3,664,539, forward strand.
TTATATATCTCCATTAATTGTGGAAAAATTGTGTTGTTGTGTAAAAAGGAACCCTCAAAGAGGTATATATATCTATTTATCTACATCCGTTTACCATCATCTACTTAGCTTTTCTTCTTTCACCCATCATCGCTACACTAATTTTTATATTGTTATTTTAGGGTTCGTCCTTTACGTTCATCTTCGTCCTTTGTACTATAAATAAAGACGTCTCAAGTTATCTCCTGATTTTATTTACCTGCGGCCTCCGGGCTACAGTGGCGCCCAACGTGGGGTTCTTCTATTGAAATAATAAATATTTTACCAAATAGTTTCAGCCTACAATAGAAGAAAACATACACGATAGAAATCATAATAAAATCAGGAGATAACTTGAGACTTCTTTATTTATAGTACAAAGGACGAAGATGAACGTAAAGGACGAACCCTAAAATAACAATATAAAAATTAGTGTAGCGATGATGGGTGAAAGAAGAAAAGCTAAGTAGATGATGGTAAACGGATGTAGATAAATAGATATATATACCTCTTTGAGGGTTCCTTTTTACACAACAACACAATTTTTCCACAATTAATGGAGATGGAAGGTGGAAGGAAAGAGAGGCAGAGGTAGACCTAGACGCACTTACTTTACCCAGATAAAGGAAAAAGTCAATGTCGTGTCGTATCAAGAGGTCAAGTCACTGGCGGAGAGGAGAGAAGATTGGAAGTTACTCCACCGACAAGAGTTTGACTCTTAAATTTGAAGAAGAATGGAGATATATAAGCTTGGCCTTATGGCCTAATAAAATGTAATTTTAAACAGCACGGAACTATAACGGCACTTTGATCAATGTTTTCCCGTGAAAAGCTGGGTTTTGAGTGCGTCAGGGAGAAAAATACGTCTGCACGACGTTCCAATTCTTTTATTTGATTTGAAATTTAACATAATTCGAAAAAGAAGAGGTGACATGGAAAAGGATGCCGACGCAGATTTTTCACTCTGCTACAATAACTGACTGTACATATGGATGTGAACGAAGTGTGAATAATTTCTTACAGGTAGTCCCAAGCCATCAACCCCAGAAGCCGAAACTCTCCGGCTTGCAAATAAACCTACTAAGCAACGTAAATAAGATTTTTTCTTCATTTTGTCTCTACATTAACAGCCACAACAGTCTATTGCAGGACATGGTCTTCCCCCTATTGGAGGGTATGCAATGCTTACCACGCTTCCCAAGCGGATTGGCGAGCGCAGTGCAAGATATTGCTTTCACAGGGAACACTGCTGCCCATTCCCTGCACGAATTCAATTCATCCCTCAGTTGCTTTTTACGACACTCACGGGTAATATTGGGGTGATGCTATTGTAATCCAGCATCACACGGCAAATCCGTGTCTACATTTATGGATAACTAGCGGGCTGCCCAGTGGTTGCACCCGTTTTTCCGTAGGTGAAAACCCGTTGATATGTAGTAAAGTATGTTTAGTAGCAATAAACAGGGCACTTATCAATTGAAAGTTATATTTTATTCAGTTTATTATCCTTTGTTCTACTGATGTGGCAGTTACCATGGTAAAAGTAACATTTTTGTTTGATTTATAATTCATAAAACGTTTTTTTATTATTTTATAAATAAATTCTTAATGTTTCTTCATTTACATTTCCTTTATCTGTAACAATTAAACAATCGCAACTGGGATGTTCTTAAATTCCCTTGGGAATAGATTGGAATAGAATAGCTCGATCTCAATGGGCTTCGTATCTTCTCTCGTTCCTCATTCCTCATATTAATGATCTAAAATAGGCTGTGACGTCAACTCACGTATTTTTCAGGGTTGCCAGAAACACGCCTAAGTATTTACTTTTGATTGATAAATCTGCCGGTTTTGTGCGGAAAGTATATTTTTATTACGCCTACCCCGTAACGGATAACTGCGTGAATTTGGATATATACAGGATGTAAGGGACAGCCTTCGGAATACTTATTCTGAGGGTGCATTCAGACTATGAAACTGCAGCAACAACTTTCCATGAGAAAATATTTCAAGAAACGTCAGAAAAATTTACTTCCCATAGTAATTGAAGTCAGTGAATTTTGTATGGAAGGTAAAATGAAAATAAAAAGCATAAAATTATTCTTGTCAGGCATATTATAGAAATCAATCAATGAATCAAGTACTTACCTATCTGCAAAACAAACAAACATTGATTTTATTTTAATTGATTATTTATATTCACTAATTAAAGTCACGTGAATGGTTGTAAAATGTCTTTGTTCGCTAAGCTAATACTGTTCTCTAATTTCAGCGATGATTACGTCTATCGTCATCATCATCAATCATACCGTCTCAACAGGTGTCTAAATTTTCACATTACATCTTAAAATAAACAGGGAAGCGTAGCCGGCCGGTCTGGCAACACAGCGACGATTCCGCCCAATGTTTTTGTTGTCGTCGGGTCAATGTCGTAGTCGATATTTTAGACGTCCGTGACTTTACTCCTTCTTATCACTAAAATCCAGATTATACCAGTTCTTAGACTCGCCTGTTCATAAAATATGTAAACAAACACGTTTTTGTGAATTTTCTTCGGCCGCCAAAGTTATGTAACCGATTATTGACTTATCGGCTCTTTTTTGTCGTTGTGAATTATGCAAAGTGCTTTGACTTGATTTAGTTGCTTACTTTGTGCAGTAAGATTATACAGTCTGGTCGCAGATTTATTTTTTTAACTGTTAAGTATTAAATAAAGCAGTGGGTAATTTATAAAATTCGTGTTTTATAGTGTATCTATGAGGATTTAGATCTCAATCAATAAATACATACACATATCACGCCCCTATCCCTTCGGGGTAGGCAGAGTGTTAACGGCATTAATAATGCGGTAGCTAACGCCACGTCTGACAAAAATTTGAGTGTCGTTTCAGAAAAAATGTTTAAGTATAACTATAGTGACAAAGAGCCTTGTTTTTTGCACCCAGCTCAAAAGTGGCGTTTTCGTTCGTTGTGAACTTTATTCAAAATTCAATATTAATTTTGAATTTTTGTTGCTCTTAGGTCGAAACATTGTCTGCAACTTTTTGGCTTTGACCGAACAACAAACACAACCTTGAAATGACTTCTAAGATTAGATTCGCCATAAACATAGATTTTGAATTTTTTTGCCAAATATTAAGCTTGCAGTAGGACACAGACACAGAGCAAGTTATATAAAAAAACAAAATCCGCATGAAAACTCTTCAAGAAAATACTATTTATTGAATATGATTTTTTATTTCAGTTAAAAAAATATTTTGCTACTAGGCAACCTGTACCTAATATAACTCCTCGGTAAAGTTTAGTTAGGTACGTTACCTATACGAATTGATTTTCCAATGACTATCTACTTTGCTAATGTAGCAGATTAAGATGGTATTAGGCAGCCAATGATGCTATAAGCCATTTGAGATATATGCCGGGCGTAAATTTCGTACTTCCGGCAAATATTTGATAAGATACATACCATACATATATCAAACTTATATCCCTTGCGGGGTAGGCAGGTATGATCAACTTGTAATAACCATCCCACCGAAGTCTGGCGCCAAGTAGCTTGCTGCGTTCCGTCAGTGTGTGGGAGTGCCAGTGCCTTAACAGGCTTCTTCTGGGTGAGCTCGCTCCATCTTAGACTCTGTCTCTGTCCTATGACCCAGACTAGAGTCAAGAGCAAACCCATCATCAATAAAAAAAAAAAAGAAAAAAGTAGCGTCCAGCTGCTAGGCATTTCAAACGGACGGATGTTACACAGGAGAACCTGCTGTGGGATTAATAAACGCCTAATGTGTCTATTTCTCCGAGCAAACAATTCTGTCAACTAGCTAAAAAAGTTACTTAGATTTGTTAAATTAATGTTTTTATGTCTTTTATGTGTTGCCGCTGCTATTTACAGTGTGTTTTTCAATGTTTTCTCTTAGCAGGGAAGGCAACTCAAGAGATCGCTTAAAGCGATAAGGCCGCCTTTGCTTATATTGTGTTGTTTGTTTTTGTTCTTGTATATGTTATGATTATTAATGTGAGCAATAAAGTGTTTCTGTCTGTCTGTCTGTCTAAAGTGCGCGGGTCGGGGGCGGGGTAATGAGTGCATGCTGATTGGTCAAAGATCACGTCATCTCATAAATAAACACTAACTAACCAATGCCCGCGATTTTACATCAGACTTAGAGGTCTTATGTGTTGCCGGAAAGTATTCGCCATTAGTGTGCAATCTACCAGAGCTTTGTAGTAGTTTTACGGCCCTGCCTACCCCTCAAGGGATATTGGCGTGATATACGTTCGTATGTAGTCTTTGGTCTAAATAATCCGAATGCATTTAGAACGCAGGCTATAAGCAGTCAGCATGTGCTTTTCATTCAATGGTTGCAAAGTTTTAGAGTGGTGTTTTATGATCTTCATGTTGAACTGGGAGCGATAAAAACAGAATGGTCTGGTACGGCGGGCATTATTTGAGGGCATAACTTACAAGAATTCTAAAGTGGCTTAATTTTTGTATGATTGCGTTACGTGTGTCAGTAAAGCACATTTAGTGTAATTTTTTATGCTTGCGTAAATTTTCATTCCATGTATACCCATTTATAAAATTTAATTTTGAAGTGTATTAAAAAAAACAGTATTGCGTATGTGACAGTTAACACAGTGTAAAACCCAGCTTGAGTAGTTTTTATCCACTGGAAACGAAAGTATGTTAGCATATACCAAAAATGACACAATAGTATAATAAATTGGGTTCGGTTTGGCCAATGTTCCAGAAACTATAATCTAAAAATAAACGACTTCAATATTTTTGAGGCACAAAATGGGGTGATGCTATTCTAAGCCGGCATCACACGGTGTCCAGATATATAGACCAATGAGCAGCCACACGTTAAGCATCATCGGCAGCGAGCAGGTCTCGGGGCGGTGGGTCCTTTGACAGGTTGGCTACATTTTGTGAGGTAAAACCACATGTACTGAAGTGACTGTTGATTCCTCAAATATCTCTCACGTAATATCTGCCAGACATAGCGTTAATGTCTATTAATGCATGTATGTAGGCCGTAAATTGCCGTTATCAATGGGCGTTGACGCTCTACCTACACTGTGAACACAACGGCGTGATTAACAATAAAATCCGAATCCTTTTACAAAGCAGGCCAGCAACAAGCCAGTAGGTACTTTTATTCGGGCGTGTGTTTGCAATGTTTTAGAGTGGCATAAACCGGTGCCGTGCGTTTAACTGTTCGGTTACGTACCGCTTGGCGAGCCGCCAGTGCCTCTTATTGATCTAGGTACGGTTTGGAGTGGGCTTGGGAACATTCGGCACTGTTTCTGAGTCTATAACTATTAGTAGGGACCGGGCTATATGCAACAAAAAAAAACTTGAAATATGCATGAAAAAATCTTGAGATATGCACGAAATCTGCCAAATATTGTAAGATCTAATTACAAGTTTTAGGTATTAAAACAAAATATCAAACATTTTCCTCTGACTTAACGATGTAATTGTAGAATATTCCCAATGTATGAGGATGGGCAGATATCGACGAAAACACAGTTTTTTTTGAGATTACCTCCCACAGTCCACTAAAATTTTTTTTACAGATCAATGAGATCTTTAGTGCGAACTTTAAGTACGATTATATTTCTTTTTTTGTGTATTATGTACCTACCCGCTTTTACTCTTTCTGTTTATCTTTTGGTAGGCCGGTAGAGAATGCCGCGTGGCATTAGGCCCGCCCTTTGTACTTTCTGTGCAATAAAGTTTAATAAATAAAATAAATAAATGAGCGCACTCGCTACTTATGAGAACAATTTTAGCTAAGCATGCGTAATAGACGGGAGGGAGAGCGAAAAATAGCAAAAAATTTGCGCTCTGCGCTCAAAAAATATTTTAAATGTCTGGGAATATGATTTTACAGACAATATAGTATTTACGGTAAAAAATGCATGTAATCCGGTCTCTAGTTATCAGTCAGTGGCATCTCATTGTGGGTCGCTTGGGTGCCAACTTCAACGCAGTACGCCATGGCAAATACGCCAATGTCAGTGTGTTCAACTTCAGATTATGCTGGCTCGTCGACTCTGTGTTAGTCAAGTCAAAACTACTAGTAGTAGGAGGTTTAAAAGCGGAGAAAAGAGAAGCAATTGTAGCCATAAACTACTTTAAACTACTAATCGAAAAAGCCTGGTCCGGAATGTTTCCTACCCCTGGCGTACTTCTGAAGTCAGAAACAATGCAACTGTTATGCCACAGAGGTTGTCTGTTCGCTATCAGGGGTACTTGTGATAAGGCGAGACTATAAGTGATTTGTTTGGTTGCTTAGTGTTGTTTTGCCGCTGCTATTTATAGAAATCCAACCATGCGCGATTAGGCTGGTTGTATGAACAACCACGGGTGAGCCCTAACTCCCAATCAACCAGTCAGGTGTAGGTTTCAAAGCCCCGGGGCTGAAATCGCAAAGTCTAGTCTTTAAAAATTTAAATGGATCGAAATTGAAATATAAGTTGTACTAATCGAGATTCAAGTTCATTCTATATAAGTAGGGAAAACAATCCTTAAGAAACTAACAATGAGGTACAGTCGGTTGTAGCACATAAGGTACCAGGTGTACTCCAAAAGAACTGAATTATTGTTATCCCCAGTTAATATATAATAAAAAAATTACTTATTTTCGTAAAAGAAGTCATTTTCTACTAATACATATTTATTCATGTTAAGAAAATTATATTGCTGGGGACAAAATAATTAAGTTCTTTTGGAGTACCCCCTGGTACCATATGTGCTACAACCGAGTGTACATACCTAATGCCCAATTGCCAAAATGTCCAGCGCTTTAAAAAAGGTTCAATTCCCAGAATCCATTTCCCAGAAACAATTTATACACTTGTCTCGTTAAAGGCCTACTCGCACTATAAATTTTCTTCCGTTTGTGGAATTGCGAGACATCCGTCTCGTTTACAAATCGGATTCATGTGTCGGGACAGGGTTACCATTACCACTATCAGGGAAACACTTTATTAAAGAGGTTTTTTTACCGACTTCGCAAAAGGTGGCCAGCAATTCCACCTGTAGGTAGGTCACGTTTCTAGAATAAAAAAATATGTATTTATTTTGATAAGCTTTTGTCCTAAAGGCTTCTGGGAAAGTGTGCAAAATTTAAGAGGTGTTTATGTAACGTTGCCTGACCAATTATCCGATAATGAAAAACTTGAATGGCATCGGCATTCCCAAATGCTAACACGTGTTTTAAATAAAAATTCCGAAATAGTAGCAGAAGGAATTAGAATTTAAAAAAAAGGTAAAGCCAAAGAAAGGCTGAAAAGAAGAACCGTCTTCACTATTGCCCATTGATGTTATCAAACGTTTTTGATTTCGTAATCAATAAAGCTGGTTCACGGGGTGAATGTCACGCAATGTAGATAAACATAAACGACTATGGTTCCTAAACTTTTCAGGCTGCAGTACCGGGGCGAAATGTTTTGCATTATTTTATTTGCTAAATTCACATCATGCTCCTGCTCCTGCCGCTACCGTGAATATTGTCTAAAATTGCTTCCGCAGAAGTATCAACGCGAATGAGTGTTCACACACTGCCGTAATACTCTTCTCACAGCAATACGAGTGTGCGAGATAGCAATACTCTCCACTCGCGCTCGTGCTGCCGTTTATTTGACTCGCGAGCGAAAAGCCGACACTCTGGTGCACGGGAGTAGCCTGTTTACATGCTCGCGCTGCTCACTTCCCTTACTATTCCCCTGCTCATATAGGCATAGTGTGAACGTGCTTTTAGATTTTCAACATAGAGCAAAATATGAAAAAAAAAAAACAAATGGATCTCCCATGCAAAGTGTGTCATAACTTATTTTAGGGAAGTCATTTATTTTGATGGATTTGTTCACTTTTTCAAATAATATAATTTTGTTTTTCACATCCTGGCATTTTTGTAACACGCGAAAGTGATCTGCTCTAAAGTGACGCTAAATTTCAAGTATTCTTACCCATCTTCGTCTCTTGTACCTATTCGTAATTAAGTTAGTTAATGAAGAATAATCTTATCTTAGCTTAGAACATCAACAGAACCAAAAATAACAGTTTGTGGAGCGCTGAGTACGGGGAACAGTAAAGGGGGAGGTTCGTTCCGTTTGATGGCTGAAGAAAATTAACTGTAGCAGGAAAAACAATGTTTGCATGGCGTGAAGTAAACCACTCACACTCATGTTATTCAGTAACTGTTTTAATATATGTGCTCATAAAATATATCTACGCATATTTCTTGCCGTGTGATGCCGGCTTAGAATAGCATCACCCCATTTCTTTCCCGTCGTTAGAGCCGACTAAGGGACTTGAGGATGTGTATTGCAATTTTAGGCGATGTGCTGACAACCTTTCACTATGGCGATACACAATTTTCCGAATGACCCTCAAATATTTGTCAGACGTGGCGTAAATATCCGTTTTTGCGACCACTTACGCTCTGCCTACCCCGCGAGGGTTTTTTTTTTAATAAGGATGGGTTTGCTCTTGACTCTAGTCTAGTTCATAGACGTGGACGTGATATAGACATATTTCTTTGGAATATATTTCATTACTTTTCTATTTGTATTCATCAATGTATAGTGTAAAATACAAAATTTATAGGAGTGAACGGGCCCATGAAAATGTTAAGAGGGAAACAACTTTCTCCGTGGCACATAGGTCTCAATAAAAATGTTTTTTGGACTATTCATACAAAATGCTTTTGCCCGGGTTAATTGGTATGGGATAGCCATATTTTTCTCATATTTCAATCTGTTCCATGTACAGTTTCATAGACTGACTCACCCTTTAAAATATCTGCACCATTTTTTACTACCTACTCCCTGTAGATAGATATAGTTTAAAATGGTAAAAGGAAAGTATTCGGATAGTGACAGTAAGGTAATGAATAAAAATTCACAAAATGATACAGTTGACAAGCAGTCTACAGTTTTAAACTTTACTTGCTCTTAAAGATACAGCAGCATTTTATTAAAAACTCTCGGTAAAAGCTTATTAAAAGCTGTAGAACGCGAACACTGAACGTCCAATTAACGCCGTTGGATCACGGATCTCAGAGCAATTTAATTTGAAAGCAACTAGCTACGATGAAACATGTCGGCATGAAAACGTAATATGCAGGGCTGCTTTTACTGATGGGCTGAGGGTAGGTGTAATTGATAGAAGTTAACGAAAATAGCTTAAGGTGTATGGAAGGAGAATAAGCGAAATAGAGTCAACTTAATTTTCCAATCAACTTTATTTTCACACACATTACATAAACAAGTCGTAACTTAACAAATATTATATAATTGCTGGCTCTGAAGTAGTTTTTGGTATCTCTAGTTATTCGAAATCATATAATAATAGTGCCATAGATTTGGCAGACAGACGGAGCCATCGATCTAGGCATGATTCCAGCCGGCATGACCCGACAACCATCGTATATTTACATCGAAACTTTTGCTATTTGCTCTAATGTTCTTGTTCATTATAATGGCTTTATACACCGAGATGCCGTGTGATTCCGGCGTAGAATATCATCACCCCTATACTACCCGGGGGTGTCAGATGGGCAGCAGCGTTCCCTGTGCAAGCAATATTTTGCACTGCTCTCGCCAATCCGCTTGCCAACCGTGGTGAGTATGGCTATTGCCCCCAATAGAAGAAGGCGCATTTCCAGCAGTGGACTGATTTGGCTGTTGTAGTAGTAGTTGTAGGCACTTGTTTTGATCACCTGGCATTTGTGGCTGTTAATGTATGAAGGTATACAGTAAGATTAGCCGCTTTCTTTCCATGGAAAAATCAAGAACGTCTTGTGATTTTTAACCAAGTAGACTTTTACTAATATTAACTTTTTATTCTTTTTCAGGTAAGCTCAATTTTTAATCTTCGTATTGAAATATCACAGCAATTTTTGAAAATTTTGTGAGTACCTTACCAACTAAAAGATCAATATATTTCAATTTTCATAGTAACATTTCATGCAAATCTTAGATTCTGTTTCTGTATTCAAACTGTTGAACTTCGAACCTTACATTTTTGTTACAACTAGTTGTTTCTCGGAAGTTTTTCTTTACTCTAAGAGGTTTTTTTACTTTTCCGCTTGAATAGGAACGATACAAAAAAAAAAACAGCTGCTTTCCCGGAACATTGATAAGTCAGGGAGGGTTTCATTGTATCGTAAAAGCGATGGATTTAGGGATTGCAAGGATTCGGTGCCTTTTTGTACCCCACCGTAGATAATTCAAAATGAACGTTCCAATTCAGTTCTTTGCTTCTTGTTTTGCACAATAATACCATAATAATACTATACCTTTTTCTAACCTTGTATTAATTTATAAAATAAAGAAATATCCTAGGCATTTCACACAGCGCCATCTAGCCCCAAACTAAACAAAGCTTGTACTATAAGAAGTAGATAGCTGATATTAATACATAAAAAGTTTTTATTTAATATGAATAAATTATCTTACATAATTTTTTTCGTAATTTGACCTATGTTCCTTGGGGAAAGTAGCTCTTTATCAAGTATTTCGAGCAATTCGCGGTAGTGGCAGGAGCAGGTGAATAGTGTGAACGTAGCATTATAAAAACAACGTTGGTTTACACCTAAAGTATATATTGACGGGATTGAATACGAGTATGTAAGTTGTTAAGTATCCACATAAAACAAAGGAACTCACAATTAAATTCTCTGACATGCCTTTTCTAAGTCTTTTAAACCAAGCTTATCATTATGCTCGCGCAATAGTGGCAAATAGCATGCAATTATACACAATTGAGCTCAAAGCTTAGAACTGTGCAATTAATCGTTAGGTAAAGTAATCTGATTAATAGGATCAAAGCATTAATTACCATGTGTAAATGCCCATTACTATGCCTTTGCAGTATAGCAGAGTTTCAAAAGCCATTTTTCTTACTGATTGACAATCAGGTGCCAGTAAACTACAGGCTACAAGTCTACAGGTGAAATTCTCAGTACATTGCGTAGCCGGTTCATACGCCTGGTATCATAATGGGTAACCGACTACGCAATAAACATCGAATTTCACCAGTAAAATTGTAGCCTGTAGTTTGATATTATCGGGTACAGACTGGAAACAACAATTTTCAAAGTAATATAAACTTTGTGAGACCAAATCGAACCCCGAACCATTGGACTACCACTGCGCGAGTTCGGCCGTCCAGCCAGCCTAACGTATTTAAAAAATAAAGAAGAATTCTTCCAAGTTTTTCTTTCTAAAGTATTCTAGAACTTTGTAACAAGTTCGTTCACTCCACTACTTGAGTTAGGTACTCAAAGTGGGTCGAGTGGGTGAATCTCTTGCGATTTTCACAGTCAGCTGTTTGCAAAAGCGGTTTTACCACGGTTTTACGGTTGGATGAGATGCGTCTATTTTTAACAATATGGCATCGATTCGGACAGGAAGCTTCCCTTTCTTCACACTATAACAATTTTATGGGATTTAAGTTGTGTTTATTATTGGAATTGTCTAAGTTTAGCGCTCTTTGAAGGTTACGTATGAGTAAGATGTAGTGGTGCTCATAATTTGCGTCAGTGTAATAAATTATTACGAAATTAAATTATAAGCTCAGCGTCATCATTTTTTTTTGCTGCATAGTTGTACAAAATTAACAAGATCTTAAGTTTACATCTAATTCTTAGTTATTCCTATTACAACTAAGACGTCCACATCAATGGCCTTCAGGTGCCTCTTATTTCTGTACATAAATCAGCCTACTGCAGTCCACTGCTGGACGTAGGCCTCCCTCAAGGTACGCCATAAGGCACGATCTCTCGTTTCTAGTCGCTACCAGCCGCCTTTTTAAGTCATCGGTCCATCTGGCCGGAAGACGTCCAGCGCTACGCTTGCCGAGGCGTGGCCTCCACTCGAGAACCCGCTTACTCCACCGTCCGTCGCTTTTTGTTAGTGTTATTCTTAAATTAACGTTTTTTCACGGAGCGGATCCAACCAAACATTAGCTTGGAATCTTATGGATGAATATTATTTTTCTAACTTTGCTTTTGTTAATCTTAGCGTCTTAAATGGGTTAGGTTAGGTAAGAAAATGTGCTCCCAGAATCGAGAGCAATGTTTAGTTATTCACACCTATTTCGGTCACGGACTATTTACTTTACGCCGCTCTATGTTATTCTGAACAAGTTATACATAATAAATTAATATAATATATATTTATTTAGTTTTATTAACCTTTTAAATCACTTTGTCATGAGGTGGTCATGACTCATGAGTCATGAGATATGACTTTTCATATGATAAAATTTATTATTGGATGGTAATAGTGTAAACGTTCAGGAGCCCGATTTCCCAAGTATACGTAATTGAAATCCCGCTCGTAATGGCCCTTTTCTCATGCGAAAGATAGACGATGATGGATGGAGATGGATTCAAAACAGGAATCCATGGCACACGTTGCCGCATTCACATGTTGTCAATGAGTGATAATACTATCCTACATTGAATAAAGTTAATTTCATTACATGTCATTTGTATGGTGAGCACAAACATATATTATCGTCAGGATATTTTAGCGAATAAAAGAGTTTCTTGGAATCACAATGCTTTATATTCGATTAATATTTTGCGAGACAATTTCTCAATTTTACAAAAAAGTGGAAAAAACGCCGCTGTCACACCAAACTCCAAATTCGAATGTAATGTCATTTTTGACTCTCCTCTATGCTCTCCTCGCCTCCTCTCCTCCATAGACACAAATGTCTATGCTCACCTCACCTCCGCACCTCACCACACCTCACCTCTTTGTATAACATCGCTCCACACCACTTCGCTTTACACTTCTCATCTCGCCAGCCAATAGCTCCTCTCCTCACCAGCCGTTACAGTCGGCCATCCTGAAACCAATTGCACCGCAATTGGCGCAGGAAAAATCATTAACTTTACAGCAAATAAATAAGGTCATCCCCAGTTAAGACCTCCTCATCCATCACTTTAATCCACTACATGCAATATCACCACAGTGTGGCCAAAGCGAAGCTTTTAGATAGGGAAAGCCAATAAGAGAGAAACGACTGCTTGTATTTTACACATTACACTCAATTTTGCTAGCTTAGGTTGATACCCTATCGCCTTGCCAACTGTATTATGATGCTACCCTATCTCTTTTGCAGACTGTCTGTACTATAGTTGACAGTTTTCTTAAAGATCCTGATAAGTACCCACCTACTTATCTCAACTACGCTTATGACTTACTCGTATATCAACACTATAGTCCTGATTTTACGTTTTAATCATTTTTAGTTTCTAATGCTAAAATCACTAAAATAAAATCCCTAAACTTAGAGGTTTTAAGAGTGGCTATATTCCACAAAAGCCATGTTTTTGGGAAGTTTTTGACATTACGTGCAGAATAGAAAACGGTTTTAGAAACGTCAAATTAAATTTAGTAATAATAAAAGCGCGCCTGGAATAGGGTCTTATATCTCTACTCTACTTTTATCGCTCTTCGTCTGGCCCTCTTTCTCTCCACACCTCAGTAATTAAAATCTTGCTCACCTCACAAACACATTGCTCAGCTCGTGTGATTATGTCGCCCTCGATCCGATATATGGCATCCTCTCCCATGTTGCACGCACATCTTCAAAAATTGTCTAATTCCAAGCTAAACTCCCGCAGTGGAAGCGATTTACACAGGTAAATTTCGAACAAAATACCAGGAGTTCAACTGGAGGCAGACAATGGCTGCGTTACGCAGCGCTAAATAGCATACGCTGCACAATATAGCAGCGCATACTATGAATTAAACGTGAACCTAAATCTATTTAACTTAATTAACTAAGTTGATTGAAATTGGCTAATGATGTGTTCCAACCCTTACATAACTCAAGTCGGTAGTAAATACCGTCTGCCGATCTGGCGTTACGTCACACGTATTAGCACTAGATTATAAGTAAGTACCTCCAAATTATATCACCCCACGAATTCCGCAATTCGTACTAAGGAGTCACAATGATATGGTACAACAAATATGACTAAAGGGAACACACCATTAACACGAATAAACAGTTTTATCACTTACAGTCACGTGCCGGCGCAAATGCATAAATACCCAACGGAGAAAGGAAGTTCAGGGAATGGATCAAATAGGAATTCCGTTGGTACTTACAGGGCTGGGTGGAAAAGATATCGACACCCAGCATTCCACTACAGCCTTGGCGCGTTATTCACGTCAAACCACTCACAGCTTCTGTTCGTATTCCACTTTGATATTAGTCATTACGCGTGACCCAACCCGAATTTGGGCCGTACAAACGCGGGCCAAAATGGCCACCTGATGCCTATTCAACGCGACGCTCACGTGGAAGACGTCGAGACATCCAACAATCACTAAGCCTGGCATTCCAGTACAACCCAGGAGAACCGCAATAATACGATGCATCAACACGCGCGATCTCAAATTGAATCGTCCATTACACGCGGCATCACAAAACGCGTGGCGGGAAATCCGCACGATACGCGATACCCTCCCGTCCGAACGGTTTTGAGTGACTGCCAGTGCGGTGCAGAAATCACCGCGTGGCGCCGTCAGGCGGTCTGCGCGCACGTCGCCAGTCTCGCCCTGCGAGTGAGAAAGGGACAACACACGCCCAGAGCGACGCGTGCGATCGAGCACCGCGCCGCATTCATAGACCGTCATTAATACCTAACTCACCCCAGCATAACAACGCTAAATATTAAACATTCACCCGCCCTAGGCCGAATCCCTTAGGCCTATTCACTACTGGGGAGACGAGATAGCGTTGCTATTGCTCGCTTAAGAACTGAATCCCCTACCTGAACTGTCGCGACTCGAGGAGTGCCATCACTACCTGGGAACAAGTTGAGAATGCGCCCTCTGCGCCATCGCAGTGGCGGCAGGTTGGCATCCTTAACCAGAACGAGATCTCCGATGCGAGGGGGTTCAGTTCTGTCCGTCCACTTAAGGCGTTGCTGCAGAATGTGCAAATACTCAAGCGACCATCGCTTCCTAAAATTCTGAGACATTTGCTGCAGCAACTCATAACGCGTCAAACGATTGCTACTGACCTCTGTGTAGGGGTACTCTGGCAAGGCGTTAAGTGGTCGGCCAATTAAGAAATGCCCTGGTGTCAGGGCCTCCAGATCATTCGGATCTGAGCTAAGCGGACACAAAGGACGTGAATTGAGAACGGCCTCAATTTTACAAAACACGGTCGCTAGCTCCTCAAAGGTTAATATCGTTAAACCTATAACGCGCATCAAATGCGTCTTAGCGGACTTTACAACCGCTTCAAATATACCACCCCAGTGGGGGCATCCTGGTGGATCGAACACCCAGTTAATGCCCTGACGGGAGAGGCTCGTGCCGATAGCTTCCTCGTTTTCCGATAAAAACGTTATAATTTCTTTCATACATCGATCAGCGCCCTTAAAGTTGGTACCACAGTCCGACCTGATCAGCGCTGGTCGCCCTCTTCGCGACACAAATCTATCTAAAGCTGCTAAGAAAGCCTCCGTAGTGAGGTCGGCCACGAGTTCCAAGTGGACGGCCTTGGTTGCTAGGCACACAAACACGCACAAATACGCCTTGATTGACTTCGCGTTGCGAAGGCGTGATGCCTTTACCATAAAAGGCCCCGCAAAGTCCGTTCCCACACCCGCAAACGTCCAGGCTTCCGTCACCCGGTCCGGTGGGAGGTCTCCCATCTGAGGTTGCATTGTGGCTGCCTTCAACCGATAGCAAGGCAAGCACCGAAACACAATGCTCCGTACCGTACGTCGTCCAGACAAAATCCAAAACTCGCGCTGCAGAATAGCCAAAAGTGCATTGCAGCCCGCATGCGAGTTTTTCTGGTGACGATCCCTAACTATAAGTTCTACCAAAGGTCCCTTCTTTGGGAGTAACAGCGGATGCCGTGCTGAAAAGGGCAGGTTAGCGTTCCGAAGTCTACCTCCAACCCGGAGCATTCCATGCTCGTCCACGAACGGGTTGAGGCGCACAAGACCTCCCTTCAGCTTTCCACGGCCATCCCTGAGCAGCCTGACCTCTTCCTCAAAATGTTCCGCCTGGACGACCCTAACCAATAAACTTAGAGCCGCATTCCGCTCCGCAGGCGAGAGGACAGGTGCCAAGTTCCGTTCTGCTTGAGGTTTTCTACAGTTGTTCACGAACCGTTTGATCCAACCTGTCACCCCTAGAAGTTTGTCGAGGGAGCTGTATCGTTCCAGCAAGAAAGCCGCACTAGGCTTAGGTACGATCTGCCCTACGTTCACTCGCAAACCTCGATCAGGTGGCCCAAGCGGCGACCCGCACTCATTGTATGGCCATCTCTCAGGTGACTCAGTCAGCCACTGAGGTCCCCACCACAGTGAGTGACCTACCAAATCAGGGGCCCTACATCCCCGTGAGGCGCAGTCCGCTGGGTTCTGTTCTCCCGGTACGTGTCTCCATACCAACGGAGTTTCCGATCCTTTAATCTGTGACACCCGATTTGCCACGAAAACCTCAAGAGTATGTACCGACGTCTGTAACCAGCACAGAACTATCCTACTGTCGGTCCATGCGTACACCGTTTCATCCAAAGTGATGGTACCGCGTAGATTACTAGCGACATGATGTAGCAAGCGCGTGAGAAGCGCTGCTCCCGCCAATTCCAACTTTGGAATGGTCCATCTTGTCCTAACCGGAGCCACCTTACTCTTGGCCATAACTAGACGCACGTCTACAGTTCCCGTTGAACTGACTGTCCGCAAATAGACAGCTGCCGCGTACCCTCGCTCCGAGGCATCACAAAACCCATGTAGGGTAGCCTTACATCCCACCGATGGGAGCAATTTGCGAGGTATGGCGATGCGTACGATCCCTGGTAAGGTGGTCACAAACTTGGTCCAATCATTCAACAGCTCTCCGGAGAGCTGGTCGTCCCAACCCAAGTTTGCTATCCACAACCTTTGCAAGAAGCACTTCGCCATGAACGTCACCGGTGCGATCCACCCGTTAGGATCGAAAGTTCTGGCGATCGTCGATAATACCGAACGCTTCGTCCAAGTCTTCTGCAAAAGGTCTGGCTCGATCTGATACGTAAAGACATCATGCGTTGGCCTATATTGCACCCCTAGGATGCTCAACGTATTTGGATTGTCCGGGTTCTCGAAAAGGTGCGGGTCCTGCTGGAACTCACCTGGCAACCCGGCCAGGAGCTCTGGACAGCTGGACAGCCATTTCCGCAACTCATAACCTCCTGATTCCATGATCGCGATCAGCTCGTCTCGTAGTAGCAGTGCTTGTTGCACGCTATCTGCACCCGTGCAGATGTCATTCACGTAGACGTCGCGATCCAGTACTGCTGCGGCTCGAGGGAATCTTACCCTTTCCTGTGCGGCCAACTCTCGCAGCGTGCGTACTGCCAAAAACGGACTTGGCTTCAGACCATACGTTACCGTGTTAAGCTCATAAGTGACCATCGGCTCGTCAGGGCTCTCACGCCACAAAATCAGCTGGTACCGACGGTCATCTGGGTGTATAATTGTTTGGCGAAACATCATTTTGACGTCTGCGACGAACGCTACTTGGTGCAACCGAAAATCTGTGAGGATGTCCACAATGTCCCGGTTCAACTTGGGACCCGCGTGCAGACACTGGTTCACAGACACACCATTCGATGTAGGAGCAGAACCGTCAAACACTACCCGTATCTTCGCCTCCGGTGACTTCAAAACAGCCAGGTGTGGTATATAGTAATGCTCGACACACCTCCAATCTATGCTGGACACCGACATGTGGCCTAACTCTAGGTACTCCCTCATGAATTCGATATACTTCTGCCGAAGTGCTGCATCTCGCTTCATCTTTCTCTCCATAGCCAGTAGTCTCCGTTCCGCGATCTGTCGCGAACTACCTAAGGAGGGGCGGTTTGGGAGAAATGGCAGCCTGGTAACAAACCTACCTGACGAACTTCGTGCAGTGTTGTACTGATAGAACAGCTCGCACTCGTCATCCTCTGGCTTCCGTCTATCCGCTGTGGGTGGCTCCTCAGACTCCCAAAACCTCTGCAGCACCTCCGACAACACACTACCATAGAGTACCGTATCGCCCTCTGGTAGGTCCTGAGGTCTCCAAACTGGGCCAAAAATAACATACCCCCCTGTGGTATCAACGGCCACTAAACCAGTTTGCTGAAGTACCCGTTTTCTGCCACACCAGAATCTCCCGAGGACGTCTGACCCGAGGAGAACGTCCACCGTACCAGGAGTATCAAATTCAGGATCAGCTAACTCTAAGCCTGTGGTTAACCCTCGTACCGTTGACGGTAACCGAACCTGAGGAAGTTTCCCTACCACTTCATCCAGCACCACTGCTGAGGCATGATAGCTGACCCCTGTACCTGTATTACCTAATGTGAACTCGAAGTTCACCTGACCCCGAACGTCAGGCACATCTACACCTCCAATACCTACAGCCCCATCCGTTGTGGGCCTTATATTTAAGCGTAGCCTACTCACCAGCTTACTAGATACAATACAACCCTGAGCCCCTGTATCTAACAAGGCTCTTACCTGTATGCTGCGGCCACCGTATCCCCATACCCAAATCATTGCCGTAGGCAACAATACCGTAATTGGCCGGGGGGCCGAAGCTGGCGTGTAGGCGGCGATTACCTAGCAGGAACCTAAGCGCGGAGTGTCCGCGTCCTGCGGGGGGGTCCCCTCTCTCCGTACACCTTCGAGTGGGTCCCACTCCTGCTGATAGGGACCTCTGGTCCTGTACGCCATGGCTGGCAGCCTATAGTAACCCTGCGGCAGGCGCGCGTACCGTGGATGCGCCTGTAGCCGCGGGTGCTCAGCCAAGGGGAGAGGCATGCGTGGGTCATGAGACCTCACCATGTTGTTCAGTCCCGCCGAGTACTGCATGTACTGGCCCTGGTATTGGCACCCGCCCGTAGCATCACGTAACTGTGATGGGTGCCCCTGACCTTGGACCTGTGACCACCTACCCTGTCCCGGCACCTGCTGCCGAGGTGGTGACTGTCTCGCGCGTGGTGAAGGGGGCATCACCTGCTGATGTCCCTGGCCTCGTCCCTGAAACCCTGGTGGAAGAGGACTCCTCCGTCCGCTGACCCGCGTCAGCTCTGCCTCCGTAATCTCCGCTGCGGTTCATGCATAGGAGCTGATGGTGGGCACCCTGGCAGTACCTGCAGTTGGTGCTTGATGGGCACTCTCGCACCTGATGCGGCCCCATACACCTAAAGCACCAACGCCGTTGCTGCACCACACCACGACGTTTCTGCACCCGCTGTGCAGCGAACTCCTCACACGCAGTCACCTGATGCCCCGCCTCTCTGCAGTAGGCACACCTCGATTCCAAATTAGCGACATTGTATCGCCTGGGTGGCCTACTCTTACCGTCTCGCGCCTGTGCACCCGGCCGTTCCGGGCGGCGAGCGGCCGCAGACTCCGCGTGAGGCGACTCTCCAAATTGGGCATCTACCCGCCTGCACTCGGCCTCGAGGAAGGACTTGAGCTCCTCGAAGGTCGGGAGGTAATCAGATGTCTTACCTCCGTGTGACTGTTCAAAACGAGCGGCCATGTCGCTCGGCAGGCGGCGCAACAACGTGTGGACCAGGATATAATCATAGCCTGACACTGGCATCCCCTGTCTCTCAAGAGCGTTCACTGCAACGCAGACAGGGTTGAGGACCTTGGCCCTGAGGTCCGTCCCTCGTGTGATGGTCGGCACGGTGAGCCACTGTTCCAGGAGTTGGTCAATCATGAGACGTTTGTTGCTGTATCTCTCGATCAGCAAACCGCGAGCCGTCTCGTAACTTGCATCATCGACTGGTAGATGCTTTACCAGCTCATGGGGCTCACCTTGCAGCTTGGCCATCAATTGTGCCATTTTATATGCCGGCTGCAAGTCAGTGCGGTTATGAATCACACTGTCAAACAGATCCTGGAATCGGGTCCAATCCGTGTAGTCCCCGTGGAAGACCGGAATAGCCACAGCCGGCAGGGGCACTTGCACCCCCGGTCCCCGCGGACCATGGGGTGGGTCCGGCTCCCCAGCTCTACGCCTGGTGATCACAGCAGCCGCCTGCTGGATCTCCTGCCCCATCTCCATGCACTGGGTCACATTCGTCCGGACCGTAAGTTTGACCTCCTCATCAGGCGTCCCATCAAATAACTCCTCGCATCCAGTGAGGCAATCCAACACCTCCGCGACCCGTTCGTCAATCCGTTGCGCACAAGCGATGAGTGCGTCCTCTCGGTCCCCGCGACCGACCATCGCCTGCTTAGTCGCGAACCACATTAGGTGCGCTCTAATTTTCGCCTGAAGCTGTCTAATTGTGGGAGCCATGGTACCAACTCAAAGTAACACCGAACCTTACAATAAAAAACAATAATAGACAATCGGCCCTGATCCTACCGTTAGGATATCCGCACAGGGTAAACACAACGATAATAACAAGCAATTCACTAATTGATTGGCCCTGATCCTACCGATAGGATATTCTACACAGGGCACACACTACAATCACGATAAATATATTTTTTTTTATGTAGGTAGATTAAAAATCTTATACTAAAATAATCTTAAATCTAGTGGTTTTCTGAACCACGCTCTGCTACCAAAAATTGTCTAATTCCAAGCTAAACTCCCGCAGTGGAAGCGATTTACACAGGTAAATTTCGAACAAAATACCAGGAGTTCAACTGGAGGCAGACAATGGCTGCGTTACGCAGCGCTAAATAGCATACGCTGCACAATATAGCAGCGCATACTATGAATTAAACGTGAACCTAAATCTATTTAACTTAATTAACTAAGTTGATTGAAATTGGCTAATGATGTGTTCCAACCCTTACATAACTCAAGTCGGTAGTAAATACCGTCTGCCGATCTGGCGTTACGTCACACGTATTAGCACTAGATTATAAGTAAGTACCTCCAAATTATATCACCCCACGAATTCCGCAATTCGTACTAAGGAGTCACAATGATATGGTACAACAAATATGACTAAAGGGAACACACCATTAACACGAATAAACAGTTTTATCACTTACAGTCACGTGCCGGCGCAAATGCATAAATACCCAACGGAGAAAGGAAGTTCAGGGAATGGATCAAATAGGAATTCCGTTGGTACTTACAGGGCTGGGTGGAAAAGATATCGACACCCAGCATTCCACTACAGCCTTGGCGCGTTATTCACGTCAAACCACTCACAGCTTCTGTTCGTATTCCACTTTGATATTAGTCATTACGCGTGACCCAACCCGAATTTGGGCCGTACAAACGCGGGCCAAAATGGCCACCTGATGCCTATTCAACGCGACGCTCACGTGGAAGACGTCGAGACATCCAACAATCACTAAGCCTGGCATTCCAGTACAACCCAGGAGAACCGCAATAATACGATGCATCAACACGCGCGATCTCAAATTGAATCGTCCATTACACGCGGCATCACAAAACGCGTGGCGGGAAATCCGCACGATACGCGATACCCTCCCGTCCGAACGGTTTTGAGTGACTGCCAGTGCGGTGCAGAAATCACCGCGTGGCGCCGTCAGGCGGTCTGCGCGCACGTCGCCAGTCTCGCCCTGCGAGTGAGAAAGGGACAACACACGCCCAGAGCGACGCGTGCGATCGAGCACCGCGCCGCATTCATAGACCGTCATTAATACCTAACTCACCCCAGCATAACAACGCTAAATATTAAACAATACTGCTCCATCGTGAATCATAGAACTGGTTATAGCATAGTGAGTACAGCCATTGCTGTGCTGTCTATGTCCTGCACACAAGTCTCCTTGCGGCGTGCATGCTACAACCACATTTACTAAGCTGTTGCCCACGGCACCTTGTCTTCAGCTACCTGTACTCCATAATCAGAAACTTAATCACAGGCATCTAGTCATCAAAATTTCTCAAAGGTGTCATTCTCAAATTTTCGTCAACCCTTCTTGCTTCTTGGAAGTTAAAACCTTGATCGGATTGATAATGATCAAAAGCTGACAAGAATCTTTCATATATTTTGTCTGGCGTCGAACATTGAAATGCTAGAGCATAGCTTGCAGCTCGTCGGGTTAACCCCGTATTATACAAGGCACCGCTGCCTGTTCACTTTGCAGACATCGATAGCTCAGAGCCAACTTCTCTTGGCAGTATTTAGTCATACTTTCACTGGTCAATTTCTTACGTTGCATCATCTCTTCCAAAATGACTTGTTTACCAATCCTGCCATGTATGTTCATAAGATTGAAATTCAAGTCTCATCATCATGATCATCTGCCTGCCCTTATCCCAAATTCAGGTCGGCGCAACATGTTTTTTCTTCCATTCATCTTTATCAGCTGTCAAGTCTATGTTTACACCCTTTTGCTTCAATAAGATTCAAGTCTTATAAACCAAATGCGTGCCTGACCTTGCCTGAGCTTCGATTGAAGTTAGAAGTTTCTTATAAACACTCCAGCTGTAGGTAATTTCCCCCAGTCGTTCAATTTTCTTAATCCAACTCTGAATATTCATATCTTCTTCCGGGTCAAAATCAAGAATTCGATTCGGTACTGACTGTCTTCCTCATTTAACATAATTTGCAGAGCTGTTCCTAGCGTTTTTGTGATCAATTTTCCAAATAAGGTCATCACTTACATTTTCTGGCTTCTTCTTTTGCCGAACATACCGTCTAGGTTTCTCGCCTGAACCCCCCTGCAGAGTTCTCTTCATAGTGGACTTGGAATCATCCCGCTTCTGACTATTATCGTCAGGATATTTTAGCGAATAAAAGAGTTTCTTGGAATCACAATGCTTTATATTCGATTAATATTTTGCGAGACAATTTCTCAATTTTACAAAAAAGTGGAAAAAACGCCGCTGTCACACCAAACTCCAAATTCGAATGTAATGTCATTTTTGACTCTCCTCTATGCTCTCCTCGCCTCCTCTCCTCCATAGACACAAATGTCTATGCTCACCTCACCTCCGCACCTCACCACACCTCACCTCTTTGTATAACATCGCTCCACACCACTTCGCTATACACTTCTCATCTCGCCAGCCAATAGCTCCTCTCCTCACCAGCCGTTACACATATTTATGCCGTATGGTGGCTTGGAATATAATCAATCCATTTTTGCTTTTCCCACGGGTTTCGGGAGAGGCGACGAAGGACTTGAGTATTTCAATTTTAGGCGACAGGCTGACAACCTGTCAAGTGATACTCGATTTTGCTGAAACTGCCCTCAAATATTTGTCATACTTGGTGATAGCAACCATATTTATGCAGAAGCGACCCTCAAATATTTGTCATACGTGGCGATAGTGACCTTCGGAGGGCACGTTAAGCCGTCGGTCCCGGTTGCTGTCTATGATTACTTAGACGGCGGTCGTTACACAACCATGTCAGAGGCCTACTACTAGTAGTCGGCGGTTGAAAAACTCTGACACCAGGGTTCATCGGGTCGTTGACGATTCGGTGTCCCACACGAAAAGAGAAGAGTGACCTTATTTATGCGACCGATCATGCTCTGCCTACCCCGCAAAGGATGAAGGCGTGATGTGTGTATGTCACAAACTGCAAAATCATCCGGCCCGTGTGCGTTTCTTTAATCAGGATTTCTGCAACTGTTTCCTGCATTCCTACAAAGAAACTTGTGAAAGCTTTACAGTCGTCAGGTCTTTGCACTCGGATATTCTCTATTCGTTACCTTCAGCGAGTATTATGACCTCTTTTTCAAGGGGGGTCGTTATGGGAAACTAGGTCAAGTCGACTCATGGCTTTTAAAGGCTGCCGTGAAAAAGGGACAGCGTATTTTTATTTTATATTGAAATTGGATTGTACTGATATAAAAACGTTAAGTCCACAGTCAATCCTACTTTTAATAAGTTTTATTTATAATTTATGCATCACGAATTGATTGACTTTCTTTACTGTTAAAAACACTAGACAAAATCGGATAGGGAATAGGAATTTTTCTAGCCAATATTCAAGTGTACTTAGAAGGCGCTGAGCCTTACTGAAAAAGATTTTTTCCATAATGTATTTCTGCCAAAAATGTCAAAACTTAGCACAAAGCCATCTGGTATGACATAAATAAGCTTGAGAACTGTCGGCAGAAAAGTCCTCATTACTGCCGTCGTAAAAATAGTAGATTTTACAACAAGTGCACAAAACGGACCATTTTCATCCGAGACTGGCGAGGGCTGATAGTAATGTCGAGGTTAAAATGGTTTTGTGGACGAGTTATAAACTATGCTTTTCACTTTGATTGCGAGGAAATAAAACAATAGTAACGAAAAAACAAGAGCTGTTTCCCGCCGCTTTATTTTTTTAAAATCTTACGACATTGGCATTAGGCTTGGGCTGCAGACCTATACAGCCTACTATTTAAGCCGACATAGTGCTATTTCAATTTTTTCATACATATAAAATGAAATAGCACTATGTCGGGCCGATATCGGCGTTCGGGGCAGACGCCCTTTGGCTGTGTATGGCTCATTTTCTTTGCCTTCATTTATGAGTAGATACGTTCTTGCACTTGTGCATAAAATGCGATTTTGTGCAGCCTATATCCTCTGCACCAATAAGCTCTTTCAGAGCATGAGAAGTGAAAAATTCTTTTTGAAATACGTATATTTGCAATTAATTTAATTTCTTATCTGCAATGAGATTGCCTTTGCTTTGACTATCATAGCCGCATGGAATGACATTTTGCAAAGTGGACGTTTCGAAGGGCACTTTAAGCCGTCGGTCCCGGTTGATGTCTATGTTTTCATAGACGGCGGTCGTTACACTACACAACCATGTCAGAAGCCGGGACGACTCGGTGTCCTACACGAAAAGAGAGTGGACGTTAAATCAATTTGAACCATCCTGTAGAACTAGAAGGGGCTGGGGGGGGCATGGGGAGGAGATTCTCCTTTCTTTATCCCCTAGATCCTCCTTTGCATGTGAGATTTGGCATGTGTCCGTAATTTAGCTGTCTAACTAGAAGAATCGTCAGGTGCTCAGGTAATGGTATAAGGCGTATCGTGTAAGCGTATAAAAGTTGAGTTTTTACATAAGTAAGTAAGAAAAAAAGACACTTTATAGCACATTCAAAACACAAACAAAACACATAACAGGAAAACTTAAATTAAAGATGAGATACTAACACGATGGTATCACACAGATTTCTCATTTACTTTTTCATGTCGTCGGCGCAAATCCAAGTTCTGAAATCTTAAAAAGAAACGATGACACCTGTCGTTTCTTCGGCAGTGTACCAAAATCTTGTACTAGGCAGTAATTACACCACGCAAGTCGTAAAGTATACTTTGATGTAGTACGGACGCGTCGACCGATTGAACTAAGCCTCTGTAGAGTGATACATGTCATTCAACATTTATATATAAAAACTATAAAGGGTTCGAAAAGTCTGTTAGTACTGATCGAAATAATTAATATTACTGTGTTAATTTTAATTTTAACCAGTTTCTGGTCTAATTACTAATTACCTAGTTTACGAATACTTAATTTGAGCTATCAAAAGTGATAGTTTGTGTTTAAAGTGAAGATGCGATTGTTCATGACAATACTCTTGCAAGTTAAAGTATTTAAAAAAGCATGTATTTCTCATAGGCTAAGTGAATTATATTCTTTTTATGAAAAATAAATATCTTAACCCGTAAATAAGGTTCTGAAATTTTAATCTATATTCAACTGTCTGAACATGATCTGTAACAGAAAATCATACTTACCCATTCATATTTGAAAGTACTCAAGAATTTTAAGGCGACTTGAAGACTTGTTGTCGTCTATGAAATACATCATCTACATACATACATTGTAATGGTGACACTTATGAGTTGATTGGCTCGTCTTTACATTCTTCAAATAGAATTGGCATCAATGTTTACGGTTTTATTATCAAGGTTAATCAAAATGCATGCATACTATGGTTACGTTGTCTTACTAAATTTTTTTGATCTGATATAGATATATGATAAATAAATTACATGGCCAGTTATCAATCCCGTTAATAAATTTTGACTCAATGGCGTGCGTATCGATGGTTTCGTGGTTTTACAGAAGTTTGAAAAAATGTTGAAGTGTAAGACACAAATATGGTGTTAAAAGTCCTCACAAACTCTTCTAATACACATCCATGAAGTATTTATATTATCAGCAAAAATTTGCCGCCTCTTAATAGCTAGTTATCACTACCGTTCTAGAATATTAAGCATTTGCATGCACATTTTTACGGAGACTTGCAAGAGCATGTAAAAATCTTGAAGTGCCGCAGGGTAGCATGTTTGGTCCTATATTATAAAGTCTACACAAGTTGCTAATAGAACTTCGTCAAGTCTTTATAACATCAGAAAAATTGTGCCGCCGCTAATTAGCCAGTTATCGCTCCCGTTATAGAATATGAATCATTGGCATGCATATTGTTCTGGCTTATTGCAGTCATGCGGTCGGCCTTACTCGCCGAGTGCAAGGACTTTTACTCGCCTCTAATGACTAGTCACATGTTTGATTTGACTTTATTAACCGTGTTATTTTATTAGCTTTTAGGTTTTATAATGATGTTAATCATGGTTTGTTTGATTTGTCTATTTTTGAATTTGTTTTGCTTGCTATTGCTATTATGGTACCTTATGGTTTTTTTTCTTCTAAAAGACGTATCCTTTGCAGCGTACTGTATCTACTCATTCTTAGAAACCGTGTGAAAAACTTGTACATATCAAACTTGTTCAGTTTCATGGTCCCAACTTTATCTATGGAGGCTATGTTGGTAAACGAGAAAAATAATTCTACTTCCCGTACAACATTCCCCACAAAATATATTCTATAATTCTAACTTCACTAAAAATATTAATATTTTCGAGTTCCCACAGAAAGTCTTGTCAGCAGATCGGGAAATTTGTGTGGGAGGTAGAGTTTGTTTTTGTTTCCCAGCATAGCGTTCAAAAACTTGATCAGTTTTGTGGTCAGATGCCTGCAAAGTTTTCGGTGCACCGTCCCTTACACCCAGGATAAAAATAGGTGTGCGGCCTCTACAGAAAGTGGTCCCACAACTACGCGTGTATTATCATAGCGACAGGTTGTCAGCCCATCGTCTAAAATATCAATACACATGTAACCCTTGAGTCGCCTCTTACCGCACCTACGGTAAAGAAATGGGGTGATTATATTCTAAGCCATTGTAAAATCCAAAATAAACAAACACAACTTAAACCCGTTTTTTTTATTGTGATGAGTAGGTTATGTTGTGCAAACTCAAGAAAATATAACGATCACATGGAGTTCATATTTTTGACTGACAAATATTGGAATGTCACGTTTATGAAGAACATCCATCTTCTTCCTTTCATGCCTCTTTCCAGAGTTTGTTCGTAGTGGAACGAAATTGTCACCTCAAACATAATTTCCTTATCTATGTTAACAATGTGTACCTTATCGTTCAAATATTAAACGGTTGTCAAATCGTTACTAAGCCAATACTGTTTTGCATAAGCTGAATAGGTGCCTGTCTGTTTTTTTTAAGAATAATTTTTGAAATAGATTTTGGAACCGACTTCCTTACTACTTATGGGATAAGACTTTCCTCGGTTGGTCCAGGATACCATCATCCAGATCCAGACCTGGTGACTGTGGGGCCTCCAAAGCATACAGACGCTTTTCAAAACAAATAATCAATTTTCCGAATCGGTTCTTGCGTTTACTCAGGGCACAGTATAATTAATAGTACTAGCGTACAGTATGGTCACTCCCTGCCTCCCCCTACAAGCGCCGCCCACCCGCGCTCGGAGGACGCTCGGACACCGGCTAAGCAAGGACGCGACGACGAAGGTCATTTCATACTGCCGCACAATGCATTCCCGATTCGCGAACGCAAAATGGCGGCAACCCTGACATGTTGTCTCACTCACACAAGCATGGTCCGCGTTCACCTACGCGAGCTTAGACTGTGTGCGTAGCAACGCGTTTGATTCATACATTTGAGCGCCAGTGTCCGAGGTGTGCTCAGGGAGAGGTATCGGTGATGCCGGCTTAGAATAGCATCAACCCGTGTCTTTCCCGCTGGTATCGTAGGAGGCGACGACGGGATTGGAAGGTTTTATGTATATTATATTATAATATTAGGCGACAGGCTGACATTCTGTCACTATTAGTTAGACACTTTTTTAAAAAACGGTCGCCAAATATTTGCACCACATTTTACGGCCGTTAACGCTCTGCCTACTCCGCAAGGGATCAAGAAGTGAAATGTGTATGTATGTATGTAAACGGTAAACATTCATAAAACAAAAATAATAACATATACGTCCCCGATGAATTAGGAGAAACTGTTTCTTTTTTTCAAGTCGGTAAATATTAATGACCCATGAAGTTTTCCAAAAATTTGTTGGCTAATTATTGGTCATATTAAGTAAACGGGTATTTTGCCACCATTGTTAACTAGTTGTTAAATCGCGTCATCCATTTTTAAACAACATGCTAATTGCGTTTATGTTTACTCGTTACAACCGACAACTCAAGGGCGCGTGATTCATTTATATCATTAGTAAAACTGTGTTTCCTATTATCAACTGGCGGTCATTGACTTCTTTATTTGTTCTTTTAAAGCTCTTTAAAAAAAACAATAATATCAAAGTTGAGTGTGCTGCTTACATAAATTGAAACTGAACTGAATTTAAAAATAATAATAAATAGAGAATTAGCACTTTCTATGACGAGATGTTTTGGAAAGCAAGAAATAATAGTAGTTTATGCAACTGTCGTATAATGGGGGTCATTAGAATGCGAGTGTCTGTTTATCACACGAGGCGCAGCCGAGTGTGATAATAGCTTGACACGAGCATTCTAATGCCTAATTATAGCAGTTGCATACACTATTTTATCTACACTCTCCAAAAAAACTCAGAAACACTTTTCTAAACGTACGCACGCACCGGCCATTGCAAGGCCCGATACAAGGACAAATTCAATACGAGAACGTAATATGGCTTGATATGAATTTTTAAAAATCTATACTTTAGCAGTTGTTAAGATGTGGAATCTTAACAATAACTTAACTAAACAACTGAACAACATCTGAACAACAACTGAACAACAACTGAAAAACAACTGAACAACATCGGAACAATATCGAAACAACAACTGAACAACATCTGTACAACAACTGAACAACATCTGAACAACAACCGAACAACATCGGAATAACATCTGAACAACAACTAATCAACATCTGAACAACAACAGAACAAAAACCTATTAAAACAACTGAACAACATCCGAAAAATTACCATACAACAACAACTGTCAGGTGCGGCGGAAGATAGCGATTTGAGTATTGGAAAAAAAAAAAACTTCGTTTCATTTCTCAACTGTATCGTATTTAGAGTTTTCTCATTAAGTCATTACGCTTCTGTAATTTATAGTAAACCCTAGTTTTTATAGGCAGAATGCATAAAGTAGGTCATTATGCATCTGTTTTCGAATTCATAATTCGAACATTATGAGACGAGTGTATATAAAATAAAAAATGTTCGTTTGCGTTATCTTGAATAATTTGCCATATACCTACCAACTCTTGGTTTCTTGTCATTCAATTTTAAGTAGTAAATTATAACTTCCCTTAATTGACACAAATGGTTCATTGACTTTAACTGTTAATCTAATATGATATTGTTACTATAGGTAGGTACTTATTTAGACAATGTTTAATGTCTTGAGCACGTTTCTTGTGAAACATTTTTCTTAAGATCCTAAACCCTATTAAAACTGAACTTTAGCTATCAATACTGGTTATAGTTTATTAACAAACTTACACTTTTGCGTAAGTACAAAACTTTGTTTTAATGAATAATATGGGCCATAATACTGGTTTAATGAGTTACTAAGTACACTAATTAAACCTGTACTTGGACAATATCAAATATGTTTATAAAAATAAAAAAACAATATTATCTTAGCAGAAGATGATAATCAGAGCATTTTTTTGCGTGTCGATCGATGGGCTTACTCTAATATTAAATTAGTGCATTAAATGTAGTAAAATACGGTCACTACCGCCATGTCTGATTAATTTTTGAGGGCTGTTGCAGAAAAATCGTGAATCACTATAGTGACAGGTTGTAAGCCTGTCGAGTAAAATTGTAATACACATGAAACCTTCGAGACCCTTAGAGCTGACTGAGGAGTTGACCTCTTACAACACTTGCAGAAAATAAATGGGCTGATGCTATTCTTTTCCAGCATCACACGGCTATTACCTATTAGGCAGTGCCTTTTACCCAAATGTGTATCCCTTATTCGCTTTTTACGTCACGCCGTAATGCTATTCTAAGCCGGCACCTCACAGCACGATCAGATCGTCGTTACTAAGATCACCTACGATAAAATATCCTACCTACGTGTATTGTCGCATTAGCACTTGAGAACATGTTCCTTAATAGAATAACAAGCGAGATATCTAGCTCAACGAGTGCATTATTCGCGCGACCGTGGTCACTCGCGTCATCATCTCTAGGGCTGCCAGATCTATAGCATTTTTAAAAAGAATAAGAATAAGAATAATTTATTTATAAGCTTAATGTCAGTATTTACATATAAAGTAAATATACTTAGAAGTACTTAAATATTACAATTTAGCCTGAACTAGGATTACCCTGTATCTCAGGCAAACAAGGTCATATTTATTAATTACATAATACGTCTTTTTTATAAATTATATAAAATACCTAAAATGTTTACATTATCTAGATGAATACAGTTAAAATATTAATACTTATCAACTAGGTGTGTGAATTTTTTACTAATAGCTTCTGTTACAGGGTCTAAGAAAAGACCGTCAATAATTTCTCTGTTTCCTCATACGACAACAACTGTAAGGCTTCTTTTAGTACCCTTTTACATTCATTGTAACATAAAGGGTAAAAGCGCACATTTACCTGTATTTGTAAAAAAGAAACAGGTAATGGGCAGCAGCGTTGCCTGTGAATGCAACATCTTCTGATCCGCTTGCCAATCCATCTAAGCGTGTTATGTCAATAACCTCCCATTATCCAACAGTGGTCTGTTGTGGCTGTTAACGTATGTAAATACATGCAACATATCTTGTCATTGGTAGTTAACCTATCCGGTATAAATATTTCGTAAACCGGCAACCCTTAAAGAGCCCGTGGGCGATCATTAATGATCCTGAATGATATCAATCTCGGTACCTCTTGATTGATGTCCAAGGTCAAGTTCTTCCTCTTGATCGGCATTATACCTACAATAAAGATGTGCTATTTACGACTCGTCCAAACGCATGGGCTAGGCATTACAGATAACTTTAAATTTAAATGCTAAGTAATTTTTTTTTGGTACTGTTAAATTAATACATATTTTTTATGATATAATTTGAATCCTCTTGTTAAAATGTTTAAAAAATCACATGAATACATTCTTCTTCGAGTCGAATGGTAACTTTTTTAGATAGCCTTGGATCAATATCTGACCTAAAAGAGGCGAACCCTACGGCAATAGCTGTAGGGTTCGCCTCTTTAAGGTCCTAAAGTGTGTTAGGCTTGGGACAGTTAGGGCAGCACAGAAGGTGAGCCCTAGACGGCTTCACAATCGCACTGCACGAAAAAGAATGAATGAACACATTGTATCGTTTTGAGGCACAAATAAACAAATCTTCAACATTATCATGGTTATTCATTACAAATATTTCAACCAAAAAACAAGTTCCAAACGCCACCGTACCGAACCGTGATAAATTAATTTAAAGTCCCTTTAGTATTATTTTACTTTGATTGTTTAGTTAAACCCTTCAGAAAATCTGTGACCTAAAACACCTTTGCCCTTTACACGTGAATGCTTCGGAAAGGGAATGTTTATTCCCGCGGATTGGGCCTTTATTTCGCTTGGCTTTTGTTCGGAAATGCTTACAAAGGTGGAATTATTTTAATAATAACTTCTGTCAACCGCAAACAGGGTTTCACGACAAAAGTTTGATATGAATTAGTTTGTGGTTCCCGAGGGGATTCACAAACTTGTGTGAAAACAAAATTATTTTGTCCCGAATGGTAGAAAATATGACAAATCTACATAAAATAGATAGGGACTCCTTAATTCGGGAAATGAATTATCTTAACTTACCTTAAATAAGTTACCTTCCGTCTAATGGGTTTTGAATGTAGAAGAAGAGATGATGTGAGAATTCTAAGTCCTGTCATGTTTAAAAATGTCAATGGGTCTTCGCCATTTCTAGTCAATTTAGTCGCCATTGTTTTCATAGTCGCCTTATTTTAACAGATAACGGGTATTTTGCGTCAAATATAATACATGACATGACTTAGAGATATCTAAGTCATGTCATGTATTTACGGGGACAACAGTACTAAACGGAGATCCGTTTAGTACTGTTGTCCCCGTTGGCCATGTCCCCTTTACGGGGACAACGGGACGTTATTATATTTCTGTACCGTTGTCCCCATTACGCAGGTACCACCAAGGGGACAACGGGACGTCAATATTTTTCTGTGCCATTGTCCCCATTACGCAGGTACCGCCAAGGGGACAACGGGACGTCAATATTTTTCTGTGCCGTTGTCCCCATTACGCAGGTACCGCCAAGGGGACAACGGGACGTCAAGATTTCACGTGTCGTTGTCCCCCATAAAATGCTCCATTAGAAGCTAAGACAGGAAGCTTACAAAATTATTCTTAATATCATCGATAGATGACATTAAACATAAATAAATTTACGTTTTTAAATTTTATTGGCAACAATAAGATGTCCGATCGTCAATTGTTTTTACCCTGAGAGCAATCCTCGTTTTTTGGAAATAATTCGTTATCTGCCTAAATATTAAGGCCTTACAACATCTGAACTTGTCATTTTAGAGCTCGCGGGTGATTACAGAGGGTGGGGAGGGAGCGCTCGCGCCCGATTTTTAGAAGAAAAATATACTTTTCACGCGTATAATGCGCGATAAAAATAAAACTCAACTCAAAATGTTGATATTTTTAAGACCTTTTTTGTCGGTTAGAATGAACTAGATTACATAAACCGTTTCCAAGAGAATTTGCAAAATATGGCGAAAAATAGGTTCACTTTGGGACTATTTTTCTACAAAGGGGGTAAACAAAAATGAAATTCTGTTCAACTGAAATTGTTGTTTGAATCCTTAATTTTAATGCTTTATTGATTCTTTATGGATTAAATTCTTTATTTCTTAAACAATTTGACTTGAAAAACTACATTTCACGTATCGTAAAGCCTTAAGGAATTCTTATTTTAAGCAAATCTAAGAATCTATATTCTTGAATCGGTCGCAAAAGCGGACCGGAAGATAAGGAAAAAAATTATTGTATTATTAGTATTATGGAAATCGGCTAAAAATTAGTAAAATTTTGCATTAACTATACCTACCTGGTAATTGATGCAAAATTGTTAATAAAACATATTTGATGTAAGAAGGGGATACATTTATACCCACAACTATTAGTAAAATAACACGTTAATAGTATATTTTTTGAAAGGCATTATGGCATTGGGGATAAATGGACTAATTTTCAATTTTTTTATTAAAGTACCGCTGTCCCCGTTCAAGGGGACACGGCTAACGGGGACAGCGGGACTAATTTTCAATTTTTTTATTAAAGTACCGCTGTCCCCGTTAACGGGGACACGGCTAACGGGGACAGCGGGACGAGAGGGATATCTCAGATACTTTTCTACCTATTTGACGGAAAGTGACAGGACAAATTTACTCTTGAGGAAATGAAATTAGCTTTATTCAATGTTAGATAGTAATTATCACATATGGACGCCATGATACATTTGCGACAAAATTTTCAATTTTCTGTGTACTTTATGCAATAAAGATTGTTACGTATCACACAATTTTATTCTTTTCACTTTAACTTTTTTTTCTTTGCATTTAATTGCAAATTTTGTATTATATCCTGATATAGAAAAACCGGCTCGGGCGGATATAAAAACATAAAAATCAAAGCTTTTTGCTTATTGCTTCGGGGCTGGCCAAGTTAACCACACGGCATGTAACTTTACTAGACTTAGAACTGGAAATACACCTAGAATAAAAGTACATGTCTGAAACCCTGACCTAGAACACCAATCAAGTGGCACCGAGATTGCTTTTGTTCAGGACCATTAAAGATCTCCCACTTATGATGCAATATGTGAACGCATGCAACCCGCACCTACCTACTACAATTTGTACTATCGATTTATTCTGCATTCACAGTGCTATATAGGGTATATACAAGGGGTAAGGGACGGTGTAACGAAAACTTTGCTTTATAAAAAATTAAAATAATCAGACCATGAAACAACAAATTTTACGATGGAGCCCATAGAGAGAAATGAAATGTTTTTTTCGAGTTTCCATAGAAAGTTAGTCAGCTGATCGGTAATTATATATGGGAGTTTTTTTAATTTTTTTTGTGTAAAGTACAATGAAAACAATTTAATGCTAGCAACTCAACCTACCCATTAAGGTAAAGTGTCAATGAATTCTAGTTTTCCATAGAGTTAAACCAGTATAGGTGGCCCGTGTCATTGTCATAATTTACACATTCAACATTCATAATATACATGCGCTATATACACATACATACAAATATCACCCCTTTATCCCTAGCGGGTCAGGCAGTGCGTTAACCGACGTAAAATACGATCGCTATCGCCACGTCTTACAAATATAACAGGGCCGTTTCAGAAAAATCGTGTTTCACTACAGTGACAGCTTGTCAGTCTGTCGGCCAAAATTTGAAATACACATGAATCCCTCTAGTCCCTTGGTCGCATTTTACGACATCCGCGGGAAAGAAATGGGGTGATGCTATTCCAAGCCGGCATCACACGGTTACTCATAATATAAAGTAGCGTCACCTCCTTAAATGTGGTATTACGTAATAGTTCCGCCGCTCCCTCAATTTAAACTCGTAACCAAGTTACGGCACGCTTAGACTAAGTTTGCTAACTAAGTGATAAGTGGGATAAGTGATATTATCGTAGTTAAGTTTCAGTGCTACTAGCGTTTCAGATATATTTTTTTTTACCCCATTTCTTTCCCGTGGGTGTTGTAAGAGGCGACTAAGGGACTCGAGGGTTACATATGTATTGCAATTTTAGGCGACACGCTGTCAACCTGCTACTATAGTGATACACGATTTCGTCATGAAAGTACTAATCATAGACAGCTACCGGGATCGACCGCCTTACGTGCCCTCCGAAGCAAGAAACCATTGTTCTTACACACAATTGAAAGGATAAATCTGAAGCCTATCTAAACTGGGGAAACGGTTACTTATTCGAGAATTGACCTGGGTACGTGATATCAATGCTCAGACCGATAAACCACGGAGGATTCACAGTCACACTTTTTGAAAAACTTGCAAAACTTTCTACCCGCGGGCAGTATTTAAACCTGCTACTGTTCAATAACTCGTGGCGACGCCTCTTTCATCTATCATTAATGCCAGAAAAGCGTGGCAAAAATTGTATAGGTACCTAACAAGGAAAGTGTTTTAAAATTTGGTATTCACAGCCACACTTACTTACAAATGCATTACTTACACAAACACAAGTATCGTATACGTCAGATACTCAAATATTTACTATGCCCATGTGACCTGTGTGATAATGGTGTGATGTATTATCTTATCACATATCAGTGAGTGATAACACCGTATAAGTATGGTGGTCACGCGTCACGGTTTATCTAACCACGTGAAGCTGGATTACCCATGCAGTCATAATGTTTTTGTATTCCAAAATACGCATGCATTATATTCCAGTTAATTAATCTTCTCCTTATCGAGTGGGAGACACAGAGTCGTCCAACGACCCGATGAACCTTGGTGTTCTGACACCAGGGTTTAGTTAGTGATTATATACGACATGTAAGCGACAAACCTTTTTATTTTAGTAATAGGTTGAGGGTTGCTAAGAGACAATCGTCCTAAAAGTATCCGAGTTTTGGACTCTTGCTCCAAAAGTTATCACTCCTGAAAGGCTAAAGACTATTTTTTTTTAAGTTATTTGCTTATATGATTGATATTAGAAAAATAAAACCTAAGGCAAGTTGCCTTAGAAAAAATGCGGTCGCTGTCACCACATCTGGCAAATAATTGACGCGGTTTCAGAAAAATTGAGTTTTGCGATAGTGGCAGGTTGTCAGTCTATTCCTTAAAATTGACATAGACATTAAGCCCTCTAGTCCTTTAGTCGCCTCTTACAACAATCGCAGTGAAGTAATGGGGTAATTTTATTGGTGAAGTGGGACCATTTCAAGCCGGCATCATCTAATAACAAAACAGAAAAAGATAGCAATAAAAACTGTACGTCGTCGCCGTGTCAGATATCACGTAGCGTCTGACGTGTACGTGACGTGACGCGACGTTAATATCCTTTCCTAATAAAAATACAATAAAACGCTGTCATAATATTTTCTTGAGTTTGCACAACTATAACTCATCACAAAGTAATAGCCAGATCCAACATACTGCAAGACTTACTACACAGGGTGCGGTGTTAGTATTCTGCGTAGAACCGGGATGTTACGCTCGGCAATTTAGTAATTTATGGCGGTAGAATATTAATTAAAATTCTAAACATCATGTCGTCTAACTCCTTAGTCATCCGTGACCACGAACTCTGTAGGAATTGTAAAATACAAAAAAAACTTTAATCCGTTTTAAGTTTTATTGTAACGTTGTCACAGTTGAATATTATCTAGGATATAACAAAGTTTGTGTGATAATTTATATAG
This sequence comes from Tuta absoluta, assembly GCA_027580185.1. Taxonomy (NCBI): domain Eukaryota; kingdom Metazoa; phylum Arthropoda; class Insecta; order Lepidoptera; family Gelechiidae; genus Tuta; species Tuta absoluta. Next base: position 3,701,334 of record JAQAHW010000020.1, read on the forward strand.
AGGTAGTGCATTAGATATGCAACTGAACCCCTACTGATTCCCTAGTATTTTTTGTCTCCATTCTTGCTTCAAAAAACCTGTCGATTTTCTAAAACCAATGGTTATATTTACCACTTTTTAAAATTACACTGAATCAATACTTTTATAATAATATAAAGAAGACAATACAAACATACATACGTATATAAAGACATAGGTATTTTAAAACATGTTTATCCAACAATAAATAAATGTTTGCTTCAGTTGCTTTAATGCTTTATTTTTCAGCAATATAATATAATTCTAGCAAAGATTTTGTTCATTAGAAGCCACAAACATGAATTGTATTTTTAATTATATAAACAACAATGAATTATCGCACCGTTTTTTACAAAGACTGTATCTGATAAAAGATCTGTAATCTGATTGGACTAAATGGACACCGACAAACATATAATTTGCAGAGGATGATTAATTTTAATCACTTCAACGCAAATACTATGAAATAGGCCGCAATAACAAAGTTGTCTAGCCATTTAGAATCGCAACCAATTAAGATGTACAAGTGAATATACATTAATGAACGTGTAAAATTAAATTATCTCCCGTGCGATGATGATTGTAATCGTAGATGTGATTAGAGGCTGGAATTGTTGAATTTGTTACATCAATTATGATAACATGTAGCGCCAGCGCACATCTAGCTACTTTTGAAGCGAGCGGTTTTTATTTTATCCATCAAATAAATATCAAGTAAGTCGCGTAAATCATAAATTGGAAATAACTAATATTCTTGACATTACAAATGCTTGGCTTATCCAAAATAATTTAAATATTATCATCAAAAAGACTAACTACATAAATTTTAATTTACATATTGAATTAACTTCTATTAACTTTATGGGGGAAACTCTGCGTATTGCTGATAATGTGACATTTTTAGGAATTTTATTAGATCAAAATCTAAATTGGAGAGATCATATAGATAGAGTATGTAGCAAACTAAACAGCTTTACTTTTGCTTTATATAAGCTAACAAGTTCAGCATCACGGAGTACAGCTGTTACAGCTTACTTTGCATATGTAGAGTCTGTTCTCAGATATGGTCTCATTATCTGGGGTAACGGCTCAGACGTACATAAGGCATTTATTGCCCAAAAAAAGTGTATACGTGCAATATGTAGGCTAGCTCCAGATCAATCATGTAGACCATATTTCAACGATCTGCATATCTTGCCTTTGCCCTGTCTTTACATTTTGGAGATCGCTATTTTTGTCAAGCAGCATCCTAGTTTATTCAAACGGGCAAGTGATGTGTCTTGCCGCCAGAATATGAGATTTCCTAATATGCTCGTACTTGGCACAGTCCCTAGAAGCATGCGCTATCAGAAAAACTGTTTAGCAATGTGTGTGAAGATATTTAATAAAATACCACAACCATTAAAAGACCGACCGATTAACCAATTTAAACGGCAGCTGCGTAAATGGTTGTTAGAACACAGTTTCTACTCTATTTTGGAATTTTATCATTTTAAGGAGTAATTGTTCCTAAATGTTACTATATTAGGATCAGTTCAGTTCCTAATGCTTCTTATCATTCTATGATGAAAAAATAATTTTGTGGTTAGAATTTGTTTATATAATTTTGTTAATAATATTTAATTGTTTGTTTTGTTTAATATTAAGAATTAAAGAAAATAATTGTTGACATTGAGATTGATTTAATTTATTTTACCTTTGTTACTGACATGATTGTACTATTAATTTTGCATGCTATTCTTTAATGGCTAAACAAGCGATCTTTTTTAAACCCATTGTACACCTGCATTTTTTTGTAAATACCTTGTTTAAAAGCAATAAATGATTTGATTTGATTTGATTTGATTCGTAAACCCACATCATGAAAAAATATATATCTAAAATCTTACAAAATACGAGTATATACGGTAAACTCTGTATGTGATTGGGAATAGGAACCTACAAATAATAGGTATAAGATAAAAGATAGCAAGCCTTACAATTTTATCATATTTTTCCATTGCGTCTGCGAAATCTTATGGCCATTGTTTTGATAATGCTGAGTCACTCACTCTGTACCCAGACACACTGTTGGGGGCCAATTTATTTGAGTCACGCGTATGTACTTAACTCGCTCGCTTATATATTTTTTTCTTGTTTGTTTACTTTGTTCAGTTACTAAATTAAGTATTTTATCAAAAGATAAAATTACGATAGTTTTTGATTTGCCGTGTGATGCCGGCTTAGAACAGCATTACCCTAATATAACCCGTGGATGTGGTAAAAACGACTGACGGATAAATTTATCAGTGGAATAGGCAGCAGCGTTCCCTGTGGAAACAATATTTTGCACTGCGCTCGCCAATCCTAGCAAGTAATAGCATTTATTATTGATAGTTATGTCGGCTATCCGTTTACCTAACGTACAGGAATTCTTATTTAGTTTAGGAAACAGTATTTTGTATCATTTTATCTATTTGTAATTAAGTTTATTCATAAAGAATTACCTAATCTAATCATAATATTTATTTCATCAGTCAAGAATGGACCTATGATAGTAATGCGATGACTCATAAGTGCTATGATGTCGCTTTGATTACGACATCGTAATTTTTTACGTAGAATGTTTTGTGATCATTTAATTACAATTTTCTGGCCCAGACTTAGATATTTCGTAAAATACACAAAAGTCCACTGCTGGAAATGGGCTTCCCCCGATTGGGGGAAATTTGCCTTACTCACCACGCTTGGCAGGCGGATTGGCGAGCGCAGTGCAAGTCGCCTTTTACGACACCCACGGGTAGAAATGGAGTAGTGCTAATATAAACTGGCACCACGCGGCACCTATTCAATAACAACAAATATTCTCGAAATAGGTACAGTAGTTTTGATTTGTAACTATTCATTCTAGTAAGCGCTTAACAAACTGTCCCTATGTAATATGGACATAAGATATAATGCATTCTTATATCAAGTAAACGAAAGAAGGTTCTATGGTTTATTTTGCACTTACAGTATTATTTCTCGATTTCTTAAATGTTTTTTAAATATCTGTATCTGTTTGATATCTGCATATCTTCATAAAAAAAGAAGGAAATTAAAACCCGTCTTATTAATTTTTCACTCAACTTCGCCCCGCCCGCCACTGATTAATTTCGATAAGTCTTATCCCGGGGGGAATCAATTCTGAGATGGTCCTAAAGAAAAAAAATGAAAAACAATATAACTTTGATCACATAGGGAGAAATTTTACTAGTTACCGATACTGAATACAGAGTACGGGCTGGTGATAAGGATCAACCTCCCCTAAGGAACATAGGTCGAAATATGAAAAAAACTACCTCCTATACAAAATTGCCGGTCGAGCTTATCGGCAATTTTGAATACCAATTTTGTTTTTGTTACTATAGTCTCGCTAACAAAATGCAAAAACGTCATCAAAACATGCATGTGCCAGTCTAAAATTCCACCTTCACTTGTAGAGCGTACGGAAAATTATGCCGCTCCCGTATTGGCTTATACAGCCATGAAAGGTCTTGCCTCAGACACTGATTAAATCGTCTGTCACAGACGTGTGAGGCCAATGATGACTATAGAAGCTCAAAATATTTTTGACATAATTTCGACTTATGTTCCTTTGGGAAAATTGTTCCTTATCACCAGCTCGTTCTCTTTTTTAATCTCGGACTTAATCGCCACGTCTCACAAATATTTAAAGGCCCTTTCAGAAAAATTGTGTATCACTATAGTCAGAAGGTAAGTTATTTCATTTTGTTTGTACATTTTTCAGTAGGTAGGATATTTATTTGTTCAGGACCAGGTACCAAGTAGACAATACCAAGACTGTTGCTACTACTACTATAACAGCCAAAACAGTCCACTGCTGAACATGGGCTTCCCCCTATTGGGGGGGTAGTTACCATACCCACCACGCTTGGCAGGCCGACTGGCGAGCGCAGTGTAAGATGTTATATTCACAGAGAACGCTGCTGCCCATTCCCTGGATTCATCCCTTTGTAGATTTTTACGACACCCAAGGGTACATATGGGTTGATGCTATTCCAAACCGAAACTACACGGCTTGCCGGCACCATATAAATCAATCTAATTGGTAAAACAAAAACAACGAAACACACCTGTTCGCCTCCAAAATGAACACCAATTATCCTATCAAATGGGATAATAAAAAAACATAATAGTTTTACTTTAACCTTCATTTCTATTGGTTTTATTGTGGAAAGCGTTCTCTTCGTACTTGTACCAACTGTTTTTTGTGTTCAGTTTTTTATACAAATAAATACCAGAAAACTTGCAAGATTCTTGCTTGTGTTGTTATCGAGATATTCTATTTCCTATCTATGATATTTCTGTTGTTTGTATTATTCTAAAGAGCAATATCTTTGCAGTTAATATCAACCGAAGAAGATTTATTAATATTTTGGAATCATCGGTAAGATATACCACAGAGAAAAGCTAACAAATATTCCCATGTTTGACTTGCTACGCCACCGTAGCAAGTAGCTACGGTGTATGCAACCTGTAGTTGAAGAATACTAAAACGCATTTATGATACCTATTTGTTAATAATTTTTTAATTTCTTTGTTTCAGGTAAGAAAATGGTCCCAAAACTGAAAGTAAGGTTGTTTTTCTTTCACTTAAAACAAAAATAATGAGTATTTACACACCAAAAGTAGTAAATTTATTCTAACGGGCGCTAAGTTTTAAAATTTATGAACTGAAGTCAAAAATATATTTTATACTTGATAAGTCAAACATTCAATCAATTTTAATTCGCTGTACGTGTAGGTATACAAACAGAACAAGTAAATTTTATTTCTCATACTCTCCACAAGTTAATATTCCAGTAATATCGTCTGAAATTCCTTGTGAATAAATAAACCAGCGCAATGCTCAAAGTAAAACTGTTTGGATAAACTCTCGCGGAATAGACGTGTTTTTATATGTCGCCTACGAGCTACGACGTAGCAAAATTTTAAATTAAAAATGTTCGTAGCACATGTGTACTACGTACTAAACAGAATAAGCTTCTTGTAAAGATAGAGATGTGATTCCCGTATGAACTTTAAGATGGAAACATGCCTTGCGGAAATAAGTTTTCGCTACAAAGTAGTGCGCTAAGTGTAATCCCTACTGTACTACGAGTATATAACGTCATTGTTTGCAATACCTTTGAGACTTTTGGAAAATATGATAAATAAAATATTATACGCTTTATTCTCTATTTGGTCAGCACTGACATAGAGTCTGCAGGTTTAATTTAACATATTTTATTTATTCCTTGGATAATTATCCCTTAGTCGCTTTTTACGACACCCACGAGTAGAATTAGGGTGATGCTATCCTAAGCCGGCATCACACGGCCACACGGCAACCGGGCACCACAAGGGAAGTTCAATTTAGAACTATTTTATAAAATTTCTAAGTTCTACGATATTCACGTCACATGGTATAAAGGTGTTCATGAATAAGTAAACCAGGCAGTCGGCCGTTGAACGAAGTCTACGTCACGTAGATCGTTCACCTACGTTACGTAACCTCACCTTGTTAGGTTTATTTATTTTCCAAGGCGCTATTCGTGGAGCGCAACCTTTGTTGATACATACATACATAAATCACGCCTATATCCCTTACGGGGTAGGCAGAGCGTTAACGGCCGTAAAACGGATATTAACCCTTCAGAAAATCTGTGACCTAAAACACCTTTGCCCTTTACACGTGAATGCTTCGGAAAGGGAATGTTTATTCCCGTGGATTGGGCCTTTATTTCGCTTGGCTTTTGTTCGGAAATGCTTACAAAGGTGGAATTATTTTAATAACTTCTGTCAACCGCAAACAGGGTTTCACGACAAAAGTTTGATATGAATTAGTTTGTGGTTCCCGAGGGGATTCACAAACTTGTGTTAAAACAAAATTATTTTGTCCCGAATGGTGGAAAATATGACAAATCTACATAAAATAGATACTCCTTAATTCGGGAAATGAATTATCTTAACTTACCTTAAATAAGTTACCTTCCGTCTAATGGGTTTTGAATGTAGAAGAAGAGATGATGTGAGAATTCTAAGTCCTGTCATGTTTAAAAATGTCAATGGGTCTTCGCCATTTCTAGTCAATTTAGTCGCCATTGTTTTCATAGTCGCCTTATTTTAACAGGTAACGGGTATTTTGCGTCAAATATAATACATGACATGACTTAGATATCTCAGATACTTTTCTACCTATTTGACGGAAAGTGACAGGACAAATTTACTCTTGAGGAAATGAAATTAGCTTTATTCAATGTTAGATAGTAATTATCACATATGGACGCCATGATACATTTGCGACAAAATTTTCAATTTTCTGTGTACTTTATGCAATAAAGATTGTTACCTATGTATCACACAATTTTATTCTTTTCACTTTAACTTTTTTTCTTTGCATTTAATTGCAAATTTTGTATTATATCCTGATATAGAAACACCGGCTCGGGCGGATATAAAAACATAAAAATCAAAGCTTTTTGCTTATTGCTTCGGGGCTGGCCAAGTTAACCACACGGCATGTAACTTTACTAGACTTAGAACTGGAAATACACCTAGAATAAAAGTACATGTCTGAAACCCTGACCTAGAACACCAATCAAGTGGCACCGAGATTGCTATTGTTCAGGACCAATAAAGATCTCCCACTTATGATGCAATATGTGAACGCATGCAACCCGCACCTACCTACTACAATTTGTACTATCGATTTATTCTGCATTCAAAGTGCTATATAGGGTATATACAAGGGGTAAGGGACGGTGTAACGAAAACTTTGCTTTATAAAAAATTAAAATAATCAGACCATGAAACAACAAATTTTACGATGGAGCCTATAGAGAGAAATGAAATGTTTTTTTCGAGTTTCCATAGAAAGTTAGTCAGCTGATCGGTAATTATGTATGGGAGTTTTTTTATTTTTTTTGTGTAAAGTACAATGAAAACAATTTAATGCTAGCAACTCAACTCAACCTACCCATTTAGGTAAAGTGTCAATGAATTCTAGTTTTCCATAGAGTTAAACCAGTATAGGTGGCCCGTGTCATTGTCATAATTTGTCACATTCAACATTCATAATATACATGCGCTATGTACACATACATACAAATATCACGCCTTTATCCCTAGCGGGTCAGGCAGTGCGTTAACCGACGTAAAATACGATCGCTATCGCCACGTCTTACAAATATAACAGGGCCGTTTCAGAAAAATCGTGTTTCACTATTGTGACAGCTTGTCAGTCTGTCGGCCAAAATTTGAAATACACATGAATCCCTCCCTTGGTCGCATTTTACGACATCCGCGGGAAAGAAATGGGGTGATGCTATTCTAAGCCGGCATCACACGGATACTCATAATATAAAGTAGCGTCACCTCCTTAAATGTGGTATTACGTAATAGTTCCGCCGCTCCCTCAATTTAAACTCGTAACCAAGTTACGGCACGCTTAGACTAAGTTTGCTAACTAAGTGATAAGTGGGATAAGTGATATTATCGTAGTTAAGTTTCAGTGCTACTAGCGTTTCAGATATTATTTTTTTTTACCCCATTTCTTTCCCGTGGGTGTTGTAAGAGGCGACTAAGGGACTCGAGGGTTACATATGTATTGCAATTTTAGGCGACACGCTGTCAACCTGCTACTATAGTGATACACGATTTCGTCATGAAAGTACTAATCATAGACAGCTACCGGGATCGACCGCCTTACGTGCCCTCCGAAGCAAGAAACCATTGTTCTTACACACAATTGAAAGGATAAATCTGAAGCCTATCTAAACTGGGGAAACGGTTACTTATTCGAGAATTGACCTGGGTATGTGATATCAATGCTCAGACCGATAAACCACGGAGGATTCACAGTCACACTTTTTGAAAAACTTGCAAAACTTTCTACCCGCGGGCAGTATTTAAACCTGCTACTGTTCAATAACTCGTGGCGACGCCTCTTTCATCTATCATTAATGCCAGAAAAGCGTGGCAAAAATTGTATAGGTACCTAACAAGGAAAGTGTTTTAAAATTTGGTATTCACAGCCACACTTACTTACAAATGCATTACTTACACAAACACAAGTATCGTATACGTCAGATACTCAAATATTTACTATGCCCATGTGACCTGTGTGATAATGGTGTGATGTATTATCTTATCACATATCAGTGAGTGATAACACCGTATAAGTATGGTGGTCTCGCGTCACGGTTTATCTAACCACGTGAAGCTGGATTACCCATGCAGTCATAATGTTTTTGTATTCCAAAATACGCATGCATTATATTCCAGTTAATTAATCTTCTCCTTATCGAGTGGGAGACACAGAGTCGTCCAACGACCCGATGAATCCTGGTGTCAGAGTTTAGTTAGTGATTGAATATATACGACATGTAAAGGACAAACCTTTTTATTTTAGAAATAGGTTGAGGGTTGCTTAGAGACCATCGTCCTAAAAGTATCCGAGTTTTGGATTCTTGCTCCAGAAGTTATCACTCCTGAAAGGCTAAAGAATCATTTTTTTATAGTTATTTGCTTATAACTCGAAAATTATTGATATTAGAAAAAATGCGGTCGCTGTCGCCACATCTGGCAAATAATTCGCGGTTTCAGAAAAATCGAGTTTTACGATAGTGGCAGGTTGTCAGCCTATTCCCTGAAATTGACATACACAGTAAGCCCTCTCGTCCCTTAGTCGCCTCTTACAACAATCGCAGTGAAGTAATGGGGTAATTTTATAGTTGAAGTGGGACCATTTCAAGCCGGCATCATCTAATAACAAAACAGAAAAAGATAGCAATAAAAACTGTACGTCGTCGCCGTGTCAGATATCACGTAGCGTCTGACGTGTACGTGACGTGACGCGACGTTAATATCCTTTCCTAATAAAAATACAATAAAACGCTGTCATAATATTTTCTTGAGTTTGCACAACTATAACTCATCACAAAGTAATAGCCAGATCCAACATACTGCAAGACTTACTACACAGGATACGGTGTTAGTATTCTGCGTAGAACCGGGACGTTACGCTCGGCAATTAAGAAATATATGGCGGTAGAAGAAACTTTAATTTTAAACAATGACGTCCTAACTACTTAGTCATCCGTGACCACGAACTCTGTAGGAATTGTAAGATACAAAATAAACACAACTTAAAGGGCGGGGCACACCGGCTCCGTATCCAGCTCTCGTCCGTAGTCACGCACGAACTGATGACGTTGTAATGTATGGGACTGTATGAGATACGGCACACCGCTTGCGTGCAGCACGGAACGGATACGCAACGCAAGCGGTGTGCCGTATCTCGTACAATCCTATACATTACAACGTCATCAGTTCGTGCGTGACTACGGACGAGAGCTGGATACGGAGCCGGTGTGCCCCGCCCTTAAATCCGTTTTAAGTTTTATCGTAACGCTTTCACAGTTGAATCTTATCTAGGAAATAACAAAGTTTCTGTGATACTTTATATAGTGCATTAGATATGCAACTGAACAAATTCCCTAGTAGTTTTTGTCTCCATTGTTGCTTCAAAAAACCTGTCGATTTTCTAAAACCAATGTTAATATTTACCACTTTTTACTCTGCATCAATACTTTTATAATAATATACCAAAAGACTTAGGTATTTTAAAGAATGTTTATCCAACAATAAATAAATGTTTGCTTCAGTTGCTTTAATGCTTTATTTTTCAGCAATATAATATAATTCTAGCAAATATTTTGTTCATTAGAAGCCACAAACATGAATTGTATTTTTAATTATATAAACAACAATGTATTATCGCAACGTTTTTTACAAAGACTGTATCTGATAAAAGATCTGTAATCTGATTGGACTAAAGAGACACCGACAAACATATAATTTGCAGAGGATGATTAATTTTAATCACTTCAACGCAAATAGTATGAAATAGGCCGCAATAACAAAGTTGTCTAGCCATTTAGAATCGCAACCAATTCAGATGTACAAGTGAATATACATTAATGAACGTGTAAAATTAAATTATCTCCCGGACGATGATGATTGTAATCGTTGATGTGATTAGAGGCTGGAATTGTGGAATTTGTTACATCAATTATGATAACATTTAGCCAGTGTGGCCAGCGCACATCTAGCTACTTTTGACGCGAGCGGTTTTTATTTTCAATTTGAAACCGAAAGTTTGAGTGAGTAATTTTATACTTATGGTTATATTTTAGATACTCTACGAAATAATTAACAAGTAAGTCGCGTAAACCTTCACAATGGGTGATACTTGTTCGTTTAATAATAAGATTTTAGGTCAATTTTGACGAATTCCCAACTTGTCCATTTCCTAACTCGTCAATTTCTTATTCTGTCTACTTGCTATTCCTATCTCTTCCACTATGCTGTACTTGGATTAAGTTTAGATTTCAGCTAGGCTCTTGTTAGGTAGGTAAACTATAGCTATTACCTAATCTGTGGCTATGGTGTGTAATAATCGTGCCCAAATTCTTTACATTTATGTTTTTGTTAGGATAATACCGCCAGGTGTCAGAAGTACCATCGATTATTTATACTGCTAGTACCACCAATGTTACTATGCAGGGTATCCGGTAATAATGGATAACCGTTTTACTGTGGCTTGTTCAACCGATGCCCTAGTTCTTCTTCTTCTTTTCTTTATTTTATTTCGTTTATTTTATTATTAAACGAACAAGTATCACTCATGATGTGGGTTTACGCGAATTACTTGTTATTTATTTGGTAGAGACTTTATGTTGATGATTACCGAACACTCATAAAACTCAACACACTTTAGAGGGATAAACCCTTCACCAAATAAATACATACATACATACATACATACATACATAAATCACGCCTATATCCCATACGGGGTAGGCAGAGCGTTAAAGGCCGTTCAACGGATATTAACACCACGTCTGACAAAAGTTTGAGGGTCAATCAGATAACTGTGTATCACTTTAGTGACAGGTTGTCAGCCCGTCGCCTAAATTGCAATACACACCCTCGAGTCCCTTAGTCGCCTCTTACGACACCCATGGGTAAGAAATGGGGTGATGCTATTCTTAGCCGGCATCACACCAAATAAATAAACCCGCATTATGAAAAATATATACCTATCTTAAGACTAACAAAATATATACACGGTAAAAAAAAATATTAATACATATATACACATATCACGCCTATTATCCCTTGCGGGGTAGGCAGAGCGGAAACGGCCGCAAAAACGGCCATGTGCGCCACGTCCGACAAATATTTGAGGGTCATTCGGAAAATTGTGTAATAAAGTATATAGTATACGTTGTATGTGCTCGGAAACCTAAAGTAATAGGTATAAGATAAAAGATAGCAAGCCTTACAATTTTATCACATTTTTCCATTGCGTCTGCGAAATCTTTTATGGCTATTGTTTTGATAATGCTGAGTCACTTACTCTGTACCCAGACACACAGTTGGGGGCCAATTTATTTGAGTCACGCGTATGTACTTAACTCGCTCGCTTATATATTTTTTTCTTGTTTGTTTACTTTGTTCAGTTACTAAATCAAGTATATTATCAAAAGATAAAATGACGATAGTTTTTGATTTGCTGTGTGATGCCGGCTTAGAACAGCATTACCCTAATATAACCCGTGGATGTGGTAAAAACGACTGACGGATAAATTTATCAGTGGAATAGGCAGCAGCGTTCCCTGTGGAAACAATATTTTGCACTGCGCTCGCCAATCCTAGCAAATAATAGCATTTATTATTGATAGTTATGTCGGCTATCCGTTTACCTAACGTACAGGAATTCTTATTTAGTTTAGGAAACAGTATTTTGTATCATTTTATCTATTTGTAATTAAGTTTATTCATAAAGAATTACCTAATCTAATCATAATATTTATTTCATCAGTCAAGAATGGACCTATGATAGTAATGCGATGACTCATAAGTGCTATGATGTCGCTTTGATTACGACATCGTAATTTTTTACGTAGAATGTTTTGTGATCATTTAATTATGATTTTCTGGCCCAGACTTAGATATTTCGTAAAATACACAAAAGTCCACTGCTGGAAATGGGCTTCCCCCGATTGGGGGAAATTTGCCTTACTCACCACGCTTGGCAGGCGGATTGGCGAGCGCAGTGCAAGTCGCCTTTTACGACACCCACGGGTAGAAATGGAGTAGTGCTAATATAAACTGGCACCACGCGGCACCTATTCAATAACAACAAATATTCTCGAAATAGGTACAGTAGTTTTGATTTGTAACTATTCATTCTAGTAAGCGCTTAACAAACTGTCCCTATGTAATATGGACATAAGATATAATGCATTCTTATATCAAGTAAACGAAAGAAGGTTCTATGGTTTATTTTGCACTTACAGTATTATTTCTCGATTTCTTAAATGTTTTTTAAATATCTGTATCTGTTTGATATCTGCATATCTTCATAAAAAAAGAAGGAAATTAAAACCCGTCTTATTAATTTTTCACTCAACTTCGCCCCGCCCGCCACTGATTAATTTCGATAAGTCTTATCCCGGGGGGAATCAATTCTGAGATGGTCCTAAAGAAAAAAAATGAAAAACAATATAACTTTGATCACATAGGGAGAAATTTTACTAGTTACCGATACTGAATACAGAGTACGGGCTGGTGATAAGGATCAACCTCCCCTAAGGAACATAGGTCGAAATATGAAAAAAACTACCTCCTATACAAAATTGCCGGTCGAGCTTATCGGCAATTTTGAATACCAATTTTGTTTTTGTTACTATAGTCTCGCTAACAAAATGCAAAAACGTCATCAAAACATGCATGTGCCAGTCTAAAATTCCACCTTCACTTGTAGAGCGTACGGAAAATTATGCCGCTCCCGTATTGGCTTATACAGCCATGAAAGGTCTTGCCTCAGACACTGATTAAATCGTCTGTCACAGACGTGTGAGGCCAATGATGACTATAGAAGCTCAAAATATTTTTGACATAATTTCGACTTATGTTCCTTTGGGAAAATTGTTCCTTATCACCAGCTCGTTCTCTTTTTTAATCTCGGACTTAATCGCCACGTCTCACAAATATTTAAAGGCCCTTTCAGAAAAATTGTGTATCACTATAGTCAGAAGGTAAGTTATTTCATTTTGTTTGTACATTTTTCAGTAGGTAGGATATTTATTTGTTCAGGACCAGGTACCAAGTAGACAATACCAAGACTGTTGCTACTACTACTATAACAGCCAAAACAGTCCACTGCTGAACATGGGCTTCCCCCTATTGGGGGGGTAGTTACCATACCCACCACGCTTGGCAGGCCGACTGGCGAGCGCAGTGTAAGATGTTATATTCACAGAGAACGCTGCTGCCCATTCCCTGGATTCATCCCTTTGTAGATTTTTACGACACCCAAGGGTACATATGGGTTGATGCTATTCCAAACCGAAACTACACGGCTTGCCGGCACCATATAAATCAATCTAATTGGTAAAACAAAAACAACGAAACACACCTGTTCGCCTCCAAAATGAACACCAATTATCCTATCAAATGGGATAATAAAAAAACATAATAGTTTTACTTTAACCTTCATTTCTATTGGTTTTATTGTGGAAAGCGTTCTCTTCGTACTTGTACCAACTGTTTTTTGTGTTCAGTTTTTTATACAAATAAATACCAGAAAACTTGCAAGATTCTTGCTTGTGTTGTTATCGAGATATTCTATTTCCTATCTATGATATTTCTGTTGTTTGTATTATTCTAAAGAGCAATATCTTTGCAGTTAATATCAACCGAAGAAGATTTATTAATATTTTGGAATCATCGGTAAGATATACCACAGAGAAAAGCTAACAAATATTCCCATGTTTGACTTGCTACGCCACCGTAGCAAGTAGCTACGGTGTATGCAACCTGTAGTTGAAGAATACTAAAACGCATTTATGATACCTATTTGTTAATAATTTTTTAATTTCTTTGTTTCAGGTAAGAAAATGGTCCCAAAACTGAAAGTAAGGTTGTTTTTCTTTCACTTAAAACAAAAATAATGAGTATTTACACACCAAAAGTAGTAAATTTATTCTAACGGGCGCTAAGTTTTAAAATTTATGAACTGAAGTCAAAAATATATTTTATACTTGATAAGTCAAACATTCAATCAATTTTAATTCGCTGTACGTGTAGGTATACAAACAGAACAAGTAAATTTTATTTCTCATACTCTCCACAAGTTAATATTCCAGTAATATCGTCTGAAATTCCTTGTGAATAAATAAACCAGCGCAATGCTCAAAGTAAAACTGTTTGGATAAACTCTCGCGGAATAGACGTGTTTTTATATGTCGCCTACGAGCTACGACGTAGCAAAATTTTAAATTAAAAATGTTCGTAGCACATGTGTACTACGTACTAAACAGAATAAGCTTCTTGTAAAGATAGAGATGTGATTCCCGTATGAACTTTAAGATGGAAACATGCCTTGCGGAAATAAGTTTTCGCTACAAAGTAGTGCGCTAAGTGTAATCCCTACTGTACTACGAGTATATAACGTCATTGTTTGCAATACCTTTGAGACTTTTGGAAAATATGATAAATAAAATATTATACGCTTTATTCTCTATTTGGTCAGCACTGACATAGAGTCTGCAGGTTTAATTTAACATATTTTATTTATTCCTTGGATAATTATCCCTTAGTCGCTTTTTACGACACCCACGAGTAGAATTAGGGTGATGCTATCCTAAGCCGGCATCACACGGCCACACGGCAACCGGGCACCACAAGGGAAGTTCAATTTAGAACTATTTTATAAAATTTCTAAGTTCTACGATATTCACGTCACATGGTATAAAGGTGTTCATGAATAAGTAAACCAGGCAGTCGGCCGTTGAACGAAGTCTACGTCACGTAGATCGTTCACCTACGTTACGTAACCTCACCTTGTTAGGTTTATTTATTTTCCAAGGCGCTATTCGTGGAGCGCAACCTTTGTTGATACATACATACATAAATCACGCCTATATCCCTTACGGGGTAGGCAGAGCGTTAACGGCCGTAAAACGGATATTAACACCACGTCTGACAAAAGCTTGAGGGTCAATCAGATAACTGTGTATCACTATAGTGACAGGTTGTCAGCCCATCGCCTAAAATTGCAATACACATCCCTCGAGTCCCTTAGTCGGCTCTTACGACACCCATGGGTAAGAAATGGGGTGATGCTATTCTAAGCCGGCAATCACCTTTGTTGATGTTTGCAGAAAATGCGCCATTAGAAACAGCGGGTTCTGATAATAAGTTTATGAGATTGAAATATATCGACTGTGGACCAGACTGTCTTGAACCAAGGGCCGTGAAATAAGTACCGCTCCACTGGTCTACCAACTAAACTTTTGGAGTCCTGGTCATAATGCCGAAGTTTTCGATCTCTTTATGCTCGCCTTAACGACATAAGCGGTATTCTAGGCCATACATTGTTAAGCTAGTTTCACTTGAATGCTTGCCATGTTTTGTAGGTTAGGTGGGTTGCCAAGTGCAATGCGGAATTTCAGTATTTATCACTGAGAATACTGCCGTAGTTGCTGCAGCTGGTTTTTTTTTGTTCCGTTATGGGCTGAGGCATCCAAAAATAGGTTGGTAACAACGTGAGATCACCCGGAAGCACGGGCTTTCTCCCTCAATGCCTAATGGTACAAAAAGCGTATTTTTGCATCAATAGAAATAAAAGAAAACATGCAAAATGTTCAACCGCGGACAGAGTTTGAACATGCGATTTTCGCCATCACCAGTGGCGACGCACCTCGTCTCTTGCTTGTGAACTTTGCAAGTGTATCGTGATGCCAAGACAGCGTGGCACGGCTCCATCTACCAGTTTAGTTTTTTGCAACCAAAACAACGAAAATTAATTTTGCCTGACCCCATGTTCAGCCTCTAGGCTTTCCGGCGCCAGACGGATAGACTTCGGTGTAAAGCGAGTGGGTGTCGAGATTAATATTCCTACCATGATTGTAGTACAAAGATTAAAACAAAGATTCAATTACATATATTGTTACATGACGTGACTTCGGTTAAATGCTCGTCAAACCGATACCAGAGACGAACTGAAGCGTTGAAGAAACGCAGCGAGAAATAAAACAACAGTCCACTCCTGAACATAGGCCTTCCCCTATTGTGGGGGGGGGTATCTGCCATACTCACCAAGTTTGGCAAACGGATTGACAAGCACAGTGCTAGGTGTTATATTATGTTAACAAGAAACGGTGCTGCCCATGCTCTGGTCGAATTTATCCTTTAGTCGTATTATACGACACCCATGGTTACAAAAGGGATGATGCTATTTACGGCACACCGCTTGCGTTGCGTATCCGTTCCGTGCAGCACGGTGTGCCGTATCTCATACAGTCCCATACATTACAACGTCTTATGTTCGTGCGTGACTACGGACGAGAGCTGGATACGGAGCCGGTGTGCCCCGCCCTTTAAGCCGGCACCACACGGCCGCGAGGCAAAGAGAAATTCTATTACTCAATCTAAAATGAATTTACAATTTACGCTCTAAAGAAAGACGTTTATTTATAGAGCTCTCAGGGTAAAAGCTAGACAGTGAATGGAACTAAATAAAATAGGTCAGTATACTAGGTTCATTGTGACTAGCAAGTCTTTGTTAGAGCTTACGTTAGTAATATGGCTGTGAACGCGAGTTTCTTTCTTCAATGGTTGTGATATGATTATTTTCCTGATTAGATCATCATTGCTGAAGAATATAAACTCTCCTAATTTTACGAATCAAATTAACGGCAAAACGAATGGCTATAAGGTTGCATAATTTTAGACTAAAATAAATATTAATAGAACAAACAATGGATGAATCAATTCAAGTTGTAAATTATCTTAACTTACCTTTAATTAGCGCTGTCACTTTCCGTTAAATAAGTCTAGAAAAGGGTAAAAGATATTTAAGTACTGACAGTACTGTTTAAAATATCAATAGGTTCTTCGCAATTTCTAGTTAATTTAGTCGCCATTGTTGTCATCGTCGCCTCATTTTGACATATAACGCGTATTTTGCGTCAAATTAGAACCAATCTCACTTAAAGTGACAGCACTAATTAAAGGTAAGTTCAGACTTTTAATCCTAAATTGAGGCCAATATAAATCTCATTAAAGTCTTAATTAAAAGATAGGTTCTTAAAACTTCTTTATCAAAGGAAATTAAAAGTATACCTACCAATTTATTTATCTACCTTTATTATAATAACTCTGAAGTTTCATAAGAAAACGAAGCCTTCAAAAGAACTTTCTTAATTTCGAATTACTTATAATATTTTCCTTTTCAATAATTTTCCCAATTAATAAGTCTTTTGTTAGAATAGATAGATAATTATTTTAAGTTATCAGTAAATTTAGTTTTGAATACTTTTCGAGAATGAACCCAAAAATAGTATTTACTTGCTTTGCATGACACCGAATCGAGGAGAGAGCCGACATAAAAACATACATACATATATCACACATCTATACTTTGCGAAGAAGGCAGAGCATTAACGGCGTTGCCTTTAGCAAGCTCTAAAAAGAGGTTATAGCGTGTTGTTTTGTTAAATTCTGATCCATTAATTTGACCATCGACTTCCTATAAAGCCGGAACTAGGTACAACTTAACGTGCCTACTGATGCAGTAAAGACCAATCTATTCTGTGTGGTCTATGTCTAGTTCTTATACCAAAACCGCAATTTGACATTCGTCTAAATCTGATACGGTAACTTATTAACGGAAATATTTCGAACATTTACTTTAAAAAAGTAAATGACATAATGTAGTGAGCATACATTAAATATCAATTAATGAGACACGACTACCTTTATAGGGTGAAATTTTAATAGTGACTGATAGCGAAAACTCGGGCTGGCGATAAGGAGCAACTTCCAAATATGACAAGAATATTTTCAGTTTTCATAGTTATTCAAATCAGCTGATCAACAATTTCTTGTATTGGAGGTCTATTTTTTTCGTACCTATATGTTGCTATAGGAAACTTGTTCCTTATCACCAGCCCGTCTTAAGTTTTCTCTATCGGTCACTAGTTTATATTTTTCTTTTCAATGTCATGGAGTTATCAAACCGCCCTCGTATCTATCCTATTTCTCCTCTATAAATTCTTACTCAAAATTGTGAGGATAGGCTCTTACTTCCAATGGCCGTATAATATCATTAAAGGTGCCCAGGAGATTTCACTCAGACCGTACTTAAGGGTGAAACCACATTTCACACGGGACTAGGAACGGGGGTACAGTAATTCAGACTGGGAATAACTGATGAAGTTTATCTACGACCTATAGTCTTTGTGGAATTGAGAACGAGATTTATTAATCTTTTGTTTTGGTTTTACTATAGCTATAGGTATGTATACGGGTTGTAAGAGACCACCGAAAACTTTGCAGGCATGATTAGAGCATGAAATCAATCAAATTTTTCCATGGAGGCTATGTTGGTAAACGAAAAAATAAATACGAGTTTATAGTATGAGTCTATATATTCAATTTTGGTATCAATATGCTTACATAACAATAAAATTGGACGACTCGGTGTCCTACACGAAAAGAGACATTAACAGCCTCATCAGTCCACTGCTGGACATAGGTCTCCCACTATTGGGGGATATTGCCATACTCACCACGCTTGGCAAGCGGATTCGGGAGCGCAGTGCAAGATATTGCTCTCACAGGGAACGCTGCTGCCCATTCCCTTGATGATTTTTATGTCGCTTTTTACGACTCCCATGAGTGTGTGTTGTATTGGGGTGATTCTATTCTTCTTTTTCTGCTATGTAGGTATCGCACGGCCCAAAATCAAAATGTTTTTAATTTTTTATTCTTCCTTCGTGTGGGTATGGAATAATCAAATGAACCGATGAAACTAAGGCACTCAAAGTCACTATGCATTACCGTAACATTAAATGTCTATAAATCTATGAATATGTAACTGTAAGGGTCTTGTTAAAGCCTATTACCCGCGCAACAATATCTGCAAAGCGGTTTGCGGTTTGTGGTCACCCGCTTGTTAGGGTGTAGGTAATTTGTGGTTGATCTTTGCTTCAAAGGGGCTCGCTGATTAAACTACTTTACTTACCTATTATAACTGAAAAGCTGTAGATGCCCACAATATACAGTGTGTAAGGGACGGTGTACTGAAAACTTTGCAGGCATGATCAGACCATGAAACTGAACCAACTTTTACTGTGTAGCCTATGATGGAAAACGAAATATTCTTTTCGGGTTTCCATAGAAAGTCAGTAAGCTGGTCGGGAATTTTGTATCAGAGGTCGAAAAAAGATCTCTAAAAGATCATTTATCAATATATCTTCCATGGAAAAAGTGGTTCGGTTTCATGGTCTGATCAAACCTGCAAAGTTTTCGGTACACCGTCGTCCCTTACATACATACCTACATACATATATCACGCCTTTGTCCCTTGCGGGGTAGGCAGAGCGTAAACGGCCGCAAAAAACGGACATTTACGCCACGTCTGACAAACGTTTGAGGGTCATTCGGAAAATTGTGAATCGCCGTAGTGACAGGTTGTCAGCCCATCGCCCAAAAATGCAATAGGTACACACCCTTGAGTCCCATCGTCGCCTCTTACGACTCCCACGGGAAAGAAATGGGGTGATGCTATTCTAAGCCGGCATCACACGGCTAACACCTCGTCGTCCTTTACACCCTGTATTATATGAAGTACATGAATTTGATAAAGTCGCATTTATTTTCTTTTAAACGATTCGCTCGCCAATTCGCTTTGCAAGCGTGGTGAGTATGCCAATACCTCCCATATAATTGGGAGGCCCATGTACAGCTGTCGATTGTTGTGACTGTTAATGAATGATGTAATTTTTGTATGAACGATTTTACCTGATTGAAATTTGAAACCAATATTACTTTCATAATACTTTTCAAAATGTGGTCATAAGTATTTGTTTTATAACGTGCTTAGTAACGTCGCCATTTTGTTTCGTTACCTATTTTGACGTTAGTTTGCACAGCCGTTGCCCTTAGTTTAGTGACCCAGTTATTCATTGCATACGTCCAATTTCTCATCAGTGAATTTTGTTTTGATATATATTTAGAATAGGCCATTAAAATCTTCTTGGGAAATCGTTATTCCCGATTTATAAAAGTGAGTGAAGCAGGATGAAAACTCTTGAATGTATGAAAATAATAAGAGAAAATTGACCAATTTTGTACCGTTGACATCAGTTCTATAGAACGAATCGGTACAACTCGAACCGATGTACGCGATTGTCGGTTGTCAGTCTACAATAAACCTTGATTGTAATTCTGTTAATATAATAACCCAGTATGACTAGCTTTTCATGTCCAAATATTAAATTCGTTTATTTTTTACACGACTGCCCAACCAAAAAAGTAATGTTTTTTAGAGTTCATAATATATGTATGTATTTATATATGTGCGATTCTTTAATGGACTGAAACTCGTTAACCACTGAACAGATTCGAATGGGAATTGTATAGGAAAAATCCTTGTATTATCCAGTGTTCTAGGGGCTAGGCTTTATTCTTAGAAGGAAGTCGTATTTTTTTATGTTATAATTGTTTGTCTATAGTTTCTACTCCATTGGCCGAATCCAATTTATTATATAGTGGCATTTTAGATACACGCTAGCATATTTTCGTTTGCAGTGGATAAAAACGACTCAAAATGTGTTTTTACACTTAAATGATACATTGAATCGAAAATATACGCAAGCGTAAAAGTTACACAACATCTAGTATGTGGTTTACAGACCCACATAACGCAGTCGTAAAAAAATAAGTTACTTGAGATTTTTTATAAGTTATGCCTGCCGCACCGGACTATAATCTGCGGTAATCCAGCCGATCCTGTTTGCATAGGATTTTGGTTTTGGTTGGATATCATGTAAAACATTGATTAATCCTAATAGGTATTACTGACAAATCAGTGATAATTCTGACAGTGCTTAATTTTAAAATAATATTTCGTAGGTAATTATAAGTAAACTACTAGTAGTCGGCGGTTGAAAAACTCTGACACCAGGGTTCATCGGGTCGTTGGACGATTCGGTGTCCCACACGAAAAGAGAGAGAGAGAGTAAACGAAGTATTCATAACTACCTAGTGTTAGAAGAGGTAACAAAAAACATTTAAACGTGACCAATAAAAAATTACTTTGCTCACAAAAATGTATGCTGGGTGTAACTGACAGTGTATTGTACCTTACTTCCGATATTATACTACCATTGCAATAAATAAGGTCCTATTAAATTAGGTGCAAATATTTTCAGGGTGTTTTATTTTTTTATAAATGATAGGTTTGCTCTTGACTCTAGTTTAGGTCATAGGACAGAGACAGAGTCTAAGATGGAGCGAGCTCACCCAGAAGAAGCCTGTTAAGGCACTGGCACTCCCACACACTGACGGAACGCAGCAAGCTACTTGGCGCCAGACTTCGGTGGGATGGTGGTCGCGAGCCAGGCGGCCCCTTACGGAGCCTTCCACCGCTTAGTGGGATCGTTCAGCCGGACTTATCCACAGGCAAGCCTGTGTTGCCGTTGCCCGGGGTGGACCGCTAGGAGGTAGATCCCATACCACCCCAAAATGATAAAATGATTTCTCATTGTGAAACTGAACAACATTCCTCAAAGGAACATAGGACGAAATATTAATAAAATAAGTTGGACCTCCTTTACAAAGTGTCAAATTTGTAGAACATTTTTGTATGAGAGGTCGTATATTTTTCATATTTCGACCTATGTTCTTTGGGGAAACCTGTTCAGCTTCACGAGTAGAATTCACCCTAAAAATATAATGAACTGAATTTAATACAAACTTATAAATGGATCGTCTTTACTTCTGTATTTTGTATCTGCATGTATGAACATTGAAGAAATCATGTTTGATAAATATCACTGAAATTTTGCCTTGTACATTTAGCACAATCAATACCTATTCAAAAAGATACAATAAACACGCACAAAGTTGCTCATTTATCTTAAAATTTATAACAGAACGTGTTGCTCTGTTCAAACAAACTTTACACAAAGTCTGGCATGCTTACAAGCGCTAAGTGAAGTATAAAATCTACGATAAATAACTTCTTGTAACTTTGAACAGGTTTTTTTGTACAAGCACTTTGCTTGAGACTTGTTATTGTTAATGTGATGCGAGTGAGCAGTTTTAAAGCTGTTGGTGTGGTGTCTTTTAAATATTTAAAGAGTTTTTAATTTTTTATATTAGCTTATCCTCATTGAAACTAAATTAAATTTATTCAAGTAATTAAGGCGGCGCCGACCGTCCAGTGGTGCCACACATGTTTTAAATTTATTCCTTTTAATCTGAAACAAATATCAAAAATCTAAGACGGACAAATTGTTGCCCTATACGATAAGTTTATTTCAAAATACAACAATGAGCCGTTTTAGATTTTTGATATTTGAGTCAGATTTGAAGCAATTAATTAAAAACATGTAAGGGTGCCACTGGACGGTCGGATTTCGCTCGGTGCAGGCTTAAAGTTACAAGAGATTGACTCTTAAAATTGAAGACGAAGGATAGCACTATCACTTATAGACGTCATGATCCGTCATTGTAAAAAAAGAAACTTTAACACACTTTTCTTCTTTTCATTACAATTTTGTTTTGTCCTATAAGAAAACCAGCTCGGGTGGAATAAAAATTATTTTATCTTAATAACAAGTATAATGATTTAAAAATTTATATCACGACTGCTTTCTAAGATAAAGCCTAGCCTATGACATTCGGGATAATATAAGGATTCTTCCGATACAATTCCCATTCGAATCTGTTCAGTGGCTAACGAGGTTCAGTCCTTTAAAGGATCGCACATATATAACATGCATACATGAACTGTAAAAACATTACACCCCTTTTTTGGTCGGGCAGTCGTGTAAAAATAAAGGCACTGCCTCGGGGCTGGCCAGGTTATTGTCCCTATTTACTAGGATTTCCGGTGTGTCATATCTAGAAAATATTCAAAACATACTCATAACATGAGAAAAGATATTTCCAATCGACCTTCAAGTATCTGCCCTGACCGGGAAGCGCTTAGTGCAGATTCACTAACACTGCGGCACATTTGATTTATACACGCGAATCATGATAAATCAAGTTCAAGGTTAATATTTATTATTAACAAGCGGCCCGACCAGTGGTATTAAACGCTACTAACCGTTTTCCCGTGGGAAAAATACCTTTTCCCGACATGAATTATACATTAAAACCTTCCTCTTGAATCACTCTATCGACTAAAGAAAACCGCATCAAAATCCGATGCGATCTATTATAGATCCAAGAATACAAAGGGACATAAGCTCCGTTTATTTAAGGATGACCAATAATGTAAACAAACTTTGTATGAAACTGACAGTTGCGAGCTGTCATTTACATACAAAGTTTGTTTACATTACTGGTCATCCTTAAATAAACGGAGCATAGGGAGGGCACGGGGAGCGACTTAATTTTATACTATTTTGTGATGGTGCTCTTGAAAGCGTCTTGATTAATCGCATCTTGAAACTGGCATCAATTTCTGCTTGCCAGCAGGATCAAAGTTCTCGAGATGGAAATTCAAAATTCCAATCAGGCATGTCAGAAGCAGAAGTCGTACCCGAGTTTCCTGATTTATTACGAATTTCTAATCATCCAAGAATCCTAAATAATGATTATAAAGTAAATTGAATAAATACGTGAAATAGCACACAAATGCGGGCCCATTTTATTAAAAAGAACTTCTATGTTGTCATTTACATTTCTCTTATTATTGAAACAAATTGGGCTATCTGAAAAGATCTGGTACTGGCGTGCCAGCAGATATATAGGGTGAAATTTTACTAGTGAACGATAGCGAAACCTCAAGATGGGCTGATAATAAGGAACAACTTTCCCTTCGTACACATAAAGTGGAAACACGAAAAAAATATTGACCTCACACAAAAAATTGCTAATCAGCTGATTCGAGTCCATAGGACACTCACAATAATTTTGACATATTTAAACCTATATTTTTTGGGGAAAGTTATTCCTTATCACCAGATCGTCTTTACATTTCGCTATCAGTCACTAGTAAAATTAAATTAAATACAATGGCATAATAATTATAATTTTGTCGTAACAGTATAACCTACCGCACTTAATATTACCTAGTAAATTAATATATATTGAGCGTGTTGTGTAGTTCAGTTTAATTAACTACAACTTACAATAACTAAGTTATGTATTTCACTTACAACTAAGCAGTCATGTCTTCGTCTAATTGAATTGAAGACGACATAGAGTATATGCGCACGTGAGCAGGAAATTGCTATGTAGAGATTTAGGTTGTAATATACCATAACAAAACCGTGTGATGCCGGCTTCAAATAGCATCACCTCAAACCGTGGGTGTCTTAAAAAGCGACTGAAAGCAATGCTCAGGGCTCTCCAATTCGTTTGCTAAACGTGGTGAGTATGGCAATAACCCCAATTGGGGGAGGCCTATGTCCAACAGTGGACTTTTGTGGCTGTTAATGTTCTGTTAATATCGTTACAACACCTATTTATACTATACCAACGTGAACTTTACAACACTTCATTATTTTGAATCTTCATTATTATATCAAAACCAAATCAGTCCCTACCTTACATAAGCTAGTCTTAAAATCAAATATTTGAGAAAAGTCCGTGAAACTTTTCAAATCGTTTTTAGAAAACTTGCAACTGTCGCGGGCAGAATTTGAACCTTCGACTTTCACCATCACTAGTGGTGACGCCTCTTCCATCTGGGCTACAGATGCTCATCTCTTGCGCGCTGGGATAGTGATGGCAAAAGTCGGTAGAAAATTTCGCAAGTTTTCTATAAACTGGTGTCCTACAAATGTCTTACTTACTTACCCATATCTTTTTGTTACAGAGGAGGAATGCTACCACTGCATGGCGAGCCTGGTGGCGTCTAAGGAGAAGATGTTCATCACACAGACGAAACTCCTCAGCGAAGTGACGTGGAAGACCGTCATGCAGATAGCCAAGAAACATGCCGTAAGTTACTTATTAAGGATATACAGGGTGTAAGGGACAGGGTGTAATATTGATAGGGCCATGATACTGAAAAATTTTCCCCTCGGAAGATATGAACTAAAAATCTAATACACACACACATACGTACACACACACGCAATAACACTGCATGCGCTTCACATAATGTAAGTAGAATACTGAATTACGGAAGAGCTGGACTGCCTGACACAGGTAGCACTGTCTTGTCTACTTGCTAGGAAGGCCCCAGCGATACGAGGCTGTAAAAAAAATTTGATTGATAACATTTCGTCCAGTTTAGAATATCAAATTCAAAACTGGACGGCTTTTGAAAAATGAGTAAAATGAAATATTATCATCTTCTACAAGAACAATTTTTCTCATTGACTGACTGACTGACTCATTCATCAACGTACAGCCTAAACTATTAATATTAGAAACATGAAATTTGGGCTGTAGGTTTATTTTACTATATGACCATCCGCTAAGAAAGGAATTTTTGAATTCTAACACATAAAGGTGTAAGAAAGGGGGTAAACCATTTGTATCAAAGTTCGATGTATTTCAAGCGATCTGTTTCAAAATGTGGAATTCAATTGAAAAACTACAGTAATCAAACACTTGTTTCAGGATTTTTAAAATTTTACTCCCTTGAAGGGTAAAAAGGAGATAAAAAAAATACTTTAAATGTGTACTGTTTAAAAAATCATTAGACTAAGGGAATAAAATAGTAGAGTACTAGTAGTAGATTTGTCGAGTTGTTCGTTGACTCGGTTTTCCGTACAAAAAAGGATGCGGGAGTGAATCCGCGGGCGGAAACGCTAGTCATAGAATACGTTTCCAGGAATCATAATTATTTTTCTTTTTTGCTCAGTACCAGTAAACTTTGTCACGAATAATAGTTTTCCCGCTGTAATTACTTTAAATAGATCGCGTGACTTTTTTTTGATAAATCGGATATGCAAAGAAGCTTGTACACGCGAACCTGTGGAGGGGTAGCTTACGTAATGAGCCATTGAGGATTGGTAATGGAGAAGTTATTTTACTGCCCGCTTATTACTCAGGCATGAAGAGAAATTGGTTGTTTTGCTTCAGAAAGGCACGAGAAACAACAATATCTTATAACTCCATCTACCCACCCGCAAAACATCAGTTGTTCCGTAATCATGGCCCATGCGACTGAGTCGCAATATCGGATAATTCAACACAAATAACTATCGCGGTAAGAACCCCGTTTCAGTATTTCGAGTTATTTAGTTTGACCGCTGAGTTTCAAACAGTTAACAACAAAATCTAGCTAACTTCGCTAGCTCAATGAGCTTCCTCACTGTTCCCTCATCTGCGTCACCTTCAGCCAGATATTGACTTGAAGATGGCCAAGAACAGGCTCAACCATATATTTTCAGCGGCACCTGGGGCGCGTCACAACCTGTCACTATAGTGATACACGATTTTCTGAAAGGGCCCTCAAATATTTGTCAGACTTGGTGCTTTAGATCTTAATTGTACGGCCTTTAACGGTCTGCCTAGCCCACAAAGGATAAACGCGTAATATTTGTATTTATGTCATACCATACCACGCTTGGAAAATGCATTGCTATGTGTTGTGTTCCACAGGGATCGCCCCCTGCATACGTCTACTTAAGGTTTTTCATACAAAAGTTGAGTCGGCTTATGTCTTATTTATATGAAGGAAAGTGCTGTGTTTATACATGGCGTGAGAAAAAAAAGATTTTCCATAGAAAGACAGTAAGCTGATCAGGAGCTTTGTATGGGAGGACGTATTTTTTCTCGCTTACCAACATAGCCCCGATAGAAAAAGGTGTTCAGTTTCATGGTCTGATCATGCCTGCAAAGTTTTCGGGTCACCTACCTTTACACCCCGTATAAAATTTCCCCAAAATAATTACCGATTAACCACTTTATGTCAATATGTGGAGCTACTGCTGCAGGAAATACGTAGCTTTGCGCCGAATTCACGTGTGCCTTCATCATTTCACATTAGTTTAAGTTAAAAAATTGCTCTGCAATTTAAGTTTGACACACACACACACACATTAACAGCCACAACAGTCCACTGCTGGACATGAGCAACTCATGTTTCAGTCATTTAATTTTAGAAATAAATGGGAAATTAAAGTATTTATAGGAAAAACACGAGTTGCAAACGCAGTGACAGTAAAATAGCCGCATGCCGTAAATTGAGTCATTAAATCTAATTTATTGCTGCATTACGATGGTCCTACCACAACAATAGTGCCCGGCAGCTGAATATAATGGTTTTATCTCATTCGTAATCTGCGTGGAATAAATTAAGCTTCTTGTTTATCGTATGCCAATATAAAACGGTGAGTTGTGGTTTACCATATTTTGCACTAAACTTACACCTACAGTTTGTTTGCGGAGATAAGAAAAACATGAGGTTTTTGAAAATAATATTTACGTCATTCTATTTTTATTGCGACGCATAGGTATGAACGTTCCAAGATAAACTACATATATCACGCCTTTATCCCTTGCGGGGTAGGCGGAGCGTAAACGGCCGCAAAATACGGACATTTACGCCACGTCTGACAAATGTTTGAGGATCATTCGGAAAATTGTGTATCTTAGATAAACTACCCTTTGGAAACAATACCTCTACCTAGCTATCGTGTTTCTCTTTACATAATAGTAGTAGTCTTAATGGTAGGTATTTTTTTTGTTGGACTCTTATGAAAGCCCCGGGGCTTTGAAAACTATTTAGTGACGAGCTAAGGCTCACCCGGAGTTTGTGTGGTTGTTTAAACAACTGTACTTGGGAGTTGTTCTAGGAAGAATTGATCGGACTGAATCTACCCGGTACGTGCCGGTAGTTCCCAAAATAGGGAACAAATGAGGGCGGGAAGGCGCCCGGGGACAAAAAAGAGTAGAAGTCAAATTCTACATACATACATACACATATCACGCCTATAATCCCTTGCGGGGTAGGCAGAGCGCAAACAGTCGCAAAAACGGTAATTTACGCCACGTCTGACAAATATTTGAGGGTCATGCGGAAAATTGTGTATCGCCGCAGTGACAGGTTGTCAGCTCATCGCCTAGAATTGCAATACACATTCGAGTCCCTTAGTCTAAGTCAAATTCTACTTGGGTCACATGTTAGTGCTGTTTCAAAAGAATCAACTTCAGATATTTAATTTGTTTTGCGTTTCCTACAACGACAAACTATAATAATTTATATGAAACACACCCCTTACTCATAAACTTAGCACGAGGCTAGCAACGTGACGAAAGGACAGGCTTATCGGCAATAATTAATTTTGCGCGTAATGTGCTTTCGTCGCACGTGCCCTTTATGATACCGAGGTCTTTACGTGCCCTTAGACACGGTAAACATGATAACTTGGTGTGTATGCGCCCTTATAATGTAAACATGATAATGTGGGGTGATTGCACTGGCTAGGTTAGAAGGTAGCTGGTGGTATGTGCATCGAGAAAATTACTATGTGGAAGGTTGTTTGGCAAGGGAAAAATATACGAAACTATTCGTAAGGTAGCTGATTGCTCAAATGCCTCCGTGGTCTCATCGTTGGTCTCAGATACGGAGGGCCCAGGTTCGATTCTGGTGCGACGCCTTCGACGCGAAGGTTTGGGTTCAACTGTCGGTGGGCCTCTCACAAACTTTTTGGCTTTGTTCCTAGTTCATTTAGGACTTTGCAGGATGAATTATCAGATTGTCCTAAAAGGAAGATTGTTCCGTGCTGCGGAGGGCACGTTAATCCGTTGGTCCCGGTTGCTGTTTTTTTTACTTAGACGGCGGTCGTTACACACTTATGTCAGAGACCTACTAGTATTAGTAGGCTCTTGAAAAAGTCTTGAAACTAGAATAAGATTTTGAAATAACCTAACAACATGCTTAGTAAATAACAAAAAGTTTTTTTTTTACTAGCTTTATTTTTGTGACACCGCGGACTCTGCACTAAGCAAAGCTTGCATCGCAGGGGCCTAGTATTAAATTAACATTCTGGATATACACTCGGGCATAAAACTTATTCTTACTGTTCTTATAAAATGAAAACAAATTACAAAAAGCTTAAAAACCGAATAAAAATAAAAATAAATAACTTTTTTTTTTATAAAAGAAAAACTAAAAAAAAACTGTGATCTACTTAGTAATGTTCGTGTGTTTATGTGCGTGTGGTTGTAATTGTCAATTCCCCCATATGGGTAGTATTTCTTCAGTTCTGGCATAATCTAGACTAAGCAGCCATCTCACAATTATATTTTTAAAGTCACGGGTGGTCGATGTTTTGACTTAAGGGTGTATCTTGTAAATAAATAAGGTGATGTTGATATTGGAATCTTAAATCTGAAAACTCTTTTTACACTTTACACTCCTCGTATAACGTGTCGGTTGGAAATCTGAAAGGTTAAGGTTCATCGGTTCATTGAATTGGTGTTCCACACGAAATAAGGAAGACAAATAGCTAATTTTATGTTTCGAGGTTTTACGGTTATGGGGCCTATAACTTGAACGATATGCAGGATGGAAAAATATTAGCTGCAATCATTTTAAGGGGTAAACCAGCCCATGAAATTGAACAACTTTCCCCAAAGAACATATAAATATGAAAAAATAGGACCTCGCAAATGTTTCAGCCGACCGGTTCAATTTGTATGAGAGGGTCTGTATAATTTTCACATATTCCTTTTTTATAACTTCGATCTAGTTGTTTAGTTTAATATTTTTAAATACTCATATGTTTATTAGGCTAAGTTAAATCTGAAAACTATTTACAGAATTTTTCACACTTTGGAAATAACTTTTAAGAAACTGAATAATATTTCCAATAAAGAAAATGTAATATTTAAATGGACGTCGTTGAAATACTCCTAAGCGAATGGACTGTAAGTGGGAAAGCTTATTTAAGTCGTATGAATTGGTGTTCTTATCGCGAACACAAAAACGCTTTCAGCCTAGGCAATAACATGATTCAAAGAAAAACTACTAGATATATTTTATTGCTTCTTTCTGTTGTTTACCACATTTACTTCATAATGATGCCATTATTATTTACTCTTTGACGATTGATTGATTTCTAAGATGCAAAGTTCGTCCATGGGTGTACGCACAGTGTGGCAAGCCTCACCCTTTGTCCTGCCTGACCCATGGTAAGGACTTTTGGTTTTCTAAGTAGGTACGAACCAAAATATTCCTTGGTAACTTTCAAAACTACCTATTGAGGTAATTTGAATAGTTTTTAAAAGCGACCAATATGGTATAAGATGTCTTTTTTACATTGGTTAATTTTAAATTATTTATAAATTTAATTCTCTCTCTAAACGACGCATGTATGTTATTCTTGTGTGCGTCGGTGGGTCAAAAACTCGCGCTCGCTACGCTTGTGATAGGCGACTTTAGGCCATTTGTGTTTGTCCACAACATGAAGGCTCGCACTCGCTCCGCTCCCGATAGGACGCCTTTGTGTTATTAATGTCTCCTTGGGAAATATCTCATGTCTCGCAATACGACGCTTATATTTGTCGGCGACGTGAAAATGTCGCGCTGCTTAGTTTGCGATACGACGCGTGTATATTATTCTTGAACTTATCAACGACGTAAAAAGCCGCGCTCGCTCCGCTCGCGAAACGACAACTGTATATGTATTGTTGTTGTGTTCATCAGCAACATCAAAAAAAGCGCTCACTTCGCTTGCGACACGTTGCGTTTGCTAATAGACAAGAGTGCTTGAACATTTTTATTTATTTTTTAGAAAGAGCTTAGGTATTCACTTTAGCCCCAGCCTTTTAGAAATCCTGGTTACGCCCATGTTCAGCGCAGGTCCGGTATTTGTAATGTGTGTGACTATTATTTCTTCATGGCTAGCTTATTAGGATCTCTTTATCGCTGTTATAGGGATAAAATAGTGAAATAAATGTACCAGTTCTTATTTCCCTCTTTAACTTAATCTAACAGCTAATATATTTACCTTTTTTTATAACCGTCGCGTGATTAGTACACCAGTAGGCCGATCGATTTCCCTTGAGTAATCAAGAGGCGTTCACCCCGAAATGATCGATACATTTATAGGGTTGGTTCCTTAACCCTTAACCTTTGATAACGGCCAATCGTTGGTCAATAGGCTAGTGTACATCACACCTATATAGGATGAAATAAATCTAAAGACGGGCTGTTCATTAGGAACAACTTTCCCCAAGGAACATAGGTTGAAATATGACAAAAATATTTTGAGTATCCATAGCAACTGAAACCAGCTGATTGGCAATTTCGTATCAAGAGAGGTTATTTTTTTTCGTATTTCGACCTATGTTGCTTAGGGAAAGTTGTTCCTTATCACCAGCCGGTCTTAAGTTTTCACCGTCGGTCACTAGTAAATTTTCACCCTATTAGGCAAAGCTTGTAAAACGGTCGTTAAGGAGATTACATAGGCTAAGTGCTGCCCCCATTACAAAAAAAAAAACATAACTCGATGTGAATGTAATTTATCGAAAATCAGCTTCT
Source organism: Tuta absoluta (assembly GCA_027580185.1). Taxonomy (NCBI): domain Eukaryota; kingdom Metazoa; phylum Arthropoda; class Insecta; order Lepidoptera; family Gelechiidae; genus Tuta; species Tuta absoluta. Next base: position 3,732,916 of record JAQAHW010000020.1, read on the forward strand.
GTCAGATGCAAGTACAGGTATATATTAACAGAATGCCTTATTTGCAAAAAAAAAACAAGGTAGTTAGTTACATATAGCGCTAAAAGTACTAAAAGTGGCCACTATTAGCATTTTCTCTATCTGTAACTACAGCGACATTACTATTATTTATACAAATTACAAACAATATTTTGTAAATTAGCTTCAGCACTGTACTTAAATTTAACAGAAGCGGATTTTCGATCAATTACGTTTTCATTGAGTTATGTATTTTTAAGTCACGGGGGCATCACTTAGCCTATGTAATCCTCGCAACAGTCATGTCCGGCAACGTTGGTCATTTTTGAAAAAATTGTATCACCACTGTGACCGGTTGCTCACCCCTAATTGGTAGATGTAGGGTTAGTTCCTTAACCTCTAACCTCTGATAATGGCCAATCATTGGTCAATACGCAAGTTTGATGAGGTCACCCGAGCCTTGCAGAATTTAAGTGGTGTCTCTTTACTTGTTGAGATTAATTTACTTATTGTTGGGAACAGTAAGATATGACAATAAATACTATACAGCTTAAATGCCGTGTGGTTTCGAATAAGAACTTTAGCACCACATTTCTTCCCGTGTCACCGTTTCGGCATCTTAAAAGCGACTAATAGATAAACCCAGGGAATGCAGAGAAGCAACGTTTCCTATACAGTTTAACTTATCTGTGCCTGCCAAATTTCAATCAATTTTGAATTTGCCAATGTGCCTGCTATCCTTGCTCAAGACTTCATACCTATAGGAAGAGGCCCATGTCCTGCTGATGATGACAGCACCTGCGGCGTAGTGGTAGTGCAACTGACTGCGGCGCAAAGTTTCCGGGTTCGATTCCCGGTAGGACTCACCAAGTTGATATTATAACTTTACGGATTAGTTCCCAGTCTGGTTAGGACATTGCAGGCAGAGCCACTTGATTCTCCGTAATAAAGATGGTTACGTGCTTCCGAGGGCACGTGAAGCCGTCGGTCCCGGTTGCTATCTATGATTACTTAGACAGTGTTCGTTACGTTACACAACCATGTCAAAAATCAACTCGTGACACCAGGGTACATCAAGTCATTCGTATACGCAGTTTCCTTCACGGAAAGGAGAAGAAAATGACAGCACAAGCACTTTCATCGCCGCGAGTTACGGAAAAAAGTAGTTTAAAGTACTTACACGTTTTTTTAGCTTTGCTACCATGAACTCTGATATAGTCTCCTGTTAAGAAAACTTCAATTATTTTAACAGTTCTCTTTACTTGTTTTCAGAAATCCGCCTCACAACACCTGCTTCGGCTATCCGGTGCCATCGGAACAGAGAGAATCTACGCCGACTGGCAGTGGTGGATCCTTGCTGCTCTGCCGTTCCCGCATCTAGTCAGGGTGCTGGACTGCTTCTTCCATGAGGGGATCAAGGTGAGAAGATAGGGTCTAGATGCCCAGATGAAGCAGAAAAATCTCACGCATTGTGTGGTGGTGGCTTCTAAGAACCACCTGGCTTGCAGTTAAGCCGCGTTGAAACCATCAGAATATACATGTTGTATGGGACTGTGTACCGAAAACTTTGCAGGCATGATAAGACCATGAAACTGAACAACTTTTACTATGGAGCCTATGTTGGGAAACAAATTTATTTATTTTGAGTTTCCATAGAGAGTCAGTCAGCTGATCGGGAATTTTGTATGGGAGGTTGATTTTTTTATTGTTTACCAACATCCAAAGAAAAATTGTTCAGTTTCATGGTCTAATCATGCCTGCATAGTTTTCGTTACACCGTTCCTTACACCTCTTATACTTGGACTAAGTAGATGCCTGCTGTACTATGGGAAAAATAACAACTACTTGGGTCCTTACGCAAACCGGGCTCGTGGTCATCCAAGAAAAAGGTGAAAAGACGAGTTACACGCCCACGCCCAAAACTGGATGGAGGCGGCCCAGGATAGAGAAATATGGAAAAAAAGAGGGAGGCCTTTGCCCTGCAGTGGGACATGTCTGCTATAACCAAACATAATAGAAAAGAAATGGCTGATTGAGCAGGCGTTCTACTCGTTTGACGACTTTTTATTGCTTTAATACGGAAAATTTGTTAACATTAATGTAATGTTTAGATTTGTTGGTTATATTGATGTAACTTGATTATTTTACCTACAATTAAGATGTACAATGACATGTAAATTTATATTTTTACCAATAAAAATGATATGATATATGATACTTATTTATACTATTTGTACAATTTCGCTAGGCATATAGGTGGACAGCCTGACCATGATAATCATTATAAATAATAGACTACGGGTTCCAAACATAAGATAAGCATTCTGTGTTAACTTGGCGGGATAAAAATTAATGAATTGTCCTAAAATGGCTGCTAACATTTTTTAAAATTAAATTATTGGTTTGCTCTTGACTCTAGTCTAGGTCATAGGACATCTCTGTGTCTATGTTTAATGAACTAATCGTTGTATTTAATTTCCAGGTGTTCTACAGAGTAGCGCTCGCGATCTTAATCCTATTCAACAAGCATTCGTCGAACCAGAACTCGGAATGGTACGCCGAAGCGACGAAGAACGGCGTCGACCACGCCATCGACAAATTCTGCCGCAACATGCCCGCCTCACCGACCAAACTACTGCGCACCGCCTTCAGTATACGCGCACTAAGGTAAGATCTAACTGATCCAACCTACCCAACTGACCCAACTTACCCTGCCGACTTAAGTAACCCAATTGATCCAACCGACTCAACTGACCTAACCGACCGAATTGAACCGACTGTCCTGTTCGACCCAGTGAATCCAACTAATCAAAAAAGAAAACTGACTTAAAAGACCCACAACGATCTAACTAACCAATCCCGATCATGCCTGTACCTCTCATGGAGTAGACAGTGGACGAAGAACTGTGTCGGCAAGGCCATCGACAAGTTCTACCGTAACATGCCCGCCTCACTGAAAACAAAAGTGATTAGCGGAATCCAATAAAACAATGAGCCCAAACCAATAAACCGATCAACCCAAACCAATAAACCAATCAGCCCAACTCAAACCAATAAAACCGACCAAATCCCCGTAGTAAATATCAGCTCAACTTTACCTAATAAACTGATAAACATCACCGCACTAATTGAACCAACTCAAATAAATCGACCAACCTAATAAACCAATCAGCCCAAACCAACCAAATAAATTAATCAACCCCCCAAAAACAAACCGACCCAACTGACCCATATATATACTATCAACTAACTATAGCATATTGCTCATGAACTGTGCTCAACATATAACATTTTTTTAACGTTTTTAATATAACATTTTTTTCTGGATCTTCTTCAAATTTAAGAGTCAAACTCTTGTCGGTGGAGTAACTTCCAATCTTCTCTCCTCTCCGCCAGTGACTTGACCTCTTGATACGACACGACATTGACTTTTTCCTTTATCTGGGTACTAATTATTATTTCCTTTGCAGTTCACAGTACATATCTCGGGTGTTCATAAAGACAGAGATGACTCTGAAATCGAAGCAAGTTATCCACGGCACGCGATTGGTCAGATCGCGCTCCTCGGACAACCTGCCCACCAGCCAATCACAAGTCAATATACAAATGATGTCGCACACACTTACTATTAGAGAGGTAAGTTGTTTGAAAGTCTGTCAAAAAGTATGTGAAAAATATTTTGTTTGAGAGATGAGAGAATGGAGAAAGATTGCCGAGGTCAACAATTTTACGAAATGTTATTTCATTTTAAATGAGATACTTTTGTATCTGTTATGTCGTTTAATCGCATTGGTCTTTGATACCTACATCTGAATGGGCATTTTATTTTTATTCTCGTAAAATGTTGACTTTTTACTGTATGTAAGGAGATTTGGATGCCAAATCAATTATAGTTTTAATAAGGTATTTGATATGTATACGCTAAAATATGTCCAAAGGATACCTCTAACATACACAACGAGAATAACACACAGACGCACAACAAACAAATATTTTATTATTATAGGTTGAACTGGGAATTCATGGCAATGTCAATAGAAAACAGCGTAAAACTTTTGATGTCTAAAAAAACTGCTGAAAAATTATAGGCTAACGAATTGACTCATCCTTTTCCAATTGTATTTATGTAACTCTGTGCAATTTGTGGTCTGTTTGATACGTTTATTATATGATTACAAAGTGCGCTTATTAAGCACTCGCGATTACTTTCACACATTTTAGTTGAGTAACCGAGTCTGTCGCGATAGTTTTGAGATAAATATTACGATTAACCTGGATCCCGATGTTTCAGTTGAGTAACATACATCAGCTGTGGTCGCGGGTAGAATAGAGTACCAGCAAGTTGTTGTTATCTGGGCGGTGGGCGATTAGATCGGGATCCAGTTAAATCGTTTATATTTACCTCAAAACTATCACGATAGACCCAGTTAATCAATTAAAATGTATACAAAATACATTTGGAAAATTTAAATAATTGAGATACCGTAGATTCTTTTTTAATATTTGTCATGTTTCCCCAGTTTTATGATGCGTATAATATTTATGTATGTGTATACCGGAATACTATATTTATTTTCAGCAGAGATTGTCAGAGGAATCGTGCAAGAAAATGGTATTGTACCACCTTTAGGAGTGGCTTTTGGCTTTTCTATATCATTCAAATCATTTTTGACTGCGATTAACATACATTTAACTAACTTTTAGTGTTCAAAGTTGCCGGCAAAGCGTACAATGTTTTGAATCTATAAAATGGCTAGGGAATTTATGAAATAGAATATAAGAGGCAAAATGAATTAAAAAACTTCTGAACCTGGGCTCATAGCCGACAAGTATTTCAACAATGTTTTTTAGGTAAATATATGGGTTTTAATATGGCTATTGGTAATTTGATAATTGAATATATATCGTTTTACATAGGTACCTTTTTCTATAATCATGGCCTATTTCACAAATTGTCTAGGATTTTATATATTGCAATTGTTGTACACTTTGCCAGTAACATATCGAATTGATAATAAATCGATATGTAAGATAGTTTCATCGATTTTATTTGTTTTTGTTTCGTTCCGTGTGCGATTGAAGTCTTGTTGTGTTGTCGATGTTTCATTCGACTAAAAACTACAAAAAAAAAACAGAAAAAGTAAGACTAATTTTTCTTTGCACATTCCGTAGTAAATTTTACTCTCCAAATTAGTGCGGAGTGTTCAAGGAAAAATATTACTTGCATTGAAAGTTTTCGATTTTCTAATCAAAAATGCCGACAGATTTGAGAATAAAATCAGGTGATCATACCATTGGCTTTCGTTGTTTGATTCCTGTTCTCTATGTCTAAATGTTTGTACAATCAGTTTACCTACAAACTTTTTTCCCTCAAATATTTCTCCCTTCGCATGAATTTGATCTTCCGAATACAAATGTATAATTTTATAACAATACTGATGAATATAGCCTGAGAGAGTAACATAGTGATGTGACGGCATGTTGTCGATTGCAGGGATGTTATGGATGTGAAATTTTCGATTAAATTTAATTCTCTTTCGAATACGGATATGAAAATGAAGTTAAATCGGATTATCAGTTTTGGTTATGGGTATTGGATAGAATTATAAAATATGCTAGTAGATACTAAAAATGATGGCTTTCATTAAACAACAGGGGAAAAAGCAAATAATGGATATTAGATTTGAATTAGTACATTTATATGACTTATAAAATAATATTTTTACCAATAAATGCCTGAATCTTAAAATGGACGCGCGCCGTTTGTGTTTTAACTGATTTGAAACGTCTTTCTCGTTTAGATTCTGCTCTTTGAAATGATCCTACTCTCTTAAGCGGATTCGGTTACTTATAGATTTTTATATCGGATATCCGACAGTTTCGGATACATAGCTCCTTAACATCCCTGGTCGATTGTTTCCGTGTGTGCGAGTGTTAACTGTGTGTCGATTTTAGGGTGCCCACTCGCCGGGCCCGCGTGCCCTTTCGATGGGAGTGTATCCAATACAGGCCCTCAAGTCGCAGATACTTGACCAAAGTGAAGTAAGATCAATTTATCGATATTCGATATCGATGTTTAGATGCACCGCTTGGCACTAGGTGTTTATACTATTTCTTTTTTTTATTCAAAGCGCGTTTTTTCATGTAGCGTTTATTTTTTCGATTGATTATTATTATTATGTTTATTTTGCGCCGTTGGTAAGTAAATGTATGCTAGAATGCATGATTGTTCTTTTTATCCAATGTAATAAATTGTTTGAATGTTCAGTATTTGTATGTTCTGCTATATTTTGATATGACGAATTTTAGAAATGAAGATAAATCACTTTTACTAAGCTAAGATAAAATGTTCTCACGTCCATTGAATATTCGGTCGCTACAATTTGCGGTCAGACGCACATTCTACAATTGCCATTTGTATGAAATGTCACTTGTCTCAATGCGCGAGTGAAACCGCGGGCGGACAGCTCGTGTTTAATATTAAAGAAAACGCTACTTTTGCCGCGAAAAACCATCTGGAATTTATAAGTTAGTCGGTTTACTCGAGAGAGAGAGGATTCGGTACAAAGCCTGTTTGTTAGATGGCGCCACTAGGCTTTTAAAACGCGCTTTTGAAATATTTTCAGTGTTACACTCAACCTGTGTGATAAATTTTCTACACTATTACTTTGTTTAATTTCCTAACAAATTTTTGAAACTGCTTTAAAGCAGTAAATAACGAAGTTGAATTTGTCGAAGGACTGCCTGCGCCCTCTTAGGGTTCTGTGCCTAAAGGTTCAAAACGGGTAAGTTAAATCACTCTATTGCACAAAAATAATCAATACAAGTAACAGGAACATGAAAAAATTTCGCTACCGCGTTTTAAACCCCTGGTGGCACCATCTAACGACTAGATTTTGTACCAGTACGCTCTCCTGCTCGAGGCAAAATTTCCTAAGTATAACACTACGGGCATATTTACCAACAGAGTCGGAAATATAGTATTTTCTAATTAAAAAAATATATATTTAATCTTATTCATAGATTTGAATATTTGTTATAATATATGATACATAGTTAAAATACTCTTTAGAAAATGAATAATAGCTTTACCATAAGAATAGATAATAATACTGCGTATAGAAACGAAACTCCTTTGTCTGGGCCCCAAAAGCCGCGCTTTAAATACCTACTTCCCCCCGCAGCCCGTAACGCCCCGCACTCTCCCGCGCTTTAAGTCGGGGCTGTCACGTGCCAATAATTTTATTCCAGACTAGCGGCCAGTCAAGCGGTTGCGACCGCTGCTAACAGTTTTCCCGTGGGAACAAAATATTTAAAGGTTTTAAAGTCTTACCTTACCATTTTATTGTTAATAGGTAGGTACAGAATTTAAAAATAGGTGCAAAACATACCTACGATACGAATGTGCTTATTTATCATTATCAGCTAACAATGACTTAGGCACCTAGGTAGTTTAAATTAGAAAATGGAAACTAGGTACCTACGTAAGTAAAAATAGGAGTACACACAACAATTACGTATAATAACGAATGGTAGGTACCTAGGTATTTACTGTAAAATCATCACTTACCTTGGCTCATCTTTAGGCAAATTAAAAAAACTTACTTTTGCAGCCATACACACCACAATAATTCGGCATTGCTAAATTTTTCACAAAAAATGAAAATTCGACCCGCACGACGAACGTTTCCGCGGCGAAGCGCACTCCCGACTGAATTGTTCGCTAAGAGACAGCCAGACGGATTGACCTTGAGCGCGTCTGGAGCGGGAGTGTCATCTCTATGTGATTTCTACTCTATGGCTTTACCTCAATATAAGAATAAAGAAGTTAAACGTCGTCAAACCTTCTGCGCCGAGCGAAATTCGACCGTCCAGTGTTTTTAATCTCTTAAAATCTGCAACAATTATCTAAAATCTAAAACGTTTTTTTTATCCTATACGATAAGTTCAAAGTACAACAAAAAGTATATTGTTATGCGTCTCAAAAATCACTCAAACGGAAAATGGTAGCCTCGTTCTAGTGATTTAAAATTTAGAACAGAAAATTAAGCTCATTGATGATTTTTTAAATAAACTTTTCATAAACGACAAAAAAAAACATTTTAAATTTGGAATGCTTGTTCTAGATTTTAGGAAATTATTAAATAACAGATGAGGGCGCCACTGGACAGTCGGCGCCGCCTTGGGGTGACCGTATTCGACCCACTAACCTTATTAAAAAATTAAATCTAAATTACTTACTATAATAGAATTAATACTATAGTGGTAAAAAGCTTTTTTATTAGTTAGTAGTACCACTAAACTACAAAATATAAAAGAAATTTGCTTCCCGTGTCTGTCTATCTGTCCCTTTGAATAATTAGATCTTAAAAACTACGCAAAGGATGTCCATGCATTTAAAAAAAATACAGAATAATTGAAGTCAAAGGTTTAAATGTCCATAAGTACATGCGGGGAATAAAGCTTATTTCTTCGGGAAAATAGTTAGCAGCGGGTGAAACCACTCGTTAATGATGGTATAGTATTAAATTGAAATTCCGTGCTTCGGAGGCCACGTAAGTCGCTGATTCCGGTCACTATGTGTAGATATTTCTGAAAACGGTAATCACAAAAAACAACACTCAACTATTGGGGGCACGGCAGTACTTTTGCCAAGTCATGCGCAGAAAGTACAGCCGTATGCCCGTATGTAACACGTTATTGCGGCCATCCACACGCCATCGTCTTACAAGTGAAGTGACAGTTTAGTGGGGTGATTGCAGAGCCCCAGGTCGCAGCACCGCGCGCTCTGGTTCCCGTTCAGTAAAGCGGTGTTCAGCGACCAGCGACACCACGCCTCCGATCTCAGGCAGAAGGTGAAACACTGTAGCATTCGTTGGTTCGTTGACGATGTGTCTCTTTGCTGTTATGTTCAATGCGCTCGAACTTGGCCTGATTTCCAACCGTGTGCCTGGAGCCGAGCTGAAGTTATACACGGTGTAAGGGACAGCCGTCTGAATACTGATAGGGTGCATGCAGACTTGCATACTGAACAATTTTCCCTAATGAAACGATACGCTTTTACAAATTGGAAGTCACTTCAATTTAACGTCTCATGAAACATATTCCTTTGGGAAAGATGTTCGGTTTCATGGTCTGATTGCACCCTATCAGTATTCAGAGGGCTGCCCCTTACAACCCGTATATAGAACGTCATATTATAGTTGAACTCATTTCTACCATTTCCAATAATCTCCATTTTATTGTAATAGTCATAGGTAAGGTGTAGTAAAGTAGCGTTAAAAATAAACAATTTATTGAAAATTATACTAAGTAGATTTACCATTTATAACAAAAACATTTTTTGACCATTTCTATCATTAATTTTTATATTTTGCAAAGAGACACATCAGGGCGTAGAGGTGTAGGTCAAAACTGTGGCGGGATTCAAAATTGTAATAACTAAATTCACAACGGTTACTAAGCACCGGTATTGTAGTAATTTCTGTAGTTTATTGAGTTGAATAACGACTTTTGGTTCACGTAGGTAGTGCTATGACAACACCTAATACTGGAGCTACCAATTCGACTTGTCTATACTGGCAACACTGGTAGAAATCGAGCGTTGTCATTACCCGGTTACTTTAAGAGTTGCCAGTTTAGATCAATAATTTGCTACTGTGAGCTTTTTATAATTTCATATCCACGTTGTGAATCGTTTAGTTGTATGTTGCATGAGTTTATGGAAGGTAGATTTTTAGTTGTTTTGTCCATAGTCTATTTAATTTTACGTTTAGATGTGCACATTGCACTTGGCACTGTAGTCGACTAATATACCACTAATAATGTGATGTCATAGTGTCCTTGAGATTGTTTTTATATTTTGTTATATTTAGCATATTTTGAATGTATTTTATTGCTAAATGCTTTTCATAGGTAACCATGTATTTGATGTGCTAGGTAAATTTTATTTACATCTCTAATGAGAGTAGTTTTTTATCGCTCTAAGATAAAATACATTATCTTTCTAGTATTTATGTAGAACACTGAGCAGTATTATAAAACTACAGGCAGACAAGTATCGATGTACATTGCGTTACTGGTTAGCCATAAGGACTGGTTACGCAAAGTACTAAAGACTTGTTACCTCTAGTTTTGTTATATGAGGCACTGTAGAACTAGCTACTCCGTTCGTAAAAGCACACATGTGTGCTTGAAGTACAATACAAATCTATTGTTGCAAAATTCGACCTGAGCGAAGTGGCTAGTATCTGTATAGTTAATGTTGAACTCGATGACGCAATTCCAGCTGTTCACGCTATGGTCGTGGCTGCCGGTGAGGATCACCATGTACCAGCCTGTGCTGCTGTATACGACCGAGGAGCACGGCTGCTCGCTGACTACCTTCTACGTGCGCGTGGAACACCACGAGCCCACGTTGCTCATGATCAAGACCTGCAACAACGAGGTGAGTGGGATGGGATTGTGTTTTAGATCCAGGCTTTTAGCTATATTGGAGCTCCTGATGTTGAAATATCTTGAAGGGAAACCATGGGGACACATCTTCTAGCCCGCCATTATTCCCCCTGACCCGGACGGCCGATGTGGCGCAGTGGTAGTGCAACTGACTGCGACGCAAAGGTTCCGGGTTCGATTCTCGGTGGGACACTCACAAGTTGATATTTTCACTTTGTGAATTTGTTCTCGGTCTGGTTAGGACATTGCATCGTGAACCAATTGATTGTCCGAAAAGAAATGGTTCCGTGCTTCGGAGGGCACGTTAAGTCGTCGGTTCCGGTTGTTATCTATACTATGATTACTTAGACGGCGGTAGTTGCACAACCATGTCAGAGGCCTACTACTACTAGTAGTAGGCGGTTGAAAAACTCTGACACCAGGGTTCATCGGGTCGTTGGACGACTCGGTGTCCACACGAAAAGAGAGAGATTATTCCCCCTGCCCCGGGCTTACACACGTCTTAGAGTGCGTTGCCCAGTGGCGCATGAATTGACCAATCATAAACCTCCGCTTTAATGGAGATGCACACTTAGCGCGACACACATGCCCCCTGCTAGCGACGGAAGTTTAAACACATTTTAGAGCGCCACACATGCCTTCTCTCCCGGAAGGGACACATCTAGGCGCGTAACTTAGAAAGACTCCATCTACCGGATGATCTTCTTCTTCTTTTCGTGTGGGACACAGAGTCGTCCAACGATCCGATGAACCCTGAGTTTTACAACCGCCTACAAGTAATAGTAGGCCTCTGACATGGTTGCGTAACGACCGCCGTCTAAGTTATCATAGATAGCAACCGGGACCGACGGCTGTCCGTGCTTCTTTTCAGAAAAATCAGGTGGTTCAGCCTGCAATGTCCTAACTAGACTGGGAACAAATTCACACAGTGATAAATATCAAATTTGTGAGTGCCCGACCGTTAATTGAACCCGGAATATTTGCGTCGCAGGCAGTCGCACTACCACTGCGCCAAATCGGCCGTCATACCGGATGATAATGATGTTTTTATCCTGTAATGTGTCTCCGTTGCAGGTTTTCGGCGCGTATTGCTCGACGCGGTGGTTCGAGCGCAACCAGAAAGACGAGCGCGGGAACCGGCAGGCCTACTTCGGCACCGGGGAGACATTCCTCTTCAGGTAGGACCACAACCACTGGCTTATCTGTAGACAATACTTATTAGTTTGGAGTCGGCTCTGATAAACGCACATCTAAAGTTTAAACTGTTTAAGGTTCGAATTATATTCGTCTGCCGGCTGCCGGCGGCCAGTGTCCGATATTATCAAACTACAGGCTTTACAGGTGAAATTCGATATTCATGGCGTAGTTGGTAAGCAATTTTGATACCAGGAATATTAACCGGCTACGCAATATACTATGAATTTCACCTGTAGACTTGTAGCCTGTAGTTTCATAACATAGGCCACTGTAGCCTGTAGGTTGCGATCATTTTGTGTTGTACGACCGCATTTGGATATTTTGTGTGCACTGACTTATAATACGATATAATTTAGATGTGAGTTTCTTAGAACCACCGAAACAATTACAAATTAAGTAAATAGTAATTATTATTAACCGTAGAAGTAGACTTAGATCTATTAGAAATACATGTATTTTGTAGGTTGTGTACAACATGTGAATAATTATATTCTGCTCATTAATGTTCGTTGGTCAGCATTTATATTAAATAATAATTTTCTTTTCTTGAAGATCATAAAAAATAATTAAAGTAATCCATCTTTTCGGAGAATTTTTTCACATGTTTGTATAGTCACTATTTGAAATCAATCAAACATTAATTGTACTTGGAATAAAACAAATATTTTATATTGATTGATTGAAAATAGGAAACTACAGTTTTATTTTTAGAAGATATATATCTTAGATGCTTTAAATGTGTATTACCCACTATTTATGTATTAAACTTTATAAACTAGCTTCAATGTGTAGACTTTACTGCAATTGGTTATGGTAGTATCTTTGTAACTAACAAACGAAGGAGGACACTTTTATTTAATTATCGCTCGATTTATATTCATCCGTCGGCCGCAGGCGGCCAAAACGCTCAAAGAAAATTGCCGTTCATAATTTGTTACAAACGTTTTTTTGTAAACTTACTACGGAGCAACCTGGCCGCCGTCAGATGGCAAACGAATATAATTCGAGACATATGTATACAAACGAGCAAATACAAAATCTAGAATCATGTTTCTTGTAGGTATTCCGTCTTTCATTTTTTGAGATATTTTGGGTCCTCTTTGATTTGTTAGTCGATGTATTTTTTTATTATATATTTGTCAAGTCCCCGCCAACTTGATAATTATTTTTATTATTTCCGTAGCGCGATTTGTGTTGTGATATTTATTATTCTATTATTATTTGGGCTCTTCGGGTAAAAGGTAAATCTTTATATTCATATCCCTCTTCTTCATGATATTTTTTTGCTACCATCCCATTGATACTCTACTTACATTTATTGATATTACGCACGTATTTATTAAAAAATATTGTAGCATGTTGCATGTTTGCTTGGATTGTATGTTTGTTTGTGCTAACTTACTAATTCATTAACATAACTATAGTTTTTCTTGATTATTTTTGTGTATGAGTTTCAAGAAAATGTTTGTTATAAATAACGCTATAAGTCTCTGTTTTAAACTGACTAACAGTTTTAAAAGTCTTCGATACTTTTCTTGAAATTCAAAGTTTATCTCGTTTTTTGATTGCAATGGGTCTATTCTGTACATACATTTTGATATTTTGTTTTGTTCCAAATGGTTTGCAATGCATTATTTGATCTTGTTTTAATTTCGTCACATCTGTTCATAAACACAAAAGTTTTCTTTGGACGATGAGTATGTTTTTTTTAATTGTCGAAGCCAAAATATTATCAGCCAGAAGCGAGTCTGCTTCAAAATTTGTCTCTTTAAAGTAAAAACGGTAATATCGGCAGATAATTATTTTGGTTTCGTTATGTTTGACTACATCTCGACCACATTTGTATATTCCATGATAATGGCACTACACTTCATAACAATTGGCTGTTCCGTGGTATTCGTTGGAAAATTGCGTTATTCTGTCTTACTCTTACAAGAAGGTGACCAATACGGTTTGGTATATTTCATTTAGCAACTCTGGTGACAAAAATACCAGACATCAAAGTAAACGTATAGTAGAATAATGAAAATGTAACACAGAAAAACAACATTCTGTGTTAACTTGCAAGTGTTTATCCTGAAACAAATCAAATGTTAAAATTTTGAATTGTATAGTTGCATTTCAGTTTAATTCTGTAGTTGGGAGTTAACTAAAATCCACCAACCATAAGCCAGCCAACTTCTTGCAAATGTGAAAAACAAACACTCGAAACATTGCATTTTGCATCGATTGTCTAACTACAAAATTTCGGGTCCAAAAAGCACAAAGCATGTCCGTGCAGTGCCATACCATCGCCTAACCGAATGCCGCATATCACCCATGTGTTTCCATCCAGCCTTTACCCGGAGCGCGCCAAGTACCCGTGGGTTGGCTGCACCAACGCCAGCGGCGATAAGGACGAGAAACAACAGCAAGTCGCGCACGGCTCCGAACTCTTCATGGCGGCTGATAACAAAATGATCACTATAGGCGGAGGGTACGTACTTTCCTCACATTACAGCCTACATCCAGTGCGAGCCAAGTACCCCTGGGTGGGCACCGTTGAAGAGGAAAAGCAGAAAAACAAGTTAAAGGCGGAAGTGGAAGGCGTGGAAGTTCACACGGAGCAGGAGAAAATAGATGTGGCTGAAGGGACAGGCGCGACGCACGCCAAGTCTCTGTTCATGGCGGCCGATAGCACCATGATTACCATTGGTGGAGGGTATGTTTTTGGGGTTAGCTTTAGATCCTGCCTGCAATAGAACATTTTGCAAGTTTTCTATAAAAATTGCTTGACATTCGACGGCACAATATTACGAGAATAATTGGGACTGATGTCGAGGGGGAATAAACAACGGGCCTTGTGTTCATTAGTACATTAAAACATTTTGAATACCGCGATGGTTTTTGCTCAGGGGTTTTAAAGACACATAATATGTGTATAGTTTTATAATATCATTAGTTATTTTGAGTTTCATACATTAAACTAATCAAGTTTGTAATGTAAGAAGGTAGGTTTTACAAAATCAGTTTTTAAGCAGTCTTGATTTCAACGCACCTACGGTCAACAATGAATCGGAGTATGATTTTCTTTGGACCTCTTCTTTCTTTCCTAAATGAGAGAAAGAGATGTCAATAGAAAATCGACTGTGTTGATGATCTGCTAAAAAAACATGATCACATAATCTAACATACAATTTCAAATTTCCAGTGACGGTCAAGCGATATGGATGGACGAGAACATTCGCTTCGGCAAGACGGACCACTGTTCCACCTTCAACAACCCGCCTCTCTGCCCGAGCGGGGACTTCGAGATCAGGGTGCTCGAGGTGTATGGCTTTTCAGGGGCGTAGACCATCAGATACAGAACGTGAACGAAGGAAATGGTAGAATTTTGACGTAATGCAATGGTAGAAAAACAAGGAATCAACTTAAACCGGTTTTAAAACAGTTATTACATAACCGTTACATAGGTTGTTGCCTTGATTCGAGCTGCTGTTATTGTGCCTAGAATTTGTTTGAAATTAAGTGGTAGATTTGGAAGTTTGAAACAAACTGGTTGAAAATTTGCTGTTTTGAAATGGTAACACTAGTTTATGACGGTTATGTTCAATCTTCAGAATTTATTCAGAATTTCTACCAGATTCTTCTAAGATGCTTTGATTTGGAAAATTGTAACAAATAATAAGACGCTGTTATTCGATTTACGACAAGGTATTGAACGAACAATTTAGTTTAGAAATGTAATTTTTTTAATGAATTTAGAGCTAAATTATTGTTACAATTTTACTAGTAAAGACGTCAATATGAAAACGGCAAAACTGTCTGATTTCCGATACAGCGTATTCGAACGATTAGAAAGAAATGTTCACGTTCATAAAGTGCCGTTATAATAGTATAATGACTTCGATGACGAAACACTAGGTCATCAACATACACCACGCGATCCGTGGTTTAACTAAATCCGCGATTATCATGCCCATCCCGTTCTTATATCACAAAATGTACGAATATAAGTAGCATAGGATTCGACTGCTAAATATCGGTGGCAATATTTCAATGGAATCGATTTATATGTGTCGTGTTTAGAGATTTGGGGTTTTTCTACTAATCCCCACCATGAAACCATTAGTGGATATACAAATTAAAAATCTAGAAGTATTTTTAAGGGGCGAACCCATTCATAAAACTGAACAATTATCCCCAAGGATTATAGTCTAAAAAGGGAAAATATGTTCTTGAAAAGTATCTCGGTTAAATAAAATGGTTCACGCCGATAAATATTTCAAGCGATTTTTTTAATACCTTAAATGATTTCATGAGTGGGGATTTTAGGATAAACCATATTATTACGATCAACCCTTGCCGTTATGATTATAAATATTATGATCAGACTGTGTAGATGTATTCCTATATTTATTCGGCTATCTATGTGTGCCCCGTAGTTGCCCTAACGTAACACAGCTGTCCTTGAAGACAACGAAGACGGGGGAAAGTAGGTTGTTTCGATATATTTACTCGTGTTTTTAAATGTCTGAGTGTAAGTACAAAATGGATGTTTCTTACCTACTCTTGTTGGATTTAATACGCTTATGTGAGAGCAATATGTATCTGCGGTAGAGGGCGCGACCGGCGGCCGGCGGCGGTTGGCGAACATTTCCCAGTTTTGTTGTCGAATGAACATTCCAGTGACGATCACCCTTTTATTTTAGGGTTCCCTAACACCTTGCTGTAACCTTACCATCGAGGATCGATTTGGGATTTGCTAACATTAAAAATATATTTGCGGGGCTTATGAAATTTTTGTTTCATTGGAATTTCGGTCCAAACATCAGTATTTGGTATCGTTTAGTATGGACTATGGAGTATCTTCATCGTCGCTTTAAGGCTCATAGTTTTCGTATATTCAGTCGATATTGTCGTTGCTCACAAAAATGTACCAAAGAAATTATTTGTAGCGAACGCCTTCCTGATAAACGTAGATTCAGGTGAGACCTCATCTCTTTTAGATTATGGAATCCATTATGGAACAAAAACTCCATTATCTTAAGTAATGAGGCTTTCAATAATGTAGATTTTTTTACGTCGTATTGCACTAATATTACTCCAACGCGTTAGAAGAAAAATCTTTTGTGACGGTGATATACAAATGAAATCACTGCCTTACATTTGGGGACATAAAATGAGCAGTAAATGAGAATTACCCATAATTTACATTTTGTTTCACGCCTTCATTCAAAACCATTAATTAGCTCATGTTGTGACTCCAAATTTACGCAATCATAGTATTATTTCTTTCGTATTTTGAAGGTCATGTGCCAAAAATGGACCATTTTGGAGAATTATTGCGACTTTAACGTTATGCAATAGAATAGTTTTAATTTGTTGTAAATGTATTTTACGTTCTTTTTTGTTTAGTTAATTCATTGACGAAATTCTGCAAGAAATGGATTGTGTACTAGTTTCATGTATATTAAGTTTTTTAATTATAATTTGTATACTTTAGTGAATATTTTATTTTTCCAATACATTGGTATTGTCGGTTTTCTTGTCACAATAAATACATATCCCTACCAGTACAAAGGGGTTTACCTGCGATCATATCGACTAAGGCTTTTCTGGCTACGATTTGTAAATATTTGTTTTAAGTCTCTACCTACTTCTACTAAAAAAAACCCTAATAAGGGGAATGTTATGTTACAAGTGGGGATTACAAAATAACCCCAATAATTTAGTTTCAGTAGGTAGATGGCGTGATGTAGCGAAACTGGGATTTGTCATACGATATGTTTATCAGAAGCCTAAGACTTGTTTGAAATTCAGATTATTTATGTAATTTATTGAGTAGGTAATGTAATGAGTAGTCTTTTATATGTATGTTGAGGCGTCCCTCTGTGGGTGAGGCTAGCTTTGGTCACACTAATTTAAACAAGTTGTTTTGCAACACATTTTTGCAATAAAATGATAAGTATATTACGGTGACAAGTATGATATTTTTTCGGATACTTTTTGTTTCCGTTGCTATGTATGAAATAAAGAGTCTAATATGGCCAAGGGTTAGACATAACTTTTTTATAATATACTTTCCCTTCGCCTCACAGAGGGCTGCTACTGCGATGTTGCTGTTAGACAATTGTCGTTAATCAGTGTAAAGTCTAGTCTTTATCCTGTTTTTATTATTATCCCTAACGATATGATTAATTATTATTATCTAAATATTTACGAATTGATATTTAATTTTTGTGCGATTTTGTCCCGGTTAGGGGCTCGTAGGCTCGTGGTTAGTTAGTTGATAAGTACATTTAAATGTAAAGTATACAGTTATTAATCTCCATTGTCCTTTTCAGTATTTGTGGTGTAAGTTTTTTTTTATGTGAGAAGCATATCATGTAAAATGACAATTGTGGCGGCTGCGGCCGTGGCGAGTGGAGTGGCGAGTTGTGTGGCAAGTGCGATTGGTTGCGATGGGATGCTTGTTTTGTTACGTACTGTTACATTCGAATAGTTTTAGTCCGCCGCCGCGGGGCGACGGTAAGAAACTCGTTTATGGTAATGTAAATGTTGCTTTATAATGTCTACAAAATATATAATCCCGTATACATATTGTCGTTTCTATTTACTGTCCTACCTTCATCATAAATAACAAGAATTATGCTTTATAATGCAAGACTTTGAACATGACTCCTTTCAAAAAATAATGATACCTAAACTCCGTTCATTTAAGAATTACCTATAATGTAAACAAACTTTGTATGTAACTGACAGTCGCGAGCTGTATGAATCTGTTACATACAGGTAATTCTTAAATGAATGGAGTTTACATAAAAGCATGAAGCTGAACAAAATAATCATAATAGGGGCAAAATTAAATATCCATATTCCATTTGTATTTAGCTGAAATAGTAGGTAGGTGCTGACTATCTTAAGGAATTTTAGAAGGCAAAATCATATTATTATTTTTTGTATTAGATTTAATATTAGAGCCTACCTTATCAAAACAGGTATTACTGTCAACACGATAAGTTCTCCATCTATATACAAACATAAACATTATGCCCTTATTCCATGCAAGGTATACACAGTGTAAAGAAATTGCTTGATCAAAGTAAGTATACAATCAAATTCAGAAATTATATACAAAAAAAAAACAAAAAACATAGTTAGATTTGTACTAAAGTATTTTATTTTAGGAATCCACATTATCTGTTAACCTTGTTCTATAATTTCCAGCTCTATTTGATACATTTAACTTTAGCACTTGATCTGTAACTGAATTAAGTATTTCTTCATAATCTGCTGCTATTTTATCCAACACAACTAAAAAATCCTCCTCTTGACATTTCTCTAAGTAACTACAAATTAATGTGCTCAGTGGAGACTTTATTTTAGTTGCAAAATCTTGTAGTTCATCAACATCTTCATCTTCAAAACCGCAACCATTTTTATCTGTTTTTGATGCCAATTTCAGAGCTTTCCACATTCTATAGCTTGGTGAAAAATACTTATCTGGTTTAGTCACTTCACTTAAATTTAACATCCTTACAACAGAATTCGCTGTATCTACTATATCAGTTAGATCAGAGTCAATTTCTCTTTGATTAACAAACTTGCTCTCATAGTATTCTAGAACATTGCTTAGTACCTTTATTACATTTTCCTTGCTATTGTGAAACAATTCTTTAGACTTATCACAACTTACAAGATTTAGTGTGATCTGCAAACTTATAACTAGAACTCTTTCTAGCTCTTCAGATTCACATATGTCATTTTGAGTAATAATTAGTTCAGTAAATGCTGCTGTTAAAGATTCTAAAGCTTCTAAGGTAACAAAATGTGTAAAATAATCTTCTCTAAACTTCTCAGTATTGTAATATGAAGTAACAGTGTTTAAATTATCTAATGCTGTGACTAGCAGGTCTTTATTTGAAGAATTCTTCAAAATGAAGTACAGTGCTGTTGAGTAGTTCGCAGATTTGAAAAGGCTCATCCATATGAGCAATGCTTCATCGTTAGCACCAAATAGATTGGCACTGACCAACCGGAACACTTGAATGAGGATCAAACTATCATCGGAGTTGATGTTGTTTAGCAAGGTAGTCAAAAATGTGTCCAATTTCAATAGCACAGCTACTGCTTCCTTCTGACAACACATGTTTCCAATCATACCGATGATTATCTCAATAATCCTAGGCGTATCGATCACAGGCAACGCAAAATTGAAGAGGTTAAGAACGTCGTGTTTCAGTAGGAACAACACCACGTCTCTCTCAGAAGTCATGTCCCACAGGGTGCAGAGATCATCTTCGAATGTTTTTTCCTGGATTTCGTCTTTTAGAGTGTCCTGGTTTGCTAATTTGAGCAATATTTTGAGAACAAACCGCTGACTGTACGCCGTGTCGCCTATGACATCACCTTCAACCAAATCGCTTTCTGTTTCTTCTTTGTTAGTATCCACTTCATCAGGCTTCATTATAGTTACTTTATTTCACAAAAACTTACAAAATTAAATGAGAAAACTAGAAATATCAAGACAGACAACAACGCTTATTTATTTATATCTGTTCACTGTTGACTTGACTGTTCTCCCTTCTGTCTGTCATCGGTATTTTTTTTATTGAGTGTATTTCTGGCTTATGATGCAAGTCTTTTTAACTGTGTTGCCAGACTAATACATGTATTTTCACCGATATAATCGAAAATTCAAGATTCTGTTTTACATTCCTGTTTCCTATTCTATCATTCTACAACTACAATTCTACAGGCGAAGGCGAAAAAGTGGCAACAGCGCGCCAGAATTAATATTTAAATTGCAATGGGAGTTTTTCTGTTGACAGTTCTGTTGATAGTTCTGAATGTCAAACCAGAGGGCGCCATAGTTTTGTCACAGGTTCCGTTTCACGTTGTGTTCGTTACAAATTATTTATGTTGGTTGATTTAATACAAAATAAACTTATCGCCTTGCTATTATATTGAGTATCACTCGTGTAAGTAAACAAAGTACCAATAGTACATTTAGAACAATTTAAAAAACACAAAATAAAGAATAATTTATAAAGTGGTACAGATTTATGTAAAGAAACGTTATTTCAATTAAGCTCAGCACCCTCTACATGACACTCGAGAATCCCTTGAATATTTCCCATACTGATGAAAATTACAACTAAAATAAAATTTATAAAGCTACAGGTCAGAACTTTTACAAGTCACAGGTATAGGCACTTCATCGACAAACACATAGTGTAGATTTTGCTTGTCAAAACACAATCGAGCAAGTTTTTACAGGTGTTCTGTTCTGACAGTTTTAGCTTTACAAGTGTAACATAAAACACCTGTAAATTGTAACTACAAGTGCGCTACAGGCAGATTTCCGCCTTCAATGGTGGACCTGTACCTGTAGATTGATAACACACGGCACTGGGCGCAGTCCTTGGGTCCCTGAAATTTAGAATTTTATACTTTTTTTAACGCTATCAAACCGGTTTCAGTTTGCCAGCACATTACATTACATAATGGCAGTACATAATTGAACTGAACGAAAGAGAGTGAGAGAAAGAAGACAGAACAATGGAAGATTTTCAGTTAACACCAGAATGCGTAGAGTGATTTGATATTTATGTTTAACATAATGTTAACCAATCAGCAAGACTCAATAGCGCTTATATTACAGGACACTTCCAGACACGCTAAATGATATTACTTTCTATCTTTTCGGTAGATTCTGGTAACACCTTAAAAAAAACAACGTAGTATTTGGCCTGGACACTAGCTTTTTTGCCAATTACAATAATGCAGTGAACTTAAAACATGACTTAAACAGAATGTTAGAAAAATATTGCATTCTTTTTTAAGAGACAAAACGTAAATCATTTCGTGAAATTGAAAAACTTTGCTCCCATACAAAATAACTCAGACTAAACTATTTTACATTATTATTTGTATGGGTGGTTCCAACTTGCGACTTGTTTCTAGGGTAATGTTGTAGTTTCCCCCAAAAGGAACGCAGTACTTCTTCTAAAACCTATTGGATTGGATTATGTGCTTTGGGGTATAGTAATTTCATCTTCGCGAGAAACTGTTGACTCTATCATTTTAAGTATTAGACCGGGTCTATCGCGATAATTTAGGTAAATATTAGTAATTTGTCAACCCGCGACAATACATGAAACTGTGTTGAAACGTCGGGACACAGGTAAATTACTAATATTTACCTAAATGCTATCGCGATAGACCCGGTCTAATACTTAAAATGAGTGAAAGTGATCGCGAATGCTTAAAAAGTTATGTTGACTCTATGTATCAAACATTTTTTTTACAATATAATTATTATTAAATAGCCTACTTGATCCTGTTTGCTGGACAAAGGCCTCCCCCGCAATCTTCCAGTCCTTGCAGCCAATGGACAATAAACAAATAAATGATAATCATCTTGTGGCACACCCTGGGGGTTATTTATTCAGTCCATGAAACTGATGTTCTACCATTTAGGAATATCGAAAAAAAGTAAATTATTGACAAAAGTAACCTTTATTTAACATTTGCATAGTTACAAAAACAGGAACTCTGTTCCCATAAACTTAGAAAATTAGATAGTCTTGTCTTACAAACATAATGTTGCTAAACATTTTAGAAGTGTTTCAAAAATTAATTAAAGTAGTTATCTACTTAAAAGCTAACATAATAAAGTCAGACTGCTTAGAACATCAACACACATTTAGAGGTTATATTTATCACCTTTTTAAAACTTACTTCTAAGTTAAACAACCTCCCTTGGGAGGTTACAGATAGGTTTAATTCTCTGCTCAATCAAAATACTTGTTTTATGCGTCTTCAATCAAAAGTACGTATGAAAAAATTTAATTTTCAATCAAATGTACGTATGAAAAAATTGAATTTTCAATCAAAAGTACGTATAAAAAAAATGAAATTTAGCCTAAAAGGCAATCTTGAATGTGGTTTAATCACGGTTAAAAACTGAAAGCCGTTGGTATACCACAATAAAGGCGCGTGTATACGGTAAGCATATCACTTCGAACAGCACCATTATTGGCGGAAACACAGCTTAAAAGTTTCAATGCACATAACAATTTTAATCATATTTTTTATGGAGGAGCGAGTTTGACTAACTAGCCTTGACTTTGGCTGCCGGCCCGTTATCTCCGTCCTGCTTCCTCTTCCTGTTAAAGTATGGCTTCCCTTTCCCACCTCTGTTGTTCCCTTGTCTGTTTGAGTTTCTGAAGTTCTTTTGGTTTTTGCGTCTCTTGATCATTTCGTCGACGGTTTTCTCCAAGTGCTTGGTCTCCTCATCGCCTTCGACTAGTTTGAAGGTGACGTCGACGTTGCCGACCTTCAGTG
Organism: Tuta absoluta; assembly: GCA_027580185.1. Classification (NCBI taxonomy): domain Eukaryota; kingdom Metazoa; phylum Arthropoda; class Insecta; order Lepidoptera; family Gelechiidae; genus Tuta; species Tuta absoluta. The sequence goes on from JAQAHW010000020.1 coordinate 3,755,896, forward strand.
TTCCGTCGGTGATTTTGCCGAAGACTTCTTTAGCCTGGTTCTCTTTGGAGAGACGCACCCAGCCCTCTTTGTCGCCCAGCTTGAAGTCTATGTACGCTATATCGGCACCTGGAAATAAAATAACATTGTAAGAACAACCGTGCGGTATAACTTTTTAAGCGCTCGCGATCACTTTCACTCATTTTAAGTATTAGACCGGGTCTATCGCGATAGTATTTAGGTAAATATTAGTAATTTACCTGTGTCCCGACGTTTCAACACAGTTTCATGTATTGTGGTCGCGGGTTGACTGAAACGTCGGGACACAGGTAAATTACTAATATTTACCTAAATACTATCGCGATAGACCCGGTCTAATACTTAAAATGAACCGTGTGGTAACCGTGGTGTCGGCTTAGAATGGCATCACCTCATTTCTTCCCGGGTTACATAAAAATTGCAATTTTAGGCAGACATTTTACACAGCGCCATCTAGCCACAAATTAAGCAAAGTTAAGGAAACTAAGATAGGTGATATAATATACAGGGTTTTTTTTATTCAATCCGGAAATTTTACAGGATGATTCTACTCATGATTCTGAACAACTTTTATTATGGGGTCACCTGCGAAATCGCAAAAAAGAAAACAGCTGCTCCATAGAAAAATTCATACCTACTCGAACAAAATGTATGGAACAGCTGGATATTTTTTCGCGATTTCGCAGTTGACCCCATAATAAAAGTTGTTCAGAATCATGAGTAGAAACGCCCTGTAAAATTTCCGGGGTGAATAAAAAATAACCCTGTATAAATACATTTTTTGTAAATGAATACTTAGAAATTACCCAGGCTCAACACAAATATTTGAAAAATAACTTACAAATACTTGTACTGTGTGGGGATCAAACCCACGACCCTCGGCGCAGCAGACAGGGCTACTACCCACTACGCCATCGGGCCGTATTGAAGATGCTTACCAAGAGAAACTACCCAGGCTCAACACAACTATTTGAAAATTAACTTACAAATACTTGTACTGTGTGGGTATCCATGTGCAATGAACCATACTAGTATAGTAATGCTATATTTCAATTAGTAATGTGGTGTATTAATGAATTGATGATACCTTATATAATGAAATTACGTGTAACAAAGTTATCAATAATTGGTATCTTATCTTATCAAACCCACGACCCTCGGCGCAGCAGACAGACGTACTACCCACTACGCCATCGGGCACTGACGTTGCTTACCGAGTTTAGTGAGTGCCTCGTGTACATCTTCTCGTTTCATGTTGTCGCTGTCCTGCGCGAAGTGCAGCACGGTGCCGGTCGGGAGCTTGATGGAGTCGCGAGCTTCCTGCTCTTTAGTAGCTTGCTGAAAATTCATATTGTTTAATATTAAGGCGAGGGTAGCCGTGAACGGCCTCGACAGTGGCGCCACTACACAAAAAAAGGTTTTTTTCTTTATTGTATAAACAATCTTTAAGAATGTCCGATGCCCAAGTTTTTAGTATTATTCAATTTCAATTTCAATAGCCTTTTATTAGTAAATAGTTTTTACAATTTTGCATGCAATTTATAATTATAATTCATTTACATTATATTATTTACACAATAAATAAACATATATTTTTTTATCAGATTAAATTAAGTTTTTTTTTTTTCACTTTCAAAGTCTCATCGTCATGCTTTTGTGAATGTGCTTAAAAATTGGTTCATTCAGTCTGCCTGACCGGCATAGGCCTTCTCCATTTCCTTCCATGTCTTTCTATCTTGTGCTTTCCTCATCCACTGCGAACCTGCTACTTTCTTTAAGTCATCATCCCATCTTATATATGGTCGTCCTCTTCCTCTTTTTCCATTTCTTGGGTACCACTGTATTACATCCCTTGTCCACTTTCCAGTTTTGTCTCTTGCCATGTGTCCTGCCCATTTCCACTTAAGTTTTCTGATGCAGACTGAAATGTCCTTCACTTTAGTGTGGCTCCGTATGTAGCTTAGCTTCTTTTTGTCTGATCTTTTTACACCTAGAATACTTCTCTCCATGTTCTGTTGACACACCTTAAGTGAGTTAAGAGATTTTTGGTTGAGGGCCCAAGACTGGCAGCCGTAGGTGATGCAAGGCAAGATGCAGGTGTTGAATACTTTTGTTTTGCATTCCATGGGAATATCTTTGTTTTTAAATATATTTTTCAGTGACCAGTAAGATCTCCATCCACCTGTTGTCCTCCTATCTATTTCTTTTGCTGTTGTATCCAGTGGTGCGATGACTTGGCCGAGGTATATATATTCATCTACATATTCAATTGAGTTACCATTGATTTTAATTGGAACTTTGGTACTATTTGTCATTACTTTGGTCTTTTCTGTGTTCATGGTCAATCCTACTAAGGAGCTTTCGTCTGCTAGTTGTTGTAGCATACTTTCCAGTAGTGTTGGGGTTTCCGAGAAGATTACAAGGTCGTCTGCGAATCTTAAGTGTGTCAGCATATTTCCATCTATTTTAATTCCCATTTCATCCCATTCGAGTTTCCTGAATATGTTTTCCAGAACTGCAGAGAACAGCTTCGGAGATAAGGGGTCTCCTTGTCTTACGCCCTTCCTTACTCCAAATTCTGGTCCTGCACTTTCTAATTTTATTTTTGCTGTACTGCCCTTGTATATATCTTTCAGTATTCTGATGTATTTTCCTGCAACCCCTTGTTCTGAAAGTGCTTTCCAGATTTCGTTGTGTTTAAGTGAGTCAAATGCTTTGTTATAATCCACAAAGGAGATGTAGTATGTCAGTTTGTATTCATTAAACTTTTCTAGTATTTGTTTAACTACAAAAATGTGGTCTATTGTGCAGAAATTTGAACGAAATCCCCCTTGTTCTCTTGGTTGATTTTCATCTAATGTTTTAGTTAATCTTGACAGGATTATTTTTGAAAATATTTTGTATAGACTGGACATCAGGCTAATTGGCCTGTAGTTGTTTATTTGGTTTTTGTCCCCTTTTTTGTGTAATAGTATTATCGAGGATTTTTTCCATTGCTCAGGCACTTTTTCTTCCTGTACAATCTGGTTGAAGATAGATGTTAGAGGCCCGACAATTTTTCCTATGGTTGCTTTCAGTAATTCGTTGGTGATTTTGTCCTCTCCGGGAGCTTTTCCGTTTTTAAGGGTTTCTATGGCGTATTCCACTTCTCGTTCTAGAATATATGGTATTATTTCTTCATTAAACTGTGTGTCTGTGCCTGAATTAGTTTCCTTTATTGTATCTGTGTCATCATATAATTTTGAGTAGAATTCTGTAGCAATGTTCATGATTGTATCTCTTTTTGTTTTTACTTTTCCTTTTGTGTTTTTTAAGTTTGGTATCCATGTTGTATATTCTTGTAATTCGCGCTTTTCTCACAGCTCCAGCTTTCTCAATATGATATTTTAGTTTTAATGTCTGTATTTTCCTCCTGTGCTGTCTAATACTTCTACTGATATCTTTACTAATTTGTGCTATTTCTTTCCTTTTAAAACTTTACAAAAAATACTAAAACTTTGGGCATCGGACATTCTGATAGATTGTTTGTATAAAGAGAAAGTATTTTATTGTAAAGTGGCGCCACTGTCGAGGTCGTTCACGGGTACATTCGCCTTAATGAAAGCTTGAGATATTTGGCAACATATTTTACATTTGAATCGGCAACGCTGTGTTGAGCTGGCAGCGCGCGTGCTTGGTTAAAAAATACAAGAGCAGCGCTGCGTGACGCGGGTATACCAACACACGGATAGTACAACCCGTACGAACACGACGACATCTTGCCGTATTAAACCTACTTAGGCACGATACGCCTTCTAAATTTGAACGGGATGTAATGTCAAGTACCGCGTATACAGCCCGCTCAAGGCAGCGTCGGGCCTTAAATTCACCTACAGGTAATATGGATAATCTTGAAGCTTCACTTACATTGTCACTTTTGTTCTTATTCTTCTTATCCTTCTTCTCTTTCCGTTCATTATACTCTTCCTGTTTCTTAGCGATGTAAGCTTCCTGTGTGTGCAGTTCAAGGACTGTGTCGTTGTACTTCAAGTCCTTTGTTTCGAGGAACTTCTGGGCCTGGGAAAAATAAAGGGTTTGTGATAAAATCTGGTAGATTTTTTTTTAATTTTTTTTTATTAAGGGTGGGTTTGCCTCTGACTCTAGTCTAGGTCATAAAACAAAGACAGAGTGTTAAGATGGAGCGAGCTCACCCAGAAGAAGCCTGTTCACTCTTACTTGAAGAGATTAGGGTTGTATGCGTTTGGAAACACAGACGCAGGTAGGTAATTCTTTCTCGTGTGGGACACCGAGTCGACGAACGATCCGAAGAACCCTGGTGTCAAAGATTTTCAACTGCCTATTGCTACTTTAAGCCTCTGACGTAGTTATGTAATGACCACCATCTAAGTAATCAAACTAATCAAAGATAGCAACCAGGACCGCTTAACGTGCTCTCTGAAGCACGGAACCATCTTTCTTACAGACAATCAGGTGATTCAGCCTGCTATATCCTAATCAGACTGATATTGATAATATCACTTTTGTGATTGCCCTCAGACACAGACAGTGCCCTCCGAAGCACGGAACCATTTTTCTTACAGACAATCAGGTGATTCAGCCTGCAATGTCCTAACCAGACTGGGAACAAATTCGCATAGTTAAATATCAACTTTGTAAGTGCCCCACTGGGAATCGAACCCGGAACCTTTGCGCCGCAGGCATCTACAATACCACTGCGCCACATCAGCCGTCATCAACAGCAGAAGATCTTATGGATGAACATCAGTCAGAGTGAATATTTTAGTGTGCATATCAGTATTTTTGTTATTCAGTCAGTACTTTTAATTGACTTTAAGGTAATGATGACTGTTGATGATAAAAAAAGGATCAGTCGTTTGTCTAAATTATGAAGAGGGATGGTTAAAACATATACATGGTGTAAAAAAAATAGCTGAGAATATTTTAAGGGGTCAACCAGTACTTTTCCCAAGGAACATAGGTCGAAATATGAAAAAAAAAATTGGCCCCCCCATACAAATTATCCCGGCCGGGTAACACTAAGAATGGGAGGGTCAAATTATTTTTTCATATACCGTCCTATGTTCTTTGGGGAAAGTTGTTCAGTTTTAAAATATTTTTAGCAATTTTTTTTACACCCTGTATACATACATATATCACGCCTTTATCCCTTGCGAGGTAGGCAGAGCGTAAAGACATTTATGCCACGTCCAACTATCATTTGAGTGTCACTCAGAAAAATTGTGTATCACTATAGTAACAGCCAGTCTTACGACACCCCCGCGGGAAAGAAATGGGGTGATGCTATTCTGAGCCAGCATCACACGACAATAAAAAAATCTTACCAGCTCCTGAGACTTGAAGGTGGCAAACACGGATCCCTTGAACAAGCGCTGCTTGCTCTTGCGGTCCACGTAGCGTCTCATCACCACATTCTCCACGTCAGCCTGAGACGACTGCGAGTGGAAGAATTTCAATATGTCATCCAAAACTGAGTCCTGGAAATAAAGATATACGTTTTCAATATTTACTGCTATTACAGTTACCAATTGTGTCAGTTACAATACTTTTCATAAGTGCAGTCATGAATGAAAGTCAAGCTATAAACAAGTTTTCCATTCATAAAAACACTTAAGAAGTAACACATTAGCATTTGGTAGATGATCCATGGTTTAACAGATTGGACAAAATGCATACATACATATATCACCCCTTGCGGCGTTGGCAGAGCGTAAACGGCCCTTAAAAATTGGACATTCACGCCACGTCAGACTAACATTTGAGGGTAATTCAGAAAATTGTGTATCACCAGTGACAGGCTGTCACCCCATCGCCTACAATTGCGATATACATCTAACCTACGAGTCCCGTAGTCACCTCTTACGACACCCATGGGTAAGGCTATTCTAGGCCGGCATCACACGGCATGCTTATGACTGATTCTATGTTATTAAAAAAAAATAGTGAATATAAAAGAAATAAGAAATGCTTTAGTCATAAAAAATATTATAAGATGTTCTAGTACCTTGGGGAATCCCTTGGCATAGATAGTGCGGGCCATGAGTTCCTTGCGGCGCTCCTCATTCATCTCCGGGATGGGATGGTCCGGGTGACGACGGACTTTCTTCTTGTCTTCTGAAATCTGTAAATTAATATAATGACAACATCCAAGACAGAACTAGATGGAAGGAGAAGAGGGAGGCCTTTGCCCAGCAGTGGAATGATGCAGGTAAAATCAGACAAGATAACATTAAATAACAACAAATATTTATTGTGAAATAACCTTATCACAATAAAACATTTTTAAGTATATAAGTTGTGTTTATCAAAGAAAATATTACTATTGACTTATTCATTGCATGAAAATAAAACTAAATTAATTTGTTCAAGTAGATAAAAGTGTTCAAAATGTAAAAGAAATTAGACAGACAGAAACACTTTATTGCTCACATTAAAAATTATAACATACAAGAACAAAAACAAACAACACAATACAAGCAAAGGTGGCCTTATCGCTTTAAGCGATCTCTTCCAGGCAACCCTACACACTAAGAGAAAACTTTGAATAAACACACTGTAAATAGCAGTGGAAACAAGTAAAAGACATAAAATCATTAATTTAACAAATTTAACAAAACAATATTACCAGTTAATTTAGTTAATCTGAATAACTACCAAATAATAAGTTGATTTTTAGTCATTGAAAATGAAAATGGAATGAAATTACTTTATTCAATGTAGGATAGTATTATCACCTATTGACATCATCCATTGTTGTACAAAAAAGAAATTTGTTTTAGCATGTTCACAAACCTCAAGCAATCCTGAAGTAGATTTGTTAAGAGCATTGACAATGACATCAACATCTGTGCTCATCTTGGCCAGACGGTTGAACCTGAGCATCACATCCAGCGGGATCCAGCCCTCATCCAGCTTCATTTGCTCGCTCATGAACTTGTCACGTACTATGTTCACATCTCCTACAAAAAGAAAAAGAATGAAATTAAAAAGAAAGAAATGTTGTAAATAAATAAATAAATTTGATGGGCCCAATACAAGCAAGACACAGACAAGCCTAACTAAAAAAAAATAGAAACAAATTTTCTTCTTTGTAATTTTAGGCTAGGCTTTTTTTGTTAGAGCACTCTTGACGGGTAAACTTTTTGAGCAAATTAATTTTACACATTTAATTATTAGACTCGGGCTATCCAGGTAGGTAAATTATTAACAATAAATATTAATGCATTACACCCAATCTAATAATTAAAATAGGTAATAAAATATACCATGAAATATATCTATCCGGGCAGAAAGAAAGTGGTAGATATAACCTTTAGTTATATTTTCCAGCTTGTTGAGGTTAATTTCTCTATGTGCTATACATTCTATAGGTACTGAAACTGTAGGTCAGTAATACTGTTGAAGCAGGTCAAATCATTGGTCAGGGTATCAAGATGGGGATAGAAGATCAATTCTGTAAAATTAAACAAGATGTTAGAGGTATCATACCAAAATAGTACTCCACTTGGCGAATGATGCTGTTTTCCAGTTCCGTTGGTTCGGATGAGCTGTCCTCGGTCTTTCCCTCACCATTAGCTTCCTGCTCGGTCATTTTGATGCTGAAACATTAAATAGCACTTCGTCAAAATGATATCACCATGCAGGATGACGCGCCGTGGTGCAATGTAAACGCAATGAAGCTTACCTATGTTAATTAGTTCGTATTAGGTTTAATACTTAGTGGCTGGATACTAAACTCCTGATTTAGAAGGGAATGATCAATAGTTGCAAATTAAACACGTGTTCTGCTTGTACACCACATGCGCCGCTCGTTTAGTTAGGACAATATCACAGATGAATAAGATAATGTACTAGGGTACAGATAGGAATCGGACCAATCACAGGCGGAGACGCTAATTATAGTTCCATTAAATCAAGTGCATGTCGCTAGTGTGCTCATAGAAAGAGACAGGTATATATAATGCTATCTCTTACCACCTGCTAGTGTTGCTAGTGATGTGCCACTACTATCGATATGCATAGTGAACTTGAAATAAAACTATGTAAGATTTGTTAATTCGTTTATTAACTGTTACATATATCTAGACACGCGGTAAGCGTGTAATATAACAATGATTTATTTATTTTATTTTATTGAAAAGAAACACAGTCTTATTTTCTTTTAAATATTACAACTTACATAAAGATTTGTTTGCATGTTAAAACTATCCAAGGCAAATTTTTTAGTATTGTAGAATCGAAGTTGGCTATATTTTACTAGTGAATGCTAAACGATCCTATACCTGAATAAATTAATTTCAGAAGTGTCTACTCAACATGGCAAGCATTTTACATATCACTACTTTTGTAGGTTGTACGATGAACTTAGCTTTCAACGTTCACATTTATGTTTTGGTGGGAAAATAGTATAATTTGCCTAAGATTTTTTTACATGATATAAAATGAAATTGACAACCAAAGATCTCTGAAGAAATACTTCGTAGACTTACATTTAAATTACATAGTCCCATATTTTACTCAAAGACTCCAGGGTTGTGATCCAGTTACGTAAGGAAGGAACAGTGATAATTTTTTGGTTACCTTGCCTATCATGTGTCACACACGTATTTCATATTTTTAACAACTTTATAGCATCTTCATCTCCAAAACTCAACGTGGCCGTTGTTGACTGCAACAGGAGTACGCATTTTTCCCTTGCATCAAAGCTCCTTTTTGAGGAATGTACACTGTCGAAAAGTTTATCATAGAATAGTAGCAGAGCAGCGGTGTTACTCATCGTCGAATATTCGTCATTTTTCGCAGCTTAAAAGAAAAATAAATAATTAGTAGGTACCATTAATTTGTAAAGTAGCTGGAATAGACTAAAATAAGTAAAGCAGTGTTAATTTCTAATTGACCACATTATATTCTGTATTTTAAAGTAGCGTATTATGGCATTGTCAAAACATCGATAATCGATAATTTTTTGGACATCCCTATTTTTCATACTTTTGTTTAAAATAAATATTATTATTTGAAACAAAGATGATGATTTGAATGAAACACGAATTTAATACCCTGACCAAAGTAGACAGAAGAATATAGACAGAAATCTACTTACTTTTTCCATTTGAAAAACCACTGCTAATTTCTGCCGCCGTAAATAAAATTGGCTGGGCAGTCAAGGAATTCAGGCGATCGTTTTCGTAAAATTGATGCTCGAAACGGTTGTTACAAACTTTTTTCTTGATTGTTGATAAAAAATTATTGATTAAAATGAAGTGAATTGAAATATTTACTGTTGATTTTATTCAGCCACAAAGTCCGCCGGCTTTGCGGTCGCGGAAAATTATGCATTTTGACGCCACTATTGCTTTTGGTTAAACAATTAGGTACGCAACATTTCATTACACCAATTTTAAACAAATTTTGATGTAATTTATCTGATTAACAATAGAAATAGCACACAATAAGAAACTGCAAGTAACTTTCACCGCGATAAAATTTCAGACCACAGATAACTAGTAGGCGTCGTCTGACAGTTCGTCAAACGTCATTGCATTGAACACTAGCGCTGCCTTCTTGAGATCCATGTACTACGACCTGGTAAAAGTGATTATGAACTCTATGACCAAACTATTAATGATTAAAATTGAGTGTGGTAGATAATGTCCCCCGATTCTAGTATGGCGATTCAATAGCGTGGACAATATAATGTGATCTGTGGCCGCTCGCCGGTAGTGTCTTCTGACAGGTGGGATTTCGTTCAGAAATAAAACGGAACACGGTTTACACCACACAATCAACCTCGTGCTGCTATTTGCCACTGTCTTGTAAACCCGGTAGAAGAGCATGGATGGTGGTGGTGTCACGCAAGCGGGCAAGGAACGAGTTGCGGTAGCCCAGATGGAAGAGGCATCGCCACTATTCGCCACTAGTAATAGCGAAAGTCGCAGGTTCAAATCCTGCCCGCGCTTGAAAATTTGGAAAGTTTTCAAAAATTTTATACTTAACATTGTAAACTTATCCTATCCGGAGCACGCTGAACATAACCACGACTCAGTTTATTACGTAGAACGCCATCTGTTGGATTAGTTTATCAAAAAATCGCCTGTAAATCAAAACAAGGTAAGAAAAAGTACGTCCATGTCGCTGGCTCCCCAAAGTATATATTTTTCAAAGCTGAGAGGCTCAAACGTTTGTGACGAATGGATGGACTCTTATTTTAAGACTGGTTTTCAATGTGACGCTACCTAGACTGAGATCTCGGGTCAAAAAATTTGGGGAGCCAGCGACATGCTTTTAGGTTAGAATTTCAGAGAAATCATCAGATTACTTGTTAACGGCGCAACGTGCCACAATGATGGCTATGCCAAAGAAATGTGACGGGATATGTGACAGCTACAAGCACATTCAATAGCTATGTGACTCAACTGGAGCTGAGAAATAAGCCATGGAATGTTTCCAACCCATGTCGCTGGCTCCCCAAAAAACCGGCATCCGAAATCTCTGCAAGTATGACCTAAAACTACTAACCAAAGAGGAATTCTAGATCGTAATGTAGTAAGGACTCGTTCTTCAAACAATCTCCTCTAGAATCAGCTTCGTTTTTGAGAAAACACAACATTTGTTTTTGTATGAATATAAGGGTGACTACATCGATCAACCCCTTTTGGGACAGTTTCAGGAACTTATGGTTTCATGATTTCCGTACAGATTATACTAAATATTACCTTAAATAATGTTAAGAAAAGGCCTCGCTTGAATCGATTCCTATAATCAATAAATAAATATCGTTTAATCTCATAAAAGTGTAGCGTAGGTACATTTTACAGTCTATACAACATGTATGTAGGTACTGTCGGTTGTAGCACATAAGGTAACAGGAATACTCCAAAAGAACTGAATAATTTTTATCTCCAGTAATAAAATAATCAAAATTTAAACTTATTCTCACAAAAGAAGAAATTTTCTACTAAAACATATTCATGTCAAGAAAAAAATATTGCTAAGGACAAAAATGATTCAGCCCTTTTGGAGTACCCCTGGTACCTTACGTGCTATAACCGACTGTACATTCACTCTCAATAAATGCCTAGTTGATTGAGATGATGATATGATAGGTAAATTAAAACTGATTACAGTAGTTCCACTAAAATATTTATAAAATCAAATTATAATACGACTGGTTGTGTTACCTGATGGGCTCGTGGTAGTACTTTTTAATTAATTTTTTTTTGTTTTGTTAATCTGTCTTCAGGTAGTAACCAGTTTTTTTAAAGTAGTTACTTCCTGACGATGGTGCAATGAAACCGGTCGCATCATAATGTAAATTCATAAATATAGGTACATTCGGACCTACCTATCCATGAAGATCTCTTTTCGACGCAAATGAAAGGGACTTCCGATGTGCTCCCGATAATTTTAAGTATTAGACCGGGTCTATCGCGATAGTATTTAGGTAAATATTAGTAATTTGTCAACCCGCGACCACAATACATGAAACTGTGTTGAAACGTCGGGACACAGGTAATTTACTAATATTTACCCAAATACTATCGCGATAGACCCGGTCTAATACTTAAAATGAGTGAAAGTGATCGCGAGTGCTTAAAAAGTTATATTGCTCCCGATAAGTAGCCGGCCGCACCGGTGACGATTTCTCCCGAACGACAACAATGAGATCGTGTATACAAGCATATTGGCATACTACAATGATTTTGTACTATAAATGTTATAATAATAAACCGTGGTAAATATTGTTTTTTTTTCATATGTTGTATTTTAATTGCTGATTATACTTAGTAGTTGTATGAAATACCGTCAAAATCTAAGTACCTTAAATAGGTAAGTTGATGTGCTGCTATTAGAACCAGCACAATATAAACACTAAGAGCCCTTCGCGGAGACTGTTCAAGGTAATATTTAGTATAATCTGTACGGAAACCATTAAACCATGAGTTTCTGAAACTGTCCCAAAAAGGGTTGAACGATGTAGTCACCCTTATATTCATACAAAAACAAATGTTGTGTTTTCTCAAAAACGAAGCTGATTCTAGAGGAGATTGTTTGAAGAACGAGTCCTTACTACATTACGATCTAGAATTCCTCTTTGGTTAGTAGTTTTAGGTCATACTTGCAGAGATTTCGGATGCCGGTTTTTTGGGGAGCCAGCGACATGGGTTGGAAACATTCCATGGCTTATTTCTCAGCTCCAGTTGAGTCACATAGCTATTGAATGTGCTTGTAGCTGTCACATATTCCGTCACATTTCTTTGGCATAGCCATCATTGTGGCACGTTGCGCCGTTAACAAGTAATCTGATGATTTCTCTGAAATTCTAACCTAAAAGCATGTCGCTGGCTCCCCAAATTTTTTGACCCGAGATCTCAGTCTAGGTAGCGTCACATTGAAAACCAGTCTTAAAATAAGAGTCCATCCATTCGTCACAAACGTTTGAGCCTCTCAGCTTTGAAAAATATATACTTTGGGGAGCCAGCGACATGGACATGTTTAAGTAAGTACGGGTCCATTAAGATTCAAACGTTTATTTTTTAATTTATTTATTTATGTGTCGTTTTGCCAGGTGTGAAGCACTATGTAAGTATCGATTACATTTTCGGCTTTAATTCACTTTGTAGGACCAAGCACATTAAAGGTCAAAAATTAAAAACCTAGCATATTAATAAAAACGTGAAAATACTTTTAGGTTATTTTTTTCTGTACATAATTAAATTGTGTTAGTTTTATGTTCATATACAAAATACTTGCCTGCGTTCGCTTTCGCTATCCGACAACAAGGATGGCCTGTTCAGCGTCATCAATGTAGCCACGTTTTGAGCTGGTTTATTCTGAAGATCCACATTTTGCCATTGACCCGACAAGAAGAAGAAGGCAAAGTCAGTTTTAAAAATAATATATCCATATAGCCCCACAAAACAACCATTCGAGGTATGTTGTGGGATCATCGAGTCTCTTTTACGTCCGAGACAAAAGTCAAAGTCCCATGAAGGCATTTCGTGCGTACTAGTTGTTAAGCTGTTGTAAGTAGGCTGTCTGTAAGCAGTTGCATAAACAGCGACCAGCGCTGCAGCAGCAGAGCAGCGTGAGCTTTTCTAAAAATCTCGCCTCTTAGAATTAGAATTAGAAATTATTTATTTGCAAGAATACATGGTATTTCATCATAAATAATGAGATCTTATTTTACATTCCAGTGCAGTATTCTGCTTGCTTCAAGCGTGCACATTAAAATATATTGATATATACAATTTTCAATGTCAAGTTTTTAGGGTACATAAAAATTAATTGATTATAAAATGTCAAAAGTCTAATAATAATATAAAAATGAAAAGTAAATTAAATACACGAAAAATTACAATGTCGAGTTATTCAGTTACATAAAAATTAAAATTAATCGATTATAAAATGTCAAATGTCTAAAATAAATTAAATACATGAAAAAATAATTACAAAAGGATAAAAGTGTCAAACATTATTCAAATATTCCCCTACGCTATAGAAACAATTCGTCAGTAACCAGTCAAATAATTTTGTTTTAAATACATTTATACAATTAGTTAATTTAATGTCAATTGGAAGTTTGTTATAAATTGAAATGCTCATATTGTATACATTTTTCTTGTAAATATTTGTGTGACTTTGTGGTTGATGCAACAAAAGTATATACATAGACCGTAGCTGCCTTTTTTGTACATCTTTACGTTGTTCATAAAAACGTGGATACATTTTAACAAAAATACAAATTTCATAGATGTAAATGCACGGAAATGGAAGAATCTTTAATTTTTTGAACAAAGGCTTGCACGAATCTCTGAACCACGCGTTACAGATTGCACGAATACACTTCTTCTGCACAACGAATGCTCGATCACCATCGACAGAATTTCCCCACAGTATGATGCCATAACGGAGTACAGATGAGACGTAACCATGATAAGCCGATAACGATGCTTCCTCTGATACAATATTTCTCAAATTTTTCAATGCGAACACAAATCGAGTTAACCTGCTGTACACATCATTGACGTGGGTTTTCCAGTTCAGATGTTCATCGATAGTGAATCCTAAAAACTTAAACTTGTTTACTTGATCCAAACTAGTGCCGTCAAAAGAAATGTTTAAAGGTATTTGGCTAGCGTTGTAAGAGCGGAATTGCATTATTTTAGTTTTATCTATATTGACTTTAAGATTATTGTCATTCATCCAATCTACTATATTTACCAATGTTTTATTAACTGTTGATTCCCACTTCGCTTTTTCATCACATTTTATTAGTACCGTTGTGTCATCAGCAAAAAGTAAGCTTTTATGTGGTGTTATGGCTGGAAGATCATTGATATAAATCAAAAACAATAAAGGACCAAGCACACTTCCTTGAGGCACACCGGTAGCATTAACTTTAAACTGTGATTTATAATTTTGTTTAACAAAAACATTTCCATTCCTCACAACTCTGGACACCTCCGTACATTGTCGTCTATTAGTGAGAAATGATTTGATCCAGTCTAGAGCCCTTCCTCTAATGCCATACAGTTCAAGCTTACGTGACAGCTGAAAATGGTTGACGAAATCAAAAGCCTTACTAAGGTCCAGGAATATAGATATAATAGGTTTCTTTTTGTTAATCGATTCACTTACAATTTTTATTAAATTGAAACACGCAAGGGTAGTTGAAAGGCCCTTTCTGAAACCAAATTGTTGCTCGGTCAAAATATCGTGCTTCGTCATAAAATCGTCTAACCTGGTGAACATGAGTTTTTCTATGATTTTGGAGAGAATGGGTACCAGAGTAATCGGTCTATAATTGTTGGGATTTGTTCTATCGCCTTTTTTAAATAAAGGTTTTATTATAGATATCTTTAAATTTTCTGGGAAAACCCCTGTATCAAGAGATAAATTTATGATATGTGTCAAAGGATCACATAAAAACGGATCACATAGTTTTATTATTTTAGTGCTGAGTTCATCATACCCTGTAGAGTTACTATTTTTCAAGGCTAAAATGACCTTGAAAACTTCACTTCTACAGACTGGCTTAAGAAATATGGTATTATTGACACTTCTAATATTACTAAGATATTTATTTTTTAATACGGTCTGGTCCTTAGTAAGGTCGACAAAAAAGGCATTGAGAAAATCACAAATAATTTGGGGATCAGAGTACGAAATGTTTTCATGTTGTAACATTTTTATTCCTATGTGATCAATGTTTTTTGGCATAGCTGAATTTATAGTCTCCCAGGTTGCTTTACATTTATTTGGATGAGCTTGAATATACTTAGAATTACAAATTTTCTGAGACAGTAATATGCATTTTTTATACAAAGAATTATAATTTTTGTAAGTTCTTTTATTCCTATCTTTATTTTTGCCTTCCATCCGGTACTTTAAGTAGAGGTGACGTTTCGATTTGCTGGCCTTCTTTAGGCCTTTCGTAAGCCATTTCACGGTTTTTAATCTATTGGTACGCTTCACTTTTATAATCGGGAAGCATAAATCATAGAATAGTCGAATTATTTCATGGAATTTGTCAAAAGCCAAATTTACGTCTGTTGCATCATAGATCTCAGAGAATGACAATGCTGACACACACTCGTAAAATTTTCGTGTGTTATCAGTACTAAAATCACGTATAAATTCAAACCAGCTAGTAAGTAGCGGCTTAATATTTACTCTAAATGCAATGGATTGTGCCGTATCATGATCTGAAAGCGCTAGACTGTGAATTTCCGCATCTAATTTATTTATATTACTCGCAATTTGGTCAATGCATTTCTTCCCTCTGGTCGGTAACTTGATATGTGGCATAAGGTTGTAGCTTTTTAGAACATCCACAAGATCTCTAGAAAATAAAGACTCTACAAGTAAATCTATGTTCCAATCTCCGCAAACTACAATCTTTTTACGCTTATATTTATGAGTTAGAGAAAAGAGCAATGTTTCTAATTTAAATAAAAATGTTTTTACATGGGGTATAGTTTGCGTTGGTATCCTATAAATACTGACAACAATTAAGCTAAGTTCTACGATTTGAACCCCACAACATTCAAAATAAAAATCAAGTGCCAAATCTGAGCATAATTGTAAAGGTTTAGTCTCCCAAGCTTTGTTAACCAGTATACACGAACCGCCTCTAGATTTATTATTTTTGCGGCAGTATGAGCATGCCATTTTAAAATTAGTTAAATTAATATTAGACTCACAACCTCTTTTAACAAAAGTTTCGGTGAAGCACAAAATGTCTAGCTTCTTTCCTTTCTTTGTAAAACTATCTACAACAATTTCAATTTGGGGGAGTTTACCTATCAGGCCTTGTATGTTTTGGTGGAATATTCTGATATTATTTGAGGAGTCGGAGTTATCTGCGTTAGCTATGGGATAAGGGTTTCCCTTATTCGGGGTCCTAAAAAAGTGCTTTGGTGCATTGATTGTTCTTTTTGAGTTTCTTCAAAGTTTATTTGAAATTCGTAGAGCCCTTGTTCCATTTTTTCGTACCTTAAATAATCCATTTCAATATTTATTTTAGCTGCTAATAAGCTCAAAGAATGTCTACGTGTTGTATATTTTAAATTAATATTAAGTAATGTACAATTCTCCCATTTTTTTGCAAGTAAGTGTAATTTTGAGTTGATATCATTTACATTGAAGCATTGATTTGATGTCAAGTTTAGGAAAAATATTTTAATGTCTTTAAATTTACTTAATATGTCAGATAAATTAGAAAACAATTCAAATGGATTTTCATCATTGCAACCTACTGAAATTATTAGTATGTCCTCCTTAGTTATATTTTGACGTAAGTTGTCTAGGTAGCGTAGTATCTCAACACTTGGGGCGAATGATTTGACCATGCTGGAAATGCTAAAGTTATCCTTGCTTTTCCCGGTTGTTCTCTCAGCTAGTTTAAATGCCAAACCTCGCACTTGTTGGTCTCCTACGATGTAAATGTGATTTTTCTTCTGGAATATGGGTTTTTCTGTCTCCTGAGTAGTGTTTTGTTGATTATTTAGTTTTTCCGTGTTTATGCTTGTTCGAAATATTGTGTCATTATTAGAGTTTAAACTGCTATGAAAAGAATTAATAATGTGTCTCTTTTTTGATTTTTTGTTAGGACCGGAAGAGGGAGAGCTGCACACTCGCTTCAAGTTGTTTATTTTACGGTCTCTATCTGACAATGATTTTTTTAGGGCGCTGTTTTCCAAAAGCAGGTCTTCTATTGCTTTGTCGGCTGTGTCCAATTTTTCTTGTAAACTTGTAATAATTTTCTTAAGATCCTGGTAGTCTTCTGTCCGAATCGAGTAAAGATTTGGACAGCTTCTGTTCATGGTATTTACCACAGGTAACGTACACGCATCCTCGTCTTCATCATCGGAAATTGTGTCTGAAAGAGACTCAAAACTGTTAGAGGTAGGTATATTTATTTGAGTTTTCTGTCTGAAAGTTATATACTCTATTGCTGGCGTAGATGCGGTCATGTTTGGTTTAGTAAGAGGAGCCGTGCATGTAGAGTTCGTTGATTTATTCCCAGTAGGTACGTTATGTTCCATTGATGAACTCGCGTTACTTTCATTCACTGTTGTGGCACAATCCTGCTTAGGCGGCGAGACTGATGATGATGACCCGGGTACAATCTTGATATGGGTGGAACTTCCTGGATTTGAAAGGGCCGACGCGCATTCTTGAATTGCATGTTCCTCCGTTTGCGGAATAATGGATTTCAGTGTTTGTTTTGATTTATTCGCTAGCTTGTGAGAAGTACTCGCTGAAGACGTAGTAGGAGCGGAAGATATCATGTTTGATGTCGTTTTGATAATATTTTTATTTTTATTTGGTGTTTGTTTAGGTTGATTGCCAACTGGAGTTATTTTGGGTGATGTTCTACTTTTCTGCAGACATTGGCGGCATCTAAAATTTTCTCTTTTTGCTTTGTCCATTAAAGCAAATAATTTGTCCGAGCAGCCAATACATTCAAAATGGAAGTTAAAACCACACTGTGAACAGTGCGGAGGGTTTTTAAACTTGATCGCATGTTTACATTTACCACATACTGCTGCTGCTGCCACCTGGTGGCGTTTTAAAGTTCTTCTGTCTGATGAAGGTTCCATGACCAGGTAGAATTGAAGATCTTTTTATTTTTATTCTCGTCCAGTGCATTTGCAAGAGATGTCGCTTCTAAACAGAAATCGTACAATAAAATTGTAACGAGAAAATGTGACTTTTTGCATGTTTGGTGAGATTTGAACCTGGAAACTTCCGCAGGGTGCAAAAATGACTTGGCGCTCTTGACCGCTATACCACAAGTCCCGATGATGTCATAGTTGAAATTAACGACCACAATACAGTTTTTGTAACTATCACTGGTGTAGTAGAGAATATGTCATGTTGTGTACTTGTGTATACGACTAGTCAGCTGACTTATCGCTGCCAGAGTCCAAAGTTCAACATCGTTTAAATAAAGCAACGGTCTTCGTATTAAGAATAATACTGATTATTACGATCTATAGACACTTTTTTGAAATATTATTATCGAGTCACTTTTATAGCACTGGTTCTCACTTGTTTTTCATGATTCACTGTACTTTTCATGTGAAATCTGCACAAAACTGATATGATAACGTTGTATTTGTTGTAACTTCCGTAATTTTAGAGTTAAATAGTCACAAACGTTTTCACAGGTGAATTGGATACAGGTGAACACAAATGTATGGTATTATTGAATAAAACGTGAATATTATATTTTTAAGAATTTAAAATACTCTAGCTAATGTTTACGTGACGGCAGCGCCATCTGACTCCTCTTCCTATCTTGAAAATTAAATGGAAGTGTCTATACAGGGTGTTAGGAAAAGTACTACGTTCCTTTCAAGGAATGAACCAGCCCATGAAACTGAATAACTTTCCCCAAGAAACATAGGTCGAAAAATGAAAAAAAAATTAGAGCTTGCGTGACCAGACTTTGTCAGCTGCTACATTTTGTTTGGGAGGTCAATTTTGTTTTTCATATTTCTACCTATGGTTCTTGGGGAAAGTTTTTCAGTTTCTAGGGCCGAAAGGAACGCAGTACTTTTCCTTACACCCTGTATAGCGGGGCACCCTGTCATATAGTGATTTAATCTATTTAGCGGGGGCACTGTTATATAGCGTTTTGTCTGGAATATCATCCCTAGTGTTAAAGTTTTTCCACTAGTAATATAGGTCTCTGACATATGCAACAACGGCCGTGTTTGTAATGATGAACAGCAACTGGGACTGAAAGCTTAACGTGCCCTCCGAAGCATGGAACCATATTTCTTACAGACCATTAATCAGGTGGTACAGCCTACAGATTTAGCAAGGTGCAATAAGAGCACCCATGAATAGCCATTTCCAGACAAAACGCTATTTAACAGTGCGCCCCGCTATATAGATTAAATCACCATATGGCAGGGCGCCCCGCCATACTTCTAAATTAAATGCACTCTGGCACAGGACACTATAATTATACTCCTTCACTCTGGCGTTTGTAGTAGCAACGAGGTCGTGTGGTCGTAACAACATCAATGTGGTCATCATGGGATTTTCTCTAATCCAAGGCTTTAATAAATGCCTTAAATGCCGAAAAAATATCGTTTGCAATTTCCGAACGTAAATGTTACTGTCATAATATGCACAGATCAGTAATATATATCATGCCTGACCTGACAACGAAAGTAACCTCAAATACTGATTTGTATTTGTATTGCGTAAAAAACACTTCTGTTTCGTGTTTTAATAATTTATTATAATGAAAATATAATGGGTGTGCGAGGACTGACTACATATATCAACCACAATCAAAATACAATATTGGAACAATATTTTTTGCACGATACAAACCTCGTCGTCGATGGTCACAGCTTGTGTGCCCAGTTATACGGCTCTATCAACTGCTTTTCGGCTTTCGGTGGTGACTATGACAAGTTTGCTTCATACGCTCGAAATTTCTTCAAAAGCCTGCGTAAATGCAACGTCAATCCCTACGTACTATTCGATGGAAGTTTGGAAACGAGAAAGCTTCGCACGGCATACAACAGACTGCGATCAAAGATACACGGAGCTTCCAAACTTGACCCAGTAACTCAACACAGCCTGCAGATCTTTCCTTTACTGC
Organism: Tuta absoluta; assembly: GCA_027580185.1. Lineage (NCBI taxonomy): Eukaryota > Metazoa > Arthropoda > Insecta > Lepidoptera > Gelechiidae > Tuta > Tuta absoluta. The sequence goes on from JAQAHW010000020.1 coordinate 3,776,060, forward strand.
TGCGAGATGTATTCAAGGAAGTGTTGATTGATATGAGTGTGCCCTACACCATCTGTGAGTTTGAAGCCGACGATGAAATCGCAGCTATGGCGAGACATTTAAACTGTCCGGTATTGAGTTATGATTCGGATTTTTTCATATACAATGTGCTATATATTCCGTTCAAAACTTTGGAAACAAAACCTGTGCAGGTGCGCGAGGATGGCAATAAAGTGCATGCTTTAGAATGCAGACTCTATAAGGTGGAAAACTTGATATCACACTTTGGAGGCTTAAATATAGAAATGTTACCTCTCCTTGCAACTTTACTTGGCAATGACTTTGTGGAAAAGCGTGTGTTCAATAAGTTTTTCTCCCAGCTGAAACTTCCTAAGGGAAGAGCAAAAAAGAATGAACAGCAAAGATGTATCCATGCTCTCTTCAATTGGCTCAGAAATGAAACTTTAGACTCTGCTGTGGCCAAAATTATAGGAAGGTTGAAGAAACATCAGAAAGCCAGGGTTTTTGCTATCATCAAAAAAAGTATAGCTGGCTACAGTAGTCTAACATGCAGATCATTGAAGTATTTTAATATAAACACTGAAGATGCAACTGTTGAAATTGATTTGCAAATGCCTGAGACAGATGATGTCTCAGATGATGATGAAGAAGAAGCAGGTGGTTCATCAAGTGAAGATACAGAATCAAATGAAGAAATTTTAGAAGAAGAAACTCAAATTAATGAAAAGAATGTTATTGAAGATCCAATTTCAACTATACCTGCTTGGTTTGCAGAAGGAATTAGAGATAAGACTATTCCTCAATCCTACATCAATCTTTTTACGCATAAACTGCATTTCTGTTTGCCTCAAGCTGAAGATTACACTAATGAAGATTCATTTCTGCGTACACTACCAATATTAAGATACTCCTTTGACATACTTACAGATTTCTCACAAGAAGATTGTGTGTATGTCAGCCGAGAAAATGATAATAACTATAAAAGGATAATTGTCAACCAAGAACTTTCAATTCCAAGGCCCATTGATAAGTCATTTTATGAACTTTCAGATGATCAGTTGAAGTTATGTTTTTATCATTTTCTCAAAGAGAAACTGCCGGATTTTGACAACAGTCTCATACAATTATTACCAGAAAACTGCAAACTGTTTATGATTTCAATGCTGTGGTGGATAACAAATTGTAATGTCCCGTTGAATCATGTTCATGCACTGTTACTATGTTACACAATGTTAGAAGTCATAGATGAAAAAATAGGCACCTTTAGGGGCCACCACTTTTTTAATAACAAATATTCTAAAAAGATTCAAGAGTTTAAGAAAAGAGAATTACATGTTTCTGATGAGGATGAAAAGGAGTTATTTTTAAACAAAAATAAGGTGCAATATGAGGACTGTTTAATTGCTGCTAGTTATTTACTTAAATATTTTGAAATAGATGATTCTATAAGAAAGAAACCCAAATCATATGATGTTAGAAAGGTGCATTCATTTGCTAAATTTCAGTGCTGTTTACATCAATTTAATTGTTTAAATACTTTGTGTAGAGAGCCATTTGAACCTACAAAATTTACAAAATCATACAATGGGACCTTTATCTATAATGTTGCTTTGAAACTAGAAAACCAGACAGATCCCACTAATTTTATTGAACAACAACTTAAAGGAGCATGCACTTTATTAATGTTCTACAAAAGCTTGTGTACTATTATTGAAAACTGCATGAAAACTATGAAAATAGAAACAATAAAATGGTCAAACAAAAAGCAAAGAAGAAGAAGAAAGAAAAATGTTGTTGATGATGAGATAAATTTCATTGTTAAAGGATTTGAATCAGAAGTTGTTATTTAAAAGTAAGAACATCCTTTTACTAATAAAATATATTTTTTACTGTTTACTTTCAGTTGATTACTTTAATAGTTGTTTCCTCAATACATAACTAATAGGGTCGGACGAACGCACCTACGAATATTTCACGCGGAATTTTCGATTGTATGATATGAGAGAATTTGCGCGGAAAATATTTCAAATTATTCGGCGACTGAACTTTACGCAGTTGTGTTTCGGCACTAATACAGGGAGTAAGGGACAGACACTGTGACACATATATTTCAGGAAACATCAACAAAAATGACTTCCCATAGTAAGGCAGTCAGCTGATCGTGATTATAGATACATACATACATACAAAAATCACGCCTATATCCTGTACGGGGTAGGCAGAGCGTTAACTGCCGTAAAACGGATATTAACACCACAACTGAAAAAAGTTTGAGTCAAGAAGATAACTGTGTAATACTATAGTGACAGGTTGTCAGCCCATCGCCTAAAATTGCATTAGACATCCAACCCTCGAATCCCTTAGTCGCCTCTTACGACACCCATGGGTGAGAAATGGGGTGATGTTATTCGAAGGCGGCATCACACGGGCAATGATGATTATGAATGGAAGGTATTTTTTTGTCGTTTCCTGATATTTATTCCTAGGGGAGAGTTGTTCAGTTTAATAGTCTAAATGCACCCTAACAGTATTTGGAGGGCTGTCTCTTACACCCTGTATAGCATGTAGAGATCTACCGTAGCTATTATAAATACAAAGTAGATTAAAACACGATGAATACCTTATTCTAAAAAGGTATATAAAACTCTTCGAGCAACGACGGCCTTCCGTGGAACGAGACGGAAGACCGTGTTGCTCGAAGCTAAAACTACGTCCAACTCAATGATATTTCCGTTAGTATTGTTATTTGTCTATGGATATTTCAGATACCACAGTGATACACACTTATCTGATTGACCCTCAAACTTGTCAGACGTGGTGTTAATATCCGTTTTATGGCCGTAAACCACAAAGTAAGTATTGGCGGCTGCGCGCGTAAACGCTCTGCCTACCCCGTAAGGGATATAGGCGTGATTTATGTATGTATGTATATTTCAGATTCAAATCCAAAAATATTGTTAAAATGCACCACTTTGCTCCAGATGTAAATCATAATAGGCGTCAACAGATGTCGCCAGCAGTATCTGCCAACGAGTACCAAAATTATTTAAAAGGTATGATAATTTAATTGTATTTAATTCAATATATTTAATTTTAGTGAATCCCAACTGCAACTTTATTTTACTTTACATTATGTAGGTATATAACTGCATATTTAAAATAAAATAACTTTCGGTCATAAATAAAAATAACTCAAAATTCAATTCAAATCAAGGCGAGCAGTGGCGAAGAACTAGCAACACTTAAGTTATATCCCCCAATATCGTTAAAAGCATAAATTATTTACTAATTAAATACCTATTATATCGCCAATTATTTAAGGTACAACAAGTTTCAAAAACATGGTTTGAAAAAAGAAATGCGAAGCTGTTTTTAAATTCAGTTTAATGTTTGCAACTACTTAAAAGTACAAAGTTAGTAGGTACAAAAATATATATTTGTTCTTTATCATACAATAACGATTTGCTCGAGACATATTTACGTTTTCTTTGCTTTCTTTTTGGTCGCAGTTTTGCTAGAGCTTTTGCTGCCACTTTCTTTCGTTTTCGGGTTTGCTAAATAATTTAAGAGCTCTCCGAAAAAGTATATGATAAGACCTAATATTGCACCACCGGCAATAAAACCAACTTTCATCGGTATGGACATTACATCAAACACCGGATACACTAAAGAGCCACTTCTCATAAAAACTGTTGCTAAGAGGCTGACGTTCGCAAATATAAATACTAAACCCAAAGGTATACCGACTTTTCTTGAAGGATATGTGATTGGAGAGAGCAATGATTCTAAAATTACGAATACAGTCACTGTCGTGTGCATTACATGGTTAACCCAGTCAGGGAAGAATTCTCTTACACGCGCTGGCAAGATTAATTCACTGTCGTATGCGAAAATGCCCCAGAAGGCAATAGTGACGAAGAGAGCAGCAGGGAAGGCCAAGCTGAAAAGTGTGTCCTTGATGGTGCGGATGAAGCCTGGCTTCTTCGGGTTTTTAGCATTCGTTCCAATGAGGTCGTTTAGCAGAGCCAGCGTGAAGTATATTGTTTGGAGAACCTGAAAATAGAAAAGAAAAGAGGTGAAATTAAGCCGGGTCTATCGCAATAACTAAGTAATACTTACCTAAAATGTGTGAAAGTAATTGCAAGTTATATTATATTAAATGAAAGGAGTTAATAACGCCATCTTGTTCAAAGTTACTTTAACAACATGACTATTTTCCTATGTAGAGTTTGAATACCAAATTTTTAAAACAATTCCCGTGTTAGGTATAACATTTTTGAAAACTTGCAAAATTTTCCTGCCCGCGCTTGAAATTTTGCAAGTTTTCAAAAATATGTAGAGTTTGTAAGGTTGCTAGTATTGACGACTCGAAAGGTGAAGCCAGTAATGTAAAATGGCCAAAACTGAGGTTTGTCGAGCAAGAGACAGGTTTTAATGTTTAATTCGGAGAAAGTAGTCCAGTCGATGTTGGTATTTTTACTTTTTGAATGAAAGTGCACTACGTGATAGTGCCAGACTATAAATGGTCAGCTCGGGGTTCAGACACTTAGACAGTAGACCGTCCTTATTTCGCACATACACCATAAGAGTTACAATGACACTTTGAATGTTTAACGCAACTTAGCTTCACTGCACATCGTAAGACTTAGGTCTAGCTAGTTTAGTTATCTACTAAATATGCTGCTTTAATTGTCTGAATACGAAACATCATAATTATCTAAAAAAAATTACCTACCTAAGCAAAAACTGCAGAAGGCTGCATAAATAACCTACCTATCTACGAGTACTTGTGTCAATAACACTATTATTTATAAATGCAGTTGCTTAGTTGCACAGGTTAAGGGTCATCGCGGTTGTCGTCATGCAGATAAAAACTTTGCGAGTTTTAATAGCTTATAGATAAATTAAAATAAAAAAAAAACTTACCAAAGTCCAAATCGTCAAAAACAAGTATCTTCCTTTGAATGGGAGTCCTTTAAGCCTATCTTTCATTGTATGTTCTATTGGCAGATTCACATGATTTTGATCGTACCACAATGTGTATGCGTTTATTGCTACCACTGATAAATGAAATAGTGGAAGCAACATGTTGTTGATTTATAATAATTTAATAATTAATGTTATTAACTGACACGTCCACTCTGCAAACGTATTCACTACACACTGGAACCGGTGGTGTCGTGACAGGTTTTTACGCAATCGTAATAGTTCGTAAAGAGCATTGTACATTGATAACTTTGAAGGCGATAAAACGATTAACTTTACCAAGCAAATTACCTCCGCTGTTCTAATCAATACGGGCCCTTTTCTATCAATATTGGTATTCGAAATTATAAAAAATATTTATAAAATAATTGAATCATCCTCTTGATCACACCTTTAACTTTATTGTGTACTAGATTTCTGCCCAGCGGTTTCACTTGCTGCCACTCATTTTCCTGTGGTAATAGTTGTTTTCCCGCGGTAAAAAGCGGCCTATGTGTTAAAACAGGTTTAACTCTACCTGTGTTCGAAATTTAATCCAATTCGGTCAAGTCGTTTGAGCGTGAAGAGGTAACAAACATACATACACACACAAACTCTGATTTATAATATTAGTACGGATATATTACTTTATATTTCTCTTTTAGCTTTATGTATTTACGTATTTCTGTAGAAAATATAGCATGACGTGTTTAGTTATTATGTGGTCCAAGTCGACAGTCTCGTTCACGTATACGGCCATTGAAGACACGCCTTAACTATTTAGAAAGGTACACGTAAAAGGCAACCACCGTCCAACGGTGAATCACTTCGAGCATTTTTATAAAATCGTATTTGATGCAACGAAACAAAGTCCATGGTTTCGGTATTGTGTCAATGACTTTATGGCGAGTGTACCGTTGCTCGCGACTGTACAAAGAAATGTATGAATTTCAACTCTAAGGTTTTCGTAATAAAGACAATATAATGTGGAGCAAAGTGGATAGACCTGTGGCAGTCAATATTTCTTTAACGTTTAGTTGACCATATTTCAAAAGGTTTGACTAAGTTGAAAGTCAGCTTTAAGAGTTTGTTAATCTATGCTAATACCTCTGGATAGAAAAGTTGTTACTAATATTTGCTTAGTTTAAAAAAAAATAGGTTATCATTATTAATAAAATATAAATGATGGACTGAACTCCTTCAGTATTTTGTTTCTTTTACATAATGGTTTTGATGGCGTTTTTAAAAAAACAACTCTCAAAAAGGTTTTTTTTCAAAGGTCATCGAGTCGACAAAAAGGGTAGAAACAGCTATTTTTTGAAAATGAAACCTAGCTAGATCGATTTATCGCCTGGAAATCCCCTACATATAAAATGTCAAGAAAATCGTTGTTGCTGTTTCCGAGATCCCGATTAATAATAAATAAATCAATATACAAGAATTGCTCATTTATAGGTATTAGAATTAGACCTACTTATTTCTTGAATAGTTGTATAGTTGTTCCAATGGTATTTAAAGTAATGTAATGTACTGGACAAAGAGAGATAACATTATACCCTGCGATAGATAAGGTCAAAACATAATAGCTGTCACTCAGCCACAGTAAGATTGTTTACACTCATTTATGTACCTACTAGGAACAACTATAGTAGTATACCTTCAATTTACACCTATTAGTTGGCAGGCTAATAATACCCAAGTCCTATAATCTGTGGTTTGCACAGCTATTGTCGTTTCAAGGAAAAGGAAATGAAATACACAAATTAACAAAAACATTGTTTATTTAATATTTTCTTGAGTTTGCACAACTATTACTCATCACAATAAATCAATTTTAAACGGATTTAAGTTGTGTTTATTATGGATTTTATTTTGATGGAAACGTAGGAATTGTAAAATCCAAAATAAACAACTTAAATCCGTTTAAAATTGTTTTATTGTTTGTTTAATGCATTATCCATGATACATCCATCACTGATCAATATATAAAAAAAAACATTTGGAATGTCAATTACATTGTCTAAAAACAGCCTTAACAAATTCGAACTGGAAATTAATCTAATAAGTTTTTCATTTTAACGTTTTTTAGCTTTAACATTTTGCTTTGGGCTATTAACAACAGCATCGATATTTTCGCCAAGAATATACATTCCTATACTGAACAAAATACTAAAAGCGAAAAATACAATCCGAACTGGCCAATTCAAAACGTCCAAAACGGGATAAACCCACGTACCCGTCTTTTGGAACACGAAATTCAAATAACTTAAATAACTCATGGTGAATGCAATAATGAGTGACACTCCTACGATTCTCGACGGGTATTTTCGTGGTGAGAACAGAAGTTCTGTCATTATGAAAGGCGCTATTGAGGTGTGCATTACATGGTTGCACCAGACTGGCATTGCTTTGGCCAAGGCGTCTGGGAATATTAAATCTCTGTCGACGAAGTAGATGGACCAGAAAGCTAGAAAGACGTATAGAGCTATGGGGAACGCCAGGCTGAAGAGTGCATCTTTGAAGTGTCGAAGGAAGCTGGTCCTCTTTGGGGTGCGTTCGTTGGTGCCGAAGATGTCGTTCAGGAATGCGACGGCGAAGTACACCGTTTGAAGGAGCTGTAAATAAAAGACGATATTATTATCATCTGATTTTATGAGACGTAAAAAATTGAAAATCGAATGTTTATTATTTTTATGCCGATGCAATCAAAAATGTTTTAACAACCCATATATTTTATCATCTTTTTCATCATAATAAAAATTATTAGATCAGCAAAATATCGCCTGAAAACCCTATACCTATCTTATAGTACGGCCTTACTTATTAACCGATATTTGACAGCTCTCAGATTCGTGCTAATGCTATGGAAGAGAGTACATTTGTTTTTTTTAAATACGGAACATAGCTGTCAAATACGTATCTTATTTAGGTCCTAACAAACAAAGTGTAAGGGACAGCCCTCCGAATACTGATAGGGTGCATGCAGACCATAAAACTGAACAACTTTCAGCTAGGAACATAATATGTCAGGAAAAGCCAAAAATGTTCGGCCTCCCATACAAAACCAGAATCAGCTGAAATATCAGACTAGAGTCAAGAGCAAACCCATCATTAATTAAAAAATATATATATTTTTATGGGAGTTCTTTAGATACATGGTCTGAATTCACCCTATAAGTATTCGGAGGGCTGCCCTTACACCCTGAATACAAACCAACAGATATTATACTCGTGTTTAATTAAAAAAACTCTGTAAAACCGATTAGTTGGTAAGACTATGACAATAGGTTGTCCTGTAATTAATAGTAGCTAATAGCAGCTAGCGTGACAAGTATTTGTCCTTGCCCTTGATCCTTACTTCTAACCTTAGCTTAGCCAACTATTGTAGTATTTATTGCCGGCCGATGTGGCGCAGTGGCAGTGCGACTGCCTGCGGCGCAAAGGTTCCGGATTTGATTCCCGGTGGGGCACTCACAAAGTTGATGTTATCACTTAGTGAATTTTCTAGCCAGTCTGGTTTGGTCATTGCAGGCTGAACCACCTGATTGTCCGTAAGGAACGTGGTGCTGTGCTTCGGAGGACACGTTAAGCCGTCGGTCCCGCCCGGAGCTGTCTATGATTACTTAGACGGCGGTCGTTACACAACCATGTCAGAAGCAGTAGGTGGTTGAAAACTCTTATAACAGGGTTCATCGGGTCGTTGGTAGGCTCGGTGTATCTACTGCTATACATTTACCAAGGTGTGTACTATCTGACAATAGTTGCAGCTCTATTTATCTATTTTAGGGATTAATTTATACAGGGTGTTTGCCGTGTGATGCCGGCTAATAGCATCACCCCTTTTATTTCCCGCGGATGTCGTTAGAGGCGACTACATGTGTATTGCAATTTGTAGATGATGATGGGCTGACAATCTGTCATTATGGAGATATATAATTTTCTGAATGACTCTCAAATGTTCGTCAGCGGTTGCATAAATCACTGTTTTTACGGCTGTTCATGCTCTGCCTTCCCAGCAAGGGATTATAGGCGTGGTATATGTATGTATGGGGAATGACGTGAAACCTGTTGTGTAACTGTCACTCACAATACACATCACATCAGCCTAGTCCACTGCTGAACGTAGGCGTCCCCCAGGATATGCCGTAAGGCCAGCGCATCGATTATCTTATTTTTGGTCATTGTAATGACATCGAAAGTCAATCGTTATTCTATCACCATTGTGATCTACTATACTTCAAACTGTTAGCGGAATAGGAAACGGTCACTACCATCCAACTGTCACTCTATCGAAACACAATTGAGACGATTTTTAAATAGCGGAATACGGCCCGAAGATCTCTCGTTTCGTCACGACCTCGACAGTGGCGCCACTTCACAATAAAAAAAGAATTCTCCATATACAAACAATATATAACAATGCCCGTTGCCCAAGTTTATACTATTATCCTTAAGTAAACAATCAAACACAATGAAATATTCGCTGTACTTAATTAAAGTTATGGCAATTAATACCAAAAGTGGCCGTTTCTAGGCAATTTTTTCCATAACTTAAATTGCAGCGAATACTTAATTGAGTTTGCAGTTTCAAATTTTACCTAAGGATAATAGTAAAAACTTGGGCTTCGGATATTCTGATAGATTATTTGTATATGGAGTTTTTTTTTGTAAAGTGGCGCCACTGTCGAGGTCGTTGACGGATACACTCGCCTTAAGGCACTACCAGTCGCCCTCTTCAAGTAATAGATCCATTGGGCACCCTATGAATGAACTCTATAATCTAACTCTATGTTACACTACGATCGACTTTAAGGATATTTTTAAATATCCTTATCAATAGGAGATAAACAATTACGGCAATTATTATTACGGCAATTATTAAATCAGATTTTATATTAGTAGGCTTACCAGATAGTAGTGATCTTTGTGATAATAATGTGTCTGTACGAGCGCGGTCGTATGTTTAGTAACTACATGATTAAACCGTAAATTTCACAAAAGCAGTGCCCGAAGTCTGCTAAATAGAAATCGTTTCAGTTGTGTGTCAATGGCCTGTCAGCGGGACAGTAGTAGGCGGTTGAAAAACTCTGACACCAGGGTTCGTCGGGTTGTTGGACGATGTCCCACACGAAAAGAAAGAAAGGGACAGTTTGGGTCATGTCGTATTCTGATATGATAACAGTGGCATTATAATTAGAATTATAGCGGAGTGTCGCTGGCATTGCTAGGGTAAAAAAATAAGAGAATCCGTGCCCAGGTTTTGAACCCACGAGCTATTGGCGTACAGTGCAGACGCTCTAACAATTGAGCTATTGTTACCAATAAAACTAGAAATAGTGCCGTGTGATGCTAGTTTAGAATAGAATCACCCCATTTCTTTCCCGTGGGAGTCGCAAGCGGCGACAAAAGGTGAGTGTGTATTGCAATTTTAGACGATGGATTGAAAACCTGTCACTATGAGCCTCAAATATTTGTCAGATGTGGCGTAAATATCCGTTTCTGCGGCCGTTTACACTCTGCCTACCCCGCAAGGGATTATAGGCGTTATGTGTGTATATATGTATGTATAACTAGAAATATCAACATAACACAACACTTAAAAACATATTATTCACAAGTAGTAAAATAACTTTACTAATCTATGCTATGACTCTACCGGCATATATTTTTGCTGAATAATCAAATAGGTAGTTGAATAACAAGGCCATTGGAAACAGGCAAAAAAACGTAACTTAGACTAAACGTAGAAAAAAAACAGCACATAAAGACTCACCAGTCCCCACATAGTCAAAAACAAAATCCTCTTTTTCATCGGCAAATCATGTTTTGCAAGTTTTTCACTGAACGGAAAGTTTACATACTTCTGATCGTACCATATACAATACGAATTAATAACTACCACTGTCAAATGGAATACTGGCAGCAACATTTTTATTTAAAAATAAATTAATTTGAATATCGAACGTGAGTGAAAATGCGACGCGTACGCAGCCGCTGATATATTGCTTCCTACTGATTTATATATTACAAAATACTCGTTTGTTGCTTACATCATTATTCATTCTATCATTATGGCTAGGTTATCTGAGGATCGCGTTGTCTGTCAGTCTATTCGTTATCGCTGGCACAATAATACGATCACGCTGAATTTAATTATTAATTGGCAAGCCTATTTAATAAATAAAATGTTGATTTTCAGATTGCAGTGATTCAAGATAAGATACAAAAGTATAAACAATTAAGTGTACAGTACACATAAGGTATTATACCAATTTATATATAGATAGATACTTGTGTAATTTAAAAGTGTCATTTTATTGTAATTTATATTGACATGTATGAAATTTTATAAATATTACTATTTAATAAATATTTAAAAAATAATTGCTAAAAATATTTCAAGAGCTGAATCGACCCACTAAACTGACAAACTGAGTGCATTTTTAATCTTCTTTTTTCTTCTTTTCGAGTAGGACACAGAGTAGGCCAACGACCCGATAATTTCTTTATTATTTTACATCTGTATATATATAACAGTCACAGCACAAGATCGGCAGTAGTGGAAATCTCTTCTTCGAGCCATAAGTCCCTGATGAGGGATAAGAGGACTTCATCATATATAACAGTCTGTTAAAAATCCAGCTAGTTGTACTAAATTGGATCTTTTTTGAAAATACCAGTTACAGTTTACCAATGCATTACTGTAAGTTAAATAGAGCGTATATGGCGTATAATATGTGCTTATTTAATACTAGATTTCCGCCCAGCGGTTTCACCCGCTGCCACCCATTTTCCCGTGGTAATAGTTGTTTTCCAGCAGTAAAAATTGGCCCATGTGTTATTCCGTGTTATATTCTGCCTGTGTTTCAAATTTCATCTAAATCGGTCAAGCCATTTGAGCGTGAAGAGGTAACAAACATACATACACACATAAACTTTCAGATTTATAATACTTATTAGTACGGATCAGCCAATGTAATGTGTGAACATTGGTGCTTAGAGTCTGCCCAAGAAGAGCTGTCCCGACTTCCGGACGGCAATTCAAACAATTCCTTAGCTTACAACATGGTACGCAATGCACAAACGTAATGAAAAACTTTTTGTATTTATTCGTGTTTTTGTTTTGACAGCTGTCAAATACGACTTCTCTCGACGGCGGTACTATAATTAGTGTACAGTTGGTAAAAAATTAAACAATATTCGCGCCCGTTAGGTAGCACCATCTTCCGTTGGTCAGACTCTAACTTGCTAATTCAGCATATATATTATATTATGATCCTATTACATTTAGTGCAAATATTTACAGGGTGAGTTCTACTCGTGAAATTGAACAACTTACCCAAAATTCTTCTTCTTTCTTAAATAAATTTTACCTGTCATACAACAAAGTAAAAAAATGTGTCACTTTCAATTATTTTTCCATAATATTTCGACCGATGTTACTTGGGGTAAGCTGGTCAGTGTCACGGTGTTCACGACAAAAACTCACCCTAAAAGTATTTGCACTGCATTTAATTGCACCTTATATTCTTTTCTTGCCGTGTGATGCTGGCTTAGAATAGCATCACCCCATTTCTTTTCCGTGGGAGTCGGAAGAGGCGACTATGGGACTCAAGGGTGTGTATTGCAATTTTAGGCGATGGGCTGACAACCTGTCACTATGGCGATACACAATTTTTCGAATGACCCTCAAATATTTGAGCAGACTTGGCGTAAATGTCCGTTTTTTACAGCCGTCTACGCTCTGCCTACCCTGCAAGGGATTAGAAGCGTGATATGTGTATGTATGTATGTATGTATTATACTCTTTTAATCTAATCTCATACGAGTAATTTATTCATTAAAGTGGTAATTATATCACGTTTTTTTACACGACTGCCCAAACAAAAGAGTGTTATGTTTTTAGAGTTCGTGTATGTATGTATGTTAAATGTTTATAATATGTGCGATTCTTTAAGGGCTGAAACTCGTTTATCACTGAACAGATTCGAATGGGAATTGTATCGAAAGAATCCTTACATTATCCCGACAGTCCTAGGCTAGGCTTTATCTCAGAAAGCAGTCGTGTTTCAATTTTTTTTTATTTACCTCTATTATGCTTGTTTACTATTGTTTATTCTCTCATAGCGTCATGCTTATTATCTATAACATTAAACAGGGTGAATTGGTTTGTAAACAATAAAAATAAACTTACTCTTGACAAAAGCCATTTTTTTCTGTATTAACATTTACCATGACAATTTATTTTTGAAATGTATTCCGTAGCACCCTTTATATTACAGAGATAAGATAAACCATTCTGAGGGACATCACACGATATACCGGGTTAAAAGGTTGCAGTGATAAGCGATGCTATGAAACCAACCGGATGTATAAAAAAGAATACGGATTCAGATAACCGCAATATGCATTTAAAGAATGATAACATTTTTAATTAATTAAATTTAAATATCCTTTATTTCAGGCATAGTGTCTATTTCAGGTATGATAGGCGCCCATATGAAAATTATTACAGTCAATATTACAAGAAATTATTGGAAGGATAGAATGAAATACAATTGTAGAGGTAGAATAAAGTATTAAACAATACCTATTTGTTCTTATTTATAACATTCAAAATAGACAATGAATTTTTAAACTTGGTTGATTATGAATGAATTTTAATCTAATTTACAGACTGGCCCGATGGCGTAGTGGATAGTACCCCTGCTTAATACGACGAGGGTCGTGGGTTCGATCCCCACAAGACACAAATATTAGTTAAGACAAGATATTTGTGTATAACCTGAGTGTTTTCTATGTATATATATACATGGTGTAAAAAAATTAGCTGAGAATATTTTAAAGGGTGAACCAGTACGTGAAACTGAACAACTTTCCCCAAGGAACATAGGTCGAAATATGAAAAAAAAATTGGCCCTCCCATACAAATTATTCCGGCCGGGTAAACACACTAAGTATGGAAGGGTCAAATTATTTTTTCATATTTCGACCTATGTTCCTTGGGGAAAGTTGTTCAGTTTCACGTACTGGTTCACCCCTTAAAATATTCTCAGCTAATTTTTTTACACCTTATATATATATTAGTATTGATATCAGCAATTAAGTTACCACAGTACAAGTTCAGCTTAGTTTGGTGCTAGATGGCGCTGTGTGAATTATCCGAATATTTATTTAATTATTATAATTATATTTATTTCGTAATTTATGTAGGCCAGTCGAGAAACGGCCTGATGAACCCTGGTGTCAGAGTTGTCAACCTGCCTACTTACTAGGTAACTTACTAGTAAGCCACACGTTCCCTCCGAAGCATGAACCGAAAATATTAATTAGGTACTAGATTTCGCGCCCAGCTATTTACCCGCTGCCACTCATTTTCCCGCGGCAAAAGTAGTCTATGTGTTATTCTAAGTTAATCTCTATCTGTGTTCCAAATTTCATCCAAATCGGTCAATTCGTTTGAGCGTGAAGATATACCTATATATATATATTAGTACGGATTTTCATCGCCTTTGTATAACACTCTGTATAACCTACATGACATACAGCAATTTTTACTGTCAACAAACTATAACCTCCGCCATAATGGAAACTGACAAAATACCCGCATCGGGGCATTAAAGTGTGGACTTTTAAGATCCAGTATAAGCCGGATAAATATTATTACCAATAATACCCGCGGCTCGAGTTAATAGAAAACTTCATACTTTATTTTCTAAGCTTAACTTCAGCAGGTGAGGTGACCATGAGTTTGGGTTTTGAAAAAAATGGGAAGGAAAGTTTGCCTTTCAAGGCAACTTTGTTAATTGGTTCGTTAGATATTTAACAAAAAAAATAGTAAGTACTTACTAATGTATGTTTTTTGTTAAATATCTAAATTTCTAACTATGTACTTACTATTAAAAACAAACCTGGGCATAAAAGCATTCGATACCATTTTCAGTATTTACTAAAAAGGGTGCAAGTTTTAGAAGGAAACAGTGTCATTCTGTAATGAATAGTAGAACTATAAAAAATCCACTTAAGTTAAAAGCGACATCTTTTGTGGCAAATCTTATATAGTCTGGTCATAGAAAGACGTATTTGAAAGGCAAATCATTTACGTTAGAAGCTAAACTTAAGGCTTTACTTCCACTTGACGTCTGTTGCAGCGCATGCGTCAGTCGACGAAAGAGAATTGCATATTCCGAACTTATTTTCATACAAATTCGGCGCCGGCGTTTGATAGACGCATCCGTCAACGCACAGAGTTTTTTTTAGGTCCGGTTTCAGCAATTTTAGCCCCGGTATATGAAATCTATACCTGAATGGTGGGGAGCTAGGGCTCACCCGGAGAAGATAAACGCACTGTGAACGCAACGTCGTAAGTTATGGCCTAGTAAGAAAAGTATAGCAAATGTACTCTTAAAGTCCTAATGCTATCTGTTTGCACTTAAACCTAATAGGACATGTTTTATATGACCACCGACCATCGTAGAGCACCGCTGTTTTAAAAATGGCGGTAACGTAGGACACGTGTCGCTAGTTTTCCGGTGGTCATAGTCACCCTAGTGGCTCGTGTAGCTATCCGAAGCTCGCGGCTTAGGGCCTTTGTGGTGGCAAGAAAACCACACATTGAGCATAGTGTAGCAAATGTGTCCCGAGTTCCCCGATTGTCTTGGTCACCCTAGTGGCTCGTGTAGCTATCCGAAGCTCGCGGCTTAGGGCTCTAGCGCTAGTGCGATAACCACCTATTGACCAAACATGAAACATGCTATAGGACATGTGTCTCTAGTTTCCCGAAGGTCATGGTCACCCTAGTGGGTCGTGTAGGAACACGAAGCTCGCGGCTTAAGGCCCTTGCGGGAGCGCAACAACCCCTTTATTTACCACACATGTTGTAGGGTATGTGTCTCTAGTTTCCCGGTGGTCATGGTCACCCTGGTGGCTCGTGTAGGAATCCGAACCTCGCGGCTTAAGGCCCTTGCGGGGGCGCGAATACCCCCTTTACTGACCGCACGTAGAACATGCTGTTAAAAAAAGTTGATACATACATGCATATATATATATCATGCCTTTATCCCTTGCGGGGTAGGCAGAACGTAAACGGCCGCAAAAAACGGTCATTTACGCCACGTCTGACAAATATTTCAGGGTCATTCGGAAAATTGTGTATCGCCATAGTGACAGGTTGTCAGCCCATCGCCTAAAATCACCCTCCCTCGAGTCCCTTAGTCGCCTCTTACGAATCCAACGGAAAAGAAATGGGGTGATGCTATTCTAAGCCGGCATCACATGTATTAATAAAAATTTAATATACGTAAGTAACCTACCAACCTGCCACTATGGCGATACACAGTTTTCTGAATGACTCTTGAATATTTGTCAGATGTGGCGTATGTATGGCGTAACTGTCCGTTTTTGCGGATATTATTCGCTTTGCCTAACCCGCAAGGGATTATAGGCGTGATATGTGTATGTAAGTAATCGTTTTTGCAATGACCTTCATTGCCAAGTATAGGTAGATAGATAGGTAACCTTTCTAGAGGCTTTCTAATAAATTAGCCTTCATATTTATCGCGTTTGGAGCACATAATATGATTTGGGAGAAATAAGTAAATGCCAGTATATTTCCCTTGGGTAGTAAGTTGGACCTTACGTTTCGAATACGCGTTTTTTATAGCCCACTAAACATGTTAGAGAGAAAACATATTTTATTGGGGTAGGGAGAGAAAATACTTCGGTCACTATTTTCGGGTAGAGTAATGTTATATACCTATACCTGATTCTATTTGGAGTATAATAGGAAATAGACCACGAAGAATAAATGTTACATTGTAGAAAAAGAAAATGCGATGATCCCATCTATACATATAATAAAACTGTAACGGGGCGCTTTAAGTAAATAAATAATTGCGCAAATAAATGAAAAATGCTATTATGGACGCCTTTACAAACGTAATACAACTCAAAACAAAGATTTTTTAACTGTTTATCTGTGGGTTTGTGCACGCTAAACTGTTGGTCCGAAACTATAGGACTGATTTAAATTAAACTTTTTGTGGTTTATAGCTACTAACTATACAACTTAACATAATACAAAATTTACCACGGGATAAAACAAATTTAGATCACCAAGAGCCCAGCTAAACTAGTAAAAGTTGTACATTATAAAAAAGCGCTTCAGCTATCTAATTGACTTCGAGGGTATGGAGTACTTAATGTGGAACACCAAGAGACCGGCTAAAAATAAGACGTACGGAAAAAGCTACAACGAAAAATCTTTAGGTACCTCTAAATATGATGGGCCGCTTATGCCAGTCTATTTTTATAGGTAAATGTAAATAAGAAATATAAGGTGTAAAAAAATTAGCTAAGAATATTTTAAGGGGTGAACCAGTACGTGAAACTGAACAACTTTCCCCAAGGAACATAGGTAGAAATATGAAAAAAAATTTGACCCTCCCATACTTAGTGTGTTACCCGGGCGGGATAATTTGTATGGGAGGGCCAATTTTTTTTCATATTTCTACCTATGTTCCTTGGGGAAAGTTGTTCAGTTTCACGTACTGGTTCACCCCTTAAAATATTCTTAGCTAATTTTTTTACACCATGTATATGCACAACTAAAATAAAAACAACAATAAAAGAAAAAACTATAGGTGATTGAATTAGAACCCGAGTCGCTTACGTTAATAACCGTGACTCTACGGCGGCGCTATTCAAGCCATTTCAAGCCATGTCTAAAGGGGCATATTTCAATATCTGTTTATTCCACTGTATTCGGTTCATAAGGCATGTATGTTGGATTTTGGAATCTAAACTTGAAGAGACTATTGTACGTAAGAATTCTATATATCTTATTTGATAAAAAGCATGCTGCTGGCACACAGGTAACTCTTGGCGAAACGAAGACCGCGAACACTAGCTAGTAATTGATTACTAGATTTCCTGCCACTAATTTTCCCGTTTTAATAGTGGTTTTCCCGCGGAAAAGTAGCCTATGTGTTATTTTAGGTTATACTCTACCTGTGTTCAAAATTTCATCCAAATCGGTCAAGCCGTTTGAGCGTGTGAAGAGGTAACAAACATACATACTCACACATAAACTCTCAGATTTATAATATTTTATTGTAATATTTTGCGGGAAGATTTTGAAATTTGCTACCTATTTTCTTACAATAGGTACTTTTAATTCAAAACCTTTTTATCTCCTGATTTTCCCACATAAAATCGTGTTTCACCACTAGATAGAATTTAATTTGGTCCGTCGCTGCCATCGTTGGCGCGCCAAAAAGACTACGAGTAGCTGGCTTCATTATTGACTTAGAGTTTAGAAGATGCAGGAAGGCAAGTGCACTTTTTTCAGTAACTATTTAATTTTGTTTTATTATAATGTTGTGCCGATAATTTGCAACAAATACAAACATTCATATATGACACAAATGTAGGCAGAGCGCTAATACCGACATAATGCCATGTCTGACGAACATTTGAGGGTTATTCAGAAAATTGGTATATCGCTATAGTGACTGGTTGTTAGCATATTACCTAAAATCATAAAATCAAAACTCATAATAATTATGGTACTTCTCGTGGACTTAAAATTATGAAATTTGGCAAATAGCTTTGTTTTGAAGTACAAATTTAGAAAAGCCCTAAAATGTGTTTTTTTAAACATTGTATTTTGGGGGGCCGAAAAGAACAAAATTTAGAAATTCGGCTAGTAGTTCCAAGTTGGGTATCATATAAAAGGGCTTGATGTGTTTGTAACGGAATTCTCGGCGGGCGAGTCCGTCTTGCACTTGGCCGTTTTTTTTATTTCCGGGACTACTTACGGAGTGCAAACTCTTTCTAGTGCATTTCTTACATCTGTGGTTATGTCTGGCTCATGAACGTTTCTCCTTAATCTCGCCTTTAGCCACGAGATGAATATAATTTCATATTAAAAACACAGTTTGTTGGACAAAACTGCAAAGTTAAAAATATTTTAATATTCTAGGGTTTTCTCAATTTTTCTTTGTTAAATTGGTAACATCATCATCATTGGCCTCAAACGTCTGTGACAGACGATTTAATCAGTGTCTGAGGCAAGACTTTTCATGGCTGTATAAGCCGATACGGGAGCGGCATAATTTTCCGCACGCTCTACAAGTGAAGGTGGAATTTGAGACTGGCACATGCATTCATTTTAAGTATTAGACCGGGTCTATCGCGATAGTATTTAGGTAAATATTAGTAATTTACCTGTGTCCACGGTAGACCCGGTCTAATACTTAAAATGAGTGAAAGTGATCGCGAGTGCTTAAAAGGTTATACGGCACATGCATGTTTAGATGACGTTTTTGCCTTTTGTTAGCGAGACCAGAAAACCAGGCATTATCGTGTGTTTTACGCCCATCAAACACACGCTTACGCCATTCGTCCCTATCCTCTCAACGGCCAAGATATTCCACTGCTGGCTATGTGTCTTCCCCTATTGGGTGGTATTTGCTTGGCAGGCGATTTGGCAAGATTACCGTGGATTCATTCCTTAGACGCCTTTTGCCCAAGGGGTAGAAATGGGTGATGTTATTCTAATCGGTTACCGCAAGGCGGCGGTAAATTGTAAGGTTAGACCGTTAGACCCTATGGTTGTTCATTCTAAGGACTGATTCACGCCTTGAACTTTGCAGCATTCTTACACCTTGTATAGAGTCTGTGCGGACAAAGATCCGGCGTGAGACTTGGGGGCGCCTCTGTGCCTCAGTATAAGAAATGTCTTAGCAACCTATCAACAAAATAATTAGTTCACTTTTTGACCACGCCTATTCTCTTTTCGCCCAGACTCTACCTAAAATTGAGTGAGTCTTGTCTATCATGCCGTGTGATGCCGGCTTAGAATAGCATCACCCCATTTCTTCCCCGTGGGAGTCGTAAGAGGCGACTAAGGGACTTGAGTGTATTGCAATTTAAGGCGATGGGCTGACAACCTGTCACTATGCCGATACACAATTTTCCGAATTACCCTCAAATTTATGTCAGACGTGACGGAAATGTCCGTTTTTGCGGCCGTTTACGCTCTGCCTACCCCGCAAGGGATAATAGGCGTGATATATATATGTATGTCTTGTCTATTCCGTCCGGAGTCCGGACAAAGAAAAAATACATTTTTATTTCTTTGTTCCGATTCTCTGAAGCATTAACGAAATTATTACGAAGGTGCTTTCAGTATTAATCTAATATTCTTGATTCGATTGAGTGACTTTTTTTACAGCTTTTAGGATGTTCATGGCTCATTTTATTATTTATAAATGACGTCAGTGGAACTTACTTTTTGTACTTAGTAGGAAAGAGCCATTTGACCAGAAGTTATTTATGACTCTTTAAGATTGTTTCCGGTCTGGTTAGGATATCACAAGCTGAACCACCTGGTTGTCCGTAGGAAGGATGATTCTCTGTTTCAGAGGGCACGACTAACCGTCGTCTGTCTCGGTGGCTATCGTTTGGTACGGCTGGAATTACTTATTTAAGGGCATGACCCACAAAAACTCTAAAGTTATTATGTGTTGTAAAGCACATATTACTTTTTCGATTCTATGTTTGGAAGCTCATTTATTAAATTAAATTTTAGATTGAAGTAAATAATATTATAAAATACGTTTCTTAGATTTGGTTACTACTTACATACTTAGGAAGTTAACCTAATAAAAGTGTATTAATATACCAGTATTTTGTAAATAAATAAGTATGTAAGCGTTATGGTTAGCAATCCACAACATTTCAAATTTCTAACAAGACTTTATTATATTTTTAATAGATAGTTTATCGCATCATTAAATAAAGGGCAAGTTATTTTTATTTTATTTTGTTTCATAATCAGAGATTTTAAATTTTAAAAAGTGATAGTTTAGTTCCAACAACTAGGCTGCTGAAAACAAAATTCGTTTGCCTACCACTTATATGACCTTTATTAAAAAAAAAAAAACTGACATTGACAGATGAATGAATGAAGTTTTCTCCACTGTTTTTTTTCTACTATAAGCAAAGGATTTTTTCATGGTAATCCTAACTTTGGAAGTTTTTACAACTTTACAAAATATTTCAAAAGCAATTGCATTAATAATTATGAAAATATGTGTATCTTAATAAGCATCCCAAACACTCTAAACGATATATATATCTTTTGTATCTAACGTAAAATGAAATGTTGTGGATTCGCAGCATATTATACTTAAAATGACACAAAATTATAAATTAGGTTCGGCCAATGGTCCGGAAAATATAAGCCAAAAAAATATCTGTACTAAATTATTCAATCCAACAGTAATATCGTGGGTACTATTTTTAAATCTCTGTAGCTTTGAAGAATAAATGTAAGCCCTCTGCGCAAAATTATGGTCTCAGTTAAATTTTAACTGTTGCAATATATCAGTTGCCCCACGCCAAACAATACGGTTTACAACTTTTCCGACAAATTCAGGCAGAATTCGCCTCTGATCCCCATTTTTAAGGGTGAATTTACCGCGAGGTAACTGTTTCAATAAAACACCTGTTGTGTGCCTTTTGTCATGGGGTGTAGGAATTTCCGGCAGTTACATGTAGCTATATGAATATTATGTGTATAGTATAAGGGAAAGGTATCTGAAGGAGGTCAGTGAACTCGACTCCGAGAGTACATATGCCAGTTATTATGAACCATCTCGTCCAATGCCGTGTGATGCCGGCTTAAAATAGCATCACCCCATTTCTTTCCCTTGAGAGTTGTAAGAGGCGACTAATGGACTCGAGAATGTGTATTGCAATTTTAGGCGATGGGCTGACAACCTGTCACTATGGTGATACATAATGACCCTCAAATACATGGTGTAAAAAAAATAGCTGAGAATATTTTAAGGCGTGAACCAGTACGTGAAACTGAACAATTTTCTCCAAGGAAAATATGAGAAAAATATGGCCCTCCCATACAAATTAACCCGGCCGGGTAACAGACTTAGTATGGGAGGGCCAACATTTTTTTTCATATTTCGACCTATGTTCCTATGGAAAGTTGTTCAGTTTCACGAACTGGTTCACCCGTTAAAATGTTCTCAGCTATTTTTTTTCCACCTTATATTTGTCAGACGTGGCGTAAATGTCCGTTTTTTGCGCTCTGCCTACCCCGCAAGGGAATATAGGCGTGATATGTAAAGAAAGATAAAGATAAAGATAATTTGATGTGTGTGTGTATGTATCTCGTCCTCCTCCTCCTTGCATCGTATTCCTCACTGCTGAGGGTCGTGATCTCTATGAAGAATCTTTTTCTGGATAATGTCGCGCCATCTTCCTCGATCTTCTGCTGCGTGGTATCTCGTCCAACAAACTGAAAATAATCTTGATACCCCTTATAGCTTTTTTCAAATTAAAACTATATTTCGTTACCTTATCAAAAATAAACAATTTAGAAAAGAGAAAATTGTTATAATAATACGGATGAAGCTCCCATCCTCATACATATTCAAACACACTTTTGTCCTTACGAAAGAATACCGAATTAGGACGAATATATGAATATTCACGAGGATAAGTTTAAAACTCTATGTAGATACATACATATTAATTAAGTGCACATCATTATGCGAATAAGGATTTTCGTCTCACAATAGCCTCGATTCTGAAAGGAAATCTCGTCTGTTAATTCCTAAATTCCTGTCAGTTTCTTAATTATCCATAAGAGAAGCGAGTACAAACTATCATATCGTGTACTGCAGTCTACACCTCTAATATTGTAAAGCGGAAAGAGTTGTTCTTTTGTTTGTACATAAATCGGACAATTAGATTTACATTGCACACGCAATGTACATTCAAATGTCATTGTTAATTACAATTTTCAGCTTTCTGAATTGACCACTGTTCAGTATTGAACTTTTGTTTTTTGGTATAAAAGGTAGGTAGGTACCTAGTAAGAGTTTAGCCTGTTTACTTATTGGCGCCGCCAACTTCCTTTACAATTTCCCTGTCCATAGAGGCATAGTGTGAACGTGCCAACAAACCTTGTTGTTAATTGATTTGTATGTGACTTTGACAGAGAGGCGACAAGGAATGGATCTCTGCAGTAGCGGACACAAAGCTCGTTAACGAGAACTGCACTGTGGGGTTAATTCCACCATGAATATTCTGAATATTTCCACCAGTGTGTGCTGGCTTTGTAGTCGTTTGGCTGACAACAGCATTCGTGACGAAATTGGACCTCAATCAAACACTCCGGAGTCGGCTTTCTGATCTGACCTGTACAGAGAAGTGGTTTATTTTTTACCTGGAATTTCAGTCAATTTCTAGCTCAATTTGAAGAGAAAAATCCGTACTAATATTATAAATCTTAGAGTTTGTGTGTGTGTGTATGTTTGTTACCTCTTCACGCTCAAACGGCTTGACTGATTTGGATGAAATTTGGGACACAGGTAGAGTATAACCCGGAATAACACAAAGGCCACGGGAAAACAACTATTTCAACGGGAAAATGAGTGGCAGCGGATGAAACCGCTGGGCAAAAATCCAGTTGAATAAATAAACTTTGTCGTTTTATGTACACATCACGCATTTGTACTTTGCAGGGTGAGTAGAGCGTGTAAATGGCTGAAAAAGAGTAAAGTATTTCTACGCAACAACAATCTGCTGCCCATTACCCGGTTTCAACTCTTAAGTCGCTTTATAAATGGGTTAAAATGGAGTGATGCTATTCTAAGCCGGCATAACGCGGCATTTCACGCGATGAAAGATATTCTCTGGACGACTTTGCCGCGTCTGCGGTAACCTTTTTTGTGACACAGGCCTTTTACCGACTGTCTCAAAAAAGAAAATCAGAAATTGAGAAAATTACAGCGTCGGCCGGGGATTAAACCCGGAACCTATTAGAACCTAGTACCGTCCTACAGCTCTGCCACAGAGCTACCAGCGCCTCGAATAAACAACCTCTTGATACTCATCTTGAAGCGAAGTACAAGCGACATTTAGTATAAGTTATTTTCATTTATGAAAATAGCACTGTGAGTGCAAAATAAACCATCGTACGTCTTTCTCAAAGTTGGACATTCATTTTTGAAGCACCTACAATCAATCCTTTATGTGAAATGTGGATCGAAAAATGAGATGAGACTTTCCACAACAGATGTGGGTTGCCAACTCATGGTGTAACATTCCCCTGTTGCTCCCAATTATAATGAAACGGGAAAAATACAAGGGATTGCATGAAAGGCTTTTATTATATCGTGTTTCATTTGTTTTCCTCAAAAGGGGTGTGGAAGTGTGTTTCTTGTGTTTTATTACAAGACACATAATGGATTTAATTCGGTGTATAAATTCTCTTAACTTACCTTAAATTAGCGCTGTCACTTTCCGTTAAGAAACCGTTAGATAGAAGCTTAGGTAATTGAAGAAACTGAGGACACCACCACTTAGTTACCGCCTTATAGTATACATATGTACCTACTTACCAATACCTGGTTAAAGTTTCGCAGTGTGTTGCATCTTGCAACAATCTTGTTAGTTGTAGTTAGATCGACTGCTAATTAGTTGTCTCTATCACACGAGAAAGTTTGTTACAAACTGTTCCATACGGCAGTGTTAAGCACAGTAGAAAATATAAACAGTAGTTGTATACAGCGATCGACTTGAGTTTCTTTTTAGCTATGCCTACAGCCTTTTTTTTCAGTACGCTTACTTGGCAGGGTTATTTAACGCATGATTGTTTTTTAGCATGGTTATTTAACAACTTGTCATCCACGAAATAATTAAACAAGAGATCTATTATTATTATTTTTATATGTGTCTTGTCTCTCTATCTGTGTGTGTGTGTTGTCTCTCTATCTGTTTGTCCACGTTTCACGCAAAACTACTAAACGGATTTCTACCAAATAGCTTGATACTTAAGTCAACATCAAGGATACTTTTTACTTCAGTAAATTCTCTCATTTCTACGGGAAAACGCTTTGTCGTAACGGTTCGCTGGAGTTCATACAAAAATTTCAATGACACTATCGTCTACTAAGTATATTGAGTGGGGAGTTGTTAAATTGGTCTTATAAATTTTTGAAAACTTGCAAAATTTTCGAGTGCGGGCAGGATTTGAACCTGCGACTTTCGCATTACTAGTGGCGACGCCTCTTCCATCTGGGCTACCGCAGCTCATTTCTTGCCCACCAATTTTTGCAAGTGTATTTTAATGCCAGTAACGCTTGGCATGGCTCCATCTACCGGGTTAGTTTTGCAACTAATAACCGGCGACTAATTCTATCTTTACAGATTGAATGTAGTCTAAGCGATGAAAACCAGCGATAAATTGAGTACCAAATTTTAAAACACTTCCCGTGTTAGGTATACAATTTTTGAAAACTTGCAAAATTTTCGAGTGCGGGCAGGATTTGAATCTGCGACTTTCGCATTACTAGTGGCGACGCCTCTTCCATCTGGGCTACCGCAGCTCATTTCTTGCCCGCCAATTTTTGCAAGTGTGTTTTAATCTTAGACTAGGGAAAAAAGAGTGGACTTGAAATACCTACGAAAAAAACGTGCATACCTACACTCGATCTGTCACAAATATGGCGGCATGCCATAGTGCTGCACTCATTATTACCTATGGATCTTGGATAAAAACTTATCGATAGTTGTATGTGCGGTGCTTACAGCAGTCGGAACTTATTGAACTCGATCATCTAAAATTCTGCAATATCTACATCTACACATAATAAACATTAAAGATATGTATTTTTGTCTGTATCTATGTAATCGATAAACACTGAAACTGCTAGACCAATTATTAATTTTATATGAGAGTTACAACATTCCAGAGTAACATGGCTACTTTTTACCATAGGAAAATATCTTATTCCCACGGGAAAACAGTTAACAGCATGGAAACCGGGAAGTCGCAAAAAAAATAGCAGGTATTACATGGTATTACCCAAATTAGCCGAACCACATCTTTGCCACATTTCTGACATAAATGAAAATAAGAGATTGAAAAAATTTCGTTGCCTGCCGGGGCTTGAACCCGGGACCTGTGGATAACCAACCCACTATTTCTAGCATATTAGAGACGTACATGGACAAATTAATGTCGGAAATTGAGGATCTGGAATTCCTGACAGAGGGCACCAGGTGCACAACTTAACTTTACAGGGCTATTTTTTATTAACCCAGGAAAATTTGCAGGGTGATTCTACTCATAATTCTGAACAACTTTTACTATGGGGCCGTTTGCGAAATCGCTTCAAAAAATCAGCTGTTCCATACATTTTGATCGTGTAGGTATTCATTTTTGTATGGAACAGCTGCTTTTTTTCGCTATTTCGCAGGCGGTCCTATAGTAACAGTTGTTCAGAATCATGAGTAGATTCACCCTGCAAATTTTCCTGGGTGAATAAAAAACAACCCTGTACTTATAAGATGAGATACGATTTAAGGTATTTTAGAAAAAAATGTTCAGCACGACAGGCTGCTCCTGCTGGTCAATGAGGGTCTGGCGAACCGCTATATACATATGCATATCACGCCTAGTATCTTGTGGGGTAGGCAGACGTAGGCTTGATATCAATAAAACAAGAAATCCATATTTTATGATAGATTTATTAGAATCAGTACCTATATACAAATAATAGCAAAGTTTATACAACTAATACAATTGTTCTAATTGTAATTAAGATCTAAATATATTTTTTTTAAATATATAATTTTATTTTTCAAAAATCATAATAGCCTACTTATTGATAAATGCTAATTAATACCAATTGTAATATCATTATATTGGTAATCTATTGGTTATTTACTTAACCCTAGAGTGGGCGCGCTATGAATGAATGAATTTTAAAAGCAATACTTACCAACAACTCACTTGAAGGCAAAGCATCGTCTTGTTACATTTAATGTTCGGTTAAACCATTTATCTTTGAAATGCAGGGAACAAATGAAAATATCTTTGGTCTTAGTATTTAAATTTTCGACCCCAAGTATATCTTCTTTCTTTCGGCCACTGCTTTCTTTGTTCTTGACGCCTTGGCAATCTATAATCATAAAACAATTCGGCTTTAAGTGTGCCCGCATTTATGACACTAAACTTCATACGAAAAACTTCGAATGTATGCGTGGGCACGATTCAAAAGTAAGCAATAAAGGGGATCACAATTGTTTCACTTATTCAAATATGATATCGATAAATTGAAAATGCCGTACCCCAACTCTATATACTATGATGAATGATTTTCGCAAAAAATCTCGGAATATCTTTTGTATAGCAGCAGATGATTATAAAAACGTAAGCGTTTCTTTAAAAAGTTTCTCACAGTTACCACAATCTTACAAAATAACAGGAAATACAACATATTTTAAATCAAATCGGTTACTTACCTGTGCAACGTTATCTTTTGATGTTTATTGTTGCTTTTCATGGGGCATCCCAGCACACTGCGCCTACCCATATTAATACTATATTCTTCCAAGTTTTATCACTTTGAATAAGCTCAAATTTCACATAAAACACAAATATTCTTAAAAATTCCTCGATATTTACACGCGGGATGACAACTGACGTACTTTCATCTGACAGGGACTAAACATGGCGGCCGGCCGCAGTGTTGCTATTTATGGTAATGATAAAACATTAGTTGTCCTTTTTTTCATACTGTAATACCCATAAGTTAAAAAGAGACGCAGATATGTCTTAGTTGTCTTCTTTTAATGCCGAGTCCACTCTTTTTTCCCTAGTCTAAGGTTTTAATGCAGGTTCAAATCCTGCCCGCACTCGAAAATTTTGCAAGTTTTCAAAAATTGTATACCTAACACGGGAAGTGTTTTAAAATTTGATACTCAATTTATCGCTGGTTTTCATCGCTTAGACTACATTCAATCTGTAAAGATAGAATTAGTCGCTGGTTATTAGTTGCAAAACTAACCCGGTAGATGGAGCCATGCCAAGCGTTACTGGCATTAAAATACACTTGCAAAAATTGGCGGGCAAGAAATGAGCTGCGGTAGCCCAGATGGAAGAGGCGTCGCCACTAGTAATGCGAAAGTCGCAGGTTCAAATCCTGCCCGCACTCGAAAATTTTGCAAGTTTTCAAAAATTGTATACCTAACACGGGCAGTGTTTTAAAATTTGGTACTGGTCTTATAAAACTAAGGGAAGGTTTCTTTGAAACAAATTCAGTCAAATGTTTCTCTATCATAAAGATTGCTTAAAAATAAAAACAAAATTCATTTATCAACTACACTAAATCACAATTCACTACACCATTCGTACGAAATCGCGGGCAACAGCTAGTTTCACATAAAAATGAAGACTATGAGACCCGGTCGTAAGAAAGTGTTGATTTTCCTTTCGATTTTCCAACTAAACTTATCTTTCAGGCTTTCTGACGATATTGTGTACTGCATTCAATTTCTACTGTGACTGCTAGTGAAGTGTTTGCTATTAAGGTTTGTTTTGTGCTTGACTCTGTGATAAAAATAAAGCTGGGCTAGCAAGTTCTGCCGTCAAGCAATAGTAAGTAAGTAAAGTCATTCTAGGTTATGGCACAGAATAATAACTAGTAACTAGCGTTAGTTATGGTTCTTTCCCTTGTCTCGAATTTCAAGTGATATAAAAGACTACACTAGCAACAGTCAGAACAGTACACTGCTGGACATAATTATGGCCTATTCGAGAGTGTTTTCCATAATAGCCACGCTAGGTGAGTGCAGTGTAAGATGTATTCACAGGGTACGCTGTTGCACATTCCTAGATTCATCCTTTAAGTGCCCATCCATTTATGGCCTAGGTATGTCGCAGTTCAATAGCAAAATGAATGATTTGGCTGAATTCCTAGGAATTTGGCCAAAAGCCGCAATATGGTAAAATTGTGACATGGGTAGAAAAGGAGTGACGCTATTCTAATCTGATACCAATAACACCACTTATTTTGTCTATCTAACATTATTCCTTAGATAGAGCTCAATATGTGGTAATAAGTACGTTACTCTTGGTGTAGTGTGTAGAGTTTCCTGATTGGCACACATGCATATGCATAGGACGCAGCTGGTCGAATTTCTGAGGAGTTTGGGTTGTTTTGCCAAACATCTGCTCAAGGCTAATCGCTTATGAGAGATGGACGAGACTTGACGACGGCAAAACACAAGTTGATGAATAACTTGTTTGACACCAAGTTTGGAGTTGACACGAGATAAAAAGCGCTCCCTTTTTGACGAACGGTAAAATGCGCGCGTGCGAATAGGACGGAATCCTGCCGACCTGACCTCTTTACACGACTGTATGTTTAAATGTGCGATTCTTTAAAGGACTGAAACTCGTGAACCACTGAACAGATTGAATGGGAATTGTATTGGAAGAATCCTTACACTATCCCGAGTGTCATATGCTAGGTTTTATCTCAGAAAGCAGTTTTGTTTTAATTTTCTTAATTTAATT
This sequence comes from Tuta absoluta, assembly GCA_027580185.1. Taxonomy (NCBI): domain Eukaryota; kingdom Metazoa; phylum Arthropoda; class Insecta; order Lepidoptera; family Gelechiidae; genus Tuta; species Tuta absoluta. The sequence continues at coordinate 3,805,419 of JAQAHW010000020.1, forward strand.
TTTAATTTTTTAAGCTAGCTCGGTCAAAAATAAGTGATTTTAAAAAGGAAAACAATAATTTACCTAGAGTTTTGTAAGGCAAACATTATGATAACAAACAGTCTTTTTCGTGTTTATTTTTCACACAGTACATTATAATATAATGGAGGTAACCATGCGTTTTTTTAATCTATGGAGCCGAATTATCAGTATCACGTTTTGGAAACAATAACACAATAGCATATATCCTGAAGGTTATTACTTATTTATTTCATTTTACACACACACATATCACGCCTATAATCCATTGCGGGGTTACGCCACGTCTGAAAAATATTGAAGGGTAATTTTTTTGAAAACTTGCAAAATTTTCAAGCGTGGGCAGGATTTGAACCTGCGATTTTCGCATTACTAGTGGTGCCCGCGCTTGAAAATTTTGCAAGTTTTTAAAAATTGTATATCTAACACGGGAAGTGTTTTAAAATTTGGTATTCATTGGAGGGTCATTTTGAAAATTGTGTATCACCATATCTACAGTGAGAGGTTTTCAGCTAATCGCTTTAAATTGCAATACACGTGTAACCCTCAAGTACCTTAGTCGCCTCTTACTAACCCTCGAGAAAGAAATGGAGTGATGTCATTCAAAGCCGGCATCACAAGGGAATTCTGGATACACCATTAGCATTCCCACGGTGTACGTTTGTGGGTAGTTCGGTAGATGTGACGTCACGAACTCACGACTATTTGACCACGGCAGCCGAGTAGCACGCGCCCCGGTTATAATCCTGATTCGCTATTCACAGGGAATGTTGAGGTGAGCTGCATTTCAATGTACGGTCGGTTGTAGCACATAAGGTACCAGGGGTACTCCAAAATAACTGAATATTTTTGTCCCCAGCAATATTTTTTTCTTGGTAGAAAATGTCTTTTTTAATGAGAATAAGTTTAAATTTTTATTATGTACTAGCTGTTACCCGCGGTTTTGCCTGCGTTCTCATAGTGAATAATATTAACAATGAGAAGTGTATTGTGTCATTTGTTTTTTTTTCTATGGACACATATTAGATTTATTAAGTATATCAGTATAATCTGATATACTTAATATCAGTATGAAGGGACAAATAATAATTGCCGTGTGATGCCGGCTTCGAATAGCATCACCCCATTTCTTTCCTGTGGGTGTCGTAAGAAGCGACTAAGGGACTCGAGGGTGTGTATTGCAAATTTAGGCGATGGGCTGACAACCTGTCACTATGGTGTTACACAATATTAAAAATGACCCTCAAATGTTTGTCAGACGTGGCGTAGAAGTCCGTTTTTTTACGGCCGTTTACGCTCTGCCTACCCCGTAAGGGATTATAGGCGTGATATATGTATGTATGTATGTAATAATTAATGTCATTTGTTGCACATAAATAGAGGTATAAAGATCTTATTTCCATTCTTCCCTCTCACTCTCCTCACAATCGTGACTGCTTTTAAAGTTATTTAGCATCAACATTTCCTTGTGATATGATTCGATATTTCCCTCATTCTCTAGGTATGTATATAGATATTTATATTATGTTCATCAACAAGCGGTTAACGGCTAACGATCTCACCCCATTGGGCCGAACAGCGTTCAGCCCCAATTCTAATTGAACAGAAACAGCCCCGTGAATTACCCGAACTGCCCCATTACCCCATTAACCCCGTTAACCCAACATTAAAGAAATAATTGCGATTCAAATTAATAACAGTAATTAACCTTCACTATTCCCAAAATTGAATTCTCGCTTAATTTAGTTGAAACTTGTTTATTTATGTAGCAAAGGAGATTAATTTACGTTTCCCCAGCTTTCACCTGAAGCTTTATGGATATTGAAAGTTGAAAATGTTTCAAAGGGTAAACGGGGCCGATAGAGGTAATAACGTCTCGACGCGACGGTATTAGACCTATTGCGGCTTGCATCAGTTTGACGCAGAGGCTAGAAGGGAAGGCAAGATAGTAACCACAGATAATCTTTTCTTTTATTATACGTTGAAGGTCAATGTATCAATTGCTTGAAGGTTCTATTTGAAATTCGTATATGCATAAATGTAGACTAGCTGTTACCCGCGGACTAGCCTGCGTGCTCATATTTTACACGAAGGGACCATGGACGTAAAAAAAAGTACGGACAGAATCCGGCTAATAACAAACTGTGTCGCTCAAAGTCGGCCAGTTCTCTGTACGTACAAGTGCACACGCACACATTCACACATTAGTCGGCCATAACGCGCGCAAACGTCAACATAAGCGGACAGAAATACCCACCGAAAATTTCGGAAAAACAATATGTCTTGCGTGGTGAAATGGTGTAAAAACCGTAGTGACCAAAAGAAAAAACATCCAGGAATTACGTTTCACAGGTAAATAGATAATTCAGTTACTTATTTACAGTTTTTCAATTTAAAATAAATTTTCATTTTCAAGAGCAAAACTATTTGTCAAACATCCAGTGTTGCTAGTATTCACTTAAACCATTTCCCCAAAATATGGGAAGCTTATCTACAGTTCTACACTCATATTATAAAGAGGAAAGATTTGATTGTTTGTTTGTTTGGTTGTTTGTGTGTTTGTTTGACGCGAATGGGCTCTGAAAGTACTAAAACGATTTCAAAAATTATTTTACGATTAGAAAGCTACATTATATTTATCTCTGCTTCTTCTTCTTCTTCTTATCGAGTGGGACACCGAGTCAACATAGGCTATATTTTACCGCGGAATAAACAATAAAAATATTTTTATCTATCAACTTTCTTTTATTGGTAAAAAATTTGCTAACTTGGCAACCCTTAATTCACTTATACATAGACAGCCGCCGCCATTTTGCTTCCTCAGATGTGTGACATATTCATTAAGCAAGAATAAAAGGTGCAGACCCACTGGGCTTATGTGATGCCACGTACTTATGTGAGGTGATGCCCGTAAGAAGTCATCACATTAGCTTTCATAGCTTTTTATTTCTCGTTATGAAATCACGGAGCTCGCGTGGGGCATATATAGGCCAAACAAGTATAGGCCGTTTGAGAGAAGTGTGAGATGGGATACACATTAATTACATTATTATTATAATAAATTATGAATATTTTATAAAATATTATGTACAATTTGTGCCAATAGTGGAGCTGGGTACCAACCTTTACTGGTTTTTCTTGTAAACTGTACAAAAGCCAGTTTAAATTGGTGCTTTGTTATAGATATAATTATGCTGCTGAAAGTACTTTTTTAACAAAGGAATATATTGATGTTGATCATACAATACCTTTTTACACGACTGCCCAACCAATTTGCAGTGTGATGCCGGCTTAGAATAGCATCATCCCGTTTCTTTCCCGTTGGAGTCGTAAGAGGCAACTAAGGGACTCAAGGGTGTGTATTGCAATTTTAGGCGATGGGGTGACAACCTGTCACTATGGCGATACACAAATTTCCATTAATTACCATTAAATATTTGTCACAAGTGGCCCAAATTTAAGTTCTTTGCGGCCGTTTACGCTCTGTCTACCCTGCAAGGGATTATAGGTGAGATATATATGTGTGTGTGTGTGTGTGAGCACGACCAAAAATAAGATTGTAATGTTTAAACTTTAATGTGTTCATATATGATGTGTGATTCTTCAAAGTGTAGTCTAGGTGCGTAACAAATTAACTTAAGTACTGGCAGAGTTTCTCTTTTTTTAGAATCTTTTTTAATCTGGTGGTTCGGTCCACAATGTTCTAACTAGACTGTAAACAAATTACAAATTACCAAAGTGATAATATCAACTTTATGAGTGTCCCAGTGGTAATCGAACCCGGAACCTTTGCGCCGCAGGCAGTCGTACTACCACTACGCTACAACGGCCGTCCGAACGGGTAGCTGAAATTTATCACTATCATTGAGCAAATCGGCAGAAACTCTACCAGTAATTCAGCTGAAAAGTGATCGTAAAACGTAAGACTATAACTACTGAACAGGACAGGATAAACTGAGGAACTGAGGCATTAGATACAAAGCTAAAAGCTTGAAACTTTTTTAATGCACAACATTCCAGCTTTGCAGTCATGGACACCATAAGAACAGGTAATTACGCGTTTCATTATGTCATCTTATCTTCTTATCTTAATTAGCCTACATCGTCCCACTGCTAGGCAAAGGCCTCCCTCTTCTCTTTTCATCCAGTTCTACTCTGGGCCTCCAAGTGTCAGTCTTTGCTAAAGGCATGTAGCTCGTCTCGCCACCTGCGATGGGGTCTTCCGCGGCGTCGTCTCGGTGTGGGTGGTTTCATTATAAAATTATAAAATAAAATAATAATAATTACACAAAATATTTATACTTTTGGTGCATCGCCACCATTGCTTTTTTATTTAGTTCATTTAAAGATTTTTTAATTTACAGATAGACAGCGCGACAACATGATTTTTTTGTTTGTATATAGTTATTTCGCATCGGCGCGCGCGGTCTCTTCGTGTTGATTGGTTGTCATGGAGACTCGTTTGGTTATTTACGTTTTGGTTGTTACTTTTGGTTCCTAATTGTTTCTTGTAAATATTAAATAAACACCGAATTGTATAAGGCGAAGAACTGGTTTTGATTTACAGTATTTTTCCCCACGCGCTGGCGAAATACCTACCCACTCGTTACTAGAAGGTTAGATTTGTTTTTCTTACTATGCTGATGATCACATATAATTTTAGTTCCTACATGGTTCCTACACAATGTTTATGCTAGATATCTTAGCAAACTCGTCGCTTACTCTATAATCGAACCGCTGTAGAAGTTAATCTGCATGGTTTCCTTATATTTCAGTTTTTGCGAATACTGGCAGAGTTCACTTATTAAGTTTGATGGTAGATGGTAACATTCATTAATATACTTTGTTTACATTGTAGCTCAGCTGTCTCCAGGAAACCTTATAATTTGTGTGAAGTATTGCAGTTTTCACACGATTTGCCAGCGCAAATTTTATGACAAATTAAGACCTTGCTTGAGAAAAACTTAGCAGACGAGCAGAAAGAACACTCAGACGCGACAGACTCGAACCTCGAGAAGTCAAGAAAGGATTTTTATGCATTCAATAGTTATGAACTTATGATTGTTCTACTAACATCACCTCAAAATACCCATTTAAGGTTTTACTCGAGGTGTTTTAGATGGCATCTTATTAGGGAGAAACGCTATAATGGATCAAAATTAATAAAAACAACCAGCTTGAAATTCTTTTTGCTTTTCTTTAACATCCGCATATAAACACATAGCCAGCAAGAGAAGCGGTCTCTCGTCTCGTTCCTTACATAAAAGAAGGCCGAGTTGATCGACGTACATAGCAGACTACAGTTTTTGATCGTGCAATTTCCCACTCCAACCCCAGACCATATTGTAGTTAATCTGTGCCCCGGAACACAAGTGGGAGAAATGTAGTTTTAATTAAATTGGATGAAATTTTGGTATAATACAGTTTTCAGTCATCTGAACAAAATTTATTTATAACGAGTCATGATAATTCAGATAATTTATTTTAATCATTAGGAGTAAATAGGAATACTGATGCAAGTTCTAATAGTAGAGGAGCCTAAGTGGGGATTGCTGGATCCTTTAGATCGACTTCGTCCATTTCCGAACTCGTCCACTTCCTAAATATATTGTAACAGAAGAAAATGCAAGGTTAATGGTGGGTGCAGTGTAGACAACAGCAAAAGAACAAATCAAGCCTAGGTCTTATATCTTCTTTAGGTCTCTATTTTAAAAGCTAAGCTGGTCAGTTCTGCCATGAAATGAGTTGGGAATTTTTTTTTTAACCCGTAGTCCACCTATAGGTTATTTCTTTTTCTTCGCGTAGTTCACCAATAGAGCTGAGCTGGGATTTTTTTAAATAGATCCACCTGGTGGGCCATACCACATTTTTTTCGTTGCGTGGTCCACCAAAAATTTTTAACCGCTATTTACTCAAGTTCTATTGCCTGTAGTCCACCTTCTCAAATTTATGTCGCTGTCTTGTTCAAGTCATGCGCAATAATCAGCGCGCATGCAAAACTAATTTCTTTGTAAAAGTTGTAGGTCTTGAAATTTTAGATGACATCTGTCAAACTTTGAACTAATTTATTTCGTCAACTATGCATGCTTAACTACTAGTTCTTTGAAGAAGTTGTAGGTCTTGCCGAGATGTATATTTTGTAGTCAAACAAAGAACTTATTCATCTCGCTTTGCAATATGTACGAACATATCATGGATAACCCCACCCATTATGTCAGGTTCGATAAGGCAGCAATCCTAGCGAGAGAGAAGAGATTCATTCCTAGGAAAGTACGGGAAGCCTTAGAAATTCAAAAACATCCAAATTTCAACAGAGATACTGGATGGGCACAACAAATTGACAGCTGTCATCTCAAATGTAGATCTTGTCAAGACCTACAACTTTTCCACAGAAACATACATGCATAGTTTCCAAGTTTTAATTAAGACAGCTATCACTAAATTTTGTCATGTATTGCTCTTAATTTTGAATCTTGGCTGATCTTATGTTAAGGTCTCTGACGCTCGAGTAAAACCCCATTGAGCATTGTGGGCTCCTCTACAATAATGAAATGACTTATGATTATGAATTGTCTGACGTGACGAATAACACATTTTATTCTGAGTGACTGACATAAATAAAATTGATCAAGGATTGTTAAGTATGATGTAAAGAGTATTTAATAGTCAGTTAAAATGTATGGAAAATCTGTACCTTAGTATCAAGTAATTTAAAGTGATTATTCCGAAAACTGTAAGACTTAGGATGTTGGTCTATTAGGATGTTGGGCAGCTTTACACGTACGCTGACACCACGCGTGCTCTATGCATGTTATACGCCCGCGCAGCCCACGCGTTGTACACATGTAGAGCACGCGTTGCATACTAGTAAAGCAAGCATTGTATACAAGTAGAGCTCGCGTAATACACGTGTAGAGAACGCGTTACACACGTATCGAACACGTGTTGTACACTAGTATAATACGCGTCACCAACGTGTAAAGCACGCGTTTCACAAGAATAGAGCGCGCGTAGAAAACGTGTGTGTATCCTATGATAGAACGGACGGACGGTGGAGTAAGCGGGTTCTCGAATGGAAGCCTTGCCGCGGCAAGCGTAGCGTTGGACCACCACCGACCAGATGGACTGATAACTGGATGGAAAAAACGAGAGATCGTGCCCTGTACCTACTCTAGGGGAGGCCTACGTCCAACAGTGGACTGCAATAGGCTAATGAATGTATGTAGAGCACGAGTTATAAACGAATAGTGCACACACCGTACACGAGTACAACCTTCAACTTAGTCGTCTCTTTCAACACCCACGAGAAAAGAATGGGGTGATGCTATTCTATGCCGTCATCACACGGCAATCATCATCACACGGCAATCATCATCACACGCATGTACGCTCGTTGGTGCATACATTTTAGTTAGTAAAAAATAAACCAACTAGCCTGCATGAAAAGATAAATGAATATAGAGAAGGCAAAAGAAGTATGCAAGGATCGTCGAAAGTGGAAGGAAGTAGACGCTGCCTATCCCTGCGGGAAAGAAGCGTGATTTATGTATGTTACGTAAAATTTATAAAATATCTTCTATAGATAAGTCTGTATTCAATATTTAGCAATCCTACAGTGATGTTTGTTGATACAGTACGAAGCAACTCCAACTATTGACAAGCACAAGAAGTACAAAGTTTGATCACGAGATCAAGCATTTATAACACATTTGTTATTGTAATGATATTCATTATAATATTGAATATCAACTATCATAATGTTATCATCATCACTCAGAAAAGTAATCGAAATAATTATTTATAATGTAAATATATGAGGCTTAAAACTGAACCCAAAAAAAAACAGTTGCACATATAATCGAAAATCAACAGTAGCTGATGGCAAGTGGTAATTTTTATATGTACTTTTAGTGTGTCGGTAAAGTTAGGTTACTACTTTTTTAAACGAGTTTATTCTGCTCATGCGGTCTAAAATATCCTACAGATGCCTTACCAACCTTAAAAATCTCATAGTCATGGGTAATTTTTTATAAGTTATCTTAATTAAATGAAACTCGACATCGGCAAGGCACCTATGCTTGAGACTGCTCATGGTCGAGCACAATGACAGAAACTTGGTTGTCATAGCTCGACCGCTTTTCGACACCATAGACAAAATAATCGTAGAAAGGGACAAAAACCCGATGACATTAAGAACTTTGTATGTAAATTACTTGTCATTCTGTTTGACACCTAGATGAAACTCGACCGAATTCCGTCCGAATTCCGACGCCGTAATGCCCGCATGTGTCATTCCATACAAAAACTCGACGCCGTTATACAGCTAAATAGGCCTCCCTATCAAACTATAAGACGTGCAATTTTCATTCAATCGAAATCATTCATACAAATTTGGGTGCGAACTGTAAGTGCTAATGACAACATGTGCTAGCCGCAACTTAATGCGGTGATGTGTGCGATGCTATCCGGTATTTGTAATGGATTTCGTAAACTCCTTTCATCAAAACAACGGAAAATCGTAATAAAAATAAATAGACTGGCCCGATGGTGTAGTGGATAGTACCTCTGCCTGCTACGCCGAGAGTCGTGGGTTTAGTACCCAACTCCCCACACAGCACAAGTATTTGTATGTTATTATTCGAATAATAGTGTTGAGTCTGGGCGTTTTCTATGTATTTATGCACAGAAAAAGCATGTATGTTTAATATCAGCTATCTAGTTCCCATAGCTTTGCTTGGCTTTGCTTTGAGGCTAGATGGCGCTGTGTGAAATGTCCTGGATATTTTTATTTAAGACACGCGTGACAGCTTTTTTCGGGACAACAGCGACAGGTTTTTTTTACGTTTTGAAAAGTCGTGGAAATGAAGCTTGTAAAATATTATATTTAAACGCCTGGTAAAACACGCACGAGACTTATTTAACTGCCTCGAGATAAGAGGTTATCAAAATTCACAGAATGCAAAAAAAAAACTTTATTATGTTAGATGTTGGTATCTAAAGACTGTTGAAGGAAAGTGTAGGTTATGTTTGTGCTCACATAATGTAATGATTTTTAGGGTTCCGACCCAATGGGTCAAAACGTAACTCTGTTAGGTACTGAGAATTTGCCGTCCGCCCGTGCGTCATCTCATAAACCATGTGATAAGTAGAGCGTTATTTATAAGCAAATACAAAAAAAGAGTAAATAATAACGGGGGCTCCCACACAACACAAGTGACTTCTATGAAATTCTTATAAATTATTTTACGGAACTCTTTGTGCGCGAGTCCGACTGGCACTTGACCGAATTTTGTAAACAAAGTGTCACTCCACTGTGTTGTCGGTATAATCTTTTTTATTGTTTCTTATTTTTTTAAGTTGAATTAATAAAACGAATAACACAAATCACGCCTTGATCCCTTGCGAATACTTACATTGCTTATTTTTTGTTTTTCTCAATTCACCTGAGGAAAGATGGTAAGCAGGAAAAGGCAAAGTAAATCTCTGCCTATCTCTCCATGTTTACACCAATCAGTCGTATTTAAACGACTGGGGAGAAGAAAAATTTGATCCGGCGCAGTCACAGTAGTAATGAGGAACGGTATGAAGTCTGTAATAGCATGAGTTATCCTATCTAAGGTATACATGTCATACTGGTTTGGGAATCAAAGTCAAGTAATCTTCCAGATGAACCCTAGCTCATCACCAAATAGTCAGGTGTAGATTTCTAAGCCCCGGGGCTAAAATTGCAGAGTCCAGCCATTAAAAAAAGTCAAGCATACCCTAATATAAGTTGTAACAGAATCCAATGATACCAGGCCGATCACGCGCCCTCAGTGCCCGATATTATCAAACTACAGACTACAATTATTACAACTTTACAGGTGACATTCGATGTTCACTGCGTAGTTGGTTAGCCATTATGATACCCGCAATATTAACCGGCTACGCAATGAACTGACTAAGAATTTCACTTTTAGAATTGTAGCCTATAGTTTTATAACAAAGGGCACTGGTGAACGACGTACAAACCAGAAAATGAGTAAAATTAATGAGATAAATGAGTAAGAATAAAGTTAGATTTTTATCTAGAAGGCGCAGGCAACAGAATGCTTTGGCTTAGGTAATTCAGCTATACTGGTGGTGCAGGTGTGTATTTGCCTAATTAACAAAATTATTCCTTATGGACTATAAACAATGTCCATGCGACTGGCAGTCGCGATAACAGATACTTGGATTCTTTTACTTGAGCTATGGGGTATATATATTTATATATATTTTGGGGTGGTATGGGATCTACCTCCTAGCGGTCCACCCCGGGCAACGGCAACACAGGCTTGCCTGTGGATAAGTCCGGCTGAACGATCCCACCAAGCGGTGGAAGGCTCCGTAAGGAGCCGCCTGGCTCGCGACCACCATCCCACCGAAGTCTGGCGCCAAGTAGCTTGCTGCGTTCCGTCAGTGTGTGGGAGTGCCAGTGCCTTAACAGGCTTCTTCTGGGTGAGCTCGCTCCATCTTAGACTCTGTCTCTGTCCTATGACCTAGACTAGAGTCAAGAGCCAACCCATCATTAATAAAAAAAAAAAAAGCTATCGATTTTCTTACTGCTCTTTTATTTATACTGTGACAAAGGTCCGACCCACTTTCTCCTCATTAAAACACCCGCGTCGAGCTTTAATTTCACAAATGGCACGCTTTTAATGGCTGGAACATGAGCGAATAAAAAATAAACTCAAAATAGCCCGCCATTTCATGGTACAATCGCCTTTAGAAATGATCACTCCGGTAAATTGCTTTTGAAAAACATTTTAATGAAGAATTCTAGAAACGTCTTAAGATATTAAAAGAGTAAGAAAAATTAATTGTACCTCTAGAAGGATAGTTGTATAAAGGAAACTCTGGTATAAAAATCTATCATATATCACTTTTCGCTTCTAAGAGTTAACCAGCTAATGAACGAAACTGAACAACTTAGTAATGAAACTAGATCGAAATTTGATAGAAAATTTGTCTTCCCATACAAAATGTGTAACCTGGCTGAGTTTTGCATAGAAGTTCTACAGAGTATGGCCCACAACAAGAGTAATTTTTTTTGAGGTGAAATAACCTAGTAATACTGAACATCTTTCCCTAAGGAACATAGGTCGAAATATTACAAATAAGATTGGACTTCCGGTACAAACTGACTTAATCGGCTAAATTCGGCTGGTACATTTTGTATGGGAGGACCAATTTTTCAAAAAATTGTTTGGCCTATGCTCTTTGGGGAAGGTTGTACAGTTACATAGGTAATTTCCCCTGGAAAATACTTGCACCTATTGTGGGCCAGTATATCTGACCCCCTATTTGTTTTTTTTTTGAAAACTTGCAAAATTTTCAAGCGCGGGCAGGATTTTAAACCTGCGACTTTCGCTATTACTAGTGGTTTCAACGTCACCGCGGCTCATCCAATGCCCGCCAATTTTGCAAGTGTATCTTAATGCCAGTAACGCGTTACTGGCATGTAGCCCAGATGAAAGAGGCGTCGCCACTAGTAATGGCGAAAGTCGCAGGTTAAAATCCTGCCCGCGCTTAAAAATACTGCGAGTGTTCAAAAATTGTATACCTAACACGGGAAGTGTTTTAATATTTGGTACCCCTATAATTGCATTTGACCTTCACTCTTCCTACACTAACTATGACGGAATGACGGACGTATTTATGACGCATCCGTCTGTCAGACAAAAAGAGCTTCGAATTCCCATACAAAAACGGAATCCATGGCACACTGTAACGCATGCGATTTGACCAAGGTGTTTAACAGACGCATCCGACCGTCCGTCATACTCGCCTAACAGCCTTTTTCATTTTAATTTTTCTTACTCTTTTTATTTCTGTAGACAAGATGAACAAGCTTATAAAAAAAAGACACGACTGCTTTCTGAGATAAAGCCTAGCCTATGACAATCGGGATAACGTAAGGATTCTTCTGATACAATTCCCATTCGAATCTGTTCAGTGGGTACGAGTTTCAGTCCTTTAAAGTATCGCACACACATACTATACATACATTCATATGTGAACTCTAAAAACATTACACTCAGTTTTTTGTTGGGCAGTCGTGTAAAAAAGACTCGTCATAGTGTGGGATTCGCCTAACAGCCTTTTTCATTCTACTTTTTATATGTCTTTTTATTTCTCTAGATTGCCAGTGACAAGATGAAATAAAGACTTTTTCTCTGCAGCTAGATGGGAGCTACTCTACTCAGTTTTATTTTCTTGTGGGACACCGAGTCGGCCAACGACGCGACCCGATGAACCCTGGTGTCAAAGTTTTTCGACCGCCTACTAACACTTGTAGGCCTCTGACATGGTTGTGTTACGACCGCCGTCTAAGAAATCATAGACAGCAACCGGGACCGACGACTTAACGTGCCCTCCGAAGCACGCAACCATTTCTTTTCGGACAATCAGTTGGTTCACCCTGCAATGTCCTGACTAGACCGGGAACAAATTCACAAAGTGATAAATATGAACTTTGTGAGTGTCCCACCGAGAATCGAACTCGGAACCTTTGCGTCGCAGGCAGTCGCACTACCACTGCGCCACATCGGCCGTCTGCTCAGTTTGTCACGAGCAACGACGGTCGTGAGTGCCCTTAACATTTTGCTCTTATATTTTCAAGCCGCAAAGTTGTACCTTTTTCCGCAAGAGTGTTGGAATTGGAACGAATTCGTTCTTAAACTAGGCCTAAAGATAGAAGGCGGCCAACATAGCCGTTTTACCCGATGCTGCTTGTTTTCCCATGGGATGACGCCATTATTAAGAAACAAAAAGTTATTTATACTTAGTGTGATGCCAGCTTGACATAGCATCGCCTTAAATTCTACCAGTGGATGTCGTAAAAGGCGATTAACAGATATATAAATTCGTCCAGGGAATGGGCCGCAGCGTTTTCTATGAATGTAACAATTTATTATATAAGTTGGGCACTGTAGGTACACCTAAGTAGTGACGACGTCGCGTCCAAGAAGATCAAACATATTGCACTGCGCTCGCTAATCCCCCTGCCAAGCGTGGTGAGTATGGCAATACCCCCCAAATGGGAGCGGCCAAAGTCCAGGAGTCGACTGTAGTGGCTATCAATGTAGGTATGTATGTACTTTAACGCAAGTTTCCAAAGTTGATTAATTTCTTAGGCCAGGGTCAAGTAGTTTCGTTTATATTGAGTAGGTACGTAATTTGATGCCCGATTGATCGATCTATCGATATTATATCTGATATTATGATCATCACATTATTAAATTGAAATTCTTTATTCAATGTAGGATAGTATTATCATATCACTTATTGACGTTATGAACCGTCATTGTAAAAAAAAGAAATTTTCTGTATGCTACCTTATGCTTATTCACGCAGAACATCGAAAAAGTTCCTTTCTTTTGGTAGTTTCATACATACATACAAACATACACATATCACGCCTTTAATCCCTTGTGGAGTAGGCAGAGCGTAAACAGTCGCAAAAAACGGACATTTATGGCACGTCTGACAAATAATTGAGGGTCATTCGGATAATTGTGTATCGTAATAGTGATAGGTTGTCAGGCCATCGCCTAAATTACAATACACACCCTCGAGTCCCTTTGTCGCCTCTTACGGCTCCCACGAGAAAGAAATGGGATGATGCTATTCTAAGCCGGTATTACACGGCACCGGTAATTTCATTAGCTCCTTTTTTCGCTTGAAAGAAATAAAAAGTTGTAAAAGAGTGAGGTAAGTATGTATTGAAACCACCTCTATTCCTTATTAAGCTCTACGTGGATTGCATTTCGTCGGTCGATCCTTGGGGAGAAATTAAGAGGATCTAGTCAGACACCAGAGATCTTGTTGTCCAAGTAATGAATTAAACTTTTGTCTTAGACTCATTAGGATAGGAAGTACCGTGCTTTTAATCAATATTGTAATTTTCAAAAAAGTAATCTGGCGTCAAGTAAATGCATTGTCATGCCGGCTTTGAAGAGTATCACCCTAACAAAAACTGTAAGTGTCGTTAAAAGCGACTTAGGGATAAATTCATCCAGAAAAGCAGCTTTCCCTGTGAAAGCAATATTGCACTGCGCTCCCCAATTGCTAAGCGTGCTGGCCTATGTCCAGCAGTGGACTGTTATGGCTGGTAATATATATAAGCTGGCTTCTAGGGTAACACTGAATAGCCTATAATATATTGACTTGAAACATGTGTACCAATTTTGATAAAATAAGTTTAGAATAAATAAATAAATATAAATAAATAAATAAATATCTTGGACATTTCACACAGCGCCGTCTAGCCCCAAACTAAGCAAAGCTTATACTATGGGAACAAGATAGCTAATATAAATACTTATTTTTTTGTAAATAAATACATAATATACATAGAAACACCCCGACTAAACACAAATATCTGACAATGACTTAACAAATATTTGTGTCTTGTGGGGATCGAACCCACGACCCTTGGCGTAGCAGGCAGGGGTATTATCCGCTACGCCATCGGGTCACTCGAAGCGGTAGGACATAGAAGAGGTAACATAAACAAAGTTGGAATTACTTTTAACGCAAAATCGTTCGACAGACGTATCGGTAAGCGAATCGTTGCCGTATTTGTATGGGGATAAAATCGGTATTCTCAATTTCCCTTCGTCTGACAAACGCGTGCGTTCCGGTGCGTTAAATATACGCAGCGACGGACGATCAGTAGAAGGAGAACCGCCTTAGATAATTTCAAACCCAATTAAAATAGAATAATGAAAAAAAGGTTTATGTTATCAGTTTTTGATATATCGAGGACGAACATAGGCTTCTTAAATTTTGCGCACTTGCTTCTTAGCAAGCTTCTTAGCCTTTGATAAAGATTGAAATAGAAAAAGAACAAGACAGAGAAATAGAAATATATTAATTTGCTAGAACATTGACATGATTGATTAAAGATCAACAAATGTATACATACATAACGGATCAAACAAATAACATTATATTTTGAAATTGTTTAAAAAATGTATCGGCTACTCGGAATACACAGAAAACAGCAATAATGTCCAAGAATCTCTTAACAACCAGCCATCTTTGTATTCTGTGGAGTATCAAAGGTTCTCAAGCCCTCTTACTCTCTGAGAGGCGTTAAGGCTAAGCTTTATTAGTCAAGGATCCTTTCAGCCACTTATTGCGTCTTCGCCTTAACTAGGCGCGACCAGGGCTTGAACAAACTAAGGAAAAGTTTTAATTAATAAAGAGTAATTGAAAAATCTTATTAAAGTTGTAGGATTTAAAAAGCTAAGATAGTTGTTTTGTGTTGTTGAAGTAATAAGAAATAAGCTACTTATCTTTGTTTACCCTGCCTGTACGTACATCTATGAAGTCTGTGTCTTGGTAAAATTATATATACATACATACACATATCACGCCTATTATCCCATACGGGGCAGGCAGAGCGCAAACGGCCGCAAAAACGGACATTAACGACACGTCTGACATATATTTCAGAGTCATTCGGAAAAATTGTGTATCGCCATAATGACAGGTTGCCAGCCAATCGCCTAAAATTGCAATTCACTCCCTCAAATCTCTGAGTCACCTCCCACGACTTCCAAGGGAAAGAAATAGGGTGATGCTATTCTAAGCCGGCACCACACGAAAAAAAAATTAATATCCAAATATGTTTAAATATAAAAAAGATGTGTGTAACTTTAATACACTATACCTAGACAGATTAGTATTCAATATTTTTTTATTTTTTTTATTAATGATGGGTTTGCTCTTGACTCAAGTCTAGGTCATAGGACAGAGACAGAGTCTAAGATGGAGCGAGCTCACCCAGAAGAAGCCTGTTCACTCTTACTTTGAAGAGATTAGGGTTGTATGCGTTTGGAAACACAGACGCAGGTAGTGAGTTCCACTCTTTAGCAGTGCGCATTATAAATGATGACTGGAAGCGCTTAGTCCAAATTGGTGGAATGGCAACCAGGTACGGATGGTATCCGGCGGTGCGTCTGGATGTCCGATGGTAGAAAGGAGCTGGTGGAACAAGGTCGTGAAGCTCTTGAGCAAATATATTGCAAATATATAGCGTGAAAGGCCTATTCTATGACGGTTAGAGTATTAACTATCTCCCAAACGAGTTACAAGACTCTTCCTTACCAACATTTAAGAAAAAACTGCGGAATGGCTAATTATATATTTTTTTATTCAGTGCCGTGTGATGCCGGCTTAGAACAGCATCACCCCATTTATCTCCCGTGGGAGTCGTAAGAGCCAACTAAGGGACTCGAGGGAGTGTGTTGCAATTTTAGGCGATGGGCTGACAACATGTCACTGTGGCGACACACAATATTCCGCATGGCCCTCAAATATTTGTCAGACGTGGCGTAAATGACCGCTTTTTGTGACTGTTTGCGCTCTGCCTACCCCGCAAGGGATTATAGGCGTGATATGTGTATGTATGTATGTATGTTAATTCATATTTACAAACAATATGATACAAAATAAAAATTTCAGAGGATAATGTGATCGTCAAAAATATTACCTATATAGGAAAAAATAACATGTCAACATTCTTCAATAAAAGAATAATAGGTACAACTAATCTACAATATTCAATGTAAAAAAGAAATAAATATTACAAAATTAAAACAAATCATTTAAATGTCCACATTAATATAAAACAAAAATAAGTTATTTAGTGTAAATAAACAAATGGAAAATAAATTTACTATTTATAAATTCATCAACTTAATAAAGTTCACAATCCAACAAAGGTTTATAACACATTTAATGGATAGTATGCATAGTCATTGTAATAATTGTACGAGAGCCTTAAAACCTTTCTCGTGACACAGATGACTACTGGTGAAGACTAGATTTCGCTTGCACATCGCTTCGAGACGACTAACAAGAGATTGAAAATTTGGAGGTGTCAGTTGAAGCGCCGGTGCCTCAATTGGCAGAGCAGTGGGACCCCACGGTCCCCGGTTCAAGTCCTGGCGGGCGCTTAAATTTTTTTCATTTTCTTATTTTCAATAGCACTGTGAGTGCATTATAAACCATAGTACATGCTTTAGTGTTACAACAATTATGAACCAATTATAATAGCAACACTCCATTTCTTTCTCGCAGGTTTCGTAAGAGGTGACTTAGGGACTCAAGGGTTTCATGTGTATTACAATTATGAATATGATAATGATGACAACTTTAGGCGAAAGGCTGACAACCAGTCGCTATAGTGGTACACAATTTTTCAAAAACGGCCGTCAAATAATAATATGTGTCATTCGTGGCGATAACGACCGTATCGCTCTGCTTACCCCGCAAGGGTGATATGTGTATGTTAGGTAAAAGGAAGTAAATATGTCTGTCGTGGTGTGTAATGGTAGTGAACTGCAGCCATCAGTAACACGTACTCTCCGGACAAATGGCCGACAGATGGCAAATACTGACTCCACGGATACACCGGTTTAGCGTGACCCCTGACATACCAGTAAAGTAACATCATACTTCACACTTCTCTCTACACTGAGTAATAAATATACATACACATAACACGCCTATTATCTCTTGCGGGGTAGGCAGTGTATTAACGGCCGCAAAAACGGACATTTACGCCACTTATGACAAATATTTGAGGGTCATACGGAAAATTGTGTATCGCCATAGTTTCAACTTCAACCCAACACCTAAAATTGCAATTCACACCCTCGAGTCCCTTAGTCACCTCATACGACTCCCACAGGAAAGAAAGGGGGTGATGCTATTCTTAGCCGGCATCACACGGCACCCTGAGTAACAAAGGGTAATTTAACCATTTACAAATAAAAACAGTTACAAATCAGCGAGTAACACTGCAGGGCTGACCTAGTGTTATACTTATAACAGACAAAAATTAAAGTTGTATTAGCACTTTTGTATGACATGAACATAAAGTACCTACTAGCTTCCCATTTTCCTGTATATAATATACCTCTAGATATTATCAAAAACACTGGTGGGTAGTCTGGGTAGGTAGGTAAGTGATGGAATTAACAACCATACAGAATGAATTCGGAGCTCGTGCTAAAATGGTGAGGGCTCTGTAAAGCGGTCTATTTAAATGAAGCGCGAATTTCCAGAAATTGATGTTGGTCCACAACAAATGATTAATATAGGGTCTGAAGGTAACCCAAGCGTGATAGGAGAATTTGTGTTACATTGCAAGCTTAAAATATTTTTCTCTTATTTTGACCTATGTTCCTTAGGGAAAGTTGTTCCTTATCACCGGCCCGTACTCTATTTTTAGTATCGGTCACTGGTAAAATTTCACCCTATAGGGTTACATCATGACGTTACATTATGGTCCACCCTGTATTGTGAATACCTATGTGTCAAAACGGCAATGGTCTCGACTGCGGAAACTACAGTCGTTGAGTTTCAAATTATGTATGTATACATTTATATAATCTACTGTTTCGTTTACTAAAATTTCCATTTGATAATTTATCAGATGTTGGCCACAATCTTAATCTTCATCATAATTATGTTTTATCTTATCGTAGCACATTGCTACGGCGGCGTAGCTCATTGCGTAGACGAAAATACAGTTGAGTGAGTCGGACAAGACATAAAGATGGATAGTCAGATATAGATGGCAAAATACTAAAGATATGAAAGTATGTATTTGACTACGAAACTCTAAAATTATCATCATCATCATCAGCCCACATCCACCCACTGCAGGGCAAAGGTCTCTTCTTTATTGCGATAATCTTCACAGACCTGTGCTTAACTCATCCATAGAGTCGGTATTATTACGAACACTAAAATTTTTACCAATAAAAATAAAAAACCTCAAATAAAATCAACTGATATCTAGAATCCATTATTGCCGGCCAGCACGTTTGTATTCGAATTTTAAAAACACACTGGTGTGGTGTCATCCAAAAATCACAGTTTTTGATATCTCATTGGCCAGTTCCATTAGCTAATTGCTATTGGTCACTGGGTGCCGCTGACTGGCCGAAATGCGGTTCGAATTTTAAATTTTGAATGTAACGTAATTGAAACGATATCGGCTGCGGTTGCAGATTCCTCGCCAATGTTTGCACGATTTTTAATCTGTGGATTTTGTGAAATGCTTTTTTGAATGTATTTTCACAAAATAGAGAATGTACAGAAGGATCACTCGGCCCATTTTTCGATTATTGCCGCTTTCAGCAAGGGCTGCCACAGTTTTCTTACCGATTTTATTCAATGGAGTAGGTACCTAAACCTACAGGGAGTAACAGAAATTCTATATCAAGCCTAAAGGTGCTCATGAAACTGAACAACTTTCCCCATTTCCCCACTTTGACCTCCTTTTGGCTTGATATACCCCTTTTGTTACTCCCTGTATTTACATTACGTATACTACCTACATAGCACAATTATTATGAAATGGGGAATGACGAGTAGGGAGATATCTGCTTTGGGGCTGTTGAAACTGAGCATCACCCCATTTCTTTCCCGTGAGAGTAGTAAAAGGCAACTAAGGGACTTGAGTACCTATTGCAATTTTAGGCGATGGGCTGGCAACCTGTCCTGTCACTATAGCGATACACAATTTTCCGAATGACCCTCAATTTTTTGTCAGACGTGGCGTAAATATCCGTTTTTGCAGCCGTTTACGCTCTGCCTACCCCGCAAGGGATAATAGACGTGATATGCGTATGTATGTACATCAAAAATGAAAATTTGCCTTTATTTAAGTAGAAACTCAAATCACATTATAAAAAAATATACTGATTAGAGTTATTAATCTTGTTTGTTCTTTTATGAAAGCAAGTTCTTATGTAAGTTGGTACAAAATATTATAGGAACATTGTTCAAATCACATCGTATACTAATAAACTTATTTATATTTGCGTGAAGCCATTTTGCACGTCCGCACCAAATGCGGTTGGTACTCGCTCACAAGTGTGTTTGGATTGGTTTGGATTTCCTTGTAAACGGCGGCGTGTCAAATTGTGGAGAGTTTCGTGACGTTTGCTTGAAGTGAGCTCTCTGTATTCGGCGCGCAGCCGCCAATACTTACTTTGTGGTATTTTTAAACGGGAAGTAGAATGTTTTCTTTGTATAATATTGATTCAAGCTGTTTTTAGGCGCTTTACGTCTGTAAGCTTTACTTTTAGTAAAAAATGCATGAGCCAGTTATCACTTTAAATATTTTAAGTCACTCTATGCTAATATGGGCAAGAAAATAATAAGGGAAGTGGGCAGCGCGAGTATGTTAATAGTTTACTCGCGCTGCTACGCGTCATGCCGCATGCCGCTGCCACTTCCCGTGATGCGCGAGTCAAAGGAATGGCAGCACGATTGCGAGTGGAATATATTTCTTTTTCGCTCACTCGTATTGGCGCGAGAAGAGTATGAGTACAGTGTGTGAACTCTCGCGTTGATACTTCCACGGCAGTATTTTGAGCAATATTTGTGACAGCGGCAGGAGCAAGGAGCATCGTGTGAACGTGCAATAATTACACATTTTCTTTTACATGAGTCTGTTTTGGCTGCACTATACCGCCGCGGGCGCCCCGCCACCCTACGTCACAACCACAACTACCAGCACTTGCACGAACGGACCTAAAGTAAGGCCACCCCAATAAGCCATATTTGACAGCTCCATACTAAAAGAGATGTCGACAAAGAAAAATGGACCCTCTGCCTTAGAATAAGCACGAATCTGACAGCTGTCAAATATGGGCTTATTGGGATGGCCATACTGTAGAGGTCGCTAGAGCGAGAGCACGTCGCATTACTTCAAGTTTCTATTTTCAATACAGTTTTGAACCTAACCTGAAAGCATATTTTATTTCATCATCAACCCAGTTTTTTTTCTGCGTGCCACTGAGTCGTCCAACGGCCCGATCAACCCTGATGTCAGAGTTTTTTCAACGTCCAGGCCTCTGACATGGTTGTGTATGATCACCATCTAAGTAATCATAGACAGCAACCAGGACCACCTGCTTAACGTGCCCTCCGAAGCACAAAACAGAGTCAGATCAGAGTCTTGCCGTGTTGTAGCGATATAGCCCAGTATGGCTAGCATTTCATGTTTCAAAAATATTACAGTCGTTTAGTTCTGCCTAACAGTTTTTTGCCATAACCTAACCTAATTTATTATATTGTGACATTTTAGGTAAATGCTAACATACTTACTTTCGTTTGCAGTGGATAAAAACCACTCAAACTAGGTTTTTACTCTGTGTTAACTGTCACATAGATAATTTTTATATATTTAAATTGATTTAAATAGAGACAATTTTTTTTTAATTTACTAAATGAGCTTCTATACATTGAACCGAAAATTAATGCAAGCGTCAAAAATTACTCAAAATGCAATAATGTGCTTTATAGAGACACATTAACCATACAAAAATGAAGCGACTTTAGAATCTTTATAAGATTTGCCCTCAAATACCGGACTATTGTACATAATAACCAGCTAAATTCTTGTCTTGAAAATAAAGACTTTGCTTTAGTCCAGCCGAGCTAAGATGGCGGACAAGTTTTTAATGTAATCAGAACTTCGTTTACACAAAGGGATATTACTATTTCCGTCGCTTTGTGCTATCGTCATGGAAACTGGGAACTTCTGCAGGACTATCATTTACACTTCCAGTTTTGAGAAAAGGTTACGACGAAAAGTTGTTCAGATATCACACCCTGAAAATATTTGCACTGAATTTAAAATGACTAAGTACAGTGTGAAATTTTACAAGTGACCGATAGCGAAAACTCAAAGACGGGCTGATGATAAGAAACAACTTTTCCAAGGAATATAGGTAGGTCGAAATATCAAAAGAATAAGAAATTGGACTGCTGTAATTTCCATACTGAATAAGAAAGTCAACAAAGGAAAACGGATAATTCTGACAGCTGTCAAATAGGGCTCATTCGGATGGCCGTACTGTAAATATTGAGATGAACTCAAATCAAATTATCCTCAATGGATCTCGGTAGCGGAAATTAAAGCTGAAAAGGCCGAAATACAATTGCTTCAAAAATCGCGTAGCAATTCCGCTCTTGTTATGGATTTCTAAAAAGAGCAAGTCTGTGTACATCGGCAGCACATCAACCTACACCTTTGAGGGATCAACCTATACTGGTTTTTCTGTGAATCTTGTTTGAAAAGCCAGTTTTAAATTGTGTCTTAGCAGCAGATATGGACATTGCAGGTTGTAAGTGAGAACTTCAAGAACAATTTAAGATATAAATACTCAAAGCATAATATAGAAGGTATTTTGTTGATCAAGTTGATCAATATCTAATAGCACGTTCAGACGATGCCTATATGGGCAGGGATATAGTAAGGGAAGTGGGCAGCGCGAATGTGTGAACAGGTTACTCGCGCTGCTACTCGTCATGCCGCTGCCACTTCCCGTGCTCCCTCGATTGTCGGCTTTTCGTGCGCGAGTCAAAGGAACGGCAGCACGAACGCGTGTGGAATGTATGGCTATCCCGCTCACTCATATTGATGCGAGAAGAGTATATCGGCAGTGTGTGAACACTCACTCGCGATGATACTTCCGCGGAAGTATTTCGAGCAATATTCGCGACAGCGGCAGGAGCAGGAGCAGGTGCATGGTGTGAACGCGCTTTAAGGGGCAGGTTGATGAGCTCCTTCAGTTTGCGCTACAAAAGAGGTCGTAAAGGCGCTGTCATTTAAAAAGAATATTTGCCGTCGCAAAGAACTAAACTTTGCCGTATGATGCCTTAGAATAGCATCACCCCATTTCTTCCCTGTGGGAGTCGTAAGAGGCGACTAAGGGACTTGAGGGTGTGTATTGCAATTTTAGGCGATAGGCTGACTACCTGTCACTATGGTGATAGTACACAATTTTCCGAATATGCCTCAAATATTTTTCAGACGTAGCGTACATGTCCGTTTTTTGCGACCGTTTAGCTCTGCCTACCCCGCAAGGGATTATAGGCGTGATATGTGTGTGTGTAAGAACTAAACTGTGTACCACCCGACACTCTACTTATGGCACATCTATTTTTTGGCCGTGGGTCATAATTGTAGATAGAAAGTAATAAATGCAGCTACCTAATAAATAAGCGTACCTATGGCGAGTGTTTGGAAGGTCAGATACACGGTGACAAAGTTGCAGAAAAAGCATAGCACAAAAATGTTAGACGCGCATTTAGACAGCGTTTAAAATATTTTTCCATACGATTTGACTTTGTCAAACGGCTTAAACAATGACTATTTTTGTGATAAGACCCTAAAGCTCACTTAAGGCCTCAATTCCGGAAATAAACTCTCTCAATTGACCTCCAATAAGCGCTGTCACTTTCCATCAAATATGTTTAGAAAAGGATGATCTTTGTCCTGCCATGTTTAAGAATGACAATGGATTCTTCGCCATTTTGAGTCAATTTTGTATTAAATTTACCATTGATTTCATCGTCGCCCTATTTTACAGATTTTTTGATTTGTATAAAATTTTAAGTCATGACATAATTTCGATCTTTTCATCCCCCCGAGCCGGTTTTCTACCAAGCCAGTACAAAATTGTTATAAAAAGAAGAAAAATGTGTAACAAAAATTTCTTTTTTTTAAATAACGAATGATGACGTCAATAAGTGATAGTACTATCCCAAATTGAATAAATCTAATTACATTTCATTTCATAGATAGCTCCTATCCTTTTCTAAACATATTTGATGGAAAGTGACAGCGCTAATTTAAGGTAAGTTAGGATAATTCATTTTCGTATTGAGTCCAATGAAGCTCTGAATAAAAAGCGCATTCTATAAGAAACAAATATTTTACTTGCGAAAGTTAGCTATTGCAAAGAATGATTGACATCCAAAATTATCTTCCTGCTCATTGTCAAAAGTTATTACACAAGTAATCAAAAGAAGGCTATTAGGAGTCGAATAAAACGGGTCTTAATCAACTTGACATCAATCATAAATTGTCCCGGTACGAGGAAAAAAAGCTATTTCCTTTCGGAAATCAAGTTAGTTATCAGGAGTCGATTACATTTAGCCTTTGGGGTTAGGTGTAAGGGATAAGCAGAGCTGGTTGAAATTGAAAAAAACATGGTTGGCCCGATGGCGTAAGTACCCCTTCCTGGTAAGCCGAGGGTCGTAGGTTCGATCCCCACACAGCACCATCACAGCATAAGTATTTGTAAAGTACTTTCAAATATTTGTGTTAAGCGGTTTCTACCGCTGCTTACTGTTTTCCCGCACGGAAAAAGATCTTTTCTCGGCATGAATTGTAAACCTTGAATCACTTTATCTATAACTTTTTAAGCACTCGCGATCACTTTTACTCATTTTTAGTATTAGACCGGGTCTATCGCGATAGTATTTAGGTAAATATTAGTAATTTACCTGGGTCAACCCGCGACCACAATACATGAAACTGTGTTGAAACGTCGGGACACAGGTAAATTACTAATATTTACCTAAATACTATCGCGATAGACCCGGTCTAATACTAAAAATCACTTTATCTACTTAAGGTGGTTCGAGAGCCCAGTGGCCCCCCCCAAAAAGGAAGTAAATCCCTCGTTGGACACGCTAGTCATCTGGAAACCAAATTATTGATTCGCGGCAATAAATACCTACAAAGATTATTTAGAATCAATAAGACCACCAGTACCAGCCAGGGTTTTTTTTTTCCTGTTTGGGGGCGCCACTAGGCTCTCGAAACACCTTAAGAAAACCGCATCAAAATTCTTTGAGTACCTTTAAAAATCTAAGCAAACATAGGGATTCACGAGAAGCGACTTCATTTTATACTAATTCAGCGATATCAGCTATCTAGTTCCCATTGTACAAGCTTTGCTTAGTTTGAGGGTAGATGGCGTTGTGTGAAATGTATAAACTATTTATTTATATTCATGAATAGGAAGGAGCATCGTGTTAGCGGTGTAAGGGCTGCCACAGACTAAGTTTTCGTTTTTGCGAGGGACACCAAGAGCACTTTTCAAAGAAATCCGAAAATGAAGCGTACGTAATTGAAATAAAGGTATCATTGAGTTTAATGACCTTACACTGATCGCACAGCTATACACAACTTTCCTAATGACCCTAAAATATTTGTCTTAAGTGGCGTAAATGCCCCTCAAGGTATTATAGGCGTGATGTGTGTATGTGTTTGTATTCGCCGAAAGTTAAATTAACTTATAAATTGCACCATAGCCCATAAGGGGGCGAACAGGTCGTAGGAAATGCAAGTTACGTTGGTATCCGCAGGAATCCATTGGCGTAACATCCGCGAATGAACTCTCGGCCTGCTTACTTTACTTATATGACTTTGACCTACTTTACTGACTTGTATTTTCCAAAGAATTTTCATAATGCCCGTGGTTAGGTATAAGTATATTTATGTATTAGTGTATTACAGATTATATATGCATATTTAATATTTATATATAATAAGTTAGATAAACGTATATGTGTAGTATTTATTGTTATTATACTTACCTACCTATGTACATATTACTGAGTGAGTTATATATATATATATATATATATAGCCCTTCTTTTTTTTTTGTTTATTGCATCTGCTTTGAAACTTTCCACATGCACTAAGGTAGACAGAGAGATAACGCCTTTAACGTTAAGTCCGCCTGTGTAAATTTTTGTGCATAAAGTTAAATAATAAAAAAATGTGTTCATTTTGTAGATATTGGTCTCCATTCGAGAAATAAAATCTCTTAACTTACCTTGAATTTGCTTTCAATGCTAATGTATGATTCGTTCGTCATTTAAGGCAAGATGGCCCTCAGTAAAATAAATGTGCAACTAATTGTATGTGAATGTGACTGATGTATACTCTGTTGGTGACATCCGTACTAATATTATAAACCTGAGAGTTTGTGTGTGTATGTACGTATGTTTGTTACCTCTTTGCGCTCAAACGGCTTGACCGATGTAGATAGAATATAAATAATAACCCGGAATATAACCCGGAATAACATGTAGGCCCCTTTTTACCGCGAGAAAACTACTATTACCACGGGAAAATGAGTGGCAGCGGGTGAAACCACTGGGCGGAAATCTAGTTAAAAATAAATACTGGATTATTTGAAGACAGTACCTACGTAAACTTTGCAGGGTGATTCTACACTTGAATATAAAACAACGTTTACTACGGAGCCACATGCGAAATCGCAAAAAAAAACAGTTCATTCATAAAATATGATAAACAACTCGGCCAATCGAAGAGCCGGATTTTTCAATTCCGAATTTCGCAAATGAAAGTAAAAGTTGTTCATAATCATTAGAGAATCACGCTCCAAAGTTAATAAATGTCGCCACATTGCATTGCATAGGCCCAAAATTATATGAAAATTGCCAGTCGATTCGAAGAAGTTATACGAGCGCTGCGATCTCTTGCCGTGTGATGCCGGCTTAGAATAGCATCACCCTATTTCCTTCCCGTGGGAGTCGTAAGAGGCGATAAAGGGACTCGAGGGTGTGTATTGCAATTGTAGGCGATGGGCTGACAGCCTGTCACTATGGCGATACCAAATTTTCCGAATGACCCTCATATTTGTCGGACGTGGCGTAAATGTCCGTTTTTTGCGGCAGTTTACGCTCTGCCTAACCCGCAAGGGATTATAGGCGTGATATGTGTGTGTGTGGATCCAGGGAATGCAACACCTTGCACTGCGTTCGCCAATCCGCCTGCCACGCGTGGTGAGTATGGCAATACCTCCCACTAGCGGGAGGCCCATGTCCAGCAGTGGACTGCTGTGGCTGTTGATGATCTCCTGCTGCTATCTTCTGCAACGACGTGACGTGTCGTCAAGATCTACCATGACGACACTTGCATCGGCTGTTGCATCATGTCATCTGCCAATTTGAACCTTTTACTTTCGATATTTAGTTGATAGCTTTATCATAAGTAAGGTATACAGGGTGTAAGGGACAGCCCTCCGAATACTGATAGGGTGCATTCAGACCATGAAACTGAACAATTTCCCATAGAAAAATGTTTCAGGAATTGTCAAAAAATTTTGGACTTCCCATAGTAAATTCAGTCAGCTGATCGTAATTTTGTATGGGAGGTAAAATATTTTTTGTCATTTCCTGACATAATGTTCCTAGTTTCATGGTCTGCATGCACCCTATCAGTATTCGGAGGGCTGTCCCTTACACCCCTTATAATAGTATGGGTCCCGGGAATTAGTTATAAACTATCCCGCTAGTTGGAGCCATACCATATACCATTAAGATGCATTTGCATAGTTTATCTTACTCGGAAAATAGCAATTACCTCAATAGCACAAGATAAACAATGTTGGGATTATGTTTGCCCCCCTCTTACTCTATCGCGTCCGATCTGAAGAAAACACGTTTATTTAAACTCCTTCTATTGGTCGCTGACTATTGCCAACTCAGACTCGATTTACGACTGTTTTTTTGTTCAAAATAAGCACCTATCCACGATAACGAACTGTAAGTGGCATTAAAAACTTAAAACTTTGTTTACTAGACATAAATATGTTATCTTAAAACAGATACCTTTAAGTTAGAGTCAATCTTAACTTCAGGATCTTATCGCATTTTGCATAGAATATTTCAAAATTAGGTAATCCAATGAGAAATCATTAGAAGTGAATCTACGCTCGTAGATTTCACTTATGAGGGATATTTGCCATACTCACTCTCATGATTGGTGAGCGCAGTGCAATATGTTGCATTCACAGGGGACGCTGCTGTCCATTCTCAGGGTTATTAATTTATTATATTCTTTTGGGGTGATCTTATTTTACGCTGGCTTCACATGCCGTAATTCAGTTAGTAAAAGTAGTTATGCCGGATAATTTTTACATGATTTGTTTTGAAATATGAACTATATATTTCTTTTTATTTGAGAAACTAATTTCATTATTCGAATAATATTATTAAATTCTATTTTTAATATATTTCTAAAGTTTTAAGGATTGTCACAAAAATTGGTAAATTATTAAAATGCCTTTCTAGCCTCGACAAAAAAAGTTTATCATAGACAAGATAAATGTCTGTTACGATCATTTTTTTCTTCTAACTATCGCAAAAACATGAATTCATATTAAGGTTATAAGGCGTCATACAAAGGGCATTAAGAGTAAAGATATTTTATTAAATATCTTAGAATTAATACACATTCTTATTATTCTAATCAGTAGTATTATAAATAAAGTATAATTCTCGAAATCGTTTTATCGAGGTATTTCTTGTAATAGATTCAAAGATATATATTTGCTTAAAACGCGGTAACTAAGTAAGTAAGGTCGACCATCTTAGCATACCGAATTAAATAAAAATAATTATGATAGAGAATTTCGAGAAATGCTGCTGCGCCTTACCCTACAGCACAATGTTTATTTTTTAAATTAGTTTTTAATAGAATTTAAAATAATAATTTATCTAAATCCAAAGCAAAATCACCACGCAATGATTTCATCATAATTCATAACAATGCAACTCGTTTCGAACTTTTTATCCACAAACCCGAGCGTCGCGACAAGCCTCCCCTGGGAACGGATTTAGTATTCTCGTTGTGTCGCTTGCATAACCCTGCCTTTAAAAATGCGCCCCCTTCCCTGAGTCCGACCCTGGACTGCTGAATTACTAATACTCCCAATTTAACTTGCGGGATGACGGCCCTGGTGAACCCTTGGGGCTTAAAAAATTGTGTCAGGCTGCATTTTGGTGCTTAGTGCTCAGTGCTTGATTTATAATTAGGTCAGTGCTGTTTTGCCAACTTTCGAGTAAAAAAAAACTTATAATCCGACCGTCCAAGGGTACGTTCAACGTGCTCCGGATAAGATAACCTTGGCTTAAAATTTAAACTAATACACCTCTGAACGAAGTGAATGAACGAAAGACAGTTAGATCATGTCATCACATTAGTGATTTCAAGTTCAAATGATTTATTGTTTAGCCATAAGTATTACAAGGTCGAAAATGCATTTATGAGTATCTTTACAGATATGCTGCTGTGTAACCGTGTGTCTGCTAAAGATAAACTTATTAAAGTATAATTTATAGTGCAACACGATAAACAACAGAAATATATTACCAAAACACTAGATAACACTATGCGCCTGTCAAACTGACGTTTGGCGAAATCTTCTCTCAGTCGAGAGGTCGAGAACTTTTATCCGACGACGTGAGCGCATGAACCGGGTACGATAATTTTGACAAGTAAAAATTTTCTCCTGACAGACGCTCTAAACCGCGGTTTGAGGACTTGTCATCCAAATAAATTATCTTATGTGACGGCGTTGAACGACTTCCAGCAGTGGCCTAAAGTTTCTTTGATATAATGCTCACCTATACAATCGTCGTCGTCTCCATATTGTATATAAAAAAATAATCTAGTCTTTATAATTATCATTTATAATTATAATATCATTGTCATCATCATTGGCCTCACACGTCTGTGACAGACGATTTAATCAGTGTCTGAGGCAAGACTTTTCATGGCTGTACATAAGCCGATACGGGAGCGGCATATAATTTTCCGCACGCTCTACTACTGAATGTGGAATTTGAGACGTTTTTGCGTTTGACGTTTTCGAATATCATTGTAATTATCAAGATTTCATGACAATGATGATTTTCGGATAAAAAAACGGTCTTCGAGCTCCTAATTTACTAACCAAAGACGACAAGCCAAAAGAAACACAATTTCCATTCGCAAAGTTTGTTTAATTTTCCTCCACTCACACCGCAGCGTAACCTTCGCCATTTACAAGTCTAAGGTGGTTCTCACACTCACTGCACGATTTTGCGGTATTTTACCGGTCCAGTATTGATGGAAGGAGTTTTATGCCATCGCATAGAAGCACCGCATATCATGGTACCTGGTGTCACTGCCGCTGTCACAGATTGTCATTTGCTTGCTGGCTGTTAAAAACCGCAATATCAAGCGGCACGCGTGCAATCTTTCTAAATGCAGTAAAAAAGCATGCAGTATTCTGCAGTCACATTAAGGCCATAAAGAACTTTGCGGGCAGACCACGTGCTTGCTATAACTCTGCCGTATTAAAAACAACGCAGTCGACCTTAGCTCTGCCACAGAATATACAACGTAGCGTTGTGTTGGCGAGCGAGCCAACTGATGAAATATTTCTGGTCGCTGGATTGTGTGGATTAAACTACGGGACGCTGTTACACCGTACTGTTATTAAGTACTATTAAAAAACGTGTGATGCTGACTTAGAATAACATCACCCCATTTCTTTCCCGTGGGTGTCGTAAAAAGCGACTAAGGGACTCGAGGGTGTGTATTGCAATTTTAGGCGATGGGCTGACAACCTGTCACTATGGCGATACACAATTTTCAGAATAACCCTCAAATATTTGTCAGATGTGGCGTAAATGTCCGTTTTTGCGGCCATTTACGCTCTGCCTACCCCGCAAGGGATTATAGGCGTGATATATGTATGTATGTAAGTGATGGTACTATCGGAAGAAACAGTAGCAGACAGAGTTTCGAATTGTACCAAAATTGTACCCATAAACATGACAAATACTATTTCTATTGATATTGCCATATTTCATACAAATCCGCAACGGAATTTTACGCAAGTATATCCCAACTCAAACAGGTTCTAAAATTGTGCGTTTCCCCAAAACGTTTTGTGTTTTAGTATTTTCTTTGCAACGTTACCTACACCTCAGCAATTTTGCTAGAAACGCAACTCTTATTTTTCTGTTGGTATTGTAAACAAATATCACTGGACAAGACACACAGCGCCGCCTAGCCCTAAACTAAGCAAAGCTTGTACTATGGGAAGTATACCACTGATACAGGGTGGGAAAGGAAAAGTACAGCGTTCCTTTAAACCAACGCATTCTTTATAACAAAGCGTGTTAGTTAATAAATTTACTTAATTGTAACGGACTCAATTTTAAAATAGTTATACACATACAACAATGTAATGTTACATTGTATCACATACATTATATTAACAGCCACAACAGTCCACTGCTGGACATGTGCCTTCCTCCTATTGGGGGGTATTGCCATACTCACCACGCTTGGCAGGCGGATTGGCGAGCGCAATACAAGATATTTCTTTCACAGGGAACGCTGCTGCCCATCCATTACCTGCATGAATGTATCCCTTAGTCGATTTTTACGACACCCACGGGTAGAATTGGGGTGATGCTATTCTGAGCCGGCAGTATCACATAAGCGTTTATAATATAATGCCACAAGGCTTTGGTTTCACCAGACACAATGACAAATTATGCCTCGGTGTGACATATTTGGGAGCCGGTGCGGTGCTGTTTCACCAAATTGATGGATGGAAAAGTGGTCCATTCATCCCTCAATGTCACTTGATTAATAAGCCGGGAAGTTTTCTAGTTTTAAACAAAACACAGGGTTTGGCGTATATCAATAAATAGTATAAAATGAAGTCGCTGTCCCTATGTACGCTTAGATCTTTAAAAGTACGAAACGGATTTTGATGCGGTTTACTTTCGTAAATAGAGTGGTTCAAACGAAAGATTTTAATGTGTAATTAACGCCGCAAAAAGGTTCCTTTTCCCGCGGGAAAACGGTAAGCAGCGGGTGAAACCGCTGGGCGGGCCGCTAGTAGCAAATAATGCTTAAAATACAAATATCTTCTCGAAATCTCGAACTATTTTCAAAAATAAGCCTATAATAGGAGTTCCGATGAGTTTTATTTACCAATTATAGTTTTTATAGTTTCCCAACGTATTATCTGCGTTAGGGACAGTTGTCGAGTTTTATAGACTGGGCTGGACATGCCTGAAAAGTTTTCGGTAGACCGTTTTTTATACCGCGCCGTGTGATGCCAGCTAGAATAGCATTACCCCATTTCTTACCCGTGGGTATCGCAAGAGGTAACTAATTGACTCGAGGGCTACATATGTATTGCAATTTTAGGTGATGGACTGACAACCTGTAACTATCGTGTTACACAATTTTCGAGGCGTGAATGTCCGTTTTTGTCGGTCGTATACGCTCTGCCTACCCCATAAAGGATATAGTCGTGATATATGTATGTTTCTTACACCTGTTTTACTTACTTTTATACTGACTATGCTTGTTAATAGCGGTGTAAGAACTGCACAAAACATCCTTCAACCAAAAAAATCCTTTAATTTCTTCAACTAATTAACTGCCCCTCTTTAATGTGACCGTCCCTTAAATTATAAACCCGGGTCTACACGGTTAATTTACGAAAGTTAAGTTAACTGCCAGGCCGTAGTTAACCGTGTGGTTGAAAACGCTAACAGAACGGCGACAAGTTTAAGTGGCAATCAGAGGATTTCAAGCTAAATAGATAATGTTTGAAAGATGAGCTTGAAAGTGAGCCAAAAGCTCACGTTTACTCTGAAATTACAAATAAAAATTAATAAAAAAAAACTATAGTGTAAGTTATAGTACAACGGACTGGCGGACGGTTCTTTGACGCATCCCGTCTGTCAGTCGAAAGGAAATTTCGAATTACTATGCAAAAAACGGATACCATGGCTGGTACACTGTAACGCATACGATTTGACCAAGGTGTTTGACAGACGCATCTTTTAGTCAATCATAGTGCGGGATTCACCTAAAAACATGCACAAAAAAACAACCTACATAAAAAATCTTCATAAATCATAAATCATTTATTGTTCGTCATTACAGGTAGGTATAGAAGATCACAGTTTAATACATTGTTTAGCATCTGTTCAACGTACCTTGCGGCATACAAAGAATTAATGACACATAAATTTACAAATTCACAAATAAATTTCATTAAAGTTATGCTAGATGCTAGATTTCATTATACAGTTCATGTCAAGTAATTTAATTATTATAATCCATGATTATAATATACATGTCTGATTAGATTCAAAA
Source organism: Tuta absoluta (assembly GCA_027580185.1). NCBI lineage: Eukaryota > Metazoa > Arthropoda > Insecta > Lepidoptera > Gelechiidae > Tuta > Tuta absoluta. The sequence goes on from JAQAHW010000020.1 coordinate 3,838,276, forward strand.
TGAGTCCTTACATTAAGAACTAATTGACATTGACATGGGTTTATAAAGAGTCCACTGTATGTAGTGTCCAAGGTGTGGTATCACTAAGGTGACAGGTTGTCATCCTGCGCCTAAAATTCAAACACAAATGAAACCCATGAGTCCACACATAAAACCCTCGAATCCCGTCGCTACTTGCGACCCGCAGCCGCCAATACTTACTTTGTGTTGCGACACCCGCGGGGGTAAACGGGGTATTGCTATTCTAAGCCAGCATCACACGTCTAATTCAATTCTAATTTTCCGATTTTCATGTATTTATCTAATTAGTACTTTTATGAACTTTTTAACTCTATTTACGTAAATACGATACCCTTTTCGTTCAATTAATAGCAGACCTACGTTAACCCTTGTTGAGTAGGCTATTCGATAGTTCTCACACATGCTGCACGATTGTGCGGTATTTTTATTTCATTTTATTTGGAGAGCTTACAACCTTAAAAACATAACTAACATACGGTAAGTGACTTCTTCTTTTTTTCATATGGGACAACGAGCCTACGATCGACTCGATGAGCCCTGGTGTCAGTTTTTCAACCGCCTACTAGTAGTAGGCCTCTGACATGGTTGTGTAACGGTCGCCGTCTAAGTAATTATATACAGCAACCGGGACCAACGGCTTAAAGTGCCCTCTGAAGCACGGTATAAGTGACTGGCCCGATGGTATAGCGCATAGTAGTCGTGGTTTCAATTCCCTCAAGGCATATATTTGTAAGGAATATTGAGGTGTTAGCCAGTAGGCTCAATGCTGCATGATGGAAAAGGGGAATTCCCGCCGAGCGAGGTGTTCAGCTCGGGGACCGCGGCCCAACTGGTAGGACGAAGATTTTGTATTTATACTAAGTCTTCGACAAACTTCGTAACCGCATTTTAGGTCTTGACTTCTGATTGGCTAATCTTCTATGACGAGTATGACGTGTTGTGTTTACATTGTGCAGGCAGCGTTGTCGTCGTCGCCTCGTCAGCAGTAGATGCATCCAGCGAAGTCAGCGCATTATGTATGCGGCGCGCGCTTCATATTTGTTTGCAATCCGCGACGCTACATATTTTTTAAGTAAATTTTCAAACCATTGTGTTTAGTCTGTGTGTTTTCTTTGTATTTATTCACAAAATTAAGTATATAAGAATTTATATCAATTATCTAGTTCCCTGATACAAGCTTAAACGCCATAGTCTTCGAACCCTTGCTTTGCTTAGTTAGGGGCTAGATGGCGCTGTGTGTCTCGTCCAGAAATATTTATTGTTATTTATAGCCGGGCTTTAATGTCAAAAGGAGTTTTATAAAGTCGCATAGAAACAACGCCGCTTCGCCGTGCGGCTATGTCACAGACTTTTATTTGCTTGGTAGCGGTCAAATACCGCAACATTGTGCAGTTTGTGTGAGAACCACTTAATGGAAAGTTCAAAACACGAACTATAATTTGGGACTTAATTCCAAACTCGCTTAAATAATTTGGCCCTTAAATAGTCAGAAGTTTGCTTATTACCTTGATTTGGGTAAACTGTTCAATAGCCAATAGAATTGCTGTTATTTCAATTTCAATTATTGATGTTTGTATTTGTTTACATACATTCTATCACGCCTTTATCTCTTGCGGTTTAGGCAGAGCGTTCACAGCCGTAAAATACGGTGGCTATCGGCTCTGACAAATATATGAGGGCCTTTTCAGAAAAATCTTTTATCACCATAGTAACAGGGTCGCCTTAAATTGCAATACACATGTAACCCTCGAGCCCCTTAGTCGCCTCTTACGATACCCGCCGGGAAAGCAATGGGGTGATGCTATTTTAAGCCGGCACTACACGGTTTTGCGCCTAACATTTTAAAGAAAATAATAACAATGGGTTGGACAATTACTTGCTCTGAGCACAGAATATATAATAGTACTAACGTACAGAAGAATCACTCCCTAAGAAATTACATGTTTAGGTATAAATTAATACCTACTCTCGGTGTACCCAACCGCTCACAAACAAAATTGAAACTTATGAACGCGCGCGAACGCTCAATCTTCCTTGCGCATCGCAGTTTTATGACTGAGCCGCCGGCGAACTCCAAGGGTTGTAACTTGTCATCATGTTATTCGTGCACGAAGATTTTTTGTTATTGATTTTGCTATTAATATCTTATTTGTTCACTTAATCTACGGAAGGAATTGTAAGATTTGTAAATATTTATAAACCTAAACGAAATTATTAATGACTACTGTTTATATAGAAGAACAATTAATTATTCTTGTGTCTAACTGTTCTTTTCACGGTCCAGGCGGTGCGCCAGTGGAACGCCCTACCGCCGTCTATCAGGCAAGCTAAATCCATAAACGTTTTTAAAAATCTCCTTCGTAAGCACTTTGAGTCTCAATGTGGATACTGTTGATGGTTGTTCGCCATCTTAGATAGTCACTTTGTGTAAAGTCAGTATTTATTCATTAGTGTGTAGTATATGTATAGTAGTTATTATACAGCCTGTATAGTATTGTATAGAACGTAGTATATTTTATGACCATTTATTTATTTATAATTTGTTCGTAGTAATTAGTTAACGTATAGTCCTATGCAAATACGATTATGCACTGCTCCCGCTGCTCCATATACAATTTCCTGTACCTAGGTTGCCTGGAAGAGATTGCCTGTTAGCAATAAGGCCGCCTAATTGTACGCTAATTAAGTTCTACTTTGGCTGTATATATTTATGTTGTTTCCTTTTGTGTGCAAATAAAGTATTCTTATCTTATCTTATCTTCTTTGTATCGAGTGGGACACCGAGTCGACGACCCGATCGATTTTTTAACGAATAAACGTACTAAAACACAGAAAAAAATCAAGTAAGTGTGCGCGCGAGCAGCACGTGCGTGCAAACAGTGCGGCGGCTAGCGGCACACTGGCGGTCTGGCGACGACAAGCGACAACCCGCGGAGATTAGTCCCCGTAGGGAACCCGCCGGCGGAACATACCTAAACCGTGGAGTGAGACCCCCTGCTCTGAGCATAGTTGTTGCATGTGGTAGCATTTCATATTACAACAATGTTTTCACTATTCATTATATTTTAAAGCTTGTACTGGTAGCAAGAGCTCAGAGTTAGGTTATTTTTCAGAAGGAATTATACGAACTACCAGAACGAAGTCACGAAAAACTCACCACAACAAGCCTTAGCGCGCGATGTTATGCGTATTAAAAACGCGATACACAATTTTGTGGAATGGTCCTATCATGCATGATGATTATAGATCATACATGGTAAAATATCAACTTTATTAAACGCGTTGGCGTTGCTGCATGTATCACAATGATCACGGACAATAAAAATACGTGTATAGGTATAGCGGTAAGAACTACGTATTTAATATAATGTCGTTATGTGTGACCGCTGTGTACAATCGTTTTTTTTTTCATTTAAAGTGCTATATCATTTTCATAAATAAAAATAAGAATTTGGAATAATACGTTCAGGTCCCTGCGATGCGAACGCTAGCATTTTTCAATTTCTTATTATATTTGTGCGACTAGTTTCAATGGCTTGGTTGTTCCGGATTCCTTCTGACACATTTCCTTTCTTTTGAGTATACAATGTAACAACTAAAACTGTCTCTTGTTTCAGAACGGGAGCACGTAACGAACCACACGGCTGTTTAACTTTACTGCCACACCGGACCGGTTGAGGCAAGTAAAACACCTACAACTAAAAAGCGTGAAATACACGCGCGTGATTTGTAACAAAATTTGAGGATTGAAAAATGATTAAAGGTTTCTTTTGAACATGGTTCATTTTGGGATTATAAGAGATATATACAAAATTATGAAACTCCTTTTTTTATGGTAGACTTTTGCAAAGTCTTCATCGAGTCGACGGTCTTCTTCTTTTTCGTGTGGGACACAGAGTCATCTAACGACACGATGCACCCTGGTGTCAGAATTTTTCCAGTGACAGTTTAAATTACTTTGAACCAGTACCTACGTGGTCACGGAAATGCCTATATGGTTTGCTTCTTGCAGCTCCTAAAGCGTACGTTTCGTGTTTGGGCAATTGGGGCATGATAGTAAATGTCCCATTGTTTGGACACCGCAATCGCAACAGTCATTTACCCTGTTGTCGTTTTGCAAATGGCCGCTTGTTAATGTATGCTACGATTTTTATGCTGCGATTAGATATTGAATACCAAATTTTTAAAACACTTCCCGTGTTCAGAGTACAATTTTAGAAAAATTGCAAAAATATCAGGATTTGAACCAGTAAGCCGTGTAATGCCGGCCTAGAATAGCATCACCCCATTTCTTACCCATGGGTGTCGTAAGAGCCGACTAAGGGACTCGAGGGATGTGTATTACAATTTTAGGCGATAGAGCTGACAACCTGTCACTATAGTGATACACAGTTATCTGATTGACCCTCAAGCTTTTGTCAGACGTGGTGTTAATTTCCGTTTTACGGCCGTTAACGCTCTGCCTACCCCGTTAGGGATATAGGCGTGATTTATGTATGTATGTATGTATGTGAACCAGTGACTTTCGGCATGGCGACGCTTTTTCTATATGGGCTACCGCGGTTCGTCCCTTGCCCGCGAATTTTGCAAGTGTATTTTGATGCTAATAACTATAAGATACGATTCGATATCTCTTCCGCTGATTTGAAACCTTGACGTTGCATGTTAGTTCTAAATCATAGGCACAAAGTAAGTATTGGCGGCTGCGCGCCGAATACAGAGAGCTCACTTCAAGCAAACGTCACGAAACGCAGCTCCACAATTTGACACGCCGCCGTTTACAAGGAAATCCAAACCAATCCAAACACACTTGTAGTCGAGTGTCAACCGCGTTTGGTGCGGACGTGCAAAATGGTTTCACGCAAATAAAAATAGGTAATAAGTAGGTTTTTTAGTATACGATATGATTTGTACAATGTTCCTATAATATTTTGTACCAACTTAAATAAAAACTTGCTTTCATAAAAGAACAAACAAGATTAATAACTCTAATCAGTATATTTTTTTATAATGTGATTTGAGTTTCTACCTACTTAAATAAAGGCTAAAAACAACTTTTCATTATTGATGTACATACATACACATATCACGTCTATTATCCCTTGCGGGGTAGGCAGAGCGTAAACGGCTGCAAAAACGGATATTAACGCCACGTCTGACAAAAAATTTGAGGGTCATTCGGAAAATTGTGTATCGCCATAGTGACAGGTTGCCAGCCCATTGCCTAAAATTGCAATACCCACCCTCAAGTCCCTTAGTTGCCTTTTACGACTCCCACGGGAAAGAAATGGGGTGATGCTCAGTCTCAACAGCCCCAGAGCACTACATCTATCTACCTGCTCGTCATTGCCAGTTATTAGCACTACGTAATGTAAGTACAGAGAGTAACAGAAAGGGTATATCCAGCCGAAAGGAGGTCAAAGTGGGGAAATGGGGAAAGTTGTTCAGTGTTATGAGCACCTTTTTTTTTTTGAAATTTTGCAAAATTTTCGAGTGCGGGCAGGATTTGAACCTGCGACTTTCGCATTACTAGTGGCGACGCCTCTTCCATCTGGGCTACCGCAGCTCATTTTCTTGCCCGCCAATTTTGCAAGTGTATTTTAATGCCAGTAACGCTTGGCATGGCTCCATCTACCGAGTTAGTTTTGCAACTAATAACCGGCGACTTATTCTATCTTTACAGATTGAATGTAGTCTAGGCGATGAAAACCAGCGATAAATTGAGTACCAAATTTTAAAACACTTCCCGTGTTAGGTATACAATTTTTGAAAACTTGCAAAACTTTTATGAGCACCTTTCGGCTTGATATAGCCTTTCTGTTACTCCCTGTATGTTTAGGTACCTACTCCATTAAATAAAATCGGTAAGATAACTGTGGCAGCCCTTGCCGAAAGCGGAAATAATCGAAAAAAAGGCCGAGTAATCCTTCTGTACATTCTCTATTATGTGTCATAGGTCCCGATCTGTGGTCCCGATATTTAAAATGACGGGACGTCACGAAGAAGATATAATTCTCCCGCTATGGCGCATTGACGGATGTATTTTGGATTTGACGCATCTGTCAGACGAAAGAAAAATTTTAATTTGCATAAAAAACGGATACCTTGACGTAACGCATGCCACCGATCAATAGGTGAACTACGGGGTTGAAAAGGTTTTGACCAAGGTGTTTGACAGACGCATCCGTCAGTCCTAGTGTGGAATTCGAAAAAAAAAGGTCTAAATATTACACCTGCATTCCCAACATCGGTTGTAGTCTGTTTAGACACTTTGTTTATACTCCATTGTAAAAGTTCCAGTGAACAAAACCACAACAAGCGCCTGGCAAAAAAGATAACCGCACTGTGCACTGTTGAAAGTTTGGACAGCGCGCTTGTTGCTACATGAACACTGGTCGCTGGTTTACCTTCAAATTTCGAAGGTAACTGTGTTCAGTGCTTTGGCATCAAAATGTTCTATTAATTTGAAGTTCTAGTGCAAGTAGAATTTTTAATGGGATGTCTTTAAACAGAATGGCCAACTTATTACGCCATTATTAACAACTGTCAGATTCGTGCTAATGCTATGTCATAGGGGCCTATTTTTCCTTTTTGATATTAACCTTGTTATAGAGATGACAGCTGTCAAAATTGGCTTACTGGGATGACCTAACTGTGAGGTGCCAGTACTTACACATTTTATTTGCGAATGTTGACATCCCTTTGAGTCGTAAAAAGTAAAATGCGGTTTGCGAAAACGGTATTTTTGTCAAAGTTGAAACCGCAGAGAGTTTTGAAAACGCGTACAGATTTTAAACCACAATCTGCGTGAAATTAAAAGGCGAGGTAAGTACTTACCCTATGTAGGTATACATGGAGTAAAATAAAGGGTGTAACAAGCCGAAAGGAGGTCAAGTTACTCATTAAACTGAACAAATCTTTAATGGGATAAGTCCGCCTTTGTGTCATTTCTTGTTTTTGATTTAATATTTGTTTTCTGTATTAGTTTTAAGAATGCACAATAAAGAGATTATACATAGATACATACATTTTCCCCGTATAAATACTTTTAAAAGTATTTGTTATTTATAATGCTGTATTTGTCTATTCGAGTATGGAGCCGAGAGGACCTTAAAAACTGCTTTATAAAGGTTCCACAGATTTGATAAATACCTACCTAATTAGTGATATCATTGTCAATCACCGGTTGGTAGGGCCACTACCAGTGACACAATTGCCCTCAATTCGGGATATACATTTTCTTAACTTACCTTAAATTAGTGCTGTCACTTTCCATCAAATGGGTTACAAAAAGGACAGCAGATATCTAAGGCCTGACGTGTTTAAAAATGATATTGAATTCTTCACAATTTCTAGTTCATTTAATCGCCTTATTATGACAGATAAGACGTATTTTGCGTCAAATTATAAGACAATGACTAAAATATCTCCTATCCTTTTCTAAACCGTATTGACGGAACGTGACAGCACTTATTTAAGGTAAGTTAAGAGAATTTATATCCTAAATTGAGGCCAATATGATCTGACAAGTGGCAAGTTCCAGACGGTCACTAATGGTTCCGGATCCGATAATTGAGTGACGAAGATCCGGGGATCTGTGACTGCCATTGCTAATTTGACTACATGCCCTGTAGGTTTAGTAAGGGCTAAGGGCCGCCGCACTAGACGTTCGTTTTACGAACAACAGCTCGAGCACTTGTCATATCATCATCATCATCATCATCATTTCGTGTGGGATACCGGAAGTCCAACGACCCGATGAACCCTGGTGTCAGAGTTTTTCAACCGCCTACTACCACTAGTAGGCCTCTGACATGGTTGTGTTACGACAGCCGTCTAAGTAATCATAGACAGCAACCGGGACCGACGGTTTAACGTGCCCTCCGAAGCACGGAACCATTTCTTTTCGGACAATCAGTTGGTTCACCCTGCAATGTCCTAGCCAGACCGGGAACAAATTCACAAAGTGATAAATATCAACTTTGTGAGTGTCCCACCGAGAATCGAACCCGGAACCTTTGCGTCGCAGGCAGTCGCACTACCACTGCGCCACATCGGCCGTCACTTGTCATAGAAATCCGAATATTAACCGTACATAATTAAAATTAAGGTGTCATTGGCTAGAACGACGATCGGTTCTCAGTCGCCCGGCGACTAGCGGCGGCGTTTGTCACTCTAGGCAATGCCACCTTTATCTCAATTACGTTCGGCTCATTTTCGTTTTTTTTTTAAAGTGCTCTTGGTGCGCTCGCAAAAACGTACATTTAGTTTGTGGCAATGTATCACTGTATCACTTTAGTTAGAATTTACTTGCGTTAAATTACAAAAGTGTTGATTTGCCTGTGGACACATCGGGAGTACGAACATTGTCGTCTATCCGTGTCACTGTCTATCAGCAGCAAAACAACAGTGACAACACTATTGTATCAAGTCCGGAGCAATACAGTCACTCTATAGCTTGCGTAAACTTACTCTTCACTAAATAGTATAAAATGAAGTCGCTTCCCGTGTCCCTATGTCCTCTATCTATGCTTAGATCTTGATGCGGTTTTCTTAATTATTATAATTTTATTTGTTCTTAATAACTCCTCGGTCTTCCTCTTTCTCTTTGCCTTCGAATAGTTTTGAATAACCACTGGTCGTATCAGGTGTCCTATCAAGTTTTTCCTCCTGTTCTGTCCTGTATTTTATTCTTTTCTCTTACCTGTCTGTCCAGCCTATCCTGTCCATTAATCTCCAACACCACATCTCAAAAGCCTCCATACGTTCCCTGTATTTATATACACATAGATATAAATCGCCCTTTACTAAATCCGTCGGTTACGAGTAATAAACCCTTTACTTACCTATTCCCACAATCCCCGTATTTCGACTTGACTGCATATTTCAACGGCTTGCGGTTTAAGCCGAAACTCAAATTGACAGCTCGAGACGGATCTGCCACGTGTGACGGCAACTTACTTAAGCCGTCTTCGAGAAATTGAAGGTTCAGGGGTATTCGGATTCCGCGAATGAGACGGTTTAGATACAGAGTCAAAACTTAAAGATTTTTTAGATATCTACTATCCTTGCTAAACCTTTTTGACGAAAAGTGACAGTGATATTTTTTGTTAGGGCGAGTGTAGCCGTGAACGTCCTCGACAGTGGCGCCACTTAAAAAAAAAAGTAGGGTTGTACCAGCGAATATTTCATTGAATTTGTACGTTCTTATTTTGTTAGAGATAATTATAAAAACTTGAGCAACGGATATTCTGATAGATTGTTTGAATAAAGAGAAAATATTATCTTAGTGAAGTGGCGCTACTGTCGCGGCCATTCACGAGTACACTCGCCTTATCAAATTCACACCTTATACATTTAAATTAGCTGTGATAGCCAGAATCGAAGCAAATGTATTTGTAGTACGAACGTAGTCGTATTAATTTAAGTGGTTTAAGCTTGGCACACCCTTTGACGTGAAAAGCTATTTGGTGGTTGGTGCAAATATATCAAGGTAATTAATAATACAGGTTTTACTTCATAATTATGTTCAGTTATTTGTAATTTCGGTGAAAATGATTGTGTGTTCACTCAAAATTAACTCGAATAAGCTGTGGATTATACTAATTATGCGATAATTCATGAAACCCATGTGAAATTTAATTCTATTTGTAGTTAATTATTTACCGATAACTTATTTATTGATATGATAAAAATGTATTTTTTCCTTTCGTACTCTAAATGGCTTTTATAGACCATTATTTTGGGAAAATGTGGCCAGCAATGTTTTTTAAAGAAAACCTTAATTTTAAGTTAACTGATATGATTGTTTTGGACTAGCTTTTACCATATAAATTTAAAAGAAGAAACAAACGTCAAATTTGCTTTTCATTGAATAAAGGCTGTAAGTTGTTTTTTGGCGATTTGTGCCAGTTTTCAGATGATCAGTACCTATCGCATTGTTTGACTATTTTGAATTTGGATTTCGCTTGTTTGATTATGGATTTTTGGAAATAGTTAACCTTTTATTTGATTCGTTATTTCTGTGATCAGAATTTGTGATATAAAATTATCAGGATATGTTTTTAATGATGATTGAAACAAGTATTTTAAAGGTAAACACACAAAACACCTTCCTAACCGCGTTTTCCAAATTTTGACCTACAGGTATTCTCTGGAGAAACATGTTCAGTTTCATGCATCGTTTAAAACTAACGTAGAATTTGTAGCTATTATACAGAGTGGCCCAAATAGTGACGCCCGATGACAAAATTTAAATGCCTTATACTGAAGGATAACCGAATCGTCCCCGTTAATGTCAAACCTGCTTGGCAGACAAATGAATACGAGAAAAATATATGCTTTGTAGAAGTGAAATTAATAAGGAAAAGAATGTTCTTTTAATATTCCTTTATCTCACTCTTACGCATATATTTTTCCCGTATTAATTTGTCTACCGAGTAGGTTGCATAAACCTAGCTAATTACAGCTTAAGGCATTAACTTACCGAACATGACACTATGACCAACTTAATACCACCCTCATTAATTCCTACTTAGGCCTAGACATAGTAGAAAAACTACTGCACCTTTTTCGTTAACGTGGTAAAAAGAAAGATCAAACTCTCATGTTTACAAAACCCTCAAAATGGCTTCAATCCGGAAAAATAAATTCTTAACTTACTTTGAAGTCTCTCTCTTTTCGTGTGGGACACCTAGTCATCCAACGACATAATGAACTATCGCTGTCACTAGCTGTCAAAAGGTTTAAGATAAGATTAGGAGGTAATTAAGACATCTTATAAGTCTCATAATTTGCCGGAAAATATAAGTTATCTGTCAACGTAAGGCGATGATGAAAACAATGGTGACTGAATTGACCAGAAATAGCGAAGAACTCATAGACATCTTTCAACATAACAGGACTTCGATATCTCTTATCCTTTTCTAAGCCTATTTGACAGAAACTAACAGCATTTATTTAAGGTGAGTCAATTTTTGTCCTGAATTGAGGCAAATGAGTTACTTTTTGAAATAGTTTTCAAATATCAATTCTATCGTCTGTCAAGGAAAATGTGGCTTGCTTCGAAATTAAAGGTTGGTTTCAGTACACATGAGCGTGAGTAGTAATTACAGTTTCAGAACCACTGCCGAAATATCACCTACTGATTTCGTTCTTTACTGTAGTTTAAGCCTGCATTAATAAACTTCGCTTTATGCAGCAGTGTATGCAGATTGTACTTGCAATAAATAAAAGAGGACTTTGTTACCCTTTCTCTAATCCGCACTAATTAATAATAAATAAGAACTGCAAGTCATTAGTCGATCGACGAAGGTATTTACATTAGGAGAAATTATCAAGAGATAAGAAAGTAAGTAAATTATTGAACACCAATATTTAATACACTTCTCGTGTTGGGTATACACCTCCCTTATAAACTTTGCAAGTTTTCAAAAATTTCTTTGCTAGAATACAAGTCTATATAAAAGTTACTAATTCATACATTTATAAAATATTTAATTATGTCTCACATACATACATATATCACGCACATATCCCAATCGGGGTATGCAGAGCGTAATATGCCACAAAAAACCACCTCCCTGATTTACGCCACGTGTGACAAACACTTAAGGGTTATTTTGAAAAAATTTGTACCGCCATAGTGACAGATCGCTGAAAATTGCAATATACATGGTACCTCCGAATCCCTTACATAGGTTAAGTAACGAATTATAAAAATGGCTCACCGTTGGTCCGATTTGGGACTATTGACCGACTTTAAGATGTATGTACCAACTCTCACGTATTCACATACTCTATAAAAGATTCGATATAAGTAAGCAGGTTTAAAAATAGAACAAGTACCCGTCTACAATACCACCGACATAACGATACCAGTAGAATCGAAAATGGGGAGATTGAGCGTTATGCAAACCTTTTTATTTTGTGAAAAACTGTCGGCTAAAATGAAAAAGAAACGTTTTCACTTAACATTGGCTAGTTTGAGGGCAATCGAGGACATTGGATTCCAATTCCACCCTTCGTAAGTTTTTACGAGACAGTTTAGGTCGGTCACTGATAGAAATACTTTTTCACATAGCAAAGTTTTTGGATTGTAATTGCGGGTCACTGTTACTCTTTCCATCACGTAAGTACAAAGTTTTTGGAGTCTATTATTTGGCTTCAATATTTGACATCCACAAGAAATGTTTTTACTACAATTCAAACAAAAATAGTTCAAATAGATGGCGCTGAAGTCTCACATTTACGCAGATACTTTAAATCCGCATAGTACACCACGTTTGACTCGATAAACCGTGGTGTCAGAGAACATACATATATCACGCCTATATGCCTTGCGGGGTAACCAGAGCGAAATAGCCGTAAAAACGAATATTTACGTTACGTCTCACATACATTTGAGGGTTATTCAGAAAATTGTGCATCGCCATGGCTTATCGCCTAAAACAGCAATGCACATGAAGGTAAGCCTCAAGTTCCTGAGTTGCTTTCTAGGACACCTATGAGAAAGAAATGGGGTGATGCTATTTTAAGCAAACATATAACGGCAAGAGTTGTCAGTAAAGCTCTGAAATACCTTGAAATCTGTAGCAAACTAAGCCATTACTTAAATGAAACAAAGGAATTTAGTCAAGGACTGCCATTAGGCTAATATATTGCTACATAGCTGAACTGTGGCCAGGAAGGAAAGGACAACCCCTTAATGATAAATTGGTAGAGTTTCGTCGAGGGTCAGTAGGTCGTTCGCTGGTAATTTTCATTACACAAATGGTCAAGGTTATCTTAAAAGTGCACCTATTGAAATACGTCTCAAAATCACGTATCTGTCATTTTGTTAGATATCATTAAGGCTCTGTTTTCTCTTTCATTCGCGCTGCGCCAGAGAGAAACAGCAAACCATTTAGCGCTCAAATTTTCACGAGGTTTCATTTTTTTCTAGAAGAAACTAGAGAAATTCCGTTAAAATGTGCCAATAAGCATTTTTACAAGAAAAGGTGTGTATCTAAATTAAAGCATTAAAATTTGGACATCATATTGTAAAAATGTTTCAAATTTCAAATAGGTACAGGAGGTTTTTTATTCTATCAAGTTTAGTTAGTTTGTCAAAATGTGTAACTCTGTTATCCGTTAGATCCTTGACAACAACATTTCGATGTTATGGCGGCAATCCACAACATTTCAAATTTCTAACAAGACTCTATTATATTTTTAATAGATAGTTTATCGCATCATTAAATAAAGGGCAAGTTCTTTATATTTTATTTTGTTTCATAATCATCAGATCTTAAATTTTAAAAAATGATAGTTTAGTTCCAACAACTAGGCTGCTGAAAACAAAATTCGTTTGCCTACCTATATAAAAAAAAATACAGATTGACATTGACAGATTAATGAATGAAGTTTTCTCCACTGTTTTTTTTTCTACTATAAGCAAAGGATTTTTTCATGGTAATCCTAACTTTGGAAGTTTTTACAACTTTTCAAAATATTTCAGAAACGATTGCATTAAAAATTATGAAAATATGTGTATCTTAATAAGCATCCCAAACACTCTAAACGATATATATATCTTTTGTATCTAACGTAAAATGAAATGTTGTGGATTGTATAAATAATACCGTTTTAAAAATCTTGACCGCGCGCTAGGTATCCTTTTAATTTGCTACCACTCCAGAACCTTTCGACTCCATCGTAATTTTGACCAAATTGTTTCAGAAATTGTTATTCCTGGGTGAAAAAATCACATAGTTTAATTTTAGCTGATAAACATCTAAAAACCACACGACCATGTGTAAGTAATTGAAGTATGACATGTAAAGAAACAATAAAAACAATTACATTAATCTTGCTATGATGAAGGGGAATTTGTTCGTTAATTCGCAGATTAATTGCATTTTAGTACAGCAATCGTACACAATCACACACATTATGATATTATCGAAACTCATTTGTAAGGAAATTCTTGTAATATGGAGGAAATTAGGAAAATTTGTCACACGCAGAAAAATAACAACGTCACATATCACGCAAAGGTATATGGTAAATTCCACTCACTGGACGATATTGCGGTAAATGACAACCTGTGACAGCCGTAATAACGGATCCTAAAAAACGCGTGGTTGTAAAAATCGCTTTATCATGGTATTACCTAGCAATGGCTACACATTTTCGTAGAAGTTGCTACAGCTACAGATACGAATACCTCTACGAATTCCGAGCTACGATGAATTTCATTCCGTCTTCTCATTCCCGTCTCTTGGAATTAAGCTCTCAACGAAGTCTTGAAATCTAGAATTAGCACCTTCGTTTCTTAGTGTCTAAAGACTTAAGGCCGAAGTGTGACTTTATGAATGCACCAACAGCCGTATTAACTGTCAATTTAGAAATTTTTGAGGTAACCCTAAAGATAAACATTTAAGGCGAGTGCACTTGTGACCGACCTTGACAGTGGCGCCACGTCACAAATAAAATCACCTTTAAACTAAAACTTGGGCAACGGAAATTCTGATAGATTGTTTGTTTAAAGAGAAATCTTTGTTTTTCGGAAGTGGCACTGTAGAGGTCGTTAACGGCTACACTCGCCTTAAGCTTTTTAGCCATCTGATTGCTTCAGGCGGTAGCGACAGAAGGTCTGTAAGACCAAAGTGCAGAGGACATCATTGAATAATAATATGAACATATTATTTTATTGAATTAGATAGAAAGGTATTTAGCTTCTTCCGCTCTTATGATGCTAGTTGAATGCACCACGCGTACGACCGCAAGTTAATGCAAATGCACAAGCGATGCACTTTACTCGCACTACTTCCACCGTTTTACACTCTACACGTGTTTCGCCCCTCCACGGAGCATCATCAGGAGATCTTCGACAGTCGAGTTCCGAGCATTGACTGAGTAACCGTCGTTGTCGTAGGTCAAACTGGTCGTAGCTTTAATACACGTTATAAAGAACACACTTCTGCGTATAGGAATGGACGTCCAGAAAGATCGCATTTCGCAAAACATTTGCTAGATTCTGGGCATATCGCATTTCGCAAAACATTTGCTAGATTCATTAATAGTAACAATCTTATAGTCACGAAGGCAGATAAAGGCAACACTATAGTAGTTCTTAACGATAGCGATTATGTCAATAAGGTGAACGATGTAATTCAAACTGATGATTTCATTGTCTTACGCTCAGATCCGACGGCCAAGTACAATGCAGAAGTCAAAAGAGCTGTTGATAATTCTAAATTCACATTTCCAAGCGAGAGTGCTTCTAAATATATAGTTCCCATGAACCCTCAGGCTCCTGTATTGTACGGTTTACCTAAGATACATAAAGACAAGGTTCCCATTCGTCCTGTTGTTTCGTACATTGGGTGCCCAGCATATGAGTTAGCTAAAAGATTAAATACTATTATTAAGAACAAGTCAGGTTTTTCTCCTAAATATAGTCTACAGAATACGCAAGACTTAACAGAAAAAATAAAGGATGTTGTGTTGCCCACGAACTCTCTTTTACTTTCTTTGGATGTAGACAGTTTGTTTACTAACGTACCCTATGAAGAAGTTTTAGTTTTTCTTTCCGACATGTTAGAAAGAAAAAACTTACATCCAGAGGAGGTAAAAGAACTTATTGACTTAGCAACAATATGCATGAAACAAAACTATTTTAGGTTTAATGGGGCTTATTATAGGCAGAAAGAGGGTTTGGCTATGGGGTCTCCACTATCTCCATTGATGGCGGAGATATTCATGGATAACTACGAAAATAAGTACATCGTGGGCAACAGTAATATCCTTTATTACAACAGATACGTTGATGATATACTAATATGCTGGACAGGTACGAGACACGAATTAGATATCTTTGTTAGTAGTCTGAATACATTCCATCCTAAAATCAAATTCAAATTAGAACTCGAACAGAACTGCGCAATTAACTTCTTAGATGTGACTATCACACGGGAGCGTTGTCAGCATGCCTTTGAAGTATACAGAAAACCAACTCACACTGATTTAGTTATTCCGGCGACTTCTTGTCACCCTTGGCAACACAAATTAGCGGCTTTTCATTGTTACGTAAATAGTTTATTAACATATCCTCTATCTTCGCAAGCGTATAATAAAGAATTGAATACTATTTACTCAATTGCAGTTGCAAACGGGTACGACCGGCGAATGGTGGACGGGTTAATCAGGAAAAAGATAAATCAGCAGGTTTCTAGCCGTTTATATTCAGCGCCACAGGAACGCGATGTTCATCACTATCGGTCAAGTTTACTGTACGTCGGACCAATATCTGAAAAGATATCAAGAATTTTGAGGAACAACGATGTTCATGTGGCGTTTAGGACTAACAACACCATTCGTCGGGCGGTTTGCAACGGCAAAGAAAAGACTGAGGTTGGTAAGAAGTTGGGCGTATACAAACTTGCATGCGATGTGTGTAATGGGGTTTACGTAGGTCAAACTGGTCGTAGCTTTAATACACGTTATAAAGAACACACTTCTGCGTATAGGAATGGACGTCCAGAAAGATCGCATTTCGCAAAACATTTGCTAGATTCTGGGCATAGTTTAACAGACAGCCATTCCTATAAAGTTCTACATACTTGTAATAAAGGCCAAAGGCTGAACGTGTTGGAACAATTAGAAATCATACGTCACGGGTGTACTGGAACTATCTTCAACGAGCAGGTAAATGTTTCCTCTTCTCCATTACTGCGTATTTTTCAAAATAACCAATCGCAGAGAGTCATCTGCATTCTGATTGGTTCTCGTACATTGCGTCACCCAATGGCGGGGAGGAAGCATTTATAAGCTCGAGCCGACAACGACGGTTACTCAGTCAATGCTCGGAACTCGACTGTCGAAGATCTCCTGATGATGCTCCGTGGAGGGGCGAAACACGTGTAGAGTGTAAAACGGTGGAAGTAGTGCGAGTAAAGTGCATCGCTTGAGCATTTGCATTAACTTGCGGTCGTACGCGTGGTGCATTCAACTAGCATCATAAGAGCGGAAGAAGCTAAATACCTTTCTATCTAATTCAATCAAGATGGACTTCCGCAAAGTAACGCCTGATACAATTACTTATTATTTTATTATCAAACGAACAAGTAACACTCATTAGATTTAGATTTACGATTTATTTACGGTAGAGACAAGGGGGACCAATAATGTGCTCACTTGTTCCACCGTAGAACTAGTGGGCAAGAATATGCCCACCTATTCTATCGTAGAACACATCAGTAGGACAACTGGGAACAAAGAGAGAATTTAGCCCTCTACGTTTCGGCTGCTTAAGACAGACAGCCTTCTTCTCGGAAGTCCACAGATCACAAACGCCCGTTCGTCAGCTGTCACTGCAATCCACAACATTTCATTTTACGTTAGATACAAAAGATATATATCGATGGTCTAGAAGACAAACATGCTAACTACAAAAAAATCGATTTTAACATTTTAATGCCATATGTATTAAATGAAGATGCTGTATCGTTTACACAAACCCAAATACCCTAATTACGTCTCTCTCTCCCCAAACTATAGGTGTACACTTATAGTAAGTGATGTCAGTTTGATGCCAAAAAATGTAATTATAATTATTTACCACTAAACTTAAAGTACAAAAATATTAAATATATTTAGCGCATCTTTTTTGAATTTACCATAATTACACAAATAAACTAAATGTCATTATTATAATTGTCGTTTGGTAAATCTTGATTCCCAATTACAATAACAGATATTAATCTTTACAAGATGTCAGTGACAAATGGTTTAAGTAGTCTTACTACTACTGGACACTGCTCAGCATACAGAAAAATATATTAAGTGCTTTAAACATAAAGACATCATAATTGACAAATGATTTAATCACCAATTACTAAACAAAATTCTGAAGCCCAAAAGTTTTAAAGTTATTTAATCTATTTATTAAGGTATAGACAAATATTGAAACGTATATTAATGTGAGTGATATCTCATACTATGACGTTGCATTTCACAACAAAGGATTTTAATACTTTGTATAATTTTATTTTGGCGGTTATCTCGGGATAGCAACAAGGTGCTGCCGCCGCTGCTTCATCGCGCGCTTCTGTTGCCTCGATGCCACCGTCCCCACCTGAAATAAACGCCGACATTCCCACACTAGCCCCTAACGCTGACGTTCCAGCGTTAGCCCCTGATACCGCCGCTACTTCACCGCTCGCCTCTGCTACCCCGGTGCCACCGTGCCCGCCTGAAGTGAATGCTGACGTTCCAGCATTATCCCCTGGTGCCGCCGCTGCTTCACCACTCGCCTCTGTTGCCTCGATGCCATCGTCCCCACCTGAAATAAACGCCGACATTCCAACATTAGCCCCTGACGCTGACGTACAAGCATTAGCCCCTGATGCCGCCGCTGCTTCGCCGCTCGCCACTGCTGCCCTGGTGCCGCAGTCCCCGCCTGAAATAAACTCTGATACACAAACAAAAACGACTGTTGTTCCCTCAAAAATCCCGATACATCCACGAAACTTACCGATGTTTACGACACCAGCGCTGCCTTAGTACCGCTGTCTCCACCTACAGAATTTAGGCAACGCTCATACAGAAATTGCTTACCCATCTTGTGATAGAAATAATGCCTTGAACTTAATTTCTATACAAAATACATCTAGACAGTCACCACTTCCCAGTCCATCGAATGTGAATTTTACAGAGCAACAACTTCTCGACCTATATTTGGCTGACTCAGATGATGCAGCCCCATCTATACTAAAATAGTTGCCATACCTGGCTAGTCTCTCTGGTTCTTTTCTTAGTTATTTTGTTTGAGCGTTCATCCTATTTTATTTCCGTTAGCTTGTCGTTGGTATATCTTATTTATTTATGTATGTATGAATTTATTTTGCCTTGCCACAATGCCTCAAGACCAAGGTGTTCGATCAGTGCGTCCTGCCAGTCATGACCTATGGAGCCAAGACGTGGAACCTGACAGTAAAACTGGCCCACCGGTTACATGTCACTCAGAGAGCTATGGAAAGTCTATGCTCGGTATCTCTATAATGGATAAAATCCGGCATTCCGGATTACCGGCACAGAAATATCCGCAAAAAGACCAAAGTAACGGGCATAGTTTGGAAGTGTAGCAAACTGAAGTGGCAGTGGGCTGGGCACATTTGTCATAGAACCGACGGAAGGTGGGATAAAGGGGTTCTCGAGTGGAGGCCACGCCCCGAAAAGCGTAGTTTTGGACGACCTCTGACCAGATGGACCGATGATTTAAAGAAGGCAGCTGGTAGCGACTGATGGCGAAAACGGGAGATCGTGCCCTGGGGGAGGGGGGTATGTATGTATTTATATGTGTCGCTACCTTTAGTGAGAACTTACGTACGATTAAATTTAGTTTTTTTTTTGTATGGGCACCCGCTTATCAATTAATTGGCCGGTAGAGAATGCCGCGGGCATAAGGGCCGCCCATATTCCTGCTGTTGATGAAGAAACTTTAATTGATGATTGTTCTGATTCGGAGTGTGATGATGACTGAACTTATGTTTGAATTATTAGGTAGGTACCTACTACATTATTCAGATTCCACCACCATCCCACCAAAGTCTGGCGCCAAGTAGCTTGCTGCGTTCCGTCAGTGTGTGGGAGTGCAAGTGCCTTAACAGGCTTCTTCTGGGTGAGCTCGCTCCATCTTAGACTCTGTCTCTGTCCTATGACCTAGACTAGAGTCAAGAGCAAACCCATCATTAATAAAAAAAAAAAATATTATTTCATGTTTGAATTATTTAATAATAAAGACTTTTTATTACTTACATCTTGATTTTTCTTAGTATCACATCACACTACACAAAAGTGTTAAATGAATATTACGTATTTTGAGTTTATGTAAAAACAAATTAAGTGACGCCTTTTTTTACTACATTCATTTTTTTAAGGATCTTAAATAAAAATCATGTTCACTTAATAAATAGATCATTAAAAAGATAAATATCCTATCTAAATACAGGTAGTATATACATGGTTCCTATGTTCCATTTTAAGTTACAGCATCTAGAACTTTTACGAAACTAAAAATGTTCCTCCTGAAAAGTTGGATAATCTGTAATTATCATGTTTGTCTTCTAGACCATCGATATATCGTTTAGAGTAATTGGGATGCTTATTAAGATACACATATTTTCATAATTTTTAATGCAATCGTTTCTGAAATATTTTGAAAAGTTGTAAAAACTTCCAAAGTTAGGATTACCATGAAAAAATCCTATAAGGTAGAAAAAAAAACAGTGGAGAAAACTTCATTTATTCATCTGTCAATGTCATTCATTTTTTTTTAATAAAGGTAGGCAAACGAATTTTGTTTTCAGCAGTCTAGTTGTTGGAACTAAACTACCTATCACTTTTTAAAATTTAAAATCTCTGATTATGAAACAAAATAAAATAAAAAGAACTTGCCCTTTATTTAATGATGCGATAAACTATCTATTAAAAATATAATAGAGTCTTGTTAGAAATTTGAAATGTTTTGAAAATTTCAAAATTTGAAATGTTGTCCATTGTCGTTTTGAATTCGGGTCCAGTGATCGTATACACGGCTGTGTGCTTTTGTTGGCCCATAGTGACCTCTAGCTTTCTTGGACGACCTTTGTGAACCTAATATCACCTTTCACAGCTACAATTAAACGGATTTACTTAATTTTATATGTCCTAATTTTATTTATGTAAGGGACTGGAGGGTGTGTAATGCAATTTTAGGCGATGGGCTGACAACCTGTCACTATAATGATACACAATTTTCCGAATGACCCTCAAACATTCAAATTTGTCAGACGTGGTGTAAATGGCCATTTTTTGGGGCTTTTTACGCTCTGCCTACCCCGCAAGGGATTATAGGCGTGATATGTGTGTATTATATGTCTCTCCTGCTTGTCTGCCCGAGCCTCCTTGAGACCTGCACACACGAGGACCTTAAAGAGGCCAACTCAAAAACGATAGCTGTTGCCATGCATTGGCAATCGCTTCTATAAATTTTGTACTATCTGCATTGGGAGTACCCTATTGATACGATAAGAAGAACAAGAGTTAATTATATTATTGACGCATACGTGTCGAAACTAAATAATAATATTCACGCCCGCTTAACTTCGAAATCACGGCCTTCAGCGAAAAAGTCAGAAGAACCCCGTCGTAAATTATTTCTCTCTATAATCTTAATTAAAGTCCGTATGATGCCCTCAAAATAGCATCACCCAATTTCTTTCCCGTGGGTGTCGTAATAGGAGACTATGAGACTCGAGGGTTACATGTGTATTGCAATGTAGGCGATGGGCTGACAACCTGTCACAATAGTGATTCATAACTTTTCTGAAACTTTTACAATATTTGTCAGACGTGGCGACAGCCTAACGCTCCGCCTGCCCCGTCATGTTACTATTATTACGTAAGTATAAGTTTAAAGAAACTCTATTTCTCAATAAGATTACAAATCACTTATTATGAGAAACTTAAAGTAATTTACATACCTATATAAAAATAAATGACTAATTCTAGTAAGCGTAGTAGATACCTAAAAAGTATTTTAGTACAAAAAATATATTACCTAAATATGTGGGTAGTAATAAGATTACACTTTGCCACCAGTTCGTCAACACAAATCATTTGTGCACAACAACAGTATGTACTCAGAATCCTACCGACGACCAATATGTATGTTTATATAACATTTCAATCGCAGCTCAGCCTTTCGAGCTTATGTCTTATCCATTAAGGGAACCAAAGTGGTTTCCCGTTAAGCTCCAAATGAAATCTATTCATGTCTACCTGAATATCTTTGACATTCAAAACCTCTACATTGATGACGTCTAGATTTAGGCTATATAAAGTAAGAAGCTTTATATAAGTTAGATGTAGCTTCATATAAGTTAGAAGAATATAAATGCAAAGTTTACCTTAGGACTACATACTACATAGTATAAAATAACGTAGTGTTTGAGTATCTTAATGCCAATTAAAATTCTGCCCGCGCTTGAAAAATATTGCAAGTTTTTTAAAAAAATATACCTGACACGGGAAGTGTTTTAAATAATTTGGTGTAAAATTTAATGCTTGTTTTCATCGCTTAGACTACATCCAATGTGTAAAGAATAAATTAGTCGCTGGGTATTAGTTGCAAAACTAACCCGGTAGATGGAGCCGTGCCACGCGTTATGAAAGCTGAAAAGGGACAAGGACGTTCGCGGGAAAGGGACGAGCGTAGCCCAGATGGAAGAGGCGTCGCCACTATTAACGGCGGAAGTCGCAGGTTCAAATCCTGCGTTCCACGATCCACGTTCAAAAGTTTTCAAATATTTTATACCTAACACGAGAAGTGTTTTAATTTATTTTGTAAAGTAGTCTTGATGAGGATTCCTTTTTCGCGGCGGCATTCATTACTCATTCCATTCTCTCAACTCCAGAATTTCATTCTTTTTCAAACTAAAATCATCTTTGCTCAAGCTCTTCTTCTTCTCATTATCAACTATGCTGATGTTTGCTGTTTAGATGGGACTGAGAAGTTGCTTAATAAGCTTGAGCGCCTACAAAACCTTGCTATTAGATTCATTTTCCGTCTCCGCAGCCCATAAAACTGAACAACTTTTGTTCAACGACTTTATGAGAGACTGATAAAATTATCGCACAAGATCGCGAGGGTTTCTACATGATGACCTCCGAACTTCAATTTAAAGATGGCACCCCATGATGATGATGATGATGAAAAAATTATGACGAGAAAAGCATATGAGAAAGACACTGAAAAAAAACGAGTAAACCATAATATAAAAAAGGACATAAAATTGTAATGTGAAAAGCCAACATTGTATTGTTTTATAACAGGGTATAAAAAAGTTGTCAAGCCCTTCATTCATCTCCATACATCCCCTGAATTTGTTTCAGAGTCACAGACCCCTTATTACCCTCAGTGAAGGGAAATACTCGCGGTGTTATTACGAAAAACGTTAAAGAGTGTCGCATGGAAAAATTTATTTAAAGAGTCTAAGTTGTAATAACATGGTCGGTATATAATACAAGACGTACATTAAGATTTTTCAAAATTAGAACGGACATTTTCGTCGCGTATAACGCCGTCTGTGTGACTCGAAGCTCGACGCTACGTATTGGGTGTAAGAGAGCTTAATCCTTGGTCAAACTGACACTGGTCGTAATAAACTGAACAACTTACTGAGCTATGGGGTATGTCGCTATTTTTACACGACTACCCAAAACCAAAAAAAGGATGTATGTATGTGCGATTCTTTAAAGGACTGAAACTCATTAATTACTGAACAAATTCGAATAAGAATTGTATTGAAAGAATCCTTACATTATCCCGAGTGTCAACTAGGCTTTATCTCAGAAAGCAGTCGTGTTATAATTTTTTTAAAGTTATTATGCTAATAATAAATGCTTGTAAATAGAATATTACTAGTCAAAATTACACTTGCTAGGTTATCTTAGCTCGAGACCAAGTTCGACACAACATAGACAGAATGTCAAAATAGTTTTAAGTCGAAAGAGAAAAACCGGATGACATAAAGAGTTTTCTACCTATCGGTTTTGCCGCGTATCGCCCATTATCCATTCCATACAAAAAGAGCTAACGGAACGCTTACGCTCGTCAAAGAATACACCTAGTACTTTGTAGTTCACAGTGTGATGCCAGCCAAGAATAGCATCACTCCATTCCTTTCCCGTGGCTGTCGTAAGAGGCGTCTATGGGACTCGAGGGTAACAAGTGTACTGCAATTTTAGGCGATGGGCTGACAACACACTATGGTGATACAAAATTTTCTGATTTGTCAGACGTGGCGTAAATGTTCGTTATAACGGCCGTTTACGCCCAGCCTAGCCCGCAAGGGATATATGCGTGATATATGTACTTTAAACAACACGGCCTTTTGTCCCGGTAAATATTGGTATGAAATTAGTACCAAACAAAACATTTTAACTAAACTGTTGCTACTTGTGTTAACCTCCCACTAATTAAGCGCTTTTGTACTATTGCATCGAGTTATTAAGTGATACTTTCAACCGCTTAAAAACAAACTTAAATTTACAGCTAAAAATATCAAAACCTTCTTAATATTCAAGGAGGCATTGCTTTCATAACTGCAAAAGCAACTTTGCAGACGTCGTTATGAGAACGCCTCTGTCGCCAAGTTTAAGTTTTAATTAATTTTGAACTTTGAGCTCGAAGTTTTAAAGCGTATTTTTGTTCGCGAACGGTGTTAATAGCTACAGGGTGGTCGAAATATTGCGATGTCGGTAAATTGTAGGAGATTGGGGTTGCCACTTCAAGTAAATAAAAATAAATGAAAATGTAATGGGGTTAATAGCGTTTTTCTTAATAGAGGGCGCGACATAAAGTGAAGTTAAGCAGCATAGTTATTAAGTATAAAGATTTTTTGAACTTACAGTGTTATATTATTCTTAGCCCCGGCCGACACTTATATTTTTCAATTTCTTATTTTCATTACTGGCTAGTATGATCTTTGTCTACTCCTTGCAAAAAAGCAGACTCAAAAGCATGAAAAAAGAAACTTAGCGTGTACTTTTACGTCACTTGGACTCATCATTACAGTTCGATGGGTGTCACCCTGAAGCATGAAAAGAATGCGTAAACCCTAAAGAAACGTAAAATTAATCGTTACATGAGTAAAAAATACGCATGAGTCAACCTGAGCCTCTCGATCATACCCCACGCAAACCTAGGCATGACTGTAGCGCCATAAATCAAAAATGTCCACGGACACAAAATAATAATCTGTAGTATTAATTTATGTGTAACAAATTAGTATTGGCTAAATTAAAATCGTAACAATTCGATAAAAACCACACTATCTGGCAACATTATAAAGGACACTTGTTTTATTAATGTCGAGCTCGGGCGTAAGCGTTTATTGATATAGCTTGAGGCACTTTCGCAACTTTCCGTAATCTATTTTTGGAACACTTCGCTAAATTTGGACCCCTGATTGCTTGGGGCAAAGATAGAGCTATACAGCGGTATTTTTTATTCACCCCGGAAATTTTACAGGGTGATTCTACTCATGATTCTAAACAACGGTCATCTGCGAAATCGCGAAACAAAAAACAGCTGCTCCATAGAAAAATTCACTTACTCGAACAAAATGTATGAAACAGCTGGAACCTTCTTTCCCAGCGCATCGCGCTCCAACTGCAGTCTCGTCTCAACACTCGTTCGGGTCAGCTGCCAGCTTCCAAAATTAATTAAAAAAAAATTAAGGAAAATTGCTCTGCTCCGCCCGCATTACATGATTTTGACCTGATTGCTAATGCGCCTACCAGTTTTAATGTTCTTAAAAGAGTTGAGGCCAAGGTCAATGACGGAGATCTGAAGGGGGCGGCCCAATTGCTCTTTTCCAGTGATGTTCTGGCTCCTGATAATAGTGAGACACTTGACGCTTTGCATTCCAAACACCCTTCCCCATTGGCCATGACTCAATTACCAGTTCCACCTACAGGCTCTGACACTACTCCTGTCGTTACTGTCGACGATGTGGAGAACGCTTTAATGTCCTTTAAGAGCGGATCTGCAGCGGGATTGGATGGCCTTTCACCACAGCACCTAAAGGATTTGGTCACATGTTCAATCGGAGATGTTGGTAGAAATCTTTTGCAAAGTTTGGTGTCTCTCGTAAGTTTGATGCTCTCTGGAAAGGTGTTGAGTGAAGTAACAGATTTGTTTTATGGCGCAAATCTTGTTGCTTTAAAAAAGAAGGACGGTGATATTAGGCCAATTGCTGTAGGTAATGCATTGCGCCGTTTAGTTTCGAAAATTTGTTGCAAGAAAGTTCTGCCATTCCTCAGTAGCAAATTTGAACCAAAACAACTTGGTTTTGGCATTAAAGGTGGCTGTGAAGTAGCTGTTCATGCGACTAGGGCATTTTTGAGGCTGAACGGCGGCGAGGTTTTGCTGAAGGTAGATGTCAAGAACGCCTTCAATACCGTTGATCGTGGTGTTCTTCTTAATGCCGTTAAAGAACATATCCCGGCAATTTACCCATACCTACATCAATGTTATGGCGCTCCAACTAAGCTTTTATACAAGGACAATTTTCTGATGTCTGCTTCAGGCTGTCAGCAGGGCGACCCCCTCGGCCCTGCCATATTTAGTTTGGCGATACATCCTATAATTTCGGCGTTGAACTCGGATCTAAACTTATGGTATTTGGATGATGGGACTTTAGGAGGTAGTGCCCATACTGTTGCAGCGGATTTGAGAGCATTGAGGGAGGCGTTTGCAGTTATTGGCCTAGAGTTAAACAATGCAAAGTGTGAACTCTTCGTTCATCCAACGGTCGACTCGGTTACCAGAAGTTCTGTAATTGCTAATTTCACCTCTCTAGCTCCAGATATCAAAATTTTGGAAAACGATTCACTTCGTCTTCTTGGTGCCCCAATTTTGGATGAAGCATTGCCTTCTTACATCGAGGAACAAATTCAACACTTTCAGGTTGCGTCGGATCGTTTACACAAAATTAACTCCCACATGGCTCTCTTTATAGTTAGATTCTGTTTGTTTGTGCCTAAGTTCATGTACGTCCTCCGCTGTACACAACTCTGGAAATTTCAGAACTTGATGCAAGGCCTAGACCGAACCATCAGGGAGACCTTATGTACAGTGCGCAAATGAATAGGCTGCACAGGTCTAACTAAAACTACGAATAACGCCATCTATAATAAAAATCAAATACCTCTGAGCCGGCAGAACTCAGAGAACCTGTTTTACGCGCACGCATATCATGCGCAGCCGCATACATCATATTCGCACTTTACAAATTATAGCAAGGGTCGGTAGGACGTCATAGGTAAGTAGTTAAGTGGTTTAAAAATTCGATGCACTTGTCACAGCTGGCATAGCCGAGATAGTATGCGTCTGGATTTAGAGCGAGTTAAAATTATGGTAGGACACTGGGTCGATCCCGCCCCCCATGTGTATTGTTTTATGTTTTTGTTTTTTATATGTAAGATAATTTTTAGTTAACGGCCCATTTGTTATTTTGAATGAATGATGTTTGTGGGTATTGCACATATAATCATTATAACTATTAGACGGTAAGTAATA
This sequence comes from Tuta absoluta, assembly GCA_027580185.1. Lineage (NCBI taxonomy): Eukaryota > Metazoa > Arthropoda > Insecta > Lepidoptera > Gelechiidae > Tuta > Tuta absoluta. The sequence goes on from JAQAHW010000020.1 coordinate 3,865,406, forward strand.
AGCACAGTCATCTGATCTGTATCGACTACTGCCTACGTATCTAACCGTTAGCTTTCGATGTTTCTTTGTGTTGTTGTTTGCTATCGTTTTATCGTAATTATGTCTACCTATAGTATGCTCCTTTGTCTACATACAGTGCTTAGAGCAAAGATCATAGTGCTATATGAAGATAATCTTAGTTTTATGAAATTTCTCGACGTCTTCAATTAAATGTAAGTTAAATATTTTTATTTTACAAAATTAGCGCAAATGCTTCAGGTCAGGTCGTTCATATTATCCAAACATTAAGTTTCTAGATAAAGATACCTACTACATACTACCTGCCATACGTTCATTATTTAAAATGTTTAAATAGGTATTAGATTGCTTATTATATTTACTTACTTAGTTTCCTATTTATTATTATTGGCATTTACCTACATTAAATACTTGTAGATTGACTAGGTATTTTTCTTACAGAAAAGAACTGTTACGCTGTGGGTTACGTTACGCCGATACCGGTGACATCCTGCCTGCCCGGAAAGGTCGTAAGGCCGTGATGTTCACGGATGCATCAGCGCGTCACCGAGGGATAGTTGCCAAGCATGCTAATACCCCATTCTTGTCAACTCGCTCAACAGCAACGGAGTTCGGAGTGACATAACAAACTGTAAGGACCCATTTACACGCAGCTGGTATAAGTTGTTATCAGCCAGCTCAAAAAATTTGCTGTCAGCTGCTCATCAACAAGCACGAGTCCGATTTGCATATATTTATAGAAACTTTGATTGGGAGAATAATGTAGTAATATTCACTTATGAAAAAGCTTTTAAATCGGATACAGATTGGACGCAAGATTTTATGGCGCTGGAGAGGCAAGCGTTACAGACCAATTCACATTCTCCCAAATAGAATAAGTGGGACTGTGGTGTCTTCTATGGGACCTAGAAAACTAGTTGAAATAGAAGGAAGGTTCATTAGCGAGAGTTATGTGGAAATATTGCAGGACGTAATGATGCCTACAGTGCGTATTGCTTACCCAAATCAGTACATTTATTTTGTGCATGATAATTGCTCTGTGCATAAAGCCCGTATCGTCCAGGATTGGTTGCGAACCCAGCACGACGTGACTGTTATTAACTGGCCGTCAAAGAGTCCGGATTTAAATCCCATAGAAAATTTATGGGGTCAAATGGTCCTTAACTGGGACCCATCTGAAGTCAGGACCAAGAAAAATTTACGCGACTTAGCCATGTTCACCTGGAGTCCATGCGTGGTAAACCAATGTGTTCGAACATGGTAGCTAGCATGCCAAGCCGTTTAAATTAAAATTAAATTATTATTAAATTGAAATATTTAAATAGGTAGATATTAATATATTGGGTTGGGAATTTTGCAGAAGATTTATTTTATTCGATACTTACTGCTTAGTTAATTTATGAAACTGTTCAAGCTCTCAAACAAACAAAATACCAAGTTAACCTGACACTTAATACCTAATTATTCTGCATAATTATTTAACTTTGTTTACACAATCTAACGAAGAATGTAGGTAAATGAATTGATCCCCTGGTTCAGTTTAGGCTTAATGTGTTACCAATAAGAAATATGTTAAGTGATGTTATTGTTACAATAAATGCAGGAATGAGGCTACCTCGTTATCTCATTTATAACATGTTTATTCACTTTGACATACCTATTTATTGTTGCACATTAACAAACATTATGCAACCCAACCCAATATCATTGAATAGTTAAAAACCAAAATAAATACCTAACTGATAAATATTATGGTAGTTTTATTCATTTTACCTTATATCCTCAAAACTACTATATTTATTCGATATCACACACTATACTACACAGATAAGTATAAAAATTTGTCAGCAACAGCAAAATAATCATTAAAAAATAGTAAGTATAACCTATATAAAAAAAAATAGGCCTAGACCAACCACGACTCGATCCTTAGCTACCTGTTTCCAAAGTCCGCTATGTTAACCATTGAGCTACGACTGCTGTGATGCAAGCAGCGAAATTAAGGTTTAAATTATTATTAGTCATCAAACTGCGCGTCTTAAATTCTAGTGTGTGTGCGCGCCAGTCAATGTGTGTGTTTTAATGTGTCTATAATGGTATTCAATGAATTCAATTTGTCGTTAAAAGATGGCGTTGTCTGGCTGTGCAGGTTTAGACCACTTCGTGTGTACCATCCTCAATTGTGCTCTCGACGACACAGCCTGGATCCAAGCCTCACTGCCTGTGCGTTTTGGTGGGTTGGGCATCAGGGGTGTAACTTCGCTTTCTTTGCCGGCTTTCTTGTCCTCGGTACATTCTGCTAGTCTCCTTTGCGGTAAAATTCTTAGCCCTTCCTTGGGTTCCGTGGAGATTTCAGGTTTGGCTGAGGCGGTGGCAGTATGGCGGGAAAGTTGTGACGAAATGCCGGTTGCCCTACATTCCCAGAAGCAGTGGGATGAACCTCTCTGCAAACTTGTTTTGCAGAGCTTAATTTCTGGTTGTTCGAACTCAGTGGAGCGCGCGAGGATACTGGCTGTGTCGGAGAGGGAGTCTGGGTTATGGCTGCAGGCACTTCCTTCTGCTAACTTGGGAACATTGTTAGACGATTGCACGTTGTCGCTAATTGTTGGGTTACGTTTGGGTACTGAAATTAATGAACCACATAAATGTATCTGTGGGGAAGCGGTTAATCGTCTGGAACGCCATGGCCTGTCTTGCCAAAGGAGAGCTGGTCGTCAGTCACGTCATGCCAGTTTGAATGACATCATTCGCAGAGCACTCATTTCCGCCAAGGTACCAGCGGTTTTGGAACCGAATGGTTTGTTTAGGGCAGATGGCAAACGGCCGGATGGAATGTTGATGATTCCGTGGAAGTTAGGCAAATGTGTTGTTTGGGACGCTACGTGTGTCGACACCTTAGCTCCCACACATGTGCCATCTACATCCCGTTGTGTTGGGGCTGCGGCTGCTGCAGCGGAGGTTCTTAAGCGCCGAAAATATGTGGATCTCTTAAATAAGTATGTTTTTGTGCCCTTCGCAGTGGAAACTTTGGGTCCGTGGGGTTCGGAGGCCAAAGGACTTATTTTGGATATTTCAGCGCGTCTCCGTGAGGCGTCAGGTGACCCCAGGTCTGGTAGCTACCTCGCTCAAAGGTTGAGTTTAGCAATTCAAAGAGGGAATGCTGCCAGCCTATTGGGCACTTTGCCTCGTGGAGATGCGTTGGAGGGAATATATTATTTATAATTTTTAGTTTTAAGATGACTTTATATTGTAATTGCAATTGTTTGTTTGAATAAAGATAATATCTCTATACATTCTAAAGATAATTAAACTAATTTTCACTCTTTTAATAAATCTTTCAGTTCAAATAAAATTTCTTTTTAAAAAAAACCGATTACGAGGCTCGTTTTAACAGCTCGATAGGCAATGTTAAGGCTGTTGACGCATAATTGCATTGACGATAGCGACCGCGCTAATAGGTATGACATTGGCCTTAATTCGGAATATAAATTTTCTTAACTTACCTTAAATTATTGCTGCCACTTTCCGTCAAATAGGTTAAAAAAAGAATATTCATTTGAAGATAAAAAATTGTTAAGGACAAAAATAATTCAGTTCTTTTGGAGTAGGTACCCCTGTTACCTTACGTGCTACAACCGACTGTACACAAATTATCACCTTCAATTATAACCTGCAAAGAAATGCTTTCTTTACTGCCTTATCAATACAGTTGGGAATCAGTCGTGGCAGTGGGGTCTATTCTCGCAGACATTTGATAAAAAAGTTATAATGACATAAGATAGGAAACAAGAAACAAATGATATGCTGGAATATTGAAACAAAAATCATTTGCGTTATTTTTTAATTAACTGTGACAAGATCAGGCTGGGTAGATAGTTCGAACTTTAAACCGTTTTTATGCCGTGCGTATAATTGGTGAGCTTGACTGTACATAGTAGTCACGTCCGGTTAGACACTCAAACCGCCAATGTAAGTCTTAAGCGCGCGGAATAAGAACGGTCCAGAGTCCAAATTGTCTAACCCAGCCTAATCTTGACTGTACTAAGTAATTTCTTTCACTCCTATGGAACCCGTTCTATCGAAAAATACGTACGGCCTATAGTTTCCAACATGTGACATAAGATCGAGTTATAAGACATGTTTTGGCAACAATCGGTAATGGTTGCTAACATACAGTCCCGGACCACCGTTTTTTGTCTTTTTTGTGTAAAAACTACTACCATTTTCTGTCTAAGAACTTCTTGAATCTTTGGAAATTATTGTCTGTCACCGATGCTATTTGAACGGTCGCAAGATGGCTGGAAAACAGCTGCCGTGGTTTTTTGATGTAAACATCGTTTCCTTTTTATTACTTTTAATTTTTTTTTCGTGTGAGACACCGAGTCATCCAACGGCCCGATGAACCCTGGTGTCAGAGTTTTTCAATCGCATACTACTATAAGTAGGCCTCTGACATGGTTGAGTAATTTTTATTACTTACTTTTATGCCTATTCGTGCTCGGAAATTGTTGTTACTGAACAAACGTCCTTTGACTTATTTAAATTGCTGGATTGTTTCAGATCATCGAAAGCCTCATCATCTAATATCATCATCATCCGGCAAGTGGCATTCAGAATCGTGCCTTTATCTCGCATTATGTATTAGCATTCATCGGGGCTTCTGAAAGCATTTTTTTCCCGCTACGTGTTCGATTTCCTCAAATATGTTTATATTCATTCACCTGCGGAACCCACATTTGCGAGCGAATTGAGTATTTCCTTCAGTGATGTTATTTAGGGGAGAGGTTTGTTATTAAGGTCGTCTCGGATGAAACTAGCGCCGCCATTGCCTAAAAAGTTAGTAGGTATTCGATCAAAATACAATATATCGATATCATTTAGGTCAGATTGATTTATTTAGGTGCGTACCTAACAAGTGAAGCTTATTGATACAAAAAAGCAAGATCCCCAGCTTTAAACCCTTTTCCCGTAGTAAAAAGTAGCCTGTGTTACTACTAGCTTCCTAATAGTGTTTTTAAATGGTAGTTTTGGAGTTTAAAACTTGCATCCAAAAAATAAATAAATTATAAATTTTTACCTACTGGAAACGAGTTGGTTAAAGTTATGGTTTTTTTCCTCAAATACGTTTATATTTATTCACCTGTAGAAGCCTACATTTACAAGCAATTTCAGTATTTCCTTCAGTGATGTTATTTAGGTGAGAGGTTTGTTATTAAGCGGATTTCGAGCCAAACTAGCGCCGCCGTTGCCTTAAAAGTTAGTACTCGATCAAAATACAATTTACGTATCGAAAAGCAATTTTAGTCAGATTGTTGTCACCTGCTGAAGCTTATTGATTCAAAAAACGCATATATAATGTATAACCAAATTGAACTATTTACCGTTCGTAAAAAGTAGTCTGTTTTACTACGGGACGCTGTAGCTTTCCAATAGTGTTTTTTTATGATTTCTTAGTGTCGTAGTTTATCGGTTGCATGCAAAAAATAATAATAACCTAAATATTAGTGTGAACGAGTTGGTTAAAGTTATTTTGATGAAAATATAAAACAAAAGTTTTCAATAAATTATGTTTCGGCCTATAATTTTTGCAACTGTTTTCCGAAATTGCTTAGCCGACATTTATAACTACGAGTATTGAATCCGAGGAATTTCGATTAATTATATTTTCATTTGAGTTTTACCAAACTTTTTAGGCAATGGCAGCGCTAGTTTCGTCCGTGATCACCTTGAGGTGGTTCGAAAGCCCAGTGGCGCCCTCAAACAGGAAAAAATCTCCTTTGTAGGTATTCATTACCGCGAATTGATAATTTGGTTTTCAGATGACAAGCGTGTCCAGTCCAGGCAGGGATTTTTTCCTGTTAGAGCGCGCCACTGGGCTTTCGAAACACCTTAATAACAAACCTCACCCCTATATAACGTCATGAATGAAATACTCAATTCTCAATGAATAATATAAAAACGTTTAGGATAAAAACCATCTTACAATGTTATTCCGCAACAATCTAGCCGACAGTTAAATCAGTTTTGTTGTAGTTTCCAGGTTTTTTCCTGCCCGCGCTTGAATTGCAAGTTTTCAAACTACTAACACGGGAAGTGTTTTAAAATTTGGTATTCAAGGTTTTTTCGTATTTACAGCTTTATTCATGAAAAAGTCTATTTGAGAAAGTGTTGGCCGAAAATGAAAAGTCCGTGCGGATACAGTCTAAAACCGTACTTCACAAAAATTTTAATAAATCAAACATACATAGGATCATATACATAACGCCTAAATCCCTTGCAAGCGAAGTGTTGGACGACCTCCGGCCAGATTGACCGATGACTTAAAAAAGCGGCTGGTAGCGACTGGATGGCGAAAACAGGAGATCGTGCCCTATGGCGTACCCTGGGGGAGGCCTACGTCCAGCAGTAGACTGCAATAGACTGATGTATGTATGTATACTTTGCGGGGTAGGCAAAACGTACACGGCCGTGTAAACTGTCATTTACGCCACGTCCGACAAACATTTGAGGGTAATTCGGAAAGCTATGTATCACCATATAAACAGGTTTTCAGCCCATCGCCTCAAATTGCAATACACATGTAAACCTCGAGTCCCTTAGTCACCCCCTACGGGAGATAAATCAGGTGATGCTATTCTAAGCCGGCATCACACGGTCACAAACATTAGGAAGAATCAAACCATGTTTTATAGTCTGGTTTTCAGTATTTCACACACCACCATTTCATGAGCGTCTAATAAATTAGCTATGCATGGAAAAAGCTAGGTTTTAAAGCTCATAAAACGATATAATTTATGGAGGCACTAATTTTAAAACTCGGCCAAGTATGAATGCACTTCCGGCACACCACTTCCGGTGTTTTAAATTGCAAGACACGTTCAAGTATATAACTTAGCGGTAATAAAGTAACTTGAGGGAGTACTAGTTCAAAAACCGGCTAAGAGCGTGTCGCCCAAATATATGGAAGAATATCTGCCGTACTGTAGTTGGGCTCCTAGTGGCCTAAATATTCTACGTTTAATCGTATTTCCCGTGGGAATGAGCAATTTTCCTGCGGTAAAAAATATTTTTGTTTTTGACTAGGCTTAATAGCTATACACCACAAAAAGTTTCATTCGAATCCGTCTCGTAGTTCCGGAGATTAGCCTGGACAAACAGACAGACAAAAAAAAGTGTTTTAATCCCATTTTTACAACGTTTTTTGTAAATTAGATCAATGTACAGACACATTGGTTTTACTGTTTTATTATATGTATAGATTTTAGGAATTTATCGATAATGTACATATTACCAAGATAATTTAGCAATCTTTCCGAATAAAAACGTACCTACAACCTATGTAGAAACGTGTAAAACGTACCTACCTGAAATAAAATAAATGCTGGTATGCCGTGTGATGCCGGCTTAGAATAGAATCACCCATTACTTTCCCGTGGGTGTCGTTTGTAGCGACTAAAGGACTCGAGTACATGTGTATTGCAGTTCTAGGCGATGGGCTGACAACCTATCATTATAGTGATACACAATTTTATGAATGACCCTCAAAATATGTTTTTTAGACGTGGCGTAAGTGTTCGTTCTTAACAACCGTTAAAAAAAAACTTGATTGTACTAGATTTACTTATATAAAATTAAATACCAAATTTGAAAACACTTCCCGTGTTCGATATAAAATTTTTTGAAAACTTGTAAATTATCCTGCCCGCGCCTAAAAATTTTGCAAGTTTTCAAAAATTATATAAAATTAATGGTGTATTAAAGGGGTAGGTTGATGTGCTGACGATAGTAAACCCAAATTTAATCTAATTTTAAAACTAAATAATCTGCGTCGTGATAAGATTTTTTTAATTAAATGGTCGTATATGAAGCAAAGTAGGTAAATAATAAAACATTCCAAATTCAATGATGAATTTATTCTAATTAAATTTACGTGGAAACATGAATTCTTATAACATGAATCTAAAGAAGGAAACACTATTATATTCTTAATCACGAAATACTTATTAAATTAACAAATATGTCTTTCATGTCGTCCAAATTTTTATACGGAGTCGTTCAAAATTTTTTGTCATACGAATAACAGCACATGTGAAAATTACTCAATTTTATGCATTTTTTTCATTACGGCTGGTTTTGTATATTTGGTTTATAACAATATTTAATCAAATTTTGAATGACTCGGTATAGTCGTTACGTTACACAAGAAAAAATATTACAAACTAATGTTACACAGAAATTAAGCCGTTCATGGCACAACTACCAGTATTGACATTAAAAAGTACTCATTCAGTACTAAAGAACAAAGTAAAAACATAAAAGAAGCAAAATATTGTGTTTTCGAAAGTGTGCCTAATCTGAGCTTAGATAGTGTGAATAGGTTTGGAATCATTATCAAAATCTACAAAAAAATACTAATGTTTCTTTTATTACCATTATACTAAACGTTTTCATGACTTGAGATCAGAGTGATGTTTATATTATTAAAATAAACAATAGAGATTATTAGAGATATTAAAACAAGTGATCTGATTTTAATTTACCAGTTAATTATTTTTCCTATTCACACTTTTTAACAACAAGCTCTAGTGCTAAGATAACACTACTTATGTTAAAAGTTTTAACAAGTATTTAATGTAACTGTAAGTAAAACATTTTTATGTTTTTTTATAATTCATTACTTGAGAAGGCACATGAAAATTTCTTAAAAATAAAAAAGACTGTTTATTATTTGAATATTTTTTGTCACTGCAAATAAACCAAGTAATTATGAAGAAATTCATTTTCATGTATTTCATAAAGCGGTAATAGTAAATAATGGCTGGTATGCGCAATGCACGTTTCAACTGATTTTAAAACGTTTTGTCTTATGGTAACACCATCAGTCAACGAATGATAGTTTGGGTCTACTATACATATTATATAACATAAATATATAATATAAACAGTTCTTACATACTATAAAAATACAACAATATTCGTCGGAAGGAATTTGTTTGACTGAGTCTCTATAAAGAATACGGCGATGGGACTGGTTATTTTTTCCTTGGTGCCTCACATTTTTCAACACTAAAAGAAAAATAAGAACAATATTTGTGGGTAGTCTTTGTTGTTTCAGGGATTTTGCCTTTAATGTTTTATTTGCGTTAGTTTCAATCAGTCAAACAAATTCCACAGCTAGGTGATATGCCACAGATGAATCTTATTTTGTACATTCTACAGTTACGTCGTTATAAAATTTCGGTTTCGTATTACCATTCAGTGATTTTTATATAACTTTACATTTAGCGAAACATTTTATTACGTATGCATAGAAACCACGCTACACTACTGATAATAACAAAATCATTTTTATTTTATACTTATGTAGCGTCTCTTACATTGAATTATCAGTAGCTTTTTAAGTTAGGTACCATTTAAGAGATAGAAATAAATACTGGTTAGGTACTCATACATTTATAAAGAATACCAGCATTAAGTTAGCTCTTGAAAAAGTAACTTGAGTTGTTGCCAAAGCTGTTTTATTTTGATGTTGTATTTTTTAAAGAAAGCTTCATCCACAATGATTTCGGCAGCTGTCACACAAATAATCTTATCAACCAACGGGCGTGGCTTTTGCGGAGTTTTTAATTAACTACTTGTGTTTCTTGTAATCTTTATGGCAAATAAATATTTTTATTTAATTTTCATCGGTACCTAAACTAGTTTATGCTTATTATATTACCAGTCAAACAATATTAGCGTGTTATTATTTTACTTATTGATTGTCATTAATATATGCTATTGTTTTTTAATGTTATTTTTGATCCCAAAACGGATAAAAAGGTACAATAACATAGCCAGCTCAGAATAATTAAGTTGGTAGAAATTGAATAAATTGAGTAATGTAGAAGTGTATCCCAGCAACAAAATAAATTTGAAATATTTTAGAGTGATCTAAAAGTGTAAATATTGAATATGTCTTTTTCCGCTTTTCATTTAATAGCAATACGATTTTTAGGAGAGACAACAATAAGATAAAATGGAATATATAATTTTCACCTTATTGATCTCAGGTTTCGACGTCGGTAAGGCACAATCATTTTATAATTCCATTAAATTCGCAAATTCCACACCATTCAATTTGAATACACGACCGCGTTTTGACGGTTTAGAGTAGAGTGGTAAGACCTCGAAATTTGAAATTCGATCTGAAAATTGGTTTTAACCGGATCCCGGATGATAATGGCGAAACCGGAGAAAAGATAATTGAGGAGTAGACTCTGATCTGCTATTGACATTCGAGTAAATTAACGCCTTTGTCAAGAAAGGACTATAGTTTGAGAAGGGTAAAATTATTTTTGGATATCATTTATTAAATATGCATGACATTAAGAAATTAAGTACCAAAAAAAAATGTTGACATCGTATTGCCTTTTTAAATATACATCCAAACAGCTTTATAATTAAGATCACTCTAAAATATTTTGGTATTTTTGACAAAAAAATCTACAATGCTACGCTAGAAGTAAGAAAAATATATAATATTTTATATATAATAAACTAATTTATGAAAGCTCGTGATTATATTTTTATAGAGTCACAAGAAATTGTCTTTTACAACTTTATTTATCTACGATAAGTATACTAATAAATAACATTTTTATACTAAAGAAGAAACGAACCAGCGTTTTAAAACATTCGCTTAGGTATATTGTTATGAAATAAGAAATAACAAAACAGTCCAAATATTTTTTATCTTGAGGCATATGATAGACTTAAACTATATCACACAAAAATATATAAAATGGTAAAATTCATGTCTTTAAACCTGCTGCTTCGGATTTTGGACTGATTTTAACCGTTGCATTACCTATACTGTAGTTAGTGATGGTTTGTGTTAGTGGCCATTTTTACGGCCGTAGACGCTCTGCCTACCTCGAAATGGTTAAAGTAGTAAGTGTAGTAATCGTAGTACTTAGTTTCTTCGAAATAAATGATTGAGGAATATATTATGAAAATATATAATTAAAAAGTTTGGATAGGATTTCATAAATGCAATAAAAATAGAACTGGCCTGTTGAAAATACAATAAATATATAACTGTTAATTATATCATAGTTAAGTTTACACTATGTATGTAAAGTACAAAAATTTCGAGATTACTTCTCTAAATATTTGTTTTTATTTCACTACACAAAACTATGGAAGCCAGAATGTGACGACGTAGCTAAAACACCGTCTACAAAATGCGATAAAATGTTTATTATTTATTTTATTATCCAATGTTTTACTTATGATTCATTGTATTATATAATGTACGCGCCTAGTATTATTATGAGAGATAGCTTTTCTATAAAACATCTCAAACAGTGGTCCAATTACCAAGTGTTTAAGATTTTAAGAAAATAGAGAAGTGGTCCAATATTTTGACAATAATTAAAATTGTAAAAAATCACCGATAATTACTTCCTCATTAATTGATAAGAAGATAACATTTTAAGAAATTAAAAAGGCAGAAAGAAGCTAGAACTGCTTAAATAAATTTAATTTGGGGCAAATATTTTGAAATAATTATCGGTGCATTTTCATGAAACTCTTAAATTCAATTTCACAAATTCGGTAGAAGAGCTATCCCATTACAATGATTCAAAAATGATCTTTCTCATTTATAATACGCATTTATAATGATTGTGATTCTGACCCTGCCTCGTTAAAGCGATATAACTATTATGGTATCGATATTAATACAAATTGTTACATTCTCTTATCCTACACTACGACAAGCTGAGACATCCTAGGCCGATAGGAACTCAAAAGTGACACAACTCTAAAATACACTAAAATTAGGAAACAATGAGGGACATGCAAAAAAAACACGAATATCAAAGGTGCTTTACAATGTGCCTCTTTGAAGTGAATCGATTTATGTGTGTACTATGCGAATAGATGGCAATTTTAGGCGATGGGCTGAAACCTGTCACTACGGCGATACACAATTTTCCGAATAACCTTCAAATATTTTTCAGACGTGGCGTAAATGTCAGTTTTTTACAGCCGTTTACCGTTTACCGTGATATGTGTATAGGATAATGATGATTGATTACATACACATAATATGCATAAAATAAAAAAGTATCATCCCATTCATAAACTTTTAAGGTCAATTTTTTAATAAAGTAATCGATCTGTCCTTTATCTAGGAAAAGCTGTTTGTTATTATGAGGTATCCACACATTTATCGATTGACAAATCTTCAAAGTTACACATCGATAGTTCGCTAAAATTTCAAATACGAACGAAAGACAAAAAAACAGCCGAAGAACAGCATAACATAAACTACAATTATTCTAAATCTCACTTATTTTAATTACAAAACTTACCGCAGACCACTGAAAGATAACAGCCACGTACGTCATTTTACAGGCGCCTCATAAAAAATTCGTCATTTTAAGCTTTATCACTCGTTACAAGTATCTTTTTTAAAATCTTAGTGTAGGGTAAATGTCTTTAGTTGACGTATATGGTGGCGAGACGCCTGAGTGGGTTGAGGTGTTTCAACTATGATATCTCCTGTTCCACCCACTCTACGCTTGCCCATTGCGGCAGCTCTGTCTCGTACTCCCAGCCAGGGCCCTGCAAACAATATTTTACTTGATTAAGAACAATTGCCGTGTGATGCCGGCTTAGAATAGCATTACCCCATTTCTTTCCCGTGGGAGTCGTAAGAGGCGACTAAGGGACTCGAGGGTGTGTATTGCAATTTTAGGCGATGGGCTGACAACCTGTCACTATAGTGATACACAATTTTCCGAATGACCCTCAAACATTTGTCAGACGTGGTGTAAATGGCCTTTTTTGCGGCTGTTTACGCTCTGCCTACCCCGCAAGGGATAATAGGTGTGTACTATGGTTTTATTTTGCACTCACAGTGCTATATTACTTTCATAAATGAAAATAAGAAATTGAAAAAATGTCAGCGCCCGCCGGGACTTGAACCCGGGACCGTGGAGTACCGTTCCACTGCTCTGCCAAATAAGCTATGTCGTCGCTTCGAGACGAGTACCAAGAGGTTGAAGATTTCGTCAGCTTACGTCGGGGCGCCGGTAGCTCATTTGGCAGAGCAGTGGAACGGTACTCCACGGTCCCGGGTTCAAGTCCCGGCGGGCGCTGACATTTTTTCAATTTCTTATTTTCATTTATGAAGATAATAGGTGTGATATGTGTTAAGAACAAATATTTTGAATATAACTTTTTAAGCACTCGCGATCACTTTCACTCATTTTAGGTATTAGACCGGGTCTATCGCGATAGTATTTAGGTAAATATTAGTAATTTACCTGTGTCCCGATGTTTCAATACAGTTATAGTAAGTAAGTAAGTAAGTAAAAACACTTTATTGCACAAAATAAAAAATTAGTTAGTAATAAAAAGTTATATGTAATAGACCCGGTCTAATACTTAAAATGAAATATTTTGAATACCGAATTTTAACACACTTTTACTTCTATAGGTTCAAATCTTGCCTGAGGTACTAAATAAAGTTTTCTTAATCACTTTTTTTTATAGAGGTACAGTACGCAAGTATTTTGAATACCGAATTTTAAAACACTTTTACTTCTGCAGGTTCAAATCTTGCCCGAGGTGGAAAATTTTGCAAGCTTTCTTAAGGCGAGTGTACTCGTGAACGACCTCGACGGTGGCGCCACTTCACAATAAAAAATATCTTTTTATACAAACAATCTATAAAAATATCCGTTGCATAATTTTTTAGTATTATCCTTGAGTAAAATTAGAACCTGCAAATTCAATGAAATATTCGCTGTAATTAAAGTTATGGCAATAAATACCAAAAGTGGCCGTTTTTTTTTCATAACTTTAATTGCAACGAATATTTCATTGAGTTTGAAGGTTCTAATTTTACGTAAGGATAATACTAAAAACTTGGGCAACGAATATTCTGATAGATTGTTTGTATAACGAGAAAGCTTTTTTTTTTGGGAAGGGGCGCCACTGTCGAGGTCGTTGACGGCTACACTCGCTTTAAACACTTTATAGAAATCAATGTACGATATAATAATGCCTATTCACACTCAAATGGCCCGTTTCGAAAAAGATGAAGATACCGTTACCGTGCCGCGTGATGCCGGCTTAGAATAGCATCACCCCATTTCTTACCTATAGGTGTCGTAATTGGCGACTAAGGGACTCGAGGGTTAGATTGTTAGCCCATCGCCTAAAATTGCAACACACACCCTCGAGTCCCTTAGACGCTTTTTACGACTCCCACGGGCAAGAAATGGGGTGATGCTATTCTAAGCCGGCATCACACGGCACTGGAGACCACCAACCTTGTATTTCCAAGCGTGCAAGTACATGACGAGGTCTCGTGGTCTGGGGTCCCTGTAGCGGACGCGGCACTCGTAGCAATGCGGGTCTGGGGTGATGCTATTCTAAGCCGGCATCACACGGCACTGGAGACCACCAACCTTGTATTTCCAAGCGTGCAAGTACATGACGAGGTCTCGTGGTCTGGGGTCCCTGTAGCGGACGCGGCACTCGTAGCAATGCGGGTCTGGGGTGATGCTATTCTAAGCCGGCATCACACGGCACTGGAGACCACCTACCTTGTATTTCCAAGCGTGCAAGTACATGACGAGGTCTCGTGGTCTGGGGTCTCTGTAGCGGACGCGGCACTCGTAGCAATGCAAGAAAGGGGTGATGCTATTCTAAGCCGGCATCACACGGCACTCATCATCATCATCATGAGCCATAGGACGTCCACTGCTGAACATAGGCCTCCCCTAAATATTTCCACCTCGTCCGATTAGAAGCGGCCTGCATCCAGCATTTCTCCAAGTACTTGACCAGATCGTCTGTCCATCTCGCGGGGGGTCGTCCCACGCTGCGTCTGCCGGTACGAGGTCTCCACTCAAGAACTCTTCTGCTCCACCGGTTATCAGTCCTTCGATCTATGTGGCCTGCCCATTGCCACGGCACTGGAGACCACCAACCTTGTATTTCCAAGCGTGCAAGTACATGACGAGGTCTCGTGGTCTGGGGTCCCTGTAGCGGACGCGGCACTCGTAGCAATACAGAAATGGGTTGATGCTATCCTAAGCCGTCCTCCGAGCGCGGGTGGGCGGCGCTTGTAGGGGTAGGCAGGGAGTGACCATACTGTACGCTAGTACTATTAATTATACTGTGACCAGATCGTCTGTCCATCTCGCGGGGGGGCGTCCTACGCTGCGCCTGCCGGTACGTGGTCTCCACTCAACAATTCTTCTGCTCCACCGGTTATCAGTCCTTCGAGCTATGTGGCCTGCCCATTGCCACGGCACTGGAGACCACCTACCTTGTATTTCCAAGCGTGCAAGTACATGACGAGGTCTCGTGGTCTGGGGTCCCTGTAGCGGACGCGGCACTCGTAGCAATGTGGGTCCGCGGTGAGCGCGTCCGCCGAGCTGTTTGAGGACCCGCTAGAGGTCGCTATGGTCGCCGTCGCCGCACATCCCGTCTGCGTCGCCACTGTCACTTTGTCCGACTGTAGGATAAACAAAAACATAGTATAATATTTTCTTATATATAGGGACTCGAGGGTGTGTTTTGCAATTTTAGGCGATGGGTTGACAACCTGTCACTATGGCGATACACAATTTTCCGAATGACCCTCAAAAATTGTCTGACGTGGCGTAAGTGTCCGTTTTTGCGGCCGCCGTTTACGCTCTGCCTACCCCGCAAGGGATTATAGGCGTGATATGTGTGTATGTGTAATATTTTCTTGAGTTTGCACAACTATCACAATAAAACAATTTTAAACGGATTTAAGTTTACGTAGGAATTGTGAAATCCAAAATAAACACAACTTAAATCCGTTTAAAATTGTTTTAATATGATAACATAGTACTTCTATATTGCACATTCGTACAGTACAAAATATTGCACACTACATACACATAAATTGAGTGCACGGACAAATAAATTAAAATGATTACGTATAACTTAGAATCGTTACAGTATAACTATAGCGTATTTGTCGTTGAAAAATCAGGAAATAGGTTGTACTAAATCGTTAAGAATTTGCCTACACCGCATTTTGAATCTGGAAGTACCTATAGGGTTATATATCATTAATATTTTATGTCTCAGTTCTACTCGTTAAAATAAACAACTTCTCTTTGAATATTTTTTTCAAAATATGAGAAAATTTTGCAAAACAGTGTATTTTATCGGGATTTTCATTTAAGTTCTTATTAATTCAGCGGCTATTACTTTGAAGCGAGCAAATGCTTTCAGTCGCTATACAAGTTTGTCACATTTCTAGGAGGTACTACAACAAAAGGGTAATTAAGCTCCTAAAATCAGAAGTGACCCTAAACTTTCAGTTTGTTTAGGAGTTTCGGATTATATAGATGACAGAGTTTTGGACTCGGTAGCTGATGTGAACACTACTAATAACCTTTAAAATACTAAGTTTGTGCCAGGACCTTTGGTTGAAACTTTATAACGATAAGTTTCCAACTTCTCAATTTGAAAGTTACTCTGTTGAAAACATGAAAATAAAACGGCGAAGAGATTAAATGAAAGATATAGAAGCTATATTTTAGAAGAGAAGTTCAATAAAAAATAAAATAAACTGCCCGTATTTCTATAACCAGTAAATCAAATAGGTAGTATGATGTATGCCGTGTGATATCGACTTAGAATAGCATCACCACATTTCTTTCGCATGGGCGTCGACAAACGGACTTGACGGTGACATGTGTATCGCAATTTTAGACGATGGGGCTGACAAGCTGTCACAAATTTCTGAATTTAACTCGGATATTTGACAGACGTGGGGTTATTTTACGGCCGTTTACGCTCTGTCTACCACGCAAGGGATAATGGCGTTATATTTGTATGTGCTTGTTTAAATGGGTAGTATATCAAAAGTATCAAAGGAGAATCCTTATTATCGGGAATTGATTTACACACACGGAACTTGTAAAGAATACGGGTATATTCTAGCCGTGGTAGTGCGACGCAAATTCCGGGTTCGATTTTCTTAGGGGCACAACATAACAAGTTAATATTTATCACTTTTTTAATTCTTTCCCAATATGGTTAGGACATTGCAGGCTGAACCGCCTGATTGTCCGAAAAGAACGATGGTCTGAGCTTTGAAGGGGACGCTAAGCCGTCTCGGTCCCGGTTGCTGTCCAAGATCACCTTAGACGGCTGTCGTTACACAACCATGTCAGAGGCCTACTTCTAGTAGTAGGCGGTTGAAAGACTGACACCAAGGATCATAGGATCGTTGGACGGCTAGGTGTCTCACACGAAAAACCACAAGAAGAAGAGTTAGTTTCTGCTGATGATGACGATGATAATTATAAAATAAATAATAAATAAATAACCTGGACATTTCACACAGCGCCATCTAGCTGAGCAAAGCTTGTATGCTTGCTTGCTTGTAAGCTATGGGAA
Organism: Tuta absoluta; assembly: GCA_027580185.1. NCBI lineage: Eukaryota > Metazoa > Arthropoda > Insecta > Lepidoptera > Gelechiidae > Tuta > Tuta absoluta. The sequence continues at coordinate 3,882,869 of JAQAHW010000020.1, forward strand.
CTAGATAGCTGATACTTATACCTCTATACCTTTTTTTTGTAAATAAATACATATTATACATAGAAAACACCCAAACTAAACACAAATATCTGAAAATTGACTTAATAAATATTTGTGTCTTGTGGGGATCGAACCCACGACCCTCGGCGTGGCAGGTACTATCCGCTACGCTATCAGTCCAGTAGTACCTTAGCATCATTGGAGTCGTCGTTGAGGGTCGGTGAGATGGCTGGCGAGGGCAGTGTACACGGAGCAGGGGACTCTGTGGGGGCTTCTGACCCGCTTGTGGGGCTCGGGAGCGTTGCTGTGGAAGATAGGATCAGTCAGAAAAAGAAGGATGTTACAAACAGGTCTTAGTAATATAACTTTTTAAGCACTCGCGATCACTTTCACTCATTTTAAGTATTAGACCGGGTCTATCGCGATAGTATTTAGGTAAATTACAAATATACTAATATCTTTATATTGACATCAAAAAGCAAACATAAGTAGAGATAGAAAAGAAATTAAAGAAGAAGGAAAAACGAGTATTGATGTAAATTTATCTCTAGAAGAATATAATGTATATGACTTACGGGTCATGACAGTAGAAGGTGTGACACCAGGTGCTGGTGATTCCAACCTTGGAGATGATTCTCTTGACGCTGGCCCAGTATCGCAGTCATCCTCGCCAACTATTACAATTAATTAAAACCATTAGGTAAGGACCTAGAAGAATAAATAGTTCAGAAGTGGTACGTTTTGAAACATTTATTGCATAAAGATTGTATTATAATATCATGCTTCTACAGCAAATTGGAAGAGATTTTGAAACACTTTTCATTTTTCGATCTGTCTCCCCCGCGGTCTTAACCAGTCGAAACTTGGAGGGTTAAACTATCTACCAAATCATAAACAAGTCACGTAAACCTACATTACCACTAATATGTTATTCAGGCTAATGTGTTTCATACAATACTACGTTCACAATATGCACCTGTTCCTGCTACTGCGCGAAATATTGCTCAAAATACTTCCGCGGAAGTATCAACGCGAGTGAGTGTTCACACACTGCCGTCATACTTTTCTCGCAGCATTACGAGAGAGCGAGATAGTATTACATTCTACTAGCGGTCGTGCTGCCGTTCCTCTGACTCGCGCACGAAAAGCCGACACTAGCGGGAGCACGGGAAGTGGCAGCGCAGCGGCATGACGAGTAGCAGCGCGAGAAACCTGTTAACCTGTTCACACACTCGCGCTGCCCACTTCCCTTACTATTTCCTTGTCCATAATGACATTGTGTGAACGTGCTATTAGGTACAATGCGCCTTCTAAATACGGACAATACTGTCAAGACGCGCGGCCTCGCCGCTCAGGCTTCCCGCGCGTGCTGCCCGCTTAACGGAGCGTTAGGCCTAAGGTGTAAAAATTACGATCTATGTTGAGGAAGTTTGTCAGTTTCGTGGATTTGTAAACCTCTTGAAACATCTCTAACATTTTAACGCCCTACGTAAATACAAGTTAAAATTGTGTTCTTACCTTTATCATCAGATCCAACAGGCTTGGAGAACAGCAAATCATCGTCACCAGCGTCCACACCCAGCCAGTTCTCGGCGTTGTGTATAGCGATCAGATCCCTGACCAGTTGTTCGTCTGACTTGCCACCCGTGTCACCGCCCTTGCCTCGGAGAGGTCCAAACACGGGGTGGTTGTATAGAGGATCGTTCACTACTGGGTAACCTGAGGGTTGGCATGTTTTGAATAAGGTCACAAAATCTGCTAAAATTTACTTATCTAGTGGTATTGGACTCAGTTCTCGTGTACACATTTCTTATTTGTGTCTTAAACAAGTAACATATACTAGGCAAATAGCATTAGTTTCTAATTTTTTTTTCTTTTTTGAGAAAGTTACACGAATACTTCAAGCGAGTGGTGCCGCCAAACTAGCGCCACTTTACAAAACATATCTCTTAATGCATAAAAACCAGAATGTTCTTTGCTCGAGTTTTTGGTGTTATCTTAAAATAAATTAAAACCTTTTAAATGCTGAAAGTATTTGGTGTAACGGCCACTTTTGGTACCAATTGTTATAACTTAAATTACAACGAATATTACACCAAGCTTGTAAGATCTGGTCTTGGACATCAATATTATGCTAAACACTTGTGCAAAGGACATTATTGTTTGCAAACAGAGCCTTGATTTTTTCTTGAAGTTCTGCGACACAACTCGTCTTAAGTAAATGATTTGCATGTTTAAATTGTCTACATGGTTAAAAGCCATTATTTGTCTTTTACCAGTTTTTGACGAGAAAAACAAGAAAGCATATCTTACCCAGATACTGTAGATGCACCCTGATCTGATGCATCCTGCCGGTCTTGGGTTTGCAGAGCACCACACTGGTGTTCGTTTTCTGGTTGAAGCCAAGTCTCTTGAACACCGTCGAACAGTCCTTGCCTTTGGGTGACACTTTGCAAACGCCAATCTTGTAGCTCACTACTTCGATTGGCTCCTGGCATTCGATTTCGTCGCTGAAAAGAAATTACAATGTGAAAAAGATGAATCGGCTAAAATTATAGTAGTGACCGATACTCAAAACAGAGGATGGGCTCGTGTTAAGGAACAATTTTCCCCACGGTACATAGATAAAAATACGAACAAGAAACCTTTGAGTTACTATGGGAACTCAAATTATTTTTGACATATTACAACCGGTAGATGTTTCTTAGGGAAAGTTGCTCCTTAACACCAGCCCAATTTGAGATTTCGCCCTATATAAGAATGTTTTCAGTATCAAGATATGGTGCTTGTGTGGAAAATACACACATACCTAATAATTTAGTTTATGTATAATTAGACCGTTTACGCTCTGCCTACCCTGCAAGGGATATTAGCGTGAATTTGATTGTATGTTTATAATTAGTATAAACGACTTCCATAACGATGATTAATGAATCTAAATGAAAAAAAATCCTGAGTGATATTTATCGAGCATATTCTGAGACCCTTTACCAATCATATTTTGAAACTAGAAAAATCACAAAAATTCGTCTCAATATAATATAATTCGCCTAAATTAACAAATAAAAAAAATTACAGACTAAACATTGCTTATTTAATACCAATAATTATTGCAAATGATCTCAATGATATAAAGGTTGATTATTAATGCTCTCAATGTTATGAAATTGCGTTCGGTGGAACGTGATCAGTATTAACGAGTATATTATTTACGAACTGTGGGTACTTTGCTTATTTACATAAATGTTTCGAATGACCATCAACATTGCTTTGAAGTAATATTTATTCTAGTTGATTACTTTGCACTGTGAGTTTGATATTACCTGCCAATACTGCCGACTCGTTTGGTTCAATGCTCCTCTTGGCTTTTCAATCAGAGAGCCCCATATTATATATAACACTATACTACAAATCTACGGGTATAATTCTTAGTACATTGCGCAGCCGTTTGATTTTGCGATATCATAGTCTTCCTGTCCTTCTTTTTTTTTGGGACACCGAGTCGTCCAACTACCTGATGAACCCTGGTGATTTTCAACTAGTAGTAGGCCTCTAACATGGTTGTGTAACGACCGCCGTCTAAGTAATCATTAACAACAACCGGAACCGACGGCTTAACTTGCCATGTGAAGCACGGAACCATCTTTCTTTCAGGCAGTCAGGTGGTTCAGCTTGAAATGTCCTAACTAGATTGGGAACAAATTCACAAAGTGATAAATAACATCTTTGTGAGTGCGCCACCTAGAATCGAACCTGGCGCAGTCGCACTGCCACTGCGCCACACTGGCCGTCCTATGACTAACCGACTACGCAATTTACAACGAATTTTATCTGTCACCTAGTAGCGTGTAGTTTGATAAAATCGAGCGTTAGTAGTCACAAAAACAGTAGCCGACTAACGAGCCCTTTTATTTGAAAACCTATTGTTGTACCTTCAGGTGTCAGTGAAGTATGAAAACATCCTACTACCGACGACCATAAAGACGAGTGGTACCGCAAAACTAGCGCCACTTCACGAAAAAAACATTTCTCTTCATGCAAACAATACACCATAGAATGTCCTTTGCACAAGTTTTTGGTGTTATCTTGAACCAACATTAAAACCTGCAAATGCTATAAAATACTTGCTGTGAATAAAGTAATGAATAAAAGTGCCAAAACGGACACTTTTGGTACTAATTGTTTTGACTCAAATTACCTCAAATATTTAACGGAGTTTGTAGGGTCTGATTAAACATTGAGATTATACCAAAAACTTGTGCAAATAACATTCTGGTTTATTGTATTTCTCTTCATGCTAACAAGCATAGAGAAATGTTATTTTTGTTTTTTGTGAAGTGCCGCTAGTTCAGCGGCACCGCTTGCATTAGCATGATGTTATGATTTAGCATTATTCAAGTAGGTATCACTATTTTGTTTAGCCGAAGGATAGCACTAATATTATTCAATAAGGTAGAGTAGGCGAAGTTATATTTTGTTTACAAGTCATCATTACCATCATCATATTAGCCAATAGTAGTCCACTGCTGGATGTAGGCATACGCGACCTAACTATTAAACTTATACCACCGAAACTATAATTTGCTAAGATAAATCAAGATTTATTACCCTATAGATCGGGCATTCTAATAAGCCATATTTGACCATTCCAGACCACAAAGGGTCCATTTTCATTTGTTGAGTTCTCTTTTAATATTGAACTGATAGCTGTCAAATATGGCTTATGGGATGGCCTTACTTTAAACTATATGCGTGTAATTACAGAAAATGTTAGACGTTGTTTAAGCTGTTTGACAACGTATAATCGTATGGAAAAATAAAAATACTGTTCAAATACACGTCTAACTTTTATGTAACTACACCGTAAGAATTTCAAATACTAGAAATGGAACTCATAAAAATTGATTAGAGACTTTTGTTCACATTAAATATTTTTTCCGTTATTCTTTCCCCTATATGTCTGGAGTAATAAATTTTGTTTGTACGGGAGATTTTTATTTTCTAATTAGGCAAACAAGTTTTAAAGAAAAGTTATAAAATGTTGTTATAAAGATATAAATAAATTGATTACTTAGCAACTTTTTAAAACACTTCTCGTGTTAGGTATAAAATTTTAGAAAACTTGTAAAGTTATTTCTACCGCGGGCAAGATTTGAACCTGCCACTTTCGCCATCATTAGTGGCTACGCCTCCTCCATTTGGGCTACCGCGGCCCATCCAATAAAGTGTATCTTTATGCCAATAACCAGAAGATGGAAGAGGCGTCGCCACTAGTAAAGGCGTAGGTTAATATTCTGCCCACGGAAATATTCTAATATGGACCGAAGATAGTGGCGCATTAAAGAAGAGGCCTATGTCCAGAAGTGGGCTAATATAGGCTTATTAGATAAATAGTTAAATAGATTCTAATATAAATAAACTGGTTTACTTACTCAGGAAACATTCCGTCGACCCGGCACACGTATTCCTTCTGCACCTGCCTGTTCCTGATTTGGTGTTCCATCTGTCTCGCCTTCTTCGGACTCCTCCCGAACAGCAGAAGACCTGTAGATTTTATAATAACGTTAAAATTACACAATATAATCAGCAACTAAGCATAGTTTAATCGTGCTATGGTAAAAATGTCTTTTCAAAATACACGGGATGTAGGGACAGCCCTCCGAATACTGATAGGGTGCGTGCAGACCATGAAACTGAACAACTCTTTCCTAGGAACACATGAGAAACGAACGTAAACATTCCGATCTCTCATACAAAATCACCAACAGCTAATTTTACCATGGAAAGTAAAAAATATTATAACGTTTCCTGAAACAAATTTCTATGGGAAAGTTGTTCAGTTTCATGGTCTGAATGCCCTAAGTATTCAGAGGGTTGTCCTTTTTTCTCTGTATAAAAATTCAAAATTTTAAGTTCATAGTTCAAGTTCAGTAGTTATTATAGTTAAGCCATTGTCAACTTTAAAATGTCAATATGAAACTTGTGCTATTAATGACTCCATTTTGGATTGACCTAAATCGAAATATTCTAGATTATTATAAACATTTACTGTAGATAAAAAGTCTAGAAAGTGTTTGTTTGACCGTCTGGACTAAATTAATGGGCAAACATCCAAAATTAGCTAATGTAAGAAAAACATTGATTTCCTTTTTCATTCTGACAGTTTTATTTTAAAAGATGAGGTTACAGCTGCTAATATTATGATGATATCGACGTATTAGAGTGTTTAAAAGTGGCTTTATAAATTGGTACAGTAATAAGGGTCTGTTTGCCAAACTAACTATCATCGCTCTTTTTTGTGCCTTGCAAAAACTAAAATAGGTAAACGTACTTACAGTTAAGTATATTGAATTTATAATGGGAATTTTGGTAGCCAATCTTCAAGTGTAATTAGATGGCGCTGAGCTGAAATGCCGTTTTGCCGTGTGATGCCGGCTTAGAATAGCATCACCCCATTTCTTACCCATGGAAGTTGTAAGAGGCGACTTAGGGACTCGAGGGTGTGTATTGCAATTTTAGGCGACGGGCTGACAACCTGTCACTATAGTGATACACAGTCATCTGATTGACCCTCAAACTTTTGTCAGACGTGGTGTTAATATCCGTTGAACGGCCGTTAACGCTGTGCCTACCCCGTAAGGGATATAGGCGTGATTGATGTGTGTATGTATGTATGTATGAGTTGAACTGAAAAAGTTTATATCCATCTTCTTCTTTTCGTGTGGGAGCACCGAGTCGTCCACCGAATCGATGAACCCTGGTGTCAGAGTTTCTTTTCTCAGAAACGTATGTACAGTCGATTATAGCATATAAGGTATCAGGGGTACTCCAAAAGAACTGAATTATTTTTGTCCCCAGCAATATTTTTTCTTGACGTGAATATGTATTAGTAAAAAATAACTTATTTTATGAGAATAAGTTTAAATTTTTATTATGTATTATCTGGGGATAAAAATAATTCAGTTCTTTTGTAGTAGCCCACCTGTGCTACAACCGACTGTACATATATGAAATATAGGTATTTATGACTGAAATGTCGAAATTTCAACTTAGCATAACGCCAACTGGTATGACATAACTAAAAAAGCTCGGGAACTGACAGATAAAGTCGCCATTCATTTTTTTAAACTTACACACACACATACTCATCACACCTATAATCCCTTGCGGGTAGGCAGAGCGTGAACGGCCGCAAAAAACGCACATTTACGCCTCGTCTCACAAGTGTTCGAGGGTCATCTGGAAAATTGTGTACCGCCATAGTGACAGGTTGTTAACCCGTCGCCTAAAATTGCATCCTGAGTCCCTTAGTCGCTTCTTGTGACTCCCACGGGAAAGAAATGGGGTGATGCTATTCTAAGCCGGCATCATCACGGCATTTTTTTTTCTTTAAGTCCTTTTTTGCGTTGTTTGACAGCTGTGTTTACCTGACGTTAGCCTGTCCAGTCTGTGAATGGTCCTCAAGTTCTTCAGATTGTACTCCTTAGCCAGAATAAACACGACTGTGTTGTGTCTGTACCGCCCACAGGGATGAACCTGCACAATCAAAGTCGCGGGATTAGCTATATCACCATTCAATGCTCAACAACTTTCCCATTAAGGCGGGTCGTTTTTCATACAAAAGTTAAATGGGCTTATGGCTAATTAAAAACTCGATAGGAATTCCCGTGTGGATGTAACATAAAAAAATGTAAACTGTAAGATTTCATCTAAAAAAAGATATGCTACTTTACGGCGATAGATGGAGCTACTGCTGCAAAAATAAGTATGATTTTATTGTGGACGAAATACTCTTCATTTTTTACCAAAAGTAGTTTAGCGCCTAATTTACGCGGGCCTTTATCATTTCGCATAAGCATTTGTTAAAGAATTGCTTATCATCGCATGTTTAAGTTCATTGAATTGAATTTTAGTTTTACGTTTGTATGTAAAACGACCCACTTTAACCCATTAAGTCACCCATGATCCCCCGAAAACTATAAACAACACACCTAAAATAATATTTGTATAGGAAAAGCGTATTTTAAATAATGTAGTTTCAGACCTTTCGACTGAAAATTACAATTATGTATAATAGACAGAAATTTAAGTGGATTTCGTAAATCAAGCACGATTTAAAACCGTTTATACGATTTAACGTTCTTAATAGCAATTTCGTTAAGCCACATAAAATTTTATTAGAATTTACTTCTAAGAACGTAGATACTATCGGTACCGGCTCAAGTATATAATATTATACTAGATTTTAATAAAGTATCCTATGTTGTATGCAATTTTTTATTAAGTACTTCATTTTAAGGATCTACATGCTGCTTTTAGATACTAGACTGGTATTAAGATTGTCTTACTAGAACTGATACCGATGGTACCTACCAATAATTTAATTAATAAAATAATTTTAAAATAAAGTTTCATAGTAAGTATACATAAAAAGAACAATACATAAAACTTTATATAAAGCACACTAATATGTTGCAAGCAACGATTTGTGATAAGATGTTGGTAATTGATGAAAATGATTTCAAAAGTGTTAAAGAGTGCAAATTATGTGAAAACATTTATAAATTCAACGTAAAAAGAAAAATCATAATCATGCAAAAAAAATTAAAAACATCGTCGATATGTTTGAAGAAGTCAATAAGAAATACAGAATGTAAATATATATGCTGCACATATTTTTAGGGTTGAACTAGCCCATGAAACTGAGCAAGGTTCCTCAAGGAATATATGAAAAGAAAAAGGACTCCGATTAAAATTGACAAAAACATAAAAAGGACCTTCTATACAAATTGACCAGGTCGGCTGGAAAATTTTGTATGGGAGGACCTATGTTCCTTGGGGAATGTTGTTCAGTTTCACGGGCCGGTTAACCTCTTTAAATATTTGCAGCTAATATTTTTATATCCTGTATAAAGTGCTGTAGGTTTTTTCTCCAATAAGATCATGACAAAGATGCTTCAATACTAATTCAAACCTTTTGAATTTTATAAATATGTAAAAAGAGGCACTACTTATTACCCGACTGCAGAAAAGCAATATTATGATTTACGATATCATCAGATTTACTTTGCCATATTATTATGCAACGCTAGACAAATAAACTTTCCAAATTTGTATCAAGTAAACATACGGTAGAGATAAATTTTCCTGTTCAAAAAGTAACACACAGACTTTGAAGAAAAAACAACCAACTTTCAACATGCAGCACCTTCGAAAGAAGTAACGGGTTCTTCAAGTCCCATCCACTTGCAAGTGGATTTCACACCCCACAGTTTCACTGGGGTACTGCCGATTCCTTCGGTTTTACAACTTTGTACCTGACACTAGAAGAAGCGATAGACGGAGCGCTAGAACTAGAATTTGAAGTCGCCAAATAGAATAGTACATAACGCAAAATACGATAAAGTAACACCATTGGATTCTTATTTTTTTAGCTCTTCGGATAAGAATCAGGTAGTTATTTTCCCAGCTTGTATTTTCCTGACTAGTCAACTTTTGACCAAAAAAAAAACATTACTGAGAATAATTGAATGTTGATATTGAATCAATTGTCAATTTTACTAAAAACACATTACTAAATTTAAAAACCAGAGAAAAACTAATGAACTAATAATATGTTTAATAATGAAAAGTTTGCAATGGCCAATAATTTATATATTTAAAATTACTGTCAATTTTAGAAGAATTTAAATCACCTTGCATTTTCGTATACATTTGGTGCTCTCAAATTCTATTTCTAAGTGCACCGTCTATAATTCCTTCAAGTCTCGTCGGTAAATGTTCCGGATCTGTCCTTAGTCCGGTATTTGCAACATTGAAGTTCAGATCACAATCTCTTGTCAGACTCTGGCTGTGAACTTTCCCAGTTTTACCAAGTTCTACATACCGACTTTCCAAGTTATACCGAGTTTTTTTTTGTAAAGCTTTATGTGTCGGCAGGGGGGAGTGATTTATTCAAGTTTGCGGATGAAAATTTGTCGTAAATTGTAACTTGGTTGGTTTTGATAAGTTTGGTTGTGGGGTGATGTATTTTTATTTTACTTATGTTTAATGAAGACTTATTTTTGATGCAAAGAGACATGATATTTTTCGGTCCAAATTAAAAGTATCTACTACGCACCAAATCGTAAAAAAGTTTACGTGTTTTATTCTTCTTTTTTAATGTCGGTTAAAATAGGCTCAACATTTGCTGCGGAAAATGGGAGTGAATTTATCAAAGGTTTTTTCTTGTACAACGACTTGCATCCTTTTTGCCATAGTCATGCATGATCATTAAAGCAACTAAGGGATCATTGAGGCTACATGGCGCTGTGTGAATTGTCTATGATATTTATTATTATTATTATTTATAGTAATTGCTAATGAGCAAACTATAATATACATGTTACACCCGAACTACAATATCAATACTATATACTGTTTTTAAAGTTTCAGTAGCATGTATATTTAGCCTTCCCTTTTACCCTTCTAGTTATATTTTGCTGAGTTGTTATATGAAAAAATAAGTTACATATACAAATTACTTATTTTATGTTCTTTTAGGTTACATTAAGCAGAAGAAAACATAGAAACGAGTCTGTATCTTATCTATGTATACAGAGTCGTTTAATTTATTTTTGATTTTTTTCTCTATTTTCTGTCACTTTTGAGAAATTAAGACCATTAAATCACCTAAGATTTTATCTTAATGCCTTTTTCTTTAGATCTTGTTTTCAACCAAGACTGATTAATTATCTATTAATTTATAAAATAATTCTACAGAAAACAACATACCTTCAATTTTAGATAAAAAATTATAAGTCTGGTCTGTACTGATTGTAGTAAAAACTGTACATAAAAAATTTCTTTGGTATGTTTGAAAATAATAATTAGGTACTGAAGAAAATAATAACTGAAGTCATTGTCAGTTTTTTTTACAGAGTTTTCTTGTTTAAGATCCAACCAGCCAGTAATTTTTTCGTCATCCAACCAGAGTCCGACTCGAGCGACGCGACACACGGTCCCAACGCTTGACTCACCGGCAGCGAGCAAGGCTTGTCTAGCACGAGTAGGTCTTCGTCCACGTGTATGATGCGCAAGGGACAAGCGAGCACGGGGGTCTCGTGCCTGGCCCACCACGGACAGAACATTTACTAGAGAATCGACTTAGGTATGGTGGCAGCAGGTAAAACACATGTTTTTTTTCACTTTTTCTCTATACAATGCTGCTGTCACAGTACCCTGCTACGCCAATTCTATTTTAGACACGCTTGGTGTGAGAGCGGCCGCGAGCGAACCTACCTTTTGGTGCATTACGTACAAATTGTAGATTAAAATTATGTAAGTTACGGTGATAGGTAGGATTTGTCTTCCAAATTTTAGTTCTATAGCTCAATAACATTTATTTCTCTTCTCGAAATCATGGTCTGTATATTGATTTATTTATTATTTTTATTTAAGAGCCCGTGTTGTATATAATGCACCAAAAGAATTGCGAGGCGCAAAGCTCGCTAATCTAGCAGACAGTGTGTAGTGATTAAGGCTCCATATAGACTACATTTAATAAAATTAACCGCAAACCAACTGCCAACTGTAGTTTTAGTGCAGTCTCGGCGTGCAACTGCATACAAGCTGAACCATAATTTAACTACAGAGTTCTATTTAAAATGTTTTCCTTCTGTATAGACCCTTAAAGTATTGAAAGTTATTTAGTATTCTGTGGCTGGCGTTGAGTAGAGAGCTAAGCAAATTGACACGTTGCCTGGCCTGGCAAAGCTAAGCTCCGGAATTGCAAAGCTTCATATTGAGTCGTCTTGGAAATGTTCTCGAACGTTCTGAGTCAATATAAAGCTGTCTAGATAAATTTGATTACGTTGATGATTCAATCCTAGTGTTTAAATCAAGTCTGCCGCGAGAATCAAGTATGCAGCAATTAATTAGTTTTGCTTTGAGTAAAATACGCTGAAAGTTTAAAACAAATAACTTCTTATAACTAGGATTACTGCATTCTAGGTGTAGATGGTAAGACAGATAGAAAAAGGTGGGTTGTTGATTGAAAATTATATAGTTTTTGCCTATAGATGCATTCTAGATTTGCGCGGCAGCCAGTGTAATACTAACTTATTTTGTGTTAAAACCTAAGAACCGTCTTGCAATATTCTCTAAAAATCCAGAAAATTTGTACAATATTTGTAAAAGTTTGACATAACATCTTATAACATGCGAACATAATGATAAGTTTTAGGGCTACGAGTGATTATTTCTTAGCATAATGTTGTTTTATTGTTTTAAATATAGGTCTTTGTCTTTTTTTATCTGTTAGTTCCTACCTACCTTCGCTGCCGCTCGCACTCCATTCGCTAATTCTAATCATTGTCAAATTAGAGTCTACGCCACAAAAAGGTGTAGTAGATAAGGAATCATAAAGGCACAATTTTTACCTTGCATTATTTTTCGCCACGAGTTTTCCTTCGTGGCGCAGACTCTAATCATTCACATTGTAATTAATTCATTATTCCAGATAGCTGCACAGATAAATCTTGACAGGGTTAGGTACACGATATTACAGATTTTTTATCTCACGAGCGCCACCCAGCCATACCTGTGTGCGTTAATGTACCTACATACATGCACATTGTATATGTGTGCCTCGACCAAAACCATAGTATAAAGAAGGGAGGAAGTAGGCCAACTCCGGCCTAATCCGCGCTATAATTGCCTACTCTCTTAGGGTTGCCACTTTTAACGAAATTTCTATTCAGTGCCTAGGAATTGGCAAGCGTCGAGCAGTTGCATTTTTAAATTTTATTGTGCCAATCAAGGTCTCTTGGTCCGTTTTACCTTACCAAACGATGATGAAACCTATCTAATAAAAGAAAGAATCTTGTGGCATGTTTCCCAAAGAACGGCCAGCAGACGTGCGGGGCAGTGTTGGTTGAGCATGTCGTCTCTGTTAAATAAAACTAACACAGTGATGATCATTAATCCATCAATGAATCCTTGTTCGCCGAGCGTTGTTTGGTTCAGCGGTTTCCGAACTTGGAACTTTAATATTTCGCTTGACCAATAGTAAAGCAATAATAACAGCAAATAGACAACTAATTAATCTCATCATCGAGTTTAACAAAGTTAATATAATGTATCATGTTAAAACAAATGAATTCCTCGTCCTTAGGTACCTTTCCTGGTCAGTAGGTAATAGGTAAAACAAAACAAATCTGGAATTGATGTATAATTCAAACATCCAAACACACAACAAGCATAATACATTAAAATTTAAAAAAACACGACTGCTTTCTGGGATGAAGCCTAGCCTATGACACTCAGGATAATGTAAGGATTCTTCCGATAAAATTACCATTCGAATCTATTCAGTGGTTAACAAGTTTCAGTCCTTTAAAGAATGGCACATATATACATACATGAACTCTTAAAACATTATACTCCTTTTTAGTTGGGCAGTAAAAATAATTACTTTCTTTTGCGATAATCAGCCATTTTACAATCTTGGATTCGCCTTACTATTACGTCGTGACGCGTGACCGTGACTCGTCGTGCGGTGTCGACTCTGGCGGCCCCGTCAAAGCGCAGTCCGAACCCCCCCGAGATTTGTCCGCGTGTGCGTGCGACGACGTATAGGTACTATCGCGCACACATACAAGCCGCGCGCGGTGCGTTTGTATGAAGATAACGTACTTCCCCCTTCTTTAAACTATGACCAAAACTGAGCGCTGCCGAGCTTACGCACACTAAGACAATGTACCTTTACACAAAACACACAAGCATGGCCCACCCACAATCGTGAAATTCAATATCTGGACTAATTCTATTGTGTTTTAGTTATCACAATGCTTATGTTTGTATGTAGAGTGTTGTTCGTTTTGCAGATATTGTTATGGAAATATTAAAAAGAAAAGTTAAAAAAGAAATTGGTAAAATTTTAGCAATTCACTCTTCAAGACAATTATTAGGTTTTATTTACAAGGTACCTAAAGTAAGAAATCGAATTCCTACTACAGCTACTTACATATTACATACTTCTATTTTTTATAATTAAAATAGAATATAGGGTAAAAAATTTCTAGTGACTGATAGCGAAAACTCAAGACGGGCTAGTGATAGATAAGGAACAATTTTCCTCAAGGAACATACGGGTCGAAATATAAAGAGGACTTACAAACATACATACATAAATCACGCCTATATCCCTTACGGAGTAGGCAGAGCGTTAACGGCCGTAAAACGGATATTAAAACCACGTCTGACAAAAGTTTGAGGGTCGATCAGATAACTGTGTATCACTATAGTGACAGGTTGTCAGCCCGTCGCCTAAAATTGCAATACACATCTAACCCTCGAGTCCCTTAGTCGCCTCTTACGACACTCATGGGCAAGAAATGGGGTGATGCTATTATAAGCCGGCATCTCACGGCATTCTAAGCCGGCATCACACGGCATAAAGGTAAATGTAAAGAGGACTTACCATACAAATTACAAATTGATTTGGACGGCTTGGGTGGGCGGCGGAGAAAGTTGTTCCTTATCACTAGTCCGTCCTGACTGTTTGGTATCAGTTACTAGTAAAATATCATACCATAGAAATTTCGGGTAACCTTACAGTGGCAAACAAGCATTGGTCTATTTGTGGGGTTTTCCGCAAGATGAAAGAAGAAGTAGAAGCAGAAGTAAGTATCTTAGTAAAATAATTAAGATAACATACGTCACTATAGATATACTAGATAAAATCAAAAACTGGTTCTAATAGTGCGTTAAGGCACAGTCGCTCCTGCTGCCATCTGCAGTAAGCTATGAGCTCTCCTCTCCATTACACTATCACGTTACTAGTTCACACTGCACATTCACAGTCCCTAGTATTTCTAGATTAGGGCTCCTGTTTTGTGCCAATTGCTTGAATACTTTCATTTACTTGAAAAGAGAAAAATTTACCACTTACAAAAAAAAGAATCATGTAGGTAGTATCCCTTTATTTTTCAATCTTTACCTCTAACTCTATGTTTTACCAGCACACCTTTAGGTAAGTTGATTTTACCACACTATCGCACTATTAGTCTAGCATGGGTAGATTTCCATGTTTCAAAAATATTAAAGTCGTTTATTTTTGGTTTATAGTTTCTGGACCATTGGCCGAACCCAATTTATTGTTTTGTGTCATTTTAGGTCGTTCGCAGTGGATAACATAGTATATAACTTATACGTGTATACTGTCTTATAGACAATACTGGTATATTTCATACTTAATATGAATTTAATTATAAACACTTAAAATATCATTAAAATAAATGAGCAACCATACATTCAATCAAAAATTTACGCAAGCAAGAAACATTACACAATATACGCAATGTGCTTTACAGACACACATATTAACGTACAAAAGTATAAGCGACTTTACAATTTTTACAAGTTATGCCCTCAAATAATTCCAGCCATATCGGACTATAATAACAGCAAAAAAATTATTGCGAAAAATAAGAAACAAAATGTTTCGTCCGATTCTTGCCGTTCCCGCGCAAAACTCCATTCACGTGTTGATTGACCTCATTTGGACGCATTCTCCACAGATTAAATAAATCAATTAGTACCGCATCGGAATAGTTTATTATTTTCAAAATTAAATCTCGTCACACAAAAAGATTCCTTCGCCTATGTCTCCATTAATCGTGAGATTTGCATTGCCCTCAGAAACGGCACATTAAGGCATAAAAGTAAGGGTGTAACCCAAAAACTACTACGTTTTGAGAATATTTTAACCAGGGGCCCGCGATTTCACTTGAAGACGCGTTTTTCAGTAAAATTACCGCGTTGCCCGGCAGTAAAAGGGAGCTTCCTAGCGGTGAAAGAATTTTGAAAATCCGTCCATTGCTTTTGAGATAATCTATTACATAGACACAAAAAAGATTCTTTTTTGTAGTTCTGGACTCTTCAATTTTCTAGCCCCGGGCGTTCAAACCTACACCTGACTGTTTGGTGGGGAGCAGGAGCTCACCCGGAGAAGTATCATAAAATAGAACTAATTTTCTCTCTCTATTTTACCTAAAAGTGTGATAAAGTTCATTTTAGACACCGTTAATATAATATGTGTGTGTCGTATTTAAATAGGCAAATAAGTGAAACGTTTTTTCAAACATACGATTCGGCTTACGTTAGTAATAAATCTGCTCAAAGGTTTCTTTTTCTCTCTTGTAAATTTTTCTGAAATACCATCACGCAGAGTCGATAATTCCTAAAGGCGTCCATTCTCATTTTATTACAACTTGGGGTCCACCCTTTCGCCCAAGGGACGGATATCGCATTTTTTCATTTCGAAAGGGATTTGATTGACTGTGGCCAATTACATTGATTGATGCAATGCCCTGATGGGGGTCTCAAGTGCCCTTACCGGACCTGGTGATATATCGCCATCATTTATATCTGTAAAATATTTTTTTCGCTATAAGTATTTTGTTTTGCGTGAGATTATTTTAAGTGTTTACCTTTTTTGTAAATGCTACACCAGCACGTTGTTGGTATTAAAATTGTTTACTTTTTTATGCAGGACGTGCAAACCTTTGACATTTGAAAGAGGGAAACAGACCATCAACACTATATTATGAAGAGGAAATATAAATTTGATTGTTTTTTCGAATTGAAACTACTGGGACGATTTAAAAAAAAAACTTTTACACTAGAATCCTACGAGTACATTATCCCTAATGAACCTAGGCTATATTAAAATGTCTTATTCACGCGGGAAAACGGTAAGAAGCAGCGGGTGAAACCACTGGGCAGGCCGCTATAACTGAATAAACTTTTCAAAGGTAAATAGGCGGAAAAATAATTATAAAAAAATTTGATCTCCCATATCAAAATGTGTCAGAGCCAGTTTGTTCTTTAGCAGTTGAGTTTCCTAGGCTAGTTCACCACTTTAAATATGTTTACTTTACAAAATAGTTCCAGTAACTATATTCATGTAGAAAACGAACGAAAAAAACAAAGAGTGAACTCCCCAAATAAATCCACTTCGCTAAACCTTTAAATGCACTTCGACAGGCAACTCGTCCGTGAAATCCCGAACACGTGAAAATTGTTATATAAACCAACATACCAACCGAAAGGCTTACTTTAAATATTACATTGGGGAGGAAGCCCAGACCAAGAAATTGAAGTAGACGAAGCGTTAAGTAGGCTATATCAGTGCCCGATATTGTTAAACTACAGGCTAAAATTTGACAATTTGATGTTCATTGCGTAGTCGGTTAGCTATTATGATACCAGGAATACTAACCGGCTACGCAATGTACTAAAAATTGCAAAACATAGGCACAGGTTGGTATGTCATTCGAAAGTCACGGACCAAGTCGACGAACAAATTGATGATCGTTGAAGTGCATCAATAGAGAAACACTAAATAGCTCTGATCAAATAAACAGAATCTTTAAGATTATGTTTAAGTTTTTTCGTCCGTTTACGCTCTGCCTACCCCGCAAGTGGTATAGGCGTGATATATGTATGTATGTAATTAAGAAACCGTGATGAGCCAGTCTTGCAAATAAGGCTGTACCTAACAGTTTTTTTATTTTTTTAGTAATGATGGGTTTGCTCTTGACTCTAGCCTGGGTCAGGACAGAGACAGAGTCCAAGATGGAGCGAGCCCACCCAGAAGAAGCCTGTTAAGGCACTGACGGAACGCAGCAAGCTACTTGGCGCCAGACTTCGGTGGGATGGTGGTCGCGAGCCAGGCGGCCCCTTACGGAGCCTTCCACCGCTTAGTGGGATCGTTCAGCCGGACTTATCCACAGGCAAGCCTGTGTTGCCGTTGCCCGTAAACACAGTACTGACCATGTTATTATTTTTATGTATATTTGCTATTTCAAATATCTAAACATAATAGGTAAACTGTATCTGTGTGTACGTGATAAGTTACTTATAACGCTTCACTTTGGTTGTGTGCAACGTTACATCTAAACACACTTTATTGGTCTGAGGGGGAAATACTCGGTCGACAGCCCTAAAGCTGCTTTGCATGCAAAATGCCGACAGCGACGCCTACATACCAACGATTCCAGTTTTATGTGAAGGTGATAGAAAATTGTGAAAAAAGTAAAAATCGATGTAAGAGTGTACCTATAATATGAAGGAATACTTCTTTGCCTTCCTCGTAGAGGTTCAACACTTAAAATATGAAATGCTATCTACTTATTTCTAAAACGGTTAGAGATAAGGTAACACAAAGTTTATTTTTAAAAACTTGCAAAAGCGTGGGCAGGATTTGAACCTGCGACTTTCGCCATTACTAGTGGCGACGCCTCTTTTACCTGGGCTACCGCAGCTCGTCCCTTCCCCGTGAATTTTGTAAGTGTATTTTGATGCCAGTAACGCGTGGCACGGCTTCATCTACCGGGTTAGTTTTTGCAACTAATATCCGGCGACTAATTCTATCTTTACAGATTATAATTATGTAGTCTAAGCGATGAAAACCCGCGATAAATTGAAACCAAATTTTAGAACACTTCCCGTTTAAGGTGGGACGTTTTTCATACAAATGTTAAATGGACTTATGTCTATAAAGAAGGAACCTAACCTACCCTAACACGGAAGGTGTTTTAGAATTTGGTATTCAACAAAGATTGTTACTTACTGAACTACCACCAGCTATTCTGAAAATATTTTAACTACCGACGTTGCTCAGTCTACGTTACCGTTGTCCCTTAGGTAGTAATTTAGTATGCTTGTTTGCCACCTAACATAACAATCATGTTGAAAAGATAGCCGGAATTGATTAAAAATACGTTTTAATCTACCAATACCGCCATCTACCGCTTACAATAGGGCAACCTGCACTAACCTAACACCTCTTTATATGCAAAGTCAAACTTTGTTCATAACAACGTAAACCTGCCCGTATCTACTCTACAGGATGTCCTAAAACTGTGGCCCTTTGAACTAGAGGTACTAAAGAAATAATGGGAATAGAGTCTGTGCGAAAAGAGAATAGGCGAGGATATAGAGGGCGCCTCTGTGCCTCAGTATGAGAAAATCTCATAGCAACCAATGATAAAAATAGTTTACGCCTATTTCTTTCTTTCATTCCGCACAGACTTTAACAGTTAAAGCATAGTAGCATACGATTCGTAAAAGGTAAGGTAAGTCTTTGATTGTCTGTAATTAGATTTTTTCGTTATTAACCAAACCAAGACCCAACTATCAAGTCACATTTTGAGCAGTCAAAAAATAAATATAACGAAACGGCATAAGATTTAAATTTGGAAAAAAATTCAAGTTTATACAGGGTGGACTGTATAGTCACGTCCAAAGACAAAATTTGAATGCCTTATATAAGGGGTATCCGAATCACCCCCATGTATGTTCCGCGATTTTTTGTAGTTTCCGAGTTATTCAACTTTTAAAGTTGTATGGCGAAATTTCGACTCACCGGCTTTTTTCCTTCTTTTCTTGATTTGCGTTATAGGGCTTTTCGAGCGGTTATTTCTATGGCATAATCTTTATGATTTGTACTTTTCCTCATACAACTTTAAAAGTTGAATAACTCGGAAACTACAAAAAATCGCGGAACATACATGGGGGTGATTCGGATACCCCTCAGTATAAGGCATTCAAGTTTTGTCTTTGGACGTCACTATTCGGGCCACCCGGTATATCGCGTACTTGCATAATTAAAACATTCATGGTTTACGGTTAACCTAGTCTACTGAACAGAGAAACTAAACAAAAAACGGTTTAGACGTGCTTTAAAGACTATCAACATAATAATATCTTAAGAACATATAATCATCTAGGATAATGTTCTGAGATTACTAGAGTTTTTGAATTTAGAATGAACGTATCAACTTTCGCAACGGACTGTACGTAAGACTTATTTTATTTCTCCCTAGACCTAGAGCTTCTCTTTTTTAAAATTGGAAAGTGAAACATAAGGTTCAAAGGAAGCCAGTACTTTCCGAACACCCTGTCTGTAAACTCAGCTCTATCATAAAAGGAGATATAAGCGGCTATGCGTCGTGATATTAGAAGTTTTCATAGACTACCAAGCATCAAAGAACTTGCAATAATAAGCCATTTGAGTGCCTTTATTTGAGTTGAACTGTGATGTTAATCGTTTCTTAATAGGGATTACATAGGTTAAGTGCTGCCCATACATGTTACATAGGTTAGGTGGAAATGTATCACTTAACAATCATAACTCGATTTAAATGTAATTTATCAAAAATCCGCTTAAGACTAATAATACATTTTATGCAAGATAAAGAGTATTGCTTTTTTGCCTATATCACGTGAATAACTACATTTGGTTAAACTTATCTAAAGACTATTGGGTTATTAAGAACATTATTATCTTATCGCTATGTTGTACCCTGCCAAATAGTTTTTGACCCAAATTTTCATGCGGGTTTTTAATAAAATAGCCATAGTCATAGGTCATCATCATCATCAGACCACATCCACCCACTGCAGGGCATATGTCTCTTCTTCATTGCGCTTGAGGTCTCATTGACTTGGTGATATCATCGAACCACCAGCATGATAGCCATAGGTAAAATTGTTTTTAAAATTTTGTAAGCTACAATAGGCGGCTGGTTTGGCATTGTTTCTAATGCTCAATAGGCGGATATGTTTGTAGAGTCTTCTCTTATTATGCTGTCTGTGGCAGTCTTCCATCAGAGAGCTTTCTATACGCTGGCTACCGCTTTACGTGAATGCCAAAGGACTTTGTGAGGCGGCTTTGGAAAGCGGATGCCTGCGGTCGCTTCCAAAGGATTCCGAATTAAAATCATTTCGTGTCAGCTTCTATAATATTTCATCTGCGGTTATGTCCTATACGGATAGTTAATCTATGATTACTAAAGCTAGGAATTTTGAGTCATAATATTAAAATATTTAAGTATGCGAAACAAACTGAACGTTTTTGAAAAGATGAAAGGTATTAAAATAAAGAAAAAATATACATACCGTCGAATTCTACGTAAAGCCTTATTCTATTCTACCACCTTACATTTAAACACCAAGCATGCATAGTTATGAAATGTTGAAGAAATGTATATATAAGAAGTGTTAAGAAAGAAGCTTGACACAAATCTACTTACGTTCCTTTGACTTGTGAATAATTTTTCCAAACAAAACTTCTCGGTTGATTGACAAAATACCTTTAGGATCTTAAGCAAATATTGAATAAACATCTACAAAGTTTGGAAAGCTCTTCAATAAGTAACAAAAGGAACAAACGCAATAAAAGTCGACGGTGTACAAAGTTACAAAGAAGAATAAAGAATGACAGAAGCGACACATAACATGGCTGTCTCAATTGCCACTTACGGGGATAGAGGCTGGTTTGTTGACAACCACAATGTCCTCGTCGATATGTACGAGGGTGATCGGTTGGCTGGTGACCGGTACTTCGTGCCTGCAACGATACACACGTCAGGCTCTCGAGCTCTGTAGGCAGAAATCTCTGAGCGCAATCGTCGTTCTGTAGACCGCTTGATCTTTGGTAAGTATATGACACACAATGTTACATCAAAGTTTGGGTGTTAATGAGACATTATGCTCAGAGTTTCAAGTTTCGGGTCCTCGTGGATGATATACAGATTAGACGAGAATAAAACAACAAATGAACATGCGTCACGCAAAGTACTCGTAGGCATTTAAGTGGAAATGTAAACTCGATGGACATTCTGTGGAAAATTTACAAAGATTATTTTTATTTAGGTAGTAGAAGTGCATTCGCATGCTCATTCGGTGCTTTATATTTTAGAAGGATTTATTTTATATGTTATAAATATTAAATAATCAATTTCAATTCTATATACATGTAGTTCCAACTACCAGAAAGCCCTGATTGGCGCCAAATGAGTAAATTACTCCATGGAAAAAATTCTGGAGGTGTGCGGGTCGGCGGCGTGCATGCTGATTGGTCAGTGGTCGTGTCATTTCATAAATGACCAATAACTAACCAATGCGCGCGATTTTACATAAGGGATATAGGACTGATGTGTCACCAGAAAGTATTCGCCCTTAGTGTGCCGTAGATCAGGACTTCGTGGTCGTTGTATAGTCCCTATAAGTTGCATCGTGTAGCTAACGTCACGTATCAAATTATGTGTTAACGAAATAAATATAAATTGAAGTCTCAGGTTAATATTTCAATGTACAAGTTCTAAATACATTTTACACCACACCATTGAAGAAGAAAAATGAGAAAGTAGAGACACTGTTAGAAGTAGTTATATTATGTACGTATATGTATGTAGGTATGTTGAAGTATTGCTATGTTGAACGTGTTGTGTTGTATCAAAATAAAGAATCTCAAGTGTAAAAAGATATAACGTGAGAACTTGAAAAGTGCTGCGTCTATGAATGTCTCAACTTTATAACTATCTACATGACGGAACACAGACACACAGGGCCGGACCAGACCGATCCTACACCCTATGGTTAGATTTCATACAAAATGTAGGCAGTTGGTTTTCAAACGTCCATTAAAATTCAGATGTGCGTCAACTTTGGTATCGATTAAGACCGAAAGTCACTACATATTGTATGAAATCGTAAACTATACGGCCCGGCACAGTGTATCTCCATGACAACGCCTGGACAATTCACAAACAGGTTTACCTATGAACCACATTGGCGAGTAGATCATTATGCTTCAGCCGATAATCAGGGTCGACCCTTTCGTAGTTGACCGTCAAGGTGCCAGCCCTGATGCACCGTTCATACTCTGCAGCAGGGTGAGCCCTGAATTCCCTTGCGAAGACATCCAGGATCTTCTCGCCAACCCACCGCCCTTTGGTGAATGTTGTGAATGTGAAGTAGTAGGGATATACTTTTCTGAGACCTGTGGAAAAATCAATATATTAAAAGTTTGATAATAAACTAACTTACATACTACACACTGCGCCAAGGGCTCTCAAGGTAAAATAAAACCTACGCGATTGTCCCGCGCATAGATAACTAAATTTTCGATTGTCTCAATCTTAAAGTTTTGGTTGCTCATTTCAAAAATACCAAAAGTGAGCCTTCTGTAAACTTCTTTACTTTGAGCATATAAGTAGTACCTATTAGGTACACATACGTTTACTTAGTTGCAGACCTGTCAAGAACCAACACAAACAACAATGGCAAAACAACTTAAAACCAAGATACCTGTATTCGGCATTGCGGAAAAGGTACTGCAGTGTACAAAACTAATAAAAAACAAGTTAACAAAGTTGAACTGATTAAGACATCGAACCGACTACAAAAAATATATATAGGGTGAAATTTTACTAGTGACCGATAGCGAAAACTCTAGACGGGCCAATAATAAGGTACAAATTTTCCCAAGGCACAAAAGCCGAAAATCGACAAAGTTAAGCTCCCATAATAAATTGCCGATCAGCTGATTTGCTTTACAAAGGAAACTCTGAATATTTTTGTCATATATGGGTCAACATAGGTTGGGGAAAGTTGAACCACCACCAGCTCGTCTTGAGATTTCGCCATCAGTCACTTGAAATATTCACCTTTTACCTACTGTCTGCTCTCTCTACTACTCTGCTTTTTTTAATCTTCGCCCCTATTTTAGTATCTTGATTTTTTAAAACAAAATGTACCAAACAAGACTCAAATATAAAAATATCTGTCATGTTTTCTATATCCATGTCACTATGAATGATCAAGAACACTAATAAATTTACAAACAAAAGCCTCACCCTCCTCTTTTGGCTTTGTCGAAGTCGGTTAACAAGGCCGGAGCAAATAATGCAGAAAGAGAAACATATTTGGCCGGGGTCCCGTGATGTGACAAATGATGCTAAATGAAGCGTGTATTCCAGCCAACACGCGTTGTTTTTTCGCATAAATATTCACTTATTCCTTGGTAAGGCTAAGCCTAGTTATGAGAATTTCGTGCAAGATTTCTTTTGCCGCCATAACTTTTCATTTGCATGACAGTTATTTCAATGGGGGTGCCAATTTGCTAAATCACTCGCTCGGCTAATGTTTTGATACTATTTGTTGCAGCCATGGTGTCCTCTGTTTATTCACAAGTATATAGGGCGAAATTTTAAGAGTCACCGATAGCGATAACTCAAGACGGACTGGTGATAAGGTACAACTTTCCCTAAGGAACATAGGTCGAAATACGAAAAACAAAATTTGACCTCCGATACAAAATTGCCAATCAGCTGATTTGAGGAATCTCAAAAAATTCTTGTTTCTAATAAAGCTGCTCCAACTATGGTTTAGGCGGACTAGTCGACTACCGACTAATCGGCTTAAAATTGACTAGTAGCCGACAAACAGAATGCGACCATTACTTTTGTCACATCACATCACAGTGAAGTTTCGGGGTTATATACCGTTTTGAACTTTCTCTACCATCACGTAATGTTGGTGGCATTTCAAACATGTACTAGTTTTATGAAATAATCATATAAAAATTCAATGTCGTAACAACACCCATCTAATTTATTTATCAAAGACATAAATATTGTAAAAAAACAGACATAAATCCACATAGGTATATAAAGGAACAAACATTTTCAAACACAACAATTAAATAATTCTAAATGAAGTTACTGGATAGAGCTTATTGGGATCAAATCCTCAAACAAACACTTGCATTCTTTCATCAAACGGTGCTAACGAACAACTAAACAAATCACAATGTGGTGTTGCTTCTAATATAATTCAGCTGACTATTCATAAAATTGTCGGCGACTAATCGTTTCATCTTTAGTCTAAAAAATACAATGAGTTTTCGACCGCTCACCAAAAGACATCACTTACGAACGTAACACAAAATAGATTCATGGGATATTGCATATTGCCCATACTTTGGATACATTTTATGACACCCACGTATTGAAATGAGTTGATGCTATTCACTAAAGCTCCAAACGGGCAACTATGCACGTCATTCTCACATAATCCATTATAAAGATTGTTTCCAATCTTCCATCTATTGAAGGCTAATTTAAAATCCATTATGGATTGATAATATCCGCAATGATAGTAGGTTTATTGATGTTTCTTGGATTTAATTCACTTAAAAACCTTTTAACACTTTGCCTGCTTAAACAGCTCGCATGTAAAATACGGTCTCATGTTTACCCATTGTGATGAGACTTTGTCCTGTGGTAAAAAGTAGCTTAAGTATACACACATACATCAGCGTATAGCATTCCACTGCTAGACGTAGGTCTCCCTCAGGGTACATCGACTTCCCCAAGAAATATGAATACATCGATTTCATATTTCTTGGGAAAAGTTGTTCATTATCACTGGCCCGTCTTAAGTATTTGCTATCGGTCACTAGTAAAATTTAACCATTCCGATAATAATCAGCGGCTAGGTAAAATTTGTATGGTTATTTTTATGCATAATAATATATAGTCCTGAATATTATTGGAAGCAGTTTTAAGACAAGTTTTTAAAGGCGGCTGGTAATCCCTCCAGCCAGCAGCGAAAGTGTTAAAGAGCCTTCAATAGTGACTAAGTACAATCTATTTATTACTTTAATACCTGTATTGAACCAACCATAATATGATGAATTTTTTATCATTAGCATAATTAAAAATAACATCTAATAAAATTGCATCATCAGCAAATAAAAAAAAAGAAATTGTTATACAGAGTGCGGCCCGCAAAAAGGGTAAATATTACACGCAGTGAAATTACCCATTATTCTGAACAACTTTCCCCAAGGCGCATAGGTCAAAATATATGAAAAATAGACCTCCCGTACAAAACGTACAGTCAAGCTCACGTGCGGTTAGACACTCAAACTGCCAATGTAATTCTTATGCGCGCGGCATAAGAACGGTCTAAAGTCCAAACTGTCTAACCCAGCCCGATCTACATTTTTTTATTAATCGACCTATGTTCCTTGGGGAAAGTTGTTCCGTTTTACGAGTAGAACTACCGTAAAAATATTTGCACTGAATTTAATAGGACCTTAATCCAGACTAAAACTGTAAAAATTTAGTTGAAAATATTGTAAATTTTATTGAGTGTCTGGCACTCTCACACGGAAATGTCAGAGGTTTTAAACCGTAGTGGTATATTATAAGTCTATGTTTTTAACTGCCTACCTGTAGGCCTCTGACATTAAAATCTATCTATCTTCGTGGCATTGTCATATTTTGACAAAACTCCAAATAAAGATTTTAAAAAAAACATAATTAATACGAGTAGGAAGGTAGGTACAAAGCCGATTTAGAAGACATCTCAAAATCCTTTTTTCCAATTACAATCTTTCGGTAAAAAATAATAATGGATTCAATCAGGATTAAAGTCTTCGACGGAATTTTCTTTTTCAATCACGTTGACCCCATAAATAATCCTTTGATTTCCTCCGTTAGTACGCTTAAGGCCGGCGCACATGTAGTGCCATTTGACGCGAGCCATTTACAGTGGCAAACTGATAATGAACTGTTTTTTAATTGAAAAACAGTCGATACTGAACGTGTAGGTATTTTTGAAATAATTTTACATGCGACGAGTGTTAGTATTACATTTGGTATAACTTAAATTTATTTGGAAAAAGGGTATGTGTGAAAGGATAAGTGTAGTAGATCGTGTGATAGCGATTGCGCTGGTTGTTTGAACAACCACAAACTTTTCCGGGTGAGCTCCTCCTCCATACAGTCATGTGTAGATTAAAAGACCCGGGGCTTATATCATAGGGCCCACAACTAAAAAAAAAAAAAGATACGAATAGCGGGTAAACGATTCGTGGAAGATTTCACATGCGAAATTGTTTTAAGAATACGCCTCTTGGTCGCGGAAGAGCTTGCACGAATGCCGCAGCAGGTATTTCATGCCAGCCAATTATGTTTTTTTTTTCAATAACGATAGTTTTCATTTTCAATTTGCTGCTGAAAACGGCTCGCGACAAATGGTGCTAGTTTTGCGCCGACCCTTATCAGATTATCGCTGCTATAACTTTGATGTTCTCGTTTCTTTCAATATCATGAACCTTGGACCCTTTGGGGGCACAGAGTGTGCCTTTCGATTTATTTCAACGGTAGACCTAGCTATTGAGTCGGGGTTTTTCGGATTATCAGGGTTTAAAAAGGTTCTTACAGAAGTACGTTTTGGGTTGTGTACCTATTCACTGCTAGTAGATTTAAGTAGATAAAAAGTTTTAAAGGAAACCGGCCTTAGGCACAATTTCGTTGATGCCGAATATTTAATGCGTTTGAAAAATCTCTTGGTTGACATTCCGTATTATGTCGTAGTTAAGGTTTTGTTATTGTAAGTTGTCTAATTTTTTTATGCTGGCTTAAAATAGCATCACCCTATTTTTTTTCCGCGGGTGTCGTAAAAGGCGCCTAAAGGAATCTAGAGATTCATGTGAATTACAATTTTAGGCAACAGGCTG
Organism: Tuta absoluta; assembly: GCA_027580185.1. Classification (NCBI taxonomy): domain Eukaryota; kingdom Metazoa; phylum Arthropoda; class Insecta; order Lepidoptera; family Gelechiidae; genus Tuta; species Tuta absoluta. The sequence continues at coordinate 3,910,230 of JAQAHW010000020.1, forward strand.
ATGACCTGTCACTATAGTAATACACGATTTTTCTGAATGCGATGGCGATAGCGACCGAATTTTATGCCGTTAACGCTCTGCCTACCATGCAAGGGTTAAAGGCGTGATGTGTGTGTGTCTGTAAATAATAAACCAACTACGTCTCTTTATTTAGGTCCAACTAAAAACGGGGAACTAGCATTTTCAAACAAACCACTCCAAAGGACATAGCACGAAGAAAACAGATTTTGGATAATTCAATACAAATTATGACAGCCAACACAAAATCTTTATTTGATTTTACTTTACAATCCTAAGGGAATGTTCACTCCTAAAATCTTTTTTTTTTTCAGTAATACATACATACATATATCACGCCTTTATCTTTGCGGGGTAGGCATAGCGTAAAAGGCCGCAAAAACGGATATTTACGACGCCACGTCTGACAGACATTTGAGGGTCATTCGGTATAAATTGTGTATCGCCATAGTGACAGATTGTCAGCCCATCGCCCTAAATTGCAATACACACCCTCGAGTCCCTTCGTCGCCTTTTACGACACCCACGGGAAAGAAATGGGGTGATGCTATTCTAAGCCCGCATCACCGAGTCGGTTTTCTATCAGGACATTACAAAATTGTTATAAAAAAAAGAAAATTGTGTGATACAATTTTTTTTTTTTTACAATGACGGTTCATGGCGTCAATAAGTGATATGATAATACTATCCTACATTGAATATAGAATTTCAATTTCAATTTCACACGGCAAAGCCAGCATCACACGGCAAAGCCAGTATCACACGGCAACAATTTTCAGTAATTCACCGTTAATATACCTTTATTTCGATTAATTGTGCCAATTTCCTACGTTCAAACAAACTAACCGGGGCAGACAAATTATTGCCAACTCACAAAATTTAATTTGCCCAAATTGTAGTTACCTAAGGAAGTTACACCGAGTTTGGCAACCCTCGAGTTGCGGTATCAGTTTTATTACAGACTCAAGTAGGGAAAATAATGGGAACTCTGTAAAATTGCTTTGACTAGGAATTGCTTTAAGTAAGACAAGTTTTGGGCAAGATTTTAGGTTAAATGAAATGCAGGAATAAAAATTTAAAATAAAATCTTTCGGTTTTGCTTATTGCGCTTGAATTTTCCTTTCGTTAGATAGAGTTAAACTTATTTGCAAACGATTTTTTTCTGTTTACTTATATTTATGCAACAGCTTACATAAATATGCTTGAAATTATAAAAAATATCCTGAATTTTTTCTCTAATTCAAATATAACTCTATGGTAAAAGGCGTTTTAATTATGAGAAGAATTATTCGGCAAAGTTTGCATGTTTCTTCTTCTTCAATTCTTTTCGCATGCGACACTGAATCGTCTGAAGACTCGATGAGCCCTGTTGTCAGAGTTTTTCAACCAACTACTACGAGTGGTAGGCCTCTGATTGTGTAACGTGTGCCGTCTAAGTAATAATAGATAGCAACCGGGACCCACGGCTTTACGTGCCCTTTGAAAGCACGGAACCATCTTTCTTTTCGGACTATCAGGTGGTTCAGCCTTCTATGTCTAACCAGAATGGGACCAAATTCACAAAGTGATAAGTATCAACTTTGTTACTGCCCCACCGATAATCGAACCTGGACCTGTCGCAGGCAGTCGCACTACCCACTGCGCCAAATCGACCGTTTGCATACTTACAAAGAACCCTGTCCTATTACTATTATGCCCACGAGCTCGATTTCCCAAGTATTTGTAATTGAAATCCCGCACGCGCTTTTCTCATGCGCAATTCCAAAATTGCTATTTTCTAATAGTGAATTTTCCCGTTTTTCGAGTGATTCGTAGCGAGTGACATTACCACTCGTATCGAGCCGTGAATTATTATTATTAGTCTCCAAAACAACTGATTGTCAAAATCAAATGACAAGATAAGTAAGCATTTGACCAAAGACTATTATTTGACGCAATAACTTTTTAAGTTACGTTTCGTTCCACTGTCGGAGAAAACCAGTTTTTTAAATGAATTAATTTTGCTAGGAGTAGTGTTTGGGGAGGGAGTAGTAGTGGTCTCAATATTTAACGTATAACGAAAAAGTTCAAGAGATTTTAATAAAATGGCAATTCATATTTCTGCTGTTTAAAATATACGAAGAAACTGGATTTAGCGAATTCGATTTCGTGAGAGACTGAATTACGAATGGGAATGTTGGTCAAATGTATCTTCTCTCTCTCTTTTCGCGTGGGACATCGAATCATCCAACGACCCGATGAACCCTGGTGTCAGAGTTTTTCAACCGCCTACTACCACTAGTAGGCCTCTGACATGGTTGTGTTACGACCGCCGTCTAAGTTATCATAGACAGCAACCGGGACCGACGGCTTAACGTGCCCTCCGAAGCACGGAACCATTTCTTTTCGGACAATCAGTTGGTTCACCCTGCAATGTCCTAACCAGACCGGGAACAAATTCACAAAGAGATAAATATCAACTTTTGTGAGTGTCCCACCGAGAATCGAACCCGGAACCTTTGCGTCGCAGGCAGTCACACTACCACTGCGCCACATCGGTCATCGTATCTAAATGTATCTAATGTTTAGGAAATCGAGCTCACGTAACCTTTGAAAAATTACTGCACTTACCATTTTCAATGTAGTACGACGTCTCATTATATCTGTCGTCAGTGAAACCGGGTCTCTTTGCTTTCAGCGCCTTTGTTTCTAGTTTTGCCTGTAACAAAGACACAGTATGTGAACATAAATCCTTTTGTTCGTAAAGACAAATAGTTATTGTAAACATCTAACGGTGGGAGCATCGATTATTTTTAAAGTTACATAGGTGCACATTGATGTAATAAATAGGTTTGAAAATGGCTTAAAAGATTGTTTATCAGTATTTTGCTGTGCTGGTGTGAATGTGTTATCGTAGTTTATGCAACTGTCATATAATGCCTAATAATATGTAGTTACATGCACTATTTTGTCTACTCTCTACAAAAAAATACTCTGAAAAATCACTTCGTACGCCTTTTCAAACCGGTGCACCGGCGATCCAACGCCGCGTTCAACAATAACAAAAAATGGATCTACCATTGAAAACGTACCAGCCGAGTCAATTTGTTTGTCAGATTAAAATAAAAACATATTTGGATTAATGTTTCATGGGGAAAGTTTTTATCTTATCACCAGCCCGTATAAGTTTTTTGCTATCAGTCAAATCTCACCTTAGTAACTAAAAATGTTAGCACTCAGGTTAATGTCACTAGGGCCTTTACATTAACTTGAGTGCAAACATTTTCAGGTTGAATTATACTCTTTAAATTTAACAACTTTACTTCATAACATTTATACGAGATATAAGATAAAATGGACCTCAGCAAAGTAACACATTTTTTATAAATTTTTGTACGGTAGGTTATTTATTTAATGCATAATTCGAAAAAAATATTATAAAAAATGTGTCTGAATTTCATGAGTAGACCATTCTTCAAAATATTTGGACTTAATTGAATATACTCTAATATCATAGTTGTCCCTACCATAAAAACATCATATTATATGCACATACACATATCAAGTCTTTATCCCTTGCGGGGTAGACAAACGCGGCAACGGCCAATACAGTCCCTAACGCCATGTTTGACAAATATTTGAGTGCCGTTTCAGAAAAATCGTCTATCACAACAGGTTGTCAGCCTTTCGCCTAAAATTGTAATACACATGAAACCCTCAAGTACCACCATCATATTGAGTCCATTATATGCCTGCAAAAATCTGTGTAAAACTTCAGAGACTTTTACGAAGATGAAAATACAGAACAACAGTGCCGAGCCGTAAATGATTTAGTTTTGATTTGTTGAAAAGACAGTTCGCTTTCCGAGAAGTCGCGAATATTTCTTACAACATTTGATAAGTAGAATTTTAACTTCATAATTTTGTAACAAGTTTAAAATATGTAACGCTTCTATTATCTTGTCTTGACAAAAGATAAGCTCGTACTAACCTAACCTAACCTAACCTACCTATTTAATACATCAACTTATAAATAAATAAATACATTTTAATTTAGAACACCAACAGCTAAGTAAGTAAATTTTATGATCATTACTTCTAGCTTACGAAATAAACCAATTATGTTGGTTATCTTTAATACTTAAAGTTATAGCCAAGTCGGACAAATATTTAGAAGGTGTATCAGCAAAAATCGTGTATTACTATAAAGTCAGGTTGTAAGCCTGCCGCCTGAAATTGTAATACACATCAAACCCTTGTCCCTTAGTCGCCTCTTACGACAACCGCGGGTTAGAAATGAAGTGATGCTATTTATGCCACCTTAACGCGGCAAATCTAATAGCCCTATGAAAGACAAATATTTTGCAACCAAAATTGTGCAACTCGAAGTATATGACCGTCTAGGACTAATATGCAACTTTCAGACGCTGAAAAAGTACCTTCGATACCTACCAGGCAATCTAAATATCGAATTGAGGTAGCATCCCATCAAAAATCCTGAACTCAATTTGCGAACGACATGAAAAATTTGCATATGACTGGCGCCGGCTAAAATATTCTACTCCATCACATCACCAATTCTGTTCATAGGTGCTGCTCTAAATTTTAAGCACTCGTATGACGTTTCGCACCACGGCCAAAAAAAAGGAATGTCTCACTCGCAATTGTGTGTAATTGGCTTTATCAGCTGGGCTATGGGCGGCTACGTATCGATGGCTCGATTGTCATTTACCAAATCATTTTACATAATTTACAAAAATTTATATATTTTAGGATGACATTTTAATAGAGACCGATAGCGAAAATTCAAGACAGGCTGGTGATCAGGAACAACTTTACCAAAGGAACATGGGTCGAAATACAAAAAAGAATTGGACCTCCCATACAAAATTGCCGATCAGCTGATTTGAGTTACAACGGAAACTCAAAATATTTTTGACATATTTCAACCTACCTTTCTTGGGGAAAGTTGTTCCTTATAACCAGCCCGTCTTAAGAGGTCACTAGTAAAATTTCACTCTATATGAATTATCAATAGTGCCGTGTGATGACGGCTTAGAAAAGCATCACCCCATTTCTTTTCCGTATGTATCGTACGAGGCGACGATGATACTCGAGGATGTGTATTGCAATTTAGGCGATGGGCTGACAACCTGTCACTATGGCGATGAACGATTTTCCGAATGAGCCTAAAATGTTTGTCAGACGTAGCGTAAATGTCCGTTTTTAAAGCCGTTAAAACGCTCAGCCTACCCCGCAAGGGAGAAAGGCGTGATAAATGTATGTATGTAAAATAATCAACCCTTATTCATGTAACGCGTTTCCAAAGCAAAACCCTACAACGCAGTTATAAAGTAGAAATAATTTTGTCACAAATATCGATGAATGAAAAAAGCCATCGAACAAAAACCTGTGTACATCCGTCGAGAAAAGCGTTTCGTATCTACACAGGGTGTCCTCCCGCGGGACGTGCGGCGTAGCGAAATGAGATAAGTTTTTAAAAGCGAAACAATCTACGGAGCCGACAACAAGCTTTTTGTTGCAATGGCCGCCGCCGTCTGCTCAGCGAGGATATAACTTTTGAGGCAATGGAATTAAAAATGTTTCCGTTTTGATGGCTGGCAACACTTCAAACGCGTGTTCTGAATTTGATTGCGCGGGGAGTTTTCTTTGCGGAATCAATATTTGAGCATTTTCAAGGCAAGACTAAGAACTTTATCAAAACACAATGCAAAAACATTGCGTAGGTATAGCTTTAGTGACTGTGTGGTAACGAAATAGCATCACCCCATTTATTTCCCGTGGTTGTCGTAAGAGGTGACTAAGGGTATATTATTGTTGCAGGTGATGGGCTGATAATCTGTCACTATCGTGATGTGATACACAATTTTCTGAATGACTCTCAAATGTTTGTCAGACGTGGCGTAAATGTGTGTGGTTTACGGCTGCTATCTGCCTTACTTTGCAAGGGATATAGGCGTGATATACAGTGTGTAAGTTACATCCCTACAAATACTGATACCGAGTGCATTCAGACGATTAAAATGAACAACTTCCCATAAAAAAAATCAAGAAACGTATTTTTTTTAATTTCCCATAGCAAATTAAGTCAGTTGATTGTGGAAGGTCGTTTTTTTGTAGTTTCCTGACATATGTTTCTAGGGGAAAGATGTTTAGTTTCATGGTCTGCTCGCACTCTATCAATATTCAGAGGGCTGTACTTTACACCCCGTACAGGTATGTATAAACAGCTCAAAATCAATAATATTAAATCGCTTTACAGCTTCAATTACGCTTCACACAACGCAGCAGTGCATTTAACATCACGATGAATAAACAATAAAGACAACCCAAACATGGATCGATGTTTAATATTCGAGTTTTGCTCATCACAACGTCCGCAATGAAATCCGTGGAGCTCGGCGGTACGACAGCCGTGATTAAAATTCGTATTACTACTAGTGCTGAGCAATGATCGTTTTCGGTTAAGCTACCAATATAATAACGGAACCGGTATACGATTTAAAGTTTGACACAAAAAGGTTATGATAGCGGTAAAAAGTAGCGCTCCCGCGCAAGTTTTAAAACCATTTTTATTAAGACAATAACAGCGAATCAATTCTAAAAAATTAAATGTTATTTCGAGGATCTAACAGGTAACATATACCTATTAGTTACACAATTTGACAAAGTGTACTCGATATAAAAAAATAACGAATGTAACCCCTATTTGAAAAATTTGACAATATTATGTATTCAGTTTAAAGTTATTAATAAATAAATATGCTATAATTTAGAAACAAATTTTCTCTCGTACGAAGACTTTAATAAGACATTGTAACGCTTGTATTGCTTCAGATTCTATTTAAAAAAACAGTAAAAACTCGCGGAAATTTAAGCGATCAATTATTTTTTGTTTCTCTCTGGCGCAGTGCACATGAAAGGTGCCAATTTTTCAGGTGAAACAAGGCCTTAACCGGTATAGTTTCTATTTTGAAAAACACATTGGGCTATAATATTTTCTTGAGTTTGCACAACTATTACTCATCTCACAATAAAACAATTTTAAATAAACACAACTGAAATCCGTTTAAAATTGTTTTATTGTGACATTGCGCTATATTAAACAGCGTTGCGGAATCGCAAAAAATTACCTTGAAACCCCTTTTGATAGTGGTTTAGGTACCCAAAAAGTACCTATTGGTAACGTAAACGGTGCGGTAACGGAAAATTTCGGTATCGAGACGTTAAGATATCGCAATGTATCGATATGACATCATATCCTTTACCGTTTTATTAAAAATAAAAAAAACAGTTTTACAATCCCTGATGCTGAGGCTTTACGGGACTTCTTCAAAGAAATGACGGGACTGAAAGTACACTTTTGCTTTGTCCCGATTGTGGTAGGTGTTTTTATGAAATGGCCCTGTCCTGCTATGACAATTTCTTTCATATTTTGGTACAATTCTAATTGTAAAGAAAGTAATAAGAAACTTCTTTATCCTCAAATAGGTCGGTGCTTTATTTTATTAATAACATTTCTGCCGCAATCATAATACTTCTGCTTCTTTTAAAGTATATTAAAAATGTATTTCTTTGTAATGAATGACCGAACGTCTTTCTTTAAACTGATATTAAATTCGACAACAAGCCATCATAAACGAGATCGTGAGTCATATTTTCTTGTCCTCTTTCAATGAATTCACACTTGTCCGCTGTCACGTAAAGTCCGGTGCGGCTGGCATTATTTTAGGGCATAACTTACAAAAATTATATTTAAAAAACTATCTTCTCTTATAGCCGTTGGGATCCCACTGCTGGGCAAAGGCCTCCCTCCCTTCCTATTATATTAATATTATGAAATATACCAATATCGTTTATGTGACAGTTTGCACAGTGTAAAACCCAGTTTGAGTTGTTCCATCCACTGCAAACGAAAGTATGATAGCATATTCCTGAATGACACAAAATATTAAATTGGGGTCGGCCAAAGCCAAAAACAAACGACCTTCATTTTTAATAAAACTTGTAAAATTTTCAAGAGCCAGAAGGATTTGAACCTGCGACTTTCGCCATGACTAAGCGACGCCTCTTACTCTGAGCTACATCGGGTCATCCATTGCCCGCAAATTCTCAAGTGTATCTTGATGCCAATAACCAATAAAAAAATGACCCAACACTGGAAGTATTTAAAAGTACGGAATTTGACTTCACACGATTGTCAAGGGAAAGATCGAAGGAAAAAGAGGAAGAGGAAGAGGAAGACCAAGAAGGAGTTGAGTCCACCGACATCTTATATTTAACAGCATTGCTCTAATGCTCTTAAATATAAGAAGAAGATTCTATTTCAACATACATACATACATACATAAATCACGCCTATATCCCTTACGGGGTAGGCAGAGCGTTAACGGCCGTAAAACGGATATTAACACCACGTCTGACAAAAGTTTGAGGGTCAATCAGATAGCTGTGTATCACTATAGTGACAGGTTGTCAGCCCATCGCCTAAAATTGCAATACACACCCTCGAGTCCCTTAGTCGCCTCTTACGACACCCATGAGTAAGAATGGGGTGATGCTATTCTAGGCCGGCATCACACGGTAATTTCTATTTCAATATTTTTTTAAACATGAAAAGCTAGTCATACTGGGCTATAGTACAGTCGTGTGAATATCCCGTATTGTTCCGATCGGTACACTCGAGCACACTAGCAACTGACAGTTACCGGATGGATTATTGTTCAACAGAGCGTTCTCAGAGATAGTATAATGTTTAATGGATTTAAATTTGTAAATGATTTTTACTGTATTCGCCATTCTTGTAGTCTGAGAGCTAATATTTCAATCGAACAAGCCAATAAAACTGAATAACTTTCCTTACAGAATATGGATGAAAATAATGAAAACATATTTTCATCTCCTTTGTATTTTCATAGTTTACGACTTCTTCTTCTTCTTTTTGTGTGGGACACCGAGTCGTCTAACGACCCGATTTTACGACTTAAATAAGAGATAAAGGTAGCATTTTCAATATTGCACTGCAGAGTTATGAAATGGCAGAAGTATGTAAAAACAGAACACTTACACATATACATACATCACACATATATCCCTTGCGGGGTAGGCAAAGCAAAAACAACCGTAAAAACGGACATAATATACGCCACATCAGTCAAATATTTAAGGGTCATTTTAGAAAAAATCATGTATCACTATAGAGACAGGTAGACTAAAATTAAAATACACATTAGACTCTTAAGTCGCCTCTTACGACACCCTTGGGAAAGAAATTGGGTGATGCTTCTCTAAGCCGGCATGTAAAATCTTCCAGCTATTTATTAGTACCTACACAACCTACGTTGATTTGTTTTCTGGTCAAATGCTACACTATTTCAATTTCTTGTTACTACACTATTATACGTAGCGATCTCTCTGTCTACTTTATTTGGGTTACAATCGCATCGTCAGTGGGATTCAGCAGCTGTTGTTTCATAATTGGGGGTTAACTGTTTTTCAGTGGCCACTATGGAATAGTATTTATGAATGTTAATGCAGTCGGATAGGCTTTTGCATTTTGGTCGCATCATGATTACATACATGCCATACCTCTTCCGGGGTAGGCAGAGCGTAAACGGCCCTTAAACAAACATTTACGCCACGTCTGACAAATATTTGAGGGTAAAAAATGGTGTATCACTATACCTCTAGTTACAGGTTGTCAGCCTGTCGTCTAAAATTGTAATACACATGAAACCCTCGAGTACTTTAGTGGCCTCTTACAACACCCGCGGGAAAGAAATGGGGTTATGTTATTCTAAGCCGGCATCAAACAGTCGCATCACGATTGTTTAATAAATTTTCAGTAACAAAAAAAACATGTATTTTCATGGCATGCATGAAAATACGTGTTTTTTTTGCCACTGAAAATTTATTTTTTATAATCCTGTCCCCGCAGCGATTTTTTTACGCGAATTCTGTAACACATTGAATCTTCGAATCATCATCGAAATCTTGCAAAAAAAAATCTAAATACTCGAACAAAAAAAGGAGATAGCTGCTTCTGATCGACGATGTGGTGTAGTGGTAGTCTTACTGCCTCAACAGTTTGTCAGACGGCCGTTTACGCTCCGTCTACCCCGCAAGGGATACACAGGGTGTGAGGGACAGCCCTCCGTGTGATAGGGTGTATTCAGACCATGTAACTAAACAACATCCCATAAATAAATATTTCAGGAAACGTTATTTTTTTTTTACTTTCCTTAGTAAATGTATTCAGCTGATTGTGATTTTGTATAGGAGATCGTTTTTATTTGTCGTTTCCTTACATATGTTTCTAGGGAAAAGTTGTTCAATTTCATGGTCTGAATGCACCCTATCAGTATTCGGAGGGCGGTCCCTTACAACCTGTATAGACGTGATATATGTATGTGTGTGTGTGTGTTTGTGTTGCTAAGATAAAGTTCTAAATGAAGATTCTAATCTATAACAAAAATCTCTAATCATGGAGGTACTTAGGTAAATACACTTCTATATTATCTCACCTGAAAACTTTTCTGACGTCAAAAGCTACAAACTCTTTACAACTTCTGCTTTGCCCTGCCTAAATATATAAAAGCAATCCGATTTGCGAAGTACATAAATCCACTTGACGTTGCCTTCAGCCTGGTACATCAGAAGATTTGTTCAATTATTAGACCCACTGCCGATTAGACCCAGTGGGGCTACTTGGTGAAGTTGCATTTTACCTACTGAGCCACGCAGACTCAGACTGTATGTGATACATACAGTCTGCGTCTCACACACACGCAAACACAATTCAGGCCTTTACCCCTTCCTGACTAGTCAGAGCGTTAGCGGCCGTATAGATACGGCAAACAATTAAGGGATGTTTAAAAAAAATATGTATCATCAGTGACCGGTTTTCGCCTAAAATTGTTAATTGTAAATTGTTGTGTCAACGGATTTAAACACAATCAGAAATTCATCTTAAAAACTCACAAACTAAAAAAGTTGAAAAAAAAAAACATAATGAACTAAACTTGCGTACTTACTAACTGTACCAAACATCTGATTTTATCAGTAGGTTTTTTTTTTTTTTATTAATGATGGGTTTGCTCTTGACTCTAGTCTAGGTCATAGGACAGAGACAGAGTCTAAGATGGAGCGAGCTCACCCAGAAGAAGCCTGTTCACTCTTACTTTGAAGAGATTAGGGTTGTATGCTTTTGGAAACACAGACGCAGGTAGTAAATTCCACTCTTTAGCAGTGCGCATTATAAATGATGACTGGAAGCGCTTAGTCCGAATCGGTGGAATGGCTACCAGGTACAGATGGTATCCGGCGGTGCGTCTGGATGTCCGATGGTAGAAGGGAGCTGGTGGAACAAGGTCGTGAAGCTCTTGAGCACACTCTCCGAAGTACAATCTATAAAATACCGACAAGCAGGCAACCTTGCAGCGATGAGCCAGGCTATGTAGCTTGGTGTCCACCAGTTTTATGTCGCCTATGAGCCTCTTGGCCCTGCGTTCCACCGAGTCAAGAGCGGCAAGTTGGTATTTGGCTGAGCCATCCCAAAGGTGACTGCAATACTCCATGCAGGATCGGACTTGTGCTTTGTAAAGAGTTAAAAGCTGTCCAGGCGTAAAGTATCGCTTCACTCTATTCAGGATTAATCTACACTCTATTAAGGTCTGATTAATGAAAGGTTAAGTAGGTAAAATACCATTTCACCAATTAGACCCAACGGGCCTAAGCGGAAGTGGGTCTAATAAGAGCACGACAACGTCAGAAGTTGTAACCAAGTTTGGAGTTTAGTCTCAGAGATAATATTGGATACTCAGGTAGACGTAAGGGGCAGCTCGAATGCCCGACTTAAGAAGATTGTTTTGTAAGACATCATCGCAAAAGTTGTAACATTTTGTCCTAAAATCATTTCAGGACGGTAAGTCTACGAAAATGAAATTAATAGATAAATTGTTTTTTACTTACTATCTTTTTGTTCAGTGTATATTCGCCGAGCGATGCCGGCTTAGAATATAATCACCCCAACACAAGCCGTGGGTGTCGTAAGAAATAACTGAGGGATAAATTCATCAAAGACTGGGCAGCAGCGTTGCCTGTGAAAGCAATATCTTGCACTGAAAATGAAAAAATGAAAATGAAATAACTTTATTCAATGTAGGATAGCATTATCACTTATTGACGTCATGATCGGTCATTGTAAAAAAAAGAAATTTGCATAACGCAATTTTCTTCTTTTTATAACAATTTTGTATTGTCCTAATAGAAAACCGGCTCGAGCGGGATAAAAAAATAAAAATAAAAATAAAAATAAAGGCACTGTCTCGGGGCTGGCCAGGTTAATTACACAGCACGTAACTTTACGCCACGCCACTGCGCTAACCAATCCGCTTACCAAGCGCGGTGAGTATAGCAATACCTCCCAATATGGGGAGGCCCATATCCAGCAGTAGACTGTTGTGGCTGTTAATACTATATTTTGGTCAATAATAATTCCACAGTGGCGTAAATGTCCGTCTTTGCGGCTGTTTACGCTCTGCCTACCCCGCAAGGGATAATAGGCGTGATATGTGTATGTATGTATGTAATAATTCCACAGTGCTTTTAGAATTGTCTGGTAAAATTTTACTTTAAGAGTTTTTTTTTTAGTTTTTACTTTATGTCCAACCACATGAAACTTTAGTAAGATTTGCGTTGTGTGCAAATTATTAATGAATTTTACCAGCACAAATAACATTAATAAGAAATTAGCTAGAGATAAGTTACACAAAATTTTAAACTTTCGGTGGTTGTTAATATTATTTATAGTAATAATTTAAACAGGTTCCAACCGACGAATTTTTATTACCTTTGGTTTTTAAATAATAACTATGAATAGAGATAAGTTAGGCAATAAAATAAATCTAATACTATCCTTTGACCAAATTCAGACATTACTTCAGGCAAGCAAAACGTAAAACTTTATTGTATGGGACATGTAATTTAAAGGGTGGTTTCACCGATATTAACTATTAACGTGAGATCCAAGGTCCATTGGAGCCTAAAAGGAAAGGTAGAGGCAAAATAGGAGTGAGTATAAATGTTACTTTTTCTTGCGAAGGACGTTTTCCCGATTTTATGGCCCATTGTAAATTTTACCACTGGACAGTATTGCTACTTTTACCATCCACAGTAACTTTTATTTTATCGAAAAATATAATTCCTTTGTCTCGGAACGGCCGATGTAGCGCAGTGATATTACGACCGCATGTGTCGTAAAGGTTCCGGGTTCGATTCTCGGCGGGGCACTCACAAAGTTGATATTTAACACTTTGGGAATTTGTTCCCAGTTTGGTTAGGTTAGAAATTGCAGGCTGAACCACCTGGTTATCCAAATAGAAAGAAGGTTCTGTGCTTTGGAGAGCACGTAAAGCCGTCGGTCCCGGTTGCTGTCTATGATAACTAAGACGGCGGTAGTTACACAACTATGTTAGAGGAATACTCCTGGTAGTAGGCGGCTGAAAACCAGGGTTCAAAGGGTCGTTGGACGACTCGGTGTCCCACAGGAAAAGAAGAAGACTACGGGAAGTCGTCTAGCAGGACTAGATGTATTAATAGTATAACATTACACGCAAACTCTTTGATTTTCAAATGGATATGGTCTACAGGACAATTTACTGAATTTATTTGAAATACCAGCAGATTTACTCGCGAATGGCGGCGGTTTCCCAGTTCCAAAACTATTTCGTAAGGATAAATAGTTCACATTACTTGTTGCGGTTCTTAGCTCGGTGTTGTATGACCGCTAGGTATTAGTCCGGTACGGCTGACATTATTTGACGGCATAATTTACAAAAATTCTAAAGTCGTTTATTTTTTGAACGATTGCGTTATGTGTGCCTGTAAAGCACATTATTACATTTTGTGTCATTTTTAACGCTAGCATAAATTAATGATACAATGGTAGCTCATTTATTAAATAATAAAAAAACAAGTGTCTTTAATTAAATTAATTTTATAAAATATACTATGTGCATTCTCCCCATCCTTACCTATGGAGCTCACACTTGGTCTTTGACTGACATCCAGAAGTCGAGACTCAAGGTCTGCCAACGAAGTATGGAGCGTAGCATACTCGGGGTCAGGTTACAAGACCGAGTCAGAAATATGACGCTGCAATCCCGCACACAAATTGTCGATGTAGGTCAAAAGGCAGCATTCTTAAAATGGGATTGGGCTGGTCACATAGCCGGAATGCCCGATGAACTTTGGGCCAAAACATGCACCATTTGGGTCCCTCCTAATGCAAAGCGGGCGCGCGGTAGACCTCGGAAGAGATGGAAGGACGACCTTCATGTGCATGACCGAAATTGGCTGGAAGAAGCCCAAAATAGGGAAGAATGGAAGAAAGGGAGGGAGGCCTTTGCCCTGCAGTGGGACGACATGGGCTAGTAATAAATAAATAAAATATACCAGTATTGTCTATGTGACAGTTTATACAATGTTAAAACTCGGTTTTAATTGTTTTTATCCACTGCAAATGAAAGTATGTTAGCATTCACCTAAAACGACACAAAATAATAAATTGGGTTCGGCCAATGGTATTGAAACTATAAATAAAGACTTCTGTATTTACATGTATGAATAAGACTTAAGGTTGACCTTTCCGCGTAAATCTGAGATTAACCTGATAACTTTACAAGGAAGAAACGCCAAGTCTAATCCCAGTTTACCAAGGAGAAAAACGCCTTTTATTTTTATCTCGCAGAAATGTCCTCTAATGACATCCAAGACTTATTTAGGGAACTCTTTTATAACCCCCAAGTCCATAACTTTAGCGACTTGAGGTTTGTCTCGGCTCTTGCCACAGTGAAAAGATTATTAGAAAATTGCAACATTTTTAATGCCGTAGGCAGAATTCAACCAATCAGCCGAAATGTTTAACTAATAAAAATATTTTAACACGATCCACATTGAGAAAAGTTACTCAAAACGTTTTTTTTATATTCCCTACTCTTGATAGGTAATATAAAAACAATTCTTACATTTTGACTGAGTTGTACAGTTCATGAAGTTAGGGTTGGTAGAGTAAAGGCGTGCAGATTCGTAAGCTTGGCCCTATATGACATCTGATATCTTTTTCACAGAATAAGCCATATGCACACGTCTTGGCAACATTTTACATGATAATGTTTTATGGTTGGTAACCCATTATTTATTAATTACACTAACAAAAACACAGTACGAACATCTTTTCACTCACAAGGTCATTTTGTTTTCATTATCCCCGCAAAGTGGCGTGTAGAGGGCGCTGAATTTACGACAAAAGACCACTCGACCCTAATTTAAATACATTACGCGTCTTGAAAGGGGGCAGGGGGCAGGGGCCGGTGCTACAGCGGTAATGTAGTGAAGTGTCTGCGGTATTGTCGTGTCCTTTGTTTGGGGGAAGTTTTATCATGTAAATAAGGGCGTAGGGTTGCCGCGTGTTTTAGCTGTACCTGCCTATCTATTGTATAGCACAGAATATATAACATCTACACTATACAGATACAACCTTGTCGTTATACACGTTACCCATTTTATGGATCAAAATATACAGGGTTTTCTTCTGTGTAAATAACTAGTTCAAGTAGATACCTGAAGGGGTACTGGTGGGACTCTAACCTTGACACACTGTATTTATTTAAAATAATTTCTTAGACTAGACTTTTTGAAAATTTTAGTTTAACACAAGTGGAAACTCATTGGAATACACATATTAAGCAATCAATCCCTTGCGGGGTATGCAGAGTTTGAACGGCCGCATATAACGGTCATTTACACCACGTCTGACAAATAATTGAGAGTTATTCGGAAAATTGAGTTTGAAAATTTTGCGTAGAAGCACAAGTATTAAAGACTCAACAGTCCACTGCTAGACATGGGCTACCCCCTATCCGGAGGTATTGCCTGATTCACCACGCTTGGTAAACGGATAGGCAAGCGCAGTGCAAGATACTGCATTTACAGGGTACGCTGCTGGCGATGCCTTGATGAATTTATCCCTCAGTCGATTCTTACGACACTCACGGGTTGTGTTTTGGTGATCATATTCTAAGACGGCATCACACGGCGAATATACACTATGCCCATTCCCTGGATGATTAACCCTTGGTCGCTTTTTACGACACCCACGGGTAAAATTAGAGTGATGCTATTTGCTAAGCAGGCACCATACAGCAGAAAGAAATCATAGTTACTTAAAAAACATTACAAGGTACAATATTGGAAACCCTACTAGTTGAAATGGTAGGAACAATACTATCAGACATTGTTGTGTGGAATCTAATTAGGGAGGGTTTTAGGGCCCTACAGCTCATTAAAGGACTCGCAATGACAGGGATTTCTAATTTCGGCCCGCAATTCGTAATTAAATAGAATATTACGCGTGCCCAAACAATTTCGTGGCAGTTGACCTATTGTTTCAAATATCATTTGTTAATATGTCTAGGGTAGGATGCCGTGTGATGCCGGCTTGGAATAGCATCACCCCATATCTTTCCCACGAGTGTCGTAAGAGGCGACAAAGGGACTCGCGGGTTTCATCAACAACCTGTCAATATAGTGAAACACGATTTTTCTGAATGACTCTAAGACGTGGCGTAGGTAAATGTCCGTAATTACGGCGGTTTACGCTCTGCCTAGGGAAAAAGGCATGATATGTGCGTGTCTAGCATAGACTTATAATATACGGTGTCTAGGATACCGAGTCAACGAAAACGACCCGGTTCTTCTTCTTTGGTCGAAGAATCTTCCAAGAGTTTCTAAACCGCCTGCTACTCAAAGTAGGCCTCTGATATGGTTGTATCACAACTGCTATCTAAGGAATCATAGCCCGGTACCGAACAAATGTACCTATGTGCTCTTCAAAGCACAGAAAGATCTTTCCTATGGGCGAGTAGTTCAGCCTGCAATTTATTTACCTAACTGGGAACTTTTAAATATTCTATTTCCCCCAAGAAGCAGACCTGAAGTAACCCTTTATTTCATTTTATGTAACCTGTTTTTTCAGATTTTTCGAGTACTCTAACAACCCGACGAACCTTGGTGTCACGTGTTTTTCAACCCCCTACTAGTAGTAGGCCTCTGATATGCTTGTGTAACGACCGCCATTTAAGTAATCATAGACAGCGACCGAGACCAACGGCTTAACAAGCCCTCCGAAGGATGGAACCATCCTTCTTTTCAGACAATCAGGTGGAATCTTCAGAATCTTCTTTTCAGTCTGCAATGTCCTTACCAGACTGGGAACAAATTCAGAAAGTGATAAATATCAACTTTGTGAGTGCCCCACCGAGAATCGAACCCGGAACCTTTGCGGAGCAGGCAATCCCACTAACACTGCGCCACATCTTCATGGGTCTGAAGATGTTGTTTGCGTTGTATGTCATGTGGCCAGTAATACAAGCATCTAGTTTAGACGAGATTACTCTGCTATATGAAGAATGGACTCGATAACAGGTTAGTAACTCCAAACTGTTATTGCTGTACCTGTTCTGTATAGAATAGAAAATCTGTATTGTAGGAATATCTGTAATACCAAGTGTGATGCCTGCTTAGAAAAGCATCACCCTCTCTATTTCTCGTAAGAGGTGACCAAGGGGCTAGAGGGTTACATGTGTATTGAAATATTTTGATTCATGATTACAAATGAAGAAAGAAAAGGCTTCTGGTAAGGACGGAATCACCACGGAAATGCTGCAAGCAGGGGGAAAACCCGTGCTAAAAGTTTCTGTAACTTTGTTGAGAACTCTTCAACAAAGTTACAGAAAACATTTTTACACCAAATGCCTGGAAGAGTGCGGTGGTTAAGATCTTACCCAAAAAAGGAGATAAGAGTTTAATCAAGAACTACCGACCTATCAGCCTACTTTCCCAGGTGTACAAACTATTTGCGAAGGTCCTGTGCAACCGATTGACCCGTACACTTGATGAGTACCAGCCAATTGAGCAAGCTGGCTTCAGGAGCGGATACTCTACTGTCGACCACATACACTCGATCAGGCAATTGATGGAGAGATGCAGGGAGTATAACCAGCCCCTTTGTTTTGCCTTTGTCGACTACGAAAAGGCTTTCGACAGTGTCGAACATTGGGCCGTGTTCCATTCTCTTCATCGTTGCGGAGTCGACAGCAGGTATGTGAGTGTCCTCCAAGAATTGTATAGCTCAGCGACAATGCAGGTGCAGTTGCATGAACTTACCGACCCCGTCAAGTTAGGCCGGGGCGTGCGCCAAGGAGACACACTCTCTCCTAAGCTCTTCACAAATGTCCTAGAAGACGCATTGAAGGCTCTGAATTGGGAGGATAAGGGGGTCAACATTAATGGCACCAAGCTAACGCACCTACGGTTTGCCGATGACCTGGTACTCATAGCAGAAAAAGTAAAAGACCTTAAAACTATGCTAGAAGATCTGCACAATGCATCAATAAAAATCGGCCTCAGGATGAACTTGTCCAAGACAAAAATTATGTTGAGCCATTCAACTATACCAAACATAATTGTTGGTAATAGCCCAATCGAGGCAGTTAATGACTATATTTACCTTGGACACTGTTTATCTTTTGGCCCTCAGTCACAAGTAAAAGAGGTCGAGAGGCGCATTCAGCTGGGTTGGGCCGCTTTCGGTAAACTGAAAGACGTCTTCAAATCTCAGATCCCACAAAACTTGAAGACCAGAGTTTTCAACCAATGTGTCTTGCCCACGCTTACATATGGTGCCGAAACATGGACGCTCACAAGGGAGAGCTTGCACAAAATTAAGGTTGCACAAAGAGCCATGGAGCATTCCATGCTAGGTATTAAACTTCAGGATCGGGTTCGCAACGAGGAAATAAGACGCCGAACGAGAGTCGTCGATGTCGGAAAACGAATCACAAAACTGAAGTGGGGGTGGGCAGGACATTTGGCTAGACGCGATGACGGACGGTGGACGAAAGCGGTAATGGAGTGGCGGCCAAGAACAACTAAACGTCCAGTAGGCAGACCACCCGCTAGATGGACGGACGACCTAGCGACCATTGCTGGCAAACAGTGGATGCGGGAGGCACAGGACCGGCGTAGATGGCGAGAAAAAGAAGAGGCCTATACTCAGCAGTGGGTAGATGTGGGCTGATATGATGATGATGATGATGATGATGAAATATTTGGCGATGGGCTGTCATATGATACAGAGTTTCTGAATGATTTTTGTCAGGCGTGCTGTAAATGTCCGTATTTACGGTCGTTTACGCTCTGCCTACCCCACATGAGATATAGGCGTGATATATATTTGCAAAATTATCAGTATCATCTGTTGAAACAGTTTTCTCCTGGACTTGGTTCTTTCCCTGTTTTGGGGATTGCCAGTGAAGTTGTATTCACAGGGAACACTTTAGACCATTCCCTCAATTCACCCCTAAGTTACTTTATCAGACACAAACGTGGATATATTATTCTAAGCCGGCATGCATTTGGCGGGTGTTTGCCATGACAATGAGTGGAATAAGAAACATCCTGGTTAATTCACACACCGCCTTCTACCCCCCAACTAAGCAAAGCTTGTCTAATGGAAACTAGATACATAATATTAATTGAAGACATTAATACGTTTTTATGAATAACTAGCGGCCCGCCCTGCGGTTTCACCCGCTGCTAACTGATTTCCCACGGGAAACAGACTTTCTCCCGACAAAAATCATACATAAAAACCTTCCTCTTGAGTCACTCTATATTTTAAGAAAACTTCATCCAGATCCGTTAAGTGGTTTTGAAGATACATACAAACAAACAAACAAACAGACAGGGACAGACGTGGGAAGCGACTTTACTTTAAATTCCGTTTTTTTTTATCCCCCAAGAGATGAAAAGGGGGTTAAAAGTTTGTATGAAAGTTCGTTGTCTTAAGTGTGATCCGTTTTAAAATTAGTAATTAAACTTATGACTTAAAATAATTAAACACGTGTTTCAGCATATTTGAAATTTTCACCCTTAATAGGGTCAAACGGGGGTTAAAAGTTTGTATGAAAGTTCGTTTTTTTAAATGAATGTGATCTGTTTCAAAATTTGTGGTTAGACTAATTACTAAAAATAATTAAATACGTGTTTCAGCATTTTTGAAATTTTAACCTTTAAATGGGTGAAAAGGGGGTTAAAAGTTTGTATGAAAGTTTTTTATCATATATGTGATCTGTTTCAAAATTTCTGAATAGTTTCATAACTTAAAATAATTAAATACGTGTTTCAGCATTTTTGAAATTTTAATCCTTAAAGGTGTCAAAAGGGGGTCAAAAGTTTACTACCAATTGGGCTACCCGTTTTCCCATGGGAATGTGACAGTTTCCCGGAATAAATTATACTTATAAACCTTCCTCTCAAGTTACTCTATCTAATAAAAAAAACCGCATCAAAATCCGTTGGGTACTTCTAAAGATATAAGGAGACACCAAACGGGAAGTGACTTGATTTTATACTATGTAGTGATTAAATATCTGCATATTATACATAGAAAACTTTTAGAATCAACACAAATTTTTGAAAATTCACGTAACAAATATTGTCGTGAACCCACGACTCTCAGTGTAGCAGGCAGGGGTACTATGCACTACGCTATCGTGCGTGTCAATATCTGTATAAACAAATATATGTACTGTTACACGCGAGTACAACACTATTAATGCATGTGTACGATTTCGCATGATTTACTGTACATTTTGTGTACATTTTGGAACAGCAAACGATAGTGGGGGTTCGATTCCCAAACACACTGAAAATAGCGATGCCAGCTACATTGCTTTATGTCCACTTTATTTTTGATAAATGTTTGGGTTTTTGGCAAACAATATTAAATATTCTTTTGGCTCATACACCGTATACTTAAGTGGTTAAAAATTTATGTCTACACTTTTAGGTTTAGATAAGCAGAAAAAAACTGTGTTTTAATGTAAAAAGATTAATCGAATCATTTTGTAGACTTGGTGTCCCACAAAAAAAGAAGAATATACCTAATAGCACAAGTTTAGAATTGGCACTTCAAAACACTGAGTATTAAATCACTCGTTAAATATTTAAGGGGTGAAAAGCCCATTAAACTGACCACCTTTGCCCAAAAAACAAGAGATTTTTTTCATATTTTAAAAGAGATTTTGTATGGACTGTGGACCAAATGCAACCCAGCATTGCTCATAAAATACGCATGACAAGATACACCATGAAATTAAATAGTTGCCTGATTGAATGAGTACGAGTACCATCTTTTATTTTAGAAATAAGATGTAACATATGATGTTTGATCAATAAAAAATCTGAAAAATAAATTGATTTACCTCGACACACCTAAAGTGGATTATGCGAAGTTTTGGGTTTCAGACTTTTATTAGTCTTAGGAAGTTTACGCACTTGATTAAATGCTGGGCAGCATTTGGTCCACTTTGGTCATCGTCTTTACTATCACTATTTTCTTGAGGAAAGTCCTCCAGTATCCTCACTTTATGATGCCAAAATAAAAGGATATTTTTACTCTCTACAAAAAATGGTTACAAGTAGGTACCTACCTTTTTCAAATCCTTATTGATGTCGGTGTCGTCAGCTTTCCTCTTCTCGCATGACAGGATACAATTCTTGCCGCTGTCTTTCTCGCCCTGCAATAAAGAAAAACATACAGAAATATTAATAAAAAGAAAAAATACATGCCTACTTCAGATATAATTTCACGGAACATGTCGCCATATTAAGGGGGATGCGAAAAGACTTATTTCCTGTTTTACGAAGTTAAATTAAATACCTACTTGTAATAAAAGACCATGATTGTTAGAATAATAAAAAAAATTGTGTTATGAAAATTTCTTTTTTTTACAATGACGAATCATGACCTCAATAAGTGATAATACTATCCTGCATTGAATAAAGTTATTTCATTTTCATTATCAATGACATTGTTTTTACAAAATAATATTTAAATCTTCCAAATCTAGACAAAACTGTTTAGTGTCGTCATGAAATAAGTTACGCACGCAGTATTAAAAATAAGTAGACCACAGAAATAAGTTTTTGCTATTCAGCTAACTAAGATAAGCCTAAAAAGTAACTAATGAGTAAACATAAAAAACTGAAGGAAATATCAGTATTTTTTTTATTCTGAAATTTTTCATGGTGTACGATTATTTAAATTCTGTAGTAGAGATTCCGATGTCGGTCAGAAGGCATGACGGAATGCTCCTCCCCCCAACCCCCACTTCTGACCTCCCTTACCCACCTTGAGGTCAGAATAAGTGAAATTCTTTATTTATGCAATTACTCAGTAAAACATCGCTTTCGAAAAAGAACTTAATATTTTTATCTAATTCTGTTTGAGTAGTATTAAAACACGAGGAATTTAATGTTGCGGTAGAATTTGTTTCTTATACCTATTGTAAATCGTTTAATTATGATTAACTATTATTATTTATAGGACAGGCAGCAATACATGCTGATTGGTCCTTGCGGTGTTGGTTTTGTTAATTAATAATGTCTGTTGTGTTTTTTTTTAATTTTATCACACACACGCGCGCATATTTTTGTTTATAAAGACTTTCTAAGAAATAATAACTAGCAGCAACAGTAATATATTTTCCTCTTTTTTAACCTATTTGTCGACCGATAATTTGAAAATAACGATGATAATGAAAGAACCTGGAAATGTATGTGTTAGACCCTACTAAAGAAAAGAAGCACTTTGGCTGTTAATGTGTCTACTAAGTGGTCGTCCACAAATTTCGTGACGCTAAATTCACAAAATTTCGACCCTCCTCGAAGCATGGACGTAACGCCTTTGGACTCGGACGACCCCGTATTTATCTTCATGCCATCTTGGAAAACTTCAAGAACCATCTTCTATGAAAACCTCAACGGTAGTGCTCCTCAAAATATTTCTATGCACATACATAATTCCTGGTGCACTCATATTTTATTCAGTTGAATGCACAGTGGCTACGCCAGTCGGACTGAAACTCGTGATTTAGATGTTGTTGGACGTTCTTCAGAAAATGTTTATATCTGCTGCTTGTCTACGAGAAGAGAAGATATATTCTTGCTGAGATTGTTTTGCATGATAAATTCTGAAGTCAGCAACTACGCGACCGCACTCATTATTTTGTCAAACAATACATTTTTACAAATCTACATAGTCATTTTTAATGCTCGACGTTTCTATAGTTGTAACATTAAATATATGAATTGGATCTCTCTTACAGTTGGACATTTAGCAAAGGTGGGATATTTTTCTTCAAGTTCAGTTCTAGTTCAGTTTAGCATCGCAAAGGTGACGCCACATTTTCTGCCAGCGGTACTCACATTCTGTTCGAATTCGAATGATATACCAACAACACATTCAGCAGTTATCTAGTTTGTTCGCAGGAGAAATTTCGTAGTTGAGTTGAAAAATATTTTCAGGCTTGCACTATCGCCCAAAATAGTTCAACAAAAGCTCCTGCCCGCAGTGTTTCCACGAATTTTCCAGTTGACATCTCTTTGCATGACAAAGGCCAAAACAAATGTATGTTTACACTACATGCTCACAATTAGCACCTCTTCAAACCGAGCACAAAATGGCCACTGATTGCACAGTTGTTGCGGCCGGGCAATTGACAGTGTTATTTTTGCAAACTAAGTGGGCACAGATGCATGGTTGTGCTGAATACGCTGTGATTATTCGTGGTATTTCATGAAGGCAACAAACAAGGATCGTGATGTGATAAATAGACATCGTCAAAGTCTCAATCAGTGCTATTGCTGAATCTTTGGTACTTCTTATTTAGAATTAGTTGGTTAGAGCAGCGACATGGATTATTGAAACTATGTAGCATGGTTTCCAATTACCACTGAATTGTATTTGGTATCATTTTATGACAGACTTCAATTTCAATTTAACGGGTGTTCTCCTTCATTGTTTTATTTTATTTTATTAGCAGAATAGATGTATCCATCATCATCAGAGCGCACGGACAAACCATAGCAAGTTTTTTTTGCGTTCTATTGTAATTGTTGTTTTGTACCATAAGACTTTCGTATGGTCCCTAATGGATAATTCGTATTAGATAAAAATTTATAGTCATAAATGAATATTCCTAATCTTAATATTATACGCTATACCTACATCTCATGGTTATATTCGCGGTTCCTGATATACAAATACAGAAAATGGATTGTGATTAAGTGGGTCAGGTTTTTGGTAATGAGAAAAAGAGCTTACCTAATAAGATTTATTGCTAAGGCACAATGTAACATGATTTAGTAAACGTGGCATGTTTTTATACCGATTCTGGAAGATATGTTGAACAATATTATTACTACGGACACTTAGAACGAAACCAAACATTACCTATAAGCTGATTTATAACTACCCAAATAAATAATAAAACAACTAAAACAAAAGTATGTAAAAAAAAGTTTTTACAGCTGACCTACAAACGGTATCATTTTCAAAACATTATTTCATACCAAGGCTTGCTACATGCCATAAAATTACCCGTTTCTAATATATGAGCATGCGTGCGTACTTTGAGCATTGTCTATAAATTATTGGATAAGGAAAGGAAATGGGATAAAGTAGAAAGGGGGAAAAACGTATTTGTGGCAATTTTATCCGAATACATTGTAATGTCGTTATCTTTGTATAGGATACTGTGTTTCAGATAAAACAGAAAACAATTTTTATTTAGTGTTTGAAAATGTGTAAGAACTACTCTTCTTGTTCTATCAGAAGCACTTTGAGATACTAATTTAAAGAAATCATGATATACTGGTTCTTCATAGAACAAAAAGTTACTGCAATTATTTTTCTGAAATAGCTGTACTTAACTATCTAATTTGCTAAATGCACATCTAGTTCATTTGATAAACTTATGCATGTTCTTATTGCTCATAGTTTTTTTGTTTTTTTTTTTATTAATGATGGGTTTGCTCTTGACTCTAGTCACAAAGTAAGTATTGGCGGCTGCGCGCCGAATACAGAGAGCTCACTTGAAGCAAACGTCAGAAACTCTCGCACAATTTGACACGCCGCCGTTACAAGGAAATCCAAACCAATCCAAACACACTTGTAGTCGAGTGTCAAGTGTCAACCGCGTTTAACAACTTAAATGAAAACTTGCTTTCATAAAAGAACAAACAAGATTAATAACTCTAATCAGTATATTTTTTTATAATGTGATTTGAGTGTCTACTTAAATAAAGGCTAAAAACAATTTTTCATGTTTGATGTACATACATACACATATCACGTCTATTATCCCTTGCGGGGTAGGCAGAGCGTTAACGGCTGCAAAAACGGATATTTACGCCACATCTGACAAAAATTTGAGGGTCATTCGGAAAATTGTGTATCGACACAGTGACAGGTTGCCAGCCCATCGCCTAAAATTGCAATACACAACCTCAAATCCCTTTGTTGCCTTTTACGACTCCCACGGGAAAGAAATGGGGTAATGCTATTCTAAGCCGGCATCACACGGCACCTCATTTTTCATGTATGTTTTGTTTAATATACCTAAATATTACTACGTACTTTTCAGCAGTACTTGATTTTAAAACCTGCGGAACCAAATTCATAGAAAAGAAGGTAAATTTGTCGATTTTATGTCTGTGTCACTCAGTCCGCCACCGCCGGCCAGGATCACCAGGGTCACCATGCCAGCTAAAAAGATCTCAACAGCCCCAGAGCAGATATCTACCTACTCGTCTCGTCACTACCCATTTCATAATAATTGTGCTACGTAGGTAGTATAAGTAATGTAAATACAGGGAGTAACAGAAAGGGTATATCAAGCCGAAAGGAGGTCGAAGTGGGGAAAGTTGTTCAGTTTCATGAGCACCTTTCGGCTTGATATACCCTTTCTGTTACTCCCTGTATGTTTAGGTACCCACACCATTGAATAAAATCGGTAAGAAAACTGTGGCAGCCCTTGCCGAAAGCGGCAATAATCGAAAAAAGGCCCGAGTGATTCTTCTGTACATTCTCTATTTTGTGCTCTAGTCTAGGTCATAGGACAGAGACAGAATCCAAGATGGGGCGAGCTCACCCAGACGTTACATTACATTAAGCTCGAAAAAAAAATCGGGGCGACCTGTTATTGCTATTAATTTTAAAATATGTATTTAACAATGTTGTCTTAATATTAAGCTGTTGGTTGTCTGAATATCAATAAAAAAAAAAGAATAATCAGTAAATGATAATTACGTTGATCCCATGTATGAAATTAAAATGGATGGTTGCGACTGACAAAAACGTCGCACTCTTTTGTCGGTATACGTAGATGATCGTATCGTGTCGTAAAATTATAATGTAAAGTATTCAAAAGCCACAAATATTTCACTCGCTACTTAAAAAAAGTAAGGAAGTAAAGCCAATAAACAACTAAACGTTTAGTAGGTACTTTCTGATGAAGTTACAGGTAAGGGCTCGGGCACAATAGTTACAGAAATAAACGGATATCTTGTAGAGAAGATCACCGCAACGAATAATAGTAAATATATAATTGGTAGTAATTATTTTGTTTCGTGTGTTGCTGTTCCATAATTTTTCGGGGCACATAAGCAAAATTAATTGCAGTTCTAAACAGCAGCTTACAAAATGTGGGACTGAAGATGATGTTATATTAAAATTAACCATTCAATCAGCACATCTGAGTATCCCGTCTCTGTCAATAACTCTGACGTGACCGAGATTGCGTCAACGCCACGTCACCGCCGTCGCATACGTAATGGGTTAATCTACTTGTACGTGACAAGACAGATAAAACCTCTGATCTTATGCAATAGCTGGTTTATGCTGGGTGCTGACAGGAGTAAGATTTTACAGATAAACAGGATGTGAGAAAATTAGCTCAATATATTTCAAGCGTCTAAAAAACTTAACAACGTTCTTCTAGAAACGTAGGTCGCAATATGTCAAAAATAATCTCACATACAAACTTGATCAGCTAGCAGACTATGGC
This sequence comes from Tuta absoluta, assembly GCA_027580185.1. Taxonomy (NCBI): domain Eukaryota; kingdom Metazoa; phylum Arthropoda; class Insecta; order Lepidoptera; family Gelechiidae; genus Tuta; species Tuta absoluta. The sequence goes on from JAQAHW010000020.1 coordinate 3,937,220, forward strand.
GAGTGACAGGAGTGATGCCAATAGGCAGAATGGAAGGTTCCAGGTGGTGTCGGGAAAAGGGTAGCTACCCTGCCTGGCCGGGTGTTGTGGCCAGGGGAACGACTGGTCCACCTGGATAGACTTGGAAGTTGTATATATGCGTTGCGCGGTAAAACACTTCGATACCGCGTTTCAGGCTCTTTGTTCTGTCACGTGACACCATCTTGCAGATATGTTGGAACTTCTGTTGCGTCTTGCTTGCTCGTGAACCACTTTGAGTGAGCTTGTTGCAGTAGCTCCCAGAGGTCGCTACAACACTTTTATGTAAAAAGAAATTGCAAGTTGCAATAGCAGTGCAAGTTGTGGTATTCACAGGGAACGCTACTGCTCGAGCTCGCGTTCCCTTATCCTAAGACGTCATAAGCGATTCTCGCTGTCAGACATGGTGTCAATCACCCCATTTTCTATATAAAAGCCTCTAAAGATATAATATAGAAAAAATAAGTCGGCGAATTTAAACTAAGAAAATCTTCTTATTATAAATATTTATCTTATATCTTCAATCTTTAAGTTTTTGCAACCCTTACATCGAGACACAATCACATATTTTCTCCCTTTCACACATCTCTATCTTTCTCTTTCATACGCCATCTACCTTCCACTCCTACAAGAATATACTTACGTAAATAAACAAACCTTAATAAGGAAATGCTTAAATAAACATTCGTTTGTAAACAGGGGAGTAGGCGTCCTTTGAAAGAAAAACAAATACACGTACAAAAAAGATTTATAAGATAAGTCTCAAATATTTACTCTTGAGTTTATGAATATTATTTCTAAAAAAATATGTTAAATACAGTTAAATACGACTTTAGCATTTTTAGGAGGCGACTCTTCATGTAATTCTTATTTAAGTTACAGAAGCACATAATTATTTTGTATTTTAAGTCCGAAACCCACATAAGTAAATTCTAATTGTAACCCTCATATATTTTTCTCTTTGTGTGGGACGCCGAGTCGAAGAACAAATAATAAAATCCACAAAAATGGCCAAAACCTTTTATGCTGCAAGTACCTAGTGTTAGAGCCGTAGCAAAGCCTACTTGGCTACGATCGATGCTACGACGCCCTTCGCGTCGTAGACATGGCTACGCAGACAGCTGACTACGAAGCGAACCATAGCAGGCTCGTAGCCGGTCAATTATTTATAGTGGACCGAGTAGTGATAGTAGGTCTTTAATGAGAGTGGTAAGTTTATAATCGCTTAAAAATGTTTCAGGATGGAAATTCCACGGGGAATCAATTATTTGAGTATACTTAAAAAACTACTTGCACAAATAAACTTTTTATTTTTAAACGAACGAGTATCACTCATGGTGAAGTTTTACACTACTCACTTGTTCATGACTTGGTAGAGAATTTAGCCTAGAGAAGACAGCCTTTTTCTGTGTTCGACAATCACAGCTGATGGGCGGGCGTAGGTATGTGATTTATCGACTTCCGTGAAGAATGCTGTTTTAACTAGCCTGAACTTAGAGGGTAACTCTCTTTCAAACCTTATACAAGTAAATTGCGTAAACCTACATGAAAAATAATCTGTTCAATCAGTAAGACAGGTATTAATTAAATCACTTATTTATACGGGCGTAAGAAATAATTATCAAAGTTTTAATTGAAAGAGTATAAATCCATGTAAATTGATGACGAAATGAATTTTGGGATTCTGTGAAAAGGCACTTAATTATAACAGGACCAGGATTTCCCAAATTTGCATAATTCGGTGGATATAAAAGTTCACGGAAAAAATATAACCGTAATAGGAATTTTATATTTTTAGGTGACTCTGTTCTAAGAAGATTATAATGAACTAGTTTTCAGTTATAACGATAAATTAACAAAGAGAAGAATAGTATGTTTAATGTACTTTTTCTATTGTTCCTTATAACGTTTTTTTTAATAGCGTCTTTTCCAAATACAGTTAAAAATAGTAAGATTTTTGCAGTGAATGTGGTAAATACCTATGTTCTTACAATCTTTCAGATGCTGTTTGCGAACAATTGTGGGGTGTGGTTATAAACCTTTAGTTCTGCAAAAGTATGTTACAGAAAATAATCTAGCACCAAAAGTGCGTGCGTTGAATCGTTATGAGAAAACTATCACAAAATGTTATCATGTTTTACTTAGCCGGGCCTAAAATGTATGGTCCCATGTTTTGGCGTTGAAAAGATAGGGATTTACCACAAAAAAGTAAGACGTGCTTCAATAAGAGCACATTAAAAAAACTTCAAATTCACGTCCAACTGGAATGACATTTTGTGATAAGGCCAATATAATTTTTGTATCCATTGAAAAGAGTTCATCGTAACATTTCATTTTTGCACGTTCGCAAATCCGGTCTAAAGTCGCCACCCATTAAACCCAACCCAGCTGCACATTTACTAACTGGGCTCGGGCGTGAAATGACTGCCTGCAGGCATTGTTTGAACGGGAGTACGAAACGTGAACAGTCTGTGAAATTACTGCACCGTTGGCACCACTGTCCCTATGCCATATGAAATTACTGTACGCTTCATGCCAACGACCAAACGTCCTACAGTACGCCTAAAACCTAAACACAAAATGTTTAAATCCTGTTGAATGCGTGTTTAAAAATATATTTATACATACGTTCAACAAATGTCTTACATTTTTGTACTAAGGCCTCCTATTTGCCCATTTCTCCAAGAAAACAATTCAGCCGATAAAATACAGGACACGCGTCAGTGGCAGGGTATGCGTGCATTCTGATTGGCTAGTTTGAGGGAGCGACATCTCATAAATTGAACAATTGTAGTTTTTACCAATTTACCTTCATCACACTTTTTATTTTACGTTTATATACCCTAGTAGTTTGAAAATTATTTTGTAATATGGGTCTTGCAGTGCAATAAAACTTTATTTATTTTATTTTATTGCACGCGATCCTACATCAAGAATATGGATCTAATGCCTTGCCAGAAAGTATTCGCGTTTGGTGCACTATCTAGTAGGTTGTGTGGTCGTTGCATGTGAAAGTACTGTACGATTCTTGCTGTTGGCAGTACTGGGGGCACAGATAATAGTACATGCTACGCTAAATGTCGTAGCTTGCGGAACCTAAAGTGGTTCTTGCGTCTACGCGTCAGCGAATTTGATTTTGAGCGGTCAAATTGCGACGAATGTAAGTTATATTCAGGTGCCAGGCGATATATTTAAATTTCTCACATGGAATCTCAAATTAATCTTCACACAATGCAAAATTTCGCGGATGCTTAACGCAGGTGTGTTTCGCCGCTAACATGTGTCAACAATTCGAAAATGTGTGTTGCTAAGTATTTTACAAATAGAAAAAAAATATAAGAAAAATATTTCTCTATGCCGTTAGGTCCCTATTTTTTATTGATCGACGGCCGATGTAGCGCAGTGGTAGTGTGACTGCCGGGTTTGATCCTCGGTGGGACACTTACAAAGTTAATATTTCGACCCATCGCGGTAAGAAGCCCATTTCAGTGTTTTGAGTTATAATGTGTGACCGCGAAAGTTTAAAACAATTTACCTACTACCTAGCTAGATACTCGATAGAATCGTGTAGCCTTTGTGAGAAGTGTGTGTTTGATCTGGTCTAGACAATACTTGAGGAGAGTTCTAGTACCGAAGTAAACTAAGCGAAAAAGGTTAAAGGGAAGGGAAAGGGTCGTCAAGTGTCGTTGTTTCTGAACGTGTCAGTAAACAGCCCTTTGCCCTGAAGTTTAGACGACGCGAGCACTTCAGGTAGGGCTTAAAGGGACTTGTTTATTGTTCACAACTTGTAAATTTATAGGTTAAGGTGCTGAACGGATTGTTGTTAGTATTGTCTTTTATTCTTCTTAGCAAGCCGTTTTCAGCTACTCGCATAATATTTGTTAAAGGTGATGACTGTATTGTAGCCGGTTATGCTCTGACTACCTCGCAAGGGATGTGATAAGGTATGTGTCTGTGGGTGGAAATTGTAATATAAAGATTTATAAGCTCAGTACGAAGCCAATCGATATAGCATTTTAGGTGAACAACATAAGGATTATGTATCTCGAATAAGCAAGTGATGCCGGCTCAGAAGTGCCGTGTGATGCCGGTTTAGAAATGCCGTGTGTCGGTTTAGAATAGCATCACCGCATTTCTTTCCCGTGGATGTCGTAAGGGGCGACTACGGGACTCGGGGGATACATGTGTATCGTAAATTTAGGCTATAGGCTAACAACCTGTAACTACGGTGATACACAATTTTCTGAATGATCCTGAAATGTTTGTCAGACGTGGTATAAATTACCGTTTTTAACAGCGGTGATGTATGTATGTCTGTATTATAATAACTAAATACACCAACAAGCTTTATTTTGCTCGTTTTTCAGAGAGACCACAACTATTTACGTTTCTCTTTTATCCCGCTTTTGACTACACTTTTGCCATATCGTCACATCGCACAAAAATAATAAAAATTTGGATTTTGTGTTTTTGTGCGAAATACAAATGTTGACCAATCAACACTATCGAAGTGCAACATTTCATTGTGTTTTATTTGGTATGGCACAAATTGAAAACTATTGTGATTTCAATGTTATAAAAGATAGATACAAAATTCATTTTATTTCGAATCTATCTGAAAGTAATGAATATTTATTTTATCAGTTTCAGGATTTGATATGCATTTTTTATTAAAACAAGTAATAATGCAAAGGATATCCGATAACTGTAAATAAATATTGAAATGAAACGAAATTGAAGTAAATGCACATAAGTACTAGTGTATTGTTCTATATGTTATGTCCTTTGTTTTATATTGTGTACAATAAACCGTTAAATAAATGAATAGGAAATTTCATTTAGGTAGAAAACTTCACTTTGAGCGTCATGTACCCAAAACCACTACTAAAATATCCAATTTCCAGTATTGTCTACTTCTACAATATAGCATTCTACGTCGCAAGTTTTTTTTTTTTCATTTTTCGTATCGACTATGTTCTATTTCTTACGACGCAGAAATTTTCATTTTTACATACAATTTTGCGGCTTGGAATATTTTTCATTTTATTTATTTAATTAGGATAGCCAACATATTACATACATGTTAAAACATAAAAAAAAACTTACATCTAATTTACACCTGCTGGTATGCATTACATTTACAGGCTACCACAGCTTTCAATACATTTCATTCAGAGCCTAATAAAATTGAATTATAAAGAAGTACTCAATAATTTTTAAGTATTTTTGTAAAACAATTATTAGGTCCATAACATATCGCATCCAAAATTTGCCTTATTATGTAAAATATAGTATATTGAATTATTTTAATGAAAAATGTATTTTATTATTATATTATTGTTTGTTAAATAAGTATTTCTTTATTTTATAATGGTGAATAGCATCACCCTATATCTTTCCCGGGGGTATGAGGCGACTAAGAGACTCGAGGGTTGCAATTTTAGGCGATGGGCTAACCACCTCTCACTATGGCGATACACAATTTTCTGAATTCAGACGTGGCGTAAATGTTTGTTATTTACGACCGTTCATTCTCCGCCTACCCCGGAAGGGTTATACACGCGATATATATATGTACATAACACTGGCTAGGAGAGTCCTGCTCTCACTCGTCCTTATTTACTACCACTATTTGCTCTTCAAAGAACACATTTCTTTATTCTTACCCAAAACCCGAAACTCTGTCCCAAACTTATATATGTCGCAGTATTATGGCAGAATTAGGATTTCGGCCGAAATCCTAGGATTTTGGACAAAAGCCGGATTATGGTAAAATCGTAGACTTCATTCGACCATCGTCCTAAGTAGATCTAGGATTTCGGCCATAATCCTAGGATTTTGACCGAAATCCTGGATCTACGTAGTAATATGGTAAAACGAAGGCTTCAGAACACTTTTTATAAATTTTGTAGTGACTACACATACGTACATATATACTTGCGGAGTATGCAAAGTTTTAATGGCCATAAACAATTTTGAAGGCTATTTTAGATAAAACGTGAATGACTATAGAAAAATAAAATGGTAATACACATGAAAACTTCCATCCGTTAGTCGCTTCTGGGTATCGCACCCGCAAAAAAGAATAGGGGTGATGCTATTTTAAGCCATCATTACACGGAATAGTGACTATCGTAATGCATTACTATTTGTCTTTACTTTAATTTGTATTCTTATTATGCTTTTGGAGAGAAAAATAAGAACTTAAGAAAATTTTATGACACAAAATAAAAGATAACAAAAATATTTATAATAATCAAACCAGTTTTTTATTTTTATTGATTCCAGATAGAATGTACTAATCACTATTATTATTAGGTATCTAGGCTCAATATACAAATTAACCATTTTTCATAAACATTTAAGTGATACATTTGTATGCCTCATGGGCGGAATATAGTTTAAGGATTTTACATATAATATAAGACCATTATTGTACCTATATTCAAACAAATAAAGAACTTTGAACTCTGAACTTTGAACTAACCTCTTCTAACTATGATTAATATAACAAACATTAAATAATTCCGTTTTCTGTCATTAACATAAACTTTTAAGTATCATTTCTTTTATTAAAGATATTTCAAGTAGTAAAAACAATATCTTTTAGATAATCACATAAGTAACTGTTTATAATATTATTAGATGAGTAATAAAATAAACATTTGGGTGTCTTCTCTTTTACAAAATATAACAAGGTTAACAGAACCTCCTGTTATAATTTGCATCACCTAGAATCTAAATAAAGATTATGAATGATAGAAATAAACACTTTTCTTTTTTTAAAATAAATCAGTATTTTTGGAAAGAAAAATAATTTCACATAAACAAAAAATAACATATTATTGTTCCCTCCCCGCTCATAGATTCCCCCGAATCGCGATTAATGCCATAATACTAAGCAGATCCAGGATTTCGACCAAAAACCTAGGATTATGGCCGAAATCCTGGATCTGCTTAGGACGATGGTCGAATGTAGTCTAAAATTTTGCCATAATCCGGCTTTTGGCCGAAATCCTAGGATTTCGGCCGAAATCCTAATTCTGCCATAATACTACGACATATACATACCATCCTCAGTAAATCATCATTCAGTCGACATGCATACCAATGAGCATGCACACGCCCTAAGGGACGTAGTTACATCGGGTATTCGTTCGGAAGGTCCAAGGGTGTGAACTATGGGCCCCATGGGAAGTAATAAGCAGGTCACCGTAACGCACATAATTTGATCGCGAACTTTCCATATTATTATATGAATGAGTTAAGCGAGTATTGTTTATGGGAAAGGAAGATATTTCAAAGAACTTTAAAAAATTGGGTAAAAATTTGGCGCTGTGCATTCTTTGCAATCAATTGTAGCTAAATATAGTTTTTGGATGCCGTGTGATGCCGGCTTAGAATAGCATCACCCCATTTCTTTCACGTGGGAGTCGTAAGAGGCGACTAAGGGACTTGAGGGTGTGTATTGCAATTTTAGGCGATGGGCTGACAACCTGTAACTAAAGCGATACACAATTTTCGGAATGACCCTCAAAAATTTGTCAGACGTGGTGTAAATAGCCGTTTTTTGCAGCTGTTTACGCTCTTCCTACCCCGCAAGGGATTATAGGCGTGATATGTGTATGTATGTATGTATGTAGTTTTTGGATTTAGACAGTAACTCGTATTCGACACGTAAACTGTAATGCGTCACGTCTACAAAACTGATGATATTTTGCATACCTAATTTTAGTACAAATCCTACTTAAACTTTGCAAAATGTCAAGGCTAGAATAGACACATCATTCTCGCCTCATTACTGAGGGTCATGATTCGTCCGTTGCGAAATTGTTTTCCCATTAATAATGCTTTATTATCGCTGCCTATCTTAGGCGACATGGAATGCATCGTTCAGAGCATTTGGTATAGACACAAACACTAAGAAATTTTTAGGCCTTCATTTTACTCCTCCGAATTCATACAGGACTATACGTAAGAAACCCTTTTCCTTGTCATATTTATATCACACGTACAAGATAAAAGGAAACAAGAGCAACACGATAAAGACAACATAACGCCTTGAGAAGAGTTGATGTGTTGCCAGCGCCACTCACTTGTTGCTATGCTCAAAACAATAGGCGCTACCACTTGGCATTGTTACAACTTGTACGACACACAGGAAGTCTATTGATTGAGGATTTGTGTTGGTGAGGCGTTCATTTGTGACGGCTTTTGAGTAAGTGCATTCTATAACAACGATATATATATAGTATATAGGACCTAGCTGATGCGGTTTGGGCCATAGTAGATAACACGACACGTGTCTTTTAAGTTTAGTCCTTTGAAAGAAAAATAAACAACTGAAACATAATATCTATTTTATTGGTTTTTCAAGTATTCACCACGATATTTTATGCACTTTTTCATAAGCTCGAACCACTTTTTAAAGCATTCGTTCCACGGAAAGATTCGAACGCTGTACGGTTCTAAATTCAAAATTGGCGGGAAATATGCAAACGACAAAACTTAATAGTCATGCCTCATACTTTTCTCACTTACAACTGAGGGGTGCTGTTGACTTGGAGAGATTTTTTGTCGGAAATTGTTTACATTTTTTTTGTAATACGTAACATCCTTGATGGATAGGAAAAGAGAATACCGTAAATATGCTATACAACAACTATTGCGCCTTCCATTTTAACGATTTTAATAAAATTGAACAACAACACTAAACAACTGTGCCTAATGAACACACAAAATGACTCGGTCAGCTAACACATTACATAAGAGAGACCCCCTACTTCCATTAACCTATATTCCTTGGGAAAAGTTGTTATAGTTTCATGGGCTAGTTCACCCGTTGAAATATTTTCAGCCAACTACGATAGCCAATGTACTTAAAAGTCTTCTATAATTTACTATTGCCTCGTTCATTCTGCTATCGTCAAAACCCATTATTTTGTTAAATGGCACGTATATCATTATGTATTCAATACGTCTGTTTTACCAGAAGACGCCAGTTTTCTTTCACACATTTTTACCAACGCATTCACACTGACTTGGATTGATGACAAAAATTTAGAAAAAAGAGATTGTATTGTACCGAGCACTGCCTACTTTGTTCCCATTCACAACTGACACGTATTTTTACGACATCAACATTACTCATAGGAATATTTGAGCCTGTCGTACAGCAGCGCCTGTAATTATACTTCAGATTGCAATAGATTTATGATAGCGGGCAAACGTTATGTACACATACTCATGGCTCATTTATATAAGGTACTATTAAATTCAGCGCAAATATTTTAAGGGTGTGTTCTACTCGTGAAAATGAACATCTCAACAAATTTTTTTTCGGGTCGAAATATAAAAAAAAATCCTCCCAAACAAAAGTGATCAAAAAATTAGTTACTTTGTATAGGCAGTCTAATTTTTTTCCTATTTTCACTCATATTTTTAGAAAAAGTTGTTCAGTTTTACGAGTAGAACTCACCCTCAATATAATTATTTTGCGGCGTATGCATTATTTAGGATGGTTTCAAAATAGAAACTATTAAATTGTATCTCAAATTAATTAATCTTTTTTTTTTAGTTATCCTTGTCTGTGTCCCACTGCAGGGCAAAGGCCTCCCCTCTTTCACGCCACGAGTCTCGGTCTTGGGCTTTCAAATGCCAATCTCGGAGAAAGGCTTCAAAATCATCACGCCACCTTCTCCTAGGCCGACTACGACAATTAATCTTATCAAGCATAATTTAAAAAACTACGACTAAGATCTGTTCTGGATTAGTAAACTGGTTTTAAACATCAAAGTCTCGTATTTTATTAATAACCAAGAATATTCTAATGGTGGAACCAGTGTAAAAAAGGTGTTTTATTAAATAGAATACTGTGAAGTTCTATCAAGGAATCACAACAAAAAGTGTAAAATTGATTACCAAGGATACAGTCCTATTGACGCAATACAATAGCTTTTCACTGTGCCAGCTGTTTCGTAACCACATGTGACGATCACGCGTTCTCCAGTTGTCAGCTTCGTTTTAGATCGTACGACACTAGTATTGTTATTTTTGGCCGGCTGGAGATTTTGGCAGACCTACTGGACAGTGTCTGCTCGGTATAGGTTTGTGTGAATGACCGAATTTACAGCTTATGTTTGAATGTGTCTTGTCTTGCAAATAAATTGAAGTTGCGTTTCAAAGTTTTGTCTAAGTTTTAAATTTGTAATGTATGCCTTCCATCAACGTACAATTGGATATTTTATATAAAAATTGCTGCAAATATTTTAAGGTGTAAACTAGTCCATGCAAACGAACAACTTTTCCCAAGAAACATAGGTCAAGATATGATAAACAAAATTTTTATTTTCCGTAGTCGGGCCCCATTCTGCCTTACAAAATTTTCCAACCGACCGGGTAAATTTGTATAGAAGGTCCAATTGATTTTTTTCATATTTCGGCCTGTGTTCCTTGGAGAAAGTTTTTCAGTTTAATTTACTCGTTCACCGCTTAAAATATTTTTCGCTAATATTTTTATTTTGTATTTTATTTTCATTTTAAATTATTATACTGGATTTTATCTTACTCAAGGCAATAAGCCCTGACAAATATTGCTACGAGTTGCTACGCAGCCATTCCTTAGGTGTAATCTTTGGCTCTCACACTATTTACGTTTACGTTAACGTTGAGTCTTACACGTAGAAGCCGATACGATTTGTTGATCACTCTGATCCATTTACTAGTTCCATGATCTGATCTGTTTTACAATAACAGCGTAATATCGACTGATGCTGTTTTAACACGTTGTATTTGTGGATTCAGCCTGTTTCTTGAGTTCTATCTAATGTACAAAACGTACCAACATTCTGTACCCATGGATATTATATACTCTAAGATCTATACGCAATACACGTTAGATTATTAACGACATGCTCTCGATTCTAGCAGCATACAATTCAATTTTAGAATACCTATGGCTTCTCACTACCGGGACAATTTTGCCAATGTTGACGTTGAAATTGCCTTAGCTAATTCTTAGTTATTTCTGTCATATTATTTTAAAAAACGTAACAGAAAAGAGACAACAAATAAGTTCGGGCAAACTTAGAAAAGTCAATTGACGGACAGTAAAAATGCGCTAAATAAAAAATCTAACGTCAAATAGAAAAAGTGAAAACTTTTCTTCTATTTATTGGTGAAAGTAGTATTTAGTTGTAGTTTTAAGTTTTCTTTGTTGTTCTTTTTCTGTTATGTACATTGAAAGCAATTTAGTGTTCATTTATCTATATATCTATATTTTATTTATCGTTGAAGCTAAGAAACAGCTAAGGAAGAGACTTATCCAAATCAAGATCAACCTATGCAATTTTAAATTAGCAACATACTGCGTTTTTTTTCAATGCTACATAGCATTTAAAAGTTGAGTGAACTCAAATCATCACCAAATGATATAAATAGGTAATACCGTAAATCAAAACTGAGTTTCTCATTATGAATTAGCTGACACATTCGCGCTTTATCATACAATATTTTATAGTAGAGTATTGGACCGAAGCCAAGAGATAGGACATAAACCTTGACTACTTATTATAATGGAATAAATTCCTGCTAGTCTATCGTATTTTGTTTATAAATAGTCCTCAGACGTTGAATAATTTTCAGGGTCCCGCATTCAAAAGGTCTATAAATAATTTATTTTTAAGCAGGTATTTACAATATTCTCAATAATACTGTTAGAAAGTTAATCTACATAACATTAAAGAACATGACATAATAAATTTAAAAGGAGTATAGTAAATTTACGGTAACGTAAAAAAACATGTCACAATTTGAACCTATGTCAAATTCATTAAAGCTTTCTCAAATGAGTAACCAAAGACTCACTATCTCATAAACCGTGATACTTGTAAAGGTGAAATGTCACAAATTCCGTATTTATGTTGCCAGTGTTATAACAAACACTCAAATATCAATAAAATAAAAATTAAGATCCTAAACAAGTTTCTTTTTTGCTCAATTTTATTTATAATGGATGCAGCCTCCGCTGTATCTTATGAACGGTAATAGTTAGACAGTTGTATATTTGCCGATATAACAACAAACACTGAAAACCAGAATGTTTTTAGGTTGCTCCGATACAACAAACGTGATTTTTATACATATTGGTACGGAACCGTTCGTGCGTGAATCCAACTTGCACTTTGCTGATTTTTAATTTCCGTTCTGGGCATTTTTCAGTTTCATGTAGGAACTACTACTGCAGACGTTTTGCTACAGCTTTAAAGGTCTGTAGGAATATAGCTTAATATCAAGTCTAATAATCGCGTTTCCAAAATAATGGTCATGCCCGATGGATGGACGTACGTCACACAGACGGACAAACATTTTCAAGGCTCTGTGTTCTTTCTTTTACGCACGGGACCCTAAAAATGAAACTTCATTGGCAATTGAATACAATACATAATCTATTTTGAAACTTATTTGATTTATCTGTAAACACAATTTATTAAACTCCGTCAACAAACACTTAAAGCACAGTGTGAACCGTAAATCTGGAAAATAATAACGTAAAACAACGTAAGTATAAATATCTAGTTATTTTATGCCCTATTATGTCATGTAAACACATTATTTACTAGTGCTGCGGCCACCGTGTAATAAAGAAGCAAGGGAACTATTTTAAAATCACTCGTAATACCGTTCCAAACAAACTAATACATTGGGTTGTACTTGAGTTTGTAACAATTGTCAAAATTCAAAAAATCTATAATTTTTGAAATCTATCCACAGGCTACAACTAATCCCTTGCTTTTCTGTATAGTGTGAGACTAAGTCGACCAGAAAGTTGATGAACTTTGTTGTCAGAATATTTTTATCAGCAACACGGTCTCTACGTAATCATAGCCAACGAACGAGCTCAATGGCATACCGGGTCCTTTGAAGCACAGATTCGTCGCTCTAAACGTGTTATCTTTATGATAAACAAGCGGCCCGCCCAGCATTTTCACCCGCTGTTACGCGTTTCCCGTAAGATTGTGGCCTTTCCCAGCTTAAATTCTTCTCAAATCACTGTACCAATTTAAAGAATTGCATCAAAATCCGTTACGTAGATTTAAAGATCTAAGTATAACTCTACAACGTACGAACGCGACGTCACCGGGACACGGGAAGAGCCTTTTATATGTATATTATATAGTGATGACAAAATATGCCTAGACTGTATGCAAACTTAACAAGTCTACCAAACATTCGCGGACGCATTCACAGGTTTCCAGAATACCGCCCCAGGGCCCATTACTCGGAGAGCCTATGCCATCAATTTCTGGTAATCACCATTTTAGTAGTCGTAAATTTAAATTAAAATCCTGGTGATAACGGGCTCCACACACTCAGGGAATGTGGTAATGGGAAAAGAAATGTTGAGTACATTATTGCGGCTGAAATTTAACGGGACCCTAAGAGTGAAATACGCTGATAATAACGAATATACTCTTACTGTCAGCAGCATTTCAACGTACTGATTAAAGGGTTCAATCTATATTGGTTTATCTTAGATACTGTATGAAACACAAGTTTATTACGACCCCTTAAAAAGGCAACTCGAGATAAAGACTAGTCCTACCGTCGCACGCATTAGCCACCATGCGTAATTAGCTATCAAAATCCACTCTTATCATAAGACACAACCACAGGCGTCCACTGCTGGACATGGGCCTCCCCCTACTGGGGGTTTTTGCTATGCTTTGCAGGCGGATTGGCGAGCGCAGTGCAATGTGTTATAGATGTTCACAGTGAACGCTGCTGCCCATTTCCAGGAGACATCCTTTAGTCGCCTTTTACTACACCCACCACGGGTAGAAACGAGGTGATGACGTAAGGGGCGATGAAACTCGAGGTTTACATGAGTTTTGCAATTTTAGGCGATGGGCCGACAACCTGTAACTATAGCAATACACCGTTTTCTGTATGACCCTCAAATGTTTGTCAAGTTTGGCGTTAATGTTCTTTTTTCAACGGACTTTTGAGCTCTATATAGGCGTGATAAATGTATGTGATGGTTCATTTTGATAGAAGCCTCCACCAGCTACTAGTACCTAATCCCTACACCTTCACTGTGCATTACATTACCCTATAATGTAAACTTTAAAAACCAAGGACTCTCAGAGGTCTTTAAAAAAGTCGAGTACTGGAGGAAATATTCACAAAATGTATGCGAGAACACAAAGATGCAGTTGCCAACTAAACTGAGTCCATTACGAAGTGGGAAACATAAATTGTGGCAAGTGAAATACGCTATGACAGTCACCGATGATGCTTCACAATGCTGAATTCCAGTGATCTATTTCCGAAGCAATTTACACAGAGTATAAATAAATATGCCGTGTGATGTCGGGTTAGAATAGCATCACCCCATTTCTTTCCCGTGGTAGTCGTAAGAGGCGACAAATGGACTTGAGGTTTTGTATTGCAATTTTAGGCGATGGGCTGACAACCTGTCACTATGGCGATACACAATTTTCCGAATGACCCTCAAATATTTGTCAGACGTGACGTAAATGTCCGTTTTTGCGGCCTTTTACGCTCTGCCTACCCCGCAAGGGATAATAGGCGTGATATGTGTGTGTATAAATAAAACCATTGGCAACCACCTGTCACAATACTGGATCTCAAAATGCTTAAAGTTTTTAAGCTGGCAAAGTTTAACTTGTGCACAACCATACTGGCACCCATTTCACATTAATGGCACACAAGTTACCTAATAGATTGTTGAAAAACTCTGACACCAGGGTTTATCGGGTCATATGTCTAACCGGCACCTATCTCAGATGATATGAATGATGGTCTTGTGCCAATATCTGTAAGGAAATTCTATGAGGAAATGTCGTAAAACAGATTTACCTAGGTACGTAGGTATGTCAAACTATGGTTTATTTTAGCACTCACAGATTATGTTCGCAAATGAAAATAAGAAATTAAAAAAGTGTCAGCGGATTCCGGGGGTAACGGCCCAATGCTCTACCAACCAAGCTACCGGCGCCTCGTCAGCCACTGCCAAACCTTCAATCTCTTGATACTTGTCTCGAAGCGACGTACAAGCGGCATCTACAATGATTGTATAGTACATGATTGAATTCCGATTTAAAGGTCGAACAGATTGTTTGGTTTTACATTGGCCGAGAATGTAGGTCACGATGTTTTATTATAGTGTATTTATTAGCCATAGCAACAAGCATTTCATTCATAAAAACACTAATCGGGCAGTGTGAAAGCGACAGTTATAGTTACATACACATATCACGCCTATAATGCCTTGGGGGTAGGCAGAGCGCAAACGGTCGCAAAAAACGGAAATTCACGCCACGTCAGACAAATATTTGAGGGTCATTGGGAAAATTCGCCATAGTGACATCTTATCGTTATAGTTACATATATCGTAATAGTTAATCGATTATTTAATTCTAAGATATTGGTGTTTCTGAAAGAACTTAGTGACACAAAGACTATTAAGTTCTAGATATTTTTACAGTTTTCTGCAAAAAATAGCACACAGCGTTGCCATGACCTATTTATCTGCTAGACAAAAATCTGTGCCAAAGACAATATGAGAAAATTGAGACCGGATTTTTTTAGAAATTTTAACTGGTAAGCTATAGTTTTTTGGTAGGTAAATTATTGCCACTTGGTAGCGAAACTAAAATGAAAGATCAATTCATTCATTAGAAACCAAACTCATCGGTCCACCTGGCCGGAAGTCGTCCAACGCTCCACTCGAGAACACGCCAATTCCATCGTCCGTCGGTCGGTTCAACGACAGATATACCCAGCCGACAGCCTATGTCCGTTACTTTGGTATTTTTGCGAATAGTTTCATTCTCATTTTATCCATAATAGTGAAACAGAGGTTAGAACTTTCCATAGCTCTTTAAGTGACATGGAACCCATACCGTCTCATCAAAAAGTCTGACGAAAAAACGCTCGTCTGCACACAACCTTAGACATAGCAATCTACCAACAAGAGACTATCCCAAAATAAACTACTCTTTATTCGCTCGTATTTCTTTGAGCTTCCACTTCCGCTCAACCAGACTTCTATTAGCGGACGACAACAAACGAATTTATTACAGCCAGGTTAAGGTTCAATTCCCGGGTAAGGCAAGCTCCCAAAGCTTTTTGTATCGGTTAATATATATCAACGACAGGAAAGTAACTGAGAGAATTGATTATTACAGGTTTTACAAACAGTTTTTATCAACGCGTACGACTAGATTTAAAGATGTGTTAGAAAAAATACTGTAGCAATTTTACTACGTCAATTTTACTTCAGAGAAACTTGAAAGAGCTGTAAAAACCATAGATACTATAAACTAAAGGGAGATGTGAAAAGGGGGCGTGGCCGGTGCGACACTAGTTGGTACAGAATGATCATACTTTGCTTCCGGGGGTGATTATTGTGCTCAGTCGCAGTTCAGTCGCGATCGTCGTTTTTAGTGAAATGCCGTGTTGTTCAGGGGTAATTTGCAAAAATCGAAGCAATATGTGCAACTTCAAGTCTCATGGAGTCACATTCCATCGGTAAGTAGTCATTATTATTGATTTTACATCAAAAATAAACAAAATCAATTTTGTTGTAATATTTTTCTAAGATTCACCACGAACCATAGCGATAGTCCCAGTTCTATAAGCAAACGGTGTACAATGCTTACTCTGCTCAGAAGATTGTTCAAATGTCTCGTTTCCGTAACGCAATGGACAGTGAACACATCAAAGTTAACAAAATAATGCAAGTTGTATAGTACCGCCGCTCCTCGCAGTCGTGAGTTAGTGTTTGTAGTCCGATTGTGTAAAGTATCGATAGATTTGATTTATTTTGCAAAAGTATTCATCGTGATTTTATAAGGATATAGAAGTCAATAAATATTAAAATTTAAATAGAAACATTGCAATGTTTACAAAAAAGTTATAATTACAATTATATGGCTAAATCAATATCATAATCTATTGGGTATATTTTTTTTTATTTAATTATTTAAATCCATGTGTGGCACGATTAATAAATAGCATTGAAAGTAATATTAATGCGACCATGACTCGTCCGGTGATGTAATACAATTTTTTTCTTAGCTGTTGCATAGTAAATTAATTCAATTTACTAATTTGATTTTTTGTCACAGAAGTAGGTAAAATTCATGGCCTACTTCCTATTTTCTTTTGTCTCGTGTGCGAAAGAGACAGAAATATCTGTTGTCAATAACCGGTTTGTTTTTTTACGTTACGGTGCGCAGCGCACAGGAAAATGACTCACCTATCTACACTCAGCCACGTGGTATTTAAAGTTGTTAAAAAAAAAACTGTAGTAAGTAAATTATCGGATTATATGTAAGATAAATCGCCATGAATATAATTTCAAATATAAAGTTAAATTTTAAAAGACGAAGCAGGTAGAATTATCTACTGTCATTTTATTTTATTCAAGCGGAGCCAATTTTGGCTATATTTATTTGTTTAATTTGATTTGGGGTGGTATGGGATCTACCTCCTAGCGGTCCACCCCGGGCAACGGCAACACAGGCTTGCCTGTGGATAAGTCCGGCTGAACGATCCTACCAAGCGGTGGAAGGCTCCGTAAGGGGCCGCCTGGCTCGCGACCACCATCCCACCGAAGTCTGGCGCCAAGTAGCTTGCTGCGTTCCGTCAGTGTGTGGGAGTGCCAGTGCCTTAACAGGCTTCTTCTGGGTGAGCTCGCTCCATCTTAGATTCTGTCTCTGTCCTATGACCTAGACTAGAGTCAAGAGCAAACCCATCATTAATAAAAAAAAAAAAAAAAATTTTTGGTAATCGTTTGCCACTATAGACAGCCATTTTACGCATACGATTAACATGACCTTTATAGGCAACATTTAATTTTTAGGTTCCCACGAGATCCTACAACAAAAAAGGAGTGGATTAATTCCACAAATAGAGGACCTTATTGGTGGCCACCCGAAAACAGTACCATATGCTCATCACATTTTGAGGAAAAATGTTTTAAACCTTTCACAAAGATTCGGAATGATTATTGAATTATAGTTATAAAACAAATTGTATTTGTTAAATATGTACATATTATGTTAATTTTCATTAAAAAAAATGTAAGTTTGTTTCATTATTGAAGGTTTAAGGAACTTATTTGTATGTACATATTTGCTAAGAAGATAAATCAAAAATCACTAGTAAATGATTCTCAAGAATACGAGTATTTTATTTTTACTTTTACTTATTAACTTCCACTTGTTCAGGAATTTATAAACATAAAATAAAATATGAAATAATATTTTCAACCTTTATTTACTCCTAAAGTATATCACTGACGACATTTTATCGAAGAGTATTTTCTGTTTGTATTTTATGCACTACCGATTGACATATGTTTCATCTCCTAACGCAAAAATTACGTAGTTTAATTTTCCTCTCCATACTACAATGTCCCGCCATGCTCTATTAGATATCGACAATGAGTTATCGACGCTGTCAATCACTAGCGTAAAATTCAAATTGTTGAGTGTGTGCGTGTGTCTCGCTCGCGTCTTTTGATTGGTCTAGTTTTGTGAATGTACGAGTGTAAACTCGCGTTCGTATTTCTATGCGCATGTAGGTGTAAATTTCTGTGGCGACATCGGGACTCGAACAAATTTCGCTCGGTAACAAATCTCCCTTTAGTTTATAGTATCTATGGTAAAAACCTACCACAGTGTGGAAAAAAAGCCCTTTGTTATAGGCATGTTTAATGTATTGTTCGCGATCAAACGCTGAAGTTATTTATTGTAACTGAAAATGCGGTATTTTAACCAAACTATACATACATACACGTCATATCATGCCTTTATCCCTTGCGGGGTAGGCAGAGCGTTAACGGCCATAAAAATACGGTAGCTATCGCCATGCCTGACAAATATTTGAGGGCCGTTTCAGAAAAGTCGTGTATCACTGTCTGTAGTGACAGGTAGAGTCAGCCTATCGCCTAAAATTGTAACTCTCAAGTCCCTTAGTCGCTTTTTACGAAACCCACGGGAAAGAAATGTGGTGATGCTTTTCTAAGCCGGCATGGAACAAAACTGATGAACGTTTACCACCTATTTCTAATCAACAATAATAATGTTACAGTACCTATATTGCCAATCAGTAGCCACTCTTCATTATACAAAAACAATCATTAAAAATATTATTTTGTGTTAAAACCGATCATTAAGCAACACGTTCGTTTTAAGTTAATTGCATTGTAGCAACTTAATTTTTTGTTATGTCGATACATTGTTAGTGGTATGAGTGTGAACCTAAATGTCAAGGTGTCTAACATTCTGAATCGAGTGCTTATGACTGATTTGTAAACCTTGTAATAATTTTCTAAATCTAACTTCTTTTGAAATTTTGTACAGTCAAGATCAGACTGGGTTAGACAGTTTGGACTCTGGACCGATCTAACGCCGCTCGTATAAGACTTACATTGGTGGCTCGCGTGTCTAACCGCACGTGAGCTTGACTGTTCCCAGAAAATAAATGAGTGTACCTACCCAGTTATATTGAAAGTGGTTAATTTTCCTCCTTATTTCTGTTTTCTTCGACTTCTCATGAAGTTTTGTTGGGTGATAGTTTTGTAGCCCAATCAAAGCATGGAAATGGGGAAAAAAGTGTAGGTACATCATCTACACCGTAAGATAAAACCAAAAACTTGTGCAAAGGACATTCTGGTATATTGTTTGCATTAAAGGATATGTTTTTTCTTTTTTCGCTAAGTGGCGCTACTTTTGGGGCACTATTCGCCTTTATAGATAAACCTTTGTTTGTCTAAATTTTTATGAATAACCAGTATTAGTGGTCACGTCCCACTGGAATGAGGCATCAACTGAGAAGAAGAAGAAAAAGTATTAGTTGATCCTTTAAATTAATAACTCAAGGTCTTGCTGATACTACAGTCCCGACACAATCATTAAAAGTTGATTAACTAACTAACTCGAAACGAAGAACCCATAAATATTGGTTTTATTGCCGCAGCAGAAATTATATAATTACAGCTATAAATGCCTATTTAAACAACACCGGTTTGTATGTTTGTGTGTTTGTAGGTCAGGATCGCTGCGCGAGAGTTGATTTCGATTCAAATGATTTTTTTCTTTGACAACCCTATGGTTCCTGATGTCAGAGTTATCAAACCGCGTATAATATACATACATACATAAATCACGCCTATATCCCTTACGGGGTACTATTAGTCCTCTAACTTAGTTATGTAACGACCGCCATCTAAATAACCATAGACAGCACCCGGGACCGTCTTATGTGCCTTCCGAAGCACGAAACCATCCGTAAGAATAGTAATAAATCAATCAGGTACCTAATTCATACCTGTTTTAATATTTGTTTGCTTCCTGATAATCGAACAAGGGACAATCAGATCCCGAGACCAAGCTCAGCCAACTATACCGCGGAGACGATCGTTGTTTTTGTAGGTCAGGATCATTTTGTGCGCACGAGTCGATTTCAATTGACTGCCATCTCGGCAATAATCGTCAATCACTTGATGATGATGATGTAAGTACATGGTGTTACGTAACTAAACGACACTTGTTACGAACTGCGTATCTTTGGGGTAAGAAAGTTCTAGAGTGGCGGCTCGCATCGGAAACCGTAGCGTAAAACGGCTTACTATCAAGTGGACCGACGACCTTGTGAAATTTTTTAGAGGAGTTTTTCTAAATTGTATAAGATTCGAAAATAGTTTCATAGAAAAATCTGTCTATGATTCGATTACTTAGACGGCGCTCGTTACACAACCATGTCAGATGCCAACTAGTAGTAGTGCGTGGTTGAAAAACTCTGACATCAGGTTTCAGGTTCAGATTAGCTAATTCAGGTTTCAGGTGCTACACACGAAAAAAAAACATGGCTTGATTGTATAGCTTTTAATCGTATTTAGGTAAAAAGTGGAATTAACAGAGGGAGAGGGAGGCCTTTGCCCTGCAGTGGGACATGTCAGGCTAAATTAATAAATAATAATAATAATTAAAGGTTGATACGATAAGATAAGAATCACCAAAGGATTATTTTATAACCCGTTTAGAACACTCTGTGTAACATCCATCCGTCTCGTTTTATAAGGCAATCTATCTGTGTTAATTATGGCCTACGACTGTACATTTATTTTAGTACTTAAGGTCTTCATAGCGTTTGAGTGATGTTCATTTAAATAAGAGATTGAGACCTAAATCTATGTCGCGGGTAATGGTGTGATTAGTTTATAGAATTGTTTTATTTTTATACTTTTTATCGTTTTGAACCTATGTTTCCGACAGGTGACCATTAATTATGCCACGTTCACACTATGCCTGTATGGGCAGGGATTTAGGTAGAAGTGGGCAGCGTGAGCATGTAAACAGCTTACTCACGTTATTTGGCTCACTTTACTACTCACAGAATTTCGGGCAATATTTGCGACTGCAGCGGCAGAAGCAGGAGCTTAGTGTAAACGTAGCATTAGGTAGGTACATTGAAACATCTGCGGTGGTATAGTATCTAAATATATATTCTTCCATTTCTACATTTTAGAAAAAAGGGTTTAAGATTTGTAGATAAAGGCGTGATATGTGTGTATTTAGAGCTTGGCTCTGATGTAGTTAGTAATCGCCATTCTCTTCTGTTTACTGCCAGTGTCTTTACGTCCTAATACGATGCATGCCGTAAAATATGCGTCTAAGTCTTTATGCAAATTTATGGAAAATTCTCTTCTCTTGTCAAAATAATACATCCAGGTCAAAATAATCAAATCAATATCACAGACGTGTGTCTGTAAGCGTTTTTACTTCAATTTTCTAGTAAGATTTACGACAGATTCTTTCGTCATAGAGATGGCCTTCATAAAGCGATGTCATAACCTTGGTGCCAAAGTAAAGTCGTTAAGCGTCCATGTCTTCATTTCTTTGGTGGGGCTGATCGGGCAAATTGCTCGCGTCGGATGTCAAAATTACCTCTTTCCGAACTTAATGAGCGCCCATCACGTTTGGTGTAGCGTCTAGTGTAAGTTAAAAGAGAAATGAGACGTGAAATTTCACACGAGCGGGATTTGAACCCACGACCGTCAGGATACCTAAACGCACCCTGTCAGTATTTAGAGGGCTGTCTCTTATACCCTCTTCAGAAACAAAAAAAATTACATGAGTGTGATTTGGAGCCACGACCGTCAGGATGCCTAAACGGAGGCATTGCAGGCGTCAAGGAGATTTAACAATTTCCCCAAGTAACATACGTAGGGTCTGTATTGGGCAACGACAAAAACATGTCGGTTTCTCATAGAAAATTAATCAGCTGATTGTGAATATTGTATGAGATGTGGAAATCGTCTTCACTGCCTTTCTTTACAATGTCTCAACTTCCGACGTTCCGAACCTTCGTTACATGGTTTGTAAAAGGAAAAAAAAGTTTTCGATAGACCGTCCGTTTCGGTACCATTCCTGTATTCTCTGGGCCCTATACACAACCCTCCGACAGTTTCAGCTTCGTTTTTTGCCGTTCGTGTGCTCACAGGCACATAATGTTGCTGAACATAAGGCTAGACCAGCATCACCCCATTTCTTTCCCGTGAGTGTCTTAAGAGGCGACTAAGGGACTCGAATGTGAATTGCAATTTTACGTGATGTTCTGAAAACATGTCCCTATAGCGAAACACAGTTTTCTGAAAGACCCTAAAATGTTTGACATGGCAATGCTTAAAGACAGGCCGAACGCCTACAACTTCCACCATACGCGTTGCGTCTGATACCTACTACACCTAAGGGTACCGAGTCACGCGATTTTGTATGTTCCAGTGTCTTTGAACTTAGAATATTTGGTTTTGGACTCGCAACTGTCAGGGTCACGCCTAGGAAATCATGGGAATAAATCAATTAGCTAAATTGACTCAACTCTATTGTCATTTTGTTAACGTATATTATTTAAAGGCTATAGAAAGCAAGAGAGCTCTCTCTCTCTCTTTTCGTGTGGGACACCGAGTCGTCCAACGACCCGATGAACCCTGGTGTCAAGAGTTTTTCAAGCGCCTACTAGTGGGTCTTTGACATGGTTGCATTACGACCGCCGTCTAATTAATCAGAGAGAGCTGATATTTATATACATTTGTAATCAATTTTAGAGAAAAGTATTCACGTTTTGAAATTGTTTAAATGTATTATGAAGTACTATATTTTACGGATACATTTTTTCATAAATAAACAAGATTAAAAAATCTGTCGTTTACCCAAATAGTACCCAGTAAAAAAGAACTAATTATACCTTCTTGCATAGAAAAGGATATTACAAGGAGAATTTTTTTACAAGAAAATGAGGAGTGCGGGATAGCCCACCGAATACTGATAGGGTTCATCCAGACGATCATATTGAACCACTTTCCCCTAGGAACATATGTCTGGAAATAACAATAAACGACCTACCATTCAAAATTTCAATTATGAAAATTCAGCAACTTTTTGAGCTTTCCTGAAATATGTTCCGAGGGGAAAGTTGTTCAGTTCCATGGTCTGAATGCACCCTGTCAGTATTCAGAGGGCTGTCTCTTACACCCTCTAAAACTTATAGTAGTGACCGATAGCGAAAACCCAAAACGGGCTGGTGATAAAAAACGACTTTCCCTAAAGAACATAGGTCGAAATACGAAAAAAATAATTGGACCACCCATTCAAAATTGCCGATCAGCTGATTTGATTTACTATGCAAACTCAAAATATTTTTGTTTTTATTATTTCAACCATGTTACTCGAGGAAAGTTGTTCCTTATCACCAGCCCGTCTTTACATTTCGCTTTCGGTCACTAGTATGTTTTCACCCTATTGTTGAAAAACTCCGACACCAGGGTTCATCGGGTCGTTGGACGACACACGAAAAGAGAGAGATACCCTATATTTTTAACTCGATCAATGAAACAAGCGGCTTTATTTGCGTCAATATGTGACGACTACTAGATCAATTTTTTTACAATTCAAGGTACATTTTTGTTTTAAGATAGATTGATTTAATTTTATCAATTGTAACATATTAACTAGCTTTCATTACCTTACGACGGCTAACTTATTGTCTGAGAAGAGAATGCTGACTATTTTTACCTGTAAAGAAAAAGAACTATGTTAGGATTATAGAGGTACAAGACATTACATAAGCCAAAAATATACACGAGTAAGATTCGAACCAAATAATAAAATAATTATTTATATTTTTTATTACACTTAAAAAATGCAAAAGACATCTTAAACATAGAATTATACTGGGTGTAAGGGATATCCTTTCGAATACTGATAGGGTGTAGTCAGACCATGAAACTGAACAACATTCCCTAAAAAAATATTTCAGGAAACGTCAAGAAAATTTGACTTCCCACAGTAAATGCAGTCAGCTAATCGTGATTTTGTATGGAAGGTCGAATATTTTTTGTCATTTCCTGTCATATGTTCCTTGGGGAAAGTTGTATACTTTCATGGTCTGCATGCACCCTTTCAGTCCCTTACACCCCGTTTAAAGTACAACAAGAAGGCCTTCTTGCTATGCTAACCGCTACCCAACCACTTAGTTACCATTTTGTGTCACTACCTACATAGTATAGAATAAAGTCCCTTTGTATGCTTTTCTGTTAAAAGTTTATGAAAACAATACTAGCTATTACATCTACATTCCCTTAAAGTGGGACGTTTTTCATACAAAAGTAAAATTGACTTGCGTGTTTAAAGGAGACAAAAGTCTTATTAAAAAACTTAAAGGGAAGTCCCGTGTTGATATAACATTTTCGCAAAATAATAAAAATAAATTGTAAACCATAATATTTCTTTGTGAAAACCGATTCGCCATTTTACGCCAATAGATGGCGCTATTATTGCTAAAATGAGTTTGATTTTATGGTGGACAAAATACTCTTCTTTTACCCAAAAGTAGTTATGCGACAAATTTACGAGTGCCTTCATAATTCGCATAAGCATTTCTAAAAAAATTGCTAATCATCGCATGTTTTAGTACATTGAATTTCATTGTTTCGTTTGTATGTAAAATGTCCTTAACTAGAATATGTTGTCTGTATAAAAAAGATGTCGATATAATTAATTCAAATCATGTATGTATGTATGTATGTAATAACTTTATTGCACCAAATAAAAATAAAACATAGAAAAACACAAATTACAGAAAAGGTAAGGCACAAAGGCGGACTTATCCCATTAAGGGATCTCTCCCAGTCAACCTTTGAGAAATCCAGAGGACATGGTGTGCGCAGGTAAACTATCATTATATATTTAAGAAATCAGTTTCAAAAATCCTCAACCTCAAATAGTTATGTTATTCCATAATCTTACTATAAGCATGTTGCATGTTAACATTTATTTACCAATTATTTAATAATCATGTCTAATTTAATAGTAGCCATTTGCCTTACCAAGCTGTACGTTCACGTTTGTGGTTTTCAATGTAGTATTCAAAAATAGTACCTAAGCTATGTATTATGTGTGAATCTGCATTGATTGTAAACTACGTCTGTGAAAAAAAAACATAATAATGATTTTCTCCTAAACAACACAACATATTTTGATGCCTTTTTTTTTATTAAGAGATTGAATGTGAAGTTTCATATATATAATACATACAGGAAAAGGCACAGGGAAAAGGTCTTATTTCCGCAGTAAGCAGCTGGTGAAACCGGATTCTCAAAATATGTAAAAATAAAGATGAAAGAATAGATGGATACCAAACAAATAGCGAACATAAAAGTTAAGGAAACTGTGTATAAATTCTTTCATTTGTTTTATTCTATTCTAACTATAGCAACGCAAAGATTGACACATCCATCTTAAATTCCTATTCCTGTTTATACAAACCTAAGAAAAAACGGTATTTTTACAACCCACCGCAAAGCTACACAAACTACCGTTTTCCTTTGTGTATTCAAACGACGTTAACTGTTCAATAAATTTAATCAAAGCTTGCCAATTACGCCCGTAAAATAGTCTTTAGTGCCAAAGCAATAAAATACTAATGGCCCGTACAAACGCACGGATTTCGTAGCTAATAATAGGTAGCTAAAACAATTGATTGAGATAGCCGAAATGATCACTTCCCTTTGCTCTGCTAATGAGAGAGCGATAATTTGCACTATACAGACGCGGCCCAAATCTGATAAATGAGTACCTACTTTAACTACTTCTTCAATTGCCCGACTGCGTAGCGGATAGTAGCCCTGCTTCCTACGCCGAGGGTCATGGGTGCGATCCCACAAAGACACAAATATTTGTTAAGTAATTTTAAGATATTTGTGTTTAGTCTGCGTGTTTTCTATGCATAATATGTATCTATCTATAAAAATAATTAATTACAATTATTTATTATAAACTACATTACATGCACTTACATTTAAAATACTGTAAGAAGCTAAGTGCCTGTTGTGCTTCCATTTTAACTGTAAATTTCTCTTGTCTCACTTTATTTAAATAACAATTTTTCTAAAGATAAACAACAATCAGTTTACGATTCAGTTGTTACGTTTGAAAAATCGTCAAACCAATTTCAGCAACGAATCTCTCTTAGATGCTCTCCAGTGAATGCGATTTGAAAAAAAAGGCGCCCGTATGCGTCGCACGTCTGCCCAGCACCTTACACATAAGTTATCTGTGCCGGTACTAAATTATAACTCGTATTCTATTATTATGAATGCGACGGACAAAAGAGCAGACCAGCTCCAAAGTAAATGCGAGTAGCGACAAAAAGTCGCACGTCTGTCCAGTACCTTACGCAACAGGTATCTGTGCCGGTTCTAATTCTAATCCGTATTCTATTATTCTATATGCGACGGACAAAAGAGCAGACGGACAATCACGGCTGAAATCCGTTGGAGAGTTGTCAGACTTAAGGCGATTGTGTCCCTGGCTAAGACAAAAAAAATGTGCTTTTGATTTTTATTTTCTGAAATTCAGCTCAAAATTGTGATTAAAGAAAAACAAAAAGTAGGTATAAAATTCATTAAGGTACGTCAAGGTAGTCGGTCAAGTATAATTTGTATAAAATGATAATTATATTATTATAATAATAAAATAAATTATTAGAAAAAGGATTGCGATATAAAACTTTAAAGAACCCAGCCCTGAGTGATAGCTAGCTACATAATACAAAATGTTACTATGAAAAGCATGCAGGATTGTCTCTCTTCATTTATCTAGTGGCCTGAAACCATTTCTGTCACTTAATCTAACCTGCAGCTTTAGTCCTTCCAAGCATTTATATGCCCTTGGACAGCCGCCAGGTTAATACAATTTTCTTTTGACCTTTTTACGTCAATTCAGTTTACTATATGTCTACCTGCTGTCATTGAGAAAATAAATGATTGGGAAGACATTAGAAAGGTAAAGAAAATCGTCACTTAAACTGTGTATGATTTCACTGTATTTGACGTTAATACATGGTAAATTTTACAAATTTTCACCAGTAAGTAAAAATGTGGCGGCACAAAATCCGAAAACATAAACAATTTCAACAGGAAACGACAAAAATATGACCTCCCATACAAAATCCCAATCAGCTGACTGCATTTACGATGGGAAGTAAAAAAAATACGTTTCCTGAAATATTATTTTATGGGAAGTTTTTCAGTTTCATGGTCTGCATGCTCCCATTAGTAATCGAAGGACTGTCCCTTACACCCTGTATAATCCTTATGAAAATACCAAGATGAACAGAGCCTAATGTCATTTGCGAAATGCCAATCGATACCCAGCATTTTTGGTGGAGGAGATTAATGGCGAGATGGCAACCCTCTTCTTACATTTCGTTAGCAGTTGGCAACACGATAATGAAGATAATAAATCCGGATTAATGTTGGAACTTTTGCCAATTGTGCCGAATAGATTTAAGTAATTTCGAACAGTTGTAGGTATAAGATTTCGAATCTACTACCTACAGAATTTAAAATTTAAAACTGTGTGAAACTCAAAGTCAAATCGACGTGCAACATAAAAATACGGCTACATATCGATGTTGTAGGTAAATCTACGAGCCTACGCTACTTTTTATCTTAACAATATTAAACACATACCTACTATTTTTTGCCTCAACTGATGGCAAATTTTAGGTCCGTTGTTGACACCCCTGCCATCGTCTACATACATACATAAATCACGCCTATATCCCTTACGGGGTAGGCAGAGCGTTAACGGTCGTAAAACGGATATTAACACCACGTCTGACAAAAGTTTGAGGGTCAATCAGATAACTGTGTATCACTATAGTGACAGGTTGTCAGCCCATCGCCTAAAATTGCAATACACATCTAACCCTCGAGTCCCTTAGGTATTAAAATAGGTATCGGTATATTTCTTGTCTAAAAGTCACGTTCACGTTCCAATATGTTTAAGGAGATTGAAAAACGAACTCCACAGCGTCCATTCATTCGCCATCCTTCAGTTCCCCGCACGACACATTTTATAATTTCACCTCACTATCAAAACACTAACAGCGAAAATCTTATTTAGAAAAGCAACAAATGCCATTCAGGTATTAGTTGCAAAACTAACCCGGTAGATGGAGCCGTGCGACGCGTTATTGGCATCAAGATGCACTTGCAAAATTCGCGGGAAATGGATGAGCCACGGTAGCCCAGATGCAAGAGGCGTCGCCACTAGTGATAGCGAAGGTAGCAGGTTCAAATCCTGCCGCAATAGAAAATTTTGCAAGTTTTCTAAAATTTAGGTATACAATTTTAGAAAACTTGCAAAATTTACATGGGAAGTGTTTTCAAATTTTAGTACCTAGTCAATGTTCCAGCTAATTATTCTCATTTCCCGCGCAAAATCCTTAGCACATACTTCCGTCTGCTTTCCAGCATCTTCCGTATACAAAGAAGGTATTGCAGAATGTTTATAAACATTCCACGTGGATTCGGCTCACTGATCAAAGAACAGGTAGCTGACCAATTGAATGACCCCGTGAATGTTTGGCATCCAATTAGAAAGACGATAGCCTTGGCTCAGAATAGATAAAAGTAGACATGTCTTGAATTATCCACCATATCGTCCGGTTACTTAGGATTTACCATTTTGGGAACAATGAAATATCTTTTGCGTATTCAGGATTTGTACTTACAGAGCTATATTAATTTTATAAATAAAAATATAAAATTGATTTATCTTTTAAATCGGTCGGGGATTTAACCCCCGATCAAACACTTCCAAACCAACCTCTTGATACTAGATGCCGCTTCACGTCGCTTCATGACGAGTATCAAGAGGTAGAAAATTCTGAATGAAAAGTTGTACATATAAGTCGGAAAAATGGTAAGTATGATATTATTTTTGGTCGGTTAGCAAGAGAAACATAGTGAAGTTAGTCAGGTACTCTTCCATTACACTGGCAACCACATGTACTTCTAGGCAACTATTTTCTGCAGGTGTTGGAACGGCTGATGTCACTTCTACTAATTAGCATATTTGCGCAATTCAAATGAAGATTCCAGGGCTAAGCTGAAAAACTCGGAAGGCCCTTTAATTCCAAAAGTGCTTTTTCCGCATTAGGAAATAATCGGGCCTGTTTCTTTTTAATGGCCATTAACACGCTTCACAGCGGCTATTTGCTTAAGGAATGTTCTAATGGGAATCTAAGTTGGATTGAATATAAATGAGGCGGGCATATCTCCTATTATGGATGTGGTAGGTACTTGGTTGGTTTCGTTGCGAAATGTGTGTTTGAAAGGATTCCTTTCCCTTCGGTATGTTTACGATTTGATACTTCGTTTGTTCGGTCAGATAGCCGATACTGGTTCAACAAATAGAGTCCTGTCAAAGACATTCGCAATGTAGGTTGATACTTTAAATGAGTCGACTAAAGTGCAGCTAATGGTAGGTACCTACTCACATAATGTTTTCATTAAAAAGTTTTCTTACTCAATCTAATAAATTAAGACTTAGGAATTAATGTTACAGAATTTTAACCCTAATGCAGGAATTAAACGTGTTTTAAAAATTTATTGATGTTTTAGAGCGCGGCCATTTTAAATACCCGAAAATCCAGAACGAATCCCAACTTGACCTCAAAGCGAGCTAAAAAAAAACAGAAGATAAAAAAAGCAATAAGCCCCTGACGAAACAAAGGCAGGAGAGTGGCCAACAAAATATTCATGTGGATACATAAATTTGCGGCGCGCCTCAAATATCGACGCTTCTTGGAATAAGTACTTTGAGGCCTCAGAACAAGGGAGTGTTCTTTCAGAGGGAACTACCAATACAAATACATGTCATTGAAACATTGATGAGGAGTCCCGGTTACTGTCTTGTTCAGTTAGATGGCGGTCGTAACACAACAATATCAAAGCCCATTGTAGAAGGGAGTTTCAAATTCTTAAACCTCCTAAACCAGGGTTCGTTACCCAGTGTCCCAAATAAAAATAATAAAGGAAAAAAGAAGACCAGTACCTGCGAGCAAGCAAAGTTAAGTCATGAAAACCATATAATGGTTTCAGTCATATTTGGCACGCGATAAAATACAACTGCATAGATGCAGAAAAACAAAACACAACTCAATTTATTCAATTTAGTATAAGAGTACAGAATATTTCGTGTTTATGTTTATGGGTTGGGCACATCTGTAGGACCGACGGACGGTGGAGTAAGCGAGTTCTCAAGTGGCTGCTACGCCTCGGCAAACGTATCACGACCTCCGGCC
The DNA here is from genome assembly GCA_027580185.1 of Tuta absoluta. NCBI lineage: Eukaryota > Metazoa > Arthropoda > Insecta > Lepidoptera > Gelechiidae > Tuta > Tuta absoluta. The sequence continues at coordinate 3,967,925 of JAQAHW010000020.1, forward strand.
AGATGGACCGATGAAAAGAAAAGGTGCTGGTAGCGACTGTATGGCAAAAACGAGTGATCGTGCCTTATGGCGTAGGTACCCTGGGGGAAGCCTACGTCCAGCAGTTGACTGCAATAGGCTGATGTACGTAAGTTGTGTTTGAGCAGGCACCAATACTAATTGCGACGAGTTTTACATGACTTCATTCTAGATTTTCGTAGAGTTCTTTTGAAACATTTTCTCGCTCTGTATTTGAGGCATACAAAGTAGGAATTGTTTTTAAAATTGGACTCATTCAGAATAGAGATAAAAGAGAATAACCGTCGCGAGTCACAAATAAAATTAAAGCAATACATATAAAATATCGTCAACATAAACGAAGAATAACCACGGCAATTGTTGAACGAAACAGGGAAAGTAATAAAAAAAATTAAACTTCATCAACTGTTTACCATTTTCACTAAAGATTTTACTGAGGTGTGAACCTCTTTTACACTGTTTACCGAAGACAAATTTCATAGGAATGTTCAATTCACATTTGTGCTAAGGCGTTTTATACAGCAAAATTTACTTATTACTTAATAAGCAGTACAGCCGAGTAGTATTATCTGTGGTACAGCATAAACAGCGGTGTCTTTTTTAAAAGTAAAATTAGGAGCTAGATTTCTTTACAACTAAAAGCGGCCGTAGACCTAAATACGCAATTTATATGTATAGTTTTAATTATTACAACTTAATATCTCTACGCGTTACAAAGATAAAGGGCCGTAACAAACGGACGTACGGACGAACAACAAAGTTATCTTATAATGGTTCATTTTTATCATTTGAGGCACGGAAGCCTAAAAAAGTGTACTTACTACTTACCTAACTTGTGGTACCCTAAAAAAAAACTTATTACTTGTCCAACCTATTAATCACAAATGAAGGCAACATAAATTTGTTATCCCAAAAAGAATTCGATAACAACTTTAAATTGGATATAAACGAAATACCAAACTCTCACGTATGGAACAATGTGCGACAATGCGGTTACAAAAACGGAAAAAAATATGGTGGTAATAATGTCTGCGCCAAAGAATACAGGAACATTTTCAAAAATCGAATTGAGATTGCTTTCATCAAATTTACAGGAAGTAAAATAAAGCTAGGCGAAAAAAGGTATAAATAATTATGAGATTGAATTAGATGCAGTCACGTTCACATAATGCCTCTATGGGCAGGGAAATAGTAAGGGAAGTGGGCAGCGCGAGCATGTAAACAGGTTACTCACGCTGCTACTCGTCATGCCGCTGCCACTTCCTGTGCTCCATCGAGTGTCCGCTTTTCATGCGCAAGTCAAAGTGGAATGTATTGCTATCTCGCTCACTCGTATTGCTGCGAGAAGAGTATGATTTCAGTGTGTGAACACTCACTCGCGTTGATACTTCCGCGGAAGTATTTTGGGCAATATTCGTGGCAGGGGCAGGAGCAGGAGCATGTCCAGCAGTGGCTAAAATGGCGAAGACAATGATCATACCTAACGATGTACAGTTTGTAATTTTTTCCGATCATTGTTTACATAACGAAACGTAATTAACTTTATTCAATGTAGGATAGAATTATCACTTAGTGACGTCATGATCCGTTATTATAAAAAAGAACACTATTTTCTTCTTTCTTGTAAGAATTTTGTAATGTCCTAAGAGGAAACCTGCCTACCAAGTGCCTATACCATGATGCAATCAATGCAATAAGCAAATTATTCTAGATGTTAGAAAAGAAAGAAGAATTCATGAATTACCAAAATTTCAACCACCTACAAATTTCGACTAACACGAAATGCGTTCCCGGTTCCAAAAAAAAGAGAAAGTCAAATTTTGGCTAACGATCTCGGCTATAAAAAAGTAACAATGCTACACTGTGACGCTCATTGGTTCGGAAATAAAACGAGTGGGTCCAGGACAAAGGGTTCTGTTCTCAGAAATTGTACTATCAACAGCAGATCGACCTACCCATTTTAAGGGGGCCAACTTATTCTTATAGTACCGCCGCCGAGAGAAGTCGTATTTGACAGCTGTCAGATTCGTGATAATACTATGGCAGAGGGTCCGTTTTCCTTTGTTGACATCTCTTTTAGTATTGAGATGGCAACTGTCAAAACCGACTTCTCTCGGCGGCGGTACTATAGTAACTTTTAAGTTAGTTAATCCACCACATTTCAAATTTCTAACAAGACTCTATTATATTTTTAATAGATAGTTTATCGCATAATCAAATAAAGAGCAAGTTCTTTTTATTTTATTTTGTTTCATAATCAGAGATTTCAAATTTTAAAAAGTGATAGTTTAGTTCCAACAACTAGGCTGCTGAAAACAAAATTCGTTTGCCTACCATTATTAAAAAAAAAAAACTTATTGACATTGACAGATGAATGAATGAAGTTTTCTCCACTGTTTTTTTTTTCTACTATAGGCAAAGGATTTTTTCATGGTATCCTAACTTTGGAAGTTTTTACAACTTTTTAAAATATTTCAGAAACGATTGCATTAAAAATTATGAAAATATTTGTTCTTAATAAGCATCCAAAACACTCTAAACGATATATATATATATATCTTTTGTATCTAACGTAAAATGAAATGTTGTGGATTCTTTAAAAGGTAGGTTAATGTGATGCTGATTCTACGGTTTAATGGGATATGAATATATGTCGTAGTTATATGGCAAAATTTGGGATTCGGATGAATTCCTAGGAATCTTGCCAGAATATGGCATGATCGTAAACTTCATTTTATCATCTTATTGAAACGATTCAAAAAAATTGGCCGTGTTTCTAGGACTTTGTTAGGAATCGAATTTCACAATTGGTAATATGGCATAAAATTACTTATCTCGAATCTCGATTGAGTGTGAGAGGGAGGAATGATCGTTTCGTAATAGTTTTAGCCTATGTGTGTCAAAGTGGCAATGGAATGGCAGTCAAGTTTCACTGGTATTGCAATGGACAATAAAAAAGAGAACAGCCCTTGGTGCAGTTGACCCAAAAAATATTTATGGATCTCTTTTTTATGGTTTTTTCCTTCGATCAGATCTAAATTTTTTTTTGCATATTTTAGTTTTTGCAAATGTTACAAGTCTGTCCAGATTTTTTCATATATAGAGCTTTCATAAAAAAAAACGTTCTATCCAGATACAAAATGAATAAGTTACAAAACGCGATGACAATAAAATGGACGTCCGTTCATCATAAATAAATTACTCGCGTTTCAATTAAAAGGAAATTATTGCCGGAACGACTGTCGGAGCCGTTTAAAAGTAGGATCGCTGTTATAAATATGAGAATTTAATTTTACCAATTCCACTCAGAACTAAGGCCATGTTTCAGAGGGAACTAATAAGCCACTGATTAAAACCATAAAAAATTGTCGCAATCGGACAATAAAAGCATATTTGACAGAACTAAATGCACAGAAACACAAAAAATCTGGGTATCTAAATTTAATATAGGGTAAAATTTTACTTGTGGCCGATAGCATACACTCGGGACGGGCTGGTGATAAAGAATCACTAGCCCCAAAGCAACAAAGGAAAAAATATGAAAAGAAGCCGACCTGACGTACAATTTCTCTCGGTCGCTTCGTTGATATTCGTATAGTATTTGATCTTTGTTCCTTGGGGAAAGTTGATCCATATCACCAGCTCGTCTTTAGTTTATGCTTTCAGTCACACGAAAAATTTCACCCTATATAAAAATAATTCATGCTTATTTCAACAGTTGTGTATTTCTGTGTAGGTATCCAGGTGCAGTGTTTTAACACGCGCCGAGCTTGATTGCGACGAGTTTTATATTGGCTCATTCCAATTGCTTATAGGGTTCTTTCTAATACGATCTTTTGCTCTGAGCGTGTCCACACCTCAAATAAAAGTAAGTAATTATAAAGTAATTTATATTAAAGGCATAATTTGAACACTGTATTTAATAATAAAATTACCCTTGTAGTATTACGAATTAAAAGAAAAGGGACGGTTCATATTAATTTATAAAGTACATATTTGTGATGTGAATACATTATGAAGATGCCCATCGTACGGATAGAACGTATAGATTACTAGATTTCCGCCTAGAGGTTTCACCCGCTGCCACTTATTTCCCCGTGGTAAGAGTTGTATTCCAGTAAAAAGTAGCCTATGTGTTATTCCTGGCTATACTCTACCTGTGTTCCAAATTTCGTTCAAATCAGTCAAGCCGTTTGAGTGTAAAGAGGTAACAAACATACATACATACATACACACACAAACTCTCAGATATTTTATAATATTATGATAGTACGGATTTGGGTATCATTTTTCAAACTCAACTTTAACGCAATTTTGCTATAATTCTATGTTTATAGTAGGTATGTTTTTTTTTCATTTTTGATTTTTGAAATACTATTTATTTTTTATTGATTTTGTTATTTTATCCAATGGCGCCCGATGGCAAGTCAACAGTTGAAGACATTTTAGTGTGCCGCCTGACAGGGCAAGCCCACAGGACACAGCCTCTTAAATTGACAATTAGCAAGCCCACAAACAAGAGGTTATGCATATGTAACAAATATTGATGGTAATACGATGAATAGAAATGAAAATATTCGAACGTAAAACAACAATGTAATTACAACACAGAAAACACGTAAATTGTCAACGCATTAAACAAATCTGCCTGTAATTCTTAAGCACACTTCATATACGGGGTATAAGGGACGGTGTACAGAAAACTTTGCAGGCATGATCAATCTGACCATGAAACTGAACAACTTTTACTATAAAGCCAAATCTGGGAAACAAAAAAATCTAGTTTCCTCAAAAAGTCAGTCGTGAATTTTGTATGGGAGGTAATTTATTTTTTCTTTTTTACCATCGTATCCTCCATACACGATCTCTTGCACCCTTTATAACTCGAGATTTATTCGCTTGCCAAGCCTGAGACAGCCTTATTATTTCCCTAGGGACAAATGAAGTTACAATTCGTTGTACTATATCGCGTACGATTACTCGTTTTTCTTGCGATTATGTAACACTAGGGACAGCTTGCTTTTTTTTGAAAGGTGAAGAATTTTCTGGTTTTCTTGGTATTTTTTTGAAAGAAAAGACCGATATGATTTGGCTTGAAACGTTTTGCTTCTGTTACTTACTACATTTCGTTTATAGCTACCAATCTCAAAGTTTACAAAATCACTAAATAGTATAAAATTAAGTTGCTTCCCGCGTCCCAAAGTATGCAACGGATTTTAATGCGGATTTCTTTACTAGATAGAGTGATTCAAGAGGAAGGTTCTTAATGTATAATCATTTTATGCAAGAAAAGGTACAACGGTTAGCAGCCGGTAAAACCGCTGGGCGGGCCATTAGTGTAAAATAATGAAAACTTGTATGCGCTGATTGCGTGGTGATTAATCAATCAAGTATCAAAATTGACCACAGAATTGAACTCATCAACAACCATTTGAAGTTCTTTTAACATTAACAAAAAAAATAACTAAAATAAACTCAATCAATTATACTGTGTTTGTTCACTTTCCCACGCTCGGAGTCACAGGATATAAACAAGTACGACAACCAATCAGATTGCACCTTTTAAGCGCGCACGCATCAAATTGACGTTCTTTTGAAAAAAGAACATTGCAGGAACGCTGGAATCCTGCTAATTGGTTTGGGGACAAATTAGTTTAATTCATCTTAATTAAGCTTAAGCAGACATTTTCTTCTGATGGGAAAGTTTTTCTTAGGAAGAAAATGCTTAGGTAACGACCTTGCGGTTATGCTGGTGAAACCGTGTGATGCCGGTTTAAAATAGTATCAACCGTTTTTTCCTGCAGGTGTCGTAAGAGGCTCTAAGAGACACGATGGTATGTAATATATGTTTAATATGTTTATTTTTTTGTCACTATTGTGATAGGCACACGACTTTTCTGAAACGGCGCCTTAGTATTTGTCAGATGTGGTGACAACTACCATATTTATACAGACGTTGACGCTCTGCATACCCTGCAAGGGACAAAGGCGATATTTGCATGTATTTGGACCTGGTTACGAGTTACGATTACGAAGTATGAAAATCAATTAGTGTTCAAAATTCGTAGAGTTCTATTTTGAAACTGGCCGCAAACACAACAACAGCTATTGAATAAACATTTCACGATTTAAAACAATAAATTTGAACCGCGTTCGATTCAAATTTCAAATTCCAAAGTTCATTCGGTCCGATTAATCATCAAAGCGATACTCGTTGCGCGCCAAAACTTTTTTCGGCCGCCATTTTGTTTGCCAAAAAGATGGAGAGGCCAACAAGAAGAAATTTTCGTCCTTTGTCGCTGCGTGTGGTCAGTTCAAAAAAGGAACATAAAAATGCTGTCTGAGGATTTCGAAGCAGTAAGATACAGAAGATACTACCATGTGTAGTTTTGTATTTTTTAGGGTTGAAGGCATTGTAACAAAACATAAACCGAAATTTTGTAAAGTTGAAACCGATTTCTCTATGGAGAAACAGTTATTGGTATTTACCTAAAAGCCTGTTTATTGAAAAATTCAAAACTGATTTTAAAAAAAATTGTCGTGACTCTTACATACTTGCAGTTTCTGAGATATTGAAGTAGAAAATCACAGATTTCTCAAATTTTGCCTGGAATTGAAAATTAAAACGAATTGTACCTGGAAGTCAGTAGCCTTTAAAGACTTAATATTTATACTATTTTGGGTATCCTGAGAATATTAAGTAGGTACCTACCACCAACGTTACAAAACAAAACATTTTAAGTTTTAGCCTGGTTTTATTTAGTAGCTTTACAAAATTGTAAATTCGTTCCCTACTCCAATCACCAAACAATCTTGATGTGATAAAGATCCTACTGTGTAGATTGCGTTCGTTTGCCATACAAATCTGCACAAATTGGAATTCGCGAACCGGTTTCATCTGGATTGGATGATCAAAGAAACAAATTGGCCGAGTTGAAAGAGCGCCAATATTGGTATTGCATCTGAATTTGATGCCTCGGGGTGGGACCCTCTTCAACATAATTCCGTTGTACTTTGGGTACAAAATTCTGTCAAAATGATAGGTAGGTATTGCATTATCGATTTAGGATCAAAAAATATAATTAAACGTCGACTTGAGAAACTTAGAATGATTTTGCTTCGACTGCGTGCAGGTAGCGCAGATCTTAGGTTTAAGGAGACATATATTTTCGGATATCTGGCACCTTAATGAAATATTTCTTACTGTCTCTATTTATTTTTCTTCCTCGAGTTTTCTAGTCTATAGGCTTCCTTACAGTAGAACTTAAAGTTTCTAACTATAAGTAGGTAGGTATCTCTAAGAAATTTCGAACGAATTCAAACAACGTCGAGACGGACTTACCAAATTTCCAAATTGAACAAAACTCTCAAGCAGCCACTGAAAAATCAGTCCACGCAAAGCCAGTCCAGTCCATAAATTCGACAAGCTATTTGCCGTAGAGGGCGCCACTTGCATTTCAATATGAAAGGGGGAGGAAATTGGTTTCCAAGCACATGACGGGCACGATCTTTGGGGTGATTTGTCGCGGGAAAATCGAAAAATAAAGGAAATTCAACTCTAGGCCTTGTTGCTTTGGAAGTTCAGGTGTTGGTGTGAAAATGTTTGTGCAAGTTGTAGGTTGGTTTGGAAAATTGGTTCATGAAGTTAAAATAAAATATTGTGGAGCATAATACATGCAGTTCATAGTGCAACTTTGACTCTGACAGAAATGAAATAAACCGAATGTAGACATAAGTGGTCGTATGTCGCCGGCTTGGAAAAGTGTTGTAAGCGGCGACCAAGGGTTTCATGTGCATTACAATTTAAGGTGGCAAAATGACAACTTGTCATTAAAGCGATACACGATTTTTCTGAAACGGCCCTCAAATGTTGGTTAGATGTGGCGAAAGTGACCGTATTTTACGGCCGTTAACGCTCAACCTTCCACGCAAGGGATAAAATAAAGGTGCGATATGTGTATGTATGTAAACATAAGTAATGTAGTGGATGTAAAAAGATTTTTTTTTAAGTAAAGAGTGTACCTAGTCTAAAAACAAAAAAAGCTGGCATACTTTCGTACTTATATTTTATCTAAGTGATTGTCAGTAAAACTAAATTTTGGTTAAAATAATAACACCTTTTTTTTCATTAAGTTTTATCAAATACTTTTCACACAAATTACTGCATTCGCAGACCGAATATAATACGATTACGTGTTCAGAATCGATTCAGTAACAATTATCGATTTGATATACGTTCGATACCCGACGTGTGAACTCGTGAACGTGAATGACATGAACATTGTTGGCGAATGAGTAGTGTGGCTAATTAGACGTGATTAAGCTCTCATTTGATAATACATGAGTAATTGAGTAGGAATCGAAGGGCTAATTCTATAGGTGGAGACTTATTATTAGCATTTGTTTATTTATTATTATTATTGTATTTTTATATTTAGCTGTTAGTCTTCCTAAAAATAATAAAATAAAAATTAAATAAATAAAAATAAAATAATTTTGACTAACTAATTTAAAAAGTGAGGATCTTTAAGACGTTATGGCACAATGGCCTCAATTCGGGCAATAAATTATATTAACTTACCTTAAATTAGCGCTCTCTTTTTCCGTCAAATAGGTTTCGAAAAGAATAGGTGATATCTAAATGAAGTCATGTTTTATAATTTAACGAAAAATACTTGACAGTACTTAGATGTGCTCTATTTTTTTCTAAACCTATTTGAAGGAAAGTGACAGCACTAATTTAGGGTAAGTTTAGAGAATTTATTTCCCGAATGAAGGCCATTGACAGAGCTAAGTTTTCAGCTTCAACAAGCGGTTTTAAGTGTCAGTGAGATCGGGCTTTTGCTTGGTATAATTCAAATTATAAAATGAAAGTCAAATATCTTAACAGAATTAATTTAACTTGACGGTTTCATTCAACTATCAATGACTAATTTTATTTTTATCCATAGAGCATTCTCCCACCAAACCAGAAATATAAGCTTGTTGTAATCAAATCTTCACCCAAGTTTATTTCTTGAGCACACATTTTTATTGCAAAAATAGCACAGTAACTTTATACAATTCGAATGCTAACGACATATTTCCGACCTTACATAGTCAAGCCATTAACTAGTCGAGTGAAGATATTATTAGATTTCTAACTAAAACAGCTGGTACTATGAGCGTAAAAGGCAGAAAGAATCCTTCTATTAAGACGGGGAAACCGCGCGGGCAAGATTTTTCAAACCAGTCTTATTTGGACAAAACAGCCTTAAATTTCTGAAAAATACATATGTTATTGACGAGAGTCTAACAGATACAAATTTGCTTTCAGTTACACATTTCGAGAAACTTTACAAAATAGAAAAAAAAAACAAGGTAACCTCTGTTTGAATTTTTTTTTTAATAATTATTAAGACTAAAGTTGTAAAAAAATTACCAATTATTATACAAGTATTAAGATAAGTAATTTTTCTAGTAAAAATCTTTTTTGTTTAATTTCTATGTAAAAAATCGTAAAATATCGCAAAAAGATCGGCTGTTTCTTTCTGGCGCAGCAGGAATGAAAGGGACAATCTTTTCAGGAGAATAAGGTCTTAAAGTAATTGAAGCTTTGGGTTGTATTACGCGCAGGTTCATGCAAAAATAAAACTGCAAAATGGAGCAGGTTCTATTTTTTTCAATGGAACAAGAAAAATGGTAGATATCGCTTTTAGCGGTAAGGCCGCTTTTGCGCATTTTTAATTTAAGTTTTCCTGTTATTTATTTGTGTTTTTGAATGTGCAATAAAGTGTTTTTACTTACTTAACTTCAAACAACATAAGTTACCACACTACTGAACCCATTGCAAGAACTAGATTTTTTGTGTAAAAGCTTGAAATAAAAGTTTTTACGCAGGGCTGCCTCTTACCTTATTATTTGATCCCACTCTTCGTATTAGGTACTAAATAAAGAATAATAATGAATGCCCGCATCTGCCTGCGCATACATTTAGCCCTGTCTAAGACCGGTCTAGGTATGATAAAAAATGTCTAGTGTATCGTAAGTTTTAAATACACGCGTGAGAACCACTTAGAAAACTACCCAAGCGTATAATGGAAATAGTACAGGTTACGTTGTCCTTATCTTCTATTAATCAATTCAAAACAAAAATCAAGAATATTTTATGTTCAAAGGCATATTACAAGCCAGAAAATTATCTCACAGATAAAGACGTCTGGTCAGTAGCAACTGTAGCTCCAACACAATGTAAGTATGAGGTAGATAGACAGCTCATATTTAAACATGAATTTGACATAGATTTAATAAACTTGACATAGGTTTAACTTTTACATGTATTTGGTTTTTACATTACTGTAAGTTTACTATTCTTTTTTTTATGTATTATGTTACGTACCTAGATTTGACTTTCGAAAAGAGAATCTTGTAAATTCCTACTTAAATATAAATGATTTGATTTGATTTGATTCTTATATCGACAAAATTAATTAAGGCGAGTGTACTCATGAACGACCTCGACGGTGGCGCAACTTCACAAAACAATATTTTCTCTTTATACAAATAATCTATCAGAATGTCCGTTGCTGTGACATTATACCTAAGTTGTTTTGGTCTTTGAATACTACATACCATGTTCGTAAAATTGGGATCGTTTTATCTGTTTTAATGTTTTTATTTTATCATACCTACTGGGCCACGACCTAACTCAAAAACTCTTTCACAAATAATCAGACCACCACCTCAAGTGTTGAAAACCGTAATGACTGACACCACAGTTGACTGACGAACGTCACATATGTAATAATTAACAAACTATTGGCCTCAATTCTGATTCTGAAATAACATGCAAGAATAAACGCCAACCACCATACACGTTGAATTTTACAGATTTCTATTTATTTAAGCAAAATTAAAATCGTAAAAATCAACTGAGGGATTAATTTATCCAGGGAATTGGCAGCAGCGTTCCCTGTGAAAGCAATATATTGCACTACGCTCGCCAATCCGCTTGCCAAGCGTGGTGAGTGTGGCAATACCTTAACCCCATGGCAATAGAGGGAGGTCCATGTCCAACAGTGGACTATTGTTGCTGTTAATGAAGACAACACCTACAGCTGTCTTTTCACCTTGGTCTCTTTTCACCAATTTCGGACTAAGCGCTTCCAGATCGTTTATAATGCGCACTGCTAAAGAGTGGAACTCACTACCTGCGTCTGTGTTTACAAAAGCATACAACCCCAATCTCTTCAAAGTAAGAGTGAACAGGCTTCTTCTGGGTGAGCTCGCTCCATCTTAGACTATGTCTCTGTCCTATGACCTAGACTAGAGTCAAGAGCGAACCCATCCTTAATAAAAAAAAATCAGACCGACAATTGAATCTTTTATAGTATTTTTACACAGGAACAAATACATGCCTACTACGCTCTTTAATATCACCTTTTATTCTTTTGGAATGTACCGTCACTTCACCTCACAAATGAGTTGCAGTATATCGATATCTTTTATTGCTTTTTTTAAATGTGTCAAAAATATCTAAAAATAAGTTAAAGAAACGGTTTTGCAGAATCCAAAAATTGAGTTCATAAAAACCATACGAGCTAATGATGAACAATAATTGTCTGCTCTTACCCTAACTGTAGGTTTAAACCCATTCATTTAATCACTTTCAAAATCGCCAGTCGTAAAAATTTATCCACGCTATAATCGTGGCAATTTAACACGATCGTTTAAAAATAGAACAAGTCACCGCAAAAAGGGATAAAGTTTATATTTCATCGCGTATATGGAGAAGTAAAAAATTGCCGCCTTTTAAACAGGTTGGTCCTGTCAACTTTGGATAAAAAATGATAAGAAAATCAATGAAGTAATTAATAATCTACACGCAACGCCCTGAGGCAGACAGCGATACATCGACAGAGCTTTTGCAAAAGCTATTATCCATTCCAATGCTGTTTTTGTCCAGCGAATTTATAAAAACACTGCAAGCGTAGAGTAATGTATGTATGACTCGTCGCCATATAGAGGTGTGAGAGGCTTTACGCATGGAATATGCAACGATCATCACGCGAACATACTGTTGTAAAAATGTATGAAATAGCCCAAGCATTTCGCTTGTTGGAAATTCAGCTCAAACTAGAGACGATATGGTTGGAAACGGCTTGAAACTCACATCGCGTGGCGAAGATAAAATGGACGGAGTGTTATTTTTATACAAAGCTTAAGGTTCTGTTCAATAGCAAATATATAGATTAGAACTGTGCTACTGACATGGGAGACATGACTGAATGAAGGCAAGACCGAAGCAATAATGTTTACTCGTCATCGTAAACCACCAAAGCGGCAGCTTAAAATTGCCGGTCACGAAATTGCCTGGAATAAGAGTGTCCGCTACTTAGGTGTAAATTTGGATTGTAAAGTTAACTGGTCTAACCATGTAGAAAAAATAGTTACTAAGGGTGCACGGGCATTGGGAGCCCTTAGCCCTATCCTGAATAGGAGGAGCAAGCTAAGCCCTTTCACTAAGCTGCGTATTTACTCAACACTAATTCGTCCCTGCCTGACATATGCTTGTCCCGTGTGGAGTAGCATACACGACTGTCATTATAAACGCTTGCAAGTGATTCAAAACAAAGCCCTAAAAATTGCATTTAATACTCCGATACTTTATAATATTCAAAACTTACATGTTAAAATAAAATTTCCAGCGTTACGCGAATTTATATTGAGACTGGCAAATAAATTTTATAATAATAATAAGCACCATAATAATAGCCTAATTTCCAGCATAGCTAAATCAAATCATGAAGATTTGCCTTATATCGATAGATACGGCACTTACCGTTTACCGCAGCACTACGCTTTGTTTCCGCCGGCGAATACCTCGCCCGCCAGTGACTGTATCGCCCGACCGGTTTATTAGCGTATTTGCCGTCCGCACAGGACCAAACCATTTGGAGTTTCACGCTTACCCACATATCGACCCTTCGAGTCTCAAATGTCGTAAAAGCCATTTTGGCCAAAATTGACTTTTAGTGCTATCTTATGCAGTTTTTCGAGCTCTATCGATCTGTATATTTAGAATTTTGATATCGTGAGAAAAATGTCTTTTACTACACAGATTTTTGAGCGCCAAAATTCAGTTTTTTTTTAAATTTATAGTCGTAAACACCATTTTTAACATAGACAACTGTCGTAAAAGACGTCTATATATGAACAGGGTTTTTACAACATTTTTGCTTTTGAAATCCAAGAATGTGACAACGGTTAAATAGTCGTAAAAGACAAAGAAATTTGCAATGATGCTATTACGACATTATTTTTACTGGGATGCCTGCAATTATTCAAGATTATTTAGTCGTAATGAACAATGTGTCTGAAAAAACACTTTTACGACAGTAACACTATACATAATATTAATGTCGTAAAATGTATTATTTTCCATTTTTAAGACACTTTAATTATCTTAAATTTAATTCAAAATCCAACTGAAGTAGAAAGTTTAACGAACTTGAATCGAGCTGCAAATGTTATAGTTATTTAATTAAAGATAAAGATTTTTGATTTTTCGATTTATCACTAACAACATTTTGATTTCAATTATTTATTTTCGAAATTGCTTTTCTTCAAATCGGAAATCGAAATGTCGTAAAATAAATGTTTGTCTAAGCATTGTTTATACAGCAATTGATTTTCATCAAAATTAAAATCATGCTGATGGTTAATTCTTAATTTTAGGTCCAAACTACATGTAATCATAAGAACCTGATAAAACATCAATCATAAAGAATATCAGTGTGGTAGTTTTGCACGATACCGCAGTATTATGCCGGTCTGGGTGTTAATCAGGAAAGAAGTTAAATGAAACCGTACCGATTATGCACTGACACATTGATTCGGGTAAATTACTGTTATTAACACCGGTCTGGCAGAATACCACTGCATTAAGCGTAAGACCAACTCACTGATAACTTTCATACATGAACTTTTATCACCTGGAGACCAAAGAATAAATCTATGAATCTTAAAAACTATAAATTAAAGTGACAATGTATTTATACAGTTTGAAACTTTTTCATGTTGAGAAATAACAACTAGGCAACTTTTTAAACATATTAACTGTAGTTTTTAACCTTAACTAAGATTAAACAAGAATATCTACGTTATAAACTATGTTTCTATATTTTCACAGCTCGTGTCATTTCAGTCTTTAGCAAAGGAACTTGTGAGAGAATAAATAATGTAAAACTTAAACATTTACCTTACTTATTATTATAACAAAACAATCATCTTTTAGAATTAACTTCTACTTACGTAATCATCTGAAAAACTCTAAGTTTCTCTATTTAAAGAAAAAGGCAAACTACTAAATCATTGTTGAAGACGGTCAAGAATGAGTGAGTGAATCTATTTTTCGGAATAGTTTCAACAATAAGTATGATCTTGGGTTTCATACACCGAAGAAAGACAAATGTTTATTGTGCACTAAATCAGAAAATATGGGTAGTGAAATCTCTGAAAAAGACAAAGAAGTTTTAAAAATACACATAAGTACGTAAGTACGTAATCATCTGAAAAACTCTAAGTTTCTCTATTTAAAGAAAAAAGCAAACTAATAAATCATTGTTGAAGACGGTCAAGAATCAGTGAGTGAATCTATTTTTCGGAATAGTTTCAACAATAAGTATGATCTTGGGTTTCATACACTATCATTAGAATTAACTTCTACTTAGAAGTTTATTCTAAAAGATGGTTGTTTTGTTATAATAATAAGTTAGGTAAATGTTTAAGTTTTTACATGATTTCTCTCACTAGTTCCTTTGCTAAAGACTGAAATGACACGAGCTGTGAAAATATAGAAACATAGTTTATAACGTAGATATTCTTGTTTAATCTTAGTTAAGGTTAAAAACTACAGTTAATATGTTTAAAAAGTTGCCTAGTTGTTCATTCTCAACATGAAAAAGTTTCAAACTGTATAAATACATTGTCACTTTAATTTATAGTTTTTAAGATTCATAGATTTATTCTTTGGTCTCCAGGTGATAAAAGTTCATGTATGAAGGTTATCAGTGAGTTGGTCTTACGCTTAATGCAGTTGTATTCTGCCAGACCGGTGTTAATAACAGTTATTTACCCGAATCAATGTGTCAGTGCATAATCGGTACGGTTTCATTCAACTTCTTTCCTAATTAACACCCAGACCGGCATAATACTGCGGTATCGTGCAAAACTACCACACTGATATTCTTTATAATTGATGTTTTATCAGGTTCTTATGATTACATGTAGTTTGGATCTAAAATTAAGAATAATTCATTAATCATTTTAAAATAATTCAGAAAATGACTGAATAAATGCTAATTTTTACTACAATAATCTCTTTCTTTTATTTGTAATTTGGTGTTTTACTACCCAAAGTAAGGCTGTTATTTAAAAAAAATGTATTAACAACAATTTTGATTATCCCATAAACTGCGAATTTTGTCGTAAACACCAATTTTATAAGAAAAAAAATGTAGTAAAAACCACCTATCTTTTAAATTATTGAAGATACCTTTTCGATGCTTACACACTTTTAAAGGGATTTTTGCGCTTAATAACATATATAAATAGCACGAATATAGCTCAAGAAATGTAAAAAATACAAACAATATATTTTTTTCAATTTTAGTTTTTTGCGATTTTCCAAAAGTAGCGATTTGGCTTTTACTACATTTGAGACTCGAAGGGTCGATATGATGATTGATGATGTATGCGTTATATTATAATTATAACTTAAATGATATATATTTTATTTCTAATCACAATTTAAAATTCGCAAGCATATTTTATTTATTGTTTGAATCTGTGTACTTGATAGGTACTGTTGATAGATTAGTAGTAATGTTACTGTTTTTATTTCGTTACCGTATTTACAACAAAAATTAAATCTTATGGTATGTACCTACATTATTTAATCTCATTAATTAATTTGTCATTTTTGTAAGTAAGACTGCCGTACAGTTTTACAAATTCACATGGACTGAATGTTTCTAACAACAAACAAAAATATAATATTTTAAAATGCTTTAAATTCTCATTTATAATATACTTTTATAGACGCTTTAGTCTGATAAAGTTAGTCTATTTAGATGTTAAGTCATAATTTGTTATATATTTTACAACTTATGTACTTTATTAACTCATACTTGAATAAAGACATTTGAAAAACAAAAAACAAACTGACATGGGAAAGGAAAAGTAAAGGTATTAAATTAATTCAGAATATTTAATTACTTTTGAGCGTGAGAAAGATAATGCTGTTTAGAACATGGGTGTAGGTAACATGAATGTTATTAAATAACGTATAATTGTGAGGTAAATTAAAGTTACAGCATGGCCTGGAGTATCTAAGAACATAATAATGTTCCTTTGTTTTAATTACGTCAAAACATATATGAAAAAAACGTTGACTTCAAAACGCGGTTTTACGTATTGACACGATCGGGCCTTAGTAGTCTTTTATCATAGACTTATAATATACCACTTCATACCGCCGTTCCAATAAGTCGTATTTGACAGCTATCATCTCCATACTAAAAGAGATGTCAACAAAGGAAAATGTACCCACTGCCATATTATTATCACGAATCTGACAGCTGTCAAATACGACTTGTTGGAACGGCGGTACTTTAAGATGATACCCGCGAGCTTTGTTTAGCTGAAAAAAGAATATAATATAAAATAATAATATAAATACGAATATTACGGTATTTACAAACCAGCGTCCTTTAATTTACATGTTAATTGACAATGCCCATCACGCTATCAAGCAGCATTTCAAACAGATTTCAAATATATAAACAAACCGTAAAAAAAAACTGTTGAAAGTATTATGTCATGAATTTTAAAGTATCCCCAAAAAAATGTTTATCTTATGTGTACAGATTTTCGAACCTCTTCAGCTTTATTATATGTATGTATAGATATAGCCGAAGATATAAGCACGAAGAATGTTAGGTATCAATTATACCATCTCTTAGTTGAACCGTGGTACTAACAAAGAGAACCCTAAAAGGTGGTAAAAAACTATATACGATGAAAAATTGCGGCGTGTTACCCTTTTTGACATGTCCAGATAGATTAAACGGTGCTCAGCGACCATTAAAAAGAATATAGTTATATCTTAAATGGTGTTGACTTTGTGCTGGTCGATGATGATTTTTAAAAGAAATCCGGGAACATAGGGTTCACACTGTGTTTATTTTATAAGGTAGGTATCACACATTTTATTACACATAGGAGCGTGCGGCGGGCTTGGGGCTCGAATATTGACTAAAAAGTTAAAAGTTGACGGTACTATCCCCGCGCGTCTTGCCTGCCCCTCGCATACCCCTTCACAAAAAATATCAAATTAACTAGGTACATTGCGTCGCTAACATGCCCCACCCCAGTGCTGCTAGCAGCACTCATCAACAATTGGAATTCTAGCGACGCGTGTGGCAGACCTGGTCAAAAACCCAGTTTTTGTCTTGATCTTGACCATCCTGACCCGTCCATCTCGTCCAGGATTGACTTCTACTATCAGTCCTTTTGGCCAAGTGTTCCTGGGTCCATCAGAGTCGACAATAACGACTACGTCTCCGACTTGTAGTGGTCTATTTTCTTTGTTCCACTTTTTTCTTGGTATCATTTCAGGTAGTACTTCTTTCACCCATCTGTTCCAGTACAAATCTGCCAATCTTTGTGATATTCTCCATTGCTTTCGAAGGTATAGATCTGTGTCATCAAAAGTTCCAATTTGCGGCATGTTGGACGAAGTACCGAGAAGGAAATGGTTTGGAGTCAGTGATTCTGTACTTCCAGCTTCCACGGACACATGTGTAAGTGGCCTGCTATTGACAATGTTCTCGACTTCAGCTAAAAGTGTCGCTAGTGCCTCATCACGTGGAGCTCGCTCTCGCAGAACTGCTTTTAATGAAGTTTTTACAGAACGGATTAGCCTTTCCCAAGCCCCACCCCAGTGTGGGCTAACAGGCGGTATAAAAGTCCATCTAGTGCCATATCCACTGTTGAAGGCTTCATCCTTCAGGGATCGCTGGTCTAACTCATTGATAGACTTTTTCAGTTCAGCGTCCGCTCCTCTCAAATTCGTCCCGTTGTCCGAAAACATATGCGCTGGCCATCCACGTCTATTGGCAAATCTTCGAAGAGCCATGATGAAGGAATCTGTGGTGAGATTATGTACCACTTCAATATGGATCGCTCGGACAGTGAGGCAGGTGAAGAGAACTCCACATCTTCTTTCGTGGCGCCTGCCCACTGTCACTGTCATCGGCCCGAACAGATCTACTCCACAGAATAAGAATGGACGCTGATGATGAGCCATCCTGGCTTTTGGTAAGTCTCCAATTCTTGGAATTTCTGGTTTGCATTTTCTCAATCTGCAGAACATGCATTTTGACACGACATTTTTCACTGTAGGTCTCAATCTAATAATCCAATACTTTTGTTTCAGTTCATTTACCACCATTTCCTGGTTCCCGTGCGCGGCGATCACATGGTAATGTCTAACAATCAACCGTGTGATGTAATCTTGCCCGTCTAATATTATAGGCTTTTTTGTTTCAGGCGTGACGTCATCGGCGGCGTCGATTCGACCATCAGCGCGCAGGACTCCGTGTTCATCGAGGAACGGCGACAAGGTAAGTAGTTTACTACTGGTAGGTATAGTTTTAGAATTTTTCAGGAGCGTTATTTCAGATCCAAACGATTGAAGTTGCGAATGGCGAATCAGTATGTGTTCAGCCTTTTCCATTAAGTGCTCATCGCAGTTATAACTTTCTTTGTGTAGGTTATTAATAATTGCCCTCTTTGCCTTTTGTATAAATTCTAAAACTCTCATCATTGTTCTACGCAGGCGCAACCATGAAGAAAATCTTGTAGGTTCCGGAACAGGTAGTGTACAGTCTGCATTTTGTATCGCTGTTACGCATTCTATTGTAGGCATATCTGTTGCGGGACTCAGGACGTCACGCGGCCATTCATTTTCACTGCTTTGTAAAAAGGTAGGCCCGTACAACCATTCTTGTTGCAACATAGAGCAGTCGAAACATTCTCTCGTAGCGAGATCGGCGACGTTCATCTTTGTAGGTATGTAACGCCACTCATCCATCTGGGTAAGTTCGTCTATTTCTCCCAATCGATTTGCGACGTAAATTTCATAGTTTCGTGCGTTATTCCTTATCCAGTGCAATACAGTTGTTGAATCACTCCAAAAGTATCTGCGCTCGGCAGTCATTTTATGTTCTTTTGTTATTGTATTAGCCAACCGTGCAGCTAACAGCGCAGCCTGCAGTTCTAGGCGCGGTATGGTGATAGGTTTGATTCCCGCCACTCGACATTTGCTCGCTATGAATGCTATGCGCGTATTATTTTCGTTATCTATCCACCGCCAGTACGCGACGGCACAGAACGCTTTTGTAGATGAATCGCAAAATATATGCATCTGTAGGTTTCTATAACAGTTTATCGTATGTGCGGTGTCGCTCGCTTGTAGCGGTTGCGTAGGCGCAGGACACGGCGGCGGGGGGTCTACGACGGCTACGGTTCGTAGCATCCTCGTAGCAGGGTCTGTTTGTTGCAGGTGCGAGTGCGATGGCCGACTAGTCGGACCACTCTCTGTCCCGCTCGCACTCCAGGTGGCTGCTGGGTAGTATCGTGGCAGTCTTACATTGCGCAACGAATGCAGCATGTTTATCCAATCTTGCCATTTTGAATAGATTTCATCAGTAATTGGGTCATCCCAATTTATTTTCAATCGCCATGTTTCTTGTAAGATAAGTTTTCCATTGATGGTGAATGGCGATAAAAATCCAAACACGTCAAAAATTGACATCACGACCCGTAGTATTTCACGTTTGGTAGGTCTTTGTTTTCCGTTGATGATGTTCTCAGGAATTTTCTTGAATGAAATATCGAAGCCCAATGAGTCATCGTCGGTACGCCATATAAGTCCGAGCGTACGATCGCCTTCATATTGCTGGCCGAGTTTGAACTTTACAGCGGCAGTTCCGAGGGCCTCTTTTGGTAAGCTATCGAGTACAACTTTGCTGTTACTATTCCAGTTTCGTATCTCAAAGTTTCCTTGCGAGTGTATGAAGGAAATTTCTTTGGCGAGATTTACAGCGGTCTCATCGTCAGGTAGGCTGTCGATATAGTCATCCATGTAGTGCTGCGTGTATATAGCATGAGCTGCAACTGTCATTGTAGATTCGAAACGTCGAGCATTTTTGTTTTTGATAAATTGTGCTATGAATGGCGAACAGTTAGCACCGAAGATTAGGGATGACATCACATAAGTTTTTATCGGTTCTTCATTTTCCGTAGATATTTGAGTACAATTCTTCTCCGAGTTTTTGTGAGTAGTAGGACTTGTAGGGTTGCCTCGAAAAAGAAATCGAAATGCATTTCTGTCTTCTGGACGTATTTTGACTCGCATAAACATATCTTTTATGTCTCCTGTTACGGCTATTTTATTTTCTCGAAACCGTAACATTATTCCAAAAAGTGACATAAGTAGATCTGGTCCTTTTAGTAAATAGTCGTTGAGTGACAACCCTAGGTATCTTGCTGCTGCGTCGTACACTAGGCGTAATTTTGATTTATTTGGGTTATCGACGCCGAAAATAGGTAAATACCAAGTCTTTGGTGTGAGGTCGCAATTTTTACATTCTTCAGCGTAATCATTTCCTAATAAATGCTGGATTCTTTCTTTAAATCTCTGAGCGTATTTGCTATCTTTCTTCATTTTATTTTCTACTCCTTTTAATCTCATTAGAGCCATTGGGCGTGTGTCGGGCATTACGCAATTAGCATCCTTCCAGGGTAAGCCGACGTGCCACTTGCCATCCACTAGTTCAGAGGTTTGTTCCAAATAGTCCAACGCACGCTGGTCCTCCATATTCTGGCGAGGCTTAGAAGTAGATATTTCCATTGAGTCGATAGTAAACGAGCGTCGTACAGTCTCGTGCAGGTCACGAAGTTCAAGGTCTTGTTCGGTAGGTATTTCAGTTATAAACATGGTAGTTGCGTCATCCATCAGGTTCCTGTGTGCGCGCGGGCGCGGCACGCGGCCGTGCAGGCACCAGCCCAGCGGCGTGAGGGTGGCGCACGGCGAGTCCAGGTCTCCCTCCAACTCCAATGTTTGTATAGGTTTAAGTAGGTGACGATTATCTTGTCCGATCAACACTTCCGGTTTTACTGTTCCGTTACATATCAGTTCATGTTTAACTTTTTGTAAATAAGGATAGTTCTCAAGATTTACCATATTAAAGTTCTGTGTAGGTATTTCCAGTTTATTGACACTACGCGCACTGATAGAAAATTGTCTTCCATGTTTATTTGACACAGTTAAGTCCACCAATTCAGCTTCGCACACTAGTTCCGTATCGTCCCATGCACCACGAATACGCAATGTTTGTTTACGTCCATGCAAGCCTACGCGCGTGGCTAGCGATGAGCTTATCATAGATATTGTTGAGCCACCGTCTAGCAGCGCGGGCGCACTTATCACACCATTAGGTCCATGAATGTTCACCATAGTCACTTGGAGCAACGTAGAACAGCTGATTGAGTTTATATGTGTGACGACTTCATTTTCAGCACTGTTTTGGGGTTCGTGTTCATTATTTTCAGAGTTTGTCGCGTGTTCGGTTCCTACCGGCGGTGACATGATGCTCGGGCGCTCGGTAGGTACGTAATGAAGTAACCGATGATGAGCTAGTCCGCATGAGATGACGTCACACGGGGCAGCGGGACAGGTGTTTTTGTCGTGTCGGGATAATAGGCACTTAAAACAGATACCTACTCGTTTTACATATGCCCAGCGGTCCTTACGTAGTGCTTTTTTAAACTTTTTACAGTCTGTGAGTTTGTGTACCGAAACATGACAGAATCGACACTTTTCTTTAGCACTGTGTTGTGTTTCTACTCTTGCACTTTGTAACAGAACGGCTTGAGTTTTATCGTTGTAATTATTATCACTGTATTTACGTCTGTTGTCCACTCGATTGTTCATTAAACTCGCCATACAGGTAGAAACTTTTCTTGCTTCCAGGTTTAAAAAATTCGATACTATGTCGAGCCGTGACCTTTGTCCCATGATAATGATTGGTAAACTGTAGTCAGTCCATTTAGTAAGTAGCACTGTAGGTAACTTTGCGAGCACAATATTAGCAACATTTACTCCTTGTAGGTACTCATCGCGTTGAAGTGCACGTACGGCAGCGACATAATTCTTTATTTTAATAGAAAACGGCACTATTTCTTTATAGTATTCGTTAGGTAGTGGACTTAGCTTTTTTATATCCATCATTATACGTGATAGGATGATGTCTGGATTTCCATATTGTAGCTCCAATGTACTCATTACATCCGTAGGTGAAGTAGCACTTATCAGTAGAGCTGAGACAGCATCTTTTGCAGCACCACGTAGACACTTTCGTAAACGCCATAGGTTTTCTTTTTCAGAAAAGTTACACAGTGAAGTGGATTCTTCATATGCCTGCTTGAATGCCAACCATTCCATTGGGTCACCGAAGAAAAGGGGAAGATCTCTCGGTGTGCTGATTCTACTCAGTAGGTTGGAGTTTTCATTTGGCTGCGTGTTGCTGACTGTGGTGGTGATCATCTGCTGCAGGGCGCGGGCGAGCTCCTGAACTGGACCATTAGTGCCGCCGGCTTCTGGCGGCGGGAACATCGAGCTATGTGGGTTGTCCTGAACGTCAGCTTTCTGTTTTTCCAGTTCCTGTTGGCTCTCCTCAAGCCACTTCTCAATTTCCTCCTTCCTGCTGTGATGATCACTCTCCGACGGTTGTGAACTGTATTTTCCATCAATAGCGGCCATATCCGCTGCCAATTGTTTGTCAATTAATTCCATTTGTATTCGAGCCTTTTCTTTTGCCGCATCTAGTTCTAATTTCTTTTTCATAGCCGACGATGATGATATCTTGGATTTTCGTGACTCGGAATGTTTCGATGATTCGGAATCTGTGGGTACTTTTTGTATCACGGGAGCTTGTGGTGCTTGTTGCTCCATTTTTACTTCGTTCAAGGCCTCGCTTATGCTTCCAAAGGGTGTCTTGAATAGCTCCTTAGGAATGAAATCCTTCGGGACCTCATCTGCTGACGACGACGTTGCATGGTCCTTATTTTGTTCCTTGCGTACCATGCTCCGTGTGTTCACCATTATATTTTTAACCAGCGGCGAGTGGAACATAACAGATCCGGCTTGAAGACCAATTTGTTGACTTTGTGCTGGTCGATGATGATTTTTAAAAGAAATCCGGGAACATAGGGTTCACACTGTGTTTATTTTATAAGGTAGGTATCACACATTTTATTACACATAGGAGCGTGCGGCGGGCTTGGGGCTCGAATATTGACTAAAAAGTTAAAAGTTGACGGTACTATCCCCGCGCGTCTTGCCTGCCCCTCGCATACCCCTTCACAAAAAATATCAAATTAACTAGGTACATTGCGTCGCTAACAAATGGCAATACTGCTTCTGTTTATGTATACGATAATATGGCCACACTGCATCATCAATGTGACAAGTAGTGCCAACCAATATTTGCGAAATGGTTTAGAGATCGTAAGGTTAATAGTCATCTGACACAATTATTGAACTGGAACTACATATAGGTTGGCTAGCTAGCTAGCAGTAGGTAGGAGTAGGAGTATACTATATATCACAAATGAATAATACATACATACATAAATCACGCCTATATCCCTTATGGGGTAGGCAGAGCGTTAACGGTCGTTCAACGGATATTAACACCACGTCTCACAAATGAATAAAGTTATTAAAAATATATTTATACTTAAACATAGTAGTTTAAACATTTTAATTACACTTTAGCTTTTAAACTAAACTTAGACAAAAAAAGTGTGAACGTATCGTCTGGAAGTGTAGCAAGCTGAAGTGGCAGTTGGCTGGTCACATCTGTCATAGAACTGATGGACAGTGGAGCAAGCGGAGTGGATATCACGGCGTACCCTGGGGAAGGCCTACGTCCAGCAATGCTATATAGGCTAGTGTGTGTGTGTGTGTGTGTGTGTTTATGTATGGGTGGAACAGTCAATACATAATTACATATCGGATCAATATCAAAATAAAACTGAAAGTAACTTCTTTACATAACTAGTAACATTATCATAAATACGTTAATTCCATACCAAGTATGGAAGCTTTATTTGACAAGAATGTAAATATAACTTCTTAAGTATGCGAAAGGGTAAGTTGTTTTTAGATAATATCGCAAAGTTTAAAATGTCGGTGTGGTCTTTTTTCATGGGAATCAAACATGGTCGAGTTTTTACTTCAGAAATAAAAATACCATAAAATGGAAACGACAGCACCTGGGCTTATAGACACTTTAAAACATAAAGGCTTGGCGGTACTTGAAACAACTCCATTTTAAGTAGTAAATTATAATTCCAATGTAATTTTTATGGTAATTATAGGTAAGTAATTTTTCAGACGTTCAAACAAATGAATCGAGAACAAAGATAAGTAATTTGCACAAAAGAGGCTATTAAGGAAAGAAAGAAAAAACATAAATATGTGTATGAGAGGCACATGGGAAGGCCACCCTGTATAAGTAAGGTTTTGCAAGTAAGGTTTAGCACAGGAAACTATGAGAATCGGATGTAATGAGATGCCTTTTTTTTAAATACACTATTATTTTTTATAATAATGATAGTGTGGTGAGTTTGATAAAATAACGAACAAGGGAAGAATAATGCTATATATCAAAAAGGCTGAAATTTGAATAGTGACCGATACTGAAAACAGGGGACTGCTGGTGATAAGGAACAACTTTCCCCAAGAAACATAAAGTCGAAATCTGACAAAAATATTTGAGCTTCCACAGCAGCCCAAATCAGCTGCTCGGCAATTTTAGATGGGAGGTCCAAAAATTTTTTGCCCTATGTCTTCAGTATCAGTCACCACTAGGAAAATTTCACCCTATAAAGTTCAAGTAAGAAATAAATCGATAATATTCCCTTCTTAATGCAAACATCGCTATCGCGTTCCTATTTTAGGTTAGATATACAAGTATTCGAGAAAGAATAGTTATTGAACTTAAAGAAGGCGGCTGGTAGTGACTGGATGGCGAAAACGGGAGATCGTGCCTTATGTCGTACCCTAGGTAGGACCTACGTCACAAATTTAGTATTAGCTCGCACGCCCAAGGCAGATGGACGGTTTCAATGAAATGACCACACCTCATGCACACATCTACACGCCGTTTACTGGCGAAACCGGTCCGCTCCGGTATCGCAAGTAGTCGACTGTCAACAGCGTTTGGTGCGCACGGTACTCGACTTCTCGCAGATGGAAATACGATTGCAGTGTTTCTGGTTGTCTGAATACAACTGAAGATTTTGTTTTCAAATGTTTGAAGATCCCGGATCATATTGAAATATATATTGCCTCGGAATTTAGGCAGTGGGCTACAATAGGCTGGTGTGATGTGTTTGTATGAGTTAATGTAAATCTTCATAATTTACATAGGAACGGGAATAACGATTGTTGTTAGTTAAGTATATTGTATGAGTAGGAAAATGTTTATTCATTAAAATGTTTAAGTATTTTTATTTGTACCATTTATGTCATCAACGTAAACAGGTAACTATTAAAATTATTGTAACGAATAAAGTTGCCGAGAACAACACAGTTTAACGGCAAATTACACGGTTTAGTACACTATCAGCTCCAAGCATGCCAAGGGTTAACACAAGACATTGCATTTACGTATTAATAGCCCGTGTTTGTAAGAAAACACGGTGAAATGGACCCATAGTGCTAATGGGAGGGTTAATTGCGAGGACCGCTTTAGGGTTCTGTGGGAATGGTATAAACATTTTTCTTTAAGGCGGGGGTTTCTCGTGACTACATAGGTTTTAGTGTTTTACTAGATGTCGCCGAATTATCTTGACTTCTCGATATAATAAAGACATGCATTTTAAACGTTGATGGACTACAGCTGCTTGCTTAGCGGTGGATTGTTTCAAAATACAAGAAAATATACAAGGAGTAAAACAAAGTGTATAACAAGTGAAAAGTAGGTCAAGATACTCATGATGAAACTAAACAATTTTCCTCATGGAATATAGGCCGGTACATGAAAAAATAAATTTGATCTCCCATAGTAATTTAACCGTAAATTTTGCCGTGTGATGCCGGCTTAGAATAGCATCACCCCATTTCTTTCCCGTGGGAGTCGTAAGAGGCGACTAAGGGACTTGAGGGTGTGTATTGCAATTTTAGGCGATGGGCTGACAACCTGTCACTATAGCGATACACAATTTTTCCGAATGACCCTCAAATATATGTCAGACGTGGCGTATATGTCTGTTTATGCAGCCAATAACGCTCTGCCTACCCCGCAAGGGATAATAGGCGTGATATGTATGTATGTATGTATATGTAGTGATTTAACCAGCAATCGGCAATTTTGTATAGGAGATCTAAGTTCTTTTTATATTCGACCGATGTTCAATGGGGCAAGTTGTTCAGTTTCACAAGTACCTTAACCCTCTTTCGGCTTGTTATACTCTTTTTATTACTCCCTGTAGATAAGTACAAAATAACAAAATTTCACATGAGTAGAGTTTCAACCGACGACTTTCGTCGGGCCTTGCTGATATTTTTTCTTCCTATATTTTATACTGTAGTTTAAGTCCAAAAGTTAGTGTTCAATGAATGGCAAAATGTTTGAGAATTACACAAATACTTGAAAGTGAGAGTCTCTCATACGAGATTTAAATGTCTAGTTAAGACAGACAGAATCCGTAAACAGAATAATTATCAAAGCATCTTAAAAAAACCTACGAGATACCTCTACATTAATAGCGCAAAAAATTTGCAACGCCGATAGACTGGTAATCACAAAGTGGATTAAACGTGATTATAGGACATTAATTCTTTATTTAAAACATTACTAAGGTACCTACCTTACTTTTATTCGGTGCATCTAGAGCTCTTTATATGTTAAACACAATTTGAAGCTAAAGTCTTTGGAATTAGAGTCAATGTAGCATGGAAGGTATAGTTGTTGATGTCATGTAATGTTCTTATAACACGACGGACAAACCATTTAATGATCTCATGTTGAAACCTGTCCTTAAACTTGTAAAGTGAGAATAATAATTAATGTCTTATAATAATAAGACCTAGATAGAGCTGGATGTTTTTATCGAAAACGAGCAAAACAGGTAGATAAATTATAAAATCGGTCATTCACATTGAAAAAAAAAGCGAACTGCTTATATATTTGGTTTATTTATCTTATTTTAGTGACACAAATAGGTGTTTAAATAATTTACTGATGTATTAAGATAATATTATAGGCGAAACGACATAGAAAAGTTTTCGAAGAGTTCTCATTCATTGAAAACAAACAAAACTGAAAAAACCTTTCACATCTAAAATTATTCAGTGCACCTTTAACATGAGGCTTTAGCATTAAAATTATTATAGTTGGAAGATAAGGTAACATAGGTCAGAAAAACATATCGTAGAATTAATATAATGAACATACATATCAGTACTAGTCCTAAACATGTGTATATAATATCGATCATTCCTTGCGCTTAAAAAGCAGAAATAGGATAATAATAATAAGAGATGCACCAACTAAATAACCTATTTTAATAGTTGGCAAATAGTCGGCATTCAATACCAACATTATGATGATTTATTTCAACCAGTAATAAATAAATTCGAAATGAAACCACAACTATTTTAATTAGTAGAAATGCTCAAAAAACGTGCACATACTTAAATTATTTTCCCAAACGAAATTGAAGTAACAGCAGACTAGTCGGTGAATAGTCGGCTGATCTTAAGCCGATTAGTCGGTAGTCGCCAAGTCGCCAAAACCATAGTCGGTGCATCTCTAATAATAATGTGTATAGCAAAACATTTCCCAAACATTATCTTCGCAAATTACTAAACCTGCAACAATTGCAACATAAACAACATTACACATGCATTAACTCTAACTATATTAGTTGGATATCCCATTTACACATAGCAGATGCATCCTTGGTGCACCGAATAATTTATTGCATTGCTTGACAGGAACAAACTGCATTAATTTATGACCAAAATTCGCTATAAATCGTTTATTTGAATGGTTTACATCTGCTACCGCTACAATTTTTTATGTTGATGATAATCATACTTCGTCGAAAAATGATTTTGGTGTGACTACGTCTAACATCGAATAATCTACCAAATTTCTGCTTTAAGTAATATGGAAAACAACTAAAATTATCTTTAAAAAAAAATGGGGTTTGAAAATGCGGGTAAAAATTATGGTATCTTAGCTGCTTGAGCTATCCATTTTTATTCCAAAGATCTAGATTCTCGTGTTTTAAACCCGAACAAATTAAAAAAACTAAAAACGGCTGGCCTTAAATAACTAAAACAAACAAAGATTTACACAAAACCCTCAGACGACAGCCTATATTTAAACGTGAGAAAGAACTTTAAAACAGATGCATTTTGAAACGTTTTTGGGAGTATTAGTAAAAGATGAATAAGAAGCAATGTTTTTCTGTGTATGATATAATTATAGCGGCAATTAGGTTATGATTTATACTGCCAAAACCACTGATATTAACTTTAATAAAGTTGCCAACCGTGAGACAGTCGGGTAACATGTTAATTTGATTTTCATTTTCAGACCAATTTTGAGGCGGCAACACAAAATTAGTTAAAAGGTATATATTAAGCAAAAAGTGTATACCTATATAGTTTGATTTAGTTTTGTTAGATTCTTGAGATAGGTTATTTTCAAAACAATAAACATGTAGGTAGGTAGGTAAGTGTTTTTTTTGTAAATGTTTCATGGATATAGAGTTCCAGTACGTAAGCATCTTCTTACCTGATAATATTGCTTTCTTTGTAGATAGAGTAACTGATATTTTCTCCAATGATAATAGTAAAATTTATGAATAATATTTGTGTAAAGTTTATGATGAATATGAAAATTATGCACAGTAATAAAATTAGACTCGACAGAGGAATCCTGCTGAACATGAAAGCTAAGGAAGGAAACATCACGTCAACGAAATCTACAACAATTTGTGAAATGTTAGTACGACTATGTATAGAGAAGACAGGGTAGTAAAACGAATGCGTCACATTTTTAAAGCAGTGAGAATGCTAACTGCGATTCTACAAACAATTTTAACATTTTGACAGAAAATACGCTTCATCATTTTGTACTTATAACAGAAGAATCTTCAGCCAATTAGAATTATAGTGTTTCAATGTCAGATTGCTAGAGTGTCTCCAAGTCTCCATGCAAAATGCTGTCTTGGAGTCAAACGATATTTACAGACCTGTTTGTCAGTAAAATGTATTTCTAATCAAGTTAGATTTCGTAGTATGATTTACGACCACAGTGTGTTCTTTACCTCACACCCTTAATAGACGTAAAACCGAAATCCGTTGCGAACACCCAACAGAATCCACAAAATTTATGATTAAAGGGATAATAAGTAGGGTTAGCCGTCAAAACGAATTTTATGAAAGCTGTCTTTGTTTATTTTGGTCGAAGCCCGAAGGCCTCCCAAAGGGTCCATGCGTCCTAAATAAGGTCATCTGTTGATTTTTCGTACTTTTTAGCTCAGCAAATATTTTCGTCTCTTTTATACATCTCTAGATTTTATATTACTATCCTTTTTTGTTTACATCAGACGCAATCAGTAATTAATACGCAGACCCTGATATTGTTTATTTTATCTCGAATAGACTCATGCTTTATTTTTCTTCGTTATCCTTTACCTTCGTCATCTCATATACGAGAGCTTAGAATATAAAATTAATACGAATTCTCAATTGACCTACAAATTTATTTTTGTCATTACAAACAGTGATCAAATAAATAGGTAATATAACTATGGTTCTCCTGACCGTAGAAAGATCTTAAGATCACAGCGTAAGTAACCACACTTTAATCGTTGCTTTGTCACTTTAATAAACAAAATACCAGGATCAGGATAAATTGATGACACACGAAAAAATAAAGTATAACAGCGATAATCACAATTTACTGAAGCAGCAAAATGGTACTTAAGATGATATTCAGGCTGCAAGGTTTAAAGACTTTAATCGTTTTGGCAAGGAGTCTACCGAAGACGCAACCAAAATTACCGAACAAACGGAGTTAATCTGAAGACACGATGTTGAGACTATTAAAGGCTTATGTAGGCTAGACTAGAACCGATTACTTATGCTCCAGTCTGAGACACAGACTGAAGCGGATTTGAGATTATCCAAAATTATATTATCGATAGAATCATTGTAATCCTCTTTTCGAAACTGATCTTTAAAATCCAATTAAGATAAGACAGATCCAAATTATTGTTTTTTTTCTGCCAATTTATTTCAAGTATTTTGCACTAGCTTCTAACCATTATAAGAATAGTCCTCAGTGAAAAGAAAATAACATTTTACTTAGTTTACTCCTTGAAAAAGAGATACTGGCATTAAATTAATTGCGTTTTATGGCTCTAACGGAAAACAACTGTATTTTCAATTAAATGCATGTCATGCGCAACAAATGCTATACTATGAAATACAAGTGACCTGCCCAGCGATTTCACCCGCTGCTAACGGTTTTCCCGCGGGAATAAGACATTTTGATATAGCCTATGTTCATCAGATTAATGTATTCTATTGATATTTTATGTGATTCTTATCGCAAAGATTTTTTTAAATCGGCCCAGTAGTTTCGGAGCCTATTTAATTTAAACAAACAAACAATCAAATCTTTCCTCTTTATAATATTTATGTAGATGTCTTGTTTGCCCCTATACATTTACTTATAACTTTAAGTGAAACAAGACCTATAATATAACATTATACATATTTATAAGGAAATGTATAGGGCTAGCTTTAATTTTATACCAGACAACAATCATACAACGCATTCCATCATGGAAAAAAGTAAAGCCATCTATTAGCGCATAAACGCCTCAAGCAATAATAAAAGAGAAAGAGAACGTTCACAGAACTAGTGCAGTAGACCACATTATAAAACTATAATTAGTGAACAACAAAAACATTGAAAACTTCCTACAACTCACACCAGGATCAAAGCAAGTCTAACCAGTCGTAGCCGATAACACCTTATTAATAGCAAGTAAACATGACACCGATATAGGACTCGATATAGAAGCAGAAAAAGATATAAAAATATCTAAGCTAGACTTTATAAGGGATGTCTAGGCAGATGGTAATGGAGATATTGAAGATATTGCTTATCGTAAGAGTAATACGTACTTATATGTTTATCCCAAGATCTTATTCATTAACGACAAGTAGGATAGTTAATTTTATGAGAGCTATAAAGAGTAAAGAGATGTATCGTAAAAATTGTATCGCCTTGAAGAAATTTCATTCGATTTATAGTTTTAGCAAACAATATGTCGCTTACGTACTTATTACTGTAAGAAGTAAGGCAATATTAAGCCTTTGCATTTTTTTACACCTCTTGGTACTCGTGAAATGTATAAAATTTATAATTATTATGCAAATATAATAATAGCTGTTGAAAAAATGTTATCAGTCTATTTAAAAATGGCTCATATAAAGTGTTTGTTTAATTTCTGAATATAATTTGTAGGCCATGATAATGAACGTATAATTTTGCCACTAATGAACGTGAAAATAGAATGAACAAAACCTTACGACAAATTAGTGGGCGGCCTAAAATTAGACTAAGTTAAAAGGAAAAGCCAGAAAGAAGATCCTTAAATAAAAATTTCAATCACGAACGAATCCCCGAATAATTACTAGAAAGTTGACAATCGTGGAACGAATTCAGATTTCGTATATTAAAATAACGGTCTAGGAAACAAGTCTGAAGGGAATATACAAAAGGAAAAGAAATGAGCGAGCATTTTCCTTCAATTCGAGACAGATCTTCAAAAAGATTAGTTTCGATTTGGTTTGCTAATGATGAATTTAACCTCAGAATAAGAAGAGACAGACTCTATACTCGTCCCGAGAGTTCAAAGTATCTAAACTTCGAATGTCTTGAAAGTCAAATAGCCCAAATACACAAACAAGAATTTCAAATCCCTAAACATTTCTTGGCGAGACTTGTATCAGGAATCTTGTCCTTTGAGGATAACAGGTTGCAGGCTGTATTCAGAGTTGAATTATCTCAGACGATAGATAGGACACCCTTGTCAAGTGACCTTTTTTTCTATTATTCTGATTTCATTCCGGACAATGCTCGGAATTGTTTGGCCCTTATCACCCTGTTATATTTGGAAGGTTTCTTCTGGGTCGCGAGGTAAATTGTGTGAAAATTTTCGAGCGTTCTTCCATGCCCTTGAATAATTATGACCGAATCTGTATGCTTACTTTTTTATCCTATCTTTGAATCTTTTGCTAACTTTGGAGATACAAATTATACATAATATAATATAATCAGATCTGTATACTTACTATTTTATCTTACTTTTGAATTTGTAACTTACTTTGGAGAGACAAATTACTTACAATTTGTATTCACTTACATTTTTAAATATTTCTTCACACTTTACAAATGTTTGAGATTAGTTCGCTGCAACTCACCTTTCTACCAGCTTGCGCTTGGTGAGGTAGAGGCGGCGGCGCGATCAGTCGCAGGGGCGGCGGCTGCGGAGGCAGGGCGGCGAGCAAGGGCGGCACAAACGGCACCACCCCACCCATGGGCAGCGCCACCGCGAACTTCTGCATGCCCATCGTCTGTGCCATCGTCCCCATCGTCCACGGCACGAACCATCCCCCGCCTGCCTGCATCGCCCCCCCACCAGCCCCGTACCACGCCAGCTCGATCACCTATGCCACATCCACACAAAGTGCACTAACACTGTCGCCTAGTTGGCTTGAACATTAGCACTTTATTCACACTTCACATGTACCTGTGGACAAGAGAATATTTTGTTTAGTTTCAATGTTCTTCAGATAATACGATGTCTTGAAACTATTTGAACATTATACATGCAATAATTTACACAAGAAAATAGAGACAATAAATTCTCTTTGCGCAAACAAACTATCTACCGCCTGGTATCGTTGCCAAGTGCCAAATATTCTGATCGAGTCCAGATATCCAGCATCAGCTATCCTTTTCCCTCCCCGACATGCCAAAGCTGGCTGTTCTATTAAAAAGAGATCTAAAGGCGATATATAACGATCGACCGAATGACAGTCATTTGTCTCGTGGAGTGTCGGCCGCACAGACTGAGGCCGAATCTCCTCAAATAGATCAAAGCTCGCGTCGGTTGCGTATTTACTGGAGCGTAACTTTGAAAGAAAACACTCGATATATATTGCGCTCTGACGTCCACACGGACAACCACCGTGAAATTGGACATGGTATTGGCTTCAATTAGTTTTGAAGGCGCTCCCGATTCGTCAACACGATACAGAAAAGAGGAAGAGGTTAAAAGAAACGGACGTAACATTTCGTCGAGGAAACACCCAGCTAATATCGTTCGAAGTTATGAAATTGCTATTTAAATTTTGAATGCTTCTTTGAAGGTTGCCTGTTTTTATGGCTTGTCTTTATTACTTTAATGGTCGTTTTCTTTTTAGTGCGCAAGGAATCGTTTAACAATGAGGTGCAAGTATCGTCGCCTTGTATTCGAACAACTTGTTCTGTCGTTTCCTTATGTGGTCACAGCAATGTGCAAAACACTCATTAAGTTCCTTTACTACCATACTTCATTTATATAATATAAAATAATGAAAAGGTCAGTTGGCGTTGTAGAGTGCCAAATGATCAGTGTTTTTTTTATTGATCAGCCAACTGATACCTACCATTAAGCTGCATTATTCGTAGACTACTTTTAATGTAAGAGACATTTAAACTGATTTTGTAGATTGTACAAAAAAGTAACATGAATCCAAAGGAGGTGCAATATATTCTAAAAAGGAACTATTCATATGTATTTATATTATAATTTTATTCTTGAATGTTTAAATATTTTCAAGCACTCTAGACAGTTCATCAAACACAACTAAAATTGGAAGCCTGGGACGTTGACAAAAGGGGTTTTTATACCTGTAATATATTCTAGAAAGAGAAACCATCTAAACACAAACAAAATCTTATATTATAACGAAGTTGTAATGACATGGAGAATTGTCAAAAACTAATGCATCGTAAAAGTATACAAGTGTCATAAAATTTAATCTTAGATCATATAATATTATAATCATCAATATCATCATGACTGACTAACTGACTTCAAATAAAAATTATAGTTTAGATCTCAGACCAACCAACGTGTAGATAGTTTTATGTGTGTGTATTCACCGACTACTCAAAGATGCCTGAACCGATTTGGTAAACTCTTTTTGTCTTCATACTCCCCAGGTGGTCTACAAGTCTGAAGATGGAATCCTAGACAACACAAGATATTTTTTGAATTCCTTAGGCTCAATTGGTATAGAATAGTTGCAATATTTTATATTATTAATGACCGATATAAGTTTAACTTCTATGTATGGCGCAGATCAAGATCTTTTATAATATTGTCAAATCTTTGAACAGTAACATTTTAATTTACTATCATTGTATGCGGACATTACAAAGTAACAATATAGAAAAGGAATTTATTGTGAGTGTTGAGGTAAACAATAGCACAATATGCCACATGAGTAACTGATCGCCAAACCATTTCAGCGTTTCATATTTACCTGAATATGTTCTGAATAAAACATTGATGTATACCCAAACAGTCATTTATATCCAAACAACCTTTCCAGAGGAAAAAATTCTATACCTTAGATTGAATAAATAAGTAACGGAGGTTCTCTCTCACGAAAAGTGAAGTAGGGTAAACAACTAAAAACCAAGGGAAGTTGGTCAGTACGAAATATCATAGACATATTTTGGTGCAAATGTAAAACATTCTGGTATTTAATAACAGTCAATGATCGGTGATGGCAATAATTTAAAAGTAAAAGCTTCATTGCACAGATTACATACCTACCAACTTATCGTCCCCAACCACCAAAACCGGCGTCAGCTTAGCAATTATTCCTCTAGTTTTAAAGACTGAAGTAAGAAAAGCCTTCTTAGCTTCACCGTTTTATCCTCAGGGTTATTTCTTCACAATTTCATTTGTTCAAAGGCTCCGCTTCTCCCATCTTCTCGTGCACCCAAATCCAGTATTAGATTACGTACCCATTTGAATAACATCACCGCAAAATAGATAGGCCCCAACAATGGCCCATGAAGATGTGCTGAACGATTTGTGGATGCATGCGAATGCCTTAGGTTTGAGGGCGACTGTGTAATTTTAAGAATGGAAATGCTTTTACGAGATTTACTGGCAAATTTAAACTTGTTTGTATCTTGTTTGTGCATGGAAATCTAATCGTACCTTGTTTTAAAAAAAAATAACCACTTTAAAATGTTATCCAACTAAAATCGTTCACAAAGCTTCAAATAATCCAGTTTTTCTTTATGCATTAAAAGGTGAACCAAATTTTAACCGAAATTCTCTTTGACAGTTTTTACTTTGAAATCTAAGTCATGGAACGTGACTAAACTGTGGTCACAAAATACGATTTTCATGGGTTAGTAACAAAATACATAAAAGGATTAATATAACATAAAAAAAATACCAATGTTTCACAAAATCTGATTTAAAATAACGATTTAATGATATAAGTACGAGCTTTTGACATGAACTTGGAAGGAACAATTTTGTTAGAATTAGATGTTACTTTAAGTAAAATTTAAACGTAAACCAAACAAAGCATATAAAAATTCATAGTATACACAGAACAAAAGATATAATGCAACCAAGCAGGCATGCATTGAAATATGCAAGCATGCATGCATGCAAGCAAGAAGGCAAGCATACATGTGAACCTATATGTAACCCGCAGGCAGGAAAATCTGTGAGAGTTGCGATTCCATTCAAATTTCATTCCATTGACAAACCGTTTTTGTTTATTATTATTAAGTCTTTAACATTTGCACAGAACGCCAAACACATCAATTTAGCCGACCTATAAAAAGAAAGTTGTAAAAAACAATTTTGCCATTTCAATTCCAGGATTCCCAACGGATTCACGTGGCTATTTACCGTGTAATGGCATTTCTATGGCTAGCCACCGTGTCGAGTCGAGACATTCCTATAGCTGTCTATTTACTAATTGTTTGAAACTTTTTAGTTCTGGGAAGAAGTGTCCTAGACTGTTTAATTTGTTTCTAAAATTTACTATTCTTTACCAGAAATTCTCCTCATCTCATCCGTTTAAAACCTACTCCTGCAAAAGTTTTAGTCTCTTAATAGGGTGAAATTTTACTAGTGACCGATAGCGAAATCTCAAGACGGGCAGGTAATAAGGAACAACTTTCCCTAAGGTTATATGTCGATAATATTTTGAGTTTCCATAGTAACTTAAATCAGCTTACCGGCAATTATGTATGGGAGGTCCAAATTTCTTTTTCGTACCTATTTTTCTTATCACCAGCCCGTCTTGAGTTTTCGCTTTCGGTCACGAGTAAAATTTCACCATATAAATTTCGTGTAGGCTGCTTCGTAGGTATCGCATGAGAGTTGTTTGTCTCTTTGGCTACATACACATTACTTATATAGAGAAATGAATATTTATTACTTTTAATAATTTACAATAAGGGGTGAACTAGCCTAAGAAAGTTTGATCGAAACATTAAATGATATTTGGATTTTGGATCTCAATAGAAAATTTATAAGTTAGCCGAATGATTTTGTGAAGCCCTTAATTTATTTTGATACCCTGACCCCTGTCCTGACCTAATTTCTGTGTAAAATTGTTACTTTCATAGAATTGCGTGCCTCTTAAAAATAATATTGACGTTTCTTGTATCTTTATGCCGTGTGATGCCGGCCTAGAATAACATCACCCGTCGTAAGAAGCGACTACGGGACTCGAGGGTAAGATGTGTATTGCAATTTTAGGCGATGGGCTGACAACCTGTCTCTATAGTAATACACAGTTATCTGATTGACCCTCAAACTTTTGTCAGACGTGGTGTTAATATCCGTTTTACGGCCGTTAACGCTCTGCCTACCCCGTAAGGGATATAGGCGTGATTTATGTATGTATCCTTACCCGTTCGTATGGATTCTCACGCAACCTTTTATGGACATAATACAATCCTCCAACAAGTCCTACCGCCGTTTTGACGTGCCCAATCACCGTACAGTCCCGCCATTATATGGTTAATAGCCGATCGATTTATTTAGTCAACTATGACCGCAGTTGTTACCGGTTTTTTGTGACCAGCATGGACAGATTTATTGAGTAGGTTTAATGGCTAAGCTTTGTTCGGTTCCGGATCGGTTAAGTGGTGTTTTGGTGTATTCTTTTGGGTCAGCGCACATCTAGGGTCATATCATAAGGTGTGCACACTTTGCCGTGTGATGCCGGCTTAGAATAGCATCACCCCATATCTTTCCCGTGGGAGTCGTAAGAGGCGACTAAGGGACTCGAGGGTGTGTATTGCGGTTTTGGGCGATGGGCTGACGACCTGTCACTATAGCGATACACAATATTCCGAATGACCCCCAAACATTTGTCAGACATGGTGTAAATGGCCGTTTTGCGGTTGCGGCTGTTTACGCTCTGTCTACCCCGCAAGGGATTATAGGCGTGATATGTGTATGTATGTATGTGCACACTTTCCAGTAATGAGGAGAAAAACTGGGAACTAAATAGCGATTGTACCTTTTATCTGAGATTGGCCTAAAAAGGTGTCAGTGTCAAAGTATAAGTCGGTTCTTCATACGATGTCTGCAATTTAAATAACCGTAATTGAAATAGAATAGAAAATTGGACAGAGGAAATTCAACGTTATATCAATTGAAACATTTATTTCATGAATCAGTATGGATACCTCGATCTTTTAAATAGGTATGTTGAGCTACTAGTAGTAGGCGGTTAAAAAACTCTGACACCAGGGTTCATAGGGTTATTGGACGACTCAGTGTCCCACACGAAAAGAGGAAGAAGATCTAGACTTTATCAGATCTATAAGTAACTTGTACGGGTTTATTTCTATAATTGTTTTTACCAACTACCTAGTGGATTGTAAGCATCATTTAAAGTTATAAAATCTGGATCATAATTAATTGAAACAGCTTTAACATGATATTTTGTTGTATCTGTTAAATTACTTAATTAACTCACTTAATTGCACTGGCAGTACTGCCATTAACATTTCATGCGTAAAGGCAATTACATGTAAGTTTATTAAAAAACACATTTTTCTTTTACTATATCTGTTTTTGCTATTATTTCTTGATAAGGATCGCCAACAGTATACATATTACAACACGTTATCATAAGATTCAGCCTGATATGACCAATAGCAGGCAAACACAACATTAAAAAAAATACGGTCCTCCGAATACTCATAGGATGCAAGCAGACCATGAAACTAAACAACTTTCCCCTAGAAACATATGTCAGGAAACAACAAAAAATAATCGACCTCCCATACAAAACAAGATCAACTGACTGCATTTAGGATGTAAAAAAAATCACGTCTCCTGAAATATTTTCTTATGGGAAGTTGTTCAGTTCCATGGTTTCAATGCAACCTTTCAGTATTCGGAGGGCTGCCCCTTACACCAAATATATACAGCGTTACTAAATAATGCTATCTTTTTCAACAAATATGAATACCGATAAATTTTTTGTTCATATGTTAGTGGAATAGTGGATTATTTTTTTTTTGTTGTGTGAAATAAATTGGTAGTTTGGTACTTACAAATTGTAATATACCTTGTTATTATTCTTGTTTTTAGCTCAAAACGCAAACCTTTAAGCCGAAACACCGTAAAAATCGGCTCTCGCAAAAATATTACGATCCCTTGAATCGCGGACCTTTCCTCGGCTTATTAGGAAACACAATGGACCTTAAAAATCCGGTGCTGGAACAAGAGTAAAAAATGAACAGTCATATTAGGAATGAGCTGAAAATTCAATGGTTCTGCAGATAGGCCTGAGCATTAATATATCTTAAGGCATTGTCTGCTTGTACCAAACTGGTCCTTTCAATATTTGCTGGTAGAAGCAAAAATACTCTTTCAGTTAAATTTTATTAACAATCCTTAAACCTGATTACATACTCATAAAAGAAGCGCAAGCCGTTTTCGCCCGATATGCACTGATTTAAGGGCAAATCCTACAATCCTCTGTCAACCAAAAACCTAAAATTTCAACAAATTAGTAACTGAAGACGTTAAATATTAGCATTAGCTAGGTATTTAGCCGAGACTGAGTAGTCTCATGTAAAACAACCATTTATGAGCCTACGCAATCTGAAGCTAAATTTATCAACAGAAGAGAACCCACAGAAAAGCATCAGCCTCCCAACTTGTTCACATAATAATTATTATATAATTTAATAATTAATTTATTTTTCATTTTACCACGGACCCCTAAAAACACCATAAATCGTAAACCAGAGTGCGGCAAAAGAATAATGTTTGCAAATTGCGACGGCTCGGTTCGGCTTGCTTTCCCATCCAAATTTTATTTCCTATTATTTTTATTTGGCTTGCAATAAACAACAATCCGTCTTCTACCCTAGGGAGATAAATTAAAGTTTTCGTTGCCCCTTTTAGTTTTGTAAAGTGGTTTGAATATGGATGTTTCGGCACTATTAAAAGTTGGTCAAATCATACAATGTTGAATGTTTATCTTTCAGTTGATCTTTTTAGTTCCACCATAACGATCCACCCCATTTATTGATGGGGAAAGCTATAGATCATGCCTTATGGCGTACCCTAGGGGAGGCTTACGTCCAGCATTACTATAGGCTGAGATAATTATGTAGTTGCGTTGACGTTGTGATTATATGCAGGTACATTCTGTTATAGACTTTACTTCATAATGTAAATATCGTTCAGATAAATTAATACAGACCAAAAAAAAAAAAAACATCCGACAAAATTTTAATTTGACTGCCTTTTGGTGACCCTAATATATGGTTTGAAAGGGTATGGAATAATAATAGATTGAAATACTGTGTGTGATTTTCAAATGATACTAAAAGGTATTCATTGCTTTGCGGTTGCTTATTGAATTTTGTATGTGGTTTCGGGTTACTCTAACCAAAGTGCGTATTCATGAGGTTTTATTTTTCAAATATCCGTAAATTTGTGTGGTAAATTTTCGGGTATATAATTATTTTAGTCTGCTTTCAGACACGCCACCAAACTGGGCGCACCGCGATTGGTGCGGCGCTATCAATGTTCATTTTTGTATGACATTGGAATGATCCTTTCACATCTTCCGTTGAGCCCGCGGTGTTCCGCCATAACTTGGGTTGGTGACGATACAAACTACTAACTTGAAATATTTACCACTATGCCTTCACGTTTGAACTCTCCATATATCCTATTTGATTACACTCTTACAAAATCACTTTTATACACAAAAACGGTCCTTTATCACAAGTGATATTTTACGACTAATGCCATTACAAGACTAAGAATAATTCGTTATTCGTCATTTTATTGACACGGTCATAAAAACTAATCGGCACTTTACTCATAAACGGGAAAACGCGCGATTCGGCGTCATGCTCTAATGGTTATGGCACACACTCGTAAAGTGACATCAACTGGAAACGGGATTGGCACCAAATCACTTTATCGATACCGTGGCGGTATCTATGCGTCTGCCTTAGGATTCCGGAGTGTAACGCGAGCGATGGTTCCCACGGGAGCTTATAAAAAAAGGTTAATAAAGAAAAATCACCACTCATACAAAACGCGCTAGTCAGCCATATCTTAGGTATTGCATGGGCAGTAATTTTTTTGTGACGATACGACGCCATGGCTTTACAGAAACATTTGAATTTTATCTGCTGTACTCAGGTTGAGTGGGCATTATAATTCCAAGGAATACTAGCCTCTCTCTCTCTCCTTGGCAATGATTATTCCCATCTGATGGTGGGAAGGAATACTAGCCGCCGAGAAAATTCGATGATAATAATCATATACTTTATTGCACACAAAAATAAAAAATAACATCGAAAAAAAATAATCAAAGGCAGAACACAGTACTTAAGGCGGCCTTAATGCTAAAGCAGCATTCTCTTCCAAGCGACCTTTGGGTGATATGGAGAGTGCAAACATATAAGCGGGATAGTGCGACTCTTGGTCACGAGGTATTGGTGTGCTACAACCTTATATTCATAAAATTTCATGTAAATGATAAGGCGACAATGAAACTCGGCAGACTCATAAATTTCTTAATCTACCGATAGCAACAAAAGATAGCATTCTAGATTACCCAAAACATACTATTTCTTACTTACTGTTTTCAATACATACACATATCACGCTTTCATCCCGTGCGGATAAAGATAGAGCGTTAACGGCCTCAAAATACGGTCGCTATCGCCATTGACAAATATTTCAGGGCCGTTTCAGAAAAATAATGTATAACTATGGTGATAGGTTGTGGCACAATTTTCCAATGACCCTCAAATATTTATCAGACATGGTGTAAATGTCCGTTTTTGCGGCCGTTTAGGCTCTGCCTATCCCGCAAGAGATTAAAGGCGTGATATGTGTGTGTGATAGGTTGTTAGCCTGCCGCCTTAAATTGTAATACACCTGAACTTTTACGACATCCGAGGAAATCCAAGCCGGCATCACACGGCAGTTTAAATAAAAGTTTACTTTGGACATTGCAATATCTGCTCTGCTTATCCATATACTAATATTGTACCAGGTGTAAGGGACGGGACTACGGGACAGCCCTCCGAAAAACTGATAAATTGCATGCAGGTTTTAATACTGAACAACTTTCCCCTTGGAACATAATGATGGAACCGACTAATGATCTTTTAACTTGCATACAAAATCACGATCAGCTGACTGCCTTTACTATGGCAAGTCAACAATGTTTCACCATTTCCTAAAATATTTTTCTAAATAGTAAAGTTTTTCAGTTTCATGGTCTGAATGAAACCTACTAGTATTCAGAAGGGTTATCCCTTGCACCCCCTAGGGAAATGGGGAAATGTGCTTGTTCGTTCCCACACCTACGCCAGGTAGCTCTACTATGTGTTGCACAATGGAGTGGCATTGTCATATTTTGACAAAACTCCTTAAATAAAGATTTAAAAAAAAAAGCTATCTTACATACAACATTATACTAGAAATACTTGCTACTTACACGGTGTATTTAAAAGCGGTTTAAGCAATTGATAAACTTTATCTCTTACTGCGCTCAAAGTCATAAAAGACCGGCGTATAAGCCCTAAGCAAACACTTTATTGGTCACATAAGGCGTCCTAGTTTCTATTATGACCGTGTTATAACACTAAATTATTGGACATTGTATGACCACAAAACAGCCTCAAGGTGTTAATAAAATATGATACTAAAACTATTATCACTGAATACCAGATAAAATTCATTGAATTTGCTTCGACCAATGCAAATTTGTCCCATAAAGTTATATTTAACCTGTTGGAAGTTGAATTTTAATAAATTTTGTAATTTTTTATAATTTATTGTATTTACGAGGTGGGTGGGCCTGTGGTGGACCCTTATTAAAGAATTATGGTGAAATAGAGGCCTGCTTAGCGGTTTCACCCGCTGTTTCCAGTTTTCCCGTAGGAGTACGGTGTTTTCCCGCCGCAGTAAAAAGCAGTCTGTCTCTCTTAGAAGTAATGTTTCTAATTTGCCCCGTGATACCGGCTTAAAATAGCATCATCCCATTTATTTCCAATGGGTTTAGAAAAAGACGACTAAAGGAGTCGAGAGCTACATGTGTATTGCAATTTTAGGCGGTGGACTGACAACCTGTCACTGTGGTGACACACAATTTCCTGATATTGATCCTTATTTTGTCAGACGTGGCTTTAAAGTCCGTTTTTACAGCAGTTTACGCATTGCCTACCCCGCGAGGGATAAAGGCGTGATACTACAAAAGATTTTTTTTAAATCGGTCTTTTTTTTTTTTTTTTTTATTAGTGATGGGTTTGCTCTTGACTCTAGTCTAGGTCATAGGACAGAGACAGAGTCTAAGATGGAGCGAGCTCACCCAGAAGAAGCCTGTTAAGGCACTGGCACTCCCACACACTGACGGAACGCAGCAAGCTACTTGGCGCCAGACTTCGGTGGGATGGTGGTCGCGAGCCAGGCGGCCCCTTACGGAGCCTTCCACCGCTTATTGGGATCGTTCAGCCGGACTTATCCACAGGCAAGCCTGTGTTGCCGTTGCCCGGGGTGGACCGCTAGGAGGTAGATCCCATACCACCCCAAAACGGTCTTAGCAGATCATAAAACACAAGGTAGATCATAAAACACTAGGTAGATTTGAACACAGGGTGATTAAATTCAAACTTTTAAAACACTTTCCGTGTAAAGATGATACGATTTTAGGAAACTTGAAAAATTATCTACCGCAGAATTTAAACCTTCGACTTGATACTTGACACAGAGTGATATCGCAGCGCTACAAGAATAAAATAAACCACTGACCATAATATGGTAAACGTGCCTAATTGCGGCACCCAATAGCTACAGGTACATAAGCGCGGATGTCCGCTTCACTGCACCAGTTTTGACACAAAATACCGAGTCTGTCACGCGTGTTCAGGTCCATTAATCGGGCAATACTTTACATTTACTCATCGATTTGTTTCGTAATCGAATTGTGTATGGTCATTTGTGGCAAGGTTTCTTTGTGTGTTTGTTAACCTTTTGAATCGTGTGAGTATAGCTAGAGTAGGTAGGTATACTAGGTACATGTAATTATGATAAGTTAGGTGTAAATGTCCGTTTTTTGCGGCCGTTTAGCTCTGCCTACCCAGCAAGAGATAAAGGCGTGATATATATATGTATGTAAATCAATTGAAGTATTCCGACCCTACAATACTATTGTTGTAATTTCCGTAATTCCGATGTTGTAATTTGCCGGTATCGCTCTGCCTACCCCGCAAGAGCCATGATATGTGTATGACCAAAGTTGTAATCTGTAATTCCCTCTACATACTCTCTATTCTACAGGCTGTATTTCCGGGAAGAGAAGCAACTATTAACACAACTTTTAATGGGATAAGTCCAACCTCTTAGTTTATTTAAGTCTTTTTTGTAACTTTTTCTGGTTTGGTTGAAAATAGTAAGCACTTGCGATTACTTTCATACATTTCGATCATTTTTTGATATTCACCATAAAAGTGTCGCGATAGATTCGGTTAATGATGATCAAAATGTGATGCCACTGTGATGAAAAAGCCACTAAACTAAAAATAATGCTACGTATTTGGTCGCTCCTACAGAGCACCGAAACGGCATGTACTGTCACCCCGCGTGCGGAGTTTTTGGTCTGTGGTCGCTCCCAATTGATCATATTTTTTTTTTCTTAATACATAGCCCTACCAAACCACTATTTGAGGTTTAGGCGCGGTTCTCCACTTGTCATCCGTCGCTGACTTTTTTAACACATTCATAAACGCACCGTAGCTGTATTTGTATAGGAATAAGATCGGAATTCGCAATTGCCTTTCGTATGACAGACGCATGTGAGAGAACCGCCATTATTACATACGCTTAATTTTACTAAAACCGTATAGTATGTTTTACAAACATTACTCAAGGAACTTACGATAATAACACCTGATGTCCAAATAAACAAGGTCCTGATGACGTCATAGGT
Source organism: Tuta absoluta (assembly GCA_027580185.1). NCBI lineage: Eukaryota > Metazoa > Arthropoda > Insecta > Lepidoptera > Gelechiidae > Tuta > Tuta absoluta. The sequence continues at coordinate 4,012,671 of JAQAHW010000020.1, forward strand.
CTCTAAGGACTATTTGGCGTGACCTCACGTGGCCCGAGCAACTATCGTTTACCATTTCGTGACAGATGTATATAAATTATACCTTACCTTACAGACCAACGGTCGATAATCTTATTAATTACTAGAATTACGAAATTAATATGAATTAATTTGGTATTCTATGGACCACGCTTCAAGTCCTAGCAGCTATAAAAATAATTTGCTAGAAACCTACCTGGATTTTGCTATTATAAATATATAGAGTATAATATCGGTATTATTTCTTGGCTAGTTTGCATCTGGTAAGAAACTTAAGATGATGATATCATTTTTAAAATAGAGGCTACAATTTTATAAAATGCATGCAATTCAGTATTACTATGTCTATTTTTATTTAAATTTACAGGAACATAAATCGAAATACGAAAACTTAAATTGGACCTCCCATACAAATTAACCCGGTAAGGAAGGTAATTTTTTTACACGTCACGACCTATTTTCCTGAGGAAAAGTTGTTTAGTTTCATGGGCTGGTTCATCCCTTAAAATATTTGCAGCTAATATTTTAGATCCTGTATTTATGTACCACTCATATATTTTCTACATGATATAGTAAACAAAACTTCTAAGTCAAACTGCTGTGTGATAATTTACATTACAAACAATTAAAATTTTCCGTAGAATCTACGATGAAGAAAAAATAATTATATCACTAGCTGTGTTGCCCGCATTACCTTCTATGTTACCCCATGTAACCTTCCATGTGTGTGCCTAATTTCATAACCATCAGTTCAGTAGTTTTTGCGTGAAGAAGTATCAAACAAACAAACAGACATACAAACTTTGGCATTTATAAAATTATATTAGAGTTTGGGTGGGGTTTGGCAAAGGGTAAAATAATTTCTGCCTAAATTTTCAGTCAACATAATTGTCGTCCGTAGTCGCCACAACGACATTAATCCACACAACTACAACTACATTAGCACTGTACCAACAAGGCAAGAGAGCGGCTATCCGTACGCCAATAAACAGTAAATAATTTAGTGTTAATCAATCGCTTGCCGTATGACGTCACTCGTCGGACGTGCACGAAGTCACTCTAAGGGACTATACCCACCGCCGCTGCCGATCCGTGCGACAGATTGGCAACGAAACGTATGACAAAAAGATTCAATCTACAAACTTTGTGCCGTGTGATGCCGGCTTAGAATAGCATCACCCCATTTCTTTCCCGTGGGTGTCGTAAGAAGCGACTAAGGGACTTGAGGGTGTGTATTGCAAATTCAGGCGATGGGCTGACAACCTGTCACTATGGTGATACACAATATTTCAAAGGTGAGTGATTGAGGCTCAAATGATTGTCAGACGTGGCGTAAACGTCTATTTTTTTACAGCCGTTTACGCTCTGCCTACCCCGTAAGGGATAATGGTCGTGATATGTGTAAGTTTGATGGCCGATGCGGTACAGACAGTTGTAGTGTGACTGCCTGCGACATTCTGCGCAGGTTTATAGGGGTTTTTTTCCTGTTCAGGGGGTTCTGTAAATTATACGCATGTAAATAACACGCTTTGAAAATCTTGACTTCAATTTGTGGTGGCGTAAAGTTACATGCCGGGTGATTAACCTGGCCAGCCCCGAGGCAGAGCCTTATTTTCAATTTTTTTATTCTGCCTGAGCCGGTTTTCTATTTGGACAGTACATTTTTTTTATTATGACGGATCATGACGTCAATAAGTTATAAAATTATCCTACATTGAATAAAGTAACATTCAATTTCAATTTCGACGCAAAGGTTCGATTATCGTTCGGGCACTCACAAAGTTTATATTTGTCTTATCACTTTGTGAATTTGTTGAATCGATACACACATAATTAGTTGTTCCAAAATCCATTTTGAGATATATTACTCCAATGTAAATTAAAATACCTACAGAGAGCGTAGACAGCGGAACTGACCGCTCCTACCTTTTTCTTGCCCCGCGAGTTATCTGGTTTGCCTATAGAACTCTGGCACTGCGACTCGACTAAGCTAAGCTTTTGTACACCTTACATACTTCCAAGGACCTGCAAGGATCGAATTGGAATCGGTAGAAACGGTGCCCTAAACTGTGACAAAAAAACGCCACGTCACGTCACGTATTGAATCGCTGCGCAAATCGGCAGCGGTGGGTAGAGGCCCTTTAAACTAAACGAGGATTTACTGCCGCGGCCGATTTTGATCGGATTATTTGGTGTGAATTGGACTATATTCGGCACTAGGTTTCATGAATTACCTACGCATGTGTAGCTGTAATAAATAGGACTAACAAACTACCCATAACTTCCGTGTTGAACAAGTTAGAAGTTCTCTTATGCTACGTTCACACTAGCTACCGCGAATATTGCTTGATATACTTCCACGGAACTATCAACAACAACAATTTTGTGTCTCTTAACCTTAAATTATCACCCTCAATTAAAGCTTAGGTTTAGTCAAATCGACTAAGATCTAGTTTTTCTATTCAAAAATATCACATGTATAGCCCGCAGTGAAGCCATTAATGATGATGACAGTATGTAACTATTTTCTCAGTACATTATTCTGATCAGCGGAGGAGCTGCATCATCTTCCGCAGGTGAGCATCGATCACACTCTTCTCGCACCAATATGAGTGAGCGAGATATCAATACATTCCACTAGCGCTCGTTCTGTCGTTGTTTTGCCTCTCGCATGAAAAGCCGACATTCGAGGGAGCGCGGGAAGTGGCAGCAGCATGACGAGTAGCAGCGCGAGTAACCTGTTTACATGCTCGCGCTGCCCACTTCCCTTGCTACTTCCCTACTCATAGCCCGAGTGTGTGAACGCGGCATTAGAAGAAGTCACACGAGATACATATAAAGCTACCATATTTTGCCTGCTGAAGTGACGAATGATTCCTAATATTGATCTCACTGCCGAGTGGGCATCGCCCCATAAACCCCAATACTACCCGCGGGTGTCGTAAAAAGCAAGGATTGAATCCAGGGAATGGGCAGCAGCGTTCCCTGCTCGACAATCCGCCTGCCAAGCGTGGTGGGTATGGCATATAGGGAGAGGGGGGACCCAATAGGGGGAGGCCCTGGTCCAGCAGTAGAATTTTGTGGCTTTCATAGTTGCAGTATTGCACTGACATTTTAAACTAAATTAGTCAGAGCAGTATTTTGCCACATTTTAGGATCAAACGTTAAAAGTTACGACAACCGTAGATTTGCCGTTACCTCTTTAAGTAACAGAAGTACCTTCTTGGCTACCGAATGCAGATGCCAGAATCAACACCATTGTTATCGATTAATTGAACCGTCTTTCGATCAGACGTGCAAAAAATCTTTTCAAAAATCCAATCAAGGAACTTTTTAGCTTATAAAAAATATACACACTATAATTAGTTGAAGATTGAGTCCTAGATTAAGTAGAACATATTAGGGTAAAGTTGTTATATAAAGAGGTGCTGAGTACATAATTATAGTCATCTAAATAACCGACAAAAAACTGCGCCCGTGGTCTAGCGGGCTCACTGTTGGTGTTTAATCCGGAGATCCCGAGTTTGATTTCCTTTTGGGCACGCACACAGTTGATATTTAACACATTGTGAATTTCCAGTATGGTAAGGACATTGCAGGCTGAACCACCTGATTGCCCGTAAGAAAGATGGTTTTGTGCTTCGGAGGGCACGTTAAGCTAGCCATCGGTCCCGGTTTTTGTATAGGATTACTTACAAGGCGGTCGTTACAAAAACCATGTCAGAGGCCTACTAATATCAGTAGGCGGTTTAATAAAAAGACTGACATCAGGGTTAGGGTCGTACGCGACTAGTGTCCCACAACAAAATGAAGAAGACCGACAAAAAAATGCATACCTATATGTATTTGAAATGAATACTACGTTATGACCTTTTTTGGGTGTAAGGGAAGAAGGGTTATATTTTTTGTCAAGCCAAAATCTTTTCTGTTTCATCTGAATTTTTGATGATTTTTTTTGTTTTTCAGTACTGAAAAATTTTCAGTCATGATCCGATACAAAAACAAATTAATCATCGAAAATTCTGAGAAACAGAAAAGATTTTGGATTGACAAAAATATAACCCTTTTTGCGACCAACCCGGTCGCAATTTCTAGTCAATTTAGTCACCATTGTTTTCATCGTCGCCTTATTTTGACAGATAACACGTATCTCGTATCAAATCATAAGGACATGACGTGACTTGAATATCTCCTATCTTTCTCTAAACCTATTTAACAGCAAGTGATAGCACTAATTTAAGAGAAGCTATATCCCGAATTCAGGCCAATGTTTATAAACTTGCAACGTCCCCGTATTCTTCGCATATAAGGACAATAAAAAAAATAAAAGAACACAAAAAAGTACTTACAATCGTACACGGTGCAAAAAATACCTAACAGATTTATAAACACAGTTTATATGAAACATGTAGTACCACGACACGACGACAAAAGTTTCCCCCCGGGTAAAGTTTGTTCCGCATGTTGAGGTTTTTTTTTATGTTTTTATCTTTCAGCGCATTGGTATTGTTACATGGACGACAGTTTTGTAGGATAATATATGAAATGCTGCAGGCGTCCTTTTTTATTAGCGCGAATAAGAATTCGAAAAATTGGAATTGAACGCGGGGCCGGGGAGTGCCGTCACTGCTCTGCCAACTGAGCTAAGGGCGCCTCGACCGAACAACTTTTTAAACTCTTTATTAATGAACTCTTTAAAAAATATATCTATGAAGCAATGCATATGGCCGCGAAAAAGTGGCTTCGACACGCCGCTGACTGTCCAGTGCCGCCCTCACCAGTATTTTTTTATAATTTCATAAAGTCTGAAACAAGCATTAAATATCTTAGACGACCAAATTGTTGTCCTATACGAAAAAATTATTGAAAGGTAAAATAAAATTACTAACCTCTCTTTCTTTTCCGCGAGAGTGAGAGTAGTTCTATGGTTTGTCGTACATAAAAAATATGTATTGAATTTTACGTAAAAATGATGTACTTAATTTTTTTTGTCATATCATAGAGCTCCCTAAGTCATAGGGGAGTCTTATTAATAAGGTTTTCAGATTCCTCCGAGTGATGCCAGCATTAAATAGCATCATCCTATTTGTTTCCTGTGGGCGTCGTAAGAGGTGACTAAGGAAGTCGAGGGTTACATGTGTATTGCAATTTTAGGCGATGGGCTGACAACCTGCGTCTATGGCGATACATTTTTTTTTTTGCCTCAAATATTTGACAGACGTGGGGTAAATGTCCGTACCTCGCAAGGGATATAGGCGTGATATATTTAAGTATTTATGTTTCAGATTTAGAAGTTTTGGAATTATGTTCCGGATCCACAAATAAATTACAATAACAAAAACAAGGTTTTTTTATGCTATTTATTACGCAGAGAAACTCAAATCAACATCAAATATTTACCTCTATAAATAATATTATAATAAATACGTAGGTACAAGGAATAACGTACGTGTGAATATCGTGTTCAGATCTTTAATCGATAATAAATTGCGTAATAAATAAAGTAGATACCTATCTATAGATATATGTGGTTTTTTCCATACAACATTTATTTCAAGTTTAGTCATGGTTAGCGGAACAAAATAGACATCTAATAAAATGATCGAAATCATGCTTGATAGAATTTAGAATGCGTATTTTTAAGTCAGTAGAAAACAAATTATGCATGCGCAGAGTGGTACTACTCGAAAGCATTTACAACCATACATATATCACGCTTATATACCTTAAGGGGTAGGCAGAGCGTATACTACCGTAAAAACTGACATTTACGCTACAAACATTGTGTATCACCATAGCGACAGTTTGTCAGTCCATTGCCTAAATTTGCAATACACATGTCAAGTATGTTAGTCGCCTCTTACGATACCCACGGGAAAGAAATGGGGTGATGCTATTTTAAGCCGGAATCAAAAGCATTTATTTGAAGAGTATTTTTGTATAGATTCATGTAACGATACGTTGGGTATAGACAATTCATTTAAGACTGGCGCATTCTAAGGATATTAAAATTGCACTATGGCTCCAAATTCCGATATCAAAATTTTCGAGTTTTTGGCGGCCCTAACATAACTTAAAAAAGTAAGAACCATTTTTTTTTAATTCCTGCTCGCGCTTGTAAATTTTGCATGTTTTCAGAAGTTGTATGTCTAACACGGGAAGTGTTTTAAAATTTGGTATTCAGTCATTTTCTACATCATCCCACTGCTGGGCAAAGAATTAGTCATCGAAATAAACTAATAAATCATTACAACACACAAATTGATACAAATGTTCGTTAATGATCTGAAACATAGTGTTATTAATAATTATATTATAGACACGTCAATCAAATAAAGATTCTGCCCATGTTATTACAAACTTGACCTTTCATCTGCTACTTTAAGGCGAGTGTAGATGTGAACGGCCTCGACAGTGGCGCCACCTCACAAAAAATAAACTCTTTATACAAACAATCCATCAGAATGTCCGTTGCTCAAGTTTTTTAGTATTATCCATAAGTAACTTATTCTTAAGGATAATTACTAAAAACTAGTTAAAGTTACTTGAGGATAATACTAAAAACTTGAGCAACGGATATATAAAGATTGTTTGTATAAAGATAAAATATTTTTTTGTGAGTTGGCGTCTCTGTCGAAGCCGATCCCGACTACACTCGCCTTAATATCAAAAGGCAATCTTGGTGGTTGACTAAACAAAAAAAAAACTTTTATGTACCTATAGCTAATACTTACAGGATATAAAAAATATTATCTGCAAATATTTAAAGGACTGAACCAGCTCATTAAACTGAACAAGTTTCCCCTAAGAACATAGGTCGAAAAATGAAAAAATAATTTAGACCTCACAAAAAAATCGACTCGTTCGGGTTGACCATTTTGTATGGGAGGCCTAATTATTTTTCATATTTTAACCTATGTTCCTTGGAGAAAGTTTTTCAGTGTCATGGGCTGGTTTACATCTTGGAACACCTTATATAAATGTAATTTCGTAGGTACTCAATTTTTTTTACATACGATCATAATAACTTGTTAGTCACGATTGAAGATCGTGAGAAGATGGCCATGAATTAAACTGTCAGAAATACAAGTAGTACTTAGAAACTCGTAGTTTAGATGTGTTTTGCAATTTTAGTCAACAAGGTTATTGATAAGTTACAATTAAATGGGAACCCGTGCCAAGTCGTAAAACAAACTTTTTGATGGAACACCAGACAGGTGATCCGCCTTTGTTTAGTCTAAACTAATGTGAATTTAAAACTTTTAGGTCTGTATATTAATATAAAGTTAGTTAATTCAATGGTCGATTTATGTAGAGATGCAAGATTGTGAAGTTGCCCTCAACACTGAAGTCCTGTGTTTGATTCCTGGCCAGAGCATAAATTTCAATGATTAATTAAAAATAATTTAGTCCTGGGTCACCAGAATCCGAAAACAGATATTGAAGTTCATCGTATAATATTATTTGCACCGGCCGAGAATCGGAATCCTGGACCTTTGCGACAGGCCCGGGCTCTACCACCGTGCTACATCAATCACGAGATCACGACGGTTTTTAAACGGACGGAGGTTTAAAAATAAATGTAATTATGAATTTATTGCATCACCGTCCCAAAGGACGACGAGACGAGAAAAAGCATCTTTAATACATCCAATTACAATGTTTGCAATCTGCGGTGTGCAAGGTTCGACTGTCAGAGTGTTACATTATTTATTTGCCAATTTTTTCGTTCGTCGTCTGTCTGTCAAAACGAGTCGCGTGCACCGGCGCAAGGTCGCGTGTCATCGCGCAAATATAGGGTTGTCAGAATATACCTATCGATATTGATAAATCTGCTACATTGACAGCTGATCAAGTAAATTAGAAAATGTAAAGATACTTACAAAATGCTAAAAAGGTTCATTTTCATTAAAACATAGCATAAAATAAAGTCGGTTCCCATGTCCTGGGTCCCACCGGGTGGATGGTTGTATTCTAAGATCTTCAAAACTACGCAACAGAGTTTTTAAATAGATGGAGTGTTTCAAATTCAAGACTAAGGTTGTTAGGTATAGTATAATACATGTCGGGAAAAGTCTTATTATTAATCGCAGCCCTAGCGCCTGTCATCGTGTAATAACTGACGATAGCGCATGCACGACCGGGCGGACGCCTAACTTATGTATTCGTCGAAGACTATCGATACTCTAATATAAATGTCAGTTATCGATACCCGGGCAACACTAGCGCTTGTCATCGTGCAATAACTTACGATAGCGCATGCGTGACCGGACGCCTAACTCGTGTATTTGTTGAGGATGGCAATACAGCGATCGAGTTTCGCAAGGTGTGATGACACCTTTAATAGGTATGGCAACAAAAATGAATATTAATAAGATTGTTGTTTTATAAAACTGGAGAAAATTGGATATTAATTTACCGACAAGAGAGATGCCCTGATGATAAGAGTAGCTATGTAATCCTTATCTATGCCACAGCAGAAAGCACTTTTTCTTTACTACAGCATTTTTTTTATAAAGCCGATTAAACAGAACATAAGACTTATTGCCCTTCAAAACCAAGCTTATGTTATGTTTTAATAGGCTCTGAATTTTATTATGTTTTAAGGGCGGGTAGTAGGGTCCAAATTTGATGGGAGGCAGTAGAAGGCGACGGGTTAAAACTCTATGGAATTAAATCTTTCCCAAGAAAATGAACTACATGGGAACAGTCATAAAATGTTTTGAGACAATTGCAATTAATTCGAACAAGGTAACGAATAAACAAATGAACATTTTAATTATCATTGGTTTTATATCACAGGGACAATGATTAGTAGAAGGATGGTCGCGAAAGGGGTTTTTGCAAACCTTCTGCAGTTATTTTAAAGATAAAAAAGGAGGTGAAAAAAAATATATATTTGCGTATTGCCATTTGTATAGTCCACCTTTATTTTCATATTTTGTTAAATTTATCGAGGGATAAATACATAAATTAGAAGTATACTCGTATGGTGTGGGTCTACCTCTAGAAATATTTTGATTTTTACAATTTGTATTCGTGTCTTATAGTATTTTAATCTAAGTTTACATTTTTCTGGAATCAGCCATAATATTGTAATATCTTATGTAATAGGTATTGTTTCAGAGATAACGTGAAATAACGTATAATATGAGCTTGAGAATGAATTTTTATAATGCATTGAAAAAAAACGTGTGAATAAATGCATTGTTTGCCGCGTGCCACGCATTGATGGCATTAAGATGCTTTTGCAAAATTCGCGGGTAAGGAATGATCTGCGGTAGCCCAGATGAAAGTGGCGTCACCACTAGTGAATGGCGGAAGTCGCAGGTTCAAATCCTGCGCGCGGTAGAAATTCTTGCTAGTTTTCTAAAAATAAATGCACTGTGTTGATGAAACATCGAAACTGCGTAGGAAACAGAGGATGTTTTACCAATTTTTAAAACTAATTGCATCCTGTGGACCGTGGGTCATGTAATCAGTTGACTATAGTCATTCTTAAGTATCCACACAAGAATAGTCTCTGCGGCAAGAAAATAGGCGTGACATTTCTCATACTTAGGCACAGAGGCGCCCTCAGTTTTCACGCCAAATTTTATTTTCCGCACAGACACTAACACTTGAAGTGTTAGTTTGCGTTTTCACTAAAATTTACATAAATAGAGCTGTGTGCAGCGACGATTTCAAACGATTGGTTAATTGACTTTTAGAAATAGCAATTTTTTAAAACATTGTGATGGGTAAGTCTGGTTTTGCGCCACTTGTTACGTTCACTACGATTATCTCTTTGGTGGAAACGCAGCCTTACTTCTTCTTTCGTTGGTCTTTTTAATTGAATACAATTTGATTAGCTCAGAAAAATTTTCACCTATATCTAACCCACGGGTAAAAGGGATTAATAGGTACGGAGAATCAAACAAATCATTTTTCAAATATGGGGAGGCCCATTCTAACAGTCGACTCTGATTATAATGAAACCGTTTTAAGTACTCTAAAACTGATACGCCAGAGACACATAGTTTCTACTTACAGCCCTGAGCACAAGTGCCACTAACCAGAAGCGGCATAGCCTACACCTTTACCGTGTGATGCCGGTCTATAGTAGCATCACTCCATTTCTTTCGCGCGGGTGTCGTAAGAGGTGACTAGGAGACTCGGGGGTTTCATGTGTTTTCCAATTTAAGACGATACACTGACAACCAGGCACTATAGTGATACACGATTTTTCTGAAACGGCCCTCAAATATTTGTCAAAGGACAAAGCCGTGATATGTATAATATGTATGTTGCAAATGTAAGTTCGTCGAATTTTATCTGTGCACTTGTAGCGTGAAGTTGTATAATATTGTGCTCTGACAACCCTACATACAAGCGCCAGTTGCCAGTTCAGCCTCCACCTTTACGTCTGAAGTGGCGTAACCTGCCAATGACGTCACAAGCGCTTCTTTAACGCTTCAAGGTGACTTAAGGCAGACGCGCTTTTTTGGTGAATTTATAATCTAAAAGTAAAAAAAAATAAGTTATTCTGATGTTCAAACTAGAAACAGCTTCGGCGATAGCTCCAGACTTCAGAAGGGTAAGCATAAATCTAGCAACTTTTGGTGCGACCCATTTTGCACTACTTATCAAACTGAAAGTTGGAAGAGGGCATTTCAGTTTCCATATAATGGGCAAGGACATTTTTATGGAGACGCAGAAATTGAAAATGAACAAAATCATAATTAAAATAAAGTCGATATTGATCGGAATATGCAAACAGCGCCTTTCGTTCACGGAAGCTTTGCTTTTCTGCTAAATAAACGTCGACTTTATTAATTAAGATTATTATATATGTTTTTTCATTAATTTTTTTTGTAAAGCACATTTCATTTTTATTTTTAGTTACTTAATTTATGTTTAAAATCCACATTTTGCAGGGTACGTCCATATTTCTGCATGCAAGTTACACGAATGTGCCAGTAAACCTTTAACCTTATGAAGACTGTCAACGATAATAATGACGTTTCTTTTTCTTGTCGTTTTAAATAATTTGCCCTAGCCCAGCATTTTTTTTTTGGGCTAGTTTTGGACTAAAACGCCTACAGATTAGTAATATAGGTATACTGCTTTCCTTAGGCGGTGTTAAAATAGATAAAACATATTCCATAAGTTTACCGAAATTGCGTGTCTTCAAATATCCATTTTCATTTTCAGCAAAATTTAATCACATCAAATTAAAATTCAGTAGCTGTAAAAACCACGTTTTTATTGGCGTAATAAAATTTACCATTTCTGAAATCATAAAATTTTGTTTGAGCTTTTTTATTAGAGTTTAGTACCGGCAAGTACGTGCACAAGACATTAGAATGCAGAATAATAATAACGAATTAAAAATACATATTTTTAATTTTGCAGCAATTCGGTACATGTTATTGATGATGGTCTTATTTCAGAAAATGAATGCTCTTACCTTTAGTTAGTTAGCGCTGTCACTTTCCGCAAAATATGTTTAGAAAATGATAGGAGATATCAAAATCTTTTCATGTTTAAAATTTAAATGGGGTCTTCGCAATTTCTAGTCAATTTAGTTGCCCTTGTTTTCTTCGTGGCCTTATTTTGATAGATAGCGCTTATTTTGCATCAAATATAAGATATAGCATGACTTAGAGATCTTCTATCTTTTTCGTAACGTATTCGACACAAAAAGAAAGTATTTTCTGAGTTGAGGCCATTATGTGGTTTCAGTATGAGCGCAGGATTAAACAACAGATTTACTTACACCTTTGGCATAGTCAAAACAAACTTTATTGGCTAGTCCGAAGAACTTACCTGCAAAAAAAGATCAACATATAATTAAGTCAATAATTATTTACATGATATAAAATAACTGGACTAAACTTTTATGTTATATTAAATTAACATAAACATGCTATGAACCCATGTAGTTTAATATTAACTGTGGCTAGTGCAAGACGCACGTTAAATTTACATCGGAAAATATAAATTCCTACCACAAATAGTGAAACCCACTCAAGCGAAGCCACAGGCGAAGGTAATATTTATAATTTTATACAGGGTGTAAGGGACGGTGAACCGAAAACTTTTCAGGCACGATCAGACCATGAAACTGAACAATTTTTACCATGGAGCATTTAGATGTTGAGAAACACTATTTTTTTTTACTTTCCATGGAAAGTCCGTGAGATAATAGGGATTTTTTTAAGGGAGGTCGATTTTTTTTTCTCGTTTACCAAGATATTTTCCATTGAAAAAGTTCTTCAGTCTCATGGTCTGATCATACAAACTTTTCGTAAGCCATGGGAAAACTTTAATTTAATTGGGGACGTCAGTGACACTAGCGCCGCTCATTAAAAAAAACACTGCCTAAATACGCATTTGATTGGGAAACCAAATAATGAATTTACGACAATCACTAGCCACAAAGATTATTAAGAGTTAATAAAACTTTGTTAAAACCGTGCGATATTGGCAAAAGTAGTAATTTGTTCATTATTGGCATCCATAATAGCGCTCAGTTTTAACAAGGTTTTATTGATTTTAAAGAATCTTTTCAGCTAGTGATTGTAGTTAATTCATAATCGCCTAAATTAAATAAATTCTTAATATCCTTATCGATTGCGTATTCAAGCAGTGTTTTTTTTACTTAGCGGCGCTATACTAATATACGAATACTTACATTACAAAGTTAGGTAAAATATGTTACTCCTTGACTAAGTTCTTTCCTATCTATTAACCCCAGAAGCACGAAAACGTCCTTACGGATCCCGATTAGCGCCATTATACGTTTAGTTTTTTTTAAATGACCCATATTTTCAAAACAAACCACAAAAAATTATCTGGCATACCTACCGAATAGCTTTCGTCTGGCGTAATTTTGCGTGAAAGTGTTTTTTATGGGATTTATATTTTTCTTACAAGATCCTAAGGCCCTGTATTAGTTTAGTTAGTTATTACGATGTTTAACAAGGTAAAATTACTTAAATGTTTAGTAATTTATCAAAAGAAAGCCATAGAAGCACATGAATTGCAGACACATGCTATTATACATAAATATTTATAAAGTTTACCAATTTATTGTAGATTAAAAAGTGCAACGGGCTGAGTGCATTGACATTTATGTGTTGAAATGAAAAGGGTTCCACAGGGGTATTCCTTTTCTACATTCTTGGTCTAGGATTTTAATCATCATTGAAGAAACGGGTATAATGTTTGCTTTTCGATTCTTTGCCTAGGAACTTAAAACATCATTAAAGAAATTATTTAATTTTGCCTATGGATCAGATCATAAATGTAAGTTGTCAAATTTAGTTAATTAGTTAGCGAACAGGTAAGACATACCATCCCACCCCTCTGCCACTGACCTACCGGCGCTCCAACCGAACACTTCCAAATATTTAACCTCTTGATTCTCGTCTAGAAGTCTTGATAGCTTCAATGTTCTACATTTTTTCTATATCTTTTTAGCCGCCACGTTAGTAAGCTATAACTAGAGCAGTCAGTATAGAAAAAAAGCTTCTTCATCAAATTGTTTTTAATAACATTAATAAATTACAACATAGCTATAATTTATATGCTTTTAGGTATACCTAAACTTTAGGTCCTAGTCTATAAATTAGTGACTAAATTACAGACTTTTTCATCAAGTAATTTGGTTTCACAACCACGCTTCTAGTACGTCTAATGACTGGCTGTTATCTATACAAAAGTTCAAATCTCGTAAAAAAACACGAGGTGTTAAACTAAGCTATGCTTATCACAAGGTTCATCAGGTTCTTCTTGGACTCGGTGTTGCAAAAAGCAAGCCAGGTTAAGTAAGTATGTATTGATTACTGAACCCTAAATTAACTCAAGCTGTACTGAACACCTTGCATCGATTACACAGGGAGACGGTTGAAAGCTATATTTTAAACTTCCACAGGAATAATGAAGAAAGTTAACTATGTACGCTCGAATAGGTTAAATTTACGCTTATTAATGTTGCTATTTTGAAAAGGGCAACTTTGAAATTATGTTTACCGAGTTTGAAATCTATATAATGGTCTGGAGAAAGTTGTTTTGAAATTAAATTAATGAGATTAATTATTTATGTTGAAAATTGCTGTACCTAAATGAACATTAAAATTATTGTGTCTATATTATTAATCAATTTAATAATAAGAGATGGTGCCTTCGATAAAACGTCTTCTGTATTTTTTTACAGATTTTTACACCGGCATAAGTATAAAAAACTTTTAGGAGTAAATACATACATACATACATATATCACGCCTATAATCCCTTACGGACTAGGCAGAGCGTAAACGGCTGTAAAAACGGATATTTACGCCACGTATGACATACATTTGAGGGTAATTTGGAATATCGTATATTACCAAAGTGACAGGTTGCCAGCCCATCGCCTAATATGCAATACACACCCTCGAGTCCCTTAGTCGCTTCTTACGACACCCACGGGAAAGAAATGGGGTGATGCTTTTCTAAGCCGGCATTACAGTATTTAGGAGTAAAAATCTTTGAATATCGAAATAAAATTGAAGAAGCTAAAGCTAAGGTACTTGCATAAGCTTAGTAGGTAGGTACCAAGTCTACCTAGTAGTAGAAATTTTATATTTCTTCATAGAAAACGTCTTCATGAATAAACCTCATATGAAGTGAACATATTTCTTACATTTCCCACTTTCCCGAGATACCATCGGAACGTTTACATAAGCGATGTTGTTGATTCAGTTAGCTTCCTTCTATACAGGGTGTAAATAAAAGTAAAGCGCCCCACCAAAGCTATATACAGGGTGTAAGGGACAGCCCTCCGAATACTGATGGTGTGCATTCAGACTATGAAACTGAACAACTTACCATAAAAAATATTTCAGGAAGCGTCAAAAAATTTGTACTTCCCATAGTAAAACCAGTCAGCTGATCGTGATTTTGTAAGGTTGGTCGAATATTTTATGTCGGTTTCTGACATAATGTTCCTTGGGGACAGTTTTGTTCAGTTTTATGGTCTGAATGCACCAGTCAGTATTCGGAGGACTGTCCTTTACACACTGTACAGAATCCACTACATTTTATTTTACGTGAGATACAAAATATATATTATATATATATATCGTTTAGAGTGTTTGGGATGCTTATTAAGATACTCATATTTTCATAAATTTTAATGCAATCGTTTCTGAAATATTTTGAAAAGTTGTAAAATCTTCCAAAGTTAGGATTACCAAGAAAAAATCTTTTGCTTATACTAGAAAAAAAAACAGTGGAGAAAACTTCATTCATTCATCTGTCAATGTCAATCAGCTTTTTTTAAAATATTATGATAATATAAGATGATATGATGATTATGAAACAAAATAAAATAAAAAGAATTTGCCCTTTATTTAATGATGCGATAAACTATCTATTAAAAATATAATAGAGTCCTGTTAGAAATTTGAAATGTTGTGGATTGTTGCAGTGAAAAATAAATGCAAAACAAGAGTGTCGTGCCGTTTGATGCCGGCTTAGAATAGCATCATCCCATTTTATTCCCGTGGGTGTAGTAATCGGCGTCTAAAGGACTTAAAGGTTACATGTGTATTGCAATTTTTATACTTATAAAACTAAGTAGATACAAGTATATAAAGTCCCTGACCATGTTTTTAAAACATACAAAAAGTTTTTTAATCTGATAAGTTTTTGTTATCACGGGACGAACATTTTCTAGCACCACCCTGTAGAGCACGATTCTCTAACAAACTCGGTAGGGCAGGAAAAAGGGAAAAAACGGTTTACGTAACTAGTTTCCCGATCAGTTTCATTACGTAATAAGGGCTACTTTTTGTGCGCCCTACGACTACGGCGCGTGTTACGACATTACTTTGAGTTTTCTATGATGATAAGGGATAAGGGACACTGGGGACAATTGTACCAATTTTCACTTTGTGGCCTATTGCTCGAAAAGTATCAACCCGTAAAAAACGTTTTAGGTTGCAATGTAAAACTTAATTAAAGTACCGCCGTTCCAATAAGTCGTATTGACAGCTGTCAGCTCCATACAAAGGAAAATTGACTCTGAGAGCTGTCAAATACGACTTATTAGAACGGTGGTACTTTAATTACCTAACAGCTTATGTAGTTCAAATTGAAGAAGATAATAGGAAAACGCCGATTAAGTTTATTTAATTCATTCACTTTTTTCAGTTACTTTAAATGAGATGATTAAATAAAAAATACATTTTGAGTATTTAAAAAATGTTTAAACCAAAAAAATAAGACATTAAGATCTCAAAAAGGACGCGGTAAGGAAGGACCCATTGTTACGACTCGGAGCTCGTGGTTGATCAGTGGACCTATAGAAACACGTCACAGGCTATGCCCGTGTAGGCGTATATGTCGCAGTATTATGGCAGAATTAGGATTTCGGCCGAAATCCTAGGATTTCGGCCAAAAGCCGGATTATGGCAAAATTGTAGACTACATTCGACCATCGTCCTAAGCAGATCCAGGATTTCGGTCATAATCCTAGGATTTTGGTCGAAATCCTGGATCTGCTTAGTATTATGGCATTAATCGCGATTCGGGGGAATCTATGAGCGGGGAGGGAACAATACGCTCCTCCCACGCGCGCGGGGATTGCGCGCGCGGCGTCCTTTGTTTTTATTCGTGCGGCATACTTTGTTTGTTTGCGTTCTCAGTCAGTCGCAAACAAAGTCAATAATTAAGAAAAGAGTCCAACCTAATCTATTAAAGGAATCGATGTTGATTAAACTAAGACCAATCGATAAGAACAACGCTAAATTTGTTATTTTTTGTTTATGTGAAATTATTTTTCTTTCCGAAAATACTAATTTATTTTTAAACAAGAAAAGTGTTTATTTCTATCATTCATAATCTTTATTTAGATACTAGGTGATGCAAATGATAACAGGAGGTTCTGTTTACCTTGTTATATTTTGTAAAAGACAAGACACCCAAATGTTTATTTTATTACTCATCTAATAATATTATAAACAGTTACTTATGTGATTATCTAAAAAATATTGTTTTTACTACTTGAAAAATCTTTAATGAAAGAAATGATACTCAAAAGTTTATGTTAATGACGGAAAATCAAATTATTTAATTTTTGTTATATTTATCGTAGCTAGAAGAGGTTAGCACTTGAATGTTTATGAAAAATGGTTATTTTTTATATCGAGACTAGATACCTAATAATAATAGTGATTAGTACATTCTATTTGGAATCAATAAAAATAAAAGACTGGTTTGATTATTATAAATATTTTTTGTGTCATTTATTTTGTTTCATCAAATTTTCTTAAGTTCTTATTTTTCTCTCCAAAAGCATAATAAGACTACAAATTAAAGTAAAGACAAATAGTAATGCATGGCGATAGTCACTATTCCGTGTAATGACAGCTTAAAATAGCATCACCCCTATTCTTTCCCGCGGGTACGACACCCAGAAGCGACTAACGGATGAAAGTTTTAATGTGTATTACCATTTAATTTTTCTATAGTCATTTACGTTTAATCTAAAATAGCCATCAAAATTGTTTATGGCCATTAAAACTCTGCACACCCCGCAAGTATTTATGTATGTAGGTGTATAGTCACTACAAAATTTATAAAAAGTGTTCTGAAGCCTTCGTTTTACCATATTACTACGTAGATCCAGGATTTCGGTCAAAATCCTAGGATTATGGCCGAAATCCTAGATCTACTTAGGACGATGGTCGAATGAAGTCTACGATTTTAGCATAATCCGGCTTTTGGCCAAAATCCTAGGATTTCGGCCGAAATCCTAATTCTGCCATAATACTGCGACATATACATCTCTACGTTGCTTAGCCAACGAAATATTGGAAATGTTACCATTAAACCGTGCTTCTTTTGTCCCCGGTCTCGAAGGTATTTCTGAACATCGTTTTGTAATACACTTCAGATCGGTACACAAATGGCGACTCCAAATTTATAAATAAAATCAATTTATTTGTAATTTTGAGGGGAACTCCGAGGGAATACACTTATTTTATGTACCTATGTTAACTACTCAAAGATGCCGCCTCGATTTTTTTTTTTTTTTTTTTTTATTTTTTTAGTTGTGGACCCTACGATTTTTAGCCCCGGGGCTGTTAATCTACACCTGACTGTATGGTGGGGAGCAGGAGCTCACCCGGAAAAGCTTGTGGTTGTTCAAACAACCAGCTCAATCGCGCCCTTGGGGCGCGATTGTACTAGGGCGCCCCGGTAGCTTTGCGCATGAAACGGTTTTGGATGACCTGCAGCATTTTCAGATGTGAATCGAAGGTGTGAGCAAAGGCTACGCTGGCGTAGGTCATAATAGGCCTTACGCAGGTGGTGTAAATTCTCACCTTATTTCTAAGGGAGAGTTTGCTCTTTTTGTTCAACATCGGATGTAATCTGCCCAAAACGAACGCGGCGCGGTCGCGGACTCTCATAATGTGGCTACGGAAGCTAAGTCTTGAGTCGAGGGTGACTCCTAGATATTTGGTCTCGTTGACCCACGGGATGGGTCGGCCGAAAAGCTTTACAGCGGGGACGTTTAATCGGTACAAACCTCTACGAAAGTGCACGGCTGCACTTTTTTCCGGATTTACCTCGATTCTCCATTTACGGAACCAGCTCCCGAGGGAGTCTAGAGCGTTCTGGAGAATCTTAACTAATTTTAAGTGGTTACGGTGGGACGCGTAGATGGCAGTGTCGTCGGCGAACATAGCCAGCTGTGACATGGGCGATTTGGGGATGTCGCTAGTGTATAGCGTGAAAAGTAATGGGGATAGGACGGAGCCCTGAGGGACTCCTGCCTGTATGGTGTGGGGTGAAGACAGAGTGCCTTCCACCCTGTAACGAAAGCTTCGATCCGACAGAAAGTTACGTACTAAAAGCACGAGACGATCAGGCACAGCGAGCTGGTGCAGCTTGTATACCAGCCCGTTGTGCCAGACCTTGTCGAAGGCTTTCGCCACGTCGAGAAAAACTGCTCCTGTCGGGGTCGGTTTGGACGAGACATTTAGCTTAAGAGCGATGTGTTCGACAATGCGGTGTACTTGTTGGGTACAAGAGTGCTGTTGTCGAAAGCCAAATTGCTCGTCAGGTATGAGATTGTTGGTCTCTGCGTGGTCACGGAGTCGGGCACAGATCATGCGTTCGTAAAGTTTGGCAAGAGGGTTCAGTAAGCTGATCGGGCGGTAGGAAGTGGGCTCATTCGCCGGTTTACCCGGTTTGTGAATGCCTATGACTATTGCTTCCTTCCAGCAAGCTGGAAAGGTGCAACTAGCCATGGCGGCATTCAAAATCAGGGTGAGGCGATTGATCAGGTGATCGGGGAGAATCTTCAGGACACGGTTGGTGATGCCGTCCGGTCCTGGAGCCTTTCTGGGCTTGAGTGCCTTAAGGGCGTTGCGCACTTCCATCTCAGTGATGACTCTGAGTGGAGGGCCCGATGGAGGTAGTGAAATGAGACGTTCGACTTCGGAGTCGACCGTTGAGACGAAGGTCAAGTCGTAAGGGAGTGTGCTGGGGATGCATTGGGCTGCGAGACTGTCAGCTAGGCATTCAGCCTTTTCGTCGTCGTCAAAGGCTTTGGTCTGGTCAGGTCTGTTAAGTACCGGCATCACAGAGATGGTGTCAGATTTCAGCGAGCGTTGCAGCTTGTAAAATGCGAGATGGGATGGGTTCAGCTCCTCAAGGTGCTGATCCCATCCGGCGTCACGCCATTCAGCTGCACGCTGCCTTACTTCCCTCTGTAGGGCACGCATGAATAGTCTGTTAGATTCGATTGGGAAGGATTTGTAAGCGCGGATCGCGGCGTTCTTCTCTGTTATCATTTCAAGAAGGTCATTTGGAGGTTTATATTTACTGTCTTCAGTGATTTTAACCGTCCGTGAACAGCTGTTCACGACGCTGCTAACGTGATTTGTGATAGAAGAGACGGCTAGGTTGATGTCGGTTTCGGTAGTCAGTCTAGTGGATGCCGCCTCGACCAATTTGGAAAAACCTTTATGTTATTTTTCAAGATTTGATGATAGTATTCTAGAGATTTGACGGAAACTCTTCAAACTCCAAAAGCGCAGTTTTGTTGAGTACCAAAACGTTTTAACTTTTTCAATATCTTATCCTACGCACGTCTCCAACCAATCATAACTTTTAAAAATAACATTTGCTGGTATGCCGGATGATTGGTCAGTTACCCAATTGAGCTCTGCACTCCACACACCAGATTGAATAGAATACACATTAAGGTCAGGAGCAATTCATTTTAAAATAGAACACCTTTTATATTCCTCGAGATGGATGTACGGCTAGGTGTATTTTCAATACAATTCGGTTTTTAGGGTTCCGTATCGAAAGAGACCCAATTACTACGACTCAGCTGTCTATCTGTCTGTCACCAAGCTTTATCTTATAAACCGTGATAGTACTCGTAAGAGACTTTAAATTTAAACAGATGACGTTTTTCTGTTGCTGCTACCTATAGCACCAAACAAAAAACTAGAATAAAATAAAAATTTCCGTTTCCAATGCAAACAATTTGTCCACCATAATTAAAATATTATAAAGGTCCGTACAACAACAAAATATGTTGTTAATCTATTTATATCTTTGTCGTTAAATCTAGGTTTTCATTCTAGAGAGATCGGGCCAAAAACAGCTCAACATTTTGTTAATCCCCGAACTCATTAATCCCTTCATACATTCCAAATCCTTTATTATATTCAAACAGAATTAATATTGATATAGGTACAAACCGTGACAGTACAAATTAAATTAATTCTGGCACTGCTGTCTTATTCGTTAATCACACTTTGTCGCACAAAGTAATTAAGTAATTCACGATGGTAAGGTTCAAGCTTGTTTAGATGTTTAATTTCATAAATACATTCACACCGAATCACAGAGTACGCTCACCTACAGACGATACTCCCGCTACAGACGCGCTCAAGGTCGTGATATTTGCCTACCGTCTGGCTGGCGCTTGGTGAACAACTCAACTAGGATGCGCGCACGCCTTAAAAAGAGCAGTACATAAAGGGCGGGGCACACCGGCTCCGTATCCAGCTCTCGTCCGTAGTCACGCACGAACTGTTGACGTTGTAATGTATGGGACTGTATGAGATACGGCACACCGCTTGCGTGCAGCACGGAACGGATACGCAACGCAAGCGGTGTGCCGTATCTCATACAATCCTATACATTACAACGTCATCAGTTCGTGCGTGACTACGGACGAGAGCTGGATACGGAACGCATACGGAGCCGGTCTGCCCCGCCCTTTAGTTAGTACGTACGCGCTATATTTTAATGCTCGTCGTACGGACCGCATTTATATGATCAATTGATTTCTTAAGTGATGTTGATACTTTGGTGTTTTCGTATGTAAAAGTAACTCGAAAAAATGCCACAGCTTTTAAAGCTTATTTAAGCTATAATTTTCAATTGCAAATATCTAATAACATTAATAGTGATACCTCCTTCTGAAATAAACCTGCTAAGAACCTGGGTGTGCTACTGGACCACAACCTTAGTTGGACTGCTCAGGTAAATGACGTGAGTAGGAAAGTGTTTTATTCATTTCACTCGCTGAAGCGCCTCCAAAATTTCCTGCCTCTGAAAACTAAAATCACTCTCGCGCAAACACTTCTTTTCCCCCTTTTTGATTACGCTGACACTTGTTGCCTGGATGCCACTGAAGAGTTGTTGAACAAACTCGAGCGTCTCCAAAACCTGTGCATTAGATTTATCTTCGGCTTACGCAAGTACGACCACGTCTCGCAGTTTCGTTCCCAACTCAAGTGGCTTCCTATCCGACTTCGCAGAAATGCTCATGTGCTTTCTTGTCTTTTTAATATTCTTCACAGCCCTACTGCTCCTTCTTACCTTCAAGAACGTTTTAATTTTTCCCGACCACAGGACAAGCCTTGTCGCTCACATGTAAGGTCCATTCTTTCAATTCCGATCCACCACTCCGACTTCTACAGTTATTCTTTCACTGTGCATGCGGCCAGATTGTGGAACTCCCTCCCTCACACAGTACGTGACAGCCCTTCACTCTCAGTCTTCAAGAAAAGAGTAAAAGAGCATTACCTTTCACTGTCTAATTAGTTCGTATTAGTCGTATTTATATATATATATATATATATGTATTATTAGTGTTAGGTATATATAATATAGATATATATTAGTATATTGAGTAAACTTTTATTTAACTATATTCATTAATTTAATTGTGCACGATTTATCAGCCTTACCTTATGCTATCTCTCTACCGTAGGACTGCTGGAAGAGATTTCTTTTTAGAAATAAGTAGTACCTGTTGTGTTGTTTTTCTTTAATGTAATTGTTCTGTGTTTTATCTTGTGTGCAATAAACAGTTAAATAAATAAATAAATAAATAAATAAAATTGTCAGCACACGACAGCCCTAGCTTATGACGCTGAAGTCCACGCGGCGTAACCGGCTGAGGTATTTAAAGCGCGGCTTTTGGGCCCAGACGAAGAAGTTTCATTTCTACACGTTAATGGCCTCAATTCGGGATATAAATTCTCTTATCTTACCTCAAATTAGGGCTGTCACTTTCCGTCAAATAGGTTTAGAAAAGGATAGGAGATATTTTAGTCGTGTCATGTCTTATAATCCCATGCAAAATACGTCTTATCTGTCACAATAAGGCGACGATCAAAACAATGGCAACTAAATTGACTAGAAAAGGCGAAAAAACCATTGACGTTTTTAAAAATGAAAGGACTTAGATATCTCCTATTATTTTGTAAACCGATTTGACGGAAAGTGACAGAAACTAATTAAAGGCAAGTAAGGAGAATTTATATCCCGATTTGAGGGCATTGTATGCTATTGCTATTGCTATGTATTTTTTGACGAAACAAAACATATGTACCTAGTATTTTCAAGATCTTACAATGTGCTTAACAACAGTATATTGAGTCAGGACATACTCGTATTAGAGTTTTTTTTTACACAATGCTCAATTATAGATCACAACAAAGATTACAAATTATTCGGTTGTTATGAAAGCGGCGTTAAACAATATGAAACTTTGTCTGGCGGCTTCTCGGCAAAAATTTTGATTAATGGTTATAAAGACGACGGCAAAGAATATATAAGAAAATGCAATGCTACAGACAATTTTAGACATGATTCTCTTCTATCTACATCAATTTAACCAAGACTAACAAAGATATAGATTATACACCTAAGTACCATAATCAGACATTACGTACTAATCTATGCACTCTCTCTCTTTTCGTGTGGGACACGGAGGCGTCCAACGTCACGATGAACCCTTGTGTCAGATTTTTTCAACCGCCTACTACTAGTCACTGTTTTTTAATATTCCAATTTTTAAAGAGAGTCAATCAATTATATACAAATTTTAATTAATAAATTTGTATATAATTGCAATTTTATTTATAAGCTAAAATTAATGTGTGAAAGCCTAAGGCCGAGGAAGGTTTTTGTTTCACATATAATTATGATGGATGATGCCGAATATAGACGGCAAACTTATAAATTATGTAGGTGTACGTTTCTTTCTGAAGTTTTACAAGAAAAAGAATAGGTAGAAATACTACTAAATGATATGTTTTAGAAATAACCTTACAAAAACGAAAAGCTTTATTTTATAGTTCGTAAAAGTAAAGCAAGTATTTCTGACATATTTTGACATTTCTGTAATATATTTTGGAATTTAGAGAAAAGTGCGTAAGTAAAGGTATTTTAAATTCAACTAAAAAAAAAACAACCGTGCCGATGCCATGCGATGCTGGCATAGATAGTATCACCCCATTTCTTTTCCGTGGGTGTCGTAAGAGGCGACAAAGGGACCCGAGAGTGTGTATTAAAATTTTAGGCGATGGGCTGACAACTTGTCACAATGGAGATACACAATTTTCCGAATGACCCTCAAATGTTTGTCAGACGTGGCCTAAACATCCGATTTTTGCGGCCGTTTACGTTCTGCCTAATCCGGCAGATATATGTATGTATGTAAAAAAACAACAACTGCTGCTAGCTTTCCTCCTAAACGACAAAACAAAGATTCACTTCACACTAGACTAATGAAAACATCAAAGCGGACAGTAAACACGACATCACATTGTAAAATTAAACAATTACTGGGAACATAACCTCAAAATGCACACATGTGCATTTTAAAAGCAGTCTCGTTAACGTCATACGGCTGAATCATGTTAACATTTAACAGCATGATATTAACCGCTCATATTCCCGTGGCGGCCGTGTGGTGCCGGCTTAGAATAGCATCACCCCAATTCTACTTGTGGGTGTCGTAAATAGCGACTAAGAGATAACCATCCAGGTGTGACGTAAATGTTCGTTTTTAAGGCCGTTAACGCTCTGCTTACCCCACAGGGGACAAATGCGTGATATGTGTGTATAATTAACCACAAATGTTAGACAATGATTTCGCTGTCAGTCAGTGGTTCGAATTACGCAACACTAATTAGTAGCAAGTACGCTTAATGTGGGGTTCTCTAATTACATTCGTCTAGTGTTTATAAATAAATAAATATTCTGGACCATCCACACAGCACCATCTAGCCCGAAACTAAACAAAGCTTGTACTACGAAAACTAGATACCTAGCTGATATTTAAGGGCGAAGCACAGCGCGTCCGTATTGCGTGTACACGCGCGTGATCACGCATGTACGAGTACACACATACGGACGCGGTGTGCACCGCCCATTATACTTTTATTTTTGTAATCAAATAAATTGTAAACTTAGAAAACACCTAGACTAAACACAAATACTTGAAAATTTTATTATAAATACATGTGTCTTGTGGGGATCGAACCCACGACCGTCGGCGTAGCTGTACAAGGTTCCAGGTTTCCTTTCAAGTTTTAGACGATAAAACTAAATAGAATTGCTGTTGATCAGACTTGCCATCTTACTGGTATAACGATGGCCAATTAGCCCATCTACGGACAATGTCTTTCAAGTTCTTGTACGTCTTCACGGCAGGTTTTTCTTCCACTAGGCTAAATACTAATAGATATTTTTTTTATTAAGTATCGGGTTTGCTCTTAACTGAAGTCTAGGTCATAGGACAGAGGCAGAGTCTAAAATGAAGCGAGCTCATCCAGAAGAAGCCTGTTCACTCTTACTTTGAAGAGATTAGGGTTGTATGCGTTTGGAAACACAGACCAAATGAATGGAAACCAAAAGGGTATATAATACAGGATTCTACATACATAAATATATCACGCCTATATCCCTTGCAGGGTGTGAACGGCCGTATAAAACTAACATTTACGCAACGTCTGACAAACATTTGAGGGTCATTTAGAAAATTGTGATTCGCCATAGTGACAGGTTGTTACCCCGTCGCCTAACATTGCAATACACATGACACCCTCAAGTCACTTAGTCGCCTCTTACGACATCCACGGGAAGGAAATGGGGTGATGCTTTTCTAAGCCGACATCACACAGCAGTGTTTACGACGATGTCTAAATGCGGATTTACGTCACATGTTTTGGTTGTGAAAAGGAAGTAGCCAATAGGAATAAACATAAGTAACGCGACTGACCCGATGGCGTAGCGGATAGTACCCCTTCCTGATACGCTGAAGGTCGTGAGTTCGATCCCCAAATGACACAAATATTTGTTAACCTATGTTCAGATATTTATGTTTAGTCTGGGTGTTCTCTATGTATAATATTATAAGTATATAAGTTTTAATATCAGTTATATAGATCCCATAGGACAAGTTCTGCTTAGTTTTGGCTAATTGTCCAAAACATTTAAATTTTTATTTATTTTTTTATAATTTCATATTGGTTTTAACGGAAGTAAAATTGAGAGACCAAACATTTGGATATTGGATTAAGCTGTCTGTTTTAAGTAAAGGAAAATTTCGAGAATATTTATGGTAGTTTTTGGAGTAGGTATAGAAAGGCAGTTACTGTTTTACCTACTTCCATCGGTCTACTTACTTAAAATAGAATATTTTAAACAAACAATATTTTTTTAACTGCAGCGGAGCACTATTTTATTATGAAAATAGCGAGTGAAAAAGGACTGTAAAATTGGTTGCGAAAATTACAGTTTTTAAATTATTTGCACTGCACTAATGGAACACTTAGGTATTTATTCAAATTCTCCTTGAAAAATCTTAGCTTCCTATTTAAAGTTTTTTTAACATATACCACATATCTAATTAGTATAAAAAGAACTAAACAAAAAGTTAAGTACTATACACACATCACTACCGGATTAAAATATTCAATTAAATTTCTTGACAAGGTTAAAGAGCGATAATTTACTTCATTTAATAAAGAGCAAATTTAGCGGCTATTTAGGAACAAATTAGAGTGTTTGAGTTATAACGAAAAAGACCGAATTGGGCCCGATTCCTTCAATACGTTGAACTGCGTTTTAAAGCCGAAATTACCTTATGATATTCACACACACACACACACACATATCATCTGAGGTAGGCACAGCGTTAAAGCACAGTATAATTAATAGTACTAGCGTAGATAAAGGCCGTAAAATGCGGTCGCTATCGTCACGTCTGACAAGTATTTGAAGGCCGTTTCAGAATAGCGTGTAACACTACAGTGACAGGTTGTCAGCCTTGCGCCTAAAATTGTTATACACATGACCCTCGAGTCCCTTAGTCGGCTCTAACGACCTTATGATATTCACTAGATATTTACCCTGAATATACAAAAAGAAGCACTTTTGTTGATTATCTCCCGTGTGCCGCGTGATGTAGAATAGCATCACCCTATTTCGTTCCTGTGGGTGTCGTAAGAGGCGACTAAGAGACTCGTGGATTACATGTGAATTGCAATTTTAGGCGATGGGCTGACAACCTGTCACTATGGCGATACACAATTTTCTGAAACAGACATTTTGAAATTGAAATTTGAAATTGGAATTGACACACACACATATCACGCCTATAGTCCCTTGCGGGGCAGGCAGAGCGTAAACGGCCACAAAAAATGGACTTTTACGCCACGTCTGACATACATTTGAGGGTCATTCGGAAAATTGAAATTGTAATTGAAATTTGCTTTAGTTAATGTAGGATAGTATTATCACATATTGACGTCATGATCCGTAATTGTAACATTTTTGTTTTGTCCTAATCCTAATAGAAAACCGGCTCGGGCGGGATAAAAAAGTAAATAAATAATGACGGCTTTTTCCTACCTCGTGAAAGATATAGGCGTGGTATATATATGTATGTCGACATGGGCTTCTCCTGGCAAAAAAGTTCGATGTCAGACTCATTTTTTAAATATGACAGGCAGGATATTTTTGAACAACCTTGTATGTAATGGTAGTGTTGTTAACCGTTCAACACCCTTAAACGAACAAGTAGGTACATTAAGTAATCCTCGCCTTAATCGCAAACATTATAATTTACGAACATCAATGGATTCAATTTCCTCTTCAACTGTCGATTTATCTCTTAACGGCCTTCATTACTGGCAATCTTAGTGCTCTTTAGTGCACGTTGGTGCGTTTTAGTGCAGTTCGGTGCGCATGCGCAACCTGGGAGCGTTAGTGTGCGTGTCCACCTGCTTGGTTCTCGATGTGGAAGTGGTTTTGCATTTGCAATGGGTTTCTTTTGAAGACGAAAGGAGGTAAAGAAGGATTAAATAGATCGTTCGTGATCGGAACTAAACGGAACTGATTTGATACCTCAAATTAATGCTAAAACCATAGAGTAAAAATCACATAGAGATGACACTCCCGCTCCAGACGCGCTCAAGGTCAATCCGTCTGGCTGTCTCTAAGAGAACAATTCAGTCGGGAGTGCGCTTCGCCGCGGAAACGTTCGTCGTGCGGGTCGAATTTTCATTTTTCGTACCTAGGTCTGTTTCGACAATCAGGCTGTAGATGCATATTGTTTTTTAGTTAAATGCTTTTTATAGGGTTCCGTAATTAATCAGTTCACAGTCAACTAGCAAGTAGGATAGGTACCTGGTAACCTCATAATTTCGGTAAATTATATCGTGTTTGCCACGCCACCCGCCTCAATGACTTTAAATATTGCACCAACTATAACTAATATAACAGCCACGTAATAAGAGCCACAAATTCCATAACTGGACATGGGCCTCTCGGATGGTACCTATTTGCCATAAGTACCTACCTACTCACCACGCTTGGCGGATGGATTAGCGAGCAGAGTGCAAGGTGTTGTATTCATAGGGAGAACGCGTTTTACAAAAATAATGCTATTCTAATCTGGCACCACACGACGCCATTTTTGCACCTATTTTAAAATTCTGTACCTACCTATTAACAATAAAATGGTAAGTTAAGACTTTAAAACGGGTAAATATTTTGTTCCCACGGGAAAACTGTTAGCAGCGGTCGCAACCGCTTGACTGGCCGCTAGTCTGGAATAAAATTATTGGCACGTGACAGCCCCGACTTAAAGCGCGGGAGAGTGCGGGGCGTTACGGGCTGCGGGGGGAAGTAGGTATTTAAAGCGCGGCTTTTGGGGCCCAGACAAAGGAGTTTCGTTTCTATACGCAGTATTATTATCTATTCTTATGCTAAAACAATAATAAGCACAACAATCTTTTAAATCAGTCTGTTTTTAATTCTTAATCTTATTTAAACAATAAAAATAAATTGAATAAGTACCACAATTTAAGACTATGGGAAGTGTCTTAGGTTAGGTTAGGTAGGTTTACACTTTTAGAAAACCTGCAAAATTTGAACCAGCTACTTTCGCCATCACTAGTGACGACGCCTCTTCTACCTGGGCTACCGCGCCTCGTCCCTTGCCCTCGAATTTGGCAAGAGTATTCTGATGCCAACAACTTTTTTATTTCTTCAAATTCAAAATAAATATGTACTCATTCAACACTTTGACAGATAAAATAAATTATTCCAATGAGTGAGCGCCAAACGTAGCTTAAATATGCGGTAAACTCCAAGTCTAAGAGGCTCGTTGGTGGACGAAGACCATAAGGGTCATTAAGGAAGGGATTACTTCCAAGGCTTCAGCGTGTAATATGGTACTTAGGATTTGTTAACCAGACAGGAATGCAAAACCAAAAGTGGAAATATGTTTACCAAAAGTTTTGCCTCGAGGTCCTGGGTTCGTTTCCCGGTCGTAGTTTACGAGATACATATGGTATATCAGATAGTGAATTTTAGAGACAACAGTGTTTGAAAAGACAGCGGTTTTGATGGATTTAAATTCTGGTTTTGTTGGTTTAATAACTATTTAACCGGCTAGAAAAAAAACAAAGTAAAATAAAATGGGAGAGAACTGACTTCTCGGGATAAAGAGTAAACTAGTCTTAGAATAATGTAATAAAATCAATCACATCGTCAAAATAGGATACATAACTTAATAGGTACGAGGCAGGCCAAACTACACCAATTTGTTTTTCAATAAAGTTTTATAAACGTATATCAACTTAAGCAGGAATAGTGAGTATTCGTAGGTAAATAAAACCCTATGTATTTTCTCTGCGATCAAACCCAATTCCGCGGTTGTAAATTGTAAATCAGACGAACGCTATGACTTACAATCGTCCGAGCATAAAATATGAAGAATAAAAATCTGTATTACCCATTGTTGTTTGTAATAAAAGAACGCTGTAATTAAATAAGGCTTCCTCTTGAAGCACTGGTAGGTAACAGGATATTATTAATTTCAGTACAAACCCGACCTTTGCATAAACAAGAGTATCAAAATGAGTTCTTTCCTTATAGCATCTTTTTGTAAAACCTTAACCCATAAAGGATAATCGTGAGCCTTGGCCGTGCGTTGGGCAAGACTTAAACAAGGTGGCACAATTGTTTTATAATTGCAGCTCTTGAAATTATTCTTAAGACATCTTCTGTTTATTTACATCAAAACACATGAGTTTAAATAATATACTTGTATTCATATATCACGCCTATATCTTAATATGTTATTATTTAGATAAATACCATTCTTTCCGGATTGTAATGAAGGCATATTACTACTGTTATTATTTTGTTTTCGTTAATCCCAATGTAGCACAAATATAGTTACTTAATTAAACATACAAAATGATGTAACTTTAAGCTATTGAGTTATATATGTCGCAGTATTATGGCAGAATTAGGATTTCGGCCGAAATCCTAGGATTTTGGCCAAAAGCCGGATTATGGTAAAATCTTAGACTTCATTCGACCATCGTCCTAAGTAGATCTAGGATTTCGGCCATAATCCTAGGGTTTTGACCGAAATCCTGGATCTACGTAGTAATATGGTAAAACGAAGGCTTCAGAACACTTTTTATAAATTTTGTAGTGAATATACACATACATACATAAATACTTGCGGAGTATGCAGAGTTTTAATGGCCATAAACAATTTTGAGGGCTATTTTAGATAAAACGTGAATGACTATAGAAAAATAAAATGGTAATACACATGAAAACTTCCATCCGTTAGTCGCTTTTGGGTGTCGTACCCGCGGGAAAGAATAGGGGTGATGCTATTTTAAGCCGTCATTACACGGAATAGTGACTATCGCCATGCATTACTATTTGTCTTTACTTTAATTTGTATTCTTATTTTATTATGCTTTTGGAGAGAAAAATAAGAACATAAGAAAATTTGATGAAACAAAATAAATGACACAAAAATATTTATAATAATCAAATCAGTATTTTATTTTGATTGATTCCAGATAGAATGTACTAATCACTATTATTGTTAGGTATCTAATCTCGATGTAAAAATTAACCATTTTTCATAAACATTTAAGTGCTAACCTCTTCTAACTATGTTTAATATTACAAACATTAAATAATTCGTTTTTCTGTCATTAACATAAACTTTTGAGTATCATTTCTTTCATTAAAGATTTTTCAAGTAGTAAAAACAATATTTTTTAGATAATCACATAAGTAACTGTTTATAATATTATTAGATGAGTAATAAAATAAACATTTGGGTGTCTTCTCTTTTACAAAATATAACAAGGTAAACAGAACCTCATGTTATCATTTGCATCACCTAGTATCTAAATAAAGATTATAAATGATAGAAATAAACACTTTTCTTTTTTAAAAATAAATCATTATTTTCGGAAAATAAAATAATTTCACATAAACAAAAATAACAAATTTAGCGTTGTTCTTATTGATTGGTCTTAGTTTAATCAACATCGATTCCTTTAATAGATTAGGTTGGACTCTTTTCTTAATTATTACTTACTGTGGTACTTTGACGAATTGTGGCACCTTGAATTGCAGAGTACTTCACTTTTTTTACAGATGCGTCTGTTAGTTTTGCACTGTGGGGGGGAGGAGCGTATTGTTTAATTTCCGTATTGTTTAGTTCCCTCCCCGCTCATTGATTCCCCCGAATCGCGATTAATGCCATAATACCAAGCTGATCTAGGATTTCGACCAAAATCCTAGGATTATGACCGAAATCCTGGATCTGCTTAGGACGATGGTCGAATGTAGTCTACAATTTTGCCATAATCCGGCTTTTGGCCGAAATCCTAGGATTTCGGCCGAAATCCTAATTCTGCCATAATACTGCGACATATATACAGTCTGAATGATAATAAACGAATTGAATTGAATCTCTTGCAGGGTAGGCAAACGGTAGGTAAATGGCCAAAAAACTGTCATTTACGCCACGTCTGACAAAAAGTTCAGGGTCATTCAGAAAACTGTGAACTACCCTAAAAATTTCCTATTTGTATAATTAAGCGTATACAGGGTGTAAGGGACAGCCCTCCGAATACTTATAGAGTCATCATCATATCGTATGGCAATCCCTGCTTGGATCACTTACACTCAATACACTCGTATTGTGACCATGAAACTGAACAACTTCCCATGAAAAATATTTTAGGAAACGCCAAAGCTTTTTTGCCTTTCCATAGTAACTGCAGTCAACTGAGTTTGAATTTGTATGGCAGATAAAAACAAATAGTTTCGTCACATATATTGCTAGGGTAAAGTTGTTCAGTTTCATGTGCATTAACCTTATTAGTATTCGGAAAGATGTCCCTTACACCCGTATAATAAATAATCAAAATAATCATGTTTAGGTTTGTAGGCACCTGAGAGTGGCATATGTGCACTAAAAGCTGATGGATTAGATAAAAAATATTATTACTTACCTACAAAAAACAAACAACTTGAACACACATAAATAACAATCAGTTGAACAACTTTAAAATAATTAATTGAAATAAATGACTGTATATTAATCTAAGCAGTTAAATAACGATTCACGAATCACAAGGTGTTAGTTTTTTAATAAATTACTTAATATACTATGTTTTTGCTAGAGTTTTAATTGCCTCCAATTTTGAACCGAGGTTTAATCAACAAAAAATATATACTCTTAATTAATAAAAACACACGCGAACACATTTAGGGGATCAGCTATATTTTTTAGAACAATTGTTTAATCATATTTTTGTTAGTTGAATTTTAAAGCCTACTTTTTCTATTGCATTATACCTATGCTTTAAGTTGAGAATGAAAATCAACATCGGATTCAATTGATCTATTTTCCCCGAAAACAAAATTTTTGTTAAGGCGAGTGTAGCCGTCAACGACCTCGACGGTGGCGCCACTTAACAAATAAAAGCAATCCTTCAGAATGTCCGATGCCGAAGATATTATCCTCAAGTAAAATTTAAAACTGCAAACTCAATGAAATATTCGCTGTGATTAAAGTTATGGCAATTAATACCAAAGGTGACCGTTTATAGGCACTTTATTTTAGCGACTTTATTTTATGCCATAGACTAGCGATCCACCCAGCGGTTTCATCCGCTGCTACCCGTTTTCATGTAAAACGTACCTAGAAACCTGCCTAACTTATAAAAAACCGTTTTAAAATCCGTTGCGTAATTATAAAAATCTAAGTATACTACGTAGTGATGAAGAGACCACACATTGGTTAGAATCATCGGAAAAGTTTGCCTTTATTACGGCAATCAAAATGAGACATTCTAATTTGAGAAGTAATAGAATTTTAAATTATACATTTGTGACTATAAAAGTTTTATCGAATTATGTGAAGGAGGGTTCTGAAGTAATGAAATAAAAATTCATCTTTAAAGAGCCGTTTGAGTCTGGTCTTTAGGTTTTAATTATGGCATCTTTATTTAATATTGTCTTGTAAAGAATAATTAGTCAATTTAGTTTTAGTTTCTTTCTATCAATTAAGCTAGGCAGATGGTAGGTTAGACAAATTTTATTTTTAATATATTTTTGCCTTACAGAGAGCTATTTGATAGATTAGTTGACAAAATATTCAGAAGGTACTTCAAATGTTATAAAAACTGCATTGTTAATTTATTATATACTAGCAGCCCGCCCAGCGGTTTCACCCGCCGCTAACACTTTCCCCCCGGGAATGAGACAGTTTAATATAGCCTATGTTCATCAGGGATAATGTAGGATTCTAAAAATCTTGACTTCAATTTGAAATAAATATATTTTTCAGATGGTGGTGGCGTAAAGTTACATGACTGTGACTAACCTGGCCAGTCCCACGGCAGTGCCTATATTTTTATTTTTTTTATACCGCCCGAGCCGGTTTTCTATTAGGTCATAACAAAATTGTGAAATTTTCGAGTGCGGGCAGGATTTGAACCTGCGACTTTCGCATTACTAGTGGCGACGCCTCTTCCATCTGGGCTACCGCAGCTCATTTCTTGCCCGCCAATTTTGCAAGTGTATTTTAATGCCAGTAACGCTTGGCATGGCTCCATCTACCGGGTTAGTTTTGCAACTAAATAACCGGCGACTAATTCTATCTTTACAGATTGAATGTAGTCTAAGCGATGAAAACCAGCGATAAATTGAGTACCAAATTTTTAAAACACTTCCCGTGTTAGGTATACAATTTTTTGCAAACTTGCAAAATTTTCGAGTGCGGGCAGGATTTGAACCTGCGACTTTCGCATTACTAGTGGCGACGCCTCTTCCATCTGGGCTACCGCAGCTCATTTCTTGCCCGCCAATTTTGCAAGTGTATTTTAACGGTTATTTAGTTGCAAAACTAACCCGGTAGATGGAGCCATGCCAAGCGTTACTGGCATTAAAATACACTTGCAAAATTGGCGGGCAAGAAATGAGCTGCGGTAGCCCAGATGGAAGAGGCGTCGCCACTAGTAATGCGAAAGTCGCAGGTTCAAATCCTGCCCGCACTCGAAAATTTTGCAAGTTTGTAAAAAATTGTATACCTAACACGGGAAGTGTTTTAAAAATTTGGTACTCAATTTATCGCTGGTTTTCATCGCTTAGACTACATTCAATCTGTAAAGATAGAATTAGTCGCCGGTTATTTAGTTGCAAAACTAACCCGGTAGATGGAGCCATGCCAAGCGTTACTGGCATTAAAATACACTTGCAAAATTGGCGGGCATGAAATGAGCTGCGGTAGCCCAGATGGAAGAGGCGTCGCCACTAGTAATGCGAAAGTCGCAGGTTCAAATCCTGCCCGCACTCGAAAATTTTGCAAGTTTGCAAAAAATTGTATACCTAACACGGGAAGTGTTTTAAAAATTTGGTACTCAACAAAATTGTGATAAAAAAAAGAAAATTGTGTGACACAAATTTCTTTTTTTAGAATGACGGTTCATGACGTCAATAAGTGATAATACTATCCTACATTGAATTAAGAATTTCAATTTTAATTAACGGTAACAGATTTTTTTTAATCGGTCCAGTAGTTTCGGAGCCTACAAACAATAAATAAAATCCTGTTTCTAATATTAGTGTAGATTATATAATTATTATTTTAGTGTGATGCTGGCTTAGAATAGCATCACCCGATTTCTTTTCCGTGGGAGTCGTAGGAGGCGACTAAGGGACTGGAGGGTGTGTATTGCACTTTTAGGCAATGGGCTGACAACTTGTCACTATGGCGATACACAATTTTCCGAATGACCCTCAAACATATGTCAGACGTGGCGTAAATGTCCGTTTTTGCGGCCGTTTACGCTCTGCCTACCCCGCAAGGGATAATAGGCGTGATATGTGAATGTATGTATTATTTTAGTGTAGATTTTTTTACCGTGTGATGCCGGCTTTGAATAGCATCACCCCATTTCTTACCCATGGGTGTCGTAAGAGCCGACTAAGGGACTCGAGGGATGTGTATTGCAATTTAAGGCGATGGGCTGACAACCTGTCACTATAGTGATACACAGTTATTTGATTGACCCTCAAGCTTTTGTCAGACGTGGTGTTAATATCCGTTTTACGGCCGTTAACGCTCTGCCTACCCCGTGAGGGATATAGGCGTGATTTATGTATAAAGATGTTTTAATGCATTATTTAATGTTTTTTGTCGTCTTTTTATACCGAGTAAGGGACAGCCCTTCGAATACTGATAGGGTGCATGAAACATAAAACTGGACAACCCTAGAAACATATGTCAGGAAACGCCAAAAAAATTACCTTCCATACAAAATCACAATCAGCTGACTGCATTCACTATGGGAAGTCAGTTGTTTTACGTTTCCTGAAATATGTTTCTAGGGGAAAGTTGTTCAGTTTCATGGTCTGCATGTACCCTATTAGTATTCTGAGGGCTATCCCTGACACCCTTTAATACAGTAATGATTAAATGTAATCATTACATTACTGGTACGAATAATGTGGCGTAGTTGCTAAATTTTTAAATGAAAAAGTAGTTATTGTGGCATAACTCTAATAGTTAGACATATGGTATCGCGGACATTATTATAGATATTGATGTCCTCTATAAAACTGTAGTACATCACTTTGCTCTATTGTCAATAATTTCCACAGCGTACGCGATATAAGATATTTTTTTGGTACATTTTTCACACATTGGGTTACATTATCGAAATTTTCACGCGGATCCCTATTATTTTCTCGTATAAAATATAGCCTATGTTCATCAGGAATAATGTAGGATTCTAATGGTGAAAGAATTTTTAAAATCGGGCCAGTAGTTTTGGAGCCTATTCGATGCAAACAAACAAACAAACAAACAAACAATCAAATCTTTCCTCTTTATAATATTAGTGTAGATGTAGACCAGGAGTAACAAAAAGGGTACAACAAGCCGAAAGGAGGTCAAAGGACTCATGAAACTGAACAACTTTCCCCATGGAATATAGGTCGAATTATGAACAAATAAATGATCTCCCTTAGTAAATTAACCAGCTGTTCGGCCATTTAGTATCGAAGGTCTAATTAAAAACATATTTATATTTCTACCCATGTTCCATGGGGAAAGTTGTTCATTTTCCTGAGGACATTGACCTTATTACGGCTTGTTATACTCTTTTTGTTCTTCTTCTTTCGTGTCGATGACTCAAACATATTTCGACCAGAAATTAGCCACGGCTACGGCGCAGGCGCAGGCCACTGACTGCATGACATCAAGTGTGGCTCTTTTTGTTACTCCCTGTATAAAAATGTTTACTTCTTGCTAATCCTGAGGGACATTGAGCCTACGAGCTAACTAATGAACCCTGGGGTTTACTGACACAATACTGGTACTAAACAGCGTTTCGCTAAGTGGTGTAATCATTATTTGCAATTACCTACAAATAGACACCGTAGCCATCTCCGAGAAGTCTCAAAGAAAGTGAAACGCCACACTTCTCGGCGTGTTCAAACAAGGATTACTCAGTTCTTAGAACGTCATTCGCTGCATTCTAGCGTGCATTTTACCACTGATAGTTAATCAGGCCGATTGGCGTGTGAGGGCTTAGAATAGCATCTACCTTTCCTGCAAGTGTCGTATAAGGCGACTAAGGGGCTCGAGGGATTCATGTGTTTTAAAATTTTTGGGGACAGGCTGACAACTTTACGTTATTTTATTTTATTTTATTATACATTGAACTATAGTGATTCACGATTTTTCTAATACGGAACTCAAATATTTGTCTGACGTAACGATAGCGAAAGTATTTTTACGGCCGTTAAAGCATTGCCTACCAAGCAAGGAATAAAGGTAATATTTGTGTGTAGTAAAACAGGAAGACTTCGTAATCAACATACATACATACATACATCAATCACGCCTATATCCCTTACGGGGTAGGCAGAGCGTTAACGGCGTTCAACGGATATTAACACCACGTCTGACAAAAGTTTGAGGGTCAATCAGATAACTGTGTATCACTATAGTGAGTGACAGGTTGTCAGCCCGTCGCCTAAAATTGCAATACACACCCTCGAGTCCCTTAGTCGCCTCTTACAACACCCATGGGTAAGAAATGGGGTGATGCTTTTCTAAGCCGGCATCACACGGCAATCGTAATCAACACTAAAAGGAAAACACCATAGTACGCCAACGCATGATTCTGCTTGAAAATTACCTTCTTAGCTCGTGTTTTGATATTTCGATCGAGCACATTTCGAAGCTTAAAATCATTTTTGTCATTACTATTTATCTAAGTTCTCATTTTGATGGGATGTACCTTTTTCTCCTTATATTATTCTTTTCGTAAATCTAGGTCTGATAACGTGATCCTCCTACCACAATTAACAGAAAACAGTAAGGGCCCACTTTGCCCACGTGCCCTAGCACCTGCACCGTCGATGACTTGCTGGCCCTACCAGCGCTACCACAGAAGCAGTTCGACTGGCCGAATTTCCGGCACCCAAAATTTGACGAGATAACCATTGATTCATCAAGAATAAGAAGTAACGTATCGACGTTATAATTGAACAGCATAAACTGGCCTTCAATGCACGTAGACAAGTCTTCACCTGTTAAACAGTCTGTGGACTTACTTGAATCCAGTCACCCCGTCAGTCTGGTCTAGTTAGAAACTGGACTTACCTGGAATGGCGGGAAAAAATATCATTAATACAACTTGTTTTAGCTTAGATCCTATGGGAACGATTTAGATTGGAGTTGATGAGGATTGAAGATTGTTTTTAAGGGTTCTGTCAGCTATAGAGTATTTTTTTCAGGAAGGAATTTTACCCATGTAAACAAATACATGTAAGCGTTTTTTAACCCAATCGATCGACACTGTCACTGTAGTGAATTATTAAAATAATAATGATTGAAAGCGGCAGCCTAACAAAAATAATTATGCCGTAAGCTAGGAGGTCATAATAATACAGCTGCTGTTATTTAAATACGATAAAGTTTATTAATTATTATAACTTACCATATACCTACAGTTCAAATTTACCTATTTCGAAAAATTGGTACCCAAAATTTCTAATATGCTCCCCAACCACATAGAGCTCCTAGTTTTTATGTAGGTATTTCAGTCAAATATTTGTCACACTTGGGGTATAAGTTCGTTTTCAGCCTATCCCTCAAGGGATATAGGCGTGATATATTTATGTAGAACCCTGAACACCCTTTTGGTTTGCACCCTGTATTTAGTACAGTTAATTAAAAGAAAAACCCGCCGTGAAGACGTACAAGAACGTTAAAGACGTTGTTCATAGATGGGCTTATTGATCATCATTATACTGGTAAGATGGCAACTCTTAGTACGAGTATCAGCAACAATTCTTATGCTATTTAGTTTTGTCGCCTATAATTTCGGAGGAAAGCTGGAAGCTTTTTTTAGATGGCGCCAGTTCCAACTGTGCGTCTAATTGCGCCAATCCGAAAAGTGCACCAAATAGTTCCCAGATTTTATTTACTTTTGAAAAAATCTTCACTATGGAACCCTAAATACCTACAGGCTAGCCATCCATCGAGACACTAAGACGTAGGCAGTAAGTACAGGCTGTCCACTGGATTCATTAATCCCATAGGCAGTTATTAGTCCCACTTTAATTTGATTTATTTTTACTTTATTTTCAGAGCTGGCAATAAGTAACTGTCTCACATCACAGTCTTATTTGGGTCGATTATAAACCGAGGTGGTAAGATGTTAACGTCTAGCTTCCATTAAATACCGATTTCTTTTGAATCAACTTATTTTGTACCAATTTTATCGAAACATTAATTTTACCTAGTAAACAAGTAAAATTCAGTTTTAAAAAATGGTTTATAAAACGAATATACTCTTGATTTCTACCACGTACGTACATAAATTATGTGTTACTGTAATACGAACCACCTTATTATTACATACATTCATAATAACATACATATATCACGCCTATAAATACGAAAATTAGAGGGTCATTCGGAAAATTGTGTATCGCCATAGTGACAAGTTGTCAGCCCTAAAAGTACAATACATAGGTAACCTTTGCGCCCATTAGTTGCCTCCTACGACACCCGCGGGTAAGAAATGGGGTGATGCTATTCAAAGCCGACATCTCACGTCAAAATATAAATAAAAGACCGAAATACTTATATGAAGAAAACACATTCAACGCTTGAGAAAAATTAAAAGCTTACTTAAAGCCCTTTAAAAAACATATTCAATTAATTTTATATGTTGATGGACCATATTTCAAGGTTGTGTTCGAGACAATTGCAGATAATTCGTTTTGAAAACTGCGTGTGGTATAATTAAGGAGATATAACATTACAAGTCTGTCACACCAAATTGGTACCTGC
Organism: Tuta absoluta; assembly: GCA_027580185.1. Classification (NCBI taxonomy): domain Eukaryota; kingdom Metazoa; phylum Arthropoda; class Insecta; order Lepidoptera; family Gelechiidae; genus Tuta; species Tuta absoluta. Next base: position 4,052,194 of record JAQAHW010000020.1, read on the forward strand.
CTGAGGTCGCGATGATTTCGTACGGAACAATGAGATTTGTACAGATCGATCTTTAAGTCAGTTACGATAATCAGACAAAGAATATTTTGAGGTCATCAGACTTATTTACCTCATTATAAAAATTATCTGTCACTTGTCACTCACTTTCAAGAATTAATGTCTAATTAGTAAGCAGTCAGTGCTTCAGTATACGAAAATATTTGTCTTTTAGTATTTTTTATAATTACCTAACTATCAAAAGATCGCAAGACATCTTTGACTTATTGTAAAGTTTGTCCCCACTAGCTATATCATCTTAAGATAGGACATGTTTTAATTTTTTTTTTCATCATTGCTTCTCGTTCAAATATTCATTATCCTTTAAGAAATGAACACAGTATAAATATCTCTTTACTTTTTCTTAATTCTGAAAAAGGGTCTGATATAATTATATTGCCAGACATTTTGCACATCAAAGATGAACGAAGTTGTAAGTCAGTTCACATTAGTCATCTTAACTCAACCGAATAAAGAAACATGATATGAGTTGTAATGTAACTTGGAAAAAATGCAATTTCAGAGCAAAATATCCAGTAGCATTAAGCAAATGAAGTTTTAATATTGTTTATTATTCCGCTATAACAGAGACGCAAATAAGAGTAGAAAAAACATTTGGTGCTATGAGATACCTCGACATCTTAAACGTGTTTCTTTACTTATAATTATTGACTGCTAAGCGTTAAACTTGTTTTTCTTTTTGCACAGTAAGTATGCATTGGGAATAAACAGTTAAAACAGTAAACGATGATAACATTCATAGGTAGCTTAGTTACAAAATTAGGGCAATTCAGCTGATTGTCCGGAAAGAAATGGTTCCGTGCTTCGAAGGGCACGTTAAACCGTCGGTCCCGGTTCCTATCTATGATTACTGAGACGGCGGCGGTCATTACACAACCATGTCAGAGGCCTACTAGTGGTAGTAGGCGGTTGAAAAACTCTGACACCAGGGTTTATCGGGTCGTTGGACGACTGGGTGTCCCACACGAAAAGAAGAAGAAGGGCAATTCAGAAGTGCAAATAATTAAAATCTTTAAATGAAACATTATTTATTAAAAAATGTTTTTTAAGCATTCGATTGACTTCCTCAATAAAGTCCACATTAAAACGCTGGAAAACATTAATTACCAAGTTTTTGCAGTTGTCCGATAAACATACTAATCAGTTCTTTTTATTGGTAGCGTAATAGCATGTTATTTATAAATTAATGTACTCAAGGCTATAAAACATAAGTTTAATAGTAGTACCGCAAGGCTCAATACTGGGACCTCTGTTTAATATAACTTGGGAAATCCTCTTACCTTTTATTGTCAGGTTAAGGACTTTTGTGGTAGTGTATAATAATCCACGTTAAGTGAATTTACACGAGGCGTTATTGACCGATGAGTAAATGGTAAAACCGCATAAAAATAATAAATCATATGACAAATTCTAAACCTGTTTGTGTCAATATTTGTACACATAGATGGAAATTTAAAAGGCTAATAAATTTGTTAAGCAATGTTAAGTAATTCAATATGCATAATGATCTAGCTTGCTTAATAGTGACTGAGCATTACAAAGCCTTATAGGGGGGACAAATAGTTTAAGACAATTTTGGTAGAGGTAGTATCAGCCAAGTCTCAACCTACCCATTTAAGAGATCAACCTAAACTTGTTCTTCCAAAAAATTATTATTACCATCCCTTAAATTTTGTAACTCAATATGTTGCTTATAGTACTCGGTAAAACTAAAATAGATAACAATAGTCTCATCAACTAGCGAACACTACGCAATGAAGCAAATAATGGCGCTGTAGTAGTTTGTATTGTGCTACAAAACGAAGAGTCATCGGTAACAAAAGATCAAAGATTAAGAATCAAAGATAGAAGTTCAGCCTTTTATTAGGTATTTTTTGCTGCATGTCTCGATATACCTACACGTGTCTGTGTACATTATCTAATACAAACGCTTTGGTAGGTAAACATTTTCTTTCCAGTAAGGGTAAAGACGAAGCTGTGTGGTGCCAGTTTCGAATAGCATCACCCCAATTTAACTCGTGGGTGTATGACTCAGGGATAATAATCCAGGGAATGGGCAACATTATGAATGAGGCTTTGAAAAAGAAAGGAATGAAAGTGAATGTAAGTAAGACGAAATCAATGGTTTTTGAAAAAGAAGAAGGTATGACGGAGTGTAATATTATGATAGAAGAAGAGAGGGTGGAGCAAGTGAAAGAGTTTGTATATTTGGGATCGAAGTTTACATCAGATGGTAAGTGTGAAAGTGACATTGAAAGGAGGGTAAATGCCGGCAACATGGTGAATGGAGCGTTGCATACCTTTATGAACAGCCAGACAGTGTCTAATAAGGCACGTCTGGCTGTGCATAGAGGAGTGTTAGTCCCAACACTTATGTATGGGAGTGAAAGTTGGGTATGGCAGAAAAAGCATGAAAGTAGAATAAATGCGGTAGAAATGAGAGCGCTAAGAAGTATGATAGGATAGGAGTGAAATTGAGTGACAGGATAAGGAATAGTGTGATTAGAGAACGTTGCGGTATAAAAGATGACATAGTGACTGGTATAGAAAAAGGAATGCTGAGATGGTTTGGTCACATTGAGAGAATGAATGAAAGAAGATTAACGAAACAGGTGTATATGGCGAGTGTGGATGGGAACGTTGGAAGGGGAAGACCAAGATGCACGTACTTGGATCAGATCGGGGACGTTCTAGAGAAAGGTCAGGTCAAGAGTACCCTAAACCGACGAGCATGTATGAAAAGATTGATGCATGTTGAAGAAGCGAAAGAGGTGTGTCAGGATCGTAGCAAGTGGAAAGATGTAGTCTCTGCCTACCCCTACGGGAAAGAGGCGTGATTATATGTATGTATGTATGTATGTATGGGCAGCAGCGTTCCCTGTGCACGTAACATCTTGCTCTGGGCTCGCCAATCCGCCTGCCAAGCGTGGTGAGTTTGGCAATAATCCCCTCTCATATGCAGCCCATGTCCAGCAGTGGACTATTGTGGCTGTGAATGTTAAAGGTAAATTCAGGAAATTGAGGCAAATCAAAACAACACACGCTTAAGTACCATCGTTTAGCTAAGCTTTGCACCCATTACGCTTCTCAAATAAAAACATCGTGAAATAACGAAACCAAAAGCAAAATACACCAGGTGCTTCACGTAGAAGTCGACGGAGATAACTATTACACTTTGCCAGCTAATACCATTAAAGCAGGAATCGTGGAACGTCGCAAATTGCATACCATTTTCCTTGTACGACAGAACAGATTTTGAATTTGTAAGAAGGTTGGAATCCGCTGCGTTTTTGTGTGCCATTTCAGGTACGGGACGGATGAATTTGAAATGGTTAAACCGCAAGGAAATAATTACAAAAAGAACACATCGGACATTAAGCGTAATTTTCAAGTCATAGAATCTACCATGAACCGTGAAGTAAAACCAAAAAAAGCTGCACTTAACGACTATTCAGTGGATAGCAATAATTGTATACAAACACACACACATATCACGCCTAGAATCACTAGCGGAGTAGGCCGATCGTAAACGGCCGCAAATACCGGACATTTACGCCACGTCTGACAAATATTTGAGGGTCATTCGGAACATTGTGTTTTGCCATAGTGACAGGTTGGCAGCCCATCGCCTATTATTGCAATACACACCCTCGAGTCCCTTAGTCGCCTTTACGACTCCCACGGGAATGAAATGGGGTGATGCTATTCTAAGCTGGCATCACACGGCACTTCATTGTATTTAAACTTGAATAAACCTCGAATGACATGACATAATACACAAACCAATGTCGATGAAGTCACGTTCTTGTGCTAAAACAAATACATAAGCTACAAAACACGTTTATAACATCACCAGGCGGTATTAATGCATAATCACGACCAACTGACACATTTCTCTTGACCCTCAAAGAGTTGCCAGACCACTCAACGATGCTATAAAAATTTAAAGGCTCTAGAAGAGCCTATAAAAACAAACTTATATTTTGCATGGAAATTAAGATGCAGGTTCTGTAGAAATTCATTAGTATTTTATATGGGCACTTAAAAAGGCATAAACAATTAATTTAAAAACTTTATCAGCACGACCACACAACGGTTGTTATAAGAAAGTATCTTATAATATGCAACAAAAAGAGAAATAACATATCCAGCCCAGCAATAGCAAGAGGGCTACTACTAGCAGATTTTATGCCGCTTTAGTCAATGATTTAGGCACCATTGTGATGGGACCAATGATTCCACCGAGTAAATATTTTTTTTATGTACGTCTGGGACTCAAGATGGCGGACTTACATACATACATAAATCACGCCTATATCCCTTACGTGGTAGGCAGAGTGTTAACGGCCGTAAAACGGATATTAACACCACGTCTGACAAAAGCTTTAGGGGCAACTAGATAACTGTGTATGACTAGGTATAGTGACAACTTACTAACTAGCAACTTTATCAATACGCCCATCCACCAAATGATAACCACGACGGGGGATAGTAGGTATAGATATAAATACATATTTAGTGTAGATATCACACTAAATCTTACATTTTTGTTGAATATACCTAAATACATTTTTCACAACATCAAAAATTATATGGCACTTCCAGCTAAAACGATGGCGAAAGTGAAAAGACCTCTGAGGGGGAGGGGCTCTCGGGAGGGAGGGATACAGTAAGGTGCGTACGCGCACGTTGCGTAACTCGTCGTAACCGCTGACATTGGCCGCTGTCATAGGGTTGTCAGATTGTCTTAAAAATTGAAATTAAACGCGGGTACTATTTGCGGAAAAGCGAACAACGCGCGATATAAGCGTATGTGGTACGCTTGTCAGCCAGGTGCCTGGATAAACAAAACCGAGAAATGGTGCAAAGGCCAAGGTAAGTCGGACTTTTACTTTTTTTTTTACCTTATTCCGATACAAACATTTAAAAAAACGATGAATTTTAATATATTAGGCTAAGAACATATGTACAATTATTATTTTAGGTGTGCACGGCACCGTATAAGTATACTGCACAGAAACGAATGAATGTGTTTTTTAATTAAAGTATCACTCATATGACTTTGACTTTCTTGTTAATTATTTGGTAGATTTTAGCCCTCTTCGTTTCGGCTGCTTAAGATAGCCTTCTTCACGGAAGTAGACAGATCACCAGTGATCAGAATATGTAGAGAATATTTGCCCTGGTGGTGGTGTCCCTATTCAACTGTTACTATATTATTTTGATGATTAGTTGATGCTGGGTCATAAACGTAAATATTGTTTACGTTTACATATACAGCTGCTGTTTATTTTCGTGTAATTTTGGAGACTACGAACAAATGTAAACTACGTTGAGGTAATCTACAAAAAGTACGTCAAACCGGGTTTTAAAGACAAAATCTATCGATTAGGTACGTAGGCAACCACCGGTTTTGGCTGAAAGGAGGAGGAAGCTTTTGCTTATGATAAAAAAGAAAGAAATGTTGGGCAAATAAATGTTCCTTGCGAAGGATAACAGTATTACAATCATCGTCACATACTCTTATATATATATTCAACAAACAATCAAGGTTTTTATTTCCGTGGTAGGTATGCACCCTAATAAGGCGGGGATAGCACGCGGGCAAGATTTTAAACCTGCATTATTTAGACAATTACAGCCATAAAATTCTGTTCTTTATTTTCGTATAAAAACTTACCTTACCAGCAGATACAAATTTACTTTGATAAACTTACTTGATAGAAAAAGTTTCAAGGTATTGAATAATTTTTTCTATATTTTGTCGCTGAATTAAACATTGTAACGGTATTTCTCTATATTTTATGTAGGAAAAATCGTAAAATCCAAAATGAGTGTCTGTTTCTCTCTGGCGCAGCGCGAATGAAAGGGACAACAAACTTTTCAGGTGAATCATGGCCTTATACATACATCCTTACCTACTAGTTCTGTTTACCCGTTTTTACGTTGGTTTGAAAAATACAAACACAGTTCCTTCCTGATCTAATGCTTGTATGACTAGCCTCGGGTTATGTAAGTCTCAACAAAATAATTCATAGAATGGAAGTTTTATTATAAACATAGTTCAGGGTCGAATCACGTCAAAGGTGTATGCACAAATGATTTTATTAATATCAGCGATCTAGTTCCCATACTACAAGTTTTGCTTAGTTTGGGGCTATATGGTGCTGTGTGAATTGTCCAGGATATTTATATATAATGTTTTACCGCAAGTAAAACCCATTACGTGCTTGGATACATTTATTTTGATTCTAAGAATAGTAGTATTATCAACAGGCACCTCGAAGAATAAAAAATATTTGACAGAAATAATAAAATCTCACGGGCAACGATTGAGCCGCGGTAGCATAGTTAAAAGATGCGTCGCTAGTACTGATGACGGAAGTCACATCGTAGGTTCAAAACCTGCCTGCTGCGATGGTAAAATTATGCAAGTTTTCTATTATTTTTTACCTAAAGAACTATTTAGTTATTATATCAAACAATATAGGCGTAATTTATGTATGCATGTATGTATATCAAAGTCGAAGAATTTTTAAAATGTTAACTCGACATACTGAACTGCATTTCCAGTCTAGAATTTTAAGTCATTAAAAGTGCAAATGTTTAAAGTATTTCCCGTTAGGAAACTAATGCTTTAGAGATATCGTAATAAAATTCATTACGCTTTTAGCTCTTTTTAGTTTATCACCCAAATGCAAAAGGAGGGTTATGTTTTTTGTTAGTGAGGTCATGAGGTGAATAGTTAATTGAGTCATATTAGTTTACGTATACCTTTTTGGTCAAGACCGAATGAATTTCTAAAATATCTACCAGGGAACCATTAAATGCAGATTTTTTGAAAAAGTTGTATACTTTTCGATGTAAGTAAAGAGACAATCTTTTCTTTTCAACTTGATTAGGTACAGTGCTCAACCTAAAACTGGCTACCATAAACAAAAACACTTGAAAAATCTAAAAACACGACTGCTTTCTGAGATAAAGCCTAGCCTACAAAAATCGAAATAATGTAAGGATTCTTCCGATACAATTCCATTCAAATCTGTTCAGTGGTAAAAGAGTTGGGAGTAATTTAAAGAATATATATACATACATGAACTTTAAAAACAATACACACACATATCATGCCTATAATCCCTTGCGGGGTAGGCAGAGCGTAAACGGCCGCAAAAACTGACATTTATGCCACATCTGACAAACATTTGAGAGTCATTCTGAAAATTGTGTGTCGCTAAAGAGACAGGTTGTCAGCCCATCGCCTAAAATTGCAAAACACACCCTCGAGTCCCTTAGTCACCTCGTACGACACTCTTCTTTTTTTCTAAAAACATTGCACTTATTTTTTTGGTTCGGCAGTCGTGTAACACAGACACATTTTACAAAGACTTCTATGACGACCTCAAAGTAGTTAGGTCACAATCTGCACCAGACGACCTATAAACATTTTAACGAGCTGTTACACGCCAGGTTAGTCTCAGCTAATTCATATTCTAGCTGGTACCTATTAATTCATACATAATATCCAGACACAATAAATTGGGCGAAGAAGATTGTATGTTTATTTGCTTGTATGATGATAATAAACTTAGTATATTGAAACGAAAAGGAAAAGGATCGCAATTTATGAAAATGATTATGGAGAACTAGCAAGCACGCAGCATTTTCAACGAAAATTTGACAATATACCCAAAATAATTTTCGGTTCGTGAAATTAAATTTTATCTAATATTCACAAGCCATAAGCCAAAGCCACAAGATATGTGTAAAGGGTAATTTAAAAACACAATTTCTAGAATTTATCGAATAATGACGTGACATTTTATGTGTTTATCAAACTCAGATTTGTGTTACAACTATTTGAACGACCCGATATATCCTGGTGTCAGAGTTTTTTAAACGCCTACTACTACTAGTAGGCCTATGACATGGTTGTGTAACGACCGCCATCTAAGTAATCATAGACAGCAACCGGGACCGACGGCTTAATTTCTTTTTTAGTTCTGTACTCTATGATTCTAGCCCCGGGGCTATGAAAAACTACACCTGACTGTATGGTGGGGAGCAGGAGCTCACCCGGAGAACGTGCCCTCCGAAGCACGGAAACCTCTTTCTTACGGACAATCATGGTGGATCAGCCTGCAATATCCTAACCAGCCTGCAAAGAAATTAACAAAGTGATATTACAACTTTGTGAGTGCCCCACCGGGAATTGAACCCGGAGTCTTTGCGCCGCAGCAGGCATTACCACTGCGTCACATCAGCCATCCACAGCGCAACAAGCCGTTACACTAAACAGGGTCTCCCAAATCCACCGTAGAACAATAAATCCTGCCCGGCCGCATGTTCACGCGCATCTATTTTCGCAAGCGTCGTAAAACCGTATGGAACGGCACTTCGGCTTCAAAGAAGAATCGGAACGTACAGTCTGACCATCAGCGTTTATTTTGATAAATTTCTCAGCAATAAAGATACGCTCGGATCGGTTTTGATCGACTGCTATTTTGAATGAAGGTTGGGTTTTGGGATCTTCCTACTTTACTAAAGATTTCAGCTCGTGGTCTGTTTAAATCGTGCATAGCAACCATAACATTTAGTTTTACTTTCAGAGGTGTGACGAGCCTTAACTGCTGTACTCTTAAAACATGCTATAATGTTGAGAGGTCGGTAAGTATGTTGTTCTCCATTGAATCAATAAAAAATCCAGCAAAACTATCTTATTTATAAAAGGCTTTGATATAAGGGTACACTTAAACCTAGCAGAAAATTAAAATAGTCCCTTTTTGATTCAAGATCATAATCGATTCCGCCTACCTTCACAAAACAATTTCATACTAAACCGAAATTTAATTCCCTCCAAAATTATACAGGCAGAAATCATATAACCCACCTGACGTTCAAAATTTGAAATCTCCGCGATACATGCAGTGTTGCCATCGCAGTTCTTGAAAAATTATAATACTACGTTTTATCACCAGATGAACAATACAGAATGTAATAATTATTCTTGTAATGATTTGAAGTTGATTAATGAGACACAATAATTATATCCTACTAAGAACATTACTTATAATTTGAAACGACGCGACGCCGTTCTATATGGAAAAGATGGTCTGTGATTATACAGTGACCTACATAACTAATTCTTTGCCACCAAAGAAATCACGCAGTAGTCCAAGTGACCGTGTGGAATTATACTTTTTGACACTCTATTTTACTTGACATTAATACTTTATTGTGGGCAATTTAAGCTTTTTTTTCACCGCGGGACTTTACGCGGCGCGGACTCTAGCGATAAGTCGTAAAGTCTCGTGCAATGTCGGCGAAACTCGTGATTAGGCGTGATTAATCGCGTGCTCACAAAAAGTTTGGGTATTGCCAAGACACTTACCAAAAACTTGGTATTCGATAACAAAAGAAAGGCATGTGAGTAATTTAAAGGTTCCGTCAGGAGTTCAGGAGGCATTGCAGGGGATTTTTTTAAACATGAGGGGTGAGGTTTAGACCACATTTGAATCACTTTCTACGCTCGCGATTCAATTTTAGTATCCTTCGCTACCTCGCGATTTAAAATTAGTACTCGAAGCAAAAATTTACATTGCTCTTTTGAAATAAATTAACATTTTATGCGGGGTTGAAATATAGAAAAAATCATCTTACGGTTTATCAAATCACATTGATCCTGAAGAACGTTTCTTGCTGTGACACTATCCCAAATAGGTATTAGACAGAAACACGCTTCACAGAACGAAGTATGATCGAAAAATGTATGCAAAAACGATCCCTAAAAGTCTGTAGAAACCTCCACAGACTACACGATACGGACATAAAACCCGACATAATTCTAGTTCACATTATTGACACGTCAGCTAATAGTCGAATGGCGTGTTGGCACAAAGGAATAGGCAAGGATGTCAGAAGACTCGCAACAGCTTTTGTAATGGCCGTTATTTATTGCCCGTAGTAAGCTATGTACCTATTAGGTTAGAAGTGGATTAGTGTAATGCTTCATTTTGAAAGTTCTTTTTTAGCACTTTAGTCCGAACTACTCTATTTAGTCGGAAAAGCGTCTTAGTTGCGTGTCGAGTGTCAGATGCCTCGTATTCCGCAAAAAGTTTGAAAATAGAATGACAGTTAACTATAAGAGTTGCCCGAATCACATTATTGCTCACAGCTGCTGTGACGAGTAGGCTGAAGTACCAGCTAGTTGTTGTCATCTGGGCGGTGGATGACTAGATCTTCTGCTACCCAAGAACGTCGGAGTCCAGGTTTTAGAAAAATCGTGTGTCACTATAGTGACAGGTTATCAGCCTTTCGCCTAAAATTGTAATAGACCTGAATCCCTCGAGTATCAGGGTCCATCCAGGTAATTATTTATGTTATTGTCGGCGTACTGTAAAAACCACGTCAGTGTTTGGCGCCCAAATTTTCAAGAGAAACAAAAAACTATCTGGTGAAGAACTACCTATACATGCAACTCTTTCAATCATGTAATTAAATTTGTGTAAATTAATACAAGTAGTAACAAAAAGGCTATAACAAGCCGCAAGGAGGTGAAACTGAACAACTTTCCCTATGAAACATAGGTCGATATATTAAAAAATAAATTGGAATTACCATAGTAAATTAACCAGATGATCGGCAATTTTGTATGGGAGGTCCAATTTTTCTTTTTATATTTCGACGAACGTCCCATTGGGAAAGTTGTTTAGTTTCATGTGAACCTTGACCTCCTTTCGGCAACTTATACCTTTATTTTATATGTAATAAGCGGATTCGAGTTCAATGCTGATATAATAAGTATTTACTCTTTGAACGCTTACGAAAAAAGGCTGTAATAACAAATAAAATAGTGGTGTCATTTATTGAACGAAGACAATCGAAACTCAATAATACTCGAAAACCCCAAATGGTTCAAAGAGGATTCCGTAATGAATGTTTACGAGTACACGTCAACACACAAAAAGCTTTTGCATCTATTTAATTCGTTTATTTATCGGAGCTTCCGAAGCTGCCAATACCGAGTTGACGTCATCCGTTCAAAGAGTAGCATTACCATTATTAAATGGCTGGAAAAAAATAAAAATGATAATATTTCAAGAGGTGAACCAGCCAAAAACCTCTCCTAAATACATAAGTGGGAGTCCGCGGAAACTATGTGTACAGGATGTTCAAAAATATTTCTTAAGTTGACGTCAACCTATGTTTATTAGACCAAGTGTTTAGTTTTATGAACTAGTAAACCCCTTGAAATATTTGCAGCAAACATTTGTTTTTTTGAAAACTTGCAAAATTTTCGAAAATTGTATACCTAACACGGGAAGTGTTTTAAAATTTGGTACTCAAACATTTGTTTATTAGGTCCTTACATATGAAATTGGCGTTTTGTATAGGAGGAACAAAAAGTCGATTTTTTTTAATATAGTATATTTATTTAATCAAAGTATGAGCCATTGTAATCTATGCACTTTTGCCATCTCATAGGTAGTTCATTGATCCCTTTACTAAAAAAACCATTCGGACGGGAATCAATAAAATCTTTGAAGGCGATTTGGACTGCCCCATCTGAGTTAAATTTTTTCCCTTGCAAGAAGTTATCCAAATTTCGAAAAAAATGGTAATCTGTTGGAGCAAGGTCCGGGGAGTACGGTGGATGCCTTAGACATTCCAATTGAAGCTCTTCTAATTTGCTAGCCGTCTGTTGTGCAGTGTGTGGTCTAGCGTTGTCGTGAAGCAACAGTGGCGTAGAGCGATTGACCAACCTCGGTTGTTTAGCAGCTAGCTTTTCCATCATGGTTTGCAATTGCTGACAGTAGACATCTGCCGTAATCGTCTGGCCAGATTTGAGAAAACTGTAATGAACGACACCGGCGCTAGTCTACCAAACGCTTACAAGTAACTTTTTATTGGTCAATTTTCGCTTGGAGCAGGCTTTGGCTGGCTTGCCAGGGTCCAGCCATTGCGATGAGCGCTTCCGATTATCGTAGAGAATCCACTTTTCATCACAGGTAATGATTCGATTTAAAATCCCTTCGTTATTGTGCCGGTCAAGTAATGTAACGCAGCAGTTGACGCGCGTTTGCCGGTTTGCTTCACTCAATTCGTGAGGAACCCACCTTTCAAGTTTTTTAATCTTTCCAATTTGCTTCAAGTCGATTAAAACAGTTTTATCACTAACACCGAAGCCTGCAGCTAATTCGGACGTGGTTTGCGATGGATCCCCTTCCACAATAGCCTTCAATTCTTCATTATCAACTTGGGTCTCCGGCCGTCCACGGGGCTTGTTTTGCAGGTCGAAATTTCCAGAACGAAAACGTTGGAACCAAAAACGCACTGTGTTTTCTTTTGCGACACAACCGCCATACACATCATTAACCCTTCGAGCCGTTTCCGCAGCACTGGTGCCACGGTGGAACTCGTACTCGTAAATAACGCGATATTTCAAATTTTCCATTTTGTAAATTGAGCGATGCAAACAGAAAAAAGATAAGTAAAAAAACAAATGAATGACGGTTTACGAAACACAACTACATGTGGAAATAGCTGTATAAATTTGAATTTCGAATTCCTAACCAAATAGGAGAAATTTGTGATCAAAGTGGCCAGTACGACAAAACGACAATTTCATATGTAAGGACCTAATATATCTAGTGTTGAATAGATAAATTTCATATATATACTTTTTTATTGTGTACTAGATTATTATTATAAATTTGAATATTAAATGAAGTCACAAAGGTGAGCTTATCTCTAAGAAGAGATCTCTTCCAGCCAACCTGCACAGTGGAATTAGAAGGTAATATATTAGGGAATGACAAAACGTACCTATATTATTTCATACTTATATTATATCCTGTATCCCATTCAATTCTATACTCTGCTCTGTGGCATTACGTCAAAAATCAGGCGCCAGCCCATTCTACAAGTACATTGATCGTCTGCAATAAAAACTGCCCTGAACTATTCATAATCATAACCAGATACGAGGGTTATTCAGCTAAATATAGGAGAACAGGTCTGCGAGATAAAGTAACCAAGCAAGTGAAGTGTTTATGCCTTCAAGACTAGTAGCATTTGCAATGACAACAATAAAGACGACAGAGACTTCTATAGAATAACTATGCGATACGTTGCCGTTGAGCACGACAAGCGTAGCGTTGTACGCCCTCCGGCCAGGTGGATCTAAGACTTAAAGAGGACTGTTGGTAGTGACTGGATGGCGAACACGGGAGATCGTGCCTTTCACGTACCCTGGGCGAGGGCTACGTAGACTGCTATATACTGGTGTGATGTGATAAATGTTATGCAAACGAACTGGCGAGCGCAGTGGCTTTGCAGAGAACGCTATTCTTTACATTCCTTGGATGCATCTTTTACGAAACCCAGGTGTAGATACTTTTAGCCAGCAACACACGGTAACTACCACTAAGTAAATTAACCATTAGCTACGGTCTGACATTAACAGCACAAACCACTTTAGAATTGTAATTGGAGAAGAATATCATCCAAATACATAAATAGCCCATTCCTAAGTAATGCGGGTAATGCCTACGGTCTCAGCAACTCAGTAGCCTAGATTAAAAAGAAAACAAAGAAAAACTCCCCAAGTCTTGTAATACAAGCCGTTAATGGAATAATCTTGTTATCTACCGCCATTCTGAATTTTAAGAAGAGTACATAGGATCTTTTTAATTAAAGTACAGGGTTGCTAATTAAGAAAATAATAAGTAAAAATTTAGTAGATCGCGTGAAATTTATGTTAGACTAGATTTCGTTATTATTAACTCGTATTTCGTATTTTAACTGTTGGTTCTGTACTACTTTACATTAAGATACTAAACGAGAATCCCAGAATTCATAGATACCTCTTTAGAAAAACAATTCTTATTTTTAATTTTTAATTTGCCTGAAATTGAGCTGCCATACCATAAACGGTCGGAAGTAATTCCTGTACAAACATCACTTTTGCTCCTTTTTTTCCTACGACCAGTACTAGTAGTAGGTCTCTGACAGCAACCGGGACTAACGCCTGAACGTGCGGCGTGCCCTCCGAAGCACGTAATCATATTTCTTTCGGACAATCAGGTGGTTCAGCCTGCAATGTACTAACCGAACTACGAACAAATCTACAAAGTGATAAATATGTACTTTATGAGTGCCCCAACGAGAATCGAACCCGGGTTTTTTGCGTCGCAGGCAATCGCACTACCACTGCGCCACATCGGCCGTCACTTTTGCTACTGAACAAAACACTTTTATGCATGCATACATCCAAAAAAACCGTATCCACACACAACCGGTGCTGGATCATTAGGGTCACAAAGTCGATTCATATGTAGACGACATATTCATTATAAAAGCACATATTATGCGCCCCCTAAAAAAACATGAAAACAAAACGGGGTGCATTATGTAAATATGACCTCCAGGTGAATATACCTCCAGGTGAATACACCTGCAGTGAATACACGTACAATAACACCCTGGCCCATCAGGTGTAGTGTGTCTCTGCTGTGACCCAAATAGCGGGACATTGTCGCCGAATGGCCACCGAGCTCATTTAGGGCATAGAGGAAAGAGGCAAGATGCCTTCAAAGTTACTGGCATAATAAGACATTTCGCCTTAGACGCATTATGGAGTTTAAAAAAAACTCACTCTTGCCATTTCCGTAACTAATAACATTTTAGAATCGCTACTTTTTAGTCAACCGAAGCCGTGTGGTGCCCGAGCCGATTTTCTATTAGGACAATACAAAATTGTTATAAAAATAGAAAATTGTGTTAAACAAATTTCTTTTTTTACAATCAATGTGGGATAGTATTATCAATAAGTGATAATACTATCCCACATTGAATAAAGTAATTTCATTTTCATTTTCTCAGAATAGCATCACCCCATTTCTACCCGTGGGTGTCGTAAAAGGCGACTATGGGATGAATCAAGGGAATGGGCAGTGGGCGTACCCTGTGAATACAAAACATTGTACTGCGCTCACCAATCCATCTGCCAAGCGTGGTGATGGGGGGAGGCCCATGTCCAGCAGTGGACTTTAGTAGCTGTTGAAGTTGATGAAGCCAACTGAAGAATGTTATAAGAGCCAAATATATTAACTCCTTTTTTAAAGACAGTTATTAAAAGGAATGCGGTTCCGAATATAAATTCAAGTGAAGTTATTTATATCGAAACTTATTTTGGTAGGCAAAAGAAATAAAACTTTTGCTGCACATGCGAGATTCTATCGTTGTCCAATTATAAGTTCAAGCCTGTGGCTCAAGCTAATATAAGTTTAACTCAAAAATAGTCCACTATTTCAAGTGGAATTTTATTTCTGTATTATGACGATGGACATGTATACAACATGGTGGTTCTCTGTGAGTGTAAAGAAAACACACGTCCTACACCTGACATCAAATAGATTAATCTAAAAATTTCTGTAGAAGACATGATCTTCAAAACTAAATTTTTGGGCTAGAACAGAGAACAAGTGATAGAACATTATCTGTCACAATCTACCCGTGCGTATCGTTAAATAAGGATATAGACAGAAGCCTGGCGAAAATAGTGCGTATGGCAATAGTATACAGCAGCTGTAGACTGGTATGGCTCCAGATGATATTTCTTTTCTCGAAAAGGCAAACATTTAGGAAATTTACCAAACTCAACATATTTTATAAACTTTAGTTGATCTATCTATCACCGCGATAGTTTTGAGGTAAATTATCGGGTAGACAGACACCCGCGACCACAGCTGATGTAAATGAACATGAAATAACTTTATTCAATGTAGGATCACATTATCACTTATTGACGTCATGATCGGTCATTGTAAAAAAAAGAAATTTGCATAACGCAATTTTCTTCTTTTTATAACAATTCTGTATTGTCCTAATAGAAAACCGGCTCGGGCGGTAACTCAGCTGAAACGACGGGATCCAGGTAAGTCGTTTATATCTACCACAAAACTATCGCGATAGGTCCGGTTGATTAACCAAAATGTGTAAAAGTTATCGCGGAGCTTAAATAAATGTAATATTGCTACCATATTTTGATCGTCATCATCATCGTCCTGCCTGTATCCCAATCAATCTGGGGTCATCGCATCATTTATTGATTTGTGGTAAAACATTATGATTTTCTTTACTCTCTGAATGAAACACCGCGCAATGAATGGTAGATTTCAACAGAGATTAATTTGAACTGATGTGAAAATAACGACTCATCTTTTCTAGTTTCAAAGGCACTTTTCGTTGTAATTAAGACCACCCTTTTGTTTCCGTAAAACGAAACGGATTTCAGCTACTTTTAAAAAGGTTTTAATATCATAGTTTATTACTTCAAAGATTAGTACATTCGGATTGTATGTGTAAGTACTCGTGAGTTGAATGTATTTTGAAAATCTTAAACAAAGAAAAAGGATTTATATCTACGGTGGGTAGAAATGTAGAGAAAAAAATAAACTATTCTAAGATTAGGGTTAAGATAGGTAGGTATATAAACGAAGGTTAAACTATAAATATGAGCCGTGTGTTCCCGGCTTAGAATAGCATCATCCTATTTATTACCCGCGCGTTTAGGAACTCCCGAGGAACTCGAGGATTCCATGTGTATTACAGCGTAAGGTGACAGGCTGACAACCTGTCACTATAGTGATACACGATTTCTCTTTAACGACCTTCAAAAATTTGACAGACGTATAGATAGCGACTGTTTTTTACGGCTGTTAACGCTCTGCCTTCCCCGCAAGGGATAAAGACGTGATATATGTATGTATGCATAAATATGAAGGTAATTATAATTACTGATTGATTTTTATATGCTTGGTCTTGTAGCTTAATCTCCGAAGTTCTTCCTAATCCAAATCTAGACCTGATTTGAGTAACTTTAAGGACATATTTATGTAATAATTGTACCTACTCCTTCTTTGTATACAGAACTACACAAACTTGGCACATTTAAGTCGGTTTTTTTCCAAAACATATTTACCCTAGAAGGGCGCCTTATCTTTTGACGGTATTACCATAATTTGTTATTCATTACGCCGTGACAAAGGATGCCAGCTATTAGACGGCCATGTACGCGGCGCGATTTAATCGCACGACGGATCGCACAACTTATCGCTCAACAGATCACACTAGACAAAAAGCCTACAGCCGGACAGACAATTTGTGGGTTAAATAAGTTTTTTATTTACATTACACAATCTAGCAGGATTTAGTTAAAGTGGATAAATGGGCATGCAATATTTTTCACTCGCATTAAAAACAAGAAACATTGTTTCTTTATTGCACAACCATTAAAGCAGCACATTATTTATTTAACAGACTGTTATTTCTTAATTTTTTAAACTGTATGCACAAAGTATACACATGGGCGGACTTAATGCCAATGGTATTATCTATCAGTCTACCTTAGGGCATGTGCAAATGTACAGACAGGTGCAAAAATCATAAAAGTTCAATATACTAAAACCAAATAAAATGCTATCAAACAAATGTATACAAAATACAAATTTAAATTAATACATATAATAAATAAATTACCTTATACATAACACTTAGAACACCTAAAATTAACAAATCATACTTTTAGATACAACATTCTAATCTACCCATTTGAAGGATAAACCTATGCCAGTAATTCTTAATTTCAGTATCAGGAACCAATGCACGTTGTTCCGTTAAGGTGATTCAAGGTGTACGATAAAATAACAAAGTAGGGCTGTCCCACATACAAACACGCTACTAGATATCAGCCTGGCATTTTAACGAGAACAGTTATTATGCTGATGACATGCCTAATTACAAATGGCGTCCTAAACTAAAAATACCGCGAAAACCAACACGTACAGTTGAAATGAGAAAAGCCATTGACTATACATTAACAAGAGTTGAACTTATAAATGTTGTGTATTGTTTCGAAATGGTTATCTACTCCTTGTGTAGGACACCGAAGCAACGAACCTTGCTGTCAGAGTTTTAGGCCGCTTACTAGGTGGGCCTCTGACGTGGTTGTGTGTAACAACTTTCATCTAAGCAGGTATTCAAAAATAGTTCGAACTAGGTACGTTCTACATTATTTGAAACACAATATCGTGCAAGTTCTTTCTGTCATAAATGCTTTTGTGTTATTTGTATGAATACCTATGAATGTTGATCACTGAAATGAGCAGGTTGAACTGTTGCTGATAGTACCTACCTGAAGATTTTTGGGGTGGTATGGGATCTACCTCCTAGCGGTCCACCCCGGGCAACGGCAACACAGGCTTGCCTGTGGATAAGTCCGGCTGATCGATCCCACTAAGCGGTGGAAGGCTCCGCAAGGGGCCGCCTGGCTCGCGACCACCATCCCACCGAGGTCTGGCGCCACGTAGATTGCTGCGTTCCGTCAGTGTGTGGGAGTGCCAGTGCCTTAACAGGCTTCTTCTGGGTGAGCTCGCTCCATCTTAGACTCTGTCTCTGTCCTATGACCCAGACTAGAGTCAAGAGCAAACCCATCACTTATAAAAAAAAAAAGAAAAAAAAGATTTTGGTTATAAATAAGACATACGCCTGGTTACCTGTCCTCATAATACGGCTGACTTATCATCACCCAGCGATTTCTTTCAATATCTTTCATTGCGATTTCATATTACTTTCATTATGCTAGCATAATACTGGAGCACTGCCAGGATTGTGGCCTGAGAGCTCGTCAGTAGAAAATATGTCTAGAAAGGCATAAGATTAAGCTGTTATAATCACAGATAATCCTCCTACAAGATCAAGATACTCGTATTAACTAAGGATCAATTTCAGATAAGTTTGTTCTAAACCACCTGAAAAACCTGCTTAATTATTTACTTATTAATCGTGTAGCGACAAATATCTCATTTACCCTCATAATGTTTCTTTAATTAGAAAATAATTGCATGAGACGTATTACCTATTATGATTATTATTACTTTATGGAACTAAAAGTAAAGTGTGTCTTTTAAAACTGTTTTACTTGTAATTAGGATGCTTAATTATGATATTCGTAAATAAAAAAATATGATGGGGACTTTTCCATGTGACAGATCTCGAGCTTTTTTTATAAAGTTATACTAGATAGCGTTGTGCTGAGTTGAAATTTTGACATTGGAGTAAAAAAAAACATTTCAATCATTTTATCTTTTTACTTATGTTTCTATGGAAAGGAACTTTTTCAGTTTAGCTCAGTTCCATCTAAGTACACTTGAAGATTATTTCCCATTATGTCACCGACTCCTAAACCATCCTCCATTTTTGACACCTCGTCATTTAGGAGCGTAATATGTGCCATTAAATACGGTGAGTTGCTTAAAATACTGCTTAATGCTAATGACTTAGGGTGCATTTTAATAACTGTCAAGTTACGTTCTGAAACTGGGTCACTATGGCGGCTGCCGCTACGCATAAGAATACACCACTATAATCCAACTTAGCATAAAGTTGTATTAAAAAAGTTAATTCACCGTTATATCACCGATTGTTATAACTAACATGGAGATAGTTTTATAAATCGGTATAATTTTTATTGTGATGGTATCATTAATTTTATAAATATAAAGTGACAAAAAAATACTAGTCTGATAGCAGTTTCCATAGTAACTCAAAATAGCTGATCCAATACTTACTTTGTGATTTCGACCTTTGTGTCTTAGCGAAATTTGTTCCTTATCACCAGCCTGTCTTGAGTTTTCGCTATTGGTCACTAGTACAATTTTACCACATATCATTAGATTTATGATCTAGTATACTTTATTGCTCAAAGAAACATAACATTACAAAAACAGACATTAGAATAAATTGTACGATTCGCGGCCTTATACATTATAATATGTAGTTATATTTTCTAGGGAACCAAGCATTTGTTTGAGCTGTATGCATAAATAAGTCATCGGGGCATTTGTACCTGTTATAAAAAATCATTATAATTAACATGTACCGTGTTCGTAATAATTGCATTTATGGTCTAGCGGCACAGATTAGGTTCCTAACGTAACTGATACTTCATTCCCATACAAATGCGATAATTCCCACGGTGATTCCAAATTCAAAAACACAAAAATATATAAACTTATCGCAGAACATTATCCTAAACTCCGTTTATTTAAGAATGACTTATAATATAAACAAACTTTGTATGTAACTGACAGTCGCGAGCTGTTATAAGGTTTTTGTGACACTTGCTCAACATAAGTTTCTAATATGTAGTTTATGTTCAAGAAATAAATAAATAATTTTTATAAATAAATAAAGTTACTTTCAGAAGTGCAGTTGTCAGTAGAGGTCAAAGACGTGACCTTGATGGAGTGATGTAGCCCTGCTAGCGGTCTAAGTTAGGCTTCTGAATCCTGAGTTCCCAGGACACAAAGTGACAACGTATCACTAAGTCATATAATTTTAGCGGAAATAAAATTGCATAAACCTAGTTTAAAACATAGTTTGATTTAGTAGGTGGGTACTTATTTAATTAAACAAATAAGTAAATAATGACTAAACCAACGCACAGTGTTTTACAGACCCCGATTTTGTCTCATGCCCTTTTTATTGTATAAATCGCTTGTATGTATGATTCTAAGCACTACAGTGAAAGTCCGGCATCGATACGACCTCTAGTTTTGACAAAAAAAATATTTAAAGTTTGCCTATATCCGGTTCCCGGATATCATAAAAATTATAATATTAAATAAAATAAACTATTATTTAAAAATTTGATAAAACGTATTGATGACAATCAAAACAACAAACATTCTGTCAATTTTTGGAATGTGTAATGTTAGTACATTAAAAAATAAAAATATTTTAGTAATATTTCTTTTGATTTTAATATTTCAAGTATAATCCTGTATTAGATCGAGATTTTTATACAGTATATTCATCACACCTTATTCTATCAATATTATGAAAATCACAATCTAAGTCTGGGTTATTTAGAAGTTATTGATATTTATTTATTTTGGTTACGGTTGTCACCTCCGAATATCCGGATATCACTATTCGGAGTATCAAATTTAATTTTCAATATCATCTATGTACAGATTTTCGACCCTTTTTAGCTTTATTGTATGTAGATTTCGTTTGGTGACAACCCTAAGTCCAGAAATTCCGGATATTTTCCGGATATAACTAAAACTAATAATAACTTCTAAATAACGCGGAATTAGATTGTGATTTTCATAATATTGATAGAATATGGTTTGATGAATATACTGTATAAAAATCTCGATCTAATACGGGATTATACTTGAAATATTAAAATCAAAAGAAATATTACAAAAATATTTTTATTTTTTAATGTACTAACATTACACATTCCAAAAATGGACAGAATGTTTGTTGTTTTGATTGTAAATAATACGTGTTATCAAATTTTTAAATAATAGTTCATTTTATTTGATATTAATATGTTTAAGATTTTCAGGACCCGAATATAGGCAAACTTTAATTTTTTTTTTTGACAAAACTAGAGGTCGTATCGATGCCGGACTTTCACTGTAGTGCTTAGAATCATATATACAAACGATTTATACAATAAAAAGGGCATGAGACAAAATCGGGGTCTGTAAAACACTGTGCAACGCAATAACAGACGAATAAACTAACGATAACAAACATTAGTGTTAAAATTTTCCTTGTTTTTATGAGCTCCGTGATAAAAAAATAATTAACATGTAACGTACGGGTTTCAATGTTTATGGACTTTAACTTAATACCTAGGAACTCAATATAAACACACCTGACCGAACCTATACGTAAACGATCTTCTTTCTTTTCGTGTGGGACACCGAGTCGTCCAATGACGTACACGATTACTACATAGAATCTCGTGCCGCTCGTGTCACAGCGAACTGTACTGCCGCCGCCACGCATTTTTGTTTGAGTATCAACAAAACGAAAAAATTCATACCTAGAGACTTTACTATACATAAATAATAATGTAATTTATTGTCTTCTTACTGTAACTTAGTATAATGGTACCAAAGTGTGACATCACTGAAATTCGGGTTCGCAAAACCAGGCGCGGTCACAGCCCTCAGTTTCGGGGGGGGTCATCGTGGCCGGCGGCTGACCCAAACCTTGGAATTACGGCGAAACCATTTTTTTTAATAGTAGGAAAGGATTCGGCAGGCGCGGATCCAAGGTTTGGCTTAAGGGCATTTTGAGTACCTACCTACCTATTTACCATTTTGAAATGTCAAAATTTCAGTTTAGCACAGCGCTCTCTGGTTTGACATTCAGAACTATCAACAGAAAAACTCCCATTGCGAGCGAAGCGAGCCCGACTCTTCACGTTTAAACTGATGTAGTGCAAGCATCACTAAGCGAGAGTGTAAGAAGCACAACAACAAAACAACACTTATTGCGAGCGAAGCGAGCCCGACTTTTTACGTTTAGACTGGTGTAGTGCAAGCATTATTTAAGGAGATTAGTAGAGGCGCCCCATCAATACAAAACGAATTGCGAGCGAAGCGAGTTCGACTTTTTACGTTAAAATTGATAGGATACCAGAACCACACCTCGGACACTGGCGCTCAAATGTATGAATCAAACGCGTTGCTACGCACACAGTCTAAGCTCGCGTAGGTGAACGCGTACCATGCTTGTGTGTGTGAGACAACATGTCAGGGTTGCCGCCATTTTGCGTTCGCGAATCGGGAATGCAATGTGCGGCAGTATAAAATGACCTTCGTCGTCGCGTCCTGGCTAGCCGGTGTCTGAGCGTCCTCCGAGCGCGGGTGGGCGGCGCTTGTAGGGGGAGGCAGGGAGTGACCATACTGTACGCTAGTACTATTAATTATACTGTGCCAGAACTGTGAAGTTACGTGACGAGTGAGGTGATGTAATGAGCAATTTTCCTTGAATCTCGGAAAAATTGGGTGAAGCCGGTGAAAGGCGGTTCAGGGCAGTTTCTTTTTTTTGGTTTCGGGGGGGGTCATGACCCCAATGACCCCCCCCCCCTGTGACCGCGCCTGCGCAAAACCAATGGGATTTTTTGTAGGGATTCTCGAGTGTCATGTAGAGGGCGTTGAGCTTAATTGAAATAACGTTTCTTTACACAAAAACTGTACCACTTTATAGATTATTCTTTGTTTTGTGTTTATTGAATGGTTCAAAATTTATTATTGGTTATTTGTTTACTAACACGAATGACACACAATATAATAGCAATGCGTTAAGTTTATTTTGTAGTAAATCAAACTTACATAATTAATTTGTAACGAACACAACGTGAAACGGAACCTGTGACAAAACTATGGCTGACGTCAGCCATATTGAAACGTCAAAATTTCAGTTTAGCACAGCGCCCTCTGGTTTGACATTCAGAACTATCAACAGAAAAACTCCCATTGCCAGCCCTGTTAATGTAGGTAGATTCAAGCGGATAGGTGCTCTTACTACTGTTTATTGGTATATTGTGGTAGCAACCTCTACATGAAGAACATGTCCAAATTGAGATGAAGCTCCGTGAGTGAAACCGGCAGGGATTTTCTAATCTGTGGTAAAGTTGCTACGCTCTTAGATATTATAAAACAGGTAACATAAAAAACCCATAGCTAGAAAAGAATATTGCAGACACTGCCTTCGAAAATTTTCCTTTACTTATGTTGTAATTTCTTATGTCTTATATCAGCGAGTAACAAAAAGGGACAAGAGAAGAGGATGTCAAGGTTCGCATTAAACTGAACAACCTTTCCAATGGGTAGAAAATAAGGCCTTTTATAGTAAATTAACCACGAACAAATTGATATAGTATTTTTTTTAGATATTTTGACATAGTTGTTCAGTTTCATGAGAACTTTGACGTCGCTTCTTCCTTTTTTCGGCTTATCATACCCTTTATATTATTCCCAATATGTTTTGTATAAAATGATCAAAAAAAAAATTTATCTTGCATAACCCTTCTTAATCTCCCTTGCGGGCAGAAATAATACGCGAAAAGAGAAATTCTACTGAACTGAAAGATTTGTTGAAACAAAAGACATTTCAAATTGTCAGCCATCTTAGAAAATTGTACTTTTTCTCTTTTCAGCGGTCACAAACTTTCTTCATCTCGTCGGAACCCTTCCTAATCCCCCTTGAGGCAAAGGAAATACATGGTGTTAAAAGTGAAAAAATTATGATACAACAATGATTTTTTAGAAAAAAAATTATGATAATTTATTTATTAATATTTATATATATTCTTTAAAAGTAGTTCACAAAGGTGAGCTTATCTCTATAAAGAGATAAGTTATTAAGAGATAAGCCCTGTAAAAGTTAGTAAGAAATAAAGACGTGCGGGGACGACATTGCACACAAAGTTAAAGAAAAATACATACATACATACAAATATCACGCCTATATTCCTTGCGGGGTAGGCAGAGCGGAAAAAACGGTCACTCACGCCACGTCTGACAAACATTTGAGGGTCATTCAGGTAATTGTGTATCACTATAGTGACAGGTTGTCAGCCCACCCAAGAAAAATACAATGTGATAAATATGGTTCACGAAATTACATATACACGGAGTAACGAAAAGGGTATTATATTACAAACAAAAAGGTGGGTCAAGCTACTACTCATGAAACCAAACAACTTTTCTCATGGAATATTGGACTAAATATTTAGAAAGAATTGGCTCTACCATACAAACTTTCTAACCAGCTGGATAAATTTACTATGGGTATAACAACAGAAGTAGGTCACGATACTTATGAAAATTTCCCCCATGAAACATAGGGCGAAATATGAAAAAAATTACGTCACACCAAAATTGCCGATCAGCTGAATTTGGTTAGGTACCTGCAATGGAAACTCAAAATATTTTTGTCATATTTCGACCTATGTTCCTTGGAGAAAATGGTTCCTAATCACAAGGTCGTCCTCTGTTTTCAGTATCAATCACTTCACTAGTATAAATTTACACACAATTTGAACACTAGAACACAATTTACGCCACGTCTAACAAATATTTGAAGGTCATGCGGAAAATTATGTATCGCTATTGTGACAGGTTTTCAGCCTATCGCCTAAAATTGCAATACACACCCTCGAGTCCCTTAATCGCCTCTTACGACTCCCACGAGAAAGAAATAGGGTTATTCTAAGTTAATAGTTAGTAAATAGGGAGGCTATTCTAAGCCGGCATCACACGACAAGAACACACCGATAGCAATAACAAGCCAAAAAGAGATCACTATGAAACTGAACAACTTTTCCTATGGAACATAGACCGAAATATGAAAAAATAGACCTCCTACAGTAAATTACCCTGCTGATCGGCAATTTTGTATGGAAGATCCATTTCTTTTTAATATTTCGACCCCTGTTCTATGGGGAAAGTTTTTTAGTTTCATTACTACGTTATATTACTTTTAGTTACTCCCTGTAAAACCCCGCCAAACGTCTTGCGCTATTTCCCAAACACCATGTATAATATGTATTTATAATATACCCCTTGCGGGCAGAAACACACAGTTTTGGAACCGCGACTCTTTTATTCCGATCACATCGTTACTGTTTCGACCTTTCGTAAATCTCACCTCGCTCAATCATTTATCAGGATATAGTAGGGTCGCGGGATTTATTCCTTGTGTCGCCTGCTACTTGGGGAAAAAGATGAGAAAAAATCAATAGGAAACAGCCACTATTTGTGTTAAGAACTGACAGTTATAGCTGACCGTATCTATTGTATTTCATTGGAGCATGTACAAATAAAGCTGGTGAAGAAATCGATTTTGCACCACTATACGAAAAAAACAATTCTCTTCGTGCACACAATACACCCGCGGAAAACAGTTTTGAAATTATTTTTCAATATTATACAAGGTGTAAGAATCATCTCTGAAAATCTTTCCAAGTCATAGCAGTGAACAATATATTCATACACCTTAAGTAAAGATATAGGTATAAAGCTTCATCACAAAATGTGTGATATCCAGAGTTGTTATGGCTGGGCAGTTCAGAATATTTAATTGTTTAATATTTTGTCATTCCTCATCACATGTGGTTATAAGCTTTACATGATTCATTCCTGATCAAACAACTTGCAGGTTCATTTACAAAAAAAGTTAAAAAACGAATATCGTTGGGCAACATATTTCTCGCTCGGTAGGGCGTCAAACATCCTGCCATATTTTTCTCCCCTACTCCTCCTCATTAGGATGAATTCTCCCTACATAAATTCCAAAGTAAAATACATACTAAGCGAAGTTGCGAGCATTAATCAAGATATGCTTATTTATACTAACAAGTTCTTTACATAAGGCTTTAAATCATTGAGATCCGAGGCCGGTTTCGAAGTCGAGTCATGTGAGCATATTAACTTGAAAAATGTAGCGATATTTGTTACTTGGTTATTTAAAACAGAATTCTTTTTGTATTGTACAAATTTTGTGTTGTTTAAAAATAAACCTATACAACTATTAACACCGAATTCTATTTTCACATGGAAGTTCTTGAAAAATAATTAAAGATAATAATAAAATCTAAACTTGTTTCTGATTTCGGGATCCTTGCGTGCGCACGTCATTTCTCGTTTCTGTCGTCTTTTTAATGCTGCATAGAATGCAAAAGGTCATAGTCACTTTAAATCCCGATTACGTCCCATAATTTTCGAACGAAGAAAAGCGTTTCGTTTAATTCAGTTTCTAAGCCTGTTACAATTATTACCAAGACCTCAAAATACTTTACGACGTATTCGAATCGATACGTCTATAAACTACTCGTACACATTTTTTTCATTTGATTGGATTCAACTCCTTGGCTGCCTACCGCTGGACGCTGCAATTATGTGTATTTGAGATGCACATACTGTTAGAAATCATAATTTTAGGATACTTATATGATCGCATAATTATTATTAGTATATCTCAAATACTTTGTAATTTCAAATTATATTTATCATTTGTATTTTCGGGGTTAAAAGATGCTAAACGATATCGGTAGTAATTGTTATTGCGAATCATCCATTTTCGTTATTTCCGCAAATATTGAAATTATAGTTTTAAGTTACTTGAGCCAATCATTATATAAGTTTTATTCCAATATTATTATTTATATATTTTAGTGATTTATAATTTAAAATGTTAACTTTTGAAGATTATAAACGATGTTGGTAGTAGTTGTTTGCGTGGGGGTTCGTTTCCGTTATCGCCAAGGCTGTGAAACGTCATATCGGACGGCGGGACGGTTCGGCAGTCGGGAACGAACCACCACGAAGTAAATACGAGTTTTGTCAAGACCTGGACAATAAATCTGTGTAATTTTTACTTCAATCTTTTTGGTTTTACTAAATCACAACCTGATTTCCTAATATCAGAAGTGGTATTAAGAAGACCGCCCACAATATGGGTAAAAGCGGAGAACGTACGTCGCGTTCACGACATCGCAGTATCAGTAGAAAGTCGTCTTGTTCGGATGAGCTTTCCCGGTCGAGGCGAAGACATTCCAAAGGGGAACGCAGGAGGCAAAGTGCGCGGCGGTCCCGCTCAAAGGATAGAGCACGCGGTGGCGAGACGCGCCGCACACGTACGAGATTGCGCTCAAAGGATAAAGCGCGCGGTGGCGAGACGCGCCGTACACGGACGAGATCGCGATCAAAGGATAGAGCACGCGGTGGCGCGACGGCGGTACTTTATTAACGGACATGTTAGACCGTCGTATGAAAGTAGGAGAGGCTGTAGATGAGTATTACTTCGATAAACTGACTTTATTAAACTCTTGTGACATATCTGGTAAAAAGGCAGTAGACTGCCTCATTCATGGAATAGATGATAGGATGGTCAGGTCTAGTGCTTCATCAGCTAGGCTAAGTGATCCGGAAGATTTGTTAAAGTTTTTAAAAGACTTGTGCAGAGAAACAAACTTTAGAATGGCAAAACCAAAATCTAGTGCGGGATCTTCCAATGGTGACGTAGTCTGCTTTAAATGCAATAAAGTAGGACATCGTAGCGCTCAGTGCCGAAATAATGGATCTGAAACGATTTGTTTTAATTGCAAAGAGAAGGGACATATCTCATCAAAATGCCCAAAACCATTAGTAAAATGTGAAACTTGTCATCGTTTTGGACATAAAACATCTGAATGTTTCCTTAACAAAAATTCCAGTAATAAAGTTTCTGAAAAGAAAACTCTAATTACTCGAACTACTAAATCAGATGCAAAATTTTACAAAGAAGCAATAATCAATGGAAATGTAAAACTTGAATCTTATATAGATTTTGGAAGTGACTGCACTCTAATTAGCCAAAATGTCGTTGAAGAGCTTTCTCTGCACAAGAAATATGAGGACTTGCCTTCAATACGAGGTTTCGGTAATGGTTCTTATACTCCCCTGGCCAAGACCCAGTTTTCACTAACAGTAGGGGAGGTTACGGCTGAAATCGAAGCCTATGTCGTAGAGCCTTCACTTATTGATAAACCTCTATTGATAGGACAAAATTTTACGGAGAGACCCGAATTGCTTGCAATAAAATCTTATGATAAGCTGGAAATCTTAAAACGACACTTACCTCCTGAATTCACAACCTTGCCAGTTAATAATGATTCGGGTAACAAACTGGTATTGCGGATTGCATTCGATACTGTTGTTAAGAGACTAGATTTCGTTGAATGCGTAAATGATGGAAAAACGAGTTGTGATCTTCTGGTCGAGAGTAATGTAAGGATTTTAAACAATGTCGATTATTCAATTTTGGGGGGTGTTTACGGGTTAAATGAAGGTGAATGCAAAGTAGGTGTATGTAATTTGACCGAGGAACCTTTAAATTTAAAAGAAGGTATGATATTAGTACGCGGACAGATTATTCAGCAACCTGGTGAAAAACAAATGACTTGCAATAGAATTTTTGATCCAGCTGAACTTTCACCTATATTGGGAGACCAGATAAATATTAACCCCAATCTTACATCGGAACAAGCTGAATCGATTGTTCAACTTGTTAATAAATACAGAGTGTGTTTTGCTCAAAGTTTATCAGAATTAGGTTGTACAAATGTTGCCGAGATGACAATCGAACTAGAAGATCACAACCCTGTTGTCCATAGACCTTACCGAATGAGTTGCGTAGAGCGAGATATTGTACGTGAAATGGTTAAAGATTTGATCGATAACGATATTGCCGAAGAGTCAAACTCTTGCTATGCGAGCCCAATCATTTTGGTTAGAAAGAAAACTGGAGGACATCGCTTATGCGTAGACTTTCGAGCACTAAATCGCAAGACCAAAAAGGACCATTTTCCTATGCCACGGATAGATGATCAATTAGATTTGTTAAACGGAAATAAGTATTATACCAGCCTCGATCTCGCAAGTGGATTTTACCAAATCCCAATCAGAGAGGATTGTAGACATCTCACAGCCTTCATTACACCCGACGGCCTCTACCAGTTTAAGAAAATGCCTTTTGGTCTTGTGAATTCCCCTGCGGTTTTTCAAAGGGCAATTAATAAAATACTCGGTAGTTCCAGGC
The DNA here is from genome assembly GCA_027580185.1 of Tuta absoluta. Classification (NCBI taxonomy): domain Eukaryota; kingdom Metazoa; phylum Arthropoda; class Insecta; order Lepidoptera; family Gelechiidae; genus Tuta; species Tuta absoluta. The sequence continues at coordinate 4,081,702 of JAQAHW010000020.1, forward strand.
ATAAGTCCACTCTCGCTTATATGGACGACATATTAATACCCGGGAAAAGTTTTGATGAAGAGCTTACTAGACTTGAAGAAGCCTTTAAACTAATAAAAAACGCGGGACTAACGTTAAATTTACAAAAATGTAACTTTTTCCACGAAAAATTAGAGTATCTTGGACATGAGATAAGCGAGAGCGGAATAAGGCCAGGAAAATCAAAAATTTCTGCTGTAGAACAGTTTCCAAGACCCCGAAACATACATGAGGTCAGGCAATTCATCGGTTTGGCAAGTTACTTCCGAAAATTCATAAATAATTTCGCTACGATTGCACGACCTCTCACAGACTTGACTAGGAAGAACTATTCGTGGTCTTGGAATACTGAACAAGAAGAATCCTTTAATAAGCTTAAACAAGTTTTAACAGAACGGCCCTTATTAGGACTTTACAATCAAAATAATGAGACAATACTTCATACGGATGCAAGTAAATGGGGTTTGGCAGGTATTCTAATGCAGAAAGACAATGTCTCAGGCTCAATAAAACCCATAGCTTATTTTAGCCGTAAAACGACAATTGATGAGCAAAATTATCATGCTTATGAGCTTGAGACATTGGCTGTAGTGGCATCTTTTCAACGATTCCGAGTTTATCTGATAGGAGTAAAATTTACGTTAGTAACAGACTGCAATTCGTTGCGTGCTACATTTACCAAACGCGATCTTATACCTAGAATCGCACGTTGGTGGATGCTCATGCAGGAGTATGATTTTGAAATTCAGTATAAGCCCGGTTGCACCATGGCTCACGTCGATGCTCTGAGCAGAAACCCGCAGTCGTGTGAATCGGAAACAATATTAGATAGTTCGCGCTCTATCATGAGAATATCCCAAGAAGATTGGTTACTTAGTCAACAGTTGCAAGACGATGATATACAGCGGATACGTAAAATTTTGGATGATACAGAATATTCAGATATCAAAGAGAATTATGTAGTTAAAGACAACAAACTATTTCGCAAAATAGGAGAAGAACTTAAGTGGGTTGTTCCAAAACGGGCTCGATTTCAACTATGTAAACTTAATCATGATGATTTAGGTCACTTTAGTACGGAGAAAACGTTAAACAAAATAGCAAAAGATTTTTGGTTTCCTAAAATGAAACGTTTTATAAAAAAATATGTGGGATCGTGTATAGAGTGCGCCTATGGAAAGGAACCTAGTGGTCCTAAAGAAGGTTTACTGCATCCGATCCACAAGGTTGACCGACCATTTGAAACGGTTCATATTGATCATTTAGGACCCTTCGTCAAGAGTGTTCGAGGGTATTCTTATCTGCTAGTTTTGGTTGACGCGTTCACAAAATTTTGTATTCTGAAACCTTTAAGAAATTTAAAATCATCATTATCAATACGCGCTCTTGAGGATATTTTCACAACATTCGGATTCCCAAATCGGCTAATAAGTGATCAAGGAACGTCGTTCACCTCTAAAGAATTTAAACGATTTTGTGATGAGAGTAAAGTTCATCATATACTAAACGCTGTGGCCTCTCCACGTGCCAACGGGCAAGTGGAGAGGTACAATCGAACGGTTTTAGATGCCCTTACAGCGTATTCTGATAAAATAGGTGAAAAATATTGGGATACGGTCTTGGGTAAACTACAATGGGGACTAAATAATACATTAAATAAGGGAATAGGGAGAGCTCCTTCAGAGGCTTTATTTGGTATTGCAATGACAAATAAAGGTGAGAATGTATTTGCTGATATATTAAAAGAGACGCGTCAAGTAGGAGACATACAAAATATAAGAGATCAAATAAGCACACACATAAAAAAAGACCAAATTGCTCAAAAATCTAGGTACGACAAAAGTAAAATAAAAGCAAAACAATATAAAGAGGGAGATCTGGTAAAAATTCTTAAGCCCGTGGCTAGCAACGATGGCAAAAGCAAAAAGCTTCTACCTAAATTTACTGGACCGTTTAAGGTAACTAAAGTCTTAGAAAATGATAGGTATCAAGTTTCTAGTATACCGGGCACAAATATGACGCAAAAAGATTATTGCAATGTATGGGCAGCTGATCGCATTAAGCCGTGGATAACTGTAAGTAATAATTATATAAGTGGCAGTGACGAATCTAGCGACCAAAGTGAGTAATTGATAAGTGTCAAAAAGTCAAGTTAAGTGTCAGTGTTGACAGATCCGTTGATTCTTAACATGTGAACCTTATTTTAGGTATCAATGTTGACAGATCCATTGTGCCTAAAATAAAGTAGTCTTGAAGTAGAGCAGTGTTGATAGATCCACAAGCTACTTTACTTAAAAAAAAAAAAAAAAGTGTGTATAAAGTAGAGCAGTGTTGAGAGATCCACAAACTACTTTATGACGAATTAGTGTACATAAATAGAATAAAATAGTGTTGTGTTGAGAGATCCACAACCTTGAGATAGAGATGAAATATTTAAAACAACTAAATAAAATAAGGTAATTACTATTAGAACACAAATTAGCACTGGAACAGCTTTATTACTTTAAAATACACTTTTCACAAGTAAGCCACGCGAGGTTCGAAAAAGGAGGCAATCCATCTGTCAAGATGCAATAGTGATGTCCGAGTAACCATCGACAACTAGTGTTGTTCTACGTATATCGATTTTCTTCATCTAACAGCTCGGCCATCCTGCAGTCCTTCGGTCCCTGAAGGAGATTGTCTTCAGCTTGTCACGCTAGCACAACGGCTCTGCTTGCTGCATGCTTCCACCGGCGATCTTCACCATATAAGGCATGAGCTTTTAGCGCTGTGAGGCCCCGAAGGCAAGCGTCTGGTTGTAGACTTCATCAAACGCTGAGTAGGCCCCGAAGGCAAGCGTCTGGTTGTAGACTTTAACAAACGCTGAGTAGGCCCCGAAGGCAAGCGTTTGGTTAGTTAGTTCTGAGACTTGTGCTATAAGGCTCCAGAAGCAAGCACTTAGGTATACGCTGTGTAGGCCCCGTAGGCAAGCGTTTAATGGGTTATTTACAGAGACTCGTGCTATAAGGCTCCGAAAGCAAGCACTTAGTTATACGCTGTGTAGGCCCCTTAGGCAAGCGTTCATTAGTTAGTCACAGAGACTCGTGCTATAAGGCTCCGAAAGCAAGCACTTAGGTGAACGCTGTGAAGGCCCCGCAGGCAAGCGTTTGATGGTGAGGTGATGTTAGGTAGGCCCCTGAGGCAAAAGCTAATCATGAAATATGATAGTGGATCGCAAGTATTTACATGGCAGTCAGTAGATTGACTCATTACTGCTCTGTCAGATCTTCATCAGATGAAGAATCTCGGTTTCTGTTATGCCATATCTTAATTTTATCGCGGGCAACTATGTTTTTGTAAGCTTGTTTACCTTTCGTGTATGATGTGACCTCATAGCGGTCGTTAGGTAGCACAGCTGTTACCTTGTATGGCCCTGCGTATCGTTGGACCAGTTTTCCACTTGCTAGACCAGGACGTAATATTTTCCGTTCCAGCATAACCAACTGGCCCGTAAGTAGAGGTTCTACAGCTCGCCGATCTTTATCATAACGCGTTTTCATTTGAGCTGCATTCGCTTCAATTGTCTGAGCAGCTTCATCTCGGGAAGTCGATACGTCACCGCTGTAGACTGCCCCTTGCAAATCATTCGGTAAACGGGGTCTTAAGCCACACAGCAACTCTAAAGGTGACTTGCCTGTCCCTTGACTTAAAGTCGAATTTAAACCTAATTGAACCTTAGGCAAGTATGCATCCCATCCTTTTTGATCATCACCCATGTGAGCTGATAATGAATTTAAAATCGTCCGGTTTAAACGTTCGACTTGCCCATTCGCCCGTGGCGATGCCACAGCGTTTAAAACGTGTTTGATGGCGTTTGTGTCACAGAATTGTTTGAACTCCTTACACGTGAAGGCTGTGCCTCGGTCACTAACAATTCGTTCGGGATATCCAAATGTTTGGGTCAGTCTACTTAATGCAGAAATTGCTCCTTTGGCATTCGCCGCAGCAACGGCCTCTAACCACACGAATTTAGTGAAGCCGTCGATGACCGCAAAAATATATGTCTTCCCATTGCTCTTACAAAAAGGGCCCAGATGATCCACATGTAAGGTGTGAAATGGCACGGCCACCTTCGGGATAGGGTGCAATAGACCCGGTTGTTTCCCAGTTGGCTTCTTTGTAAACTGGCATCCAAGACAACTTGCTACATATTTTGTCACATATTTTCTCATCTTCGGAAACCAATATTTAGCTCGTATTTCCTCAAGACACTTTTCAGTTCCCAGATGCCCATGTTCATCGTGGTAAATCTTCATAATATGGAATCTCGCACTCTTAGGAAGAACCGGTCTCAACTCATTATCTATTACGCGACATAACCGTCCGTCTACGACTCTATAGTCTTTCGATAGTCCGTCCTTCTTTTTCTTGTTGGCATCTTGTTCTAGTTTCAAATTCAGAAGCAATGCCTGAATTTCCTTGTCATCATCCTGTAACGCATCAATTAAATCCTTTTCTTGTATGTGGTTCACTGTCATGGGGTTTCTACTCAGGGCGTCCACGTGCGCCATAGATGTCCCCGGTCGATGGTCAACCTCAAAATTGTACTCTTGTAGATCGAGCCACCAACGGGCGATGCGTGGTGACAAGTCTCTTTTCAACCAAGCCATCCGTAAAGCAGAGCAATCAGTCACGACTCGAAACTTAACACCAGAAAGATATACTCTGAAACGATTGACAGAGAACACCACAGCAAGTGCTTCCAATTCGAAACTGTGGTACCTTTGTTCTGTTTCCGATGTTTGTCGGCTAGCGTAAGCGACTACTTTCATCTCACCATTTAGCTGCCGTTGAATGAGTACACCACCAAGTCCAGCCTTCGACGCATCGGTGTGTACTTGGGTTTCTCTGTCCGGGTGATAAATTGCCAGCACTGGATCGGAGGTAAGGATATCCTTGAGATTGTTTTGGGCTTGATCTTGTTCAGGTCCCCAGCGCCACTCCACAGACTTTTTCGTCAGTAGAGTAAGTGGTCGTGCAATGCTCGCAAAGTTCCTAATAAATTTTCGAAAGTAACTGGCGAGTCCGAGGAACTGTCGTAACTCATGAACATTTGTAGGTGTCTTAAAATTGGAAACAGCAATGATTTTGTGAGGTGAAGGTCTTATCTCACCACCCGATATTTCATGCCCTAAGTATTCAACGCTGTTAGTAAGAAATGAGCATTTGGCTTTCTTCAATTTGACACCTGCATTTTCAATCAAGGTCAGCACCTTCTCTAAATTGTCAAGACATTCCTGGGTGTCCTTGCCCCACACAATGACATCATCTATGTAAACCTCAGCACACTCATGAATTACTGGCGCCAGTATGTCGTTCATGGCTCGTTGGAATACTGCTGGGGCATTACAGAGGCCAAAACTCATCATTTTATATTGGTAATGGCCATCCGGCGTTACAAATCCAGTAAGCGGTCTTGAATCATCTGCAATTTTGATTTGATGGTAACCGTTGGCCAAATCTAAGCAACAGAATACTGACTGGCCCACCAGCCTATCTAGTAGGTCCTGTATGACGGGTAAAGGATACCGCTCCTTCTCAGTGATTTTATTAAGTGCCCTGTAGTCTATGCACAATCGATGACCTCCATCTTTCTTTTTGACAAGCAGGACAGGGCTTGCAAATGGGGATTTAGAATTTTCAATGATGCCCGCGTTGAGCAGTTCAGCAATAATATTTTTTATAATTTCTCTTTCATGAAATGACACTCGGTACGGCTTGTAGTTTATAATTTTATCTTCGGTTAGCTTTATGCTCATCTCTACACTACAGTTCCCCAATGCCATTCCATCACCAGAAAAGCAGTGCTCATATTTAGTCAGCATTTCGTTCAAGGATGCCTTCTGGTCTTCATTTAATTGATCACCCATCTTAATATTACCATCACAGGATTGGTCTTTCAACACTGCTCTGGCAACACAGTCTTTTTCTTTTAATTCTAAAATATGGTTTGTCCTGTTGATAAGTTTAATAAAAGCATGACCTTCATGTAATTCAACATTGTCATCTATAACATCTTTCTCACATAAGGGTTTTCTTTGTTCGCTGAACCTAATATTCATAACACCGTCAACAACAGGATCTGGTCTCACTAATACTTTGTTTACTCCAGGGGTGAGTTTTGTACCATTTTGTGGATACAACTGTATCTTGTCAAAAGAATCACACAACTCAGTCACTTGAATTGCCATATCATCTTCATACATGTTAAGCTCCGTTGAGGTTTTTACAATAACAAGGTTTGGCGATTCTGTGAAAGGCTGCCCTATGAGAACATCAACTTCTTGCAGGTCATCTTGAACAACATAAAGTTTATTAACCTTCTCCACACCATCAATTACAAGAGAAGTAGAAACAATTCCCAATGGTATTGTTAATCCATCACCATATCCTTTGATAACGGTATTATCATTGGGCATCAGCTCTAAGTTCTGCATCTCACGGAAACTTTGTCTCATGGTGTTACATGTGCTGCCAAAATCTATATAACCATTTGCAGCAGCTCCATTAACAAGCACTTCTTTGAAATATTTCTTGTCTGATGCATCATAGCATATAGTTTGGACCTTGCGAACTAAACGATTTTGCGGACCTGTTCTAGACTTCTTCCTGCACTCCTCCAATGTGTGACCATCAATATTACAAAACGAACAATGTTTGCTTTTGTTTTTCTTTTTGAAACAGTCAGCTTCAGTGTGGCCTGGCCTTTCACAAAATGTGCATTTTTGGTTCTCTTTGTTTCTATTTATTTTAGAATTATCCTTACTTTTGCGACATCTACTTGCTTTATGTCCAGGTTTGCCACAAGAGTAACACTTGGCTGCCCTGTCTGGTCCATGTTCATTTTTCAATATTGTTTCAGGTTTGTCTTGAACTTTACTGGCAGCAGCTGAAGTGTTAATACTAGCCAAGTACTGAAGTAAGGAATTGGTATCCCTGCACCCAGCTGATTTAGCACCAATCTCTAGTAGTTGATTCCCAAGCGTACCAATGATAGCTTCAGTTATGATTTCATCACTTAACTGGCATGACATACCAATGCCAAGTTTAGTATAGTAAAATTCAATAGGGTCTTCATTTGGCTTCTTGACACGGTTTACTAATTCTCTTATTTGGGTTAATTTGTTCTTAGTGAAAGGGAATGCTTTAACCAGTTTTTCCTTCCACTCGGTCCAACTCATATCAAAAGATACTTGGTGCTCGTACCAACTCTTTGCATAGCCACCAAGTTTAGAGGTGCAGTTACATATAAGTGTACGTTCGTCCCATCCATGCATATTAGCAATTCCTTCCAAGTTTCGGATCCAATGATCGACAGAGACGGGAGAGGTTTGTGGGTCAAACACAGGTATGAAATCATTGCGACCCATGTAGCGAATTACAGATGGCTGGGGCGTACTTCCGGCATGATAACTAGTTGTCTTTCTCAATTCTTTTATCAATCCCTCTAAAGCTTCTATTCTATTGTTTTTCTTCTTGAGATCCTTCTTATACTTTTTACTTTTAGTCTTTTCAACATCGCTTGAGCTTGAAGACGAAGCACTAGGTGACCTATGTCTTTTCTTATGCCGACCCATGATTATAATTGAGATAGGGCTCAAACAGTAAATTTAACAGTTTTATCACAACAACAAGGTTTATATTACAGCTTGTCCATCTAAAAGTTTGTACACTTCACACCAAGACAATAGAAATTAAATAAAGTAATTTGCAAAAAGAGAAGTCCCCTTGTGATAAGTTTTTAAATTAATTATGCATAAGTCTATTAATTATCACTGTACTTAATAAGTTTATATTTGCATTTATATGTCCAATAAATAGTATTAAGTAAGAATCAGTCTATTAAGTACATTAAAGTATGGATAGATCTCACCGCAGAATTGTAGATTTTTGGAACTTTCAGGCAGGTAAGTTAGCATGCACCACACAATCCTCAGCCTTGGGGATCATCAACCAAAGCTTACAGGCTTGGCGAGCTCACCCAAAACCAAGTTAATCCAAGAAACAAGCCAGCGCACAAGGGGCGGAACTTGTCACAACTTGTTGCATGCGCAAGCGATTCACACCACACAAAATGTTTAAAATTAAGTTAGATAAGGCACAAAATAGTTAGTTAAGCGTATTTACAATAAAGAGCATCCTTTTTTGCGATCGACACATAACGTTTAAACAGTTTTCAAGCGCTTTTCAACCCAAACCGAACGGTACACACAAAGTAGTCTTTTTAAGCAAAATTCATACCACACCGTATTTGTTACTTTATAGGCGTAAGTTTATCGCACTTCTGATTCTATTAGAACACAAATTAGCACTGGAACAGCTTTATTACTTTAAAATACACTTTTCACAAGTAAGCCACGCGAGGTTCGAAAAAGGAGGCAATCCATCTGTCAAGATGCAATAGTGATGTCCGAGTAACCATCGACAACTAGTGTTGTTCTACGTATATCGATTTTCTTCATCTAACATTACATATATATGTATATTAAGAAAGTTTAGTCGTACATAAATATATAAACTTCCTCATGTTATCTTGTGAATGAATTTGAAGATAACATTTTTTTTTTTTTCTATTTGTATCAAATTTCTTGTAACTCTAGTCAAGTAGCTAGTTTTGATTTGTTTACTCATTTTGTGAAGTTTGAGGACAAACTTATTGTCAGGAAAGGCCGAATGTTAGAAATCATAATTTTAGGATACTTATATGATCGCATAATTATTATTAGTATATCTCAAATACTTTGTAATTTCAAATTATATTTATCATTTGTATTTTCGGGGTTAAAAGATGCTAAACGATATCGGTAGTAATTGTTATTGCGAATCATCCATTTTCGTTATTTCCGCAAATATTGAAATTATAGTTTTAAGTTACTTGAGCCAATCATTATATAAGTTTTATTCCAATATTATTATTTATATATTTTAGTGATTTATAATTTAAAATGTTAACTTTTGAAGATTATAAACGATGTTGGTAGTAGTTGTTTGCGTGGGGGTTCGTTTCCGTTATCGCCAAGGCTGTGAAACGTCATATCGGACGGCGGGACGGTTCGGCAGTCGGGAACGAACCACCACGAAGTAAATACGAGTTTTGTCAAGACCTGGACAATAAATCTGTGTAATTTTTACTTCAATCTTTTTGGTTTTACTAAATCACAACCTGATTTCCTAATAATACGCATTTAAAAATGGGTAGGCACAAGCTGATGCAGCTTAGGATGCTACCAGTATAATTACTAATAAGTAGTTTTTTGCTTTTATAAAAGCGATTAGTAGGAGGTAACCCTGCCTCTAAGTTTCAAACATGGTTGTAATTTTATTACCTTTGGTTTTAATTCACCAGTCAGGTGAGTAGATGCAATGTCTATGCAAATTTAATTTGAAACAGTAATTAGGCACCGAAGTAATGAACATTTGCATAAAAAAATGATAATACCCGCATTTCCTGGGCTTATTTTTAAATTTACGACCAAGTGCGTAAGGACATAATAAGAAAAAAAATTAGTTATCAAAGAAAACTAAAAGTGTGTTTCAGGTTTAGTTTACAATGTGCCTTGAAAGTTACCAAGGAGGTGGTTAAAACTTTGACACCAAGGTTTTTCGGATCATTCGTTCACTAGCGGCCCGCCCTGTGATTATGACTGCTGCTAACCGTTTTCCCGTGGGAATAAGACGTGTTCCCGGCATGTATTATACATATAAACCTTTCTCTTGAAATGCTCTTATCTATAAAAAAACCGCAATAAAATCAGTTGCGTAGTTGTATAGATCTAAGCATACATAGGGACAGACACGGGAAGCGACTTAATTTTATACTGTGTAATGATTTATCTGAGGTAAAAAAGAAACTTGTTCTAACTTCTTATAATGTAAATAATTGCATCACGAGTTGTGCATCCGTTTGCGATCTTAATAAAGATTATCAAGTTCAAAATTGCGTTTGTTTATATTCTTATACCTACTTATCTACATATTATGATACATTTATTGAATGCATTCATTGAATATACAAGCCAATTAATGTTCTCATCGTTGAAGGTGAAACACGAGGTACTATATCTTAGAAATAATAATGCTATTAATATAAAAGTAAAGAAACAATGGAACCTTAATAGTCTTTTCCTAAATATTTACCAAAATTCAGTAGGTATAGAAATCTTTTTCTAAGTATTTACCAAAAATGTCTTTTCCGTAATATTTACCAAAAATCAGTAGGTGAAGAAATCTTTCAAGAGACAATCTCACCAAAATTAGAACCGTTGTGCATAAGTTCGATCGTATTCCGAAAAACCCGTTGAATATTAAATCAAAAGATTCCTAATATTTTCTTGAGTTTGCACAACTATAACTCATCACAATAAAACAATTTGAAACGGATTAACACAACTTAAATCCGTTTAAAATTGTTTTTTGTCAAAAGCGTCCTTAAATATTTTTGTACCTAACTAATAATCTGCCTTCGCGTTAATTGAAATTGCCGCATAATGAAGTCAGTGCGTTTTTTTCTACAAAATATACTTATTGTCTGTGACATGTCTAGAAGCAAGGTCGGATGTCTTCAAATTATTTTCAAGAACGTTGTTTTTTACATGATTTCCGTTGCTAATTTTTATCTTCTTGACAAGCGTAGGTACTCCGCGAACATGATGTCATGAGAATTAAAATATTAACATTAAAAAAAACATATATATAAAGCCGGTCCGATTCAATATGAATTCAAACAAAAATCTGTTTATGACAAAAGAAAGCATTATAAAATACCTCATAATAGTCCTATACCTACAGCTACTGTGCACATACATACACACGTACATATATCACGCCTATATCCCTTGCGAGGTAGACAGAGCAAAAACGGCCGTTAAAAACAAACATATGTACACCACGTCTGACAAACATTTGAGGGTCATTCAGAATTGCAATACACATGAAACCCTCGAGACCCTTAGTCGCCTCTTACGACACCCACGGACACCCACGGAAAAGAAATGGGGTGATGCTATTCTAGGCCGGCATCACACTGCAAACTTACACTACACTTACTTACACGGCTACTGTACTTAGCTATAAACTTCACTCACTGGCTTTATAATGGAAGAATTATTGACGAAAAAGTGTACACAAAATGATAAAACGGAATCAATGAAGCACAATAGAGTGTAGACAGGAAATCGCAAGCAGGCAAGTGTTGTTCCAATCAGTTCAAACACTACTGTCTAAACGACAAATGTTTACAAGCAATCCCAACTATAACAGCAACAACAGTCCACTGCTGGACATGAGCGTCCCGGTATCAGGAGGGTACTTGGCAGACGGATTGGCGAGCGCAGTGCAAGGTGATGTATTCACAGGGAACGCTGCTGCCCATTCCCTGGTTTTAACCCTTATGCGCCTTTTACGACACCCATCGGTAGATATGGGGTGATGCTATTCTAAGTCACATGGCAAGGTTAGGTACGTATATGCATACAAACATATATCACAGGGGTAGACAGAGCGAAAAAGGCCGTGAAAACGACATTTACGCTACTTCTGACAAATATTCTAGGATAATTCAGAAAATTGTGTATCGCTATAGTGACAGGTTGTTAAGCCCATCGCCTAAGATACACGTGTCGAGTAGGTTTATGTTTAATAATGATACGACATAGCTAAGGACAATTGTTATAATTACTCAATGTCTTCACAATGGCTTTATTTTGATGATCATAAAGGTATGTTGGAGAATAATGACAATTCTCAATAGATAGTTTTTTTTTTTTTTTTTATTATTTGTTTCACATTTTATTTCTTAAAAATAATGATTACAAACATTTTGTTATGGGTGTCGTTGTTTCTTTAAAACTAAAGCGCAGCTATTTGATACTGGCTTTGTTATTCTTATTAACCTCAAAAGATAGTTAGGTTGTATTAATTGTAAAGCTTCGAGCAACGCGGTTTTTCGTCTCGTTCCGCATTACTCGAAATTTTAAAGCAATGTTTTAAAATTAGAAGGTTTCTTATTTTGAAAATTAATGTAAGTAGGTACCTAATAGTAACTCTGGAGATTTTGTGTTTAGCACGTTTGGATTTATATATTTCATGTTCTTTTAGTTTATTTTCACTTCTTTCGCAATATATGATTGTTTAATTATACACACACACACACATATCACGCCTATAATCCCTTGCGGGGCAGGCAGAGCGCAAACAGCCGCAAAAAACGGCCATTTACACCACGTCTGACAAATGTTTGAGGGTCATTCGGAACATTGTGTACATAGTAGTGACAGGTTGTCAGCTCATCGCCTAAAATTGCAATACACACACACCCTCGAGTCCCCCAGTCGCCTCTTACGACTCCCACGGGAAAGATATGGGGTGATGCTATTCTAAGCCGGCATCACACGGCGATTGTTTAATTATATAGGGTGTAAAAAAAATAACTGCAAGTATTTCAAGGGATGAACCATCCCATGAAACTGAACAACTTTCCTCAAGGAACATGGGTCGAAATGTGAAAAGATAGGGGGCTTCCAATACAAAATGTTCCAGCCAAATGCAGGTAATATTTTTGCAATCTGTTTAAGACAGGTTACTCTTATTGTATCGTAATAATTTACTGTAATCTTACTGCATTACCTAACATTATCTTTCTCTTATGTGTGATACGTTTATTGTCACATCACATCACACATTTAAAACCGGTTTTTTCTACTTTTTACAGTACCAAACCTACATATTTAGGACAAAGTTCTCAGAACAAATTACTAAATAATTTTTATATACACTCGTCTCATAATGTTCGAATTATGAATTCGAAAACAGATGCATAATGACCTACTTTATGCATTCTGCCTATAAAAACTAGGGTTTACTATAAATTACAGAAGCGTAATGACTTAATGACAAAACTCTTAATACGATAAAGTTGAGAAATGAAACGAAGTTTTTTTTTCCAATACTCAAATCGCTATCTTCCGCCGCACCTGACAGTTGTTGTTGTACGGTAATTTTTCGGATGTTGTTCAGTTGTTTAAATAGGTTTTTGTTCTGTTGTTGTTCAGATGTTGATTAGTCGTGGTTCAGATGTTATTCCGATGTTGTTCAGTTGTTGTTCAGTTGTTGTACAGATGTTGTTCAGATGTTGTTCAGTTGTTGTACAGATGTTGTTCAGTTGTTGTTTCGATGTTGTTCAGATGTTCTTCAGTTGTTGTTCAGATCTTGTTCAGTTGTTGTTCAGATGTTGTTCAGTTGTTTAGTTAAGTTATTGTTAAGACTCCACATCTGAACAACTGCTAAAGTATAGATTTTAAAAATTCATATCAAGCCATATTACGTTCTCGTATTGAATTTGTCCTTGTATCGGGCCTTGCAATAATAATAAATAATAAATAAATTTTTTATTAGGGAAACCAACAGTTAATCACAGATTATGATACACATAGTACATGAATTTCAAACGTAACCAATTATAGGTATCCACATATGACTTCAAGATTCAAACGTGTTGCTTATTTTAAGTTAGTATATAAAGTTTTAGCATATTCTAATTTATGCCATGTAAATGCACAGTTTAAAAATACAAAAAGAAAAAACATGACTAAGTATTTAAAGTAGCAATGGCCGGTGCGTACGTTTAGAAAAGTGTTTCTGAGTTTTTTTTGGAGAGTGTAGATAAAATAGTGTATGCAACTGCTATAATTAGGCATTAGAATGCTCGTGTCAAACTATTATCACACTCGGCTGCGCCTCGTGTGATAAACAGACACTCGCATTCTAATGACCCCCATTATACGACAGTTGCATAAACTACTATTAAATATTTTTTCTCTACGGAAACCAACAGTAATCACACATAACGATACACGTGAATTTCAAACTTAACCAATAATAGGTATTCACGTATGACTTCAAGATTCAAACGTGTTGTTTATTTTAAGTAGGTTTGTAAAGTTTTAGCATATTCTAAATTTATGCAATGAAAATGCACAGTTTACACAAAACATTACGAGGTAAGTGTTTAAAGAAAATTATTATTCACTTTAATTGTGTCTTTTAACTGTACTAAGGAGAGATGAAATATATCAAGATCAGTATATTTTTTAGGAACCACTTATTATTTAGAGTCCCGCAGGAAAACTGCTAGAGGAAGAGAGAACTTGAATAAGTAAATGAATATATTAGATCGGAATACCTTTAGTTTGTAAGATATATTACGTTGACTTTTACTTGCATTCGTTGTTCCATATCATTATTTTCTGTTTTTCACGTATGTTTTACCAATTGTGTCCACCGTGTAACGCCGGCTTAGATAGCGTAAGTGGAGACTAAGAGAGTCGAGGGTTACATGTGTATTGCAATTTAAGGCAATGCGCTGACAACCTGTTACTACGGCGGTACACAATATTCCGAATGAAGCTCAAAAGTTTGTGAGACGTGGCGTAAATATGGCGTAAATGTTAGATTTTTACGGTAATTTATACTCTGCTTACCCCGCAAGGGATAAAGTTACCATACATTTTCGGTCACCAGAAATATACTATCTATTGAAAAGTCTATCAGAATGTAAATGCATTAAGTGTTAATCCGAGCATTTTAAGAAAAACTGCGACATTTGCGATTAGTTTGATGTTTTTGTCCTTGGCATTGTTGTTTTAACACTTAATATCAGTTTATTCGGTCACAAAGCGAGATTTATAACCACTTTGATTTTTTTCTAAAGCTTTTTTTAGTACAGCTATAGTAATTTTCGAGTGGGGAAGTTATTTCTGAGTCATTCACAAAATTAAAACATCTTCGAAATTCGAATTGGCCCTTTGACAGGCAGCGAATTGTTCTTCAACATAAATCTTGCACCAAAAGCTGTTTCAAAGAGATTTTCGAATTCGGAACCGTAACAATCCAGCGATCTCTCAGCAGCTGGCCAGCACATAAATAAGCTAGACTATTTGACATTAGCGACTGGCTGGCAATGAGGACGCATTATTTTTATAGGATTCGAAACAAAAGGTTTGTAAGAATGTCTTTTTATAAAAATAAAGTACGGAAAGGCGTCGTCAGCCAAGTATCTGTCGTGGTCTAGTCGGACGTGTGGGTTAAAATAGACACGGTTTCTACGAGTTGTTCGACTCAAGTCAAAGAGCCGATGGTTCGTTATGCATTCGAATGATTTAGTTCGTTTTGTCACAGTCGTATTTTAGTTTATGAGGTTAGGTTTTTTCGCCCGAGTCTATTATTAAATTTGTCATGCGCGAATCTTACATGAACGTGCGTTTCATTCTTTTAAAAACGATGTGTGGATTGAATTATGTGAATAATTTCACAACACATATTTAAACTATAAGGAAAATCTACTCAAATATGAATTCCAATATTTGAGTAGGTATAACTGTAATGAGTCCGCGATACCGCACACAAAATCATATAAATTTAAGAAACTCAACACGTGTTCCGTAATAAACAGATGTTACCTAAGAAAAACCAATATTGATAACCTAAAAATGTTCTTATAAGAATAAGATAAGAATTGAGAATCGGAATGAGGACAATTGGAAAGTTAAAACAATTGTTGAAATGAAACTGGAGCCAAATTCAGAGACAAACTCCAACTTAATCTTCGGATTCGTATCGCGATACTTGATAATAGGTATATTACTTATAAATTGAATCATTTTGCTGCTAATTGCGTGCGAAACAATCGTATTTGATGTCACGATTCGAAGATAGAATACTTGGAACCGACGCAAATATTCGGACATAGAATAATAGATATTTCTCCGGGGCGGTGCAAATGCAAGTAATTCATTCGAAATTCGAAAATAGACGGACCGGGAGATAATTTGACGTGACCCAAAAGTTTCTGACCCCTACGACAACATCGCTACAAATCTTGAACCCAAGAAACGTAAATATTGTATGAGCGTAACTTTGGGCAGCATTGATAAATTTTCAATGCCTGTCGTCTCTACATCTTTTAAAATAAGAATGTAGAAAACTTTTTATTGGATCTAAGATATACTACTTACTTGATACAGATGATTTGTTGAAACACCAAGGAAAATAAAAACACAACAATCCGTAGCTCAGCTACTTTACAATACAGTACAATATAAACACAGACAGATTTCGGCAAACACCTCGAAGATCAAATCAAATAAACGTCACACATCAACATAACATTTACAATAGAGAGCGGTACAAGGGAATCGTTTTGTCGCCGGAAAAAACGGAAAAATCCGGGAAATAAAATAGACGGTTGTCGTACGTAAATTTTCGCGGGAAATGTAGAGACTACGAACGCGTGTCACCCACGCGACGATCGGGGAGCGACTGAAGCGAGCCAGTTCTTTACACCTGCAATGCGTGCGCTGATCGCTGATGTTAAACAGAGCCAGCTATATTTATATCTATGTGCGTGCGAGAGGGACAAACTAAGACACACGTGCTCATAGCAGAGGGTAAAGCCAAAGCCAAAGCAGTTTTCAGGAAAGGGGCGCGATATTACAAAGCCGAGAATGAATAGGTATGTATTTTGCATTATGAAGCGTCGGACAATGGGTCCCATTTATGTCTTTTGTTGGTGAGGAAATTCGATGCGACATTTCGCTGTTTTAACCTATTTCTTTAATGAATCTGTCCTTTACAAACTCAAGCACATTTCAGTCCATAAAAATACCGCGTCATGCGAGAAAATTAATGAAAATAATAGAGTTGTCAAACCATGAAAGATTTATTTAAAGCCTCTACCTATATTTACAGTAAGTTCGAAATACAACGTGAATATCGAAGGTGAAAATTCCAATAGGATGAATTTTTGCATGATAAAGGAAATTTATATTTTCCCGAAAGCTTTTGTATTGATAATTATTTGTTTGGACCTCCTTTTAAGAGTACCAACTGAAACTTTTAAACATAGCCCTGAAAAATAACCACACAATAAAAAGGTCTCAAAGATCATCACATTAGTAACCACAAATTATGCTGCGTAATATTAAATCAATCAATTTCACATTGATAATAAAAAGCAAAATGGCCGAGCTACGGTAGGTAATAAAGATTGCTTTATTACTATAGGAGCAAAAACAGAAGTTGGCAATGATGTAATTCACTAATCACTTCTAAAGAACTATTGTATTGCTACTTATGTTCTTATGCATGATCTAATGTGGTAAATACGTTGTGGTTTAAATTAACATGACTGATTTTCCTGTGATGTTTTTGGAATAAGTAATTCAAAAATTAAATTAAGTCTATTAATGCGAAGGACTACCTATATTGAAAATAGGGTTATTTTAAGGTTTACATATCCATTTGTTTAGTTGTAAAAATCACGTACCTCCACAATATAACACCTCGGATACTCCATACAGCGGGCACGTTATAGACAACTGTCATTTCTACATACATGTGCATGTGTGGGTGATCGATCACAGATGTGTGAGTGCAGGTTGGCATGCAGGTTGATTTTTATACCTAACCGTATGAATGCATACAGTAACTACCACAGAGGATGTAACAAGCCTAGCGCTAGTTTCTACTTAATTGTCCACTGTATGTCTAATATATACTACATACTTTTGGTTATTCTGTGACAATATTTCCTGCCAACATTTACGTATAAAATAATATAACACTGTGAGTGCAAAATAAACCATAGTAAATCATAAGATGTAATTATCTTCATCAAATTAAAATTACTATGCGCCTATGCGTACTTTCTACGCTATCACATTTATTTTGTTACTAGCTGTGACCCGCGGTGTTGCCCGCATAAAATATTTCAATTTCATTTATTTTGCATTCATGTACAGTCGGTTATAGCACATAAGGTACCAGGGGTACTCCCAAAGACCTGAATTATTTTTATCCCCAGTTAATACATAATAAAAATTTAAACTTATTCTCATTAAAGAAGTCATTTTCTACTAACACATATCCATGTCAAGAAAAAAGTATTGCTGGGAACAAAAATAAATCAGATCTTTTGGAGTGCTCCTGGTACCTTATGTGCTAAAACCGACTGTACATACAGTAAAAACGGTCTTAATATATTACATAAAAGTCACAGTACACGAACCCTTGTAAGAGGGCGTAGCAAATTAGGGATGTCAGGCTTGTGATTCGAAACAATAATAAAAATAATGTCTAATAATCTATAAAAAATCTTATGTATAAAATTGCACAATTATATTTATCAGCTAATCAATCATTTATAGTATTAAATAATGTCAAGACTTTAGGTATAATATGAGATTCAATTTATAAATAAGATTAATGTCATGGTTAGTATTATTATTGTGTTAGTTATAGTTTATCGTTAAGGAATTCATTTGTCGAATAATAGCATTTAGTTAATAGAAAAGATTTGAGCTGCTTGAGAAAAGTTTTGTCATTTTCCTCTTCTTTTAATTGTTTTGGCAGTTTATTGTACATAGTGATTGCAGTGTAATGTGGTCCTCTTTTGAATATTTTCATCCCCCCTTTTGGCAGTTCTAATAAATGTTTTCTTCTAGCGCTTTCGATGTACTGGAATGAGGCAATATTTTTTCTTACGAAAGTGGCTGCTTCTAAAATAAAGATGCAAGGTAGCGGCAGTATTTGTTCTTTTAAAAAGTAGGGTCTACAGCTATCACGTGGTTTTAAGTTAAAGAGAATACGTATGCATTTTTTTTGTAAGACAAATACGTCATGTGCCCCTGGACTATCAGCCCATAACACGGCTCCGTACCTCATCCAAGCGTAGGCATAAGCGTAGTAGGCAGTTAACGAGGCTTCGTGGTGAGTGTTAGCTCTGAGAATTGATAGTGCATAGGTAAATTGTGACAGTTTTGACTTAACGGTTTCGACATGTTTTTCCCACGTTAGATGCGTATCCACTGTGATCCCTAATAGTTTATATGCATTTGTTTCTTCGATATTTAGTTTATTTAGTACGGAATCTAGGTTGAGCTTTTGTTTTTGACATGGTTTGAATTGGACTAGTTTCGTTTTATTTAAGTTGGCTTCCAAGTTATGTATATTTAACCATTGCTTAATACGTGAAAATTATCTATTATTTTTTTGCGACTTTCTGAGTCGTCTTTGCATTTAAATAGCAGCGAAACGTCATCAGCAAACAATATACAGGGGGAGTCGAGTACACTCGGTAACTGGTTTATATATACTAGGAACAGAATACAAGATATTGCACTTCCTTGCGGTATAGACCAGTTTGTATAGGTAGTTTCTGAGTGGGCTTTGCATATTTCTCGTTTGACTTTATCAACGTATTCTATTTCGACAAATTGCTGTCGGTTTTGTAGATATGACCTGAGCCAACCGTGCGTCTTTCCTCGAATCCCGAATAAAAACTATCCTATGTGGTAATCCATGTTACCTTCTTTATGTGTGCCAAATTTCATTACAATCGGTTCAGATGTTTTTGCGTGAAGTAAAAAACAAACAAAAATACAACATTTAATATCCATTTTATTATGCACTCACAGTGCTATATTATTTACATAAATGCATAATAAAATCATAGTACATTTAAGTAAGTAAAGTTTAAAGCGCATGGTTTGAATTCCTACACTAATTGTGGACTAACCATAGTATTCGTTACTATAACTTACCTATACTAGATGTCGCTTGTGCGTCGGTTCGAGACGAGCACCAAGAGATTGAAAAATTGGCAAGAGTCAGTCGGGGCGCCGGTAGCTCAGTTGACAGAGCAGTGCGACGGTACCCCACGGTCCCGGGATCAAGTCCCGGCGGGCGCTGACATTTTTTCAATATCTTATTTTCATTTATGAAAATTATATATAGCACCGTGAGTGCATTATAAAATCAGAGGTGTTTTCATAGTAAAGTAAGTGTAGGTATTGTAGCATAATTAGTAGAGTCAGTTCAACAAAAACATGCCAAGGTTCAGACCATTGTTCTACCAGCCAACCGCATGACGTCGCTTTTCCTTTAGTTTTGACAAGTCAAGGTTACTTAATTTTGTACAAAAAAAAACCTCTTACATAGTAAACATGTTATGTGCATGCCGGCTTAGAATAGCATCACCCCACTTCTTTCCCGTGGGTATCGTACGAGGCAGCTAAAGAGTTGCATGTGCTTTGCAATTATAGGCGATAGGCTAATAACCTGTCACTATGGTGATACACAATTTTCTGAATGATCCTCAAAATGATTGTCAGACGTGTCGTAAATGTTCGTTGTTACGGCCATTAACGCTCTGCTTACCCCGCAAGGGATATAGGCGTGATGCCTGTATGTATGTAAAACTCTATCAACTAATTCAATGTAAATTTGTTCTTTAGGATCGTAAATGATTGAGCAGAATCTTCAGGTCTGGCGTGTGTGCAAGTTCTTCAAAGATTTATTTATTTAATTTATTAATTAATACGTATATATGATCTTAAGGACAGATGGCAGAAGGAAAGGAAGACCTTTGCCCTGAAGTGGGACATGTCAGGTTCGTAAATATAATCACAACACATTATTTGGTACAAAACAGCCTCTGTACCGTTGGCTTCGGAACCACTTACGCCTCTGAGAACCGGGTCCCTGTGGGATTCGAAAGAGTACCAACATTATAATAATCTAGTACTATTATATAATCTCTGAATCTTTTGCATCAATCATGTGCATACATGATTGACGCAGAAGATTGCAATGTCCTACCTAAACTTGGACCGGGCTAAATAATGTTAAATTTCAACTTTGTGTCAACCCAAAGAATCGAACCAGGGACTTCTGGATCCAGGGATCAAACTCAGACAGTATGGTTTTGATGTGTTCTAAAAATATTTACGTTTTCATTGCCTCAATCTCATTTTCCCACTTCAACCACAATTATAAATTCAATGTCGTCAACAAGGGTTCGGTGTTGCCAGATTTGTATGCCGGCATTTAGGTTCAGTGTTGCCAGATTTGCGCCCCGCCATTCAGCAAGTTAATACCTTAAGCCGTTGTCGGACCGACATCTAAAGGTCGTATTGTGTAATACACTATTCTGTTCATAGAGCTCAATACATTGCTGGTTATCTTGAGCATTTCATAGAAATATACTTCAGTTAGCCAGCAATGTATGCCAAATGAGGCCCCATTCAAGCTAAACTCATAAGACGGTTAAGCTGTTGTCAGACCGGCTTCTAAATCCGACTAAACATTTTCGCATTTCTTCCATGTTTAGTACTTAGGAGTTCAAAGCAAAGAGAATGTTTCAGACGGAACCTTTTATCAAAATCCGAGGAAGTGTCATCGCTATCATATTTGCCATCTGTGTTAAATGCACAAAAAATGTAATATATCTGATATGTGATAACCTAAATTGTATGTGCATTTGGTTATAATTCAGCTTATGTTGAATTAAGGGCGAGAATACTATAGCTCTGGTTCTTAGTAAGGCACCTATATTTCTTTTTTTGAAAACTTGCAAGATTTTCAAGCGCGGGCAGGATATGAACCTTCGACTTTCGTCATTAGTAGTGACGATGCCTCTTCCATCTAGGCTACCGCAGCTCACTCCTTGCCCGCCAATTTTTCAAGTGTGTTTAATGCCAGTAACGCGTGGCACAGCTCCATCTACCGGGTTGGTTTTGCAAATAATACCCGGCGACCAATTCTATCTTTACAGATTGAATCACGAATGTAGTCTAAGCGATGAAAACCCGCGATAAATTGAATACCAAATTTTAAAACACTTCCCGTGTTAGGTATACAATTTATGAAAACTTGCAAAACTTTCAAGCGCGGGCAGGAAAATTTTGCAAGTTTTCTACAAATTGTATACCTAACACGGGAAGTGTTTCAAAATTTGGTATTCAGTAAGGCTCCTTCTAATTTTTTTCTCTTTTGTCAGGCATTAGTAATCCGTCTTTATTACTACTTTTGTTTCAGTTGTTTCAGGTGATCCATTTTGTTTCGCGTCCGGTTTGGAATTCGACTTGTCATTGACGTATCGACGGTGACAGAGAATAATCAAAAATTGTGAAAAACACAGCAATGACTGCTTCACTTTTTCAAAACAACATTCAATCTAGTTGGATGACTCGGTGTCCCACACGAAAAGAAGAAGATCTAGTAGGAATACCTAGGTAAGTATTTTTCTGAAAAATTATTAAGTATAACGTAGACTAATAGTACCTTTCATAATGCCGTGTGATGCCGGCTTAAATTAGCATCACCCCATTTCTTCCCCGTGGGAGTCGTAAGAAGCGACTAAGGGGCTCAAGGGAGTGTATTGAAATTTTAGGCGATGAGCTGACAACCTGTCTAGTGACATAGTTGGCGATACACAATTGTCCGCATGACTCAAATATAATACGTCAGACGTGGCGTAAATCTCCGTTTTTGCGACCGTTTACGCTCTGCCTACCTCGCGCGGGATGATAGGCGTGATATGTGTATGTATGTACCGTACCTGTGTTAAAAAAATCTTTAGTAAACTAATGATGAATTAATAACAACATTTTGACGGCTTCGCATTCGCAATATCTGATATATATTTTGTAAATCAAGTACTTACGCATTTTATTGTTCTAGCTTCAACATTCACACATTCCTCGTGGTTGCCCTTAGTGTCGTTTCACTGAATGTGTATAGTGTCACGTTTTTCCAACGTTTTCCACCCCTGCCCTTCGCACATTAATCTCCCAAAAGTTACGTCACCTCTGACGTTAGTACGGTGGCTGACATTGGATTTCTGTACAGTTATCTCTAACTGGGTCAGTAGGTAAAACAAGGGGGAGCTTCATGGATTGGCCACGGAACAACTTTACCCAGGAATATGATTCGAGAATAGAATACTTTTATCACAATAAAACAATTTTAAAGGGATTTAAGTTGTGTTTATTTTGGATTTTACAATTTAAAAAAAAAAACCGTCGTGACAGACAGTCTGCAGTGTGTGAACATATCATGGATAACCCCACCCATTATGTCAGATTCGATAAGGCTGCAATCCTAGCGAGAGAGAAGAGATTAATTCCTAGGAAAGTACGGAAAGCCATAGAAATTCAAAAATATCCGAATTTCAACAGAGATACTGGATGGGGAATCTCATCAACTTGGACACAGCAGTAGAACCAGATCCAACATACTGTAAGACCTACTACACAAGATACGGTTTCAGCATTTTGTGTGGAAACCGGACGTTACGCTAGGCAATTAAGAAATAGATGGCGGTAGAACAAAAATAATTTCAATTCTAAATAATGACGTCTAACACCTTAGTCATCCGTGACCACGGGCTCTGTAAAGAGCTCGAAACGTAGGAATTGTAAAATCCAAAATAAACACAACTTAAATCCGTTTAAAATTGTTTTATTGTGATGAGTAATAGTTGTGCAAACTCAAGAAAATAGAATACTTTTAGTTAACACAATTTTCGTAAGAGGTTAAAATTTTCTGTTTTCATTTATCGACCTAGATTTCTTGGGATAACTTTAACTAACTTTTTTTGGGTTTACCCCATATAATGGCTTTGTTTTTGTATAAAAAAAATCTCTGCAAAGTAGAGAAGTGAATCAATACTCAATACTCAATATATTTATTGCATCCCATGTGTTACATAAGGTGGTCATATTGATAACATTGGTACTTAAAACATGGACCCTGTAGGGCACAACAATAGTTTATAGCTATAACTCTTAACATGCATTGATTTTCACTACATAGTATAAAATCAAGTCGCTTCCCGTTTGGTGTCTCCTTATATCTTTAGAATTACCTAATGGATTTTGATGCGGTTTTTTTTATTAGATAGAGTAACTTGAGAGGAAGGTTTATAAGCATAATTTATTCCGGAAAATTGTCACATTCCCATGGGAAAACGGGTAGCCCAACTGGTAGTAAACTTTTGACCCCCTTTTGACACCTTTAAGGATTAAAAGTTCAAAAATGCTGAAACACGTATTTAATTATTTGAAGATATGAGTCTTATCAGAAATTTGGAAACAGATTACATTTAAGATAAAAAACTTACATACAAACTTTTAATCCCCTTTTCACCCATTTAATGGTTAAAATTTCAAAAATGCTGAAACACGTGTTTAATTATTTTAAATTATTAGTCTAATCACAAATTTTGAAACAGATCGAATTCATTAAAAAAGAAAAACTTTCATACAAACTTTAAACCCCCGTTTGATCCTTTTAAGGGTTAACATTTCAAATATGCTGAAACACGTGTTTAGTTATTTTAAGTCATAAGTCTAATCACAAATTTTGAAACGGATCACACTTACGACAACGAACTTTCATACAAACTTTTAACCCCCTTTGCATACCTTGGGGGAATTAAAAAAACGGAATTTAAAGTAAAGTCGCTTCCCACGTCTGTCCCTGTCTGTATGTTTGTTTGTATGCTTAAATCTTCAAAACCACTTAACGGATCTGGATGAAGTTTTTTTAAAAGATAGAGTGATTCAAGAGGAAAGTTTTCATGTATGATTTATGTCGGGAGAAGGACTGTTTCCAGTGGGAAATCAGTTAGCAGCGGGTGACACCGCTGGGCGGGCCGCTAGTAACGTAATAAATTTAAAATTTCAATAGATATAAGTACTATAAAATTTATCTGTCTTATTTCATCTTATAACAATTTATATTTCATTTACTTAATTTTTTTCACTTATATAATACATTTTCTCATAATATTAAAACATAACCTAGGAATAATAATTTACATTTCATTTAATTCATTCATTCATTTTAAAACATTTTATTTAAAACATTTAATCTGTTTGTTGATTCTGCTCGATTCTGCCAGAAAATTAATTGAATAATCAGAATATTTTGCTCTTCTCTTTAAGTAGTACTTTTCACGTATACTTTGTATTTATATAAAAAAAATATTACTATCAGCTATATAGTTCTCATAGTACAAGCTTTGCTTTGTTTGGGGCTAGATGGCGCTGTGTGAAATGTCCAGGATATTTATTAATTTTATTTTATCTACTCTAGTGGTATGTGTAACCTCAAGCAACACAACTGAAACACACGTCCTAGGGTAATTATATAAGGCGACAAGTATTTTATTTATTTTTGTATACAAAACCTATGCAGGTCACCGTAGTTCGTAGCACGTGTATGTAGCGAAAAATTGTCGACGTGTCCGAGACAAAACCGTCAGGCTGGCACGGATTAATGGTAATATTATGCTAATAGTATCGCCCTGTCGGAAACCGTTTCGGGGGTGAAATTACGACGCCATGTGTAATTAGAAAATGTCAGAGGTTATGAAACCCTGACATTAGGGCTGGTGCACATGTAGCGCACTTTGGAGCGAGCCGTTTTCAGCTCCTTATTGCAAGTTGACAGTAAATTGAAATAAAGTTGATATTAGTGAAGGTACTTCGCATGTAATACATACATACATCACGCCTTTAATCACTTGCAATTCAGACAGAGCATAAATTATGTTCCAATATTTAGTTTTAAATGCGTTTTGCTACTGAATATAGCGTGCGCCAGATGTCCGCTGGCCCTTATATGGTGAGCATATTATCTTATAATTATTTGAATGAAGGTTGTATTTTAGGATATGATGTGACAATGACACTGCTCTGTCCTTGGGCTTACTTAATTTATTTTAATACGATCTATATTTCTTTATTTCGAACTTATTGTGTATCACTAAGTATCTTTAATATTTTTGCACCTGCCTGTACTTTCAACATGCCCTAAGGTAGACTGGTAGATAATGCCACTGGCATTAAGTCCGCCCATGTACACTGTTTTGTGTAGAAAGTTCAATAAATAAATAAATATGTTCCTTGGGGGAAGTAGTTAAGTTTCCAGGGCTGGCTCTTAATAAGATATTAAAAAATCAAAAATAAAATGGATTGGAACCCATTTTCAGAATTTTTCTTTAAGTTGTACAAAATAAGTTTAAGATTAAAAAAGAAACAAAAACTCCCCTCAATTATTCGTCAAACGCGGCCATAACGACTGTCACTACGGCCGTATCGCTCTGCTGACCCCGCAAGGGGAATAGGCGTGGTGTGTTTTGTTAATGTATGTAGATATAGCCGTGTGAGGCCGGCTTAGAATAGCATCACCCCATTTCTTTCCCGCGGCTGTCGTAAGAGGCGATTAAGGGACTCGAGGGTATCTTGTGTATAAAAAATTAGGCAACAGGCTGACAACCTGTCACTTTAGCGATACATGATCTTTCTATAACGGCCTTCAAATATTTGTCAGACGTGGCGATAGCGACCGTATTATGCCGGCCCTTGGCGTTTTGCCTACCCCGCAAGGGATAAAGGCGTGATATGTGTATGTATGTATATAGATAGACATAAACGGAATTTTTCTTACAAACTGTGCAATAAAAGATTATCTTGCATAGATTAAAAATAACTACATGTTATGTTTGTCATTTCCTCCAAAAACTACAAATTGTTTAGATAATAAGCGTCTTTATAGTTCTTTATACAAAGGCCGACACACAAGGTTGAATGAGGTACGAGGTTATCCTAACAAATATTATAAATCTGAGAATTTGTGTGTGTATGCATGTTTGTTACCTCTTCACGCTAAAACGGCTTGACCGATTTGGATGAAATTTGGAACACAGGTAGAGAATAACCTGGAATAACATAAAGGCCACTTTTTACTGCGGGAAAACCACTATTACCACGGGAAAAATTATAAAATACCTGTCCATGAGTAATTTTACTAGAGATGCATAGACTAGTCTAGTACCTACAGAAAGTTGTTCGTCGACTCACTTGACAATACGTTTTAATACACACACACATATCACGCTTATAATCCCATGCGGTGTAGGCAGAGCGTAAACGGCCGCAAAAAACGACGACAAACATTTTGAGAGTCATTCGGAAAATTGTGTAACGCCATAGTGACAAGTTGCCAGCCTATCGCCTAAAATTGCAATACACACTCTCGAGTCCCTAAGTTGCCTCTTGCGACTCCCACGGGCAAGAAATGGGGTGATTCTGATTCTGGCTGATAGCTGAGTACCTATTGATGTGGGTTTACACGACTTACTTGTTGTAAATTTCGAAACGTCGAGAGATAAAACTCTCTACCAAATTTACAACAAGTAAGTCGTGTAAACCCACATCATGAGTGATACTTGTTCGTTTAATGAGTACCTATTAGCTAAGGAAGTGTCTCTTCAGAATAGAAGACTTCGAACCCACCTATTTATGTTGTAGCGACGCGGATCGCAAAGACTTACAGAATGGCTGACTTCGCTGGATGCATCTACTGCTGACGAGGCGACGACAACGCTGCCTGCACAATGTAAACACGATACGTCATACTCGTCATAGAAGATTAGCCAACCAGAAGTCAAGGCCTAAAACGCGGGTACGAAGTTTGTCGAATACTTAGCTTAAATACAAAATTGGGCCGGGGTCCCCGAGCTGAACACCTCGCTCGGCGGGAATTCCCCTTATCCATCATGCAGCATTGGGCCTACTAGCTTACCACCCATTACAAGTCCGTACAATGTCATTAGTGCCTAGACATTTTTATCTGACCTCATCATCATCTGCTGACCTCTAAAGATGGAAATTAATATTAAATCGCTACCATTTTGTTACTCAGTTTTCAATGTTTTGTTCGCCATTCATTTATTGTTCTTCAAATTGTAATACACTATGCTAAACGGCGCCGTAACTAGCATATAAAATTGTTACTTATTGGGTGGTTTCTGTTGAACTTAGACATAACTGAATAGTAGGAGAAGGTATAAAATTTTTGAAAACTTGCAAAATTTTACGTTACAGGCATTTAAATACACTTGCAAAATTGGCCGGCAAAGAACGAGCTGCGGTAGCCCAGATGGAAGAGGCGTCGCCACTAGTAATGCGAAAGTTTAAAAATTTTGCAAGTTTTAAAAAAAATTATACCTAACACGGTAAGTGTTTTAAAATTTGGTATTTAGTAGGAGAAGGGTTTAAGTTTGAGTGAAGTGGTGTCTAGTCTACATTTAATAACATTTTCTAGTTGATAAAATTAAGTTAGTATTTTGGAGGCTCTGTACGATTATGTGTTTTTTAAAGTTTTATTTATAAGTGACACATTTTTTGATCCTCTTTGATTGAGAGGGAGCTCTTTTTTTTCATATTATTACAAAAGTTCCTTGGAGAAACTTGTTCAGTTTTACGAGTAGACCTCACCCTAAATTTAATTTGCACTGAATTTGATAGGACCATATAACTACGCCTACTGATTGTTCCATTTGTCAATATGGATCAATTTAAGTATACATACATATACATACATACAAAGTGATTAATACTGATAACTAATTCCAAATTTGAAAATTCTGATATCGTAGCATCGAAGGTAGTCGCCCGTTTTAGTCACATTTTGATTGATGGCGCTAGTTAGCATCAGGGACTGTTTTAACCTGATATCGGTACATCATTGTTCTTTAACAGTAATTGCGGTGCCTGAAGCACTTAAGGCTGTGTACCGACCTTGCATTGTTAGTAATGCACAAGATCTGATTCAATATAAAAAGCTTGTTTCCATTTAAGGCGAGTGCACACAAAGTACAATGCGAGTTAAATGGAAAGTGGTACATCCTGGAGTGAGTCTTGAATTATATCCCGAAGACAATGTTTCTTAATAATATCTTCCTTGGAAGATAATATTGTAAAAAAATATATATTGTGTTTCGGAGGGCACGCCATACCGTCAGTCCCGCTTGCTCTCTTCCTATATCCATGGAGGAAGTATACCAGGCGAGTGCCAATCACCTAAAGCGTAACTCCGTTTTACTGCGCCATCTGTTGGTATTCCTTCTAATGCTGGTTTACAGACGAATGCACATACATACACACATTCACCGACAGGTAAAAAAAACATTCTGCCATCGTTTACTCCCCCTCTTTTCCCTGGACCACATTACAACCTGGCAACAATGTGAAATTAAAGTCAAAAGTTACAAGAATATATAAAAAAAGCCAGAAACCGGTCCGCATATTATGCAAACGATATTTCGGCTCCCTTCTGCACTATTGGCGAAATGTTATAATCAGCTACAGGTAATCAGACTAAGCTAGTTTTTATCCACTTAAGCTCTTATTTACTAGCGCCATCTTAGTTTTAGACGAAAATTTTGTATTAACGCTTTTAGTTTTATATTGACTGTCCTCTAATATAATTATTTCCTCCATGCTATAAATTAGTTCAGGCGCCGACCGCTACAACACCTCGTCAGAGACCTACTTACTTAGAGAAAAGTTTCTCAAAAGGCGGATTATCTCTGCTGTTCTACATGATACCTACAAACCCATTACTATTATGTCAAATAGGATTAATATCGGATTGAAGTATTTTTAAGGGCATTATTTGTTGCTACATAGGTATCAATATCCTAGATTTGACTCCATCCTGAGGAGTTGTATAAAAGACAAACTAAATATGTATTATTGAAAACTTGCAAAATTTTCAATATGTATTTTCTTATTAAATCTATCTATAACCTAATTGAGTAGATATGTACCTACATTTTTAATCAATGTGCATCCATCTTAAACATCGTTAAAAGGAAGCTATTAAATGTATAATTGTATTACTCATTGTTGCTTTTACAACTATAAGTTTTATGAGAGATCTGGGAAAAAGATAACTAAATACCTTATAATTAAGAATATACCTTCATTTAACGGTCTTTATTCTAGTAAACATTATTGTTATATTTTTGTAAGACCTGGTTTATTGACGATTACACCATCATAACAGCCAGAAAGAAATTCCAAAACTTACCGCGGGGTATAGCGCATGGGCAAAGTTTATAAAGCAGTTTGATTTTAACAAATAACAGCAATAAAATTCTAAAAAATATAAATATATGATATTTTTGAGGATGCATCAGATACGAATTCACTTTCAGTTACACACTTCAACAAAATTTTCTTGCAAAAAAAACCTAAGTGACCTCTATTTTCAATATTTTTTTCAATATTATGTTAAAGGGGTTAAAATTATTACCAAATTTTATGCTTGCATATAGATTAACTTTTCTAGTACACATTGGTAATGGTATAGATATCTCTAGTTTTTATATTGAAAATAATGCCGAGTGATGCCGGCTCAGAGTAGCACCACCCCATTTCTTTCCCGTGGGAGTCGTAAGAGGCGACTTAGGGACTCGAGCGTGCATTGCAATTTTAAGCGATGGGTTGACAACTTCTCACTATGGCGATACACCTTTTTTCGAATGACCCTCAAATATTTGTCAGCATGGCGTAAATGTCCGTTTTTGCGGCCGTTTACACTCTTCCTACCCCGCAAGGGATATAGGCGGGATATATGTATATGTATGTATATACATACAGTTTATTCGATATACATACACACACATGTATGCTGATAAAATGCTAGCAAATAAAATGCTCTATCTTCATGTTAAGTTTTTATATTTTTTACCAATTTCCTAGGTCTATTGCATGGGTTATTATCACGGAACAACTGATCCTAAGTTTCAAGATAATCTTGTAGCGCGGTAAGAATCCCGTATTGAATATTTTGAGTCGCAGTAACCTAGTCCTATTTTGCAATTATTTTGTGCTTTATCTAAGTGGTTATCGAAATTAATCTCAAAAACTTGCCATAAAAACGTTATCATGGTTTATAACTGCAATTTGTATGCAATAAAATCCCCCGCATCGGTAAACAGTATAATAAATTTTATTATAACTAGATATGTTCGGGTTGATAAAATACTTTTTGTAGGTGCCTTGACGAAAAATAAGGTGTGAAAACTGGGAATTGTTGATTTCACTCCTTTCATTATACATTTTTATTTTCGATTACCATATCTTAGGTAAAATTATTTACTCATTATTACAATTGCGTTCCTTTGAGAAAGTTGTTACATGTCATATCACCAAGCACATCTGCAATAACTTCAATAGGTTAGAGTTTAGTAAAGTATACAGACGTCAGTATCATGACGTCGATAAGTGATGATACTATCCTACACTGAATAAAGTAATTTCATTTTCATTATCATTTTAATTTTACAGGGCGGAGAAGGGTCTATATTTTCAGGGCGTGTTCTAGACGTGACACTAACAAAGTTTTCTCAGTACTAATTTTCGAAATACGAAAAAACTGGTTAACTCATACAAAACCACTCAAGCACCGACAAAATTTGTATAATAAGACTAAATAATTTTGTTTCATATTACAAAAATGGTGTTCTTCACGTCCAGAACACACCCTGACTTCGTTAATCCTACTCCACCGAACACTTGTACACACCTTGTATTTGTAGTAAAATCTTACATAAAAATTAACTGACCTTTACTTAAATTCTTCAAGAGACGCAGCTATCGAGTGGTCATTAATTGTGTTATTGAACATACCTGAAAGAGATAAAAAGGGTCACAATTATTTTATAACATGTAGATAAGTATATTGAGTCAAATTGAAACATAGCTTGATGCAAAAATGTGTTAATACTCGCACTATCAGCAACTCGTCGAATCTTCTTTTGGCAACGGACCAACCCACCGAAAAACAGGGTTAAAATGTTCTCTCTTTTCGTATCAGATACCAAGTCAACAAACGACCCGATGAACCCTGGTTTCAGAGTTTAAGAATCGTTTGTTGGATGCACCCGAATCGTTGGGCTAAAATCCTTTCCGAACTGTGTTTACCTCGAAACGGGTCTCAGTCTCTCAGTCAGAGATAGGCCAGAGGCAAGAGCTTCACGACCTTGTTCCACCAGCTCCTTTCTACCATCGGACATCCAGACGCACCGCCGGATACAATCCGTACCTAGTTGCCATTCCACCAGTTCGGACTAAGCGCTTCCAGTCATCATTTATAATGCGCACTGCTAAAGAGTGGAACTCACTACCTGCGTCTGTGTTTCCAAACGAACAGGCTAAGAGTGAACAGGCTTCTTCTGAGTAAGCTTGCTCCATCTTAGACTCTGTCTCTGTCCTATGACCTAGACTAGAGTCAAGAGCAAACCCATCATTAATTTTAAAAAAAGGCCCCGAAAACGATGGCGTACGATCTTGATACATACCATACTACTCGAGGCAGTGCCTTTATATTTATTTTTATTTTTTTATCCCGCCCGAGCCGGTTTTCTATTAGGACAATACAAAATTGTTATAAAAAAAGACAATTGCGTTATGCAAATTTCTTTTTTTTTACAATGACCGATCATGACGTCAATAAGTGATAAAACTATCTTACATTGAATAAAGTTATTTCATTTTCATTTTCATACTCAAAGGAGTGGAAGACTTTAGCACTGGATCACAGTACATGGAAGCAGTGGAATCTTTCAGGCTCATTATAATAGTTATAATATATTGCCGTGTGATGCCGGCTTAGAATAGCATCACCCCATTTATTTCCCTTGGGAGTCGTAAGAGGCGATCTAAAGGACTTGAGCGTGTGTATTGCAATTTTAGGCGATGGACTGACAACCTGTCGCTATGGCGATACACAATTTCTCGACACTCAAATATTTTTTTTTTATTTTTTTATTAATGATGGGTTTGCTCTTGACTCTAGTCTAGGTCATAGGACAGAGACAGAGTCTAAGATGGAGCGAGCTCACCCAGAAGAAGCCTGTTAAGGCACTGGCACTCCCACACACTGACGGAACGCAGCAAGCTACTTGGCGCCAGACTTCGGTGGGATGGTGGTCGCGAGCCAGGCGGCCCCTTACGGAGCCTTCCACCGCTTGGTGGGATCGTTCAGCCGGACTTATCCACAGGCAAGCCTGTGTTGCCGTTGCCCGGGGTGGACCGCTAGGAGGTAGATCCCATACCACCCCAAAATATTTGTCAGACGTGGCGTAAATGACCGATTTTTGCGGCTGTTTGCGCTCTGCCTACCCCGCAAGGGATTATAGGCGTGATATGTGTATGTGTGTATGTATGTGTATTATAATATAAATTATTGTCTCAGTTGAGTGTCAGTTACATAGTTTTGGCCTTTTCGTATTTCGGATTAAGTTTGCATCATAAAGTATGTTTAATAGTAAATGAATTGTAAATAATGTGACCGTCGCTGGAATTATTAAGGCCCAACCACAAGAGAACCGGAGCTCTGGCCTAAGTATGTTTGTTAATACTTTTCGATGGCTATAAGGCTGCCTAATACAGGGTGTAAGGAAAAATATTGCGTTACTTTCAAGGAATATACCAACCCATAAAACTGAAAAGCTCTCTCCAAGAAACATAGGTCGAAATATGAACAAAAATAATTAAGTCCTCCCATACATAATGTAGCAGCCGACCAAGTCTGGTTGTATGTGAGGTCTAATTTTTTTCCTATATTGGTCTATGTTCCTTGAGGAAAGTTTTTCAGTTTCATGGTCTGGTCTGGATCATCCCTTAAAAAGAATGCAGTTATTTTCCTTACAATATTCCGAGTAACAACTACTTACCTTTGCAATGGAAAAAGGTAGAAAAGTTTCTGAATAGCTATTATTTACTCGAAAATCTTGAGTGACGGTGGTTGTCAGTGGAATAATGTAAAAACCTCCAAAATGGGGCGAAACAAGGCGAGACGTCACGATCCGAATAAAATTACCATACCATTAAAATAACAAATCGGCCAAGAATAAAATGAAATCAACAATGAAAAGGCATTTAGGTGTTTTTTTACTGCTTTGGTAGAAAAACAAAATTATAAATAGGTATAAGGTATACTATCACTTCACTACATAATATAAAACATATTGTATCCCTTCCCATGCCGTTAGTGTGACTACATGTTTTTAGACCTTTAAAACTACGGAGAGTCCAAGAGGGTGTTTTGAATGTAGATATAATACCTACACACCGGGTATAGTTATTTGTACACCAAGAGAGCCAAGTTCATTTTTGTTTCGAGTGCTAATTTTGAATTCCAAGGTAGCGAAGGATACCAAATTAAGTATCCTGAGTTCATTGAGGGATTCAAAAGCACGAGTTGTGAATGAATTGGTTCTCATGGTACATACAACTTTTCACCTCTACCCGTGAGAAAATGCTGCCAATGTCAAGATTTGGAACTAATTTCCAAATCTTGACATTGGCAGCAGCGGCTGTATAGCTCGAATGCTTTTCAAAAATTCACACCTAATAAATTGTTTGAACCTACGTAAATTAAAACATAATATTATGTCAATTTTCAGAACGCTTACAAAAATAAATAATTAACTGACAGAAATACATTTTAGAACGCACCGCCGCTAATTGTTATGATTTGTTTTGATAAAAAGAGATGTACGAAATTCAATTCACTTTTCTCCACTTAAAAACGAACTTTACCCACCGAATGTACACGGCAGAACAGTTATTTTCTAGCTGAAGTGGTGAAAAGGGTATATTTCTGCGGGAAAACGGTCAGCTGCGGGGTAGGCTAGTAAAATTATACATCCTGTAGTGCCGCTCAGTTTATTATACGAAAAATGCGTAACACGAAATGTGTTTCGCCGACGCGGCGCTGGCGTCTAAGGAATATCCTATATCCTATGCGCCGTGCTTTGTACGGAACTCATTCGTGGCATGGACTCTATCTATGATCATACACCACCAATGCGGTATATGATCACAAGCCCAAGAAAGATTACACATAGGGGACTGAACCGACATACTTTGAGATCTATTCGGACAACTGCCAAATCAATCACTTCACTATCACTACAAAGTATAAAATAATGTCGCTTCTCGAGACTGTACCTATGTCCCTATATATGCTTAGAACTTAAAAAAAGTACGTAACGGTTCTGATGCAATATTTTTTTAATAGATGGAGTAATTGAAGAGGAAGTTTTATATGAATAATACGTGTCGCAAAAGTTTAGAAGCAGGTGGAACCGCTAGACGGACCGCTAGTACTAGATAACATATCTACAAACGAAATTGGACCTCATGCCATACCATTAGCAAGGTTCAACAGCTGTCAAAATAGACTTTTAAATGGCCAATCATACCTCTATAACCACCAAAAGTTTCGTTCAAATAATGGACTCAACATAAACGAAACAATAGACCTCTACCTGCTAGTGTAAAATAGCTCTTGTAGGGATATAATGACGGGACTTCCCGGTCGCTTTGACCAATGGCATTGCGAGTTCTAAAACGCGGTATCGAAGTTTTTTCGGCGACAAGTATATAAGAAATGGTCGATGACTAACAGACGGACCTCCTATGGGAGTCTCCACAGACCGAACCGTTTGGTTGCTTTCTGCCAATCGACCCCGGTCCGGGTAATCTGCGGGAGCCCTGAAGGTACCCTAAGGTACCCTGATCCCCTTCCTAGGTGACAGTTAAGCGCCCGCGGACTGTCCTGGACTACGGACCTCGGTTGGTGGTTCGGAATCTTACGCCACGCAATATGCGGAAGAAACGAAGTCTTGTGAAACGATTATGCGGTGTCATGTCAAGTTGATCTTTCAGGTCCTTGATTTGTATTATGACATTGCGCTCAGTTGAATGTAGACTTTGATTTCGAATTGAAAAGTGTGAGATACCCATGGGAGGAACCACGCACTACCCCCGGGTGTGCACTGTACCTTTTGTTCGTTTAACATATAA
Source organism: Tuta absoluta (assembly GCA_027580185.1). Classification (NCBI taxonomy): domain Eukaryota; kingdom Metazoa; phylum Arthropoda; class Insecta; order Lepidoptera; family Gelechiidae; genus Tuta; species Tuta absoluta. The sequence continues at coordinate 4,117,269 of JAQAHW010000020.1, forward strand.
ATTAATTTTGGCCTCTTTTTTATGGTCAGTGAAATATTTTTGATTTTGGAATATAAATTCAAAAAAAAAAAAGTAGATAGCACGTTATCACGCGCGCCGCCAACAATACTTACTTTGTGACGTTATAAATGGTACCATACCTACGTCATGAAGGTATCTAAGGTCACTAGCTGCAGTTCTAGGTACGTCAAGAATGTACTTTGTCATTAATAAGTACTTACGTGCACTACGATAAGCATTATCTTAGACTAAACATACTATTGATAAAAAATGCTAAATAATTACGAAAATAGGACTTTTTCAAAGAGCTTTAGTTTCTTCAAACAAAGCTTGGAAATCTTGAAACTACGTAGATGTTTATTACTGAAAATAATGATTATTTTTTGCGACTGCCGAGGATTGGGACCCGGGACCTGTGGAGTACCGTCCCACCGCTCTGCCACTAAGCTACCATCGCCCCGACCGAACTCTTCAAATTTTCAACTTCTTGATACTCGTCTTGAAGCAACGTACAAACAAGCGACATCTAGTGTAAGTTATTAAAACTTATACTCAATTTAATCCCCGGCCGTCGCTATACTTGTTCTATTTCTAATTTTAATTTATGAAAAAATATAGCACTGTGAGTGCAAAATTAACCATAGTACATACCTAATACCGCCGTGCCGTTGCCGTGTGATGTGGGCTTAGAATAGCATCACCCCATTTCTTTCCCGTGGGGGCTACGGCGACTAAGGGACACGAGGGTGTGTACTGCAATTTTAGGCGATGGGCTGACAACTTGTCACTATGGCGATATTGGCGATACACAGTTTTCCGAATGACCCTCAAATATTTGTCAGACGTGGCGTAAATGTCCTTTTTTGCGGCTGTGTACGCTCTGCCTACCCCGCAAGGGATTAAAGGCGTGCTATTTGTTTGTGTATGTACATACCTAATAGGCCAACAATGTCTGGAGTAATAAATGCTTCGGTATTCTCTTATCGCAAGTGGATGCCCAAATTACGCCGAACTAATGTCATTAACGCTATAAGAGAGACTGTACAATATAATGTTTGTAGGTACTACTTATTTGAAAGAAAAGTAGATACTAATAATTTTATCACAGTAATGGTATTTATTGAGGCCGTGTGATGCCGGCTTAGAATAGCATCACCCCATTTCTTTCCCGTGGGTGTCGTAAGAAGCGACTAAGGGACTCGAGGGTGTGTATGCAAATTAAGGCGTTGGGCTGACAACCTGTCACTATTGTGATACACAATATTCTAAATGACCCTCAAATGTTTGTCAGACGTGGCGTAAATGTCCGTTTTTTACAGCTGAAGTTTACGCTCTGTCTAACCCGTAAGGGATTATAGGCGTGATATATGTATGTATGTATTGTATTTATATTATAGATTTTTATAATTATGTAGGTGAGTTTGCCTGGTAGAACTTGCTACCATAGTAAGAAGGCCGCCTTGTTGTACCTACTTCACATATTTCTACCTATGTTAAGGATGTTATTTGCTTATTTTATGTGCAATACTTTTTTTTTATTATTATTATTTTGTAAGTTGCATTTTCTTGTTCAAGCAAAAATATTGAAAACTAATTGTAAATTACGTAGTTTCCATGAATTACACATTTATTGTTGAACACTTAAATGAGGAAATACCAAGACAAAACAGATAGATGAAGAAACAGAATTTCATTCTAATTCTAAGTGAACAATAGAATAGGTTAGAGAGATAAGCTAAGATGAAGCAGTAATTTGAAAAGCCGTGATAGTATAAACGGTCCTTTACAGTGGGCAGATATCGGGACTCCTGACCGACTACTGCTTTTGACCAATCACAACGCGAGTTCTAAAACGCGGTATCGAAGTTTTTTTGGCCGTCGGTATATAAGTAGTGGACGCTGTAAAACTGCTGGACCTCTCTTGGGAGACTCCACCGTCCGACCGTCTGGTTGCTGACTGCTGACCGGCCCTGGTCTTGGCTTTCTGCGGGGACCACTAACACCCTGGATACTAACGTACCCCCATCCCCTCCCTGGGTGACAGTTTGGCCCCCACGGACTGTCCTTGACTGGATCACCGATTGGTGGTTCGGAATCACATGCAATAAGCGGAGGGGCCATAGTAGATAGCCAAGACGATGTGGTGTCACGAGACCTTAATTCAAGTTCTGATGGCATACCGTAACGTCAAGGGGAAGACTTTGGTTCCCGCTTGGAAGGTGTGAGGAACCCAAGGGAGGAGCCACAAGTAATAAGTAAACAAACCAAACTATAAATTCGTCAACCAAACCCCTTAACTAACAAGCCTCGATTCGACTCGATCAGTTGGATCAACATTTTTTTGTTAAAATTTATTTAACAATCCAAAATTACAAAATACTGAAACGGGGTTCTTACCTCGATACTTATTTTTGTTGACAATTCAACAAAAATAAGTATCGCGGTAGACCCCGTTTCAGTATTTTGAGTTATTATGTGTGACCGCGAAAGTTTAAACAAAACCATTTATAATGCGCACTGCTAAAGAGTGGAACTCACTACCTGCGTCTGTGTTTCCAAACGCATACAACCCTAATCTCTTCAAAGTAAGAGTGAACAGGCTTCTTCTGGGTGAGCTCGCTCCATCTTAGACTCTGTCTCTGTCCTATGACCTAGATTAGAGTCAAGAGCAAACCCATACTAATAAAAAAAACAAGTGGCATCTGGCTTGATGATTCCAATGAAAGGTATCCTAAAATATCAAAAGGGACATTATGCAAAAGGGACATTTTGCGAAAAGGACATATGGCGAAAGGGTCATTTTGCGAAAGGGGCATTGTGCGAAAGAGACGTTTTGCGATGAGTAGACATTTTGCGAAAGGGACATTTTGCGTCTGAAGGCACGATACACAGGGTGTACGGCACAGCCCTCCGAATGCTGATAGGGTGCATTCAGACGATGAAATGAACCACTTTTACCCTTGAAATACATTTCAGGAAACGTCAAAAAAAACAGTAGTAAACGCAGTCAGTTGATCTTGAACGGTATGTTTTCTATAAGATTGGAATGATTTTATGAACTAATAAGTGTTACGAGTATCTCTTACACCGTAACTGGACAATTTGTTTAACAAGATTTTAAAATTCATCACATTAAACGCTTTCCAGAGCTTTAATTCTAACACAGGCTCTTCTTGGGAAAATTGTTTAGCTTCAAGGGTAGATACAAATATTTGTGTTCTTCTTTTCATTCATAAAATATGAACGTCCGTAACAACCAGAAAAATTCAGCTTCCCATATACTTTTTATCTTCAGCAAAAAATGTCCATGGCGGGCACTAATGTGCTCAGAAAGAGGGGCTGAAAAACACCGCAGTGCGGGCATCGGGCTCCAGGTTGTTATCACGCTGACGTAATGACTCACCATTCACCAGAATACACCTCCACATCTTTGTGATTGAACCACAAGCAAATTAAGGAGCTGTAGTAATCTACTGCAGCTTTATCTACCTATAACTGCCGCAGTAGTGTATCAGAATAAGGGATTCTGACGAATTCCTAGGAATTTGGAATAAAGCCGGCATAAGGCAAAATTGTAGACTTCATTGAGGCAAATCAAGATTTTTGGACACATTTCTGGGATTTTGGACGAATTTTCCAAGTTTATTAAGAACATGGCAAAACGAAGTTACTTCTTTTTCAATCAAATGTCGTAATGACTATTTTTAAATCACGTTTATAATTATTACTTGTTTCTTTACAAACAATAAATTACGGAAGAACTAAATCATTTAATTTAATTTGATTGAGATATATTCTACGAATTAAACCATTTTTTTTTTGTTAATGATGGGTTTGCTCCTGACTCTAGAATTTACTTCTTTTTCAATCAAATGTCGTAATGACTATTTTTAAATCACGTTTATAATTATTACTTGTTTCTTTACACAGAAACAATAAATTACGGAAGAACCATTAAACCATTTTTTTTATTAATTATGGTTTGCTCTTGACTCTAGTCTAAGTCATAGGACAGAGACAGAGTCTAAGTTGGAACGAGCTCACCCAGAATAAGCCTTTTCACTCTTACTTTGAAGAGATTAGGGTTGTATGCGTTTGGAAACACAGACGCAGGTAGTGAGTTCCACTCTTCAAGTGAAGTTAATAGTAGCGTCGACATTTAATTGAAAAAGTATCTTTTGAACTTCGTTTTGCGGTCTTCTTAACAATTTTGGAAATTCCGACAAAATCCTAGAAATCTGTCCTAATTATTAGATCTGTGTAGGACGATGGCAGAATGTAGTCACAATTTTGCCATGTTACGGCTTTTAGCCAAATTCCTAAAAAATCGTCCGAATTCCTAATTCTGTCATTTATATGGTTTCCCAAAGCACAGGGAAACCTAGTTAGGGGGATTGGGGGCCAGGCAAATATGTAATGTACTTTGTAAGTTATTTTTTTTTATTGCGATAATACCTACATACCGACCTTTTCAATCAAAACAAACATTTACAATATTTATTGGTTTCAAGATACAGAGGCGCTTATTTCAAACCAAAATCAATAAAAGAATACCTTTACGTTCGATTCGAAGGTATATTGCAGGACAGAATATTATATTGCCGTTGAGTGCCGTGTGATGCCGGCTTAGAGTAGCATTACCCCATTTCTTTCCTTTGGAAGTCATAAGAGGCAACTAAGGGACTCGAGGGTGTATATTGCAATTTTAGGCGATGAGCTGACAACCTGTCACTATAGCGATACACAATTTTCCGAATGACTCTCAAAAAATTAACAGACGTGGCATAAATGTCTGTTTCCGCTCTGTCTACTCCGCAAGGAATTATAGGCGTGATATGTATATGTAAGATTATATTAAAGATTAAGATGTCTGTTCAGTAGCAACAGTTGCTTCAACACAATGCATGCGATAGACAGATAGATCATATTTAAACATGAATATGACAGAGGTTCAAACTTTATGCCGCTCCCGAATCGGCTTATACAGCCATGAAAAGTCTTGCCTCAGACACTGATTAAATCGTCTGTCACAGACGTGTGAGGCCAATGATGAAACTTTAACATGTAAAACAACATAACTGTAATTTACTGTATGTGCTTAAATGTATTATGTTATGTACAGACTGTGACTTTCTAAAGAAATATGTTGTAATGAATTTGCTATTGATCTTCAATGCTTGCGGCACAAAAAGTTGTCGAACCTCAGTTTACCACTTTGTGAGATTGGTTCCATTGTAACAAGAACATTGCGGCTTGATCCAACTGTTGTCTCTAAGGAAAATGCTTCTGTGCTTCGGAGGACACTTTAAGATCGTCGCCGCCAATACTAACTTTGTGCTTTAAGGCATAATAAGGGCTGAAGAACACCGCACTGCTACAATTAATTATCATGCTGACGTAATGATTCCCGTTCACCTCTATGTATAGTTATACATAATAATCTCGTTTGTGATCGAACCACAAAAACTTTAGGAAGATATTGATACATTCTGTATAGAGAAAACTACAGGGTTATAGACTTTTTAATACATTGTCACCGACATGTCATTCACTGTATGCCACCACTTCCAGCTTGTCTTACGTGGTTTAAACGACGGTTTAAACCACACGGTTAATCAGACAGACGATAATTATTAAAGAAGTTTGAGTATAAACGCGGAAGTAGCTCGATTCAATTAAAACTTCGTATTCGTCGGTAGTTTACAGTTCAATTTTGTTTAAAACCATTACTATGATATTTGATTAGTAAAATTAGCCGGTTACTGAAAAAGCTGTAGCCAAAAAATTTATAATTCATGCATTAAATCAGTTTTCCCTATATTTATACACCTTCTACTGCGCTCACCGACCCACTCATTGGTAATACGAGGAGGCACATATACAGAAATGGACTGTTGTGGTTATTAAATCTCTCAAAATCACACTTGACTAAATATTCTCTGAATTTTCAAACAATCAATTTTCATATAATTGAAACTATGATTCAAACGCATAAATCACGGAAATTTATTATCATAATATTAGTATTAACCTTCTTCAAAGGCGGTTCACCCACTTGTTGTCCGTCGCTGCGTATTTTTAACAGACACAGTAACGCATGCGTCTGTCAGACGAAAGGAAATAACGGTTTCGTCGTAGCGTCTGTCAAGTTGTTGGTGCGCTAAGGGACATGTAAAGGTTCCTTTCTTACCTACGGCAAATCCTGTGTGCAAGCTGTGTAAATGCGTTTAGGGTATCAGTCTAGTTCTAAATAATTTTTGTATCCACAATAGACAATGGTGATTGTTACCTGTTGTATTTACCTAATAAAAATAATACATACATACATACATACATACATAAATCACGCCTCTTTCCCGGAGGGGTAGGCAGAGACTACTTCCTTCCACTTACTACGATCCTGGCATACTTCTTTCGCCTCCTCCACATTCATCAATCTCTTCATGCATGCTCGTCGGTTTAGGGTACTCTTGACCTGACCTTTCTTTAGCACGTCCCCGATTTGATCGAGGTACGGTCGCGTTCTAAAGTGGAGTCATAGTTAACACAAACCTCAGAAAACAAGTCGCTCGCACCCGCGGCGACACTCACACAATGACACAAATGACGTATAACATACTATTATTTGACGAACTACCATTGTATAATAGGCTGAGTAGTATTGACTATTTCACTACATGAATCATTAGCTTCGGTAGCGTGGTCAGTAGCGCGGTCAAGCAAATTCTTGACCGTTATTGTGGAGACAATGGATCGAATCCCTATTTCTTCGTTCTAGTTTTTATTTTATCAAATGAAGCAAAATTTAGTAAATTTTGAATTACATTTTAGTTGTTGCTAGATCGTTTGCGAGATAGTGCGTGTGCTAAGTGATTTTTTTTAACCTAAGTTTATTTATTAAACTTCAGTGTTTATTTCTTCGAAATGCATACTATTATCAGTTTGCAGGATAAGCAGCGTATTGTTGCGCTGCAATTATCTGTGGCGCTGCATGATATTGGATTTAATTTAACTCAAATTGCTAATCAGACTGGTCTGGCCGTAAGTATAGTTTTATTTCATTACAATTGTATTTTAAATATTAAAAACTTTGACTCATAGTATGTTGGTAGCTGTGAACCGATTAGTATAAACTTTTTTATTAATAATGCTACTTTGTTTTAGTGGAAGACTGTTAAACGTTGGGTTACACGTTTTGAAGAGGAAGGTAGCGTAAAAACTCGACTCGTCTTATTAATGATTCACAGCGGAGGATGATGGTGTAACAATATGAAGAAAATGGTTCTGCCGCTGGTCCAGGCAAATTAGTAGCACAAAAAAGAGGGCGTGCAACTGCCGCTAATTATGTTGATATGCTACAGGAAAGCCTGCTACCGACGACGGTGCGAAATGTTTAACTGTTTATCCTGCTAGTGAAGTTCCTCGTTTTGCATTTGTCCAGGATAAATTGTCCAGTGCATCGAGCTGCCGTGGTGTATAATTGGTTTAGCCAGCACCCAGATATCCAAGTTATTCGTTGGCCAGCAAAATCTCCGGACTTAAATCCCATAGAGAATTTATGGGGTTTAATGGTGCAAAGGTGGGACATGCGCAATGAAAGAACTACAGAAGCTTTAGAGGCTCACTGCCTGGGAGTGTGGGAGAGTACCAGAGGAACAGATATATGCACTTATTTGATCGAGTCTATTAAGTGTTTATTAAGTGTTGTTGAAAACAGCGGAGGTAACACCAAATACTAATTATGTAAGCGGCGATTTTTACTTAAGATTCCAATCAGACCCGATCTAGCATACATTGCTGATTATCTTGTGTATTTCATTATAATATATGAATATACACAAAATAATCAGCAATGTATGCCGAAGCGGGCCTGATAAATCGTTGCTCACTCAACCTCAGTTTACCTGCTTACCCGCCTACTATTGCAGTAGGTATTTGTGGAGCATTACATTAGCAATTAAATTATGCTAAAACATCGATTTATATTTATATAAGATTGATAATTATTAGTCAGTTATCTTAAGGCCTTGCTTCAATATCTTTTCATTACGAAAACGAGTACTTAAGCTTAAACCTTGAGATGTAGGCAAATAACTGATTTATTATTATTACAATTACTTTTACTTCCGAGGAAAGTGCATCATCGTTAAACATAGAACAATAAAATAATTACTAACGAAATTATTACTTAAATAACTTAAAGATTCAATCCAAGATTTGGATCATTCCTATGATCTTATAAATAATTACCTATCGATGTTTCAGCTAATGAACACTTAATATCATTTTACATAATATTGTGTTTTATCATTCAAACAAAACTATTAACTAAGTATTACGACAGCAAGTATTTTATGTAGTTTTACATACTCGTATCTTATGGTTACCAAAAGTTCTCATTCATGTCATTATGTTATTTACATAAAGTGATACCATACCTACCTACCTACCAATAAAATAATTTCTTACCTTACTTTTTGTTTTATTACAATATTATAGGTTTATGTTTTTAGATATAATATTTTGATACATAATTTACAATAAACATTTATAGATATAATACATTGATGAATATATAGAACAATATTATATAAAATAATTATTACTGGAGAAAATATGGTAAAAACATTTAAAAAAACATTATTCAACATACAGAGATCGGATGGGAACCCGGTTCCGTTCTGATTAGAAGTTAAGAACTATTACCGCTGTGATCCTGTTTCCATTGACTCGACGAAGAAGAATTACCGCTAAGCTACGGTAGCTTGTGATCAATACGACGAAATAAAGATATGTAATCTATTGCTTTACTACAAGTGAACGAATAAGGATAACTATAATACGGTTTTAGACAAACCAGTGTGATGTATACTTTGTGGTGATGTGGTGGCGAATAGGCAATCACCGAGTAATTATTTCAAAGATTACATAGATGTCGCTTATAGGTGGTAATCTGTTTAAGTTTTAATGCTACGCCTTAAGGTGGACTTTTCTACTTACAGTCGATAATCTTACGTGTGTGCGTAAGTTAGTAAAGTAAGTACAGAGGATAATAACCCGTATTGCAATCTGTCAAGTGGTCTAACTATGACTCCACTTATGAATCCGACCGTACGTTCGTCGAGGTCTTCCCCTTCCGACGTTCCCATCCACACTTGCCATATACACCTGTTTCGTTAATCTTCTTTCGTTCATCCTCTCTACATGACCAAACCATTTAAGCATACCCTTTTCTACACCAGTCACTACGTCTTCTTTTATACCACAACGTTCCCTTATCACGCTATTCCTTATCCTGTCACTCAATTTTACGTCAACCATACTTCTTAACGCTCTCATTTGTACTGCATTTATTCTACTTTCATGCTTTTTCTGCCATACCCAACTTTCACTCCCATACATAAGTGTCGGAACTAACACCCCTCTATGCACAGCCAGACGAGCCTTATCAGAGACTTTCTGGCTGTTCATAAAAGCGTGCAACGCTCCATTCACCATGTTGCCGGCATTCACCCTTCTTTCGATGTCACTTTCACACTTTCCATCTGATGTGAACATGGAGCCCAAATACACAAACTCTTTCACTTGTTCCACCCTCTCTTCTTCTATCATAATTTTACACTCTGTCATATTTTCCTTTTTCTCAAAAACCATTGCTTTCGTCTTACTTACATTCACTTTCATTCCTTTCTTTTTCAAAGCCTCATTCATAATATTTACCATCTCCTGCAACCCTTCAGCCGACGACGCAAGGATAACTTGGTCGTCAGCATAGAAAAGACATTTGACGAGTAAACCATTCATTCTCAGACCACATTCACTCTCTTTCAAATCTTCCAAACAACTATCCATGAACAGATTGAACAGCCACGGTGACGCAACACATCCCTGTCTAACACCTTTCTCGATGTTAAAAAGTTCAGTGTACGCCCCGTTTATCCTGACACAAGCACTGGAATCCTTATATAAGGATTTCAGTGCTCGTATCAAGATACTGCTCACCCCATGCATGGATAGTGCCGACCACAATTCATTCCTCACCAATAAAAATAATATAAATAAAAATAGTTTGAAAAATAAATTTATCGAGTTATGATTTAACTTTCTTTACCTAATCGTGTTTCCCGGCGACCAGAATTTTGATAATATAGTGAAAAATCATTTTACATAAAAAGAAAGTGTTTGTCTTATTAGCCATCAAAATTGTGTGCATTCAAAAATAATTTTTTTTTTCGACTTAAAAGCGACTGTAGCCGTCAACGACCTCGACAGTGGCGCAACAACACAAAAAAAGCTTTCTCTTTATACAAAAAAATTAATAAACAATATGCGCTGTAATTAAAGTTATGGCAATTCGTACCAAAAGTGGCCGTTTTATTCACTTTTTTCCATAACTTTAACTGCAGCAAATATTTCATTGAGTTTGCAGGTTCTTATTTTACTTAACGATAATACTAAAAACTTGGGCAACGGACATTCTGATAGATTGTTTGTATAAAGAAAAAAAATATTTTTGTGAAGTGGCGCCACTGTTGAGGTCGTTGATGGGTACACTTAGTATAGGCTCCGAAGCTTTTCAGACAAGTTTAACCAATGTTGTCTCGGCCCTACCGACAACCGGTATGTACTTATTCAGTACGTTTTCTTGAACATGGAAAGTGCGGTTGTAGCATCAAAAGTGGAAGTGGGGGGGAGTTATGACGTAACAAAGATGGCGGCCGGACCAACTCTACTAAGCGGTTTTTCTAGATAATTACTGGGCCGATATACATAAATGAGGTGTCAAATGAGAGAGCATACAATGCCCATTATTTTATTTCATACATTTATGTACGTGAAACTAATAGCAAATGAAATTTTTCAAAAACATCGCATTTTATAAAATTTCAGTTTTTTTTTCTTGCCTATATCTCGGTATCCGTCAGAGTTATCAAACTTTTGACAGATACAAAACATTTTGCAATTTTAATCAACTCTCTAATGAACCCCCAGTTATTGAGATCAGAAAAGAAACAACGGAGATACATCAGTTTGAGTGGTCGGAGTCGTAGGTACAAGTGATCTAAAATTGACGGAGCTTGGCTGCGTGTTCATTTAAAATAATAATATAGTTTAAAATATAATGATAATCTTATATTGAACACGGGTCTTCTCCAATGGGGGGTTGGGGGGTACTATGTGTAGTATGGGTTGGCAAGTGCAGTAGGTACAGGGTGTTAATTTACTTATTTTCACTGTGTTGAGGTTAACATCGGCTTTAAACCACTTGATGATGAAATGAGAAAAACACTGTGGTATTTGAATAAATAAAACTATAAAGTCAATAACAAAGTGCGATTGTAATCATTTTTTCATTAATTAAAAAAAAAAAAAAAAAACAAGAAAAATAAACTAATTATGATCATCATCATTCTGGATCAGTATCATCTAGATATTCATGGCATATCCCCCCCAAGCATTTCTGTTTTTTGACACTACACCCACAACGGGATGAACGACATCCAGCTTTGCATTGACAGGATATCAATTCAAGAACTTTTAATGAAATCAAATTCACGGATGATGTAATTGGCACTAGGCATCCCGTTTCTTCAATCTTCCAGCCGCTGTCCGTGGGTGCAGGTAAAATAGGCTCTACCACGTCAGCATGCAGCCAACAAAACGTCTGGTAAATAGCTCTTAAGGCATGTTGGTTTTAAACTGTCTGAGGATTATTTTTTAACAGATCGTGTTATTGAAAAACAGACAGATTTTTACAGCCCTTTAAAAAAAGTTAAACCAAAAACATTTAAACACTTGCACGTTGTAAACGTAGCTGGTAAATCTGAAAATATAGTAAACACTGTTGACACAAATATGTTAGTCCGTAACATGTTTTCTGCAAGTAGTGGACATCAAATAGATCTCAAAATTATTCTAAAGAATGAGTTACGTGATCCTGCACCATCTCTTTTTGACACTAATGGCCTTATCAGATCCACACCAAAAGCAGTTCTCGGTAATTTGGTAGCAGGCGAATCCATATCTGAAACTATAAACAATGAAACAGATATGAAAACTGCCACTCTAATTGATGGTCAAGCTTTGGTGCAGAGTAGTGGAAAACCGAAAAGTGATAAAACATTTGGAGATTTAAGTGAAATTATATTGAAGTCTATAGTGTTTTCGACCGATACGATGACTTCCATCAAGTCTAGTACTCGTGACCAGAGACGACATACTATCACTCCAATAGTACATCAAATAGCAGGACGTGAGACAGTTTTTCCTGCAAAATGGAACAGATTCATACACTTTTCTGAAAACAAAGCCCGTCTGTTTGATTTTGTTTCAAAAGAAATTGCAATGCATGCATCGATGCTCCCAGCTGGACTAGAACTTTTGACCTCTGGTGGTTACTTGGACTCGAAAGAAGTCAGCACAAATGCTCTGAGAAACGTGGATCATTTACGAAGTACTTAAGAAGAAGCGGATACCAGATTCGTTTTACATGGTATTGACATCAAACAATCCGGTTATGAGAGATTAATTGTTAATAGTCGCGATACTGACGTGTTACTACTCATTTTGCATTTTTATGAACGTTTACCAAATGTTGTCTGGATTAAATCAGGCACTACCAAAAAACAAAAAATCATTGACGGAAAACATATAAACGCAAACAATGATTTATTAGCGTCAGAGAAAGGAAGAAAAGCTTTGTTGGTTTATCACAGCATAACTAGGTGTGATACCACAAGTGCACTGTCTGGGCACACAAAAAATCAAGCTGGCCTATTTTTAAACGGCACATTAATCTATTATCCGATTTTAGTACAAGCCCACACCCTACGGAAGTGCAGCTCTGAAATGCTGAGAGATTTGTGATTTTTATGTACACAAATAAGAAGCCGGGCCCTCAAGACTCAAATAATTTAGACGATCTGAGAGCTGCGATATTCCAAAATATAAGGGAGCTTGACAAATTACCGCCAACACGAGAAGCATTTCGCCAACATGCCTTAAGAGCCAATTACCAGACGTTTTGTTGGCTGCATGCTGACGTGGCAGAGCCTATTTTACCTGCACCCACGGACAGCGGCTGGAAGATTGAAGAAACGGGATGCCTAGTGCCAATTACATCATCCGTGAATTTGATTTCATTAAAGTTCTTGAATTGATATCTTGTCAATGCAAAGCTGGATGTCGTTCATCCCGTTGTGGGTGTAGTGTCAAAAAACAGAATGCTTGGGATATGCCATGTTGGATTCAAATGTTTTAACCATTTTAATTATCTAGATGATACTGATCCAGAATGATGATGATCATAATTAAGTAGTTTATTTTTCTTGATTATTTTGTTTTATTTTAATTAATGTAAAAATTATTACAATCGCACTTTGTTATTGACTTTCTAGTTTTATTTATTCAAGTACTACAGTGTTTTTCTCATTTCATATTAGGGGGTGGTTTAAAGCCGATGTTAATCTCAAACCAGCGAAAAAAAGTAAATTAACACCCTGTACCTACTGCACTTGCCAACCCGCCTGTCAAGCTTAGTGAGTATAGCATACTACACATAGGTCCCCCCCATTGGAGAAGACCCGTGTTCAATATAAGATTATCATTATATTTTAAACTATATTATTATTTTAAATGAACACACAGCCAAGCTTCGTCAATTTTAGATCACTTGTACCTACGACTCCGACCACTCAAACTGATGTATCTCCGTTGTTTCTTTTCTGATCTCAATAACTGGGGGTTCATTAGAGAGTTGATTAAAATTGCAAAATGTTTTGTATCTGTCAAAAGTTTGATAACTCTGACGGATACCGAGATATAGGCAAGAAAAAAAAACTGAAATTTTATAAAATGCGATGTTTTTGAAAAATTTAATTTGCTATTAGTTTCACGAACATAAATGTATGAAATAAAATAATGGGCATTGTATGCTCGCTCATTTGACACCTCATTTATGTATATCGGCCCAGTAATTATCTAGAAAAACCGCTTAGTAGAGTTGGTCCGGCCGCCATCTTTGTTACGTCATATCTCCCCCCCACTTCCACTTTTGATGCTACAACCGCACTTTCCATGTTCAAGAAAACGTACTGAATAAGTACATACCGGTTGTCGGTAGGGCCGAGACAACATTGGTTAAAATCGTTTAGAGACGTGTAATCGAACATTGGATACCACACTAACTCGCCTTAATCGTATTTGCCAACGAAATACCCATTTTTGTAACGAAGCGGCCTTAAAAAAAACAGGGACGGACGGTGGCTGAACCGCCAGCGCCAACCAAACGACCTGATTTAAATGTTAAATATCAATTCGGTATCGCCCCCTTGGCATGCGCACGAGTGTTTCCTATAAATACTTTTGTAATTACTTTTGTCTACACGTGTGCCAATTTTATTGTGTCTATTCTATTGTCTACTAGCAATCAAGATGTTATAAAAAAGTTTATTTAATGTAATCAATTGGATGTAAAATTTTCAGTTTTCTTGATATATTTAGAAACTCGGACCTGTGCTGTATAGGATTTTTACGTACGTACATACGTTTGGCAGGCGAGTTGGCGAATGCAGTTTAATGTATTGAACTCACGAGAAAAGCTTCTGCTTCCTGAATGAAACCCTAGTCACGTTTTACGACACCCACGTAGAAATGGAGTGATGCTACTATACATCACACGGGACAACGAAGCGCAAGGTGTTAAACATCCTTAGTCGCTTTTAACGACATCCACAAGTATAAATGGGCTGATGCTATTCTAAGCCGGCTCCACACGGCCGGACGTATTACTGCGTAATAAATAACCCATAAGCATACGATAACACTAAAATAAACGCAATCAAAACGTCCACTTAAGCTATGCAAATCAAGTTTATATCGTCCATAGTTCTTGATATTAGAAAGCGTTTTATTATTGGTGATGTCAGATTTGGTGCCATGTGATGCTTAGAAAAGCATCACCCCATTTCTTTCCCGTGGAAGTCGTAAGTGGCGACTAAGGGACTCGAGGGTGTGTATTGCAATTTTAGGCGATGGGCTGACAACCTGTCACTATGGCGATACACAATATTCCAAATGACCCTCATATATTGTCAGAGGTGCGTAAATAACCGTTATTTTGCGGAAGTTTACGATCTTCCTATCCCGCAAGGGATATAGGCGTATGTATGAAACAGACATTCCGTATCATCGCCGACGACATACTCGACGCTCGAGTCAATGATTGTGACTCTATGACGTCACATCTCGGTGGGGGCATGATTTATTGCATTTTAAAACATTTTTCTCGTCCAACAGACACTGTCCGGCGCGTGCTACATTCGTGACATTCGTGACAATCGTGGCATGCGCACGTGCTCTAACTGTGACTCGCACACGTGGTTTCCAGTGTTGACAGTTTTGCAGACTGTAGCTGGAGAAATATTTAGTACCGTTGATACGAGAAGAATTATTACGTTATATCATCGGTAACCGGGTAAGTCGAACTGCCCAGCCCACTTAAGCTTGGCTGATAGACATCTTCATAGCAACATTTTGTCACAGCAATCGCGAGGGTCATTTCCACAGATAAAATTATGTATCAATATAGTGATGGGTTGTCAGCCTGTTGCCTGTCGAATGTTGCTGTATCAAAATTTTTATTTTAATCGACGTGTTATAAAACCCTCGAGTCTGTCAGTTTAAACAAATCTACAGATGGTACCTAACTACCTGCTTAGTTTATTGTTATTCCGATATGTTTCCCTTTTTCTAGATGTCTCAACAATAGAGTTTTACTGCACCTCATTGCACGTGCACTGAAAAAGAGTTGAGACACCAGTCATAAATGTTTATTTGGTCCCAGTGCTATTATTAAGCGAATCCCAAGCTTAATATCTTAAATTGATGACGGGACCTTAAAACAAGCATGAAATTGCGTCGTGGACATATTTTCTACTTAGACGACTAGTGGGGCCATCTATCGAAAAAAAAACATCTATACTTGTGTGTGTTGCCAGCTTAGAATAGTTCAGTTCTCTGAAATACAAGATCTTGCACTGTGCTCGCCAATCTGACTGGCGAGCGTGGCAGAGAATGACAAATAGCCCCCGCAATTGCGGGAGGCCCATGTCCAGCAGTGGACTGTTGTGACTGTTGAACAGGAAGTTCCTTGCACCTCAAAATTTTATTCAGGTAATAAAATGGTAGTACTTTCTGGTGGCTGATAGATCAGAATCTTAAACTTCTGCAGGATAACACCATCGGATTTAGATCTTGTGAAATGATAGTGGGACACTTGACGAGCATATGAATAGGCATCCAATTTTCAAGAATAAAATAAACTTTATAATCGGGTTTCATTAAATAAAGAAATAATTGACGTTCACACTAGTATTTTTCACACATAATTTTAAACTTTCACGGTTGTTTACACTATTCATAGTTACCACCAGTTTACCGTGATCATGGCGTTTGCTACAGCGTCGAAATATTGGGAGATTAAAATAATAATTATTCGTCGATAAAACCCGTTGAAATCAAAACTATGAATAGTAGTTTTTAATAGTTTTTACCTTTCAACTAAATGAACATTGTCGTTTTGAGGCCTGCAGTAAGTCATCGCTTATTGTGGCTAACAGTTTGGTAGCACAGTTTATTTACAATCATTTATTTTAATTATAGAAACCAATTCCATTTTCTGTAGTCAGTTAAAACAGATAGAAAGCGAGAATTTGTCCCAGGCGTTCAATATTTCAGAGCAATACTACGCTCCCTGAAACACTCTGGTGAGATTTAATACCACGCGGCAATCTGAAAGGTTTTCTATTGTAAAGCTAGGGATTAACACAGTTTAAAAGGGGGGATTTGCCAGTGAGCAACGACCTATATTCCGGGGAATGGTGGGGATTGAGGATTGGGAATTTCAGACGGTGTCACCAAAGCGATCCGTCATATTTTTATGATTGAAATCGTTTTGAATAACAAAAAGAAAAGGGCATAGTTTTTATTTGATTCTGTCCTACTAAAACTATCCTAAATAGGCACAAAGTGTAAAAATTGCTGGTACAAAAATCACTTTGCAGTGTATTCGTGTTTCCAGACGTTTTCAAATCTTAGTCGACAAAGTAGTCGACTGTTGTGGCTGGGGAAAAGTAGGATTCTCTTGAAACGTTCGCGTGTATAAACATAAAGTTCTCTCTGGTCAGGTACCTGCATGCACGAGAAACGAAAATTAGATCAAGAATGGATCTAAAAAAGAAACTGGTTTTTGTTTTAGTATTTATAAAAAAACTTACACCTTTTCGTCATAAATCTAAACCGGTAAAATCGATAGTTGTAATCTTGTAAATTGAAACCCAAAATTAATTTCTTTAAGACCTAGTGGTGCCATCTATTGACATCAAATTGATTTCATCAATAAGTTAATCCTAGCTATTTGGCAGCAAGTGAAGACCACATTCGGGGTACGGTGGGGATCGGAAATTGCAGATTCTGACGATGTCTCTACATCGATCCGTCATCTGCTTAGGATTGAAATTGATTTGAACGACAGAGAAAAGAAAAGGGATTAGATTTTTATTTGATTTTATCCTACTCCTACTATTCTAAATAAATTAACTTAAATACATTAACAGATACTACAGTCCAGTGCAGTGTCGTGTTATGCCGGCCTAGAATAGCATCACCCCATGTCTTTCCCGTGGGAGTCGTAAGAGGCGACGCAGGGACTTGAGGGTGTGTATGGCGATACACAATTTCCAAATGACTCTCAAATATAATTATGTCAGACGTGGCGTAAATGTCTGTTCTTGCGGCCGTTTACGCTCTGCCTACCCCGCAAGGGATAAATGGCGCGATATGTTTATGAATGTATGTTTACAGTCCAATGCTAAACATGGGCCTGACTACATAATCACTATACCTATCTGACAAGCGGTTTTAGTACGTTGCGTTCACAGAGAACGCAGCTGGTTATTCCCTGGATCAATTTATCCCTTTAATTTATCCCTTCGGCGCTTTCCATGACACCCACAGGTAGAATTGCGGTGATGCAATTCAAAGCCAGCATCACTAGGCCCAAGCCAAGCACTAACATTAAAAGGGGGAATTTGCCAGCTAGCAGCGCCCTATATTCTGGTAATAGTTAGGATTGGGGAGTCTGAACGTTACCTCCGAAGCTATCCGTAATTTAATTTGACGATTTAAATTGAATAACGGGAAAAAGGAACAGAAAGGATTGTTAACTATAAGATAAAACACTTCAACGTGTTAGGTTTTCAATTTTTGAGAATTTGCAAAAGTGCATCGCAGGCAGGGTTTTAACTTGCGATGTTACCATGAAACTAATTACTAGTAAGTAGAACGAAAGTCGCAGGTTCGTACCCTACCTGTGCGGTGTAACTTTGCAAGTTCTTAAAAAAACATGATATACCATAATATCTTAAATATGAGGTAGGAGAAGGATAGGATATTGCTATCAATGAGTAGCCCATTAAACTGAACAACTTTAACCAAGTAACATACGTCATTTTTTTTCGATCTACATACAATGTCTGCTCTGTCTGACACGTTTAGCATGCAAGGTCCAACTTATTTACTGTGCTTATTTATGTTTACATCTTGAAAATGAGCAAAACCCATGTTTTCTGAAACTTTTTGTAACAAGTTTTGCTAGATCAAATAGATGTATAAATAAATACAAGTTTGATGGAGAGCAATGATGCTTCAAATTCTATTTGCCGAACTCGGGATATAAAAAACCCCGTAGTCCCTTTTGATCCGATATTTGCTTAATTTCACGAGACGGCTTTGATCTGTGTTCACAAATTTTCCGTCGAAATTGACTGATTAGATTCGATTTATCTACACAAAGGAAACCTTCCGTTTATTTATGTAATGATTCGTGTTGTGTTAATTTGTTAGTACACTACGGAAGATTGTGTAACTTTTGATTGCTCTCATAAGTTTTTTGACAGGATGTAGCGGCAGCCGCCCGGTCTGCCCCGAATGCCCCGATTCAGTGTCTTTATTTTTATCCCGACCACACTTTTTTTTAATAAAAGGAAGAAAATTGTGTAAAATTTCTTATTTACAATGACGGATCATGACGTCAAAACGTGATACTAGTGATAGTTATATCCTACATTAAATAAAGTTTATTTCATTTCATTTTACAACGACCGTTTTCTCTGGCGGCCGTATACACTCTGCCTACCGCGCAAAGGAATAATGCACGCTATTTTTACATACCCAGAAACTAATAAAGGACCAGATGTTTGCTTATTCACTATAATGGCACAAATCTTCGTCTTCACCCGCGGGTGCATCTCAAATACCTACGGCCCAAATGCGTGCCTCTCATTTTCTGTCCAAAATCGAAATAACCAAAGGCATGTTAAACCCGATTAACGCTATTCCATTGCTATGCAACAGGTCGCAATGCGGTGAACCGGTGAGCTCCGCACGAAGAGCCGGGGCCGCAAATGCAGTGCGAATGTGGTGCAAATGTAGTGCAAATGTGGTGCAAATGTAGTGCAAATTCTGTGCATGCCAAGTTATTGTCACCCGACTGTGGCATCAACGAAAGGTTACCAGCAGACTGTTATGTTATAAATGAATGACGCGGTTACACTCAGTCATTGATATGTAGACGTTTTGTTCAACTCAAGGCCCAGCTGTTGCGATTATTATGGTCAAAAATTACACATAACAAAAAAAAACAATTTTAAGGATTCGGCGGTACCAAGACTGCGTTTTCATGTGAGGACATACAATGCTTTCAAGGATTAACACCTTTGCAAATAAATTAGGTGGATTGGTACACTACGATATCAATTTGTGCCATGAGGTGCTGACTTAGAAAAGCATAACCTCACTATCGACTAAAACATATATCCAGGAAAAAGATAGTAGTAGTGTTACCTGTAAGTAACACCAATTCGCCTGACAAGCGTGGTAAGTAGGATAAGTACCCCATAATAGAACGTCCATTTCCAGCAATGGGTTATAGAAATGATATTAATTTCCGTAGACGGTTTACATTTTCAAACTATTTCTATTTCAAGCCTGTTACTGTATCTGTTATGCGAATTGCTGACGCGCTATTTAAGCGAAAGCTGGCTTTCGACTGTGCATTCGATCCGCATTTTAAAGTTTGCAAAACACACACTTTATATCATTGTGTTCTAGTCAGGGACCAGACTGGTAAGCCTATCAGGGGTTATTGATTGGGTTTTACGTTTGGGTTTGCTTGCCCTATTCGTATCTCGCCAAAACCCATTCAAAATGCTTTTTAAAGCGCTATTTTAAAGGGTTACAACCCCTTCAAACCACTTTCCATATTGATAGGGTTACCCTATCGATTTTTAAATAAATTTGATCCCTACGGTGTCATTTATACGGACTATTACTGCCCGCGCGCCGCGAGGCGGGGTGAGCCGGTCGGTCAAAGCCTTTGACGTTGCCGCGAAGCCGACAGTCGACCGACGCCACCTACCTACAGCACGGTGCGTGTGCGGTGCGTGCGGCGAAAGAATGTTATTGTAGTAACTTCTTCGCTGAAATGGGAAGCGTCTAGAAGCGTTTAATAGTATTCCTGCGTTTTTTGTTAGGTATTTGTTATCTTTTTGTGGTAGCTGATAGTAATAAAATAAGCATAATGCCACCATAAAAACGAGATTGCATAGCTACATGCCCTAATTATCCTACAAGAAAAAATCCGGTCAAGTGCGAGTCAGACTCGCGCACGAAGGGTTCCGTACCATTATACCTTTACCAAACAATTATCGATATAACGCGCAAAAAAACATGTGTTTTGTATGGCAGACCCCATAATTATTTTTGTATGGGAGCCCCCTTAAATATTTACTTATTTCTAATTTATCCATTAGTATTTGTTTTTATAGCGGCAACAGAAATACATCATTTGTGAAAATTTCGACTGTCTAGGTATAACGGTTCAGGGGATACAGCCTCGTAACTGTAGGACGGACGGACGGACAGACAGACGGACAGCCGAGCCTCAGTAACACGGTTTCCGTTATTACCCTTTGGGTACGGAACCCTAAAAATGGACCAATTAAGTGCCCTCGTGCCCAAAAACATAACCGAAACGTACAACTAAAGACCGCAGAAGAGGTCGAGGATGCTACAAGGACACTAGTTGATGTGATTCAGGAAGCATGCTGGCGAAGCACTCCACAAGAGAAAATTAACGTACACAAAAATTAACCTATCCCTCTAGAAATCAAACGCAAAATTACTGAAAAACGTAGACTCCGTCGAGTTTGGCAAACCAGCCGCATAGCAGCTGACAGTACAGCTTTGAATAGGGCTATTGTTGAACTCAAAAAACTAACACAAACCTCTATGGAACCTTGCAAGCTAAACAACAAACTCTGACTGCCACAAAAGCAACTAATAATTCTATAAAGAAAGTCTCAAAAGCAGACAGCCAGTAACTCCAACATAAGTATCATTCATGCTGGGTTAGAACCGCGCAAGTTTGCATTATCGCTAGATCTGACCCAGCTGATGAATGTAGCAACACGGATACCGGATATCGACGGCCATACACCCAATTGCTTGGACTTGCTGCTGACAACTGATCCGGACAGTCATTCAGTTTCGGTCTCAGCCCCGCTTGGGAACGTCCGACCACTGTCTGGTGAAATCCGTATCGACCTGCTCTCCTCTGGATGACAGCCCCAGGGGCACGAGGCGAGTTTGGAGATACGAGTCAGCAGATTGGGAAGAGATGCGGCACTTCTTTGCATCTTACCCGTGGCGGCAAGTGTGCTTCTCTTCGCGTCACCCCTCGGGGCAAAGTTATCGAGAAACACGGCGAAGCACTTGCCGTTTCACTCGATATCTCGAAGGCCTTTGACAGGGTCTGGCATGCAGGTCTGCTCCGCAAGCTTTCTGCTTATGGCATCCCAGCAGATTTTTGTACTTGGATTTCAGACTTCCTAAGTGAACGGTCCATCAGAGTAGTCGTTGACGGCTGCTCCTCTGACCTTTTGGCCATTGATGCCGGAGTTCCTCCGGGGTCTGTTCTCTCTGCAACTCTTTTCCTGCTGCACATCAATGACCTCCTTTAGCATGGTATTATTGGATACGCAGATGATAGTACCATTTCAATGAAATACTTGACAGGTGCAAAAACCAGTGGGGATGAAATACATTCGTTTCGTTAAGAAAGGCCATGGTATAGCGAACAAATCTGACCTTAAGCCTTGTCTCCCAATGGGGCGACGACAATCTGGTCTCATTCAACGCCACCAAAACACAGGCGTGTCTTTTCACTGCAAAAAGGAGTCCTTTCGACTGGACACCTACTTTTCGGGGTACATCTTTCCCTGTCACCGACAGCCTTGAGCTTTTAGGCATGGAGTGGACATCAAATCTAAACTTCGGCGCAACTATCAAGTACAATGCTCAAACGGCGGCTAAGAAGCTGGGCATCCTGAGTGAAGCGATACTTTAGCCTGGACAGCTTTTAACTAACTCTTTACAAAGCAAAAGTTCGATCCTGCATGGAGTATTGCAGTCACCTTTGGAATGGCTCAGCCAAATACCAACTTGCTGCTCTTGACTCGGTGAAACGAAGGGGCAAGAGGCTCATAGGCGACAAAAAACTGGTGGACACCAAGCTACATAGCCTGGCACATCGCCGCAAGTTGCCTGCTTGTCGGTTATTACAGATTGTACTTCGGAGAGTCTGCTCAAGAGCTTCCTCGACCTTGTTCCAGCTCCCGTCTACCATCGGACATCCAGACGCACCGCCGGATACCATCCATACCTGGTTGCCATTCCACCAATTCGGACTAAGCGCTTCCAGTCATCATTTATAATGCGCACTGCTAAAGAGTGGAACTCACTACCTGCGTCTGTGTTTCTAAACGCATACAACCCTAATCTCTTCAAATTAAGAGTGAATAGGCTTATTCTGGATGAGCTCGCTCCATCTTAGACTCTGTCTCTGTCCTATGACCTAGACTAGAGTCAAGAGCAAACCCATCCTTAATAATAATAAAAAACAGAGACTTTAAAATGCTATATTGAATGAAGACGCTTTCAAACGCCCCATGGTTCATTAAAGTAACAGAACTACATGAATATCTTGAAGTTAACACCGTTGTTGAAGAGATCAAACTGCACAACTTGAGGTACAAAGAAAGGCTCCAAAATCATCCTAACACACTGACTGTTCAGCTAACGGAACACGTTTTTTTAAACACTTTTTTTGTATGGCAACCCCCATAAATATTTATTTAATAAAAAATTTAATTATTTGTTGTTATAACAGCAATAGAAATTCAACATCTGTAAAAATTTCAACTGACTAACTTTCGCGGTTCATAAGATAGAGCCTCTATACAAAAAATCTAGTTTTTTTCGTACAAAAAATATAGTTTGTATGGGAGCCCCCTTAAATATTTACTTTATTCTCATTTTTAGTATTTGTTGTTATAGCGGCAACAGAAATACATCATTTGTGAAAATTTCAGCTGTCTAGGTAAAACGGTTCAGGAGATACAGCCGAGCCTTAGTAATTGGGTTTCCGTTATTACCCTTTGGGTACGGAACCCTAAAAATAAAATGTATATCTACTACTCCCACGATCATGCACATATACGTATGATTAGGTACTTATCCATTTTTAATGAATGATGAGGGAACCAAGTCACTTCAAATCAAGAGAAACGCGCCAAGCGGCTTGCTTGCGTGACAGAGACGGATGAGATTACTGATTGTGGCGCGCCGCAGCGGCAAACAGTCACCGCGCTGAACCTACTTGCAGAGCGTACGAGCGCAACCCTTATAAAGCGCTACCCAAAGGGGTTTTTGATAGGGTTCCCCTTTCGATAAACTTGAAGCAAATGAAACGGTTATCATTAGGATTGGGTTATCATTAAGATTGGGAGTGTTCAAGCAAAGGGTGGGAGACTTAAGCGCTTAATCGAAAAAGCGCTTAGCGGGTCCCTGGTTCTAGTAGACAAAAATTTACAATTCAAGGTGGGTTGTGGTCTCATACTAAGAATATCGGTCTTATAATCAGTCTTATAAAAGTAAGTAATAAATCTCCTATCTCACAATCATTTTGTGTATCACAAAATAAGTGATTAAAAGAGCGTATTTTTCTATCTATACCCATTTTGTAATCTTTTTTATACACAACTTTTAAAGCACTCGCCAATCACTTGTTGAAACGATCCACCTCATTTAGCGTTTGGAACACGAGTCGAGGAATGACTCGATTAACCCTGCGTCAGAGTTTTTAAGCCGCTTACTACTAGTAGTAGTAACGACCGTCTAAGGAATCACAGACAACAATCGGGACCGACGGCTTAGCAAGCCCTCCAAAGTTTCAAGTTGGAACGATTTAAACAAACAGTGTGTACCAAAATCAATCCCCGTATGAAATAACCTATCAGTATGAGACCTCATAAATCATTTCATCTCTTGTCTCTTGTTTCTCCATCACTATCATCAGCAACCAATTAACTATCACCATCAACAACAAATTGAATCAATTTACATGCTAGTAATACATGCACGGACTTTCTAAGTTTTGTTACCATCCCTTTAATACCATGTTATGAAAAAATATTGATTGATAGATTGATTGATCTGTTAATTGTTGAATAGGCCGTTTTAAAATGCACGCCAAACACGATGCTCAGTAAACATCCTCCAGATTTTTCTCTGAAGATCCATTTTCCGAAGATCATCGCTTAACCTAGCCTAAGCGCGACCTATAATACGTTCTTCGATTATATGTACTATAACAATTTATAGTAAAGACAAACAAGAATGATCAAACTGTAAAATAGATAAGTTTGGAAGTGTTTACAAAAACATGTACATTTAACAGACCGTTTAGCAAAATTTACCCAGCTTGAAGCCAAAAATCTTTAACTTTAGAGTATTGAGTCCAAACTTCTACCATAACTCAAGTCTGGAAAGTTTGTTGTCATGAGTAGAAAATGTGGTTTTAAGAATCGCTATACTTTGTGGCTTCAGTAAAAAGAATTATGTCCCAAAATCTCTTTTATGTTAAAAATAACTAATATTTATTTTTAACATAAAAGGGATTTTGGGACATAATTCTTTCTAAAGACGCGACCTGTTTTATCGATGCAGTTTTTTTATGTAATTTTAAGACAACACGTTACGTTTAATAAGGGAGGATGTTTTCAAACGAGCTTTTATTTTGTGTGTCCAGCAGTGAGCTGTTGAGCCAAACCCCATCAGATGACTTCCTTTTGGCCCACCTTGTAATACATGAGCAAAACATAAAAATATAGATTGCCAATTAGGTAATCAATTTATTTTATTTGATGTTTACTTATCCGTACTATATAATATTATAACTCTGAGTATAATATTATAAATCTGAGAGTTTGGGTGTATATGTATGTTTGTTACCTCTTCACGCTCAAACGGCTTGACCGATTTAAATGAAATTTGGAACACAGGTAGAGTATAACCCGGAATAACACATAGACCACTTTTTAACGCGGGAAAACAACTATTACCACGGGAAAATGAGTGGCAGCGGGTGAAACCGCTGGGAGAAACTTTGTGAAAATATATTATTTGAGCAGCGAAACTAAGAATGCAGCGTGCTGGTAATAATCGTGTCGTTGCTAAACTCAGGAAATTCACTCAAATCTGTTGTTCCGCGATATAGCTGGAGGCAGCACGATGTCTAATTTCGATGATGCAAAGTAAGAAAACGTGACAATCATCATTTAGTTTGTTGATCGTCGTCAAGTCCATAAACTATTAGAAATCTTGGTGCCAAGTCTGATGTGATCAAGCATGTAGTTGTCGAAAGCTGCTTGTTTTTTGGAAAACCTTCCAGTCCTATGAAGTGTCCATCCATACAATTACGGTGCTCGTAACACTTAAGTTACGGATGATGCTGAGATAAAATGCAAAGCAATACAAACTGATCCACAAAGATTTTAACCCACAGAGGACATTTTTTTTTTTTTTTTTATTAATGATTGGTTTGCTCTTGACTCTAGTCTAGGTCATAGGACAGAGACAGAGACATTTTCACAACCAAAGATTTATTTTGGAATTCAGCAACTCTCAGATTCAGGGAGGCCGAGAGACACTTCGCAAAGAGTGGCGAGTGGAGTCGACTGGCCGGATACCGGAATTTAATTGAAATAGTTTATCGAACAGAACCCAGACGTGTTTTTGTTGCAGGGGATCAAGTGAAGATCTCTGAGTAGAGAATATAGAGGCAGCCCTATAATCTAACAAAGCGAAGCCACAACACTGTATGTCTGGACAAGGGCGTCCTCCTATTGAGGACCGCTTACCAAACTCGCCGCATGCTTTTTCCCTTCGTTCTCCGGGTGAGCCCTAGCTTCCCACCAAATAGTCAGGTGAAGATTCACCGCTTACGACACCCCTAGGCAAAAAAGTGGTGATGATTTTCAATGCTGAATACCAAATTTTAAAACACTTCCCGTGTTAAATATGAAAATTGAAAAAATTGCAGGTAATAAAAAAAACAATGCTGAAAAAGCCATAAAAGCCGAAAAAAGCTTTTTTTACCATGAAAAAGAAATGTTTTGTGCCTTTGTGGACAACTTGCAAATTACTAGTTATTTTGGCTTTAATTTTTCAGCAGGCTCCCTCTACATTATTATTTGCTTTGAGGCAAAGGTTGGGAGAGTTTTTAACTTGATTTCAGTTCAATAATTGTTCTTGGTGCTAAGTCGGAGGGCGGGCTAGCAAATCTTGTTCGCAAGTTTTTTAATTACGTTTCTGTTTGTGTCAATTTAGCTGTTATTCCAGGATTTGCTGGCAAATGCGTTTGATTCGATTATTGCTGTTGAGCTGTCAAGACACAGGACAGTTTAATCATTATTTCGCACAGACTACTTATAGTTTTGTTTATCATGACATCCTACCCGCGAAGATTTGTGTGAATCCTGTTAGGTTTTTTATTAGGAATGCAATGAGACTGTTACCCTCTACGTAGAAATATCAAACACCACAAATACCACTGGCCCATCGTAAACTCACTCATTCTTCGACTTTGACACAGCCTTATCTGGTCCCTAGATCTGACCCATTCATAGAACAAACAGTTCAGCTCACGTTTCTATGCAAAATGTGCATAACTAAATCCGAACCACAATGCTCGACTGTTGATAATGGTTTGTCTACTGAAGGAGTCCTATTGATTTTGAAACCCCTTTCAGCAAGCGGATTTATGTTTGTGAGAAATAACATCAAGAATTGCATGTTTTGATGATGAAGTTACGAGTTACGTTCATTACTTGTAAATGATTGTAACGTAATAGTGCAAAACTAGAATTATGATACATAATTTCAATGTCAAAGTTAGAACTAATGTCGTGAGATATCGGCTTGGAATAGCAGTACCCCATTTATTTCTTGAGACGACTATTGCAATTTTTTGGCGATGGACTGAGAACCTGTCACTACGGTCAAACATAATTTTCTGATACTTGAATGTATGTCAGACGTGGCGTAAATGCTTGTTACTCGTGTTTACGACCGTTTACGCTCTGCCTACCCAGCAAGGGATGAAGGCGTAATAAATGTATGTATAAATAATGTGCTATAGAAATGTATCGAAACGATCGAACCCCTGTCCATCCAAACTTGCAGCGAAATTCCGACCACTCATGATCAAAACGGAACAAAGCATATCTTCCCGTGTAATCTCCTGAGAAATTGCTGTGTAGCAGCTCGCCTGTGTACAAATTTTTCTTCCTATCTTTATTTATTCCTTGTACACGTTCCTTCCTGAATCCGCAATAAATCACATTTTATTGTATCGTATCCTACCCTACCATTCTCCTGCTACAAAGTAACTCATCTTAAACACAGCAGCGTTGAGATATTAAAATAAAATGTAGGGTATTGGTACAGATTTTAAAATATAAAAAAATGTGACAATATTAAATAGAACAACTTCTTATTCCACCTGGCGTGAGCCTCTAGTTTTCATTAAATCAGCAATAAGTGAAATAGAATAAAAGGCCAAATAAATTATTGTGAACTGTTATGGCTGTAAATGTAAATATGTTTGTCAAGCCAAAAGTAGGCCAAGGTACTTATAAAACTGATCAACTTTCCCCATGGAACATGAGTAGAAAGATAAATATTTAAAAAAACATACAAAACTGCCGACCAGCTGGTAATCAAAAGCATTATCTTTTTCATATTTCGACTAATATTTAATGGGAATACTTCCTTTCGGCTTGTTACTTCTTGTATATGATGTTTTAAACACGATAAACTTGAACTTATATTACACCGACCAATTTTTTTAAAATTTGTTTTAGCCAAAGTTCGGCTCGGTACCGGATAAGATAAAACATGTGGTGATTTAGACTCTAGGTGATTCATCGCGTCGTTGGTCGACTAGGTATCGCACACAAAATTATGAATATAATCGGTTCGAAATGAGCTACTCTGGAAAAGAAGTCACGCCAAAATTATTTCGCTATTACTTTTCACAAAATTATAATGTTACTCATCTCAAAATGTTGGGTTCTTTCATCGAATATTACTTTTAGATTTTTTGAATTATAATCATTTCCTTTGCGGCTAGCTTCCCCTAATATTGGTGTTGGATTTCGAAATCATTAAGTATTATTTTGTTACATAACACTAGTAATAATGATCAGCATAATAACTCTCGTTGTTTATATTACCTACTAATTGCTTTAACGGCCGATGTGGCGCAGTGGTAGTGTAACTGCCTGCGACGCAAAGGTTCCGGGATCGATTCTCGGTGGGGCCCAATCTTTTCTAGTACCTATCTGAAATATTTAGTGTTACCTCAATAGGTTATCTTGTAAAAGGACTCAAGAAAAACCGATCGAAATTTTCGGTGTTACCAGGGTAATTTTGTACAAACATCTGAAGACAAGCTACCAGAGAAGACTGCAGACAATCTAGCTCACTAACAGATTTATAAAGATCATAACTTGGCAGAGACGGCGGATATTGGACGAGCTTTGTGTACCGTTGGTGGTACTCGTAGTGATGTCATAATAGCATCGACATGTACAGTCGGTTATAGCACATAAGGTACCAGGGGTACTCCAAAGGAACCGAATTATTTTTATCCCCAGTTAATACATAATAAAAAAATAAACTTATTTTCATTAAAGAAGTCATTTTCTACAAAAAAATATTTATGTCAAGAAATAAGTATTGCTGGGGACAAAAATAATTCAGTTCTTTTGGAGTACCTCTGGTACCTTATGTGCTACAACCGACTGTACATTGTACAAGCTTGTTCAAGCCAAATTTCGCAGAGTGGAGGCCAAGTGAAGCGATAAGCCAAGTGGTTGGAGCATTCGCTACGTCTTGGACTCGTGTCGTGCTATTGAAAATGTAATCAGGGTCTCTTCAAAGGTAATGGCATCAGGGAGAAGAAACCTATGCTAAAGCGGGGCCACGTAGGTTAAATATTTTGATTGATAATAAAGTGTCTGATAAGTTCTTGTACTTGAAACTTAATGAATCCAAGCTGATGTTACTAACGGATAATTAGGTATAGCAAGCGCTAATAAACAAGCAAACTAACTGAATCACAGTGATGTTATCTTAACAATGATCAGTCTATTGACAAGTAGATTAGGTATCGAATTTGAGTAGGTGCAAGAGTACAGCACTAGGTAGTGCAACGTCGGTAAACAAGTCAGGTAGCCAGTTCATCATTTAAGTATACGCCTTCAGCACTTGGGTGTATACTTCGTGGATAAGGTTGATGAACTTGTACGCAAAGTTTGCGAAAATATTAAAACTGATTAATTTCTTGTTAATATTGATTTACATTTGGCAATAGCAGAAATATTGCATTGTTCGCTTTTGCTCGATAAGATTATCAATGATCTTGTTATACAATTTTGAAAAGCGAAGGCGTTAAGCAGATAGATAAGTCTGAACTTCTTGTACTATGCCAAAGTGGCAAGATGGAGGGCACGTTAAGCCGTCGGTCCCGATTGCTGTCTATGATTACTTAGACGGTGGTCGTTACACAACCATGTTAGAGGCCTTCTAATATTAGTAGGCTTTGAACAACTCCAACACCAGGGTTCATCGGGTCGATGGACGACTCTGTGTCCCACACGAAAAGAAGAAGAAAAGGCACGTGGTACCTGAATGGTTTTCAAGCAGGAAAAGATTATTATCGATATCATAACATAACACATACCTGAAGAGCATTTTTTTGTGAACAAGGAAGGAAAGAATAAGCGAGTCATAGGTGTCATAAGGTAATCCAGATAGTGAGATGAGCTCCACAGATGACAGTAAGAAAATCTCTTACGATTATGATCAGAGAAAGGACTTTTTCCGATATTAATCATAAGGGCCGTTACAACAATAGAGAAACTGACAGATTACTTCCGAGATTTGTAGGTCCCGAGTCTTACTCAGCACATCTCTCAAACGGTAAAAAAATGTCTGAACATTATAGCTTCACAAAAAATACTCTACTAAAAATATCGGTAGGAGTTTTGTATTCTCATTAGATACTGGGTGTTAGGGATAGTGCAGTACACCGAAAATTGCCGGTGTGATCACATCATTAAACTGGACACGATATCCCAAGGAACATTATCTTGGAAGCCAACGAAATAGTGGCAAAAATTGGCTTGATAGATCTATGAGTAGTGAAATAGGATTTGTCGTTTCGCAACCGTTGTTCAGATTCATGAACTTGTTTCGGGAAGGTTTCGGGTCACCTAGTCTATACAAAACTTGGATATATTTTTTTAAATTTAAAACAAAGATTTATAAACAAATTCTATCTTTTCAGCTCTTTTGCAAACAAAACGCAGCAATTTGATGCAATTAAATTTGGATTACGCGAACAATAGTCGAGACCTGAGAACAGGAAGCATCTGTACAGGAGATAAAGGTCCAAACACACTGACACTGCCGCATGATGCCGGCTTAAAATAGCATCACCCCATTTCTACCAGTGGGTGTCTTAAAAGGCGACTACAAGATGAAAAAATGTTACAGTGATATGGCAGAATCAGGGATTCGGTTGAATTCCAAACAATTTGGCCAAAACCCGAAATATGGCAGAACCGTAGACCGTCACTAGTAAAATTTCAACCTATATTAATGATGTACTGTACCGATGGCGCAGCGGATAGTACCCCTGCCTGCCTGCGGGTTCGACCCCCACATGACAAAAACATTTGTTAAGTTATTTTCAGATATTTGTGTTTAGTCTGGGTGTTTTCTATCTATAATATGCATTTATGAAAATAAAGTATTAATATCAGCTATCTAGAGGTAGTTCCTATAGTACAAGCTATGCTATGCTTAGTTAGGGGCTAGATGGCTCTGTGACTTATCCAGGATATATTTTAATTTTTTATTTTTTTTCACTACAGAGCCAGGCTTAAATGGCGCTTAGTTAGTGCAATAATTTTCAAAATAAAAACGCAGTCTGCTTTGTTCAGCTTCAAACTTTTGGTTTTAATTGTACCAGATTTAAAGATAAATAAGGATTCTTCATATAATATGCGCTATCATAATTTCAAGCATCATCAATTTAATAAAAGTGTTTCTTTTTGTGAACCAGACTTAAAAAACACATGATAGTGCCGCCGTGTGATGCCAACTTAGAATTGCATCACCCCAATACTACCCTTGGGTGCCGTAAAAAGCGATTAAGTGATAAATCATCCAGGGAATGGGCAGCGGCGTTCTCTGTGTTAGCAATATCTTGCACTGCACTCGCCAATCCGCTTGCCAATTGTGTTGAGTATGGCATACCCCCCAATTGGAGGAGGCGCATGTCCAGCAGTGGACTGCTGTGGCTGTTAAGGTATGTTATGTATTGAAATATTTGTGGTTCATGGTTTTGTTATAATTTATAAAAACAGTGAATGATTTCAGTGAAATTAATTTCTAACCTACATGGTGAAAGATATCTTATTTTAATATATTAGGACATAACAAAATTGACAAAAAAAGAAAATTGTGTTATTTCAAATTTCTTTTTTACATAGATGGATCATGACGTCAATAAGTGATATGATAATACTACTAAAAGACATAAATGTCATTTCCTCTAAAATTATCAAATGGGGATTCCATTTCAGAAATAAGAAAGGACAAAAGAACAAATTAACTAGTAATATTAAAATACCGACCACGCAGCTTATAATATTAAAGCAAAACATTCCATTTAGCTAAAACATTTCCACAAAGCAAAGCTTATTAAAATTTAGATTTTGAAGGTTGTCTCTTAACTTCGGGCTAAACTTAGACTAAGTAGACTTTAGGCTCCGTTTGTAAAATTTATTTTTGTTAAATATTATGTAAAAGGTTCATTACAATTTTGAAAACTTGTAAAATTTTCTACCGCGGGCAGAATTTGAACCTACGACTTTTGCCAACACTAGAGGCGACACCTCTTCGTCTGGACATTCGCGGCTCATCCATTGCCAAAGAGAGAGAGATCCATGGACCGCGAATTTTGCAAGTGATTCTTGAATACCTTACTTACCTTACATATAGTTGCATCTCTGACCGCTTCAAAAACCTTTAAAACTTATCAACATATCAATCTTTATATTGAGGGTCAATAATTTTTCAATTCAATTTTAAAAATAATTATGGCGTCTGTCAACAGGGACAATTCTGCCATTGTCGATATTGAGGGTCGATAGAAAGCCATCAGAGTGAAGGGATCAAAACTTTGAAAGTAGCCATTTTCACCAGACGTATGCGTGTTCTGTGCGTGTTGAGCGCGTATTAGTACAGATTCACCCGAGCAGCCTACGCTTTGACCAGAGATTGACCAAATACTACTAAACGTAAAACATACATACATACACATATTACGCCTTTATCCCTTGCGGGGTAGGCAGAGCGTTAACGGCCGTAAAATACGGTCGCTATCACTATCAACATCTGAAAAATATTTTAGAGCCGAGTATCTCTATCGTGACAGGTTGTCAGCCCATCGCCTAAAATAGCAATACACATGTAACCCTCGAGTCCCTTAGTCGCCTCTTACGATACCCGCGAAAAGAAATGGGTTGATGCTATTCTAAGCCGACATCACAAGGCAAGTATGAGTATAATTTAACTATTTTCAGTTTGTTGGCACAGCTCCATTACTTCACTTACTCTGACAATGCTGTCTTGCGTTGACTTGTTTATAAAAAAAAATACTCAATAATTACACGCCACTTCGACTTTGTGTTTCTAGACATGTAAAATTAGGCCGCGTGGTTCGTTTTTAGTTCTTTTCCATAGCGAAACACGTGGTTCCTTACTACCAGAATAGAACAGATTTAGATTTGTCTTGTTTTGTCCACATTTTATAGGATTTACGGTAATCACAGACTTGACCCATAAATTTGACAAAATACTGCAACTGAGTGTTGCAGTATTTTGTCTAGTTACTCACTTAGTATGAGTAAGCATCTTCACTAATACTATAAAGAGGCAAGATATTTTTTTTTGTTTGTATTGAAGAGGCTCCGAAACTACTAGACCGAAAAAATCTTTGTCTTTACAATCCTGCATTATCCCTGATGAACATAGGCTAAATAATAAAGGTGCGTGAAGAAGTTACAAATAAACAAACAAACATACGAACTTTTGCATTTATAATATTGTTTGAATTCAGAACAGGTTAGTTTTTTTTCTATTCCTTTTGCACTGAATAATCTGTATTATCCATTCAAGTTTAAGGTAGGTAAAACAAGCTACTAGGGCTAATAAAGTAGAAAATTTTAAATGCCATAAAAGTCAAGCAAAATGTCAAGTAGGTAATATTCCTAGCAATATTGTAGAAGTCTTATAAAAACCTTAATTTTCCTTCTCATTTGATCCCAACAACGGCGTTTTTATTTCTTTGCAACCTTGACATTTTCTGAATGGGGAAGTCTTTCCTTCTTCATAACGCGTTGCCACCCCAACGAGAAGTCTTCCTTGCTCATAACGTGTGGCCACCTCAATATAACAAGCATTGAGCACATTTGGGCACCCTTCTTTCTGTGATCAAGTGAGCTGACACTTTGGCTATTGGTATCGAAGTCCTGGGTTTGACTTACGCTAGTAGGAAGGCTTTTCTTACGGTGACATTATAGTACTTTTATGAAACTGTAATTTAATGCCTAATCCTATGCAGTAGCCTATACTATTTTATTTACACTCTACAAGAACGCCGCGTCCAAGATGTCAGGTGGCGTGGAAATATCCTCATCACTTTTTTATTATAAAATATGAGAAAAGTACCTACTTTCAACCAGATTTATAAAAAGTCCTGACAAAAATGAACAAAGCTAACCATAAAACATAACACGACACGGGCGACAGGTGTGACGGAAGATAGTGGCAAATTTGAGTTTTTGCATCGATTAAAAAGTATTCTCACAGAACACTTCGTTTTATTTCTCAATTTAATTGAAAGGCTCAAATCTCCTAAAGACGTAATCTAACAGCGTTTGAGCAGAAACTGTAATTTATATACGCAGAATGCATAAAATGGGTCTTTATAAAACACTTGATGCTACGACATGTAAGATGATTTTGCGTTTCATAGCAAAGAAAACTAATCTTCATAAACGATATTAAAAATTGCTGATAATATTTCAGATGATGAACCGGCATATGAAACTAAAGATCTTTCCACAAAATAGATAGGTATTAGAATAACATTTTAGAAATCTCGTAAAATATGTGTCGGAGCCTCATTTTGTAAGGAAAAACAGAAAATAATGGGCAGTTTCATAGCTAAGTCACACCATGACATTACATTTAAAAACCTCTGACATCAGAGTCCGTTCGTTTATCGACGCGACACCCGCACAGCAGAGCAAAATAATTTCTGCTTGGGTACTGGAGCATTCACAAGTATCAAGAAGTTAGCAGAACGGCATCCAGCTACAATAACTTGTTACGCCAGCTCAAAACTTGGGGGACAGTTGTTCTAGATGGCTACTTCCGAAATATTTTTGCTAACAATTGAAATGGTTTTGGTTATTTTTATATTTTAGGTAAATAACACGGTGAAATGAATGAAGAAGAATCAGAAGCATTGCCAGAAACAAAATCTTCAAAATGTGATGACTTACGAGATATAAATAGACATACAGACAGACAGACAGAAACACTTTATTGCTCACATTAATAATCATAACATATACAAGAACAAAAACAAACAACACAATATAAGCAAAGGCGGCCTTATCGCTTTGAGCGATCTCTTCCAGGCAACCCTGCACACTAAGAGAAAACATGAAACAAGAAAACAAACAAACAAATAGCTGGATGAATTAAATTTAAATAGGGTAAAATTTTACTAGTGACCGATAGCAAAATCTCAAGAGGGGCTGGTAATAAGGAACAAGTTTCTCCAAGGAACATAGGTTTTAATATGTCAAAAATATGATGAGCTCCCATATCAACTCAAATGAGCTAATGGGAGGTCCAAATTCTTTTCTCATTTTTCATTTCAATTTATCTACTTCTTTCCAAATAATTGTCTCATTTCTCATCACAATTTCCTTGTAGAAAGTTGTTTTTTATCGCCAGCCCATCTTGTCTTTTCGCTATCGGTCACTAGTAAAATTTCACCCTATATTGTATTACAACACAGTTAGTACTTTGTTAGAGTTGTTTTATATTACGGTCAAATAACTTACATATGGGGAAATTTAAGTAGTCACCGATAGCGCAAACTCAAGACAGGCTGGTGATAAGAAACAACTTTCCCCAAAGAAGATAAGTAGAATAAAAAATGGACTTCCGATACAAAATTTTATGGTAACTCATATTTTTGTCATAATTCGACTTTTGTTCCTTGGGGAAAGTAGTTCCTTATCACCAGCCGAGATCAGAATCAGCCGTTCAGAGATTTTCCTATCGGTGACTAGTAAAAATTTCACCCTTAATAAAACTGATGAATCGGGTGAAACGAAATTCAAACGATGCAAGTGTTTCAGATATTAACAAAAATGATTTAAACAACTAAAAAAAACGCAACAAAATCTACCATAAACCATAAAACTAAAGTACTCCAAAAAGAAGTAGCAGAAACGTGTGGGTAAACAAGAGTCTAGTGATAGCAATTGCAAGACATGCGACAATAGTCTCGATTCTGCTGGTCATTTCATTTAGCATTTTAGTATACGTGAAATAAATAGCCGTGTGATGTCGGCTTAGAATACCACATACCATTTCTTTTACGTGGATGTTGTAAGAGGCGACTAAGAGACTCGAAGGTTACATGTGTATTGCAATTTCAGGCGATGGGCTGAAAACCTGTTACTATGGTGATATATATTTTTTAAATAACACTCGAATTTACACGTGGCGTAAATGTCCGTTATTTACGGCCGTTTACGCTCTGCCTATCCCGCTAGGGATATTGGCATGATATATGTATCTATGTATGTTAGAAATAGATAAAACGTCCCGTTTAGTTTCTAAACCCGGAAGATAATAGATTTAATTCACTGGGCTGGCTGAAATATCAAATGTGCTTGAAATTCATGATAAACTATTTAAAATCAGTTAGAAGATGCGTAAACAAAACATGTCTTAAATTTTCTGTGATTTGTGTTGGCCAAACATCCTGGATATTTGCAAAATGTAGTTTTATTTTTTAAAAGCAGTACCTAAACCTTAAATTACTCCTAAATGCCCTGGCATTTTTAGAGTTCTCGAAGTTGAAGTGATAAGCACTATTAATAGCGAATTTTGATCAGTCCGTAAAATCTTCATCTCCAAAAAATTTAATTGACGTTAGCTGCCGGCTTAGAATAGAATCACCCCAATACTACCCGTGGGTGTCGTAAAAGCGTTAGATAGTCTGCTTGCCGGGCGTGGCGAGTATGTCAATACCACTTATAGGGGAAGGCCATGTCCAGCAGTACACTGTGGCAGTTATTGTAAATTTAAAATTAATTAAATGTGTTTGCAAGAATCGAGGGCGAGACAAGCGACGTAACACTTGGCGAGATCCCCGTGACAGCCGCAATAAACACAACCCACCAAACCAGAAACATAAACGTTATCAAACACATGATACGACACCAAGTACATTATTTAGATAAAGTGGTTCCACCGGGCTCTAATAAACACAACCCTACGAAGCAGAAACATAAACATCCCCGGTAGATGGAGCCACATCACGTGTTATCAAGCATCGGCATCAAGCTACATTTTTATAATTTCGCGGGCAATGGATGAGCCACTGTAGCCTAGATGTATGAGGCGTCGCTACTAGTGAAAGCGAAATCATTTAGGTATAAAAATGAAAGATTAGAAATCATTCAAGTGATTTAAATAGAAAACTGGTGAAATATTTAGGGAACTAAAATCACCTTATAGTCCCAGAGGTTTGTCACATCGATTATTATCAAGAGAAAACCTATCATGAATAAAAAAAAACTTAAATAGGAACGAGGTGGAACACATTTGAGAACGAAGTAGATGCACCATTTAGTCGCAGAGGCTTGTCACATCGATTTATGTAGTTGCACGCCTTCGGTGATAACATTTTCGACTAAAATTCAAATGCATATTAAATTTATTCATAAAAAATACTACATGTCAAATGGTAAATAAAATAAGATAAAATACAAAATAAAAGTTACATTAAAACCTCAACCTAAGCCTAGTACTCAACCCCGAATCATTCCCGGAGCAAAGGATCCCAAGACGCTAGCGACATTACCTCGCTGAACAGCCAGGGACAAACTTTGCACTAGAAAAAAAATCGGAACGGTAAAAAGGTCACCGCCTCCTTCCCCTAAGTCGCTTTTTTTAATGAACTGATTCAGAAATTAAAATTGGAACGAGGTGGAACACATTTTAAGGCGAAGTAGAAGCACCCTTTGGTCGCAGAGGCTTGTCACATCGATTGAAGTAGTTGCACGCCTTCGGTCGTAACGTTTTTACGAGCCCAGAAGGCTCTTAATCCACAATAACGCAGCCAGCGATGTCAATGAGCCCAGTTTTACGTCCCAGACACAGTTGATAAATTAATATTAGCTGTCCTGCGCTCAGTTTTGACGGAAAAATGTTCTTGTACTGAAAAAAGTATTACAAGGATTTAATAGCAATTTATTAAGTTTTACTTTTCTTGTTGCGGTAAAGAAATATTGTTTTTTATCATAAAATACCTACTAGCGACCAGCCCAGCTGTTTCATCCGCTTACTACCTGTTTTTCTGCGGCAATAGAAGCATTATTGCAAAAAAAGTACCCTATACTCTTAAAAACATCTTATAGGTACGTAGTTTTACTACATAATACAAATCAGTGTTGATTCTAAACTATCTTTCAAGCCGACAAGTTCAATGAAACCAATTTGTCGCTACTTTGTGGCTTACCTAGGTAATAACTTTCAAACCTATCAAAGGATTTGTGCAAACTATCCACACTTTCTAACAAAAGTTTCTATTTAACGTCCTCTGAAATGAATTCCTAGAGTGATTTCGTGCGAATATCCACGAATTGTTGCCTCAAAATCTTGTACTAAGGTGACTACACGACTACAATTTGACTAAGGTCAAACTTATACAAAGTTACCAACAACACCTAAAGTTATTCTATTTAAAAAATCAAGCTTTACTGTTCATTCTTAATAACTGTAAAAATAATCAATGTGGGTTGATCTCTTAAATACTGATCGTACCTGATGATGTAGGTTTACGAGACCTACTTTTTATTGGTTTGGTGCAGGGTTTATCCCTCTACTTTTCGGCTGCTTACGGCCTTCTTCACGAATGTCGACATATCACATACGCCCGCCAGTCAGCTATGATTGCCGAACACACTTCTCTGTGTAATTAGTCGCGTAAACCTACATTTTGAGTGATACTTGTTCGTTTATTAATGAAAGTACCTGCTTGCTTAATTATTGGGTGATCTCATTTCATAAAAACCGAAATACCTGCTTGCTAAACTTCTGAGTGATCTCATTTCA
Organism: Tuta absoluta; assembly: GCA_027580185.1. Lineage (NCBI taxonomy): Eukaryota > Metazoa > Arthropoda > Insecta > Lepidoptera > Gelechiidae > Tuta > Tuta absoluta. Next base: position 4,156,230 of record JAQAHW010000020.1, read on the forward strand.
TAGAACAGAATAATATTTTACAATCTTTTGGTACAAAATTATCGACGCTTTCAGAAACATAAGACTTTTTTCAGAATCCGTAGAACTATTGCATTTTAAACGACGAGTAGATAAAATTGTTGCCGTGTGATGAAAGCCAAGCTGTGTGATGCCGGCTCAGAATAGCATCACTCCAATTCAATTCTTGGGTGTCGTAAAAAGCGACTACGGGATAACATAAATCAGGGAATGAGCAGCAGCGTTCCCTATAGATGCAACATCTTGCTCTGCGCTTCTCAATCCACCAGCCAAGCTTGGTAGGTAGGCAGATATAGCAATACCTCTCCTTAAAGGGACAGGCGCATGTACAGTAGTAGACTGTTGTTAAATGTTATGGTACATTTTGATGGTTTTTCAAACGTCGTTTCAAGTTACTGTCAAAGCCAGAATTTTCAAAACGTGTCGTATGCGTGGTACACAGCGAGTGATCAACAGGGGGTAATCTTATCACTCTGCACTCACTAAAACTGCTGTGATCCCAGCAGGGTTTTGCACTCAGCTTGCATTGTTTTTCAATTAAGGGTCGTGACCCCTAGAGAGGTAAAACTTTGTGACACATTGAGGCAAGCGAAAAAGCGGTTTTCTGTATAGTAAGATTTTCTCATCATGGCAGTTTGTATCAAAGTGCATGCAAATCTGTAGTCTAGTTTTCGTTCATTTTGAATCGCATTTTACGACAACGCCTTGTGATGCTGGCTTAGAATAGCATCACCTCATTTGTTCCCCGCGGATGTTGTAAGACGTGACTATGGGGCTCGAAGGCTTTCATTTGATTACAATTTTAGACGACAGGCTGCAAATCTCTTACAATAGTGATACTTAATTTTCAAAATTTATTTTTTTACAATGACGCATCATGACGTCAATAAATGATAGTACTATCCTACATTGCATATAGTTATTTCATTTTAAATGTTTTTCAGACGTATCGACAGCGACCGTTTTTAACGTCCATGTACGCTCTGCCCTCCCCGCAAGGGCGTAGAAGGGCGTGATATGTGTATGTAAGTATATTTTACGACCTCAAGAAACTTCGAGACTGCGTTCTTATAATATCTTCTGTGAACAAAAATCATACTCTACATTGAATAACATCACCGTAGTGACCGTACAATAGACGCTACTCTCAGGAATCTATCGCTCGTCCTAACGATTCCGGTTCGAGGGGCTACACTACTATACTGTAAAATAAAATAAGACGCCTATTTATACGTTGAGGATGCGGAACTGATATCTTTAGACCGAGAAAACTTCTTAAGTTAAGTCACCTTATAAAGATATATGTCAATTGCCAGGTCATCGTGTCATTGGACGACTCGGTGTCCCACACGAAAAGAGAGAGACCAGGTCGAGAGGTCGATAACTCGACACGCTTAAAAACTATCTGCTAATTTGGAAATTATTCTTATTTTCATGTGTGACACAGAGTCAGTCGGTTTAGGATACTCTTGACCTGACCTTTCTATAAAACATCCCCGACATGATCCAAGTACGTTCGTCTTGGTCTTCCCCTTCCAACGTTCCCATCCACACTCGCCATATACACCTGTTTCGTTAATCTTCTTTCATTCATTCTCTCAATGTGACTAAACCATCTCAGCTTTTTTGTACTGTGTAAGATAGCTGACATAAATACTTTTTCATAAATAAATACATATTATACAGAGAAACCCAGACTATGCAAAAAAATTAATCTGAAAATTACTTAATATGTGTCTTGTGGAGATCGAATCCAAGTCCCTCGGCGTAGCAGGCAGGGTTACTATCCGCTACGCCATCGGCCCATCAAAACTACTATTGTTCGGTAAATTTGTGTTCGCGAACAAAAGACATCTATAAACCTGCCTCTATCTACCTACGTGGTATTCCAACAGTTCCAAATGATACCTATTCGAGAGATACATTGTTAAATTTATCTGTACCCGCTCGTATTCATACGAAACGCGTCGCTTTGTGAGTGTATTGTTTGCTGATGTAAATAAATAGGGGTTTCTTTGAGAGAACTGAAAAATAAATAGGTAATATAATTTACTTACCTACATCATACAAATTTTGGTATCTAGGTAAAGGCTCAAAGTAGGATATATTTTGTAAACGGGGTGTAGCGGACAGCTTTCCCAATACTGGTTGGGTGGTTTCAGACCATGAAACTGAACAACTTTCCCCTCGGAATATTTTTTTGATATCCCGTAGTTATGGCAGTCAGCTGATCGTGATTTTGTATGGAAAGTGAATTTCAATTTGTTGTGACTTGACACATGTTCCTAAGGGAAAGTTGTTCAGTATCATAATTTGCATGCACCCTATTAGTATTTGGAGGGCTGTCCCTTATCTCTTTTATAAATAACCAGACAGACTATGAACTACCATTGACTCATATCAATACTTCTCCTTTTTCTTGTGGGTCACCGAGTCGTCCAACGACCCGATATACCTTGGTGTCATAGTTTTTCAACCGCCCCAACTGTCTGCTAGGTGTAAACATAGTTTTGTCGCATTCAGTAACAATATGAATAAGTTCCTAAATGAGATGTTGTACTGTAGAACTTCTTTGTCGACAAAGTTGTTTTTATACCAGTTTTACAAATGCAAGTCCATTAGTCGCTTCTTACGACACCCGCGGGAATGAAACGGGGTGATGCTATTCTATGCCGGCATAACACGGCTAATCGGAAGAATAACATGTTTGAATACCGCCTTCACTGGCATTTTCATCAATAACCCACCATCTGGAGACAATTAATCACTGCTCAGATCTCAGAAGGTGATTATCTGAATACCCTCAGTCATTCATTCATTGGATCGAATGAATGGACCGAATTATAGGAACGATTTACGTGAATTATCTGCGTAAATCAAAACAATAACAAACAGAATCTCTTGAGTAGAAATGACTGGCTGAAATGAATTCAGTATGCTACCAGCTAAGATGGTCGTATAAAAAAAAAGAAACGCGGAATTTGCGGATATATGCGTGATATATATATTATGTATGCAAAAGCTTTACTTAAACTAGTACTGAATACCACATAAATACCACTTAATTTATTACATCTGGAGCAAACTATTCCAAATCTCAATATCTTGAAATCTGGATGGTTTATTAAGACGAGTCTAAGAATAGATAGATTTCTGCTTACCATAGTAAAGCCGCGGATATAATAGCAAACATTAAATTCGCAAAATCAACATCTTTGAACTACTACGCGTCTCTAAAGATAATATCTGAATCAGTGTTTCCCAAACTGTGAATAGATAATTAGATATATATTTAACAAGCATAATAAGTAAAAATTTAAAGAAACACGACTGCTTTCTGAGATAAAGTTGGCTATGACAATTGGGATAATGTAAGGATTCTTCCGATACAAATACCGATTAAATCTGTTTAGTGGTTCACGAGTTACAGTCCTTTAAAGAATCGCACATTATACATACATAGATGAACTCTAAAAACATTACACTCCTTTTTTGCTTGGGCAGTCGTGTAAAAAGTAATACAATGCGGACATACCGTGAATAAGCGGAATTAGCTGAGTAAGATAACATTTGAAAATTATATGCCAGTACCAACAAAATTGTTTATTGACAGTGCATGCATACTTCCAGTTCCATGCATATGCGGAGTGACGTCGGCTTAGGATAGCATCACCCCAATCATTTCCCGTGGGTATCGCAAAAGGCGACTAAGGGATTCGAGGGTTACTTGTGTATTGCAATTAATGTATGCATATCACGACGAAAACAGCTGAGATGTTTATTTGATATAGCAGCATTACGGCAATTAAAGAAAACAAAATCATCCATATATTTATAAACTCAGGTTTGAACAGATTGTTACTTCACGTGTTTATTTTAGGAAGCAATATCACTTTAATAAAATAATAAAAGTTCCATTTCATTTTGTTTCTGAATACTGTTCTTGTCAAATAGCGCTAGATTTGGGGGATTAATTTTAAGGGGAATCGATATACAATGTGCGGCCCACTACGGGGTTAAATATTTTGCGGGGTGAAATTACCCTTGAAACTTAAATAACTTACGTAAGTATTTTTTTTTAGAATGGGAGGTATATTTTTATATTTTGACTTTTATTCTTTAAGGAAAGTGGTTCAAATTCATGGGTAATTTCGCCCTGTCAAATATTTACCCCTGTGGGGGGGGAGGGGGGGGCACATTGTAGACAACTTTGGGAGCCACTGTTCCAAAACAAGTGTTACACAAGTTATTCGCTATTATGAATAATAATGCGTGTGATGTGAATTTATGTTGAGGATATGTTATGCATACGAAAACTCTCATCATATGCTTGAATACGCATTTTGGGTTCGTGTTCAACTAAACATTTGAATATGCTCTATTCTGTACACGATTATGGCACCTATTCTAATTTTAATTAGTTATTTACAAACTATTGAGACACATCTGATGAACAAGCTTCTTATGAGATATTTAGGGCCGGCGCTCAACTGGCGCCTTAATAGCGCCAAAATTTTAAAGTTAGGGGACTGCTACATTTTTCTTCTCTTTGGAAATAGGGGCTATGGGTTCATGGGGTACTGATCCTGAAGCACGATCATTCCAAAAAAATATTTTGATTGCGCCTCATCGAGAAAACGTCGGATCAGAGAGCAGGATCCTATGTACAGCGTAATAGTAGTAACTATGACCTAATCTGTAGTATAAGTCTGGCTGTGCAAAGAGGAATGCGGCTGGTCTGTTTGGGTCCTTCCCGGATTTGGAGCACTGGAGGATATTTTTTATTTGTAAGTAAGTTTTGTAGGTATATATTTATGAGCTCTTTTTACAAATATTTATGTTTTTTATTTGCATAATTACCGTACCTATTTTAATAGAAATGAATTCGACATTTATCTGGCACTGGCTTTTTCGACCGCCTACTGCAACTAGTAGGCCTCTGAAATGGTTTCGTGACGACCGCCGTCTTAGTAATCATAGACAGCAACTGGCTCCGGCGGCATAACATGCCTTCCAAAGCACAGAACCATCTTTCTTACGGACAATCAGGTGATTCAGCCTGAAAGAAATAATATGGAACTTAGCGAGTGCCCCACCGGGATTCGAACCCGGAACCTTTGCGTCGCAGGCCGGCCGTCAAGATCTTCTTAACTAACTGACCTAAATATTTCTACTTAGGTAGGTACCTTTTGCAATTAAGTCCATTTTAAGGAATATAACAAATTATTAGACTGATTGCGGCTCACACTTCTAAACATTCCAATCATTTCACGTCCGACAAATAAAACCGAATCTCCCAAACATTTGTTCACACTTGCAGACATTTTATCATATAACGGCCATTTCTAACGTCATCAAACTACAAAATGGCTGAATTTTACAACATTGTAACTCAGGAAGAGATTCGTGTCAGCGATGTGTGAAAACGAGTCGTGGGTGAGATAGCTTGTTGTAACCTAGTAACTATATGAAAAACCAGTAGAAAGTACCAACTATTTGCATCACCTCAAGGTTTGCATTTACAGATTTTGATATTTATTTCGTCATCGTTAAGGTTCAGATCTATGTCGTCGGTCAAGGTATATAGGTGGATAAAGGGATCCTTCTGGTTTTTAGGGTTTCGTAGTCAACTACAAACGTCAAAAATACATCATACATCAGCATATTGCAGTCCACTGCTGAACGTAGGCCTCACCCAGGGTACGCCATGAAAATGAAAATGAAATAACTTTATTCAATGTAGGATAGCATTATCACTTATACGTGGGGCACGATCTCGCGTTTTCGCCACCCAGTCACTACCAGCCAACTTATTTTAAGTCATGGATCCATCTGACCGGAGGTCGTCTAACGCTCCGCTTGCCGTGGCGTGGCCTCCACTCGAGATCCCGCTACAAATGTTATTCAAAAAAATGTGTTACGCAAAGTTGTTTAGTTTCACGTCTAAAACACCCGAGGGTCTAAAAGTTTCTACAGTCCTTTCCCTAACACAATATAGATAGATATGATCAATAATAGGTATTATACATTAACAGGGTACCTATGCCATTCGAGACACGCCACAAAATCCTCAACATAGTCTTTGACAAAGTGTAACCGTACCGCAAAGATGCCTTTAATATTTTCAGTTTCCAGTTTCCTTTGAGCAGCATCGACTCACTATGATCGCCTTACGGTCAATTCCGAAGTTTATCGGGTAAAACGTACCTGGAACAAAATAGATAACATAGTTTTAGCAAGACAAGTTTAGTCGAAGATGTCTGATTCGATTGATCTGTTCTCGTTTATTCTTTGGTCACTTCTTGTACACGATAGTGACCAAAAAGTAAGTCTCTTAAACCATTTTAGGATGCATAAGCTGTTTTTACGTAACTACATAATATCGCCGTGTGGTGCCGGCTTAGAATAGCATCACCCCATTTGTCACCGGGGGTGTCGTAAAAGGGTTGAATCCAGGGAATGGGCAGTAGCGTTCCCTGTGAATATCTACACCACCTTCCACTGCGCTCGCCAATCCACCTGCCAAGCGTGGTGAGTATGGCAACTACCGTACGGTAGGGGGATGCCCAAGGCCAGCAGTGGACTTTTGTGGCTCTCTTAGTGGTAGTTATTACTACCCTACCCCTACCCTACCTTATATTTGAAGCTTAAGATTAACTTATTTGTCCTACCGTCAGATAAGCGTAGGCGAATCTAATTTTATCCTGAAATGTGGTTTGGTCTCTAACAGTATTATCACACTTTCAAGGAAAACTGAAGCTGTCTTACATATACTTATTTAAACCAAAATAGATATTGTACTATGGTTTTATTTTGCACTCACAGTGCTATATTACTTTCATAAATGAAAATAAGAAATTGAAAAAATGACAGCGCCCGCCGGGACTTGAATTTCACTCTTAAGTGGACTGACCATAGTATTAGTTTCAAATAACTTATACTAGATGTCGCTTGTCGTCGCTTCGAGACGAGCACCAAGAGGTTGAAGATTTCGTCAGCTTACGTCGGGGCGCCGGTAGCTCAGTTGGCAGAGCACAGTGGAACGGTACTCCACGGTCCCGGGTTCAAGTCCCGGCGGGCGCTGACATTTTTTCAATTTCTTATTTTCATTTACAAAATAGATATATTGTGTCCTTGTGCATACCAGATACATTACAAAGAAACAAGCATAATGAAATAGGGAGAAGTTCAGTCTAATTTTGTGATGATAGAAAATTAAATATTCGACGACAAAAAAGCTTTCAACTTAGACGTCTTCTTAAACACATACATAAATCGCGCCTATATAGGTACCTTACGGAGTAAGCAGAGCGTAAACAGCCGCAAAATACGAACCTTAACGCCACGTTTGACAAACATTTGATTGTCATTCAGAATACTGTGTTTCGTTGGCTCATAATATGCAGTTTTAACCTGATTTTTTACTGCCCATAAATTCAACTCAATTTTCTTAATCTAGAATACGACGATTTTCTGCTTCTAGGAAAACTTGAACGACGTTTTTCTGTGAAACCGTGGTGAAACCTAATTATGGTTGATTAATCCTGAGAAATCATATCGCATCTGTCATATTCTGTTTAGCGTCTTAAATGTTTCGTTCATGAGCATCTCACAAACTCTCAGCTAACTGGATGACTTTTTGTAACTTTTTTGCACCTTTTTTTGCAATAATGGTAACAAACAACCCAAAAAAATTGGTCAAATAATGAAAAAAAGCTCTGGAAATCACATAACAAACTGCCAATTACTTCAATTTACAATGGAAGGCTCAACATTTTTCAAGTAATTATGTCCAATAGTCCTTACGGAAGAGTTGTTAAAAGCATATTGAATTTCATTGTTGTTGGACATAATGTTTCATCCACACTAATATTATAAATGCGAAAGTAACTCTGTCTGTCTGTCTGTCTGTCTGCTACGCTTTCACGGCCAAACCGCTGAACCGATCTTCATGAAACTTGGCACAGAGATTGCTAGCATACCGAGAACGGACATAGGCTACTTTTTATCACCATTCGAGGGTCTGGAGTATAGATGTAGACCACCAGGTGTACCACCAGGAGCCCAGCTAAATTATTAGAGATACAGGCATGGTTCCAAAACAAAAGTTGTTCAGTATGATGGGCCGCTTCTTTTCACAAGGACTTTGAGGATCTGGAGTACCTTATGTAGACCACCAGGTGTACCATGAGGAGCCCAGCTAAACTATTAGAGATACAGGCATGGTTCCAAAACAAAAGTTGTACACTATGATGGGCCGCTTCTTTTCACAAGGACATTGAGGATCTGGAGTACCTTATGTAGACCACCAGGTGTACCACCAGGAGCCCAGCTAAACTATTAGAGATACAGGCATGGTTCCAAAATAAAAGTTGTTCAGTATGATGGGCCGCTTTTTTTCACAAGGACTTTGAGGATCTGGAGTACCTTATGTAGACCACCAGGTGTACCATGAGGAGCCCAGCTAAACTATTAGAGATACAGGCATGGTTCCAAAACAAAAGTTGTACACTATGATGGGCCGCTTCTTTTCACAAGGACATTGAGGATCTGGAGTACCTTATGTAGACCACCAGGTGTACCATCAGAAGTCCAGCTAAACTATTAGAGATACAGGCATGGTTCCAAAACAAAAGTTATTCAGTATGATGGGAATAAGTTGAGAAAGGACATTGCCTCCTTTTTACCGAGGACAGAAAAACAAAAAATGTGGTATATAAAAATATACTTATTACAGTAACTTAAATTACCTTTTTATCTGTCTTATCTACTTATGATGACCATTTTAGTGTGCTCAAATCGGCACCTCTGGAGTAAGTACTCTGTTATCTACTGACTTTTGTATTCAATGGTTATAAATATTGATCTCTCAGGCCGGATAGCATATTTTGAATCGTCCCTTTAACAACAGAAGCAAGCAAGTCATATTTAAACAGTAGAGATAAGAACTGTTCTAATATCACTGTCAATCTTACTATGAATACACATACCTATTTTAGAACTTCTGCCTAAAAAAACTATCTAACGCGGACGAAGTCGCGGGTAAAAGCTAGTAGGATATGTACCTTTGCTGTTACGCCTGCATACCAATAGACTCAATGTATGATTCATTCCATTTATGTTTCACAACTGGCATTACCCGCGACTGTTATTAAATTTGTTTCAAAACTTTGTTCTCGGCTCATATGAGTTCAAATGTTTGCGATCCCTATTTCAACTGAAAGTTTCAGCTTTAATAAACACCGTCTGGTATACACCTTTTTTAATACAGGGTAAATTTTACTTGTGACCGATGGTGAAATCTCAAGATGGGCTAGTGTTAAGGAACAACTTTCTCCAAGGAACATAGGTTGGAAAATTAAAAAATATGTTGAGTTTCCATAGTAGGTAACTCAAATTAGCTGATAGGCAATTTAGATCCAATTTTTTTTTCGTATTTCGACCTATGTTCCTTGGGGAAAGTTGTTTCATAACACCAGCCAGTCTTGGGTTTTCGCTATCGGATAAAAGTAAAATTTCACCCTATATAATTCAATAATTATAAAACGCTTGTGATGTTTGATTGAACGGCATCCCTGATTGTCATATTAAATAAGTAAAAAATTCAAACAATTTGTTTATTTATTTTATTTTCTTAAAAACCCTGCATTAAGATAAGTCGAAAATTTCTTACAGTTTATAATCAGGTGTACCAAGCACAAGCAAATAATAATAACTAGGTATAGCTACCAAGAGGACCTCTTCAATGGATTATCCAATGTTCAGGTTTTAGAATCTCTTGGAGTGGTTACTCAACAGCTGAGCTGAGTCGGGGACCAAAAGACAAGGTTCATGAAGTTCCGCGGTCGCAAACTAACTGGCTGAAATATGCTCCCATCACAAGGGCAATCAAAAGCATAAACCAGGTCTCTCAATATTTGGGTTGGCATTGTTCGTTGGCGGAATTTAGGAAATATACCTAGTTTGATTGTCATGGAATAGCGATATGAAATTTACAGACTATATTATTAGTACCTATTATGTGTTACTCTTCTTTTCGTGTGGGACACCGATGAACCCTGGTGTCAGAGTTTTTCAACGGCCTACTAGTAGAAGTGGGCATCTGACATGGTTGTGTAACAACCGCCGTGTAAGCAATCATAGATCATCATCATCTTCATCATCATCATCGTAGACAGCAACCGGGACCGACGGCAAAACGTGTTCTCCGATGCAAGGAACCATCTTTTTTTCGGACAATCAGGTGGTTCAGCCTGCAATGTCCTAACCAGACAGGGAACAAATTCACAAAGTGATAATATCAACTTTGTGACTGCCCCACCGAGTATAGAACCCGGAACCTTTGCGTGTTGCAGATTTTTGTCAGACGTGGCGTATGTGTTACTGATTTGACAACTTTATCTCAATGAATTAATGTTATGGGCTACTTATATTGATTTGGTGTAAACTGTTATGATATTTTTTGCCCAGATTTAAGAAATGTTTTGTCTATCTGTCAACACAAGTGAAGACAACAAATGACGCATTAGTGATAATCTTTTTTTGAAACCAAATACACCAAAAACAATACATTACCTTATATTTTCGACATATCCCAATGACATACCTACCTTTTGTCAGACGTGCTGTTAATATCCGTTTCACGGCCGTTAACGCTCTGCCTACTCCGTAAGGGATATAGGCGTGATTTATGTATGTATACCAATGATTCTGTAAGACGAATACGATGTAATATCGACACGAATCCGCGTAGTTACACAACCCGCACACGTGTCTGTGTTTACACATCAGAGACATCGTTCCCTTTGATTATTTCCTTCAAATTTATTTACATACGCCACAGATACGATATTACGGACGTCTGCTAAAGCGACGACGACGGCTGGTGAATTAGCTACACAGGGACACTCCAAACGACATACAATATATTTTATTTCTGATAAAAAATATTGAAATGACATAAAATAATCCTGGTACAAATCGACATCATTCCATTTTTTTAAATTATTATTTATTAAAACACATTTGGGGTGGTATGGGATCTACCTCCTAGCAGTCCACCCCGGGCAACGGCAACACAGGCTTGCCTGTGTATAAGTCCGGCTGAACGATCCCACTAAGCGGTGGAAGGCTCCGTAAGGGGCCGCCTAACTCGCGACCACCATCCCACCGAAGTCTGGCGCCAAGTAGCTTGCTGCGTTCCGTCAGTGTGTGGCAGTGCCAGTGCCTTAACAGGTTTCTTCTGGGTGAGCTCGCTCCATCTTAGACTCTGTCTCTGTCCTATGACCTAGACTAGAGTCAAGAGCAAACCCATCATTAATAAAAAAATAAAATAAAAAAAAACACACGATTCTGAGCCCACCTCAAAGATAAGATGTGATATCATTTCTATAGTTACCTTGACGACATTGTCGGACCATCGAGCAGAATTTCTTAATTTATTTCCATCATCATCATTTTAACAGTATAGACACCAAGACGATGGACCCGATGAACCCTGGTCTCAAAGCATAATCATTTATTTATTGGCTGCTCTATCACTCACTGCAGGGCAAAGGCAATTTTTTACCTTTTTTAAAAACATATTTCAATTAGTTCGGAATACCTTTGTGTAGCTTATTCCTCGTTATACCGTACATTCACATAGCGTGTTCCCGGTTTATATCAGTGCAAATTCAAAAGCGAACGGTCAACGTCGTCTAATAATAAATCATCGTATACATAAACATCTACTGTATCCACCAATATACCTATGATGTCGTCTTTCAGCGAGTGCGGGTGTTTAGTTGCGGCACAGAATTAAGAATACAATTTTTGGGAAATGGCGTGATTTTTTGATTATCAGTTATTGAAAAACTTACGTAAGCAATTTTAACTTTTTTTTTTATGGTTTATATTACACTAACAGTGCTATATAATTTTCATAAATGAAAATAAGAAATTGAAAAAATGTTAGCGGTGGCAGAGGCCGGGACTTGTGGATTACCGTCCCACATTACTTCCTAATTTTCAACTTCTTGATACTCGTACTATGGTTTTATTTTGCACTCACAGTGCTATATTACTTTCATAAATGAAAATAAGAAATTGAAAAAATGTCAGCGCCCGCCGGGACTTGAACCCGGGACCGTGGAGTACCGTTCCACTGCTCTGCTAACTGAGCTACCGAGCTTGTCGTCGCTTCGAGACGAGTACCAAGAGGTTGAAGATTTCGTCAGCTTACGTCGGGGCGCCGGTAGCTCAGTTAGCAGAGCAGTGGAACGGTACTCCACGGTCCCGGGTTCAAGTCCCGGCGGGCGCTGACATTTTTCAATTTCTTATTTTCATTCTTGATACTCGTCTTAAAGGACGTTAAAGCGACATCAAGTGTAAGTGAATTTATCTAATACTATGTTTAGTCCTCATTATAGTAGGAATACATGTCAAGGTTAGGTCATAGGTCGCGGATTCAATCCCGGGCCGACGTAAAACTTCTTATTTTCATTTTATCAATTTTAACTTGTTAAATTTTCTGCTGGCAAGTATCGCCACAGTGGCTTGGAGACAGAGTCGATATTAGTGCTAAGCAAGGGCTGGAATCCTCTCGGTGGAGTAAGACTTTTTCGAACATTTTATTTTCACAAGAGAATTCCGGAAAGCTGTGAATGATAGAATAAAAAAACTGAAAACAAAATTAAACAACTAAAAAATACCCTACAAGTGCCGTTGTTCCTAATTTATCTAGTCTAGATTCTAGATGAATACATAAGTAGATAAATTCTCAATGGCCAAAGTTGTCCGCAGGAGAGCTAGTTCAATTTCAAATGCATGAATGTTCTGGCACTTCTAGTTAAGTTAGTTTCTGTTTCTAATCTTCATCTGGGACTTGACGTCCTATCCGTGCCTTTCGAAACAGGAATCTGAAAGGATCTTTATGCGGTATTCATAAACGTCGTCTTTCAGAGAAAACTATTCAAAACATGACGTATGGAAAATTTTGTCATAATAATAGTTGGATTTGGTGTTGGTACAATTTATGGTAAATAACGTGGAATATAACTTCTCAACATGTTTATGACACGATTTGTTGAGTGTAGAGTATGTGCGGAAAAAGAATCGGCTTAAGATTTGGGGGCGACTCTGTGCCTCAGTATGAGTAATATTATAGCAACCTATTAAATTAATCAATTATTTATTGTTCGTCATTACAGGTAGATATAAAAGATCACAGTTAAATACATTGTTTAGCATCTCTGCAACGTACCTTGCGGCATACGAAGAATTAATTGCACATAAATTACAAATTCACAAATAGATTCCATTAAAATTATGCTAGATTCTCGATTTCATTATACAGTTCATGTCAAGTAATTTTATTATTAATATAGGTACATGTCTGATTAAATTCAAAATAAGTCCTTACATTAAGAATTCCAATAGTAGGTAAGATTAAAGAATAATTAGTTTATTTTTTGCCCACGCCTATTCTCTTTCCGCATAGACTGTAGTAAGACGCTGGAGACGAGTGTCGTGTCGAGAGATTGGATACTTATTACCGCTGGTAACATATTGTGTCCAAGGGTAAGCCGAAAAACATCCACTGGTGAAACCGCCGAGTGGAAAGTAAAATTGAAGTCTGATGCCTTGGTTCGATACCAGCACATTTATTTATTCGTTACAACGTCATACAATCGTCGACTTAAACTTTCTCATAACAGAAAATACAATAGGAAATACCTTCGGAAGCAAGTTACTTTGGAACTGTAACCGATCTTTACTCGCAAGTTATGACTTAACGGCGCATTCTTTAGGTTCCAGAAAAAAAACGAAGAGTGTTTATTTTAAAGGTAAAAATCTGTGAGTAGAGGCTTGTTCGCACTGACTGGTTTACTTATGTATACAAGGTGTCTAGTAATTCTTGGTCTTGGTTTCCGTGTAAGTATACTTACGTGCCAAAAGGTCCCACACGCCAACCAATTCCCATCGGAAACCTTTCCTTTTAGGATTTTTACATACATACATACCTATATCACGCCTTTAATCCCTTGCGGAGTAGGCAGAGCATAAACGGCTGTAAAACTTACGTCATTTACGCCACGTCTGACAAAACATTTGAGGATTCAATCGGGAAGTTGTGTATCGCCATAGTGACAGGTTGTCAGCCCATCGCCTAAAATTGCAATACACACCCTCGAGTCCCTTAGTCGCTTCTTACGACACCCATGGGAAAGATATGGGGTGATGCTATTCTAAGCCGGCATCACACGGGATTTTTAAATTCTTGTAAATCTACCTAGTAACTTAATATTATGGAAACGCTTTTTTTGTATGAACTCTAACTTAGATAGATAAAGAACCCTTCGACACTGCTACTCATGCTCAGATTCTGATTAAAAAACCCTAATCTTAACTAAGAGCCCTATAAATACAAAGCCCTTATATCATGATCATGAAAAACTATTTAATGATAAATGACCCATGGCGTCTCAAGAATGAAAGAGAAAAGCATGTAAATTTTCTCTTCTATAAAGGCATAAACGGCAAGCATATTTACACTAGACGTATACGGGGTGTAAGGGACAGCCCTCCGAATACTTATAGAGTGCATACAGACCATAAAACTGAACAACTTTCCCCTAAGAACATAACATGTCAGGAAAAGACAAAAAAATATCTCCCATACAAAATCATGATCAGCTGATTGCAATTACTATAAATTTTTTATTGCGTGTCCTGAAATATTTTTTCATGGAAAGTTGATCAGTTTCATGGCCTGATTGCATCCTTTAAGTGTTCGAAGGGCTGTCCCTAACACCCTGTATATTGTATGGAAAGACCTTAAATAACTTAGTGTGAGGTCTGCAATTCTACGAAGTTCTGAACTGAGAAGAAAGGATCATAAATATGTGTACAAATACTGTACTTAAGTGATTGTTGAAATCGCATACTATTGTAAGTTTAACATAAAGTATTCACAACACGTACAAAATTTACAAAAGTTAAATACATTTTATTTTGTACTAGCGGCCAGCCTGCGGTTTTACTCGCTTCTAACCATTTCCTTGCGAGAAAAACTCGTTTTCGTTAAAACCTTCCTCTTGAATCACTTTATCTACTAAAGAAAACCCGTTGCGTACTTTTTAAGATCTAAGCATACATAGAAACATGGGGACACGGGAAGCGACTTCATTATAAACGTATTATACTTTAGTAATAGATTATTATCTATTCTTATGGTAATAGTGACTATCAGTAGCATCTCGAGTTATACATTAAACGTATCAAGAATTTTCACAAAGAAAATCTTTCGATACCAGGGTTCATCGGGTCGTTGGATGACTCGGTATCCCACACGAAAAGGAAAGAAGGCCATGCATTTATTTAAAAGCACTCATCATCATTGGCCACGACATCTTCTCAGATGATTGTTGCAGCGACCGTGAAGTCAGTTATTGTTGTTTGATTTGCCACATCTTCGTTTGTGGCTATGAAGTCCGATAGCAGCCCGGCATTTACGACCGCATCTTTCACAGACAAAACTTGAATCTGAAGGAGGCTGCATGGCGTTACGAAGCCTTTTCTGCTTTAAATTATCTAGCCAGGCTTCGTCATGTTTCACTTTTCCTGCTTTTAAGTGCTGACGCCATTCGGGTCTTAAATTAGCACGCCTCTCCCAATCCTCAGCCCCTATCTCAAAACTCTCCATATCGCGCTTGCAGGAGTCCTTAAATCGTAGCATTGGCCGTCCCACAGGTCTTTTCGCGTGTGCAATCTGTCCCAGCATAATTTGTCGGGGTAGTCTGTCTTGATTCATCCTGTGCACATGTCTAAGCCAACGAAGTCTTCCTTGTTTCAGAGTTGCTGTTATGCTGCTAGAATTTGTTCTTGATAGAACAGCTTCATTAGACATTTTAGCTCTCCAGGTCACACCCAAAATTGATCTTAGGCAGCGCATGTGGAAAGCATTTAGTTGACGCTCTTGCTTAGTGTATGTTGTCCATGTCTCCGATGCGTATAGTAGAGTGCTAAGGACGCAAGTCTGGTACACAAGAACTTTAGTAGCAATAGTTAGTTTTTCATTTCTCCAGACGCGATCTTGGAGCTTTCCAAATGTTGACGATGCTTTGCCTATACGGGAGTTAATTTCTTTGTCATTGGATAGTTTTGATGTTGTAGTGGAGCCCAGATAACAAAAACTGTCAACTACTTCAAGTGTAGCCCCATTGAGTTTGATGTTTGGTTTATAGTCCGTGCCTTGAACCATGATAACAGTCTTTCTGGCGTTGACACTCATTGAGAACATTTCACAAGCTCTTCCAAATCTAGTAATAAGCTCCTGCAGGTGCTCTTCAGAATTAGCAACCAGTGCAGCATCATCCGCATAGAGAAGTTCTCTGGCAATCAAGTCATTACGTTTTGTTGCCGACTTTAGAAGGTTGATGTTGAAAAGCCTTCCATCTTTTCTGGTGTGCAGGTGAACTCCGACATCGCAATCCTTGAAGGCAACAAGCAGAAGTGCTGAGAAAAATATTCCGAAGAGTGTCGGTGCTAGTACGCAGCCTTGCCTTACGCCACGGTTCACATCGAAAGCTGTGGACATTTCTCCGTCAAACATTACAGAGCCTCGCATAGTATCATGGAAAGACTTTACTATAGAGAGCAGAGTTGGTGGACACCCAATCCTTTGAAGCACTTCGTAAAGGCCCCTCCTGCTAACGGTATCAAAGGCCTTGTTAAGGTCAACGAAGGCCATGTATAATGGTACCTGGTGTTCGCGGCATTTTTCCTGCAGTTGGCGTAGGGTGAATATCATGTCATTAGTAGATCGACCAGCGCGAAATCCGCATTGTGACTCAGGGTAGATTTTTTGAGCTAAAACTTCAAGCCTTTTCAGAACCACCTTTGCGAAAGCCTTGCCAGCAATACTCAGTAACGATATCCCTCTATAGTTGTTACAGTCGCCTCTGTCTCCCTTACCTTTATAAAGAGTAACTATGTCTGCATCACGCATGTCTTGCGGTATAATGCCTTCCTCCCAACAGCGCTGGAGTAAAGCGTACAGGGGGCGCGCAACACATTCAAGACGTAGGATCTCTGCGGGAAGATTGTTACGACCTGTGCTTTTTCCCATTTTAAGTGTTTTAAGAGCGTTGAGAAACTCGTCAAACGAAGGTGGATCATCTAATTTGGAAGCTACGGGAAAGGCTGGCAGGCTCACCAGTGATTCAGGACTGATGCTAATTTCTACAGCGTAAAGGTTTGTGTAATGCTCAGCCCATCTGTCCAGTTGCCCCAGCTTGTCATTTATAGGTGTTCCATTTGCATCTTTGATGGGAGCTCGCTTTCTGATCGTTGGTCCGATGGCGCATTTGATACCTTGGTATACCCCTCTGAAATCACCAATATTACGGCAGTGTTGAATTGACTCGCATAGGTTTACCCAAAATTCGTTGGAGCAGCGACGTACTATACGTTGAAGATCTGCTTTCGCTGTTTTATAGGCTAATTTCTTACTCGTATCATTGGGGTTGTTATTAAGATCTATGTGTGCGGACCTTTTTTTCTCTATAAATGGTTTAAGTTCTGTTTCGTACTCAGTAAACCAGTCTTTGACTTCTCTGCGTGCTTTCCCGAATATCTTAAGAGCCTCTAACGAAACCACATCCTTAATGGTGGACCACATATCCTCAACACTCAGCAAGTCCTGTAGTACTTCAGGGGACAATTTACTGTTGATTTTTGTTACGAACTGTTCATATAGACTGTTATCTGATATAGATTTTGTGTTGAGCGAAAACTTGCGACTAACATTCTTGGCAGAGTGTATCTTCTTTGGAATCAGGCGGGTTTTTGCCATAAGTAAAGCGTGGTCAGTGTTGCAGTCTGCACTATGCAATGAACGAGTATTAAGTATGTCGCGAAGATCACGTCTCTTGGTTATTATAAAATCTATCTGATGCCAGTGCCCCGAGCGCGGATGTCGCCAGGACACTTTATGAATGTCTTTGTGCCGAAAAAAGGTGTTAGTGATGCAAAGTGAGTATGTGGCACACAGCTCTAGAAGTCTCTGTCCGTTTTCATTAATTTTGCCAATTCCGTGGCCGCCCATACAATCTGGCCAGTCCTCAGACTTGTTCCCGATTCTGGCATTAAAATCACCAAGAAGTAAAAGCTTGTCGGATCTTCGTACATTTTCGAGGCAAGTTTTTAAGTCCTCATAGAAACCATCCTTGACCTCGGGTGAAGCTTGTAATGTAGGTGCATATGCTGATATGAGAGTAATAGGGCCCGAATCAGTTAGTATTCTTAGTGTCATTATACGCTCGGAGACACCAAATGGTGATTCAATGCAGGATAGTAATTTATTGTTGACAGCAAATCCAACTCCGTATTCGCGTCTTAGGCCGGTATCTCTACCACGCCAAAAGAAGGTGTAATTTTCTTCGCGCAGGCTTCCCTCGTCTGAAAGACGGGTTTCTTGGAGAGCCGCGACATCTATACGCAGACGTTTCAGCTCACGGTCAATGATAGCAGTTTTTCGGAGCTCTGAGTTTTGGTCTGGTAAGTCTAAATTGCCAGGAAGCATAGTTCTTACGTTCCAGGAGGCAAATCGTGTCAAGTTTGTTTGAGTTATGGGTTTAGGTTTAGTTTTCATTTTTCTTTTGCCAGGTGCTGATAATGCTCATCATTGTTCCAGCAAGTGTGACCTTACCGTTGCTTCACACACCCATAGAAGCGCAAGATGAGGGGCGGACCGGTACCTTACTGACCGGGGGCTGCCCGGCTTGAGGCGGGCGATAACTAGTCAATTAGCCGCGATGGGCTATCCCACCGTCGAGAGTCACCCCTGGCGCCCGCGCAGACGCCCATTAGCGCAGACTTATCACCGGTGACTGCGACTCCCCGTGTTGTGTCCACAACTTGTCAGTTGCAGGTGGAGTGGCCTCTCCACAGACGCTGCATCGCCTGGGACGCAGTTAGAAGCCACGAACTTGCCCAGCATTCGTGACCCCCTCTCGACCGCGTCGACTTTGATCCACAGGAACAAGCAAGTCGTTACGTGTGGAGCCGAGTTGGTTGCAGAAGCTGCCGACTTGTTCAGGTTAAACCTTAATGTCGCCTACGGTGCTCCGTATCCGTTGCCCCATCCGCCAACATGTGCCGTACCGAAGCCCGCCTTCTCCGCCACATCTGCCGTTAGGGTCTTCACCCGTAACCCTGGGCACGGGGTCCGCGATATACCCCGCGGAACTGGGTCCCTGCCCGAACTCCGCCACCCACACTCTTCGGCCTACTGAATAGTGGGGTGCCCACCCCCGCGACAAGGACGCGCCGGACAGGACTAACCTGGGTGGAAGACAGGGAAGGTAACCCTGTCCTCCCAAAGGTCGGGTTAATGTCTCGTATGATTCCGAGAGCAAAGGCACTAAAAGCACTCAGTACAGATAGATCTCTTAAAGTAGTTTGAGGTTTGCTAAAACAGTGTTGCCATTTTGGCTCTTTTCGCGCTAAATCTTGTGCTTTTTTAGGCTCTTCAGCGCGTTTTTTCATTAGATTACGCGATAAACAAAAATTTGTGGAATATAGTGGAAAATTTAGAACTAACTTTTTAACCACTGATTACGGTAGAAAGTCAGGGTCCAGAGGCAAACATATGAACCTATAACAGATACTGACACCTGAAAATATTGACAAAACTGGAAACAAAAATGTGCCTGTGTAATTAAAAACGGTTAATTTTAAGAATCAAATTAAATTATTATAAAAACATTAATTGTGTTTTCAATTATAGTCTTTCTTGCTTTTTAGGTCCCTTTTTTTAAATATAGCGCTTTTTGACAAGATTCCTGTGCTTTTATTTTTCCTGTTACGGCAACATTTTGCTACAGTCATGTTTAGTGTTTCATAAGCCGTACCAATACTTTAAATGTATATTGTATTGAGTGGCGCTATCAATAAAAAATTAATTATTATGATTTTATTGACCAAACTGCCCTAAATTCGTATCATAAAACTAAATATCTAACGTTTTGGTTTCAGACACAACAAATTCTGGCACACGAAATAGTTCAAGTCTATCAAGCGCATTAACCTGGGCAAGACGTTAGTCTCGATTCTTTCAGGCCATTATTTTAGCGAATAGTCATACTTGCCTTGAGATGCCGGCTACGAATAGCGTCACCCTATTTCTTTCCTGCGGGTGTCGTAAGAGGCGACTAAAGGACTCAAAGGTTACATAATGTGTATTGTAATTTTAGGCGATGGGCTGACAGCCTATGTTACTATAGTGATACACAACTATCTGAATGACCCTCAAACGTTTTTCCGTGTTTAACGACCGTTTACGTATGAATATAAATTTGCCTGTTTGTCATATTTATCACTTTCTTAAGTAAACTTTTTATCTACCTAGTACTATTTCTTTTCAAAATAAACGGAAGTAATGAGACAGGTAATCTACAGCTGTCATGTATTTCCGCAAAGTGACATTTTACATTACGAATTCAAGACGAGGCAATAGACTAAGCTCTGCTCTTATTTGCCTTATTTCAGAAATAACATATCAATTTATCTATTTAGCGAATAACCAAATGAGTTTTATTTATTTAAAACAAAATTATATAAATGGCTTAATACCTACTAAGAACTTTTACAATATAAATGAATATCTGCAATCAAATTTTTAATTATGTTTACGGTCTTTTTTATATTTTATTTATTGACATGAATTTTATTGTTATTAATATCATTTTTATTTAATTGTTTCATTATTAAAACAAATGTATATTTTTTAAATTGATTGTATATGCCTAAAGAACAACCTGATAATATTTGCATGCTATTTCTTAAGATGGCGGAACCTGTTTTGTACATTATTGAATCCTACCACCTTAACAACCATCTTTGTTGCAAATACACTTTTGATTTTTTTAAATTTTGTGTTAATGCGTCACTGTTGGAATAGCTAGGGAAATATTCATTTAGAATCGAGGACATTTTCACCGCAGTCATGTTATAAATTCATCAAAATATTAAGAGATGAAACTGAATATCAGGAACTAGTCAGAGTAATTACTACCGCATCCGAAATAACTTTCAGTGGTGTTGATTCTGACATGCAGATACTGATTACGTAAATACTTTTTATGAATATAAATTTAATACATTTCCAAACTGAACTAAACTAGCCTAAACTTGTGTCGATACCAAAACGACATCTTGATCAGCCCCCTGCGTAGCGCTATACAAGGAGTTAAAAAGGGTATAACAAGCCGAAAGAAGGTTAACGTACTCATGAAACTGAACAACTGTCCCCATGGAACATGCTCGCAATTTGAAAATAATGATTAGACCTCCTAAACAAAATTACCGATTTTTTATTTATATTTCGACCTATATTCTACGGGTAAAGTTGTTATATTTCATGAGTAACTTGACCTCCATGCGGTCTGTCATACCCTTTTTGTTGTTTTTGTTACTGTATAGTAAATTACCAACCAAAATTATCCAACTACATATCATTACAGCAATCCAAATAATCCCCATTCTTTAAAACAAGATTTTTTACACGAGACCACAGCAGTATTCTTACCTGTTTAATTTATTTAACTTGAATGGCACATTACTAAGTAAAGCGAAACCACTTACTACCTCTACGTTTCTCCACCTTGCGAGAGCTTTTAAAATTTGTTGAGGAAAACGTATGCAAGAATCGCCACCGGTAACCGCATAACTAGATGTTTCACGGAAAATCAATCCCCTCGGACGTCCAACCAAACATGTGGCGAAACTAAAATCCTAAGCTAAAATCTAAATTCTTGCACCCAAGTCATGCATTTACTAACTAAATGTTTTAATACTAACGGTATTCCTCGTGCTGTGTGATGCCGGCTTAGAATAGCATCACCCTATTTCTTTCCCGTGGGAGTCGTAAGAGGCGACTAAGGACCCCGAGGGTGTGTATTGCAATTTTAGGCGATGGGCTGACAGCCTGTCACTATCGCGATACACACATCCGAATAAACCTGAAATATTTGTCAGACGTGGCGTAAATGTCCGTTTTTTGCGGCTGTTTACGCTCTGCCTACCCCGCAAGGGATTATAGGCGTGATATGTGTGTGTGTGTGTGTGTATTCCTTATAATTTTCCGGGTTTCCTAACAAACCAAGCTTGGCAGGCGAATTGGCGAGTGCAAGGCGTTGTATTTCACAGGGGGAGGTGTGAGATTTCCAAGATTTATCTCATAAAGCAACGTTTTACGACACCCATGGGTAGACACTTAATATTTTGAGAATTCACATATTTCGCTCTTGTGCTCGTGAGAAGCTTTAACGTACAAACAAATATAATAATTTATTCATTATTTTTATCAAAATCGTACATTTATGACATACACACAGCTTAGAAACCAACCGCGAAAGGATGGATAGTGTTCGGAATTCTGTATCATTCCTTAAAATGTCCAAATTATGAGACAATATTTTTCTTAGTAATACTATAAGATATGCTACAAAACTATAGGGCACAAAACACGACGTATGTATATGTACGTATGTATGTATGTATGTTAAACAATCCAACACAGCATTCATAAAACACCAATTCAGCAAAACAGGTTCTTCATTTGCAATTTTAACAATATTATACCTAGGTAATAACATACGGATCAAATTGACAATCACCTATTTGGATCCTTTCAAAAAAATAACACCAACAGCATACCAAAAACTTCACACAGTAATATTGTGGCTACAACAGTCCACTGCTGGACATAGGGATCCTCCTATTTATTTATTTATTTTGTTTATCTGGCACACAAAACAAATAACAGTCAATGTGAGTCTAATAGACAGGGTAAACTTTAAAAGCTAGACCATAACTCCAAAACATGTATGCACAGGCAGTAAATTGTATGAAGTATAATGAGGGTTAGTTTTTTTGTAAACTAAATCAGTTTTAATAAGTCTATATTATTAGTACATATATTATGATTTAGAGCAATCACATCAAGTGTTTATATTATTGGGGGTATTGCCATACTCACCACGCTTGGCAAGCGGATTGGCGAGCGCAGAAGAAGATATTGCTTTCACAGGAAACGCTGCTGTCGATTCCCTGGATGCATTTATACCTCAGTCACTTTATTATATATTGGGGTGATGCTATTCTAAGCCGGCATCACATGCTTCTGCGACACCCATGATATAAAAAACGAGCAACATGACGAAACGTTTTATCGCCGACTGAAAGATTTTTTATTGGATAAAGAATACTATAGCGTAAGTGAATATTTCAAATTAATAAAATAGGTTTTTATTAATAATTTTATTATTATTGACATATTCTTTTGACATCAATATTTTTATTTAATTTTTTATACTTTTAGTACCTTTATTATTTTTGTACTATATAAACTGGTTAAACATTTTTATTTTACAATTTGACATATTCACTGTGATTTTTTATTTCTCTTAATGATGTTGACATTTTACTTTTTTAATTTTATTGTACCTACTTTTAATCTACTTTTGTGGAACGTTGACATTGTTATATTATATTTAATGTTTTTGACGATCACATTATCCTCTGACATTTTTGTTTAGGTTTAGTGCTGTTATATGAATTTGATAATGTGAAATAAATAAATCTAATCTAATCTAATCTAATCATGGGTTGTATTGGGGTGATGCTATTCTAAGCCGGCATCACATGGCCACCAAAAATTTCAATGACATAAAAAAGCCTCATTTCGGTCGTTCAGTATTCCATCCTGTTATTATAGAGGGTACGGTACATTGAAATGGAACGTTATATCACGGAACGTGCCGGGAATACAACCCGAGACGAATAATGTGTCAAAAGTTCACTCGTCATGTGATACTATAATACCCTTTTGGGAATACTCAGAATAAGCAATGTTGTCGAAAAAGCTTTGCAAAGGAAGTGACGCTTCAATAATCAAATGAATTGATTGAAAAGTATGTTCCGTACATAACACAGATCAACTTTTTTTCTGTCTTGTGGGATACCGAGTGGACGAACTCTCTCTCTGGGAACACCAAGTCATCCAACGACCCGATGAACCCTGGTGTTAGCGTTTTTCAATCGCCTACTACTAGTAGTAGGCCTCTGACATGGTTGTGTAACGACCGCTGTCTAATTAATCAAAGACAGCAACCGGGACCGACGGCTTAACGTGCCCTCCGAAGCACGGAACCATTTCTTTTCGGACAATCAGGTGGTTCACCCTGCAATGTCCTAACCAGACCGGGAACAAATTCACAAAGTGATAAATATCAACTTCGTGAGTGCCCCACCGAGAATCGAACCAGGAACCTTTGCGTTGCAGGCGGTCGCACTACCACTTCGCCACATCGGCCGCCATGATGATTTTGGTGTTAGGTGCTTTCAACCGCCTTCTAGGATAGAAGTAGGTCTCTGAAATGGTTGACACAAATGAACAAATACAACAGTCCACTGTCGAACTTGGCGTTTTCTGTTTACTTTGAAAGATTGTTTCTATACTTTCTCCCCTTGGCAGGCGAATCAGCGAGCGCAATGATAATTGTTTTATAACCCGTAATTCATACATACATACATATATCACGCCTATAATCCCTTGCGGGGTAGGCAGAGCGTAAATGGCCGCAAACACGGACATTTACGCCACGTCTGACAAATATTTGAGGGACATTCTGAAAATTGTGTATTGCCATAGTGACAGGTTGTCAGCCTATCGCCTAAAATTGCAATACACACCCTCGAGTCCCTTAGTCGCCTCTTACGACTCCCACGGGTAAGAAATGGGGTGATGCTATTCTAAGCCGGCATCACAGGGCATCACCGTAATTCATTCCTTTGATTAATACATAAATAAAAACAAGTTTCAAATAGAAGGACTTAGTACCTACTATGAGCTGGTTGTGTATTCAACGAGAGCTCTCTCTACGATATTTATTGCTCTGATTGAAAATATCATATCTTTTTCGGTCTGATTTTGTTGACAACTGAATAGTCATGACTTTATCTCCTAAAGGCTTAAGCAGCGACGATTGCGGTGGCTAGGGCATGTGCACCGGATGGAACCTTCGCGTCTACCACGGCGTGTTCTGTTGGCGCTGTAGCAAACGCTAAAAGAGGAGTTGGAAGACCTATGCTGCGTTTCAAAAATTGCGCCAAGCGGGAGATGGCTGCGTTTAACATTGACCATCAACGCTGAGAGAAGCTTGCTGAGGATAGGGACGAATGGCGTAAGCGTGTGTTTGATGGGCGTAGAACACACGATAATTCCTGGTTTTCTGGTCTCGCTAACAAAAGGAAAAAACGTCATCTAAACATGCATGTGCCAGTCTCAAATTCCACCTTCACTTGTAGAGCGTGCGGAAAATTATGCCGCTCCCGTATCGGCTTATACAGCCATGAAAAGTCTTGCCTCAGACACTGATTAAATCGTCTGTCACAGACGTGTGAGGCCAATGATGATGATCTCCTAAAGGGTAAATAGACGAATTGGGTCCATTTGTGTAGCTAACC
The DNA here is from genome assembly GCA_027580185.1 of Tuta absoluta. Taxonomy (NCBI): domain Eukaryota; kingdom Metazoa; phylum Arthropoda; class Insecta; order Lepidoptera; family Gelechiidae; genus Tuta; species Tuta absoluta. The sequence continues at coordinate 4,181,760 of JAQAHW010000020.1, forward strand.
TACAATGTTCAGGGTAGCTGGTAGCGACTGGATGACCCTGGGAGAGGATGACGTCCAGCAATGACAGCTATAGGCTGATATGATGATGTGTTAGGTGACCTATTTCAGTGTCACCGTCAGTGTCAACTATAGATGTAGTTTTTTTACCTTAACCAATTTAAAAATACCTGACACAAACACTTGTTTTTCACTGCTTGCATAAAATCTATGACTACCAATCACAACAAAAAAAAATATTGCTAAAGAAAAATTCATTACAAAGCGAGTAAAACCTCTCACCGAAAATCTAGTACATAAATATTATATTCTGTATTGTGTACCAAATTATTACAATAAATTTGAATATTAAACGTAGTCACAGAGGTAAGCTTATCTCAATGAAGAGATCTCTTCCAGCCAACCTGCACAGTGGAATTAAAAAATACTATATTAGGGAATGACAAAACCATGTACACATACAGATAGGGACTTGCATATAATATATTAAAAACAATACATACGTCACCATGGCTGTTCAACCTATTCATGGATAGTTGTTTGACAGATTTGAAAGAGTGTGAAAATGGACTGAGAATGAATGGGTTACTTGTCAAATGTCTTCTCTATGCTGATGACCAAGTTATCCTTGCGTCGTCGGCTGAAGAGTTGCAGAAGATGGTAAACATTATGAATGAGGCTTTGAAAAAGAAAGGAATGAAAGTGAATGTATGTAAGACGAAATCAATGGTTTTTGAAAAAGAAGAAGGTATGACCGAGTGTAACATTATGATAGAAGAAGAGAGGGTGGAGCAAGTGAAAGAGTTTGTATATTTGGGATCGAAGTTTACATCAGATGGAAAGTGTGAAAGTGATATTGAAAGGAGGGTAAATGCCGGCAACATGGTGAATGGAGCGTTGCATACCTTTATGAACAGCCAGACAGTGTCTAATAAGGCACGTCTGGCTGTGCATAGAGGAGTGTTAGTTCCAACACTTATGTATGGGAGTGAAAGTTGGGTATGGCAGAAAAAGCATGAAAGTAGAATAAATGCGGTAGAAATGAGAGCGCTAAGAAGTATGATAGGAGTGAAATTGAGTGACAGGATAAGGAATAGCGTGATTAGAGAACGTTGCGGTATAAAAGATGACATAGTGACTGGTATAGAAAAAGGAATGCTGAGATGGTTTGGTCACATTGAGAGAATGAATGAAAGAAGATTAACGAAACAGGTGTATATGGCGAGTGTGGATGGGAACGTTGGAAGGGGAAGACCAAGACGCACGTACTTGGATCAGATCGGGGACGTTCTAGAGAAAGGTCAGGTCAAGAGTACCCTAAACCGACGAGCATGTATGAAAAGATTGATGCATGTTGAAGAAGCGAAAGAGGTGTGTCAGGATCGTAGCAAGTGGAAAGATGTAGTCTCTGCCTACCCCTATGGGAAAGAGGCGTGATTATATGTATGTATGTATGTACAATACATACTTATTAATAAATACATAAATAAATATATGTTCAAATTATACTAATATAATGAACTATATGTTGTATTAATATTGTACTTTTTTGCACCCTCAACCTATTAAATAAAGCATACAGCCAAGTCGCTAAGGTAGTTCCAGTGATATTCCCCAAGTTCAGCATTAGCACTTCCAAGCTTGGACGTTACTTATCTGTTTTAAGCTTATGTTATGTATCTTGGTGCTGTACGGTCTGGCAACGTTATCGTGTATGTATAGCGTCGGGTTTTCCAAGAATTGAGTTGGAGGTACAGGAAGAAGAAAGAAGCCTTGGACTAGCAGTGCGATTCTGATAATGATTATGTGATTCTTATGGCTTAATAAGACTAAATACCAAAGAATCTGTTCACGGTTGCAACCAAAGCAACGATCGACAATGCGATTTGGAGCACGGAGTTTGTGACAGTGCCACATTACATAAAACGACTTTGAATTGTCATGCATACACACATACATACATTAGTCTATTGCAGTACACTGACATACGTAGGTCTACACCGGGGTACTCCATAGGGCAGGATCTCTCGTTTTCGCCATCCGTCGCTACCAGCCGCCTTTTTAAAGTCATGTGGCCGAAGCGGAGGTCCACGCTACGCTTGTCGAGGCGTGGCCATAGGCGTGGCCTTCACTCGAGAACCCGCTTACTCCAACGTCCGTTATCGTTGACACAATTGGCAGGCGTATCGACTTTGTATGTTTGGTTGTTGTGGCTAATCAGGAATCAATGGCAATTGCAATCCAAAGCTTTAGCTCCAAAACGCGGTTGTACGTATTGGCAAGATCGGACATTTAGGATGCCACGCGCACGTCGTACGACAACTATTAGCATCGCGATTCACTTCGCCACATCCGTGGCCCAGCCCTTAAGCTTATGTGATGTATATGTTACGGGCAACGTGATTAATCGGGCACTATTAATACTGACCGGCCAATATTAATAGTGCCCAAAAACATCGGGCAAAGTGATTAATTAATCACTTGGACCGGCCATTATTAATAATGCCCGAGTGCCCGTGGTCCATGTAATAAATCAGTCTTTAGAGTAAGCTTGAATTTATCACTTGGACCGCGCAATGTGATAAACTGGGCTGAATTTATAACTTGGACCGGTTACCAGTATTGTAACTGTAGTTCAAAACGCTGTATAATGTTCAAATATTCTCTACAATTCAAAATGTCACAAAAGCACATCTTGCAAGAATAAATAATTATAAACTTATCAACTCTCTTACTTTCATCATTATTAAATATTTCGGTTGATTTTTCTTAGACTACTAATTTTTAAACTATTGAAGTACCTTATATTTTTATCAAAAATAAGGGCTCGTCCACATCTCCGCGGCGCGGCACCGCCATCGCTCCGCGGCACGGCGACGCGGTGGCGCGCGACGCGTTATCGCGGGAAATGGCGACGCGCGCCGCCTGAATGCGCGGCGTGGTGCCGTGGACATTTACGTTGCGTTTCGTGGCGCACTGCCGCCGCCGTTTAGTTACAAATATTGTAATATTAGTGGCACGTTATAAGTCCGAACAACACAAGAGAGAACGAGGTAGTGGCTAACACCACGTAGCAGAACGCCACGGTGCGCAACGTGAATTTCCGCGGCGCGACGCCGCGCGTTCTGGCGGCGCGCGTCGCAGTCAATCGCGGCAACGCGCCGCGCCGCGGAGATGTGGACGAGCCCTTACCTACTGATTTTGCTAATTTTTATAACTATTTGTTTCTTTTTTTAATTTCCAAGTTCAAATTTATCGATAACTTTAATGAAAAGTATGTAAGTTTAATTTCATTTAAATAATGTAAGTTTAACTTCATTTAATAAAAATAGTAGGTAACTACTGATTTTATTACATTTATAACTATTTGTTTTTTAATTCCCATGATCAAATTTATCGATAACTATAATGAATATTATGTAAGTTTAATTTCATTTAAATAATGTAAGTTTAATTTCATTAAAATAATTAAGTTTAACTTCATTTAATAAAGAATTACATTACAGTTCTTTATTTTTATTACTTTGCCCAAGGAAGGGTGGGAACTATTAATACTGACCGGGAAAAGTAATTAATCGTGCTGTTTTAATCACATTGCCCAATTAGGTCGGGCACTATTAATACTGACCGGTCAGTATTAATAGTGCCCGGACTTATCAAATTGCCCGTAACATATATATCTTGGTGCTTTCAGAGACTGCTGAGAATGGAATAACGGTTTTAGCGGGTTAGCGCTAAGCCGTAAACCAAGTGACAGTGAAGAGATTAAGTGCGATTTAAGTTCCACGTGGTTCATTCATACGTTTCTGTTGTTGGTTAATGAATTCGCGAAGTTTGTTGTATTTCAAAATGCTGCATTTAATTAAATGTCATTTCGTCTCCTGTAAAAAGGACTAGGCGTAATGTGAATTTAAAATTTAAAATCTTTTACTATCGAATTCTGCATCTAAGGTTCTGAAACATACACATCAAGCCTTTTCATAGTTTTATAATACCCTACTTGAACTACTAGCCTTAATTTTTAAATTTTGTATTTACCGACTACCTAAAATAATCATATATAATTAAAAAAATATATATACATACATACATACACATCACGCCAATAATCCCTTGCGGGGTAGGCAGAGCGTAAAAGGCCGCAAAAAACGGTCATTTTCGCCACGTCTGACAAATATTTGAGGGTCATTCGAAAAATTGTGTATCGCCATAGTGACAGGTTGTCAACCCATCGCCTAGAGTAGCAAAACACACCCTCGAGTTCCTTAGTCGCCTCGAACGACTCCCACGGGGAAGAAATGGGGTGATGCTATTCTAAGCCGGCATTACACGGTTAATTAAAAAAAACTAGCTTTTTTCCTAAAACAAGCGAGATCATTGCCAATTTTCAAATTTCATTTTCATGAATTTTGATTTGATTCCCCTACCTTTTCTTTCATTAAGAGTTTGGTGTTTTTAGGGTTCCGTACCCAAATGGTAATAATCCGTCCGTCCGACCCTCCTACAGTTACGAGGCTGTATCTCCTGAACCGTTATACCTAGAAAGTTGAAATTTTCACAGATGATGTATATCTGTTGCCGCTATAACAACAAATACAAAAAATTAGAATAAAGTAAATATTTAAGGGGGCTCACATACAAAAAACTAGCTTTTTTGTATGGAGGCTGTATCTCATGAACCACGAAAGTTAGACAGTTGAATTTTTTACAGATGTTGTATTTCTGTTGCTGGTATAACAACAAATATGTAATGTAATGTTTTTTTTTGCAAGTAAATAATGGTACGGAACCCTTCGTGCTCGAGTACGACTCGCACTTGGCTTGTTTTTTTACAAGTGGCCGTACACATGATTTTATTTCTACTTTATTTTATATCTCTACGCGTTCCTGAGATAGTGACAGACTTTTATTTTTTTATGTTGGTTAAAAACAACAACCAACTATGGCAAAGATTCAGCAATTGTTTCTCTCATTCATTTTTGTTCTTGCACCAGAATATTTACTCATTGCCATAAATCCACGGCAAATATTTATTATCCCACACATATCTAATATGTTGAAGTAAAACGTACGATCTGAGGATTTGTTTGTTATGAGCAAATATTTTCGCAAACGGCGGTAAAGCAGGGTGCAAATTTTGGATTTCTCGTAAGGAAGGTAATAGTTTTATCTATGTTGCTAGGGAAAATTGTTATGTCTCATAAGTAGTTATTGAAATTGTGATAATACCTCACTAGTATATACATAATATCTACTTTCAAAGACTGTTCTTAGGTCAAACTCGTCACGTGATGCTGGTTCCGAATAGCATTGCAATTTTTTTAAGTGCTTGTCATAAAATTCGACTGCGTGGCAAGACGAGGCATTGTCTGTCGTCAACCCTCATTGAGATGCTATCGTAGGTGGTTGAAGTTGCCCATGGTCAGCAGATATTCTGCCAAGATCAAAAAGTAACCGTGAGTGCTTAAAAAGTTATATTATGAACAATATATTTGGCCCTCCCATACACATTTTGTTGTTGCTCGAATGATTTGTATGGGTGGATTTTATATATTTTTTCATATTTCGAAAAAATTAGACTTAGAGATGTTGTTCTGTTTCAGAGAGCTATGGAAAGGTATATGCTTCAGGTATACGGTTTTCAGGCTTCTTCTGGGTGAGCTCGCTCCATCTTAGACTCTGTCTCTGTCCTATGACCTAGACTAGAGTCAAGAGCAAACCCATCATAAAAAAAATGCTCCGGATCTCGATAATGGATTAAAGCCGGAATAAGATTATCCGCCAGAAAACCAAAGTAACGGTCATAGTCTGGAATAGCAAGCTTAAGTGGCAGTGGGCTAGGGATGCCTGTCGTAGAACATGGTAGAACTGATGGAAGGTGGAGCAAGCGGGTGTTCGAGTGGAGGCCACGCTTAGAGAAGCGTAGTGTTGGACGCCCTTCGACCAGATGGACCGATGACTTAAAGAGGGCAGCTGGTAGGTAGCAACTGGATGGCGAAAACTGGAGATCGTGCCTTATGGCGTACCCTGGGGCAGGCCTGCGTCCAGCAGTGGATGGCTATAGACTAATGCGATGTTCAGTTTCACTTCTAGAACACGACCTGAAAATTTGTACCGTCATTTCCATTCTAACACACTGTATAATGAAACCCATAGGTCAAATTAGTGACTCGTTCACCTGTCAGGCTGTACACAGTTTACGACAACACGTCTGTTACGGTACAGGGTTTACGGTTACGATCGCAAACCGGTTAAAACAACCATTACCGGAGTTGCAGCTTCGCGCAACGACTCACGTGCTTAAGTGATTTTGTTAAATTGTTTCAAAGGTAAAAGAACATGGCATAAAGAAACAGTTCTCTCGAATATTTATTAGCAATGAGAGAGCTTATGATTCTTTATTATCGTCAATAGCCGTGAAGATCCACTGCCTCCATTGAATGTATCCAACGATCCAAACCTTACTGGTCGTTAGTCCACCTGGCAGTATGCTGTCCCACAGTGTACTTACTACCTTTGTGCACTCCAGACCCTCACGACCTTAGAGTATATTCAATAAGCAAGCTATAGAGTGCCTAGGAAGCAGAAATCCATGTTGTGAGTGGCAGTCAAGCCGATAGACGGCTCGGATAGACAGCTGTGTTCGTACCTGTGCCAACCGTTTGAAGTGTGAAGTTCAAGATCACGATCAGCTGACTGCATTTACTATGGGAAAACATTTTTTTTTACCTTTCCTGAAATATTTATTTATGGGAAGTTGTTCAGGTCGAAAATATGAATGCACCCTGTAAGTATTCAAAGGGCTATCCCTTACACCCTGTAAACTCTAAGCTTACGACTCTAGTGATCATCGAGTCTACGAGCTGTTTGCTACTTTAGCCGTCTCTTCAACTGATATAGTCTATGTCGATCATGATTCTTGTCTACTTCTGAGGGCAAAATAAACATACATGAGAAAGAGTTGAGTCATGATGATATACCTACCTACCTACATACATGGATATATTCACAACATATTTGGTTGCAACGAACTTGTATGCAACGCGAGATAAACTGGAGAAAAGTAAACATCATTAAAAAGACGTTATGAGTGCCTTCTTAAAACATGCATTAACTTGTTTTAAGCATACGACTTCAGTTTATTTTCTGCGTAATACGACTACAGCCTGTATTTTTTAACCGACTTCAAAAACGGAGTAGGTTTTTAATTCGTCGTTGCACAGTTAAGCTCGATTCCAAAATGATTGTACCTTTCAGTTAAGATCCTCGCGTCAGTTTGTCACCTCTTATGACACCTGCAGAAAAATAATGGGTAACACTTTTCGACGGGGCGGCGAGCATCGAAGTTAAACAAACAGATTCTTTTTAAACTAATAATTAATTTAACTTTCACAACTACATCATCTCTGACTATCTTCATCTCTTTCATACGTGTCTATCTTTCTCTTTCACAACAATATTCTAAGCACGCGTCACACGGTATCGTTGCAACTGAATCAACCTAAAAGACATCGAGAGATCTGTCAGCTTGGTACCATTTCAGTAAATCTCATTTCACACAGAAGCTCAACGTTAGATGTAGTTCGTATGTCGTCTACATAGCCATTAAGCACGATTGCATTAGTCTGAGCAGCCACGTAATCATACGGCTCGTCTCCAAACCCCTTAATTTACAAACGCAAAGGAATAGTGTCGTACTATACTTTTGTATAGGATCATGTATGTATGTATTAATGATCTGTTTTACTTGCGACTTTCGCCATCACTAGTGGTGACGGCTCTCCAATCTAGGCAATCTGAGGTATTTCCTGAGGTAATCGCTTTTTACGATTGCCACGAGTAGAAAAAATCTAATGCCCCTCTAAGCCAGCGCTACGGCTTGCGGTTCATAGCTAAACGTAAAGTGACTTATGAATTTCAATTCCATACTTACGTAAAAATGCTATAGCATAGTAAAGTAACACAGGCGTAGGTACTGTTAGTCCCGTAAATCCTGCCTCATATCGGTACTAGAATGTAGGTACAGCGTTCAGATTGAATGGATACAGCTCTTTTTATGAACACCACAAGCTTTGATGTTACAACATGTAAAGCCTTTATTACACTACCCTGTCAGCAGGGCTCAATTCAGCATACATTGCGGGTTATTTTGGATATATTGCAATGATATCCGAATATTTTTATAAATTCGGAAGTAACTCTATGCTAAATTTTCACGCTAAAATCATTGATCCAACTTGAATGATTTTGGCAAAAACGTTTAGAAGACACATAAATGCTACTTTTTACCACGGGCATACTACTTTTTACGCTTGCAGCCCGCGCACGAGACAAACAGCTAGTGCATGCTGAGTAGTATTATTATCATATTATTATAAATTGGAAAGTGTGTTTTTTGGTCCCGCCGCCGTCCTGAGGGGGCCCCAGATACCGCTGGAGATAAATGGTGCGACTGACCTAGACCGGCTTCTTGTTGATAGCTAGCAGGAGGTGGCGCAGGACAGAGAACACTGGCGGCAGCTCACTACGGAGGCCAAGATCTATTTCGGGGAAATAAGCCAGCGTAGCAATTTACTTAGTGTTAGTTTTTCCTTCTTTCCCGTCGCAACGGAGCGTTCTTATGTCATGGTTTTTGGTATGTAGATAAATTAGAGGCTGGAGTGTAACATATGTGAACTGTAATATGTGCACGTATTATCCGTATATCCTTAATCTACTCACACTTCTTTAGGTCTGCTGGAAGAAATTTCTTTAGAAATAAGCAGTACCTGTTGTATCATTTTCCATATGTTCTATGTTTTTGTATTTTCTTGTGTACAATAAATTTTTTAATAAATAAAATAAATAAATATGCTACTTTTTACCGCGGTGAAGCGGAAACAGCCGTGGGTGAAACCGCGGGGCGAAAGGCTTGTAAATAATTAAACCAGCAATGTACGCCAAATTGGGTCCTGTTGGCAGAATAGTGTACCAACTTAGCGTTTGAGCCGCCAGGTTAGTATATTCCTTGCGTTTGAGACATTGCCTGTTTTGGGGAGCCGTTTTTTTATTTTCACGAGCTCGCCTCATATTTTGTTGGATAAAGGGTTAAGGGTTGTTGCCTCGCTGAGTTGAAGCATAAGGGATTTGGGATAAAGAGGATATTTGGCTGAGTGGGGTGTTTTCGAGCCTTATTTAGTAAGAAAGTAAGTAATTTATTTGCAGTAAATGTGGTAAATATTATAAATAACGAGTTACAAAAAACAATAAAATTGGTTGTTAACACACATTTTACCCATTATAGGCATACACAAATTTTATTAACAAAATACTTAATTAAAAAATATTGAAACATAAAAATTTTACAATATAGTAAATCATTCATTACGCACATTATAAGTGAAATAAATATAAAACCTACAGAATATCTTTAATATCTAATATATAATAAAGTACTTAGGATTCATACAAGGAGTTTAAACTTTAAAAAAAGATTACGTAAGCTGATATGTTTGTAGAACGTCGACAATTACTACGAGTAGTTTTCATTTATTAACACAGTCCAGCAGTGGACTGTTGTCGCTGTTTATGTATGTATGTATGTAAATTGCCAGAAAAAAATATGAATTTGGTAGGATCAATAAGTTACCATAATACTTAAATAGGATTCTAGTTAGGTATCTCTGCTGGTGCCATTGTAGATAAAACTTATTTAAATCACTTTTACTACCAAATGCACGCACACAAAAGTAATATTACTAAAACACACACATGTTACGGTACAAAAACGTATAAAAATAAAATGTATTTTGTAATAAAGCAAAAGAAATACGGCGAATCATGTCTTGTAATGGTTACTTTTAAAACTCATTCCGAGTTTTACGTTTGAGTACGACGAGTAATATAAGGCATTTGATAAATCCTGTACCTACAGGGGTAACAAAAAGTGTATATCAAGCCGAAATCAGATCAAAGTACTTATGAATCTGAACAACTATTCCCATTGAACATGGATCGAAATACTCCAAAAACAAAAAGGGACCTCCCATCTCTTTCTCTTTCTCTTTTCGTGTGGGACACCGAGTTGTCCAACGACACGATGGACCTCCCATTGTAAATTACTATTCTGATCGGCAATTTTGTATTGGAATTCCAATGATTTTTTCATTTTCCAATGGTCCATTTGGAAAGTTGTTCAGTTTTGTGAGTAGTTTGACCTTCTTTTGGCTTGTTAAAGAATTTTTGTTACTCCTTGTATTCCTAATAAAAAAGTGAAAATATCGTTTTCTCACATTATTTATCAATTACTTGACAGTTTAACCCAAGCTTTTTTTAAATTGCTGGATACATCTGATAGATCGCATAATGAATGAATGAAAAACTCTCGACTCCAGGGTTCATTGGGTCATTTGACGACTCGGTGTCCCACACGAAAAAGAAGGAAGATCGCTTAATGTTACGTTGTACTTGCACGTTATATTGTTTTTTTAAAAATCTGAATAACATACCGTCTAAGAATATTTGATATTACTGCTTATTAATTAAATTGATAAAAATCTACTTACAATCTTTATAAATTTAGAAGGCCTTACTAATACCTACATCAATATCTCAATTCAATGTTAATCTGAAGTGATGCCGGCTTAGAACAGCATCACCCCGTTTCTTTTCGGTGTCGTTTTTGTAAGAGGTGAATAAGGGATTCGAAGGTTTATTATGTATAGCAATTACAACCTGTCACTATATAGTGAAACTCAATTTTCTGAAGCAGCCCTTATATATTTGGCAGATGTGGCGATTGTAACCGTATTTTACGGCCGCTCTAACTACCCCGCAAGGGATAAGGCTTATTATGTGTGTGTAAGTATGTATATACTAGTACACAAATTTAAATTCATAAATGGAACTTAATTTAATGCTACTCGTATTTACATTATAATATGTTCGGTGGAAATGAGTGAATGTTTGCTTTTGACCGAAAAGCGGTTCCAAAATTAAAATTTATGTAATGATCCAATATTTTCTCACTTATCCGTACGTAATTCGGAATTCAATTAAACTCTTTAAGCTTATTAAAATAGCAATTTGTATGTAGAACCGCATCATACTCATTATGTCATAATGGTGGGTGATAGGGAGTAGGCAGAATGGAGAGTTCCAGATTGTGTTGGGAAAAGGTTGTGGACAATATTAAAGTACTCTTTGTGTTGTGGCCAGGGAACCGACGACTGGTTCACTTGAAGAGAATTGGAAGTTGTATACATGGTGTAAATAAATTAGCTGAGAATATTTAAGGGGTGAACCAGTACGTGAAACTGAACAACTTTCCCCAAGTTGTCCAGTTTCACGTACTGGTTCACCCCTTAAAATATTCTCAGCTAATCTTTTACACCTTATATATGCGGTGAACACTTCGATACCGCGTTTCAGGCCAGTTGTTCTCTGAAAATCAGTCACATGGCGCCATCTTGCGGATATGTTGAAAATTTATGTAGCGTCTTGCTTGCTTGTGAACCATTTGAGTGAGCTTTGTGTAGTAACTCTGCAGTAGTCGCTACAGCATTATGGATTCCAGGGGAATTGACGTGCAAAGAAAATAGTTGACCATTTATATTAAAGGTAAAACAAGAATATGAGAATAACATATGAAGTCTAACATACATACACACATAATATATCACGGCTAATATACCTTGCGGAAAACCGTAAACGGCCGTACAGAAATTTACACCACGTCTGACAAACATTTGAGGGTCATTGAGAAAATTGTGTATCGCCATAGTAACAGGTCATCGCTTAAAATTGCAATACATATGTGACCCTCTTGTCCCTTAGTCGACTCTTACGACACAAATAGGGTGATGCTATTCTAAGCCGACATCACACAGTAGCAGGCTGTCCAATGACACTAAGTAAAATTATAATTTGGCAAACAGATAGCCAGTTCATTTATTTGTAACAAGTAACAGTAATAGTCGAGTTGAGTTATGTCTTTTAACATAACTGACGATGTTAAAACCTAACATCCCGTTGCAGTTAAAGTTTGCGATGAAAACTAAATTGAAATATTACCAACCATCTGGTTGTACCACTACTCGTTAACTACGACACAGTAAAGAAAAAACAGAAAACAGCCTGCACTTCATCCCCTTATCGACTGAAGCGTGTCGCCTCCATCAGACCAAAAAAAAGATAGCCAGATTTGTAGTTAGGTCAAACACGAAGCCACCGACAAAGTTTCGTGAACTGAAAAACTTGTCAAAAAAACATAGTTTTCCCAGAACTAACTACCTGCGTCTGTGTTTCCAAACGCATACAACCCTAATGTCTTCAAAGTAAGAGTGAACAGGCTTCTTCTGGGTGAGCTTGCTCCATCTTAGACTCTGTCTCTGTCCTATGACCTAGACTAGAGTCAAGAGCAAACCCATCATTAATAAAAAAGAAAAAAAAAACAACGTTTTCACAGAACTATCAATGAAGCAGAAAATACCATAAAAAGCGTAGGTTGGTCCCACAGAATGGTATGGTGTTGCCCCTTGACGATATTTAGGCCTTAGGGATTCTGCCTACTGCAAAGGAGAACTATTTTTGGCAGACCCAGTAAAAAGTATGCATTGCAGTCTCTACTCTAACTATGAACTGGAATATTGTGTTCTTTCCTCTTCTTCAAATTTAAGAGTCAAACTCTTGTCGGTGGAGTAACTTCCAATCTTCTCTCCTATGAGTACTAAATTAACTTGAACAGCCAAAACAGTCCACTGCTGGACATGGACCTCCTCCTACTGAGATGTATTGATGATTGGCGAGCGCAGGTACAAGGGGTTGTATTCACAGAGAACGCTGCTGCCCATTCCCTGGATTCATCCCTAAGTCGCCTTTTACGACACCCTCTGAAATAATGAAATGAGTACTAAGTACCCCTGTTGTACCAACTGGATCTACTTTCTACTACGTCAACAGTTGTTTGCATGTTTAGCTCGTCCAAACTAGTAATTACAGCTGTTCATTAAAATACGAAACATAAAACGAATGGGTTCTCGAAAATATTTGACGGCTCAGTTCATGAATGAATTTACTGTGCAGTAAGCAGAAATGTAGGAAAAATACTTACTTCTCAAGTTAATGACGTGTGTAAATGAAATATCTCTTTTAGGTATATTGCTTGTAGAACCGACAACCGATGGGGTCAGAAGGTTTTGGTGTGGCAACGCATCGAAAAGCGCAGAGCGTAGGATTACATTCTACCAAGTAGACTAACAACCTTTGTAAGGATTATGGACAACCGTGAAATGCAGTTATCCCAAAACCGCAGCCTATGTAGGCACATGCAGGAGACCTCTGTCCAGCAGTGGGCGCACTTCCCACGGCTGTTGAAGATGAGGGATGATTATGTCATGCTTAAAGTCAAATGGCGAAGACTCACTTTGGGTCGTCGAGCCGGCGAAGTAAGTAAGTAAAGCGAAAAGTAGGTTTCAAACAGTTTTTCACAAATAAGATATATTTTTATATCTTAAGGCGCTAAATAGGATGAAGCGACTGTCTCTCTCGTAACCGCTGCTTTACAGTGAATCATCAGCGCATTTTTGGAGGATTTGAATAATATTATGTGTAATATGCGGGATAAAAAAAATCTAAATTCAAAATATAAATATTAATATAAATAAACATACTTAATTTTAAAAATATGCGTAAAGTTATGAAACTTACCAATAAACAATAAGCAGTATCGCAGCTGTAAATAAAATACTCAATGAAAGCAAAAAATAAATAATATTGTTATTATCGTCTATTGTGTGTAAAAAGGAACTTCATAATTAAAGCCAAATTTTTAAAAGACTGTGTTCAATATGGATTTTTTCTTCTAAATAAACACAACAAAAATGCGATTTCATTCAACCAAAAATGCTACTTGAAAATCCATCTATACCACTATAGTTTCCTTTACTGATTCCATTACTAGTATTTTTCAAACATTTGACTTATATTAATGCGATTTTAGGCAATTGACGATAGTTAAGAACTTAAGTACCTATAATATTTTTGGTACCACATCATTCTAAAGATTTGCGGAAGAGTGGATCCTCCTGGCACAGGCATTATTATGCTTAAAAGGAGGTTCCGATACCTAGCTTTTAAAGAACATTGTAAGGATGAAATTACCATTCTTTTTTTATTCCTATCAAGAATTACTTTCGAGTATATTTTTTCCTGGTACTAAGTCTATCGATTTCCCTGGAAAAAGAAGCAAAGTGTAGGTTATTTTTCTGAATCACGTTTGGTTAATAATACCTTGCCGTCCCGTGAAGGCCTTAGAATAGTATCCCCTCGATTTTTTTCCCGTGGGTGTCGTTAAAGCCGACTAAGGGACTCGAGGGTTACATGTGTTTTGCAGTTTTAGGCGATGGGCTGAGTACCTGTCACTACTATGGTGATTCAAAGTTTTATGAATGAGTCTCAAATGTTTGTCAGAAATTGCGTAATTTGTTTGCCTACCCCGCAAGGGATATAGACGTGAGGTGTGATATATGTATGTAATAATGTCTGTAGCAGCTTTTGTTCAGGTTTTAAAGTATCGATAGGTTTTAACTATTTTTGCCACTGTTTCTAAAGAATCTTACACTTAAAGTTGGTATTTTTGAAACTCACAGGTATCAATATTTAAATTATGTAGGTCACCAAAGTGCAATCAGACTGTCCTATTTGTGTACGATAATTTAATAGATACCTATCTATCTAGTATTAATAGGGTTGTCACAGAAACCATCACGAAGCAAAAAAATAAAAAATAATGAATAGTTTTTGCCCTAGTTGAAATATCTTTCAGCCATTTACGTGCCAGTTCATAACGAAGACAATTACTTTCTAGACTACCTTCATTCTCAGAATTGTATATCTTCCAATTCCAATTAATTTTTATTCAAACTGCAAGCATAAAGTAATTTCTTGTAGCAATCGTTGTTATAGTAGGAAGGTAATGTCTTTATTTTATCACGAACTGAGACGCCCAACGATTACTTTCCAGGAATAAAAGTTGAATAAGAATAATAATAAAAGTAGAATAATATAATGTTCTTTCTTCGTTGCAACAAATACTGCAACATTGTAGTTCTTCATTTCGGAATGCTTAGAAATAAGCGCACGCAGAAAAATATAAATACTTCCCACTACCTACTGCAAAATAATTAATTTCAAACGCTTTTCTTGGTAGACAGGCGCCCTTCGTTAAAGAATTTCCATCTTTGAGAACATAAAATTAGAGTCATGTTCAGGTTGTTTCACCAAAATTAATGAAACACATTTCGCTTCGAAAAAAATCTGCAGCCCTAATGGTTTGACTGTAACGCCCTTTTCCTTACATTAGTGTGGCGCCACTCCGACCTACTTTACGTCCTCAGATCAAATAAAAGTCAAAATACTACTTCGTCTTTCGTTTGGGTTGAAGAATCGACGAACGTCCAAGAAATATTGCGAATCAAGTTAAGTAAGAAACAAGGATCTTTCAAGTATTACACGCACTCTATAACTCAGGCGTACACAAATATCACACCGTGTTGTTACACGAGCCTAAACGAAAAGAAGAAGACAAATCTCAAATCTTACTTAAATCAAATATAGTCATGAACGGCCTCGAAAGTGGAGCCACTTAAAAAAAATCTCTTTAGACAAACAACCTACCAAATGTCCGTTGCTCAAGTTTTCAGTAGGTATTATCCTTATTACTGTTTCTTGTTTTTTATTTTTTCTTCCTTTCTTTGCAGCGAAACGTCGGCCGAGGTGGCGCAATGGTAGTGCGACTGCCTGCGTCGCAAAGGTTCTGGGTTCGAATCCCAATGGGCACTTTGTAAGTATTTTCCCAGTCTGGTAAGGACATTGCGTGATGTGTGAGTGTGTGTTAAAGGCCTAGTAGAAGTCGGTGGTTGAAAAGTGTGATACTATAGGACTCATCGGGTGTTCGTAAACTCGGTGTCCCACACGAAACCAAGAAGCGCTCCGTCTCCTTAGTCCTTATATTCTATAAGAAGTTTTCCCTGCTCCTTTCAAGCCCCTTGCAAAGCCAGGGTTAATGAGCACGTAGCTCCATTCCTGCCAGCTTTTTTTACCTCCGAACAAAACATTTACATTTCAAGCGAAATACTTAGCATGTGGCCTATGCTGTTATTTGTATGCTGCAAATGGATATGTCATTTGGAAAAGAGTTTTAAAGCTAGGTTTCAAATTGAATTGCTGTGTGATGCCGGCCTAGAATAACATCACCCCATTTCTTTCCCGTGGGAGTACTAAGAGGCGATTTAGGGACTCGAGGGTGTGTATTGCAATTTTAGGCGATGGGCTGACAACCTGTCACTATGGTGATACACTATTTTCCGAATGACCCTCAAATATTTGTCACACGTGGCGTAAATGTCCGTTTTTGCGGTCGTTTACGCTCTGCCTATCTCGCAAGGGATAATAGGCGTGATATGTGTATGTGTTTGTATGTATGTTCAAATTGAAAATTCAGTAGCGGTCAAGCTGAAATTATACTACTTAGTGACCGATAACGAAAATTTAAGAAGGTTGGTGATAAGAAACTTTACTTTGACTAATCCAGTTAGGTAGCTATCTATTGCGAATGTAATGATGATGGTGACGTAAAAAAACTATGAAGATTTCGTAATGAAATTGTATTGATAATAGTTATTACTTTTAAGACATGATACGCAAAAAAAGTAATTTAATGAGTAATTCTATCGACATCTGCAGCGTCTTAGAAGTGTCGTTTATTAATGAAAACAAATCCGTACCTACTAATATTATAAATCTGAGAGTTTGTGTGTGTGTGTATGTATGTTTGTTACCTCTTCACGCTCAAACAGCGTGACCGATTTGTATGAAATTTGGAACACAGGTAGAAAATAACACATAGGCTACTTTTTACCGCGGGAAAACAACTATTACCACGGGAAAATGAGTAGCAGCGGGTGAAACTGGCGGGCGGAAATCTAGTTGAATAATAAACCATAGGGTAGTTTATTCAATCGTAAATTCCATACAACTCCCCATCCCCACCAGAACTTTGCAGTTCATACTAGTTCATACCAGTTCAGACCTGTTTGTTCTGGATTGTTTTCTGTGAATGTATTGAATTGGAAATGTGAAACTGCTATACAGATGCAATACTATTCTGAAAGTTTATGTAACGTATTGTGCAATTGCTGTACATAATGTTCTGGAATCTCATGTTAGCGTAAAGTATGGTGCACATCTATCGAATATTGACGCGAGCCGTTTTAATTAGCAAAACGAAATTTAACTCCATTATAGATAGATAGATAGACTTTTAAAGTAATGGCCAAAGTACACACTTGCAATATTTTCTAAAACTACACAATAACGAAACCGCAACAATCAAAACATTACCTCACCCCCGAAATAGCCAAAAACATTTCCCGAACGGGCAAACATCTGAAGCCATCAGAGATCCGAAAATAAGGCAAGAAGGGTTCCGCCGAGGAAATTATGTGAGTGATGTAAAAAACGACCACACAGCCTACTAGACGCCGACTTTGCCAATTTCTTTATGCAAACCATTGAGTCAACAATCTAAGGTACGCGGGTCGTAGGTAATGAGTGCTACTGATTGGCAAGTTTTTGGGTCGCGTAATTTCATACAAATACTGAATAATTTAGTTTTTTTTTTAAGTAAGTGCCAATATAATAGTGCCCACACTAGGCAGCGCCTGTAACGTGCGCAGCCGAAACATAGCAATAAACATATCACTATGACAGAAACTAAAACAATAAACAAAAACACGTTGAAAGAACAAGTAAATAAGAGATGTAAAAATTTTGAAAAAGTGGTATAACAATCATGACAATATTGAAATATAATTCACAAATCAATATGAAAATTAAGTGTATTAGGGGTGTCAAAAACATAAATCACCACTGAAGAATGCGCGTGATCATAAATCATATACATAGCTCGGATGTCATCCCCCCGCTCACGCACTAGGGCGTTTTTTTTTTTAGTTATGGACACTATGGTATAAGCCCCGGGGCTTTTAATCTACACCTGACTGTATGGTGGAGAGCAGGAGCTCACCCGGAAAAGTTTGTGGTTGTTCAAACAACCAACTCAATCGCGATTGGGCTTACGAGCCGGGCCGGCGGGGGCGTCGGTTGCTTGAAGAGCTTATGGAGTGTGATCCGTATTCCGTAAGGATATGTCTCGGACGGTGTTAAAAACGCGAGGTTGGATGGGGGAAGTAGTTGGACGCGGCAACTATCAAGGAGTTTTTATGATGGAGAGCGTTGTCGAAGAAGCGACGAGACCCTTCTTTCATATACGCTTTAATGGTAGGGAGGCCTAAGTCGATGTGGAGGTTGGCGTTACGCATGTACCAGGTCGCCCCGGTAGCTTTGCGCATGAAACGGTTTTGGATGATATGCAGCATTTTCAGATGTGAATCGAAGGTGTGCACTAAACCTGCACTCGCCGGTACCGCTAGCTATCGCGCTTCTCAATTCCGCCTTTGAAGCAGCACTACATTGTGATTTATTTAGTTGTTCGTTAGCACGTTTCATTAAAGAATGCAAGGTTTTGTTTGAGGGTATTATGCCGAAAAGCTCTATCCAGTAACGTTATTTGGAATTCTTAAATTTCTGTGTTTGAAAATGTTTTCTCTTATATTTGTAAATCTTTGTAACTACTTGGATTTATTTCAATTTTTTGTAACAAAGTTTCTGTCTTTAATAAATAAATAAATAAATGTCTTGCCAGAAAGTATTTTGGTGTGCCACCTAATAGGCTGTTTGATCGTTGGATGCAGGAAAGAAAATCAGGCTCGTTAACTGTAAGCGCTGGAGCGTTGGAAACGTCCGCCCAATGGGCTCTTGTACTGCGATAAGGGTTCAAGTCAAAGGAAAACGAGTGTAAAATAGAGAAAAAGTAAGAGACTTTAAAATAAATGCGAGCAAAGGTGACTAAAGTGGCCGACATGAAATGGCGGAAAAAATGAGGCAGAGTTCAGCTGTGAAGAAAGTGACGCTCTATTTTTCAGATTACCAAAAGAAAATCCTTTATTGTGACTGGTAAAAGACACCGCTTCTAAATTTATAATTTTTGAGTTTGTTTCGTCGGCAGCAACTCAACTTGCTCTTTAAAGGGTTCTTCATACATAAATGTATGTAGAATAGAACCATCATCACAAGTACCAATTTTTATACGCCACTCCTCAAATCAATAAATATCCTAGACAATTCACACAGCGCCATCTATGAACCAGATTTCTGATTTTATAACACCACAATTCTTGCATGATCCGAACAACCACTAACTAAGTTCTGCGAAATTTGCTTACAGAGCGGTTCGTCCCATTGCCTCTGAACATGTGGGGCATCCGGCAAATCATTAGGACATCTTTCCCGCCAAACCTCTTTTGCCTCGGCGAATCCCGAAATCCCCACGGAACCCAAAGATGGGTTAAGAACTTTACCGCAAAGGGGACTAACGGAATGATCCGAGGACAGAAACGCCGGCAGAGAAACCGATGTCGCTTTCCTGATACCTATGCCACCATAACGAATCGGCAGCGATGCCTGAACCCAGGCCACGTCGTCGAGAGCAATATTTAAGATGGCACACAGAGTCTTTTTAATAGTTTCATCCATAACTGCGAGTAAATCTCGGAATTTCCAATGCTTTGTACAGCGAACTTTGCGGCTAACATGATTTTGGTTTGGTAGAGGGTTTAGCCTTCTACGTTTCGGCTGGTTAAGACAGCTTTCTCGCGGAGGTCGACAGATCACATACGCCCGCCCGTCAGCTGAGATTGCCGAATAACTAGCCGAAACGTAGAGTGCTAAACTGTCTGCCAAATCAAAGACAATGTGGCGCAGTGGTAGTGCGACTGCCTGCTACACAAAGGTTCCGGGTTCCATTCTCGGTGGGACGCTCACAAAGTTGATATTTATCACTTTGTGAATTTGTTCCCGGTTTGGTTAGGATATTGCAGGGTGAACCAACTGATTGTCCGAAAAGAAATGGTTCCGTGCTTCGGAGGGCACGTTAAGCCGTGTCGGTCCCGGTTGCTGTCTATGATTACTTAGACGGCGGTCGTTTCACAACCATGTCAAAGGCCTACTAGTGATAGTAGGCGGTTGAAAAATCTCTGACACCAGGGTTCATCGGGTCGTTGGACGACTTGGTGTCCCACACGACAAGAGAGAGAAGAGAGAGAGAGAATCAAAGACAAGTAAGTCGCGTAAACCTACATCATGAGTGAAACTAGTTCCACCTTATGTTACTAGATTCTTGCTCGTGCCACTCGCGCCAACGCACCCCTTTCCTATTTCCTTTTTATCACATGTCCGTTCCATATCCGGCTGTTGCACATTCTAAAGCCTGGATAAAGCACTTTATTTCCTTTACTAAAGCTATTTAAATAGTATTCAATATTCTATTATAGGGGTGGTGGCGGCGAAAAATACCGCTACGTCCATTCAAGGTAATACGTAAAAGCTGACGTAGAATTCGACAGGCTGACAATATAGTGATACACGATTTTTCAGAAACTGTCGTGGCGATAGCGACCGTATTTTACGGCCATCACGAATAAAGGAAGGTTATGACACTGACTGTATATCTGCCAAGTGCCGACCATGGTTAACCACATGGCGAAACTGAATGGACCTTAATATCCCTAAGAGGATTGCCGTCAGGCAGGCGGCCGGTTGTAAAAGTAAATTAAATTCTATTGCATTATGATATTATGAAGTGCAAAAACGTTGCGCTGATCTCAAACTTCTGTCGTGTGGGAGTCGGCGAACGAGCTGATTTTTTATTAACCTTTTCATTCAAAGATTTTAAACCGCCTAAGAGTATTAGTAGCGCTCTTACTTGTTAAGTGATACAAACATATTTATATCACGCTTATATCCCTAGCTAAGTAGGCAGAGCGTTAACGGCCGAAACAAACGAACATATACGCCACGTCTGACAACCCTTTGAGCGTTATCCAGAAAATTGTGTATCGCCATAGTGACAGGATGTCAGTTCTTCGCCTAAAAATGCAATACACACGTACCCTAATATCCCTTAGTCGCTTCTTACGACACCCACGGAATGGGGTAATGCTAATCTAAGCCGACACTACAAGGTTATTAAGTGATTATTTTTATTAACTCTTTGATAGAAAATCCTTTATCAAAAGTTTTGTCTTTTTATAATACTTTTATAACTACTACTTTTATAATACTACAAGTTCACTCTGAGCAAAATATAACTGCACTTTCCACATATTTATAGTCAATAGAGAGATGGGCAGTAACCATACGGGTTTACGAGAAGGCAGACTGGAATTTGACCGTAGATATTGATTTTATTCACATATACTCGTGCCCCACAGATCCCACTAGGAAAATAAAGAATTCGTATAACTTGTAAGATAGCACTGCTGGTAGCACACAAGCACTACTCGAGTCGTGAAAATTCAAAAGCTTCTTGTTTTCGGTAGAACCTGACAAACCCTGGTGTCAAAGTTTTTCAACCACCTACTACTAGTAGGCTTCTGACATGGTTGCACGGAACCATCTTTCTTTTCGGACTTCTTCTTCTTCTTTTCGTGTGGGATACCGAGTCATCTAACGACCCGATGAACCCTGGAGTCAGAGTTTTTCAACCGCCTACTGCCACAAGTAGGCCTCTGACATGGTTGTGTTACGACCGCCGTCTAAGTAATCATAGACAGCAACCGGGACCGACGGCTTAACGTGCCCTCCGAAGCACGGAACCATTTCTTTTCGGACAATCAGTTGGTTCACCCTGCAATGTCCTAACCAGACCGGGAACAAATTCACAAAGAGATAAATATCAACTTTTGTGAGTGTCCCACCGAGAATCGAACCCGGAACCTTTGCGTCGCAGGCAGTCGCACTACCACTGCGCCACATCGGTCGTCTTTTCGGACAATCAGGTAGTTCAGCTAGCCGTGTCCTAACAAGACTGGGCACATATTCAAACTTTGTGAGTGCTCCTATGAGGATCGAACCCGGAACCTATGCGTCGCAGGCAGTCGCACTACCACTGCGCCACATCGGCCATAAGTAGCTAATAAGAGTGTGAATACTTATCTACCTACCTACATTGAAAGTAGTGATCATAAAAAAGTAAATGGGTAGTCGCACAAATATTGATCGGTTTGATTGAAAGTTTTGTGTTTCACGTGCTCTGTGGGGTTCAAAAATCTAACCCATTAATTCTGGTGTCACAGCTCCTAAGCCACATTTAACCAGTGGCTTTCTGAATACGTAAGCAAACATAGCAGTGGGACTTAAATTTTTGCTAGCCTTCGCATATAATAGCAAACATACGTGTTTACACACTTTTACAGGATTGCCACTCTGCAACCTTTAAAATAACATCTGAAAATATTTCAGAATTTTCACTGCTCCTACAGAGCTACATAAAAGCTGGTTTCAAAAATAACAGAACTTTTTATTTTATTGAAAGTTGAATACCTTTTTCTTTATATTGAAATACGAATATGAAAATGCGTAAATACAGAACTGAATAAAGAAGTTATGATGAAAATATTCTTTGTGAGCGATTTACAAGAAAGCAGACAAATATGCAAATGGAAAGTTTACATTTGCAAATGAATTCTAGAGTTCAAATTATTTGAACTTCGCTTCTACGAATCGTAAAAGCTCTCTTTATTATTACGTATTCTGAGAAATTCATAAAACGCACAAAGCTGACTGTATGACGAATTTCCAAGGGAAAGTATAATACTCAATTGAAACTATGTGAGTTAAAAAGGTCGAGACAGATTAAAAAACGACTAAGTTAGTGCACAATATGTTCGACTGACAATTTAACGCACTTTCAATAATTTTGCGGCCTTAGAATGTCATCATCCCATTTCTTTCCCGTGGGTGTCGATAGAGGTGTCTAAGGGACTCTAGGGTTACAAGTGTATTGCAGTTTTGGGCGATGGGCTGACAGCCTGCCACACAGTTTTCTGAATGACTCTTAAAATTTGTCAAACGACGAGTTAATGTCAGTTTTTTGAGGTTGTTTATGTTCTGCCTTACCCGCAGGTGCTGTAGGCGTGATGTGTGTGTGTGTGTGTGTGTGTGTCTGTTTGTGTGTAAATTATATTTAATGGGAATGATGTTTTCCTGACTCTACTTTTACGTCATTTAATCAAAGAACGGAAGATACGAATGCTGTCACAAAGTTAATCAAGTTTTATTAATGAATAAATTGTCATTCTTTTAATATCTAATTATGTAGTAATCAGAAGTAAGCGGACTGTGAAGTGAACGCCACGCCAAATACTGATCCAAGAAAATTTTATTGTAGCACATCGACTCGATGAAGAAAAATAAGGAGCAAGTGTAGCGTTGGACACCAGGCCAGGTGAATGAGCGGCGGGTAGCGACTGGATAGACCTTATGGAGCACCCTGGGGGAGGCCAACGCCATGGAACATGGGCCGATATATAAGAAAAATGGAGTTCCCATAGTAAATTACCCAGCTGAAAAAATACACGGGCGGACTTAACGCGTTATCTTCCAGTCTAGGGTATGTGCACATCTTGCCGGCTTATTTTACCCTTTTTGTCACTCCTTGTATGTGAACAGTCATGTTGACATGGCTAGCAAATGAACAGTTTAAACACAAATAAAAACCGCAGTGTGTAATTCAAACTCCCCAAGGACAATTCCTCATTTCTCGAAGCAGCGGTGAAGTGGCACACGCAACGCCACCTTTTTCTCACCGAATTTAATTTTACACTCGAGTTAATCGAAATATGCGGGGCCAAGGAATCCAGGTTTTCATACTACAAAGAATTTCGAAGCCTGAAAAGCTTTTGTGCTCCGCCATTGTGAATTTTATTGTGAAAAGCCGTACCAATTAAGAAAAATGTGCACTTCAGAAGTTAAAAGTTTTCATAAGACAACGACAAATGTGCAGTTTTTTGTGGGAAAAGTGGGTTCTAACAATTCCTACTAAGATACTTCCGTATGTAGGTATAATGAGTGTTTGACTGTATGATTAACGAAATACACAGTTCGGCCATTCCAATACGCTATATTTGACAGCTGTCAGATTAGTGTTAAAGCTATGGCAGAGGGGCCATTTTCCTTTGTTGACATCTCTTTTGGTATGGAACTGACAGATGTCAAATATGGCTTATTTTAATGGTTTCTTATCTAAGCGATAAGATGCGAGCAGATTTTAAAAAAGCTATACCTTCAGTGGGAAAACGCCTTACCACGGGAAACTGGTAAGCAGCGGATGCTGTGCACGCCTCTATTTTGACTACGAACTCCAAGCTAAGAAGCAAAATGGTTGCAAAATATTGCCATCACATCACATAGCACCAAATATCAACGCGCGCGCTACTTCTTTTCACAAAGGAACACAAAATTAATTAATTATTGCATACTTAATAGGTATATATAGTAAACAGCCACAAGCCGGTATACAAGATCAAGAGAGTTAGGGTAATGTAAACACGTAGCTTCCTGCAATCTAAAACTAAATTACGATACGAGTAGGTACTTAGTTTACCTACCGCCTAAGATTTAGCTGCCTAGAATAATTTTGAACGTAGTTACTTCTTAATTTACGAACTTAGTTTGAAAAAATAAAATGAAATTTTGAAATTGAAATTCTTTATTCAATGTAGGATAGTATTATCATATCACTTATTGACGTCATGAACCGTCATTGTAAAAAAAAGAAATTTGTATCACACAATTTTCTTTTTTTTATAACAATTTTGTAATGTCCTAATAGAAAACCGGCTCGGTAAAAATACTTTTCGTCTCTCGTACGCTTTTACCAGTTTAGTGTAAAAACTGAACTAAACTACATATAGTTTAGCGATTGCCCCATTAAATAAATACTAAACCAATTAATTATTGCATACATAATGTGAAATAAACAGCCACAAGCCGGTATACAAGATCAAGTGTAAACATGTAGCTTCCTTGTTTAGCTACCGCTTAAGATCTGATCTGCCTAGAATAAATTTGAACGTAGTAACTACTTCCTTTACCTACTTATTTTGCAAATATACTTTTCGTCTTTCTTACTCTTTTACCAGTTCAGCAGGAAAAGTGAACTAATATCCATATATTTTTGCGATTGGCCACTCTGGTACAAAAAGCTTATCATAGAGGATGAAAATGATATTCGTAAGACATTTATATGACCGATTCCTAGCAGATTCGGACCAGTAGTAGTTCATATGCTACAAATTTTCAGCGGAAACACTTTGATACCGCGTTTCAGGACTCGTATGTAAAGCGCATGCGTGACGCCTCACAAATTCGCCTTTGATTGACTTTTCAACTATTCGTTTGTTTATTTACCACATTACAAGTGCTTTTATCTACACTCGTCTCAAAGATAAATCGTTGCATAAAGACCTACTTTATGCATTCTGCCTATAAAAACTAGGGTTTACTATAAATTACAGAAGCGTAATGACTTAATGAGAAAACTCTTACTACGATAAAGTTGAGAAATGAAACTAAGTTTTTTTTTGCTAATACTCAAATCGTCATCTTCCGCCGCACCTGACTGTTGTTGTTGTACGGTAATTATTCGGATGTTGTTCAGTTGTTTGAATAGGTTTTTGTTCTGTTGTTGTTGAGATGTTGTTTAGTTGTTGTTCAGATGTTGAGCAGTTGTTTAGATGTTGTTCAGTTGTTATTCCGATGTTGTTCCGATGTTGCTTAGTGTTGTTCAGTTGTTTAGTTATTTGTTGTTCAGACTCGACATCAAAACAACTGTAAGTAAAGAATTTTCGAAAATTCATATCAAGCCATATTACGTTCTCGTATTGAATTCGACCATGCATCGGGCCTTGCAATCGCGGGAAAGTATTTAACTGAGTTAATTTTTTTGAGAGTGTAGATAAAATAGTGTATGCAACTGCATATAATTAGGCATTAGAATGCTCGACGATAAACAGACACTCGCATTCTAATGACCCCCATTATACGACAGTTGCATTAACTACTATTGTTATATACCATACCGTAGAAATAACAGCACGAAAAAAATATCGCTTTCACCCCGGTCATAACATATTAACGGCTTTTCTTCCAATGTAATGGTATGACAGTAATTTGTTGATGGGTTATAAAATGGATTCTACCGCTTGTTACAAAATAACAAGTAAAGCCGAGAGGGTGTAAAAGGGACCCTTGTAAAGAGTCTATTGACAAAAAATTTAAGCCGTAGTGTTGATTTTGAAAATTACGAAAAAAAATTTTTTATATCAAATTACTCGAAAAATTTATCGTTGCATCACAGCACTACTTTGACAGTTTAAAGTTCAACTGAAGTTGCCAACGCGGCGCAGCGAGTTTCGATATACATTGCTTGTTATTTCATGGGTGTTATCATTTTAATGAACTGAAGATAACCAGAAATGTATGCCAAATCGAAATTCGTTGGAATGTAAGTGTAGTACTGACCTAGACTAGTGCTGTTATTATTTCATCGACTGATGAAAATAAAGAATATTATTATTTTTGCGTTGTTTTGTAACAGCTTGTATACCTGCCTTGGCTTATCTAGAACACGAGCATCCTATATCTAACTAGACAGCAGAAGTGAGGCCAACTTAAATCGAGGCAAAATGGCAAGCGGCAGGATTAATTTCGAGTTACGTGCATCTGTTTCTGCATCTACTACATGTTCATGCAAGTTGCATGTATTGTGTACAGTTGTACATACGTTCACGTTGCATTGTGCAAACTTTGTGGCCGATTCAAACCTATTGTATGTGCTCATGTTGAAGCCATAACACAAGGTCGTGGATATTCCTTGATTTGCTAAGATATGGATTCTGACTAGTTAGTCATCTAGCAAGCAACGTTTGGAAACTTAGGAGACTAAATCCTCTGGCGTGGCGATAGCACCGTTGTCGCTATGCCTACCCCGCAACAGGCGTGATATGTACGTATCTATGTTATTAAAATTAACTCAAAACTTAAATTTCAAAAAATCGTTACAGTAGGTAATTATAACAACATCTAACTAACAACATCAATCTTGCCACATTAAAACTTGATCTAAAATTAACACCAGTAGAAAACTGCATTAGGGTCCCAAAATTGCATACCCACAAGCTATTAATATCTAAGATAAGTCTCTGCGGCTTTCGTGGCTACATCTCAATTTAACTTCGTCCCATACTATTAATACTAAGTGTAGAAGGTACCTATCTGGGTATTTATAGAAACTAAGAGCGAATAATAATGAAGAAGACGTAGAAGGGACCCTGCAAACAAATTAAATTCAAAAATTAAAATACAACATAACTTTACGAAATTAAAATACAAGAGCGATACAAAAATGCACCGCTCTCATCCTCTTTTCTGAGCTAAATATGTGCCATTTTCAACAGTTAAATTTCAATTATAGTTCATAATATTAAAACTTTATGAAGTACTTCAACAACAATAATTAGGCGAAACATAGATCCATGAACCTAATATTTTGTGCACCGGAGTATATAGGGTGAAATTTACTAGTGACTGATAGCGAAATTTCAAGACGGGCTGGTGATAAGCAGGGATGTGACTTTATTAAATCGATTTTTCTTGCATTTTTTGCTGTGGTAGTAGAATTTTGTGGGCGAAAATCCACATATCCAAGTGATTCAAAATAGACCTCCATGTCATCTGTGTCTGTCAACCCGTATTCGTTTTCGAGTTATGAATATTTTAATTTTGTTTGACTCTTAAATTACTTTACATGCTTTATTTAATTACTAGATGGTATTTTATACCTTGTGTATTAATTTCAACAAACACCTATCTGACAACCGCAACATGTTTAATATCAAATTTGTATCTACTATCTATCTTACTGTATCAACGCAAGTTTAAAAATTTTTACCAAAATTTATTAAATCAGGTTGAGGCGAACAAAATAAAAATGATTGCACAAAAACTAAGGAAATCGATAAGTAATACATAGGACACTATATTTTGTAAAACAAATTAATTTGCGTCACCTTTTGGACCAAACAGTATAATTACTAACAGTGTTTGGGCTTTCTGGCTTTACAATTGGTGTGTAAAATGTTACAATAGCTGTCGGTTTTCCAACATAAATAATAATAAAAAGATCTATTGCGCAAAAATATCGATTCATCGTATTTGGAAAAATTTTAATCAATTATTAAATAATCGATTAATTCAAATCGCGTAATCTATTATTAAAAATAGTTTATTCATCGATATTTTCTTTACACATCCCTGGTGATATGGAACAACTTTCCTCAAGGCACATAGATTGAAATTAAAAAACTAGTAAAATTGCACCCTATAATAAATTTTACGAGAAAGTGCTAGTAGTTTCTAGTTTTACTTTACGAGGCTCTCTTTACCTTATTACATCGATCTGTGTTGTAGAACTGATTAGTTGCACGTCTGCAGTTCGGGTATTAATTTCTGAACATCTAAAAGCCTTTGGGGTACAGTTATATACAAGAAGTAACAAAAAGGGGATAAAACAAGCCGAAAGGAAGCCAACGTACTCATATAACTGAATAACAAAAAAGAAAATGTACTTCCCATAGTAGATTAATGAGCTGATCGGCAATTCTATAAATTCTTTTTTAAATACTTTGACGCGTGTTACATGGGGAAAGTTGATCAGTTTGTACCTCCTTTCGGCTAGTTATACTACAGCCTAAAAAAAACCAACTGGATTTTGATTATTTTGTTATTGTTGAGGTTTTTATAGTTTCTTATAACATTTTTCCTGGTTAATACATATCGCGCCTATAATACCTTGCGGGGTAGGCAGAGCGTAAACAGCCGCAAAAAACGCGCCACGTCTGACGAATATTTGAGGGTTATTCGGAAAATTGTGTATCGCCATAGTGACAGGTTGTCAGCCCATCGCCTAAAATTCACATCCTCGAGTCTCTTAGAGTCGCCTCTTACGACTCCCACGGGAAAGAAATGGGGTGAGGCTATTCTAAGCCGGCATCACACAGTTTCCGGGTTAACAAGTTATTCATTTTATTTTCTTGTTTTTTCTTACCTTTTTAAGATTTTCACCCCTTTGTCCCGAAGGGACGTATTGTACAGGAATTGTAGGCGCCCCTTTAAGAGAAAATAATACACGTTTCCATTCTAAAATTACACTTGAATTCTCACTTTTGTCTCTTCCTGAAGACATGACGTCAATAGACCCCTCCAGGGTAGCTTTTCCCACATTTCTTATCTAACATGACATTTACATTGATAAGGAAACCTTAGATGTTTTCAGAAGGGTACTATCAGCAGCATATCAACGTACCTATTTAAGTGTTATTCATAATATAAATATAAAAAACCAGCTAAAGGTTTCTTTTCTAGTGGGACACCAAGTCTACAAACTACTGGATGTGCCCTGGTGTCTGTTTTTATACCGAGTAGGCTTCTGGCATGGTTGTCTAACGACCAGCGTGTAAGTAATCATAGACTGCAACCGGGACCGATGGCTTAACGTGCCTACCGAAGCACGGAATCATCTTTCTTTTCGGAAAATCAGGTAGTCCTAACCAGACTGGGAACAAATTCACAAAGTGATAAATAGCAACTTTGTGAGTGCCCCACCGAGAATCGAACCCGGAACCTTTGCGTCGCAGGCAGTCGCACTTCCACAGCGCCACATCGGCCGTCAAAGGCATCAAACTAAACTGGTTATTCTTAAGAGCTGTATGGACAACCAGTATTTTATTATAAAATATATTTATATTTTAATTATTGTAAGTTACCTATAGCGAACTCTCAATTCAGGCTGGTGATAAGGAACAAGTTTCCCCAAGGAACATAGGTTGAAATGTGATAAAAAAATGTGTTTCCATAGTAACTCTTTGACAAACTAAAGATGGGATTTTTGTATGGGATGGGAGTGTCAATTGTTTTTCATATTTCGACCTATGTGCCTTGGGAAAAGTTCTTATTTATTACTAGCAAAATTTCATCCTTTATATTGATCCCTTACGTAACTTGAAATAAAGGAGATATTACTGTAGCGAGGTAGAGCCAAGCGAATTGTTGCAAAAACGCTTTGAAACGTTAGAACGTTCGTTGAATGCAGAATGTTTGACGTAAATGAGCAAATACCAGCGCCCTGCTAAACAATGCCGCGTGTTATAAAGGGGATTTTAGTGTGAAGCCTTCTATTGATAGAGAGGTTATATGGAGGATCAGCGTATACTGGTTCTTTATACAGTCACTAAGAGTCATTAGAATAGGTTGATCTCTAAAATGGATTACAATAGATTATGCACAACGTTTATCTATATTAATTTTGAATTTCACGGTGTATATTTTTGAATTGAATATGAATCTGTGGTCCAATTCAGGAAGACCTCAAATCAAGATTTTGATGATTGGGCACGGAAAGCGAGAGGCTTCGGTCGTAACTTTTATTTCAACATACATACATGTATGTGTATATCACGCCTATATTCCTTGCAGGATAGGCAAAGCGTAGACAGCCATGAAAACGGACAATCACGTCACGTCTGATAAACTAAGGGGCATTCAGAAAACTTGTATATCGCACAACCAACAGATTGTCAGTTCATCGCCTAAAATTGCAATACACATGTTACCCTCCAGTCCCACGAAATATGTAAGTTCCTTTACAGCAAAGAAATGTTTGAAAGAGACCCTTCGCCTACATGCAACATGAATGCAATGGATATTCTTCATACGGATTTTAATGTAATTTACAGTATACCTAATAGACTAATACTATAAACAAATTTTTAAATTCATTATTTAATTATCCTATTCATTTATGTTATTATTACGTTGTTGAATGATTTTACTTTAATAACTTATTTGTGGCAAGTTTAATTTACGCTATCATTGGAGTTGACATATTTATATGTTTATTTACACAGCACAGAGTTACTATACAGTGAATGTAAGGTTTTGACGGTTCACACACACACACACACATTTATTTTCCTTTTCTTTGTATAGCATAAATATTATTTAAATTTTAAGTTCAACTCGTCTCGTCCGAACCAAAATTCATAATAGTCAATGTTTTTTCGGGCCCCTGCGATACAGGCTATGCTTAGTGCAGGGTCCGCTGTTAAATTGTCTGCATGCCTCACCTCGGACACAGTCTTATGTATTATTATTTTAAATTGTATTGTCCAGACATTGTTTGTTAAGTGTTTCAGTAAATAAAAATTTATTATTATTATTATTATTTATATTGAGATTTCACATAGTATTAATGAAATTCAAACAATGTTTATTTTTCGTGATCATGAATAAAATACGTCTTAGAACATAGACATAGAAAGGTATTATAATCTTAAATATCTTTTATCTTTATTCGCCTGGCTTTGCCGTATGGTGCCGGCTTAGAATAGCATAACTCCAATTCTAATCGTGGGTGTCGTAAAATGCCATTATAGTCAATCAATATCAAATTTTTGCACTCGGATGCTACGCCACGTTCGTCCGTCCGATTGCAGTTCTGAATACGTTTCATGAAAAATGGAATTAATACCAGCTTTGCTTAGAGACCGTCTACTCCAAGTATAATAGGCGTAAGGCGATTCTTTCTCCATTTCTTTTTGTTTCACCAACCATTCAGGTGTAGGTTTCAAAGCCCCGGGGCTAAAATCGAAGAGTCCAGTCAATACAAACTCCACTTTTGTCTGAAATTTACTCTTGAATTGTTGGTTTTATTTTAAACTGTTTGAAAAATTATGATACTTACACTGTTTGCTGAAAGTACCCTTAAAACTGATTGTCACACGTGGCGATAGCGACCGTTTTTACGGCCGTTTACGATCTGTCTACCAAGAGATAAAGTCGTATGTAAACTTTTTTTATTCTGAGCTTAAAGTTTCATAATTCTGAAATAAAAAGATTTTTTTATCATTAGATAACAGTCATATCTTTTCAACAATGCGTATTTCTAGCATATTCTCTGAGCCAAAACAATAACCCTCACCTGAATACTGGCCCAATGGCGTAGCGGATAGCACCCCTGCCTTTTACGCCGAGAGTCATGTGTTCGATCCCAAAATGATAGAAACATTTACGAAGACAATTTTCACATATTGTGTTTAGTCTGGGTGTTTGTATTGTATTTGTTTTCAACCAAATAAGAATATTAGTATTAACATCAGCTATGTAGTTCCCATAGTACAAGCTTTACTTCGTTAGGGGCTAGATGGCGCTGTGCAAAATAATAGCATTGAAACTCATCAATAACAATACAAATAGAAATGAATACAGTTCGATATTTGAAACATGTAAATGTAATACAAAATAGACGGTTATTAATCTCATCTGTTCATCATTGTTTGATGTTACAACTATTTACAACGAGAATGGCAGGCCGCCAACTGATCGTCACTGAACTTTCAATATGTATTTTACTATAAACGTTAAGGCTTAAGACGCTATGTTTAAAATTTGAGTTGTTAAAATTGAAAGATCGATACCTACAGGGAGTCCAAAAAGAGTATATCAATCTGAAAAGAGATAAAGTACCTACTCATAAAACTGAACAACTATCCCCATGGAACATAAATCTTAATTTAAGACATAATTAATGTGGACCTCCTGTACAAAATGCTGATCAGCTGGTTAATTTACAAATATTTTAAGTGATCAGCATGTACTGGTTTTCCATACATTTCATATTATTATTCAGTTTGGATTGATCCTTAAATTTAGCACAAAAAACCTTATGATGAATGAAATAAATTTTTATGTCTTTGAGTTGTAATTTAATAAATGACTAATAGAAGACAAGATTATAATTGAGGATTAGGTAAGAAAATGTACTTTCAGAATCGAAAGCATAATCATACTCAATTTTATGTATCACAAAACGACCGTCTGTTATTTTGGAAACAATAAATATTTTACTGTAGATCATAAGTCAATAGAATTTGTAGAATGCCGACTCTGTCACATTGCAATAAGATCGAATCAAACATCAAAGGGGTTTAGATTAGGACAGTTCAGTTGGTGTTTCAAATAATAAGTAAACCATGCTAAAGTAACATAAATTATAAGAATGTACTACCTCTTTGTGTAGGTAGTTAAGTCCGACCCAAATTAATATCTCTATTAATAAAAAATAAATCTTCTTCTTATCGTATCAATGGGGTACGACCAATACAGATTGTACAAAATCTAAAGCAGCGATTGCCAATGTTTGGGAACAGCTATCGCTTTTGAGTTGGCCTCTTTGAGGTCCTCGTGTGTGCAGAACTTAGGGAGGCTCGGGCTCGTGTGATAAACAGACACTTGCATTCTTATGACCCCCATTATACGACAGTTGCATAAACTACTATTTTGAGATTCCCAACCACTTGCGGTTTTCGCAGTCTTTCCGCATGGAGTCTTTTAGGGAATTTCCATATTTCCCAGGGCAGCTGGTATCCGGGATGAAGTTGTTCAGTTGGGGGGATTTGTGAGAGGGGTACAAGACTGACCGCAAGCTCTTTTCGGGCACAATATACCTAATTTTTAGAAGGAAGAGGCTTACAGAAGCGCATAAAACTGCGTCGGCTCTTAAGCCGAGGTGGAGAAGGACTGTGACCAAAAAGGGGATGTCTCTTGCCCTAAGCCTGCTTGTTCCGCTCAATGGAGAAAGCGATATCACGACGGACACTTGGCGGCACTATTCCGGCAAAGGAGCACAATGGAATGGAACAATTAAATACACCAACGTTAGCTAGCGCATTGAACAGTTGAAAGCTTCTACCAGGTCAACTTGCACATATCACACCTTTTTTACGCATATGCTCGTTATCGCAATAACAGTATATCTTTATATTTTCTTGAGTTTGCACAACTATTTCTATTCCTACGTTTCGAACTCTTCACAGACACCACACAAAACAACAACGATTGTGACAAGACAACGTATACCTACCCATTAAAAATTGATTTATTGTGATGAGCAATACCTCTCCCTCGATTTTTCCTACATTATTCATCTGTAGGTATCTTTTATGTTGTATTTGCCAGAACCTGGAACACGAGAAGAGATTCCTACAAATTTTATCCAGTTACCTACTAAAGTCAAGATATCATTTCCGACTAGATATATTAAATCAAAATCAGTTTGAGTTCATAATACTAGTTGACAGTGCCTACTCGACGACAGGCCGGAAATCTAGGCAAATATGCGGTTGATATATTCCGTGTGTCTGCCTAGTCTAGTTCTAAGCCATGTGCTCTCAATTCCGACAGACTCACAAAGTCAACATAATTGGGATGTTTTTCCATTTTAATTGGCGCAATGGCGTAGCGGATAGTACCCCTGCCCACTACGCCACGTGTCGTAGGTTCGATCCCCACAAGACAATAATATATTAGTTTAGTCAATTTCAAAATTTGTGTTTAGGTAGTCTATGTATAAAATATATTCATAAACAAAAATATACATACACACACACACATACACATATCACGCTTATAATCCCTTGCGGGGTAGGCAAAGCGTAAACACTTGCAAAAAACGGACATTTACACCACGTCTGTCAAATATTTGAGGGTCATTCGGGAAATTGTGTGTCACCATAGTGACAGGTTGTCAGCCCATCGCCTGAAATTGCAATACACGCCCTCGAGCCCCTCAGTCGCCTCTTACAACTCCCACGGGAAAGAAATGAGGTGATGCTATTCTAAGCCGGTATCACACGGCACAGAAATGGGGTGATGCTATTCTAAGCCGGCATCATACGGCACAAACAAAAATATATAAGTATTAATATCAGCTATCTGGTGTCGTAAGAGGCGACTAAGGGACTCGAGGGTGTGTATTGCAATTTTAGGCGACGGGCTGACAACCTGTCACTATAGTGATACATTGTTATCTAATTGACCCTGAAACTTTTGTCAGACGTGGTGTTAATATCCGTTGAACGGCCGTTAACGCTCTGCCTACCCCGTAGGGAATATGGGCGTGACTTATGTATGTATGTATGTATGGTGCCCATCTAGTACAAGCTTTGCTTAGTTTGGGGCTGGATTGTGCTGCGTGTATTGTCTAGGATATTTATTTTTGATTAGCACATATTATTGTACAAAAATGGTACTCATAGTAAACTAAGGAAAGTGACTAGGTAATAAGGAAATAGAAGCACAGCTATATGAGAAATGATCAGCATTTGCTTCTCTCTCCAAAAGTGTCACAGAAAAGTGTACCTAATGGACTCAGTGCGGCGAATTACCACCAGCTTTCCCTGTTAATCCGCTCCGTAATCCTCTTGCCACAAGAGTATGGTAAATACACAGCCACAAATTTTAAGGACTTTGTCAATCCTGCATTGGTTTTTCAGTTACTTCTAATGATGAATGGTAAGGGTGTCCCAGATGTAAAGGGATAGATTTTATTATTCATTCTGGCCAAATAATAATTCGAAAAAGAAACAAGTACTGTCATGGTAACCGCGCGTAACTAACGTGTCAAATTAGCGGAAATTTAGAAAAGTGGGTGCTGGTTCGAGTAGAAAAATCAGCTTCAAGGGCGTTGCTGGACCAATCTTATTATAGATTATAAAAATAAATTGACTATCCATCTTTTATTATTATAATTATAGTCCATCAGATCCCACTGCTGGGCAGAGGCCTCCTCCGTGGTCTTCCACTTGTTTCGGTATTGCGCAATTAATATGTAAAAAACTCTCTAATTTTAAAAGAGTCTTCAGGCTATTAATAGCTATTTTTATTTTGATATGCCCTTTCAGTTCTTCACACAGACACCCTTGTCATTTTAAGAGAAGGATTGAAAACATATCACTACATTGAATCAAGATTTTTGAAATAACCCTCGACATTGCTCCGAGCCCTCATTATGAGCATAAAGGCGATACTTGTTTGTGCGTGTGTAATGAAATGTATGATTGAAAGTGATGAAATAGATTACGATTACCACGTTTGTTGTGCTTATGTTAGGCAAGCAACATCAATATTCCCACTACAAAGTCGTGTTATCACAACAACTTCGGTTTGTAACTTTAGATTTCCGCATTGAAACAGTCCCCAAGTTACAATGGCTGGTTGTATATTGTAAACTGCGATTCAGTACCGGTTTGTAAACAATTTGCTCGTCCATTTCAAACATTCGTATTTCGAATACTACTTCAGCTATTCATCGTTCTGTTGGAAGATATAAACTGATGGTTGGAATTCCGGTTTACTGAATGGGGTACCTAAGGACGTACTTGTAAAGTCACAGAAATATACAAAGGGTGTTTTTGCTTTTAGAGCGTTTTCTATTATGTTTATTATCATATCATGGACCTACAATAATTTGTTTAGTAAAATGGTGCTCCGTAGAATTGTTATGGAAAGTGAAGGGTGGGACGACGGTCTCCAACTAGGTAGACCAACGACCTTGTATGAGTTGCGGGAAGCCATTGCACGCAGTCGACCTAAAATCTGAACATGTGGTAGCGCTTGGGTGAGGACAATGTCCAACCAAGTTTTTTTGCCAGTCATAATAAGAAATTAGCAAAATCCATAGAAAAAACATCTTTAGTTCTTTCAATATAGTATTTAAGGGCAAATTCGAAGGGAAAAAATAAAGAAGACCAAGAAGAGTTACACACAAAATGAAGTATTTCACACTTAATAAAGAGGAAAAATGGTTTTGTCTTATACGGAAGTCAAGGAGAAGAAAGAGGTCAGAGAAAACTGGCGTAACCTTCATTAACAAGAGCAATGCTCTTAAAAGAAGAACACTTTCGGCTCCTACACATCCATCAGTTCAGCCATAAGCTAAATACGTAAACGTAAAAAGTCTAAAAAAGAACATCAATACTTGACGCAACAGATCGACACAGCCGCGCATTCAAGCATGACACTGGTCGCTCACCAGCACACTACAGATGCGAAACGTTTCCATTTCTTAACTTTCTAGTTGGCAATATGCCCAATAATCGATCCGCACTGGCACCAAGCCAGGCCATCTGTCGGCCTAACAAAAAGGGAAACACAAAACTATTTTGTTTCCACGTCATATGACATCCCTCATGGACGGCGATGACGTCATAGCATCTGATTTCAAAGCCAACAGTTTTTCTTACAGGAAGTTTGGGTTATTCAAGGTTAAAGACAGACAGACACAAATCTCTTATCCCTTGCAGGATAGGCAGCATCAATGTTCAGTCGCTAGCACTATCTGGCAAATATTTGAGGGCCTTCGCAGAAAAATCGTGTATCACTATAGTGACAGATTGCTAATGATAATACACATATATCACAGTTTAGTCATAAAAATGGGGTGATGCTATTCCATACAGCATGCATGTTCAAGGTTATTATGAAAGAAACTTGAATTTTCGATCAATATGACGTAGTAATCCGTGATACTAATGTCGTAGGCGGACGATGAAATCTCGAAATGATGTAATGCGTTAGGTCGTTGCACTTTCTTGGCAGCATCAAGAACAGGAAAACTCATTAATCCTCTATCATCACGGATTACAGCGATATCGTGGACAGTTTTGAATTCTTCTATCTTGTTATTATAGTGTCGACAGATTTACCGATTAACTTTGGAGTTAAATTCTGACATTGAGATGAAAATTGGGACACGCTTGACAGATAGATCACGGAAAAGTAAGAACAGCTTATTCACAGTTTAATCATACAAATAAGGAGCCAAGATCCCAGACACTTTGTCTATTTAAAATGTAGGCTTTTTTAGGCCGCTCAAGACTGAGCTGATGCGATATGATGAGACAGAGTTGAATGACTCAAAAATACAATGAAATTGCAAGCTTTTCAGTTTGCTTAATACTAATTTTATTTGCTTGGAGTCGAATCGAAGACCTCCTAGTTGAGTCAAAGGCTCAGCGCAAAGCATTTTCTTTTGAATAAAAATTATAGTTTCCTCAACAGCTGCACGAATTTCTTCCACTTCGAAACTCGCCGGGCCCACTTCCAAATAAGTTGTTACAACACTTTTGTTCAAAACTTTTCTTTCGAAAATTGTTTTCAGTTTTGAAGCCTGTCCCTTAGGCGGTTTCAACAGTGCTAATAATCGCCCATTTATTTCAACGCTTCCGGAATACTCGTAAATTTTAGAATTACGATGCTGTGATGGCCTAAAGTTGTCAAAAGCACATTGTGAATATTGTGAAATTCTGTCAATGCAATTTGAATACGAAGTGTTGGGTGGCAAATCTAACTTGTTGAAATTTGACGACGCATTTAGCTAACCTATTGTGGGTGGTATTTTAGTGGGGCTGGTGTCGTGTGGGGCATTCATTGTCGATCATACATAAACAATTCATAGGTCTTTGGCGAGTGGCCAAGACCCGTTCGACTGTCAATTAGCTACTGGATTTGTTTAGTTTAATGGCAGAAATAAATAGATCGCATGACTCTGCTTCCTGCTTGCTTGTCGAATAGCAGTGTCGCGAGTAATTTCGCTTTTACTTCGATAGTAATTAGGCTGGTTTTGGTATACAGGTGACCCGGTAAGTCACACGTGATTACGGTGTATAGTGTGCCCAGTAGGCGTATCACTAGAAATTATAAAATAAAGTCGCTTCCCGTGTATGTCCCTTAATTTATGCCGGGAAAAGGTCACATTCCCATGGGAAAACAAGCAGCAGCAGGTGAAAGCGGGGTTTTGAATTAGAAGAAATCTGATTTCGCCTGCGCCACTCTGCGCGAGGGGATAAAATACCTGCCTATATCACATGTTCTACTACACGAATCCATTCACGCACTTGACATAAACAAATTCAAGTAGTTTACGTAAAAAACTAGAGGTTAAACCACTCGTCGAAGTCAGAGCCATTCTAATTCGGGTCTTTATTGAAATATTTGCCTCCAGAGCTCAACATATTAACGACAACATAGTAATGGATAGATAAACCATTTTTTATATCGGGGGAATGTTACTTGTGACCGATACTGGAAACAGAAGACGGGCTGGTGATAAGGAACAACATTCTCCGAGGTCGAAACATAACACAAATATTTTGAGCTTCCATCAGATCGGCAATATTTTTTCCATATTTCGACGTATGTACCTTGGGGAAAGTTGTTCCTTATCACCAGGCCGTCTTGAGTTTTCACTATCGGTCACATGTAAAATTTCTCCTTATATAAAAATTCAACATTTGCAGTTTTAGTTAAAGTTATTTCACAAGACAGAAAGAGAAGAGCATTAATCTTTACGCAATAAACACAATATTAACGTTTCGTTTATTTCATTTTCCTTCACAACCGACACAATTTTATTGTCATTTCATTACCTCATGCGTTTTGTATACTAACACAAGTTATGATTTAACAACTACAACTAAAAGGCGAAGGTTCTCAATACGTGCGATGTCTAAGAAGAATATCAACCCATTTCTTCCCCGTAGGTGTCGTAAAAGGCGACTAAGAGGCTCGAGAGTTACATGTGTATTGCATTTTAAGGCGATGGGCTGACAAGCTGTCACTAGGACAATACACAATTTTCCGAATGTCCCTTAAATTTTTGTTAGATGAGGCGTAGATATCCTTTTTTTACGGCCATTTACGCTCTGCCAAGTGTGCAAGGCATTGTAGACGTGATATAATGTATGTTTTCAATACGTCAGGGACTTTTTGTATGTATGTTCACAGATTGATTTACCAGGGACGACGCCTGGTTAATTCTTTTTTATTATAATGTGTATACTCCCCAGGTGATCTTTTAGTGGTAAGCATCTGTTAAGATTCATTTATTTTAATTTACAAATAAATAAATAAAAATAAATAAATAAAATAATCCTGGAATAATTAGAGAAGCTCCTCGAATTTCATTAATACAGAACAGTTCAAGACTGCCTTGAAGGACAAAAAAATCTTTGAATATTATATAAATAATAAATCTTCGAATCCTACAATATAATATTATAAATGCGAAAGTTTGTATATTTGTTTGCTTGTTTGTAACTTCTTCACGCAAAAACTACTTAACCGATTGTAATGAAATTTGGCACACATATAGAAGGTCAACATGGATTAACACATAGGAGAGTTTTTTTTAATTTTTATGGATAGGTTTGCTCTTGACTCTAGTCTAGGTCATAGGAGAGAGACAGAGTCTAAGATGGAGCGAGCTCACCCAGAAAAAGCCTGTATATTTTCGGGCAACTCCGCGTGAATAGCTAGTATTAAATAATTATAATACACATCAAACCTTAGAGTCCCTTAGTCGCCTCTTACAACTCTCGCGGGCTAGAAATAGGGCAATGATATTCTTATTCGGCATCACACAACTACTATAGGTAGGTACTACTTTCAGAAAACTGAATCCATTACTTAGGATTTATCGGGTAGTTCGTCAATTCGGTGTCTCACATGACATGAGAAGAAGACAAGTCACAGTATCTATTTAAAGTACCTATGATCATAAATAAAAATTTCAAACGTCGCGGAGGTCCTCAAGATCTTCTTAGCAACTGTCAAGTTCCAATTAATTGTTGCAAAAAAACGTCTTTTGATCCGAACTAATGAGCACATTTTTTGTTCTGTTGTAGGTGTAGCTGGAATTAGTCAACTTTTCATATGTGACACAATTCTAAGATGGTCCATTTTAGGAAAATGCGTAAAAATAAAATGAGAATTGTGTTATTAACACGCTGCCAAGGCTTTTAACGCAACAAAAAATTGTGACGTTACGACCTCCAAACTTTAGAAAACCCATAAAAATTATCTGACGTACCGAATGAATCATATATCATAACGTTTCTTGAAAGTTAAATATTGCATTTGTGTAAAAGAATGAAACGTCGAAACAAACTAACATCACTAAGAGCATGATAATAATCTAAGTAATGGGATTTTAAGCACTGACAACGTTTTAATAAGTTACCGTATGGGATGCCTTAGAATAGCTTCAAAACAATCCTACCTATGGGTGTGGTAAAAAGTGACGAAAATGTTATAGTAAATTCTTCAAGGGAATGGCCAGCAGCGTTCCCTGTAAATGCAAAATCTTGCACTGCGCTTGCTCAGTAGATGAGTATGGCAAAATCCCCCCCAAATAGCTTAGTTTGAATCTTGCGTTGCGCTATATATAATAAGGTCCTATTAAATTCAGTGCAAATATTTAAGGGTGAGTTCTGCTCGTGAAACTGAACAACTTTCCCCAAGGGAAAGTAATCGAAAAATTATAAATAAAATATAAGACCTTTCATACAAACATGATAAAAAAAATTGACTCTTTGTATGTACGGTCCAATTGCCATGTTCATATTTCGACCTATGTTAGGTAAGTTGCTCAGTTTCACGAGTACAACTCACCCTAGAAAAACACTGAATTTCATAGGACCTTATTTATTTCAAGAGGTTTTCTCGAACGAGAATGTATTCAAATTTAAAATGCAAGTTAATTTATCACTGTCTGTGTCTAAAGAGGTTGCGGTTGCAACAGTCGGTGCACGAATTCTAGTAGGTATACGCTCATTTTATCGCAACAAAATAGTTTCTAATTGTAGGACATTGTGTCGAAGGACGACCCAATGACACCCTGGTGTTAGAGTTTTTACTGCCTAATAGGTTACTAGTCGGGATCTGACATGGCTGTGTAACCACCACCGTCTCAAGTTTAAAGACAGCATCCGAGACCCACGGCTTCACGTACCCTCCGAAGCAAGGAGCATCTTTCTTTTCGAACAATTAGGAGGTGCAGCCTGCAATGTCCTTACGTAACTGGGAACAATTCACAATGCAATTGATATCAAGTTTGTGGGTGCCCTCTCTCGGGAATTGAACCCGAGACGATATTCGGAGGCAAACTCTTAAACCACTAGACCATGGAAGCAGATTTTATCGCAAGGAAATAGTTTCTAAAGTGTATTCGCAGAAAGCGAGCCGATTTAACGGCTTGTTCAACAGAGATTTTATTGTCTACGAAAATTGGGTCGCAAACAGCTGACGGCTATAACTTTCAGCCAAGACAGTACTTACTTATCAGATAGCTGATGGTTTGAAACAGTTCATTAATAATGAATTACTTTCTAATGGGTCCCATTTGAAACACAAAGCATTTATTGTATGAGACGCAGGAGAAATAATATAAACAAACTATTATTTCTTTTCATATTTTATTATTACACATACATACCTCCCCTTTATCCCTTGCGGGGTAGGCGGAGCGTACACGGCGGTAAAAACGAACATTTACGCTACGTCTGACAAACATTTGAGGGTCATCTAGAATTGTATCGCCATAGTAGAAGGTTTCAGCCCATCGCCTAAAATTGCAATACACATGTAACTTTCGAGTCCCTTAGTTGCCTCTTACGACTTATGTTATTGTCGAGGATCTAACAGATAACTTATACCTATCAGTTACTTAATATGACAAACTTAACTTGATAGGAGAAAAAAAATAACCCTTTATTGAAAACATTTTTGCAATATTACATCTACAGCAATAAAGTTATTACTGTAAATGTAATATTGTTAGAGATGTACCTTTTCTAGTACGAATACCTAAATAAGACATTGTGATTGTGACGGTATTTCTCTAATTTCTGTGTCTGAAAAGCCTTAAAATCTCGCGAAAATCTGAGCGCAAAATGTTTGTAAGGGCCTTAAACGCAAATTGTCCAGGGATAGGACACATTTTACAAAAACACTACCGAGTATTTGCCTTTTTTATTTATTATTTTATACGATAAATATAAAAGAGTAATAGCAATTAATTAAAACTATTTAAAAAACAAAATAAAAGCTGTAATGTGAAGGGTAATTTAACCCTTGCTTTCATTAACTCAGATGTATTTCTTATACATATTTACATACGCCCTTAAAACATTTGCAGTGAATTAAATAGGAACTTATTAACAGTATAATCTTTCCTAGGTAAATTGATTTGTAGTTTAGTAGTACTAGTACACAGCTACGGCGTAGCAACTCGTAGTAAGGTCTACTAC
Source organism: Tuta absoluta (assembly GCA_027580185.1). Lineage (NCBI taxonomy): Eukaryota > Metazoa > Arthropoda > Insecta > Lepidoptera > Gelechiidae > Tuta > Tuta absoluta. The sequence continues at coordinate 4,224,677 of JAQAHW010000020.1, forward strand.
GACACCAAGTACTCGTAGTACAGCAAGATTGTAGCCATTAAAAATTGTAGCACTAGCAATTGAAGTTTATGCTCTTTTAGGTTAAAGTAGAATTTTTTAAAGTGAGTAAGATTTTTTCTACAGATTTACTTATCTGTAACGTTGATTTTCATTCTTCTCAAACGCGTTTGTTTCAAGGGCTCAGTAACATTCATTACTGCACCGTTTTGGAGAATAAGCCCTCGACCCGGAAACCTCGGCTTACCTGCGGAAGAAAATATGGATCGTGAAAATATTGTACGGGAAAACGTTATGAGGAAGCACGAAAATAAAAATTAAAATCGGATCGTTTTTGATAAGAAGTATGAGCTGGTTTATGTAAAAATCCTTTCATCATTACATCGAACTTGTCCTTATTTGGTATTTGTTATTAATCGAGACACGCACCTTTTAATAAACTAAGGTCAGAAAGCAGTTAACTAAGATTACCTGGCGCCAGCAATATAAGAAAACGCCAACTATGTTACAACAAACCCATTACACTATAACCAACAGTACATGAAAAAAAAACTAAAAGTACAAAAAACATTTAAATCCAGTTTGAGCCAGTATTTTAAACTTTGTTATATTCGTAATAGGTATCAAAAACTTTAACAGTCAACATAATTTGCAACAATTTCCGGGGAGATTTGCGCCAAAATATAGGGTTTTGGTTAAATATTAGACTAGTGGCGCCCCCAAACAAGTAAAACCTCTTTGGCTAAACACGTTGGTCATCGAGAAATTAAATAAGCTGACGACAATAACTCACCACAAAGATTATTTACAACTAATGAATTTATACTATTTAAACTAAAGTGAGACATAACTAAATCATTTAAGTGAACACGGATCAAACTCACTGTTATTTTTGTTGCGCGTTATCGGCACTGGCCTCAGCCTGAAGAAGGACCACCAACTGGTCCAAATACGTCGCGATAACGCGCATCAAAAATAACAGTGAGTTTGATCCGTGTCCACTTTAATGATTTAACTAATGAATTTGATAAAAAAATGCAGTTCGTCAGTTACCATAACCATACAGTAGGTTTTTTTTAAATATTTGGCTAGTTATTGTCGCTAGTTCACAATGTGTCCAGTCCAATCAGTCAATACTTTTACCGGCGCCAAATCAGCTAATGTTGTTAATTACAACAGTCAGTAGGTAAAATATTGAATATCTCGGTAGCTATTGTCGCCATTTCACGATGTGTCTAGTCCAATCCAGTCAGTCAATACATTTAGCAGCGCCAATTTCGCCTATGTTGCACTTTAATTTAAATTATGCCACGCTTTAATTACAACAGTCACTCCGACACTAAACAATAGAAAATTATTATACTGTACGCCATTTAGATAATTACTCATAGAACTAATTATCTGCCAATGATTGGCAAGCCTGGCGTTCCGCCCCTCGGCAAAATGTGTCGTTTAGCCCGCCTACTGCAGTTTGGCAAGTCACTAGGCAACTGTATTGGCGAGATTCCAATCCGTTGTCTAAGATCCAGACTGAGGTATGTGACCAATAGTTACTGTTTGTCTGATGTGATCTATTATTATTTGACGATTTTCGGAGTAAGTAGAGTAGTGTATGGTTTTAATTCGAAGGTGCTCTGACACTTTTAAGTCTAGGTTTACAGTTGAGATTATACGCCTAAACTAAAGTCATAAATGTATCTTACCTAAGTAAATATACTCTTCTCCAAAGATAGGAAGAAGGATAAAGAGAAAGATCAAAAACAAGTGACTACGATCAACTAAAGGATATAGCAGGTGTGAAGTACTACATACAGGGACTTAAAAGACGTTGCCCACAAACAGGCAGATGGATTGTTACACCAAAAGAGCTACAATTTCAGTTAATTTCTTTATTAAATAAAATAAATTTGCGAAGTTGTCATTATGAGATGAGAGAAAATAAATTACATGATGTCATGGTTTTTAAATTTTATTTAAGTACAATGTAAACAGTTTAAAAACATTATCATATCATTTTTCATCTGAACATATAATACACTTTCAACATACTCGTACATATACTTGGTACATAAGAAGCAAAGATCTCCAGATGCTCCTTCTAAAAGATTAGCAAAATTTCGAAAGTCTGTAGAAATATTAGGTATCAAAATAAGTATATAATAAGTTACATAACATAATAAATTAAAAACGTGGAAAGTGACGGGGCACCTTTCATTTCACAAATCAAAAGAAAACTACAAAATATGGCGCGTTATGATCTCAATGAATTCTTTCATGAGATTGAGTTTTCAATAATTAATAATGTAACAGATAGAATTATTTAAGATATAACAATAAAATAATAATACAATTAGGTAGAACATTTGACTTGTAAATTTTATTTTTACCAATAAATGCTTGAATCTAAAATCTTGATCTTTATGCGCGATTCAGAGGACTCAGCTAATTTAAAATTATAATTTATAGAAATGCATAAAGCCTTTTTTCTTCGGGTCGAGCACCGATCTAATAAAATGTGGTTTAAAAAATGCTGCCTTAGCCATAGCTTATAAGCGGAGGCGACATTGGAACTTGTAAATAAAAAGCGAGGTTTTACTTTCAAGTGTTTGCGGAATCGGGTTGGATAAAAAAAAAAAAGGTGTATTCATAAATTCATTATTTTAATTGAATTTATTAAAATTGTTCATCACGAGTATAAAATTAAAATTAATTTGCATGATAAATTACAAAATAAATAATTTGTTGTATAGTATGGTTTATTGTACCGTGTGGTGCCGGCTTAGAATAGCATAATGCTGATGCAGAAGTGATAATGCTATCCTACATTGAATAAAGTTATTTCATTTTCATTTTTTTATCAGGATCAACCCTTACATACCCGTGGGTGTCGTAGAAAACGACTAAGCGATAATCATCCAGGGAATGGGCAGCAGCGTTCCCTGTTAAAGCAACATATTGCACTGCGGTCGCCAATCCGCCTGCCAAGCGTGGTTAGTATGGCGATACCCCCGATAGGGGAAGCCTATGTCCAGCATTGGACTGCTGAGACTGTTAATGTAATGTACGTATGGTCTATTCTGCAGCAATCGTCTCAAAGCATTTTTAAGTTTACAATATCACAGTTTCTTATTTCCTTATCTAAGTGCAGTCTAAAATAAATAATAAAAAAAGGTTTTACATGACTTCACTCTGGTTGTTCGAAGATATCTCTAAAAAAATCCTTTACTCTGAGTAGAGAGATAAAGAGCTCTTTCAAGTGCTTACCAAAGGATGAGGTTATTTGTCTGCCGTCCGTTAGACTATTTTCGTTTTGTTTGTTTGTTTGTGCCTACTGAATAGAATGTTGTTTATGGCACCTAATTTTGCACTTAATGTCTGTCTGTAGTATAAGGGCTGCGGCAGACCAAACATACGCTTTTGTGAGCGACACCAAGAGCACTTTTGATAGCAATTTGAAAATAAGCCGTAAGTTATTGAGATAAAGGTGAAATTATTGCCTAGCGCTAGCTATCTACAAACGCTGAGCTTGAGAGCCATCTGAGCTTGAGATCCATCAATCTAGCCAATATCATCTTTATTTTATTTGGGGTGGTATGGGATCTACCTCCTAGCGGTCCACCCCGGGCAACGGCAACACAGGCTTGCCTGTGGATAAGTCCGGCTGAACGATCCCACTAAGCGGTGGAAGGCTCCGTACGGGGCCGCCTGGCTCGCGACCACCATCCCACCGAAGTCTGGCGCCAAGTAGCTTGCTGCGTTCCGTCAGTGTGTAGGAGTGCCAGTACCTTAAAAGGCTTCTTCTGGGTGAGCTCGCTCCATCTTAGATTCTGTCTCTGTCCTATGACCTAGACTAGAGTCAAGAGCAAACACATCATTAATAATAATAAAAAAAAGAAAAAAAAAGATGGAGGTTCTTTTCAGATCTTAGTGAAAGTGCTCTAGATGTCGCTCGCAAAAATGGCACTTACTGTGCGGCGACCCTTATTTGTAGTCATTGCGTGTTTCAAACATTGTTTTTGATGTGAGCACCATTAAGAGGGCTCTGTACTAGAAAAAAAATCTATCAACACTTCACAATCATTTCAGATTATGTTTGGCTAAGGAAATAATATGCAGACACGAAAACGAAAGAAAAAAATCACGCAATTTACGCTGTATTATTTTTAGCGTCGACTTTATCTGAACTGAAATTCAAGATATTGTACTATCAATATCAATAAAACCTCATTTTAAGCGATGGACATTAAACTGTCTAAATCCACAACATTTTTTTTATCAAATAATCTCATTCGATAAGGAGAAATCACCAATTTATAAGAATAATTCATAGATTGATCCCTATAATCGGATAACCGGGAGTGTTCAAAATAATAATAGGGTTGATACAGAATAACGTTGTTACACCCACGTAGAGTAACACCTACACTCGTTTTCTACCCACACTAGCAGGCAAGGATGATTCGTCTGTATACTGATGGGATTACCTGGAATTTAGTTTGACTTATAACACCAATTCGATTGATTTTAGCTTTATCAGAAAGAGTAGGATTTTTCCAAGCATCATCGGTAAAGCGGGTGAAATTTTACTATTGTCCTATACTAAAAACCGAGAACGGGCTAGTGATAGAGAACAACTTTCCCCAAGGAACATGGTGAAAATATGGCAAAATATAAAATTCTAAATATTTTTGTATTTTTGCGACTAATCTTCTTTAGGTAAAGCCATAAGAATAGATAATAATACTGCGTATAGAAACGAAACTCCTTTGTCTGGGCCCCAAAAGCCGCGCTTTAAATACCTACTTCCCCCCGCAGCCCGCAACGCTCCGCACTCTCCCGCGCTTTAAGTCGGGGCTGTCACGTGCCAATAATTTTATTCCAGACTAGCGGCCAGTCAAGCGGTTTCGACCGCTGCTAACAGTTTTCCCGTGGGAACAAAATATTTACCCGTTTTAAAGTCTTACCTTACCATTTTATTGTTAATAGGTAGGTACAGAATTTTAAAATAGGTGCAAAACATACCTACGATACGAATGTGCTTATTTATCATTATCAGCTAACAATGACTTACGGACCTAGGTAGTTTAAATTAGAAAATGGAAACTAGGTACCTACGTAAGTAATAATAGGAGTACACACAACAATTACGTATAATAACGAATGGTAGGTACCTAGGTATTTACTGTAAAATCATCACTTACCTTGGCTCATCTTTAGGCAAATTAAAAAAACTTACTTTTGCAGCCATACACACCACAATAATTCGGCATTGCAAAATTTTTCACAAAAAATGAAAATTCGACCCGCACGACGAACGTTTCCGCGGCGAAGCGCACTCCCGACTGAATTATTCGCTAAGAGACAGCCAGACGGATTGACCTTGAGCGCGTCTGGAGCGGGAGTGTCATCTCTATGTGATTTCTACTCTATGGTAAAGCTGTCGTTCCTCATTCCATACTATGTTTTCAGTATCACTCACTAGTAAAATTACATCCTATATTTTATATCCAAATACCTACTAGAGCCCTATTTACTACGCTACGATCATTTCCCCGTGGAATTATAATGTTTTTCCTTAGCTTTTTTATCTTGTGTTTGTTCACTGCATGTTTTTTGCACTTTTTAACATCACATTCAAGCTCATTTCTACAAGATTAAAAACACGCCGAAACTATTTTCAGTCCTCACCTACAAACCTGGATTCACAAGACCACTTAGCCATCACAAGATTTCCTGATAGCGGGTACCGGGTTCATATCCCGGCGAATAAGATTATTGCAACAGGTGAGCCGTTGGACCGTCGCCAGCAGTCAAACACCTCAGTTGGAAAAGGGCAATGGCGACTTTAAATTTTTGAAGATCTTTGTTTCGAAATGGACTGACTGTTGTTCTTTTGTGTATATATTGTAGCTTTTTGCCGCAGTTCTTCACATTGGAAAACATAACTGTTTTTTTTCTTTAACAGCACTTCAAAGTTGCTCTTAAAATGTGAACCTGACTTATCTAATCGTATCTTATCTAGCCGTCAGGATCCCATTGCTGGGCATAGGCCTAACTCCCCTTTTTCCACTGTTTCCCTTTACGACTATCTACCTTTATTTATCCTCTATAACCTATAATACTTAAAAATCAGACGTTCGATCGTTGCTCATAGCATTTATTTAGGAATGCGTATAATAACATATGTACTTACTTATCTCATCTAATTTACCTATAACAATGAGCTAATAATTCAAATAACACATCAGTGTAGCATGACCATTCATGGTTTCAAAATGCGTCGCGCGTCACAAATAAAATGAAAGCAATATTATAATAGTGTTTTTCACTAAAAATAGCCTTCAAGATTTTTACTTGAGATGTGTACCTTTATAAGAATGCTTACCTAAATACACGAAAAAGACTCAAACATCAGCGCTTTTGTCTCGTTCAATGCCTAACTTAATGATTAAATAACTCCTGAATGTCTGTCTTAATTAAATAAAGGTTGATTAAAAAAGGAAAGCAATAATTAGACTCTCGCGGGCAGGATATTAACTGCCATAAAATTAAAAAAAAAAGTTATTGTCGAGGATACGAGTACTAATAGTTAACAAATTCTTTTAGTAACACAATTTGACAAACGTATATTTATTGAAAAAAATGCAAAGTCCAACTTAACCTCTATTAGAATCATTTTGTCAATATTATGGCTACAGTTTTAAAGTTATTATCATTTTTTTCTGCTAAAATTTTTATACATAACTTATTAAGTAAAATGGCTCAATAAGACACTTAAACGGCGTTAGTTTCTATGTTGAAAATACTCCAAAATATCGCAGAATTTAAGCGCAAAATGACTGGCTGGCGCAGTGCGAATAAAAGGGACTAACTTTTCAGGAAAACCTTGCCTTAAATAGTAAACTGGCCACAATCGGTTGGGGTCCATTTCAGTATCTTTACCATTTAAGCAAATTTATTTGGTAATAAGTAAATAAGAAAATGTCAGAAGGTACTGTACAATTCATGGATTTACGTAAGGCATTTCATTTAATTAATCAGCTTCCAAAAATTAATCAAAGCTCAATTAATTTCAAAGCGCCTACTTTCGATAATCCAATTTGTAATTTACTTTGTAACCTGCCCTTTGGGAAACACTTTTTTTTGTTGTTCATTAGCTGCCTTTGTGGTATTGCCAGAGTTAACTCATATTGCTTGTAAGGCGAATCATTCTCTGACAATAGTGCTACTACTAGTGCTACAGTAATCAAATGACAACCACGTCAGAGGCCTACTAGTGGTAGTAGGCGGTTGAAAAACTCTGACACCAGGGTTTATCGGGTCGTTGGACGACTCGGTGTCCCACACGAAAAGAGAAAGAAGAGAGTAATAAAATCGGTACCATTGATTTTTGACTCAAATTTTCAATAAACCGGGGTTCTAAGCCACTAGAGCTACAGGTGTTTATTCGGTCGCTCGTCGACTCTTTGTCCCGTCCGACAAGAAGAAGAACCCGGTGACAAAATTTCAGACCAATCTGTTTCAAAATTTAGCTCAAACGTATCTGTGCTTCAAAATTGAGTTGCTAAATTAAAGTTAAATAAAAGCTTTTAATTTTAAATTAAGTTTCCAGTTTCTATAATAATACTGTTAGGTGTGAGTACTAAACTTGATATCGAACAAATCTAATTTTGGTTTCCTTTTTTCTCTTTTTATTTTCATTTTCTCGGAAAAACCAATCGCCTTTTCCTTATTGTATCAGAGAAAGTATTATTTTGTTTCCTTTTTGTAGGAGGTATTATTATGATGCTGAAGACAAAAGTAGGAACATATTGGTAAATAGAAACCTATATTAAACAAAAAAAAACTAAATAGAAGACACACTTGTACTATGTTACTCAAGGGGATACCAGAGCGAAACCACAGAATAATAACTAGTAACTAGCGTTACAGAAGCTTTACTTCGCAATGGTTTTCAAAGAAATATGTACTCAATCTGATAGACAATATGATTTAATTTAGCTCGCGTTCCAGTCAACCACGTGTTCATTTGCATACCTGCCAAATATTTTTTGTCTGTCTGCCTGTCTAGGGTTGCTTACTTCGAGAAACTACTTACGCCATCTAGCGCACAACACGAGCGTTTACTCCTACTTTTGGCGGGCACGCAGCAGGCAGCGACGAGTACGTTCATGTAGTCTAAGACCTAGCAGCATAATTGTATATGCTATACGATTATTGCCGAAGATTTAATTCAATGAAGTAATAAACCTGCAATAGTCCTTGCATCAGGCGGGTGCTGGCTCTGGGTGTACGAGTACTTCTATAGTGAAGACAGAGCAAGTATCCGCTTGATGTACACACATCACAACACATTATTTGGTATAAAAAAGGCCTCTGTGCTGTTGGCTTTGGCCCCACACATGCCTCAAAGGACCGGGTCCCTGTGGGCCCGAGATCCGAAAAGAATACCAACATAATAATAATAAAATGTATACCTACTAATAATAATAATATTATAATGTATACTATTTTTTTTCCCGTGGGTGTCGTAAAAGGCGACGACGAACAATTTTAGGCGATGGGCTGACAACCTGTCACTATGGCGATTCACAATTTTCTGAATGACCCTAAAATATTTGTCAGACGTGGCGTAAATGTCCGTTTTTAGCGGTCGTTTACGCTCTGCCTACCCCGCAAGGGATTATAGGCGTGATATATGTATGTATGTATGTTATCGTCTGTCCATCTTGCAAAAAATTGTCGAGAAAGTTGAACAAATAGCGCACGCGTGTGACTTCTTTCGCTTGCGGCAGCCCGCTAGATTAGCCCTTTCGCAGTGGCCGGCGCCTGGAGGTATGTTTTCAATATCTACACGCGGAGTGACACAGGCCTGGCGAAACTAGCACTCACATCCCTTAAAACTTCATAACTCGATGAAAACGTAATTTATCGAAAATCTGCTTCTGTCAGATTGAGGTGTAGATGCTAAAGCTAATAATATACAGCAAGTTTATATACATACATACACATATCACGCCTTTATCCTTTGAGGGGTAGGCAGGGCATTAACGGCTGCAATACGGACGCTATCGCCACGTCTGACAAATATTTAAGGACCGTTTTCGAAAAATCGTGTATCACTTTAGAGACAAATTGTCATCCGGTTGCCTAGAATTGTAATATAAATGAAACCCTCAAGTCCCTTAGTCGCCTCCTACGACACCCGCGGGTAGAAAATGTCCTGATACTATTCTAAGCTGGCATCACACGGCCAAAGCCGTTCAAATGATTTTTTAAGTTCTTATACCTAAACACCGAGTTGACCAGCAATTTCGTCGACGACCCTGTCTTAGACGTTTGCGTAGCCATGTTTTTGCCGAGACCACTCCTAGAGTCTCTGAATAATAGAAATTGTAGGGACATCGAATCTCTGTTCGGTAAATAGACGGTACCTGGACCCCATTCACTTAATGTTTGGCCATTGCAATTCCAGCGACACACAACTGATATTGTAGTGCCCTAAGTTTTAGTAAATGTATCAGCGAACCAACCATCAAAATTACTGTCTATCGATAGGTTTTTTAAATAGCGGAATTCGGGCCCAGTTTGGAATAGTAATAGGACTGTAAACATGCCTAATCATCAATAACAGAAACTCCAGAACATGCGTGATTTTATATGTTTTTCACGATTAAGACCTAGAATGCATATATGCTTGGTTGCTCATTGCAAATGGTAACCGTTCGAAAAAGCAAAAAATATGTGACTGAGACGTGCTACTTAGCAAGAAATAACTAATTTAAATAGCTCAAAATACGGAAACGGGGTTTTTACCGCGATACATATTTTTGTTTAATTGTCCGATATTCCGTCAGCTGTTTATGATCATGGCCAATGCAACTAGGTCGAAATATCTGACAATTCAACAACATAAGTATCCTGGTAAGAACCCCTTTTCATAAGAAGTATGTGTGACCACAAAAGTTTAAAACATTAAATTTTAAATAGCGCAAAATTTTGTAGTATAAAAAAGGAACACACGTATGCCGAGCTGCTAATAAGTTCAGGTAAATCCAAAAATAATACTAAGTTCATCGCTCTCATTAACAGAAGACAACTCAGTACATCTTCAAATACTGCTAATAGCAGTCAACTATACAAATGCAAAAAAAAACCGGCCAAGTGCTAGTCAGATTTGCGCACTAAGGGTTACGTACTATTCCATAAAAATTACAAAATTTTTACGTCTGTTGTATGGGAGCCTCCTTGAAATTTTATTCTGCTTTTTAGTATTTGTTGTTATAACGGCAACTGAAATACATAATTTGTGAAATTATCGCGGTTTATGAGATACAGCTGGTGACAAATAGACAGAAAGAAAGCCGAGTCTCAGTAATAGTGTGTATGTGTGTGACGGTTTGAACGGACGGTTTAAAAACAGCGTGGTTCCGAACCGATCCCGCACAATTTTCTAATTTGTTTTTGTAGTGTAAACAGACATACATTACCTACATAAATATAAGATACATATGCCATTAATCTTATTTGTCCGAAATGAGCTTTACAAAATTATGCTCAAACTAATAGCTCAAATCGAAAAAGGCGTCATCTATCGTGAAATTATATGTCGAAGCGCGTTTTATATTATTTCGTCTCTCGTCATGCGTTTCAAGTAACACATCTAGTTTCTGCTGTCCACTACATAACAATGCCCCAGTAGTAGAAAGAACCAGTAGAACATCTTCATACCATCATTATACTTATTCATACATCACTCGAAAGCGGCTTTACCTATTTAAACAGTAATATCGTTGCCTTTATTGATAGGTCGATACACCAATTTATCATCACCAACCGTAAAATAAATATTGTACCACCACAACATAGCATTTCTCAACATAACTATATCTCGTGCACTCTTTAATAAAGGTATAACGTGTACACAAGTCGACGAAATTTGTAAAGACACACGTGCCTGATAAACAGGGAGTATTGCTTGGCATCTACAAGGACAGGTGTTCTAAAGGCGGGTGACAAGAACCAAAGTTATTATTTCTCTGCAAAGGTGACCTTCTGCATTTATCTATACTGTGGCGATGCCGTGTATCGTAAGCCGGCTAGATCTCTCGACGGGATTTACTAGATTTATGCGGTACGTGTGTGAATTTCTGAACAGCCGACAATCACCCATGTCCTTTCGAGGCCTGCCTGTCACATAATGTGCTTCTTGCTACTAAGAGTAAGTAAGAACGTATCCGTACTATATCACTACATAGTATAAAATTAAGTCGCTTCCCGTTTGGTGTCTCCTTATATCTTTAGAATTACGGAACGGATTTTGATGCGGTTTTTTTTATTAGATAGAGTAACTTAAGAGGAAGGTTTATAAGTGTAATTTATTCCGGAAAATTTACACATTCCCATGGGAAAACGGGTAGCCCAACTGGTAGTAAACTTTTGACCCCCTTTTGACACCTTTAGGGATTAAAATTTCAAAAATGCTGAAACACGTATTTAATTATTTTAAGTTATGAGTCTAATCAGAAACTTTTAACCAGATCACATTTAAGATAAAAAACTTTCATACAAACTTTTAACCCCCTTTTCACCCATTTAAGGGTTAAAATTTCAAAAATGCTGAAACACGTATTTAATTATTTTAAGTTATTCGTCTAATCACAAATTTTGAAACGGATCACATTCATTTAAAAAAACGAACTTTCATACAAACTTTTGATCCCCTTTTGACCCTATTTAGGGTTAAAATTTCACATATGCTGAAACACGTGTTTAATTATTTTAAGTCATAAGTCCAATCACTTATTTTGAAACGGATCACACTAAAGACAACGAACTTTCATACAAACCTTTAACCCCCTTTTCATCCCATGGGGGATTAAAAAAAAACCAGGCCTTTATTACATAAAAAACTTCATGTCCTGGGTAATTCTAAATATATAAGGAGACACCAAACGGGAAGCGACTTTATTTTTTACTATGTAGTCATACAATTCTAGCGTCCAACTCCATCAATGCATCTTGCCAATATAAAGTCTTTAAATTACCTCTTATCTGGGCTTCATACAAAATTTTATCTACATCCTAGCCTAATGTGTTAATGAAGCGAGACCGATTATCACTAAATAGTATAAAGTAAAGTCGCTTCCCACGTCTGTCCCTGTCTGTTTGTTTGTATGCAATGCATGTAGTAAATCTTCAAAACCACTTAACGGATCTGGATGAAGTTTTTTTTTAAATCACAAGGTTTTTATGTATGATCAATGTCGGGAGAAGGTCAGTTTCCCGTGGGAAATCAGTTAGCAGCGGGTGAAACCGCTGGGCGGGCCGCTAGTAATATTATAAATCTGAGAGTTTGTGTGTGTGTATGTATGTTTGTTACCTCTTCACGCTCAAACAGCTTCACCGATTTGGATTTAATTTAGAACACAGCTAGAGTATAACTTGGAGTAACACATAGGCCACTTTTTACCGCAGGAAAACAACTATTACCACGGGAAAATGAGAAGCAGCGGGTGAAACCGCTGGGCAGAAATTTAGATGTCTATAAGGATTTGAGTTTAAGGGTCTAAACGTGTTTAAGGGTTTCAAAAACCTGACGCCATTTCATCAGGATGTAAGTCGACTCGGTGTCTCGCAAGACAGAAAAAGAATACGTGCTATGTATAAGTATGTTGTCCCCCGAAAACATTACATACTTTTTATGTCAGTGATGGATGATATGATTTAGATTTACGCGAATTCCTTGTTAATTATTTGTTAGAGAGTTTAGCCCTCTACGCTTCGGCTGCTTACGGCAGACGAAGATAAAGATTGGTGACCTATTTTAAACTAACTGATCGGAGTACCATCACGTCGTGGTAGCGTCGTGTCCGATAAAATGTGTGTTGACGTACATTTTTTTCTTGATTATCCAACTCTTGCATTTGCATGCCGTGTGATGCCGGCTTAGAATAACATCACCCCATTTCTTTCCCGTGGGAGTCGTAAGAGGCGACTAAGGGACTCGAGGGTGTGTATTGCAATTTTAGGCGATGGGCTGTCGCTATGGCGATACACAATTTTCCGAATGACCCTCAAATATTTGTCAGACGTGGCGTATATCCGTTTTTTGCGGCTATTTGCGCTCTGCCTACCCCGCAACAGATCATTATGTGTGTATGTGTATGCATTTGCATACATTACTATGGAAAGGACATGGTTATTTTCTTTACGCTTACCGTCTATATAATACCTTGTACCTTTGTACCTACCGACACTAAGATTTTAAAATATTTGTACTGCTAGAATTTCAGAAAAATGTTTGTGAATTCAGCGCAAGGTAATATCTATTCAAATGTATATCTGTAATTCTACAGTTTCCTACTGTAGTTTATACCAACCGCAATTTGTGAGAACGATGTAATTTGAGAAGAGCTTTTAAGCTCTGAAATATCAGAACCATTCGGTCCGCAACTAATGTTTGCACTTGATTTCCATTTTCAAATTCGAGCTGTGCTGCCAGATTGCTTCGAAGATTTCAGACGACAAAAAAAAACAGTAAAATAAAATCTTAAAACTTAAAACCGCCGTGTAGTGCCGGCTAAGCATAGCATCGACCCAAGTGAAGTAACACGCGACTAAGGGATGATCATCCAGGGAATGGGCAGCAGCATTCCCTGTGAATGCAACATCTTGCACTGCGCTCGCTAATCGCCCGCCAAGCGTTGTAAGTATGGCATTACCCCTCCGATAGAGAGGCACAAGTCCATCAGTGGATTGTTGTGGTTGGTAATGTTAAAATAAAAACTTTGTTGCAAACGGAGTTAAATGTTGTTTCCTAGATTTTAAGGCAGTTAGAAACTAAGCACGCATGTGGAGCGAGCGTGAAATTTCGCCATATTTACTAACGCACAATAACCTGAGATACCCATTTTTAAAGTCAAAGTGTGCCTTAGTCTTGATAGTCAACAAAGGGACAGTGGATATAAACGGGTGGACAAAAAAGGAACGGTTCATCGCCATATGGAACGGAAAGGCGTTAGTTTAAGGGCAGTCTGGCAACACTGAATCTGAGTATTCTATGAATAGCAACACTGGTTTGGTCTGAATTACGAGTAGTCTGTTATACTTTGTTATGCAAGATATTGAAGCTTTATTCAATTCCACATTGGAATTAATACAAAAAAATTGCATTCATTTGATGTTTTTTAAGAGTGATAAAAAAAATTGCATTCATTTGATGTTTTGCTTTTTGTTTATAGGTAAGTACCGAATTGTCAATCTCTGAAACTACTTGACAGAATTTTGTTAGAAAGCTGCATTAGCTAGCTTTAAGTTAGTAATAAGGCTACTTTTTAAAGCGGGAAAACGCTCGATGAATGGAAAGCAGTGTGTGGAAGTGAGAGACTCTCTCATTATACCATTATCATCATCATTAACTTCAGTTTTACAGCAGAGCTTGGAACCAAATATTTATGAAAATGTGTTCGCAACCTAGTTCCCTATTTCCGATTTCCTTTCATACTTCTCACAAAGGAACTACTGGATGTGAAGTCGGAGAGTTGCCCCTCGTTATAGTCCAGTCAACTCACACTTTGTGAAAATGCTTGACCAATCCGTACTTATATTATAAATCTGAGAGTTTGTGTGTGTGTGTGTGTGTGTGTGTGTATTACCTCTTCACGCGCAAACGGCTTGACCGATTTGGAATACAGGTAGAGTATAACCTGGAATAACACATAGGCTACTTTTTACAGCGGAAAAACAACTATTATAACGGGAAAATGAGTGGCAGCGGGTGATAACTCTGGGTGGAAATTTTGTAGAATATAAGACAAGATTCTTTGTCAGTCAAAACTTTGTATAGTAACTAGTGTATTCGATTTGTCAAATTAAAAGTATAACCGAGATCGATGAAACGTTGTGGGTAATCGTTGAAATTAATTGACTGTTAGCGTTTTGTTAGCATTTCAATTCGTTCGATTGCTATTGGATTCTTGCAGAAACGAAACGCATTATCGCTGACATCACTGACAACAGGCGGTGCGTGTTGTTCGCATACAGATGACTATTGACAGCAAGGCACACCAGAGTGACAATGGAAGCTGGTCTTTGTAGTGTCGTTAGCAGCGATCGTGATAGAAAAACGGAACGCAGGCAGTCAAGTGAGAAAACAAGTTTAACCGTCAGTTTAGTGTTTTCAGATTATGTTTCAAAATCAGGAATAAATGGGAATCCTGGTGAGTTCGGTAAAGCTGTAGTGGTCTAGCGATGGCGGAACCTTAGACTCGTATTGCCAATGGAATATTTGTAGAGACCATGAAGTTTGGGTTGGTTGTTTTCGTATTACCCTCTGAAGATAGGTGAAATGCAGGGATTGTACAAGATTGGTGACAGTTGCTGCTGTGGTCTCCTTGCATTGCTGCAGACAGTGAATTTCAATGGTGTTTCGTGTTAAAGGTAGGTGTTTATCTGTCTCTAAGGTAGGCTGAAGAATCGAATTCAGCGTGTGTCTAAGTTTCTTAGATTGCCTAAGTACAAGGCCAGCCAACGCCAGGATGGGAATTGGAAATGGTTCGCCAGTCGCTGACCGTCATTCTGGTCTGATTAAGCGGTCGGGAAGACAAATGATCACAGCTTTCGGATATATGTTTAGGTAAAGTACTAATATGTATCTTAATTTTATCGCGATAGACCTGGTCTAATACTTAAAATTAATTTGAGTAATTTTTTACTGTCCCGCCACTCGTGCCGCCAGCCAACGTTTTAGTGACACTTATATTTGGTCGTATAGCTGATCTATTTAATTTGAAAAGATAAGTACAGAATCAACAGTATCAAAAGAAATAGTACTGATCTCTAAATTTTTACTTACTGGACTATAAAAAGAATTCCCGTAACCAGTTACGATATTGGATACGTAGCCTTAACAATAGACCCTGACTGTTAAAGACCCTTATACCCTGTCGATAACCAGCTTTAGAAATATATACGTAATAAGTAGGTACGTTTTCTGATGGGTAGGTATGCGGATAAACATTATTGTTTCGAATTTAAAGGTTGATACGTTAAAATGGTTTTGAAATGTGTTGTACCGATATATTATTTACATTATGAAATATGTAATTAGATATAAAATACTACGAGTAACAGTAGGGAGGTATTGAAGCTCGTTCGCCAACTCAAACAATGATAGAACATTTTGTGTATAATATTTTGTCTATATTTGTATAAACCAATTTGATTCAAATTACAATATTTACCATGTTGTTGGATCACTTAGAAGAATTATAACTTTTTATAAATTAATTCTTTATGTTCTCTTAAAGTTTTTAGTCCATACAAAGACTCAGATACATAAAGTAAGTATTAGAAAAAGTATTTTAAGGTTGACTTTGGTCGTAGGTGTGTGACCACACTTTTGCAATCAGTATGAAAATTATGACCAGCAGGTTTTTAGCTTTCAATCGTGGGATAATCACAAATTAATATGAAATATGTAATCAATAAAAAAAGTAAGTAAAGTAACTCAAAAGTCAATCTTTATATTTGCTTCATCAACAGCTACGCCGTAGCAGAGGTCTACAGATTAAATCATGAAAATCTAACTAAGCGAGTAATAACATAACAGTCGTAACTGTTTGTAGGTTTCAAAGCTCGGATCAATAACAATTACTAACATACCATTTCTAGGATTCCCGGGTGCTATTTATTTTTGCAATAGACATGAAATTCCATACTCAGTTACAAGCATTCTCTTTGCTCACAAACACGATTCTCTCCTAAACAAACAACAACCAACTCTCACCAGCTGACCTTTCACAAAACGTATAAACAAAATTTCTTGTTCCGAGAATAGAAAAAAAACCAATTCAATTTCCTGGAAGATAAATTTCAATAAATATTAATACGGTAATATTGCACGCAGGTGCTTTGCCCCTTCACAGGGTCTTTCGAAAAGGTTTCGCACCCACTCAATATTTTTCGGTAATTGAACGGTCAGAAAAATGGCCGAAATAAATGATTCAACTGATTGTATAAAAGACCTTTTATCCGGAAACATGTTTGGTTTCCCTCTTGAAAGCATTTTGTTGTATGAGTAGGTTTGTAAACTAATCCCTGGACTGGCAACTCGTTGTATCCTTTTAGAAAAAAATGCGGGATTGGCAACGCCTCGCCGTGAGCGGTTTGACAGTTCTCATATTGTCGGTCATAGACTTATAATATAGCACTTACTCCTTTTCTCGAGAAGATATTTGACGAACGACCCAATAAACCCTAGTGTCAGTATTTTTTAGCCGTACGGGTGGCTTAGAAGGCGTTTGACATGGTTGTCTACTGCCATATTAGTGCAAGTGCAGTACCACCTAATGGTTTGTATGGCTGACGAAATCTCTTTTCATAACTAAGGCCCGATTTTCTTTTTTCTGTCCCTAAATAAAAATACAAGGTATAAAATAATAATAATACAAGAAAGCTAGTAATCTAAATAAATAGAGCGTGACTTCTCGACCTATGACATCATGTTGACGCCATGATGACGTCATCCTACTATATTCGAATTAGCTTTATATTACCACCATTATTTTCCCGATGTAATTTTCTCTTATCTTGAATAGAAATGTGTAGGGCAAATAGAAAATAAACGTGCGAAAGAATATTGCTCGTATTAATGGTAATACGATAATATTGTTAGGAATGATTAGATTTTTATTTGTTTGTACAAGTAATCATGTTGAATCCTCTGTGATTTTGTAAAAGTATATAGTATCAGCCTAGACTATTAAGGATTATTGCAAACAAAAAACTTTTGATCTATCTATGATAAAATATATCTCGAACCCCAAAAATCAGTGAGGATCTAATTTTAACAACCATTTTTTCTGAAAATTAGTTATTGAATACCAAGTTTCTAAAACATTTCCCTTGTTGGGTATACAATTTTAGGAAACATGCAATTGTTTTTTGCAATTGGATGAGCTGCAGTTGGTCTGATGGCGTTCCTACTAGTGACAGCAAAAGTCGCAGGTTTAAATCCTGCCCGCAGCAGAAAATTTTGTAAAGTTTTCTACAAAATCTTCACTAATGTAATCAAATACAAGCACAAAAATTGATCGTAACATTGTTCTAACACAAAGGAATCTTAGATAAAGGCGAGCTTGTGTTGTATTTGCTGTGTGATGTCGGCTTAGAATAGCATCACCCCATTTCTTTCCCGTGGATGTTGTGGGAGGCGTCTAAAGGACACGGGTAACATGTGTAATGCAATTTTAAGCGATGGGCTGATAACCTGTCTCTATGGCGTTACACAATTTTCTGAATGACTCTCAAATATTTGTCAGACGTGGCGTAAATGTTGGTTTTTTCCTGTTTTTTCTCACTTTACGCTATACGCGATATAGGTATGTAGGTACGTGATATATGTATGTATGTATGCGCTGTATTTACGCTCAGTTTTCTTCCACAAAGTAACACTATTAAAACCTGAAGGCATTGGACCGCTACCGATTCCATTTTCCCGGTGATTTTCCCGCCTTCTTAGATCAAGAAGAAGACAGAGAGTTATGTGACAAAGTGAAGCTCTACTTTTTTTCCCGTGTGACATAGAGTCACACTACATACATATATCCCTTGCGGGGTAGACAGAGCGCCATGTCTGACAAATGTTTTGAGGTTCATTCAGAAAATTGAATATCACCATAGTGGCAGGTCGTCAGGCCATCGCCTAAAATTGCAATACACATGTAATCCTTGATCCCTTTAGTCGCCTCTTACAACACCCATGGGAAAGATATGAGATGATGCTATTCTCAGCCGGAATCATACGGCAACTTCTGACACTGGTTATACCTATATCCGCTATATTATATCCGCTTGCAATGCATGCTGCTTATAGCATAAACATTTGAAATGCATCAAACGCGACAATCAGTGACTATTATATGTGTTCTATGGCTTATTATGCACTCACTGTGATATATATTGAATAAATGTTTGTGCCCGCCGGGACTTGAACCCGGGACTGTGCGTGTGGTACCGTCCCACTGATCTGCCAACTGAGTTACCGTCGCCTCGACTGACACTTTCAAATTATACATTTTTTGGTACTCGCTTGAAGCGACGTACAAGCGACATTTAGTTTAACTTACTGTAACGAAGTGTTAGAACAGTGGGACGGTGCCTTACGGTCCCGCGTTCAAGTTCTGGCGGGCGTCAATTATTATTTTAAAATTTTCATTTTCATTTATGACTGTTAAAGGTAACTACTTGCGTTGGATGATTTTTTGGCATCGCCTCAGAACCTCGTCTACCCATTCATGTTTAATCTAAACCCAGTATTGAAGGAATCGAATCCCATGGGGCCAGATCGGAACATATACCGTATCACACCGGGTAGGTAATACCTGTATATACACAGGCAGGTGGAACAGTATGTAATGCAAGGATGTTGGGAGATTACTAACGGGCCTCTTGGGTAGTAGGCCGGCTACGCTTGTATATGTCGCAGTAGTATGGCAGAATTAGGAATTCAGCTGAAATCCTAGGCTAAAAGCCGGAATATGGCAAAATCATTTACTTTATTCTACCATCTTCCTAAACAAATCCAGATATTCGGTTAAGGGACTCGATGGTTTCATGTGTATTACAATTTTAGGTGACATACTGACAACCTGTTACTATTCTTCTTCTTCTTCAGTTACAATTGTATACCTAATAAGGTACAAGGTATTGTACAAGGTAGCTGTAATGATACTTTAAATACATTTTCAATCTTGTAATGCTACTTATAGCTAAGCAATAAATCATTTGAACTTGAACTTGACCTCGATTTTTCTGAAACTTCTTTTAAATATTTGTCAAACGTGGCGATAGCGATCAGTTTTTCGGCCATTAACGCTCTGCCAACTCCGCAAGGGATAAACGCGTTATATGTGTATGTATAAACCTCGTTTTTCCATCCTCCTTAACAACTCTAGGAATTCGGACAAATTTCTAGATCTGTTTAAGAAGATGCCAGAATGAAGACTTCATTTTGTGATATTCTAGCTATTCCCGATTTTGCCATTTTACTGCGTCATACACATACAGTCTAGGCATGTTGATACACTTATCTAGGTTAGGTATACTGAGAATCGAACTGGCCAATGTGAGTACTACCAGGGCCTGGATTCTCTTATTTGTTTACCCCTGCAATGCCAGCAACACTCAACTGTCATATTTTGTCACCGTAATATTCTATACTTCACACTGTTAGCAGAATACCAAACGCCTAAAACCATGCCTGACACGCTTACTACATACAACTGAAGCGATTGTCGACCGACTTGACTGTCGAATTATTTTTACCCGCTAGCATCGTAGATACATTGCACATCACATCACCAAGGCCCAATTTATTATTCTTATCACGTGGTTCGTTTTACAACCATCTACGGTGGCATTATCGTAGAAATTTAGACTGCAACCGTAACGTGCCCACCAAACACGGAACCATCTTTCTTACTGAATCAGGTGGTTCAGCCTGCAATGTCCTAACTAAACTGAGAACCAGCTCACTAAGTGATAAGCTCTTGGAGAACACCAAAGAAAAAGCATCATTGAAGTAAACCTAAGCTATTGAAGTAAACCTAAGCTATTGAAGTAAACCTAAGCTATTGAAGTAAACCTAAGCTCTTGTAGCCCACCAAAAGCGCCATTGAAGTTACAGAGTAAATTAAGGTGCCTATGTAGACAAAACGTAGATTCGTAAATAAAAGCCTTTTATATTAACGCAGCAAATATTGACATGTCTAATGGAAAATCGGTCCGCAAACATAATCCCCTTTATTTACCTGTCCACTCGATACTATGAGTTCTCAAACGATAAAAAGTTGATTGATCACGCCTTTATTCCTTGCGGAATAGGCAGAGCGTTGACGGCCGTAAAATTACGGTCGCAATCGCACCCGTCTGAAAAATATTTAAGGGCCGTTTCAGAATAATCGTGTATCACATAAGTGATAGGTTGTCACCCTTAAACTGTAACCCTAAAATACATTGATCGTCTCTTACAACACAGTACACACGCGTGAAAGAAATATGGTGATGCTATTCTCAGACGGTATAGCACGGCGGCAAGTTTTCTGAAATATTATTGTTATCTTATCTACCTACACCTTCTATTTGTTAGACGTGGTTACAGCGACTGTATATTTACGAGTTTCAACGCTCTGCCTACCGGTAAGAGATAAAAGCGTGATGTGTTTCTGTATAATTATGTAGATGTATGTATACCTACTTGATATAACTCGGGTCTTTGGACGATTCGGAGAGAAGATGAGAAGAAGATAACTCGTAAGCTCACATATAACGAGTTATCACAATATTGCGAGCTTCAAGCCCCTTCTAAATCCACCCGCATGTCACGTTCACAACTCCTCAATTTTTGTCACAATCATAACTAGACTACCGACCAAATAACGAACCCAAAGATGCGCAGGAAAACCGCCTCTATATCAAAACTATAGAGATTGAACTTCAGTGACGAGATGTGATATTTTTGGGAAAGCGGGGGTTGTCAAATTGTGATGTCTACATAAAACGTGTCTGGATCCTTGTCATGTCGCGGTATAGTGACAAAGTATCATGTGTCAACTGTTTTGACAGACAGAGGGTGGACAATGGTAAGAGATGATCTAGCCAAGATTTGGCCTTTTGAAATAGGTTCTCTAGTGGTTCACGTATGATACCTTACGCTCTTTTACTACTGATACTATGTAGGTGGCGTCAATTTGTTTATTGTATTATGGCCGGCTTAGAATAGCATCTCCACTTTTTTCTCCTAAGGGTGTTATAAGAGGCGACTCAGGGACTCTAGGTTTTTTATGTGTATTGCAATTTAAGGCAATGGGCGATATTATAATTTATACCTACACACATACACATATCACGCGTATAATCCCTTGTTGGGTTAGCAGAGCGTAGACGGTCACAAAAACGGACATTTACGCCACGTCTGACAAATATTTGAGGATCATTCGGAAAATTATGTATCGCTATAGTGACGGTTGTCAGCCTATCGCCTAAAATTTCACCCTTTTTATAATTTATACGAATGTGTATCTCTCACCAACCCATTTCTTTTCTACGGTACGAACATAATCAACTTAATGAGATAGCACTGACGACTCATCTTTACGTCATCCGCTGTGGACCAGCGGTTTGAGAACAAGGATTTCGATCCAAAGGTCGAGCATTCCCTCAGAAATATCTTTAATTCTGATTTACTTAAGCAGGATGATCCTATCAGTGGAACTTACTATAAAATAAGCTGTTCCAGAGCACAGAGTCACTAAGGGCTAATCACACCAAAAAGTGTGGACGGCGGACTAAGGTTTTCACGTTAACGATAGGATTTTTTACTAGCTTCAAAAAGTAAAAAGTATGTGCCATCGGTGATACATACATCCCGGTGCCAACGTCCAAAGTACCTTGTTAGGTACTTGGTTATATCATAACGAATAAACGCGCCTGGATACAAAAAAACGTATGGCAGGCCTTAAAAACGCTGGCTCCAGTGATATGCGGCGCTAAAGACAACCTACACTTTAAGAAAATCTGTTGCGTCACAGCTTATGACGTCATCGGGTGAAATAGGTGTTTTTGCCGTGGCCTAATCTTGATCTGCGTCACGGAGCCTAATGTAAACTGTACTTGGATGCTGGTAAAACACATCTAGTTATACGCTCGCCGTGATTTCGGGAATTGGGTTTAGTTTTTGTACACAGGTTATATAGGTGGACTAGCAGGGAGTAAAATAATTGGTTTCATCAATAGTTGCACCACTGCTTTATGAATAAATAGATTTATTAGTACAATGTACAGTGAACAGGTAAAACCTAAAAATACTGAACAAGGAACACAATATAAACATTTTAAGTAATGTTAAGATATTCTCGGCCAGAATTGAGCATAACAACCTTCTTCTTGAATAGTTATATCTATAAAATAAAACTTTAAAAGATCTTAGCATACATAGGGACATAGCGACTTCATTTTATACTATTTAGTGATTAGTGATAAGATCTAAATTGCAGCTGAGAGTTTTTTTACTTGCATTTTTAAAAAATAAGCGGATTCTACCGAAATATTTAAAATACTAAAGTGGCTGGCCACAGCACTACACTTTCAAAATTTTGCAAATTTACAGTTTCCAGCACCAAAACGTGGTTTTAAGTATTGATGGGATCAGGCCTTAAGCGATGTAACATAAACTCCGAGTTCAATCTTAACAAACTCAACAATACGAATTAATTTAAGAACAGAAATGTTACGGCTATAAAATTAAAACTTTCGCCGTAAATGTTAAGATGTATTTTTGATTGCAGATGATTCATAAAATAATATAAATTGACAGAGTTTTTGTGGTATTATTATGTTTAAATTTGGATGCATGACTATAAAGTAAGAAGCAGTCAATTGCAGTTTAAGTAGATGTTTTCTCCGCTGAACCCCTGGGTTGTCAAGAAACTACAAAATAAAAAATTGCTGCAAATATTTGAAAAGGTGAACCAGTCCTAACACTGACCAATTTTTCCTAAGGAACGTCGACATATGAGAATAAATGTAGACCATCCATACAAAATGTTTCAGCCGAACAGGTCAATTTGTATGGGAGGTTAATTTTTTTATATTTCAGCCTATTTTCTATGGGGAAAATTGGTAAGTTTTTTAGACTGGTTCACCCCTTAAAATACTTGCAGCTAATGTTTTTACGTTTTACGGCCATTAACGCTCTGCCTACCCCGTATAGGCGTGTTTTATGTATGTAATGTTTTTACATCCTTTGTAAGAAGATTTCGATTTGTAGATACTAGTTAACCACTCGTTAACCAGTGTTACATTGATTATACTACTTATACGCCCTTGTAAATTATAGCTGCATGAATTCATCTTAGACTTTTAACACGAAAAAATTTGTTCAGTTTTAATTACTTTTCAGTAAAGCGTTTTTAAGAATCACGAATTTTTCGAGTCAAAATTAAGAACCTTTACGAAAATGTAATCACGAAACGACCCTCTTAGATATGATCTCACCGTGTAATGAATTTCTGTGAAGGACCTTATACAAAGTACCTTTTATCAGATTAACAGATCTCCCTTTAAAAGATTACCTTAGTCTTCAATAAAATTGAGTGGATACTCATCGAAAAAATGCTGGACTAAGCATTCTTCATCGTTGATATTTTATTGGTTTTTTGTATTATACTTTCAAAACAAAGTATTTTACCTTTGTATTTTAATAAAATAAATAAAATATTTTATTCATATTAATATAAATAAAATATTTGATATTATTTGATTGAGTTAAAAATAATGATTGCCGTGTGATACCGGCTTAGAATAGCATCACCACATTTCTTTCCGTTGGGAGTCGTAAGAGGCGACTAAGGGACTTGAGGGTAAGATGTGTATTGCAATTTTAGGCGATGGGCTGACAACCTGTGTCTATAGTGATACACAGTTATCTGATTGACCCTCAAACTTTTGTCAGACGTGGAGTTAATACATTTTACGGCCGTTGACGCTCTGCCTACCCCATAAGGGATATAGGCGTGATTTATGTATGTATGTATGTAATAACGACTAATCAAGTCGGATCAAGGCTTGTTTAAAACAGGATTATTAGAATATGTTTATGATTATGTGTTTCCTCCCTTAGGCTCTCTAACCGTCCAAGCTAGACACAAAGTCTTCATTCTTCGATTTGACGCAATCAGAACTTGAATCCAGGACCCTGGATAATCCATGACATTCCATCTATCTTAGATGTAGACTGTGTATCGTTCAGCTCATTGCGTAAGATTCATAATAATATGCCTGCCTTAATTTTATTCTGTACTTTACTTCACATAGTACAAAAGCCATATAGCAATCTCTACCGGCCAACCAGAAGGAAAACGGAGAGAAAAAGGACACGGGTGCACAAGGGTGTGGAATCATAAAAATGGAAAATAACAAATTAAATAACTACAAAACAAATAGATAACATACATATCATTCGTAAAGTATGCCTTTGAACTTCTTATAGCAACAACTGTTCAAATGCGCAAAACATACCTCCTTACGAGTACCTTCTAGGTATACACAAGGTTGTGTGCACTGGCGTTGGTGGTGTAATGGTAAGCATTATTACCTTCCAAGCCGTTGATCCGAGTTCGAGTCCAAGAATTTTTATTCACAAGTTTGACCGAATTAAAAAGAGAAAAAGATTCACGACATTACCCGTTAAATAAGTACTGCTCCAATTTTCGACCGATTTGGTACTTTTTAAAGGAAGAAATTAACCTACCTCTATCCACTAGGGACAGGATCGAAAGATGAAACCAAAGAGGAATCGAGAGAACCCTTAAAAATATATAAGCATGTTTTTTTTCTAAAAACTCTTTCAGTACTAAAATATTTGTCTAAAGGCATTTTATTTTCTATGAAAATGGATACTTAGCGTAAAATTTGAAATTCGTATTAGTCATTGACTTGGAAACTGAAAAAGGCTATCTACATAATTTCTTTCGGGTTAGTGAAGTGTTAAACAGGTCTTGAATAAAGGAATACAGACAATAATGAATGATTCAATGACGTCAAAAGTCGTAAAGATTAAATGTCTTCTTTTTGTTTAGATTGTTTGAAGGCAATTTATATAATTGTTATTTACCAATCATCATCATCATTTACCAATACAATATACTGGGTGTAAGAGACATACCTCCGAATACTGATAGGGTGCATGTAGACTGTGAAATTGAACAACTTTCCCCTAGGAACGTATATCACGAAACGTCAAAAAATATTTGACCTCTCATACAAAATCACGTTCCGCTGACTGCAATTACTATGGGTATGGGTACTGCACTTCCTGAAATATTTTTTCATGGGAAGTTGTTTAGTTTCATAGTCTGAATGCACCCTATAAGTATTCGGAGGGCTGTCCCTTACGTATATGAAGTGATAATGAGTGTTAACGTATATATTCCTAGTGTTTAGTTAACTTCCGGCTATTTATTCTTTTTCCTTTCGTTTGGGACAGCATGTCGATGAACGATCCGATGTATCCTGGAGTCATAGTTTTTCAACCGCCTGCTACTAGTAGCAGGCCTCTAACGTGGTTGTGTAACGACCGCCACCTATGTAATCATAGACAGCAACCGCGACCGACGGCTTAACGTGATCTTACATTGAACCAACGTTATTTTTGGACAATCAGGTGGTTCCTGCAATGTCCTTACCGAATTCTTACCTAGGTAAGATGAAGAAGCAGTTGAAACGAGTTCGCTTCTAGGCCAACGCACATTATTCAGTTACCTTTTTTTCTTTTCTGGCATTACTAAGATCTGCGCCGCCGTGACGAATTATTCTTAAAAGTTGGAAATTATTCAAATTGCGTATTGGCAAGAATATTCTATTCTAAGAATATTCGAATATTATAAGATGCCACAAAAACACTGGACAATTGTATATAGGCAACGGAAATTATAGAGACAGACAACTTCCGGGAGCGTTAGAGAAAATAAATGTCAAAGTGGCAGATTTGAAAAAGAATACTGCAAAAATAGGACTATTAAAACATTAAGAAGACGTAATAATTTATGAGACTGCTGATATTTTGTCTGAGAAAAAATGGGGCAAGGTCAATAGAGGGTAAAAGATAAATTTGAATATCGAAGTAATTTGAAATGAAACGAAGCAAATAGATGGAAGGTAGGTTCATGACGAGAGTAGACGTTACACGACCGGTTACAGTAATCAATGGATCTTCTTCTTCTTTTCGTATGGGACACTGCGTCGACAAACGACCCGATGAACCCCGGTGTCAGTGTTTCAACCGCCTACTACACAAAAAATTTGTTTATGGAGGCTGTATCTCATGAACCGCGAAAGTTAGACAGTTGAAATTTTTATTGTATTTATGCTACTGCATAACAACAAATACAAAAAACAATTGTGGGGCTGTCATACAAAGCACGACTTTTTTTTTTTGCAAGTTAATAATGAAACGGAACCCTTCGTGCGCGAGTCCGACTCGCACTTGGCCGGTTTTTACGGTTGTTTAAGCTCTGCCTACTCTGCAAGGGATATTGACGTAGGAACGTCAATTTTTTTTTTATTTGCGCTCTGACGTTTATGAACTAGAAGATCATGAAGGAGCATTTTATTGCGAACTTTATCACTCTTAGATAGTACATCCCAAATAAAGGCTACGTTGAAACGTTCCAGGAATTCTTGATTACGATCACGTCCATTAAAGTTTATTGAAACTTTGCCTTTTATCTGTGGAAAGACATAGAATGTAAAGAATGGCCGAAAATATTTCAAGGGCTGAATGAAACAATGAAGTTGAACAAGATTCCATAAGAAATACTAGTCAAAATTAGTATGAATTTTTCTTACTAAATTATTATTATGTCAAGAGTCTTTGTATGGCAATACTAAATATAACATGTTACAGTTCAATTTTTATATGATCCTTTTTTGGTATTTGCATGCTTGTCATAAGTTGCCAAAGCACTTTAAATACGTGTTTTACGCAAATAAAGACATTCTTCATGCGAGAAAATAAAAAAATTGATTTTTTGCATCGACTGTGGGCTCAATCCCCGGCCGACACTAACACTTTTTCAATTTCTGTTTACTTAAGTACTTATGAAAATTAAATAAATAAAACAGCAAAAAAAAAACGTTGTACAAGCTCACGTGCGGTTAGACACTCAAACTGCCAATGTAAGGCTTGTGCGCGCGGCATAAAAACAGTTTAAAGTCCAAATGTCTAACTGGGCCTGATCTTGACTGTACCTACATTAAAAACATTCGTCCTTTCTTAAATATTTAACATATTGTCACCTGCGCTCGACGTCTCGTGAATGCGCAGTAAACACTAATATATTGTGTGTTCATCCTTGATCGGTTAAACTGTCAGCTATTGTTTTCATGTATTCTATGAAAATATTTCGTCCAGCAATAATTCAATTAATTACACAATTGAAATCGGATTTAGTTTCTACGAACACGCCGTCTCGAAAGTTTATGCCGGCTCTTGGCAACTCACCGCAGACTATATTCAGAACTATTTATCCTAAAGATTAATGACACTTTGTTCATGTGACGTGCCCGAATGCAGCCGACGAAGATGACATAATCTATGTGTACAATGGGAATAAAATAAATGTGACAGCAGTATTAATGTGGTGACATACTTATCAAAGGATTATTTCTAGGATTGATTAATATAATCAGTAATGATGATCTTTTCACCTACGGGTAGGATTATAATGAGCGGCCCGGCCGCTGCGGCGCGGAAGCGGCCAGTACCCGATATTATCAAACTACAGGCTACAATTTTACAGGTGAAATTCGATGTTCATTGCGTAGTGGGTTAGCCATTGTGATACCAGGAATATAAACCGGCTACGCAATGTACTAAGAATTTCACCTGTAGACTTGTAGCCTGTAGTTTCATAACATAGGCACCAGGACGTTTGTCGCAAATTTAGTAGGTATTTTTTGCTACGAATTATACTGCATAATATTATACATTATTTTTTCAACTTGTTCATATAATTCGCTGGTCACATGTTTTGTAAACTTTCGAGAAACGGCCTAGTCGCTTTCGCGCCGCAGCGACTAAGCCACTCACTATAATCTGACCGTATGACAGCACTGACAACCAATTTTAAATGCAAAAAATACTTTCTACGAAATGTCATGCCTAGAAAATCTAAGGTCAGCTTGGAGCTTCTCGAATCAGTTAACACATACTAAGGTAGGCGTTTCTACTATAATAAACACTCATACAGCGATATGATTGTAATTTTTTTAATGTATAATAATCTATCTTATCTATTATGAATCTCTAGCGACCCGCCCAGCGGTTTCACCCGCTGCTACCCGTTTTCCTGAAGGAACAAAGCTTTTTGCGGTAAAAGGTACCTAAAAATCTGTCCTTTGGATGATTTTATTAAAAAAACTCTTCCCTAATTCGTTGCGTTGTTTTAAAGAACTAAGAATACAAAGTGACAGATACTTAAAACAAACTTTATTTTATACTATGTAGAGGTACAGTACCTACCAGTCTACGATACGGCCTACTATGTGAAGGTAGTTTTCAGAGTTGAATACCACGATCAAGCTAAATTCCAAAACCCCATAATATTACGTACCGTCATAAATCGTTTGTAAAACGTTTAAAAACGTGTTTCAGTTTCCACGAAAACTTCAGCTATAATTTTGAAAAAGCCTAAACGTGAGAATGTTTCATAACATGACACGAAATGTATACATTT
Organism: Tuta absoluta; assembly: GCA_027580185.1. Taxonomy (NCBI): domain Eukaryota; kingdom Metazoa; phylum Arthropoda; class Insecta; order Lepidoptera; family Gelechiidae; genus Tuta; species Tuta absoluta. The sequence continues at coordinate 4,253,971 of JAQAHW010000020.1, forward strand.
TGTAATTATGAAGTTTGACTATCCAGTTACAGCGACAGTAAATTAGTAAAGTTTCCGAGTTAAATTTTAACAAACATAATTGTTCGTTTTGAGCCATAATAATTTCACAGTTTCATTGCGTTTGTGAAACGTTTAGTTTAATGTTTGTCACAGGCTTTCATAGCAAATACACAAATTAAACCTGCTAAAATAGTTATATTGTAAAACCTACAGGCCTTTCAGTTGCTTAAATCAGAACGAAGTATTCTGATATCCCATTCTTTAATTTGCCTTTGAGGCGCGTGGTGCCGCTAATGTAGCGCCACTTTACGACAAAAACAAAAACGGCCACTTTTGGTACTGATTGTTATATCTCAAACTACCGCGAATATTTCACAGAGTTTGTAGGGCCGTAAAAACGGACATATTATACGCTTTACAAATACTTTAGGGTCATTCGGAAAATTATGTATCGCCATAGTAACAGGTTATCGCCTAAAATTGTAATAATACACATTTAACCCTGGAGTCCCTTAGTCGTCTCTTATGACAGCCATGGAAAGAATGGAGTGATGGTAGTATAAGCCAGCATCACACGGCACTCTCGGAAAAACTCATAAAAGCAATAAAGTTCAAGTAGCGCTTAAATTCCCTAAAGCTGCACATTGAAATGTAATTTGAAATTATAAATGTGCTCCTAAAACGTAACATCAAAGTTTGACGGAAAATGCAACTTCAAAGACGAATTACCTTCTCAAAGTAAGGTGTTTTGTTGTAGTACTTACATGCTTTTAGCAGTATTTTGAGTTACCTATTCAAAGTTTTTCGCCTGTAATGGTTCGTCTTATTGACTGCATGGATAAACCAAAAACAGTGGCGCTATAGTAGGTAGAAATAAAAAATATAGGAACAATTATTTACCCCGGTACAGGATGTTCATCAGTAAATTTGAACCGTACTACCCTCATTTGAATTCCAAAATCAATGCAATAACATAAAAATAGTGGTTACAGGGTTAAGGTAACAAATTTTCTATTATCCTGATAGAAAAACCGTCTCAGGCGGGATAAAAAGAAAAATAAAGGCACTGCCTCGGGGCTTGCCAGTTTTGCCACACGGTATGTAACTTGTATGAGTTACCTAGGGAAATCAATGCACAGGTGTAATAAAATGCCAAACTAACTTAAGAAACTCTTAGTAATAAACTGAAACGAAAGTAAGTACATTTAACTTATTTATATTCTGTGGGAATAGCACTCGTGGGTGTGATAATAAAGTGAACACAGAATAAACCTGGAAACCGCACTACCTAAGAGCAAATTTATTTTATTAATAGTTATAATGCTTCAGTTCAAAAGCTTTTCAGTAGTAGATTATTTTTTGACTACATAGATAACAAGCTGGTAGAAAACTATGAGGTGTAAAAATAAAACCACAAATATTTTAACTAGCCCAAAAAACTGAACAACTTTCCTCAAGTTACACAGGAAATATGAAAATGAAATATGTCTTATACTAAATTTCCCAGCCGATTAAGTAAATTTTAATGAGAGGTGCCGGTTTAAAATATATGCAACTCGTATTTCGTATACAAAGGTTTGCATAAAATCAATACGATAAAAGGTATTTTACAGACGAAATAACTTAATAGCACTTTTATTTCTTTCAATCTTAACTGTCTTTTTAACGTTCGAAATACTGTTCTGAGAAAAATTTACATTATATAAATACTTATTTACTTATACTTGTCCTTATAGATGGCGAATTGTAGGTAAAAAAAACAAGAATACCTCGACCTGTCCTTATCTAATTGTTTGATTGCAAATTCTGTCAAAGGTATCTTTCTTCAATCGGAGATTCTTTTGCTGGGAGAAATACACTAATTATGAGAATTTATAGTTCATCTATCAGCACATACAACTATGTTCTACATTACCCCTTCTAACAACGATACAAAATGAAACCAAATCCGAAATCTTCTTATCTTCCTTAAGAAATGCCTAATCTCAAAGATTTCCTTGTAACTTTGGTCCACGGCCCTTATTCCACCTTAAGATCAGTGTATACGGACTGCACAAGAACTGCAAAACAACCGCGAAATTGCAATTGTACCTCTACAAATCCTTCATTTACAGATTTCACTATCCAGTCAATTTACCTTGTACTAAAATAATATATTTTGACAAAAAAAAGGGCTACATATAACACCTAATTGAGATGGGTGAATTAGCGCTGTCGACGCAAAAAATTATAGTAACAGCTCAGTACTAGAAAAGCTACTTTTAGGGACGAATCTTAATTATTAGATAATCAAGCAAGTAAATTTAAATCGCTACTTGAAATATTTTCAGATATTATTTATTATATTATATTTTACTTTATGCAAATGTAAAAAAGAATAGATTTATGTAATTTAGTATTTTGGCTGACACAAAATAAAAAAAATGCAGTCCGTCTGATGATTAAACTAAAAGAGAGTTAAGCCTTCCCTTTAGGCAGGATTTGTGACCTGAAACTTACTCCATTAAGACAGCTCGACATCCGGCAGTATTTGTTTGTTTATAAAAGCGGTATGTCCATGCTCAGGACAAGGCTTATGACAGTATTTATTTATTTATGTTTGTATGATTGTATTTATTTATTTTTACTTCACCTTATGTCCATTTCAATACCATGCGAAAAAACACCGAAATACCATTACTTATCTATGGGTGTTTTAGTCCAATGGCAGCCCAAAAAAGCGTAAAGTATGGATGTATGTAATGGATTTGAAACTAGATGCAAAGTTTTCCTTTACTTAAGTTGAAGAATTTAGTTTGAACAAATTTTTAGTTTTGAACTGTTTTTTGTTTACTTAATAAGTAATCACTCTCGTATATACTTTTTGAATACCAAATTTTTTAACTATTCTCGTTTATGTATACTATTTCAGAAAGTTTGCAAATAATGTCTAGCGCAGGCAGGATTTGAACCTGCCACATTCACTCTCAGTACCAGCGACGCCTCTTCCACCTGGACTTCCGCGACTCAATCGTTGCCTGCAATATTATGCAAGTGTATCATAATGCCAATAACGCGGGGCATAGCTCCATTTTTCGGGATTGTTTTGCAATAAATTCCAAGCGACTAATTAATAAGAATCGAACACGGTACTTTTGCGTCACAGATAGTCGCACTACCACTGCGCCATATTGGTACTACAAGGAGGTATATGGCCTCAGGAACTGTGGCATGTTTAAAATGCATTGCGCGTTGCATACCATAGACTCCGTAGCGTCCAAAAGCCACGTCGGCAATGTATAGCGAAATTATTATTTCATTTTTATTATCTGCCAGGGAATACGTTGTCACTACCGAGTAGGAGCACTAAAGTGGCTGACTTATGGCTGAGATGTGTTTGAACTTAATGTGAAATAAGAAATTGTGTATTAAAGTGCACTATCGGCCAATTAATTTGGTTGTTTTCTTATAGTTGAGTTTATGAAACCATCTGAGACATGGAGTAAGGAACAGAGTACTGAAAATTTAGCAGGTAAATTTCCCAAGAATCATTAAAAAAATCGAAATCTTCCCATACAACAATATTCATGATCGGCAGAGTTTGAAATCCCTTAACTCGGTAAGTATTTGTTTATATTCATGATATTATATCAGTTTCTTTCAATTCAGTTTTTTAACATCAAAAAACAATTATCACGTAGGTTTTCTGCCACTAAGGTTCATCGGGTCGTTAGTCGACTCTGTATCCCTAACGTTACAACGAGTGACTGCAAAGTGGAGGCAAGGGAGACAAATTATTGCTGAACTTCGCTAATTATCTGATGTAGACGTAGTTTAACCCGCATGTCTCTTTGACGGACGCCGACAAAGTTAAATATAACATTTACTGACTGACGATATTTGCTGCCATCCGTACTATGTAAACTCTCTATGCAAATAATGCTAGGTTCAAGTTATAGCATGTGTAGCTGATTGATTCCAATGGCAATCCGTCCCGGTTGCTGTCTATGATTACGATAGCGGTCGTTACACAACCATGTCAGAGCCGTACGTACATATAATTATGATTGCCGTGTGGTGCCGGCTTAGAACACCACCACCCCATTGCTACCCATGGGTGTCGTAAAAGGCGACAAAGGAATGGACAGCAGCGTTCCCTGTAAATACAAGCTCTTACACTACACTTGCCAATCCGCATGCCAAGCGTGATAATGGCAAATACCCCAATCCACAACATTTAATTTTACGTTAGATACCTACATAAGAAATATATATCGTTTAGAGTATTTGGGATTCTTATTAAGATACACATATTATCATAATTTTTAATGCAATCTTTTCTGAAATATTTTGAAAAGTTGTAAAATCTTCCAAAGTTAGGATTACCATGAAAAAATCATTCATTCATCTGTCAATGTCAATCAGTTTTTTTTTAAATAAAGGTCATATAAGTGGTAGGCAAACGAATCTTGTTTTCAGCAGCCTAGTTGTTGGAACTAAACTATCACTTTTTAAAATTTAAAATCTCTGATTATGAAACAAAATAAAATAAAAAGAACTTGCCCTTTATTTAATGATGCGATAAACTATCTATTAAAAATAGAATAGAGTCTTATTAGAAATTTGAAATGTTGTGGATTGGTGGATTGGGGAAGCCTTATGTCCGTGGATTGTTGTGGCTGTTGAAGTTGAAGACGGTTTTAAAACTCTGACACAAGGGTTAATCGAGTCGTTCTTTGTCTTAAAGTTTCAGAAACAAAGGTTTAAACTTACACTCTGCAACCAGTTTTGTAGGTATTTGTCTGCACATACCTGAAAAGGAAAAAAATGCTGAAGCTTAATATTAAACGAAAATAGATACAAAGAATTTAGATACTATAAAGTAATGGATAATGATCCATGTTTATTGATACATCAGAAACGTATATTCACAGAATAAAGGTTGAAATTTTACTAGCGACCGATAGCGAAATCTGAAGACGGGCCGGGCACGGGCTGGTGGTGGTGAGAAACAATTTACCCCAAGGAACATAGGTGAAAAAAGGAAAAAAGAATTGGGCACATCATACAAAATTAATGATCAGCTGATTTGAGTTGCAATGGAAACCCAAAATATTTTTAAAATACTCCAACCTTTGTTCCTTGGGGAAAGTTGTTCCTTATCACAAGCCCTTCTTGAGATTTCGCTATTGGTCAATAATAAAATATGATCCTATTAATTCAAAGGCAAACTATATAGTGTAATAATTTTACGATTCAACTCACTTGTGTAAACAAATGATGAAAATTGATTTACATACGCCACGCAATCACAAAAGAATTTTAAATAACGCCTGCATGCTGATTTGTATTTGATTATTTCACCATTTTCGTCGACCGGTTCCATGGTGTAATGGTTAGCACTCTGGACTTTGAATCCAGCGATCCGAGTTCAAATCTCGGTAGAACCTGACTTTTTGCACGTTATAATTGTAGGAAATCTTGACAACAAAACTCTATATTACTATAAATATAACTAGAAAGCACAAATAGACACAGTTATATAATTAATATTGGGTCACTGAGCCACCACGGTAAGTATATAATTAATATTATACGTCTTCAATAGGGTCTGTATATCACTTAGCAATACTATAGGTATCAAGTAAAATTTTAAAGTAAAGTAAAGTGACCGATACTGAAAACAGAGGACGGCCTGGTGTTAAGGAACAACTTTCCCTAAGAAACATAGGTTGAAATAAGACAAAAAAAAACTGAGCTTCCATAGTTACCAAAATCAGCTGATCGGAAATACGTATGAGAGGTCCAATTTTTTTTCATATTTCGACCTATGTTCCTTGGGAAAAGTTTTAAAAATTCTGCTAGCTGGGAAATGTTCACACACTATTAGTCCTTCACTATTCAAGACCTTAACATACACGTAGGTACTTAACAAGAAAACCCATTACGTCATACTAAAGCAAGTTGAGAGCACTCAAAACTAACCAAACCTGTGTACATTTTGGCTGGAAACAAAAAGATGTCGTAATTAATTAAGTGGGGGGCGTTAGTTTACTCACAAACGTACGGACAGAATGTTAACACCCCTAGTTAGGGTAAAAACAGGAAAATGAACACAAGGTGGATTTGAAACTAGGCAAATAGGATTACATACCATCACCCTATTTTTACCCGGGAGTGTCGTAAAAGGCGACTGAGAGATAAAACCAGAAAGGCAGCAGAGTTCTTAACCCTGCTGTCATTGATTATGTCAATAATTTAAGGCCCTGATTCACCTGAAAAGTTTGTCCCTTTCATTCGCGCTGCGCCAGAGAGAAACAGACAATCATTTTTCATCCAAGTTTTTGCAAAATTTCACGGTTTTTCCGACGTAGAAACTAAAGAAATACCTTTACAATGTCTTATTTAGGTATTCGTACTAGTAAAGGTATGTACTTTAAAATATAGACACGCAATAAAAAAAAAACAAGTAGAGGTAACTTTGTATTTTTTTTTCTGTCGAGTAAAGTTTGTCAGTTTGTGTAACTGATAAGAATGTGTTATTTGTTAGATCCTCGACAATCACATAATATATTTCTTTCAGAATTGTAGGTATGGCTGTAATTGTCTAAATAAACTGGTGTAAAATCTGGCTCGCGCTAAATCCTAACCCTGCGCAGAGCAAAATGTGCCGAAATAGCAATAACTGTTTTAGTCCGTAAAACCAAAAATAATTACAAAACCCATTTAAAAATACTTTTACTGTTGCAGTGAACGTCTGAACAATTTGTCCGTGTAAAAATCTTGAAATTATTTATTTGGCTACAAAATTACCTAAAGTTAGACTTAGAAGAGGTCTATCTAAGGTCATTGATGGTGATGATGACTTTCTTATTAGCTTTCTGAATGCAAGTGTAGTGAAATTAACACCTGAATTCCAGCGGAAGTGGTTTGCGAAAAACTGTCATAAAAGTCAAAATGATATAAATCAGTGGTTTTGTCTGTCTGTCAGCGCTAGCATTGTAGCCAAGTTCTGAACCGCGACGGTGTAGTATCTGCCATCGACATCCCATCCTTAAGGATTCCAAGATTTCTTCGTCCGTTTATTTCAACTTAGTTATTTCAACAAGATCGTCTTCAGAAAGGAAGTCGTATCGTACTTCTGTAGTAGGTAGATAGTGAACTACTCTACTTCACAAAAGTTGTATAACGTAAAGTAAAGACAGGGGAGATAGAACCTTGTGCTAGTTTGAGAACTTTACTTGTGGAGATACTGCGAGTTACCAGAGTACCACAATGGTAATTGCATTTTGACCACTGTAGGTAGGTAATGTTGTAAAACTCTGACATCGGGGTTCATCGGGATTTTGTCGACTCGGTGTCCCACAAGACGAAAGAAAAAAGGGTGTTGTAGTCAGAAAGTTGTCTGCCAATACAGAAAATTGTAGCCGGACAACTTTGCCCAAGAAACATATTAAGTAAAACGACATAGTAATTTTGTATGAGAAATGAAAACAATACATAGTGTGTGAAAGGCGTGATGTTCTGCGCATGAACTAATGATAATTTTTATTTTTGTGACCCACTTTGAGGCGTTCTACTTTATCTACCGGAAAATCAACAGCTAATTATTAATCGCCAGCTGGCAAGTAAATAAAAATTGTTTTCGTTTTCTCAGAAGTAATCCGTAATAATGTTATAAATCAAAGAGTTTGTTCAAACGGCTTGACCGATTTGGATGAAATTTGGAACACAGGTAGAGTTTAACCCGGAATAACACATAGGATACTTTTTCAAACAGGAAAATAACTATTACCACAGGAAAATGTATGGCAGCGGGTGAAACCGCTGCGCTGGGCAGAAATTTAGTTCTTAATATTGTCAATCCATCTTCTAAATAAAAATCAAGGCACCCTTATTTTTACTGGTTCCTAAAAAGCGGTAAGTAATAAGTATGTAATAAAAAAATTCACTTTGACTTCTGCGACTTATTCATACTTTTGTTCAAATCATCAATTAGTTCAAATCGAAAGACGAAAAGGGACATTTTGGCGTAATGACTCATTAAGTAAAGTTGGCAAATTAAGATATATTTAAAAGGAGACGTCTTCAATTCAAAGGCTGTTTTTCTACCAGTGGAGTACACTTAAGTTGCCAACATTATTTATTTGATATACATTGCTGGCGGTTCTTCATCGAGTCGAATAACTTCCCGATGAAACCTGGGGCTTTACCTCAAAAAGTTTGACATGCGTTGAGGGTGTGCTTTGTTTATTTATTTTTAAATTAAATCTGATTCCAAAAAATACGTTAAATACACGATCAACGCATATCTTTCTTTTTTGTGGTTAGGCCCCTGGTGTCGGACGTTAAAAAAACTCTAATAAGCCACTAAAATATCTTATGGGACTATCACAGAGTAAGAATAAGTAAATAAATCGACATCTGATTTTTTCCTCCTCCATATGAAAGATAGTAAGTATTGGCATTTAGTTGTAAGTTTACCAAATATAAAAGGATCTACGTGTTCGCGACGTACGTGTGAGATCGAACCTACTCCCTCGGGTAAGGAACTTAATATCCATACTACTAGACCACAGATACAGCTGCATTAAAAGCAGCAATGTATAAAGAAGTTATTGAAGTATACACCACCTTTATCTCAGACCAGAATTCGCTGGAGAAATATATTTTGTACAAATGGCTATTAAAGTTGAGTAATTAAATATGTCCATGCAATGTTGAAAATTCAGTTGATATTTTGTTGTTTGCTTCTGAAAATGTTTACCAAGAGTTCTAATAAGGTTGAAATCAAATAGTAGGTAGTAAATTTTCTTAAATGGCAAACCATTATAGAAATATATAAATCTAAAGGAAAAAACTACTATGAGAACTAGATATCTGATATTAAAACTTATATGTTTTTTTTGTAAATAAATCCACATTATACATGGTAAACACCCAGACTAAACACAAATATCTGAAAACTGGCAAAACACATATTTGTGTCTTGTGGGGATAGAACCCATGACGTTGCAGGCAGCTACTATTCGCTACGCCATCGGGCCATAATTAGGTTTGCAAAAAAATTCATAAATATCAATCAATAAATCGATTTCACCACACGTATTACTAAGTTATGCCGTGTGATGCCGGCATAGAACAGTATCACCCCATTTCTTACCCGTGGGTATCGTAACAGGCGATTTAGGGACTTGAGGGTTACATGTGTGTAGCAAATTAAGGCGAAAAAGGCGATGATCTAACAACCTGTCACTATGGTGATACATAATTATCTGAATTACTCTCAAATATTTGTCATACTTTCCGTAAATATCCGTTTATACGGCTGTATAAGCTCTGCCTACCTCGAAGGGGATTTAGGCGTGATATATATATGTATGTAATACTAAATTTTTAAAGCCTTGGTCCTTTGAATTTGTGGGGTCGAGGTTTCGGGCTTTATTGTTAAACTTTTTTGAAAAGGGCCTATTCAAAAGGAAAACATCCTCTTAATACAATCTTTCCTAAACTGTTGTAATTGTTGTTCGCAATAAATATTTTTTTATTTTTGTTCTTTTCCTTGTATTTTTATTCACAGGGTCTGGGTTTCCACTCATAATTCACTTCTGAATACCATTGTTACAGTTTCATTCGGACTTCAGAAGTTCACGAAAATTTTCAGAAACAAACTTTGAGGGAGAGGGAGATTCCCGGTTTTATATTGAAGATGAATAAGGGCGATAAGTAGAAACTTTAAGTAGTAATTTTTTGGTAAGAATCTTTAGGAAAAACATTGCTCGGATAAATATTCACAATAAACTGGATATATACAACAACGGTCATGCATCGGAAAGCTTTGCGTGGGACGGCCTCCTACAAGGAGGACAGACGACCTTGAAAAGATTGCGGGGCCTGGCTTGAGTTGGATGCAGTCACCCCAAAATGTGAAATACGGGCGATTTTGCGCAGTGGTAGTGCGTCTGCCTGCAGCTCAAAGGTTCCGGGTTCGATTATCAGTGGGGCACTCACAAAGCTGATATTTATCACTTTGTTAATTTGTCTCCTGTCTGGTTAGGACATTGCAGGCTAACCACCTGATTGTCCGAAAAGAAAGATGGTTCCGTACTTCGGAGGGCGCGCTAAGCCGTCAGTCTCGGTTGCTGTATATGATTACTACAACGACGGCTACTTACGTAGACGTAGGCGGTCAAAGAACTCTGACACCAGGGTTCAACGACTCGGTGTGACACACGAAAAGAAAAATACCCCGAAATCTTAGGGTCGGATTAGTCAGCGGTTCGGCCGCTGCGGCGCGAAAGTGGCCAGGACTTTTGTCGCGAATTTACAAGGACTATTCTGCAATAAATCATTCTGCGTAACACACATTAATTTACTTTATTCATTCATGTAATTAGTTGCGCATTAGTCTTTATAATCCCAAGAAAAATGGCCTGGCCGGAGGCCGACCCGCTGACTATTATCCGGCCCTTAGTTTATATAGAGGCGACTGGGAGAAGCCTAAGCGCAAAAATGGACGTCTGACCGCCCGAGCCAGTTTTCTATTAGGACAATACAAAATTGTTAGGTATAAAAAAAAGAAAATTTCTTTTTTTTACAATGACCGATCATGTTGTCAATAAGTGATAATGCTATCCTACATTGAATAAAGTTATTTCATTTTCATTTTCACTGTTGATGATGATCATGATGATGACATCTTTCCCTTCACAGAGAACAGAAATTTAATTTCGCAGTGTTATATTTGCTTCATTGGGCTGCACAGCTTTTATACTGGGGTTCAATATGGTATGAAATTCTCGCCTTATAATATTTCTCATATCAAAACGCAATATATTTTCAGGAAAAGCGACGTTCACGTTTAATCGACAAGTAGTCTGTAAATTTTAAATGATAAAGCTGGGTTAACAAAGTATGCTTGGACGAAGTATATTTGACGCTCAATTTGATCATGGCAACACTTATCAAAGCGTACTTGAATCTGAAGACATTTATTCCGGATATAATTTAAAGAAAATGGCCATGGTCTTTCATGATCTTCGCCTGTTCCTTGCGAACGAAATGAAAAAAAAAACATCCAATGAAAGTAAACAAGGATCACGTAAACTTTTATCCAAGCTACATTTTAAAAGTTATTTAGTCCAAATATACTTTGATAGTGCCAACGTACTATTATTTATTCCGTGCCAACGCGTCTAAAATTAATATTAGTTTGTGTAACAATATGGAAAATAAACAAAATATTATTCCTTACATGAGTAATTTATGATGCAGCTGGTCTACACTAATATTATAAAGAGGAAGGATTTGATTGTTTGTTTGAATTGAACTGAATTTGATGAACGTAGGCTATTATTAAAATGAATACAGGCCGGCCGCTAGTAGTACATAAAGGCAAGATTTTTTCAAAGTAGGTTCGCTTATCATTATGGTTTCATGTTATTTCGTCACAAAATGTTATGATATCAATATATTCTATCCGCAGCTGTTAGGCCGCTCTTGTCCACGAAATGATTGAACGCTGTCCTGATGCGTTACACAAGTCATCTATGTCATATTAGGTACATCATATACATGGTTGATTTTCATTCAATCTTTTCACATTCACGTTCCTGAAACTTTTCAGTTTAAAACAAATACTAATATAGAAAAACTAAAACCAACTTTTCAGTTGAGCGTTCGTTTTATATACAAACGAAAAACTGATATTCAATGGACTTAAACATGCTTTATAGAGCAATTTTTCATCAAATGCTAATGCGAAATGATGAAGGACCACGTAAGTTTTGCGCAAAAATACTTTCAGTTAAAATATAAAGAGTATTTCGTCCACAACTAAATCAAACTTAATTCTCGCAGCAGTATTGGCGTATCTATTGGCGTAAAGTGGCAAATCGGTATTAACATGGAAATCTTTTACAATTTATTAAAATTATTTGCGAAAATGTAAAATAAACACGAGACCTTCTAGCATGTTTTAATTAGATTTTTGTCTACTTTAAAGACATAAGTTCATGTAAACATGTATCTTGAAACTACATAATCTCATAAGCATTTCTAAATTATTTGCATAACCTAAATTATAGACTCACGAATCATCGGAGTCAGTCTAGAACCTTTTGAGACGTCATGTGAGAACAAACACACCTTAAGCTTCTCAAATTTTGCATACACGCTCAGCAGGTATACAGGCTGTAAGGGAGAGCCCTCCGAATACTGATGAAGAGCATTCAGCCCATGAAACTGAACAACTTCCCATAAAAAAAATATCTCAGGAAACGTCAAATAAATTTTGACTTCCAAAGTAAATGCAGACAGCTGATTATGATTTTGTCGAATTTTTTGGCGTTTCCTTTCGAGCGGAAACTTGTTCAGTTTCATGATCTGTATGCACCCTATCAGTATTCGGAGGGCTGTCCCTTTCACCTCATATTATATTGATAACTTCTAATTTCAAAGTCTGCTACAAAATAATTACATCGCTCTGTAAAACATAGTTTTCACAATTCCACGTCCAAGTATTACCAGTCTTTGATAAGGCTAGACTTAAAGGAGCTCAAGTATAAGGGGGAAATAGGAAAGTCTGATAGGAAATAAGCTTGGTCCTAAGGAGCCGGCAGTAAAGACAAGGGATATAGAATGTCTTACAAGAGCCGTAGATAGCCTCAGAGCAAGAAATAAAAAGAAGTAACAACCAGAATTACGGACCACCAGAATTTTGCACGAATCAATTATATTCACACTAATGCAAAGACAACAACAGCCACAACAGTCCACTGCTGGAGCCTTCTCCTATTTGGGGATATTTATCATACTCCGTGTGATGCCGGCTAAGAATAGCATCACCCCATTGCATTCCCGTGGGAGTCGTAGAAGGCGACTAAGGGACTCGAGTATGTATTGCAATTGTAGGCGATGGATTGACCACCTGTCACTATGGTGATACACAATTTTCCGAATGACCCTCAAATATTTGTCAGACGTGTCGTTAATGTCCCGTTTTTGCGGCCGTTTACACTCTGCCTACCCCGCAAGGGATTTAAGGCGTGATATGTGTATATATGTTTATCATACTCAACACAAGGCTGATTGGCGAGCGTGTTTTGTTAATATTCACAGGGAACACTGCTGACCGTTCCCAGGATTCATCTCTTAGTCGCCATTTATGAAATCTACGGGTAGAAATGGGGTGACGCGATTCTATTCCGGCAAAAACACACATATGGCCAATATCCCTTGCGGAATGAACTTTAAATTGCATAAAAAACTGTCGTTATCTCCGCAAATGTTCACTCTTTCTCGCTCTGAGAAATACTGATCAAAATTAAAAATAAATCTACATAATATTTAACCTTTTAAGTTTCTTACACATGAAAAAATATATGAATACGTATATTAACTAAAAATTAAGGCATGAATAAATTGTCGCAATCTGTTTTGGTTAACTCTCATACTCATCTTAATGTACAAAGCACATTACATGCATGTATATTATTTTAACTACTCTCTCTTGATTCCTTCTTACACTTGACTGAATATACGATAGATTTTTTATTATAGAGCTACATATTGTATTTTACCTTAGGTAATCCAAGCCTGATTGCGCCGAGTTTTTTATGGCTTCATTTTGTTTGCTCACTGTATCACCTCTGAAACGTAACCTTGCTCTAGGTAGATACGTAAGATAAGAAGGAACAACATTGTGTGTTACTTTGTGAGTTTACTTCGATAATAAATTGCAATCTTGTAATGATTTATAGATTGACACTTAAATTCCACAAGATTAAAGGTAGATACCGACTAACAAAACTGCTAGATTTACATACACATATCACGCCTATAATCCCTTGCGGGGTAGGCAGAGCGTAAACAGCCGCAAAAAACGGCTATTTAAACCACGTCTAAACGTCACGACGTGGCTAGATTTACTTACTAACAAAAGTAATAGTATATTTATTTCTTTGTCGATATAAGCGGTCGTTTTTGCCACGAATTATTTGAGGCGTGGAACTATGACTGAAAGAAATAACTTAGGTTTAACTATCATAAATTCACATTTGACATGGATCATTACTCTACCTCCGCTTGCAGCATTTTCAAAAGACTTGGCTAATGGGCCATCTTAGTATGGCACAAGCAAACCAAATTTCTATTGATTTAAAAATACGTCTGTTAAAGTAAGGCGACACATTAGCCCCGCTCAATATCGACGGATTAAGGGCGTTTTTTTGGGCGCATTCTCAACCGGCCAACTAGAGGGTAAACAGAGAGAAAAAGATACGGGTGCTCTCGGGTTTGAAATTATAACAATGGAAGATAACAAGCAAACTAGTACGAAATGAATGAATCATACATTACATATCATTTCTTAAATATACCTTCACAAATACTTCTACTACTACATACACTAAATATCACGCCTATCATCCTTTGCGGGGTAAGCAGAGCGCAAACGGCCGCAAAAAACGGACATTTACGCCACGTCTGACAAATATTTGAGAATCATTCGGAAAATTTCGATCGCCATAGTGACAGATTGACATCCCATCGCCTAAAATTGCAAAACACATGAAACCCTCGAGTCTCCAAGCTAAGGAAATGGGGTAATGCTATTCTAAGCCGACATCACACAGAACTACTACTACTGATTTAAAAATACGCCTCTTAAAGTAAGTCAACACAATTTGGCCCGCTCGTTAGCCACGACGATATCATTTGGAGTGCACGATCGCATGGCTTGCTGACATTTCCTGGACTTCCCTGCCAAGGTGGGCTTAGTACAGTCAACCTCAGTTTTATTTATTTATTTCTGGACTCTATGATTTTAGCCCCGGGGCTGTTAATTTTTTTTTTATTGAGGATGGGTTTGCTCTTGACTCTAGTCTAGGTCATAGGACAGAGACAGAGTCTAAGATGGAGCGAGCTCACCCAGAAGAAGCCTGTTCACTCTTACTTTGAAGAAATTAGGGTTGTATGCGTTTGGAAACACAGACGTAGGTAGTGAGTTCCACTCTTTAGCAGTGCGCATTATAAATGATGACTGGAAGTGCTTAGTTCGAATTGGTGGAATGGCAACCAGGTATGGATGGTATCCGGCGGTGCGTCTGGATGTCCGATGTTAGAAGGGAGCTGGTGGACTTCCCTGCCAAGGTGGACTTAGTACAGTCAAGCTCAGTTTTTTTTTTGTTTTAGACTCTATGATAGCCCCGGGGCTATGAAAATCTACACCTGACTGTATGGTGAGGAGCAGGAGCTCACCCGGAGAAGTTTTGTGGTTGTTCAAACAACCAGCCCAATCGCTCTTGGGGCGCGACTGGGCTTACGAGTTGTTCTGGGAAAAACGGACTGGACTGTATGTACCCGGCACGTGCCGGTAGTTCCCAAAATGGGGAACAAATGAGGGACTTCCAGCTCAGGTTAGATGGTTTGGACTTTATACCGTTATAATGCCGCGCACTTAAGACTTACATTGGCAGATCGAGTGTCTAACCGGAGGTGAGCTTGACTGTACTTACTCACTGACTCACTCAATAATGATGTACTTTGTGATCGCAGTAATAATCGTTTTCGGCTACCTGCTGAAAATAAAGTTTTTTTTCGGTCGGCAAATTGTTAGAAATAATAATCTGTTTTTTCAAAGAAGAACCTTCCTATCGTCAAAGATTATGTTATGAGGCGCACAACTGTGTATTGAAACCCTTTTTGATAGGTTTTCTACCAATTGGACGTTATGTACGCCTTTCTTCCTTGCCGGGAAGGAAGAGGGTTAACGGCCGTAAAATACGGTCGCCATCGCCACGTCTGACGAATATTTGACGGCCGTTAATCGTGTATCACTTAAGTGACAGTTTGTCAGCCTGTCGCCTAAAACTGTAATACACATGAAACCCTCCAGTCCCTTTGTCGCCTCTTACAACACCAGCGTGCAAGAAATGGGGTGATGCTATATTAAGTCGGCATCACAATTGAAACGACCAAATATTTACGATTTCAACAAGAAACTCTGGTGAATCGTACTGAATAACTTTCCCATAAAACATAGCTCGAAATATAATTAAAACGAATATTTGCTAAAAAGTAAAAATGTATGTGTTACAGTAAAAACCCGTTTTTAGTTAAAACGCGTTTTCACGAGTTATAACTAGTTTTTACTAACTGCCTTTGTAAAAACTAGAATCTCCTAGTAAAAACTAGAATTTACTGATTTATACGGTTGAGTTTTAGGTAAAACTAGTTTTAACTTTGAACGATAGACAAAACTAGTTTTAAGTAGAAAATTTTGTTTGTAATTTGCCTTGACTAAAAATGAAACATTAAAATATATTTATTATTACAATATTTATTGAAAATATTTGTGAATTGTAACATTTCAATAATTCAGTAACATTCATATTTATTATAAAAAAAATATTTAAAAAAAACATTTCTCCTTAGGAAGATCAAATAACTAAATTGGCAATTTTACTTAAAGTTTAAATGAAGTCTTATACATTTAACAAAAGTATTTTTAAAATCTTCATACACGACAAAAACTAGTATTCTACTTAGTGAGTTACTATTAATATAAAAATTATAAAAAAAAAAACATTTCTTCTTAGGAAGATGAAACAACTAAATTGGCAATTTTACTTAAAGTTTGAATCAAGTCTTACACATTTAACAACAGTATTTTTGGAATCAGAAGTTTGTGGAATCAGTTTTAACTGATTGGTTTCCTTAAAACGCGTTTTGACTAGTTAAAACTAGTTTTAACTGAATTTATTTTTTGAACCACAGTTAATTCTAGTTTTGACAAAGCTATTCAGTTAAAACTAGTTTTAACTCGTGAAAACGCGTTTTAACTAAAAACGGGTTTTTACTGTAACATATGCATTACATTTTCCATTCATTATAAAAACTATGATATTCTTTTCAGTTTTATGTAATGGTTAACCCCTTGAAGAGATCGTGACAAATTTGATAAACAACCTTATAGAGGTATAGGTAGAATAGGTACTTACGATTACGAGCCTATACAGGGTCTAAGGGACGGTGTACCGAAAACTTTGCAGTTTGCACTTTGCAACCATGGAACAGAACAACTTTTAATGGAGACTAATGTTGGGAAACAACATTTCTTTTTCGGGTTTCCAAAGAAAGTCAGCTGATCGGGAATTTTGAATGTAAGGTCGAAAGAATTTTCTCGTTTACCAAACCAGCCTCCATAGAAAAAGTTGTTCAGTTTCATGGTCTAATCATGCATCCAAAGTTTTCGTTACACCGTCCCTTATACCCTATACATACCTGAGTAGGTATTAGCTAGGGTAGGCATTATTGTCATAAGTCTAGTAAATAATTTATGCCTATAATAACTGAAAGCTACGATCGATCAAAACCATTTCAATGGTAGACAAAACTTCAGAATATTTGCCGTTGCAGGGTTCATCGGGTTATTGGAAAGAAGAAGAATATCGGCTTGCGATGCTGGCTTAGAATAGCATCACCCGTCGTAAGTCAGGGTGTCGTAAGAGGCGACTAAGGGACTCGAGAGATTCGGGTTTTTTACAACTTTGGGCGACAGGCTGACAACCTGTCACTATAGTTATCACGATTTTTCTGAAACGGGCCTCAATGATTTGTCAGGCGTGGTGATGTGTTTAACGGTCGTTAACGCTCTGCCTACCCCGCAAGACACAAAGGCGGGATATGTGTATGAAATTATGTTCAGAGTATTTAGCTGAGTACTTGCACCCCGTTGATTCGATATCGTGTTTCATTGGCATTGATTTAGGGTGACAGGTATAAAAAAATTGAGCCGACTTCTTTTTTTTGTTATGGGACACCGAATCGTCGAACGGCCCAATGAAGCCTGGTATTAGAGTTTTATAACCGCCTCCTGCTAGTAGTAGGCGTATAACATAGTTGTGTCCAAGCAATCAAGACAGCAACCAAGAACGACGGCCAAATTTCCAAAAGGAACAAATTCCCAAAGTGATAATTATGAACTTTGTAAGAGGATCCCACCGAGAATCGAACCCGAAATCTTTGAGTCGCAGGCAGTCGGCACATACTCAGTTTGAGCCGTAAAAAGATACAATCAAAATTTCTATCGAACAACCTATTTTTCATGATTTCAAAGATCCCATAAAGAAAAGTTCTTCATGAACAAGTACAATCGGCCCGCAAAGTTTGTGTTCTAAAAATAGCCTTGAATGAAAAACTTTATGTGTGTTAAAAAAACACAACAATACTATAAACAGACAAATAAAACCAGTAGATAAGCCTCGAAAAGTGCTACTATCATATTTCCTCGAACTAAAACCATCAGCGTAACCGAAATCACTCCATTCACCGGCAAAGAGCCATCAAAACAAAACTGCTACTCACCTATCATTCGATCAGCACTTTTCAAAGTAAACGCCAACGCCGATTGGTGTTCTTATTTGACAGTTGACGGCAGCTGACGTAAACCTGTTATTTTGACAGTTTTCAGCACGTGTAGAGACGTTTCTCACTCGCGACGCGACGGGACGTACGCCTAGGGCGGCTGTCTAGCGAACACTGTCGTGGGGCGGGCGGCAAGGGTGGTATATGGGGTGTGTTTTGTAAAGGTTGATGTACTTTGGCGTAGACTGTACAAGTCGGTGGTAGACGTACTGTGGGTTCAAGATGGGAGTTTATTTATTTTAATATTACGAAAGTTTTGTGTTTGCTTTTCAAGAGTAAAGACCTCATTCTAAGATAGACTATAGGACTGTTAGTTGTCAGATTTTAGTAGGTCCATTTTACTTTTAATACCTTCGATGTATTTATTTAATATCTACAATACCAATACATATCTGCCGTGTGATGCCGGCTTAGAATAGCATCACCCCATTTATTTAACGTGGGAGTCGTAAGAGGCGACTAAGGGACTTGAGGGAGTGTAGGTATTGCAATTTTTGGGCGATGGTCTGACAACTTGTCACTATGGCGATACACAATTTTCCGAATGACCCTAAAATATATGTCAGACGTGGCGTATATGTCCGTAATTGCGGTCGTTTACGCTCTGCCTACCCCGCAAGGGATAATAGGCGTGATACCTGTATGTATGTGTACAATACACAACTTACATGAATGAACGAATGACCTTAACTTGTACATGATTCTCACCCAAATTTTTCCTTCTTGTTACAAAGTGATGTATTTACGTAATAGATAACAATCTTAGCAATAAAAAAACCCCAAATTTCCGGGTTTTCGAGGCAGCTTGAAAAACAACGTACAATGTAACAAAGCTGGCCGTATCAGGTAACTTTTTATCTACGTAATTTTATTACTCAATCCTCACAACGGCCATGTTTGCTTCAGTATTAAAGGAAGAACAGGGGTGATTTAAGAGATAAGAAAAGTTTGTTTTAAATAACAGCAATCCCAAGAATTTTTGGGTCTAATCAAAGCTTATCATTATAGCGGTGTATCCGTTATAAAATGTTTGTACAGTCATTCTTTTCGTGTGGGACAGGGAGTTGTCCAAGGACTAGGTACACATTCGTCGCTTTTTCTGAATAGTTAAGAACGGATTACACCGAAATTTAAACTAAGACCTTTTATATGATGTCATATTATAAATATACGAAAAGTAGGTAATAATCGGCTTCAAAACTAAGTTTGACGTATTGGTACACCTTTTGTTTACCTAAGACCCAGGAATTACTATTCTTAGTTTAGGAAATAGTTAAGCTTCATAATTGTTATTGTATAGTTTTGCCTATTAGTTATTATGTTTATTAAATAAATTTGTTGTATTTGTTGTTCTAACTTTACTTATGGATAAGTACTACTAAAAACTTAGGCAACGGACATTCTGATAGATTGTTTGTATAAAGAGAAAACTGTTTTTGGTGCAGTGGCGCCACTGTCGAGGTCGTTCACGGCTACACTCGTCTTAACCGGTTAGAAATATTTTATCACAATTATTTAATCATCATCGGCCCACATCCACCCACTGCAAGGCATAGGCGTCTTCTCTATTGCGCCAATCTTCACGGTCCTGTGCTAAACTTATCCATAGAGATCCTGTCGACTTGGTGATATCATCAGACCACCGGTCTGAAGTTTGCTGATGTTTTATGTATCATGTTCTGTGTCCCACAGCTGGGCAAAGGCCTTCCCTCTTTTACGCCACTCTACTCGGTCTCCGGTTTAATTAAAGAACTGGGTACGCAAAGAACGAAACTTATCTTTTTTAAAATGACTGATGTAACAAGCTCGTAACTCGCAATAAAAAGCCAAACGCAAATCTAACTTTTTTCATATGAAACAAAGCCAGCACTGATTTTCATAATGAAAACACTTTTCTCATTCCAGTGGAAATAAAACTAATAATAAACCTTGAGACAAACAAAGACAGGTGGAACAGAAATTCATAAAATATATGTGTTTTTTATCTGGACCGTAAAAGATCTAGATTCTTTGGGACAGTCTGTCTGTACAAACAGACTTTGGTACTCTCAGCAGCAGTAAGTTCTTTTTTGACAGCTAAAGAAAAATGTACCAAAAACTATAGATAGATGGCGTTGAACATCTGGGGGTATATTTTTTGGGAGTTTGATTCTTCTTCTTATCGTGTGGGACACCAAGTCATCGAGCGACCCAATGGACGTCCTTAAAAATGTATAAGAAGTTACGCTTAGTTGAAGTTTGATTGGAAGCTTAGGGATAATATTTACGGTGATAGGGGCGCTGATATCGCTAAGAATGAATAAGGACCACTTGTCCAAAAAGGAACGCCAGAATAGTAACGAGGAATACAAGAAAGTTAATTATATTACCTACTCGCAGTTTTGGATGAAACTATTAAAAGGACTCTGTGTGCCATCTTAAATATTGCTCTCGATGACGTGGCCTGGGTTCAGGCATCGCTGCCGATTCGTCATGGTGGCATAGGTATCAGGAAAGCGACATCGGTTTCTTTGCCTGCGTTTCTGTCTTCGGCTCATTCTGCTAGTCCCCTTTGCGGTAAAGTTCTTAACCCATCTTTGGGTTCCGTGGGGATTTCGGGATTAGCCGAGGCAATAGAAATTTGGCGGGAAAGATGTCCTAACGATTTGCCGGATGCTCCACATGTTCAGAGGCAATGGGACGAACCGCTATGTAAGCAAGTTTCGCAGAACTTAGTTAGTGGTTGTTCGAACTCTTCCGATCGTGCAAGAATTCTGGCCATGTCTGAAAGAGAATCGGGGTTTTGGTTACAGGCATATCCCTCGGCGAACTTGGGTACCCTACTGGATAACGGTACGCTCTCAGTTGTGGTCGGATTGCGTTTGGGCGTAAAAATTATTGAGCCTCATCAGTGCTTCTGTGGGGAGTTGGTGAATGAGTTGGGTCACCATGGCTTGTCATGTCAGAGAAGCGCTGGTCGAATGTCTCGACACGCCAGTCTTAATGACATAATACGCAGGGCTTTAACATCTACCAGTATCCCAGCGGTTTTGGAGCCTAACGGTTTGTTGCGTACGGATGGTAAGCGACCAGATGGGTTGTCCATGATACCGTGGAAACTGGGTAAATGTCTGATATGGGACGCTACCTGCGTTGACACGTTAGCTCCAACTCATTTACCGTCTACATGTCGAGGTGCTGGTGCAGCGGCAGCGACGGCTGAAGGACTCAAGCGGCGTAAATATCGAGATTTACTCCATAATTATGTTTTCGTGCCCTTTGCAGTGGAGACCCTGGGCCCGTGGGGGTTGGAGGCCAGGGCTTTCATCACCGATCTTGCGGCGCGTCTCCGTGAGGCATCGGGTGATTCCAGATCTGGCAGCTACCTAGCTCAGAGAATTAGTTTAGCAATTCAAAGAGGTAATGCTGCCAGTATTTTGGGTACTTTGCCTCGCGGGGACGCGTTGGAGGGTATTTATTATTTGTAGTTAGGTATAGTAAGTTTCTAGGTTTAAGTTGACATTTTGATTTAGTATTTTGATGTTGTATGAAATAAATTATTATTATATTACCTTGCGTGATTCCTAGGCAAACCTCCAGATATTCAACGCCATCTATTGGCATAAAAAAGCGTAACATTCTTAATCTGTGAAATTTATCTTTTCCAAGCAAATTAGCGATTGACTTACATTTTATGGATTGGATTATTTTTAATTATAATGAGTGTATGCATCCTCATGTTTCACTGATCCTTCATAGGCGATTAATTCTGTGCGATACATAAACAATACATATAACTTAGCACGTACTATCAGCAGCGATTCAAGTAAGCACTTTAAAGAATGTAGGTTCCTTGACAAATATATGAAAAACTAGTTTATGTTGATCCTTTTAACAGTAGCTTGTTACACCAGCAGATACTACAGACGAGCAAAGTGCTTCCTAGTGGTTTACGATGTCTTAAAGTTCCAAGCTTTTCAAAAAAAGAATTATTTAAGCTACTGCCGATCGATGACCCACGACGGGAAATCTATTGAACTTTTCAAAAGTATTTTAATAACGACAGAAGAAGTGCAAAAATGGTGCAAAGAAGCTCTGTCGTGTCAAACTTTGGTCTTGATTCGTCGCGTCTAAGAACTTCCTGGGCAAAGATTAGGTACGATATTTTCTTAAGCAGTTGATAGCAAATAACCTGTTGTTTGCCGTGTGATGTCGGCTTTGAATAGCATCACCCCGTTTCTTTCCCGCGGGTGTCGTATTAGGCGACTAAGGGAATCGAGGGTTACATGTGTTTTGCAATTTTAAGCGATGGGCTGCCAACCTGGCTGACAAATTGGTGTTTCGCTTTCTAAGGCGCCACATAATTTCTAAATGACCCTCTAATGTTTGTGATGAGGCTTAAATGATCTTTTTTACAGCTGTACGCTCTGCCTGCCCCGCAAAAGTGATGTATTTCGTAAGCAAATGTGACAGTCAGTAAATATGGGAATCGCTGAGCACCTTAAGCACCAGAAAAAATGCTGAACCAGAAGAAATTGATTTTTAAATGGGTTACTATTGAGGTGCTACTGAAAGTACAACCCAAAAGTATTCGAAGGGAGGTCTGTAATATTACACATTGTGATAAGGTGTTGACAACCTGTCGTTGCATCAGTTCTTACTGAAATGCTTATTGTATGGTTCACTAAGACAGTAAACTACCCGATGAACCCTAGCGTTAGACTTTTAATAGATTTCCGCCCAGCGATTTCACCCACTGCCACTCATTTTCCCGTGGTAATAGTTGTTTTCCCGCGATAAAAAGTAGCTTATGTATTATTCCGGGTTTCAAATTTCATCCAAATCGGTCAAGCCGTTTGAGCGTGAAGAGGTAACAAACATGCATACACACACAAACTCTTAGATTTAGTACGGATAATCTCAATATCCTAAAGTCTCTTCTCTAACCTTACTCAATATTCTACTTTATATCGTTTGTCACATCTGTAAAAAAATATCATAATCTTAAACTTCGAAGATAGAAAGTAATAAGAGGTCAAGACGATTCCGAACATTCTTTAAGTGTTCGAAACTTCGAAATGTAAAAAAAGAAACATTCTTTGAGTTTCAAACTCTGAGGGGCTGAATAAATTGAATGTTAATTTAATTTCTAAAAGAATGTTTGAGTGTTGCATAAATAAGTACGTATACTTAGAATTTCTAAGCTGTATAACTGTTTGGATAAAAAAGTGATGAATCATGTTTCTGTTTAAAGAACAATTCAACCAGAATTCTTTTTGGACTATGCGAGACTCTATACTAAAAAGTTGAAAAAATTAACTTTCAAATGCGAGTCAGACTCGCCCACCGAGGGTTCCGTAACATGCGCATACACCCTTTCATATAATGCCCCACTTGAACTGTTTATCTCAATTTAAAAAAAAAATATATCGACCCATAAAAGGACATAAAATTTTTTTTTTTTCTAGTCTTGTACTTCTAAACATAGCCACAAACCTTTCATATTTCTAGGTCCACGGAAAGTATCCTATGAATTTTTATTTTTTGTGAAGGTCAAAAACACGCGTTTGTAACGGCAAGCAGGAAGCCTTATTTATTTAGGTGCAAATGCAAGCAGCCGTAGACTTGAGTTTATGTTAATTTCAACCATTTGACTGTAATTCATCCCGCATAAAGGGTCGTGACAGACGGATGGATGGTTGGACAGACGGACAACAAAATGTTAATCGAAATGAAATTATCTTCATTCAATGTATGATACGAGCACTATCACATATTGACGTCATGTATCATAATAATCATAATCATAATCTTTATTGCGAATCATATGGTACATAGAGGTGGTAGGTAATATACAATTTTCAGCACATGAAACCCTTTTTACAGTGGGGCTGTAGGGTATTGCAATTAGGTGAGAGGGCTAATAAAATATTAACAAACTTAGTAATAATTAAAATTCGAATATTAGTGCTTATTTAAACTAATACTTAATCTACTTAACCTACTTATGTCTAATGATATGTTTATTAAGTAGCTGTAATAATTCTGTTATATTTTCTAAGGTTGTAGTGTAGGCGTTATTTTTCACTTAGGAAATCATTTAGGCTGTAGTAGCATTTATTTATGAGGTAAGATTTCATTTTCTGTATAAATATGTGATCTTTTACTTCTGACTTAATGACTTCTGGTAATTTATTATATATTTTGATTCCGGTCATTGTAAAATAAAGAAATTATTTTTATAATAATTTTGTATTATCCAGATTAATCCACATAGAAAACCTGCTCAGGCTGGAAAAAAAAATAAAACTACCTCGAGGCTGGTCAGGTTTTCCACATATATCCTTTGTAAACCACATAAGGGTTCCGTTTTTTACTTTTGAGGTACCGAATTCTAAAAATAAAGACTATTTGTATTGGGGAGACTGAAGTCATGTGTAGTTTTTTTGTCAGGCTCAGATTACGTATCTTGGCGGAGATCATTTTTTTTTTTTGACTTGGGGGAAAGTTGCTCAGTATTTCCTATGGAGCTCAGCGTCATCGGTAAAGTCAGTTGCTCGGTACCACCCCGTGTTTTCCCTGGACTCTACACACTTTTTAATAGACATATTTTGCCATAACTTGACAAAACTGTAACGAAATGAATTCTGTATATTGGAGTATATTATTTCCCAAAAAGGGGAGATTATTATATATATAGACCCAAGAATTTTGTCGTAGAACTTGCTGCAAATAAAACAGCTTTGCGGACTCAAATAGCTTTGAGAAATAAGTCATTCTGAGGAATGCGACTATAAAGCCTGGTTGCTAATTTCTGGGTCTGAAAATGGCATTTCAGCGTCAACTTTGCTAAAGACAGAATACTTCGCGAAAGCGGTGTCTTTGTACGTCTTTATACAGGATGTAGGAATGTTAGCTGCAAATATTGTGATGGGTATTATGTCATATTTTGACCTTATGTTCCTTGGGGAAAGTTGTTAGTTAGCACCAGCCCGTCCTCTGTATTCAGTAACGGTTTCATTTTATACAACGTGGGGGGCAACAACAAGGGCAAAAAAAAATACGGAGTGAAATGAATCTTTAAACTAAACAACTTCCACCGTGGAACATAAATAGCAATATTTTTTAAATAATGAACCTCAAAAAAATAAAGTCTTGTTTTTTTATATTGAGACCTTTATTTCTAAGGGAAAAATATTCCGTTTCCTGAAATAATGTTTTCAGCTAATATATTACATGTAGGTTTTTTCAATATTTCAGCAATATTTTTGGCTGAAATTGTTGATTTTCGACGACCGTTGTGGCGCAGTGGCAGTGGGACGGTCTGCGGCGCAAAAGTTGCGGGTTTGATCCCCAATAGGGCTCTCACAAAGTTGTTATTTATCACTTTGTGAATTTGTTCCCAGTCTGGTTAGGACATTAAAGGTTGAACCATCTTATTGCCAAAAAAGACGTCGTCAATCCTGGTTGCTGTCTATGATAACTAGACGTAGGTACCTACTACCAGTAGAAGGCCTGTCACAACCATGTCACAGGCCTTCTAATAGTAGTATGTGGTTGAAAAACTGATACTAGGGTTCATTGGGTTGTTAGACAAATGGGTGTCCCACACGAAAAAGTAGAAGATGAAGTTGTTTTTTTTGCATAAAATCAAACAAAAAGTTCACCATAGACATAAATATTTCTCAAAACATCACTAAACCTTGATTGTTTTAAATTAAAAGTGAAACTGATCAACGAAATTGCTTAAACAATCTTTTCCAGTCCTTTAATTATGTTAGATAATCTCCAATTAGGAACTTTCCTTTCGTTAATCTTTGGCTACTTAATTTGATACCCAGTTTAAAGTTTAGGTAGGTACTTAGTTGAACAACAGTTTGGATGTTCTATACAAAGTGTAAGGGATGGTGTACTGAAAACTTTGTAGGCTTGGTCAGACCATTAAACTGAACAACCTTCTCTATGACGCCTATGTTTGAAAACGGACCTTTTTGTCGAGTTTGAAGTTAGTCAGCTGATCGGGATTTTTGTATGGGAGGTTGAATTTTTCTCGTTTACCAACAAAGTCTCGTTAGATAAAGTTGTTCAGTTTCATAGTCTGATCATGCCTGCAAAGTTTTCGGTACACCGTCCCTTACAGCTCGTATTTATTTCTTATTCCGTATTCTCCAACTTATTCATTAGGGTTTAGGTAATTAATATATTATTGAAGGAACGCAAAACTTTAAGGCGTTATACAAATCACAGTGCGGTGACGCTAGAATCTGATTTTGGTGTGGGTGGGTATCACTCTGGCCAACAAAATGGTTACAAAAATGGCAGCAAGTATGAAGTTATAACACACACACACACACACACACATATCACGCCTATAATCCCTTGCGGGGCAGGCAGAGCGTAAACAGCCGCAAAAAACGGCCATTTACACCACGTCCGACAAATGTTTGAGAGTTATTCGGAATATTGTGTATCGCTATAGTGACAGATTGTCAGCCCATCGCCTAAAATTCAATACACACCCTCGAGTCCCTTAGTCGCCTCTTACGACTCCCACGGGAAAGATATGGGGTGATGCTATTCTAAGCCGGCATCACACGGCAAGTTATAAAGACTAACTTAAAAGAATATTTTAATTATGGAATGTCACTTGTGTAGGTTTGCTGTAAGAAATTTCTTCTTAGAAATAAGTAAACCTGTTGTGTCTAGTCTCATTGTAAATTGTTCCTGTGTATGTTTTTGTGTAGGTACAAGAAATGGTTAATAAATAAAATATTTTAAATTTATTATTTGAAAAAAGAACAGTGCACCAACACCCGCATATTGAACTATTGAATCGAAAGGGCTGAATAGCAGGAATGAATGCCGATAAACCTTGATCGTTGAGAAAAAATTATGTACGCATATTTGAACCGATCTTGATACTAGAAACCCGTAGTAAAATCTCGGAGTAACTCCGCAATCTGATAACTATCTTTAGACGTCAAATAATAAGGATGCAACAATGCTGGTAATATTTTTAAAGAGAATATCAGAAGAAGACACTAAACAACTTTCCCAGAAGAAAATATGAAAAAATATAGGGTGAAATTTTACTAGTGACTAATAGCGAAGACGGGCTGGGCTGGTGATGAGAAACAATATTTGCCCTGGAACATCGAAACTTGAACATAAAAATATTCCTGCCATACAAAATTGCCGATCAGCTGATTTGAGTTACTATGGAAGCTCAAATATTTTTTCACCTCTCCAGCTTGAAAAGAACAGTTTTGCCGCGAAATCCAGTGGGCAAATCGTTTTTATCCACTAGATGGAGAAAAGTGATTTGAATTTCGATTTTCTCTTTGGTAGAGGTGGAAAGTTGTATGTACCACAAGAGAGCAAATTCATTCGTGATGTTGAATCCCTCACTGAGCTCAGGATATAACTTTAGTATCCTTCGCTACCTCGGGATTCAAAATTATCACTCGAAGCAAAAATGACCTTTACCCTCTTGTTGTACAAATAACTATTGCCTTATTTCGACCTATGTTCCTTCGGGAAAGTTGTTTCTTAGCACCCATACCCACTGTGTATAGTATAGGTTACTAGTATTATTTCATCCTATATAAATAATGTTGTTAGGAATTTCGTATTTAGGAAGAACCAAAATATAAATTTTCTCGATCCATGTTGTCCAGTTTCATAAGCCGGACTATTTAAATCGCTTAAAATATTCACAGTATTTTGTTTTACACCTGCCACTAGCCGTGTGATGCCGGCTTAGAATAGCATCACCCCATTTCTTTCCTGCGGATGTCATGAGAGGCGATTCAGGGAATCAAGGGCTTCATATGGCGACAGGCTGACAACCTGTCTTTATAGTGATACACGATTTTTCTGAAACAGCCCTCAAATATTTGTCAGACGCGGCCGAT
Organism: Tuta absoluta; assembly: GCA_027580185.1. Taxonomy (NCBI): domain Eukaryota; kingdom Metazoa; phylum Arthropoda; class Insecta; order Lepidoptera; family Gelechiidae; genus Tuta; species Tuta absoluta. Next base: position 4,282,269 of record JAQAHW010000020.1, read on the forward strand.
AACGCTTTTCCTAACCCGCAAGGAATAAAGGCGTGATATGTGTATTGTTCACACCTTAGGCATGTTCACATGACAACATTCTATAGTATTCTGTACAAGAAAAGACGAGTTTTATCTCACTTTTCTTCGTTCCCTCTACCCGACTCTTTGCTCTGAGGGAAACATGTACTCATGCAACAGACATTTATTGAAATTATGGTTCCGTATCGCAGAACAAATCTGGACCCTTTTCAGGGATAGAATTTAATGATCCGGGAACAGATTTACTCTTGTCTCTTGATTTTGTACGGTGGTTAGTAAAAGGGGGTATTTGCCATACTCACCACGCTTGGCAGGCGGATTGGCAAGCGCAGTGCAAGGTGTTAAAGATGTTCACAGAGTATGCTGCTGCCTATTCCCCGGATTCATCCCTTAGTCACCTTTTATGACCCAAGAGGGAGATCCATTGTTTATCAGTGGACTGTTTTGATTGTTGTAGTTAGTAAAAATGTAAGTTAGTAAGATCTAATTCTTCCCAAAATGTACCATTTACTTTAAATAACGGTGGTGGCGGAGTTCTGAACTTGTTTTAAACTCAAGTATATCTCTACAAGGCTGAGATTTTGCTGTTATTATTATACATTTGGTAGCGTTTTTAGGGTTTCGTAGTCTACAATAAACCCTCATCATTTTGTAAACTCTGTCTGCATACCCTGCATTATCACTTCGTCAGTTTTCAAGCTAGATACTATTTACAAAAATGTTGATACATTTCATTAATGATAATTGAAAAAATGTTAGCAACGGCTGGGGTTTGAACCCGGTACCTGTGAATTACCGTCCCACCGCTCTGCCACTAAGCTACAGGCATCCCGACCGTACACTTCAAATTTTCAACCTCTTGATACTTGTCTTGAAGCCAAGTAGGTACAAGCGACATCTAGTGTTAGTTATTTAAATAGCACTGTGAGTGCAAAATAAACCATAGTACATAAATATATTTATTTTGACTGTCAAATTTTGCACCCCAAAAAACCTATGCGAAAAGGGTTTCGATGGGCCAGCGAGATAGATATTCGCGTAATTTGTATGAATGAGTAATACCCTCTAGAGTTTTCAGGCCTGCGTATTAAGATCCCGATATGATACGGGATCAAGGGTCAAAACAACAGCTACATACAAAGGGACAGCTCTACGAATGCTGATAGGGTGCATTTAGACCACGAATGTAGGCAGAACGGGTAGCCTACATTTCATATCGGTAAAATATTTCGTTATTTTACACATCATCGTTATTTGTATCATCATTAAAAGACCTAACAATCTACTGTTGAATATTGGCCTCACTCAACCTATTGGAGTGTATTTGTCATATCCAACACGTTTGACAGGCAGATTGGCGATCGCAGTGCAAGTGCTTTCACTAGGTACGCCTTTGAATGCCTTTTACGTCTCCCACGAGTAGAAAAGGGGCATAGAGTACCCACCATGTTTACGATCATAATATATTTGGTATCATATGCGCACTGCTAAAGAGTGGAACTCACTTCCTGCGTCTGTGTTTCCAAAAGCATACAACCCTAATCTCTTCAAAGTAAGAGTGAACAGGCTTCTTCTGGGTGAGCTCGCTCCATCTTAGACTCTGTCTCTGTCCTATGACCTAGACTAGAGTCAAGAGCAAACCCATCATTAATAAAAAAAAAAAAATATCTACTTCATTTATCTACCCAATTTTGTTAAACGTTACTTTAAAACATACAATGATGTTTGTTTTGCATTTCATATTGCTATACAGCATGTGATGATATACTGCTACAATGTATCGTCCCGTTTATCAAAGAACAGATTTAGGGAAACATTTAATACCGGTATTACGGTATACATACTTCATAATATTACCTATCGAAACTATCGAGCAGCTCTATCACTGACCCGCATGGGGGGTCTGTGCAGAAACTATAAACGGCCGTACCAATATTATCTTTGCCGGAAATACGCTCCATGGAGTATAAAATGCATTGAAATTGGAATCAGTTCGGTTCATACACTTACAGGAAATATGAAAATTTGCTGAGCCGCGAGGTTGGGCCTAGCAGAGCAATTGTTAGTATGATATATTATGTTTCATTCAATTAATTTTTAATTGCTCAAGGTAAGGCGGTGATAATCTACATAGGGGATGAAAACAAAAATATATAAATCAGACATTTTTCCATGTTTATTACGACCTACCAAAACTGTGTTTAATACCTACATACCGAAAAGGGTATTTTGGCGAAATCTAATCAGGCGAAAAGGTGCACGAGTTAAACTATTGCTACTTGGCATATTGTGGTGCTGGGTAGATTCAGTCTTATTCTATCTTCCCAGCACAACTCTCAAGTGGTTGTTGGAACCCAAAGCCGGTTTTGAAAAACCTTTATATTTACATGCTTCGACCAATATAATATTGGTCGAAGTTTACATGCCCTAAATCTGTATACCTACATTGTGCGTTAGCCATTAGCTACTAAGGCCTTTAAAAGCCCGTTGCCTTTTCAGGCATTTCCTAGAACACGCTCAGACGATCAATTCCACAGGCAGATGTAATGTTCCGATAACTGCCCTCTATGGTGTAGAAACATGAACAAATCGCACACGTGGCTTATCGAATGGGTGATCTTGCGCACGCATTGCGATCTACACTTCCTGTGCCCGATATAATCCGACTATGAACTACAATTTAACATACATACATCACGTCTATAACCCCTACTGGGGAAGGCAGAGCATAAACGGCCGTAAAACGGTCATTTACGTTTGAGGGACTTTCGGAAAATTGTGTATCGCGATAGTGACATGTTATCATCCCATCGCCTAAATATGCAATACACATTCTCGATTGTTTTTATTTTTACGACACCCACGGAAAAGAAATGAGGTGATGCTATTCTAAGCTGACACCACACGGATATTGTAAGCCGGCAGCACACGGTAATTTCTAATCCGGCATTACACGGGAATTTTGAGCCAGCATCACACGAGAAATTCTAAGCCGGCATCACACGGGAATTTCTAAGCCGGCATCACACGAGAAATTCTAAGCCGGCATCACACGGGAATTTCTAAGCCGGCATCACACAATAAATTCTAAGCCCGCATCACACGGCTATCAAACTACGGGCTAAAATTTTACAGGTGAAATTCAATGTTCATTGCGTAGTCGGTCATGATGATATCCGGCTACGCAATGTGCTAATAATTTCACCAGACTTGTAGCCTGTAGTTTCATAACTGGTGCTTATTTCGGGACATACATACATACATATATCACGCCTATAGTCCCTTGCGGGGTGGGCAGAGCATAAATGGCCGTCAAAAACGGTAATTTACGCCACGTCTGACAAAAGTTCGAGGGTAAATCAGATAACTGTGTATCACTATAGTGACAGGTTGTCAGCCCATCGCCTAAAATTGCAATACACACCCTCGAGTCCCTTAGTAGCTTCTTACGACACCCACGGGCAAGAAATGGGGTGATGCTATTCTAAGCCGGCATCAAACGGGAATACAAGACACAAGCTATTTATAGTTCAACTTTTTGCTTTACTTTTTACAGTAACGAAAGGGCACGCTTCAAAAACAAATAGCTCTAGCAAGATCTCCTATAGTAACCAAACAATACTAAACAAATCAATTTTAAATAAATACGTTCTAAAATGTTAAAATCTAATTTAATCATTTTCTTAATTAATTAGAACGTTTTACTAACATAATTAATAAACAGATAACAAAACCGATATCGACGTGGTATTAGTAGGTATTTACCTAATTTATTTGATTATTGGTCCTTTGTCATTCGTTAGTAATCTTCTCGTGTGGGACACCGAGTCGCCCAACGACCCGATTAACCCTGAATGGCTTTTAAGAACCAAACTAAGATCTATGACGTGCAATGTTGGCTAAGAATAGCATCACCTCGTTTATTTCCCGCGGGTCCAATATGTTTTACAATTTTAGTCAACAGACTTATCTTGTAGTGGTACACGATTTACTTGAAACGGCCTTTAAATATTTGTCAGACGTGCTGATAGTAATTCAAGGCCGTTAGTAGGCTGTCTACCCCATAAGGGTGAAAAGCGTGATATTTGAATACATGTATTTCTTTCTCATGAATAAATAAAAACATAAAAAAATGGTACGAGGTCGTATAATAAGAATGTAAAAAAAACATCAAAAGACAATCCAGGCTACGAATTTGAACAACTTCCCTGAAGTGACATAAGTATACATTTGTAAATCACAAAGTAAATTATTTTCACAAAGTAGAAACTTATTTATGTTGAATTGTCCGATATTAAGAAGAAGAACCCCGTATCGGTATTTTGAGTTATTATGTTTTACTGCGAAAGTTTAAAACAGTTTATTACAAAGTAAATTAGTTTGCCGTGTGATGCCGGCTTAGAATAGCATCACCCCATTTCCTACCCATGGGTGTCGTAAGAGGCGACTAAGGGACTCGAGGGTGTGTATTGCAATTTTAGGCGACGGGCTGACAACCTGTCACTATGGTGATACACAGTTATCTTATTGACCCTCAAACTTTTGTCAGACGTGGTGTTAATATCCGTTGAACGGCCGTTAACGCTCTGCCTACCCCGTAAGGGATATAGGCGTGATTTATGTATGTATGTATGTAAATTAGTTTGGCTACCACATAGAATTGTATGGACACTACAGATTCGTATTCATATTTTAACGTATATTTCTAGGAAAAGTTGTTCAGTTACATGGGCTGTGCAAAACTTTGAATATTTCATCAATGTTTTAAGAACTGATACTAGTAAAGTAGAGTAAAATACACCAGACTAAACTTTAACATTACTAGCCCATCTATCTTACTCGCTATTATGACAAATGTACGCGGTCTGTCTTTGCAGACTTGTGGAGTGTTCTAGAAGTTCCAGCTGTAAACAACAACTACAATAAATCCAGGCTTTCGCCACGCAACAGCTCGTTATTGGGGATATTAATAAGCTGTCACGGCGCTTTGTAGGCTTAGAAGTTTGATTTTCAGTATTATTGACTTGAAATAGTGCCGTGTGATGCCGGCTTAGAGTTCTGTGCGATGCCGGCTTAGAAAAGCATCACCCCATTTCTTTCCCGTGTAACCTGTCACTATAGCGATACACAATTATTCGAATAACCCTAAAATATTTGTCAGACGTGGCGTAAATGTCCGTTTTTGGCGGCCGGTTACGTTCTGCCTACCCCGCAAGGGATTATAGGCGTGATATGTGTATGTTATATTTATGTATTTTCGATTTTTTATAGTATTATTGCAAGTATCTTATCTACTTATGTAGTTTTATTTACTTTTTATATGTCTGTTATACTATTTATTTTTGTTAAATTAATTTCAGGTTGCCTATTTGTCCCAAAAGTTTTAAACCCTCTCAAAAGACATGGGTTGGCTGTAATTGTAATTTTGTATGTGTATTTTTGTTATATTGTTCGCAAAGTTTTCTTCCAATACAACGTATTGGGTGGAAACGATACTTCGATTCTGATGGTCTATGCTAGTTGAGTCCTTGAACGGTTAATATCGTCTTTATTTCAATAACGGTAAAGTTATTTGTGGCGTGTGAAGTTACCGTGTGCCATAGAATACCATCACCCCATTTCTTTTCCGTGAGTGTCGTAAGCGGCGACTAAGGGACTCGCAATGTGTTCTGACAACTTGTCACTATGGCGATACACAATTTTATTATTCTTATTTTTTGTTATTCTTTATATGTGTTTCTCTTGTAATTTTTTTGTGTACAATAAACGGTAAATAAATAAATAAATTTTTTGAATGACCCCCAAAAGTTCTTGTCATACGCAGCATAAATGACCGTTTTTATAGCCGTTAACGTCCTGCTTACCCGCAAGGGAAAGAAACGTGATATATGTAGGTATGCATTTAAGATAGTTGTACGCTGGCCCTAAGAACCCTAAAACTGCCTGTTGCTACGCGCTACGAATTCTACTTGACTACGAAGATTACTACGAAGCAAGGCTACGGAGCAACGTTGCGTAGCAGATAGAAATATGCTACAGTATCTTTAAGTTTTTAACTGTTTAATAGAATATACCACTAATAGGTACCTATTACTATAACAAGTATAGCCAGCAATTGTTATAGCCTTCGAAAGTCTAACAAAATATACCTCACTAACCTACGTCTTACTGTAGTCATTTTAAAGCTCCCAGGCAGTAACAGAAGCTTTAGAGTTTCAGGAGATTTAGTTAACAAAGATGCACGAAGTATTCACGATGTGCCTAGAGATTAAATCTTGAAAGGCGTCTTGATTTGCTTAGGAAAATACAATAATTCAAGCTAGCGGTGTATTATCAGCAGCAATAAGAATAACCAATTTAAAGGAAAAATTTATACTGGTTTTTCATAAGTACAGTTATTGTGAATAACCTTAACCAGGCCGTTAAGTAACAGTGGTAGTGCGACTGCCTGCAATGCAAAGATTCCGGGTTCGATTCTCGGTGGGACACTCACAAAGTTGATATTTATCACTTCGTGAATTTGTTTTGTCTGATTAGGACATTGCAGGCTGAACCACCTGATTGTCCGAAAAGAAAGATGGTTCCGTGTTTCGTATAGCACGTTAAGCTGTCAGTCCGGTTCCTGTCTATTTTTACTTAGACGGCGGTCGTTATAAACCATGTCAGAGGCCTACTTCTAGTAGTAGGTGCTTGAAACACTGACACCAGGGTTCATCGGAAGAAAATAAGAAGAAGTACGAGCTAACCTCTCAAATGGGTAACTGGTAGTGCTGCTTATAGTACGAACGACGTGCATTGTCGTGGTTTGAGCTTACGTACCTACTTTACATAATATTATAATCTCTTTTGTATGCTTGTATCTCATTGTTATACTTTTGTTCGAAGGGATCAACAATATAACGAAGATATATCTAAGAACTGAGCGAGTGAGGATGATAAAATACGTTTTGAATTATGTGGAGAAAACAACCTTTTTTAATGATCGAGCTCTTTAAAGAGCGTAGGAATTCTAAAATCTATAATAAAGACAACTCAAATCCGTTTTTTGTGATGAGTAATAGTTGTGCAAACTTTTTAATAAATTTATAACTGTGCTAAATTTGAAAACCTTTGGTACTTTCACAAGGAAAAAAAATCTTTAGAAATGAAAAATTTCACTCGAGCGGAATTATAATAAAACTGCAAACAGATACCTTTTCCGAAGTGTTGCAAAAAAGTTTGAGTAGATTGTCATTGCAATGATACCTACATAATGAACAGATGCAAACAGAAGTTTGTTGCGTTTTGTTTTGTTTGTTTGTTTCTTATTTTTCAACCGTGTTTAAATACAGAATAGCTCAGGGATATCCCGGAATTTAATTTAAATTTCAATTCAGTACTTGCATCTGTAGTAAATAAAATGCTAAGCATGTTTGGGTAAAATTATTGACCATAAATATTTATCTTCTCATTTAGTGTGATCCAAAGTAGTTGAAGTTAGAATTATCAAACAGAAAAACATTTTAAAAGATCTTATTTTGATGGCATTGTTTAAAATGACGAGATTTCTTAAATATGAAAGATTCATACGATGATAAAAAGTATCGTTTAAAAAATCCCTCTTTTAACTAGTAGCAAACAGCCAATTCATATGAAATGTTCTATCTGTATATTTAGTTCTATGACCATGCTATAATATTCAAAAGGAACTCATATTTCTAAACAAGCCTAAATATTTTAGAGAAACACACGTGCTAAACCTTCAAAGACAGAATCAAGAAGTTTTCTCCGATAAGTATTCAAAAGTAATTTCGTTCATTTCAAATTTTCTAAATTATTCAGAGAGACATACTTTTCAAGAGAAAATTTCTAAAGCAACAAGAATTCCTGTTCATCCTTTACCAGTTGAGTTTATTCTGCAATTCAATTTTGAACTTTAACCCTTGGCAACAAAGCCGTATTCTTACGTTGCCTGCCTCACCCTCCGTTGCCACAAATTAATTGTCTCTAATGAAACACACGAAGCCCTTTAAGACAAGATCGCGGATGATCAATATCACAAAAGCTTTGTTGCAAACATGTCCTTTGTTGAGGACATAAAGCCTGAAATCGCGTAAATGTGTCATCGTGATTCGCAAGATCTTTGGGTGCTAGAATAAATCTCTGCAAAATTCATATTGCCGTGTGATACCGGTTTAGAATAGCATCATTCCTTTTCTTTCCCGCGGGTGTCGTAGGAGGCAACTAGGGGACTCGAGTGTTTCATGTGTATTATTAAAATTTTAGGCGACAAGCTAACAACCTGTCACTAAAGTGGTACACGATTTTTCTGGAACGGCCCTCAAATATTGTCAGACGTTGTGATAGCGATAGTGATATTCATAATTATTGTCACGTATAATTTGAGTAGGTATGAATTTGAGTAGGTCTTATCGGCCCCAAAACAAGCATTTGCAAAGTTAACTTTTCTGAGTTAATCAAAACTTTGCCCTGTTAAATTTGGATTGTTATAGTGTTCAAAAAAGAGCTTCATAACCAGCATTTAAAACTAACTGAAGCAAGAAGTATTAAATACAGATTAACTCCCATATTTTGAAGTAAAACGGCGAAGCACTTGCCGTTTCACTCGATATCTCGAAGGCCTTTGACAGGGTCTGGCATGCAAGTCTGCTCAGCAAGCTTCCTGCTTATGGCATCCCAGCTGATTTTTGTACTTGGATTTCAGACTTCCTTAGTGAACGGTCCATCAGAGTAGTCGTTGACGGCTGCTCCTCTGACCTTATGGCCATTGATGCCGGAGTTCCTCAGGGGTCTGTTCTCTCTGCAACTCTTTTCCTGCTGCACATCAATGACCTCCTTCGGCATGGTATTGTTGGATACGCAGATGATAGTACCGTTTCAGAGAGATACTTGACAGGCGCAGGGACCAGTGGGGATGAAATACGTTCGTTAAGAAAGGCCATGGTAGAGCGAACAGATCTGACATTAAGTCTTGTCTCCCAATGGGGCGACGACAATCTGGTCTCATTCAATGCCACCAAAACACAGGCGTGTCTTTTCACTGCAAAAAGGAGTCCTTTCGACTGGACACCTACTTTTCGGGGTACATCTGTCCCAGTCACTGACAGGCTTGAGCTTCTAGGCATGGGGTTGACATCAAATCTAAACTTCGGCGCGACCATCGAGTACAAGGCTCAGACGGCGGCTAAAAAGCTGGGCGTCCTGAATAGAGTGAAGCGATACTTTACGCCTGGACAGCTTTTAACTCTTTACAAAGCACAAGTCCGATCCTGCATGGAGTATTGCAGTCACCTTTGGGATGGCTCAGCCAAATACCAACTTGCCGATCTTGACTCGGTGGAACGCAGGGCCAAGAGGCTCATAGGCGACATAAAACTGGTGGACACCAAGCTACATAGCCTGGCTCATCGCCGCAAGGTTGCCTGCTTGTCGGTATTTTATAGATTGTACTTCGGAGAGTGTGCTCAAGAGCTTCACGACCTTGTTCCACCAGCTCCCTTCTACCATCGGACATCCAGACGCACCGCCGGATACCATCCGTACCTGGTAGCCATTCCACCAATTCGGACTAAGCGCTTCCAGTCATCATTTATAATGCGCACTGCTAAAGAGTGGAATTTACTACCTGCGTCTGTGTTTCCAAAAGCATACAACCCTAATCTCTTCAAAGTAAGAGTGAACAGGCTTCTTCTGGGTGAGCTCGCTCCATCTTAGACTCTGTCTCTGTCCTATGAAATAGACTAGAGTCAAGAGCAAACCCATCATTAATAAAAAAAAAAGTAAGTATTGTGAATAAAACCTTTGTGAAATAAATATCTAGTGTTTTTCTTTTTTGAAATCTTGCAGAATTTTTGAAGCGAGGGCAGGATTTGAACCTGCGACTTTCACCATTACTTGTGGCGATGCCTCTTCCATCTGGGCTACCGTAGTTCGCTCCTTGCCCGCGAATTTTGCAAGTGTACCTTAATGCCAGTATTATATATTTTTGTAAAACCACTGAAATTGGGAGAGAGCGCGCGCGTTACTCACCTGACAGTACCAGACTGGTTTTTCTACATGTACCCACATGTTCAGTACATGACATGCCTTCCCCTCAAGATGGCTCACTGTTAATCCACTTTATATTGTCTTTATAGTCTTTATTTAACACTACACATGCATATTTATAGTATAGTCCTGATTATCCTACTACTACACACACATACACACACATATAACTGTTCCACTACTTTTAACACTAATTGTCTGTATCACTCGACACCACTTCTTCACATGCTGTATCTTCATTTTCTGTTGTATTTAAGTCAACCCTCTTGCTGGTTGACTGTAAAGGTGACTCAGAACGAGCTCTTTTGGTTCTTTCAGCATAAGCCGGTGGTGGTATTTCAATGTCTTGTGGTCCTGACACTCCAATTATCTCGGCCCACTTTGAGGGTGTAGGAATCAATACTTCTTCATCATCTTCATAGTAACTATTCTTTTTCCTATGAGGGGTCTGTTCTTCTTCTATAGTCTCCTCCTCCCCCCCAAAGCTGTGAATTTGGTTGATATGTCTTTTCATAAGTTTTCCATTCCATCTCACCAAATATCTGCAGATTCCAATCTTCTTTTCAATTATTCCTTTAAGCCATTGAGGTTTCCCATTGTAATTTCTGATATACACAGTCTGTCCAGGTTCAAATGACCTGACATTTACTTCTTCATTACTTTCCACATCTCTTAATTGTGGGTTGTTCTTGGACATCAGTGGATTTAGGTAATCAAATTTGGTTTTAAAGCGTCTATTATTTAACAACTCTGCTGGTGTTTTATCACTAAGAGTGTTAGGTGTTGTACGCAGGCCATATAAAATTTTTTGAAGTTTTAGATCCCATGGTTCAGATGAGTGTTTTTTAAGTTTATTTTTAATTGTCTGAACTGTTCTCTCAGCCTGACCATTAGATGCTGGATGATATGGTGCTACTAAAATATGTCTGATGTTATTATTTTTACAAAAATTTTGAAATTCTTCAGAGATAAAGCTTCTACCATTATCACTTACAGTGGTATCTGGTAGACCCTGTTCAGTGAATACTTCTCTAAATTTTTTTATTAGCGTAGTACTGCTCATATCCGGAACTATCTTAACTTCTGGCCATTTCGAAAATGAATCAATCAAGATGAGAAAAATCTTCCCTTGAAATGGTCCTGCATAATCTATATGTAATCTCGACCAGGCCTTCTCAGGTCTTATCCACTGATGTGTACTTTTGGCAGGCATGTTCATATTTTCTGCGCATATGTGACACCTTTTGACCATCTCTTCTATCTGTCTATCAATAGCAGGCCACCAGAAATAACTCCTAGCCATGGCTTTTGTAATAACAATTCCATCATGATTTGCATGCAGTTCCTCCAAAACTTTCGGCCTCATTTTGTCTGGCAAAACTACTCTATTTCCCCACAAAATGCAATTTTTAAATGAAGATAATTCATCTCTTTTTCGCCAATATATTTTGTACTCATTTTCTACTTCCTTTGGCCACCCATTACGTATCCAATATATAATTTTACTTAGCGTACAATCTTTGATTGTAAGTTTTGCAACTTCCTCTGCTGAAAACACCAATTCTAGAGGTGTTTCCTCAATAAGTAACACTCCTGAATACTCTTTTTCTTCTTCATCTTTTTCTACTGAAGGCCAACGACTTAATGCATCAGCATATATTCAATTGTATAATCATAAGAGTTCAACAGAAGGGCCCATCTTAGCATTCTTGGAGAAATTATATTAGGTATGGGACGTTTGGGGTCAAATAAGCCTAGCAGAGGTTTATGATCTGTCCTGATAATCACCTTTCTGCCGCTAATAAATTGATGGAACTTCTTGAAGCCAAATATTATAGCTGCTGCCTCTTTATCCACTTGAGCATAATTCCGTTCATGAATATTCATTGTCCTTGATGCAAACATGATGGGTCTTACACTGCCATCTTCCATCTCATGTTCTAATACTGCTCCGAGTCCATACTGCGATGCATCACATGATAGAATAAGTTTCTTCTTTAAGTCGTAATGGACAAGTGTATCCTTACTTGTCAACATTCTACACAGTCTTTCAAATGCATTCTGATGTTGCATCTTCCATTGCCATTTTGTCTCTTTATTCAGTAGTTTATATAAGGGTTCTGCTATTGTAGCTTTATGAGGTAAAAAACGGTCATAGAAATTCAGAAGGCCCAAAAATGCCTGAAGCTCTTTTACATTTTGAAGTGCTGGTGTCTTTTCGACCGCTCGAATTTTTTCTGTGCAAGGATGGATCCCTGATTCATCAATAACAAATCCTAAGAAAGTTACACTCTCTGATGCAAAATTACATTTTTTCTTGTTCACCCTTAAACCAGCTTCCTAAAGTTTTAGCAAAACTGTATGCAGTCTTTTGTTGTGTTGATTTATATTTGTTCCAGTCACCAAAATATCATCAAGTAATACAGCAACTCCAGGAATACCTGCTAATAGTGATGACATTAACCGTTGAAATATGCCTGGGCAAGCCTTTACCCCAAATGCTAATCTTTTCACTCTATAAAGCCCTTTTGGTGTGTTCAGTGTAAGTAAATGGGAAGTAGGCTCGTCGACAGCTACTTGTGTATATGCTCTTTCCAAATCAATTTTAGTGAATATTTTACCACCTTGTAATTGAGTAAATGCTTCATCAATTGTAGGGAGCGGGTATGTATCGGTGTCAGTTACCATATTTACTGTTGACCTGTAGTCACCACAAAGTCGTATGTTACCATTGGGTTTAAGTACAGGTACAAGGGGTGTTGCCCAATCAGAATGTGATATTGGTTCCAAAACATCCTCTTCAACCAATCTTTCAATTTCTTTGTTAACTCTTTCTCTCAAGGCAAATGGTATTGATCTACATTTTAGAAACTTGGGGGTAGCCCCTTCCTTAGGCATGATACTCACTACTGGACCAGTGTACTTGCCTAACCCTTCCTCAAACACTGTTTTGTATTTTTCTATAATCTGGGTTGTGTCTACTGAATCTATTTTTAGGGAATGAATTCCCTGTACCTTTATACCAAAATCCTTAAACCAGTTTCTTCCTAGAAGACTTGGACCATGCCCCTCCGCTATGATCACTGTCAATTTTTTGACAATACCTTTACAGTTTACAGGTACCTCTGTTGACCCTAAAATCTGTAGTTGATCATCTGTCCATGTTGATAGGGCCAAGGCACACTTATTTAATTTTGGTAATTTCCCTTTCCATATGAGTCTGGCAGTCGGTTCACTTAATACTGTGCGTGCACACCCTGAATCTACTTCCATTTCAATTTGACAATTATTTAGGGTGACATTCATCTTATATGCATGTACATTACCCTGTCTAACATTATAGATGGGCACTTCATATAGACCATTACAGTTCGATCTAGGTGTGCTATTATTGTTTTTATTTTTAGTCATACATGCCACTTCAATATGTCCAGTACGACCACAAAAATTACACTTAGCCCACCTAAACTTACATTCTCCTCTATGTTGTTTTGAACAACGAAAACATGTTTGTTTTTCAGTAGATTTTACACCTTTCTTATAAAAAAATTTGTTTACTTCCATGGGTTCCTCAAAATCCATGTTTATGTTGCTAACACCCGCATTTGGAACAATAATATCAGCATCACAGTTGGCAGATTCATGTGATAAAGCCAATTCAGAAACTGATTTAAATGTTAAATCAGTTTTCCGTAACATTTGCCGTTGCAATTCTTTGTCTCTAATACCACAAACTAATCGATCACGCAGGGTACGATCAATATCCTTGAAGTTGCAGTGAATTGACAGTTTCCTCAAATTAGCAAGATAATCGCGTATTTTTTCATTTTGTTCCTGATTACGAGTATGAAATTTAAATGATTCCACTATCTCATTTGGTGTGGGATGAAAATGACTGTCTAGAAGTGTATTTATTGTTGAATAGGTAATCTCACTTATTTCCTTTGGGGCAATCAAAGATAATATTAAATCAAATAAATCAGGACCACATACCGCCAACAAATTCGCTTTTTTTTAGCATCTTCTGTGATTTCATTTACCTCTAAACAAAATCCAAACCTTGACACGTAATTTTCCCAGCAGCCATGTGCTACATCAAATTCGGCAAACTTAACCACCATTTTTCTCAATTATTTGCACTTTATTTCCACAAATTTTTTATTAAATTTTATAATCACACTTATTTAAACGTTTTTCACTTATTTTCCTTTCGTCGCCACTATTATATTCTTGTAAAACCACTGAAATTGGGAGAGAGCGCGCGCGTTACTCACCTGACAGTACCAGACTGGTTTTTCTACATGTACCCACATGTTCAGTACATGACAGCCAGTAACGCATAACAAGGCTCCATCTACCGATTAGTTTTGCAACTAATACCTGGCCACTAATTCTTTTGAAGTTTTCTAAAATTGCATACCCAACAAGTGTTTTTTTTTTATTATTAACGATGGGTTTGCTCTTGATTCTAGTCTAGGTCATAGGACAGAGACAGAGTCTAAGATGGAGCAAGCTCACCCAGAAGAAGCCTGTTCGTTCACTCTTACTTTGAAGAGATTAGGGTTGTATGCGTTTGGAAACAAAAACACAGACGACGCAGGTAGTGTTAAGTAGTGTGTAAGTAATTTAAAATTCGGAATTCATACTCGTATCTAATGATATTAATTGTACAAATATTTCAGAACAATTTTGTCAACCTTTTAAACAAGTGGAGTTGACAAGTCACAGCGGTTTCGGAGAATGCGTGTCACAGTGAAACTTAATAAGCAAAACATTTGCTGGATGTGTAACCCGACATGACACTTGAAATAATAATGTATATTAGATTCCAAGTGTATGGTACAATGGATAAAATTAAAGCAGCATTTCATACTTTAAGCTTAAAGTCGTTGAAGAAGGCAAGACAGTTTTTTTAATAAGCAAGCATTTCTATCACATAAAGTTAGTTTCGTACGCCGCTGTAGCAAATGGCTACAATTTCATACAACCCTCCGATATGAACTTCTGTATGAAAAGTTTAAAAATCTAGATGCTTAATGTTGTCAATTCAATGATTTTTTCGTAACTCAAAAAAGCGCTGTCATTTTCTGTCAATTAGGTGTATAAAAGGATAGGAAATGATCGCGAATACAATGCACGTTATCTGTCAAAAGGCTGTAGTAGATGTTTACACCTGTTAAATATTAAAGAATACGTTTTTTTACTTGCGCATGCAAACAAAGATAAATTTTAAATGTTTGCCGCGTGATGCCAGATTAGAATAGCATCACTCCTTTCTTTCCCGCGGGTGTCGTAGGAGGCAGCTAAGGGACTCGAGGGTTTCATATGTATTATTACAATTTTATGCTACAGTTACGAGTAAAATTAAGGTGATACTCGTTCGTAAAAAGTAAAAACGTGGTAAGTATGGCAAAATACCCCAGTAGAGAAAGGCTGATGTTCAGCAATGTTATGTTGTGGCTGATAATGTTGACGTAATTCATATTTTCCGCTGACATCTCTTGACTTGAATTGACGAGCGAGACAAGCCAGTTTACGCAGTAATCCTTTCAAGGGCTCTTGTATTAATTATTAGTAATTTTCTGTCTGCCAGCTCAGTGTAGGTTGTGGATCGCTCTTGTTTGTCGGTTCTTGGTTTAGAATAAGAGTTTCATTCACAGCCACAACAGTCTTTTGCCAGACATGGGCTTCCCTCTATTGGGGGGTACTACCATACCTACTCACCAAGCTTGGCAGGCGGATTGGCCGCTGATTGGATGCTGCTGCCTATTCCTTGAACATATTTTTCACTAGTCATTTTTCCGACATCCACGGAAAGGGACTCGAGGGTTTCGTGTGTAGTACAATTTCAGGCGACAGGCTGACGACCTGTCACTGTAGTTATGCACGATATTGTACGATGCTCAAATATTTGTCAAACATGGCGATAAGGACCCTATTTTTCGGCCGTTAACGCTCTGCCTACCCCACAATTGATAAATGTATATGTATATACATACATCAACGAAATTGAAAGGATAGTCTCCTGAAAATTTAACATCTTGCATTGAGATCACCAACTTGCCAGTCTGCCGTGGCGACTATGGTTTGGTAGATAACGCAACAGTAAAAAATGAGACAAATACAAAGCTCTGAGTGTGGACAATAATTGTATCTTTTCAGGAAAATCTTAAGTCGACTCAAGAAAAAACACCGAGATAATCTATTCAAAAAACTAACTTAAACTGACTTTAAAGTTTTAGCTTTAGAGATAAACAAAAACTGTCTCAATTCACATTCCAATCAACAAAGCATATGAAGAACAGCAAATACCGTGAAAAATACAAAAAGGTAAAACAATATGAAGAGCTCTTCTCCACGGTGGAGTTTCAATTAATTAATCCATACCGGCATCTGGGCGTTGCATCCGCCAGCTGCGATTTGAAGGGCGGGGCACACCGGCTCCGTATCCAGCTCTCGTCCGTAGTCACGCACGAACTTATGACGTTGTAATGTATAGGACTGTATGAGATACGGCACACCGCACACCGTGCAGCACGGAACGGATACGCAACGCAAGCGGTGTGCCGTAACTCATACAGTCCCATACATTACAACGTCATAAGTTCGTGCGTGACTACGGACGAGAGCTGGATACGGAGCCGGTCTGCCCCGCCCTTGAACCTCGATTAAATACGAGTATAACCAGGGATATGAACGGATATTTGACGAAGCGGGATAAAAAAAATAAAAAATCGACCGTCCAATGGCGCCCTCTCAAGTTTTTAACTAATTTCTCTTAATCTGCAACAAATATCAAAAATCTAAAATGGACAAATTGTTGCCCTGTAGGTACGATAAGTTTATTCCAAAACACAACAATGAGCTGTTTCTTGTGTTTTAAATTTTAAATCACTAAAACGGAAAATGTTGGCCACCGTTTTCCGTTTTAGTGATTTTAATGACGCATAATAATGTAAAGCTTATTGCTGTATCTTAAAATAAACTTATCGTATAGGACCACAAATTTGTCCGTCTGAAATTTTTAATGTTTGTTCTAGATTTTAAGAAATTATAAAAAAAAACAGGTGGGGACACCACTGGACTGTCGGCGCCGCCTTAATGTTTCAGGGAAAAGGCAAGGCCTACCCTCTTTTGCACTCTGCACGAGCCAACCCGCACATCTTATAGCACGTTTACACCATGCGCCTGCTCCTGCCGCTGTCACAAATATTGCTCGAAATACTTCCGCAGAAGTATCAACGCGAGTGAGTGTTCACACGCTGCCGTCATACTCTTCTCGCACCAATATTTCTTTCTCCCTACCTACCCCGCAAGGAATGTAAGCATGTTACATGTATGTAACTATTTCCAAAACTGCAAGATATGCTGTGCTTGCATTTTACACGCATGGAGTATTCCATGTGTATATGTACTAAGTTCAATATAAAACTGTTTGAAATGTTTATCTGTGGCCATCCAGCGCGGCAATTCAGCCAGTCTAATGGGGACGTTTGGACCGGGAATGATCCGGGGTGGTATTTTTGATACTAAGGTGACGAAAACCCAGTTGAATATTGTTATTTGACATACACTTAATGTATTATTGTATTTTATTTTGTGTTTAATAAATCAATTTGTTTAATGCTTAAAAAATTGACTAATATAAAACAGCATACATACATACATACATACATAAATCACGCCCATATCCCTTACGGGGTAGGCAGAGCGTTAACGGCCGTAAAACGGATATTAACACCACGTCTGACAAAAGTTTGAGGGTCAATGAGATAGCTGTGTATCACTATAGTGACAGGTTGTCAGCCCATCGCCTAAAATTGCAATACACACCCTCGAGTCCCTTAGTCGCCTCTTACGACACCCATGAGTAAGAAATGGGGTGATGCTATTCTAGGCCGGCATCACACGGTAAAACAGCATACTTATCTAATAAATCAGACTCAATCAACACCTCGGTGTCTTACTAGCTCGTCCCTGTTTAATTTAGCGTTGCTATGCTGGGGTAAGTTAGGTATTAATGACGGTCTATGAATGCGCCGCGATTTCGCACGCATCGCTCTGGGCATATGTTGTCCCTTTCTCGCTCGCGGGGCGAGGGTGGCGGCGTGCGCGCGGGTCGCCTGGTAGGCGCCAAGCGGTGATTTCTGCACCGCACTATCAGTCACTCAAAACCGTTCGGACGAGAACGTATTGTGTTTTGTACGGATTTCCCGCCACGCGTTTTGTGATGCCGCGTGTAATGGACGATTCAATTTGAGATCGCGCGTGTTGATGCATCGTATTATTGCGGTTCTCCTGGGTTATACTAGAATACCAGGCTTAGTGATTGTTGGATGTCTCGACGTCTTCCACGTGAGCGTCGCGTTGAATAGGCATCAAGTGGCCATATCGGCTCGCGTTTTGTACGGCCCTAATTCGTGTTGGGTCACGCGTAATGACTAATATCAAAGTGAAATACGAACAGAAGCTGTGAGTGGTTTGAAGTGAATAACGCGCCAAGGCTGTAGTGGAATGCTGGGTGTCGATATCTTTTCCACCCAGCCCTGTAAGTACCCACGGAATTCCTATTTGATCCATTCCCTGTACTTCCTTTCTCCGTTGGGTATTTTATGCATTTGCGCCGGCGACGTGACTGTAAGTGTGAAACCTAGTTGTTTTAGTATAAAACTGTTTTTTTGTGTTAATGGTGTGTTCCCTTTAGTCATATTTGTTGTACCATATCATTGTGACTCCTTAGTACGAATTGCGGAATTCGTGGGGTGATATAATTTGGAGGTACTTACTTATAATCTAGTGCTAATACGTGTGACGTAACGCCAGATCGGCAGACGGTATTTACTACCGACTTGAGTTATGTAAAGGTCAGAACACATCATTTGCCAATTTCACTCAACTTAGTTAATTAAGTTAAATAGATTTAGGTTCACGTTTAATTCATAGTATGCGCTGCTATATTGTGCAGCGTATGCTATTTAGCGCTGCGTAACGCGGCCATTGTCTGCCTTCAGTTGAACTCCTGGTATTTTACTAGAAATTTACCTGTGTAAATCGCTTCCACTGCGGGAGTTTAGCTTGGAATTAGACAATTTTTGGTAGCAGAGCGTGGTTCAGAAAACCACTAGATTTAAGATTATTTTAGTATAAGATTTTTAATCTACCTACATAAAAAAATATATATATATTTATTGTGATTGTAGTGTGTGCCCTGTGTAGAATATCCTATCGGTAGGATCAGGGCCAATCAATTAGTGAATTGCTTGTTATTATCGTTGTGTTTACCCTGTGCGGATATCCTAACGGTAGGATCAGGGCCGATTGTCTATTATTTTTTTTTATTGTAAGGTTCGGTGTTACTTTGAGTTGGTACCATGGCTCCCACAATTACACAGCTTCAGGCAAAAATTAGAACGCACCTAATTTGGTTCGCGACTAAGCAGGCGATGGTCGGTCGCGGGGACCGAGAGGACGCACTCATCGCTTGTGCGCAACGGATTGACGAACGGGTCGCGGAGGTGTTGGATTGCCTCACTGGATGCGAGGAGTTATTTGATGGGACGCCTGATGAGGAGGTCAAACTTACGGTCCGGACGAATGTGACCCAGTGCATGGAGATGGGGCAGGAGATCCAGCAGGCGGCTGCTGTGATCACCAGGCGTAGAGCTGGGGAGCCGGACCCACCCCATGGTCCGCGGGGACCGGGGGTGCAAGTGCCCCTGCCGGCTGTGGCGATTCCGGTCTTCCACGGGGACTACACGGATTGGACCCGATTCCAGGATCTGTTTGACAGTGTGATTCATAACCGCACTGACTTGCAGCCGGCATATAAAATGGCACAATTGATGGCCAAGCTGCAAGGTGAGCCCCATGAGCTGGTAAAGCATCTACCAGTCGATGATGCAAGTTACGAGACGGCTCGCGGTTTGCTGATCGAGAGATACAGCAACAAACGTCTCATGATTGACCAACTCCTGGAACAGTGGCTCACCGTGCCGACCATCACACGAGGGACGGACCTCAGGGCCAAGGTCCTCAACCCTGTCTGCGTTGCAGTGAACGCTCTTGAGAGACAGGGGATGCCGGTGTCAGGCTATGATTATATCCTGGTCCACACGTTGTTGCGCCGCCTGCCGAGCGACATGGCCGCTCGTTTTGAACAGTCACACGGAGGTAAGACATCTGATTACCTCCCGACCTTCGAGGAGCTCAAGTCCTTCCTCGAGGCCGAGTGCAGGCGGGTAGATGCCCAATTTGGAGAGTCGCCTCACGCGGAGTCTGCGGCCGCTCGCCGCCCGGAACGGCCGGGTGCACAGGCGCGAGACGGTAAGAGTAGGCCACCCAGGCGATACAATGTCGCTAATTTGGAATCGAGGTGTGCCTACTGCAGAGAGGCGGGGCATCAGGTGACTGCGTGTGAGGAGTTCGCTGCACAGCGGGTGCAGAAACGTCGTGGTGTGGTGCAGCAACGGCGTTGGTGCTTTAGGTGTATGGGGCCGCATCAGGTGCGAGAGTGCCCATCAAGCACCAACTGCAGGTACTGCCAGGGTGCCCACCATCAGCTCCTATGCATGAACCGCAGCGGAGATTACGGAGGCAGAGCTGACGCGGGTCAGCGGACGGAGTCTGCCCTACCTAGACGGGAGCAACGCTCCCCACCCCCTCCAAGGAGGAGTCCTCTTCCACCAGGGTTTCAGGGACGAGGCCAGGGACATCAGCAGGTGATGCCCCCTTCACCACGCGCGAGACAGTCACCACCTCGGCAGCAGGTGCCGGAACAGGGTAGGTGGTCACAGGTCCAAGGTCAGGGGCACCCATCACAAGTACGTGATGCTACGGGCGGGTGCCAATACCAGGGCCAGTACATGCAGTACTCGGCGGGACTGAACAACATGGTGAGGTCTCATGACCCACGCATGCCTCTCCCCTTGGCTGAGCACCCGCGGCTACAGGCGCATCCACGGTACGCGCGCCTGCCGCAGGGTTACTATAGGCTGCCAGCCATGGCGTACAGGACCAGAGGTCCCTATCAGCAGGAGTGGGACCCACTCGAAGGTGTACGGAGAGAGGGGACCCCCCCGCAGGACGCGGACACTCCGCGCTTAGATTCCTGCTAGGTAATCGCCGCCTACACGCCAGCTTCGGCCCCCCGGCCAATTACGGTATTGTTGCCTACGGCAATGATTTGGGTATGGGGATACGGTGGCCGCAGCATACAGGTAAGAGCCTTGTTAGATACAGGGGCTCAGGGTTGTATTGTGTCTAGTAAGCTGGTGAGTAGGCTACGCTTAAATATAAGGCCCACAACGGATGGGGCTGTAGGTATTGGAGGTGTAGATGTGCCTGACGTTCGGGGTCAGGTGAACTTCGAGTTCACATTAGGTAATACAGGTACAGGGGTTAGCTATCATGCCTCAGCAGTGGTGCTGGATGAAGTGGTAGGGAAACTTCCTCAGGTTCGGTTACCGTCAACGGTACGAGGGTTAACCACAGGCTTAGAGTTAGCTGATCCTGACTTTGATACTCCTGGTACGGTGGACGTTCTCCTCGGGTCAGACGTCCTCGGGAGATTCTGGTGTGGCAGAAAACGGGTACTTCAGCAAACTGGTTTAGTGGCCGTTGATACCACAGGGGGGTATGTTATTTTTGGCCCAGTTTGGAGATCTCAGGACCTACCAGAGGGCGATACGGTGCTCTATGGTAGTGTGTTGTCGGAGGTGCTGCAGAGGTTTTGGGAGTCTGAGGAGCCACCCACAGCGGATAGACGGAAGCCAGAGGATGACGAGTGCGAGCTGTTCTATCAGTACAACACTGCACGAAGTTCGTCAGGTAGGTTTGTTACCAGGCTGCCATTTCTCCCAAACCGCCCCTCCTTAGGTAGTTCGCGACAGATCGCGGAACGGAGACTACTGGCTATGGAGAGAAAGATGAAGCGAGATGCAGCACTTCGGCAGAAGTATATCGAATTCATGAGGGAGTACCTAGAGTTAGGCCACATGTCGGTGTCCAGCATAGATTGGAGGTGTGTCGAGCATTACTATATACCACACCTGGCTGTTTTGAAGTCACCGGAGGCGAAGATACGGGTAGTGTTTGACGGTTCTGCTCCTACATCGAATGGTGTGTCTGTGAACCAGTGTCTGCACGCGGGTCCCAAGTTGAACCGGGACATTGTGGACATCCTCACAGATTTTCGGTTGCACCAAGTAGCGTTCGTCGCAGACGTCAAAATGATGTTTCGCCAAACAATTATACACCCGGATGACCGTCGGTACCAGCTGATTTTGTGGCGTGAGAGCCCTGACGAGCCGATGGTCACTTATGAGCTTAACACGGTAACGTATGGTCTGAAGCCAAGTCCGTTTTTGGCAGTACGCACGCTGCGAGAGTTGGCCGCACAGGAAAGGGTAAGATTCCCTCGAGCCGCAGCAGTACTGGATCGCGACGTCTACGTGGATGACATCTGCACGGGTGCAGATAGCGTGCAACAAGCACTGCTACTACGAGACGAGCTGATCGCGATCATGGAATCAGGAGGTTATGAGTTGCGGAAATGGCTGTCCAGCTGTCCAGAGCTCCTGGCCGGGTTGCCAGGTGAGTTCCAGCAGGACCCGCACCTTTTCGAGAACCCGGACAATCCAAATACGTTGAGCATCCTAGGGGTGCAATATAGGCCAACGCATGATGTCTTTACGTATCAGATCGAGCCAGACCTTTTGCAGAAGACTTGGACGAAGCGTTCGGTATTATCAACGATCGCCAGAACTTTCGATCCTAACGGGTGGATCGCACCGGTGACGTTCATGGCGAAGTGCTTCTTGCAAAGGTTGTGGCTAGCAAACTTGGGTTGGGACGACCAGCTCTCCGGAGAGCTGTTGAATGATTGGACCAAGTTTGTGACCACCTTACCAGGGATCGTACGCATCGCCATACCTCGCAAGTTGCTCCCATCGGTGGGATGTAAGGCTACCCTACATGGGTTTTGTGATGCCTCGGAGCGAGGGTACGCGGCAGCTGTCTATTTGCGGACAGTCAGTTCAACGGGAACTGTAGACGTGCGTCTAGTTATGGCCAAGAGTAAGGTGGCTCCGGTTAGGACAAGATGGACCATTCCAAAGTTGGAATTGGCGGGAGCAGCGCTTCTCACGCGCTTGCTACATTATGTCGCTAGTAATCTACGCGGTACCATCAATTTGGATGAAACGGTGTACGCATGGACCGACAGTAGGATAGTTCTGTGCTGGTTACAGACGTCGGTACATACTCTTGAGGTTTTCGTGGCAAATCGGGTGTCACAGATTAAAGGATCGGAAACTCCGTTGGTATGGAGACACGTACCGAGAGAACAGAACCCAGCGGACTGCGCCTCACGGGGATGTAGGGCCCCTGATTTGGTAGGTCACTCACTGTGGTGGGGACCTCAGTGGCTGACTGAGTCACCTGAGAGATGGCCATACAATGAGTGCGGGTCGCCGCTTGGGCCACCTGATCGAGGTTTGCGAGTGAACGTAGGGCAGATCGTACCTAAGCCTAGTGCGGCTTTCTTGCTGGAACGATACAGCTCCCTCGACAAACTTCTAGGGGTGACAGGTTGGATCAAACGGTTCGTGAACAACTGTAGAAAACCTCAAGCAGAACGGAACTTGGCACCTGTCCTCTCGCCTGCGGAGCGGAATGCGGCTCTAAGTTTATTGGTTAGGGTCGTCCAGGCGGAACATTTTGAGGAAGAGGTCAGGCTGCTCAGGGATGGCCGTGGAAAGCTGAAGGGAGGTCTTGTGCGCCTCAACCCGTTCGTGGACGAGCATGGAATGCTCCGGGTTGGAGGTAGACTTCGGAACGCTAACCTGCCCTTTTCAGCACGGCATCCGCTGTCACTCCCAAAGAAGGGACCTTTGGTAGAACTTATAGTTAGGGATCGTCACCAGAAAAACTCGCATGCGGGCTGCAATGCACTTTTGGCTATTCTGCAGCGCGAGTTTTGGATCTTGTCTGGACGACGTACGGTACGGAGCATTGTGTTTCGGTGCTTGCCTTGCTATCGGTTGAAGGCAGCCACAATGCAACCTCAGATGGGAGACCTCCCACCGGACCGGGTGACGGAAGCCTGGACGTTTGCGGGTGTGGGAACGGACTTTGCGGGGCCTTTTATGGTAAAGGCATCACGCCTTCGCAACGCGAAGTCAATCAAGGCGTATTTGTGCGTGTTTGTGTGCCTAGCAACCAAGGCCGTCCACTTGGAACTCGTGGCCGACCTCACTACGGAGGCTTTCTTAGCAGCTTTAGATAGATTTGTGTCGCGAAGAGGGCGACCAGCGCTGACCAGGTCGGACTGTGGTACCAACTTTAAGGGCGCTGATCGATGTATGAAAGAAATTATAACGTTTTTATCGGAAAACGAGGAAGCTATCGGCACGAGCCTCTCCCGTCAGGGCATTAACTGGGTGTTCGATCCACCAGGATGCCCCCACTGGGGTGGTATATTTGAAGCGGTTGTAAAGTCCGCTAAGACGCATTTGATGCGCGTTATAGGTTTAACGATATTAACCTTTGAGGAGCTAGCGACCGTGTTTTGTAAAATTGAGGCCGTTCTCAATTCACGTCCTTTGTGTCCGCTTAGCTCAGATCCGAATGATCTGGAGGCCCTGACACCAGGGCATATCTTAATTGGCCGACCACTTAACGCCTTGCCAGAGTACCCCTACACAGAGGTCAGTAGCAATCGTTTGACGCGTTATGAGTTGCTGCAGCAAATGTCTCAGAATTTTTGGAAGCGATGGTCGCTTGAGTATTTGCACATTCTGCAGCAACGCCTTAAGTGGACGGACAGAACTGAACCCCCTCGCATCGGAGATCTCGTTCTGGTTAAGGATGCCAACCTGCCGCCACTGCGATGGCGCAGAGGGCGCATTCTCAACTTGTTCCCAGGTAGTGATGGCACTCCTCGAGTCGCGACAGTTCAGGTAGGGGATTCAGTTCTTAAGCGAGCAATAGCAACGCTATCTCGTCTCCCCAGTAGTGAATAGGCCTAAGGGATTCGGCCTAGGGCGGGTGAATGTTTAATTTAGCGTTGCTATGCTGGGGTAAGTTAGGTATTAATGACGGTCTATGAATGCGCCGCGATTTCGCACGCATCGCTCTGGGCATATGTTGTCCCTTTCTCGCTCGCGGGGCGAGGGTGGCGGCGTGCGCGCGGGTCGCCTGGTAGGCGCCAAGCGGTGATTTCTGCACCGCACTATCAGTCACTCAAAACCGTTCGGACGAGAACGTATTGTGTTTTGTACGGATTTCCCGCCACGCGTTTTGTGATGCCGCGTGTAATGGACGATTCAATTTGAGATCGCGCGTGTTGATGCATCGTATTATTGCGGTTCTCCTGGGTTATACTAGAATACCAGGCTTAGTGATTGTTGGATGTCTCGACGTCTTCCACGTGAGCGTCGCGTTGAATAGGCATCAAGTGGCCATATCGGCTCGCGTTTTGTACGGCCCTAATAAATCGTGTTGGGTCACGCGTAATGACTAATATCAAAGTGAAATACGAACAGAAGCTGTGAGTGGTTTGAAGTGAATAACGCGCCAAGGCTGTAGTGGAATGCTGGGTGTCGATATCTTTTCCACCCAGCCCTGTAAGTACCCACGGAATTCCTATTTGATCCATTCCCTGTACTTCCTTTCTCCGTTGGGTATTTTATGCATTTGCGCCGGCGACGTGACTGTAAGTGTGAAACCTAGTTGTTTTAGTATAAAACTGTTAATGGTGTTGTTTTTTGTGTTAATGGTGTGTTCCTTTTAGTCATATTTGTTGTACCATATCATTGTGACTCCTTAGTACGAATTGCGGAATTCGTGGGGTGATATAATTTGGAGGTACTTACTTATAATCTAGTGCTAATACGTGTGACGTAACGCCAGATCGGCAGACGGTATTTACTACCGACTTGAGTTATGTAAAGGTCAGAACACATCATTTGCCAATTTCACTCAACTTAGTTAATTAAGTTAAATAGATTTAGGTTCACGTTTAATTCATAGTATGCGCTGCTATATTGTGCAGCGTATGCTATTTAGCGCTGCGTAACGCGGCCATTGTCTGCCTTCAGTTGAACTCCTGGTATTTTACTAGAAATTTACCTGTGTAAATCGCTTCCACTGCGGGAGTTTAGCTTGGAATTAGACAGTCCCAGATCTCAACAGCTTTCGCAGAAGGTTCCTAAATGTGCAGGCTCTGCCTTGTACATTTTGGTCCTTCGAGCCGGATGCGGATCAAGTACCAGCATCCGACAAGCGGGTCTCACCGGTGACTTGAACAACAATGAACATCACACCAGAGACTCCAATGCGAGCTATAAAAGATAAAATAAAGATAAAGATAAAAGATAAAATCACTTTATTGTTAAACTGTGTCATTAAGATGTTACAAAATACGTGAAATAGAGTCAACAGTTTGCCCGTTTCGGACGTACAATATAAAAAACTTAAACTTAAACATCAATTGTTATCATTAAAATATTCATTGAGACTATAGTAAGATTTGGATAGCAACCATTTTTTTAAATTATTTCTGAATTTTACACCGGTCAATTGTTTTAATGTCACGGGTAAGTGGTTGAAGACCTTTAACCCAGTGATCAGACAGCTTTTGTACAAACTACTGCTAGTTGTTAATATACCTTCAATACACATGTCATATTTATAATTGGATCTCAAATTATTTCTAATGTCAACTTTTTTTCTAAAATATTTCTTGTCATTTCTTACAAACAAACTTATTTCTAAAATATAAATACATGTCAAAGTGAGAAAATTATTATCAATAAATACATTTCTTAAAGTGTCAGTACTTTGCATATTATAAATTATTCTCATACATCGTTTTTGCATTATGAATGTTGATTCGACATTTGCAGAGTTACCCCAAAAAATTATGCCATATGTCAGCAAAGGATACACATATCCGTAATAAGCGTTTATAACTATTTCAGTTGAGGTAACATTTTTTAAAATAGATAGCGCATAACAACTACTGGATATTCTTTTATTAATTTTTGTAATGTGTGATTTCCAGTTCAGATGCGTATCTATGCTAACACCCAGGAAATTGATTTCTCCAACTTCATTGATTTGTTTATTATTCAGTTCAACATTCAGGGGCACATGTGACTTTTTATAATTTCTGAACTGGACTATCTTAGTTTTTTCTAAATTTACTTTTAAGTTTATCGTGCTTAGCCAGTCAACGACTGTCTTAAGTGTTATATTAATTTCGTTTGTAAAGTCACTATCATTCAAGTTTTCTTTTGATATAAATATTGTCGCATCGTCAGCAAACATAACGCACAGGTGTCTTATTACTAGTGGTAGTTCATTAACATATATTAAAAATAAGACTGGTCCCAATACACTACCTTGAGGAACTCCCATGATAACATTTTCAAAATGAGATTGTATTCGTTCTATTGTCTTGGTTTCCTTATTATAGGAGTCTATGACTGTAGCTTGCGTTCTATTACTCAAATATGACTCGAACAGCTTAAGAACGTTACCCCGAATACCTATATGTTCTAACTGTTTAATAAGAATGTCATGCAAAACACAGTCGAATGCTTTCGACAGGTCCAAGTACAATCCAATGCAAGTATTTTTATTATTTATAGATGTCCACACTTCTTTTAAGACTTTTAAAATGGCAAATGTTGTATTTTTTCCTTTTTGAAACCCGAACTGATTTGAATTTAGAATGTCATTTGAATTTAAAAATGAATTTAATCTGATGCATATTAGCTTTTCAACGATCTTTGAAAATGTAGGCAGTAATGCTATTGGCCTATAGCTGTTCATATCGGCTTTGGGCCCTTTTTTGTACAGTGGTTTAATCAGTGCCGTTTTCAGCTTATCTGGAAAAACACCAGATTCAAAAACTAGGTTTATGATATACACCAACGGATCAACTATATAATCAATACAAGCCTTTATTACATGAATTGGTATATTATCGTAACCTGCGCTATTTTTATTCTTCATGCCCATTACAACTTTTTTTACCTCATTTGCAGTTACTGGCATTAGAAACATGCTTTTGCAATTTGACTTGTTTATTGATTTATATGTGCCGCAATTTATTTTAGTACTATTTAAGTTAATGTAATAATTATTAAACATTTTAGAAATTTGATTTGGTTCCTCAATCATTGTATTTTCTTTATTTATGTGTTCTATAGTCTGTTTAATTACATTTGTTGTTGTAGTATTTTGTTTAATTATTGTCCAAGATGCCTTATTTTTATTTGAGCTTTGGGTAATGTATTTGATGTTTGAGAGAGATTTTGACTTTTTAGTTACTGTTTTCATGATTTTGCAATAATTTTTATATATATTTTTAAAATTTTGGCATTTGCTGTTTCGTGATCTAATATGCATTAGTCGTTTTGTTTTACTTGCCACTAAAATTCCCCTTGTCTTCCAGTTTGTTTTCCTTTTATAGTACATTTTAACTTTTTTAATAGGAATGCATAAATCATATATTAGGGTGTAAATATCAATAAAACAATTATACGATTCATTTGCTTCTTTGTGCAAATAAACATCAGCAAAACTTGTTTGGGCGATATATTTCATAAAGATTTCTAATGATTGGAATGTATTTCTTTTAAATATAAACCAGTACCGTTCAAAAAAAGTCATGGTACACGGAATATATATTACTTGCCCAGTGTGATCTGACAGACCAATGTCCAGTACTTCTGCTCTAATTTTTTTCACATTTGTCATAATATTATCTAAGCAAGTTTTAGTAACCGCTGTTATTCTTGTTGGCTCCTCAATAACTGGATATAATTTAAACGCTTTAAAGATGTTTAGGAAATCGTCAGACCTTTTATTTTTTTCTAGTATATTGATATTGAAATCCCCTATCACAAATATTTTCTTATAATTATTTCTCGTCCTTTTTACTATCTTATCCAATAAAAATTCCATATTAGTCAGAAATATCTCAAAATCACTATTTGGCGTCCTATAAAAAGTTATAATCAGATAGTTTAATTCATTTAAAACAATACCACACGATTCAAAATGACTTTCAATGGCCATGTCACTTATCCACTGTAGAGGTCTGTAACTAATGCCATTTTTAACGTAAATAGCAACACCTCCTTTAAGTTTCCTTTTCCTACAAAAATGAGTTGCTTTTTGATAGTCTTCAATTTGAAGTAAGTTAACTTCATTTTCTTTTAAATGGGTTTCACTGAAACAACACACGTCAATCTTTTTTTCAGTGGCGATTAATTCTAATTGATCTATTTTGGATCTTATACTTTGAATATTAAAATGCATTATATTAAATGAGGTATTTTCTTTAGACTCGAAAAAACTTTATTTCTTCCGTCCTGTCGTTAACTTATTTTCAGTTGTTGAAATATTGAGATGAACCTGGCCAATAGTAGAATCGATAGTGGATACATCTTTTTGTTTATTGAAAAGGTATGGTATGGTACATTGTTTAAGTACAGTTCGTGTGCCTGCTCTAACATTTTGTTTAAAATATTGAGGTATCTTTTTCTGCACTGTTTTTTTTGCTAGGGTTTTATTATTTTTATTTAAATTTCTGAAATTATTGTTATTTTTATATTTGATTTGGTCCAAATTAATTTTATTAGCTAAATAGCAGTCATAGTGAGTTTTGTATGTTATTCTGAGGATTTCTTTGGTTAATAATTTAATTAATAATTGTTTTATATTCACATTTTTTTCTGGCAAATAATTAGTTGGTGACACACAAGTTGAGCTAGGAAATAAAGCGCTCACAAATTGCAAAACCTTGTTTTGTTCCGTGATATTGATATGTTTGTTTTTTAAGACTTCGCTTATTAAGACATTTGTATTAGAGAAAAGTGATAAAATGTAATATAAATATGATTTGTATGCAAGTGGACTGCGATCATTAGATCCCGCTAAAATTATTACAAAATCCATACTTGAGAAGTCTTTACAAATTTTATCACAGTATTTCATTACTTCATATAGTGATGCATTTGGTTTAATAATAGCAGTGACTTCAAAACCAGTCCCTAATAAATTTTGCAGCTGATTTCGTACGCCTTTTCCATTTTCGTCACAAAATAGCATTATTCTCTGTTTTTTATTCGGATTTTCTTCATCTAATTTCCTTGATTCCATATTTTCATTGTAGTCTTGATGCTTTGATTCTATTATCTCTTGCTTATCACTTTGATGTTGTAATTCTTTGATTGTTATTGGTTCTTTTGGTGGTATTGGACTGGTGCTTGCTTTAGGTGATACAGGTGTTGTTGAGCTTATATTGATTGATGGTGAGATCAAGTTCTTGGTTCCCGTGATAAGATTTGGCACGTTTTCATTACGACCTGTGAGATTATTCGTCGCATTGGTTTTTCCCTTTGCAGATGGTGAGTCCATACACATTTTTTTTAACAAATCGTTTTGTTTCTGAAAATATGCTAATTCTTTTTTTAATAATATGTTTTCAGCTAACATTAATTCTATTTCCGCCTCCGCTGAGGTGAGTTGCTCATCAAGATTAGTAACTTGCTCTCTTAAAATATCTAACTCGTTACTTGCCATGATATTACTTAATTCTGGGCAGCTTCTGTGGCTTTGACAGGCGTTTTGTAATATATTAAGTTGAGTTCCTTCATCTTCTGACCCTGCGTTGAGGGAATCAAACGAATTACTCGTGGGAATATTTACTATAAAACCTTCACGTTTTCTATGTGTCACATTTTCAAAATTGGGTAACTTTTCACTTGAGTCAATAATAGATAGCTGGGGTGATTCAAGTATCTGTTCATTTTGGTCCAATTTGGCCTCTATTTGATTAATTGGAGATGCCTCCGTGGTTG
Source organism: Tuta absoluta (assembly GCA_027580185.1). Classification (NCBI taxonomy): domain Eukaryota; kingdom Metazoa; phylum Arthropoda; class Insecta; order Lepidoptera; family Gelechiidae; genus Tuta; species Tuta absoluta. The sequence continues at coordinate 4,313,210 of JAQAHW010000020.1, forward strand.
GAACGACCGTCTCATTTGAAGTTGTAGAGTCATTGCTTTTTTTTCTTGATTGTTCGAATTGGTGCTTTTTTTTTTGAGCCCTCTATAACTCGTCCTTTGTTTCGAGGGGTACTTGAACTTCTAACGGTACATCTTTTGCATTTCCAAATGGCTCTTTTGGGCATTTCCATAAGCACATAACGCTTATGAGGTACTTTTGAGCAGTTTTCTAAACATAGCATCTCTCGACATGAACTGCACTGTATGTATTCATTACGCTTGCAAAATGTTTTACACTTCGTACATGAAACGCCGCGAGGTGGCATCTTTTTGTTAGTTTTGTAGCAGTAGTCAATATAATGGTCCTTGTAAATATAAAAATATGCGTCCAAAAAATAAACAAAGAAAAACAAATTTTGTCAACAATTGGAACCCGGGCGGTTCCGAGCTTGCGTTTCTCGTAGCGAAAGTCAACGTCGCTACCACTCGGCTATCTGCGCTGTGAATGTGGCGGTGAAATACTGCTACTGGTCCCGTGAGCTCTATGCTGTAGGGCGCGCTCGTTGGCAAGGTCAACCAGTTCGCCGGTCACTGACCCCCAGTATGAGTCGACTTACGCTTGACCCGCTGCTAAGAGTCGAAAATTGGGATAGGTCATGGTCCACGCATTACCGTTTTTATTCACTTTTGAATTAAATCTCCAAATATCTCTTTAAATAATTGTCTGATTTTAACACAGTTTGCACCATTCAGTAAATAACTTTAAACACTACACATTAACTTAAGTTTCAAATCCAAAATGCCAAAATTAACTTCAAAATTATTTATTAATTGTACTAGCGTTCTAACGTAGATGTGCTCACTAGCGAGCGAAATGGACGACATATGAGCGTTAACTGCCTGTATAAGAATAATTAATAAGAATAATTTGTTTTAGATCAAAGTTCAAGAAGTGTACATGATAAATAACATTAAGTTCATCGTAAATAAAAATTATGCTGAATATTATGTAAAAAAGGTTTACAACCAATGATCACGCTAAGCATTCGAATGCCGCCGTGTGATTGCCGGCTTAGAGTAGCATCACCCCATTTCTTACCCATGGGTGTCGTAAGAGCTGACTATGGGACTCGAGGGATATGTATTGCAATTTTAGGCGATGGGCTGGCAACCTGTCACTATAGTAATACACAGTTATCTGATTGACCCTCAAGCTTTTGTCAGACGTGGTGTTAATATCCGTTTTAAGGCCGTTAACGCTCTGCCTACCCCGTAAGGGATATAGGCGTGATTTATGTATGTGTGTATGTAGCATTCGAATGAAGCCTGTGTTATGAACATTATGAGCTATAAACTGGGACCTCTGAGGCTGCGGGCGTACAATATCAACAGGAGGAATAAAATAATCTTCACGATAAAACAATTTGAAACGGATTTAAGGTGTGTTTATTTTGGATGTTACAATTACTACGTTTCACGGATGACTAAGGTGTTAGACGTCATTATTTCGACTGTAAATTATTTTTGTTCTACGGCCATCTATTTCTTAATTGCCTAGCGTAACGTCCCGTCAAGAAGATCCTGTTTCTGGCAACTACGAAGCCACATGCTGTAGCACACCTCGGACAATGGCGCTCAAATGTATGAATCAAACGCGTTGCTACGCACACAGTCTAAGCTCGCGTAGGTGAACGCGGACCATGCTTGTGTGTGTGAGACAACATGTCAGGGTTGCCGCCATTTTGCGTTCGCGAATCGGGAATGCAATGTGCGGCAGTATGAAATGACCTTCGTCGTCGCGTCCTTGCTAGCCGGTGTCTGAGCGTCCTCCGAGCGCGGGTGGGCGGCGCTTGTAGGGGGAGGCAGGGAGTGACCATACTGTACGCTAGTACTATTAATTATACTGTGGCTGTAGTAACCACTCCTACACCTCGGCGTCTCATTAGCTCGACCCAGTCTCACCACCGCTCAAGGTTAGTAAGCGTGCAGGCTCTGCCGCCATGGCTTTGCCCTGTACACACCCCCTTATTCGATCGTAGGACAGTCAGTGGCAATTTTATTTTTTTCTGCTCTACATACATACATCACGCCTATATCCCTTACGGGGTAGGCAGAGCGTTAACGGCCGTAAAACGGATATTAACACCACTTCTGACAGTTTGAGGGTCAATCAGATCTTCTGTTCTATAAGGTGCATAATTATGACCTGAGCTGACATAAACCAAGTAACCTATATATCACTTTCTAAGGTTACTTTCTTACCATGATGCATAGTCGAGAATATTCCGTAACTATAGCGACTCCAAAATAATAAACTAAGAGACGTTGACATGTAGCACGTATTTATGCTTATATGATAAAGTAATTATACAGCATGTCTGTCTTAATTAAATGCACGTCTGGTTGCACATGCCGCTCTCAGATAACGTTATATACACATACACACATACATACATACATACACACATCACGCCTTTATCCCTCGCGGTATTGGCAGTTAACGGCCGTAAAAATACAGTCGCTATCGACACGTTTCAGAAAAATCGTGTATCAGTAGTGACAGGATGCCAGCCTGTCGCCTAAAATTGTAATACACATGACACCCTCGAGTCTCTTAGTAGATACCTTCAAAGTACTTAGAATCAGCAACCCGGACCGACAGTTTAACGTGCCCTCAGGAGCACAGAAACACTAACTTTAAGGTTAACACTCCTCTTATAAATTTTTGAGAAATTGCAATAACTTTCGAACTCTAGACATAATATGAAAAATGATTCAAATAGAAGTTTTTTTGGTTTTATTTTATCACGTAAAGTTTGTCAAATGGTGTAACGGATAGGTATATTATATGACGGATCGTCGACACTATCTTTTTTTCAGAATTTTATGATTATAATTGTCTAAATAAAACCATTGCCGACTTATTTTGCAAATCAGCTGATCGGCAATTTTGTATGAGAGTTCATATTTTTTTTTTATTTCAACCTATGTTCTATGGAAAAAGTATTTCCTTATCAACAGCCTCTCTTGATATTTCGCTATAAGTCACTGGTAAAATTTCTAACGATATACTTTTCGTCTTTTGTACTCTTATACCAGTTCAGCGTAAAGAATAAACTAAACTACATAATATGTAGTTTAGTTTATTTATATATTATATATTATACCAAGGTTTAAAAGTCTTGCTTGCGACTATCCCCGCCTTACAGTGATAACTCCTCTTATCAATTTGCCTAGGTAATGGAATAGTTTTATTTTTCATAACGCTGTTATTTATATCACTTTTGCATAATTCATCAGTCATGTTGCAAACAGCACGGGGCAGATTTCGTAAATTTTATACCAAATTCTATTTGGATCTAAATTGTTTAGGGAGAAGTTCCAATTAAATTGCAGCTGCCAGTTATTTTGATCAATTAATTCGTTATATTTTAGGATAAAAGCCGTTTTGGCGTTCATCTTTGTTCCTTAGGAAAATTAAAATGTCCGCCAGCGACTTTGCTTTCAGACAGACAACAATTCCCAAATTTGTGTATTGGTGTTTTCTTGCTTTAGTGATATATGGTTAATTATACGCATATATAAATAACATATTTTAAAAATCTTGACTTCAATTAAAAACAAATGTCGTTATATGTGGTGGTGGCGTAAAGTTACATGCCGTGTGATTAATCTGGCCAGCCCCGAGGTCCCATTCGAGCCGGTTAAGAAAATTGGCTCACATGCCGAACATTGAACTATAAGGAGGAAATTTGTTTGTGTATGAAGTTGATAATTTCTGAAATTACATACACATACACATATCACGCCTTAATCACCCTTGCAGGGTAGGCAGAGCGTGAACGGCCGCAAAAACGAACATTGACGCCACGTCTGACAAATATTTGAGGGTCATTCATAAAATTGTGTATCGCCATAGTGATAGGTTGTCAGCCTATCGCCTAAAATACAATACACACCCTCGAGTCCCTGAAATTACCTACCAACAAAATATTTCAAAAACTTTTTAGGAAATTATTTTAATGAAGCAGCAACCTACTTATATTACATAAAATCATATTAATAGCCACAATAGTCCAATGCAGGACCTGCGCTATACTCACTACACTTGGCAAGCGGAATGGCGAGCGCAGTGCAATATATTGATTACGCGCAGGGAACTGGATGAATTTATCTTTCAATTGCTTTCGATGACACCCACAGGTTGTGTTGGAGTGATATGCTGTTGTAAGCCAGCATCACACGGCACCTACTTATTTGCGCGTATCTTTAATCAAATCCAGTTCTAAAAAGGCAAATGAAGGAGTTGCAAAGACTTATAAGGAAAGACTTATAAGGGAAGACGGTCTGAGATAATTTGGACCAGCGTTCATCGATCAAGCGACTAACAATAAGAATAAGAATATTTTTATAACCAATAAACATGCTTAAAAAATAACAAAAGAATTTCATTTTCTTTTAGCTTGGACTACGACTAGGACTAGGACTAGGACTAAGACAGGACAAGGGTTTTTAAGACTTTTAAATTTCGCAGTTACCGTGTGATGCCGGCTTAGAATAGTATCACCACATTTCTTACCAAGTGGGAGTCGTACAAGGCGATTAAGGTGTATTGCAATTTTAGGCGATGGGCTGACAACCTGTCAGTGAAAATGAAAATGAAATAACTTTATTCCATGTAGGATAGCATTATCACTTATTGACGTCATGATCGGTCATTGTAAAAAAAAGAAATTTGCATAACGCAATCTTCTTCTTTTTATAACAATTTTGTATTGTCCTAATAGAAAACCGGCTCGGTATGGTAATAAACAATTTACCGAATGACCCTCAAATATTTGTCAGACGTGGCGTAAATTACCGGTTTGCGGCCATTTACGCTGTGCCTACCCCGCAAGGGATTAAAGGCGTGATATATGTATGTGTGTAGATTTCGCAGCTTATAGGACACATTGCATAGCCGAGACGTCTAAGTGACTGACCTGAACTTCTGTTGGTAGGAACTCTAGTCACAAATTAGAGGGACAGCGCGCGGGCCCTAGCCCAGTTTTCTAGGCTTCATTATTTTAATCCGGTGTTCAGTCTACTATACTCTACGGTCAACGCTATCATAAATATTCATGTTTCTTCCACCATCTATCCAGTGGAAATTTCTGGAATGCCTTCTCAAAGCGATGGTTTGAGTGCTCCAATGAGCCCCGATGGACTCAAGATTAAACGCAATCGACTGTGACCGGGCTCCAGTTCTCGAAATGGCCGGATTCTGACAAGTCGGTGATTGGTCTTGTCAATTTAGAACAAATGTAATGTATACTCATTTACTTTTGAATATAAATATTTAAGAACATCCACTTTTGACAAGGCAAGCTTAAAACACAAAATAGAGAATGTACAGAAGGATCACTCGGCCCTTTTTTCGATTATTTTCGCTTTCGGCAAGGGCTGCCACAGTTTTCTTACCGATTTGATTCAATGGAGTAGGTACCTAAACATACAGAGAGTAATAGAAAGGCTATATCAAGCCGAAAGGTGCTCATGAAACTGAACAACTTTCCTCATTTCCCCACTTTGACCTCCTTTCGGCTTTTACCACTTCTGTTACTCCCTGTATTGACATTACGTATACTACCTACATAGCACAATTATTATGAAATGGGGAATGACGAGTAGGTAGATATCTGCTCTGGGGCTGTTGAGACTGAGCATCACCTCATTTCTTTCCCGTGGGAGTCGTAAAAGGCAACTAAGGTAGGTACTTGAGGCCGTGTATTGCAATTTTAGGCGATGGGCTGGCAACCTGTCACTATGGCGATACACAATTTTCCGAATGACCCTCAAATTTTTGTCAGACGTGGCCTTTATATATCCGTTTTTGCAGCCGTTTACGCTCTGCCTACCCCGCAAGGGATAATAGACGTGATATGTGTATGTATGTACATCAAAAATGAATAGTTGCCTTTATAGTAGAAACTCAAATCATACATACATACATACATAAATCACGCCTATATCCCTTACGGGGTAGGCAGAGCGTTAACGGCCGTAAAACGGATATTAACACCACGTCTGACAAAAGCTTGAGGGTTAATCAGATAACCGTGTGCCACTATAGTGACAGGTTGTCAGCCCATCGCCTAAAATTGTAATACACATCCCTCGAGTCCCTTAGTCGGCTCTTACGACACCCATAGGTAAGAAATGGGGTGATGCTATTCTAGGCCGGCATCACACGGCACTCAAATCACATTATAAAAAATATACTGATTTGAGTTATTCATCTTGTTTGTTTTTTTATGAAAGCAAGTTTTTAGTTAAGTTGGTACAAAATATTATAGGACCACTGTACAAATCACATCGTATACTAATAAAACTATTTATTACCTATTTATATTTGTGTAAAGCCATTTTGCACGTCCGCACCAAACGCGGTTGGCACTCGACTACAAGTGTGTTTGGATTGGTTTGGCTTTCCTTATAAACGGCGGCGTGTCAAATTGTGGAGAGTTTTGTGACGTTTGCTTGAAGTGAGCTCTCTGTATTCGGCGCGCAGCCGCCAATACTTACTTTGTGCTTAAAACCAGCAGTGTGCTGTGGAACACCTATTTTAGTCCAACTTGTTTTTTTTATTTTTTATTATTAAGGATGGGTTTGCTCTTGACTCTAGTCTAGGTCATAGGAGAGAGACAGAGTCTAAGATGGAGCGAGCTCACCCAGAAGAAGCCTGTTCACTCTTACTTTGAAGAGATTAAGGTTGTATGCGTTTGGAAACACAGACGTAGGTAGTGAGTTCCACTTTTTAGCAGTGCGCATTAGAAATGATGACTGGACTTGGACCGTAATTACTGATTCATGTTATATATTAAATAAATACATTTATATTTGTATCCGAATTTGTAAGAATATAAAGTGTAAAAAGTACTGAAAAATATATCCAGGCGTATACTACTGGCTTATGAAACTGAACTGACAGACTGAGTAATGAATTGGTCCACTGCTAACAATATAGGTATTCAGGTTTATAAAGAGACTTAGATATTTATTTTGATTCATGAAAATAAACGCGGACAAATCATACGCTGTGATGAATGGCAAATATAGCTAGGTTTTTAGGGCTCTAGGTTAAATTTTACCAAAAGAAATAAATATTTCTTGTAGACAACGCTAATTTTAGGCAGTGACGTAAAAAAGTGGGTGTTCCTTAATATTTATAATAGACAGGTTGAGCGGATGATTCTACATCCTACTACCTATTCGATTTAGTACTGCATCCAAATTATACACTCAATAACGAATTCAATAAAATAATATCAAAAAATGCAAATCATGCTCGAATATTCATGAAAATACAAATCGCCTATCAACAAACACAATATTATTTTTTATTGTCAATTTAAGCCTATAAAAATCCATTGCCTGCATCAAAATGTATTTCCTAACAAAAATCCTCTAAATCCGCGACACAAAAAATGGACCTGTCAAACTAGCGGACATACGTCAGGCAGATATTAGCCAATCAACGCCTGCTGGTGATCTGTCAGCTGTCAACGGTAAAATTGGATGCAGGGGATTTATAGTATTGATTGGAATAGACTGGCTCGGAATAATTCAGTCTCTTGCAACTCGTCAACTTGGATTTGGTTCACAGAAAAACGATTTTGAAACGTGGGAATTGTAAAATTCGAAATAAACACAACTTCAATCCGTTTAAAATTGTTTTATTGTATGAGTAAAAGTTGTGCAAACTCAAGAAAATATTAAAACTATTTTGGTTAGCCATTTTTCAGTTTTTAAAATCATGTCGTATATCTTAGTTTATAATGGCCCCAAATGCCGTGTGATGCCGGCTTAGAATAGCATCACCCCATTTCTATATCGTGGGAGTCGTAAGAGGCGACTAAGGGACTCGAGGGTGTGTATTGCAATTTTAGGCGATGGGCTGACTACCTGTCACTATTGCGATACACAATTTTCAGGATGACCCTCAAATGTTAGTCAAACGTGGCGCAAATGTCCGTTTTATGCGGTCGTTTACGCTCTGCCTATCCCGCAAGGGATCATAGGCGTGATATGTGTATGTATGTATGTATAATGGCCCCAAATACCCTGAAAAAGTTCACATTGAGGAGTTGAATCTACCAGTAAAGCGTGCGTCATCAACAGCCACAACAATGTACTGCTGGAAATGACCCTCCAGAGATTTTTCATAGGTACACTTGGCAGACGGGTTAGCTGCTGCAGTGGTGTTGTTATTTTATTATTTTTTTCCTGTAAATACAATGTTTTAACTTGGGAACGTGAAACTTACTGCCAATTCCGTGGATTTGTCCTTAAGTCGCTTTGCCGGGCACTCATGGGCAGACATAGTGTCATGCTAATCTAAACGGCCACCACTGAGATGATCGAAGTTTAGTTCGATAAATACAAACAAATTAAGTCATAGAATCAACTCAACAACAGCTCGTACCACATAAGTAATGAGTTGTTAATTTTTGTTGGCTTTAAATGGAATGTTTATTTATTTATTTATAACTAGCCTACTAGATTCCACTGCATGGCAAAGGCCTCCCCCGAGGCCTTCTACTTATTTCGGTCCAAGGCCAATTTAGTCCACTCCTTATCATAAGCATACAGGATCGAAACGCCATCGTTTCCGGGGTTTACCTCGGCGCCGGTCATGAGATACCCTATGGTCATGGTAAGTAGAAGGGTTTTTTATATGACGCCTCCGAATTTAACAGTAAAATTAACAATTTACCTGCAAAGTTTGCGCCATGAACAACCACTATTGTTCACTACTTGACGTGGTCCATTGCCTATTGGGGGATGATTGCTCTTGGCAAGCAGATAGGCAAGTACAGCCCAAGGTTTTGTAAAAGGAACGCTGCTGTCTATCTCCTGGTTTTGTCTCTTAGTCACCTTTCAGACGAACACAGGTAAATGTGGAGTGTTGCCATTCTAAGCACATTGAGGTCAATTGAGTTTGCGTAGGTGCCGACTGAAGCCTATGTTCAGTTATATAAACACACAAACATTACCAACACAATCAGAGTATGTACTCAATACCATGCTCGTTTAACACAGTTGCCTACATCACCCTACAAGTACAACACTTACCAATCTCATTCATTAGTGTACATCATTATGCCCATGTAGGTACGTTGTCAAATCAATCAGAACACAGACGTGCTCTCACACCTACATAAATTGACGCTACAGGGTGATATCATTGCTATTTTAGTATTAATGAAACATGTGCCGTGTGATGCCTGATTAGAATCACTGCAATCCTACGCGAGGGTATCGTAAAAGCGAGTTAGGAGAAAAATATCCAGGGAATGGGCACTAGCGTTTCCCGTGAAAACATCAACTTGCTAATCCGCCTGATAAGCGCATTGAGCACGTGGAAATACCCCCCAATGGGGGAGGCCCATGTCCAGTAGTAGATTGTTTAGGCTTTTAATGATGATGTAACACAATGAGATACTTTATCGATTGATATGAAATGTGGGCAACTCGTCCTGCTGAAAACATCGTTTTAATTAAAAAGGATCTATAGGACAGCTCTTTGAATTTTATTTTATTTTATTTATTTTGGAGAACCAACAGCTATTGTAACATTTTACACACCAATAGTAAAGCCAGAAAGCCAATTAAGTTTGCCCTAGGAATGTATGTCGGGAACGTAAAAATAGTATCAGTATTTGGAGGGCTGTCCCTTACACCTCGTATATGGTTTGTGCGTACATAGTACGTTGTTTGTAATACTTTTGTTTTGTTGTCAGTGTTTTAGTACACAATAAAGTATTATTTCATTATTTAAGGAACAACATCCGCCTGTTCATTGTAATTATAAAACGGACTTACGTTTGTATATTTTTGTTGAGGGTAAAATTTACGACAGATTCTTTGAAGTCGCTTTTAAAATTTAAAATAGTTAAATTTAATTTTGTTTTGATTTGACACTTTAAACCATCCTGTAGATACAACCTACATTACGTATGACGATAAATTAAAACGACAAATTAATTACAAAATCGACATCACACATCGACATTAGTAATATTATATTGCTACTAAATAACCAATACATATACTGAATACAGAAGAACAATATAGTCTGTAAATTTAGGTATTTAAAAGATTTAATGAACTGAAATTACCTGAAACATTTTGGGTAATAAATCTAGCCCAAAAACACAGGAGAATAATTTTTAAATAGCTTTTCCCGAGTTCATTTTAGAAAGACAAAAAAGATAAGGCATTTATTTGGCTCCAAGATAGGGTGTACAGCCTAACGTCAAAATTGCACTTATAAATCTTGCTTAGGCCGACTGTCCCGAAATAAGGACGAAATGTAAATATATGGCCGGCTAAACTTTAACTGAAATGTGGCCACTTGAGTTACTTGGCGGACTCAAAGCTGATGGTAGGGTGGCCATGTTTTATTTTTCTACACTATCATTATAGTGAGGAAAGATTTGATTGTTTGTTTGTTTGAATTGAACAGGCTCCGAAACTACTGGACCGATTCACAAAAATCTTTTACCATTAGAATGCTACATTATCCCTGGTGAACAAAAACTATATTAACATGTCTTATCCCGCGGGAAAACAGTTAGCAGCGGGTGAAACCGCAGGCTGCTAGTTTTATAATCTTTATCAACATTGATACTCTAGTGTCAGCCTGATATAACTTGAGGAGTCCATACTGTGCGCGGTCACAGCGTAGTCTCGCATTTGCACTTAGCAACACCTGTAATGTCGTCCGCAAGAGGTCACTCTCAACGATACAACCGTTGCGCATTTAGGTTTACTCATAATACTCATGCCAACTTCATTTCAGTTACTTTACAGTCCATTTTCAATCTGCTTGGTACTAAAGATGACTCGCGCCCAAGTCGCTAGATGTGCACAATCCTCAAGAGAATTATTTAATTCGTGTGGGACACCGAGTCGACGAACGACCCGATGAGCCCTGGTGTCAAAAAAATTTCAACCGTCTTTTACTTCAAATAGGCCTTTGTCATGGTTCTCTAAGGACCGCCGTCTAAGCAATCATAGACGGCAATCGGGACCGACGGGTTAGCTTGCCCTCCGAAGCACGGGACCATCTTTCTTACGGCAAACAGGTGGTTAAGCTTGCAATATCCTAACCAGACTGGGAACACATTCACAAACTGTTAACATCAACTTTGTGAGTTTTCCACTGGGAATCGAACCCGGCACCTTTCCGCCGCAAGCAGTTGCATTACCACTGCGCCACATCAGCCGTAAGAGTATTTATTTACTTACTCACTCGGCAGTCGACTCCGTTGAGAGTAATTTCAAACAAAGCGAGGGAATATTCTAAGTGGAATTTTACAAAAATGCTTCAGCGGTAACATCGCAGACAGTTTACAGCTAGCTCCAGCGCGCTTGCATATTTGCATGAGAAGGATTTTCTTGAATTTTCACAAGAACTTTGACATTGACGACGAGGTATTTCGCCCTTTATACTATCTGTGCATTAAAGTTTAATAAATTAATAAATGTATTATAACGACGATGTTGGTCAACGTTTGGACAGTTCTTATGCCGTGCGCATAAGACTTACATTGGCTGTTCGAGTGTCTAACCGGACGTGAGCTTGAATGTACCTATACCTATAGGAGCATTAATAGATTTGATTAGATATAATAATAACAAATAAAAATGACTGCCACTGTGACGCAGTGGTAGTGCGACACAAAGGTTCTGGATTCGATTCTCGGCAGGGCAATCACAAAAGTTGATGTTTATCACTTTGTGAATTTGTTCCCATTCTGGTCAAGACATTGCAGGCTGAACCACCTGATTGTCCGAAAATAAAGATGGTTTCTTGCTTCGCAACGTTAAGACGTCGGTCCCGGTTGCTGTCTATGTCTATGATTAGGTACTTAGACGGCGGTCGTTAGACAACCATGTCAAAGGCTTAATACTACCAGTAGTAGGCGGTTGAAAAAAACTCTGACACCAGGGTTCATCGGGTCGTTGGACGACTCGGTGTCCCACGCGAAAAGAAGACCTGTAAAAATTACCCAGAATAAATTCTTGTTTTCTCAAAGACATATCCACCCTACGATTGCGACACAAGTTTTGATACCTGCCGTGTCGTCTCATCATTCCCCAAGTTGAAGATTTATGTGTACTATCACCGGCACCATGACTTACCCACTTGAAAGATCACCTCAAACAGTGTTTTCATAGAGTTGTTAAGGATAACCTATACAGGGTGAAAAATATTGGCTGCAAATATTTCAAAGGGTGCACCAGTACATTGAACTGAACAACTTTCCCCAAGGAACAAAGGTCGAATTCTGAAAAAAAATATTGGCCCTTCCATACAAAATGTTTCACCTGACCAATTTCTATGAGAGGTCTAATTTATTTATTTTATTTAAACCTATGTTCCTTAGGGAAAGTTTTTCAGTTTCATGGGCTGGTTTATCCTTAAAATATTTGCAGCTAATTACACGACTGCCCAACCAAAAAAGGAGTGTTAGTAACGTAAGTAATGTTTTTTCAGTTCATGTACCTATGTATGCAGGTATACTAGTATAATATGTGCGATTCTTTAAAGTGCTGCAACTCGTTCGTTAATCAATGAACAGATTCGAATGGGAATAGTATCAGAAGAATCTTTACATCATGCCGAGTGTCATATTGACCGATCATGACGTCAAAAAGTGATAATGCTATCCTACATTGAATAAAGTTATTTCATTTCATAGGCCAGGCTTTATCTCAAAAAGCAGTCGTGTTTTTACATATTTCAATTTATTACATCCCGTATAGTTAGACCTCTTAAGTAAGTAACTCCATAGAGTAGAAATCACATAGAGATGACACTCCCGCTCCAGACGCGCTCAAGGTCAATCCGTCTGGCTGTCTCTTAGCGAACAATTCAGTCGGGAGTGCGCTTCGCCGCGGAAACGTTCGTCGCGCGGGTCGAATTTTAATTTTTTGTGAAAAATTTAGCAATGCCGAATTATTGTGGTGTGTATGGCTGCAAAAGTGATGCGAGGAAGACTCCGCATCTAAGTTTTTTTAATTTGCCTAAAGATGAGCCAAGGTAAGTTATGATTTTACAGTAAATACCTAGGTACCTACCATTCGTTATTATACGTAATTGTTGTGTGTACTCCTATTTTTACTTACGTAGGTACCTAGTTTCCATTTTCTAATTTAAACTACCTAGGTGCCTAATTCATTGTTAGCTGATAATGATAAATAAGCGCATTCGTATCGTAGGTATGTTTTTTAACGTAGGTAAGTAGGTACCTACTTAACACCGCTCGACTGCAACAAAAAGTTCATTTGATAAGAAATCCTTGAATAGGTATAACAAACAATTAATATTCATCGCAAATCTTTTAAAATTATTGCATTTTGGTCAATCGGCGAGGCGGCGAATAGGTAGGTATCAAACGGAGGCGGCGGCGTGGTGGCGGCGGTGTGCTTTGTGCCGTGTGCCGAGCGAGAATAACCTAGATCGTCCGTCAATACCACGCAGTAGGTAGATAGTTCGGTGAGGTAAGGTATTTAAATACATACTGATAAGCCAGTACAAGAGTAGGCTGTAATATATTACCTACCTATTAACAATAAAATGGTAAGGTAAGACTTTAAAACGGGTAAATATTTTGTTCCCACGGGAAAACTGTTAGCAGTGGTCGCAACCGCTTGATTGGCCGCTAGTCTGGAATAAAATTATTGGCACGTGACAGCCCCGACTTAAAGCGCGGGAGAGTGCGGGGCGTTACGGGCTGCGGGGGGAAGTAGGTGTTTAAAGCGCGGCTTTTGGGGCCCAGACAAAGGAGTTTCGCTTCTATACGCCAGTATTATTATCTATTCTTATGGTAACTCGGACTGCAGCTGATAAATTGCGGTATATAAACTGACAGGCAAGGCAGCGGTTGACAGTTAGAAAACAGGTAGGCATCTAATGGATGTTATTGAGTTCGCTTTTAGAGGGGAAAGTTTGTACATTTATTGTCAGTGTTTGGAAGTTGATAAGTTTGTATGTTTACCTGTTTAAGGTAACTTGAAAGTCTGCTCGGCAAAGAAGAAGACTGATATTATGCAATGTAGGTTAATTTGCCATGTGATGTCGGCTTAGAATAGCATCATCTCATTACTTTCCCGCGGGTGTCGTTAGAGGCAAGAATGACAATTTAAGACGACAGGCTGACAACTAGTCAGCATACTGAAACACGATTTATCTGAAACGGCCCTCAAAAAAGTAACAGACGTGGCAATAGCGACCGGTTTTTTCGGCCGTTAACGCTCGCCTTCCCCGGAAGGGATAAAGGCGTGATATGTGTGCGTGTGTGTATGTCTTTTAAGAATAGTAAAATTTATTACTATGGTACGCAGTTTTCTGAATGACCCTCAAATGTTATAACGTGACATACCTAAATGTTCGTTTTGTAAGGCCGTTTACGCTCTGCCTACCCCGCAAGGCGCGATATATGTTTGTGTAATTATTTTGACACTAGCGTCCTCCATGATTGTGACATTTAGCACTGTGCTCGTCAACAAGCCTGCTAAGCGTGGTGTTTATGGCAAATACCCCACCAAAAGGGGGAGGCGATATCCTCTAACGACCCGATGAACCCTGGTGTCGAGACTTTTCCAACCGCCTACTACTATTAGTGGGCCTCTGACATGGTTGTGTAACGTCCGCCGTCTATGTAACGTTCTTAGGCCACGCGTATAAGACTTACATTAGCAATTTGAGTGTCTAACTGCATGTGAGCTTGACTGTACATAGATAGTTTATATTAGTAAGTTTATGTATTGGTATATTTTAGGAATGATAATGCATGTAACATATTTATTTCGTAGTAGTTAAATTTGTTATTTTCCATTGTTATGATTTCACACCTGAGTGCATCCGTGTCTTTTTTTTCTTTGCAACTTCTTTTTCTCTCGGTTTACCTCTGCTTGGCCGGTAGAGAATGCCGCGTGGCAGTAGCCCACCTATTGTACTATGTGCAATAAAATATAAAAATAAAATTTAATAAATAGGTAGTTCCTGCAGCACTACATGCATACATCTAACTTCGAGCCAAGTATGATTTATCGATACAAAGCGCTTGTACTTACATGGTGTATCAGTTAGATAACTTTTGTTGTTACATGGATTTACCTGAAAAATAAACATGGGTGCTGTAAAAATAAGTTCAAGCGTTCAAAAAAGGTATTCGATTTGTTTCCATGACAAAAGATAATTTCTTTATTTAAGGTACTTAAATCAGTAAAACGCAATTTGTACAAAAAAACGCAATCTTTCTCATAAGATTCCTGCATAAATAATTATAGATTTAAAAGAAGTTACGAGTATGAGCAACGCTCATAATCTAACTTAGGTATATCACAATCAATTAAAGTACCGCCGTTCCAATAAGGCATATTTGACAGCTGTCAGATTCGTGATAATACTATGGCAAAGGGTCCATTCCCTTAGTTGACATATTTTTTTAGTATGGAGATGACAGCTGTCAAAAACGACTCATTGAAACGCTCTAGTCTACATATAGTTAATCTGTGGAAACAATGCCGACATCGTAGTGTCGTACGTATCTGACATTCAATAGAGGTCAGTGCTTTCAATCCATCCATTTACTGATCCATTTTGATAGTTCTCTCTAGCTTCTGTCAACGTGGGACAGTTCTAAAAATAAACTGTTTTAAACTTTCGCGGTCACACATAATAACTCAAAATACTGAAACGGGATTCTTACCGCGATAATTATTTTACATGGCCCATGCAACTGGGATATCGGACAATTCAACAAAAATAAGTATCGGTAAGAACCCGTTTCAGTTTCTGAGTTCCACACACACGGGGTAGGCAGAGCGTAAACCGCCAAAAACGGACATTTACGCCACGTCTGACAAACATTTGAGGGTCATACGAAAAATTGTGTATCGCCATAGTGACAGGTTGTCAGCCCATCGCCTAAAATTGCAATACACACCCTCGAGTCCCTTAGTCGCCTCTTACGACTTCCACGGGAAAGAAATGGGCTAATGCTATTCTAAGCCGGCATAATAATGGCAAATAAAATGAATATCTGCGGATACATCCGGAAACTTTGAATGCTTACACGAGTACAGACCGCTATGACTAGTATAAAGACAGCACTTACTTACAGTATCTGTTTTGATATAGGTACCTACAGCACAATTCAGATGATGAAAGTCATACATCTACCTATAGAATGTGTTTGTAAAAACAAAGGTTCGTTTCAGTTACAGCCAGAAACGGTTTAAAAGCCAAGTTTTACGACGAAATAAAGCTTGCCATTACCTCGCATATTGCAGCAACCTCGTAGAATAACTTATGACGTCATACTTAAACACACTCTCTCGAACATAGCTTTAACATTACATTTCTATATTGGTACCAGTATTATATTATACTTCCAGTGAAAAATGACGGAAAAACTTTCAAAGGAAGGTTTATTTCTGTGTTGGCGACTTCTGTATTTGGCTGTTGAAAGTCGCTTGCTAGAGCTTTTAATGGAGCTATTGATTTCTTGGAAAGTCATAAATATTAGGTTTTAGTCGCGTAAAGAAAGTTTGTGTGGTACCTATATTATAAGCGTACATGGTAGTTTATTGAACAAGGATTTGTAGAGTGTACAGTCGGTTGTAGCACTTATGGTACCAGGGGTACTCCAAAAGAACTGAATTATTCTTTACCGCAGCTTTTTTTTCTTCTTGATATGAATATGTACTTGTATAAAATGACACGAAAAGAGAGAGAGAGAGAAAATAGTTTCTTACTTATTTCCGCTTCTATCGTTTACTTTGTAACATTAACAGCCACAACAGTCATGGACATCTCCATCTCCCGTTGGGGGGGTATTGCCATACTCACCATGCTTGGCAAGCGAATTTGCGAGCGCTGTGCAAGATATTGCTAGGGAACGCTGCTGTCCATTCCCTGGATGGTATTGAGGTGATGCTATATTAAGCCGGCATCACAGAGCAATACTTTGTGAGCGCAACTTCAATAAATCTTCAGTCCGATGGTCTGATGGAACTATAACAAGAGCATGTTTATTCGCCTACTTAGCCGAAGCTCGCATGATGTGTGCGAATTAATCACCATTTTAGTTGTCAGACAGCCAACGGTGATTGATGGTGGCGGTGCCAACGTATGCTATATAGAGATATACCTATAACCAAGTATGTAGGTTTTTAGTTGCTATAAGCAGCAACTGGAGTTACCCCTTTGTGGCGGAAATAGCGCGCGGGGATTTTTAAACAGGTTCTATCAATTACACAATTTGACAAATTTTACTTAATACCAAAAAACAAAGTAACCTCTATTTGAATATTTTTTTCAATATGATGTCTAGATTTTTATAATTATTACCAAATGTTTATGCTATAATTAAGATATACCTATACTTTTTCTAGTACAATTGCTGAATAAGACATTGTAACGGTTTTTCTCTAGTTTTTATTTCAAAGAAACCACAAAATGATTGGCTGTTTCACTCTTGCGCAGCGCGTATAAAAAGGACCAACTTTTCTGGAAAAACAGGCACACACATTTTGCTTAAACACACACACACGCATTCATCTAAAGCAGTCCATTGATGGACGTAAGCCTCCCCCGAGGTACGCCATACGGTACAATCCCCCGTTTTCGCCATCCTGTCGCTAGATTTTGCTAACTGACTCCAAAAGTCCAAACATCGCTGTACGATCTTGAAGCAAAGTCTTGAAGCAATATTTCCCTGATCACATACCCTCACTAGCATTGCAGGCAGGTGCGTGCATCTCGGCTGCAGCTTCCATGCACTGTAGGTACCCGCTTTATTGGATACCTCCCGAGCTATCGCACCTGCGCTGATATTGCCACTGTGAATTATGTGCACGGAGGATCGAGATATTTCAGTACCAACGACCACAGAGCCCTGATAGACGACACACTAAGGGCGAATACTTTCTTCCGGCAACACATCAGTTCTATATTCCTTATGTAAAATCGCGCGGATTGGTCAATTGGTGGTCATTTATGAGATGACGCAACCACACTGACCAATCAGCATGCACGCAATACCCCGCCGCCAAACCGCACACCTCAGCTAGTTGACAGAATCATTTGCTGGGAGATATCGACACATTAGGTGCCTATCAGGGTTCTGTGGTCATTATTGCGTACGGATCAAATTGGTAACTCCCCTTTTTGAAGTTAGCAAAAATGGTAAATAGCTTTTGAACACCTGACAGACAAGTTAGTAGTGGCAGAGTGCTTGAAATAATTGCTTATTGAACAATTTGTCCATGGCAACAACGATTGCAACACGGAAAGCTATTTGGCTGTCTGTCAGTGAAGAATTAGCAAATGCAATGAAAACTTGAAAATTTTCAACCCTAAGTTAATAGGTTTTATGAAAGTTGTAAAGAGTGCATTTACAACTAGCGGCCCGCCCAGCGGTTTTACCCGCTGCTACCCGCTTATCGATAGGCATGTGACCTTTCCACGGCATAAACATATAAGTACTTAGAAACAAAATACGTTGCGTAAATAGTTTTGAGGATCTAAGCTTATAACACCCCACCCGGGACACCAACGTGAAATGGAAAGCGATAATGAAGAGACCTTATTTTATACTTTGTAGGGAAGTGCAAAGCCCACGGCCTATCCTCATGATTACAAACAACTTTGTCCTAAGAACATGGGGCAACATTTTTACCACCGATGCAGCAGGACTTTGGAGCTTACTCTTTTTGCTTGAGACGACCAAACTTGTTTCCGTATTTCGACCTTAATTTGAAAAAAATAATTAATTTCATGAACTTGATCATCCCTTGAAATATTTTCAGCGTGAAGGATTAATGATCTCTTTTACAATTTTGAAATTTCTATTCTCGACGCTCGTATGATATGATCCATCTGTTTTTAAAATAACACAACATTGTCATGTTTTAGTATTTCGGTTCAACAAAGCATACTGCTCGTAAATAATGTGGATATAAACGTTTTCATAAATTCATCTTACCCGAAACACATTTTTTTGTCTTCTGTCGGAAATATTACAATAGCGAAGCTTTGATCCATGAACAAATATTTTGGATGAGTCACATGCGATATTTCACTTTAATCCATCCCTGCGGACCTTTTTTACTTGAAATACCAACTTCAAAAGCGAACTATAGGTAAGACTATCTGTAAGATTATCTGTAGACGATCGTTTTTTCTGTTCGTCTTTATTACGCATGAATGAACACTTATAAAAAGAGTTATGGGTAAAATTTTCACAGATCATGTATTACATATCACGCCTATAACCCCTTGCGGGGTAGGCAGAGCGTAAACGACCGCAAAAACAGACATTTATGCCTCGTCTGACAAATAACTGAGGGTTATTCAGAAAATTGTGTATCGCCATAGTGACAGGTTGTCAGCCTATCGTCTAAAATTGCAATACACACCCTCGAGTCCCTTAGTCGCCTCTTACCTCTCCCACGGGAAAGAAAAGGGGTGATGCTATTCTAGGCCGGCATCACACGGCATCATGATGTATATGTAATACTTAAACGAAAATAAGAAATTTAAAAAAAATATAGCGTCGGCCGAACAATGATCCTGGGAACTGTAAAGTACCGTCCTACCGCTCTGCCACTGAGCTACCGGCGCCTCGACTGAACCTTCCAAATTTTTAACCTCTTGATACTCGCCTTGAAGTGCCATACACGAAATAGTTGATGTCTGTTGCCGCTATAACAACATTATATTCAGTTTTTTTTTTCAATTTTAGTCCTAGATAGGTCTGCAATACTAAAATGGACATTGTTTAATCACTGGTGGCGTACACTAGCAAGTCACGCACACCAGATTTATCTTATAAGTATACATCACAAAAAGGGCACAGTAGAAGTAAATGCAAATGTGAAAGAAATTGTGCGTCAACAAGTAAAAAAAAAATACCAGCGACCCTTAACATTGGTTAGCAAAACAAATAATTACCTCCTGCAGAGCTCCATGGTGAGTTGTTAACGTAACACTTATCTAAGAACGTGCACTAAATACAAACCCGTCACCGAAAACCGCATTCAAATCGGTCCAGTGGTTTTGGACAGATATGGTAACAATAGTTTGCACAAACACACGCACACACACACATTCTCTCACCCTAAACGCATATACCGTTTCCACTCTGTCGTAGGTAAAATAACGTGTGTTTACCATATCAAGGTATGACTTGTTCATTGACGTCTTCAGACAAAACATTAAGTTTTGTGCTACAAAAAGACAAAGGTTTCCGTATTTTTTTTTATGGTTGGTTTTCCAAGTGGCCATCCGCAGTTTTTTTTTAGAGCTGGACTCTGCAATTTAAGCCTCGGGATTTGAAATCTATACCTGAATAATTTTGGGGAGCTAGGTCTTACCCGGGGATTTGGTGGAGATCTAGGTCTTACCCGGGGATTTGGTGGAGATCTAGGGCTTACCCGGAGATTTGGTCGGGATCTAGGGCTTACGCGGAGATTTGGTGGGGATCTAGGTCTTACCCGGAGATTTGGTGGGGATCTAGGGCTTACGCGGAGATTTGGTGGGGATCTAGGGCTTACGCGGAGATTTGGTGGGGATCTAGGGCTTACGCGGAGATTTGGTGGGGATCTAGGTCTTACCCGGAGATTTGGTGGGGATCTAGGGCTTACGCGGAGATTTGGCGGGGATCTAGGTCTTACCCGGAGATTTGGTGGAGATCTAGGGCTTACCCGGAGATTTGGTCGGGATCTAGGGCTTACGCGGAGATTTGGTGGGGATCTAGGTCTTACCCGGAGATTTGGTGGGGATCTAGGGCTTACGCGGAGATTTGGCGGGGATCTAGGTCTTACCCGGAGATTTGGTGGGGATCTAGGGCTTACCCGGAGATTTGGTGGGGATCCAGGGCTTACCCGGAGATTTGGTGGGGATCCAGGGCTTACCCGGAGATTTGGTGGGGATCTAGGTCTTACGCGGAGATTTGGTAGGGATCCAGGGCTTACTCGGAGATTTGGTGGGGATCCAGGGCTTACTCGGAGATTTGGTGGGGATCCAGGGCTTACTCGGAGATTTGGTGGGGATCCAGGGCTTACCCGGAGATTTGGTGGGGATCCAGGGCTTACTCGGAGATTTGGTGGGGATCCAGGGCTTACCCGGAGATTTGATGGGGAGCTAGGGCTGATCCGGACAATCGGCCGTCTGTAATCATCCTCATTCTACTGTGGCAAAACGTTGCAAATGAAAATAAATCGAGAAAGCGGTACGTATCATTTATTATTCACGGGAATACGCCGTTACGGTTCGACAAATCGACGTTAGATATTGCCGGTTGCCGACGACATTTTTACCAATGATACGTATTGTTACGTTACAGGAAATACGTCACCGTAATGACACGTTGGTAAATAACGATGATATTTCTTATATTTACTAATTTGTTTGTATATTACCATTGCAGTGTGATGTCGGCTTAGAATAGAATCACCCGTTATTGCTTTCCCGTGGACATCATAAAAGGCGACTAAGGGACTCAAGGGTGACATGTGTATTGCAATTTTAGCCGATGAACTGACAACCTGTCACTATGGAAGTATATAAGTTTCTGTATGACCCTCAAATGTTTGTCAGAGTGATGTAAATGTTCGGTATTTTACGGCCCTTTATGCTCTGCCTATCCCGCAAAGGATATATGCGTGATATACCTATATGTATATTACGATTAATACTTATAAATATCTACTATTATCTACTTTGCTAGACACACTGCTAATATAAAATTAAAACTCTACTTATATTCTACAAATAAACTTGCTCTCTTTGTTTACATAAGGCTCAAAAAGCCTACAACCAGTGTTTAATTTCGTACAATAATATACAAATAAGTACAAGAAATGTATTTGACTACAATATCTCCATGTAAACAGGGCGAGGAACTAATTTAACGCTGAACAAGCATGTAGACGTTACAACCATTACATCTTTGTAAAAAGGGTCTTAGAATTAGAAATCGTATAACGGATTTATAATAACACCAAGGCTTCACTGGGTCGTTGGACGACTCGAAACGAAGAGAAAAACAAGATTATATATTGAGAAAGAGTATTTTTTATTAAGTATTAATACCGTACCGTATAAATAAGTATTAATAC
Organism: Tuta absoluta; assembly: GCA_027580185.1. Taxonomy (NCBI): domain Eukaryota; kingdom Metazoa; phylum Arthropoda; class Insecta; order Lepidoptera; family Gelechiidae; genus Tuta; species Tuta absoluta. The sequence continues at coordinate 4,335,368 of JAQAHW010000020.1, forward strand.
ACAATAAAAAAGGGTTTCCGTTATTACCCTTTGGGTACGGAACCCTAAAAAAAGCAACGGCTGTTTATGCTGTAATAAACACGTGTTTTTGACCGTCTCAAGTGAATCAAAATTCATAAAGTAGAGTGGTTCTTCCTATAGGTAGATCTAAAATTATGAAAATTGGCAAGTAGGTACATATTCCAGATTGCGAGAACACTTTTTGAAATCACACCAAGTTAAGTCATCTTGATTGTTGTCATGAACATTTTTTTCACTACCCTCTAACATAGTTATTTTTACGGTTCGTTTTTATTTACTTTTATAATGCCCGTGGTCAGGTATAATATAAGTGTGTTTATTTTTATTTACAATATTTAATCTTACATTCTATAAATAAAATATTTCTCCCAGAGCGGCGCACCGAGGCAAAGTTCCCAAAAGACTGGCAGCATTGCCTCTTTGGATGGTCAAGCTAATTCTTTGGCATTTATGTATTCGTTTATTATTGATATATATGAATATTTATATATGATAGACGTATATGTGTAGTATTTATTGTATATTGCTGTTGTTATTATACATATGTATATATTACTGTGTTATATATATTTTCAAGCCTTTCTTTAATTTTTTTTTGTAAAATGCACCTGCTTTGACCCTTTCCACATGCCCTAAGGTAGACTGGGAGATAACGCCTTTGGCGTTAAGTCCGCCCGTGTACATTTTTGTGCATAAAATTAAATAAATAAAATAAATAAATAAATATTAGGGAAAAATTCAAAAAAATATATTTGCTAAGATAAGAGAGCAGAAAAAGGTCAAAATTTAAAATAGTGCTTAGTAGATCGAGTGGAGATACGATAGGGTTTGATAAGTATGTTACGGAACCCTCGGTGACCGAATCCGATTTGCACTTGGCCGGTTTCTTTTCAATAGATAAAGTGATTGAAGAGGGAGGTTTATAATGTATAACTTATAATAGGGAAACAGGTAGCAGCGGGTGAAACCGCTGGGCGGGCTGCTACTAGTTTAATAAAACATAATCATTCCCACGTAATTTCGTACTTGTTATTAAATTAAGACCCAGTATATTTATCACAAGCGCGACATTCGAGTATCTGTAAGTACGCCCTTAAGTGCTCCCTGCGAGAGTTTAATTTGTGAAGGGAACATGTTGATTTGTTATTCATGTATCTACTGTTGTCTAATACCTACTGATTTGAATGTCATTTCATTACATCACAATACAATTAAAGTACATTAAAAAACAGAATTCGAACATATTTTTTTTATCATATTCATCACTAGGTACATATAAAGTAAAGTCGCGTCCCGCGTCTATCCCTATGTCTGTTTGTTTGTATGTATGCTTAAATCTTCAAACCACCCAACGATACGATAAAGATTGGAGTGATTTAAGAGAAAGATTTTTATGTATGATTTATGTCGGGCAAGGTCTGTTTCCCGTGGGAAATCGGTTAGCAGCGGGAAAACCGAAAATACGATTGCAGTGTTTCTCGTTGTCTTAATACAACTAAAAAAATTAAAGATCCCGGCTAGTATTGATAAGTTATTCAAACTTTATGCAGTGCAAAAAAAATAATAAGATTCAGTTCAAAACTTACCGTATTGTTTGATAAAACATTACATTAAACTGCAGTTTTTTTTCACATATCTTATTTTTCGCTCGTAATACTACTGTTTTAGGTACTTACCTAATATAAATTTGGTACCTAGGTAGCGCTGCTCAGGTAAACAAAAAAAAAATTCCCGTGACAATAATACCGAGGTGGATTGTAAGTAGTGTAACTAACTTTTACTAAGGTAATACATTATAAACATTTAGTAAGAAAACAGAAGCAACCCTAGCAGAGCAGGTATCAATCATCGAAAAGGGGGCAAGGCGTTCTTCGGTAAATTCTCCATTTTGTACGATTATTTTTCATTTACCTACTTATTGACTTGAAGTATCAAAAACTGGGCCATTTTGGGCGCCATTTCGTGAGGCGTCGGGCCCCATTTAGGCGTGGTCGCGAATAAATCCTCAGAACGACCACTTGGGCGTCAAAGCATTCCAAATCACCCTGAGTCTTCAGATGTACCGGGTTCTTTTAAATTAACGCTTTTGACCCTTTTAAGGGCAATTTATTCTTTGGTCGTGTGTGCTAAAGAGTCGACAATTTTTAATAAACCCAAAATAATTTATGCCACGCACTGTCATGTGAGCATTCTTTTGTAATTAAATTTTTGAATAACATACATTAACAGCCACCACAGTCCACTGCTGGACATGGGCCTCCCCCTGTTCGGGTATTGCCATACTTACCACGCTTCTAAGGCAAGTTGTCACATTTACAGGGAACGCTGCTGCCCATTCCCTGATTGATTATCCCTTATTCGCTTATTACGACACCCACGAATAGAACAGGGTTGATGCTATCCAGCTATTCTAACCCGGCACCACACGGCAACTTACGGATGTTTACTTGTTATAACTAAAACTAACACCATAGTATCTGAAAAACCAATTTCAGAAAATACATCGTGAAAATTCAATAAGTATTTAGAGGAGAAAATACCTCAGGCAATATTCAAAGATCGACAAAGCCAAAGTAACATTATTCAAAACCTTAGAAAATATTTTGCTATTTGCAGATGAAATTCGCCAATCACATTATGACAAAAATGCCACACAAAATTTAGCTTGAAATGGCAAATCATGTAACGCACATCTTGCGCCATTTGAGCCATTTGAGCACCGCATGAATATTCCTCAGAAACGTCAAAATAGTACTTACATTATGAAAATTAAACTGTGTTTTTTCGCAAAAGCAAACCGCTTTGTACAGTTATCATAAGGCCTATTTCTAAAATTTTACGTAAGAAATTCAATTCATTGTCGTAGTGGACAAAACTAAACAAGGGATTAAAATTGAGTTTGCTCACGAGTTTTAGGTCGAGGAACATTCCCTTTATAAATGAAATAGGTATTTCATAAAAATCAAGATTTGAAATCAGAACAGGTATTACCTACGACACCTACGTGTATTTATACGATGTTCGTACCTATTCGCTGAAACACACCGAATGTTAGCAGTTCACTGAGCGATCAGGGTAATCAGTCACGCTTATACCAGATGTATGGTACCCCGGGGTATCTTTTGTTAGCCGCCTGAAATCGCGATTTCACAAATGACATACCTACGTACGTTTTCCTTGTGTACCTACATATTTGAATACACACCTGCCTCCGTAGTCTTAAGGTAAATTTTTGGGTTTCGGGAATCCCTGGTTTAATTGGAGAAACACCTGTTAATGACAGTTTGTCACTTCTCCAACTGAAATACTCAGGTGAAGGTCTAGAGGTCCTGGGACCTTTGCCTGACGTGAGTGACCAGACATAAAAAAAACGAAATACGAGAAACCAATGACCGATATTTTATTTGTACCACAATAAAGCCCAAAGTGTGTTAGATCATGGACATGGATCTGGACTACGATTACAGTGACCTAATTACCCCAATTCAATTCCTTTTGGCTTATGTTTCGAATACCTTCTAGGTCTATCAGCAGCACCTCGAAATATCCCTCTAAAGGATATAAGTATTATGGCTCTTCACGCTCAAACGGCTGGACCGATTTGGATGAAACTTGGAACACATACATACATACATACATAAATCACGCCTATATCCCTTACGGGGTAGGCAGAGCGTTAACGGCCGTATAACGAATATTAACACCACGTCTGACAAAAGTTTGAGGGTCAATCAGATAGCTGTGTATCACTATAGTGACAGGTTGTCAGCCCATCGCCTAAAATTGCAATACACGCCCTCGAGTCCCTTAGTCGCCTCTTACGACACCCATGAGTAAGAAATGGGGTGATGCAATTCTAGGCCGGCATCACACGGCGGCAATCCGTACTAATAATATTATAAAACTGAGAGTTTGTGTGTCCTATTTATGTTTCTTACCTCTTCACGTTCCCGGCTTGACCGATTTTGATGAAATTTGGAACACAGGTTTAGTTGGAGAGTTTAACTTGGAATAACACATAGGCCTTTTTACCGCAGGAAAACAACTATTACCACAGGAAAATGAGTGGCAGCGGGTGAAACCGCTGGGCGGAAATCTAGTACAGTATAAATATCGGGCAATTGTCGATCGAGTCTGATCTCGCACGAAATAAAAAATACGTTTTTTGTATGGGAGTTATCCTTAATGTTCATACAATTCCAATTATTTGCATATTTTGTTATAACGGCAACAATAATACGAGATCGAGATATTACAGTTTGTAAGATACAGTTAGGTGTCAGACAGACGAACAGCCGAGTTTCAGTAATAGGGGCCCGTTTTGACCCTTTGGGTGCGGAACCCTAAAACCGAGCAAAAATAGACGTTTAATGTAATTTGATGTAGTAGCGGCAACAGAAATACAGTATCACAATTTCAACTCACTTTCACGGTTTATGAGATACTAAAAGCTGGTCTCTCTCTCTCTCTCTTTTCGTGTGGGACACCGAGTCTTCCAACGACCCAATGAACCCTGGTGTCAGAGTTTTTCAACCGCCTACTGTCACTAGTACACATGGTTGTGTAACGACCGCCGTCTAAGTAATCATAGACAGCAACCGGGACCGACAGCTTAACGTGCCCTCCGAAGCACGGAACCATTTCTTTTCGGACAATCAGTTGGTTCACCCTGCAATGTCCTAACCAGACCGGGAACAAATTCACAAAGTGATAATATCAACTTTGTGAGTGTCCCACCGAGAATCGAACCCGGAACCTTTGCGTAGCAGGCAGTCACACTACCACTGCGCCACATCGGCCGACGAAAGTAGCATGTTCGGCAGACATCAAAGGGACATGTAGCGGCAATAAAAAACCCACGATTATACGCAGACATGGACTGCGTATTATCAAGGGAATCAAACGATAGTTTTTAATTACGAAAAAGTTTTGTAGGTCGCACAAAATATAGGCAATACATTTTGTGCGTGTCAAAGTTGTTTCAAGGTTTCATTAGGGAAACAATTTTGCTGGTTTATAATTAGTTTTTAATAAGTTAATAAGGCTTTTGTGAACGTGATGCTCCTATAAATGGAACCCTACCGGAACTAAACAATGTCAGAAATTCGGTGATAGTTTTAATTGCGGATAGGATACGAAATTCCGAATTTCCAACCTTGCGCGGTTGACTTCCGAACCCACTTCACCTTAAGAATTTTACGTCCACTTGATAGGTATTTAATTTCTGCAGTGTAATATTTCGCATTGGAACACGAATAAACGAACACATAATAACTTAAAATACGTTTTGTAGGCATTTTACAAAACATCAAGTCACAAATGAGTTTAAAAATAGTATACCAAATTTTTAAAACACTTCCCGTGTTAGGTATACAATTTGCGAAAGTCGCAGGTTCAAATCCTGTCCGCGCTTAAAAAATTTTGCAAGTTTTCAAATAAAAAAGAGTTTAAAAATAGTTTAGAGAATAATGATTGCCTAAAGAGTACTAAACGGGATACACTAGACTTATTTATAAAAGCCGCCTACATCAGCAAGCGTTGTGAATAAGCCTTTCCAGTCAAAACAACGATTCATGAGATTTACATAAGAAATTTGCACATCTTCCAAGTTTCGTCTACAAACACTACAGACAGGGCAAGTTCCCCCGACGGTACAGCATCCTAGAGCAACCACTACCAGAGAATACCAACTTTAATGCAAATAAAGTAAGCAAGATTGGGTGTTTTCTATGTTTAATATGTATTTATTTACAAAAAAATATATAAGTACAAATAATATCATTTATTTAGTTCCAATAGTACAAGCTAGCTGGTGTTTTATTCTTCGGTTAGTTTCGGTAGTTTGGTTAAGCCATCGCAGGCTGTACGACCGAATTGACCGTAAAAAACATGGTTGTGTGCTTTGAAAGTCACGTTATGCCGTCTTGACTGCCGTGTTTCTCGTGGGTGTCGTTATATGCGATTAAATTATTCGAGAGGTACATGTATATTGAACTGACAAACTGTCACAATGACGATACACAACTTTCTGAATAACCCTCAAATGTTGACCAGACGTAAATGTACGATTTTTACGGCCGTTTACGCTCTGCCTACCCTGCAAGGTATTATAGACGTGATATATGTATGTAAGTATAAATTCTATCAAAGAAAGCTTTCATTTTAGTACTTTTCTACAGCAGATAAAACAGAGAATATGCCAAACGATAGTAAGGAAGGATACAAAATGAACCCCAAGTTTCAGAGTGAAGTTTAATTTGGAGAAGTTGAACGAACATTTCGAGTGCTTGAAGCGATTTTCCGCTTCGCACGGATGCCTCATTCATTCAGCCATTCGTTCAACGTTTCGTTCGATATCTGTTTTAGAGCGTTCACAATATTACACTTCCTTTTTCGAGTTGCAAGACACTTTTCATTTTATCTTTGTTCTTACGTGTCGTGAAGGCTGATGTGGCGCAGTGGTAGTGCGACTGCCTGAAAGGTTACGGGTTCGATTCGCGGTGAGGCACTCACAAAGTTGATATTATCTCTTTGTGAATGTGATTCCAGTCTAGTTAGAACATTGCAGGCTGAATCAATTGATTGCCCGTTAGAAAAATGGCTACGTGCTTCGGAGGGCACATTTAGTCGTCGGTCTCGGTTGCTGTCTATGATTACTTACACAACCTTTTCTGAGGCGGTTGTAAAACTCGTACACGAGGATACATCGGGTCGTTCGTTGACACGTGTTCACAGTTAAAGAAGTTTTTAATTTTGGAATTATGAGTGTTTTCTATGTATAATATGTATTTTTTTTAAAAAGTATTTAAGTATTAATATCAGCTATTTAGTTCCCATAGTACAAGCTTTGCTTAGTTTGGGGCTAGATAGCGCTGTGTGAATTGTACAGGTTATTATTATTATTATTAATCAAATTTACAAATCTCAACTTTCTGATTCGTTACAGCATGATTTTCATTCAAAAATACAACGCATTATGATGATTTGATGAATATGGTTAACCTTCACAGCTAGGATAAAGCACAAATCTTGTCCAAACAAAAATAAATCCGCCGTGGACGGCTGGACGGCTGGACGGCTGAGGGCGCGACTCTTTCAATTGCAAATCGGACGCTCATGAATTCACAAGTGGACTAGGTGTCGTACCTGGTGACGGGAACAGAAACAAATGGAAATAGAAATGATAAACACTTTGTGTTATGATTCTTGATGGAACTCCATAGTATTCTAAGTAATAAAACACTTTTTTACACTAGTTCCACTATAAATTAAATTAGGTTTCGTTACTTCATCGTCAGGAAACGATTTTATTACCAAAGTAATAGAAATGCCAAGTTTGTAGCGGCGGCTAATTCAATCCGTAGTAGCCAAGAAGCTTGAAGGTAAAACTGGAGTCCGTACAGGAAATATGACCTCCAAAATCGTTGTACCCTTCTATCAATTTCTCATAGTTTGTACGAGTAAGTAGGCAGCTGACCATGCAGTTTCAATCATGTCGGAAGTAACCGGAACAATTTTTCTTCCAAAGAAGCAAGATAAAAAAAGGAAGCATACTTTATTGCTCTTTAGAAAGGCGGGTATTTAAAAACTTAAATACTTACGTCAATCTACAAAATATTCATTGTGTTTGGATTTTATTGAGTACAAACATGATCCAAGCAATGAAAGTAATATATTTCAATTTCAAAAAGGTTTAAAATGGTATGGTTGGTTTTCGTTTAGATGACTTACCTCATTTCTTACGGTATGCATACCGGTTTCAAAAACTGATTATAATTTTTATGTTAGGTTTGGTCACCCTACTACAGTCGGGAGTAAGTCGGGGGAACTCGGGGAAATAATAAAGAGAGAAGCGTAACTGAGCTTTGCATCGGTCAAATAATCTAACTTAACTGTTCAATACATAATACGGCTTGCTTTCAGGTTTACCTATAGTTCCATGGTAGTAGTTCTCTGCTTTCTCTTTAAGTCCTTAAATTTTTAGAAAATATGCAAAATTTACCGCACCGCAGACAGGACTTCGACCTGTGACTTTCGCCATCACTAGTGGCGACGCTTCTCCGTCTGGGCTACCGCGGCTCATCCATTGCCCGCGAATTATGCAAGTGTATCTCCATGCCAATAACGCGTTGCCCGGCTCCATTTACCGGGTTAGTTTTTGCAACTAATACCTAGCTAATTTATTCCTTACATTTGTATATTTCTGTATTGGTCAGCGATTGATACAGACGATGCTGAAGCGTATTAGTTTAGACAATGACAATTTTCTGAGGGTATATCAAAAACCTACTAGTTGCAGGCATTTAAAAAAGCCTAACGCGAGGGTTCAGTGGGTCACTCGTCGTCTCAATGTCCCATGCCACATGTAGGTAAATAAGTAGAAAACAATTTTCTCTCGACTTAATAAAGGTTATCATCCTTATTAAGTACAAGGAGTTTTTTTCGCCAGTGGAGTATTTCGCAGTCTTTTTTAGATTGTTACGTTTCGGAAATAGATGCGCAGACAACAACTCTTTAGCAGTTCATGTTGTACTTATTTATTAACCGTTTATTGTACACAAAAACATTACAAGAGACACACACTAAGAATAACGACACAAAAGGACAACCTTTTCAGCTGACCGTAAAGTGAGACTTTATAAGACAGGCGATACATTAGAATCGAGGCGAAATTGCTACATCACAGTGTAGGCCAAGAATTTTAAAAACGACAGAGCTCAAAATATACGTATCCACGTCTATGAGTAAGTTTGATGTTCTGTTCATGTGTAGAGGTCACATGCTCCGAGGTCGTACGTCACTAGATTCCCTGCCACCAACTTTAACAATTCATGTTTTACCTATATCGGAGTGTGTCTTGTGCATCCGAAAATTGTGTTGAAGGTATTTTATTTATATTGTTGTGAGCTTGTATTGTTGTGTAAATATGGGCGGATTTTTAATGATGAGTAACACTTAAACTAGTATTTTAATTTAGGAAATTTATCAGAAATCAACGTGGTGAAAAAAAACGGCTAAGAGCAAGCTAGACTCGCTCACCACGGGTGCCTTAATATGCACAGTAAGTCTAATCATATGATACCCCACTTGAAATAATTGCCTCAATTTTATTTTCTTAATTTTAATTTTCATATAAAAATGTTGGGTGCGCTCTTTCAAAAGGCTTATGTATGATTTAATCTGTCCCTCACTAAACAGGTATAATGCACGAGTTAAACACTGTTTCCAGGCGGCTTTCAATTCCAGTGGACTGAACCAACACGACAGGACACATAATTTGGCACACTATGGTTTTAATTACCCCACGCTGGAGGTCTGTGTAAACTGGATGCAATGAAAAAGATATTTGAATGCTGGAAGAGACATTATTATAAACTGAAAAGAAATTGTTTAAATATTCAAAGCATGCATTAACAAGACCATAAAGAGAAAATCCTCTACAGAGATCAAGTCGACCTGCCATACAAAACTAATCGGTCGACACACTATTACCACGGGAAAATGGGTGGTAGTGTGTGAAATACTGGGTCTCTATCTAAACTTATTTAAAAAATGTCCTCACTAAGTGCCTGACTCATTTATCAACGCCTAGCCTAAACTACAGACACACACTCACATCACGCCTATAATCCCTTGCGGGGTAGGCAGAGGCTAAACGGGCCACAAAAAACTGTCATTTACGCCACGTCTGACAAATATTTAAGGGTCACTACGTCAATACACAATTTTCCGGATGACCCTCAAATGTTTCTCAGACGTGGCGTAAATGTCCGTTTTATGCGGCCGTTTATGCTCTGCCTACCCCGCATGGGATTATAGGCTTGATATGTGTGATATTTAAGGGTAATTTGGAAAATAGTAAATCGCCAACTATTAATGCTAGAAATATGCCATTGGGGCACTAGGTTTATTTTACTATTTTTTTATTTTTTTTTATTAATGATGGGTTTGCTCTTGACTCTAGTCTAGGTTATAGGACAGAGACAGAGTCTAAGATGGAGCGAGCTCACCCAGAAGAAGCCTGTTCACTCTTACTTTGAAGAGATTAGGGTTGTATGCTTTTGGAAACACAGACGCAGGTAGTAAATTCCACTCTTTAGCAGTGCGCATTATAAATTATGACTGGAAGCGCTTAGTCCGAATTGGTGGAATGGCTACCAGGTACGGATGGTATCCAGCGGTGCGTCTGGATGTCCGATGGTAGAAGGGAGCTGGTTGAACAAGGTCGTGAAGCTCTTGAGCACACTCTCCGAAGTACAATCTATAAAATACCGACAAGCAGGCAACCTTGCCGCGATGAGCCAGGCTATGTAGCTTGGTGTCCACCAGTTTTATGTCGCCTATGAGCCTCTTGGCCCTGCGTTCCACCGAGTCAAGAGCGGCAAGTTGGTATTTGGCTGAGCCATCCCAAAGGTGACTGCAATACTCCATGCAGGATCGTACCTGTGCTTTGTAAAGAGTTAAAAGCTGTCCAGGCGTAAAGTATCGCTTCACTCTATTCAGGACGCCCAGCTTTTTAGCCGCCGTCTGAGCCTTCTACTCGATGGTCGCGCCGAAGTTTAGATTTGATGTCAACTCCATGCCTAGAAGCTCAAGCCTGTCAGTGACTGGGACAGATGTACCCCGAAAAGTAGGTGTCCAGTCGAAAGGACTCCTTTTTGCAGTGAAAAGACACGCCTGTGTTTTGGTGGCATTGAATGAGACCAGATTGTCGTCGCCCCATTGGGAGACAAGACTTAAGGTCAGATCTGTTCGCTCTACCATGGCCTTTCTTAACGAACGTATTTCATCCCCACTGGTCCCTGCGCCTGTCAAGTATCTCTCTGAAACGGTACTATCATCTGCGTATCCAACAATACCATGCCGAAGGAGGTTATTGATGTGCAGCAGGAAAAGAGTTGCAGAGAGAACAGACCCCTGAGGAACTCCGGCATCAATGGCCATAAGGTCAGAGGAGCAGCCGTCAACGACTACTCTGATGGACCGTTCACTAAGGAAGTCTGAAATCCAAGTACAAAAATCAGCTTGGATGCCATAAGCAGGAAGCTTGCTGAGCAGACTTGCATGCCAGACCCTGTCAAAGGCCTTCGAGATATCGAGTGAAACGGCAAGTGCTTCGCCGTTTTACCTTTACCTTTAACTATCCGCTGATTGAAGATATTTTTAATTTAATCGCCTAAAGGGATAAAAAAGAAATTGTGTGGAGTTTATGGTTTGTAAATATGCAATATGTTTTAAAAAAAATTATAAGACTGCAGATATAAAATAATAAAGAACGTATATGAAAGTTTTTAGTAGGTTTGCCGGAGTTGACTCGGTGTTTCGTACGAAAAAAAAATCACTATTGAAACTACTTTGCATATTGCATAAGCTGTGGCCATAAGCCATAGTTATTATCACACAAAATACTTTAATTTACCGAAGTACGAATATCTTGGGATTGTTATGGGAATTCGTTTTTTGAGCTCAACGAAGAGAAATTTTCATAAGCGCTTGCATTGCGTTGCTATGTTTGCCATTAATTTTAAAAGTTAACTTGTTAAGTAGAAAGCTTTCCTCGAGTAGGAAAATTTTAATTTGAAAATCAAGCGTAACTTTAATAAAATTTACCAACGAGGTACCTACTTTACTTTCATAAGTAAATCCAGTTTATGCTTTAGATATTGTAAAATAAACAATAAAAATTTATCAAGAGAAGCAAGGCTACCCAAAAGCTTTTGGATATCGTCATATAAACTAAAGTTTGTAAGACTTACTTTCCGAATAACTAAGATAGAAACCTGGAACTAAAATTAGCATAGTAGATGCGAGTTATGAAGTAGTAACATAGTGTCCTTGTAAGTTTGGAACACCGAAGGCAGTTAGATAGGTACGCAATTAGTTCTCTTCTACATTTCATCATTTTAATTACCAACTACGTAAAAATACCAACTATGATCACGGATGAGTTTAGTGCCAGACGTCGTAATTTTGAATTCAGAATTCAATTTTGTATTAGTTTTGGACCACTATCTTTTTGCTTGTTTTAACTCTTCTTTGAACTCAAGATTTAGACATTTTCTAAATTGTAAATAAGGATTCGAAACATGTTGATTGCGGCAGGGACTTGAACCCCGGACCATGGATAAGGTACCGTCCCACTGCTGTGCCAACTGAGCAACCGGAGCTTCGATTGATATCACCAACTCTGCACCCTCTTGGTATTCGTCTGGAAGCGTCGTTAGCGCCATTTAGTAGAAGCTAATAATACTTTGGTTAGTCCACATTAGTAATACCTTTTCTTAAATTTCCTCTGCTAGTGATCCTTATTTTAATAATTATTATTTTACTGTCTTTTTCTATATCTCTACAAATTCTACAATCAATGGCCGTCGAAGGCTGCATGTTATCTGCAGCAAAGACACGTTTTGACGAATGCATAGAAATTACGGTGAGAATAATAGATTTAATTTAGTTTTAATAAATTACACTGTAATTTCCATTTTGTTGTTGTATTTTTGTTACTAACTGAACTTTTGTTTAGTACCACTAGATGCAAATTTAGGTTTAATGGATTTATTTTTTACTGTCTTTTCCATAACTCTATATCAATGGCCGACGACGCGTGCATGCTATCTGCTGCAAACACGCGTTGTGACGAAATGCACGGAAATTACAGAGAGAACAATTAATTAAATAAATTGAATGCGACATTTTGTTACTTATTTATTCATTTGCTCATAATTATTATGTTGTTCATTTCATTCATTTTAAAAAGTGTTCTTGTCATTAAAATGGACAAGTGATATAAGTGTCGTTGTGTGGGACGTTAAGTCGACGAACGAAACGACTGACAGGTAGACCGACCAGCTTATGAACGTTGCGTGAAGTCTTTGAAGACTTAGTAAGTAAGTAAAAACACTTAAATATTGTACATTTAAACTACAAAACATACATGAAAATAAGAACTTCGCCGGAATCACTCATGAAATTAAAATAAAGACTGTGAGTGCAAAATACTCGTAAACACATGATATTCAAAACATTTTTAACAAAAATAAAGGTACACGCTAAAATTAGTTATGGTAAAGAATATTTCGTCCACAATAAAACCAAACTTATTTTTGCAGCAGCAGTCACTGGCGAAGAGGAGAGAAGATTGGAAGTTACTCCACCGACAAGAGTTTGACTCTTAAATTTGAAGAAGAAGCTTCATCTATTGGCTTTAAGTAGCGAATCGGTTTTAAGAGCAAAACCTCGAAGTTTTGAATTTAGTTATTTTAGGTGCGAAAATGTTAGATGCTTATAATGTGAACACGGGACTTCCCATCGACTTTTTAGTAAGACTTTTATATCCTGTTTTTACATCAATCTATTAAACTTTTGTTTGATAAACGTCTCACCGTAAACTGATTATTAAAGTTGAATGGTCATCGTTTTGATTTCTCCGGTTTTTACTATAAAATTCTATCTCTCTCTTTCAATCTTTTTTTCGTGTAGGTAAAGTTAAAGTATTGTTGAAGGTATCTCTTTTTAAACCAAGGCCAGTTTGTGTAAAGATCACTGTCAGACAACCAAGATCAGAGGCCTAACAAGCTCTCGGGGTACAGAAACCAAAGGTGCCGATCGTTACGCCTCCAAGGTGGCCGAAGATGCCACACGGATGGCATTATGCAAAGTGTTGCCAGTTTATCCGCCCGCCGCGTTGTTACCGCGAGTTATGGCGTTGTTTCGCCGATTTATTTGGTTACTTTGTCACACCTTGTAAATTGAGAACAACAATAGATGGAAAAGAAACACGCAAAAGTACTAAATTCTTAAGTGAAATAATATATAGGAGTCATCTTTGCCAAATTACATTAGTTTTTCGATAAATTCATATTAGCTCAGTCAGTTTTCAGTATTGATATTTAAAAATAAAACCTAATTATTTGAGTGGTGTTTATGGAAATCCCTATTAAATTTTGTAATTTGTGATTTGATAAATAGTTTAGATTTGTATCAAAACATCAAGCAAGATATCTTATTTATTAACTTCACGAGAGTCACACTAAAACTAGCCGTATGTAAAGTTATTTATAGTATAATCTATTATTTCTAAACAGCTGTCACACGTCCACAAATTTCCAGTTTTAATACCATATTAAAAGGTCCAGGAGAATAGTGACGTCATGAATCAGGCGTTACAGCGCAATAACTCGCCGCGAGGACGCGAGCCGCTCGGTACCTACACTTTGCATAATACCATCCGGGTGACGTCATAGGGCGTCATCAAAACATACTGTTGGTTGTGAGATTTATTAAGTATTAAAAATTGCGTTTCAATTTATTACGACGACTTTGAAAAACCGTTTAGAAGAAGAGTTCTGTTAAGGAAACGGACATAAATAAAATGTCCTGTCGGCGAACAGTCTAATGGCGAACGAGTCATCGGAGAACGGTTGCGGTATCGTTTATTTTTATTTTGTTTAAAAAAGTTTTGAGACAAACCTTCGACAAATTTTTCAGCAGTTTATGGCCACTGAAATCATCTTAAAAAATGAAGAAAAATATTTTCAATCAATGTCAATGTCATGTCAATTCGCTATCTTATCAACAAAGACACGTTGAATCAAAACAGAATTCCTAGAGGCATTTCTATTCATTACAATGACAATGGCCGAGACCCAAGGGCCTTTCCGAAGCCCAAGTTGCCACTAAAACAATTAGTGGACACAGCTTACGAATGCCTTCTTAATAAGTGATTGTTCCAAATCGGACGAGATTAGAAACGAATCTTACTTGCCAAATCCGTCTGCCAAGCGTGGTAAAGTATGACAAACATCTCTCAATAGGGGAGACTCATTTCCACCAGAGGATTGTTGCGGCCATTCTAAAAATATTGAGGAAGATATAAAATTAAATATGTTTTGTACATCAACCCTTAGTCTCTCTTCTTTTTAGAAAGGTGAAATTTTACTAGTGACCGACAGCAAAAACTCAAGATGGGAGAGTTTTAATGAAAATTTTTTCTAAAAAAACAGAAATACGAAGAAAGCAAAATTGCCGATCAACTGATTTGAGTTACTATGGAAACTCAAAATATTTTTGAAATATTTCAACCTCAGTTTCTTGAGGAAGGTTATTCCTTATCACGAGACTATCTTGAGATTTCGCTATCGGTCACTAGTAAAATTTTACTAATAATTATTGTTCTTGAGGGATACATAACTCAAGAAATCTTAAACGCAACCGTGGGACGGAAAGTAACTTTCATGATTAAACGAACAAGTATCACTTATTATGTAGGCTTACGCAAATAAGTTGTTTATTTTTTGTCAGAGAGTTTAGCCCTCTACGTTTCGGGTGGTTATGGTGAATCACAGCTGACGAGCGGCCGTATGTGATGCGTCAACCTCCGTAGGGCTAGCATTAATTAACATAACAGCCGCAATAGTCCACTGCTGGATATGGGTCTTCCCCTATTATACACCCCAGTATTGCCACACTCATCACGCTTGGCGGGCGGATTGGCGAGCGCAGTGCAAGATGTTGCATTTACAGTAAACGCTGCTGACTACTCCCTGGACGATTATCCCTTAGTCGCTTTTTACGATGACTGACACCTACGAGTTGAATTGGGTTGTTGCTATTCGAAGCCGGCACCACACGAGTAATCGTTGGACTACATAATAAACAAGTAGATAGCGTTAACCTACATAATGAGCTAGTTTTACTAAAATCAGCAAATAGTCAAGGTCATTTTAAATTCGACATTGTACTGATAAGATATACATAAATAAATAAATTTTGTGACTGAAATAAACGTATTCTCTTTCATTCTCTAGTGAACAATAATCTTTCGCCGTAGTCGAAAACTTAAACTAATCCATATTTTACCTTGCCGTCGAAGTTGCTGGCTCCTGCACCAACTTTCCAATCTGTATGCTAATGCCACTTATAAGCCGGTGAGGGAAACACTAATTAATTCGTATTATGGCTTCCATGAAGCTTTGCAATTGAGCAGGTGCCTGATTTCTGACCGAATTTACACACATAATGGTTTTGTGCAACAAAAAGGTGAAGATTTTATGTCACCAACAAGCCGGCGAGGGAAACACTAACTCGTATTATTGTTTCCATTAAGCTTTGCGATTGAGCAGGTACCTACCTAGTTTTGACTAAAAGTACACAAAAAGTCTTCATTATCCTAGAACTGAGAATGAGTAGCAGTGACCTATTAAATATGCTTGGTTTTTGCACGACAATGCCTTCATTGTCCCCTTGACCCCTTGGTCATTTTATGAAAAAGCGAAGATGGATAAAAAATTTATAAAAGGAAAAATAGAAGGTAGTAGTAGAAATACATAACCAAAAATATACTAAATCACCACACCAGAATGAAATGAAATGAAAATAACTTTATTCATTGTAGGATAGTACTATCACTTAATGACGTAATGATCCGTCATTGTCAAAAATAGAATTTGTATACCACAATGTTCTTTTTTTCAAAATATTAAGTTTTGTCCCGATAGAAAACCTACTGCTCGCTCGTAACGAAAACAGTGACAATTTTTGGTTACTGTAGGTCTTAAGCCTGGGGAGCAACGTTCATGGCAGAATTCTACGTATTTTATCACCTCTAGCCCAGGAACATAATAAAACAACGGAAATGTACAAAATTGCTTTACGAGCCCATACGGCAATTCGAGGAATTTAATAGCTCTATCTGCGATCAAATGGCACGGTAGGAAATTGTGTATAATATCGGTCGCCAATCGATATTGCCCGACATCCGTGGCGATGCAGCCTTTCGTCTATGCAGCCTTGCTCGCGTGTCACACGCCACTCTAGAAAACGCTATAAAAACGACGTAAGTCACACGGGTCCTGCGAGGTAACTCCACTTTTGCGAAAATGTCACTTACGACTTTTGACTCCTTGGGCGTAAAGGGTGAATGTGACTGTTGTGTTTTTTTTTATATAGCTTATCAAGTTTGCTTTTACAATTCGCAAGTCGCGAACGTAAAGTAAGGTGAGTCACAAGATATTCAATAAGAATTTTCTAATTTGCTTCTGTTATTTTTTAATTTAGAGTAATACCAGAGTCGTGAATCTAGATCGGTGTGGTGCTATGTTGTTCTAGTTATATAGGGTGACATTTCACTAGTAACCTATAGCTTAATCTCAACACGGGCTGGTGATAAGGAACAACTTTCCTATAGGAACATTTGTTAAAATATTTCAAACATATTTTAAGATTCCATACTAACTCAAACCAGCCGATCGATAATTTTGTATGAGAGGTAGAATATTTTTTTTGTATTTCGACCTGTGTTCCTTGAGAAAAGTTGTTCCCTAATCACCAGCCCGTCTTGAGTTTTTGCTAGCGGTCACTAGTGCAATTTTACCCTATAACATAAAATTAAGTGTTCTGCGTTAGTACGAGTATTACCTACCTACCTTATGTCAAAAAAAATTCTGTACCGTTGGTATGACTAAGGTGTTAGACGTCATTATTTAGAATTTAAAGTATTTTTGTTAAGACGCCCTCTATATCGTAATTGCCTAGCGTAATGTCTCGGTTCCACGCAGAATGCTGACACCGTATCTTGTGGGTAGGTCAGGTAAAATGTAGGAAATATAAATACCAAAAAAAACACAACTTAAATACTTTTAAATTTGTTTTATTGTAATAGTTGTGCAAACTCAAGAAATTATTGGGATCGAAACATTTATATTTACCGTAGAGGTTAGCAAAACGTAGATTCCGTATTTAGTTAGTCAACATTCATAAATACAATACAATATGCTATCGATCGTATAGTCTTTGAGATATAATATGTAGGTACTCCATAGTTAGCCACCGGGCTTTACGTGCCTTCCAAAGCTCGAAACCATCATTCGCACTTTACCTACATAATGTAGGCTACATTATACCTGATGTGCCATCTACTTACTTTAGCTCATAAATAATTCTCCAAAATAGGGCCCAATTTTCCATCCGTGTTCCATTTAATAAATTAGCTTGAGATAAATGGAAGTCCAAATTGTTCTGAAGAAATAATGATAACGTGACCATTGGGAGCAATTAAGAAGTATACTTTAGAAACAGAAGGCTGTGTTGTTTAAGTAAAATGTAAGTTTGCTTAGTAAGTAAAAACTCTTTAATACACCTGCAAATACAGGATAATTAAAAACAGAAAATCTTGATCTCTTCCAGACAACCTTTGTGTAGAGGAAACGGTAAAGAAAACAGAACAGTGCATTGGAATTATGGAATTAAAATTAAAGCAACTCAAGACGGGCTTGTTAAAATATGACAAAAAAAAATTGAGTTTCCATAGTAACTTAAATCAGCTGATCGCCAATTTTGTATGGGAGGGCCAAATTTATTTTTCGTATTTTAACATATGTTCTCTGGGGTAAGTTGTTCCTTATCACCAGTCGGTCTTGAGTATTCGCTATCGGTCACTAGCAAAAATTTCACCCAATATTACTTTGCCACGTCAATTTGAGGAATGATTAAAAGCTAGTAGCGAGTAGAACCTAAATTAAAACCACTAAAAGGTAAGGAATTCATTCAATTCTCTTGATGGACAGACGGACAGACAATTTGCACTAATTGAATTGAGTAATGCCCAACCTAACTTGTAAAGGAAATTGAGATAAAGTTACTGTTCCAAAAATTTATTTGACTAAGGCAATTTTTCTAAGCAAGTGAAAATAGTTTTTGTGTGATGCCGGCTTATTGGCATCTAAGTATTTAAGACATAGAGTACAGAATTCGCTGTGTGATGCCGGCTTAGAATAGCATTACCCCATATCTTTCCCGTGGAAGTCGTAAGAGGCGACTAAGGGACTCGAGGGTGTGTATTGCAATTTAGGCGATGGGCTGACAACTTGTCACTATAGCGATACACAATATTCCAAATAACCCTCAAACATTTGTCAGACGTGGTGTAAATGGCCGTTTTTTGCGGCTGTTTACGCTCTGCCTACCCCGCAAGGGATTATAGGCGTGATATGTGTGTGTGTGTGTGTGTGTGTGTACAGAATATTGCGCACGGATAAACAGATTTTGTGCTCTGTGATTAAAACGTGGCTAAGGTTAAATCCAGGAAATGCGCTCGCCAACCCACTTAGGAAACCTTAGCCCAACAATTGACTGTTATGGTTCATTATGATCATGACTTTTATTTTATTATTTATTAAAAAGACATATAAAGCATCAACTTTACTTCGTGCTGTTAAACCTTAGAAAAGTTTGTGTCGGCACTGCAAACTCCTCAGTTATACCAATTTATACAAAATAAATAGTATCAATGTATAATGAGTATCAATGAATGATGAATGACTGTTGTCAAATGACCCTATGAACCTTGATGTCAAAGTTTTTAAATCGTCTACTAATAATACAAGTAGGCCCCTAACAACAGTAAATTTTTATTATTATTATATTTTTAAATAAATTGATTCGCATAAAAATAAGTAGTAGTATGACGAAGCACTAGACGTAAGAGTATTGAACCCATCTACCTAAAGGAGAAAACTTTACCCTTTAACAAGATTGAAACGGGTTCCAGAAAGACCTACCGAAGTGCCTACTCAACGTCAAAATAGATTACAATTACGTCAAGCAGGCGTCGCGCGTAAACTATTCTACGCAATACATAACAGATGGGAGTGACATTTGTCTTAGTCTTGTTCGAGAAATCCCCTACCACGATGTCCCGATGGTTTGGTTCAAATAGTTGAAATCAATCTCTTGCTTCAATGGCGTTTCCGTTATGATTTCGCCAGTGTCAAGTTTCGATGATGACATTGACTGAATCACACGAGATCACAAAAAGCTACGATTTTTTATAGTTTTGCGGGATAAACATATTTTTAGTTTGACAGCTGTCATCAGAATAAGCAAGTTAATAAAAGAGACAGTAAGAAAATAGTAAAGTAAAAAGAGGAATTAGGAAAGACAGTAGTTTGGGAAATAGACCCAGTAAGAAAATGGCAAAGCAAGAAGAGACGAGTTAGGAGAGAGACGAATATAGGAAAAGCACAAAGTAAAAATAAATAAATAAATTTATTTAAGAAGGTAGAAAGCAAGAGTACGTCAATTATTTATATTAGTAACATGATTTAGGAATACATACATACATACATACATAAATCACGCCTATATCCCTTACGGGGTAGGCAGAGCGTTAACGGCCGTAAAACGGATATTAACACCACGTTTGACAAAAGCTTGAGGGTTAATCAGATAACTGTGTATCACTATAGTGACAGGTTGTCAGCCCATCGCCTAAAATTGCAATATACATCCCTCGAGTCCCTTAGTCGGCTCTTACGACACCCATGGGTAAGAAATGGGCTGATGCTATTCTACGCCGGCATCACACGGATTTAGGAATATACATAATATAATGTAAAATAAATAGTATAATATTATAAACACGACCAAGAACCCATCCTACCAAAACAGGAACGTCAAAAAGATCCGTTAATTTAGTTGTTTTCGGAGCGCGATTAAAGTATTATTGGTGGGATCGGGTCTAAAAAGTGACTAAATCTTCTTTAGTTGTACCTTTTCTTTGGTAAGGGCGTAAAACCAATTATGTAGTTAACAGGCCTATTTGTTCATCTGAGTCTTGTCCATTATCTATAATGTTGCCTGCTGATTATCAGGAAATCATTTTGCCACAGAATACTGTAACTGTAAATAATAATGGTTCTTATAGTTGTTCCAAGTAAGTATTTGAGAGAATGGCCTCAATTCGAGATATAAATTTTCTTATCCTACCTTAAATTAGTGCTGTTACTTTCCGTCAAAGAGGTTTAGAAAAGGATAGGAGATATTTTAGTCGTGTCTTGTCTTATAACGTCATGCAAAATACGTGTTATCTGTCAAAATAAGGCGACGATCAAAAACACTAAATTCACTAGAAAAGGCGAAAAAACCATTGACGTTTTTAAAAATTACAGGACTTAAATAATCTCCTATCCCTTTCTAAACCCATTTGACAGAAAGAGACAGCACTAATTTACGGCAAGTACGTAAGGTGAATTAATATACCGAATTGAAGGCAATATAAACAAATCTGATTATGGCTGAGTATCAGCTATTTTGTTCTGTCCTCATCTGCCACAGAGTATAAAATTGACTATCTTTGTCTTGTTGGTTAACATTCTTTTAAAAACCCTTTTGGAACATCTATAGTTCAATCATAGTAAAAAAATCTTAAAAGTATTTTTGTTTGTAGGTAGGTACCTACAACATGATAGACAAAAGATTTTGAAAAGAAAAGTGTGTCAATTTGTCAATACTTTTTTCGAGCAAAAGCGTTAATATGTGTAAAAAAACGTTGGCTCATGTTGTTAATTTGGTGAAGGAAATGTTTGTCATTGAATGACAAAGCGGGCAATATACGTAAAAAGGCACCTACGATCGTTTGTAAGATTCCTATTGTGTAGAGGTTGTTCTATGTAAAAGCCGTAAATATCGATACCTGCTATTATAAACACACATTAAATTTGAGCTACACGATTAATTTAGACTCAAATATAAAAAAAAAATTACCATCTACGGAAAAATAAGTAAAAATATATGTATCCACGCATCTATTTAGGTTTCCAAAATATCCCTGGTGTATCAGCAGTACACGTTTTTCATCGACATGTTAGTAAGATTCAAGAAAATAATGTAGAGTATAATACAGCAATGTATTGCAATGTAACAATGGTTGCTGTCGCCATCCTATTTCAGTCCAAATTGGATCTTTTGATTTAACTTTGTGGGTTTTTCAGAAACTCGATAATGCCTCTAATCTAATCTGACCATTTATTTTCTTTCAGACTGATGAGAATTCTTCAGTTGTTCGATGCTATTGAACAAGGGGATCTCTCGGACTTCACAACTTTTTCGCTTTTGAAACTAATAGAAGCTAATGAAGCAAACTTTAATTACTCAGAGATAACAAATACGAGCCAACGCAGACCTAGCGCTGCTTGACGCGAGTTATTTTCAGTAGCTAATTGAAATTAACTGTATCGTAAATAAATGAAAAAAGATTAACGAAACAGGTGTATAATATGGCGAGTGTGGATGGGAACGTTGGAAGGGGAAGACCGAGACGCACGTACTCGGATCAGATCGGGGACGTTCTAAAGAAAGGTCAGGTCAAGAGTACCCTAAACCGACGAGCATGTATGAAAAGATTGATGCATGTTGAAGAAGCGAAAGGGGTGTGTCAGGATCGTAGCAAGTAGAAAGATGTAGTCTCTACCTACCCCTATGGGAAAGAGGCGTGATTATATGTATGTATGTAAAAAGTTATTTGATAAATCAAGATATTGATATTATGGTCGCGGAACGGCACACGCGGACGCCGGACGCGATTTACTTAAATACATACACACACATACCACGAATATACCCCCAGCGGGGTAGGCTAAGCTTAAACAGCCGTAAAAAACGAATATTTACGGCACGTCTGACAATCATTTTTGGGTTATTCAGAGAACTGTGTATCGCCATAGTGGCAAGCCACAAGTAAAATGTAACACATGCAACTCGAGTCTCTTAGTCGCCAATCACGGGAAAGAGTTGGGGTCTTTCTTTGTAATCCGTGTGGGACGCCGAGTTTACGAACGACACGATGAACCCTGGTGTCGGGGTTTTAACCAAATCAGGGTGATGTTATTCTAAGCCGACATAACACGGCAATTGCTCAAGCTAGCCAACATCAACTTTATTTCAGTAATGATACGGTTCATTTTCGATTTGCTAAAGTGAATTCGGCGCAAGATAACGCCGACCTTAACCTCTACGCTGTCAAAGGTTTCATTTGCGCGGTGTTTGTCAAATAAAATGAAGCTGTTGCAAAAAAAACAACAGGGTTCATTGGTTCGTTCTTTTGCGCCACAGATCTCTTATAATATAATAATATGTCCTAAAGGTTTGGCGCCTCAATAACATTGAAAAATATCTTAATATTCCCCTTTTCACATTAATTCAGTCAAAGCTGGGGTTGTTGACTTGCCAAGACTAGACAACCAATATTTACATGAACTTTATAAATGAACATCTTTAGTCTTCAAAGCATTTAGAATAACTCACGCGTAGAGCAAGATACGCTTGAAAATTTGCTGACAGACAAAAAAAATGAATGTGGTTTGGGATTTGGATTACTTGCGAAATTCTAAGGCACTTGTTGAAAGTAAGTACACTGCTGAAAATAATATTGTGGACGTACTCAGCTATATTTTGACTATTATTAGTAAAAGAGAAAAAATACTTACCTAATTATTTATATTATTTCGATGCTCAAACCTCCAAAAACATTGACGTCTTGTCGTAAATTTAATATCCGTTAATTTAATAAAAGATAGTCATCCTCATAGAGATAATTAAGGCGAGTGTAGCCGTCAACGACCTCGACAGTGGCGCTACTTCACAAAAAATGTTTTCTCTTTATACAAACAATCCGTCAGAATGTCCGTTGCTCAAGTTTTGAGTATTATCCTTTAGTAAAATTAGAACCTGCAAACTTAATGAAATATTGGCTGCAATTAAAGTTATGGAAAAAAGTGCCTAAAAACGGCCACTTATGGTATTAATTGCCATAACTTTAACTACAGCGAATATTTCATTGAAATTGCAGGTTCTAATTTTACTTAAGGATAATACTAAAAACTTAGGCAGCGGACATTCTGATAGATTGTTTGTATAAAGAGAAAACTTTTTTTGTGAAGGGGCCACTGTCGAGGTCGTTCACGAGTACACTTGCCATAAGCATTATTATGATCGCAATTCCAATGAAATACCCGAAGGACCTCCTGTCAATACGAAACGGTCATTGACATTTGCTGCGCCCACCTGGGATTACCAGGGTTCCCTACGTGAGGTTTTTATTAAGCCATATTTCTTCGCCTAACCCCAATAACCGCCTGTATAAAATTCCACGGTGCTTGGTTTCATTCTTTATAAAGGTTTTTTTAGCTTATTAATCGAATACAGGTAAGTACTGTGATTACTTTTTGTTTTGATAAGTATGATTTTTATTTACAAAGTAAAAATAATCAGTAACCATCATCATCATCAGCCTATTTTAGTCCACTGCTGACGTAGGCCTCCCCCAGGGTACGCCATAGGGCACGATCTCTAGTTTTCGCCATCCAGTCGCTACCAGCCGCCTTTTTTAAGTCATCAGCCCATCTGGCCATTCTGGCCGGAGGTCGTCCAACACTACGCTTGCCGAGGCGTGACCTCTATTCGTCATATTTTGGAATCATCCTTGCCACTTGTTCGATCAGTGCGTCCTGCCAGTCATGACGTGGGAACTGACAGTTGAACTGGCCCAACGGTTTCAAGAGCAAACCTATGCAATCCCATAATATGGCATAAAAACAAGCGATTGATATTCACCCGAAAAATTTGGCCCAAGCTGTTTCTTCCATGACTACCATATTTCACCAGTCACCGCCAATAACTTATAGGTTATTTATTTCGACCGCTGGACATTATTACCAACTTGGAAACTGGGAAACGGGAATTTATCCCCAAAGTTGGGGGTCGTAAAAAACACCTGTTGTGCCCACGTTTGCCGCAAGAATATTATAAACAGTTTTGTTGTTTTTGCCCTGTTCTTTGACCGAGTTTTATGTCGATAGACCGAATTTACTCGTGCCACAGAATTAATATTTGTACTAGTAGATCTTGTACTATTATCTGCTTGAAGACATGAATATACATCATTAAAATCTTCTTCTGCGTGTGGGACAACGAGTCGATGAACGACCGACCAACCCTGGCCTCAGAGTTTTTTAACCGCCTCAAGATAACGGGAGGCTCATGTCCAGCAGTGGACGGTTATTGCTGTTAATGTATGTTATGCATTACCTACGCTTTTTACAACGTAGCAGAAGTATTAACACCAGTCTACAAAAGTTCAGTTCTACCTTCTAAATTGAATTTAGAATACACAATTGAAACTAGAACCTAGGAAATTCCTTAGGCCGAGCCGATTTTCGGTTAGCAGTAAAAACACCGTAAAACCCCGAATGTGTCACCCGAGAGCGGTACACGACGTAATGCTGTTCCGGGTACGATAAAATATCCAAATAGTGGACTCAATTCGGACAGGAAACTTCCTTGGCTAATCCATATCCATACTAATACTATAAATTTGAGAGTTTGTATGTGTGTTTGGTACTGGCAATGACAGATATAGTTTAATCTGGAATAACACATATGCTTCCATTTTTGCTGAAAAACATGCCATTCCCCCGGAAAAACTGACAAGTAGCTGCGAGTGAAACATCAAGTACTTAAATGAGCTTAAGAAAGGGGCAGGAAATCAGTAGATGTGTTCCATTTTTTATCATATTTGACGTTTAATTCTTTTTTTTACGTAACCCTCTTTACAGGATCATCTTACCAATAGAACTTAACATAATCTTTTGAACCGAACGTTAGTTTGGCATGCAAAAATCGAATGAATGATAATGATCGCTTTTCTTGCGAAAAACGTGACAAGAATAGCTCAGAATTAGCTAAGGAGATAACCTTTAGAATCGAGGTAAATGTCTCTGATAGTGTGTCGGGAACGGATCACGTCGCCTGGCGGGGTTTTAGAACGTGCATGACATTGGCAGGTCTATTATCTGGGGCGGCAGATGGAAAACAAAATAAAGGCTTTAAACGCATTCAACGCTGACACTATTTCGATGCGATTGAATTTTTATTCTGGGCTGATAGAAATTTGCGAATAAGAGAAAAATTATGAGACGGGGAGAGGACGGGAATAAACTGTACGCTTAGCACACTACTGGTCTCATAGTTGAACCTAATTAACAATAAAAGTCCGTGGGTTTGAATCCCACTCGTTTCAAATTTTGTGACTTTTAAATTTTCTTGAACACATTGTATATAAAAATATGAATTATTTATTCACACGTAGCATAATTGTCTAACTATTTTTACGAAACTAAGCTATGTTACCAGAGGGCTTCGTACAATGTCTTAAACTAAGAATAAGGGGTTGACGATAGGGGGCTACTCAGCCTATCAAAAAAATGCCAGTTTATAAGATATGCTTGCATAATTTCACCAACGGCATGTGAGACGCGGTAGCCCAGTCGGTGAGGCATCGGTAGTACTGATATCGAAAGTCACAGATTGGAATCCTGCCTGCTGCGGTGCAAAAAACCCTGTCAAGGCCTACCGGAGTGCTGCACGAAGCTTTCCAAATTTCGATTTAGAAACGTGCCGGTGATTTCTTAGGTATTTTCGAATGCAGCAAATAGTTTATACCGGGTTTGTACGCTGATACATCGAAATTGCATCCACATGCGACTGTAGGTACCTACTTACATCATGGCCTGAGAAATGGATACGCTTTCGAGCATAAGTTGTGCACGTTTCGCAAATAGAATACTGATTATATTCAGCTAGATTCACTTCACGAGTACATTTACTGAATATATTTGGAGCCAGTGTGATTAAAGCTAAAGTGGCGCCACTTTAAAATATATTTCTTAAAGCTTTAGATTAAAACCATTCCTACAAATTATATTATCATTAACAGCCTCAGCTGTCTATACTTGGCAGTTGGCCTCCCCCATTTAAGGGAAGTGGCTACAAACACCATACTTACTCAACTCACCAAGTGTGGCAGGCGCTTAGCGACCGTTGTTGCAACGTGTTGTATTCACAGGGAATGCTGCTGTTAATTCCCTGAGTTCTATCCTTAGCGCCTTCAACGATACCCACGTGAAGAAATGAGGTAATACTCTCCTAAGCCAGCTCAAAAACTCTTATATAAGGTCAAAACATAAATATATTCAGTGCAAGTAGGTTTAGGGAGAGTGCTTCTCGTGTAACTGAACAACTTTTCCCATGGAACGTAGGTCAAAATATAAGAAATAAAAGGTCGCTACCATACAAAAATATGAATAAAATGAAATACGTTGTATAGAAGGTCACATTTTTTCATACCTCGACCTATGTTCCTTGAGGATAGTTGTCCAGATTTACGAGAAGAACTCACCCGAAAAGTATTTGGAATGCATTTAATCGGACTTTATATATAGGGTGAAATTTTACTAATAAAAAATAGCGAAAATTGTGCACGGGACGGTGATAAGGAGTATTTTTCCCCCAGGAACATACGCAGAAATATGAATAATATTCGACCTGGCATGCAACTTTTTAAATTCACATTTCGACCTCCTTGGCAAAAGTTGTTTCTTTTAACCAGCCCGTCGTGAGCTTTCGCTATCAGTTACAAGTAAAATTTCACTCTTTAAATAAATATGTTCCTCAAAACAATGTTGCAATAGGATTTTGGCTTTGTTTTCCGCCTGCAAGCTCTAATATCAATGATTGTAAGCGAAAAATGGAATTCAATAAAAATATACTCATTGATTCAGTTAAAACAAACCGAATCACAAATAAATGCACGAGTGAACAGGAATTGTTGCAATCAAAGTCAATTTCATCAATTTTGTGGCACAACCTATCAGGCATTCCTCTGCAATTTGATTTCTGATATCTGACCCATTGCAGAACAATTAAATCAGCGATTTATCCAATCCCATTGGAAACGTGATTTTCGAAAACCAATTTGTGCTGTTGGACAACGTAGGCACTGGTGTAATGTTGGTAGTTGTAGTATACGTACATAGTATCGTAGCTTAATATCTCCTACTCTTGACTTAAATTTGAAACAAATGTCGTTTTAGTTGGTGGTGGCTTAGTTAGATACATGCCGTGTGATTAACCTGGCCAGTCCTGAGGCAGTGCCTTTATTTTTTTATCCCGCCCGAGCCGTTTTTCTATTGGGACATTACAAAATAGTTATAAAAAAAAGAAAATTGTAATATATAATTATTATTTTTTACAATGAAGAATCATGACGTAAATAACTGATGATACTATCCTACATTGAATAAATCATTTCAATTTTTAATTTATGGCAGGTAAGTTCATACTACGCCTACGAAGATGGTGCACTTTAACCACATTTTCCAGATACACTAACCAAAAACACCGGGCAGCAGTACAGTTCGCTGTGAGACGAGCGGCACGAGATTCTACGTAGGGTACGTATGTATAGGTTGATCGGGCGTGCGTATGTGTGAGTGTGCAAACCGGGCGTTAATATGAAGTTAAACTACTGCTCCTTAGTAAATTGTGCTTTAACTTTTTCAAACATAAAGATAAACTTGAGTAGTTGTTCACGTTTTAAATTTGCGGGAAGGAATAATCGATACCAACCACTTTCTCACCTCGGGAGCAAAAGATGCAATAGTTGAAACTTGTAAAACGGAACGCGTCTCTAATATTTGAGAATAGAGAATGGAAGACTTGGTTGAATGGACTAATTGCATTTGCTTTTATCTTATCTTATCTAGCCGTCAGGATCCCACTGCTGGACAGAGAACTCTTTCCACTTCTTCCACTGTTCGCGATCCTGTGTGTCCGCATACCAATCTTTGGAAAACCAATCCAGCTCGTTTGCTTTTAAGGCGAGTGTAGCCGTCAACGACCTCGACAGTGGCACCACTTCACAAAAAAACTGTTTTCTCTTTATACAAACAATCTATCAGAATTTCCGATGCCCAAGTTTTTAGTATTACCCTTAAGTGAAATTAGAACCTGCAAACTCAATGAACAGCTGCAATTAAAGTTATGGAAAAAAGTGCCTAAAAATGGCCACTTTTTGTATTAATTGCTATAACTTTAATTACAGCTAATATTTTATTGAGTTTGCAGGTTCTTATTTTACTTAAGGATAATACTAAAAACTTGGGCAACGGACATTCTGATAGATTGTTTGTAGAGGTATAAAGAGATTTTATTTTTGTGAAGTGGCGCCACTGTTGAGGTCGTTCACAAGTACACTTATCTTAAAAACAGAAATACTCTATCGCGCGATTTTATTTGTGGTAATAATTTGAAGTTTGAAATTCGTTGTTTTTTTTATATTCTCGTAGTACTATTTATCACACGGAAGAAAGTGTGTCTTTGTAATAATGTAATGTGTAACTCATTGTCAGCTATATTGTAGATATATGTATAACTAATCATTAACTAAGCTGGCAGCAATTCAGGTGAATATTAGCTAAATAATACTGAATAATACAATTAACTTTAGATCCACTCGTAAAATAATAGGTACGTGGCAGCCATCATAAATTCCATCTTTAGCGGGAATTAATTCAGTAAATTACCGGTACTTTGAGAGCCAAGTTCTTAAAATATTAGGCAATAATATCGGTAGTACAATACGTTAATCTTAACTGCTATATCTGTTCCCGTTCCCATTTTTGCTTTGAATTTCGAATCGTTTCACCGAACTGTGCTATTTTCTGGAGAGTTCAGCTATTGAAAATTAAAATTGATAGGTAAATTTGTGCCTAGTAAGATCACAGATAATAGGATACTATTTTGGTAAGAAAAGCATTTTTACGGAACGAGTAGAAGAATCACTAGTCGTCATAGAACTTCAGAAAAGTTTAAAACAATTGCTACGACAATCGAACCATACACTACCCTTTTCGAAATTCTGCGTATAGCTCAGACGACTTTCGAGACCATCTTAATGTTTTAAGGCACGATTACATACTCGCGCTATGGGCAGAGAAATATTAAGGGAGGTAAGCGTGCGAGCACGTGAACAGGAGCCTCGCGCTGTTACTCGTCATGCCGATAGCGCTACCACTTCCCTTGCTCTCGCTCTTACATCTTTAGTGCGGAAGTCAAAGGAACGGCAGCATGAACGCGAGTTAAATGTATTGCTCTCTCGTTCACTCGTATTGCTGCGAGTGGTTTGGTGAAAAAGCATTACGGTAGTGAATAAACACTCACTTGCGTTGATACTTCCATGGAGGTATTTCGGGCAATATTCGTGGCAGCGGAAAGAGCAGGAGATTATGCTTTCGTAGCATTAGAATTCTGAGCATGCACATACCAACAAACGAATTGAATTGATAACCTCTTTTTTGAAGTCAGTTAATAACAGTAGCCATTAATGAAACACAAGTAACTAACTTTGTTACTGGCGCGCCAGCTACTCAAGTTGTGGTTACGTTTTACGATCATAAAAATTTCGTTATCGTGTCGCTAAGAGCATATGAAAACTCGTGACTAATTCAGTATTTATTACCGAATGTGCTAACATTTCCTTTCAATGTGGATTAATTTCCTATTTTGATTTGGTGTTCATATATTTCAAGATTTATATCTTGAAATATACGGGAAGATTAAATGAGGAGGTAATAAGTATTAGGGGTAGTACAATACAAGTGGCAGCTTAAAGAAAACTGCTAAAACATTTCAAACGATGAACCAGTCCACGATACTTATAACTTTTTCTGATGTACAGTCAAGACCAAACTGGGTTAGACAGTTTGGGCTTTGTACCGTCCTTTTGCCGCGAACATAAGACTTACATTGGCGGTTCGACTGTCTTACCGAACGTGAGCTTGACTTTACCTACTTATTCTTTTTTCGGGTCAATGGCAATGATCACTGGATTACAGTTCATGAGCCCAGAAAGTGGCTTTGACGATACGCTTTTGCTTGGCATTAAGCAGATCCTCCTGTGTGCAAGTGGCAGGAGAGATCGAGCATGACATGTGTGACATGGTTTGTCATTTACACGTGTTAATGGCATTAAATACACTTGCATAATTGGCGGGCAAGGAACGAGCTGCGGTAGGCCAGATGGAAGAAGCGTCGTCACTAGTAATGACGAAAGTCGTAGGTTCAAAACCTGCCCGCGCTTGAAACTTTTGCTAGTTTTCAAAAATGGTTTGTAATGTGCCACACTAGCACGTGTCATCAGAAGTAAAGCTCCACCTCATTCTGAGCTCCTTACATCTGCCGACACCTGACCAAAGTATATCCAGCGCCTTCCAGATTGACAACGGCACTTCGTGTTGAATTGTCACTTGTACAACATTAAAGTGTAGGTGGACCTTGCAATCGTCGCCGGTGCGGAGCTTTGTAGAAATGTACATAGTTGATTCTTCAGTTATTTTTTATAGACACTCATTATAAGACAGGTTGCATAAACTACTATAAGACCGCTGTTACAAAATGACACTGGTCCAATTGAAATTAAATTAAATTAAATTAATTAAATGTAGAATAGAACTATCATTTATTCCATGGACTGGTTTAGTTTGTTATAATTTCGAAACTTTTTACACCTTACATTTATTTGATTAGTTACCTGTTTATTTTCAGCACTGAAACCAAAAGTTAGAACGTAGTAATACAAGCCAGGGTTCATTGGGTCGTTGGACGACTCGGTGTCCACACGAAAAGAGAGAGAGAGAATACAAGCCCATAAAGTAACCAATTTTTTCACTAATGGAAAACGACGGGAGGTCAGCTATTCCAATACATTCACGGAGAAAATAAAAACGGGTATAAACGGTTCATTACCAGATTAATTATTATTCTTAATGTGTGTTTTTATTACACTATGAATAAAATTGGTATGAAAAAATACGATTTCTACAAATAACTTAGTAGCTGTTTCTTGTATGAATTAAGCTGGCGCTATGTAAAAAAATATCCTGAAAAATTCGCTTCTCACTATGACACTATGTCAGATATATGCATTATTTACAATATCCGATCAAATTATTATAATTAATTATTATTAATTTTTTGCCTAAGGGACTCGATGTGTTTTGCAATTGGAGGCGATGGGCTGATAACCTGTCACTATAGTGATACATAATTATCTGAATGGCCCTTAAATGTTTGTCAGACGTGGCGCAAGTGACAGTTTACGCTCTGCCTACCCCGCAAGGGATATAGGCGTGATATATGTATGAACAATTTTCGATTTAATGTTCAGTTGAGGAATAGTTTATTGCTGAAAACACTATCAGAACTTAATCACCAAACACTCAAATGTACAAGAATAACAACATTTTAACCAAATCACATCCGCCATTACCTACGGAAAGCAACGAACGAACCACAGAGGGAAGATTAAACTTTTGAATCAACCTGTCTGCAAAAACGAAAATCTAATGATGTCAAAATAAACCTAAAAACCTTACCTTTTAAAAATACAGCCAGTCTGCAAATAACTTGGAAAAGCCTCTTGAACGGGCGTTTAAATACTGTAGCACCTTTAGCTAGTGCTGCCAAGTATCGATACTTTATTTGTCGATATCGATAAAATACAACCAGTCGGCAAATAACTTTGAAAACTCTCTTGAACGGAACGATTAAATACTGTAGCACCTTTAACTAGTGCTGCCCAGTATCGATACTTTATTTTTATTTACATTACAAGAGAAAAGTTGATAGAATTAGTGACAAGCATAGTTTTTTTGGTCGATAAAACTAGCTCGTGGTTAAAACTCAAAAGATCTTTTGATATTGTCAATATTTTTAATGGCTTTAAACCTGTAGCGGTTTTTTAATAGTTTTCACCAAAATCTATTCTTTGATTGGCAACATGATTTGATTGATGATCAAACTTACCAGTAAGTGAAATTCTACCACAATTATGCGAAGCGTCTCGTCCGAAGATACTATTAATTTATTATTAATTACAAGTATTCAATTTGACTTGTAGTAACACTAGGTGTGGTGTATAGGTAGTACCGCTCTTCGCACTTAGCCGTTTTTTTTATTTTTCAATTGGCATCTTCACTGGCCCCGACGTCTGTCACAACAATGTCGTCATTGACACTTTAGTGCTCGACCACTCAAGACGCGCAAATTTATTTTTTTACCTTTTTTAGTCTTTGCTACTAAGTATTGTTCCCCTTTGTGTGCAAATAAAGTATTCTTATCTTATCTTATCTTACATTTCAAAAATAGCAATAATTTATCCCGCTTCTCTCCTTTCGGTGATATTGCTGCTATTTGTAAACTATCGATTCGATAATTAGGCCAGGACTTTCGATAGTCCACATCCCTACAGTCTGCTAATGGAGCACGGATTTCTCTTGAGTGCATGTGATTTTATACCGAGTATGTGTGCTGAGGGCTTGCGAAGTTCGGCTGATGCTCGTGAAATGGTTGACATTATTAATAATGTATTAATGTTGTATGTCGCTACGTACTTTTAACGCACCGTAACGTATGCGTCTATCAGACGAAAGGAAATTGCGGATTCCGATCTTATTCTTCTACAAATTTTCGTTAAAAATACGCAGCAACGGATGACAGGTGGGAGAAACGCCTAATGGGTACGAGTAGGTACATACAGTTGGTTTTTCTAACTCCCTCAAAATATCGTTGTTACAGAGAGAACTGTTTGAAACAGGCTTTGAGGTTACTTTCGTACATTTTACTTTGCAAATACAAATTGATGGTATCAACAAATTTAAAAGGTCTTTCTGAATACATGCGAGATGAAAATTGCGTAACCTCTGTAGGTTTTTAAGATATTTGCATGAATTTTTGTTCTTAATCAATACATACTTACAAAAACAATCAAAACTTTCAACAAAAAATATCAAAACTCAAATGATAAAGTTATATTTCTGCAATCTTAAAACGATTATGTCAAGAATGGGAATTACTCTCATTAGGTTGGCATGGCAAATAATCATAGCGAAAGAGTTTACCCAGACTTGTGTAAAACCTAAGGAAAAGAAACCTAGATATAAAATTCAGATTCAGAAAAAATACTCTATTGAATGATGTAGGTACCAATGTAGATAAGTTTAGTTTCAGGATAAGGAGTGTGCAGCACTTGGACAAACCACTTGATGGTTTAAAGGTGTTAAAAAAAATAATTGCAAATTTTTGTATTTAAAAAAATACACATAATTTTTGGTATTAGAGTCAAGGGCAGTTTGCAGACCTTACAGTTTCTTTTTTCATGGTCTCCAACTTAGTAGGGATAAAAATTATTTAAAATAATGTTAGTAAATTACAATGACAATGTATGATCATAATTAAAGTACAAAGTAGGTACATTAATTAGTCATTTTGTAATTTGTAGATAATATAAATAAAAAATAATGGTAATTTAATTACGCTTTTGTGACATAACCTTAATGAAATATTTGCATGTTAACATGTTCTCTATTATCTGATCAAAAATAATTACATATTACCTAACATTTCCGTTTTAGATGAAGTTTTCACGATCGTAAGGAAATTGTTGTATAAAAAACATTGTCACGCGATTATTTATTTACATAACTTACTAAAGTAGGCGCTAGTTACAGACTTCCAGAGTAGATTTAAGTTAGAACGAAAACTTTTTGGGGTTATTCTGATATGTACAACTTGTATTACACTGATACCACAAAATAATAAAGAAATTTTAGCTGTGGGACAAACGTACATAAAAAAAAAATATTAAACGTGTTTGAGTCATGGCTCCGTACTAAAAATTGTTCATATTGACATGTTGAAATACCTTGCTAAGTTTAAGTGTCGATAATGATGAAGTCCAGTTCTCTTTTCCCTCATGTACAGCTTGCAGAATAAAAAACTATAGGGTGAAATTTGACTAGTGATCGATACTGAAAACAGAGTACGGACTGGTAATAAGGAACAACTTTCCCCAAGGAACATGACGAAAATATTTCGAGGTTCCAAAGTAATTCAAATCATTGTATGGGAGCTCAACCTCTTTTTTCATGTTCGACCTATGTTCCGTAGGAAAAGTTGTTTGTTAATACCAGCCCGATCCGAGTTTTCGCTATCGGTTACTAGTAAAATTTCAACTTTTATTATCCAATTTTAGTGTATGCGATAGTTTTAGCTAAACTTTTGCACTATCAGAACGACCACCACACGGTTTTAAGCAGACTGCGCCTGAAGTTTATCTC
Organism: Tuta absoluta; assembly: GCA_027580185.1. NCBI lineage: Eukaryota > Metazoa > Arthropoda > Insecta > Lepidoptera > Gelechiidae > Tuta > Tuta absoluta. Next base: position 4,370,176 of record JAQAHW010000020.1, read on the forward strand.
GTCGACCCAAACCCGCCATTTACATGCCGCATGCACGGATTAATGTATTATGCACGGAGGGGGAATTTAATACTCGCCCAATTTCACTTCATTTACTGCCTCTGTGGCCTGGTAGTCCGAGGGTTGGGCTCTGAGAATGAGGCAGCAAAGTGGGGAACAAATAGCGCCACTTTTTTGTTAGGGCTGGACTCTGCAATTTTAGCCCCGGGGCTATAAAATCTACACATGACTATTTAGTGGGGAGCTGGAGAAATTTGAGTGGTTGTTCAAACAACCAGCTCAATGGCACCATTGGGGCGCGACTGGGCTTAGAAGTTGTTCTGCGAAGAACGGATTGGACTGAATCTACCCGGCACGTGCCGATACTGCCCAAAATGGGGTACAAACGGACGTATCGCCACTATTAACTTTGGCTTTTTCTGTACATTTACATTAACAGCCACACCAGTCCACTGCTGGACATGGGCCTTCCCCGGTTGAGGAAGATCAGCCAGTTCGTTAGATCACTAGTGTACCTATAGGTCAACGCGATGAATAGTTGTCGAGTTTCTTTCTTTCTTTTAATCGCTACACATACGGTATTACAGTTTCTGCTTGTAACTGCAAGGGAACTTAAAAATATTTCACCAACGTGAACCCTCGTAACGTAAATAAACCCTCATTGGAGTGGTGCTGCAATATAGACAGGCAGTGTTGCCAGGTACACAGAATTCTTGACGTTCATATATATTTTGACAATATTATAAATTTCCCTAAAATTGAAGTTTTTGGACCAAAATATTCTCATTTACCTATTAAAGCGATCGGATCCTACTCTAAATTAATAGAACAAATATGACAGCTAGCAGATTCAGCAAATATAAATACTACAGGCGTGATATTCTTATTTTCATCTCTTTTATTATGAATTTGACACCTGCCAAATCAGGCCCCTAAAAATGAATGAAAAAATTAAGAAAATAAATGGCACGTACATTTCCACATACAGAACTCCAGATTCTTTAAAATTTGTTCCATACTGATTTCATACAGAATTTTACAAATCTCGTAACTGACATTGCTTTTACAATCTGGCAACACTGTAGACAGGCACTAAAAAGCAGTGCCAGCTCCTTTCTCTACGCCTGAATTCTTTAAGACTTGTTACCAAGTCCGAGCGTTGAAATTTTTAAATGGAACAAAATGGCTGGGTGCAAAGATTCTATGTAAGTCTTATCTGATTGTTATGTGTGGGTCTAGTAAAACACACTTTAGCATTTAATTGACGAACAATGTGGCGCAGTGGTTATGCGTTAACCTAATATTTTCTTAAGTTTGCACAACTATTACTCATCACTATGAAACAATTTTGATTACACAGCGGAAGAACCAGATCCAACATACTGTATGACCCACTAGGTACACAAGATACGGTTTCAGAATTCTGCGTGGAACCGGGACGTTGCACAGGGCAATTAAGAAATAAATGGCGGTAGAATAAAAATAATTTAAATTCTAAATAACGACGTCAAACAGCTTAGTTAGTCACCCGTGACCGTAGGAATTGTAAAATCCAAAATAACCGCAACTTAAATTCGTTTAAAATTGTTTAATTGTGATGAGTCTACCTGTAACACAAAGATACAGGTTTGATTTTTGCTGGGGGCTAATATTTGAATGATGAAAGGTCACTAGTAAAGTTTGACCCTATAATATGTTCTTGGGTCTAGAATGTTTGTTCTTTAATGCGTGTTTCTGTGAATGTTTATGGCACCCAGACACAACGATTCCACGTACTAATGCCATTCTTATAACAATATAAGATGTAAAAAGATACGTGCTATGCCGACAGGCTGGCAACCTGTTCCTATAATATACGTTTTTTCTTAAAAGGCTCTCAAATATTTGTATGACGTGGCGGTAGCGACCGTATCTTAACGGCCGTTTTGCCTATGCCGCAAGGGGTAAAGGCGCGATGTGTGTTAATGAGTACGTAAAAATGGACCCACTACCACAGAATAATAACTAGTACTACGCAAAATGTCTCAGCCAACCGGTTTGTATTGGAGGTCCAAATTTTTCATTTTTCGACCTATGTTCCTCAGGTCAAGTTCAGTGTTATGGGCCTGGTTTTACCCTTTAAAATATTTGCAGCTAATATTTTTAGAACCTGTATATTACTAACACACATCACGCCTATATTCGCTTGCGGGGTAAAAAATGGACATTTACGCCACGTTAGACAAATATTTGATGGTCATTCGGAAATTGTGTATCGCCATAGTGACAGGTTGTCAGTCCATCGCCTAAAGTATATATTACCTACCTAGTATTACATGATGTGTGTTATTAGTAGTTTCATGTAAGTATTTATTGAAATCTAAGGTCTTTTCGGGGGAGGTAATTTAACTAATTACGAAATAGTGAATGTACAACCTGAAAAGACCTTAGATTTTATATTTACACACACTATTCAAAAGTTATGCCTGCCGAAATATTCGTAAACTTCCATGCCACTGCTTAAGGCGAAATCTGGCCGAGGTTGCCGCGTTTTCAAGGGGGTGAAGCAGCCGCGCGGGCGGAGCAGGCGCGGGGTGTACCCCCCGCACGGGCAAGTAGCAAACGCAGCGTGTCAGGCTCCCGCGCACGACAGTATAGGCGTAGGGTAAACGTGCTAATAATTGAACTATTTGTTTCATTGAAAGGTTGTCTTTTTTAATGTTATATGATATACCTATTCAATGTTTATGTTTTTTAGACATGTAAACCATGTAAAACTTTACGTAGTGCTACTACGTAAAGTTTTTAAATCAGTTATAGTTAGGTAGGTACAGAATTTTTTATAAAGAAATAATGTCTAGGGATCCGTATGATTATTGATTATTCATGTTATATGGGGGAAAATTCAAATAATATACATCAAAATGCAATCAAAATTCATTTAGAAGACAAAAAATTACATTTAAATTAAGATTTATCTGCTTCATTTACTGACGCCCATAAATAGGGTTCCTTCCGTAGTCTGTTGAAATGATCGAGGCGAGGTATACAAACGAACAGACATAGAAATAAAATTGGCAAAATAATAAGGGATTAAACTAAGGAAACAAACCTCTCAAAGGCATCCCACGGGCTCGACGAGAATCTACCATTCGCATTTAGGGAGAATATTATGATTCTATTTTAGTTTACCAAAAGTTGACATATCTTTGTATATACTGTCTCCATTTCATCAGATTGTTTTCTCCATATAAAACACATCTTATCTTTCCCGTCACACGAAATTGTCCCTGAACTTGGAAAAACCACTTACTATTTTAAATTCACAGTAACTCGATCTTGCTTTTTATAATATTTCAATATTTGCACCTTATTTTGTTTTATAGCATTTTGAATGCCATTTTTGACACGCAACTGGGCATTTCACTTCCACTGTAGTATATTCACCCACGATTCCGAAAGGCGTAGCACCTATGAAGAGAAATGTTTCATCAACAGTCCACATTCCTTGATTCTCAAATTATCTTAGCTGCTCAAACAAACAGTTGAGAAATCGGTGTAGTCGTCTGTGTCTGCGAAAAGACGCCACATTGATGACTCTATCGATAATTATAAACCAGCAAAAGTCTGGAAATATTTACGCGCGCTTGGTGTTGGGAAGTACCCCTAGTGGTGCTGTAGATTTGTCAGCACTCAACCGGCATTTTTCATCTCCTCCTATCACACTGACTGATGTCGTCAAAGCAACGACTATCGCTAACATAAACCGTCACCACTTCCACAGTGTTCTTTCTTCTCTTTTAAAGTTGTTGCCGAGGACGATGTTAAAAAACATATTTAATCCATTAAATCTACTGCCGTGGGCAATGATGGTCTCTCCTCCCGTATGATCTCCCTTATCCTTACCGAACTCTTGCTAATCCTCACACACATCTTTAATTTCACTCTGGTAACGAGTTCTTTCCCCTCAGCATAAAAACGTGCAATTGTTATACCTCTCCCTAAAGTTTCCAATCCTTCATCGTTCTCCCAATTTCATCCCACTTCCATCCTTCCATTCCTATCTAAGATCCTTGAACACATTGTCCACAAGCAGGCATCTGACTTCAACACATCTAATAGTCTTCGTTCTACGTATCAGTCTGGCTTTCGTGCTGGTCACAGCACTGTGACAGCACTTATCAAAGTCACAATATTCACCACACCATGAAGAATAAGTCTTTGACTATTCTTATTTTACTTCATTTCAGTAATGCCTTGAACTCAGTTGATCTTGATGTACTTTTCGCTATCCTTCGCTCTCTTAACATCTCTTTTCCGGCAATAACTTGGTTTGATTCATAATTTCGGGGTCGCTTGCAGCGGGTCCGTTCTGATGAGGCTTTCTCGGAATGGAGTAATCTCTCTTCAGGCTTACCTACAGGTGGCGTACTTTTACTTCTTCTTTTTTCTGTTGTGATTAACACAGTTACTCCTCTCTTCTAGCTTCCATCTTTACGCAGACAATTTGCAGATTTACTGTCATTTCACCTGTGATGATATAAATAGTGCAACTGTGGCTATCAACAATGACCTCAGCAAAATTGCTGTATGGGCTGAATTCTTTCGGTCTCTTGGTCAACCTAATAAAATCTCAGGCCATGCTAATAGGTAGTTCTTATATGTGTGTGCAGGCAAGTGGACCATCCAATTATCCCAAACGTTATTTATAACGGCACGTCTATCGCTTTCTCAAAAACTGCCAAAAACCTAGGTATTTTGCTGGATTCCACTCTCAGTTGGACTGCGCAGGTCAACGCTGTCAGCAGTAAAGTATTTTTCTCTTTTCTTTCGCTTTAATGCCTTCAAAATTTCTTGTCTCTTTAAACTAAGATTACTCTTGCTCAGACACTTCTCCTCCCCCGTTTAGACCACGCCGACACCTGCTACGTAGATGCCACTGAGGAGTTGTTTAGCAAACTTGAGCGTCTCCAAAACCTCTGCACCAGATTCATTTTCGGTTTACGCAATTACGACCACAGTTTGGCTCACAACTCACATTGAATCGTTAAAATAGATTGTACGAAACCCTCCTCACTTATCGAGTCCAACTCGCACTTTACCGGTTTTTATATATCCACACTAATATTACAAATGGGAAAGCCTGCTTGTTTGATTTTCCTTTCTTCTCGTCGCAACGGAGCGGTTTTATGTAAAATTGAACCTCCCATACAAGGTGTACTAGCCGGCCTAGTCAATTTGTATGGGATCCATATGATCCTTGAGCAAATTTGTTCCTTATTCTCTGACTGGTGTCTGGTAGGCATTCCATGGTTTTCGCTATCGGTCACTAGTTAAATTTCACCCTATACAATAGTAAAGTAAGGTTGTACGGAACCGTCCTCAGCTATCAAGTCTAACTCGCACTTGACAGGTTTTCATCCATCGAAACGTGTTTGTTTGATTGTCCTTCCTTGATGTTGTAATTGTAACGTCAAGTTGCGTTGGGTGGATTGTGAGGCTGGAGAGTGACATAGGCAACTTTTTTTTTCTTTGGAGAAATATCTTTTCCTACGGGAAAAACATCACGCCGTGGGTGAGGCTAGGTATAAATAAATTGTTATGTTAACCATACATAAGGTAGTCCTTGCAAGGTACTTCGACCCTAATTCGAAAAAATATATCTTAAATTTTTTTTGTAAATATTATGCCGTGTGATGCCTACTTAGAATTGCATCACCCCATTTCTTTCCCATGGGAGTCGGTAAAGGCGACTAAGGTACTCGAGGGTCTGTACTGCAATCTTAGGCGATAGGCTGACAACCTGTCACTATGGCGATACACAATTTTTGCGCATAACCCTCAAATATTTGTCAGACATGGCGTAAATGTCCGTTTTTTGCGGCCGTTTACGCTCTGCCTACCCCGCAAGGGATTATAGGCGTGATATGTGTATGTGTGTGTATGTAAATAATATTGAGCCGCAAACTACCTTATCCTCTGTTTTTTATAGCAAGGCTTTTTGGAAAGCTTCGTTTTTTTTCTTTAACTTGGCATTTGGTTTCCCTGCTCAATAAATGTCGTAATTATCTCCGCGGCTGGAAAAAAGTTGTACATGTCTGCTTCCGACGAGGCTCAGTGGCCGACTGAGGGGAGCGGGCGCGGTAGAAACCGACGTGCCCGTGCGCAAACCGAACATACTTTTGTGTTTAAGTGTTCTTTTTTAATGATAATAAGTAGATAATTGAAAAACTAGCTCCATGCGTTGATTACACATATAATAAGGAAGAAAATGACATAAAATAAATTCTGAAATATTGGATACCGGTCAAATGGTACAGGTTTTTAGTCTAAGAAACAGGCCAAAAACAGCAAAATTAGAGCTTACTTTGCGATTTTTTTCTATCGAGAAAATTTTTACCAATCGTGTTTTGGGCTCCATAGTTTTGTAGCATATATCTTGAAGTAGTCCTGAAAATAATTACGTTTCGAGTTTTGGAGATTTGAAGAAATGGCATAGAAAACTCCGAACACTACTCCGCCTTCGCTCGGAGGATTTCTAAGGCCACCTCACCTTAAAACTGTTGATTACTCGAATGAGTTGGCTGGCGTATGCAAAATGTTTGCGCTTTGCCTATCCTGCTGATTAAAACTTTTGCTGGATTTCGGAGAGATTCGTGTACACGGGTAGTACCGCCGCTATTCGGTAGGTGAATTAAATATTCTCCTGCTCAAAATATTTTGCGTTCCAGTTCCGTCTAAATGATTAGGTACTTAGACAGCGGTCGTTCTTTAAGTAGGATAAATACTTTTTTTTTTAATCTTTTTTTAAGAAGTTTTGTCAAAATATGACAATGCCACTCCATTATGCAAAACATAGTATAAATCACAAAACAAAAAAGAATAAAGAAGTAAATACTTAAAGCAGTCGTTACACAACAACGTCAGAGTCCGAGAGGTCGTCGACAGCAGAGAGAGTATGCCGTGTGTTGTCGGCTTAGAATAGCATCACCCCATTTCTTTCCCAAGGTGTCATAAGAGGCGACTAAGGGACTCGAGGGTTACATGTGTATTGCAATTATAGGCGATGGCCTGACAATCTGTCGCTATGGCGATACATAATTTTCCGAATTACCCTCAAATATTTGTCAGACGTGGCGTAAATAACCGTTTTTTGCGGCAGTTGCCCTCTGCCTACCCCGCAAGGGATTATAAGCGTGATATGTGTATGTATGTATGTACACTGCCACCGGATTTTTTAAGTTAGATGGTTCTGTGCTCCGGTGGGAACGTGATCTACTTGACGTGGCGTAAATGTCAGTATTTTACGGCTATTTACACTCTGCCTTCCTCGCAAATGGTTAGAGGCGTGATATAGGCATGTATGTATGTCAGAGGCCTATCTACCTAGTCAATAGTCATTTTATTAGGCGGTTTAGAAACTCTGATTTTAGGGTTCATCACGTCATTAATTATTTGGTGTCAAAATATTATAAAAACCTAATATTTTCTTGCGCTTGCGTTGCCATTAGTCATCACAATAAAACAATATTAAAATCAAAGCTTTTGTGCTAGGTAATTCAAAAATAGATGGTGGCAAAACAATAATAATTAAAATTCTAAATCATTCTTCACCATCAACTCTGTAACAAGCTCGAAACGATGTAGTTGTAAAATCCAAAAAAAAACCGTTTAAAATTGATTTATTGTGATAATAAATACTCTTGGTAGGTATCATCATCATTGGCCTCACACGTCTGTGACAGACGATTTAATCAGTGTCTGAGGCAAGACTTTTCATGGCTGTATAAGCCGATACGGGAGCGGCATAATTTTCCGCACGCTCTACAAGTGAAGGTGGAATTTGAGACTAGGTATCATAGGTATACTCTTAAACCACAATTTTTTTTTCCAAGCATTTGCGCTAAGCGTCTTCTTTTATATCTTGTCGCCTGGGGAGGGGATATTTTGTAGGTCAGCCAAGATATCCTATAGACAGTTTCAAAGCAAGGGTTACTTCGCAAAGACAAGATGAATCGCCTTCAATACCCATGGAAAGTCATGTCTTTCACTAAAGACACCTTTAAAAATAATGTACTCTTAAGTATTGATGTTTATCTTTAGAATTAGCTCTATAATCATGATTTAACTTTAATTACAAATTAGGCACTTTAAATAGTAAAAAATGTGCCTTATCGTGCCGGCTTAGAAAAGTATCAGACGTGGGTGTCGTAAAAAGCGACTGAGGGAAAAATTCATCCAAGGAGTGGGAAGCAACATTCCCTATGAAAGCAATATCTTGCACTGCGCTTGCCAAGCGTGATAAGTATGGCAATACCCCCCAATAGAAGGTAGCCCATGTACTGTTGTGGCTGTTAATTTATGTAATGATAGTGAAATTGCCAGATTCGTTCTCAAATGATTCGGTATAAAGTCTGTTCAGCAGGCGTACCTAAGTAGGCGCCAGGCGCGCGCCGTCTCATTTATGTGTTGGACTTGGACGCCATCATGGATTATGTGAACAATCAACCTCACCAGCAGATGTCAAGCCTGTCAAACGCCACGTTTGCTGCACTAACGTTCGGTCCAGGCCCAACCGGGACATTCACCAAAATGTGTATTAGCTTCCCTTGGTGCCAATATGTTATGATTTTTAAGCATTAAAAAGTTTTTTATCTGTCAGTAACAGTTTAACCAGCGCTAATAGAGCAACTGGAAACTAGTGCAGTGAGTTATTGGACGCCGTCAGTTCACTAACTGTTCCAATTATTGACTTCACTTCGCGGAATTTTTCATTTTCTGCTTCCGAACTATTTTTCAGCCATTTTATATCTTGAAGTTTCAGTTTCTCAACTGTTATTATATATTTTTAATTACTTTCAAAAGAGGAAGAGTTTATTCACGCGTCGGAAACGTTAATTAATGTATGTTCAATTGGATGGGACTCAGTTGGAAAAGTATTTATTTATTTAATACACTAGTGCACTTATGCCACGCGACATTCTCTACCGGCCAACCAGAGGGCAAACAGAGAGAAAGAGAAGCGGTTGCCCTAGAAAGTGAAAATTAATACACAAATGGAAAACAATATGTCGTACTACTATGAAAATAAATACCTAACATACCAATACATGATTATTCTTCATATTAACCATATACTAATACCAATACTACATTATGTTATTGTTACTACACCAAGGGTAGTGGGATTTTAGAGAAATTGAAAGAAAGGAAGAAGAATGAAATATTCGCAGTAATTTGTGTTGTAGTAATTAGCACCAAAAGTGACCGTTTTTGGTAGATGGCATAAGTTTAATTACAGCAAATATTTTTATATCGTTTGCAGGTTGTAATTTTGCTTTAGGATTACATCAAAAACTAGTGCAAAGGACATTCTGGGCGCGCCGCCGCCAATATTTTCTTTGTGATTCTTGTGTATTGTTTGCATAAAGAGGTATGATTTTTCGCGTGAAGTGGCGCTACTTTTGCGGCACAACTCTTATTAATGTTACTAATATAATCTTCAAAATAATGTTTGTATTATTGCTTTTATTTGAAAATTCAGATGCATATTAACCTACAAAAAAATCAATCATCAACTACAACCGCTACCGTACAAGGCTGGACATAAGCTTCCCACATTGGCGAGTACTTGCCCAGTTTGCCCATTCTCTGAATGGAATTAGGTATCACAAAATCGCTTTATAGCAGGGATGTAAAAAAATAATAGATTATTAAAATAGTCCATGTTTTTTCGAAAATAATGGATTACTTATGCAATATTCAAATATCTAAGTGCAAAAATCCGTTTTTTTTGTGCAATCTTTTAATCTGTTTGCACTGCTAGATTTTTTCAGGCCTCGCATATGCATCAATCAAAATACACGACACCTTATTCTGGGTCCCTAATAATATTTTTTTCGGCGGTATGTTTATTTTACCTATGTAATTATTACATGGTAAAAATCATTTGTTGCGTAAAATCAAGTAAAACATGAGCAAAATTAGAATATTTAAAAAGTCAGTGTATTTTTTTCAGCTACAATCGATTTATGTTAAATCGATTTTCCTAACTAGAAATAATCAATGAAGAGAAAGTTCATTTTGTTTCTAAAGTCAAATCCCTACTTAAAAGGACATCCACGAGCATATTCTGAGGTGGCTCTATTTATTTGAACCCAGCTAATTCTACAACGACCTTTCAGGCCGAGAACTGAAATTAATTCCAAATTTTTCGCGGCAATATCGTGGTGCTTTTATTTTGCTTTATTAGCTTCATGACAGTTGACAGTTCACCCGCTAAAAACTTTGAGGGCCGTACGATTGAAGTATTATCTGATCTACAGTTTAGGGCTTTTAGGATCAGAATATGTTGATAGGACCGTTGTAAGGGCCGGCACACTTTTTTACAAACTTAGGATTTCCAAAAAGTAAAGCATGCTTAGGAGTCGTCCACAATAGAGGAAGTCTTACCAGGCGTCATCTTTCATACTAAAAGGGCATTACGTCCATATTACACGGATAGGATGGTCAAAAAGTTGTAAATTTTGCGTTACGTACCTAATTTGTGGACTACCCACCTGGATAGAACCTCTTCCAAATTCAACTGGAGTATAGAGAAGTCATGGTTGACAGTCAAATACGTATACCGCATGTAGCTAGGTAGGTATATGACACGTATGCTCCGCAATCTAGCAAGCCACGTCTGACATGACACAATCTTCTAACCAATTAACCAACCAATTTGAATTCACGCGAATAGTCTCCCGCGCAGCAATGGTCACAGTAGTTGTGGGCAACAGTAGCACGATATTCATACCTGTAACCAAGAAACTTTCATATTCATACCTGTAAGCCGTGTGGTGCCGGCAGAGTAGAATAGCACCACCCCATCTCTTCCCGTGGGGGTCGTAAGAAGCGACCGAGGGATAAATCCGACCCAAACACAACGGTCCTGGAGAGGCCAACTCCACAATTAAACCCGGAACGGGGTCTCCGTCAGGCGCGTGTGTCAGAGATCTACCGCGCGGCAGACTCCTGCAGCCGACCTGGCTCCGCACGTATCGACTAGTCGTTCCTCCGGATCCAGCTAGGAAGGCCGAGAGGGTGGCGCAGGTCCTGGGCAGCCCTGCGTTTTCCATAATTGCGTCCCAGGCAACGCAGTGTCTGTGGAGAGGACACTTCACCCGCGTCACGCAGCGCGGATACAAGTCTTGCCTCAGACACTGATTAAATCGTCTGTCACAGACGCGTGAGGCCACTGATGAACCAAGAAAACTCTACTTTAGATACATAAACATTTTTAAAGTTACATAAAAAAATATTAAGTGATTTTTAAGTTTATCATCATGAAAAACCATTGAGCAAAACCAAATATTCGCAAATATATCCTTTGGAGATTCTGAAGAATTAAAAACTTACAGTTACATCATAGCTACTTAATATTTTGAGTACCTACTTACAGAATTTTTGCAAAAGCTTAAAGCCCACTCTAAGAATGCCTTCGTCATTTACATAACGTTTAAACGCAAGGCAGGTAGGTATTAAAAATTTAGATAATCAAGACTCAGAAGATATACCTGAAATTGGCCAGAAATTAAATAAACAACTTCCGGAAAATTCGGGTAGAATACTTTTCTCATTCTTGCATAGCATATGCCATGCGTCTGAGTGTGGAGTGAGCTTTAAAGGACTGAACTTTTATAATTTTTTGTAATCGCTATGCTATTATTATTAGAATTTTCTGCAAATATAATTTCAAACTGTCTTTTTTTTATTATTGATATCGGGTTTATTTCATACATACAAAATCAAAATACAACAATATAACGTAACATGTCACAAACTGTCTTAATACTAAAAATCTATGGACTACGTAATGGTCTTAAAATAAACGAATTATTATTTAGGATAACAAGGCCACTGTTGAAAGGCTTTATGAACTGAGTTTCTTAACTTTACTGTGGCATGGCGGTGTAATTCTATTTTGTATCATTCTCCGTCTAATCTTGCACTAAGTGGTGCTTCAATTCAACAATATTGTATCTTTGTCGGTTTAATCAGAGGTATTTTGTACGTTTATTTGACGTTTACTGTGAATAATGCAAAGTTGAAAGAGATAAGATGTGTTATTGCGTGTAAACGGGTTCCAGACGAAACATACAACATTGAGGACACAAAATAAGGATACATAAACAGATTTCTCGTATATTAGGGTACAGTGACAAGTTTGGTTCGACACTTGAACTGCTAATGCAAGTCTTACGCGCATAAGAACTGTCTAACAGCCCGAGAAAACTCATTAGAATTCGAAATGTTACATACATACAGACATACATACACACATCACGCCTATATCCCTTACGGGGTAGGCAGAGCATAAACGGCCGTATAATACGGACATTTACGCCACGTCTGACAAACATTTGATGGTCATTCAGATAATTGTGTATCACCATAGTGATAAGTTGTCAGCCTATCGCCTAAAATTGCAATACACATGTAACCCCCGAGTCCCTTAATCGCCTTTTACGATACCCACGGGAAAGAATGATGCTATTCTATTCTAAGCCGGCATTACACGGCATGTTATGGTATCCATTTTTTGTGACAGTAAAGTGGCACCTAAAATCATTCTATCTTGTTTTTCATTAGTCTGTAGTATTATGTAAATTGTGAAATGTAATAAAATGAGGAATGCCAAACGGATATAATTATATTTTCAAAAATGATCATCGTTTTAATAGTTTTCCTGTACCAGACTTTTGAAAGTAAATTTCTAAAAAGAATAACCTAAATGCAACACAATACAGTAATGCACTTTGAACTTTTAGATACCTTATTATTACAGGTATTTCTGCCGTACCTACTTATTTATAAAACCCTCATCAAATCCTGAAATAACAATATTTTCCTAGCTCCAACCAGGAGTCGTAACATAAACTCTTATTATAAAAGTTAAAAGCTATTAACCCTGGCGCCTGCTAAGCCACCATTGGAGGGTCTAAGCTTAGTGTATAAAGTTGAGTTTTTGACTCGGGGACCCATATGTTAACTGGGGGAAATGGCTCGCTGAAGAAAAGTGTTGAGTAGAGATTCTGAAGCATTAGGGAACATTTTCATTAAGAAAAATCCCAAGCTTATGAAGGCTCTAAGAAGGGACAAGGAAATATTTATCAGACAAAAACATAAAAGAAACAATGTATAATTAACTAGTGCATAATTCTTACAAATAATTAAAATTGTTGAATATGTAGCAGAAGATCTAGTCACTACCGCCCAGGTGCCTCTACAAGTCTAGGTACAGGTGAAATTTTAAGTACATTGCGTAGCCGGTTCATATGCCTGGTATCATAATGACTAATCGACTACGCAATGAACATCGAATTTCACCTGTAAAATTGTAGCCTGAAGTTTGATTATATCGGGTACTGGTGGCAACAACTTGCTGGTACTTCTTTCTACCCGCAACCACAGCTGATGTTTCTCAGCTGCAACGGCGCGGCCCAGCGGTAAATCGATAAATATATACCTTAAAACTATCGTGATAGACCCAGCAAAATTATCAAAATGTATGAAAGAAACAATCAACAATGACTCTATTTAGCTACCTACTGCGTACCAGAATAAAACTCAAAGTACTGACGACAGTACTAAAGTACGTCAGTAAGTCAGTCCCTAGGTCCCTACCTATAGTAAGTTAGGTAGACACTAGCAAGACTAAGAGCTGCATAATATTGAATACATTGAAGAGGTTGGATGCCGTGACTAAGCTCTATCAGTGTAAAGTCATAAAGCTGTGTTCAGGTGTGTCATGTACTTACCAGCATTTGCATATATAGTTATTGAGGTTTTATGGCTTGGTAATGGTGTCTTCGAGTGCTTGTGATTGTCTGATATGAAAGTGAAGGATGGTGCAAAGTTTTGTACCTGCCTATAATATCGATATCATTGTGTCGTTGGACGACTCGGTGTCCCACACGAAAAGAGAAAAAAGAGTACTTTTGAAATACCTACTCGCATGAATCAGTCTGAGGCATATTTTCATTCTTAAATAAAGTAAGTTGTTCTGAAAATAGGAATATTTCAGATGGAACCTTGGAAGCCATGGAAAATTTTTAGCAAACAGATTTTTAGAATAGAACAGTCAGACAGTCCACTGCTGGACATGTGCCTTTGCCTATTTTTGCTATATAGTTGACGAATTTTGAAATTACCCGATGAATGTTATCAATTGACCTTATTACTTATTTTTGAAAACATGCAAAATTTTCAAGCGCAAGCAGGAAAATTTTGCAATTTCTCGTGTTATGTACAAATGGTGTAGGTACATAACACGAGAAGTGTTTTAAAATTTAGTATTCAATTGACCTTACTTATGTTCTACTTTTTTATTTGAATTTAAACAATACGAAGTAAAAACGGACAGCGTGAATTCATATTTCATCTACTATTCAAGTTGCAATTCTCTAAAGGCTTACAATATGCGGATTACAATAACCAACTTTACTTAACTATGCGTATGTGATTTCAGTAAAATATGGCCAGTTCACAACAGTTTCTAAATTAAACCCATAAACTAGACTGCACTAGGCTGAGGTATATTTTAGCGCTGAACAACGCCATCTGTCTGAAAGAACAGAATGTTAATGTTCGTACCGTAGTATGTTCTAGATCATTGGGTAATGATCTTTAGCGGATTAGCGAACAGATGTACCAGTGTATCTCAATGTGTGGGCGGTAAGCGAATTTTAGTAGGGTCTTGGTATTTTAGTTCTGCTTATGAAGGTTTTGGTATTTTAGTTCTGCTTTTGAAGTTTCGGTATTAAGAACACCAACATAATATTGTGTGATAGCTCCCAACACCAACCAGAAACTGAGCAGGGAACCGATAGTTTATTTCATTTGTCAAGAGCCACAACAGTCCACTGCTGGATATAGGCCTCTCTCTATTGGGGGGTATAGCCATACTCACCTCACCACGCTTGGCAAGCGGAATGACAAGCGCAGTGCAAGATATTGCTTTCACAGGGAACGATGCTGCCCATTCCCTGGATGAATTACTCCCTCAGTTGCTTTTATTTATGATACCCACGGGTTGTGTTGGGGTGATGCTATTCTAAGTCGGTATCACGCGGCCGGTATCTTCGAATCGAGACATGAAATGTAAGTATTAGGTACTTGAATTGTTCAAAATAATTCGAAAACATAAAGTTCGTCATGACATGAACTATTTAAATACGAGCGTTTAAAGTCAATCATCATATCATTCCATCAGCATAAATTCTGCACTTTACTGCTGTTTTGCAAGTTTGTAGATACCTAAATGCTTAAATTTTTGGCGGGTCCCGGATTGAACGAAACAAAGATGAAATTTTGAGTACCACTGCCTTCACAGATTATACTGAATGTGTACATGCAACGTGTCCGTCCAAGCTGTGGTTAACTAGAATCTATGAAGGAACTGTATGTGAAATAGGTATACCTATTGGGTACGGTGACAGCAAGATAGATGAACATTGAATAATCTATGCTAGGGAGAAGAGGCAATTTCTGTGCTTTACCATATTATCATTAACAATTTTTTTTAAACTACATATACACATACATAAATACACATATCACGCCTATTATCCCTTGCGGGGTAGGCAGAGCGAACGGCCGCAAAAAAAAAGGACATTTACGCCACGTCGGACAAATATTTGAGCGTCATTCGGACAATTTGTGTAACGCCAGTGACAGGTTGTCAGCCCATCGCCTAAAATTGCAATATCTACTCACCGTAAGTCACCTCTTACGACTCCCACGGGAAAGAAATGGGGTGATGCTATTCTAAGCCGGCATCACACGGCACTCTTTTTTTCTTACTACTACTTTCTATTACTACCTTCCATGTAACTTGGCGCTTTTCATACAGCAAGATTTGAATCTGTGACCTTTGATGCACTTAAATATAGTAAGATACTTATGAAGCCTCGCAGATTCGCACCAGCAGTCCATATGGAAGTAGTTTCATTTCAACTGTCGTAAGGCAGATTGCCTTACCTGAAGAGCTGAATCAAAAGCGAAACAGTTGCCGACTTATTTAACAAATATACTTTTCGTCTTTCGTACTTTGGTACACTATTACCAGATCAGCGTAAAAACTGAAGTATATATTTAAAGAAGAACTTTTGGTATGGTTGTTCATTATTACATAAGAAAATTCTTTTTTGGATACTATGTGTCTAAATACCAAATTTTAAAACACTTTCCGTGTTAGGTAACCAATTTCTGAAATCCTGCCCGCGATTGAAAATTTTGCAAGTTTAAAAAAAAAACATGTGTCTATTACTGTTTGTTTTCAGTTTACCCGTGATCATGACGCTTGCAACAGCAACGGGATCTAGCAATTTAAATAATTCGTCGGTAAGAACTCGTTTGAATTATAAATTTGAATAGTATAAAGAACCGCGAAAGTTTACAATTTATGTGTCTATTACTAGAAAAACAGGCCATGTCTCTCTTTTCGTATTGAACACCGAGTCTACGCAGGAGCCGATAAACCCTGATTTCAGAGTTTTAAAACATATTGGTTCCATGACACACAATTTTCTAAGAACGCCTACACAAAACCATCCACAGAGTAACCTAATACCAGAAGTGTGAGAGTCAATTGAAATTCTATAAATACCTACGCTGTTGGCACCCGGACAGCAGTGCGGTCGAGATTGACAGCTTTCTTTGTTGCTGACACCACTGTTACAGTTTTAGTTTTAGCCATCGATATTTTTTTGGAGGTCATTAGGCTAAAGATTACTAAAGATTAATGAATTACTGTATCTATATCTACTGTTGTTAGCAGTGGCGTGCACAGGGTTTCACGACTGGGTAGGCAGTACAAACAAAGGCGGTTCTCACACGAAACTCATATTTTTCAGTGTTTTGTCGTATCCGGTTTTTAGGGGAAAATAGTTTACGAGATCCCATACAAAATTTGTATAGGTATCATTAGTACACGTTACCGCATCAAATTGCGGCTGTCACAAGATGCCATGTGTGCGGGGGCTGTCACCAAAGATGTAAAGAACCGCAGTATTATCCGGTGGTGGTGGTCCAATGCGTGCGATTCACGAAGATGATTGTTCATCTCTTTCAATGTTTGCACACAACAATCTGACAAAATAAAATTTTCAAGTATGACCTATTGTTACCTTTTATTTGCGTAATTTCCAATTGTTGATCTGCATTTTATCACACATAATATCAACTTAGGTATTGAAAACAGTACTTTAACTTTTGTAAACACACAACACAAATCTTATTACAGTTGTTTATCGCGCACATTAGAAGGTATGATAGAAGTTCTGTAATTTTTCATTCTATTCTATCACAGAACACCCACCGAACTACATTTTCTCTATTAAACTTTAAAGCTTTACTTGAAAAACCTAACCTAAAATAAACAACACGGGTAAACAACAATGGAGGAATTTGCAATGTCTTCTAAAGTAAAATACTATCAAGCAAAATTGCACCTCATTAATATGCAAATAGTTCAAAAGAAAGGTGTCACAAATTGGTCGCATTATACGCACCGCCCCTCCCACACCTCAACCCGCGCGCTTTTTTCTATAGTTTTTGCGTTTGTTTACTAGATTTTTGACCAACCATCACTGCACGACGTTGATTATGCACAACACAATTGCGCCGGACAACGTTTTGTATAACAGGATCGTCTTCAAGGGGCTTTAGGGGGCGAAGCCCATTAAAACTAAACATTTTTGACACAGATTCAATAAAGTAGGTTAGGGTAGAGTTGTGACCCCCTGGAGCGAATGAAGCGAGCGATCAAGCCACAATTGCCACTGTCGTGCAGGCTTGGGACATGCAATGCTGCATGCAAGGCTGTGTCGGCCATGATTTTGCTGTGCAAAACACTGTTATGCAGTATAGGGACTCGCCGTGTTGTGTATGCAGTCGTTTTTTTTTAATAAGCAGCACCTTTGGAGGATGATGTTTGGCCCTGTTAGCGCTACTAGTTTGAACCGGTTTGAACACGTAGTAATAGTCTATTTCATTCATAAAAGCAGGCAGCGGTCGAGGCGCCTAAGCTCGATTGACAATGGTAATGTTCGAGTTCACTAGGGGCGCGAAAGTTTTAAAAATGACGTTCCTTTTTACGAATGGGTATCGTTCTTCAAATAATAATTTTATTAAATATTTATAATTTTGTGTGGATCAAAATATCAGGGTAGGCAGTGCTTTTGTGCCTATATGGACTGCACGCCCCTGGTTGTTAGATATAAGTCCCTGTATCCGACAACTATTTTAAACCCTTTCATTTATTTATATATTAACAACAATTTAAAAGTACTTTAGCTGTGGCAAAATATTTCAAAAAAATAACTTACTAAATATATAAATAAATAGCCTGGACAACTCACACATAATATATCACGCCTTTATCTCCTGCGGTATAGCGTCCATCACGGCCGTCAAAACGGTTGCTATCGCGACGTCTTACAAATAGTTGAACTACGCTACAGAAAAAACTTTATTGTTGGTAATAAATAATTTTAAAAAAATAAGTTGTTGTAAACTAGAACACTGTCGAACTTGGGTACTCGTAGACTTTCTGACTTGGTCGATAGAATTTTTGACTTTAAGCATTTACTATTTATGACAAGCTTTTGAAATGTGTCTGCTACGACGAATGTTAAAATATTTTGGACCTCATCAAACGTTATAGTGCTACACAGAGCACCGAAAGATCATATGCTGTCAAGTTTTTTGATCTGTGTAGAGCTACAATGAGCAAAATACAAACGTGAATTGATGACGTCCATTATGAAAAGGGAAGTTGCTTTCATTGGTCACGTACAAAGAGGAAACCAGTATGAGTTGCTAAGACTGGTTGGCGAAGTCAAGATCCCTGGAAAAAGAGCACAAGGCCGACCCAGAAGGTAGTGAATAGATGACATCTGAGTTGGTCGGGTCTTCGGTACTACCAATTGAAAAGGGAGGCCCAAGACCGCAAAGGTTCTACGTGCTGACCTCCTAACTTTAATTTGAAGATGGCACTATAGGCAAACCAGATAACTCACGGGACGCCCGCGGGGATACACACGTAATAAGTTGTTGTTGACGGCCGATGTGGCGCAGTGGTAGTGCAACTGCCTGCGACACAAAGGATCCGGGTTCGATTCTCGGCGGGACTCTCATAAAGTTGATATTTATCACTTTGTGAATTTGTTTCCCGGTCTGGTTAGGACATTGCAGGGTGAACTACCTGATTGCCCGAAAAAAAATGGTTCCGTGTTTCGGATGGCACGTTAAGCCGTCGGTCCCGGTTGCTGTCTATGTCTACTTAGACGGCTGTCGTTACACAATCATGTCAGAGGCCTACTACTTGTAGTAGGCGGTTGAAAAACTCTCGACACCAGGGTTCATCGGGTCGTAGGACGACTCGGTGTCCCACACGAAAAGAAGAATAAGACTCCAATGCAAAATAAAATACCTACCGAGAGTGTAGACTGTCAATTCCTCCGCTCCATGCTACTTCTTGAGTTATCTGGTTTGCCTACACATGATGATGATAATTTTTTTGGTTTTAAAGATAACCCTCAGCGGTTGCGGTAAAAGTATATACAAAAAGATTCTTTATAACAATGATACCAACGTTTTACAATTTTATTTGTTTTAATCTTTGATAAACACACTTTTGGATTTTCTCTTTAAACACGTTTAATATTATAATCCCTTTATATTTTAGCGCAATGTTCACTTGGCTGTCTGAGCTTAATCCTTTATGAATGGGATTTCATAAACGGCGAATGTTCGGTTTTAAACCCATTAGAATCAGTCCCAGAAATAGAATTAAACTCACACACACATCACGCTTTCATACAATACGGGGTAAGCAGGCGTTGGGTATCTCTTCTAAGCCATAATAACGCGGCATGATAATTTTTAAAATTGATATTAAAGAACTTTTAAGACAGGCTGAAAATCGTCAGACCTATTAAAACAGCTTTTAAAAAGATACCCCATTTCTTTCCCTTGGGTATCGTAAGCGGCGACTGAGGGACTCGAAGGTTTCATGTTTATTTCAATTTAAGGCGATGCGCTGACAACCGGTCACTAAAGCGGTATCAAATTTCCTCAATGACCCTCAAATGATTGTCAGACGTGGCGTTTACGCTCTGTCTACCCCGCAATTAATATAGGCGTGAAATATGTATGTAAGTATGTTTAAAAAGAGAGGGTATCAAATTGATCCATACGCTTGCAACGTTATTAAAATTGCGAAAGAAATTAAATGAATTTCGTTGCTATAAAATAATTTGAAGACATAATATTTGCTGTAGCAATAAAGCAGCGATTTCCCAGAAGAAAATGAATAAATTCTTTTTCACTAGAAATTTAATTTTCAAGAGACTTTGTTTGTTTGTACGATTGAAACTTCTTGCGATGTTCAAAGAAAGTTGTATTGAATGTTAAATAAAGTGTAAAACTGAGACAAGAATTTTCTACTACTTATTTAAAAAAAACGATAGTTGTGGAACAATTTTTGTAAAACACTTTAACGCGTTATGTATACCATTTTTGAGTACTTGCAAAATTGCACCGCAGGCAGGAATCGAGCCAGCGACTATCGGTATCAGTACTAACGACGCCTGTACAGACTGTGCTACAGCGGCTTACCAGCAACTAACCCCTTAATTGTTGCCGCGTCCAACTAATTTCCCTGTCCTACCTCGTATCTTAAACGCTGTCCCAGACACGTCCTTTTGGATGATGATGACGAGACATCATAGTAGCCACTGCTGCAGTCATTGCAAGTTGATCACACTCCACAAGCTCCTTAAGCAACCGACGCCTCCGCCGGCGGGGCGGTGCGGAGATCACTCATTTGTTCCCCATTTTGGCACTTGCCGATTCAAACACCAGCGCGTGCCGGGTAGATTCAGTGAAATCCGTTCTACCTAGAACAACCGTAAGCCCAAAGGAAGCGTTTGAAAAACCACACTAAGTTCTCCGGGTGAACCCAAGCTGCCAACTAGTTAGGTGAAGATTCCATAGCCCCGGGGCGAAAATTGTAGAATCTAGGCCTAAAAACAGCGGCTTATCATCTACTACCGACTACCGGGATAATTCCATCTACTTGAATCCTGCCTGCGGTGCAATTTTACAGGTTCTCAAAAAATAGATTACGTCGCATTTTATAGGTATGGCTAGGTATGGCTAAAATTACAAGTTGTGGGTTCCTTTTTCAAAAACAAAGGGCCGTCACCTCACGCTACCCATTTCAGAGTTCAGTATATTTTATTGGATTTTCATAGTAGAGTCATTGGAATAAAGTAACATGTTTTAAGAGCAGGTAGATTTATCCTACGAAAAGGTTGGTATTTGATTAACAAATAATAAACAACAAACAAATACAAGACGAGCAGTATTTAAAACAAAATATTTTTTTATCAAGATGTCAAACAATTTTAGGTCCTTTTATAGGACCTGCTATTCGACTTATGCACTGGATTCACTCCCTAGCTTCTAAAAGCCGTGTAAATTCCAGACTCGACTGAGGCGAAAATCTAGTCAGACGAAGAGATTCAGGTATTTTATTCATTTCCATGTGAGATTACGGTGACCATGTGGACGAGAAAGCTTAGGACTAATAAATATAGAAAAAAAATCCGTAGGTTGTTAAGGCACATATAATTTAGGTAACCGTGAAAAGGAAAAACGTGGAACTAATGAATATAGATTTATTAGGCTGTAGGTTGTTGGGGCACATATAAATTTAAATTAAATAAGTCATAAATCGATGCTTGCTCTTGTGATAAATCAATAAAGTAGCTTTCGATTTAATGGTTCTGCTGTTGGCAACATAGCAGAGCGCTTTGAGACATACAGAGGGTAACAAAAAGGTTACAAGCAGAAAGGAGATCAAGGTAGTAATGTAACTAAAACTAAACAACTTCCCCCCATTGAACATGGATTTAAATATAAAAAAATATATTCAAAAATGTGAAATTGCCGATCAGTAGGTGTATTTACCATGGGAGCTATAATAGATTTTTTCACATTAGGTACTACCCATGTTCCATGGCGAAAGTTGTTAAATTTATTGAGTATCGTGATCTATTTTCGGCTTGTGATACCCTTTTTGTATCTCCTTGTATATGTTAAGGGCGGTTTCAATTTTACATAGGTATCAGAACATGTTTTTTTTTGTTGACTAAAATAGCAAAAAAGTATTCTTGTTTTACAGCAAACACTATCAAACATTTTTCTCAATTTGCATAATACTACAAGTAATAAAAGCAAAGTATCTAAAACCTTGGCGACTCTACCCAGACCCTTACTACTTGTCTCAACAATGTATTCATATTTATTTTAAAATACTAAACGGTACACATGACTTTTTAAAGCGTCCCTTTCTTGCAAATGCATACTTTCATGTGAGAGAGCAGGACAACAGGTTTTGATGATCTTCAAACTTCGGCTAATCAAAAAAATTGGTGATGACATCTGCAAGCATGAAAATAAATCCGTAGGAACATAGGCTGAAATATAAAGGAATACCTACTTATTTTTGAACTGAACCGAAAATGTACCGTGTCATTTTCTAAGGGAAATCCAATTTTACTCGACGAGCGTCCCTCATAGAAAGTTGTTTAGTTTCAGTTCAGTTACTATTTCACCTCTTCAACAATTCAGCATTTTTTTTTCTTCCATTAATTTATTCATAAATGTATCACGCCTTTATCCCTTGCGGGGTAGGCACAGCTTTAACGGTCGAAAAATACGGTCGCTATCGCCACGTCTAACAGATATTTAAGAGCGTTTCAGGATGATTGTGTATTATAGTGCAGGTTGTCAGCCTGACGCCTAAAATTATAATGCACATGAAACCCCCGAGTTCCTTGGTCACCTCTTACAACACTCATGGGAAAGAAATGGAGGAATGCTAATGACAATGACGATTTTATGAAATTGCCACTGGCAATATAAAAAATAGTTAATTTAAAATTAAAGTGAAGTATTTAATGTAATTTTAAGTGTCAAATTTTATTTTGAATGTAATGTTTTATTTTTTGTTTAGTTAATCTTTTATGCTCTTAAAAAATTACTTTTCATAATGACATGTAAGAAGTGTTATCAATTTTATCATCATTATTCTAAGCCGGCATCAGACGGCCGATAAAACATGAATTTATGGTAAATATAGAACACATAATAAACTAGCACATAGTAGGTTTTTCTTTTGACAATTTATTTAAAGTATTTTGACGATGCATGTCGCGGACATATTTTGTTATTGTAAATTTAATTTTTAGCACATAGTAAGGGCAAAGCTGTAGCGTTCCAAGTGATGGATAGAGTAAATATATAAACTGTTAGAACAAGGTCTTTCGCTTTTGGGGGCGGCGTCCTAAGGTGGTACTTTACATACAATCTTGTGTAAAATAGAAACAGTTCCAAGCAGGCGAGGGAAATTTGGCTAAGGCTACTTTGTTACATTTACTACTTTATATTTTAAGCTGACATTTTGTTATGAAATTTTTTTTTTTTTTTTATTAATGATGGGTTTGCTCTTGACTCTAGTCTAGGTCATAGGACAGAGACAGAGTCTAAGATGGAGCGAGCTCACCCAGAAGAAGCCTGTTAAGGCACTGGCACTCCCACACACTGACGGAACGCAGCAAGCTACTTGGCGCCAGACTTCGGTGGGATGGTGGTCGCGAGCCAGGCGGCCCCTTACGGAGCCTTCCACCGCTTAGTGGGATCGTTCAGCCGGACTTATCCACAGGCAAGCCTGCGTTGCCGTTGCCCGGGGTGGACCGCTAGGAGGTAGATCCCATACCACCCCTAAAAAAAAAAAATATTAGTAACAAAGTATTCTTTAAGTATCGATTGAGTAGTTCGTACACTTATAAGGTGTGGGTCATTAAGTTGACGAGCGACTATACTTAAATAACCGCCTATCAGAATACGAATAGGCCTTTGATGTAGTATTGTAACGACTAATAACAGACCGATACCGTGTAATGCCGCCAGCTTAAAATAGCATCACCCCATTTATTTCCCTTGGGAGTCGTAAGAGCCGACTAAGGGACTCGAGGGTGTGTATTGCAACTTTAGGCGATGGACTGACAACCTGTATATGGCGCTACACAGTTTTACCGAATGACCCTCAAATATTTGTAAGACGTGGCGTAAATGTCAGTTTTTGCGGCCGCTTGGGCTCTGCCTACCCCGCAAGGGATTATAGGCGTGATATGTGTATGTATGTATGTAATAATAGACCGAAAGCTTCACATACGCTTTGATGCACGAAACCATCCTTTTTACTGAGTCAGGGATGGAACCAGGGCACCTCTGGATGCTAGGGGAATCTCACACTGCTAGACTACGAAAGCGAGTTATTTGAATAAGAAGAAACGTTACTTACCGTGTGAAACTTAGAAAAGCATTACCCCATTTCTTTCCCGCGCCGCGTGTGTTATAACAGGCAAGTAACGGACTCGACGGTTTCATGTGTATTGCAATTTTAGGCGATAGGCTGACAACCTGTCACTATGTTGATACACAATTATCCGCATGACCCTTAAATGTTTGTTAGACGTGGTCTAAATGCCCGTTTTTACGGCCGTTTACGCTCTGCGTACCCCGCAAGGGCTATTGGCGAGATATATGTAGTATGTATATATTATGTGTCGTAAGAGGCGACTTACGGACTAGAAGGGTTCATGTGTATTACAATTTTAGGCGGCAGACTGACAGCCTGTTACCAAAGCGATACACGATCTTTCTGAAACTGCCATATTTGGTAGACGTGACCAAAGCGACCGTATTTTACGGTCATTAACGCTATGCCTACCCCGCCTGGAATAATGTGTATGTACGTATGCAAGAAACGTTACTTTTAACTTTGCTTTGATGTTCCAACGATCATAATTTAAAACATTTAATTTTAATTCAAATATGCCAAAAATGTATAAAGCGCGCTCATAAGACTACACATAACTCGCACAAAAGTATGCAAAACAAACCCGACAACTTGTGAATTTGAACTCACAGTTATTTACCACATCCGCGGGGTGGGTACGAGACTCGTGCATATTCTAGTTTCCTAGACGCGTGCTCGTAAAACAATTTGCTCTTGATTCTAGCAGGACATTTCTTCGGCTAATTCTTTGCTATTGCTGTCACTTTTCTTATAAAAATATAAAGTTTAAAATCTTTTGGTATCAACTACCACTTGTAATTGAGGCGAGTGTACCCGTGAGCGACTTCGACAGTGGCGCCACCTCACAAGAAAAATTAATACCAAAAGTGGACGTTTGTATGTACTTTTTTCCATAACTTTAATTGCAGTGAATATTTCATTGAGTTTGTAGCTTCTTATTTTACGGATACTACTAAAAACTTGGGCAACGGCTATTCTGATACATACACACACATATACATATCACGCCTTTATCCCTAGCGGGGTAGGCAGAGCGCTACTAGCCGTAAAAATACGGTCGTTATCGCCACGTCTGCCGAATATTTGAGGGCCGTTTTAGGAAAATTGTGTATCACTATAGTGAAAGCTTGTCAGGCTGTCGCCTAAAATTGTAATACGAATTAAACCCTCGAGTCCCTTAGTCGCCTCTTACGACACCCGCGGGAATGAGATGGGGTGATGCTATTCTAAGCCGGCATCACACGTATATTCACGGATATTCTGATAGATTGTTTGTATATAGAGAAAACTTTTTCTTTGAGAAGAGTATAACCTGGAATAACACATAGGCTACTTTTCACCCCGGGAAAACAACTATTACCATGGGAAATTAGTGGCTTGTAGTTTATTTTTCAAAATATATTGTGAAATTGGCTAAGAATTTTACCTAAGGAATTGCTTCATTGCATAGAGGCCAATAAATGTCTTTCCGTTCGTTCGTAGTATGATTAACGAGCTGTCGCGGCGACATTGCCGACTTAATATACACGGTCAAGTCACGCGATTGTAATAAAGTTATGAAGTTTTTGGATATTGCTCATTCTATTTCGTGTGGGACACCGAGTCGTCTAACGACCCGATGAACCCTGGTGTCGAGAGTTTTTCAACCGCACACTACTAGTAGTAGGCTACTGACATGGTTATGTAACGACCGCCGTCGAAGTAATCATAGACAGCAACCGGGACCGACGGCATACGTTCCCTCAGAAGCACGGAACCATCTTTCTTTTGGACAATCAGGTGGTTCAGCCTGCAATGTCTTTGCTATACTGGGAACAAATTCACAAAGTGATAAATGTCAAATTTGTGAGTGCCCCACCGAGAACCAAACCAGGAACCTTTGTGTCGCAGGCATTCGCAGTACCACTGCACCACGACGGCCGTATAATGACTCATAGAGCACAGGGTCTCAATAATTTTTTGAATCCGGTAAGTGGCTATTTTTAAACTTCAGGGCTGACTTCAATGAACTTATAAACTAGATATCAATTACTAGTGACTAATATTATAAAACTCAGGACTGGCTGGCGATAGGAACAACTTTCCCCAAGGAACATAGGTGGAAGTAGGGAAATAAATTCAGATTTTCCATACAAATTAACTTATTTGATCGGCTGGTACTCTTGACTTTTCGCATTGGTCACCTTTAGAAAAGAGCTTTGCAGGTGGAAACAAAATTAGGCCTCTTATAGAAAGTCTTTCTATTGCTCGGACGTTTGTAAAGAAGGACGAATTTTGTTTCTGTTTCCTCAATCGGCTCCATACTAAAATTGGTTGAGTTTCATGGTCTGATCATGCTGGCAAAGTAAACAATACACCGTCCCTTACACCTCATACAGAATGTTATGTACATTGACCTTAGGTTTTTACTTCAATGAGCAGCTTTAGGTGTTAGTTGGATCAGGACACCCTCGGTGAAATCGTTTTAATTTCATTTCAGTCAGAGTAGGTAAATATTCAAGTCAAAAGTAAACCTTTGCATTCGAAACAAAATTAAAAGAAAATATTCATACTCTAAAACAGCGTCAACCTTAACGTAAAAATTTAACCGCAAACTTCCACGCAGGTCGAAATGTAGAATAAACATTTACGTCCTAGGTTCTTAACCTATTTACGGAGTAACTGGCGCTTAAAAAAGCTTGGTTGCATTTGAAAAACGAACAGTCTGTATTAAGCGAGACTGGCAGTTGCTTGCAGGCCGGCGCGCCGTGAAAAATTGTTGAATGCGCTGTTTTTCCCTCCAAAAGAATGTAAACATAATTAAAAATTCCCCTAGAGGCAGGGCTGTTTATTTTCTTGGCTTAAAAATGATTTTAAGTTTCATGCAAGCGTCTCTGGTTGGAAAAATACTTTTCGTCAGACAAGAATGTAGGTAAGTAGGTGCTGGACGAGTGATTTTAGAATTATTATTAATTTGGGCCCTTTGTTTTTATCTTCTACCACCCTGGGTATACTAAAAATATGAGCCAGTTAAATTATTTTGTATGGGAGACCACTATATTCTTATGCTGCATTGTACCGTGGGGAAAGTCCTTACGTTTATTCAACTTTACGGGCGCTCTTTGAATTATTTCAGCACCATTTAGGTAAATCTGTTCAAAACTGAATGACTAATCGTGCAAACAAACATGGCGTCACTTCCATACTTCCCCCCACCACTACACGAGCATTTAAAATGTCAAATCAAGATCACTTCAGGTGAAAACCCTTTTTGTATTACGAGTATTTAAAATATGTTTGGTTTTTATAAAAATATGGCGTATATAAGGTTTAGTGATTTGAAAACGTTCTGCGTGGATACTGTGAGGCCTTGGGAAACCGGAAGATACAGTGTCAATAATATGTGGTTCGTCTACATGATTAGTCGTTCAATTTTAAACAGCCTTTAGTAACTGTATACTAGTGTTGATAAGAAATCTGTTAGAGGAAAGAGGAAGCGAAGAGGAAATTTGATCAGGAAGAGGATGGGGATGAGGAATAGTTGTGTGTCAAAACAAACAAACGATTACTTGAACAGAGAAGCGCAAGGGGGTGGCGCCTCTCGGCAATGGTTACGCGCATGTGCAATCGAACTCCTGCTTATCTATGAGGAAGCGAAAGCGGCAGAGTAGTTTGTAGAATTGGCAGGGGAAAAGGAGCCTCAAATATTCCGGAACTTCCGCGTTATGACAACGTAGAAGAGGAATCCTCATCAACACCAATAGAGACAGGTCGTTTTGCAAATGGCATTGTCATTAAGTTTCACGCGTGGTAAATAGGGATCAAATTCATCGTCTCTTTTAATTAATATAAACAGATTAAAATGATGTAGACCTCTCATTACACTACCTACACACTACACCAAGTAATTATTTACCCTAAATTACATTACCTAAGTGATTTGGATAAAATGAGAACCATGATAATATGACCAACCTACAAAGTTGGCTTTTAAACGCGGTTTTAGGTGATGTGTACATACTACCTTGCGGGGTAGGCAGAGCATAAACGGTCGTAAAAACGGACATTTACGCCACGTCTGACAAACAATGAGGGGTCTTAATAGATACTTGTGTACTACCATAGTGACAGGTTGCCAGTCAAGCGCCTAAAATTTTAATACACATGTAACCCTCGAGTCCCTTATTCGCCGCTTACGACACTCACGTGACCCACTTAGGTGATATGTGATGTGGCTTAAGTCTCGACTTTTGACTTGAATTATGTTATATTCATTTTTCCATTTCGTCCACCTGGTACGATGGTCACGGAGCTTTTTCGTGTAAACTTTTTCCGGGATTTTCAGTTGTCTTCTCTGTTCTGTTATTTACAGAAGTAGCATCACGTGCCCTCCAGAGCACAGAACCATCTTAGTTACAAAATCAGGTGGCAGATATCCTAACCAAATTGAGAACACTGAATACCAACACTCGTTCAGTTGAGAACACTGTTTGTTGAATACCAAGTTTTAAAACACTTCCCGTGTTAGGTATACATTTTTTGAAAACATGCAAAACTTGCAAAAGTCCTGCCCGCGCTTAAAATTTTGCGAGTTTTCAAAAACACTGTTTGTGTGTGCCCCAGGAATCAAACCGAAGACCCTCCGAAGTTTAAGAACAAGGGACCGCTAGACCACGTAGAAGACCTCTCATTCATCAGTTGCCACCTGTCAGAACAAGGTTAGACCAAAAAAACAGCCAAGGCACTCGCCCACCGTAGGTACCGTAACATGCACAATATGCACATCCAATCCAGCCCTTTCATATGATACCCCACTGAGGCCGTACGCTCGCTTACGCGGTTTCACGCGCGGGATACCGCGCGCGGTCTCGCGGGATCCGCGCGGCGGTCTGACATCGCCGCCATTATTACCCGTCCAAATTTAGAAGGCGCATAGTGCCTAGGTAGTTGTAATATGGCAAGTGTCGTCGTGTTCGTACGGGTTATATTATGTCGCGGGTTGCTGAAGCCGCGGCGCGGGTGACCGCAGGCCGCGTCACGGGGCGCCAATCTTGTGTTTTGTCAAATCTGGCCCGCGCGGGCCGTCCCGCGCGTGAAACCGCGTGAGCGAGCGTACGGCCTTAAGCTTCTAGCACGGTAGTATTATATGGAATTGTGTTCATTATCAGCGTGCTAAAAAAACAATTTAAATAAATATTCTTCCCCCTGGCTCTTGTCTTCCCTAACATTGTACTTCAGAACGGAACTATGAACTTGCAAAATTTTATAGTTTGCAAAACTTGCAAAAGTCCTGCCCGCGCTTAAAATTTTGCGAGTTTTCAAAAACACTGTTTGTGTGTGCCCCAGGAATCAAACCGAAGACCCTCCGAAGTTTAAGAAACACTCACACACACAAATAAAAAATTTATAATTTTTGTACGGATTGACGGCCGTATCTTTTTTTAACGTTAAGAAATACGACGGCGACCTTTCAAACAACAAAACCATAAAAACTGCAGAAGCGTAATTTTTCATGAGCAATTTGATAGTAATCCAAACGGAACATTGATTTGCACGAGCGGTTCGTTCGGAATTTGAAAATTTAAATTACGAATATAAAGTACAGTACAGCTCGTTCTGAAGACCACTGGTCAGGAAACAGACAAATCCCAGTGATCAAAGATTTCATTTTAAACCCACTTGCCTGATTTCTTTGAAGATTCATGAGTGCGTAAATTTACCTGAAATGGACAAACAATTTCAATTAGGTATCCAAAAATATTTCGAAAATAATTTAGTAGCCATAGCAAATACATACATCTATGATTCACGACTAGCATTGTAAAGACCTTTACGCCAGTAACTGACCAGAGGGGTCATCCACAAATTACGTAACGCAAAATGTACATATTTTTGACTACTCCCTCCTCCAATGCTTGGAGTCCATCTTGAAATATGACCGTCCTTGTCATACTCGCCGTGATACTGGTGTGTGCGGCAAAAAAGCACATATTTCAGGATCATCATGAACTCGCACGCCGCGTTTTGTACTTGTACAACGGAAATTTTCATACAAAAACCATAAATTGCATAAAATATTTTTAATAAACGTTACGTAATCCGAAGCCTGACCAGACCCCCTGCCCAACGCTTGGTCAGACACCCTCCGTCCGCTTATTGGCGTTACGTTATTTTTGTGGTCGACCCCCGATTGACGAGGAATTCATCAAATTTTAAGTTTGTTTATTTTTATTTCAACTGAATTTCCCAACCAACTGAACCAACCAATCTAAATAAACCAGAGCAAGTGATCAATCAACAAATTGTTTGTAGTTTACATTGCCATTGATTATCTGTAGGGTGCCTACATTAATGACGAAGTATTCTTTTTGGGCTTTTTACGTAATTAATTGCTTGTTACGAATTGCTACTAATAAGTTATTTGTACACGCAAAATCAAGCTGGGTTAGATAGTTTGGACCTTGGACCGTTCTTATGCCACAAGCAAAGACTAACATTAGCCGTTCGAGTGTCTTACCGCACGTGAGCTTGTCAGTACCTAAATTCGTTATACTTTTTGTAAATTGTTGCATTTAAAAAAAAAAAAGTAAGTTGAATCTATTTGATGGATGATCGATAAAAAACATAAATATTGACGTAGCAAGTCAAGCAGAACTGTCTAGCCGGGCAAAGTAGCAAATAAATTAAAAAATCGATTATCGGTTATCGGCTCAAGTTATGACTCGATTAGGTTCCGGTTCTGATACGAGCAAGTTCCAGAAGAGACGGCTAGTTTTAAACGTGGAACGCCGGAGTTCTGTTGAATTTAAAATTTTTGCTTTCAGCTGAGCACATGATTTTGTAGACCTTCGAATTTTGAAAATACTACGTTTTCATTGCGATTTCAGCAACAAAAACAGAACTTCCTGGTAAAAAAGTGCAAGTTGTTACAATTGGGTATGCTTGATGGTCTATTTCAAGAAAATTCTGAAAGCACTTTCGAGAATCATACTTATTTTATTTACAAAATCAATTAGAATTATACGAAAGTACCTATAATTCTTAATAAGTATATTAAGATATTTAATAAAATATCATTACCCTTGATGACCTTTGTATGACGCCTCATACAAAGTATCATAGTAAGTATAAATAGTACGCCTCTTTGTATAACCTGAAAATGAATGAATTCTTTTGCTATAGTTAGAAAAATAAACACCTAAAAGTTCGTTATGGACGTTTGTCTTGTCTATGATTTACTTTTTTTGTGTAGGCAAAGGCATTTCAATGATTTAACAAAAAGAATATAAAAATAGAAATAAATAATATTATTTCGTAAAAATAAAATTAGTTTTTAAAAATTTACTCATATAAAAAAAAAATCATAATCAGCATCATCACCACCACTGAAGAACGTACCAACTTTGACATTGACCCCATGCCACGTCAAATATATGTGATTCGATCTTATTGATTCTAAATAACCTTCGTAGGTTTTCATTGTCGCGAATTGATCATTTGGTTTCCAGATGACTAGCGCGTCCAACCAGGGATTTTTTTCCTGTTTGGGAGCGCCACTGAGCTCTCGAACCACCTTAAATAACTACTCAAAATATGCGTCATTATAGAAATGCTTGAAACTATAGTTTTCCAGCAATTTGGCACATCAGCCAGCCCTCTTGGCAATAAAAACCGAATAGGCAAAGTTTTTATGAACTTGTTCCGTGACCACAGATTGTAAAAGGGTAATTTGATACCAAAATCACATAAATAAGGGTGTGATACAACAGTAAATAACAACTTTCGTATTTAATTAAGTTCGGCATAAAAATTGACTTTCCACGATTTTATGTTTGCGTGCAAACGAACTTTTATTAATTTGGAATCGTTTTGAAAATTACCTGAGATACAAGTTAATATATTTTGTATTTACTAGTATCTCAGTTTAGGTGTATAGTAAAAAATTATGCAATAAGTTAATTTTATATCTATAAAACCATAAACGTTAGTTATACGGTGTTTTATTTTGAAATGAATAATCTTCATACCTACCTACTAGGTACGACATAAACTAACTAAGATTGCGATCCTTTCAACAGATGGACTGCACAATACACTGAGCAATATTCACAAAAAACATGGATTAAAATGTAAAAAAGGAAAGGTTTGCTTTAACTAAATGACTGAATAAGCTATAAACATAATAAATATTTTTTATATTAAGATTTCCACCCAGCAGTTTCACCCGTTGCCAGTCATTTTCCCGTGGTAAAAGTTGTTTTCCTGCGGTAAAAGTTGCATATGTGTTATTCCAGGTTATACTCTACCTGTGTTTCAAATTTCATCCAAATCGGTCAAGCCGTTTGAGCGTGAATAGGTAACAAATATACATACACACACACAAACTCTCAGATTTATAATATTATAAGTACGGATTTCGACCTATATGTCTTGGCGAACGTTATTCATTGATTGATTTCGTACAAACTGCATTAAAATGGATGGATTAGGGATGGCATTTATGTTTCATGAATACGAACTCTGGCGTCTCTAATATAGGTAAGTAGTATATGCCTGCTTCGATGGCGGTCATAACAGGGGTCGTATTCTGCTATTTGAAAATCGCCCCAATAGAGGCGCGGTTCAATAGAGTATGAGTTGGATGGTTTTATCATCGTATTCTACTAAAAGTTTCAAGTATAGAAAGTCACAATGGTATTAAAGTGCAACTAAGTTTCAATGACATCACAATGACAAAAAAATAAAAGAATCGGGGTCTAGGACATTATTACAAAATACGTCGATCACAAATCGCTATGGTTAAAGGGAGCAGCCAAATTTCTTTTTTCATAATGGAAATTACGTTTAAAACAAATGAAGAAATACCTGGTTGAATGCATAAATACAGCAAGTTGGTGGTTTCGTGTGACTTTGCAGTTGAATCCACATTTTTACGAGTTTACGACCGCCAGTCCCGCTTTGCAAGTATTTTCATACACCTAAAATGCAAAACGAAGATTTTACATTTAAGTATAAAATTCTCCGGCTTTTAGTTACAATTTGTACGGTTGTTCACGTGCAATATTAGGCTTATATTTATTAAGGCACTAGCGGCCCGCTCAGCTGTTTCACACGACATTTTCCTGCCATGAATTTACATAAAAACTTTCCTCTTGAATTACTCTATCTTCTAAAGGAAACCGCATCAAAATCCGTGCGTGCTTTTAAAGATCTAAGCATACATAGGGACACGGGAAGCGACTTAATTTTATACTATTAAGTGAGTGATTTCTTAGTGATGATGAGAATGATATTATTAAAAATTAAAGATCTTGCATCGAAAATCACTGTAAAACTTGCATAAATCAAACGAATCAAAAAAATAAATAGAATCCGGATGATGATCGTAACATAGTTTATCTCTGAGAGGACATGTTTTATTCTATCTTACAAGATCCAACTTAAAAAAAGTTATTGGGAAAAAACAGACCAGTGTTTTTGAAACCAGCGATCTGTCAGACCAGAGTTCTTCAGTTAAAGGATTTATCAGATCAGGGTTCTTCAGACTTTTACAGTACACAAACGAAACGATAGAACACGAAAAGCAATATAATTTACAGTCTGTTTCGAGAGGTATCGTTTTGGCCCGACACGATAAAGGTTAACGTTCTCTACAAACGTGCAAATAAACTGTTAGCCAGTGTATCTAGTCGTGAATTTCTGAATGAAACTACTACTAAATACAACATGTAGCACTACAGTCACAAACCAATCAGCCAAGTATGTTATGTAGTCCATTACGGCTGGCATAATTAGAGGGCATACGAGTAACTTACATAAATTTTTAAGAAGTTAATTTTTTGTACGATTGGGTCTAATGTGTCTATAAATTGCTGTCTATGTTTACTTAGACAGCGGCGGTCGTTACACAACCATGTCAGAGCCCTACTACTAGTAGCAGACGGTTGAATAACTCTGGCACCAGGGTTCATCGGGTCGTTGGACGACTCGGTGTCCCACACGAAAAGAGAAGAGAAGGAGCTCATCGAATAATATTACATTAAAATTAGAAATGTTATTACAGTATTGTCTATGTGCCAGTTTAAACAGTGTAAAAACCCAGTTTAAGAGAGTTTTTTACACTCCAAACGAAAGTGTGTTCCGAAACTATAAGCCAAAAATAAATGACATTAAAAAAAGTACATGAAAAAATAGCCGTACTGATCTAATGGTGAGTATGGCAAAATAGAGGGAGGCCTATAATATCCAGAAGTGGTTTTTTGTATCTGACAATGATCGATCATGTATGTGGTTTTTTTTTTTTATCTATTTAAACTGCAATATATTTTTATTTAAACCGCATACGATATTAAAGTCAGGCGTTCAAGCACGTTACGTTCTGTTCATGTCATGTCATGTCGAAGAGTTGGAAGTGCTAAAATAAAAATATACAGACCTGTGATTCAGACAGTGTAGCACTGACAGTTTACTGAAATAACCTGTCCTATGCTGTCAGTCATTGTCATTGAAGAATGTAGAAGAATTGCAATTAAAAGTTATTAGTTAGCTTTGAATTATTTCTTTATTTCCATGGACTTAGAATAATACTGACGTGTTTTTGCCATCTAGTATTATGTCATTACTAGATTTCCGCCCAGCGGTTTCACCCGCTGCCACTCATTGTCTCGTGGTAATAGTTGTTTTCCCGCGGTAAAAAGTAGCCTATGTGTTATTCCAGGTTAAACTCTATCTGTATACTACATTAAATCAAATTCGGTCAAGCCGTTTGAGCGTGAAGAGGTTACAAACATACATACATACATACACACACACAAACTCTGTGTTTATTTATAATATTAGTAGGGATTATATTTTAGATTTTGTAATAATTATGCAAGTGAATGAAGTCATCAATACTACGTAAAACGAAATTATTTCTGGCAAAGTCAACTGAAGTACGTCCAAGAAATAACAATATTTCTTTCATTTTTCTGCTGCATTTTGTCATTTGCACTATATTATTGTCAGATTTTACCGTCAGTTTAAATAACAACAATTTTTCATAAAATCTATTTTCTACTTTCAATTGCGCTGCGAATAATGCAGTTTCTTAGGTTATGCCACTTTTAATACATTAAACTTTTTCTGGAACAGTTCCAGAACCTCATCTGTTGTCTCATTTACAAACCAAATAGCTTTTCCTTTTTTCTTGATTTTTATTACAATAGATTTAAGGTTTAGATTTTAATTTAACGAAAATATTTTTCTTTTAGTTGAAGTATGCTCGTCGTTTGATAAAACTGACACTTTGCCTACTGGTACCGTCTCTGTAATGACTTTTTAGAATGTCACGAGAAAAGGGTCACGAAATTGGAATGAACATGTGTCTGTCGTCTGACCTGTCACGATACAGCTGATCAAAGGATGTGACAACAATAAAAGCATGTGAAACTCGGATTTTTATGGCGCACAAGTAGTAAAATACATAAAGTAGGTAAAAGGTGTAAAAGTAATAGGAAATTTTCTATGACAGTTCTCGACCCTTTTTAAGTATAATTTCGTACCAGATGGTGTTGCGTTAAGTGGACACTTGACATTTGAGATATTGATACATTTGGATGTTTTTTTTATTGATGATGGGTTTGCTCTTGACTCTAGTCTATGTCTTAGGACAGAGGCAGAGTCTAAGATGGAGCGAGCTCACCCAGAAGAAGCCTGTTCACTCATACTTTGAAGAGATTAAGGTTGTATGCGTTTGGAAACACAGACGTAGATAGTGAGTTCCACTCTTTAGCAGTGGGCATTATAAATGATGACTGGAAGCGCTTAGTCCGAATTGGTGGAATGGCAACCAGGTATGGATGGTATCCGGCTGTGCGTCTGGATGTCCGATGGTAGAAGGGAGCTGATGGAACAAGGTCGTGAAGCTCTTGAGCACACTCTCCGAAGTACAATCTGAATACATAGATATAGATACATGAATGATCCCGCACTAAATGTTCTACAAACGCCGATCGGTCAAATTGTCTGAAGTTTTATGCAGATGTTATATGTTATTCTCTAACCAAAATATTAACAAATCAGCGACTTGTATTGAACTGTTTGACCATTTTAATGTTGAAGACTACTACTGACTACTATAACTACTACTAACCTAACCCAACATTCTTTGCTCGTAAAAACGTACCTATCTCTTTAGATCAAATGACATATTTTAACACTTAAAGATCGGCAATTCCGATGTACTTGACTGTAGTATTATATTATCTCCTACATTATTACAAGTTGGTATCTGCAAATAATAGTTATTTAACTTTATTGCGTATCTAGCACTAGCTTTAACCCGCGGCTTCGTCCGCGTTAGATAGTTTTTTTAGGCAGAAGTTCTAAAGTAGGTATGTGTAATCATAGTAAGTGTGACAGTGATATTAGAACAGGTCTTATCTCTACTGTTTAAAGATGACTTGCTTGCTTCTGTTGTTAAAGGGACAATTCAAAATTTGCTATCCGGCCTGAGAGATCAATATTTATAACCATTGAATACAAAAGCCAGTAGAAAACAGAGTACCTACTCCAGAGGTGCCGATTTGAGCACACTAAAATGGTCAGCATAAGTAGATAAGACAGATAAAAAGGTAATTTAAGTTACTGTAATACATTTTTATATACTACATTTTTTGTTTTTCTGTCCTCGGTAAAAAGTAGGCAATGTCCTTTCTCAACTTATTCCCATTATACTGAACAACTTTTGTTTTAGAACCATGCCTGTATATCTAATAGTTTAGCTGGGCTCCAGATGGTAGACCTGGTGGTCTAAATGAGGTACTCCAGATCCTTAATGTCCTTGTAAAAAGAAACGGCCCATCATACTGAACAACTTTTGTTTTGGAACCATTTCTATATCTTAATTAGTTTATGGTAGACCTGGTGGTCTAAATAAGGTACTCCAGATCCTCAATGTCCTTGTAAAAAGAAGCGGCCCATCATACTGGACAACTTTTGTTTCGGAACCATGCCTGTATCTCTAATAGTTTAGTTGGACTTCTGGTGGTACACCTGGTGGTCTACATAAGGTACTCCAGATTCCCAATATCCTTGTGAAAAGAAGCGGCCCATCATACTGAACAACTTTTGTTTTGGAACCATGCCTGTATCTCTAATAGTTTAGCTGGGCTCCTGGTGGTACACCTGGTGGTCTACATAAGGTACTCCAGATCCTCAATGTACTTGTGAAAAGAAGCGGCTCATCATACTGAACAACTTTTGTCTTGGAACCATACCTGTATCTCTAATAGTTTAGCTGGGCTCCTGGTGGTACACCTGGTGGTCTACATAAGGTACTCTAGATCCTCAATGTCCTTGTGAAAAGAAGCGGCCCATCATACTGAACAACTTTTGTTTTGGAACCATGCCTGTATCTCTAATAGTTTAGCTGGGCTCCTGATGGTACACCTGGTGGTCTACATCTATACTCCAGACCCTCGAATGGTGATAAAAAGTAGCCTATGTCCGTCCTCGGTATGCTAGCAATCTCTGTGCCAAGTTTCATAAAGATCGGTTCAGCGGTTTGGCCGTGAAAGCGTAGCAGACAGACAGACAGACAGACAGAGTTACTTTCGCATTTATAATATTAGTGTGGATTCAGCTGTTAAAATACAATCAAATTGTCGATGCATACAGTTTTTTTCACTTTTGAACAAAAGATCAGGTTCCACCGAGATTTGAACTCGGATCGCTGGATTCAAAGTCCAGAGTGCTAACCATTACACCATGGAACCGGTTGATTACAGTGATAAATTGATTAAACTCTTCATTGTTCGGAGCTAAACTAGCAACACTTGTGTAAATAAAGAATTGGTGCAATTGGTAAGTAGTATAATGTCAGAATCTGAATGTTTAGATTTATTGTTAGTTACATATTTATTTTAATAAATGAAAACTTGTTATTTGACAATAATTGATAAGCGGTTCCATGGTGTAATGGTTAGCACTCTGGACTTTGAATCCAGCGATCCGAGTTCAAATCTCGGTGGAACCTGATGTTTTTTAGGTCTAATTTACAAAATTTATTCGTATTGGGTGTCCATTAGGTTTGAAATTTTGATATCTAAAACGCAGCTTGATTAAAACCTAACCTGTAATCTGTGATAGTTATAGGATTTAATGTGTTATAATTTCGATTTTTTTGTTGTATTTAGAATATCTGGCATAATTGAGAAAACAGTTTCCATTGCCAAAAACTCATACGATATATTAGACCAGAAGATATACGTGCATAAAAATTGACGTTACCTGAAAATAATCGCAGCCAATGAGCCGCGGTAGCCCAGATAGAAGGTGGCCGCCACTAGTGATGGCGAAAGCTGCAGGTTCAAATCCTGCCTGCGTTAGGAAATTTTGTAAGTTTTCAAAAACTGAAAAGATATACACGTTTTACTTAGTTTCTACATAACCTTTCTTGCCGAATAAAGTTAGATGTACACAAAAATGCCGGTTTAGAATAGCATCACCCAGTTCTTTCCCGTGAGAGTCGTATAAGGCGACTAGGGGATTCATTGCAATTTTAGGTGATGCGCTGACAATCTGTCACTACTGCGATACAAAATTTTCCGAATGACCCTCCAATATTTGTCTGCCTACCCCGCAAGGGATTACAGGCGTGATATGTGTATGAGAATGTACACGAAAATCTCCATTGAAACAAAGCGGTCCATCGATTTGTCAGGTTATGTTCGCAATTCGTTCCGCGTCTTGTTCAGCACTCGGGTGCATTTTTCATTTGTAAACGGTATTGTGTTGTATTTTTCATAAGCAGTCGCTGTATCTCCAACGGCGCTATATCGAATGCGACATCCATTGCTGCTTTGATATGATGAATTTTCACACGTTGTGATTTGGAGCGGCAATGGTTTTTGGTAACGCATGTTGAGGTATGAGAATTGAAATAAAAGGAAGCGGATTTTCGAATTTATCTTTCTTCTTAGAGATCAATGTGATCTATGCGGTTCAGATATTTTGATGGCAGAGGGTTATCTTATATGAAGAATACAAATAATTTAGGTATCGGGAGAAATTATACAAGTAAATGATACTGAAAATAAAGGACGGCGCGATGATAAGGGACAACTTTCCCCGAGGAATTTGGGTCGAAATATGACAAAAATATTTTAAGATTTTATAGTAACCCATAAGCTGGACGGCAATTTTGTATGGCAGGTCCAGTTTTTTTTTCATGTTTTGACCCATGTTCCTTGAGGAAAGTTTTTCCTTATCAACAGCCCGTCTTGAGTTTTTGCTATCGTTCACTAGTAACCTGGTAGATACATACATACATACATACACATATCACGCCTATAATCCCTTGCGGGGTAGGCAGAGCGTCAACGGCTGCAAAAATGGATATTTACGCCACGTCTGACAAACATTTGAGGGTCATTCGGAAAATTGTGTATTTCCATAGTGACAGGTTGCCAACCCATCGCCTAAAATTGCAATACACACCCTCAAGTCCCTTAGTTGCCTTTTACGACTCCCACGGGAAAGAAATGGGGTGATGCACAGTCTCAACAGCCCCAGAGCAGATATCTACCTACTCGTCATTCCCCATTTCATAATAATTGTGCTTTGTAGGTAGTATAGGTAGGTAATGTAAATACAGGGAGTAACGGAAAGGGTATATTAAGCCGAAAGGAGGTCAAAGTGGGGAAATGGGGAAAGTTGTTCAGTTTCATGAGCACCTTTCGGCTTGCTAAAGCCTTTCTGTTATTCCCTGTATGTTTAGGTACCTACTATATTGAATAAAATCGGTAAGAAAACTGTGGCAGCCCTTGCCGAAAGCAGAAATAATCGAAAAAAGGACCCAGTGATCCTTCTGTACATTCTCTATTTTGTGTCAACAGCCCGTCTTGAGTTTTTGCTATCGGTCACTAGTAACCTGGTAGATGGTAGGTAATTTAACCTTATATTAAAGAGAAGGAGGAAAGATCTTGGATTTATCACCCATTAGAATGAATCCACCTATAAGTACGTTTGCTAAGAATTGGCAGTGAAATTTTTGTTGAATTCTGTAATAAAATAACCTTCCTTTCTCATTTTTCATTCGAATATATGCAGCTCGTTTAACACACCTAATTCCGCCTTTATAATATTCCTGATCATAAAAAATCTTCATTCGAAATTGTAACATTCATTTCAGTAAGCACGTTCCAATGTGCATATCATATCCCAAAAGGTTATACATATCCGAATTCTGGGACATTCTGTATTCAATTTGGTAGTCAGCCGTCATATTACCATTTCACGAGTCGAGGAGCACTATTCAATTATGTCGTGTAATACTACACTTCGCGTTATTTCGCTCGGGACGCAAATTGTATCAGGTTTCCTGGAAAATCTGTTTGGTTTTGAATGTTCGTTATTTTACTTTATGTAACATTTATTTTTAGTTGTAATTAAGTTTAAAACGATGGTTATACAAGTGAAAAAGTATCATTTGTGAACATACACACACACACATATCACGCCTATTATCCCTTGCGGGGTAGGCCGAGCGTAAACGGCCGCCAAAACGAACATTTACTCCACGTCAGACAAATATTTGAGGGTCATTTGGAAAATTGTGTATCGCCATAGGGACAGGTTGTCAACCCATCGCCTAAAATTGCAATACACACCCTCGAGTCCCTTAGTCGCCTCATACGACTCCCACGGGAAAGAAATGGGGTGATGCTATTCTAAGCCGGCATCACACGTTTGTTGCAATTATTTTTTAATATTTAATTAGATCTGGTGAAGAAATAACTGTTTTTTAATTATTATTTTATGAATGATGGGTTTGCTCTTGACTCTAGTCTAGGTCATAGGACAGAGACAGAGTCTAAGATGGAGCGAGCTCACCCAGAAGAAGCCTGTTCACTCTTACTTTGTAGGGTGGTATGCGTTTGGAAAAACAGACGCAGGTAGTGAGTTCCACTCTTTAGCAGTGCGCAACTTACGTCTGAAACAATATTTAAAAGCATTTTCCGTTAGAGTCGATGGCATAGGAACTTTGTATTTCTACGATTCTTACCTAATATAATTCAGAATCATATCTTGACTAATCGCATTATTCTGGGACAGACAGCTTAACGTGCCCTCCGAAGCAAGGACCGTCGTTCATTTCAGAAAATCAGGTAGTTCAGCCCGCAATGTCCGAACCAGACTCCTAGTGTGCTATGATTTATAAGACATTTAGGTGCTTTAGCTTTCAAAATCCGAACTGAATTCTCAGAATGGAATATTTGACAAATACTGTCTATAGCGACAGTCAATTTTGGAAATGAACCACTTCCACAAGACACCTCGGAATTCAATTTCAACCTACAGTATGGCCATCCCAATAAGCCACATTAAACAGCCGTCAGATTCAAGCTAATGCTATGATAGAGGGTCCATTTTCCTTTGTTGTCATCTCATCAGCTGTTGAATACGGCGTTTTGGGATGGCCTTAGTTTAATTCACTGCAACAGGATACTATGTCACTGAAGCGGTCAACTCACACGGTGGTACACGTCAACTGCATCAAACAGTAAACACACCTTTGGGACAACCTGTATACGGTGACAGCGCAATATTGATATTTAACTTATGGAGAACTCGATGGTTCAATATTGGATGTTCAGGAATGAGGTCTAATTTAGCCGGTATTTCAGGTTTGAACAAAGTTAGAATGAAACGAAATATGTCGTGTGATGCCAGCTTACAATACTTACTTACTGCGGTGGCTTAGTGACCCAAAGAGGATCCTCCGATACCAGAAGTCGTCAGCATAGAATAGCATCAACCTATTTTGTCCGTGGATTTCGTAAAAGGCGATTAAGGGTTGAATCCGGGGAATAAGCAGCAACGTTCGCTGTGAACATTTATGACAACTTGCGCTCGCCAATTTGCCTGCCAAGCGTGGTGTGTATGGCAAATAACCCCCAATAGGGGGAGGCCTATGTCTAGCATTGGCTTGTTGTGGCAGCTGTCATTATCATTGTCCTCACACGTCTGTGACAGACGATTTAATCAGAGTCTGAGGCAAGACTTTTCATGGCTGTATAAGCCGATACGGGAGCGGCATAGTTTTCCGCACGCTCTACAAGTGAAGGTGGAATTTGAGACTGGCACATGCATGTTTAGATGACGTTTTTGCCTTTTGTTGTGGCAGTTGTAGAACGAAATATAAGACACGAATCACGAACTTACAGCCCTTACCAGGTTTCTCTGCATCGGGGTGCATGTGCATTAACAGAAATATGCAAAAACACATAGACCCGAGAACAGATATGCGAACCTGGCTGATAATCAAACCCAGAACCTCAGTGTAGCAAGCAGACTTACTACCACTACGCCACATACCTCTTCAAAAACAGATATCTGACCCAATGATGAAGGTAGGTAGTTATGACATAATTATATGTCATTCGTACTAATCAGTACGAATATTAAAAATCTGAGTTTGTGTGTGTGTATGGATGTTAGTTACCTCTCCACGCTAAAACGGCTAGGCCGATTTGGATGAAATTTCGAACACAGGTAGAGTATATAATCTAGAATAACACATAGGTTACTTTTTGCCGCGGTAAAAAAACTGTTACCACGGGAAAATGAGTGGCACCGGGTAAAACCGCTGGGCGGAAATCTAGTTGTTTTATAATTTAGAGCCCCAAACACAAATACTTTAGTGCAGGTCAGAGTTTTTTCTCGTGCTTTTTTATCTTTTCGTCACAACCGCTTGCATTAAGGCGACGTCGATTCGGTAAGTAAACTATGTGATCATAACAAAAGATATACCTACATACCTATATATTAAACGTAAACCCTTGGACTAAAATCACGTTAAAACATGCTGCCGTAACCATGTCATGTCATACGTAACCTCATAACTATACGATATGTAAATTTTCATTACTTTAGTGCTCATAAACGCTTGCTTTCGTTTACGGACTCAATCCCGTTTTGCCACAGTCCTGATTCGTCACTTGTTTTTTATCCATACAACGGGTCTTGATTCATCACACTCAATAATGATAATAATTCACTCAATAATGATAATAATTTATAATTTAACAACTCTATTTAAACAATTTAATATAACAAATTAAAAACTGGTGTTAAACTTTTTCCCGTGGGTATAACACGTTTTCGCGGCATGTATTACACCTACATGTATTCAGTCCGATCCGTTCTTCCCAGAACAAAATTCTAAGCCCTAATGGCGCGATTAGGCTGGTTGTTTGAACAACCACACAAACTTCTCTGGGTGAGCTCCTGCTCCCCACAAACCCGTCAGGTGTAGATTTCAAAGCCGCCCGGGGCTAGAATTGCTGAGTCCAGTCTTTAAAGAATAACCTACAGGTAAACCTTTCTTTCTTCAGTCACTCTGACCTTTCCTTAAAAAAAGTTAGACATGTGTTGATTCAGTTGAACGCCTGTCTAACCTTGTTTTATATGGAGTTTATTAAAACACGCGTCGAACACATGACAAATTTTTCATGGAAAATCCTTTTGTCTTACAAAATACATCAAAAATCATTGCGAAGTTTAGAACAAGTTTGCGTTGACCATGACAGACAGACAAACAAAGAAACTCAAAAAGCAACTACATTGTACTAGGTAATTATATATTCACATCTACTATGTCCCAGTTTGTCATAGCTTAAATGTTTGCCTTGAAAATCTCAGCTAGATTGTGGTGAACCGGAGCCAAGATTTTAAATAATAATATGTCTGTGACGAACCGGGTCTAACCCTGCCTTCCTTTACGCCAGGAAGCTGCGGTAAGTCCCCTTTTAAAGTCAATTGCGCTTTTAGTGTAGTCTTTAAACTTTTAGTCGTGTTTTCTTAATGCTGTCGGGGAAATCTTTTAAAAATAAACGATGCTGTAATACACTTTTCTCTTCGTTCTTCCCTGTAGAAATATGATAGGAAATAGTGTAGTACCTATATAACAGTAAAAGACTTTAATTCAAGTTACCCATGTCCGTTTGATACCAGCATTTCAGATAACAAACGCGAACGACGTACGGTGCCGGTGCCTAAGGCCATGTTTCACCTGAAAATTGGTTTCTTTGATTTTCGCTGCGCTAGAGAGAAAC
This sequence comes from Tuta absoluta, assembly GCA_027580185.1. Classification (NCBI taxonomy): domain Eukaryota; kingdom Metazoa; phylum Arthropoda; class Insecta; order Lepidoptera; family Gelechiidae; genus Tuta; species Tuta absoluta. Next base: position 4,414,669 of record JAQAHW010000020.1, read on the forward strand.
AGTCAATCATTATGCGCTCAAATTTTCACGAGGTTTTACGGTTTTTTCGAGATAGAACCTAGATAAATACAGTAACAGTTTTAATTTAGCCATTCTTACTAGAAAAGGTACGTTTCTAAATTATATTTTTTGTTGCATTCCGCAGGGAATGGGTAGCAGAGATTCCTGTGAAAGCAATGTCTTGCATATTGCAATCCGCTTGCCAAGCGTGGTGGTACCCACCAATAGGGGAGGCCTATGTCCAGCAGTGGACTGTTGTAGGATACCTAGTAGGTAGGTGTCCGCTTATCTTTCAGTAACTTACCGACTACCTATACCCTTACCCATTTAGTAGCTCGAGGACCTGCTGATGATATCAATTTTATTACTTAGGAATCTAGTCTAGTAAAGGTAGCTAACTTCAAAACGTAGGTACTTATCTATAACATATCTAATTGAATCGTTGTTTATACTATACTACTATACCAGCCACAACAGTCCACTGCTGGACATGGGCCTCCCCCTATACCCTATAAGGGGGTATATACTCATCACGCTTGGCAGGTGGATTGGCGAGCGCAGTGTAAGATGTAGTAGGTATTCGCAGAGAAATGCATTCCCTGGATTAATCCCTTATTCGGTTTTTACGACGCCCATGGTTAGATATGGGGTGATGCTATTCTAAGCCGGCATTACACGGCGTTGTTTATATGAATAGGGAATTCGATATCGATTTATTTTTACAATCACTTCGTTATTGGTAGGTTTCCGTTTAGCTAGAAAAATATCTCGCCCACCAACTAACCAAGCAAAAAATCATCCTAACTTTTTCCTACCGAAGAATCCAAGAATGTGCATAGTTATTCTAGTTTATCCTCGTTCTCGATATCAAGAGGAATTTAATCACCACATTTCTAGTTTTTTGCAGAGAACAAAAAAGAAACGTCGACAAAGTTCGCCATAAAATAGTTCTTTTCATTCGTTTTGCTTTGACAGGGCTGCCTGTCTATTGCATTCGACGGATAGGTATTTAAAGCAGACTTTTGAATGGGGTGGATTAAGGGTGGATGTTTTTTTTTATTCTGTAGATCTAGGTGAAATTCGTAAGCTATGTCCTCGCTTAGAACTACTTACCTACTACTATACTATTTAAAGCATTTAACACTCTCTCATAATGTAGAGTATTTTTTTGTCGCCCTTCTTTCTTGACAAATTTACCTTAGCCTAATAAAGATTAGAAAAATATACAGGATCGTCAAGTCCGTAAGGTGCTGTATGTCTACTTTATAAACATGATCAACCAGACGAAATGTTTGAAGGAAAGCAAGATAAGCGAGACACTGATCGATCTCGTAGACGTAGACAAATTCGGCACTTTTATACTTGAATATGTTGTGAAAGCGTTGATGCCCATAAATAGATCCTGCAAGGTTATCAATAAATGCAAATAAGAAAGTGAAAAATTTTTAGCGTCGGCCGGGGATTGAATCCAGGACCTGTGTAGCACCGTCTCACTACTCTGCCACTGAGCTATCGGCGCCATGACCGAACTCTTCCAAATTTTCAACCTCTTGATACTCGTCTCGAAGCGACGTACAAGCAACATCTAGTGTAAGTTATGAAAGACTGCCTACGGCGTAGTATCGCCATATACATAAGTAAAGCTAATAATCACAACAACAAGCATCTCAAAAGCGAAGATGGTTGGTTGTTGGAAGAAATAGTAGTACTATTTATCTAACATAGAAGGTCATTTCGGGAAAGGGTAGCAGTATTTCTCGTAAATATAATATTTGCCAAACCGTACACTGGCTGTCAATATAGGTTATGACCCCAAATTTATTGGCGGATGTTGCAGGAATCTGTTTTTTTTTGCCGTGTCATACCGGCTTTAAATAGCATCACCCCAATACAACCCGAGGTTGTCGTAAAAAGCGACTGAGTGATGAATCTATTCAAGGTATGGGCAACAGCGTTCCCTGTGAAAGCAATATCTTGCAATCCGCTTGCCAAGCGTGGTGAGTATGGTAATACCCTCCTATAAGGGGAGGCCCGTGTCCAGCAGTAGACTGTTGTGGCTGTTAATGTAATGTTGCAGGAATAAAGCAGCGAAGGAACTTGGTCCATGTCCAGTAGTACAAATTCTCTTGTTGTAAAATACCCAGCCCTACGCAGCGCGCTGGGCAGCAATTTAGAAAAATTCCCAAGTTCGCAACTTCGCAGCGCTTAGTTATGAAAATAAAACGTAGAACTTTAAAGTGGGGAACACAATACTCTTTGCTGTTTAGCCCTGTCTACCCGCCAAGAATTTAAAACGCCGCTTAATTAAAATGTAGTGTACCACTTATAGAACTTTTCCTGGTAGCCGGTCTGCTTAACTTGGTTGCATATTCATAAACAATTTACCATCCGGGGTATAATTATGCTGCTCATTACTTTCGGAAATGTTGCTTAGTCAGGCTGTTTATGCAACGGGTTAATGAGGACGAAATCTTTAGGTTATGGCGTGTATAAAGTGTAAAAAATTGCTGAAAATGTGGGTAAACCAACTAATAAAACTCAAAAACCTTCAACCAGGACCATTCAAGAACACCAAACCAAAAACTGAAGAAGAGATGTAGGAAGCCTTCAGTACCTAAGTTTATTCCTAAAATAAGGGGAAAGGCATAAGGGTATTGCCAGGTTAGGTCTATAGCTTAGTGTAGTTAATATATAAATTTAAAAAAAATATTTGTTGACTCTTTCTGTTCTTGTTGGACTAACTGTGTTGTTTCTGTGCCTTTCGTTATACAGTATCACTTCCGTGTTTCAGATGGAAGAAATTTCTACATGAAAACAAGCTGTACTTGTTATGAGCATCGAACATATTTGTATGAAGCCTGGCATACCTAATCTTCAAAGTGTTCACCCTTAAGGGCCCCACTATGGAGACATGAAATGTTGGCGGCCACTGACGGTACTTGCGGCAATCGACAGAGAAAAATATTACAAAACGAAAGTGTTATGTGATGAAATGTCGAAAGTGATATACTTTCGGAGATATTGAGCTTTTAAAATGAAAAAAATATATTTTATCCACACTATTTATTTGTGAATGAAAAAGCATTTTTTAACTTTTATTTATTAGATAGGTAGGTAAGTATGGTTGGCTACTCGTGAGTGGTAAAAAAACCGGTGAAAAGTGGCAACCGCATGCGATAAGGACAGCTATAGAAAAATAAAGATATAGATATCTCATCTCGTCACACAACTACAACAGAGCGACTGCCGCTCTTCGCTCCGCTGTCCGCTGTCATACACATATTTTATTACCTGTGTACTTACTTACGCACACATTTATCCCATTTTCTAGGAACCCTGTCCTGTGTGTGCCATTTTTTTTAACCTATTTTGGTTTGGAAAATGATAATATTAGGGTTAGGCACATACCAGATCGCTCAAGCCAGATCATATTATGGAGAGCATATGAAACAAAATGATGCTTTTACTATTCAGGTATGTAGGGACCGTGACAATAGGTTTTTTCAGGAAAATATGTGGCTTTTGCGGTCAAAAATTCATTCCCGTCATGCGGGAAATCGCACGTATTTTGTATATGTACCTATTAATAAATAATAGCTTAAATATATATATTATAGGATAGAGAAAATTGCTGAACACTATTGTTCATGTATCGTGGGGAGGAGGACCCTAGGATGTTGTTCCCATACCATGAGCATCGTTTGGTTCATGGCATGGGCGCAGTATCAGGAAACATTGGTAGCTTTACCTGCTCCTTTTTGGAACATATTTTTGTAAAACCTATTGAAAACGAAGCCAACGGCGAATTCTAGTGTAAAAATTAAGTAATACCTATAAATAATTGAATTTGTTATGCTACAAACTATACAATTTTATCACCTAGCAATTTATATCACCTAGTTCGGACGTAATTGCTATAAGATATTGGCACGCACATTTTATCATTTTAGTTTTATTATATTATAATGATGATGTTATTATTGTATAGTATAACTAAGTTAAGTGCAAAACCGAGTTATAGAAATGCAATTCAAATAAATAAATACGTAACTTATAAAGTTCATTTCATTACAATACATACCTAGATTTTTCCTACATATACGATATTCCTAATAATTAAGTAAGTAAGTAAGTAAGTAAAAACACTTTATTGCACAAAATAAAAAACAAAAATATCAGGAAAAATTATTGCTAACATGCGCAAAGGCTGCCTTATCGCTACAAGCGATCTCTTCCAGACAACCTTTGGGTGGAGGAGAGATTATTAGTATTATATTTATAATAATACTGAGATTGAAGAGAAAGCGCGTAATTATACTTATTAATAACTGTTATAAACATAGTTTATACTTTAAAATGCTTTTCCATTCACAAATAAATACTGTGGATAAAATATATTTTTTTCATTTTAAAAGCTCAATATCTCCGAAAGTATATCACTTTCAACATTTCATCACATAACACTTTCGTTTTGTAATATTTTTCTCTGTCGATTGCCGCAAGTACCGTCAGTGGCCGCCAACATTTCATGTCTCCATAGTGGGGCCCTTAAGGGTGAACACTTTGAAGATTAGGTATGCCAAATAGGTTGGATGCTCCTTTATGATTTGTGTGCAATAAACTGTAATTACCTCAACATGGGTCTCGGCGTGAGGTAGGCCCCGAAATCGATAGCGCGACGATCTTGATACATACTCAAAAGAGTGGACGACTTTGGCACTGGATCTAAATAAATGGAAGACTGCGGTGGAGGCGGTTTGCCCAGCAGTGGGATCTCTGAGGCTAATAAAAAATAAACTGTAAATAAAGGCAAGCCCAAAGTGAGACGCTCGAGACAACAATTATGAAAAACACGATACCATTCTTCACAAATATTCTAGCGTATCGGGGCCCTGCAGTGTGTAGCAAAACATGAAACTGGTTCATACCGTGGCTCATGAGTTTGCATGTTATTTCCATGGGAAAATACAGATGTACAGGTAATTCAATTTCAACTTCACCTATCTTTGACGTACAAGAGACGGCTCAAAGCGCTTCAATCGTACCGTGGAAAATGAGTTTTTGATGTTTACTGTGTGTAGCTACTGCCTACTAATTTAAGCCTGCGCCGAATTAATTTCTTTAAGTATGAAAGAAATATCAAAAATCGAAGACGAATAAATTGTTGTCCTGTACGATAAGTTCATTTGAAAGTACAACACGAGCTTTTACTTGTGTTTACATTTTAAACCAATGAAACGGTTTATGGTGGACATTATTTTCCATTTAAGTGATTTCAATAACGCCAATATAATGCTTATGGTTGTTCCTTAAAATAAACTTATTCTATAGGACAACAATTTGTTCGTCTTAGATTTTGATTACTTCTTGTAGATTTTAAGAAATTATTAAATTATACGTGAGGGTGTTACTAGACGGACGGCGCCACCTTAAGTATTTTCAAGTATTTCCGCATAATTTTTATAAACAATGTTGAGCAATTGCACAAAATATTTAAAACAATTCCTAACCAGCTATGTAAAGCAATGATACATAAATTAAATAACGCGTAAACCTAAATATATACTAAACTAACTGATTTTTAAGGTTAGAATTATTTTTCAGTACTTCTTCTTTATCGACGACCCGATGTATTTTGGTGTCAGAGTTTTTCAACCACCTACTACTAGTAGTAAGCCTCTGACATGGTTGAGTAACGACTACCATGTCTTTTTAACGGACAATCAGGTAAAAACCTTTTTCAGTTAAATACCACACAAACCAGGCGTTATATAAATACCTGCCTTTTGCTGATTTCAGCTATCGTTATCGCCAACAATATCGTGTTTTATAAGGGTTAGACTTTTATTTTGCTACCGATTTAAGCCACCCAGAAAATACCTATCAAAAACAATGGCCGCAACCCTGTCGACCGAGTAATTGTGAACTCGATACCATGCCACCTGTTGCATTGAAAACTAAAACCGATGAAATTTTGCAAAAAAAACTAACTCAATTTTCCCGACAGTTTTTTGTAAAAAGGGTTAGTGAGTTTGTGTTATAGACGATGGGTTTATTCTTGACTTTAATTAAACACGAAATCAGAGAGTGACAAGCATGGATCGTTTTCAGTTAAGGTTCAGGATTAAGCGACTGACTGGTACAATATAGGTCCGGTACCTATATTGTACCAGTCAGTCGCTTAATCCTGAATATACGCTTTAAAGGTAGACGGAAATGGTTTTATTGTCAAGGTTATGGTCCCGATATAAAAAGTTAGAAAATAATGGCGGTACCGCTATAAAATCATTTCGATATCACTAAATTTCGGAATAGTAGATGTACTTAGAAAATCGTTTTAATAGCGGTTCAGTAACAGTAAAAAAGACGGTACCATAAACAATGCAGTATCAGAATATTTCGATACCGAAACATTAAAATACCGCATTATTTCGGTATCACGTTTCAACAGCAACAGTTTTGGTTATACAATCCCTGCCACCAAGCAAGTTAAAAATAACATATGATTACCTACATAGTATAGTAGCGAGGACAGCAGCAAATAATATCGAACAACGGGACGTGTCTAGGGCAAGATGGTCGGCATTTAGCGAATACCGAACGTGTTGGAGCGTAACGCAGCCAGATGCCCTTAGTTTGCAGTAGGTAAACGGATGGACGGTGGAGAAAGCGGGTTCTCGAGTAGAGGGCACGCGTCGGCAGGCGTAGCGTTGGACGACCTCCGGCCAGATGGACCGATGACTTAAAAAAGGTGGCTGGTAACGACTGGATGGCGAAAACGAGAGATCGTGCCCTATAGCGTACACTGGGGGAGGCCTACGTTCAGTAGTGGACTGCAATAGGCTGATGTACGTATGAAAGGCTGCTTAGCAGTCAATGGCAATGAATGCTCTTAATGTACAAGGACTTCGACATTGGAGTTGGACATTTCAGACTACCACAAAATTATGATCATCGTCATCTTAAAATATCATACTTTTATATATGGTGAAATTTTACTAGTGACCGATAGCGAAAACTCAAAACGGGCTCGTTTTAAGGAACAAAGATCGAAATATGAAAAAAAAAAATTGGCCAACCATACAAAGTTGCCGATGAGCTGATGGAAACTCTAAATAATATTTGTCTCATCGTTTTGATCTTTGTTCCTAGGGGAAAGTTGTTCCATTTTTACTAGCCCGTACTCTGTTTTCAGCATCGGTCACCAGCAAATTTCACCCATTTGTTGAATATTTGCTTCTGGTATGAGACAAATTTGGAAAACTTCATATTTTACTAGATTGTTGACAATGATTTCATTTTTCACGCTCTTTATTACACAAAATCCGGTGCCGTGTGATTTCGGCCAAGAATAGCATCACCCGATTTCTTTCACATGGGAGTCGTAAGAGGCGATTTAGGGACTCGAGAATGATTGGCTGACAACTTGTCATTATGGCGATACACAATTACTTACATACTTTAACGATTGGAATTTAACTGATGTGAGTTTTTTTTTATTTTTACTTTGAAGAGTCTAAGAAAACAAAAAACAAAAATGGCCTAACAAACACTGACACAATACAAGCTTTTCCTTGAACAATAAAATGTTTTACTGCACATTTCATGCACGATCAATTATAATACCCTTAATGGTATAAATTACTGGTAACAGTGCCGTAAACACGTTGAGAGTATAAAAAAAAATATTTAAGCATTATGACTAGGTATAATTTGGTAAAATTGAGGAATGAGATGGAAAAACAATGCTGAAAATTAAATACCAAATATTTAAAACACTTCTTGTGTTAGGTAGGTATACAATTTTTGCGGGCAGCGTTTGAACATGCGACTTTCGCCGTCACTTAGTGGCATGGCCTCTTCCATCTGGGCTACTGCGGCTCATCCATTGCCCGCGAATTTTGCAAGGGTAGATATCTAGATGCCAATAACGCGTGGCACGGCTCCAACTTCCGGGTAAGTTGTAGTACCTAGTTAATTATAAGCGATTATTGAACCAAATACGAATGTTTTTTATATTTTTTACATACTGCCACTTTTATCACATATAAAGAATTAAGCAATCTCTTCAGAAATCCTTTTATCCAGTACTGCTCTCCAATAAATCTTGTGTAGGAGAACCTAAATCCATCATAATAATTTAAATAAATTTTCCAGGATGCGGAAAATCACAAAGCTTTCACACTTAGTTCCGTTCCGTTATTAATGGACGAACAGGCAGTCATTTTTTTTTTTGTATAAATATAGAGCAGCGGACCAGTAGGGCTGATGTGAAGGCGACTATGTTGTTTTGATACCCATTGCTTAGAAATACCATTCAAATAATGATAGCTCACTAGCAAAACTAAAACCGAGCCCGGTAGATGGAGCCGTGCCACGCGATTGGCATCAAAATGCACTTGCAGATCCGCGGGCAAGCGACGAGCATTCAATACTAAGTCGCTGTAAGATCGGTGTTTCTTAAAACAGGTATCCACAGACTATTAGATGAATCAGCAAGACCCATCAATGAACAGCACAGAAACGTCAATATCATCATTGCGATTGGAACTACCGGGTAGGGCGTGGGTGGAATAATCGATGTAAACGAAAGGACAATAGCTCAGTGTCAGCATTGAGTTTATAGAGGCCACGGGAAAATAGCACGGATTCCGGAAATACCGGTTATTCCCGTTAAGTATAGTCGTGTTGCCGACTTAGAATCGCACCATTTCTACTAGTTTTGTAAAAGGCGATAAAGGGATCTTCTTTTTTTCGTCTAGAACACCGAGTCGAAAAGACCCTGAACCCTAGTATCAGACTATCCAGGGAGTGGGCATCAGCGTTCCCTGTGAATTCAACACCTTGTGGTCGCCGATCCGTCTGCCAAGCGTGGTGAGTATGGAAAATTACGCTCAATAGGGGGAGGCCCACTTCCAGCAGTAGACTGTTGTGGCTGTTTCAGTTGAAGAAGTTGAAGCTAAGAGCAAGATAAGAAAATTATGTGCTGCTAAAATCTAGAGCATTGTGCACGCACGCAATCTCACTTCTTAAATCGAATCTCTAACTAAAGGAGGTCGTCCACAAAAAAACGTAAATTTACAAAATTTGACCCCTCCCCTCCCGCTTTTAGTACGAAATGTAACGCCTGCCTCCCCGCTCTAAATTGTGTAACGTAATTTGTGGACGACCCCTAGGGGTAATTTAGGTACGGTCCAATACATACACTACCGTGATGGTAGTATGCAAACTAGCAAATAACAATTCAATTACTTACCTCTCAATACAATTAATTTGTACAGCTACGCTTTACCTACACGTTATGATATATAGGCTTAGAACCAAGGCAATATTGGTATTATGCGAATCAGGTATTAGATCTGAATAGTTTCTTAAGTCATTAAGTACAGATAACAGGGTGTTACAAAGAGAAAACAGAGTCTTATGAAAACATACATGCTACGGAAAACGTTATTTCTGTAATATTTTGTATCTGAAATTCTGGACCATGCAGTAACAGGCACAACAGTCCACTGCTGGGCATGGGCCTTCCCAAATTGGGGGGTATTGCCATACTGACCACGATTGGCAGGCGGATTGGTGAGCGCAGTGCATGATGTTTCAAGGAAGCGCCGCTGCCGATTCCCTGGTCGAATATTATATTAGTATCCTTTAGTCACTTTTTACGACACCCACTGGTGACACGACACCGACGAGCTGGTGATAAGAAACAACTATCACCAAGACAAGAAATATAGGACTAAAATACATTACTTGCCCTGCCATACAATATTACCGTTCGGCTGATTTGAGTTACTACTTTACTATGGAAACAATTTTTTTTTTTTATATTTCTACCTATGTTTCTTAGAGAAAGTTATTCCTTATCAGCAGCCCGTTTTGTTGTTTTCGCTATCGGTCACTAGTAAAATTTCACCCTTTATTTATTGCTGAGAAAATACTTCAAAGAAACTAAGTGATAATTTTCCGGCCACAAAAAACTCGTAAGCGTTTTCTGGAGTCGAATCTAAATGCATTAGGGCACCAAAACCGATAAAGACAAATCGTTCCGTTCATTATCAGCTGGAACGAATTCAATTTAAACAATCCGAATGAAGAGCAATCTTCAAAAGCTGCCACAGAGTATGTAAAGAGGTATGTTTCCAACTGATGATACGACCGTAGGTAACGTCAAGTGTGAGCCGTGCGGATGAGTAAAAGGTTAGTATGATAGATTAACTAAGGTGACATGACCTGCTGCTATCATGTCAAGTTCACCCGGCGGTAAGTGCACTTATATAGTATATCGGCTGATATGATGATGTTGATTAGCCTGCCTAGCCTAAGTGTATCAGCGCGCATATCAAGCTCCACGTAAAAATAGGCGTTGGACATATTCTCAGCAGAACTCAATTATCATGAGCTGGAAAATTAACTACATCAAGGTTTTCAGTCCGATCGAGTTTGTTTTCCAATTAAAGTGAAATTGCGAAAAACCAGAGTGGTTCTTAAAACATAAGCACAAACTGTTATGTAAGTATCCCTACTGGAACATTGTTTTACTGTATACCAACCCGAGATTCCCAATAAATATGCAATGAACCGGTCCAACGAAACGAAACAATCTTTGTCTGCCAACACCAAGTGTAATTTTTTATTATTGTTAATAATAAAATAATATTGAGAAGTATTTGATAAGTTTGAAAACTCCACGCTTCATCGGGTTGTTCAACGACTCGGTGTGTCAGAAGAAAAGAGGAGATAAATCCGACAAACCCAGGAAAGCTAACGATATTCTTTTTTTAAACTTTATTGGAGCAGCGGTTGATGAAGCCGAAAAAACGAAGAAGAATTTCAAAAGAGGGTTCACAAAAGTGAACCTTAAAAATGGTTGATTGCTGAGCAGCAAAAAAGGTTCTGGAATGAGAAAAGAGGCATTTCAGCAAGTACATCAGCTTATTTAGGTAGGTGTCGCGTTTCGACCTCTTTCTGCGCCCAGGCTATTTGATAAAGTATAATATTTTCAAAATTTTAAATCGGTTTATTCAGGAAACAAAGTTACCTGGGTTTTAGCCCCGGCGGTTTGAAATCTACATACATACATATATACATACACATATCACCTATAATCCCTTGCGGGGTAGGCAGAGCGTAAACAGCCGCAAAAAACGGCCATTTACACCACGTCTGACAAATGTTTGAGGGTTATTCGGAATATTGTGTATCGCTATAGTGACAGGTTGTCAGCCTATCGCCTAAAATTGCAATACACACCCTCGAATTGAAATCTACACCTGACTATTAGTTACCTGGGTAAACAGGGCGCACTGGTATCCGGGATGGCTGTTGTACGCAATTTAATAAAAACTCGATGGATATTAAATAGTATTTTTAAATAGATGGAGTGTTTCTAGAAGGTTTTTAGTGATAATACATGTCGGGAAAAAATTCTTATTGCCGCGGAAAAACGCTTTGCAGCAAGTAAAGCCGCTGGGCGGGCCGCTATTAAACTATTGCCAGATGAAACTAGATTTCGGAGATAAACATGGCTATTGGCTTTTTTCTGAAACGTGGCGATAACAAGTGTAGGTACTTTTACGGACGTTAACCCTTTGCTCATACCGCAAGGGATAAAAAGCGTGATATTAACAATGCTTCTACTCAGAAAATATAGCTTAAAGGTGTCCGACAGACATCAAAAAATATATGTTGTCACCCCACTCATAATTTTAGTCGCCTAGACAGTATTATAGTGTCCCGCTTGTATTTTTTACCACATAGAAGAAGTAGAAGAAGAAGAAGAACTCTGACATAATTTAGTTTTTTGAATAGGTACCTTGCATTTGCAGCTCAACCAAGTCAATAGTTGCCAATGCGTTTCACCACGGCCCAGTAATTTTTAATCTGCTTAAAGTAGGTGCTCCACTCTATAGAAAGTCGCCCAGAAAATTATATCCCTTTCCTTATCACCCTGTACATTTAGGCTCTCGAGAAAGCTACACGTAGCTCTAACCTTCAAGTCCAACAAAACCAATAATCTGTATCAAAACAGACAGATCGTTTCCATTACTTATGCCAGCAATCTGTTAAATGCAGCATCAGCCAATGAGCGAGCGAATCTTGAGATAACCTGACACCAGATTGGCGGATTTGGATTATGGCAGCCGAAGTACTGACAGCTATTGGTTGGATGATTGATGCCGTAGGGGAATCGAAGAACATTTTCTTTGTATCAAAGTTGGGATGTATGAAGAACTAGCTTTTCGATGCGCGGTTTGATTTCGAAGTTTTTTGAATTGTAAATATTGCTACTCGCTCATTATCTTTATTCTAAAAATATTTTTCTCCTAACTCAACCAGGGGCCAAGGTTAGAATAAATGTACACCATTACTCCAAGTCGCTTTTTTCCTTCAAAGCTACAGACCAGAAGCGATTTGCGGAAAAACCAACAGAATTTTTTAGCGGCCGTTCCATCCACCGCCTATATTAATGAGCTTTGTGACCCAACTGCTAAATGAGCCAACCCACCCTATAAATGGGTCCAATTAAGCACTTCTCCTTTGTAAATCTTGGCTTTTATTAAAAAGATAAATACTCAGGTCGAACGCATTGCCCCGCTACCTCAAAACATAAATAGGTACCTAGTGGGAAATATGAATTTTAATTTACTTTAGTCTCTAGCCTTAACAGGCAAATTTTTCGACGGCCGATGTGGCGCAGTGGTAGTGCGACTGCCTGCGACGCAAAGGCTCCGGGTTCGATTCTCGGTGGGACACTCACAAAGTTGATATTTATCACTTTGTAAATTTGTTCCCGGTCTGGTTAGGACATTGCAGGGTGAACCAACTGATTGTCCGAAAACAAATGGTTCCGTGCTTCAGAGGGCAAGTTAAGCCGTCAGTCCCGGTTGCTGTCTATGATTACTTAGACGGTGGTCGTTACACAACCATGTCAGAGGCCTACTAGTGGTAGTAGGCGGTTGAAAAACTCTGACACCAGGGTTCATCAGGTCATTGGACGACTCGGTGTCCTACACGATATGATGATGAGGGATTTTTTTATAATCTTGGAACTTAGAAACAAACTGTGTAACGCTACAGCGACAAGGAAGATCTAACTTTGAGAAAGAGGTCACTCGGCGAATCCAACTCGGCTGGGCAGCATTTGGGAAGTTGCGCAGCGTCTTCACGTCCAAAATTCTTCAGTGTCTCAAGATGAAAGTGTTTGAACAGTGTGTGATGCCAGTGATGACCTACGGTGCCGAAACGTGGTCTCTAACTGTCGGCCTCCTAAATAGACTCGGAGTCACTCAGCGAGCTATGGAGAGAGCTATGCTCGGTGTATCTCTATGTGATCGAATCAGAAACGAGTAGATCCGTAGACGAACCAAGGTCACCGACATAGCTAAGAGAGTCAGTAAGCTGAAGTGGCAATGGGCAGGCCACATAGCTCGAAGGACTGATAACCGGTGGAGCAGAAGAGTTGTTGAGTGGAGACCACGTACCGGCAGACGCAGCGTAGGACGACCCCCCGCGAGATGGACAGACGATCTGGTCAAGTCTGCGGGGAAATGCTTGATGCAGGCCGCTTCTAATCGGACGAGGTGGAAATATTTAGGGGAGGCCTATGTTCAGCAGTGGACGTCCTATGGCTGATATGATGATGATGATTATGATGAACGCTACAGCGATATTATCAAGTTGCAAAGCAAAATAAGACTAGGTATATTATGTATGTACATATATTAAGACTGCTTGACTGTCTGCCTGTTAAGACTATACAGGGTGAAATGTTACTAGTACCGATAGCAAAAACTCAAGACTTGCTGGTGATAAGGAACAACTTTCCTTAAGGAACATAGGTCAAGAAACGAAATAAAAATTTGGTCCTCCTATAGAAAATTGCCGATCAGCTGATTTGAGTTAATAAGGAAATTCAAAATATTTTTGTCATATTTCGATCTTGTGTGTGTGTATAGGGGAAAGTTGTTCCTTATCAGCAGCCCGTCTTGAGTTTTCGCTATTGGTCACTAGTAAAATTTGACCCTGTATATATAAATGAATATATATATTATGATGCCGTGTGATGCCGGCTTAGTATAGCATCACCCCATTTCTTTTCCGTGGGTATCGTAAAAGGCGATGAAGGGACTCGAGGGTGTGTATTGCAATTTTAGCCGATGGCATGGATGACAACCTGTCACTATGGCGATACACAATTTTCCGAATGACCCTCAGATGTTTGTCAGACGTGGCGTAAATGTCCGTTTCTTGCGGCCGTTTACGCTCTGCCTACCCCGAAAGGGATAAAGGCGTTATATATATATGTATGTATGTATATTAAGATCAAACTTTGGTTTCCTTAGAATGCCAATCTACATCTACACTAATATTATAAAGAGGAAAGATTTGATTGTTTGTTTGTTTGTTTGCATCGAATAGGCTCCGAAACTACTGGCCCGATTTTAAAAATTCTTTCACCATTAGAATTATACATTATTCCTGATGAACATAGGCTATATTTTATACGAGAAAAAAATAGGGATCCGCGTGAAAATTTCGATAATGTAACCCAACGTGTGAAAAATGTACTAAAAAATATCTTATATCGCGTACGCTGTGGAAATTATTGACAATAGAGCAAAGTGATGTACTACAGTTTTATAGAGGATATCAATATCTATAATAATGTCCGCGATACCATATGTCTAACTATTACAGTTATGCCACAATAACTACTTTTTCTTTTAAAAATGTACCAACTACGTCACATTATTCGTACAAGTGTAATGATTACATTTAATCATTACTGTAATCATAGCCCTCAGAATACTAATAGGGTACATGCAGCCCATGAAACTGAACAACTTTCCTGACATATGTTTCTAGGGGAAAATTGTCCAGTGTTATGTTTCATGCACCCTATCAGTAATCGAAGGGCTGTGCCTTACTCGGTATAAAAAGACGACAAAATACATTAAATAATGCATTAAAAAAATCTACACTAAAATAATACATACATACACCATATCACGCCTATTATCCCTTGCGGGGTAGGCAGAGCGTAAACGGCCGCAAAAAGACATTTACGCCACGTCTGAAATATTTTTGAGGGTAATTCGGAAAATTGTGTACCGCCACAGTGAGAGGTTGTCAGCCCATCGCCTAAAATTGCAATACACACCCTCAAGTCCCTTAGTCGCCTCCTACGACTCCCACGGGAAAGAAATCGGGTGATGCTATTCTAAGCCAGCATCGCACTAAAATAATAATTATATACATACATACACATACACATATCTCGCCTATAATCCCTTGCAGGGTAGGCAGAGCGTAAACGGCCGCATAGAACGGACATTTACGCCACGTCTGACAAACATTTGAGGGTCATCCGGAAAATTGTGTATCGCCGTAGTGACAGGTTGTCAGCCCATCGCCTTAAATTGCAATACACACCCTCAACTCAACCCTTAGTCGCCTCTTACGATTCCCACGGGAAAGAAATCTGGTGATGCTATTCTAAGCCGGCATCACACGGCACATAATTATATAATCTACACTAATATGAGAAACAGGATTTTATTTATTGTTTGTTTGAATTGAATAGGCTCCGAAACTACTGGACAGATTTAAAAAATTCTTTTGCCGTTAATTGAAATTGAAATTCCTTATTCAATGTAGGATAGTATTATTACTTATTGACGTCATGAACCGACATTCTAAAAAAAGAAATTTATATCACACTTTTTTTTTATTACAATTTTGTATCACCTAATAGAAAACCGGCTTGGGCGGGATAAAAAAAATAGAAATATAGGCACTGCCATGGGGCTGGCCAGGTTAATCACACGGTATGTAACTTTACGCCACCACCATCTGAAAACGATATTTGTTTCAAATTGAAGTCAAGATTGTTAGAATCCTACATTATACCTGATGAACATAGGTTATATTAAACTGTCTTATTCCCGGGGGGAAGTTAGCGGCGGGTGAAACCGCTGGGCGGGCTGCTAGTTTTCTTATAAATTCGTCTTTGACGTGAAGTCTTTTTCACAAAGCAAACTTTGTCCGGTATTTCAATTATTTGCAATCTCAGAGTCAAGAATAAAGTCAACTCATCTTTGAGAACACAGTGAAGCAGACTTATTGCAGGCACCAATCTGTATGCGCTCTTTGCATTATGTCTTGTGTCCTATGAAATTGAGGATCAAGTATGTTCGTTACACTACTTTGTGAAGACTTAGGACCTTACCACAAAAAAGTTAAACAGGCGTTGAACGTGTGTTTAAATGAAAACTACATACAACAAAAAAGTTAATAAGGCCCCTAATGTCTCTAGTGAATGTTTGTTTGTGGGAATATAAATGTTTTTGCGAGCACATACAAAATACAAGTTTCTTAGTTAGTTTATTAGTTCACCAGCCGCCCGCCCAGCGTCTTTACCAGATGCAAAGCGTTTTCCCGCGGAATACCTTTTCCCGGCATAATTTGTACCTAAATCCCTTCTTCTTGAGGCACTACATCTCTTTTAAAATAATATTCAAAATCCGTTGCGTTGTTTTAAAGATCTTAACATACTTGATTTCATACTCCTTACTTATATGTAGTGATAAGGCTCTTTGTACTTATTTATTTTCTCTGATATTTCGATACTCAACTTTCAAAACGGTCCTTTATCCATTTATCAATGTCAGAGTATTATTACACTTGAACAGTTTTGCTTCTGATCTTTGGTAGGTAATGGCGTTTCTCATTTTAGTTAAATTTGTGATAACTTATCACTAATTTAATTTATGCCGTGTGATGCCGGCTTAGAATGCTGTATAATGCCGGCTTAGAATAGCATCACCCCATTTCTTGCCCGTGGGTGTCGTAAAAGGCGACAAAGGGACTCGAGGGTGTGTATTGCAATTTTAGGCGATGGGCTGACAACCCGTCACTATGGCGATACACAATTTTCCGAATGACCCTCAAAATTTTGTCAGACGTGGCGTAAATGTCCGTTTTGGGCAGCTGTTTGCGCTCTGCCTACCCCGGGGATGGGGGCGTGATGTGTGTTTGTGTATGTATGTATTTAATTAATATTAATTATTAGCTACAGGTAGGTATATATTTTCAGAAGTTATATATAAAAACTACACCCACGCTTTTAGCTCAAACGTGGTTTAAAGAATACTGGTGGCACTGGCCTTAGACTTAGATATACTGAAAAAAAAAACTGTTCTAGACCGTCACATGTGACAATCTTCTTATGCTTTTGCTCTTGTATACCTCACCCAGAAGAATTATGTTCAGAGGTTTAGACAAAATTAGAAAAATACTGTAGGAACATAAGACAATCACGAAAAACTTATATCTCAATTCCGGGTCAAGAAATCACATTTAAATCCGAAAAAGCGTGAAAGTCCCTTGTAACGAAATTTTAAACAAGGAAATATAGCCATTTCATGTCAATGTCGTTATCTAACGAAAATTTATTTTAGAATCAATTAAATGCACTACATTTTATCGTTTCATCGCAACACTATTTTGTCAATACTGAAGTTACCATACATTGCTTGTTATTTCAATAAACTAAAGATAACCAGCAATGTATGCCAAATTAAAAAATCGTTGGCTGGGAAGTGCAGTAAACTTGTGATGTGATTATTTCATCGATTGATGATAATGAAGCATAATTATTATTATTTTTGGGTTCTTTTGGTACACCTTGTGCATCTATTCACGCTTTCGTTTTTTTTGCATCAGTGTGCGGAGTTTTATACAAATCTGTACATAAAAACTCACATAAAAACCGGTCGTCTGACACCCTAACCCTTGAAAGTCAAAGAAAGCATAAGATATTTTCACGGCAGAATAATTTTCGTTGCCAAGCTAAACGCGATGACAGAGTAGATTCCTTACTTTGTGACTTCCTGAAAATTTCACAAAATCCGCAACTCAAAAGCGTCGTCTCTAATAAATACTTGTGTAACTTCCGAGAAATTCTTTGTTTTATTATCGCAAAGATTAGTGTCTAAAATGTGCTTTGTTATTTTAGGACACGGCTTTACTAGGTATTATTTACTTTACTTTATTTATCATGATGCCGCAGTTATACGGATTTTAAAGTAACCCATCTTCCAAATTACTCAGTTGGTAGAAATACCTACTACCTGTCATTTTGAAGATCATATTATGTTAAATGCCTACGTAACAATAATAATCTTAAAGCAAATTACACGCAATTTTATCGAATTAATAAGCTATCACTACATTATAACATAAGTTCCAAACGTCAGATGCTACGCTTACCCCTCTGCCTATCCTGCAAGGAATAAAGTTGTGATTTATTATGTGTGTATGCTTCAGTTCCTATGCCATTGTGAAAGCAGTAAAATACTGAAAATAGCGCTTTGTAGTCTTTCACAAATTACTTAACTCAATATTTTCAAATTATTGTCCCCTGCTCCTCCTTAGTAGTATGAACTTAACGCCCTTTTAGTATGAAAGATAATGCATGGTCAGACCCCCCCCTCTAAATTGCGTTACGTATTTTATAGACGCCCCTTTTCGTCCGTTGTTCTTTTACAGTAATGAAATACAGGGAGGTGTTGCAATCAGAAATCCAACAGAAAATGAAACAGAAAAGTAAGAAATTTTTGTTGTCTTTGAAATCACAATACGATCCGATGCATTGTATTGCAGTTCGGGAAATGTGTCAAGTGCCCGACGAGGCGATACATACTCGGGTTCCGTACAAGCGGAAACTGAAATTTAGAGACAGGTGAGGAAAATATGAACCTTTTTGGTACCTGCGGTAGATACTTTAAAGAAATAAAATACCGCTCTCAGATAAAGTTTTCTCTGAGGTAAAAAAATATATACAGAGTGTAAAGGACAGCTGTCTAAATACTGATTGCATTCAGACCACAAATCTGAACAACTTTTCCATAGGAGTATATCTCAGAAAAAGTAAAAATAATTGACATCCGTTAGTAAAGGCCGTCAGATCTGTCAGTCTGATCGTACTTTTTTATGGGAAAAATCGTATTTTTTTTCTCCTTTCCAGACATGTTACTAGGAGAAAGTTGTTCAGTTTCATGGTTGCATGCACCTTGTTAGTATTAGGAGGGCTGTCTATTACACCCCGTATATTTATTTCTGTGCACCTGATATGATAGACATCTTAAATTTTTAATACTTTTTTTTATTGGGATCCGTAACCCGAAAGACGGTTCCGTGTTTTGGAGGGCACGCCGAGACGTCGGACACTTTTACACTCGCGTCAAAGTTCAACTCGGTTTACAGTATGTTAAAGTTTAATAAAACAAGATAAAAATATGTACTCACCTAAATTTATTTATAGCAGGTATCAAAACGTTTTTGACAAAAATGTCCATGATTTTTACAATAGTGATATAGGTATACGATTTTTCTGAAACGGCCTCTCAATATTTGTCAGACGTGATGATAGCGACCGTTTTTTGACGGCCTTTAGCGCTCTGCCTACCCCGTAAGGGATATAGGCGTGATATGATTATCCGTACTATATAATATTAAAAATCTGAGAGTTTGTGTGTGTGTGTATGTATGATTGTTACCTCTTCACGCTCAAACGGCACGACTGACTTGGATGAAATTTGAAACACATGTAGAGTATAACATAAACACATGTAGGGAATAACACATAGGCTACTTTTTACAGCGGGGAAAACAACTTTTACCACGGGAAAATGAGTGGCAGCGGGTGAAACCGCTAGGTGGAAATCTAGTTTTAAATAATATTTCTCCGAGAGAACCCTAGAAGTGTCCCTAACGAGGTGAACCGTCGTTCACAGCAATCATATTGAACATTTGAGACTCCGCAGCAATTTCACTCAACCGTGAGACTTTCAAATCGAAATTACATTTGCATGAAATGTTTTATCAACCGGCAAACGTTCGGGACATTCGGAATTGACACGAAAAGAACAGGGTTTTATTTCATAGGGATGGGAATAGTTTGAAATAAGTAATAGTTTCGTATGAAAGCATACAGGGTGTAAGGGACGGTGTATCGAAAACTTTGCAGGCATGATCAGACTATGAAACTGAACAATTGCTCGTATGGCGGTTACGTTGGCTAAGGAGCTTGCTGTTTCGACCTCCCATACAAAATTCCGGATATTTTTTTAAGTTCCAAATATAGGCTCCATAGTAAAAGTTGTTCAGTTTCATGGTCTGATCATGCCAGCAAAGTTTTCGGTACACCGTCCCTTACACCCTTTTTTTCTGAGCAGAGAGCAGGGTACCAGGTACTCACAACGATGTAAGAAATATTGACACCAGTATCAAGAGTTTTATTCAAATACATAAAAAACAATCATTTTATAAAGTCTAGAGCAGCGCCTGCAAAACGTTAAAACATTTAAAAAATATTACCCTCAAAATCGCGCGGAAATGTGCAAGGAATGTGGGTGTTTCTCTTTGACGAAGCGGAAAAGAAAGGGACAGTCGCTTCACTGACCGGGCGCGCTAGTAAAGCAGTACTTTGTACAACAATAAAGCATAGTTGATTTTGCTTTGAGTGATACCTAATTTTGAATCCCGAAGTAGCGAAGGATACCAAAATTACTTCACGAACGTAGCGAACGTGCTCAGTACGGGATTCAAAAATCAAAGAACGAATTTGATCTCGTGTGGTAAACACAACTTTTCGCCTGTACCAGTGAGTCACTTTGACCATGTCAAGTTTGGGAAATTAGCTGTACAGCTCTATCTAATGCTTCAAGCAGAATACAATTTTCGCTAAAACAAATATTTTTTGAAGTTCAGAAATATCAGATTAACTCAATATTCAGAAAGAAATGTCAAATATTTAAAAGAACAAATTATTGCAAAATTAAATAAATAACTGGCCGAAATAATTTTGAGAACGCAACGCCGCCATTTTGTTATAAATATGATATTCGATAATCAAATCACTTTTCTCCAGCCAGTGAATAGAAACGACTTTTACCCACTGAATTTACGCGGCAAAACTGTTCTTTTCAAGCTATAGAAGAGGTGAAAAGTATATATTTATTTGCAATCCGTCTTAATCACAACGGGGAGTCCATTGTAGTCGCCTTAAGACGATAATGAACCGACTTCGCTCTGATTTCACAGCGGGCTTTTAGCTTTTCTATTTACTCCTTACTATATTAGGGCTAGATGGCGCTGTTTGAAATCTCCAGATATTTTATTAGAATTTATTATATTGGTAGGTATTTTTTATGTATTTAGGTTCTTTCTCCTTTTTCGTTTGGGACACCGAGTCGTCCAACGACCCGATAAACCCTATGGTGTCAGAGTTTTTCAACCTTTTAGTAGTAGGCCTCTGACATGGTTGTGTAACGACCGCCGTCTAAGTAATCATAGTCAGCAACCGGGACTGACAGCTTAACTTGCCCTCCGAAGCACGGAACCATCTTTCTTACGGACAATCAGGTGGTTCAGCCTGCAATGTCCTAACCAGACTGGGAACAAATTCACAAAGTGATAAATATCAACATTGTGAGTGCCCCACCGAGACTCGAACCCGGAACCTTTGCATTGCAGGCAGTCGCACTACCACTGCGCGACATCGGCCGTCGTATTTAGGTAAAAGTACAATACAAATATATTTTTATGGGTAAAAGCATGTGATGTGATGTCGGCTTAGATAGTATCACATCATATCTTTACCGTGGGTGTCGTAAAAGGCGACTTACGAAGGTTACACGAGTAGGTACTGCTATTTTAGGCGATGGGTGTACAACCTGTCGCTGCTGTAGCGATACACTGAATGACCCTGATATTATTCGCTCTACCTACTCCGCATAGAGGATATAGGCGTGTATATGTATGTACGTAAAAGCATGGCTCATAAATTGGTACTGTAGTTTAAAAGTAATCGCATAATATAACATAATCAAATCACCGTGTGTGATGACGGCTTAGAACAGCTTCGCCCCATTTTTAGCCGTGGGTGTCGTAAAAAGCGACTTAGGGATGAATTCATCATCTTACACTCCGCTCGCCAATCCGTCTGCCAAGCGTGGCGAGTATGGCAATACCCCCCAATAGGGGGAGGCCCATGTTTATACTGTGCCCATGTCAGCGGACTATTGTTGCTGTAAATGTAATGTACAAACAAATGTAGGTAACTATTAAATCGCCAACAGCAAATAGAGGCTTTTTGTAGGTACCTATAGCGATACGAACGATAGTGTTTCAGTCACGGATCAAATTTGCATAATAACTTTTTTAAATAACAAGTAATTTACCAACTTTTTCTTCAAAATAATTACATTATCTTTAGATGACACAAGTAACGCTATCTATACTATTCGCGACGAAAATAATTCAAACTTTCTGCACAGCGCCATCTAACGGATTGACTGCATATTACGTAAGCTTAATACTTGGTCGTAGGTTCATACTTGAAACTAGGAACCAGCGAATGAACGTAATATTCACAAAATTTTATAGATGGCGCTAGTATGAACAAAATATTGAACAGTTTCAAAATAAAAAACAATTTTTTTTTAGAACTGGAGGAACAGTTCACTGCATTAAAATACAAGAATAATTAAAATTGTAAAAAAGAATTAAGGTAGATAAATACCTGATAACTATCGGGGCTTGACGACCCGGCTATCCAGAAGAGCTCAGCATTCTCCGGAAGATCCTTCTCGTCAGCAGGATCAGGACTCATGCATGGGATCCTGGTTTGCAAAACCAGCAAATGACCACCGTCTTCTTCTTCAGGCCTCCAGGCCCCACACATAGTTCCTACAGTTCTTTTCAGAATGTTATCTACAAAACCATCTGAAAGTTTCAGTTTTTTCGATGGATTCTCATCAGAACATTCTGATTTGGTCTTTGAATTCTCGCTTTCCATTTTCAAATGCTTATTGAACTTAAATGGGGAATTAAAACGACCTAGTTTTGAGATGTGGGAATAACTAACAAGATGTTTGATGAATTTTCGCATTTAATATTTTAATGCTGAATTAAGCATTGCAACCGAAAGGTATTAAGCTAAATTTTGCATAAAGATACACACTTAATTAATAGTTTTATTAAAATCCTAGTAATTAACCATAAAATAAACAAAAACAGTCCTAAACAAAAACACACGTGATACCGAAACAAACTCGTAACTTACACTCACTAAAACGAAAAATGTATTAATAATTCACACTAGGTTAAATGAAACTAATACTACACACAACAACTTTCAGAAAATACCGAAAACATTAGTTTTTCAGCGAAATACCGACGAAACCGAAACTTTTCAGGTTATACGCTAGCGGCAGTACCCGAAACTTCAATCAAACGTCAGAAATCAGCTGAGCTGTGCTGCCAGACTGCTCTTCCAATTTGAATGGACACGACGCGACGACGAGACGACGCGACGCGAAGCTATGTAAACAAAATGCAGGTTTTTAATTTGGATTTTGTGTTTGGAATAATTTTGTTTTTTAATCTGCTATAACAATTCACTTTTCAGATAAAATTGAACTGCAATGAACTAAAATAAATAAATATCCTGGACCACTAACACAGCGCCATCTAGCCCCAAACTAAAATAGCTGATATTAAAACTTACTTGTAGTTTTTTTTTGTAAACAAGAACATAAGTAATTATTATTGTACACAGAAAACACTTAGACTTAACACAAAATTACAGCAATTTTTTTTATTTTATTCAATGTCACTTGATAGTTCCATTACACACAAAAAATCGTACGGGGCATATGAAATCCATTCCAGGGAATAGAACAGGGTAAACAATGGTTCGAAAGCTTTCTAGAAAAGGATTAGTAATAGTACACACTTTCCTACTTTTTTAACTGTCTGGCAATCTACAACTGCAACTTTTTTTTCTATTCGGTCTTTAGGGCGAGGTCTGAGACAATATCTCGTCATCATTTTTCTAATGTAGGGGCTCGTTTGTACCCGGGTCCGGGCCCACAGCCGGGACCGTCCTACTGCTCTGTCACTGATCTACCGGCACCTTAACCGAACACTTCCAAATTTTCACCCTCTTGATACTCGTCTCACAGCGGCGTAGGTAAGGTTTGTTTAATTCTGCTTATGTATTTTTTCTGAACCTTTGCAACCGAGTCTGCAACCCTTCGAATACTGATAGGGTGCATGCAGACCATGAAACTTTTCCCTAGCAACAAATGTCAGTAAAAGACAAAAAGCTACTATCATACAAAATCACGATCGAGTCTACCACGGGGGTACAGTATTTTTAGTTTCCTGAATCATATTCCGATGGTGAAATTGTTAAGTTGTCTAAATGCGCCTTATCAGTATTAAGAGAGTGTTTTTTTTTTTTTTTTTTTTTTTATTAATGATGGGTTTGCTCTTGATTCTAGTCTAGGTCATAGGACAGAGACAGAGTCTAAGATGGAGCGAGCTCACCCAGAAGAAGCCTGTTCACTCTTACTTTGAAGAGATTAGGGTTGTATGCTTTTGGAAACACAGACGCAGGAAGTGAGTTCCACTCTTTAGCAGTGCGCATTATAAATGATGACTGGAAGCGCTTAGTCCGAATTGGTGGAATGGCTACCAGGTACGGATGGTATCCGGCGGTGCGTCTGGATGTCCGATGGTAGAAGGGAGCTGGTGGAACAAGGTCGTGAAGCTCTTGAGCACACTCTCCGAAGTACAATCTATAAAATACCGACAAGCAGGCAACCTTGCGGCGATGTGCCAGGCTATGTAGCTTGGTGTCCACCAGTTTTATGTCGCCTATGAGCCTCTTGGCCCTGCGTTCCACCGAGTCAAGAGCGGCAAGTTGGTATTTGGCTGAGCCATCCCAAAGGTGACTGCAATACTCCATGCAGGATCGGACTTGTGCTTTGTAAAGAGTTAAAAGCTGTCCAGGCGTAAAGTATCGCTTCACTCTTTTCAGGACGCCCAGCTTTTTAGCCGCCGTCTGAGCCTTGTACTCGATGGTCGCGCCGAAGTTTAGATTTGATGTCAACTCCATGCCTAGAAGCTCAAGCCTGTCAGTGACTGGGACAGATGTACCCCGAAAAGTAGGTGTCCAGTCGAAAGGACTCCTTTTTGCAGTGAAAAGACACGCCTGTGTTTTGGTGGCATTGAATGAGACCAGATTGTCGTCGCCCCATTGGGAGACAAGACTTAAGGTCAGATCTGTTCGCTCTACCATGGCCTTTCTTAACGAACGTATTTCATCCCCACTGGTCCCTGCACCTGTCAAGTATCTCTCTGAAACGGTACTATCATCTGCGTATCCAACAATACCATGCCGAAGGAGGTCATTGATGTGCAGCAGGAAAAGAGTTGCAGAGAGAACAGACCCCTGAGGAACTCCGGCATCAATGGCCATTAGGTCAGAGGAGCAGCCGTCAACGACTACTCTGATGGACCGTTCACTAAGGAAGTCTGAAATCCAAGTACAAAAATCAGCTGGGATGCCATAAGCAGGAAGCTTGCTGAGCAGACTTGCATGCCAGACCCTGTCAAAGGCCTTCGAGATATCGAGTGAAACGGCAAGTGCTTCGCCGTTTTTCTCGATGGCTTCGCCCCAGCAGTGCGTGACATACACAAGAAGATCACCAGTAGACCGCCCCCGGCGAAAGCCATATTGACGGTCACTGAGAAGATCATTGTCTTCAAGGTAGGTCAGCAACTTACTGTTAAGTACCCTCTCCATGACCTTGCATAGGATGGAGGTAATGGCAATTGGACGGTAATGGGCAGGGTCGGCACGGTCGCCCTTTTTGGGAACTGGTTGCACATTAGCAAGCTTCCAGGCCCCCGGCACCGTTCTTTCTTTAAGAGAGAGGCGGAACAAGCGTGTCAGCACAGGAGACAGTTCAGGCGCACATAGTCTTAATACTCTCGCTGGTATGCCATCAGGTCCGCTGGCCTTGTTCACGGTTAGACTGCACAATACTCTTCGAACCTCTTTAATGTGTACTGCGATCTCCGACATCGAAGAATCGCAACGAGGTACAGTAGGTGGTTGTTTGGAGCCAGCGCCCAGACGTGAGTTGCTTGCAAACAAGGAAGCAAACAAATTTGCTTTCTCACTTGCAGAGTGAGCCAGCGATCCATCAGGTTTCAGCATTGGAGGTAAGGTTGGACGACAGAAAAAACACCATTTTTTTACACCATTCTTCTACCTTTTTTTGATCTTGATGCTATCTTTGCCAAATCTTGTGCTGCTCAAAGAGGACATGGTTCCACCACTCTGCTGGAGGCTAGGCAGAGTTCAACGTTTGTTTCCTGGCCTAGATAGAATTTCGAGAGTCACTGACGTCAATACTATAGGCTTTTGATCAAGCTTTGCCCACTTCATCCACTGGACATCCCATTCCTTTTAGTTTTATATTACATATTATATTAAAAATATTAGTTTGCTCTGCTCATTTTGGCAGGCGCTTTATCTATCAATTTGCATTGTTTGTCGTCCATCTTATCTTGCAATCTATCATGGCGGATCACACACGCCTACACTTCTAAAATTATTTAATTAATCAAAAAATAAACCACAGTTTTCTTTCAAACGATACTGAAAGTTTAATTTCTTTCATGTTCCTGCGGGAACACCTTCATTCATCATTGTTGCTTGCTACAACCAAATGATAAGAAAACACAATTAACAAAAGTAAAAGGGTTCCACACAGCGAAAATGAGGGATGTTTATCTAAAAAGCAGTCAAAGAATCGTGAACGACAAAGCAACTTTGCTACTCCAAAGCTCCAAACCCTATCGGAAAATCTAGTTATGTAAAGGACTTAAGTCGTTTGTGTCTTTCATTAAAAAAATACATTCATCAAGCCTATGCGCCCTTGTGAGTTAAGCAGAGCGTAAACGGCCGTATAAAATGAACGTACACGCCACGTCAGACAAACATTCGAGAGTAATTCAGAAAAATCGCTACAGTAACAGGTTGCCAGCCCATCGCCCAAAATTGCGATACACATAGGGTTTCGTTTTTCCCGGCCTTTTTCAGTTCCCGGGAAACGTGATTTTTTTTTCACTTTTCCCGGGAATTCCCGGGAACCGGGCAAAGTTTAATACTTTTTTGTTTTTGCTGTTTTTTCATAAGAAATTGAGATAAACACTTTATTTAATTGCTTAAATTACATACTTAAAAAGTTAACACTGTCATACGAGTACTGAACGAGCCTATCCTGGTCTCTGAATTTTTAAACCGTCTTAACAAGTTAATTAGTGATCAGTGTAACAAATTCAAAACAGCGACCGAGATCGACGGCTTAACGTGCTCTACGAAATAAATAATTTTATAAATAAAAATAAACTGGACAATCAGCCTGAATTGTCAAAAATAAACGAAATGGGAATCGAATCCCAAGATCTTCGGATTGAGAGACCATGGGTCAGACATTTCTAGCACAACATTAGCATTAACGGCCACACGAGTCCATTGCTGGATATGGGCCTTCCCCTATAAGTAGTGTTTTTGCCATACTCACCACGCTAGGCCGGCAGATTGGCGAGTGCAGGGCAAACTGTTGTTTTTCACAGAGATCGCTTATACAGACGTTAAGTTATACGGTCAGATATTGATATACAATAATAAATAAAAAAAACAATAAAGAATGGATCTATTTTTATCATCTTCATCATCATATCGTGAAGGGCAACAAATCGAAAAACGACCCAATGAACTTTGGGGTCAGAGTCTTAGTATGTATTCGTAACTAACATGGTTAATAACCCCATCTATAGTGGTTTTCCTAGTTATCATTCGTGCGTCTATCATACGACTACACAGACGTATCTGTTACGCACTGTAGCCGTATTTGTACGAAATACGTAATATCCTTTTGTCTGACAGACGCATACTTTTACGTTGCGTTAAAAATACGCAGCGACGGACGACAGGTGGCCAAACTGCCTAAGTATTCATAGACATCAGCCGGGACGACGGCTTAATGTGCCTTCCGAAGCACCGATCTGTCTTTCTTACAGATAATTAGGTGAATCAACTTGCAATGCCCTATCCCAACAAAACTGGGTACGATCTCACAAAGTGATAAATTGACAAATATCAACTTAGTGTGTTTCCTATGAGATTCAAACCAGAGACCTCCAGATCCTACAACAAACGATCATATCTCTAGGTCATGGAAGCAGTAAAGGTTTATTTATTATTGTTTAATTTTATATTCAGAAATTTTGTGTTCTGTAAATAATTATCAATATGTAGGTTTTTAGAGCATTAAACAACAATTTAAATTATCCGGGAATTCCCGGGAAATGCATATTAATTTCCCGTCGCCGGGAACGAAGCTTTTCCCGGGAATTCCCGATTCCCGGGTCCCGGGAACGAAACCCTAGATACACATGAAACCCTTGAGCCTCTTACAACACCCACGGGAAAGCACTGGGGCGATGCTATCCTAAGCCAACATCACACCGCTATTCATTTTAGATCTCGGTAGTTTGGTCTGTACTTAAAATTCTTAGATAAATGATTGGTTCGCGACAGCGAGAACCAATCTTTCATCTAAGTTAAAATCATAGAAGAGAATTAGTTACGAATGAACATAAAATTACTTCTGCCAGCCAGCATTAGAGAGTATAAGTTTATTTCTTATTTTCCAGACAAAATTAATAATAAATATGTTATTTAACAGTTGAGTTTAGGTTTACTTGCCGAGTGTTCGAATCACAGACTCGAGGTCTTTTACAACACTAGTTCAAACACCTATTTACATCTGCCAAAGGGGTTGGGAAAAATGGTACCTCCTGTCTAAACACCAATTTGAATCGAAAAGCACACCTTCCGGCTGTTTATTCCACTTTGGAGATGTTTTATATTGTTTAAAGGCAGAAGGATGCTAAGATAGATAGACAATAAAATAAACAATATAGGTACAGTTTGGTGAATCGATAGAAAACATGAATTTCTACCTTTTCTTTTGAAAGTATAGTTCAAAAAATTTTATTATTTAATGTTGATAATCTATGGGCCGTGTGATGCCGGCTTAGAATAGCATCACCCCATTTATTTCCCGTAAGAGACGACTAAGGGACTTGAGGGTGTGTATTGCAATTTTAGGCGATGGGCTGACAACCTGTCCCTATGGCGATACACAATATTCCGAATGACCCTCAAATATATGTCAGACGTGGCGTACTTAAATGTCCGTTTATGCGACCGTTTACTCTCTGCCTACCCCGCAAAGGATAATAGGCGTGATATGTGTATATATGTGTGTGTATGTGTGAAAATCTATGAAAAACCGTTTATTGTCTGCATCAATTTCAGAAAAAATCTGTAGTTTTTCAAATTCAAACTGAGGCCAAAATAAATAAACTAAGATACCTATTTTTATAAAATTTAATGCGTTATTATCAAATTTTTAAACACCACCACAATCGGTTCTAAAATACCAATATGTCAAACTAATTTGCAATATTGTCAAAAAGATTACCCATACGGGTCGGGTCGAATAACTACCCTTCTGTTTTGAAGTCGGTAAAAAATAATTCAGGAAAACTATCTGCGGAAAGCGTCAGAAACAAACGGTCGAGTCCATGATGAGCAATCATGGTCCAGACGTTTTCTGCCATAAATCAGCCCAGAAATCTCATTTCCGTGGGACCCGATGCAGATGGTATGACGACGCGCTACCAACTTAAGAAGATTGGGTGATGGAGAAATTTGTTTTAGTTTTGGCAATCGATTTTTCGGAAAACGTCTTGAATTGAACTGAATTTTAGTTTCCCGCTCCACAACATGATGTAAATGGATGCTTTGTTTGTTTAAATCAGTATGTACCTATTTATTATCACAAATATTTGTAATTCAAGTTCTGAAAATTATAGTCATTAAACTTGTTTGTTTAGAAAGTAATATTAATTCATTTAATAACACGCAGTTATGTCAATTATTTGTCTTTCTTTTGTTATTTATTATGTTATGGTGATAATAAATAATATAGGAATGCAGTTTTAACATTTCAAGTTTAAACAGCCAGCTATATAATTATCTTCGAACTGAAATGTTTATCAGTTCAACCCAGTTTTAATACCTTAATAATAATGCCTTCCATAAATATTTTACTGCCACTCATTTGTTTCTCTTTTTTAGGCCTATTTGTGACAGCAAACCCAGATGTGGGCCTCAAAAAAAGTTACTACGATATAAGCAAGGCTTATGTTATCTTCAAAGAATTTCAAGAGAAATATCATAAGAAGTACCTTAACAATAAAGAGTTTAACCGCAGATTTCTAATATTCAAAAAATCTTTAGAAGACATCAATAGACGAAACGAAGATAGTGATGGAGAAGTTTATGGGATCACAGAATTTTCGGATATGACATTAGATGAGTTTCTACGTGAGCACACGGGTTTCAAAAGTGGCCTTCCGCCAAATAACAATACAAAGATTCTCCTGGCTAGCCAATCTATGCCATCTGTTAGTTTGCCGGAAAATTGGGACTGGAGATCACATGGTGTGGTCACTCCGGTGAGACATCAAGGATACTGTCAAAGTTGTTGGTCCTTTAGTGCAGTTGGTAAGTGCATTTTTATTCTTAATTACCTAAGCAATATTTTGATCTAAGTATATTGATTAGTCACTTTGATTTTTGTATTTAGAATTTTAATTTTTTATGTTTTAACATTTTTTTCGATCAGGTTGTGTCGAGGGTCAATATGCCAAAAAGTATGGAGTGTTGCTAACTCTCTCCGACCAACAACTCGTGGACTGCTATAAAAAAACCTGCAACTATGGAGATTGGCCTCATGAGGCGTTTCGGTATGTAGCTGCTTAATTTGACTTATACCTCTCATCCGCGGGTGCCTATAAAAGTGACTAGAGGAAAACAATATCATCCACGAATGCGCGTTTCTTGTAAACAACATCATCTTGCACTCCGCTCACTAATCAGCTTGCCACGAGTGGTGTCTAACTGGACTTTCGTGGTTGTCAATGTTAATATTAGGGCTATTCTCATACCTCTAAATTGTGGGTTCCACCTTTTCCCATGTCAATTCCCAGTGACAAACTTTGCACGGGCGTCTTCTTCTCATCAATTCTAATTCATTAATTTACAGTGCCACCGCTAAGATGGGCGGTTTCATGTTAGCTCAGGATTATCCATACACGAGTATTTATGGGCGTCATGGACAATGCAAGTTTAAAAAGGATAAAGTGTATGTTAAAGTTAAGAACGGTACGCAGTATAGAGTAAACGATGAAGATCATTTGAAAAACTTCTTGCACAGCTACGGTCCCGTCGCTTTAGGTAAGTTTATCAAAAACTATTTAACGTGTAATTAAAACCACCAAACTGTCGTCTAGGTATGTCAACAGTTTATCAGTTTTAGCCATAAATAATGTTACCAGTCACAGTGAAATCAACTAGGTAGGTAGCTTACGTATGTAAATATTATGCAACTTCTTTTCTGTCGATTCTTCATGACTGAGGGTCGTGACCACCGTCAATCACACAATTTAGAAGGGCTCTCCATCTTGGCCGATCTTCTGAGTAAAGAGCCTTAGAGATTTAGGCGGGTAACTTTTACTATAGCGTCGGTCCAGTGCGTGTCAGAGGCTTACTAGTAGTAGTAGGCGGTTGCAAAACTCTGACACCAGGTCAATCACTCATGTTGACTCATGTCTGGTCCCTATCATCAGGAGTGGGACCCACTCGAAGGTGTACGGGGAGAGGGGACCCCCCCGCAGGACGCGGACACTCCGCGCTTAGGTTCCTGCTAGGTAATCGCCGAATACACGCCAGCTTCGGCCCCCCGGCCAATTACGGTATTGTTGCCTACGGCAATGATTTGGGTATGGGGATACGGTGGCCGCAGCATACAGGTAAGAGCCTTGTTAGATACAGGGGCTCAGGGTTGTATTGTGTCTAGTAAGCTGGTGAGTAGGCTACGCTTAAATATAAGGCCCACAACGGATGGGGCTCTAGGTATTGGAGGTGTAGATGTGCCTGACGTTCGAGGTCAGGTGAACTTCGAGTTCACATTAGGTAATACAGGTACAGGGGTCAGCTATCATGCCTCAGCAGTGGTGCTGGATGAAGTGGTAGGAAAACTTCCTCAGGTTCGGTTACCGTCAACGGTACGAGGGTTAACCACAGGCTTAGAGTTAGCTGATCCTGAATTTGATACTCCTGGTACGGTGGACGTTCTCCTCGGGTCAGACGTCCTCGGGAGATTCTGGTGTGGCAGAAAACGGGTACTTCAGCAAACTGGTTTAGTGGCCGTTGATACCACAGGGGGGTATGTTATTTTTGGCCCAGTTTGGAGATCTCAGGACCTACCAGAGGGCGATACGGTGCTCTATGGTAGTGTGTTGTCGGAGGTGCTGCAGAGGTTTTGGGAGTCTGAGGAGCCACCCACAGCGGATAGACGGAAGCCGTTGTTGGACCGGCGTTAACTGTAAGTGCTAAATCTAGTTGTTTTAGTATAAAACTGTTTATGGTGTGTTCCCTTTAGTCATATTTGTTGTACCATATCATTGTGACTCCTTAGTACGAATTGCGGAATTCGTGGGGTGATATAATTTGGAGGTACTTACTTATAATCTAGTGCTAATACGTGTGACGTAACGCCAGATCGGCAGACGGTATTTACTACCGACTTGAGTTATAAAAAGGTTGGAACACATCATTTGCCAATTTCACTCAACTTAGTTAATTAGGTTAAATAGACTTAGGTTCACGTTTAATTCATAGTATGCGCTGCTATATTGTGCAGCGTATGTTATTTAGCGCTGCGTAACGCAGCCATTGTCTGCTTCCAGTTGAACTCCTGGTATTTTGCTCGAAATTTATCTGTGTAAATCGCTTCCACTGCGGGAGTTTGGCTTGGAATTAGACAATTTTTGGTAGCAGAGCGTGGTTGACTCATAGAGTCCAAAAATTGTCTAATTCCAAGCTAAACTCCCGCAGTGGAAGCTGACAGACGCATACTTTTACGTTGCGTTAAAAATACGCAGCGACGGACGACAGGTGGCCAAACTGCCTAAGTATTCATAGACATCAGCCGGGACGACGGCTTAATGTGCCTTCCGAAGCACCGATCTGTCTTTCTTACAGATAATTAGGTGAATCAACTTGCAATGCCCTATCCCAACAAAACTGGGTACGATCTCACAAAGTGATAAATTGACAAATATCAACTTAGTGTGTTTCCTATGAGATTCAAACCAGAGACCTCCAGATCCTACAACAAACGATCATATCTCTAGGTCATGGAAGCAGTAAAGGTTTATTTATTATTGTTTAATTTTATATTCAGAAATTTTGTGTTCTGTAAATAATTATCAATATGTAGGTTTTTAGAGCATTAAACAACAATTTAAATTATCCGGGAATTCCCGGGAAATGCATATTAATTTCCCGTCGCCGGGAACGAAGCTTTTCCCGGGAATTCCCGATTCCCGGGTCCCGGGAACGAAACCCTAGATACACATGAAACCCTTGAGCCTCTTACAACACCCACGGGAAAGCACTGGGGCGATGCTATCCTAAGCCAACATCACACCGCTATTCATTTTAGATCTCGGTAGTTTGGTCTGTACTTAAAATTCTTAGATAAATGATTGGTTCGCGACAGCGAGAACCAATCTTTCATCTAAGTTAAAATCATAGAAGAGAATTAGTTACGAATGAACATAAAATTACTTCTGCCAGCCAGCATTAGAGAGTATAAGTTTATTTCTTATTTTCCAGACAAAATTAATAATAAATATGTTATTTAACAGTTGAGTTTAGGTTTACTTGCCGAGTGTTCGAATCACAGACTCGAGGTCTTTTACAACACTAGTTCAAACACCTATTTACATCTGCCAAAGGGGTTGGGAAAAATGGTACCTCCTGTCTAAACACCAATTTGAATCGAAAAGCACACCTTCCGGCTGTTTATTCCACTTTGGAGATGTTTTATATTGTTTAAAGGCAGAAGGATGCTAAGATAGATAGACAATAAAATAAACAATATAGGTACAGTTTGGTGAATCGATAGAAAACATGAATTTCTACCTTTTCTTTTGAAAGTATAGTTCAAAAAATTTAATTATTTAATGTTGATAATCTATGGGCCGTGTGATGCCGGCTTAGAATAGCATCACCCCATTTATTTCCCGTAAGAGACGACTAAGGGACTTGAGGGTGTGTATTGCAATTTTAGGCGATGGGCTGACAACCTGTCCCTATGGCGATACACAATATTCCGAATGACCCTCAAATATATGTCAGACGTGGCGTACTTAAATGTCCGTTTATGCGACCGTTTACTCTCTGCCTACCCCGCAAAGGATAATAGGCGTGATATGTGTATATATGTGTGTGTATGTGTGAAAATCTATGAAAAACCGTTTATTGTCTGCATCAATTTCAGAAAAAATCTGTAGTTTTTCAAATTCAAACTGAGGCCAAAATAAATAAACTAAGATACCTATTTTTATAAAATTTAATGCGCTATTATCAAATTTTTAAACACCACCACAATCGGTTCTAAAATACCAATATGTCAAACTAATTTGCAATATTGTCAAAAAGATTACCCATACGGGTCGGGTCGAATAACTACCCTTCTGTTTTGAAGTCGGTAAAAAATAATTCAGGAAAACTATCTGCGGAAAGCGTCAGAAACAAACGGTCGAGTCCATGATGAGCAATCATGGTCCAGACGTTTTCTGCCATAAATCAGCCCAGAAATCTCATTTCCGTGGGACCCGATGCAGATGGTATGACGACGCGCTACCAACTTAAGAAGATTGGGTGATGGAGAAATTTGTTTTAGTTTTGGCAATCGATTTTTCGGAAAACGTCTTGAATTGAACTGAATTTTAGTTTCCCGCTCCACAACATGATGTAAATGGATGCTTTGTTTGTTTAAATCAGTATGTAGTATTTATTATCACAAATATTTGTAATTCAAGTTCTGAAAATTATAGTCATTAAACTTGTTTGTTTAGAAAGTAATATTAATTCATTTAATAACACGCAGTTATGTCAATTATTTGTCTTTCTTTTGTTATTTATTATGTTATGGTGGTAATAAATAATATAGGAATGCAGTTTTAACATTTCAAGTTTAAACAGCCAGCTATATAATTATCTTCGAACTGAAATGTTTATCAGTTCAACCCAGTTTTAATACCTTAATAATAATGCCTTCCATAAATATTTTACTGCCACTCATTTGTTTCTCTTTTTTAGGCCTATTTGTGACAGCAAACCCAGATGTGGGCCTCAAAAAAAGTTACTACGATATAAGCAAGGCTAATGTTATCTTCAAAGAATTTCAAGAGAAATATCATAAGAAGTACCTTAACAATAAAGAGTTTAACCGCAGATTTCTAATATTCAAAAAATCTTTAGAAGACATCAATAGACGAAACGAAGATAGTGATGGAGAAGTTTATGGGATCACAGAATTTTCGGATATGACATTAGATGAGTTTCTACGTGAGCACACGGGTTTCAAAAGTGGCCTTCCGCCAAATAACAATACAAAGATTCTCCTGGCTAGCCAATCTATGCCATCTGTTAGTTTGCCGGAAAATTGGGACTGGAGATCACATGGTGTGGTCACTCCGGTGAGACATCAAGGATACTGTCAAAGTTGTTGGTCCTTTAGTGCAGTTGGTAAGTGCATTTTTATTCTTAATTACCTAAGCAATATTTTGATCTAAGTATATTGATTAGTCACTTTGATTTTTGTATTTAGAATTTTAATTTTTTATGTTTTAACATTTTTTTCGATCAGGTTGTGTCGAGGGTCAATATGCCAAAAAGTATGGAGTGTTGCTAACTCTCTCCGACCAACAACTCGTGGACTGCTATAAAAAAACCTGCAACTATGGAGATTGGCCTCATGAGGCGTTTCGGTATGTAGCTGCTTAATTTGACTTATCTCTCTCATCCGCGGGTGCCTATAAAAGTGACTAGAGAAGAAAATATCATCCACGAATGGGCAACTGGGTTCTTTTTGAACAACATCATCTTGCGCTCCGCTCGCTAATCCGCTTGCCATGAGTGGTGAGTATGGCAGTACTCCCCAGTACTAGGGGTAAGCCTATGTCTAACTAGACTGTTGTGGCTGTTAATGTTAATATTCCGGGTCTGGTTAATTATACGCTTGTAAATAACACGCTTTGGAAATCTTGACTAAAATTTGAAACAAATGTCGTTTACAAATGGTGGTGGCGTAAAGTTACGTGCTGTGTAATTAACCTGGCCAGCCCCAAAGCAGTGCCTTTATTTTTATTTTTTTTATCCCGCCCGAGCCGGTTTTCTATTAGGACAATACAAAATTGTTATAAAAAAAAGAAAATTGCGTTATGCAAATTTCTTTTTTTTACAATGACCGATCATGACGTCAATAAGTGATAATGCTATCCTACATTGAATAAAGTTATTTCATTTTCATTTTCATTAAACCTCATACGGCTATTCTCATATACTATTGTTGGTTCCACTTTTTCCATGTCAATCCCCAGTGACAAACTTTGCAAGGGCGCCTTCTTCTCATCAAGTCTAATTCAATTAATTTACAGTGCCGCTGCTAAGATGGGCGGTTTCATGTTAGCTAAGGATTATCCATACACGAGTGTTTATGGGCGTCATGGACAATGCAAGTTTAAGAAGGACAAAGTGTATGTTAAAGTTAAGAACGGTACGCAGTATAAAGTAAACGATGAAGACCATTTGAAAAACTTCTTGCACAGCTACGGTCCTGTCGCTTTAGGTAAGTTTATCAAAAACTATTTAACGTGTCATTATAACCATCAAACTGTCGTCTAGGTATGTCAACAGTTTATCGGTTTTAGCCATAAATAATGTTACCAGTCACAGTGAAATCAAGTAGGTAGGTAGCTTACGTATGTAAATATTATTTCATTTCATTTCATTTCATTTATTGCATTTTCACAATTATTAACGTACATTCTAGAATTAGAGTAAAGTAGTTGGTAATTGAAATAAAAGTGAACCCCGTTAGGGTATTACAATATTTTGTGAGAGGGCAAACAGTCTAGTTATACAATTCATGCATTACATAATAATATAATATTAGACAAAAACATTAATATGGTGATATTTCATTGAACATAAATCAAATAAATTCTTAGGATTACATCTACAGAGAAAAACAATGTCAAGTACAATAGATAATATTAATAATAAAAATAGAATTAGTCAAAATATATCAATGTTAGTAAATAATTATCTACAACTTAAAATTAGCCTATATCTATTTTATCTTCTAAAAATTCCCTGACGTCATAGTATGCTTTTTTGATGAGAAAGCTTTTTAAATGATTTACGAAAGTATTAAATGATTCTGCATTTTTAATAGAGTTTGGAATTTTATTATATATTTTTATTACCATAGAATGTGGTCCTGATGAGCAAAGTTTTAATTTTGAGAACGGTACTCTAAGTTTGTTTAGGTTGCGGTTATTTCTTTTGATGGCTTTCAAAGGCGAATATAAGCTTTCATGTTTCCTAACGAACTTGCATGATTCTAGTATGTATAGTGACGTAAGAGTTAATATACCATGTTTAATAAAGTGTGGCTTGCAAGAGTCCATTTGGTCAATTTTTAGTAGGATTCTTATACATTTTTTCTGTTGGGTGAAGATATCTGTAGCGTCTGTACTGTTTCCCCAAAGGATAATTCCGTAGCTTAATCGCGAGTGCGCGTAGGCATAATATGCAGCTAGGGCTGTTTTGAAGTCGGTTACTCTTTTTAGATGATAAAGTGCGTATACAAATGAAGTTAGTTTGTTTGATAATTTTTGAATGTGGGCTTTCCAGTTTATATTAAAATCTAACTCTATACCTAGAAGAGTGACGGAATCTACTGTTTGTATTTTGGTTTGTTTATAGCTGTAATTTATTGGTAGTTGAGCTTTTTGATAAGAACTAAATTGTATTAAATTTGTTTTATTAAAGTTTAATAGAAGATTATGGTTATCGAGCCATTGAGTTATTTTATCTAGTGTTTCATTTAACTGTGTAACTTCTTTTCTGTCGATTCCTCATGACTGAGGGTCGTGACCACCGTAAGTCGCACAATTTAGAAGGGCTCTCCATCTTGGCCGATCTTCTGAGTATAGAGCCTTTGAGATTTAGGCGGGTAACTTTTATTATAGCATCGGTCCAGTGCATATCTTTTCCTAAATAATTTTTGCTCCCATATAATTAAGTACTTACTTACATCATTTTCAAACCCCTTTTTTTACAACAGGAATCAACACAGGCATGGGATTCTTATATTACCGAGGGGGTATAGCATCCGCCAGACATCTTGGTTGCAGACCAGGACACCCAATCAACCATGCTGTTTTACTTGTTGGATATGGCATAGGTAATATACATACATACATACATAAATCACGCTTATATCCCTTACGGGGTAGGCAGAGCGTTAACGGCCGTAAAACGGATATTAACACCACGTCTGACAAAAGTTTGAGGGTCAATCAGATAATTGTGTATCACTATAGGTAATATACATGATAGATAGATAAAACTATATGGCATAAAATTACAACACACACTTACATTCAACAAAGAATATGAACAGAAACGCCCGATGTAGCGCAGTGGTAGTGAGACTGCCTGCGGCGCAAAGATTCCGTGTTCGAATTCCGGTGGGGCTCTCACAAAGTTGATATTATCGCTTTGTGAATTTTCCAGCCTAGTAAGGAGATTGCAGGCTGCACCATCTAATTGTCTGTGATAAAGATGGTTGAACACGTTGAGTCGTCGGTCCCGGTTGCTGTCTATAACTAATCAGACGGCGGTCGATTTTATTGATAAAATGATGATAATGTACAAAAAGAAAAAGAACAGAAACAGTATTGGCATAAATGGGTAGTAAATACGCAATATTAAATGCACAGCACATGCTCGGTGCAAAAAATGACAAAAGGATGGCAGTACTTTTCAGCCATTACCCCATAATTACTTAACTAAAATATAACTCAGTGATATTTTTATCTAGAAAATGGCGTCCCGTTCTGGATAATCAAGAACTCTGCCGGCAAAGAATGGGGAGAAGAGGGTTTCATACGGATCCGAAGAGGCGAGAACACCTGCAACATACTGTCTTATGTTGCAGCAGCGGAGATAGAATAAAATGATGTTTGACTATCTGTAGCAGCATTACTTTGATTTTTCATTTCAATAGGTATTTATCTATCACAAAAAGCCCAATTTCACAACAGTCTTAAAAAGCAGAAAATATGACATAAATTATTTTATGGTACACGTAAAATTGGCTCTTTACTTTTAAACCAGGCTTTTAACAATGAATGAACTCACTCTTAAAAGTGAGTTCTAATGTAGCAGCGCATAATAGATAAGTGTATTTCTTGTTTCTGTTATGTGTTAATATTTTTAGTAAATTAATATCACATATATTTAGAAGTGAAGAATGTTTTCTATTATTAAGAGACTTTTTTGAGCCAAAACTCATTTAAAGTGCGTAGCCATATTTTTTATAGGTTTCTTGTAAATATGTATCCAAGGTATATAACTATAAAGATTTTCAACCGAGTCATAATCAAAAAGCATCTAAAGTTTTTAAACTTAACTATACTAAGACATTTTATACTTGAAAGCAGATTGACTAGCTAATACATAAAGATGATGTTTCAAAGGGTATCGGAATTGAATATTGCGCATAAAGAGAAAGATGGTGGATGGTTTAAAATACAAAATATGGAGCAAAAGTAAAGTATTTGTCACTATTGTCACCGTGAATTTTTATACTTCAAACTGTAAGCAAAATACGAAACGACCATAATTTGAAACGCTATCGATATACAACTGAAACGATTTTCATTGAGCACACTTCGGGCCCTGGGGTCTTAGTCCAGGACTCCCTGAGGCTTGAAGAAATGGTAACGACAAGGTAGTACGGTATGAATGTTCAGGATCGACCAAAATATACTGAATATATATGTAGATACTTCGAGTGTTGAGTCTGTTCAAAATATTGATAAACTTACTTAACGTTTTTGATTTAGGACTGAAAATTTGATGAACTTACTTTACGTTTTCGAGATTTAAGACTGAAAATTTGATGAACTTACTTAACGTTTTTGAGATTTAGGACTCGAGTTTTTGACAACACTACCTGTTGCAGCGTGCTCGCCTGGTCTTTTTAAATCATGCTGCGATTGTTGGTCAATGTTGAGAAGTATAAGAGGCTTTGAGTTCGATTCTCCACCTACAACAGCAGCTATTTTAATGAGATGGAATATGTTTACCAAATTTTAAAACACTTCCCGTGTTGGGTATAAAATTTTTTGATGCGCCGCCGAGGAAGCCCAGATAGAAGAGGCGAAAAGTAATCTAAAAATCGTAGGTTCAAATTCTGCCCGCGGTTGAAAATTTGCAAGTATATTTCTGCTCGGGTGTGGATGTTTTTGTGTAAATAAGTTCTTGACGTTCCAAAACAGGGATCCCTATAGGGAACTATGTGCCGCTTTCGTGATACATAATGTCTGGGTGCATACGACCATATAAACGTGGCCATAAAGGTGCTGTTCCGAACCGAGCGGCCGACGGCCGACGGCACTACTGGTTCGTATGGACTTGTATGGGATACTATCCGAACCGAGCGGCGACTGCACATGCTATCGGCCGCCGCGCATCTGTCGCGGCGGCCGACGGCCGACGGCACATAACTGCAGACCAGTATAGCCGCGGCGGCTTTATGTGGGTTGGGTCGGAATATAGTTTGCAGGACTAGTTATTATGTTTAACTAGCGGCCCGCCCAGCGGTTTCACCCGCTGCTAACTGATTTCCTACGGGAAACAGACCTTCTCCCGACATAAATCATACACAAAAACCTTCCTCTTGAATCACTCTATATTTAAAAAAACTTCATCCAGATCCGTTAAGTAGTTTTGAAGATTTAAGCATTCAAACAAACAAACAGACAGGGACAGACGTGGGAAGCGACTTTACTTTATCCTAAACGCATTAGGCTAGGATGTAGATAAAATTTTGTATGAAGCCCAAATAAGAGGTAATTTAAAGACTTTATATTGGCAAGGTGCATTGACGGAGGTGGACGCTAGAATTGTATCACTACATAGTATAAAATAAAGTCGCTTCCCGCTTGGTGTCTCCTTATGTTTAGAATTACCCAACGGATTATGATACGTTTTTTTTTATTAGATAGAGTAACTTGAGAGGAAGGTTTATAAGTATTATTTATTCCGGGAAATCGTCACATTCCCATGGGAAAATGGGAAATGCCCCCTACTACATATTGATGGCGGTTCGTGTGAGTTAGTAGCCGCTGCAAAAAAAAATCCTTGCGTCTCTGAAGTTTACAACAATGGAGAGTTGGATAAAAAGAGGGTTAAAAGTTTGTATGAAAGTTCGTTGTCTTAAGTATGATCCGTTTCAAAATAAGTGATTAGACTTATGACTTAAAATAATTAAACACGTCTTTCAGCATTTTTGAAATTTTAACCCTTAATAGGGTCAAAAGGGGGTTAAAAGTTTGTATGAAAGTTCGTTTTTTTAAATGAATGTGATCTGTTTCAAAATTTGTGATGAGACTAATAACTTAAAATAATTAAACACGTGTTTCAGCATTTTTGAAATTTTAACCCTTAAATGGGTGAAAAGGGGGTTAAAAGTTTGTATGAAAGTTTTTTATCTTAAATGTGATCTGTTTCAAAATTTCTGATTAGACTCATAACTTAAAATAATGAAATACGTGTTTCAGCATTTTTGAAAATTTAATCTTTAAAGGTGTCAAAAGGGGGTCAAAAGTTTACTACCAGTTGGGCTACCCGTTTTCCCATGGGAATGTGACAATTTCCCGCAATAAATTATACCTATAAACCTTCCTCTCAAGTTACTCTATCAAATAAAAAAAACCGCATCAAAATCCGTTAGGTAATTCTTAAGATATAAGGAGACACCAAACGGGAAGCGACTTTATTTTATACTATGTAGTGATAGGTTATTATGGTTCATAACGACCTAACTAAACCTAACGACAAGATGAACCCAGCGATCCCGCTGGGTTCATCTTGTCGTTAGGGTTTATGATGTGGCCAGAGTTCATCGGTTCGCTAGGTTCATCGGGTTATCATGGTTCATCGGGTTATTATGGTTCATCGGGTCGTTGGAATCATCTTGTCGTTAAGGTTTATCATGTGGCCAGAGTTCATCGGTTCGCTAGGTTCATCGGGTTATCATGGTTCATCGGGTTATTATGGTTCATCGGGTCGTTGAGTTCATCTTGTCGTTCGGGTTTATCATGTGGCCATAGTTCATCGGTTCGCTAGGTTCATTGGGTTATCATGGTTCATCGGGTTATCATGGTTCATCGGGTTATTACGGTTCATCGGGTCGTTGGGTTCATTTTATCGTTAGGGTTCATCGTGTGGCCAGAGTTCATCGTTTCGCTAGATTCATCGGGTTATCATGGTTCATCGGGTTATTATGGTTCATCGGGTCGTTGGATTCATTTTGTTGTTAGGGTTCATCATGTGGCCAGAGTTCATCGGTTCGCTAGGTTCATTGGGTTATCATTGTTCATCGGGTTATCATGATTCATCGGGCCACATGAATTCTGGCCACATGATGAACCCTTACGACATGATGAACCCAACGACCCTATGAACCAAGATAACCCGATGAACCACGATAACCCGATGAACCTAGCGAACCGATGAACTCTGGCGACTTGATGAACAATAACAACCCGATGAACTCTGGCCACATGATGAACCCTAACAACATGATGAACCCTAAGGACTCGATGAACCCAACAACCCGATAAACCTAGCGAACCGTTGAACTCTGGCCACATGATGAACCCTAACGACAAGATGAACCCAACGAACCTATGAACCATGATAACCCGATGAACCTAGCGACTCGATGAACAATAACGACCCGTAGAACTCTGGCCACATGATGAACCCTAACGACATGATGAACCCTCAGGACTCGATGAACCCAATGATGAACCTAGCGAACCGTTGAACTCTGGCCACATGATGAACCCTAACGACAAGATGAACCCAACGACCCTATGAACTATGATAACCCGATGAACCATGATAAGCCGATGAAGCTAGTGAACCGATGAACTCTGGACACACGATGAACCCTAACGACAAGATGAACCCAACGACCCGATGAACCATGATAACCCGATGAAAAATAATAACCCGATGAAACATGATGACCCGACCAACCTAGCAAGCCGATGAACTCTGGCCACATGATTGAACCATAACGACAAGATGAACCCAACGACCCTTTGAACCATAATAACCAGATGAAAAATAATACTTACCGTGTGATGCCAGCTTAGAATAGCATCACCCCATTTCTTACCCATGGGTGTCGTAAGAGGCGACTAAGGGACTCGAGGGTTAGATGTGTATTGCAATTTTAGGCGATGGGCTGACAACCTGTCACTTGACACACAGTTATCTGATTGACCCTCAAACTTTTGTCAGAAGTGGTGTTAATATCTGTTTTACGGCCGTTAATGCTGTGCCTACCCCGTAAGGGATAAAGGCGTGATTTATGTATGTATGAAAAATAATAACCCGATGAACCATGATGACCCGATGAACCATAATAACCTTATAAACATATTATCTAAGTCCTGAAAACTATACTCTGACATGTGCTGTCGGCCGTCGGCCGCTGCCTTCGGAATGGCATCTGCCGCGGCGGCCGACGGCCGACGGCCGATAGCCGCGGCATGTGCCATCGGCCGTCGGCCGTCGGCCGTAGGCCGCTCGGTTCGGAACAGCACCTTAAACGTAGCTTAAAATCACGTAGGGTTGTAGTAGTAACTTCTCGATATTCGAAAGTCTTTTCTAGAACTACAATTTTAAACTATCGAACAGCAACACAATACTACCTGCGACACTTATAGCTACGTTTGTGACCACCTTTAGTAAATAAAACATTAAAAATAATTCCAGATCTTTTTCTATTTGGACCACAGCAAGGAGCCTGAAGCGCACAGAAACTTAAATTTGAAATCTTTGAGATTCAAATCGCCACAAATGCTGTTAAGCGGCAGACGGTCGGATTTCAAAGGAGATGGAGATCTCTTACCCTTACAGTTTTGGTACCTCACTACCTATAGACAGATTGATACTAGGTAGGTACCTGCATCCCTACAAAATCGATCTGTGACAACTGGTAGAGGTACCTAAGCATTCTATTAGTAGGTACTATTCAATCAATATTCAAGACTACCTAGTGCCCGCGGACTTCGTTTCGCTGACTTAATATTAGGGTTAGTGTACCAGCAGAAGCGGCATATCATGCTGAACTACTTTTGTAGCTGGCGGCCTAAAAATTCTACGTTTAATCGTTTTTCCCGCGGGAATAAGCAATTTTTCCGCGGTAAAAAGTATTCTAGATTTTGACCAGGCTTGATAGCTATACACAACAAAAGCTATCATTCGAATCCCTCCAGTAGATTTGGAGATTAGCCTGGACAAACAGACAACCAAA
Source organism: Tuta absoluta (assembly GCA_027580185.1). Lineage (NCBI taxonomy): Eukaryota > Metazoa > Arthropoda > Insecta > Lepidoptera > Gelechiidae > Tuta > Tuta absoluta. Next base: position 4,459,152 of record JAQAHW010000020.1, read on the forward strand.
TAAACAGACAGACAGAAAATATAAATAAAAGAATGGGTTCGAATCCTATTTTAACATCACCTACGATTAGTTTTTCGTAAATTTGTTCAATGTACAGACACAAACGGGCTTTACTGTTTTATTATGTGTATAGTGGAAGCCCAAAATAGAGATGGATGGAAGGAGAAGAGGGAGGCCTTTGCCCAGCAGTGGGATGGTGTGGGCTAGACAAGACAAGATTATGTGTATAGATCCCTTGGCGAAACGAAGTTTGCGGGAACTTGCTGGTTGTTATACTTACTAAGCACCTTATCTATACGGCTCAACAGATAAACAGTTACCAGTAACAAACGTTTCTTTCCAAACTCGAGTGTCCCATGGGAAACTACCAAACAAAGCATAAGGAAGGAGGCGTCAAGCGCCCTAACAAAAAAAAAACTGTTAAATAATTCCACATCCAATCCCGAAAGTCGCCGCACTCAACCCGTATGCCGTATTCAAAACAATCCACCGGTAAATAACCGATTCTCCGGTTTTTCTACTAAGCTCTTAAACTGTGTTCCGCACAGCGTAGGTCTCATCAAGTAAAATTCCACACCTAATCCCGAAAGTCACTGCACTTCAATCAAATGCCATATTCAAAACTATCCACCGGTATATAACTGATTCCATGGTTTCTCTTTCTTTTTTATCACAAGAAGTAAAAATATGCCATTTGTTGCTGGCTTGGAATAGCAACCTTTCTCACCTGTGAAATAAGAAAAAGCCGTTCCCCGTAAATACAACACCGTGCACTGCACTTGCCAAGCTACCAAGCGTAGTGAGTTCGGTATGCATGCATCATCAATCGGATGTACTAAATTGTGGCTGTTAATGTTGACGTTGTATTTTTTTTCCAAAACTGAAGCAATTTGTAGCGCGCAGAAAAACATGTAGATATCTTAAGAGAATCGACTACCGAGCTCTCGTCCATACAAAAAGAGAAAACGTTTTCCTACCCCTAAATGTAATCCGATCTCAATGATTTTTTAGAATGTTGTTGACACAGTAAAAAACTAGGTTTATAGTTTTTCCTTTTTTCGAATTTTTCAATTGATTGAAGATTATAGGCGTCTAAAAGTCACTTTTTTTATTACAAAATCTTCCTTGAAGTAAAACGTTTGTATTTAAACAACAAAGTTGTTTTAAGAAAAAATAAAAAACTATAAACCTAGAATATAATATGCTGAAACGATGGACATCAAAATCAAAACTATTGGTTGTGATTTAGTATGTGGGAAACGTTTTCTCCCGAGACGCAAATTTCACCTTAAAAATACCTACAATCAGTCGCGAGCGGCAACGCTCTCTATCGCACTGCTACGCGGGGACTTGGGCGCGCGAGCAACAGTATGAGTTTTCTTAAATACCTAATTTTTTGAAATGGCGATGGTATTCTTCCCTCTTAACCAATTTATTCGTTTAACTTTTTTAGGCATCAGTCTTATAGCTTCATATAAGGTATAGTAAAAACTTTGAATAAAATAGATACCCTAAAACAACATACTTATTAAAATCCACTGCCTTACTTTTGAACACACGGTGCTCTATCATTTGTTTTGATTTCTTGATTTCATTAAAATCCATTGTTTCCATGAGAAATAAATAAAGTTCGTGCTATTATAATATAAAGTTCGGCAATCAATTTTGGACAGCAATTTTCTAGATCGTTGTGGAACTATTCTTTCGACCCCAAGGGTGTCGTTCACCGCCCGCTTTACTTTTTCACATTATTCCGACGGGTTGCGTGCGATTTCCATTACCTAAGTGTTTATTTGTATGAAATGTGGGCCAGTGAGTATTGGGCCTAGGTATTTTAAAAATATTTTTTTGCATTGTACAGTTGCGAGATTGTAAAGTGCAAATACTTATAAAAGGTATATATTCTTTATTGTGTACCAGATTATTACAATAAATTTGAATATTAAACGTAGTCACAAAGGTGAGCTTATCTCTATGAAGAGATCTCTTCCAGCCAACCTGCACAGTGGAATTAGAAAATACTATATTAGGGAATGACAAAACCGTGTACACATACAGATAGGGACTTGCATATAATATATTATAAACAATACATACTTATTAATAAATACATAAATAAATTATATATTTAAATTTATATACATACCTACATCAAGATTGTTCCGATAAATAGTGCTCTTTTATTCTGCGTTTAAATGACGTTATACTTGGAGAATCCTGTATGGACTTTGGAAGTGCGTTCCATAATTGCGTAGCTCGAACCGTGAAGGAATTAAAAAAGAATTTGGTATTGGCTCTGGGACACTCAAGTACCTTGGTGATACATGCGCGCCTAGGCCTGGGATCAGGAGGTAAAACGTGGAAACGGGAGCGAAGATAATCAGGAGAGGATGGGTCTTTAAGGATCCTATAGAGGACAGATAGGATGTGCACAGGTACTATTAAATACAGAGCAAATATTTTTGGGATGAGTTCTACTCGTAAAACTGAACAACTTTTGCAGTTAACATAGTTCGAAATTTAAAAAAAACAATTGCGATCCCATATAAAAATGAAATAAAAAATTGTTACTTTGTATGGGAGGGCCGCTTTTTTTCTTATTTCCACCTATGTTTTAGGGAAAAGTTGTTCAGTTTTTATGTAGAATGCATTCATTAAATTTAATAGACCCTTGTACATACTTTTTGATGGCATAGTCAAGCTATCCATGATAATAGCTATATTTCCAAAATTACGCCACTAAACTACAACAAATTCGACTGCTATGGTCAAGTCATTTAACAGAATGCATCCGTAACGCACCGTACTCGTATTGTATGGGCATAAAATCGCAAGTTCCTTTCGTTTGACAGTCGCATGCGTTACGTTAAGGTGCGTTAAAAAACGCAGCAACGGATGACAAGTGGTAGAACCGCCTAGCCTGAATACGAAATACTACATCAGTACTTTATTAAAGTTTAAGCTGTTTTTTTACCTGTAGACAGAGTATTTCGGGTTCAATTGTAATTTAGCTGTTTTTGAGTACGCGTCAACTCTGATTGCGACGAATTTTCATTGCCTCACTCTGATTGTTCATAGTGTTCCCTCTGAAACATTCTATAGCTCTGCGGATCACAGATACACAGAGAAAAAAATAGCAATAAATAACACAACATAACGTTTGATATTATTGAACCAGTTTAATCTACATACCAAATCGCAATGCGCCCTGTTTACAGGTACTCTATGCTAATGTTATACGAAAACGGAAAGTAATCTTGCAGGCAACCATTTTGGAATATTTCTAATGCATGAGATTAGAGATATTATTTATGAACAGATTCCATTTTTGTTTCGTAATAAAAAAACGCGGAATCTTCGGAGGATTCTAATTCTTTTATTTTCTGCTGCTACTCCTAAGTTCCTACGTTATTTTGTATAGCAAAAACATAGGCCACACAATTTGCTGTGTGACTTTTACCCGTAAGAGATGAATCCAGGAAATAGACAACACCCGTGACCGATTTATTAAAATACAGGCTACAATTTTACAGGTATAATTCAATGTTCATCGCGTATTCAGTTAGCCATAATGAAACCAAGAATATGAACTGGCTACACAATGTACTAACAATTTCACATGTAGACTTGTAGCCTGTAGTTTAATACATAGGGCACTGGCGTTTGCTAAGCATGGTTAAAAATAGCAATTGGGCAGGGTCCATGGAGCCCCTGGAGGTCCATAGCATGTGTCTCGGGGGTTCACTGAGTGTTTGGGTATCAAACGTTTCCTAAAAAGTTGAAAAGTCGAACTTGCTTCGCTCTCGATACAATACAGCATATGTGTAAGTATAGTAGTACTATTATTTATTCTGTGTAAGTAGCGAGCTGTTTTACACTCTCCATTGGCGTTTAGGGCCCTCGACCCAAAGATTTTACAAGTACTTTTGCGTTCGACATAGCAGTACATACTAGTTCCATGCCTCGCTTATTTAAAGTACGTTTACATATTTAAACTATGTAAGTATGATGTGAAATCATAGTCTCGCTCGCTTCGTTAGCAAGACGTGTCAGAAACAGCCTGTTACCACTTTCAGAAAGCATTAGGGTCTTCACTTGTTTGTAGCGTGAAATGCGAGCTCGCTTCGCTCGCAATAGTTGTCGGTTGCAGGTTGCAGGCTGTTTTACACTTGCGGCTAGTGCTAAGGCTCTTCGCATGTTGGTAGCGTAAAATGTCGAGCTCGCTTCGCTCGTATCATAATACGTCGGGTCGACTGTCGACGATAAGCAGTTTTACATTTGCGGGTAGTATTTATGTTTCTAGGTAAGGGATAGTAAACCTGCTTTTTACCAAAGAATGTCACCAATGAAAGTAATTAATGAATAATATATGATCTGTTATAAAATTATATCTCAGGGGCCCATGAAGTGTTCCAAATTATAAAAGGGGTCCATAGCTGCAAAAAAGTTAAGAGTGGCAATAGGGTAATTCCCTTGTCCAGCTGTGGACAGTTGTGGCTGAAATACACATTTAATATGGAGACCAAAAGCATATTTACAAAATAGTTGTTCATATATTGCACTTAATCAGAGATAATAAATCGCTTGTAATACCCGAAAAATGAACAACATCGTTATCGTATGACAGCCGCATGCTTCATGTCACAGGGAACAGATGGCTCACTTCATACTATCAGTCTACATCAAAGAAAACCCCTCACGCCAACGAAAATGCACCGAAAAACCCGAGACAAAAGCCAGAACTACCGGAGCGCTCTATTAACTAAATGTCCTCGGACGGTTCCACTGGGTCACACATGATAGTCACACAGTGGAAATCCGCCGGGAAAATTCATTATTTAGCGAAAAACCGACTTCATACAGAAGAAAACAAAATATTTTGAAAGGTAGCGTACTGATTTTAGTGACTTCAAGTTAGACAATTCCATTCCTAATATAATACAAAATTGGCCAAGTACGAGTCCGACTAGCGCACGAAGGGTTCTGTGATTTTATTCTGTTTTTTTGTATTTTTTGTTATAGCGGCCTATTTGTTACTGTTCATGAGATACAGCCTCCAAATCATTGTAGATACAAATTTTGAAATATTTTGTATGACAGCTTTATTGAAATTTTTGTTGTTATAGCGGCAACAGAAATATAGCATCTGTGAACGTTCATCTAACTAATTATGAACGGACGGCGAAACCTCAGTCACCGGCCCCGTTTCAACCCTTTGGCTAGGGAACCCTAAAAACGAAATAATCAAACGTGATCTTGTAGTTTTTGTGATATTTAAGGACAAATATAGGTACACACATACAAGGGTAGGTAAAATATACTTCACTAAATTGTGCTTACTTGCTCTTCTTCTTCTAAAATATTGTAGGAATATCGGAGAATTTTAGGAATATTAGGTACATACTACATACACAATAAAACAATTTTAAACGGATTTAAGTTGTGTTTATTTCAAATTTAACAAAAGCGCTCGAAACGTAGTAATTCTAGAATCCAAAATAAACACAACTTAAATCCGTTTCAAATTGTTTTATTGTGACGAGTAATAGTTGTGCAAAGTCAAGTAAATATTATAATATTACATACAGGTCGAACTGAAAACCTTCCCTTTTGAAGTCGGTTGATGAAAGCCAGGACGGCCAAAAAACGTCATAGACTACACACGGACGGATGGTCCATTTTCCTTATGGTTTTAATTAAGCCGCTACCACTAACCTGCCGCCATTTTTGCAGTCCCGCACCGCTCGTGCAGATTGATTAAAAGTCTATGGGCCATGCTTTATAGCCAGTGTCCATTGTAGGTCCGGATCGTGAGCCGGTTTATATCGTGTTCTGCTAACCAATATAATTTTAGCAGTACTTTTCTACAGTAAGACTGGACCTACTGGCTTTAAGTTGGTGAATGTAGAAGGCTTTTTACGCAATGTCCGCTTTTATTTCAATTTCGTATAGCTATTGTGCGCACATAACATGGTCATGCATGCATCCGAACAATCCAACGGTCTAAACGCTCACGATTATCGTGACATGTAGCAAATAGTGAGTATTGTGGTGCTATAGACCAAAGCGGCATCTTATACCTGGGGCACCTTGAGGTCATGGAATCCAGTATGGTTGGTTTGTGGACTCTTGGTTCGGTACAGATACCCGTTGAATCTAGATATCCTGACGTGTATGACTATGAATACGTTCTATAGACAAGTGTCATCAAATTTGTGGTTGAGGCCCGATATTTACGCGAACTAGTCCTATATAGACCGGATGATTCTCGTGTCGTGTACAACAATGGTCATCTGCAAGCAGCATCTAATTTATAGTTGAGATGAGCCCGGTCCCGATCCGATATATACCGAATGCTTCTCATGTCGTGGGTGACAATGGACACCTGTCATAGGCAGGCAGCATCTAATTTATGGCAGAAGAGGGCTTCCGGCCCGACATTTATGAGAAGTACTCCGATATATAAGGTGTAAAAAAATTAGCTGAGAATATTTTAAGGGGTGAACCAGTACGTGAAACTGAACAACTTTCCCCAAGGAACATAGGTCGAAATATGAAAAAATAATTTGACCCTCCCATACTTAGTGTGTTACCCGGCCGGGATAATTTGTATGGGAGGGCCAATTTTTTTTTATATTTCGACCTATATTCCTTGGGGAAAGTTGTTCAGTTTCACGTACTGGTTCACCCCTTAAAATATTCTTAGCTATTTTTTTTACATTGAATCTTTACATAGAATCATCCGGTCTACATGACCGGATGATTCTCATATCGTGTAAAACAATGGACTCATGCCTTCAGCAAGCTGCATTTAATTTACGGTTGAAGTTGGCTCTTGGCCCGAAATTTACGAGAACTAGTCCGATATAGACCGAATTATTCTCGTGTCGTGTACAACAATGGACTCATGTAATCTGAAAGCAGCATCTAATTTATAGTTAAAGTGGGCTCCTGGTCCGGCATTTACGAAAACTAGTCCGATATAGACCGGCTGATTCTCGTGTCGTGTACAGCAATGGACTCATGTCATCTACGCGCAGCCGACAATTACGAGAACTAGTCTGATATAGACCGGCTGATTCTCGTGTCGTGTACAACAATGGACACCTGTCATCTGAAAGCAGCATCTAATTTATGGTTGAGGTGGGCTCCCGGCCCGATAGTTACCGCAAGCTAATCCGGTCCGACACGACCCGGGCCATCGCCTATTGCTACGGAAACTGGGTTTTGCACACATAACCCTACTTTACTTTACACTAGTGAACACCTTTAATTGGTTTATTAGTAGTCTTAACTGTTGGTGGCACAAATAATTTTCTTTTATATTATTATTCACTTATTTAATAATTTCTCACGACCTTCTACTTTATCTATTTTAGTAATCTGTTCCAACTGGAAGCTGAAAAACTTTGAAAAAGTGCGATTTGGACTCGCGCATGAAAGGCTCCGTACCATTGTAAATAAAAATTTCTTATAATCACTTTTATTGTTAGTGTTAACCATAAATTTTATTCTGTTTTAAAGTATCAGTTATTTAAGTGGCACCAGTAATATTAATGTTCTACGAAAATTGCAACTGTCTTACTATTCGTTCATAAGATACAGCCACCGAACTATTATAGATAAAATGGAGTAATAGAAAAATTTAATACTATAATGTTTCGCGAAGGAAATAAGAAGCGATTATTTCAATCTGTTACACAGAAGGTCCTCCCGGACCTAAGTCGGCGACTGTATCCGACATTTAGATACATCCGAACTTGTCGTCGGTTGTCGTCGGATGTCGTCGGTTGTATACGGTTGTCGTCGGATGTCGTCGGTTGTTGTCGGTTGTCGTCGGTTCTTGCAAAACACGTGTTGCCAGCACAGAAACAAGAAAGGGCCCAAATCATTTTGACTATTCGACACTAAATAACCATTAAAATATCTTCTAAACACATACTCTACAATCTTCACTATCGACTCACAAATACAAAAAAATATTCTTTAAACGTATCAACTTTTTCAGTAAAGCTTATATTTTTTGCTTTCTTTGACAATAATACGCAATGAGCATCCACTCATTTATGATTTTAATGTTGACTCTATAAATAAATCATTTAAATCGTGTTTAAAACCAATCCTTTGTACTGCTATCTTTGATAAAATTTGTAAACAATCCTTTATAAATATATCTAGTATCAGACAGATTAAATAGTGCTGATAACACTGTTTTTGACGGTACGTTGATGACGTGTACATAGTGATGTGTATTTTAAGAAAAGATAAAATATAACAGATACTATAACACTGGCCACCAAGATAAATGTATCAATTTGAAATCTTAAATTTAAAGACTGACTCACACTGGATGCGTGTGCAACAGTGTACGTTGCAGTAGAGGAAGTATCTACTATGTTGTACTGAAAGTGTGATAAATGTATTTGCACATGTATTTGTATATATCTCTTTATCAATGTGAAGTCCTTCCGTAACCAAACATTTAGCCCCTCTGATGGCCCGCATAATTTTGTGGTTATATTTCTGGTCCGAAAATACTGACGAAAATAGTTAAATGCAACCGCACTACACACCGCATCGCTGTGCCGTAATCATATATCATATTATGACACATCGCGCATCACATCAGCTTAATAGCAGTCCACTGCTGAACGTAAGTGCCATACGGATCTGCCATAAGGCACGATGTCCCGTTTCCGCCATCAAGTCTTTAAGTCTTCGATCTATTTGCATAAGAATAGATAATAATACTGGCGTATAGAAGCGAAACTCCTTTGTCTGGGCCCCAAAAGCCGCGCTTTAAACACCTACTTCCCCCCGCAGCCCGTAACGCCCCGCACTCTCCCGCGCTTTAAGTCGGGGCTGTCACGTGCCAATAATTTTATTCCAGACTAGCGGCCAATCAAGCGGTTGCGACCACTGCTAACAGTTTTCCCGTGGGAACAAAATATTTACCCGTTTTAAAGTCTTACCTTACCATTTTATTGTTAATAGGTAGGTAATATATTACAGCCTACTCTTGTACTGGCTTATAAGTATGTATTTAAATACCTTACCTAACCGAACTATCTACCTACTGCGTGGTATTGACGGACGATCTAGGTTATTCTCGCTCGGCACACGGCACAAAGCACACCGCCACCACGCCGCCTCCTCCGTTTGATACCTACCTATTCGCCGCCTCGCCGATTGACCAAAATGCAATAATTTTAAAAGATTTGCGATGAATATTAATTGTTTGTTATACCTATTCAAGGATTTCTTATCAAATGAACTTTTTGTTGCAGTCGAGCGGTGTTAAGTAGGTACCTACTTACCTAAGTTAAAAAACATACCTTCTATACGAATGCGCTTATTTATCATTATCAGCTAACAATGAATTAAGCACCTAGGTAGTTTAAATTAGAAAATGGAAACTAGGTACCTACGTAAGTAAAAATAGGAGTACACACAACAATTACGTATAATAACGAATGGTAGGTACCTAGGTATTTACTGTAAAATCATAACTTACCTTGGCTCATCTTTAGGCAAATTAAAAAAACTTAGATGCGGAGTCTTCCTCGCATCACTTTTGCAGCCATACACACCACAATAATTCGGCATTGCTAAATTTTTCACAAAAAATGAAAATTCGACCCGCACGACGAACGTTTCCGCGGCGAAGCGCACTCCCGACTGAATTGTTCGCTAAGAGACAGCCAGACGGATTGACCTTGAGCGCGTCTGGAGCGGGAGTGTCATCTGTATGTGATTTCTACTCTATGCTATTTGCTTGGAGGGCGTCCCGCCGCTACGCTTGCTGAGGCATGGAATCCACCCAAAAACCGGCTTACTCTACCGTCCATCGGCATCGACAGATGTGACCAGACCAATGGCACACTACCAGATCAAACATGTTTGCACAAATTAACTGTCCAATACCGCAACAACATGTGGTACGCGTGAAGCCAATCGTATCATTCTTTCCCATGCCCTTAAAACCACTGTTTACATACTTAACATGATTTTTTGCAACATTTCATTCAATCGAATATTTTATTTCGCGAAATGTTAAAGTCTGCACGTTTGCATTGTTGCAAATAATATTTTCTATCATTTTACAACTTCGTAGTTTTTGACTTTATCAATTATCTATTTTGGTGACTTGAACAAAATCACATGTGATAACATAACTCATTTATTAATAATAATAATAATATTACATATCAAATGTTTAACTTAAACTTGATAAAGAGTATAGGTCAGGGAAAAGTAATTTATTTCTATCGACCGATAACGCCTCGGCGTATATTGTGTGAGGGCGAGTGTGTGACTGATAATTGTTAACATAAAATGTTATTGCGCAATCCTGATGCTGTGCTGTATGTTATTTTCTTGCTGCAACGTATAATCGCACGCACGCGTGATGCACGTACAATTGGTCTGCCTCAGTCTTTAAACAAACTAACTGACTGATGGATAAAAAAACTTCATAGAAATCGTCATGGAAATAGTTCCATCATGGATCATTGTCTAGTTCTCTATGGGATTATAGTTGTACTTTTTAATAAAAAACTAAACCACCTTCAAGAATAAAATCACCAATAAACGAAAATCATAAAATACTGAAAATGAATTTTCATGGGGTATCTATCCCAATTTTTTATTCTAGTTACCTATAAACTTTATTATTTATTTATCACTAGCTTTTACCCGCGACTTCGTCCGCGTTAGATAGTTTTTTTTAGGCAGAAGTTCTAAAGTAGGTATGTGTATTCATAGTAAGTGTGACAGTAATATTAGAACAGTTCTTATCTCTATTGTTTAAAGATGACTTGCTTGCTTCTGTTGTTAAAGGGAAAATTCATTGCCGTGTGATGGCGGCTTAGAATAGCATCACCCCATTTCTTTCCCGTGGGAGTCGTAAGAGGCGACTAAGGGACTCGAGGGTGTGTATTGCAATTTTAGGCGATGGGCTGACAACCTGTCACTATAGCGATACACAATTTTCTGAATGACTCTCAAACATTTTTCAGACGTGGTGTAAATGGCCGTTTTTTGTGGCTATTTACGCTCTGCCTACCCTGGTATGTGCATTTTTTGTTTTTCTGTCCTCGGTAAAAAGTAGGCAATGGCCTTTCTTTACTTATTCCCATCATACTGAACAACTTTTGTTTGGAACCATTTCTGTATCTCCAATAGTTTAGGTGGGCTCCTGATGGTAGACCGGGTGGTGTACATAAGGTACTCCAGATCCTCAATGTCCTTGTGAAAAGAAGCGGCCCATCATACTGAAAACATTTGTTTTAGAACCATGCCTGTATCTCTTATAGTTTAGCTGGGCTCCTGATGGTACACCTGGTGGTGTATATATGGTACTTCAGATCCTCAATGTCTTAGTGAAAAGAAGCGGCCCATCATACTAAACAACTTTTGTTTTGGAACCATTTCTGTATCTCCAATAGTTTAGATGGGCTGCTGATGGTAGATCTGGTGGTCTACATATGGTACTCCAGATCTTTAATGTCCTTGTGAAAAGAAGCGGCCCATCATACTGAACAAATTTTGTTTTAGAACCATGCCTGTATCTCTAATAGTTTAGTTGGGCTCCTGATGGTACACCTGGTGGTCTACATAAGATACTCCAGAGCCCCTATGTCCTTGTGAAAAGAAGCGGCCCATCATACTGAACAACTTTTGTTTTGGAACCATGCCTGTATCGCTAATAGTTAAGCTGGGCTCCTGGTAGTACACCTGGTGGTCTACATAAGGTACTCCAGATCCCCAACGTCCTTGTGAAAAAAGTGGCCCATCATAGTGAACAACTTTTGTTTTGGAACCATGCCTGTATCTCTAATAGTTTAGCTGGGCTCCTGGTGGTACACCTGGTGGTCTACATCTATACTCCAGACCCTCGAATGGTGATAAAAAGTAGCCTATGTCCGTTCTCGGTATGTTAGCAATCTCTGTGCCAAGTTTCATGAAGATCGGTTCAGCGGTTTGGCCGTGAAAGCGTAGCAGACAGACAGACAGACAGACAGACAGACAGAGTTACTTTCGCATTTATAATATTAGTGTGGATATAAACTACAAAATATTATTATAAATAAAATTGACCTAGAATGATGCACCTCTGAGGAGGGTTTAGGAGGGCAAGCGAAGACTTCATATCAAATTGTTTAAATATAAACATGCTTAATTTTTAAAACTTGATTAATTAAAATGGACTCAGTAGCCAAGCTGAACGTTATGGCATTTATTCGCGATAACAATTTTCTTTACTTACCTTATATGAGCGCTGTCACTTTCCGTCAAATACTTAGGTTTAGGAACGGACTCCTATATGTAAGTCTTGTCATGAAATGCGCGTAATCTGTCAAAATGAGGCGACGATAAAACAATGGTGACTAAATTTACTAGAAAAGGCGTAGAAGCCATTGAAGTTTTTAAACATGATAGGACTTAGATATCTCATATCCTTCTCCATACCTATTTGACAGAAAGTGGCAGCGCTAATATAAGGTAAGTAAGGAGGATACCTACACTCAGCATTGGGTGGCAACGGGTTAAAAGAGAAGAAGAAGATGAATAGAATTGTTATTCCGATTTTAGACCAATACTTACTCACATTACAACATCTTAACTAATAAGACTAATAATACCGTGATGCCGGCTATACCGTGTGATGCCGGCTTAGAATAGCATCACCCCATTTCTTTCCCGTGGGAGTTGTAAGAGGCAACTAAGGGACTCGAGGGTGTGTATTGTAATTTAGGCGATGGGCTGACAACCTGTCACTATGGCGATACACAATTTTCCGAATGACCCTCAAATATTTGTCAGACGTAGCGTAAATAACCGTTTTGCGGCCGTTTACGCTCTGCCTACCCCGCAAGGGATTGTAGGCGTGATATATGTATGTATGTATTACAACAAAAGATATAATCTACCTCTATAATTGATTAGATCAGAATATTGGATCACGAACGTTACCTCCCCTTTTTAACGCTTTTGTCAAAAATTACGTCTTTTCTCGTAGAAGGAAGAAAACCAAAGAAAATCTTATTTATGTACTCCTACTTCTTTCGTAGTACATTCTCTATGGTAATTTCAGGGCAAGAGAAGATTTCAGAGAGAACCCTAGATGCAAGTAAATTGAAGCCATGAAATACTCATTGCAATCAAAGGCATGCGTTACCATAAAACAAAAACAAATTCTTAAAGACACAAAATACTATTTATTTAATCAAGCTTTCATAAGCTCATGCTCTCATGAGCATGTTTAATCTTTACACATAATATACGCACCTTATTTTTAATAGGTATAGGTATTTTTGGTAGTTAGCACTATCACGTTATGACACTATCAATTTTGTCTGATTGGATTTTTTTTTCTAGCCAAAACAGCAAATGATAGTGTGATAAACCCCGCTTCTGCCACTCCACACATGATATGTAACATTATGTTGCTTATTTACATGGTTAATGTAACTGGTGGTTTTGATAATTATTACACTCATGATTAAAATATATACCTATTACTCAGGCACGGCACGAATAATGTTTCGTAGTTTGTACCGGCGCGACTTTACTATTGCACATTTTAAGATGAAAAAGTAGTTATTGTGGCATAACTGTAATAGATAGACACATAGTATTGGGGATATTTTTTTAGATATTGATGTCTTCTATAAAACTGTAATACATCATTTTGCTCTATTGTCAATAATTTCCACAGCGTGCGCGATATAAGATTTTTTTGGTACTTTTTTCACGCGTTGGGTTACATTATTCGATCCCTATTTTTCTCGTACCAAATAATATATAGCCTATGTTCATTAGGGATAATGTAGAATTTTAATGGTACTTCTTTTATTGGTTCAGTAGTTTCGGAGCCTATTCAATTCATAGAAACAAACAACCAAATCTTTCCTCTTTATAATATTAGTGCTAATTGCGGTGAGATGAGTTTTTCATAGCTTCAAGTATAATATTCGTTTCACATTTACTTGCTCTGAGTCTGACATGATATTGACCTGCAAGTTGACATAATCTCTGGATAACTAATATTGACTTATATGTTGTCAAAGTAGGCTGACTGCGTGCTGACTTTTGGAACCATAAATGCACGACATTGATTATGCACAATACGATTAAGCCCGACAATGTTATGTACAAAATGACTATGTACGACTAGCAATATTTGTTAAGTCCATATTCAAGTATTTGTGTTTAGTCTGGGTGTTTTCTATGTATAATACGTATTTATTTACAAAAAAGTACTGATATCAGCTATCTAGTTCTCATAGTACAAGGCGCGTACAAATGGCACTGTGTGAATTGTTCTGGATATTAAAAAAAAATACGAATGTAATCTTGTTTTTTTTATTAATCAACAATATTTATTTTTATTTGTCATTTTAAGTGTTTTTTGAAGTAAAATAAATATAAAGGCACTAGCTTTTACCCGCGACTTCGTCCGCGTTAGATAGTTTTTTTGGAAACAGGTTCTAAATTAGATATGTATATTTATAGTATCTCTACTGTTTAAGGATGACTTGCCTGCTTCTGTTGTTAAAGGGACAATTCAAAATTTGCTATCCGGTGTACTGCCCTGAGAGATCAATATTTATAACCATTGAATACAAAAGTCAGTAGATAACAAAAAAATCCTCGGTAAAAAGTTGCCAATGTCCTTTCTCAACTTATTCCCATCATACTGAACAACTTTTGTTTTAGAACTATGCCTGTATCTCTAATAGATTAGCTGGGCTCCTGATGGTATACCTGGTGGTCTACATTAGGTACTCCAGATCCTCAATATCCTTGTGATAAGAAGCGGCCCATCATACTGAACAACATTTGTTTTAGAACCATGCCTGTATCTGTAATAGTTTAGCTGGGCTCCTGATGGTACACCTGGTGGTCTACATAAGGTACTCCAGATCCTATGTCCTTGTGAAAAGAAGCGGCCCATCATAATGAACAACTATTGTTTTAGAACCATGCCTGTATCTCTTATAGTTTAGCTGGGCTCCTGATGTTACACCTGGTGGTCTACATAAGGTACTCCAGATCCTCAATGTCCATGTGATAAGAAGCGGCCCATCATACAGAACAATTTTTGTTTTGGAACCATGCCTGTATCTCTAATAGTTTAGCTGGGCTCCTGGTGGTACACCTGGTGGTCTACATCTGTACTCCAGACCCTCGAATGGTGATAAAAAGTAGCCTATGTCCGTTCTCGGTATGCTAGCAATCTCTGTGCCAAGTTTCATGAAGATCGGTTCAGCGGTTTGGCCGTGAAAGCGTAGCAGACAGACAGACAGACAGACAGACAGACAGAGTTACTTTCGCATTTATAATATTATATTATTAATATTATATTATTAATATTATATCATACTGAACAACTTTTGTTTTGGAACCATGCCTGTATCTCTTATAGTTTAGCTGGGCTCCTGATGTTACACCTGGTGGTCTACATAAGGTACTCCAGATCCTCAATGTCCATGTGATAAGAAGCGGCCCATCATACAGAACAATTTTTGTTTTGGAACCATGCCTGTATCTCTAATAGTTTAGCTGGGCTCCTGGTGGTACACCTGGTGGTCTACATCTGTACTCCAGACCCTCGAATGGTGATAAAAAGTAGCCTATGTCCGTTCTCGGTATGCTAGCAATCTCTGTGCCAAGTTTCATGAAGATCGGTTCAGCGGTTTGGCCGTGAAAGCGTAGCAGACAGACAGACAGACAGACAGACAGACAGAGTTACTTTCGCATTTATAATATTAGTGTGGATTACAAAATCGAATATTAGACAGAATGTGGCAAAATACGATTATTTCAGGAATTTTATAGTTAAATATTGTAGTGAGAGATTAGGGATTACCAATGCGAAGAATATTATGCTGTAGGCATGTATTTCTGTAGGGTGCATTTTAAAAAGTGAATACTTAAAGGTCTGCTTTAGTTCGTAATAATATACTTACCGCTTTTCCCAAGGAAATTAGGTTAACATTAAAAAAATAGGAAATAGTCCCGGAAACTTAGAAACTCACTGGAAACATTCCATTGGGAATACTCCCAGAAAATCACTAAAGTAGGAACGGCACATATTGCTATGTACGATACAGTCATTGGATCGTGTTCAGTAACTGGACCGGACAATTAATGTACAGGGGTGTAATTCGAATTTAAATAAAATTACGTCGACGAGTAAATGAACTCAAAGACTAGTGTTGGCTATAATCGACTTCTTGATTAATTATTAGAATATGACATATAAGGCCGTGGAGGGGTGGTGAAACGAAGCCCCCCGCATTAAAATTTTCTGACACAAATCCGACCCAATAGGTTAGGTTAGGTACGTGTTGTGACCCACTGGAGCGAACGAAGTGAGTGAGTCGTAAAAAAATATAAATCTAAAGGTTACATCACTACTAGCAGATTTTCAAAATGGTCACGTGATGTCTTTGATGATCGTGTCGTGCATGCGCAGGGTTTTCATTGTTACTACAAGGGTGTTTTTGGCGAAACTGTTTTGATTTCATTGCCATTGTCGTGCATGCTTGGGTTGTGCATAGCTCTGACGTTCATGATTATGCTGTGCAAAACACTCTCATACATTATATGGACTCTGACTGTTTATGTTTACAATTTTAAAATTTATTGTTTAATTTACATTAATTTCAATCCACTATTTTATTTATTTTTGGAATAATTTGTGTCATCACGACAAATATTATGCAGGTGTTTTATGTAGCCGTGTTTGTGTTATATTTAACCTATCTGTAATAACAAAACTATACTGTGACAATGACTTACCTACCTCTACTTGTTTTATTTATTTTATAGAATAAATTATTCTATCTATCAGTAACGGCTATGTAACTCAACCGTTATACGAGTAAAATACATATTTGTTATAAGTACTTTATTTAGAAAGAGATACATGCATAATAATCAGATATTCATCGGGTATTTCGTTGACTTAGTACATTTTGTACCTATAACATACACAGACAAAGCATATTTTGTAGGTACCTATTACATAGACAGGAAGAATTTAGTCGACAAAACGGGTATAAGGTGTTAATTTCATGTCGTCAAATTGTCGTCAGCTGCTGGTTTTAGATTGGGTTTTAGTGTTTCATTGGTCCACCGACAAAAGCATCGCTCTTTTTGAAGAACAAGATCGACATTAATTTGGAAAGATGGTCGCAGTTCTCCCTGCAGGACCGTCCACAAGTTCCAAAACCAGATATATAAGCTTGATAAGCTGTCCGGTGTTTATTATCCTCCGAACTTCGAAATCTTGCTGAGATTCTGCTACGCAAAAGATCCGATATCATCCAGTTCTGAAGATACCGAGTATTCAAGTGAACCGAGATGATGAAATTGAAAAACCAACCTCTATATTTATTTATAGCACCGAAACACCATATTTAAGTATTACTATCAGAATGATATCCATAAGAATACACAATTATTATGAATTCATAAACAAATTTGACACAATAGGTAACTATGCGGTGTAAATCGAAATTATGAGAGTTTTAGAGTTCCGTAGTCAACTTCTTGCAGGCTGCAAAAACGCTCATAATTTACCTACTCATAGCGAGTAGGTAAATTCTGGTCTAGTCCAGTGGTGCATACAGCTTCTGATCATGGGGGATCACAACACATACCATAGCAAGACTACCGTCGGGTGAAAGAAAATATTCATCGCAAGAAAAGCGACTAGACACATCACATTAAAAAAGACAAGGTTTGCACACTGCACACATTACCACTACACGTATTGCGAGCGAATCTAGCTCTACATTTACGTTTAAAAAGTTTAAAAGCCAAAAGAGTTCCGCCCTACAGCAACAATAAACATATCGCGGGCAAAGCAAGCTCGACATTTTACTTTAAATTAGCAAAACGAGGACCTACACCACGCTCCACGAATATAACTTATAATATAGAGCGAAGCAAGCTCTAAATTTCATATTAGAAAGGCAACAGAGGAGCCTGCTGTCTTTTTACTTTGCGCCACAGCAATACTAAACTTAACACGTCCCCCCCGCCAATCGAAAAATATCCTCCCTATTTTTGGGAGGACAAATTTTTTTTTGTTCTTAGAAAAGTACAAAAAGTTTTTCAGTTTCACGTCGAGGAAACGCTCTGAAAGTTTGCATTAGTTCAGACACTGTATACAGGTTGGCCAGTAAAGTGACGTCCAAATACGAAATTCAAACGCCTTTACTGATGGGTATCCGAATCACTAACATGTATGTCCCGCAATTTATTGTAGTTTGCGAGTTATTCAACATTTCTGGCAGGCTTCCTTCCTTCTGTTCTTTAGTTCCGTACAAGGGCTTTTTGAGTAGTTGTTTTTGTAGTATTTTTATTTCTCGCGTACAAAAAAAGAAAAAGGTCTGCCAGTCATGTTTTTCTCATACAACTTCAGAAGTTGAATAACTTGGAAATTACAAAAAGTCGCAGAACATATATGGGGGTGATATAAATAGCTCTCAGTATAACGCATATAAATGTTGTCTGTTTTACGCATGCGACACAGGCCAGAAAAGCCAAAAATTTGTAATATAAAGGATATACCAAAATATGGTTTCAGTAGCTGCAAAATGTAGAATCATCTCATGCGCACCAATTGGCAGGCTTTCACGGATTTTCATCACTTTTTTATATTTTTATAATAAGATTCGACGTATTTGATCACAAAAACCCTAGATTTAGGTGTGACCGACACGCTCTTAGCAGGTTTTCATGCCACGTAAGAACAAGTATTGAAGTTTAACAGGTATCCCATCCCTTTTTAATCAAATAAAATTAATCGAATAGCTGTGACGTCATATGTATAGAAATGTAGAGAAAAGTCGGAGAATGTAGGAAAATGTTGGCGGCCGACATGCCGGCATCGCTCCCACACTGGATGTATGGAACAGTCGCCGACTGTAGGGAACAGTCGCCGACTTAGGTTCGGGAGCACCTTTAATTTTAAGCCCAGATTTAATAACTTGATAGTTCCCGTGATATGATGACATCCTAATCATAAAATCACTGTTCCGTATAAAATATTAAAAATCGTCCAAGTGTAAGTCGGGCTCGCGCACGAAGGGTTCCATACAAGGAGTAACAAAAAGTTTTAATATAACCTTTCGGGTTATATCCTATTTTGGGTTAAGGTAGTCATGAATTTGAAGTACTTTCCTCATGGACCATAGGTCAGAATATAAAAAATATTGGACCACCCATACAAAATTGCCAGACAGACGACAGAGTGACAGACAGGCGGACGGGCGGACAGACAGACAGAAATAGTCTCAGCGCTTCTGGCACACGCGCCAGTTTTTGACAAGTGCGAGGTGTAGCTTACCCTAGCCCTATATCTTAAGGCCTGGTTTCACTTTGATTAGTGTTTAGTGCAGGTGATTAGTGCAGGTGTTAAGTGATTAGTAGAAAACACGTATGGACAGCAACTGATTAGTGCAAGTGTTAAGTACGCTGCGTAGTAAAGTGATTAGAAGCGTGTTCTATTTTTTTGCGAGTGAACTGCGAGTAGCCACGTCCCGCGCGCCCCTCCCTACCCCCTCTCCTCACTTCCAGCGAGCGCGCCTTCCTGTAGCGTCGGACAGACCGACGTGTTGAGCAAAAATGGTGGAAAACAATAAGTGGCCAAAAGATCTTACATATAAATTTGTACAGGAGTACGTGAAGCACGAATGTCTTTTTAATTGTAAAGACTCGAGCTATAAAAATAAGGGAGCCCGAGATGCGGCTCTTAATACGATAAGTGAAGCTATGAACATACTGGGGTTCATACTTCTTTCAGAACTTCTTCCAATTGCAAACGCACTTCTTGATGTTTGTCCATACTTGCTGATCGACGGCTGCACAACAACTGAATCTACTAAACAGAGCCACTTAACAACAATTGGACACTACTTGCACTTGACACCTGCACTTGACACCTCACTTTACTAATCACCTGCACTCGCACTAATCAAAGTGAAAACAGGCCTTTAGCTACACTGTAACACCATTCTTACTAATATCCATACTAAAATAATACCATAAATACGAGAGTTTATATGTATGTTTTAATACCTCAACCCATTCAAACCGCGGGAAAACATGTAATGTTTACAGGGAAACCGAAAAACAGGTGCGGGCGAAAACGCGGGGCGAACATCAAGTGTAAAATAAGCGTCTAGACGGTTTTTTAAAATTATGATGCGGAACACTAACATTGAATAATTTACAATTAGAAGAAACACGGATAATTATAAAAAAATTTTTGATTGAGTTCATTTTTGTGACCGAGGTAGATGTGGCAGATGAGACCGCCAATGTTAACATCAATAAAAAATAATTTAAAAAGTGTATGTGAAATGGAAGCAAAGTTTATTAGTTTCATTGCCATTTTTATTGTAATAGAACGATCTACTATCAGAGCGGCTACTATTGAAAAGGTAATTGAAATATTTTTAGTTCTTACCTACCTAGATATATTTAATTTTTAGTGTAGTTTATTGGTAATTAAATAAGCTAATTTCTACATATACTAATTTTCGCATTTACATACAACCATACATTAGCCTATTGCAGTCCACTGCTGGACGTAGGCCTCCCCCAGAGTACGCCATAGGGCCCGATCTCCTGTTTTTGCCATCCAGTAATATTATAAATGCGAAATTTTGTATGTTTGTTTATTTGATACTTCTTCATCCAAAAACTACTGAACCGATTGTAATGAAATTTGGGACACAAATATTAGGTAACCTGGATTAACACATAGCATCACGGATCGTTTTTATTTTATGCAGGCAATGCAACAAACAGCTATTAAATAAATATTTTTATAATAATAATAATAATAAATATTATTTATTTCCAGAAAACTTACTTTTCAGTTGAGCATGCGACCGTGGAGTATTACAATCCTAAGTACTACAAGTATGTATCGATGGCCACGAAACGTTACCATCGCTATGACCCTGTATACTACTTCAATCTTGACTTTCACACATACCAACCCATCGGCAATAATGTCTTGGTAAGTTATCTTGACTTTCACACATACCAACCCATCGGCACCGGAATTTCGATATACAAAAATATCGCCTATTTCAATTTTGATTTATTTATAATCGGTTATTGTAATACATAAAAAAAAGAAGCTGCTATTACCATTGAAAATAGTGTAGTTTTCCTGTACGTGCAAGCATTTTGTCACGCAAATATTAAGGAGTTGCTCATAAATAAAAATAAAATCTTTCCCGCAAAATCTTCTTTAAATATTAAATTAATATCATTTCTACTATCTTTATTATACAGGGTGTAAGAGACAGCCCTCCGAATACTGATAGGGTGTATTCAGACCATGAAACTAAAGAACTTTCACCTAGAAACATATAAAAAAACCGCCTTACATACAAAATCACAATCAGTTGACTGCATTTACTATGAGAAGTCAACTTTTTTACGTTTCCTGAAATACATTTTTATGGGCAGGTGTTCAGTCCATAGTCTGAATACACCCTATCAGTTTTCGGAGGGCTGTCCCTTACACCCTGTATATAACTTATCATAATCAGAATTCCGGAATTGAATCTCAAATCTCAAAATCGAATCGAATCTCAAAACCGGTTTTGAGAACCTTCCGATTTTGCATGCCCCAGAAAACCAATAAATAGTTCTTTTTTTTTAAAACATGCAAAATTTTTTCAAGCGCGGGCAAGATTTGAACCTCCGACTTTTGCATTACGAATCTTCCATCTGGGCTACCGCAGCTCACTTCTAGCCCGCCAAAAAAAAACAAAATGGTATTCGATGAATAGACATTGATCTTTGTTTCCAGTTCAGTTTTTATTTCTACAACGAGGTCCTGCGCCACGTGTACAAGAGAACTTTCGTAGAAATCTCCAACAAGGGATGTGATTTACTAATGAAAGAACTCATCTTTGGCGCGCCACTAAAAAGGGCTCTTCAGGCTGTATCGCCGAGGGGATTGGTTTGCCCTTTACCAGCGGTAAGGAAGGTCACAACTCGAAACTCACCTGTCTTATTTGATATACAGGGTGTAAGGGACAGCCCTCCGAATACTGATAGGGTGCAGACCATCAAACTGAACTATATATAATGTATAACAAGTTGGGAGGAAAATCTATGATATCATATTCATGTCTGCCGCAGGCATTCCGATAGATCGGCATTAGTAGCAACGGAATGGGTACCACAAAATAGTCGCCGTCGTCGTGACCAGCCTAGAATAAGATGAAGAGATGACTTGGACGTATCTCTAAAACTGACAATTTGAAGCGCAAGATCGAGAGGGGAGGCCTTTGCCCTGCAGTGGGACGCTGAACAGGCTACATAAAAATATAATATGTAGAGGTATATGTATCATTTTCAAACAATTTTTGACCTGGGTGGGTAGTATAATACGAAACTTGCATGTTTAATGCGGGTTTCCCACTTGTCCGTCGCTAAGGCATCCGATCTTATATTTTTTTTGGACCCTATGATTTTAGCCCCGGTGCTATTAAAATCTACATCTGACTGTATGGTGGGGAGCAGGAGCTCACCCGGAACTGTAATACTAACAAGATCTTTTGTTAACACAGTGAACAATAAATAAATAGAAAAAATAACCGATTTCAGGGCGAGTATCATCTCCAAAACATGACGTTGAACACGGTAGCGCTTCCGAACTTCCCGTACCAGAGCGGAAGGATATACTTAAACGTCACCTTGGTACGAAATAATGAGCACCTGGTGTCGGCGTACACGGATTTCCAGCAGAAACAGTTGACATTGAAGAATACGAGAAATAAAGATTGAACAATTTGTAATGTTCTTTCAAGACTCCTATTACGAAACAATTTATTTGTGTGACGTCGGCTTAGAATAGCGTCACCCCATTTCTTACCCGTGGGAGTCGTAAGAGGCGACTAAGGGACTCGAGGGTGTGTATTGCAATTTTAGGCGATGGGCTGACAACCTGTCACTATGGCAATACACAATTTTTCGAATGACCCTCAAAAATTGTCTGACGAGGCGTAAATGTCCGTTTTTGCGGCCACCGTTTACGCTCTGCCTACCCCGCAAGGGATTATAGGCGTGATATATGTATGTATGCATGTATGTTATTTGTGTGTTTTTGACAAGAAGTAATTTCATTTGCGAAAATTGTGTGGTCATATAGCAAATGAAAATACTAGGTAAGTCAGCCTGCCTGATGCTGCAATTCTGAATCTTCAAACTTTGCAAAGGTGGTTCTCCGTTCTAGGTTCTAGGTGTAAGCACTTACTTCTAAGTGTTCAAAAGACTACTTTGGTGTTTATTATAAAACATTTCGGTAAGCATATATATGTGTCAAATCTAAATATTTTGGTGGAACAAAGGCAAATAAAGAGTTACAAGGAATTAATTTGAGTACTTTAAATACGATCCAAACTATACTGGTTGAGCTAGATATGACAATCTAGCGCTGGAAATTTTGATGTCATATTCAATCAAACCAAAACAGAAAAGTGTGTGTGGAGTTAGAATTAGCTCTTTGTGCCTAAATTATTCACAATTATTATTTCCGTAGTGCATGGGGCACCTTGATAACTTCTAGATCCGGATGTCCACGACACAGTGATCACAGTGAGCTCATCAGATCGTGCTCGTGTCCTGATTATGTAGTGAATGAATGAATGGAGTGATGACCGTTTCCCGGGGATTTGTTTGCTATTATGACCGAGCTAATTGTTCACATCCCGGCGATCTTTGGTCGCAACTACAATACAATGAGTGAGTTTCGCATACATTGCGGCTTAAGTTTGAGTTATGTATCGCGGGCACGTTATACACGGTGTGCTTCAAGTTTTCGAGAAATTTTGAGAAAAAATCTAACCGCGTACAACCTTTTGTACCACCCTGTAACACCCTATATTTAAATACATAGGATGGTACAAAGCTTTTGGACAACAGGTGTGTCAATAAAACTAGTTTTTAAAACTCCACCGAAACAGGACAAGCGAAATACACAAGCAGGAAATAGCTTGTAATGTACAAGAAACAGGTGTTACCTATATTTCGCCAAATTGAATGGCATGTTATTTAAAGTAACAACGTGGAACGTTACCAGCGGTGCTAGAAAGAGGACTGTGTTGTGATGAGATAGCTCTTCTACAAATTACGTCCAAAAACAACGTATGTGCATCACCAGCTCATCCACCTACTACTCATTTAAGTAATCCTGGTTTTCCATGCAGTTATTGCAGTTATTAGGAACTGGATATCCGTCCAGAGGTTTCACCCGCTGCCACTCATTTTCCCGTGGTAATAGTTGTTTTCCCGCGGTAAAAAGTAGCCTATGTATTATTCCACGTTATACTCTACCTGAGTTCTAAATTTCATCCAAATCGGTCAAGCCGTTTGATCGTAAAGAGGTAACAAACATACATGCATACACACACAAACTCTCATATTTGACGGATAACCAAGTGGCGTATACCTACATGGGGGTTGGGGGAGGCATGAGTCATAAAGCAAGAATTCTACTATACTTTGGCTGATAACACATCATCTCGTCTTCTATCATTGATTGATGATGATGATTTTCACCACCAATTTTAATGTTGAGCTCGCTTCGCTTGCAATACTTGTAGGTATGCTGTAGCGCAGTGTGGGTTTGCTCTTTTAACGTTATATGTCGAGCGAATGTGGCGAATCTCTAGCCTTCCCGATTTTTGGTGTGTTGCAACCCCCCCACATGATTTGCTGATAGTACAGTTCAGTCATCGATTTTACGATTGTTTTGAAAATGACTTTACAACTAAACTGTCGAATACGCAGGTGACTTCCGACCCAGATTCGTTCGATGCAATGCCACAAGGAAATTAGATTAGAAAAAAAAACTGACTGTCATTTTAACATAAATTCAACAAAATCATACTAATAATGTAATTAAACGCCCATTGGATCCATCATAACCTTATAAAGGTGTAATCATAGTTCTAGAGTAACATTCGTATCACAATTTAATAACACGTTTCCTTTTGATGACCCTCTTTTTTACAATAAAAACATAAATCCATCGCTCATTGCTTTTAAGTCTCTATACTACATATAATAAGGTCTACTATAGCTTGAATTTTGAGTTGAACTAGTAGAAAATGTTGGTTTTTGAAACTTATTGCATAATGTCATCATTGAGGGTACCCTTGAGGGTTGAGCTTACTCCCGTTTTAACTTGACGATTTACAATCATGTAGTTTTTCATTGTAAAAAAAAGACATTCCAAGAAGTTTTATGACATCACAAAATTTACTAAAATACATTTCAACGGCAAGGATGCTAAGTGATCCCGTTTCACAACCACAGACACTGTCAAAATCAAATGTGATAAGAAACTTCATTAGAAAAATCTACTAAAAAAATGGGTTTAAGCAATAGACTTAGAGCTGGTGCAACGTAATCGAGATGTAATTATGATATCTTAAAAAAAACCTAGAGTTTTGCATTTTATTATTATACCTACCTACGCAGTGGACGACTCGGTAAGTAAAGAAGTTGGGGTAACGAAAAAACTATCAATAAAACATACCTTTGGTGCAAACGCGAATAGACCATTTTACTTTCCAGTATTAAAATGATAAACGGACCCTCTATCGAGTATGGAAATCTTCCAATTTATTATACGACAGGTCATTATTCTATTAGTAAACAAAATTTAGGGGTTAATAGACACATCGGGGGTGAGTTTGGCTACTGGTACAGAAAAAAAATCTAAATTACTACTTTTGCAGTATGAAGCAAGATGTAAATATAAAGGGTGAAACACTAGTTATACTGAAAACTTAGTATGGGCTAATGTTAAAGAAAAACTATTCTCAAGGAATATAGGTCGATATGTGTTTTTTTTACCTACCATACAAATTGCCTCGGTCAGCTGGTGCATTTGTATGGAATGTTCTAATTTTCTCTTCATAATTAGACTTGTGACCCTTGCGGAAAGTTGTTTTGGTATCACTAGCCGGCACTGAGTTTTTGATATCGGTCAAGCGGTTTTCCAACTTGTCTTCCGCCGCTGGTGAGTAACCCGTCTCACTAGTAAAATTTCATCGTATATCATTCAGTCAGTCAGAAAATTGAGTACCTATCACCATTATTTAAGATTATTAAGAGACCATCGCCTAAAATTGCAATAGACATGTTACCATCGTGTCCCTGAGTCACCTCTTACGACACCCAAAAAATGGGGTGATGCTCCGAGCCGGCATCACACGGCATTGATGTAGGTAAACAAATACCTAATCATAACCGAATGCGCTCATAAAACTGGCACGTGGTACAAACCTATAATTAATCATACAATTCATGAACCAGAAACGCAAATGGACGGTGGCATTAAAAATCATAACCTTAACAGTTTCGGTCACCGACATTGCGGTGGTACTACGAAATATTCTGAGAAACTTCTCCACAAATGTACTGACCGGAACTAGCTTTAAGACACTGATAAATTGTCTGTTACACAATTGTTTTCATAGCGTTAATGGATTCATGAATTATAAAATTAGATAATCTTCGATATCAGTAATTATTTATTTAGTTTTTTTAATAATTAAGTTGATTTGTCATTTAAACATTGTATAAATTTATTAACCGTTATTTATTGGCCGTTAACGCTCTGCCTACCCCGCAAGGGATAAAGGCGTGATATATGTATGTGTGTATGTATGTATGTATGTATAAATTTATTATTATAAACTTTAATATTTGCTCGCTTGCATGCGAGCTGAACATTATAATTAAGATCTTTTGTAACTATGTTCTTGCAAATATACTTTCTTGATTCTTGATTCTCACCATAGTCAAATGGGGAAATGACAAGACTCTATATAGGTTAAAATTATACTTGTTACTGATAGCAAAATCTCAAGACGGGCTGGTGATAAGGAACAACTTTGATTACCAAATTTTAAAACAGGAACAACTTTTACCAAGGAACATAGGTTGAAATATGTCAAAAATATATTGAGTGTCCGTAGTAACTCAAATCAGCTGATGGCCAATTTTGTATGGGAGGTTTAATATTTGAAGGGGTGGGTACACTAGTCCTTGAAAGTATAGAACTATCCCCAAGAAACAAAGCTCGATTTTTTGCCCTGCCCTGCCATGCTAGCACATTTTGTACGGGTGATCAATTTTTTTCATATATTTTGACCTATGCTCCTTTGGGATTTTTTTTAGGTTCATGGACCGGTTTAACCTTTTTTTGGCGGGTTAACCGCATCCGTTACGCACCGTAGCCGTATATGATGGAAATAAGTAAGTAAGTAAGTAAGAACACCTTATAGGATCGGAATTCGCAATTTCCTTTCGTCTGACAGATGCATGCGTTACAATGCGGTAACAATACACAGTGACGGACAACAAGTGGGAGGACCGCCTTAAAGCAGAAAAAAAAACATGAGTAGGTACTGTACTTAGGTTAAGAATTATTTTTCCATTAATTTGTACGCTTTTTTATGCGTTTTTCTGACCCCATAGATATGGCCAGTTTACGAGCTTTCATACGAGTATTGGTTACCTAAATTACTCGAATTGTTCGAGATATCGTAGTACCCCTTTGCAAAGATCGTGCCGTTTCGTTTCAACGGCAGTTCACCTCTTGTGCAAACACATCCAAGTCCGATTTTTAACTGTAAAACGTAGCCAACTATTATTATGGGCAATATATCAAAATGTTCTTAAAATATGGGTAATTCCTACCTTGTTTACTTTCTGGTGTATGAGATGTTCCACTTAGCTCTATTTTGATTTCGTAGGCTTTTTTTATTTGCTTTACGCATTTTTAATATGAGTTAATTAAGTTAATAAATAAAGGTTGTTCGTGTGGTTTTTGTAGCGAGAGATAGAAGGTTAGATGGAAAATTATTCATAATTAAATGTGTGGGACAAGGGTCGAGCCAGCCATCAGTAAAGCAAGTAATGTAGATGAAAATAACTACTCGGTATAGGTATTAGTACTCACGTTATTGGAACCGATTCAACACAGGACGGGCATATAAGTACGGGAAAACATATCTACATACATACATATACAGCAAGCCTATATCCCTTGCAGTCGTGAAAAACCAACATTTACACCACGACAAACATTTGACGGTCTTTCAGAAAATTGTCTATCGCTAAACTGACAGATGAATAAAATACATCATGTACCCCCGAAGCCCCTTAGTCGCCTTTTGCCACACCCACTGGAAAAAAAACGGGTAGATGCTATTGTAAGCTGACGACACCTCACGGAATTATCAACAAATAGGTACTTAGGTAACTATTCTTCTGCGTCTACTTCCTAACATCACGGTAACCATCTAGTCGAGTACATAGGAGTAGGTACGTACTTGCCATAGAACACCATAGAGTCTAAAGAGTGATTCTAAACAATAACCAGTTATCACAATAATAAAATAATTAGAAACGGATTTAAGTTGTGCTTATTTTTAATTTTACAATTCCTAAAAACTGTTTCATTGTGATCAGTAATAGTTGTGCAAATTCAAGATCATATTATAAATATCAGTTATGAAACTAATTATATATGCCAGCGTTACATGCCACTTTCGCTCCAGGGGCTCTAAAAACAGTGCTGTTTAGTACGCAGTGGAACTGTTCGGCATGTTTGAATATTTGCTTCTGTTTATGGGGGCTCGAACTTTGATGCAATGTTGTCCACAACCAATGCAATTAGGGACACACCGGTCAAACAAAACCATGCACGGTTCATAGAGGGAGTAATGTTACACAGTATTTTATGTAGCTTTTGTTTACCCAAAATTACTGTTTTTAGTTTTAACGTTAAAACAAAACTAAGTTAAAATTGTGTACCTATGTCTAATTACCACTAAGTTTTTTTTTGTTTGATGCATGTATACTATTGATTTTAATAAAAAATGTTAAAAGGAAAATAAGGGTTAGAAACAAGGGAAAACTATTTACCGATAAGCTGTTTATATTGTTATGTAAGATTTTATCTGCCGCCAGTTCAGCTACACATTACTGGTAGTAGGCGGTTGAAAAACTCTGACACCAGGGTTCATCGAGTCGTTGGATGACTGGGTGTCCGACTAGAAGAAGAAGAAGAAGCTCCACATTGCCCCCTACAAAACGAATGGAAGTTTATTGATTATTTTCGAAAATGAGATATATAGGTACATTAAAAAATTTAGATTTTTCCAAACTTTTTCTTATGTAGGCATGTAAAATCAGCCGTACGAGTTTTCTATTTTAAAGTACTCATTTCCAAAAAAGTTTCAGAAATTAGCATTTCAATTACCGATTTGATAAAAAATAGGTATACAAAAGAAATCCGTGCGACGTGCAACACGAAACACGCAAAACCAACATCATGGAGGAAGCTTATTCAAATCACACGTCAACTTACTCGAGTGACGCGGCGTGATATAAAATTAATTATGATAATTAATAATTGTATGCAGCCTTGTTGTTACATTTATATTAAGGGGATTGTATTATGGGCCGGTCTTATTTTTACTTTTTGTGTGGGATACCTAGTCATCCAACGACCCGATGAACCCTGGTGTCAGAGTTTTTCAACCGCCTACTATTAGTAGTAGGCCGATGATGCCGACTTAAAATAGAATCACCCCATTATATTCCGGCGGGTGTCTTAAGAGGCGACTAAGGTAATCGGCGACTACTGTGTATTACAATTTTAGAAAATTTGCTAAAGTATTGTTAACGCTCTGCTTACCCCACAGACATGTGTAATAGGTGTATGTATGTTGTATTATGAGCAGGTAAGAGTTGGCAGTGTGGTAGCGGCTATGGCGTTGTCCTAACTCTACTACTCTCTAACTCAGGATCAACTCGAAAATAATATAGAATTGTTCTACGTGTCCAAATTATTTTTTCCTTGTTCCTTGGGGAAAGTTAATTCAAATTTTTTTTTGTATCGCACCCTATTTTGCTTGGGGAAAGTTATTCCTTATCACCAGCCCGTCCTAAGTTTTCGCTATCGGTAACTCGTAAAATTTCACCGTTTATGTGGCCGACGCCTTAGAATACTGCCACCCTCAGTTAAAACAGGATATTTCATAAGGCAATGTAGAGTTTCTTACCTTGGCTGAATGTTCCGAGCATGGTCAAACGCGTGATGACAATGAATCCACTTACAACAGCATTTCCAAAGAAGCTTGACGCCAAGTTGAAGGCCAGCGACATGATTTAGGAGTTTAGGACTTACAACCGTATTAGGCCTTACCGCAAAAAAGCTAGAAGTGCTTTGAATAAATTTTATTATGAGATTGAATGCGCTATAACGATTATGTGTGTGTGCCGTGTTTTATCATTACTTTGTTCTTACGTTTGAACAGTCATGTATTGTTAACATCTTTTGTACTGTAAGTGTAACTTGCAATGTATAAGTGAATCTTGCATCTTAAAAGCGTGTTTCAATAAATTCTCAACACCAAAAATATCGTGAAATACCTATGTGTTCAACGCATGCCTAACTTTTTGTGGTACAGCCAATTATGTTTGTTGAAAAGGCAGCTTAGGTATTCCAGCTAGCGTAGTTTTTTGTCTATTTAGCACTTTTACTTTTATTTTTCAAAGTTTATGCTGTGCCAATCTTTTCTTAACTTATCTTCAAGTACCAGAATTCTCAATAAATTTCTACGACGGGTGAAACCGTAGACTGGAGTGCTACTATACAAATAACTGTCACTCCCGCTCGTCTGTCACTTTGAAAAAAAGGGATAAAAACAAGCGTTCATTAACATAACTAATGGGATTGGAAAAAACGTGACAAACTAACTAAACAAAACAGAATTGTGTATAAGCTGAAGCTTATTAAGCATGAAGATTGACAGGCCCCAGGGAAGCCTGGAAAAATGATGAAAAGAGCAGTTTTATGTTAACAGAAAAATCTATTGGAGTTTTATTTTATGTTTCCCCCGCTGCTAACCCTTTTCCCGTGGGAAAAGGTCCTTTTCCCTGCATGAATTATAAATGAAAGCAAACCATCTTCTTGAATCGCTCTATCTTCTAAAGAAAACCACATCAAGATCCGTTGCGTAGTTTTAAAGATGTAAGCATACATAGGGACATAGGGACACGGGAAGCGACTTCATTTTATACCATGCACCTACAGATTCAGTGATTATGATTAGTGATGAGGTGCAGTGAACTTTTAGCAATGTGTTCTTAAAGTGCCGTGTGATGCTGGCTTAGAATAGCATCATTCTATTTCTTTCCCGTGGGAGTCTTAAGAGGCGACTAAGGGACTTGTTGGCTGACAACCTGTCACTATGGCGATACACAATTATCTGAAGGACCCTCAAATATTTGTCAGACGAGGCGTAAATGTCCGTTTTTTTTTTTTGCGGACGTTTACGCTCTGCCTACCCCGCAAGGGATTATAGGCGTGATTTGTGTGTGTGTGTTCTTAAAATGTGTGTCTTGTTTGGCGATTCTCACACGCATCGCATAATTTTGCGGTGTTTTGCCGGATTTAGTTAAATGCCGGAAGGAGTTTTCGAGGTCCCTTACGAAAACCGGATATCATGGTACTCGTCGCCACATCAAAATGCGGCTGTCACAGATTGTTGCAAACCGCAATGTGGTCTGGTGCGTGTGTGATTCACGTGGTGTTTAGTATCTCGATTTGTCGAAAAATCAAGAATATAGAGCTGTATTATTTAATAACCAATTTTTTTAAATACCTACTCTTCACGTAAGGTATACATTTTTTGGAAACAGGCTTCATTTTTAAATCTTGCCCGCGCTTGTATATTTTGCTGTTTTATGGTTGGATAGGCTACCCACATATATAACTGCTCAGAGAGAGAATGTAAAAATCAACACATTGACACCCTTCCCCAATCTAATATCTTAATAATCATAACGCACAGTTCGAACAATAGATTACGCAATATAGAAACAAAAGCCGGTAGGGGTGAACGTTCGTCAAACAAAAAACAAACAGTTAAAATTAACCGCCCGCATGTCACTGTCATTATTATCACTTAAAACTGATTATAACGTTAATTATTCTGACGCATCAGATTGCTTATTAAGGGCCTGATGAGACAATCAGAGTTGTTTGGTGCTAAAAGTTCTTCAATAACTGCTTAGGGATTCAACGGTCGTAGATCACTGTTTAGGCTGACTAAATCGTCCAAAAACTACGACGTGGATTATGTCGTGGACATTTCAAATAATGTGAATCATGAAATTTGTTATACAATATTAATTTCTACATTCCCACCCAGCGGTTTCATCCGCTGCCACTCATTTTCCCGTGGTAATAGTTAGCCTATGTGTTATTCCAGGTTATACTCTACATGTGTTCCAAATTTCATCCAAATCGGTCAAGCCGTTTGAGCTTGAAAGGTAAAAAACATAAACACACACACACACAAACTCTCAGATTTATAATATTATTGTTTTGTAGAACTAAATGTTCGGCTGATGGTCACGCTTGTACGGCTATCTCAACAGAAGCGCTGTGTAATTTTTAATTTTCTGGAATTTTTAATATACGTTGTCACAGTTTTCTCCATTTCTAACATTGAGTACAAAAGGCCCGGTTTTCAGACCACTGGTTTCAGAGTTTTTTGAGTACTACTACTTTTAATATACCTAGATCCCTAAAATCTATTACTAATTTGTTAAACAGGCTTTAGACTGACTGGCCCGATGCTGAGTGGATAATACCCCTGCCTGCTACGATGAGGGTTGTAGGTTCGATCCCCACGCAGCACAAGTATTTGTAAATTACTTTTCAATTATTTGTGTTGAGTCTGGGTGTTTTCTATGTATTGTATTTATATGTACAAGAAGTAAGTATTTATGTATTCTATCAGTTATCTAGTTCCCATAGTACAAGCTTTGTTTAATTTGGGGCTAGATGGCGCTTTGTGAAATGTCTAAAATAATTTATATTAATTTATTAAACTAAAAAGTGGTAAGGGATATCTGCAAATTATATCCCTTTATTTGAACCATTAGAACGTTATGGTTATTTTATTAATTCCCTCGCACAGTGCGGACTTCGGTCAAGTGAGCAAAGGCGACCGCTGAGAAAACAGATATTAAGGTATATTCCTACTTTAAACATACAGATGCAGAAATACAATGACGCCGTTATCTCCTGTGGGGTAGGCAGTGCGCCAGCAGCCGTAGAAAGACTTTTTAAATTAAATAAGTAAATTTCATTTATTTCATTCATATTCAGTCGTTTTTGCCAGTTTTGCGAAATATTTGAGGTTTATTTCAGAAACTGTGTATCCATCTCCTACAAACTTCAAACTCTCGAGTTGCAAATTTGTCTCTTGCGACACCCACAGTAAAGAAACAACGTGATACTGATATATTCCGGTATCACACGGCATTAATAATCACAATGTAGATACTTTCCCACTTACTTTTCCACAACTGTCGTGATGAGGAAAAAAACTCAAAGCAGATGGCAGCAGGCGCAAATGTACCGAAATGAAACGCACCAATAAAAAATAACTGAACTTTGACATAGACACGTTTGCGACCATTCGCAAAAAAAAGGCACAGTCGAGAGTGCCGTCACTAGTTCCTCAGTTTGCTATCTCATTGGAACATTTGTAACGGGATACATTCCTGAAAACCTGAAACGTTGCATGTGGATGAAACGGGAAGAGACCACTTAGAAAGTGGAATCAACTCGCTCTAGATCAACTAATTACATGTTATTCTCACTGATTAAAGCACAGCTTGGGTCTAATGAGTGAGTCACAGGACTATTGGTTTGATGAGCATTTTACATTACACGATTTTATTCTCCTGCTAAGCAAATCCCAATAAAAAGAGGTTTTATTATCTACATAAATCTTACTTCTCCCATCAAACCGCCTTCCTCTGCCTCCCCACCAACTGCATCCCCTCAAGCTACCCTGGCGCCCCTACTGCCCACTCTCCATTTGCCCCGTAAAAAAATATTTTTGAAATTGGTTTCGTACCTAGTACAGAAATTATACATTACTTACAAACAACCATCCAACAACACAACAAACCCTCATACTGCTGACTGACTTTTGCATGGAAATTCGTTTTTTTTTCGTGTGGGACACCGAGTCGTGCAATTCGTTAATATATTGTCTTTTCCAACATACAGGTTCTTTGGGTAAAGTTGTTCAAATTCATAGTCTGATCACGTATGTACAAAGTTTTCAAAGCACCGTTCTTTACATTCCGTAAAACAAATAACTGAGTAGGTAATTTTATTTATTTATTACTAGCCCATGTCGTCCCACTGCAGGGCAAAGGCCTCCCTCCCTTTCTTCCATTCTTCCCTATTTTGGGCCTCTTCCATCCAATTTCGGTCATGCGCATGAAGGTCGTCCTTCCGTCTCTTTCGAGGTCTACCGCGCGCCCGCTTTGCATTAGGAGGGACCCAAATGGTGCATGTTTTGGCCCAAAGTGCATCGGGCATTCGGGCAATGTGACCAGCCCAATCCCATTTTAAGAATGCTGCCTTTTGACCTACATCGACAATATGTGTGCGGGATCGCAGCGTCGTATTTCTGACTCGGTCTAGTAGCCTGACCCCGAGTATGCTACGCTCCATACTTCGTTGGCAGACCTTCTTCTTCGTCGAGTCAATGGAAACAGTCCCCTTCATAAGCTGTTTCATGGACCAATAGCTCTTCCAGGCATTTTCGATCCGTCTTTCGACTTCTTTATCTTGAGTAGGTAATATTTAGACGAAATCTCAAGACGGTCGGGTGATAAGGAACAACTTTCCTCAAGGAACATAGATTAGGTAGAAACATGAAAAATAATATATACCTACCTCCCATTCAAATCTGCCGATCAGTTGATTTGAATTACTATGGAAACTCGAAATATTTTCCTCATATTTCAGCCTATGTTCCTAGGGCAGTTGTTCCTTATCATTGCTATTGTTGATTACATTATTGGTTAGATTCTCGGTGGGACACTCACAAAGTTCAAATTTATCACTTTGTGAATTTGTTCCCTGTCTGGTTAGGACATTGCAGGGTGAACCAACTAATTGTCCGAAAAGAAATGGTTCTGTGCTTCGGAAGGCACATAAAGCCGTCGGTCCCGGTTGCTGTCTGTGATTACTTAGATGGCGGTCGTAACACAACCATGTCAGAGTACTAGTTGGAGTAGGCGGTTGAAAAACTCAGACACCAGGGTTTATCGGGTCGTTGGACGACTTGGTGTCCCACACGAAAAGAGAAGAGAGACTAGTAAAAACCCCATATTCAGAAGATAACTAATAATCACTTAACAAAACGCAAGTTGTAAAACCCCTCAAGTCAGCGAGTAGTTCTCACGTCGCCTCATCTTTCTCAATCAGCGGGCATCGGGGCACGATTTTTATTGTTTTCGTCGAATTGCTACGGGCTTTTTTTAATTTGCCGTCCAAAAACCAACGATTGGTTAATTAATTTTACAGCCTCGATATTGAACATAACGGCCAGCTAAAAATCTACTAAAAACGACTTTTGTGTGCGTCTAATTCGATTTTATTTCTAGTTTTTATTGCGAATAGATTGGGTTTTGTAGTTTTTTGCCCTGTTTGTCGCGGTCTTTAAAATATTATTTGCTTTTTGGTGGCGTGAAAAGGGTTTTAAAATCATTTTCGTTAATGAAGTGTAAGATTGTAACAGTATTTTGGGTGTGAAATTACTTATGAACGAATTGTGGATTCCTTAAAATGTAACGTAACATAGCAGCATCCCGCATAAATAAGTAGGTATTTGATTAAATTTTTTCATACAGTTTAGTTATGTTGAATAACCAGTAAGTATTTGTTCAGTCCTTAACATTGCATAGTTGTTGCGAGTTGTTCTAAACATTTTATGCTATTATGAATTCATGATTGCTTTTGCAGGAATCCGAATATGGTATAATTGGCAAAGCTGTTCGTTACCATGATTAGGTTAAAAATAAATCTTGTCTCTATTACACGACACGAGATTAACCACGTCTATACTAATCACCTCATTAAATTCCTTTTTTTCTAAGCTATTCATTTGAACATTAACTACATCATACATGTGTACACTTTTCGTTACGTCATCAATCATAGAAGATCTCTATTTTGTTTGCGTCTGAGTAGATTTAGATAGATAAACTCTCTGGCACTCGATCGGAAAGGAGAAAGGTATTTATCTACATTGGGACGCCACAAGTTCACCAAAATTAATAGATAATAAAAATAATATGACTTCATGCACTTTTATGTATTTAAAACTCCACGGATCTCAAACACGCGGAAAGTCTAGTGTACAAAAATGTTACAAACATTTCCATAGTTGTTTTGAAATCGAAAGTTCTGCAGATGTCGGAGGTTTCAATACCTAGAACATATTAATCATGTGGTCATTTGGGTCGGCTGAATACCAAATATTTAAAACACTTTCCGTGTAAGGTATAATTATTTATTTTTACTTTCAAAATGTTCTTCAGGATCTTGCCCGCGGTTGAAAACTATGCAAGTTTTCTAAAAATAATGTCTGTTTGGTTGCTCAACAATATTATTTGCTGCCTACGACGCATCTGACACAGGTCATGAGGTAACTATTCTATGGCAACAGTTGCGTGCGCGCCGATGCGGGCAACAGTTTATCTACCAATCTGCTGTCGACGGACAAATTGGTAAAAACCTCCCCGGCACTAAATTTTACGTCAATTGCTAAAACGGACTTTACGATTTTAGTTAAAGATTGCTCTTTTACAAATGCGGGTTGCTGGATTTTTTTGTTGATATGATTGTCTGATTTTTTAATAGTGGCAATCACGTGGCAAAATTTTTAGCTTTGTGAGCTATCTAACGGTTATCTAAAAGTGAGATGTTTGCGATGTTGGAAAAACTGCTTACATAGGTATACCAAAAATTCTGTTGCAAAGAGTTGAGGGGTCCTAACTATCTCTGACTTTTTGTTGGTAGCTTCCGTTCTCTACAATGTTTTTGTTCCATAATCAAAATTTTACGTTTAAAGTGCCTATAATTTTTCTGCAAAACATTTTTACAGACGTGTTACAGCATATCTCACCCCCGCTTTTACGTTCAGAAACAACGAGCGTAGGGATTAAAATAAACAAAAAAAGAATTTACGAAGCTGCCGCGTCGCGCAAAACGTTCAGAAATGGATTATTGTCATAAAGAGAGGTGTAACAGTCGCCGCTTTCGTAAACTTCGCGTTTATTGTGGTTTCTGAACGCACCGCATTTCGTAAACTCTGTTTAAGTATGAATAAGAAGAAAAGATCGTAAGTAATTTTTTTTAACCGGTGGATTCTTTTATCATCTTTTGCTTTGACTAATGTTGTTAGGAAGGGGGTTTACATAAGTTTGTTAATAAACTCACAAGTCAGTCATGCACGACATCGTCAGTGTTTAAAAAAATAATAAGTGGGCCTCAATTCGGTAGATAAACTCTTAACTTACCTTAAATTGCCGCTCTCATTCCGTCAAATTGGTTTCAAAAAGGATGGGAGATTTCAAAGTCCTGTCATGTTTAAAATGTCAATAAGTTTCTTGCCATTTCTTACATTTCCTTGGAAATAAGCCTTTTTTAGTTACGCTCAGGACCATCTATTGAAGATTGGCTAGAAATTCTCATTCATCACAAAATATGTTCATAGGCAAAGAGCAAATGACAGGTTTTTCACTACTACATACGCCATCTATATTTCATGCTATAAACAGCTGTTAATAGTTTTTTACCTTTTATAAAAGCTTCATAAATAAACAAAACTTAACCGAGCGAAGACAGACTGATTTTTGTACCTTACCGAACATCAGCAACTCCTATAGGGGACAACAAAGGAACCCTAAAATCGTAATGAGACGGCAAGTGTTCCCGTTCACAGGGTTCCGTATAAAATTTGTCTCATAAATATGTACGAGGCGGGGTTTTTTTCCCTTTACTTATCAATTATGGTTCTTTTAGTGACAGCGGAGGAGAAGAAATAATGCCATAAGGGTTAATGTTTTGGGGTTGATGGCTGATAACTGCAAATTTGATAAATTTGGTCATTTTTGTTTATTTAAAACTAATACCGAGAAGTGTGTGTGAATCTGGCTTAGCATCACCCCATTTAGCAAGGGATATAGGTGTGACATATTTAGGGAGTAACCGAAAGGAGGTCAAGATTCTCATGAAACTAATCAACTTACCCCATTGTCCGTGTGGTCGACATAATTTAAAAAAATACTAGAACTCCCATACAATTTTTTTTTTTTTACGTAGGTATTTTACTCATTTATTTTTTACTAGCAGCCCGCCCAGCGGTTTTACCCGCCGCTAACAATTACCCCCCGGGACTAAGACAGTTTACTATAGCCTATGTTCATCAGGAATAATGTAGGATTCTAAAAATCTTGACTTTAATTTTAAACAAATATCGTTTTTAGATGATGGTGGCGTAAAGTTACATGCCGTGTGATTAACCTGCCCAGCCCCATTGCAGTGCCTTTATTTATTTATTTTTATCCCGCCCGAGCCGGTTTTCTATTAGGTCATAACAAAATTGTAATAAAAAAAAAATGTGTGATACAAATTTCTTTTTTTAGAATGACGGTTCATGACGTCAATAAGTAATAGTACTATCCTACATTGAATAAAGAATTTCAATTTCAATAAACGGTAAAAGAATTTTTGAAATCGGTTCAGTAGTTTCGGAGCCTATTCAATTCAAACAAACAATAAAAAAAAAACTGTTTCTAATAGTAGTGTAGATTAGTGTAGATTATATTATTATTATTTAAGTGTGATGACGGCTTCGAATAGCATCACCCGATTTCTTTCCTGTGGGAGTCGTAGGAGGCGACTTAGGGACTTGAGGGTGTGTATTGCAATTTTAGGCGATGGGCTGACAACCTAACCTATGGCGATACACAATTTTCCGAATTACCCTCAAACATATGTCAGACGTGGCGTGAATGTCCGTTTTTGCGGCCGTTTACGCTCTGCCTACCCCGCAAGGGATAATAGGCGTGATAATTATGTGTATGTATGTATTATTTTGGTGTAGATTTTTTTAATGCATTATTTAATGATTTTGGTCGTCTTTTTTTATACCGAGTAAGGGACAGTGTGCATGAAACAATACTGATAGGGTGCATGAAACATAAAACTGGACAACTTTCCCCTAGAAACATATGTCAGGAAACGCCAAAAAAATTACCTTCCATACAAAGTCACAATCAGCTGACTGCATTCACTATGGGAAGTCAGTTTTTTTACGTTTCCTGAAATATGTTCCTAGGGGAAAGTTGTTCAGTTTCATGGTCTGCATGTACCCTATCAGTATTCGGAGGGCTATCCCTTACACCCTTTAATACAGTAATGATTAAATGTAATCATTACACTGGTACGAATAATGTGGCGTAGTTTGTACATTTTTAAATGAAAAAGTAGTTATTGTGGCATAACTATAATAGTTGGACATATGGTATCACTGACATTATTATAGATATTGATGTCCTCTATAAAACTGTAGTACATAACTTTGCTCTATTGTCAATAATTTCCACAGCGTACCCGATATAAGATATTTTTTTGGTACATTTGTAAATTTTTAAACGAAAAAGTAGTTATTGTGGCTTTACTGTAATAGTTAGACATATAATATCGCAGACATTATTATAGATATTGATGTCCTCTATAAAACTGTAGTACATCACTTTGCTCTATTGTCAATAATTTCCACAGCGTACCCGATATAAGATATTTTTTTGGTACATTTGTACATTTTTAAACGAAAAAGTAGTTATTGTGGCTTAACTGTAATAGTTAGACATATGGTATTGCAGACATTATTATAGATATTGAAGTCCTCTATAAAACTGTAGTACATCACTTTGCTATTTTTTGGTACATTTTTCACACGTTGGGTTACATTATCGAAATTTTCACGCGGATCCCTATTTTTTTCTGGTATAAAATATAGCCTATGTTCATCAGGAATAATGTACGATTCTAATGGTGAAAGAATTTTTAAAATAGGGCCAGTAGTTTCGGAGCCTATTCGATGCAAACAAACAAACAAACAAACAAAGAAACAATCAAATCTTTCCTCTTTATAATATTAGTGTAGATGTAGATAAGGTATACGAATGGGGGTCCAAAAAATATTTATTTTTCTACATAAGTTCCATGGTGAAAGTTGTTCAGTTTCATGAGTACTTTGACCTCCTTTCGGCTTGTTATATCCATTTTGTTACTCCCTAAATATGTTACGCTTATTTCCCTTGCGGGGCAGGTAAGGCGTAAACGGCGGTCGTCTGACAAGCATTTGAGTATCGCCGTTGTACCAGGTCGTCAGCACATCGCCTAAAATTGTAATACACATGTGTCCCTCGAGTTCTTCATTTGCCTCTTACGACACCAACGGTAAAAATGGGGTGATGCTATTCTAAGCCAGCATCACACGCACTTCTCGGTAGTAGTTCACCCTTTTTTGTAACTCCTTGTATAATTTTGAAAGCTTCCTTTAGCACTTTTTTCATTGTTACTTACCTATAGCGAAACAATATACTTAAATATATTTATATAAGTATGCACACGTTAACACCTACCGTGTTTACTTTATCCCAAAATCCTCCACCGTTACAATAGGTCTTATCCCTATTTACAAGGCACAATCACTCGGAAACTGTCAACATGGGGGCGCCAGTTGCGTTTTGCGTAACCCTTAAACGCCGAGAGCGACCCCAGAGTTTAAAGCAACAGAGGGTTCGGAAATACGCGTCTTGGTCAGGGAAGAGAAGATGTTATTCAAAAGAATAGAGTCGTCAGAAGTTTAGAGGTTTGGTGTCGAAGTGATTCGGAGAGTTGAGTCAATTTGGTTGTTTGAAATGTCAGTGAAGTATTAAGTTTTTCCTTATATTTAATACGACTTTTAATCGGCCACCCTTTGTCGACTCTGTCTCTGGCCTGCCCAGGCGAAAACAAAATATGCTGATGACACAATACCATCCGCAGACCTGATTGAAATCCTTCG
This sequence comes from Tuta absoluta, assembly GCA_027580185.1. Taxonomy (NCBI): domain Eukaryota; kingdom Metazoa; phylum Arthropoda; class Insecta; order Lepidoptera; family Gelechiidae; genus Tuta; species Tuta absoluta. The sequence goes on from JAQAHW010000020.1 coordinate 4,500,182, forward strand.
ATTTCTCATGCCCATGTCTATTTCTACTTATTGCTACTAATATTTATAAATTAAAAATATTTTTCGATTCTTGTTTATTTTCATGATTTTTCTAAAACGGCCTACATATACGGCATATTTATCAGATCTGGTGATAGCGGCCGAATGTTTACGCCCGTTAACACTCTGCCTTCCCCGCAAGGGCTAAAGGCGTGATATGTATATGTATGCATGTATATATTATGGACAAACCGTCTTATATTTTCAATGACACTGTTTGATTTCAAAATCAGTATGTGTGTTCTAATGACTCATTTAAGAACCGCATCTCAAACGAGTCAAATTGTGTCAATTCAATCCCAATCACCGTCGACCAACCCTAAGAATTTATTGCAAAAATACTTTGCAATTTTACGTAGCGGTCCCAATGTCCCCGAGGTAGTTTCGATTCCGACTCGATTATGTTTAGGGTTAAATGTCATTGATATTGCCGATCGGTGCCTACTGGGGTTATTCGGGTTATTCAATTTTTTATTTCGTTTTTTCCTACCGTCTCTAATTTGGCCGTACTGGACCGTTGGGGCCCGATTCGTATCGAAATGTTGTTTATTGATGGTGGTTTAATTGAATTTATTGTTTTTGATGTCTAATGCTGGTTGCGTTTTGAGATTGGTTAGGAAATTATACGTTTCATTTTTCGAAATGTGGGTGCGTAATTATTGTCGATTTCTAAATAACTTTGTCGTATTTATACAAAGAGTAGCAAAAAGGGTATAAAATGCCAAAACGAGGTCAAGGTAGGTACTCATGAAACTGAACAACTTTCCCAATGGAACATAGGTCGAAATATGAAAAAAAGAATTGGACCTCCCATACTAAATTAACCATCAAATCGACAGTTGTGTATAGGTGGTCCAATTTTTCGACCTAGTTTTTGTGGGGAAAGTTGTTTAGTTTCATGAGTACCATGACACCCTTTTTGTTACTCCCTGTACAGCATTAATAATTCGTTACATTTGCCACTGAAAAAGGAAAAACAAATTAAGCTTATTTAAACACTGGCGTTAATCACTCAGTTTCACGATTGAAAAAATTAACCAACATCCGTTAGTGTAGCTCAACTGAATTGTATGGTGCGTTCGTTCAATTTAAAAGTGTTGACTAATATTATGCCCCCCGGTTTTACTTAAGTACTTTGAGTCTAATAAGTAAATAACCTCCAGAATGCGGCTGTTTGTATTGTATGACGAGCCGAGCCACGCGTTACTGGCATTAAATACACTTGCAAAATTGGCGGGCCAGGAACGAGCTGCGGTAGCCCAGATGGAAGGGGCGTCGTCACTAGTGATGACGAAAGTCGCAGGTTCAAATCCCGCCCGCTCTTAAAAACTTTGCAAGCAAAAAAAAAAAGAGTGCAATGATATATTCTGTTGATATTTTAGTCTGGTTTATATAGCTTTAGTCATAGTTCTGTGATTAAAACAAAATAACGGACATGTGTATCAGTTGTATCAGTATGAATGAATTAATGAATGAAATCATGCGCACGTTGTGACGGGGCTTGGCGCGCATGTGTGCGCCTGCGCATATGAGACAACGATACGCTTCCGCTCTGCGCATGACTTGTTTTTTTAATGTTTTTATTGGAGTAGCTGATGATTTGTGGCTTATGCAAATGCTGTGAAACGTGTTAATGCTGAAAACTTGTTTAAAATGACTGCAGATAAAAGTATTTACAAATTTTTGATATTTTTTTTTGTATAATGTAGAGGTAGAATCACTTCACACCAGACTGTTGCAATCTCCTGCTGGATGTAGGTAGGCCTTCCCCGAGAAACGCCATAAGGCAAGATCGCCTCCAAAAGTATATTATATAACAGACATAATCAGCCACAACATTCCACTGCTGGTCATGGGTCGATATTATGGGTTATTGCAATAGTTACCACTTTTGGCAATCGGATTGGCGAGTGCAGTGCACGGTGTTGCATTTCAGGGAACGCTGCGGCCTATTCCCTGAATGAACTTATCCCTTATAGTCACTTTTTACAACACGGATATGATTGGGGTGAGAACAAGATCTCTCTCTCTCTCTCTCTTTTCGTGTGGGACACCGAGTCATCCAACGACACGATGACTTCTGAAAGAGAGAGACAGAGAGAACAAGATCAGCCAAAGTATGAAATTGTTCCATTGACAAATATATGAGATAAGTTATTCGCAAAGTTTAAATTATTCGCAAAATGTAAATAAATATCAAGTACTTTGAGTCGTTACACATCATTAACAGACCAACATCACAACATGTGTGCACAGACAGACAGACAGACGCGAACATTTCAGTTGCGTAACCATATTTATGAATTGAACTATTTTTACAACATGCCCGTTGGTTAACATATGCGGATATCAAGGGTTATCAATATTACAGCTTACTATGATTTTGTTTTTGAAGCATATTTAAGGCGAGTGTAGTCGTGAACGGCCACGACAGTGGCGCGACTTTACAAAAATAAAAATTTCTTGATGCAAACAATCTATTAGAATTTCCCTTGCTCAAGTTTTAGTAGCTATCCTTAAGTGAAATTAGAACCAAAAAACTCAATGAACTAGTCGCTGTAATTATAGAGAAATACGGTTTCAATCGTCATCACGGTTATAAATTGATCACGTACCCTTTGTCGAACTATGGTATAGTCAAGCTCACGTCCAGTTAGACACTCGAACCGCAAATGTAAGGCGTTTCACTCACTTGTCATCCGTCGTTCTGTTTTTTAACGCAACGTAACGCATGCGTATGTCAGACGAAAGTAAATTGCGAATTCCAATCTTATTTCCATACAAATACGGGTACGGTGGGTTTACGGTCCGTAACGGACACGTGTGTCAAATGACTTTACAAACGCCTCCGTTACGCACCGTAAAACCACCGTAGCCGTATTTGTATGGAAATAAGATTGGAATTTGCAATTTACTTTCGTCTGTCAGACAGAAAAATACGTCCGTCTGTCCGTCATAGTGGGAGAACCGCCATATTTACAGAATAGTGGAATGTTTGAATATGATATAAAAGATTTTCAATCCGTGTTGTCATATCTTATACCGATACGCTGGCACACTCTGATGATGCAAATTAAGAATTCTTATTACACACTAGATTTCCGCCTAGCGGTTTCACCCGCTGCCACTAATTTTTCTGTGGTAATAGTTGTTTTCCTGCGGTAAAAAGTAGCCTTTGTGTTATTTCAGGTTATACTCTACGTGAGTATAACCTGTTTCAGATTTCATCCAAATCGGTCAAGCTGTTTGAGCGTGAAGAGGTAACAAACATACATACAAACGCACACACAAACTCTCAGATTTATAATATTAGTAGGTACAGATTAGAACGGACTAGTACATATAAAAAATACTTTGTTTCAATTAAACGAATGCACATGTAGAGTTAAGCATGTTTAATTTATGCATGTAACGAAGCAATACAGGATGTAAAAATATTAATTGCTAATATTTTAAGAGGTGAACCAGTCTATGAAACTGAACAACTTTCCCCAAGGAAGGAAGGTAGGTTATAAATTTTTTTAAATGGACCTCCCGTACTAATTGACTCGGACGTCTGGAACATTTGTGTGGGAGGTCCAATCATTTTTCATATTTCGACCAATATTCCTTGGAGAAAGTTGTTCAGTCTCATCGACTGGTTCACCTCTTGATATATTAGCAAATAGTTTACATCCTGTATATGTATTATAGCAAATGTTGAATGTCGACTTAGGGTGCGTTCACACGGTACTAGGACATCTAGACTTGTGATTAGTGCTAAGTATTATTGCAACAGCTGAAAAACATGAGCAAACACATGTGCCCTAGATAATACTAATTACCAACCAACTTCCAGTGTCAATTCATGAGAATAAAGTATACCTAATTATGCAGGGTGTAAGGGACATCCGTCCGAATACTGATAGGGTGCATGCTGATTATGAAACTGAACAACTTTCCGCTAGAAACATATGTCAGGAAACGATAAATAGTTCGACCTCCTTTACAAACCACGATTAGCTGGCTGCCTTTACGAGTACTATGAGCAGTCATTTTTTTAAATTGATTGTCGGTTTCATGGTCTAAATGCACTCTTTTAGTATTCGCAGGGCTGTCTCTTACATCCCGTATAATGTATATTGTAAGTATATCGTGTACTAAGTTCGAATATAGTTTATTTTTTACTATTGATAGATACTGGAAACTGAGATTGGGCTAACAATTTTTCCAAAGAATTTGAGCCGAGATTATGTTATACATAATAATAATATAATTATTTATTACACAAAGTAAGTTTACAAGAAAGAAAAAGATTTTTATTACAACAATTCTTGATATGGTAGCAAGCTCTGCCAGACAACTCTGCATATTCCAACTGCGGAAAGTTCAATCGCGGAATATTAGCAAACCAATCAATTGATATGCTAGCTATAGCTATTTGTTAGTGAAAATTTCTTTACTGAACTTTCACAGATGAATTACGAGAGCACTTCAATTCACGCCCAGTAAATATAAGTATCTAATCACTCCTAGTTCAAGGTAGATATAACTCGCTAAATCACCTTACTCATTAGTTTAAACGTCCACATTTAATTAAGGCAACTTTTTCCCTTAGCGGGGCATCTAATTTGAGTGGCTACGGCGGTCACCGCAAAAAGATGCCCTTTCTAATGTCACATCTAGATGCAAATTGTTTCGGGCTGGGGTATTTATTTTAACTCTAATTTCACCCCGGTAAATACCGCAGGGGCAACCCTTTCAGCGGTTAGAAAAGCGGTTGGCTCTCTTTTTGAAAAAAGAACTCGGTTTAAACTCTGTCATTCTGAATTTGAAAGTGCTGAGAAAACTTTAACTGACAGCTTGAAATATAAGGCTATGCATACACAAGTTGCAAGCTACTTATATTTACATAAAAAGTACTTACAATTAATTAACTTGCTTGAAATATAAATACGAATTCAAAAGCTGTATCTTAGAATCGTCAATTTTGTTTATCGTTTGTTTTGAAAGGTTATTTAAAGTACCTATTTAGTCCGTATGAGTCACTAGCAAGATTATTCTAAATGGTTTACTTAGATAAAAGTTAATTGGATATTCCAGTCTGTTTAGGACATTGCAAGCTGAACCACCTTATTATCTGTAAGATAGATGGTTCCGTGCCTCGAAGGGCACGTTGACCCGTTTGTCCCGGTTGCTGTCTAAGATTACTAAGACGGCTGTCGTTTACGTAGGCGGTTTAAATACTCTGACACCAGAGTTCATCGGGTAGTTCGTCGAATCGGTGTCCCACGCGAAAAAAAAACAGTAATAAGTCATCCAGATACAGCGCTGAATCCGCTAGATTTTCAAAAAGCATTCGAAATAAAATTTTGACTGTGGATTAAAAGTAAATATTACGACTGGGGTAATTATGTAAAACAGAGACAAAGGCCCAATGATTTTTGTGCGAACTACCTGCTTGGAGTAACGCTTTGGGTTAAATGTAGGGCCAGCAGAGAAGCGGGTGAATAACATTATTCAAAAATAATATTTTTAAATTCACATAAGTTTTTTTTTGTGATTTTTGATAAGAGGCAGATTCAACATAAATGATTATTGTCATTAAATTTACAGGTCATTTGGTGAGTAAATAAGAAGAGAGTTTTCATATGAACAAAATACGCGGGCAAGGGAAGAGCTGCGGTAGCCCAGATGGAAGAGGCGTCGCCCCTAGTAATGGCGAAAATCGCAGGTTAAAATCCTGCCCGCACTTGAAAATTTTACAGGTTAAACAAAAATATACCTAACACGGGAAGTATTTGAAAATTTGGTATCCATACAATCTTAATAGACACAGTATTTATTTTGAAAGTTTAAAAATATGTACTTTGAAACTTTAAATAAATAAAGTATGAATATAAAGCCTGAGTTTTTTTATCGCTATAAGGTTGCTTTCGAATGTAATGTTTGCATAAGCTTGGGCTCGTACCACAATAGTGGGAGCTCGTACTATGTATCTTTTAAAAGGTATTTGGGCATTATCTGTCAAATGACTAAGACGCATCCGTTGTACGTAAACGCACCGTGTTGCCGTATTTGTATGCAATGTAAGATCAGAATCCGCAATTTCCTTTCGACCGACAGACACGTTACGGTGCGTTAAAATCACGCAGCGACGGACGACTAGTGTAAGAACCGCCTTATACAAACGATAGTCTCCTGGCCTGAATCTTAATGTTTTGTATTAATTAACTCTGCATAATGAAAGTGTGCAAACTGGCCCCGGCGTACCTTCTACTGTTTTAACGCACTAAGCTTTTAATTTCCCACTTTGTATCTTTATTGAGACCCTGTATATCTTTATTGTCGCTTAAACGTAATGGTTGCCTACTGAAATTGCACTGAATTCATAAAACCTTCTGTTACCGAAAATCAAGAAGAAAAAGCTAGGTGAAATTAGAAATGAAAATCTATTGATCAAAATTTCCTATCACAAAATAATCGAATCAATTGACGACAAATAATTTTACGGTCTAAGTTGTGCCTACCAGGCGTTTTTTTTTCAGTGAGGTATGTTATTTTCATAAATCCTATAAATATTTTATTCATATTCTGACCTATACGTATGTTCCATTCGACTCAGATATAATCATCCAGGAAATAAGCAGCAACGTTCCCTGTGAATGCAACATCCCTGTGCTCGCCAATCCGCTTGCCTAACGTGGAGAGTATAACAATACCCCCAAATAGGGGAAGGCCCGTGTCATGTTCATGTATGCTTAAGTGTTTTAGTTGGCCTGAAAAAAGAGCTCAATTCAATTCAATTCAAATTCAAAAATACTTTATTGTACACAGGAAATACAGTAAAAACAAGATATAAATTAAAAAAAGTGTACACAAGGCGGCCTTATCGCTTAGGTAGCGATTTCTTAAAGGCAACCTTAGGGTACAGGATAGGGGAGTAGTCGTAATGCGGGAGGGGTGCACAATAAACATAAACCTATTAACATAATATAATAATAATACAATACATAAATTTTTGTATAATACAATACATAAATATATAAGGTGTAAAAAAATTAGCTAAGAATATTTTAAGGGGTGAAACAGTACGTGAAACTGAACAACTTTCTCCAAGGAACATAGGTCGAAATATGAAAAAAAAAATTGACCCTCCCATACTTAGTGTGTTACCCGGCCAGGATAACTTGTATGGGAGGGCCAATTTTTTTTTCATATTTCGACCTATGTTCCTTGGGGAAAGTTGTTCAGTTTCACGTACTGGTTCACCCCTTAAAATATTCTCAGCTAATTTTTTTACACCATGTATATTATAATATGCTCATCGCTTCATTAAAAGATATTGTATTGATGGGTTGCATTTATAAAATATCTAAAATATCATTTATGAAATTTTACTAGTGACTAGTGAAAACAGAGGACGGGCTGATGATAAGGAACAAGTTTCCCCAAGTAACATAGGTCGAAATATGAAAAAATATTCCATAGTATCAGCTAATCCATTTTTTTTTCATAATTCGACTAATGTTTTTTGGGGAAAATGGTTCCTTATCACCAGCTGTCTTGAGTTTTAGCTATCGGTCACTATAAAAAAATCACACTATACAGGGTGTCAGGGATAGCCCTCCGAATACTTATTGGGTGTATTCAGACTATGGAACTGATCGACTTTTCATGAGAAAATATTTCAGGAAACGTAAAAAGAAATTACTTCTCATAGTAATTGCAGTCAGCTGATCGTGATTTTGTATGGGAGGTCCAATATTTTTTGTCGTCTTCTGACATAATGTTCCTAGAGGAAAGTTGTTCAGTATCATTATCATGGTCTGCATGCACCCTATCAGTATTCGGAGGGCTGTCCCTTACACACTGTATATTACTCATAGTTCATAAGAAAATCCAGACCTTTTAAGTTTTTTCCAGTTGTAGTAGGGATCCGCCTTCCTCACATATTCCGCTCAGACTTTTACGACTAAATCCTAAAATCAGGCGATCGGCATGTAGAATTACAATTTTGATTGGTTTTTATGTAAAGATACCTCCAGGAATTCTAATCAGAATTAGCACTTGGCTAAAAACAGATAACGCAAAATTTTGTTGCACATGTTTTTTTTGAGACTGGTCTTCGAAAATGAAAATAAGAAATTGAAATAATGTTGGCGACGGCGGGGGATTGCACCCGGTACCTGTTGTGGTGTATCGTCCGACCGCTCTGCCTTTGAACTACTGGCGCCCGACCGAACACTCCAAATTTATCACCTCTTGATACTCGTCTTGAAGCGATGTACACTCTCGATTCTAGTCCTAACCTGAAACCTTCACCTGACAGGTTGGTGGGGAGCAAGGGCTCAACCGGAGGAGTTTGTGTGGTTGTTCAAACAACCAGCCCCAATGGCGCGACTGGGCTTAGGAGTTGTTCTGGGAAGAACGGATCAGAGTGAATCTAGCCAATACATGTACAGGTAGCTACCAAAATGTGAACCAATGAGGGACCGGTTCAAGGTTCTTAGGTTCCATGTTGGTTTCTAGTCAATTTTGTCGCCATTGTTTACATCGTCGCCTTATTTTGAGAGAAAACACGTATTTTGCGTCAATTTATAAGACATGACAAAATTAAAATATAGGTATCCTATCGTTTTCTTAACCTATTTGACAGAAAGGGACAGCAATAATTTAAGGTTAGGTAGTTATGAGAATTTATATACCGGATTGAGCTCAATCACTTCTTGTATTTACAAATTGACAAGAGCAAACGTAAAAGAATAATCCAGACAATTTGATAAATACAGAATGTAACCTATGTTGGGTAACGAAATATTTGTTTCGTGTTTCCATAGAAGAAAGTCAGTCAGCTGATCGGTAATTTTGTATGGGAAGTCAATTTTTTTTTTGTCGTTAACAAAATATCCTCCATAAAAAAAGTTGTTCAGTGTCATGGTCTGATCATGCCTGCAGAGTTTTCGGTACACCATCCCTTACACCGCGTATATAGGACAAAAGCTTAGTAAAATAAGCAAGTAAATTTCCCGTTCGTTATGTAACACAGCTCGCGCCTCAATCCAGGGATGATCGGAATAATGGGATTTGCCTGGAGAGATTAAGCCGGGATTATTTTATACAGAATACCTCCAAAAAATATTCCCTACTCCATTCTCTCAATCAAAATTACACCCTAAAGCTTTGCAGCTAAAGAAGGATATGGCGCAATGAGGGAAGTGAGGGAATTTCATTTTGTCCTGAATAAAAATATCCCATACGACGGCTTTGCTTTATCATTGCGAAGCGGGTGTAATTAGTTTTCGCAAGCATTCTGAATGGAGTATTCTGTGACAGAAAGATTTTACACCTACTTACGGCCTCGTATCATAATTACAATTCATAGCATTACCGTTTGACATGCTCTGGCCAGATGGATCGATGACTTGAAGAAGGCGGCTGGTAAATGGCGAAAACGGGCGATCGTGCCTTATGGCGTACCCTGGGAAGGCCTACATACAGCAGTGGACTGCGATAGACTGGTTTGATCTATAAATCTACTGCTGGACATAGGCTTTTCCAATTGCACCTACCGATCCTCTTTTGGTCTCATCCAGTATTTTCCAGTTATCCAAATGTTAAATCAATCGTAAAATAACTGTCAACTTGTCAACAATGGGATAAGAATCTTGTAGCATGCTTGTAGCAAGCATCTGACAGCAGAGCTGTAAATTGTATGAAGATGTATTATTTTCAAAACAGGTGATTTACACTTAGTAGTTTTTATACTGATGATACTATTAGGGTTCCGAACCCAAAAGGTAAGAACGGAAACCCTATTACTGAGGCTCAGCTCTCTGTCTGTCTGTCCGTCCGTCCGTCCTACAGATACGAGGCTGTATCTCCTGAACGGTTATACCTACACAGTTGAAATTTTCACAAATGATGTATTTATGTTGCCGCTATAACAACAAATACAAAAAATAATAGAGAAAATATTTAAGGGGGCTCCCATACAAAAAACTTGTTTTTTTTTGTATGGAGGCGGTATCTCATGAACCGCGAAAGTTAGACAGTTGATATTTATACAGATGTTGTATTTCTATTGCTGCTATAACATTAAATACAAAAAAATTAATCAAATAAATATTTATGGGGGCTGCCATACAAAACACGTGTTTTTTACGCGTTTTTTTCGATAATTGTTTGGTGAAGGTACAATGGTACGGAACCCTTCGTGCGCGAGTCCAACTCGCTCTTGGCCGGTTTTTCAATCTAGATCTCTACACAATGTTACAGACTATTAACAGTAGCTACTAAATGAGCTAACTGTAATGTTTTGTATGGTTTTATTTAACCCAGTTCCTGGCCTGTAACATATTATTATTTTTCTACTTGACGCAAAGTCATATATTGATATAAAAAAAGAAAATTTGAAATAAGAACACAATAAAAATGCGTTCCTTCCTGATAATCAGAACCACTCATCAGAATAGGGTTGCGGCACACTGGGCCGGATTAGCGCCGCGTTTTGGGGACCGCCGGTGAAAAATTGAAGCGTTCATTGTTTTAAATGTCGGCACGTGACGACGGGTCCCGGGTTTAATTCCCGGACAGAGCGAGGGGCATTGCACTGGCTGAATTTTTGTATCATATTTTGTTCTTTATTATTATATATGTAGATGATTTTCTTTCGTGTAAGTTGGTATAGACATTTCGTTTAAATGCTTTAATTTTTCAAGTTTAGTTTTAACTTTAATATTTTCTCAAAACAAATTCTTCTTTCAAGATAGAACTAAGAAATAAGATAAGTACCTACAGTATATGTTTGTCAAAAAATGTCGCAGTACCTACCAATTAAAAAAGGCATTTGGTAAGTAAAAAAAACGTATATTAATAAATTATTCCAAAATTTTATCAAATTATGCCTATTAATTATTGAAGGCCAAGAAAAAATGCTGTTAATTATGGATATTAAATCAAATAAAAAATAAGAAGGGTAGAAAAGATATTATTAAAAGTATCTTAGTACTTTACATATAATGTTTATTTCTACAAATAAATGTAACAGAAATAACCCTTTTAGTCCGTATATCCTATCCTATCCCATCGTATTGAAATTGCCACTCCATACACTTATGTTTTTTATCCAATTGCTCGCGAACAAATGCATTGGTAGCACAATGAAATCCATCACGAATCATATTATTCTGTTACCTATACAAAGTGATTGTCACTCGAGGCACATGGCGGCGCGAGGGACGCAGCGGGCGGGGCCTCACAAACCACGCCCACAGAAAAACGGCGATAGCGATAAGGTCGAAATCACTATGGAGATTCGAGAGATTTTCGGCTTTAGCGAACAGAAAGCCGGCGGAGTGCAAGCGGAGTGTGTGACTGCCCTAATACATACTCGCAGCCCGCGCCGCCGGTCGCACGTTCCGCGGACGTCAAAAACGAAATTCGGATTTCGAACATTCCAAAATTTCCATTCCTTGTTTTTATTTTATTTGCCAGTTCGGTTATGCGTCGTATAGATTTGTTTTAATTTTGTTTTATTTGATTTGTTAAAATGGAAGTTAGTGCTATACCGCCAATGCCTCTGGACTTTTCCATGGTGAGGAGTGGTAGTGGATCTCCAGGTAGCAGTCTTCGGGAGAGCTCACCTAGACCTGTTTCCAATAGCGCCTTCAGGGTTGTCACACCAAAGGGTAAGTCATAATTACTTATATCTTTGTGACTTACTATTTATTATCAGAAAAAAATACCTATTAAACACTAAAGTAAAACGAAACCAGTAGGTTTAAGAATGGTAAAAAAACCATATATAAAACTTTTATTCTTATTGGATTTCGTAAGGGGTCAGTAAAAGGCAAGGAACTTTCAAAATTTACAAATAGTAAATTGTAAACAAAACAGATGCCCAAAATGCTCATCGTACTTTCAGATACCTACAAATTCTTGTATTTTAATAAGTAGGTACTAAGTAATAATATACAATAAAAGACAAGGCTATTTTACAGTTTTAATGAAGTTACTAACAACCTATGTAAATCTACAGTCAAAAATACACCTTACTACCATTGAAAAAAGATAGGTTTAAGCAAAAATTTCCTAATTTAAGCAACAACAATGAAAGTTGATGAAAAAGTTTTTATAATTTTATAAAAAAAGTAGTTATAATTTGATAAAAAAAGGAATTAATTATTTTGTCGCGGCAAAATATAGAATTAAAAAAGAACAGGTCCATCCAACATCCGTCAGGGTGTTGATAGCACATACTTGGCCTCTGACTTGGTTCCTCTTTTATCAGATTAAAACGTAAATAAAAATGTCTATTCGTCCTCATGGTTTTTGACCTGTTAATATATCTTCGTATGTATAAAACAGTACCTAGATATAAGATAGTGTGTTAGTACCTAACTAACTTTATTAATTTTCTAGACATTGCTTTTGTTCTTTGAAAAATAATACTTGAGCTAAATATAGTTTTTAAGTAAAGTGTCAATTTACTCATCGCTTATTTCTTCAGACTTATTTTTGTAAGAAAAATATTATAGGTGCATACTTAAACAACGTACTTATAACGTAAATGTTGTTAATTTTAAACTTAATTCTATTAATAATTGATATTAAAGTTATTCCCCTCGTGAAGAAATTCAAAAATCACACTAAAACAATTTGAAACGGATTTAAGTTGTGTTTATTTTGGATTTAACAAATCCTACGTTTCGTTGTAAAGAGCTCGAAACGTAGGAATTGTAAAATCCAAAATAAACACAACTTAAATCTTTTTGAAATTGTTTTATTGTGATGAGTAATAGTTGTGCAAACTCAAGAAAATATTAAATTCAATAATATTGATACTAATATCATTTGAGTTGTCAAATTGATCCCACTGTCTTTTTACTATGCACTACTCGTTTGAAAAGTATAATATTAATTGTATTTGTTATCTTTTTTAAAGCTTGCAACACGTTTAGATGTAATTTAATAACATAAGTAAGTAGTTAGTATAACTTCATGAGCTTATAAAATCATACCAATTTAAATCCGGCGTAGTATTTTTTGTTTTTCCTATTACAATAAAATTCGGGAGTGTTTTTCCCTATCCATACCTTAAAATCAAATCTATAAAATATTGAGGAAGAATTTGAAAAACCATACTTACCTACACCACAACTGAATTCGTAAATATACGGATAAATATACATATATTAAAGTAATAATAATAGAGTTTAGTTTGCCAAAATAAAAGTTACAAAACATATTAAAACCTTTAAACATTTTATCAGTGGTATCATGTAGTAGTGCCTTTATTTTTATTTTTTTTATCCCGCCCGAACCGGTTTTCTATTAGGAAATTTCAAAATTGTTATACAAAAAAGAAAATTGTGTGATACAAATTTCTTTTTTTTACAATGACTGTTAATGACGTCAATAAGTGATATGATAATACTATCCTACATTGAATAAATAATTTCAATTTCGATATCAATTTCAATTTCAATTTCAATTTCTAGCCGATTTTCAGTATTTTTAACTCTGCGACAGCATGAGCGCACCTTCTTGACATCCTGTGGGTATCTCTATAAGGGCGAAGCTGTATTAGAATGCCCTTTTCGAAATCAAGGGGACCAACGACCGACAGGAGGTTTAAAAAAGAAAAAGAGAAAGTAAGCGCCTGGGGTGCGCTCAAATGTAAATTGAAAATTAATATTTCAGCAGTGCACTGGCAGACCGGTATCAATTCCTTTGCATCGGAATATGCCGTGAAATTTACCCACCTTTGACCAATCAGAAAATTAGAGGTGCATAATGCGACTCGTTACTTCTTTTCACCAAGCTCAACATCTACTCTTTTAATTTTTAAATGGATTTTGAGGCGTGCAATCAAGAATTTTAGCCTGCAAACAAGATTTTTAAACGGTTTTATTTAGACAATTACAGCCAAAATATTCTGAAAAATATATAGACATATTATGTTATTGTAGAGGATCTAACAGATCCAATTTATTATAATAAATACTAACTAACTTCTTCATCTAACAGATAACATCTACACGTTATCAGTTACATAATTTGAAAAACTTAATTTGAGTTTGAAATATTTTTTTCAATATTATATGTACCTACCGTTTTAAAGTTATTACAAATAAAAAATGCTATAATTTAGATACATACCTTTTCTAGTAAAACTGGCTGAATTAGACATTGTTACGGTGTTTCTTTAGTTTATATGTCGAATAAACCGTAATGGGGTGATGCTATTCTAAGCCGGCATTACACGGTATTTCTTTTCTTTCCCTTGGGTGTCGTAAGAAGCGACTAAGGGACTCGAGGGTGTGTATTGCAAATTTAGGCAATGGGCTGACAACCTGTCACTATGGTGATACACAATATTCCAAATGACCCGTTTATTGCAGCCGTTTACGCTCTGCCTACCCCGTAGGGGATTATAGGCGCGATATATGTATGTATGTAAACCGTAATATTATGTCGCAAAATTTTGAGCGCCAAAAGATTGGCTGTTTCCCTTTAGCACAGCATGAATGAAAGGGACCAACTTTTCAGGTGAGACAGGGCCTTAAAGGTATCACTCGGGAAGAAATAGAAGAAAACATTTCTACTTATATAAGAATGAACGATAAAAGATTTACTAATTATTTATTTACGCACTTTGTGAAACGATTTTTTAATGAAATATCTACCTATCAAACCTGTTTCCGGTACGAAATTAATTAGATCGATAAAATATGTTGTTAAGGTAAATTTTGGAATAATCTCTGACCAAAAATATAAAATATTTTAAAATACAAACTTTGAAATTTAATGATAAGGCCGGGATTAGGTACCAAACGATGGTGACTATTAAATACCAAAACAAATATGACGATTAAATATTTAAGTCAGTGAAAAACATGATCCGATGAGGCTCATTATTAGGCCAATAATGTCAGAGTGTGTTAGAAACAGTCTTCATCATGAAAATAGTACAAATAAAAAAACAGCCAAAAGAGAGTCGAAAGCTTCCGTTGAGGGGTCCCTACTTAACATGCACACATCAAGCCCATCCATATGATACACCACATGAACTACAAACTTGAATTAAAAAAACAAACGACCCTTTAAAAAACACTATTTCAAAATTCAACATTTTGTATATTTTTCTAAACTTTGTTCTACAAGTCTGATTTCAACTCGATATGTATGCGTTCCTGAGATAAAGAGACGTGAAAGACAGACGGACAACAGAGTGATCCTGTGAGGGTGTCGTTTCTTTTTGAAGTACGGAGCCCTAACACAGCTTTGTCTTCATTAGATATTTTTATAATCAGTAATAAATGAAAATCCTAAAAAGTGCATAACTATTACATTATGCCTTTATCTAATTTAATTATTTTCTTTACCCCTTTTGTCTTAAAGACAATAGTTATTTGTACAACAAGAGAGTAAAGTTTGTTTTTGTTTCAAACGCTAATATTGTATCCCGACATAGCCAATGGTAGGTAAGGTAAGGTAATATCCTGAGCTCAGTTAGGGATTTAAAAGCACGATTTGTGAATGAATTTGCTCTTGTATGGTACAGAAAACTTTTCACCCCTACTAGTGAAAATATTCTGCCAATGTCATGTTTAGGAAATTGCAGTTAAAATTAAAATTTCCCGCCATATTTATTTTTTGAAGGTGCGCAAGTGGATAAAAACGACTTTTGCCCACTGGGTTTACTGAACTCTTTTCAAGTTGGAGAGGTGAAAATGAATTGAGTACCTGCTGATGAATTAGTTTTCATCATAACTAATTTATTTAACTTGCTTCTTGTTTGAAATAATAATTTATAAAAATATTTCCTCATGTAATCGATTCCAACTTTTATCATTTAAATAAGGAGCAGGTAACTAATATATTATAAAAATGATATTACATTAGAGCAATTCAATTCAAGAGCTTTTTAATAGAAATGATTAACTATTTGCTTTTTTCACCTTATATTTTGTTTTGTATACCAGTTGAAATAAGTTACAGTTAAAATCACTCGGTTATTTAGATAAAAGTAAATCTCATAAAAAAAACTTTTAATTAACTTTTAATTCATTTCTAGGTGCATACATTAGTCATTCCATTTAAAAATAAAATTCTAATTGTGGAAGACTAAGAGCTGAATATAAAAATACAATAATAATTATAAATAAACAAATGCTAAAGAAGTCTACACCTATAGACTACTTTGACACCTATTATATTTAAAAGTGTACGAAAAACGAAGTTACCTAAAATCTCGTACAAAACTAGGCAATTAATAGGAAACCAGGATAATCCTGATTGGCAATAATTTCTCGTACTGAGCCCGAGACATCTGATCCCGGCCATAATCCGATTTGTCTGATCGAAAGGACGTTATTCGATTTGCCATTATTTTCGTACGCCATGCAACGTCGGGACATTGATTTTAATAAGATTGGTTATTTATTATGCTTTCTGTTTTTTTTTTCTTTTTAACGTTTTGTGTACTAAAACAGGAATATCAAAATCACGAAAGAAAAATTAAATAAATGTCGGAATTCGGTTGCGGAATTTCTGTTTGTTATAATACGACACCTAAAATTGTTTTGCCCACATTATTAGTCGTATTCGTAAGTATAACGCGATAAAAAAACATTGGATTTAGCGCTTTCGTTAATATACAGCAACAACAGTCCACTGCTGGACATAGGCCTTCCCCGCTCGCTATTCCCCAACCACGCTTGGTTGGCGGAATAGCGAGTGCAGTGCAAGACGTTGCATTCACAGGCATTCATTACTGCTGCCCGTTTCCTGGAAGACACCCACCGGTAAAATTTCGGTGATACTATTCTAAGCCGGCATCACACGGCAAATGAAACTAGTATAATATAATGATAAATAATTACCGAAAAATAAGTTGTTGTGTATGTAGAACGAAGGAACTTTTAGTAATGCTTTGCTCTAAGAATTTGAATTATCCCAAAAGATCAACTAATAATATTGTTATGTGTGATAACTATATGTCAAACCATTAAAAGTTGATCCAATAAATGGATAGCTCGAAATGTTGTGGTTTAGTAAGAGTAAGAAATATTTCGGAATAAACCCAAATAGTTACAAATACAAACATATTTATTTCGTATAAAATATTAGGTATACAATTAGTAGGTAATACAGTACAAATAAACAACATGAGCTGAAATGGGTGTAGGCACAACACTTGTAAGCTTACCTCTAGTCAATTTCATTTCTTAGAAAGTATTTAAGTAACAAAATTATATCAATGAGTAAACAGTTTTAATATCACATTACACTTTTACCTTAACATTTTGACATTTTGATTACTCATACCATACCATCCTTATTAGGCATGATAAGTTATGTACTCTATGAGGCAGACGATATTTTCAAAATATTTTTGGGCTATTAGCAGAGTTTTAAGGATGTGTGATGCTGGCTTAGCATCACCCTATTTCTTTCCTGTGGGAGTCGTAATCGTAAGCAGTGACTAAATGACTCGGGGGTGTGTATTGTAAATTTAGGTAGGAAGGGCTGAGAACTTCTCACTACGGCGATACACAATTTTCTGAATGACCCTCAAATGTTGGTCAGACGTGGCGTAATGTCCGGTTTTTTGCGGTCTGCCTACCCTGCAAGGGATTATAACCGTGATTTGCGTGTGTGTGTGTTCATAAACTTATTTAAATTAAGATACAATAAAATAATTTTTCGTCCGTAGAGGTGTTGGAATATCATTGCAGATTTTACTGGCTGCTAGTTCCTATACGTTGAAACGTTTCCTACAGAAAATCGGCATCACGCCATCCAACGCGTGTCGACGGTAATTCATTTAGGGTTCCGCTGCCGAATCGCAAATTGGGTTTCCATCCGGATGACGGATCACCGCCGCCGCGTCTAGCTCACACATCTCTAATCTGGGGGAAAATCAGGAAATACCGGGAATATAGAAATATCACAAATAAAGATATTACCCACTGGTGAATATTTTGTTTAAAATAGTTAATTGTTTAACAGGTACCTTACAGTGAAACGTTTTTCTTACAAACAAAAACTGAAATTCAATGGACTTGAGGAGCTTACAAAATGACAAAAACATTTGTATTCTACCTCTATATAACATAGCTAGGCATTGATTAAAGTAGGTCTTTGCTTCAATTCGGGAAATAAATTTCTTTAACTTGCCTTGGATAGGCGCAATCACTTTCCGTCAAATAGGTTTAAATAAGGATAAGAGCTAAATAAGTTATGTCATGTCTTATATATCTTGACGCAAAATAAGCTTTATCTGTCAAAATAAGGCGACGATAAAAACAATGGCGACTAAATTTACTAGAAATGGCAAAGAATCCATTGTAATTTTTAAACTTGGCAGGACTTAGATATCCTATCCTTTTCTAAACCTATGACACGGAAAGTGACAGCCTTAATTAAAGGCAAGTCAAGATAATTTATTTCCCGAGTTGAGGCCATTGCGTAGGTACTAAACTTTTAAACTCTTTAACGTTTTGGGTATACAATTTTTGAGAACCGATTTGAACCTGCAACTTCGGTATTAGTACTACCGACGCCTCTTCCGACTGGGCTACCGTGGCTAACCTGACGTTGGTGAAATTATGCAAGTCCATCTTAATGCCATGAACGCGTGGCGTGGTTCCATGTACAATCAGTTGTAGCACATAAGGTACCAGGGCTTCTCTAAAAGAACTGAATTATTTTTATCCCCAGTTAAAACGATAAAAATGTAAACTTATTCTCATAAAATAAGTCATTTTTTACTAATTCATATTCATATCTAGAAAAAAAATACTTTGTAGTAAAATAATTCAGTTCTTTTGTATCACCCCTGGTACCTTATGTGCTACAACCTACTGTACCAGGATATTTCGAAACTAATTCCCAATGACTAACCCATTCTTTACAGATTGTGTACTAAATTTTTAAACACTTCAACGTGGTCAAATCCTGCCTGCTGCGGTGCAATAAGTTCTCAAAAAGCAATTAGGTATATTCATTTTATAGAAACTCGTTGATCCCACAGACAAACCTCGAAAAGTAGTTACTTAGTTTTGTGCGGTATTAGTTCTAAAATTTCAGTTTAATTCAATTTTATAAATATGGCTTCTGGAAACAGGGACAATTCTGCAAATGTCGAGGTTGGAAAATACTCGCGCCGTGTTTTACAAGAAAGATAGAGATATGTTTTGACAACGTCAAATTTAAGAAAAATATTAATTTAAACACTGTCTAAACTCGTCTCGTCTCGTCTTACTTTTTTTTGTAATAACACCTTTTGTATTTCAATTATTAAAATAAATTAATTACATGATATACAGAGCAATTTTTAACAAACGCTAATGTGAAATGATGTAGGGTCAAAAAAACGGATCCCAAAATAGCGTAAAATCATGCGGCACGTGTGATCCCAGCCAGTCAGTCAGTCGGGTTTTTTATAGATCGAGTAAATATAAACACATAAAAGTGATTATATTTATTTCTTGCGGTTATATAATAATGCAGGAAACAGGAGTAACTACCTACCTTGGTGTAGGTAGGTACCTAGTTCAGATTTGAAACTCACCAGCGGAAAGTACAAGAGAATGTTAAATTCTTTCCTGGTCTCAAAATAATAGACAAAAACAAATGAAAGCATAATTATTTTCATACATTTTAACAAGTAATTACCGCGGCAATTATTACTAAAACGGAAAAAATAATTACTTTTTATTTCTAAAGTTCATCAACTAACTGTTGTTTACCAAAGACCTTTACTGTGGTGTATTTTTTTTCTTTGTTTACCAAAGATATCGAAACGAGAACATAAACCTCACATCTTTAGTAAAAAAAATAACTTTCGTGGTCCTGGTTTTGGTCATGGTGACATTAGATGGACGCGTGATCTTGAGTCTTGACAAAATAGTGTACAGTCAAGTTTACGTCTGGTCACACACTCATCGTCAATTGAAGTCTTATGAGAGCGACATAAGAACGGTCCAACTCCAAACTGTCTAACCCAGCTTGAACTTCACTGTACGAGCACCCTTAGCTTTGTGGGCTTTTTACTTGAAATTGAAATTCAAATTGAAATTGAAATTCTTTATTCAATGTAGGATATTATCCCATCACTTATTGACGTCATGAACCGTCACTGTAAAAAAAAGAAATTCGTATCACACAATTTTCTTTTTTTATAACAATTTTGTAATGTCCTAATAGCAAACCGACTCGGGCGGGATAAAAAAATAAAAATCAAGGCACTGCCACGGGGCTGGCCAGGTTAATCACACGGCATGTAACTTTACGCCACCACCATCTGAAAACGATATTAGTTTCAAATTGAAGTCAAGATTTTTAAAGCGTGTAGTTTACATGCGTATAATTAATCGGACCTCCTGAACAGGAAAAACCCCCCAAAAAAACCTGCCCAGAAATGCTCCTACTCTAAATTAACTTTACTTTCGCGCCCAAACAAATATAGGTGCCCCGCGCTCCGACTCCTTACATTTGACATGAGTGACGTATTTTCCTTCATTCATGAAACCAATCAGGATGAGCATGCCATAACATGTCCTGAAAAAAAAAACTAAAGTCGTCGGCCGGCCAGATGTTGTTTGCGACAAAACGACAAACGACAAATCGCATGCCCTTGGCCACATCCGATTCTCACACTCGCTGTTTGCCATTAAATCATGGTGCGAAATAAAAACTAAAATCTTTATGGTTACAACCGTACCATGTGTAATTAACGAATGATGGCTGTAGATATGGGAGTGTTTGGACAGAATATTAGTAGTAGGTGTAGGCTGAAAAGAACTCCTTAGATTGTAATATGAAGGTAAGTGTTGCAAAACCATATTTCGTAAAATTATAAATACATACCCGCCAATATCTTCCGACCATTTTCTCCGCTTGGGAGGATTTCACCAGTGTATAAATGTAGTCACGCAATTCAACAGTGTATGAAATGCGCGAAAACTTTGGATTGGATCTCATATTGTCATATTGTCACACGAAAAGAATAAGAAGAACCTATCCCGAGTTGTGTGACTAAATAAAATGCTTAAAAATTATGGAATTTAGTTAGTTAGATAGGTAAGTAGTTAGGTACGGAAGGAGCAAAATCTGCTGAAGTACGTAGAGTATGCGCCATGAAAGAGCTGGGTCCCTTATCCAAAGAAAATACCTGGTTTCAATTGGATTCATACTATTTTATTCTCTTTTGCGCTTGATATAAGGCATGTTTATTTTTGGTTATTTACACATTAGCGTACTTTCGTGGCTCCGACTCTAGAAAGATTCCTGGGCGCCATTAGACTAATGACTCGCACGTGGCCCAAAATGGCCCAAATCCCTTCATAGGGCTGAAGCGATTTGCGGCCCAAATTCATTATTAATGACCCTTTGATGCGGCCGGCCCAACAACCAGATGATTTGTTGATTGCGAGATTTTTGATACAGTGAAAAGGGTGTTTAAAAGGGTCCTGTCCGAATTAAAGATGTTAAACTGGGCTTTGCATTGCAAAGTAGCTACTTAACTAGAAAGGGCAATGAAGTAAACCAAATTGGTAATGTATTGGTACTTATATTTAATTATATTGATATTTGTTAGATTAACACCGGATCGAAAATGGGCCTATTGAAAATACCTTACTAGTTACGTATTGTATATTTCCAATTTTCAAAGTTTACATTTATACCCGTTTTGTACAATATATGAGAGTGTATTGTACGTCGTGTGATTTCGGCATAGAACAGCATCACCTCATTTCTTCCCCTTGAGTGTCGTAAGAGGCAACTAGGGGACTTGAGGGTTACACGTGTATTGCAACTTTAAGTAATGGGGGCTGACAACCTGTCTGTATAGCGATTCATAATTTTTAGAATAACCCTTAAATGTTAATCAAACGTAGCGTAATGTTTGTTTTATACGGACTTCTACGTTCTGCCTACAACGCAAGGGATATAGGCGTGATATTTGTATGTATTGTGTCTAGTATGACAACTAGCAAGTAGTCGCGACAAAAATCTTTGATGTCGTATTCAAACAGTCGAAAAAATATGGCTTTATGATAACGACACTTGTTTGAAGTAGAATTAGAAAAAATAAATACTT
The DNA here is from genome assembly GCA_027580185.1 of Tuta absoluta. Classification (NCBI taxonomy): domain Eukaryota; kingdom Metazoa; phylum Arthropoda; class Insecta; order Lepidoptera; family Gelechiidae; genus Tuta; species Tuta absoluta. The sequence goes on from JAQAHW010000020.1 coordinate 4,522,314, forward strand.
GTAAGATTTGAACGAGTAGGCTAGGTACCTACCACCGTTGACCCGAAATCATAAATCTTAACCCCATTAGAATCTTCCTGCGTTTACGAAACCAGCGGCGTCATCAAAGTCGGCGGGTTCATTTAATAAAAGCGGCGACTACAGTATGAATCATGGTACGATAGAATAAAATTGATTGTGACTCGCTACTGTGTGGTCCTAGATTCACTTCCTGCGCGGAGTGTACCTACTGTCGTATCGGCAGTTCTTCGAAAAACTTAGAAGAATCGCACACTTTCTGGACAATCTTGCGGATTGTGACAGGTACCATACAAATGACAACGTGTGAATAAGATTTCGTAATGTCTGGCACCCGTATCCGGGAAAACATTGGAAAACAAAATCAGTGGGTGTGAGAACATCCTAAGAGGATAAGGGATCGACTTGTTTAAGGTCAAATTTTACTAGTGACCGATACCAAAAACTCAGGACGAGCTGGTGATGGAATAACTCCTTCCATACAAATTTATATGAACAGCTTGTACATTTTATATGGTAGGCCGGAACTTTGTTTTTATACTTCGACCTATGTTCGTTGGGGAAAGTTTTTCCTTATCAGCATCCCGTCCTGAGTGTACGGTATCGTTCACTAGTAAAAATTAACCCTATAGTGGTTTATCATAAAATTTAATAGAAAAGCCTGTAAAGTGTTTTCACCAACTGCTGCCTGTTCTAATTCTAACGCTAATTTTGAATGCGTCTACTCTAATCTACTCGTATTTTTCAGATATGTGTTGAATGAAAGTTTATTTACTTCTGTTTGCATCCATTGGATTCTTTTCCTTTCTAGTGTGGGTCTGATAGCTGCCAAATCGAGCTTATTAAAATGGCTCAATTATAACGTCTGACCTCAATAACAACTTCGCGACGATCCCACGGGCATTAGTTTCAGATGTGATTTTATAACGAACCATTTAATATGACCGTGACATTGTATGTTTTGATCATGTAAGGAATTTATGGCTTTAACTAAATAGATATTTGTTTAGGAACAAAATAATTAATATACTGCCTAGAAGCAACTCTTTGCTAACACAGTTTTTCAGGAGTTTTAGACATAGCTTAATCTGAAATCAATTATTTAAAAAAATATACTTTCTCATGCTAACTTTAAAAAAGTCTCTCTTTTTGTGTGGGACACCAAGTTAATCAACGACTCGATGAACCCTGGTGTCAGCGATTTCAACCGCCTACCACTAGTACTAGGCCTCTGACATGGCTGTGTAGGTAACGACCGCCATCTAAGTATTCATAGACAGCACCCGGGACCGACCTCTTATCGTGGCCTCCGAAGCGCGGAACCAATTCTTTTCGGACAATCAGGTGGCTCACCCTGCAATGTCCTAACCAGACCGGGATAAAATTCAGAAAGTGATAAATATCAAATTTGTGAGAGTCCCACCGAGAATCAAACCCGGAACCTTTGCGTCGCAGGCAGTCGCACTACCACTGCGCCACATCGGCCGTTTAAATAAGTAATACAGCAAGTTGTGTTACTCTCGCTTTGGGGTCACTTCAATACCTAAGCAGCTGTCAAAATCATGCAATGCTATGCATGCATCAATGCTTTAACATGAAATCTATTTTACTTTACTGACATGGAGCTGCCAAAATTGCCATAATGGAGTGTCGAACATAGCATGCCCGTAAATACTTACTTACTTTTTATGAAATGAAATAGGTATTTAAGAACACCCATTTTTGACTAGGGGTAAGCTTAAAACCAGCAGAGTGCTGTGCCTACACCCATTTCAGCTCTTAGTGTATATTTGTACTAAATTTATTGATTGTTGTGCCTAAGATGTGATGCGAAATAAATATATTTGTATTTGTATTTGAAATAAAAATTCCGCCCCTTTATCATTAACTTGGTGATACTAACTACACACAACAAGTACGAAAATATCATAATAACCTCATTTCCAGCGTATCTTTTGACAGCCAAAAATTATCCATTCACAAACCGTCGCGTCGTCGTCTGGGCGTCGTCTATGTCATATTCAGTCGCTAGTCATAGTCACTGCTCATCTACTTAAAACAACAAAATGTTCACACTGTACTCTGCGGAACTAAAGTGAAGCTATGAAAAACAAGTCTCTGTCGTGTCGTGACTGTACCGCATAATTATGAAGCGCACTCATAAGAAATTTGATCCCCAAAAAATGTATAATACTCTGTAAGTTTACAGATTTTTAAGAATAACTTCATCTAGAAATTGCTAAATTCTAATGTCGCTATATGTTCCCATAGTACTTTGGCACTGTGTGAGTTGTTCAGGATATTTTTTTAACAAATAATAAATGCGTTAGTTAGAATCCGCCTGCTAATCGTGCTGAGTATAGAAAATACACCCTAGTATGGGGAGGCACATGTTCATCAGTAGAATGTAGTAGCTGTAGAAGTTGTTGTTGATTAGTTCTTTAGAGCGCGCTGGATATTTTACTATTATTATATTTTATCAGGCATGCAGTTGTAACAAAAGATGGTGCCTGTATTCCACTATCTGCCTGTACTTGATGGTGGATATCATCGTGGTAATCCGTAGGGTTCCTTCTGAAAAATATCTTCAATCTGAGCTGGTCTTCCATTTAGGAAGTAGAGTGATTCCCACGACAGAACCGGCACGCCGCCCACGCATGCTTAGTCATAGTTTGTCATCTGCCACTTTAATTGATCTAGAAGAGCTAGTTGTGAATTAAATCGTGGCTCGTCAATGGCAATCGTGACTAGGACTGGCCTAGTGAGTCTATGTCGTATTTGCGAATAAGAAAAAAAAATAGGTATATATGAAATTTATTTATTTATTTTTGTTTTCATTAGGAAACTTACAGCTTGACTAATAACTTACTATTTATTTATTTTATTTAATTATTTATTTATTCATTCATTACAAAGCATAAACTACTAACTTACTTAAATACAACAAAATAAACTTGTAGTCAATTAAAAAAATTCACCAGTAGGAATATGAAATAGGCCTTTATTTTATTTCACTTTGCGTTGTGATTTTTGGATGGAACTCAGTGTTATTTTTTTAGTTAATTAAAAAACTTCCTGACGATTAAGTAACGAAACCGGTCACTTGAATAATATCATTTTAATTTAAATAAAAGTGGCACTTAAACTTAAACTTAATGTAATAAAAGGTATTTATTAATAATCTTTTTTGAATTTTCAAGGGTCTGATACCATCTAGCTGCGTATAAATAGTTCCTCTTCCAGTAGCTAAGTTTCAAATTCTGTCAAATCTATTTAATGTTTTTTTTTTCAGTTTTTAACTTGGTTTTAAATGTTGGTAGGTAGAAAGATGGGACTTGAATATGGCTCAACGATTTTCCAGTAAAGTTTTTATATCTCTCATACAAATCGTAAATTCTGCGACTGAACTCGCTGGTGTAAGCGAAGTTTAAAGATCGAATTGCTTAGGAATTAGGAATGGTCGCTTATTTTGTTAGGCGCGCGATTTTTGTCACTTAATAATGTTTTAGCTAACCCGATTCCTGAAATTTATATCACTGGTAAACAGTTGAAAAAATATCTGTACCAACAATTGCGTCCAATTGAAATTGTGCCCTGAGAAAACATTCAATCTCACACAATTAACACCTCTTAACCCGATCCGCCGTTCGCACGACAATCAACTCAGAGGATTGTACACTTTAAACACCCCGTCCTACACTCTACAACTACATTTCGTCTTTTTGTTTCACATTCTATGATCATCGTTATGACTATGACATACCTGTTCTTATCTTAATGTTTTTGTGGTTGGCGCAACTTTTCCTTTGCAAATCTGCTGCAAATATAACACTGAAACACCTGATTCTTAATTTATTCTTTGTTAGCAGGGTTATGGGTATGTCTGACACGGTCATGACTGGATTTTCAACCGTCACTCTAGTTGACCGACAAACAGGTCCAGGCATGACCAAACCACTATCTCGTATGTCTTGCCTTTGGTCAGGGATACACAAAATTTGTGGCATACATAACGTAAAAAAAGACTGCGTACAGTCCTTCAATTATACTGTATTTGCGAGACCGATCTTGACCGCCGATGCGGTTTACACGAATAGAGGAAACGTTGATTAACGCTCATGGACGCTGGCTCTGAAAGCGGACTGCGCGTGGGCGTTTATGGGAAACTAGAATTGAATTGGATTTTGGTTTATTGTACTTTTGAACTTCGTAGACAAAACTATCATCTTCAACAACATCCACAACAGTACGCTGCTGGCCATGCATCTCCCGATATGGAACGGTGTATGTTGTACCAGGATACTTTTCCGGGCCGGGGATTGCATACAATAGGTACATCTGGCCAGAAGGCAAGTATAATATTATTGCGCCTCATGAAACGTCAGATGATCAGAACAAGCATCGATAGAATCAACATCCCCCAACGAACTGTCATATGAACCATGTAATCGGAAACTGGCGTGGCCACGCCACATTATCCCTAATAAATAGTAGTACAAAAGTGGGTAATTTTATTTGTATAAGCCGTGGCGCCGTGCAAGTGGCGCCCTCTCATCCGGCACACCCAGTGTGAATCGTGTCTCCAATTGATGCAAACTCTAAGTGCGTAGAAAACGTTAAGAGGGAGCTTTGGAAAACACGTAAAATTGCTCGAATCGCAACACTCGGACACATGATCAAAATCAATTAATGTACACAATGTCTCAAAATAACTAGTTATTTAAAGAATGTTACTTCAAATTTTTGTGTTCCAAAGAAATATATTAAAATCTGTTTAGTGTTTAGGCGGTTTTTCTAGTATGACAGACTGACGGTATTTTTGACGCATCAGCTTGTCAGACGAATGGATAATTTCGAATTCCTAAACAAAAAACTGATAAAATGGCAAACTGTAACGCTCAGATTTGACCAAGGTGTTTGACAGACGCATCCGTCAGTCAGTCATAGTGGGTTTCGCCTAAGATGAATTTTACGTAGCCTTACTCTGGCGATTGTTCGAAGCTTCAGTTCGAATTCCTAATCAATCAATACGTCTCATTGCTCAAAGAATGCACTTTATTAAGTCTATTTATTAGAGCTGGCCGTGTGATGCCGGCTTAGAATAGCATCACCCCATTTCTTTCCCGTGGGAGTCGTAAGAGGCGACTAAGAGACTTGAGGGTGTGTATTGCAATTTTAGGCGATGGGCTGACTACCTGTCTCTATGGCGATACACAATTTTCCGAATGACCCTCAAATAGTGGCGTGCGTAATTATAGGCGTGATATGTGTATTTATGTATGTATTTATTAAAGCTGATCCTTCTGTGTCTCAGTTATCTGTATTACAAGACATGAAAAAGTTATGAGTTAACAAAAGTAATAAATTCCAAAAACTAATTTTCTGAATGCAGAAGCATCACTATATGTTCTTTTCCAATTTTAAATTATTAGCAGTGAAGATATGAGAAACATATTAACTATTAAAGAGGTATTATAGCAACAACGAAAGTGTCAAGAAAATTTCACCTTACAAAAGGGCATGCCACCAACATAGACTTTCATTATCAAGCTCAAAGCATCCGCCGTCAATTAGCTGTAGATGTCATAAGACAATAGGGCATTTATGATCAATAGGACCGTCCAACTCATTCATTCGAGTTATTATTAGCGAGTGATGTTCAAATCGGTCAATAAGAAATGAATGAACAAAGAATGCGTGGAGCTGACACTATAAATGTTGGCGTGAATGAATGATGAAATTGTAATTGTTGCTAGGTCACAGATAATATATGGAACACTACAGTTGCACAGTGTGAATCGTTGGAGGTAATATCCGGTGATAATCGTACAATGGAATGACAGAAGTCCAAAGAACACCAAGTGTGAAACGCATGACATTGACGTCAATAATAGCAACATTGATAGGTCCAAATAGGTCACCTTTGGTCAGTCATTTCAATTACCTACGCTTTTATTTTAGATATTATATTTGGGTCATGCCTACGGAAAGTGCCTCCACCCCAACTCAAGTTACATACATTGATATAGGTACTTACTCAGTTTAGAAATTTTCTTTAGGCGGGTCTTCCACTTTACGTCAGTTGATGCGTATATTTAACGCACCGTAACGCTTGCGCCAGTCAGACGAAAGGAAATTGCGAATTTCATTCATACTCCCATACAAATACAGCTACGGTGCGTGCCGGATGCGACTGTCAAGTCGTTCGAAAATACACAGCGACGGACCACAAGAGGGAGAGCCGCCTTACTTTTCCAGAGATACTAGAAATTAGTTGAAATATTATTGACTTTGACTATTAGATTGGCTTTCACGATTTTATCACTAGTTTTAGTAGAAATCATACATTTTGAATTTCAAATGAATTGTATTTAACAACGATACAATTTTTGCATTCAGTACCGAAACACGGGTGTGTTTATCGAAACACTTAGTTGCAGATTTTTTTATTGTTTTAAATCAAATGTTTTCCGCAAAACTTGTGTTTCGCCTTTTAACTCTGTCAAAGTCAATTCAAATCGGTCATCTCTACAACTTCCAATTCCTAATCCGGGTGTCGTGTTACCAGCGCTTGGGTGGTCATCATTACAGTAGACGATTATTGCCGTTGCGCATAACGAGCCACTGAGAGTGGACAATCTAGAGAATTCTGAACGGAAATCAATGAGGAACATCAGGCGCATATTACGTGACCAATATAGGGTCTAGAAAAATACTTTATCATACATACATACACATATCACGCCTATAATCCCTTGCGGGGTAGGCAGAGCGTAAACGGTCGCAAGAAACGGTAATTTTTGCCACGTCTGACAAATGATTGAGGGTTATTCGGAAAATTGTTTATCGCCATAGTGACAGGTTGCCAGCCCATTGCCTTATATTGCAATACACACCCTCGAGTCCCGCCTCTTACGACGGGACGGGAATTTCCCACGGGAAAGAAATGGGGTGATGCTATTCTAAGCTGGCATCACGCGGCAAATTTGTCAAACAAGCATAATAAATTAAAAAAATTAAAAATACCGGCTGATTTCTGAGACAAAGCTTAGCCTATAACGCTCGGGATAATGTAAGGATTCTTCCGATAGGTTCCCGTTCGAATCTGTTCAGGAGTTAACGAGATGCAGTTCTTTAAAGAATCGCACATACATGAACTCTTAAAACATTACACTCCTTTTTCGGTGGGGCAGTCGTGTAAAAAGGAATGAGGTTTTGCTTCTGTGCTATGGAAGGCACGATATGTTCAAGGTTCTTGACTATAATTTACTTGATGGCGGTCGTTAACAATCATGTCAGAGTTAGATGTCTACAAGTAAGCCTTTTAGGCGGTTAGAAACACTGACCAACAGAAGATTTTACATGCTTGTTGATGGCAACAAGTTTTCCGAATCTATATCCTAAATAATGACAATGCTTACATACATACATACATACACATATCACGCCTATTATCTCTTGCGGGGTAGGCAGAGCTTAAACGGCCGCAAAACGGACATTTACATTTATTTGAGGGCCATGCGGAAAATTGTGTGTCGTCATAGTGACAAGTTGTCAGCCCATCGCCTGAAAATGCAATACACACCCTCGAGTCCCTTAGTTGCCTCTTACGAACGGTAAGAAATGTGGTGATGCTATTCTAAGCCGGCATAATACGACAATGCTTCCAAGAAATATTCGAGCATGTTTATCTCGGTGACACGCTGTCTGCCGTCAACGGACTTATCTCTTGAAAACAAGCACTCTTTATACAAGCTTGGTATTCACCATACTATCTATAGTTCCTCTAAGCTTGTATAGTATTTCTTTCATTTTTATTCGCATTGCTGCGATATGAAAGGTCATGTCAGGTCAGCGTTTCCTGACTCTGACAGTTCTGATTAACTATATTTTTTGTAACGATAACAGGTCTAATCAAAAATTCGTGTTTCCTACGAATTGAGCTTTATCAATAAAGGAAGTTCATTAAAAAACCAACGTGTAATAATGTGGATTTAGCAATAATTAAGAGTACATTAATCAGTGCTTATTTTAATAAAATATTATACTGTTTCATTTTAAATGCAATTCATTAGATATGTAATTACCGTCAACATTAAAAAATGCGATGTTATTACAAAAAAGTGAGACGACGACGACAGTGTATTTTTTTATACGATTTGACGTTGTCAAACAGCTTAAACCCTGTGTAACTTATTTCGTAACAACACGGTTGGAGTCTGCCGTCTCACTCATATGCAACGTCCCCTTATACGATTACGATAATCTTCTCTTCAGTAAATCCCGGTTAAATTTCGACTTGTAAGAATCAGCACGCGACACTTATAAAGTTTGGTGTAACTCAAAGTAACAAAGCAGAACAATGGATGCCGTATTAAAGGCAACTAAGGGATTCGAGGGTAACATGTGTATTGCAATTTAAGGCGATGGGCTGGCAACCTGTCACTATAGCGACACACAATTTTCTGAATGACTCTTAAAATGTTTCTCAGACGTGGCGTAAATATTCGTTTTTTAAAAGCATTTTGAAATAGGTCCTTAGTTTTAAAAAAATACAACGCTGTCGCTCAGCCTAGCAGCTTAACCTGGCCAGCCTCGAGGCAGTGCCTTTATTTTTTTTATCCCGTCCGAGCCGGTTTTCTATTAGGACAATACAAAATTGTTATAAAAGAAAGAAAATTGCGTTATGCAAATTTCTTTTTTTTACAATGACCGATCATGACGTCAATAAGCGATAATGCTATCCTACATTGAATAAAGTTATTTCATTTTCATTTTCATTTACTTGAAGGTAATAAAGGCGGAATTGTTTGAACTAACCCTGTACCATTTCTGAGCATCGTTTAGCCTACCGCTGTAGTCTTCAACTGAACGAATGCTTACCAAGTCTCCACAGGAAGCGTTCGTATGTACTGTACTTTCAGTCAGACTACCTACCCCACCAGTGATACAAGCGTGATTTTGGCACTACAGTTCTTGACTTAGGCGCACGCAGGCCACAGGAAGCGATGGTACAGTCCAATTGGCGATGTCAGCGGCAATTTAGTTTGCCGGACGACGGCCATTGATTCCCCTGTGGCGCCCGCCAACTCTTAGAAGACTGTGGTCCAGTGGTGAGTGCTTCGAGTTCTCTATCTTGACGGCGTAGGTTTGATTCATTGGACACTCAATTTTATCGTTTTATTATATCTCTTTAAAATTTTTCATGAAATAATGACGCAATTCTAAAGGGTTACAAATAATTAACTTTTTTTAATTAATGGATGTGAATTATTTGTGTACATTTTAATGCATTTAAAAGAACATATTCTTAGGATTAGTTAGGTGGTTCAAGTTTTATCCTTTGCCTTTTAATTCTTCAGCCATTTAAAAATTATTCTGTTTATTCAACAAACGTTTTTCATCGATACCCAAAAATTTGTGTTTTTGGATTAGGTCGTTATTTTATTAAGAGTGCTTTATCGCTAGCTCATCTGCAAGTTTGGTGGAGAATGAAAATAATCGCAATAGAGTATCTAAGGCCTATGTTCAAAATTACATTGTTCTTGTTCTTGATGATGGTGCACCTAACAATATTTACCCAATTTTAAGCTACAGGAGCTAAAAGAGGAGTAGTTGTCTCGTAGCAATTTGTTCCCCCTTGCCACTAACATGTCAATGAAATAAGAATCATAAGAACATTCGACGTCGTGGCGCCACCAAATCGTTTGCTTCCTTTGTATTGATTGAATTTACTTTTTATTTGTACTGTCCAGTTTCATTTGTTCAATTCTCGAGGAAATTTGTGTATGTCCAATAATAATAATGTTTAACTTTGTTTGTTGTTCATACATACATATCACTTGTTTGTTGTTCATAGTTTAGTTAAAACATTGGCTGTACCTGATTTTCTGTAAGAAGCATGGTTTCAGTATTTGGAAAGTACATTATGATGTAGGCCGTCGCCGTTTAGACGTTGGTTCTTGATTACTTTAGGTGGATGATAATCAGCTTTCTCTTTTCCGACGTTGTTTCCTCTGGGTGGCCCTAAAGTCTGGATTGATCTCAGTTCTCTTTTTTCTGGATCAGTTCTCCCTACGCACGGTCTCCCTTCCCCGGTCGTATCATAATAAGAATTAGCATTCGTCGCTGTGGCGCCACCGAATCGCTCTCTTCCTTTGCACTGATTGTCCTTGCCTCTTATAGTCTTTATCCTGTTGTGTCCGTCCGTCCGCTACTTAGATTTTGTTGTTGTGCGAGTGTTTTGTTATCGCTTAAAAAATCTTCTTTGAGAAATATCTTGTGGAAGTCTTTTAAACCATGTTCGTTATCATAAGGATCATGATAACGAACAATTTTACCCAAGGATTGAAATATGAAACAAGATTTCGGGTCTTATTACGAGATCTCTACTCATGTTCCTTTGGGAAAGTTGTTTGTTATCTGGAGGATAGATTTCCAAAATCCGTATCAGACTTTTTTAAATATTTACAATCTTTTGAGAAAGGTTTCATTTCATAACGTTATCTAAAACTACCTTATTACCTTTACACGGGAAATACGTACAATCAATTTAATCAAAATCATGCGATGATTTGTCCTTCTTAATCCTTTACACTAATTCGATATAATTCATTAATGGATTGAAAACAAAGTTATTTATATCTTATTTCCTTTAAAGAAAAATACAGGTAGAACAAAATGTGTTGACTAATGCCGTCAATTCGGGATATCAATTCTCTTATCCTTCCTTATTGGTGCTGTCACTTTCCGTCAAATAGGTTTAGAAAAGGATAGAAGATATCTCAGTCATGTCATGTCTTATAATTTGACGCGAAGAACCCATTGAAAGTTTTAAACTTGTCAGGACTTAGATATCTCCTATCCTTTTCTAGACCTATTTGACGGAAAGTGACAGCACTAATTTAAGTAAAGTTATGAGAATTTATATCCTGAATTTAGGTCATTGTAGGTCCTTGTCACCAGCCTGTCTTGTTTTTGGTATCGGTCACTAGTAAAATTTTACCCTATATAGACAAGCACGAAAATATTTTGGCCCTAATCATAATAATCAGTCATACTATAACAGGATCTTATCTAGCCCATCTGTACCATAATACTACATATTCATTGAATCGATTTCAATCTCTTAGTCATTTGTGTGATTTTATATTGCCATTGATCATGATGTTAACAAGTGGATTATATAAATTATCAATCTCAGTCTTGACTACACACTTAAGGGACTCGAGGGTATGTATTGCAATTTTAGGCGATGGGCTGACAAACTGTCACTATGGCGACACACAGTTTTCCGAATGACCCTCGAATGTTTGTCAGACGTGGCGTAAATGTACGTTTTTTGCGGCCGGTTACGCTCTACCTACCCCGCAAGGGATAAAGGCGTGATAAATGTATGTATGTAAGTTCGTTAAAAGTATCAATACAACATGCAATAGCTAAACAATGACCCACAAATGATAGTCAGACGAGGCGTAAATGTTATCTGTTTACCTCGCAAGGGATATAGGCGTGATATATGTATGTAATAGCTGAACACTATATTTAAAATATCTTGTTGCTAGGTAATCATTATGAATTTATGCTGGTTATTTGCAATGTTTGTATGGAAACCAGTACAAATAGATCTCTTTAATGCGTAACTCGAAATGCTGCTTGAAGTACAAGGAAAATTATCTTTTAAAGAACAGTAGCTGTGATTACATGAAAACACATGTTCTGATAAACTATCTGACGGATTTATCGCTAATTAATGTAATTACACAGTTTCATGAGTACTTGGTATTTATGTCAAATTCCAAGATTTTTTTTTTAATAGTCAACGACGTATGAAGCATTTTTTTTTATTTGCATGTCAAATGTATATAAAATGTAGGTAACTTATTGTTTTAAACATGAATTCCCAGTAAGTGTTAGTAGATCCTGCTATTAACCTACCCATTCACGGGATCAAATTATACTGATTATTCTCGTTAAATGTATGAATTTGCCGTGTGATGTCGGCTTAGAAAAGCATCACCCTATTTCTTACCCATGGGTGTCGTAGGAGGCGACTAAGGGATTCGAGGGTTATGTGTATTGCAATTTTAGGCGATGGGCTGACAACCTGTCACAATAGTGATACACAGTTATAGGTGTTAATGCCTTTAACGCTCTGCCTACCCCGTGAGGGATATAGGCGTGATTTATGTATGTATGTATGTATGTAATGTATGAAAAATCAAAATAGGTTGATTCCTTTAATGGGAAGGTTGAGGTGCTGCTAATAGTACCAGTAAACTAATCGCTTTAAGGGCAATAACTACGAGACATGAGTTGAGCAAATCAAGACGATTCACTGCATTGATAATGCAAACATCCAATTGACCAATTTAGCAGAGAACAGATTATTAAAATGACTAAGCTGATCGACGGAATTTGTTAAACCCACAGACTAAATTAATCGACTGCAACCAACATTGTAGCAAGCGATTCGAGACGAGTACCAAGAGATTGAAGATTTGGAAGTGTCGGTCGAGGCGCGGGTAGCTCAGTGGCAGTGGGACGGTCCCGGGATTTTTTCAATCTTATTTTACATACTTACACATATAAATCACGCCTATTATCCCTTGCGGGTAGGCAGAGGCTAAATGGCCGCAAAAAACGGACATTTACGCCTCATTTGTCAAAAAAATTCATTTACATAAGTAATATAGCACAGCAAGTGCATGATAAACCATAGTAAAAAAATATGTAGCTTAATCAAGGATTATTTTGCTTTTGATGAAATTTTACTAGTTACCGAAAGCAATATCATTCATTTACCATTTACCTAGTTTTTAATGTTAGTCAATCATGTTCATGAGCCCGAAGTCTAAAACAAAAAGAGCGCATCAGTCACTAGTAAAAAGTCATTTTAAATTCGCGGCACTCCAATAGGTCAATTTAGGCAGATGTCGAAATCATGCTAATGCTTTGACATAAGGTCTCTTTCCTTTGTTGACTTGTCCTTTATTAATATGGGGGGCCTATTGGAGTGAGGTGATTTTAGTGTCATAAGGTGTATTGCAAATTGCAAGGAATACTTTCTAAATTCTCCATTACCTTGTTACAGGTGCCACCGCCAGCGAGGCACTGAGGAACAGTCTCTGTCAGTCGCTATGGGGTGCGTCGGCCAGTCGCCCTGAGCCCCGGGTTCCCTCACCACCTCCGAGCCAGGACTCATACCCAGCAAGAGGTAAGGTTACCTTACTAAAGCATTCAAATGTCCTTTGTGTAAGACACCGAGTCGACAAACCAACGCTGAATGTTTGAACTTTCCACTTCAAAATGTGTGTTATAGATCTTCTTTCTTTTCGTGTGGGACACCGAGTCGTCCAACGACCCGATGAACCCTGGTGTCAGAGCTTTTCAACCGCCTACTACCACTAGTGGGCCTCTGACATGTGTTACGACCGCCGTCTAAGTAATCATAGACAGCAACCGAGACCGACGGTTTAACGTGCCATTTCAAGGTGTAACGTACTATTTCTTTTCGGACAATCAGTTGCTTGGTTCACCCTGCAATGTCCTAACCAGACCGGGAACAAATTCAACTTTGTGAGTGTCCCACCGAGAATCGAACCCAGAACCTTTGCGTCGCAGGCAGTCGCACTACCACTGCGCCACATCGGCCGTCGTGTGTTATAGCTCGCTTAGAGTAGCACAATTCCGTTATTTTATCGTGGATGTCGTAAGAGGCGTGGAAAGGACTTGAAGGCTTCATGTGTATTACAGTTTAGGCGATAGGCTGACAACCTCTTACTATAGTGATACTCGATTTTTCTGAAACGCCTCTTAAACATTTGTCAGGTACACAGCGATAAAGACCGTATTTTTACAGCTGTTAATGCTCCGCATACCCCGCAATGGCTAAAGGCGTGTGTGCATCATTGTGTGAGATCCCAAACTTATTTTGTTCAACTGAAATTATAAGAAAGATCGCGATCATTCTCATGAGCTGGTTCACCCATCAAATGTGTTCAACATTGTTAAAACCTTTACATGTTTGCAATTTTAGGCAATAGGCTGACTACCTGTCACAATAGCGATACACAATTTTCCGAAAGACCCTCAAAATATTTGTCAGAGTGGCGTAAATGACCGTTTTTTGCGGCCGTTTACGCTCTGCCTACCCCGTAAAAGAATATAGGCGTGATATGTGTATGTATGTATGTTTAAACCTTTTTTTATATATACACAATACAAGGTTATCGTTATCGGGTCCCGTTATTATTAAACCATTATTTTACCAAAAAATATACCTATCACGGCTTAGTTAGTTTGTCATTATATCCTGATTATTACTCAACAGGAAAAATCGGCTCATACCCGTGTTTTGGCGGTTTTACCACTTGTCGTCCGTCACTGCGTATTTTTAACGCACCGTAACGCATGCGTCTGTCAGACGGAAGGAAATATAGCTACAGTGCGTTTTTGCTGGGAATAAGATCGTTATTCAGGATTTCCTTTTGTCTGACAGACGCATGCGTTACGATGCGTTAAAAATACGCAGCGAGGTTGTAGGTAAAGTTTGACGCAGTAGGTAGATGTGAAAAAAAAATGAAACGAAGTGCTAAATTATATATGTGTGATTATTTAAAGTGCTGCAGCTCGTTAACTACTGAACAGATTCGAATGGGAATTGAATCGGAAGAATCCTTACATTATCCCGAGTGTCTTAGTAATAGTTCTTTTCCTGCGTTAAAAAGTGGCCTATGTGTCATTCCAGGTTATACTTTACATATGTTTTAAATTTCATTCAAATTGGTCAAGCCGTTTGAGCGTGAAGAGGTAACAACATACATACACACACACAAACTCTCAGATTCATAATATTTATATTTTTCTAAAGTTTTAAAGACGTGACGTCCTAATATTTGGTATCGAGTTTAAATGCCTGTGAAATAGTTAATCATAGTTATGACAAAGTAAGTTACGAACATAGCATTTATTCAAATTCAAGTTATGAGGCGTCATACAAAGGTAATCAAGGGTAAAGATATTTTAGTAAATATATACATAGTATTCACACATTTTCTTATTATTCAATTAGTAGATAGTTTAAATAAAGTACCAATAATTCTCAAAATGATTTTCTGATTTATCTTGATCTTAGCATACCGAATTCTTTTAAGATGCTTTAGGTCTGTAGATGTCCACGTCGTGTGTAGAACCAAGTGTACCATCTGAATAGCGGCATATTCAATTGATACCCTCCTTTCTTCAAGTCAGTCATCCTCTTTGCGCGTCGCGGCGAATTTAATATGTCAGTTTGTAAAAAGAAAAACCCATCGTTCCAATTTTGAAACTAGAAGATCTTTTACCAGACTGACCCATTGTAAAGAAACAGTGTGAAACATGGTGAGGACAATCTATACATTTCAAACAGCCACAAAACGTTATCTAGTGGATAATGTTTACCTACGCCGGTACACATGTCCAAATCGGATTTACAAGACGCGGGTAGAGCAACGTCAGCAGGGCAGGCATTTTTTATGACAATGATTTTTATTCTTGAAAAGTGAACAAGGAATAGGTACAACATAAGCCATAAATTGGACAGAACGGTGCGTGAAGTCGGATGATTTATCTCTCTACTTTTGTAAAGACTATCTATTAATTAAATTAATGAAGCTCCTTGCTAGGTTCAACTTCCTTACTACAAAAATAAATATACCTAATGCAGATTGTCCAGCCTTCTTTGATTAATTTTAGAACACACAAAAGAAAGCTAAGATTCTGACGAATTGAGAATCTTTACAGTCTGTGTCAGTAGCTTTGGGGTGCGTCGGCCAGTCGCCCTAAGCCCCTGAATTGAGACCTTTCTATAATTTCGGCGAAAACCTACGTATGACGCAAATAAAAAAGAAATTATAAATGTTTCTTCTAACCCTACCGTTATCGCTATCGAAATTCGTGTTCGATACAAAAATTACAGCCATCATAACATAGTGTGTTTAAACTGTCGATACGATATCATATCTTGCCTTTGTGGCCGCCGCCAGCAAATCAAAGTCATAAAACAAACGTAATTTTGCCAGTGATACCGGTGACAGCAGATTAGATATCGTCCAAATCTGATGCCGTGGGATTGGGGTTTATTGGAATTCTGTGAGCGATGATAAAAATGAAATTTTTGGGGTTTCGTTGCATTACACAGAGGCTAACCTGAAAAAGGTTTCAGGTTATTGTGTCATGTCAATCCCTAAGTAGGCACATCTGAGCCAAACTAGTCTATGAACTTCAGTCATAAGCGGCGCGCATGTGCGATGGCTCAATTAGTAGGTACAACATCCTGCGCCTGTAAAAGGATCTCATTGAAAAAGCCTACCCAATAGTTTAGCGCACGGATCTATTGAAATACTGATCCAATGGTACAACTTCAGAGTTACAATGCAGTAGTACTTCAGAGTTACAAAGTGAGGCTTCTGTAACGGAATATAATTCAATTAATAAGATTTTTTATATATATGTCGGAGATTGATCAAACTTTGGTGGGTATTGGCTGAAATTATTTGACAGTTCGCGTTTTATTATTTTCTTCCGTTTGATTGCTATTTGATTCTTGCAGAAACGAAACGCATAATCGATGGCAACACTCAAATAGGCGATGCGCTTTATTTGCGCACAGTTAGTTATCGACTGTAAGATAGACTGGAGTGACGTTAGAGGCGTTGTAGTGTGTTCTCACAATTCATTGTTGGCTGCGTTCGTGATGGAGAAACGGGACTTAAGTGGGCTATGGAGTAAACAACTTTGACAGTTCCGGTTGGTCTGTCGTTCGATGTGGTCGTTTTGAAGTTAGGTCTCGAATCTGGTAAAATCTTTGAAATCCTGGAGCGTTTGGAGAAACTGTGGTCGTCTAGCGATGGTGGAGCCCTAGATTCGTATTGCCAGTGGAATATTTGTGGAGATCATGAAGTGTGTGTTGGTTATTGTCGTATTTCCCCGAGGTTGTAGCCGAGGTTGGTGAAATGCAGAGATTGTACGAGGTTGGTGACAGTTGCTGCTGTGGTCTCTTTGTAATCCTGCAGGCTGTGGATTTCAATAGTGTTCGGTGTTGAAGGTTAGTGTCAACCGGTATCTTTGGTGTTGTGAAGACACGTTGATGTTGATCAGCGTGTGTCTTAAGATTCTTAGGTTGGTTTGGTAGACAGGTCGGTTGTAGTACGGTTACACCGTGCCTGACGATGACCTGCCAGGTCGAAACAGCCTCACCGTGGGAATTGACTGCGTAATGTTATCGACGTTGTGGTTAAACATTTCAGTGGCTGGAGACAGCATTTGACGATGCAGTATTCTACAGGGTTCGACGATTATACGCCCACGACGTGTTGTTCTGTATCCTGACGTAAAGTTATACTTCCTCAAGTGTTATTTCATATCCTGACGTAAGTTTGATTATGATTTGATTTTTAGTATCATCCATACTTGCTGGTTGATTAGTTTTGGGGTCCATTCTTTATTGTTTTCTACAGCGGACCTTATGCAGTGTCATCCTGATTTATCGACATCCTGATGTTCACGGCACGTGCGTGTGCCTGTATGTGTCTATGCTCCTCTCTTTTCATTGTTCTCTCTTCTTCTCTTCTTCTCTCTTTTCTTCCTTATTCGACATATATATACGTCAGTACTTAACGTAATTCTAACACATTGGTTTCAGAATTTTGTCCTATCGTAGTTCAAGTATAAAGTGCCGAATTTGTCTACGTCTACGAAATCGATCAATGTCTCACTTATCTTACTTTCTCCTTCAAACATGCCGTCTCGTCGGTCATGTTTATAAAGTGGACATAGAGCACCTTAAGGATTTGACGATCCTGTATATTCCAATCTAATTTAACAGGCTAAGGTTAATTCGGAACGAAAAGAGGGCGACAAGAAAATACGTAATAAAAGTAGATGCTCCATATTTTAAGATAGATTGTTAAATAGTATAATAGTAGGTAAGTAGTTCTAAGCGAGGACATAATATTTCTCCTTGGATCCAGCGTTTTGCTGCCGCTAGAACCTTAAATGTATGATATAAAAGACAATGTAAGCAAAGTAGATAGTTGCTCAGTTGGAGTCATTTTAAACCTTTGCGTGTCTACAAAGCACTTTTATGAAAAGCCTCATTAAAAACGGGTAAATTTGTTTATTCTTAAAACGAGTTGAATGCAAACTGAGTGTCCATGTCAAGCAAAACAAACCGTGGTACTAAACAGTAGGGTAACCACAAAGCTCGATCAATCAAAGGGCACCGTAGCACGCACGTCAATATTTGCGGGTGACCGTGCCGCACGACGCCGCGGGACCGTCCTGTTTACCCTATTATTCATGTCTCTGTTTGGCAAGTACGGGCGAGCAGACATGGAATAAGGGCAGGTGGTAAAAATATCTTGATTTGTATTTCTTGCTGAATTTGAAAAATTAGTTTTGCCACATTGATTGCCATCAAATGTCCTATTCTTATCTATGCAAGCTCGAATCTTACCTCCTAGCTTAAAAATAAGTAAAGTAAGTACTTTTTTGGAGCGTTACGTTGATCAATCATTAATCCAGTATAAATTACTTAATAAGATATTTGAATATTAAATTTAAACATCTTTGCTCTGACCTATAAGAAAAAGCGGATCAAACTCACTATTATTTTTGTTGCGGGTATTCAAATATTTAAATAGTATAATCTACTCTCTGGTCTAGGTGTTATAACGGTGTATTTCTGGTTATATGTCTATGGCATCCTAACACAGGGAATCATATTTCGGGCTGTGAGTGAAATCGCGTGGTTTTTGAGTCTCTCACTAAATGCATCCCTGTCTTACAGAGCAAGTAAGTCAAGCCACTCCATAACCTTGTGTTTAAAGTTCGCGTGACTTTCAGCTATGACAATTGAATTTTGTGTCGGTCGGTGTGTTTGTCAATTATTCAGAAGATTGTGATTGTCCGTCTGTCCGCCCTTCTGCTGGCCTTATAATGTTGTTTGCGCGTGGTTCCTTAATGAAGATTAGTCAGTGTAACGCAGAAATTTAATACAATGCAATAGAGTCGGATTATTTTGCTACAAGCCCAATATTCAAACATGACCTTAAAAGTTATTGACAGTGTCACATTTGAGCTTTATCAAGAATCCCGTTATACACTTCTTGTTAACCCGTGTGAAACAAATCTCCACGACACTCATTAGTCTCATTACCGCAGCCTACAGAACTCATGATGACAAATCTTAAACTCTGTTGACAGAGTATTATCTAAAGAGACACTATCAAAGAAACCGCTGGTTTATTCACTTTAATATTGACAATACAAACGTCAAACCGCTCTACGTGGTCTCGCGAGTATTACCGTCATTCAAAAGTGTTCTTTACTGCCTTGAAGAAAGGTTCGTGAAGATTTTTTGGTTACGCGATGTTTAGATTGGTTTAACGCGTGCTATTGTTTAATTAAACTGTTTCGGGGAATTGGGGAAATCCAGACAGACATAAAAAGAGCTATTTTTGATGCGCGCGAGCACCATAAAGCAATAATTTGAATTTAATGCTAAGTTTACGCAAAGGTGACTTAAGTTATCATTTTTACATACATATGTCACGCCTACCTCCTATCTCCTGCGGGGTAGGCAAAGCGTAAACCGGTCGTAAAAATCGGAAATATTTGAGGGTCATTAAGAAATTGTGTATCACCATAGTTACAGTTTATTAACCCATAGCCTTAAATTGCACAACACCTTGTATCCCTCGAGTGCTTTAGTTGCCTTACGTTACGACACTCATGGAAAAGATATGGGTTGATGCTATTCTAAGCCGGTATCACACGACATCGGTTGTCATTTTTACGTTGACTACAAATACAGCGACTCCTTACATTTCGGTCAAGCAGAATTTTGTCTTTTTTTTTAAACGTTCAAGTAGTATAGACTGCAGTACTTGTACAGTTTTTGTAAAAATAATTTTTTGCAGGACAAATGTCTTACGAAGTAATTTTTACTAAAAGTTTTGGTATCTATATACATATCAAGATAACGTAATGTCATCATGAATTTCCGCAAATGCATATGACATGCAACAACTCAAGCACTATTCATTATGAATACTTGTGAAAATTATTTTGATAAAAATAGCATGTTTTATATTTTTATCTTTTATTGACACTATCTTATAAATATTTGGCTTTCGAAGAATCACGTCGTTTGAAAAAGTCTATTGAAGGAGATTTAGGTTGTAAACAATCTGTGACGTAGTTTATCCCAGGTTATACTGAAGGCGTGGTCAACCTAATCCCGGCCTTAGATCTTGCCGGCACAAGCCTTAGTTAGGGTAATTCGAGGATAGATGGCCATAGTTTTTTTAGATGTCTATTTCTGGCGTGTTGTATGAAACAAAATAACATCGTATTTTTTTTATAATAGTGTATTTCTTTCTTATCAATATGAACACAATTATTTTCAATCAGTCTGCATAAAAGTTCTAAAAATATATTTTTTATTTAACCTTAGTATGGCCATCTCTCCTAATCTACTCAATATAAGATGGCCATAGTGGTTGAGTTAAGATGGCCATATAAGTGTGAGATGGCCATAGGGCCTACATTAAGTTTAATTAGCTCTTTTTGTCTTTTTTCCTTTTCCCTTGCCTTGCTGTGCTTCTATTTTTATTTTGTTGCCGCATGGGTGACACTTATCATCATATTCAGTGCAATTTTCATGCGCCCATCTTTCACATATGCTACACTGGATCCAATCCTCTGTTAGTTCTGTTTTATAATAGTTATCGCCACATCCTACGCAATCATCGACAAAAGATTCGACAGGGGAAGAATCGCCGCTTTCCAACAGTATTGGTTCTTCGTCGTCTTCTGTCTCTGACGATTCTTTTCGCTGCTGGGGTTTCTTTTTTCTTCCAATTTTTTCGCTTGTTTTCTCCTGCTTAATTTTCTTCTTCTCAACCTGCCGTTTTTTATCATCCATCTCAAAAGATTTTGATCGCTTTTGCCCTTTCTTTTTTATTTTGTTATATTCTTCTGTTTTTTCCTGTTTTATATTGATTTTTCCTTTTGTAATTTCAGATTTTGCTCGTGTTTAATTTTTCTTCTCATCATATTCTTTGCGATAGTTAATATGTTCTTCTGACGTTAAAATTGTTGCCACTTGTTTAGCTCGCTTTCTAACTTGGTAGGTTTTCAAAGGTATTGGTGATATTTCGTTTAAAAATTTGGATGGTGTTTCTTTTTCTTCTTCCGTTTGGCTAATAGAGGGACCAGGTTGGTAAGTTACTTCTTCAGGTTTCTGTGCTTTCATAGGGGTGCAAATATATTCTGCGTATTGTACTCTAGATGAACCAGGTTGATACGACTTTTGGGTATTATCCTCAGGTAAAGGAGTGCAGACATTTCGTGCGGTAGGCATACCAGATGGACCTGGTTGATCCAATTCATTCATGTCAGGCAGCGACGGAGTTCTGCTGTCTCTTCGTGAAGATCTATATCCAAAGTCCATATCAATTCGTTCAAGTTCTGGGAAGGAAGGGCTTCGTTGAGTTTCGCTGTTTTTGCGTGTAGTTTCTAGTCCAAGGTTCATAGTATGCTGTTCAATATCTAGTAACGAAGGGCTGCTGCATCTTTGTTGAGAACAGTTTCTTGAAGAGCGGTCCCTAGATGAACGAATAGGTTGAGCTCCTTCGTACTGTGTATCTGCATCCGCTGAGGCAAAAGCATAATCTGGTACAGCGGATCGATTGAACGGATAAACGCCAGTTGCCTTGAAGCCTGCTATAGCATTTTCATATGTTGCCCCTTTACTCTAAGCTGTCGACAACAATTCTCCGAACTGAAGTCGGGTCAGGCGTCTTCCAGGATTACGCTTTAGCCACATGCGACATGCTTCATAGTAATGTGCTTTAAGTGACTTAAACACTGACCTATCAAGTGTTTGGAGATAATGTGTTGTATGACTGGGCAGCGTAAATAAGCAAATATCATTCGCAGCGGCAAATTCTAGCATTTCAACAGAGTTGCAGTGCGATGTATGGCCATCTAGACAAAGTAAAACTTTTCCAGGTGGCTTTCTTGGTAAAAAATGAGTTTTCAGCCATTCGAAAAATATTGAAGCATTAATGTATGCGGATTTTTGGGACATGTAAAGCACTGAGCCAGGTGGCATTCCATCTTGCCATTCTTGTTTTTTATTTTTGCCTTTCATAATGCATGCGGGTGGAACAAATACTCCTTCAGCATTACAACATGCAATCACCGTAATTGTTTCACCCTTTTCGGTAGAAGTAACAGTAGATACTGCTTTTGAACCCTTTTTGGCAAGAACATGACCTGGTCGATTATTCAATTGAAACCCAGATTCATCCATATTAAAAATATGGGATGGTTTGTCAAATAATTCGTATTCTTCCAGCAGGTGATAAAGAATATCATAATAAGCATTAACTTCCTCTCGGTTAAGTGCAGTGCAGGTGGCGCTGCTATCGTGTAAACATTGACTCCGTATTTAACTCGAAATTAAAAATACTTTATTATGTGGAATTTGTATATATTGTGTTGAACTATGTGTGATATTATTCAAATCTTTAGTAAAAACGTTTGCAACTAGAACAGTGATGAATTGTGGCTTAAAGATCAATAATACTGTTAGTGATGTTTATTGGCTAATATCAGCTGATAATGCTTATTAACTTACGCCAAAAGTGTTTAAAAATTACAGATAAACAAACAAATGAATGTAATAAAACCTGTGACACACGATTTTGAAGAAAAAGTGATTAACATCCCTAAAACACAACGAAAGCCAGAGATATTTTTTTTTCCTTGAAGGTGACTTCGCATTGTTGTGATTTCAAAGCGAGTCAGCTGGTTGTTAACGGACATCATATCATAATCACGACAATACTGGTCATTAATTTCACACAGTAGATCATGGAGTGATTGGTGGAGCGGTAGCGGGTTAGCTCCTGGTGCAAGTAGGTCTAGGATCGATCCCCGACCGAAACCAACACTTTTTGTCTTTTTTCATTTTTCTTTCTTTTTATATTTTGAAGCGGAAAGGTGAAATAATGTCGGCAAAGAAAAACTCAATTTGTTCCAAATGCTCAATCATAGTAAAGGCGACTAGATTTCTGAAATGCTCAGTATGTAGTAACTCTTACCATCTTGAATGTACTAATGCAGAAAAACGTTATAATCTCATGTCAACTATTCAGAAACAGGCATGGAAATGCAGTGAATGTCATACACAGGAGTACTTACCGGTAATTACGAACCCCAAAAATAGAAATCTGCGGAGTAATGAAAAAATACAAAAACAAGATTGTAATGCACAAATAGAAAATAATCAAATGAAAAGTAGCGACAAAACTCAGGAAATCTTTACTCAAGATCAGGAAAAACAAAATTATAGTCCTGGTGCAGTCCTAGAGCCCTGTGTTACAGATACACAGATTATGGTAAACGTTCCGGTAGAAAATTCGTTTCAGGAATTATCGGGATTGCTTTGCGATGAAGATGATTCAGATATAGATGGATTAGATACTACGATTAACAAACATCATAGAAGTTGTCCAGAAATAAGTATTGACAACAATGAAAAAGTTGAAGAGCTATATTCCATTATCAAACAACTTAAAGAAGAATTAAATGTTGCTGAAAATGAAATTGAACAGTTGTGTCTAGAAAATGGAGCAATGAAAAAAGAGTTAAATGAAGCCCATAGAAACATAGAATTTCTTAGACGTATATGTATCTCGCCCGAAAGAAAAATACGTAAAAGTCTTAACAACTCTAAGGTCAGTTCACCCCGTACTATACCGGGAAACCCAGATTCAGCATACAAGGAGAGTAACAAACATCCAAAACCTGACGACGCTATTCACGCTAAAGATATTATGCAGAATGAACTTTTAATGAATAAGATATTGATACTTGATTCAAATGAGGAGTTACAACGCACAATCAGCAAAGAAAAGTGTAACGATGGTAATACGCCAGTTATAAAGAATGTTGCTCGTCGAGATAATACAAACTCTTCTCAAACTGATCTACCAAGGCTATGGGTATTCGGAGGCAAACGATGCAGTGGACTAGCTTCAGCATTGACGTTTAGCAGAGAGGGAACAAAATATACTAAATATGCAATCGAAGGACAAGTTAAACCGTACGCTAACACACATAACATATTAGGTTCTCTTCAAAACGCTGAGCTTAATGCACAAGATAAAGTTATTTTATCAGTAGGCGAATTTGATATTTATAGTGAAACAATCTTAGATCAATTAAAGAAAATGTTCACAAAATATTTGGGTACGTCATTTTTTATATTAAGTATAAATTATAATAAATATAATGATGTTGATAGTTTGAATAATGACATAGAACACTTATGTAATCAATTCGAAAACTGTAATTTTATTCATTTGCCCAATAAATGTAAAAGGAATGATATTTGTAATAAATTAAATTATGTTATTGACTCAATTGACTATGCTAAAAAATATCTAGATGTAAAACAAATAAAAAAACTTGTGAATCGCCAGGGACAAAAACACAAGACAGAACCTAAAAAAGGCACAATACCATTTTATTTCCGTCGTATGCATGATCAGTATAATGTCATAATTTCTGCCACTTCTGATAAGGGCTCTACCAAGGCAACTGGTGCTTCTGAATTAAAAAAAAAGGGAACAATTCCACACTATTTTCGATACGAGGTAAAAAGTAAGTTTTTTCGGGAATAATAGGAAAGGTAATGTCCAAAACTCAGAATTTATCGTAATGCATCAAAATATTTCCAGCATACTAGCCAAGAAAGAAATACTGGAAATAACTATTGGTGACCTCAAACAAAAACACTGTGAACCAGATGTATTATGCCTAACCGAAACATTTGTTCCTAAAGGAAATGAACATTATGTAAAAATTAACAACTATAATCTTAAAGCTGCTTATTGTAGAATTAAAAACAGAGGAGGTGCGTGTATTTTAGTTAGAAAGGATATGTTAGCAAAGGAACTAAAATGTGTACTCAAACATGCAGTGCCTAAGTCATTTGAATGTTGCGGTGCTGAAATAATATCCAACAACTTAATTATTATCTGTTTGTATAGGACACCTGATTCCAAGCCTGCATATTTTCTATATAAACTTGATTCTCTGCTACATGACGTATGTAAGCGGTATAAAAATAAAAACAAAAAAATCATTGTGACGGGTGATTTCAATATAAATACACTTATTTCAAATAAACATACTGTAAGCTTAAACCAAATAGCAACTAACTATGGTTTGATACTACATATAAAAACACCAACCAGAGCAAAAACTTGCATAGATCATATTATGAGCGATATCCACAATGCTACAGGATTTGTATTGCCACTGCACTTATCCGATCATAACACAGCGCAAATGTTGAGTTTTCCGGTAGCATCAAGAAATCTAGCTCCGACCACATTTTATGTATTTAAAAGAAATTATAGTTTAGAAAACATTACAAAATTTCGTGAATGTTTGAGGAGTCTGTCATGGAAAGATGTTTTTGAAGACAAGGATTTAAATACAAGTTTTAATAAATTCCATGATATGTTTACCTTGTTATACAAGCTATGTTTTCCCATAAACAGAATTAAAATAAATACAAATAGAAATAAACATAAATGGATAAGTAAGGGTATAAGAAAGAGCTGTAGAACAAAACGACATCTTGGATATAGTTATTATACAAGTAATACAACTACATCTAGGAAAAAATATCGTTCCTATACAAAAATTCTACAGAGGTGTATATTTCATTCAAAACGCAGAAACAATATCCAATATGTGACAAATAGTAAAAATAAATGTAAGGCCTCGTGGGATATCATAAAAGATGAAGTTACATGTACAAATGCAGCCGAAAACAATATGATAAGTATTCAGGTTGGCTATGATATAATCAAAGAACCCGGTATAATTGCAAATGTGTTTAACGACCATTATATTTCCACAACAAATGTTCATAGTAATAAATGTATTAATTCTAGTTTTAATAAAAATATTTCACATTCATTTTTCTTGAGACAAGCTACAGGCATAGAAATTAAAAACGTAATACACTCACTAAATGATACTAAATCGGTAGGGTTTGATGAAGTTAATACAATGATACTGAAAGTAAGCTTAAACGAGTACCTAACAGTCTTGACATATCTTATTAACTTATCTTTTAGTACAGGGACTTTTCCGGAGAGATTAAAAACTTCAATAGTTAAACCACTTCATAAAAAGGGTAGTACTAAAGACGTTAAGAATTATAGGCCAATTACTTTAATACCGATTATGTCTAAGATATTCGAAAAGTGTATGGTCAATAGGGTGGTTGACTTCTGTACAAAATTTAGTATTATAAACCCGGACCAATATGCATATCAGAAGAATAAATCAACAACTTTGGCTGCTTTTTCGTTGTTAAGAAACGTACTTGATAGTTTAAACAAAAATAATCTTACGACGTTGTTGTTGTTTGACCTATCAAGTGCTTTTGATTTGGTTTCACATTCTTCATTACTATGTAAGCTAGAAGCAATTGGAATAAGGGGCCTACCTTTGAATTGGTTTGCATCTTACCTCTATGGTCGCAAACAATCCGTGGTTATTCATAGTATAAACACTAAAAGTGAAATATCTGCTCATTACTCGGAAACTAAAATAAATAAATATGGAGTCCCGCAGGGAAGCGTTCTCGGCCCACTATTGTTTCTACTTTATGTGAACGATATCCCTCATGTCGTAAACCATAAGTGCGTCATGTTTGCGGACGATATATCAGTCGTAGTAACGTCAGATAAGAAAAATAGTACTATTTTAGAACATCAATGTGAGATAAACAGTACCATTAATTCAATAGTTACATGGCTTGATAATAATAATCTTAAAATAAATTTCACAAAAACTAAATATATGCAATTAAATAATTTCAAAAATGTTGACTTGAGTTTTGATATATTTTATACTGATATAAAAATTGAAAATGTACAAAATGCAAAATTTCTAGGTATTACGTTAGATAAACAAATAAAATGGACAAATCAGGTTGACGAAATATGTAGCAGAGTAAATAGGTTTGTATACGCTCTTAAACGCCTAAGAAATGTTACTAATAAGAAGACAGCTGTTACTGCATATCATGCGTATGTGCAATCGGTTTTAAGATATGGATTGATTTTTTGGGGCAGTAGTTCTTGTATTGGTAGAGTCTTTGTCTCCCAGAAGAAGTGCATTAGAGCTATTTGTGGTATACCACCCATGGAATCATGCAAACCGTTTTTTAAAGATCTTTCGATATTGCCTTTGCCCTCATTATACATATACGAGGTTTCTGTTTTTGTGAATAATAACATACATATGTTTACTGACGCTGGTAGTATTAATTCACGAAATAGAAGGGATCTACGCAGACTTGTTTATAGCCAAAACCCTAGGACACACCAATATTCTAAAAATTGTTCTGTAATGTTTATTCGTATATACAATAGGATTCCAAAAGACATTAAATTATTGTGTAATAAACCATTTAAGAAAGCATTGTATTCATGGATTAGTAGTCATAATTTTTATAGTATTAAGGAATTTCTAGAAAATGACAAATTTTAAAACAAAAAAACCTATTATGTGCTTTGCATGCCCATTCAATTGAGGCAAAACATGTGATTCTGTAATAATGATTTATTGTACCACCTTTTTATACCATGTTTTAAGCAAATAAAGATATTCTATTCTATTCTGCTTCGCAACGGGCCAAAGAAACACCTTCTGACTTTCGAATACTTATTTCTGGATTTCTCTTTAAGAATGACTTCAGCCAGACGTAACCTGCTTCCTCTTTGTCTTTATTAAACGAATGATTAAGGTTTAACTGTTCAGCAAAGTAATAGGCGACACTTCTTAAATCTTTTCCAGTTAGCGGGAATGATTTTTCTTGCATTTTTAATATGTGCCGGACCATTCTTTTCTCATTTTCCTCGCCAAACACGGAAGAAGGTCCCATGGGACCTTTTGAGAAGTTTGACGTTTTCAATCTTCTTTCAAGGGTTTTACGTGGAACGCCATACTCAATACCGGCTTGCCGGACTGAGACATTTCTGACCACAACTGCGTCAATCGCATCTAATAGATCTTGCTGAGTCCATTTTCCACGTTCGGTAGATGTGCGCACGTACTGATTAGGCATCTAAAATAACAAAAATGACGTTAAAATTCATCACAAAAAATGGCCATCTCATCTTAAAAAATGTGGGCCATCACTCCTAAAATGTATAGGGGAGATGGCCATAAGTGTTTTTGAATTACATGTAATCAATTTGCGAGAGGTTTTGAAGTTATAATACAAGCTGGAACATGAGCTTCACGTTTCAGTTCAAATTAGAGCAAAAAACAATAAACTTGATATGTAAACCGAATGATCGGTGAACACCCTCAAAGTTTTTATTACTATAACGAAAAATTAATCGGATTTTACTCACTTTTCATATTTGTTTTCGTCCTGGATTCAAACACAGAGTCACCGGCGAAGTAGTTACGTTCAAACTGGCGCAATAAAGTGCTGCCCTCTCTTTATAAAACTTTGAATTTTTTCGACTGGCCATCTCTCCTCTATGGCCATCTACCCTCGATTTACCCTATATCTTATTTTATCAAAGGAAATGTAGACACTGTCAATGATTACAGCATAACGGATGCAAAGTTATATTGTATTGTGATTGAATACCAAATTTTACAACACTTCCCGTGTTAGGTACACATTTTTGTTACAAGCGAAAATACACGTCGGGAACATTCGAAATGCGAAAAAAGAATTTATCCTTCCATACAAAAATACCGATCAACTGATTAACTGATTTAAGCTACTCGTACTATAGAAACTCAATAAATTTTTGTCATATTTCAACCTATGCTCCTTGGGGAAAAATGGAAAAGAAAGAAGGAGTTGTTCCTTATCACCAGCCCGTCTTGAGACTAGATAAATTTCATTTTCACCGAATACCGATAGTATACATTCAGACTATGAAACTGAACAACTTCCCATAAATAAATATTTCAGAAAAAGTATTTTTTTCATACTTCCCATTGTCAATGCAGTCAGCTGATTGTGATTTTGTATGAGAGGTAATTCTTTTTGTTGTTTCCTGACATATGTTTCTAGGGGAAAGTTGTTCAGTATCATGCACCCTATCATTATTCGGACGGCTGTCCCTCACACCCCGTATAATGTTATTTCGGATTATACAGGTAATATCCAAAATACCACGGTATTACCTACTAGGTATCAATAATAAATACTTGTACTTATTACGTATAAAAATTACGTAGTCAAATTTTGATTAAATACTTGTTTAAATCCACGTTAACAAAACAGGGCAATAAAGATAATAACAATCTGTAGATATTTCAGATATAGATTCAATTTTAAAGTAGATATTTAGTGGTTTTTTTTTATGAAAAGGAGTGTTTGTTTGTTAAGTATGTCTGTGTGAGTAAGAAGAATGATGATTAAGGGACTTGAAGGTTTCATGTGTATTACAATTTTGGGCGACAGGCTGGCAACCTGTCGCTATAGTGATACACAAATTTTCTAAAACAGCGCCCTCAAATATTTCGTCCCTCCCATCACAAACTGACTCAACTAGCATTTAGTAAAATGTTCAGGGCAACCCTTTTGCGGTTTTGGGTTTCAAATTCCACTCCATAACTTTTGATTAGCGCGTGCTATCAGAAAATTAAAAGTATATTTATGTTGAAAAAAAAATCTAGTTTTTTATTCTGTTAACCGCTATTAATAAATATTTACATTTCTTAATGATTTTTATGACCGAAACAGATGTGACACTTCGTGATAACTTTGATTTTCTTAGTACGGATACAATTTGTAGTTAAGTCGATCTTTTCTAGTAGATTAACAGATTTTTTCGGGATAACTGAATGTGAAATAAAATAAAATAAATACTTTTAGTTAGTTCATAATTTCCTGATTGTTTATCGTTTTTTTTTAAATTTATCTTTATTAGTCAATAATTTAATAGAAACACATTCATTTTTGAATTCCTTTAGCTTTTCTTTCAAATAAGAATATCGAAACTAGTTTAATTACAATTTGAAGGTAGTTCAATAATAACTCAGTATAGGTAGGCTAATATAGGCTAATTAGATAGATAGATAGGTACCTTATCACTTTTATTGGTAGTCCCTATAAAACAACCAAAAACTTTTTTCTTCTTACAAACAAAACTAATCACTTCTTATTTTCAGATAAGAACGGCTTACTTTTTATTTATTAAAAAGAAATAAGAACTATGTAACAGTCTCAAAATCAATGAAAACTACTAAGTTCTATGTAACAGCCACAAAATTAGTAAATATGACTGAGTATTATCTAATAGTCTCATAATTAATAAAAACTTCTAAGTACAATGTAACAGTATCAAGATAAATAAAAACTACTAAGTACCATTTATCAGTTGCAACATCAGTAAAACTTCTGGGTCTTAAAATTTTTAAACCTGTAATTGACTACTTCAGGAGGCACTTTCGGAAAATACGAACAGATAAGAAGTCTTACTTTCAAGCGAGACCTTGGAACTGATGCGAATTAGACGGGAAACACTAGAGGATGCTTTGCCAGATCCCCAGTCACTTAACAAAGAGATCCGAAGTATGGTGAGACGTGACCTCCAAAGCTGGAACACTCGCCTCATAAAGGAGGCGATTGAGAAAAATCGGGGGTCGAAAGTCTTTACCAAGACACTGGGAAGGAGTCATCTAGCAAAGCTAACTACCTCGAATGGTGTAACTGTCACATCGGTTCCAGAGATTCTTGCTGAAGTTGAGGACTTCTATGGAACTCTATATGCCTTGCATGCGCAGATACCTCCACCTGACGCGACCACAGACCCCAGAGGTCCACTCTCTCGCCACTTTACAGAGGATCTCCCGGACGTGGATGTACCGAGACGAAATCGGGGCGGCTCACAGCTTAAGAACGGGAAGGCTCCCGATGAAGACGGAGTTGCCTCTGAGTTACATAAGGCTGGTGGAAAACTTGTCCTGGAAGAGCTGAAAAGGCTATTCAACTCTGTTATAGCCAATGGGACAACCCCGAAGCCGTGGAGCAGAGTTGTTGTGGTATTGTTTTTCGGGAAAGGAGACAAAACGCTCCTTAAAAACTATAGGCCGATCACACTTCTGAGCCACGTCTATATGCTGTTCTCGAGAGTCGTTACGAATCGTTTGACATTAAGATTTGACGCTTTCCATACACCGGAATAAGCCGGGTTTCGTCAAGGCTTCAGCACCACATCCATACTGTATGGCAGGTTATGCAGAAGTCAGAGGAGTATAACCAAGCGCTGTGTATGGCCTTTGTGGACTACGAAAAAGCTTTTGACCCCATCGAAACCTGGGCTGTTTTGGAGTCCTTGCAGCGGGGCCAAGTGGATTGGCGATATGTGTAGGTGCTAAGAAGCCTCTATCTAATGGCAACGATGTCTGTCTAAGTACAAAACCACTACTGTGTACCATGCACTGGTAGAATCGTACATAAGTTACAGCTTGAGTGTGTATGGTAGAACATTTACTTCATACTTGGATGAAGTTAAATCAATTCAGATAACAATTTTTAAGATGCTAGTTAGTAGTGAAACTAAACACAAATGCAAGGATTACTACGAACAGCTGTACCAGGTGTGTGGAATACTGCCGGTGCATGAGAAAGTTAAATACCTATCTGATAGCTTTAAAACAATGCAACTGCGATGACTATAAAATATTGAAACCACTAGTAGATCACTTAGGGCCGATAAGAGACGGGAGTATATTGAACCAAGGAGCTGTAATTATTACGGAGAAAGAGCCCTTCGCTTTGTTGTACCTAGGTTATGGAATACCATTGATATACTTAATGAAAGTATCAGTAAGCCTGTCCTTAAAACAAAACTTAAAAAGAAATTACTTGAGGAGAGTGTACAGCTGTACAGCTGGGCTGGGCAGCATTTGGGAATCATATTTTGAAATCACCCTTGCCACAATGTCTCAAGACCAAGGTGTTCGATCAGTGCGTCCTGCCAGTCATGACCTATGGAGCCGAGACGTGGAACCTGACAGTTAAACTGGCCCACCGGTTACAAATGTCACTCAGAGAGCTATGGAAAGATCTATGCTCGGTATCTCTATAATGGATAAAATCCGGAATGAGACTATCCACAAAAAGACCAAAGTAACGGACATGGTCTGGAAATGTAGCAAACTGAAGTGGCAGTGGGCTGGGCACATCTGTCGTAGAACCGACGGATGGTGGAGTACACGGGTTTTCGAGTGGAGGCCACGCCTCGGCAGGTGGACCGATGACTTAAAAAAGGCGGCCGGTAGCGACTGGATGGCGAAAACGGGAGATCGTGCCCTATGGCGTACCCTGAGGGAGGCCTACGTCCAGCAGTGAACTGCAATAGACTGATGTAGATGTAGATGTAACTGACTACTTCGCGGCGATCAGTAGTGGCTTTTCCCGCTACTGTATTAAATTCAGGCCGTAATGATCCTTATGAATTAGTAAATAACAACTAGTTTTTCATAGTTAACTTATTTTAAATAGTCTCAAATGCTTGGAACTGAAATAATATTACACCACTAAATGACTTAAGTTACATACGTCTCTGATAAAAGAGAATATTTTTTTTTTTATCATTACTAATAGTCGTATGATACTTACGTCATTTAGTAAAAATAAAAATAAATGATTCTGTAGATGCGACATTTCTAAATATGGTATATCTCAAGAACGGTAATACTGAGAGGTGCGACACTTCGTGACATTGTAAAGCATAAAAAATCATATACGTAGGTAGTCTTAGCTCAGTTACGCCCTTTATGTCAGTTAAGGCAGTTTGTAATGCGAGGGACGATTTGTCAGACGTGGCGGTAGCGCCCGTATTTTACTGCCGTTAACGCCCGTAAGGGATAAATGCGTAATATGTGTAGTAAGAAGAAATGGTCGAGATACAGTCGAGATCTCTTGCAGTTAGACACTTAATCTACTAATGTTAGTCTTATCCGCGCGGCATAAGAAAGGTCGAAAGCCAAAACTGTCTAACCCAGCCTTATCCTGACTGTACCCCAGCTTTCATTCAATTATTCATGTTTCGTAAAATCTTGATTTAAATACTTTAGACATGGTCACCGGCTGTTGGCACTATGAGGGAGTCATATCATAAATACTTGCCCAAAACTTTCCAAGATTCACCAATAGCAATGACAGAGGCGTGGTCACACAGCCTTCCACGGTCCAAGACCATCATTCGCAAATGGTGGAAAGCGAACCAGGGGTAAGCGAAGACTAATGATACGAAAAGTTTAATGATATATTGAATCGTTAATATAACTGCTAAGACCTTCAGAAATACAGTTTTGATTAGTGTTATCTATAGAATTGATTAAGGTGTAATAAATCCTGCCTGATTAGCCCGAGGTTTACGATAAGCATCAAAAAAATCTATGTATTGTGTATTTTTAACTTACACAATTTTAAGGAGCCGTGATAGGCTGCTAAAATAAAATTATCTGTCCTGTTCAGAGTTTTTCAGTCCATTTTGCCCATTTTTCCGCCGTAAGTCGGGTTGTCTGGGATTTTTTGACGCATCCGCCAGTCAGACGAAAGTAAGTTTAGAATTTTCATACTAAAAACAGCTACAATGGCACACAGTAACGCATGCAATTTGATCATGGTGTTTGTTTGGTGACAGACGCATCGGTCAGTTGTGACGGTATTTCTCTCGTACCTATGTAAAAAAACGTAACATCTCACAGAAATTTCAGCGCTAAATGATTGACTGTTTCTCTCTGGCGCAGCGCAAATGAAAGGGACCAACTTTTCAGGAAAAACAGGGGCCTCATTTAAGTACTTTTTTTGATCGTTTACTCGGTGTTCCCATACGAAAAGAAGATCCTAAAAATAAGCAAAAGCAATCAAACAGCCTGACCAATATTACTACCATTACTAGGTACAACTTAAAACTAAAGCTGACCCAAGAAAATTGAAATCTAGATTATTTTACGGAATTACGACTAAAATAATTCTATGACATAGGTACCTGTATTTTGGAAACGTAGGTGGTTTTATTTATTGGTGAGATGAGAAGGGCCTGAAATAGCTACACTTTTTGTCTTCTTTTTCGTGAGTGACACTGAGTCGCCCAATGAACCGATAAACCCTGGTGTCAAAGTTTTTCAACCGCCATCTTATATTACGAGTATGAGCACGAGCACGAGCCGCCGTCTTAGTAATCATAGATTGCAACCTGGACCGACGGCTTGACTTGCCCTCCGAAGAACGGCACCATAACTGGGAATAAATTCACAAAGTGATAAATATCAAATTTGTGAGTAGGTACCCCGCCGAGAATCGAACCCGGAACTCACAGGCAGTCGCACTACCACTGCGCCACATCGGCCGTCACACACCTACATAATATCAACAAATCCGTCGTCGTCATTTACAATCCAAGATTTAGCTAATCCACACTGATAAAACGGTTTAAAAAAACATTAAAAAGATTGATAAAACACATTAAACTCGAATGATAACATTTGATTTATACATTAATAGTGTCAATTTATATTGTTATTTCGTAATTTCCGAATCACGTATGCAAAAATTTCCAAAAGGGTTTTACACATTATTATAATGAATGGTACTATGTCCTATCTTAGTGATCAAAAGTCTTATCAGCTTTTATAGGGGTTATGGCTTTATTTAATAAAATAGCGGACAGAGCTAAAGCTAAAAAAAAACAAAGGTTTAAAGTCAAAAATATAAATCAAACCTAAGATTCCGAAACTCCGTTTTTCCTTGTTGGTGATACTGGGCGAGGAATGCTTAAAATCTGGGGTATTATTCTTCAGCCCTCACATACTGGAGTCACTATATTAAACTTTGTAAATTTGTCACGGGCCCCATATGAGCCATCATTATTTGAAGTTTTATTACTACCTCTAATCCTGACAAATGATTATGCCGTGACTTCGCATATTTGATTTGTAATTATGGTCTTCATTGACGAATAACGTGGCGGTTCGGAGGTTATTACTTTTAAGATTCAATTTTTTGACTAACGGAACGCCTTCTAAAGGGAGTTTTTATATTGACAGTTCTGTTGATAGTTCTGAATGTCAAACCAGAGGGCACTGTGCCAAACTGAAAATTTGACATTTCAATATGGCTGGCGGCAGCCATAGTTTTGTCTCAGGTTCCGTTTCACGTTGTGTTCGTTACTAATTTATTTATTTTAGTTTGGATTGCCTACAAAATAAACTTGTCGTCTTGCTATAATATTGAAAGTCATTCATGTAAGCAAACAAAAATCTAATAAGAAATTTAGAACGATTACAT
The DNA here is from genome assembly GCA_027580185.1 of Tuta absoluta. Lineage (NCBI taxonomy): Eukaryota > Metazoa > Arthropoda > Insecta > Lepidoptera > Gelechiidae > Tuta > Tuta absoluta. Next base: position 4,557,745 of record JAQAHW010000020.1, read on the forward strand.
AAATACAGCATAAAGAATATTTTGTAAAGTAACGTTCTTTCAATTAAACTGAGTGCCCTCTACATGACACTCGCGAATCTCTAGAAAATTTACCATTCGTTGATGTGTGTAAGTCAAACATGACAACTTATTAAAAAAAATGGTTAACTTTTGCGCTGTTACACACGGAGGATGGAATACGATTCTAGTTCGTAGGTCTGAGCATACCATTTAAGCAATTTTCATTAAAAGCATACCTGCCTATTTCAAATTATGTAGAGATAAAAACTTAAGGTGGCTTAAGAAAGTTCAAACAGTGTGGAGAGAAAATAATCACGAATACTTACTATAAATTGATCACATTTTAGATTGAAACTCACCAACCAATTAGCAAGAATAATAGATCACATTTTACCAACGTGTTAAAATATGATAATGTAAGCGATTCCCGATTCGCTGGTCCGATCGAACGCTCGGATTTCGCTCAGATAGACTATCACGCTGCAAATTTGCACAATTTTATATGTAAATTGCGAGCTCGACTCTACCACAAACGCGTATTTTTAATTTGTTAAAAGCTCTCGGAAAAATAACAATCTGAATGCAGCTGCAATTAGTGGCGCGCCTCTTATAATTAAAATTGCATTAGGCAACAAATAGGCGGACGTTAATGACCCTAATGCACTGTGTGCATAGAAAAATGCAGCCATTGCAGGCGTCTGACGTTTTGTAATCCAATTGCCGCTGAAAAACGCCTTAATTCGGTTCTGAGTTGCCGCGCAGTTTTGAGCCTCGAGGCTTCAGAAGCAGAAAGTTAAGCGAATTATACGCTTCCTGACGTATTCACAATCGTCGTTTCTCATAAAAACACACAATATCACGACTATATCCCTTGCCAGGTAGGCAGTGCGTAAATGGCCATTAAAATATCTGCCAGGCCATTTCATAAATTATGTATCACTATAGCCATAGGTTGTCAGTTTGTCGCCTAATATAGTAATAATACAAACAACAGCTTTAAAACCCGCCCTTGTTTTGTATACTATGGATAATAATGTATAATTATTTCTCAAATCAATGACATTCAAAAATCATAATTATCTAATAACGAACTCACACAATGGAGCTCAATAACCATCTTTACATTTCACTCTATTACCCAAAGGGTCCTTTTCAATATTTCGCGTCGCCATAAATTCGAGCATACTGAGCTGCCGAACAATGAATCTAAATAACCATTAATATGTAATAAATACTATGGGGTAATAAAAGTAGGGGACAAACAAACAAGTGTACGGAGGCAACCCTTAAACTGGCCCATTGTTGAAAGAGGTCCGGGCGTGAAATGTCCTGACATAAGAGTTGCCAACTCGCAGCGAATATAATTTTCAAAAAGTTAAAACAGTTTTCAGAAGGCAGCAGCGAAATAGATCAAAAATTTAGAGAGCTGCAAGTGTTTATTTATTAAAAAGGTTTTTTATCCAGACCAGCTATGTTTTTAAGAATGCCACCTTTTTGATTATATGGAAATAAGATACCAACTGAATGGCGAAAACAGGAAATTAGGGAGCTTTTTTTAAATTATTTTTTAGGGCTGGTCTCTGCAGTTTTAGCCCTGGGGCTTTGTAATTTACACCTGATTATTTGCTAGGGCTAATCCGGACCGTTAGGGCTTAAGTCCAGTAACGAACTGCAATAAATCCTGATATAGGTATGTATAGAAAAAAGTGTAAATTATTTCCAACGATAATCCCAAACTTAGTGTCTACAACTTTTTAGAAATTCTTGATAAGAACTATAGTTCCTGAGACAGAAAATCAGCTACATCTTGCCACAATATTTCTGAATGGCAATACAGTACCGCGTCCCTACATACTCTAGGGAGTGAAGGGACGAAGCCGTCACGAGCTTCAGCGGAGGTCTCCGATTGGTTCCGCTCCAAATGCCGACAGCTGCTGCGTTTCAGATATAGGGGTCGCTCTTCATTAGTGCAACTTGTCTCGCCGAGATCGATGTTTGTTTTTGGACAGCGTGAGTCGAAGCCGGTGGTTGCTTGATGATGTATGAAGTTTGATTGCAAAGGATATCACAAGACCATCGGCAGTCATAGTTTTAGATTTTTGATATTTTTTATTGTTCTTTGCAAAAGTGTTTGATACTTTGATACATGAACCTTATAGTCGAGCCTCCAAAATAAGCCAGCAGAATATAATAAAAAAAATTAACATACTTTTATGAATGAGACTCGAAACCTGTCTAAATGCTTTATTTAAATAAGTTTCCTCAATACCAAACATTTATTCCGCACATTTGGTGAATATTGATTTTAACACTCCAAAATTAATAGAGCAAACTCCCCAACAATAGCAACAATACATCTAGCACCAAACCAAACAAAACTGAACAACGGTGCAGTAGTTTCGTTTAGTCGCGCCCACGGATTAGTGAATTGTAAAAAAGATTGGGGTCGGAACCCCGACGTGTTAATTACGGGGGTTGGACCCGAGGGTTAACAGATGAAAGTCAATTTGCTGCTACGACATGATACGTCTCATTTCATCGACGAAGCGACAAGTGAAGCACCTGCGCTCATTGTCAGAAAGGGCTCGCCAATGTCCTTTGTTGAACAAACAATCGGCAAATTGTGTCCGGGGATACAATCACAATAGTATGCAATTTGTTTTAGGGATCGAATGAAATAAAACGGGTTTTAATGGAACCTTTTTCTGTTACAGAAGAAATCACGTTTGGAATCAATCGGTTAGTTGGAGAAAGGACGGACGAAGAAGAAGAAAGCACACACAACCATGAAATTACTAGACAAGAAGGCAATTCACCAAATTCACGATGTGGAAGTCCCTGTTGGGTCCCTTCACCGCAATCACCAAGATCAGTTCGGTCTAGTTCTCCAGAACTTGAGGTGGATTCTCCGCCTTCTTCTCCTAGAAGGCCGCCAGATTCCTCGCCGCCACCAAAAAGATCCGAGGCTTTCTCTGTCTCAGCTTTATTACGACCAGATGCTCCAAGAGTTCAGCCTCAAAGGCCATTTTTATATCCACCTTTACCATTTGCGGAGTTCTTGAGAGATGCAAGTGGTTTAGGGTTACCCGGATGGGGTGGTTATAGCAACTTGTATTTGCACGCTGTCCAAGCTGCTGGACCGGAATTGTTACGACTCAGAGCAGCGGTCCTAGGAGCACCAGGACCTCTATCCAGGCCACTGCCCATAGGAGATGTATACTCATGTGTCAAGTGCGAGAAGATGTTCAGTACCCCACATGGCCTGGAAGTTCATGCAAGAAGATCTCATAACGGCAAGAGGCCTTTTGCTTGTGAGCTGTGCAGCAAGACCTTCGGACATGAAATTAGCCTAAGTCAACACAGGTAACAGTAAAACTAATTTTAATTCATTAAAACACTTTTTTTGAAAACTTGCAAAATTTTCAAACATTGTTAAAACACTGCAATTGCTCGAATCGTGCATTATTTAACCAGTATTTTTCTATATACTCATTTGTCCTCCCTTTCAGGGCGGTCCACAGCGTCGAAAAGGTGTTTGAGTGCAAGCAATGTGGAAAAACTTTTAAACGATCTAGCACCCTCTCCACGCATCTGCTTATCCACTCAGACACGAGGCCGTATCCGTGCCAATACTGCGGCAAACGGTTTCATCAGAAATCTGACATGAAGAAGCACACTTACATTCATACTGGTAAGTATTTTCTATAAATCTTAAAATAAATTAGCCAACATTAATGTAAAAGCGCCATAATTATGAACGATTTTATCACCATCATGTATATTGACGACATAGTCATTAGTGTCATTACACCATGATCTTTCCGAACTTGCAAACAGCAATCAAATTTCAACGACCCAATAAACTTATAAACCTAAATCCAAAACACAATATCATCAAGCGACAATAATTCAAACCGAACTTCCTTGGCAAGTCCATTTACTTACCCGACATAATTCAAAGAGGGAACTCTGTCAAAACATCTTAAGCTGTAAGCCACCCCCTCGCTCATAATTAATGTGCATTAACACCTAAGACGAGCTAGGTGGCGTTTTATAATCTCGTGATACTTGGAGAATGAGAGACGATTGTGGTTACATTATAGGGGCGATTGCGTTACGAATACACACGGGCGACAACGATGGGGAATAAAATATAACTGACGAACAAAGTGAATTAAACACCTACAAAAGTACTTCTTTTTGCTAGGTCAGAGTTTTTTTTGGAAATTATTTCCTGGCGAGCGCTGTGTAGCTGTACGAGAAGGTAGAATGTACTTATGATCTTAAATGTGTATCCAAAACCTACTTTTTAAATTAAAACAATTCTCTCGAGGTCACCCTTAATTATCAATCTAGAAAATGTGATTTCATCTAGACTGTATACGTAACTGGCTAGACGATACACAATGAGGTGTTCGCTTATCCTTATGGTCGTAAGTAAACATTGCCGGAGTGCCAGGCCCTTCATGAATATAAGATGTTGCGGTCGGCAGCTCGTTGTCTCGCTAACACTTAAGTCTGCGGATAAGATTCGGGACCACACTCTCAACCCTAAAGTGCTACTATGATTTTAACCCATTCTGTCTGTTTGCCGCAATAGGCTTTTCCAGGGTCTATATACGTAATAGTTTATTGCGGTTCACATATATTAGCTGTAACAGCATATTATATAGTACTGGCACTCTAAAATTTCTAGTAGAAGTTTTGAACAATAGCCTTCTATTTTGATTTTTTCGATGAATCTGATAGTGACATTTATTAGTGATTAATCTCTAAAGATCGTAGATTCTGCAATCAAAGTGAAACGCGAACGCATCTGGCATTTACAGAAAATCTATTTAGGTAAGTAATACCAAGACATTTCAGCGAACCCAAGTCGCTATACCTATCTACAAATAGTACCTACTTCGCTCCCCAGTTCATTTAAGATAAGGGAGGGGATCTATCGTCTGTGATTCAGACCCATAGATTCTCCGTTTTCATTGCTTTGACAGTGAGTGCGAGAGGGACAGAATAAGAAAAGACTGCAGGTATAAAAGAGATACAGCATTTGAAGGGTTGGGTTAGTTATTGAGGCACATGTTTCAAGAGGTAGTAATGGCGGTAGTAATGAATAAATTTTCATATTTTGTAAAGATGGATGCTTTTTGTTGAGTAACATTATTTTGGGTTACATATTATAAAATTTAAAAAGTATAAATTCAACTAGCGAAATTAAAATTCAGTGATAGAGTGGGATACAGAAAGTATTAAAATCTCATAACTAAAATTGTTTTAGATGTTACGGTAAAGTTACTTTTAAATAAATTACGTTAAGTACCAATATATTTAGTTGGTACACTAAACGACACCTGATCCAACCCCAAAACCATGCACGTGTAAATTATCAACAATATCAACTTACCAAATAGTTGCGAACGGCATTTTAATCAGTGTCCCAACTTCTTGATTAATGTGCCCCAAACAATTTATCGTCGAAATTTTATTTATAATTACTCCCGCGAAATTAAATGGTTGAACATTAGTCAACGTCAAGACGCAGGAACGCGGCCCCCGATTTGTCACCTTACCAGAACCAGTTTAATTCGACGCTAATTGAGCCCGGAAGTTTGTTACCCCTGAACTTCTGTACCTGTTAGTACGGCAATTTCCACTTTGTAGTTACCAGTTAGTTTGGAACTGTTGAGGTAATTAATATCAGTTAGCGTTTTGAATTATTCATTCCCGGTTTAATAATACAGAATTGGAAAGCTGAATTTGCATGGGACATGTTGTCAATCTCTGGTAATTACTGGTAATATAGATACATTTAGCGTAGGTAGAGGTACACAGAAAATGTGCGAACCCCGACACAGAGCCCTGTTGTACTCTTTAATAATAGATGTCAACTCTCCCGTAAACTTTTCTAATGAGAAACGAAGCTGGTCAGACAAAATAAAAAAGAAATTTAAAATACCGTAGATCCTCAAAAGAATCGTTTTAAACGTACCGCCTTCCATCTCATGAATGTTTGATTTACCAAACGCCTCGTTTAAGGCATTTTTTAAAACTCTTCCTTCTCTTAATTAGTCAGGGAATAAACAACTGGCACATTAGCTTTCCAAATAATTACACGGCGGTTGTTTCCAGTTTCTTTTTTAACATTTTGCATTACTTCCCTAGCTTCGGGTTTGCGGTGAAGAATTTAAAAAGCATTTGCAAAATTGGTTTGCATTTTGTAATGCAATTATAAGCGCTACAAATTTTGCACTGATAGGTTGTTGCTTTTTGATTTCTAAAGGGATCTACAATAGCAAGAATTGAGGAGAATAAAATTCGGAAATAACAAATACTTAGAAATTATGCTCAATAGCTGATTTCCGTCGGATTAAGATTGCATAGAAAGAACGGAATTAAAAGTATAAAACACTTCATAATTGCCATCCCCGGGCCAAATGTTCTTAACTTTCTGTTCACAGCCCCTCTGATTACTTTTTAAAGCCTTTTCCTACTTAAAAATAGCAAAGGACATCTTAAAAGCAACTCGAGTTCTGTAATTGGATTCTTCAGCCAATTTCCAAGTTGAAATGGTTGCAATATGCAGATGAGGTTGGCAAAAAAGTTTGCATGATTTCTTTTTTGAAAAGTTAAGACGTCAGAACTGTAATAGGTTACAAAAGTTATGCTGTTATTATGTCATCTAAATAAATCAATTACTATACTGCAATACATGAATGATGTTGCCTCGAGACAGTAGATCCAAAACAGTGAACGAAAAACGGCAATAAAACCTAACGGACCAATCTCTCAAAACCAATTCACCGTACAAGATTCCAGGCTTCAAGTATTCCGTCCACACAACCTAGGGGGTGGAAATCTAAGCGGTCCATAAGGAAAGGGGGTAGAAGTAGGGGGTAAAGTGAGGGTGGGGCTGTCACTGGCCCGGGGGGACTGAATCAAGGAGTGCTACGTGCCCGGAGTTTAATTAAGGACTGCTCAGGATACTTCGATTTTTAGTGGCATCTCCTTAATTCGTTAAACACGTATTTAGCGAAGTAGGATTTCTTGTGTTGGAAATAGGGCAACTGATTTCAAGTACAGAAAAATGCGTGATGTTATAAAACATTGTTTACATTGAACTGATTGAAAATGCTTCTGTCTCAATTGTATATTTGCAAATATCGCCAATTATAAAGTGACACAGAGGTATGCATGCATTGCTAAAAAATATTCCTTTAAAATGAAAACAAGACAGATTATTTTCCTCTAAGATTTAGTGCTAAGTTCGCGTAACATTTTCACAACACAAACGAAAAAGGATCACAATCCAGATTTATATTTTATTTTTCCAACACGTAACGTGATCTCACTTGGGATGGGAACAGAAATCAGTTTCGAGATTTTATTCTCACGCGAAAAAATGACAGTTGAATTTGTGTGCCGTGTTGTCTGCCTCTCTTCGCTCCCATATAATATTAGATGGTCCCAAGAGGGTAGAATAATTAAATTAATGTCCACAGCCCTCTTGGCCCCACGGTTCGTTGCTAGTAATTCGACACCTGCATTGTTTTCGCTCGGGATCTACTTGTTTGATGTGCTTTTGTTACTTTCTGGAGTATATTTTGTGTTTTTTTCATAGGTTTTTATTTATTGTTCTTTGACTACGTGTAGATTTACACATTTACGTAAGTTATGGTCACTGAATATGTCTTTGTGGCAAGATTCTACAGCAGTTACTGTATCACTTTGTACAATAGGAGCTATTCGTCTATAGAGCAGAGTTTAAGTTAACTTTTCTTAGGTCCAAGATTTTTTGGGTATAATAAAGCCCTTAAAAATATCATTCTACCAGATTTCACACATTATTAAATTGAACTCAAATATAACCGCGAAATCACTGGGGCTATACCCTAACAAGTGATACCACTTAGCCGAACAGTCGATCTTCTCTAACTAGCAGCAACCCATGTGCAACCAGAGATCGCTCCGAGTCGCACGCGCCTTCTAATTCAATAAACACATTATCACGATTAGCTAGGGCCCCCTGCTGAGTCCGAAGTGTTCCCGTGAGCCATTCGACTGGGTCACAGAGCACGGAGTATCATCCTCACGCGCCCCTTCTAGAGCAATACTAAATTTTTCAAAATATTTTTATTAGTTTGAAACAACCATTAGAGTGGGAAATTAACCTAAGTATAGGTACGCTAAAAATGTTGTTTGTACTTGTCATAGTGTGACTTAAATTCATAGCACATTGGAATTTTTTCAAGTATTCTTCTCTTCAATTTGCCGTCTACAATAAGACCATGCCAATGAGCCATATTTGACAGCTGTCAGAATGCTAAGGCTGAGGGTCTATTTCCCTTTGTTGACATCTCTTTAAGTATGGAACTAGCATCTGTCAAATATGGTTAAAGCGTAAGCTACTTTCGCCTTATACAAGGCACAGGTTGGCACGCAGTATTATTCAAAGAAAGAATAGCAAAATTGACAAATTATTTTTCGCATCCCGCTCCTATGTAATGTATTATGAAAGAGACATCAACAAAAATGTTGCCATTTCATAATCTTTAAATAAATCGTTTATAAGTCCTTTTGTCTCTAGCTGGGGAACGCGCAAGATTCCGTGCTCTGTGAACTGGGCCGAGTAGGTCGGGGGATGCCGAAATGACCCGAAATATCCCGAACTACTCCCGAAGGACCACACGTCAGATTTCGTCGGGTGATTCCGGTGATATTAATCATTAGTTCTTTATTCAAATTGGGTTCGTTAGGGTCGAAAATGATGAAGGCGTGTTTTGATTATTCAAATGAGCCTCTTCCTCGGTAATTAAAAATATAAAAGTATAATTTTGATACAGTTGTTTCAGATTTTAATGATAAAAATTGCTCTACTTTTTAAACAGTGTTTAATACTTTTTGATGAATGCTAATAAAACTAACATGGTGCATCTGAAATTGATAAAATTACAATGAATCCTTATTTAAAACAAAGTACATAGTTAAATACTTGTTATTTTTATCGCCGACTCATATCCTCTTCAACTAAATCCATTAATTTACAACATATTAACGCTTGTTAACAAAATACCTAACCGTTTCCTTTTTAAACCACAAACTAACTGTATAAAAACTCATTTATTAGAAGGATCGCACACGTGCCGCATGACATTGCGGTTTTCGATAACCAGGAAGAAAATTACGGACTTTCATAGCGACGTATCCGTCAGCCAATACAGCGTGAAATTTTACTAGTGACCGATAGCGAAAACTCAAATTGGGCTATTGATAACGAAATATGAAAAAGTAATTTGGACCACCCATATAAAATTACCCATCAGCTGATATAGTTTACTATGGAAGCTCAAAATACTTTTGACTTCTTACGACCTATGTTCCTTGGCGAAAGTTATTCCTCATCACCAACCCGTCCTGTTTTCAGTATCAGTCAATAGTAAAATTTCACCCGATATATGCGCGCGTGTCTATCTATTCTTCTCCTTTCGTGAATAAAACCGGAGCGACAAAAGCATGCGTGTGACAGCCACCTTGAGGTAGGGGACATCCCAATATGTGAGTCACTCAGTTTTACCACCCGCATTGGTTATGGTGTTACATTATGGGGTTTACACCATGTGTTTTATAGAACAAGAATCAAAAATGGTCAGAGGCAGATGTAAAGTCTGAGCGTTAAACAATCATGTAACTAAGACATTGGCGATTGCGAGTTGATAAAATTAATGTGGTTTCATTGGTGTTTTACCGATATTTATTATTTCTATTTTGTTTTATTCCAATAAACGGTCAAGTGCGAGTCGGAAAGGTTACATGCAAAAATTTTATAAAAATTGCAAAAAAAACACGTTTATTATATGGGATTCCTCTTAAAAGTATTTTTTTTTTTGTTATAGTGGCAATAAAAGCACATCATCTGTGATAATTTTGACTGTCTTACAATCACGATTTATGAGATACCAGCTGGGTAATAAACGGACATACAGACAGACGGCGAAGTCTTAGTATTAGGGGCCCATTTTGACCCTTTGGGTAAGGAACCCTTACAACAGTTAAAGGATTGAATTAATTAGTGCTAGTAAGATAAAGAAAGTTTGGGCCTAACTTCTTCATTATTGATAGCTTCTTATTTTTTTTACCATTTGCATCTACCTACAGAAACAGATTATCACTTGATATTATTTAATACTAGCTTTTACCCGCGACTTCGTCCGCGTTAGATAGTTTTTTTAGGCACAGGTTCTAAAGTAGATATGTATATTCATAGTAAGTATGACAGTGATATTAGAACAGTTCTTATCTCTACTGTTTAAGGATGACTTGCTTGCTTCTGTTGTTAAATGGACAATTCAAAATTTGCTATCTGGTGTACTGCCCTGAGAGATCAATATTTATAACCATTGAATACAAAAGTCAGTAAATAACAAAAAAATCCTCGGTAAAAAGTTGCCAATATCCTTTCTCAACTTATTCCCATCATACTGAACAACTTTAGTTTTGGAACCATTTCTGTATCTCTAATAGTTTAGGTGGGCTCCTGATGGTACACTTGGTGGTCTACATAAGGTACTCCAGATCCTCAATGTCCTTGTGAAAAGAAGCAGCCCATCATACTGAACAACTTTTGTTTTGGAACCATGCCTGTATCTCTAATAGTTTAGGTGGGCTCCCGATGGTACACCTGGTGGTCTACATAAGGTACTCCAGATCCTCAATGTCCTTGTGAAAAGAAGCAGCCCATCATACTGAACTACTTTTGTTTTAGAACCATGCCTGTATCTCTAATAGTTTAGCTGGGCTCCTGATAGTACACCTGGTGGTCTACATAAGGTACTCCAGATCCTCGATGTCCTTCTGAAAAGAAGCAGCCCATCAAACTGAACAACTTTTGTTTTAGAACCATGCCTGTATCTCTAATAGTTTAGCTGGGCTCCTGATAGTACACCTGGTGGTCTACATAAGGTACTCCAGATCCCCAATGTCCTTGTGTAAAGAAGCGGCCTATCATACTGAACAACTTTTGTTTTAGAACCATGCCTGTATCTCTAATTGTTTAGCTGGGCTCCTGATGGTACACCTGGTGGTCTACATAAGGTACTCCAGATCCTCAATGTCCTTGTGAAAAGAAGCGGCCCATCATAATGAACAACTTTTGTTTAAGAACCATGCCTGTATCTCTAATAGTTTAGCTGCGCTCCTGATGGTACACCTGGTGGTCTACATAAGGTACTCCAGATCCTCAATGTCCTTGTGAAAAGAAGCGGCCCATCATACTAAACAACTTTTATTTTGGAACCATGCCTGTATCTCTAATAGTTTAGCTGGGCTCCTGGTGGTACACCTGGTGGTCTACATCAGTACTCCAGACCCTCAAATGGTGATAAAAAGATGCCTATGTCCGTTCTCGGTATGCAAGCAATCTCTGTGCCAAGTTTCATGAAGATCGGTTCAGCGGTTTGGCCGTGAAAGCGTAGCAGACAGACAGACAGACAAACAGAGTTACTTTCGCATTTATAATATTAGTGTGGATGAATTTTAAGTTCAACCTACTATAATATCGTAATTTTTTTATGTAAATCAAATTTTATGATTATTTTATTTATACTTTAACACAATTTATATTTTATGATTATTTTATTTATACTATATCGACAAAACCTTTAAAAACCTTTCTCATAATGCGAGTTGAATTAGAGTGCTCGAGCTACCCAATAGATTCAAAGGCACGTGTCCGCCACTCGTCTAGAGTCAGGACGTGATTATTTAAACAATAAATTTAATTGTAAATCGGCTTTTGGCTGGTATTGCCAGATCGCGAATTAAAAAAAAACGTGGTATTGAACTGCCATTCATATACAGTGCAATCCGATCACGAAGCGTATTCAGACGCGGTCTAAATATGGTTCCATACGATTTGACGTTGTCAAACGACTTAACGATTAACTTTTTTGTAATGGCACCGTAAAAGCAGGAAATTTAAATCGTCATGAATGTCATTATATTTTTGGCATTTAATATAGACTCTTAATACGGTAGAGAGTCTGTCGAACGTTGCTTGTCATTTTTGAATTTTTCAACCTCATTTAGAAATTACAGTCTGAAGAAATCGTAGTTTTGGGTGCTATTTTTCGCGTTTTACGTAGTGTGCGTGATAGTGTCGCTGGAAGCTTGGTATGTAGAGATTGCTCCCAACAGCAAAAAAAAAAACTTTGCCTACATTTCTAACCTGCAGTAACTATGAGAACTACATTTACACAAACAAGTACAAATAGTACTTGATACTGTATATTGCGCAGTATAACATCGTGTGTTCATTAATTTGATGCAATTCCCCGATTGGCACTCGGCGAGGCGCGGCTGTCACGTGTCCGTTTTTTTCCTTTTAGTAATTTTGGTATTAGAGGGTTCATCGTTCATTGTACTGGTATTATCTCTCAATGAACTCTTTTCGTGATTAGCAAAATAAAAGTTTCAAAGGTTGTAGCCAAAGCGAAATTGGGGGACGATCCATTTGTCCCTTGATTTTTTTTCCTTCTGCCTAACCCGCAAGGGATAAAGGCATGATTTGTGTACAGGTGTCTCTACGTGTGTGCAAATACTCTTTCAATATGTCAAGTAAAATCTAATTGCGCTTTACACCACACGTTACCGAAAAAACTTGGATTTTTACAAGTTATAATGGCAAAAGATCAGGTTCCACCGAGATTTGAACTCGGATCGCTGGATTCAAAGTCCAGAGTGCTAACCATTACACCATGGAACCGGTTGGTGATTATCCAAAATTATTAAATAAGAATGAATCAAGCAGATTCAAATTTTTTGGTTTGTTTATCCAAGTGGTAATCCATGAAGTCATATCGCATGAAGATTTTATTTAAACATTTTTTTTAATCATTATTCGTTCCTATTTAATTCGGCGATTCAAGTTTGAAAATTTGATAAGATGAGGCATTTGAATTTAATTGAATTACTAATTTCATACATTGACCTCTATAAACCAGACCAGAGTATGATTTTAACAAATGCACCCACAGTTGGTCATGTTTTTCTTACTCTTCAATGCAGTGACGCATCCGACGAAGTTCAGCTCCATTATTGAGCCATATTCAACCTTACTGCAACTGGTATAAAGGTCACAAAGTACTACCCCGACCGTTTTGCCAAAACACTTGAACAACTGGCAGTATTGTCGTGCCGGCCAATCAAAACACTCAGAAAGCGCGCGAAGCGAACACCGACCAATCAAAATACGAGTTACTCAATTACCGAACCTGCGGTTTGTTTTGAATTTCGAATATGAGAGGTATTCATTCAATTTTCCTGTTACAATTCGAATATTATATCTATCCGCTGCATTTGAGATTCTAATACCAAAAAGATTTTAACCAGTCCAAATAGATTAAGTATTTTAGTACGCGAAATAAAATATTTTGAGATAATAAAATTATCGAGTTTGATAAACTTACCTGTCACAGTACTTTTTTTAAAATTTCAACAAAATTTTCTGCCCTGCACCCTGTCCGTCTATCAGCAGCAACAAATTACACATTAACAGGACCAACGTCTATTGGTTTACCATACAGTTATTAAGAAGAACCAGTAAAGGTTGACGAATTGAATGGGTAACCTAACCAGAAGTGGCGCTGATAGTGCCTACTCTAAAATTTCGCATTTGTCCAACACATTTCGCAATTTGTCGTAATCCCAGTTACAGCATGTGGTAAAGGGGTTTATAGTTCGTTCTATTATTATCTGTTTTGATGGATCTAATATGACAGCTTTGGGGCGCAATGTGGCAAGAGTTGACAGGCTTTGCATACGTTTAAGACCACGACATTCACACCACACACAGGTCTTTTAAGAATCTTCTTTTAAGAGTATAATTCTTAGGCTCATAATCATAACTGTAAACATAATTGAGTGTCGAGAAAATGCAATGGTAAATGCATTATTATTTTCAACATTAATTTAAATATTCATTTTTTATCAGTTTTAAGTGTTAAGTAAATAAAAAATAATAATTTAGCCTTATTTTCACTATAGAAAACGGGAGATCGTGCCTTATTATTTTCAGCAGAGGACTGCTATAGGCTGATGTATGTGTGAAACTGTTCTCAATATACTGTGAGTGTAAACACTCCCTTATTACCAGTATAACCATTGAGTATAATCCGACCAAACGATCGCCCAACCCCTGTTCTATTGTCTCTACGCATAGAGTGGCAATTTATCCGTCGTCGTATTATATTGGATTTGACGTGTAATACCCGGTCTTAGGGATTACACATTGCACGACATAAATCATTGAAATTATTTAATTTTATGAGACAAATGGGTAGATGATAGTGATTTGATGGTGTGAGTTCGATATTGAATTTTGAGGGGTCAAGTTTCAATAATGAATGTCATAAATTATACAATCTGTCGGTTTAGTGACTAAATAGATATTTATCTCTTTTCAAATGCAAAACCTTTAAGGATTGGATACATTTAGCGTCTTAATGCAACAACTTTTGATAAACTACTTATTAAAATTATTGTGTTAATTTGTTACTTGCAAATCACGTCTTTAATTTTTCTATTTCAGTGTTGTTTTGTATCAGAAGGCATCATATGGAAGTTGTAAATTAATTTTCCAAACGACCCTGAGCCATCATTTACCCAATTACCTCACTTACCCCACATGTAACATACCTGACTGTTCATCTGTTACAAAAATGCCCTCTTTGCCCGCAGCATAAGCACTCGGCAGCCAAATGGCGTGGCCGCCAATTATGCAAAGTGATATTAGTTTTAACTGAACATTGGCTCACCCCCGGACTATCGACACCCTGCTGTGCCATTGGTGTTGTAAAAGTTATGACGTGATACAATACGTACTACTTGGATCATGAAGAGCGGTATTATTTAGCATTCTAGAGAAATTTCTAGGAGCTGAGTTCAACAAAATAAACTCAGTTTTCGCCTTAAAAATGCTGTTTTACTATTAGTGGGATTACGAGTAAGTCTAAAATAAAATACAAAAATCATCTACATATCAAAACAAAATATAACAAAGCGATACCCTAAAGCGTCACTTTTTGTTCGTTCAAAGTAACCCCTTTAAAAAAACACAATCAAATGGCTAGTTATTCGCCTGGTTGACTAACAAGTGCGCTGTCAAAACACTTGTGTGGATTAACTGAAGTGCACTCCGATGCAGTGAGCTCAACAATAGACCACTTGATCTGAACAACTTTGTGGTACTAGAATTACTAATGCAATTATGATTCGTGGCAATTTGAAACTTTATTGGATTCTAATTTAACTCGTTCTAGTAAAAAAATATTGGACCTATTTGTAATTGTCTTATCATATCACTATACAAATTGACTAAAGTCTGATTTCAACTTCAAAAAACGGAGTCATAAAATTCAAAGAAATGTCACAAAAAGTATAAGGTCAAACGTTAAGTGAGTTCTAAAATAGAAATAAAATTTTATACCACCGAGCTCCACGTTACCACAAAATTCCACAACGACACAAAGACAATAACGAAACTAGGAATCTGTAAAGAGGCCGTCACATAAAACGGCATGGCTCGGTGGCATGGTGGAAAATCCCGAATGCCAGCCCGTATAACGGTCACAAATACATCGCAATAAGCGGGGTGACTCGGGCATTCCGGGGGACGGCAATCCTGGGAGCAATCTGCCGCATGCCGCCGCATGGATGGAACATGAGCGGAAATTATACTTTGTAACAGTTTCTGTGGTTATGTTTTCTGAGAATGGACAAACAAGGAATTATCCAAAGGACTTAATCGCAAAGATTACGCTGTAAGTATCATTCTTTTTCAAAACCTTAACCGGAAAAGTTGCGAGAGTTTGGTTTCTATTGCTCATTAAAAAAATCCCGTTTTTGGATTTTAGCAGTAATCAGGACGGGATATATCTAGAATGAATTCTATCAGATAACAGAATCGACATGTTATAGCGTTGTGTCCTTGTGCTACTAGTAGATGTTAGTTAAATATTGGAATCAATCCACTTGTTTCTTTCCATCCATTGCAGGTGATTAACAATTTTCGAAATTTTATTATGTTCTGGAAAGTTTCCTTCGGTAACTTTGTGTACTTGAAGCGAAATGAAAGGGTTTGAAGCCCTCGTCGTCTTTAGTTGTAAGACATAAATGTTTCGTTTTTTCAAGCACATTCCAGAAACTATGCTTCGATAACCCTGAGTCCTGTGTAGCGAAGTGAAATAGCAACAACAAAGTAAAAGGCAGTTAGGTGGACAGCCCTCGTCGACTTTAGTTCTAATTCTAAACACGAGGTATAGTCTACACCCTAGATTGTTTCCCGAATATTTGGCTGTGCCATGGATGTGCGAAAACAACGATTTTTTGGACTAGATAAAGATAAAAATATAAAGAACAACTTTGATTTAACTATTGAATTTTATTCAAAGATTAATTGTCAGATTGAGGAGATTAATCAGGTATGAAAATCGCTGATGATTTACCATCTGAACAAACAATCAACAACGATTAAATTCAATTGATTTTATGATATTGACAATGTACAGACCCACTTAGTTTGATGCTACTCATTTACTTTGGGCTGAGTAGACAAAGTTATATATTTTACAACTAGTAGACGTCTAGGTGACGAAATAGTAAAAGATTTAATAAGTATTTTTTTAATACGCTTCCGAAAAAGAATTTCCTGAATCACTTCAAGCTCTACCTCATCCATTAGAAAAATATATCTTTTTTAGAATATGTCGTCAGTTTCTCAAATCGTTTTTCCATCCAAAAGCCTTATCCACGATATTTGCACATCTATGTGGGGCAGGTGTCCCTCAAGCTGTAATCCTCACCTATGAAAACTTAACGAAAAGCAATTTTGGTTTTGTCAAAAAATAGTACTGAAATAGTGACAAATAGTGACATATGCAAGAAAATTAGTGACTTCATATTTCCCAAGATATGGCTATCGTTTGGTGAGGATTACAGATCGAGGCTCACGCTGTAATCCCAACTCTCGTGTGAGCAAACGGTGGGGTATTTTCACTTGGTCTACATTCCAAAAAATAGTGCCTAATTAGTGACTAATAGTGACAAAAGATGAGAAATAGTCGCTTTATAATTCCGAAGTTATAAAGGCATCTTTGTGAGGATTATACCTATAGCAATTTTTGCTGTAATCCTCACCTCATTTCTGCTAAACGCTTAGGTCTTTTGACTCAAATTTAGTATCAAAAAATAGTGCTTAAATAGTGTTCTTAAATTGCATTGATATTTATTTAGTTTATGTAGTAGAAGCAATTAAAAAAACCGTAAGAACTTCTTCATACAAAATGGTCAGGTACAGTCGCGAACAATACTTCGTATTGTGAAGCTCAATATAGAAGGTATGTAAACAAACAAATAGCTTTCTTTCAAGTTTTTCGTTTATATCTATCAGTTTAGTACAAAAATAAATAGATAAAAATGTATAGTTTGGTATTCAATAATAACAAGAAACATATTATGTGGTAAAATACATTAAAGCAAGACTAATGCACTAATATATAAATGTATGTACATAGTTACCGACGTACAAGTAGTAATATATTGATAAACATAAGAACCTTCCTACAGAAATAAATACTACCGACATAACAAACCAGTATTGAGCTTCAAGTACGACAATACAAAGTATTGTTCGCGACTGTACCTGACCATTTTGTATGAAGAAGTTCTTACGGTTTTTTTAATTGCTTCTACTACATAAACTAAATAAATATCAATGCACTTTAAGAACACTATTTAAGCACTATTTTTTTATGCTAAATTTGAGTCAAAAGACCTAAGCGTTTAGCAGAAATGAGGTGAGGATTACAGCAAAAATTGCTATAGGTATAATCCTCACAGAGATGCCTTTATAACTTCGGAATTATAAAGCGACTATTTCTCATCTTTTGTCACTATTAGTCACTAATTAGGCACTATTTTTTGGAATGTAGACCAAGTGAAAATACCCCACCGTTTACTCACACGAGAGTAGGGATTACAGCGTGAGCCTCGATCTGTAATCCTCACCAAAAGTTAGCCATATCTTGGGAAATATGAAGTCACTAATTTTCTTGCATATGTCACTATTTGTCACTATTTCAGTACTATTTTTTGACAAAACCAAAATTGCTTTTCGGTAAGTTTTCATAGGTGAGGATTACAGCTTGAGGGACACTGGGGCAGTACAGTTTGAGAGGCTAGGGAATGGAATGTGAGAGTCACCTTGCTTATTGCTTGGTGACAATTGATGCCAGTAGTTTGGTCTCGTCGTCGTCTGCCTTTTGTTTTGCAGATTCATGCAATCTGACTAGAAAAGGACAGGAGACGATAGAAAACATATAAGTATTTAGATTTTTTACAAAAAGGTTTCACTTCCTCTAACTTATCACAAAGCTACGACACCCAAATTGTAATTCTAATGTGATGCCTACTCACATCAAAAATACTCTAAAAAATTGTTTACTATCAACGACAAGGAACTCAGGCACATAGAGTATAGGAAATTTTACAAAGTCTGTCCTTACTTACTTACTAATTCCTGTAGCTCGGTCTGTCCTGGCCGTCATAAAATACAAACAGTGTTATTACAAAAAAGTAAGTCACGCGCTTAGACAGAGTTTAAATAACGTTGTCGAACAGCTTAAACTTTGTCCATTTTTTAAATAACAAGGAAATGATTTTACGCTTGTATGGTGTGAGATTTTTGGTACATTGATTTATTTCTGCTTTCTCTTATCTACTTCAGTATATTCTAAAGCGTAAAAAGGTACCAACATATACTAATTGTACTTCTATAGTGTACCCCTCCAACGTTCGGGTCACAAAACAGGCTGCGAGCATTTCACCCAGACGTTTACGATTTGCTTCTTCCTGAGATATGTTGTGTGTAAACGCCACTTACGAGAGAGATTTATTGACCTCACAGTCATGCAAGCGATATTTTTCACTTTTTATAAATTTTGTGTCACGATTTGGTGATCACTACAGTTGCTAGTGAGCTTTCAAGGAATAACACTAGTGAAAGAAACATTTGTGTTTATGATACCTAATTGTTAGGTGCAAAAAATTATATACAATCGGTACAGTCCATTGATTTGTGTCAACTTCCATACTCTTTTAATTTTCTGTCAAATCTAACTACTAAATTCGGAAACCGTCAGCGACTGTTACTAACAATTCACCTTTAAATATTACTTCAAAAACAAGACAGAAATCTCTATCTCTATACTTCAAGCAATTCAGTAGGGCATTACTGACATAACTGACGAAATCATCGGCATTGCCCCTGGGTGGGAAAACTGGAACTAATAAGGTCGTTGAGGAGTGACAGGTGACACTTTCTTCAGAGTAAAGAGGCAACAACTCAACTATGATGACGTGAACAAAGCTATTACCGATGTAGTGCAATGGTTTACAGTAAATAACCTACTATTGAATGAAAAGAAAACTAAATGTATCAAATTTGTATTACCAAATGTTAAACCAAGCTCTACAATTATTAAGGTAAAGGATGAAAAGTTGGACCTTGCGGACTCAACTGTATTTTTAGGCATAACTTTGGACGCCTCGCTCCAATGGGGGCCACATATTGAGAAATTGTCGAAGAGACTGAGTTCAGCAGCATACGCAGTTAAAAAAATAAGACATCTCACTGATGTAGACACTGCAAGACTAGTTTACTTTAGCTACTTCCATAGCTTAATGTCTTATGGCTTACTATTATGGGGCCATGCTGCGGATGTGAACAATATATTTGTTTTGCAGAAACGGGCTGTTCGTTCAATTTATAAATTGGGACCTCGAGTCTCCTTGAGACAGAAATTTAAAGAAATCAACATATTGACATTTGTGTCACAGTACATATACGAAAATCTAGTGTACGTAAAAGTAAATATAGATTCTTTTAAGAAAAATTGTGACAGGCATAATTTTAACACTAGAAATAAGGAGCAACTTGCTGTGCACATGAGCAGGCTTAGTAAAGTAAGCAAAACTTTTAAGGGCAATTGTATACGCTTTTATAACAAACTTCCTAAAGATATTCAAGACTTACCCTTAAATAAATTTAAACCAGTAATTAAACAAAAATTGTACAAGAAAGGCTATTATGAAATATCAGACTATATGCAAGATAAATCTCCATGGGTTTAATTCAAATGTATAAAGTAAATATTTTATTAGACGAAACAAGTAGATTTATCTATTGCAATTTTTTGTTATTATTATAATTTTTTTTCTTTTTTTTTTATGTAGCCATTTTTGGGCTATACATATATATTATTCGTTATTTCCAAAATTAGCTAGGGCAGTTTAGGGCCTAGAAAGATTGTTAATTTAGAGTAGGAGCACTTCTGGGCAGGTTTTTTGGGGGGTTTTTCCTGTTCAGGGGGTCCGGTTAATTATACGCATGTTAATAACACGCTTTGGAAATCTTGACTAAAATTTGAAACAAATGTCGTTTACAAATGGTGGTGGCGTAAAGTTACGTGCTGTGTGATTAACCTGGCCAGCCCCGAGGCAGTGCCTTTATTTTTATTTTTATTTTTTTATCCCGCCCGAGCCGGTTTTCTATTAGGACAATACAAAATTGTTATAAAAAGAAGAAGATTGCGTTATGCAAATTTCTTTTTTTTACAATGACCGATCATGACGCCAATAAGTGATAATGCTATCCTACATTGAATAAAGTTATTTCATTTTCATTTTCATTTTCATTTTACAAATTCGTTAATTCCGCCCGCCCTCGCTCGACGTCTGTTGAGGCAGAAATCCTAGGGTGGCGAGAAACTTGGAATTGTGGAAAAGAAGATGTAAAAATAACTACAGCATGAGGCAGCAGATTGATTCAAAAAACATTAATTTAAGAATCTAAAATATAAAATTGCACAATGACAGAAGTGCAATATTACAAAGCGAAAAAAAAAGCAAATCAAAAACTCCATAAAAAACCTTTATTATTTGAGGCAAAACCCATGACGGACACCCACAGATGGAGTAACGGCTCTAGTAAAATCCAAGTCGTAAAGTGGATTCCATAATTCAATAATCTCCCTGTTCATTTTGGGGTATTTCTCGTAAAGCAGATTCTGACAAGTGCCGCTATAGAAAATTTCCTCGTGTTTTCTTACCGAGATGATGTTTGCAGAGCTCTCGCGGCAGGATTGTGCCAATGTTGTGTCAAACTCCTGAAATGTTGGGAATTAGTGCTGGGACAAGTACTTGAATACATTTGAAAAGGTTGGTGTATACCATACATCCATAAAGATCTATTTACATATTTCTACCGCCAGCAAGTTGCACTGCTGTTTAGCGGTATATTTATTGGTATCAGTTTTTGAACTTTAAACCTGTGTTTGTTGAGAAAAGTATTCAGTTTTAGGAACTGGTTTAAGAATTTAGAAGAATTTAGTTTTTTACTTCTGTACTAACAAAAAAAGTTACAATACGAACGACTGTTTTTACATTCTTGACACAAACTCATCCCATCTCTACTGGAGATGCCATTATCCATTAGCGAGCAGTGTTGTGTTAGGCGGAGACAAGATTCAATCGTTGCCGAATGTTACTCTGCCAGTGGTTTGTTTACTCAATCTTAATTCTAGAGATTGTATAAGATCTTTTGAATTGAATAGAAAATGTTTTGATTCATTCCATCTTCAAAGATGGGTCTCAATGAAATAAAAAATAACAGGTATCTTAGGTACCTTAATTGACCAATTATTTAATCTCTCTTCTCGTGTGGGACACCGAGTCGTCCAACGACCCGATGAACCCTGGCGTCAGAGTTTTTCAACCGCCTACTATAGGCCTCTGACATGGTTGTGTAACGACCACCGTCTAAGTAATCATAGACAGCAACCGGGACCGACGGCTTAACGTGCCCTCCGAACCACGGAACCATTTCTTTTTCGGACAATCAGGTGGTTCACCCTGCAATGTCCTAACCAGACCGGGAACAAATTCACAAAGTGATGAATATCAATTTTGTGAGTGTCCCACCGAGAATCGAACCCGGAACCTTTGCGTCGCAGGCAGTCGAACTACCACTGCGCCACATCGGCCGTCAAAATTATTTAATTATTTAATGAAGTATACATAGGTAAAAGGCAGGCTTACAAAATCGTCGGTACCTTAGGTAGTAGTACCTTATTTTTCAGTGACTGCCTGAACTAAATGTACCGTCTTCTGCGTAGCTATGCTACGCCGCCGTAGTAAAAAGCTACAAAAATCCCGTATTAGTATTCGATATTTAAAAAGATCGTCCACATACGGGTCTATTACATGAGCATACCTAACGGTAATTACTTTACGAGTCTTCAATGATAACTAGGACAATTCATAGAAAATATCATAAAGATAATAAAGGCTATAGATTCCGAACGAAAGTATCCCATTCGCAAGTTCCCAACAGCCGAAGATAAATCGAGTCCAGTCCACTATCTTGCCAGCAAATCTTCTATACAATCTTGGTATACTTATGGTCATCCCACCCTGGAGGGGTTGGGGGAAAATAGGGGGTGGGGGGGTAAGGCACGCGGGTCGTAAACCGGGATTCTCTCTGGGAAAATCCGCACTTCACTAGAACCCCGGTAATCACGACGTCTCAGCTTGTATGTGGATTTGTTGATATGTATACCGTCTACCCGGGTACACCCGGCTGCTGGGTATAGGTATGCTTATGTGGGGTGGATTTCAACGCATATCTCTTTTCAAAGGGATTTGGGATGAGATTTCGCGTGAAAAATGATTTGGTCTTAATATGGAGAGAGAAAAAGAGCTTTTGGCTAGGAATATCTCGTTTAACTGTTTATAACTTCGTAATAGAAACATTTTCGTCAAGTCGTTCGTTGACGTGATCTTCCACACGATATAAATGAGTTAGCATCATGTAGTAGCTTATTCGGATTGTAGCAGGTATTTTTCTTGTTCTAAGGTAATCAAATTAGGTAACTTCACGATATATCATGATATTTAAGATACAAAGAATAATTTCAAAAAATCTCCTAAACAAACAGATAATCTCTCAAAAACTCCACAAAGGTACACAATCAAGGCCCGTCCCCCAAAAAATACGGAAGGACCATAACAATAATTTAAGAGGACTACTCGCGCTGCTTTAATAATTCACGGACTTATAAAAAACGGCGGCTGAAATTGGGGGCGCCTCATGAATACCTTGCATTTACATGTTCATTGGTTATTCAGGTTACTCCGGTTGGTGAACCTTGCTGGAAGCTATGCTGGCTGTTTCATCAGCAACGTCTTCTGCTCAACAGCCTGTCAACAATTTTATTTGGTTTCGAAAACAATTGTCTTTTAAATACTAAGCATTCAAGATCCATTTGTATTTTTGCATTTTTAGTAAAAGGAATCATGAAAGTGTCTTTTCACGTTCCAGTAGGGTTTTTAAAGGATTTGTGGTTAAGAACTTCAAAGTGACGCCAGGTTTTTCTAATCCTTCGTTTATACATACATATATCACGCCTATATCCCTTGCGGAATAGGTAGAGCGTTAACATTCTAAAAAACGAACATTTACGCCTCGTCTGACAAACATTTGAGGATCATTTAGAAAATAGTCTACTGCTATAGTGACAGGATGTCAGGCCATCGCCTAAAATCACAATACACACACATGTAACCCTCGAAACCCTTAGTCGCCTCGCACGATACCCACGGGAAAGAAATTAATGGGGTGATGCTTAAGCCGACATCACACGGCAGGCTTCGTTCGTTGTATAGTGTTGTACCCAGTTGTACCCAGCGTAAGCAAAAGTTTTATGCTGTCTCCATCCTTTTGCTTCTGATTGACGCCAAAGGACGCCTTTTTGTATGGAAGGTCCAATTTTTTAATATATTTCGATCTATGTTCCTATGGAAAAGTTGTCCAGTTTTAAGGGCTGGTTTACCCCTTAATATATTAACAACTAATATTTTTACATCCTGCATACTACAACGGTCTTAGTACAAAAAAGTGAGACGTGGTTTAAGCTTTTTGACAGCGTCAAATCGCATAGAAAAATATTTTAAACACTGCCTAAAAGTGTGTATAACTTTTTTGTAATAACACGATAGAAATTTAAATATATCAACAGCTCCACGATGTACCTACATAAATTGATAAAATCTGCTTTAGATTTCCATTTGCTTTTACCTCTAAAGTTTAGTCCCAAAGTGCACTAGTTTTAGCACCCGAGAGTGTGTAAGTGCAGGGTGCACTTAGATGAAACCAGGTGTACGATTAAAAGTGCACGTTTTAAAGCACTCGCCACTTTCAAGTTGTACGTTATGTTGTTTAAAAGCGGGGTATAAAAAAGTGACAAAGCTAAATGAAATAAAGTTAGATTCTTGAAAGGTTTCGACGGTTTTTTGGTTTAGTTTCAATGATAACGGTTTAAAGCGGTTCTCCTACTTGTCGCACTTCACCGTAAATACACGACAACCGTATTTGTATCGAAATAAGATCGGAATTCACAATTTCCTTTCGTCTGACAGACGCATGCGTTAAAAATACGCAGCCACGGACGAAAGATGGGGTAAACTCTCTCAGTCTTTCTTTGTTTTTCGACGTTGTTATTTTTGCAGGTACCATGGTGGCCTACTACTAGGTACTAACCAGTATATTTTTTAATAACGTTGATAAGTTTGAGTAAAGTGCGTGTCTGTATTATACAGATTGAAAACTGGCTAAAATCCTGCATCCTAACCCCGGTTTACCCACAAACATGCATTCCTAAAACCAAGCCAGGCTATATATCCTTACTCTGCCCCATATTTCCTAAAATCTTACCTCGAAAGCACTTTAAGTTGCTACCGTCATATATTTAATTCACGAGCCTAAAGTACGTCCCCATAAAAATCCGGCTCTGTGATACTGTGCAGATGAGCAAGCCAGGGGCGCACTCAGGCGATAATTTAATTGTATTAATGTCTGTTTTATTGCGAATCTCGCGTTTAGTGCCTCGATAATGGGCAGTAATGATTTTGCCGGTAATCTGGAATCTGGTGGCTGTTAATGGCTTATATTTTATGATATTCCGTTTTGTTTAGGGCGTAAAGTTATCTTAAGTTATTTAAAGGAACTTCAACAGACTTATATAAAATGAGCTTAACGAACCGGATGTTAGTAAGTAGGTGAGTACGTGATATTCGCCTCTTTTCTGTTTTCCGTGGTATAACTAATCTCTCTAAGATGTGCGCAAAATTTTAAGTGTTCCTTTAAATATATATTTGTCATTGTACCCTTTTTTCAGATTTCCCTGACCCAAGTTTTTTTAATTGGTTTAGGGATTTTCTTCACACGTGGCACACAATACTGCGGTATTTTGCTGGTCCGGTGATTAAACAACGAAACGTTTTATCAAAATCGGTACAGTATTAAAACTTGGATATTCGATTCCATATCTTCCCCCGGACCTGGCCCAATAACCCGGCGTTCCCGGGATTTACGTTTATCGCTTGCCGGGATGCGTTCAATCACAACCGGGAACTTAATACTTAAACGCCCCGATGTTTCACTGCCTATTCCAGGTTCATATCGATTTTGAAGCACCGTGTAGCTAGATGTAGCACCGTGTAGCTAGATATAACACTCGACTTAGTTATTTTAGGGACCCTGTTATTGCTTGAGACGAACAAAACATACACCCACATATCAGGGCTATAATCCCTTACAGGGTAGACAGAGCGCAAAAAACAGACATTTAATCCACGTCTGAAAAATATTCGGAAAACTGTGTACCGCCATAATGACAGATTCTCAGTATTGTAATACACGCGCGCGAGTCATTTAGTTGCCTCTTACTACTCTCACGGGAAAGAAATGGGATGATGCTTTTCTAAGCCGGCATCACACGGCACGACAGGAACAAAAGTTGATAATAAATTATTCAAAAAGCACATCTGATAGAATCATAAGAAATTGAAGATCTCGATTCAATTACGACCGGGGTCTGAATCCGGGTCTGTGTAATTGATACCGCTTGTACAGTTGAACTGCGGTAAGTACTAAATAGATATTTTTTGGGACACCTAGAACAATCCAATAAGATCAAACACTATCGACAGTTTAGGTACCGATTAAGAAACGTCTAAGAACCACATTAAACTCGATTTCCATTAAATTTGTACACAAAACCAGTATAAGTTGATCCCTTAAATGGGTAACTCGCAGTGCTGCTGATAGCACTTACAGTCGGTCGACGTCTTTAAGCATCTCTATAAAAATCTGTGAATGATCTCATGAAGGCTGTATTATCCATAACTTACTTTACGCGCCCATTACCACTTCACACTTATAGGTCTACGTCTACGTTTTACGTCGGGAATTTTGGGTCGACGCAATGAGAAGGAAAATTACTCTTTATGAGTCGTACGATTCAGATTCGAGTGCTCTTCGTAGGAGACAAGACAGATCATTTGACTCAATTTTCTCATCTGACTCAAGTCGACAAACGAAAAACGAAGGTTGACGTATCATTTTCAATCTAGTTTGGAACCGGAATGTTAATACTTTTTCAATTATGTGTTTATCAATCCAACAATATTGTAATTAACTAATTAGAAGGCGGGCTCAAAATCTTGAAATTTTACATTTGAGTATAAATTTGATCAGCGTTTTTTAATTCGATTTTGTAAGTGCCCCATTTCAGATACCTAAAGAACAGCCTTTGCATGACTACGACACAGTTTTGATTCAATCAATTTTTCTACCCAAACAATAACAAGAAATAAATAAAAATATCTGAACTGGAAAGTTCAACAGCGGAAATCAAATAACATTTCATCTCTTCAAAAATAAACTCTCCTTTGTAAGATTCTGTAATAAATCAATATATAATCCACGAAGAAGATCCATTCAACTCATTCGAGCCCTCAAAAACAATTAAGTATCACCCCTAGCTAAGGTGGTGATCATCGCCCGATAGGGCTGTCTTAAGAGTTGAACACACCTGAAACACTTTTCAGTCAATTACATACATTATTACATCTGGGTACATAATGGTAAAAGAGTTTACCTTTTTTCTTGAATCTTACATAACTATTGAAACCATAGTAATATTAGCTAGAACATTGGTACCTTCAAACCAAACCAAGATCTTAATCAACAACTAAATCTGATACTTACATTGCATCAAGACCGTCACATCTTGCCATTAATTATTGTTCTAAAGATACATATTCTACTATTATCCATAGTCTTGTGGCAGCCCTAAATCCCCCCTTCGTAATAATTACGCTGTTAAGGGACGTGGCGGATAATTTTACGCACTTTCCCAAGTTCAGGCGCAAATTTCCGCACGCATAAGCGCTTGTAATAAGTTCCCGTAATACTCCTTCTGGCTGAGAGTTGGTCTTGTTGTTTGAAAAGTTGAACAGACTAGAGACATTTTAATTTGTTGTTAGATGCATAAATAATCCTCTCTATTGGTCAATGTTATAAACGTTTTAGAAATCTGCAAATATAAAAATAACGATCTGATCTAATGATACCATAATATAGGTAATTTTTCGGAGCATGAGTGACAGTAAGAGACATCCATACACAACATAGATTCGCCAAGTAGTTCATAATAATAAGGCCAGACCAGTGACGCATTTAGAGATTTGTCAGAACATTAAGGGATATTCAACTTAGCAGATACATCCTTTATACCTTCCTAGAAAATACTAGAGCTACAGAAATAAAAGCACGTTTTAAAAAGGTTTTTCCGCAGTAAAGTTTCCTCACTCGTAAATCGCGTTCCATGATAATCCGCTCAGGGATTCTCCGTGTCTAAAACACACGCCTATAACTATAAAGCAAAACTAAGCTTCACTCAACGTATTCACGTCTCGTGGAAAGCGGGCGAAGCAAAAAAGAGGCCGACGAAAGCAAACATCACAATTTGCTCGCTCCACAAAGGAAACATCTTTCTCTTACGTACGGCAGTAAAAATCTGCGAGGGTAGTATCGCGAAGATGGAGAGAGCTAACGAGCGGGGCTCGCGGCGAATGCTCTGATTTCCAATTCAAAGGAAAATTGCGATCCATAACGTGGAACGGGTGGTGGGAGGCGGGGTGGGGTGCCCCCCTCCGGTTGCTACGCGACGTGGGGAGGAGCTCCTGCAATCACGGCCCAATGGCACGACGGATATAAATTGCTCTCGCGTCGCGACACTAATGCCAGAGCGAGAGGGTGGCGGGTATTTGGTCGCCTCTCGCTTGCTCTAATGAAGTCGCCGTCGCCAGACCCCTTGATTGACGGACTCTCGCGGCCCTTTTTCGAAACGCTATAGTTGTACCTGTGTCTGTAGGTGGTATCGTATCGATGCAGTGCCGTGCCGTGATTTGTGTAGGTAATTACCTAACGTCTCGTATTGGTCGCATTTTCCTTATGTACAATGCTGTGATTAGTTTATTTACATGTAATACAACATCCGAATTAAATTGACAAAGGCTGATTAAACATGAAAAATTGGTTATAGACCACCTATACAAAATTTGCTAGTGTTAAGCAATTGATCGTTTTGTATTTCGTTTTTCGACCTATCTTCTTTTGAGAAAGTTGTTCAATTCCATGGACTGGTCCCTAAAATATATTTTGCAAACTTTAATATTTTCTTGATTGCTCTGAAGGGGCTATGCTATGAGGGGGTACCTACCTACCTACCTACTTACAAGGAAATGCGTAGACAGTGATAGGTCAACTGGGAGTGATTCCAATTCATATTCATGACATTGCGGGTTCGATGCACGGCTTCCGAGGTTTACCATGTACAGGTTCGATATGTAACTAAGTTTATGGTTTTGGTGCTGATTTACAATTCAAATAGAAATAGGTTCATAGTAAAACTACCTACTTATACAGGCTGTAAAAATATTACATACATACGTACATTCATCACGCCTATATCCCTTACGGGGTAGGCAGAGCGTTAACGGCCGTAAAACGGACATTAACGCCACGTCTGACAAAAGTTTGAGGATCAAAATTAGTTGCAAGTATTTTAAGGGGTAAACCAGCCCATGTAACTCAACAACTTTTCCCAAGGGATAGAGGTCAAAATATGTTTCTTTTCTCATATTTTGACTTTCGACCTAGAGGTATGTTTCTTGGAGTAAGTTGTTCAATTTCCTGGGCTGATTCACTACTTGAAATATTTTTAGTTATTTTTTTAATATCTTATTTACTTATGTAAACACCACCTAGAAAAATATTTACAATTACCATCATCCTCCGATATTTTTGTTTAGTTTTGGCTTATACTTTAGATGCATTTGAAATAAATGAATCGCATTTATCTAGAGGTAAAATGATGTAGGTAACCTGATTAAATCTTGTGATAGTTGGGCATATAATTTAATGAGCACTTTATTATGCAGTACTTTAAACATTTGGACGAATCGACAATTCATCATGGGTTGAAAACACCAGAGACTGCGCTATTTTCGTAACATCCTGTAATATAAATAAATACAATACAAATAGACTTATATGCCAAATTTACAAGAAAAAATACACAAGGATAAGAAATAAAATACGAAGTTATTTGCTAGTATAGGGATTTTGGCAACCTACACACACATACACACACACATACGATGCCGCGTCTGAATTCGACAGCCGTCTTCTCGAATCAATATCTCTGTCTCAGCCCTAGTATTAAACTTTATGAGTATCGTGATTCCACTGTGGAAGGAATTTAATATCGCACTTCAGTGCTGTTATTAAACTCGTATTATATCTATCACTGCAGTCTCTTGGATATTGTTTGTAGTGCAACAGAGTCATAGGATACCTACTTAGATAAATAAGTAAGGTTCTTTAAGTAAATCAAGAAGGATGTTACAAAAAAGTTGGTCAGCAGTTACGGTGTATGTGACTACTTTATCAAATCCAAATTTAAAATAAAGAACAGTGAACATACATGATACATGCCAAAGCCACGTTTCAAAAACTAACAGCGCCACCTAGCGATAAAAATCCACAAGTAAAAAAAACTGACTAAGACCTACACACGCCCTTTGAAATCAGAACTTCTAGAGCATTTTCCGTAGAGCTATAAATTTAGTGTGAGTCCAGTAGCGCGGGTGCGAGTTGAATCCGTAATGCGGCCCGCACTGATTACGCAGCCGAGTATTATACAGGCCAGTGGTCAGGGTTCACCAACTCTGCTAAAGATTGAGCCTTATTTCTTTACTTTAGAATCTACAGTATTTAGTGAATAGGTACATAATGCGGAAGGCCAGTGGTCAAGGTTCGCAAACTCTGCTAAAGATTGGGCCTTATTAGGCTTTCGATTTTAGAATCTACTATCTTTACAAGTTTTAACACACAGTTACTTTACCTTTACCCTGAAATAACTCGCAATAAAAAGGATAAATTTATTCAAAAGATCTTTTGCTCTGAAAGAATTTGAATTTTGGAAGAAAAGTTGATAAATTAAAAGATGGTGCTACTGAATGATTCGTATAAAATATGGTCTTTTTAAGGATACGCCTAGGTCAAGATTAGGCTGGGTTAGAGAGTTAGGACTTTGGACCGTTGTTCTTACGCCGCGTGCATTTAAGACTTACCCACATTTGCACTTTGTGTGTCTAACCGCACGTGAGCTTGACTGTACCTGAATTCCGCGATTTGAAAAGCGTCTCCGTAATGTGTCAATAAAAGGTAACTTTGATAGTTTTATCCGTTTAGTATTATACTAAAAGTTATTATTTATTGTGATACGAGTCGGTAGTTGAGTGTCGCTGAAATGACAATGGACTAAAAATAAGAAAATCAGACCCAGAAAATACAAGATTTCCTTATGATGTAACCCTACACAATGTTAGTACGTACGTAAGGTACGTGCGGATCAATACGACGGATAGCGAAGCACGGATTATTTCCGGACGGATCAGACTGACCCGGCAGAGTTTTGATAGAGTTTCCAAAACGGTTCTAAAGACAGTATTGAGTCTTCTGTTTCTGAAGTTAATTCCACGCCATAGTTTAGTCAATAATCTGTGGGATTATATCCATAAGATTGTTTTTGACATGGTCATCAGTAAACGTTACTTTTAAAATAAGTATATTTTTATCACAGCGTCTGGTTTTTTGTAAATTTAAAGGACTAAGGATGTGGTTACATTTAATTAATAAAGAGGAATTATTTTTCCGAAATATTAAAAAAGGACCAAAAAGGTGCAAAAAATATTTCACTGCGTATGGGAAAAAAATCGCTTTGTAATTTTTTTCATACTCCGAAATAATATAATGTTCAGTTACACGATTACAACTCACTCTAAATTTATTTGTACTTTATTAAATGTTGCCTTCTGTATCTGATCCTCATATAGGCGTAGCCTGATTTTTTTTGAGACGTATTTTTGCCCTCAGGTGAGAAGCCGCACAAATGCCAAGTCTGCGGAAAAGCATTCAGCCAGAGTTCAAACCTGATCACCCATTCCCGAAAGCATACGGGATTCAAGCCCTTCGCCTGCGACCTTTGTGGCCGAGCTTTCCAGAGAAAAGTGGACCTAAGGAGACATAGGGAGACTCAGCATGCAGATCTGAGGCCGCCGCAGCCGCATCTGCAGCCACCACATACTGATGTCCACGGCATGCACACTCAGGACATGCATGTGCCTGAAAGGAGAATAGGTGAGCTTATAACTTCATTGATCCCCACTGTTTTGGTAACAGTTAAAAAAATTGATCAGTTTCATGGTATGATCATGCCTATAAAGTTTTCGGTACACCGTCCTTTACACCTCGTATAGGGTGAAATTGTACAAAATGACTGATAGCGAAAACTCAAGACAGGTTGTTAATAAAAAAACAACTATCCTTACGCAACATAGGCCTAAATATGAAAAAAACTGCACCTCCTAAACAAAATTGCCGATGAGCTGATTTGGGTTAATATGGATACTCAAAATATTTTTTTCATATTTCAACCAATGCTCCTTGGGGAAAATTGTTCCTAATCACCAGCCCATCCTACGTTTTCAGTATCGGTCCCTAGTAAAATTTCACCCGACATACGAGCGAGATGAGGCTTCTATGACATAAGTCTCTTCATAAATTAAAGCCTTAAAGAACATCCGTACTTAATTATAAATCTGAGAGTTTGTGTATAAGTGTGTATGTATATATGTTTGTTACCTCTTCACTTTCAAACGGCTTGACTGATTTGGATGAAATTTGGAACACAGGTAGAGTATAACCCGGAATAACACATAGGTCACTTTTTACCGCGGCAAAACAACTATTACCACAGGAAAATGAGTGGCAGCGAGTGAAACCGCTGGGCGGAAATCTAGTTTCCTATAAAATCTTCTTGGTATTCAATACCCATATAAATAGTTCATTAGTTAACAAGTTTATTTTTTTCTTCAGAGCTCTGCGCCCCGCACGATATGCGCCCCCAGCACCCGGACTTCAGGTCCCACATGAGCAGCGCTGTGCCCCCCCTGCAGCCGCTGCCCTCCTGAAGCTCGACCGCCTTTGCGCCCCCCACTTGGCGCTGAGGCTTGTCATATACGAGGACTTGTTGTTATCAATGTACAGTGATCATGAGTGTGACCGTTGTTGTATTGCAGAAATGCTAGGACACGCTCAGTTCGCTTAGAATTAGAATGTCATCAACGTAATTTTTGTTGGTATAACCAGTTTAAGGAGTTACTTAGCGCGGAATACAAAATTTTAAAGATAAAATTAACTGGGCCTTTATCGACAACTTATTATCGTTTACATGCCAAAGATTTATAACTTTTTTTAAGAACATTGCTTAAAAATTATTTGAATTTTAGATTTTTCCAAATGTGAGTTTTGTGATCTCAATATAAGTCAAAAAGTTTCAGTGTTTAAAAGAAACGTCAGTGATATCAAAACTTAGTTTAAAATTGTATAATTATTATCTAAGTTTTTTTTTACGTTTTGACCAAAACAATTGACGTTGTATTCCAATTAAATCCCACCTTTTAGCCATTATCATTCCTTGATGTTATGTAGGTAGGTTATATTTACAACTAATTTCACTAAAATGAAAATGAAAAATGAAAATGAAAATGAAAATGAAATAACTTTATTCAATGTAGGATAGCATTATCACTTATTGACGTCATGATCGGTCATTGTAAAAAAAAGAAATTTGCATAACGCAATCTTCTTCTTTTTATAACAATTTTGTATTGTCCTAATAGAAAACCGGCTCGGGCGGGATACAAAAATAAAAATAAAAATAAAGGCACTGCCTCGGGGCTGGCCAGGTTAATCACACAGCACGTAACTTTACGCCACCACCATTTGTAAACGACAATTGTTTCAAATTTTAGTCAAAATTTCCAAAGCGTGTTATTAACATGCGTATAATTAACCGGACCCCCTGAACAGGAAAAACCCCCCAAAAAACCTGCCCAGAAGTGCTCCTACTCTAAATTAACAATCTTTCTAGGCCCTAAACTGCCCTAGCTAATTTTGGAAATAACGAATAATATATATGTATAGCCCAAAAATGGCTACATAAAAAAATAAATATAATAATAACAAAAAATTGCAGTAGATAAATCTACTTGTTTCGTCTAATAAAATATTTACTTTATACATTTGAATTAAACCCATGGAGATTTATCTTGCATATAGTCTGATATTTCATAATAGCCTTTCTTGTACAATTTTTGTTTAATTACTGGTTTAAATTTATTTAAGGGTAAGTCTTGAATATCTTTAGGAAGTTTGTTATAAAAGCGTATACAATTGCCCTTAAAAGTTTTGCTTACTTTACTAAGCCTGCTCATGTGCACAGCAAGTTGCTCCTTATTTCTAGTGTTAAAATTATGCCTGTCACAATTTTTCTTAAAAGAATCTATATTTATTTTTACGTACACTAGATTTTCGTATATGTACTGTGACACAAATGTCAATATGTTGATTTCTTTAAATTTCTGTCTCAAGGAGACTCGAGGTCCCAATTTATAAATTGAACGAACAGCCCGTTTCTGCAAAACAAATATATTGTTCACATCCGCAGCATGGCCCCATAATAGTAAGCCATAAGACATTAAGCTATGGAAGTAGCTAAAGTAAACTAGTCTTGCAGTGTCTACATCAGTGAGATGTCTTATTTTTTTAACTGCGTATGCTGCTGAACTCAGTCTCTTCGACAATTTCTCAATATGTGGCCCCCATTGGAGCGAGGCGTCCAAAGTTATGCCTAAAAATACAGTTGAGTCCGCAAGGTCCAACTTTTCATCCTTTACCTTAATAATTGTAGAGCTTGGTTTAACATTTGGTAATACAAATTTGATACATTTAGTTTTCTTTTCATTCAATAGTAGGTTATTTACTGTAAACCATTGCACTACATCGGTAATAGCTTTGTTCACGTCATCATAGTTGAGTTGTTGCCTCTTTACTCTGAAAAGTAGAGAGGTATCGTCCGCGAACAAAACTATATCATGTTTTTCTTTAACTAGATATGGTAGATCATTAATATATACAAGAAACAAAAAAGGACCAAGAATCGAACCCTGCGGAACGCCCATTCTTATCTTTGATCCAGATGATCTTTCACCGTTGACATCGACCTTTTGGATTCTATTGTTAAGATATGATTCCAAAAGACTAAGAGCGTGGTCTTTTACGCCGTAGTGATGTAGCTTCCTGACCAGAGTATCATGATGAACACAATCAAACGCCTTGGACAAATCACAAAACACACCTACTGCATCATGAGATTCCTCCCAGGCTTCGATTATATGATTGATGAGATCCACAACTGATTTCCATTCGAACACATACCAAAAACAATTATTTGTTAATATTTTAATACAATATAAATAAAACGTCATATCATATTAGCCATTTAAAATATTGTCTATATTTATATCGAATAAGAACAAGTGCACGACTTTTTATGAAATAAATAAATAATCTAATGATGTGAAATCCGTAATGCCAAAAGACGTTGTAAATAAAAAATATCAGGCTTTGCAGCATTTGAACGTGTATTTTATGGTGCCATAACTGCCATAGTATTATAAATAGGTTTCCAAACCTACGCCTTCAAAATACTTTATAAATACCTTTTCATTTTTAAATTCACGCACTAGACCTATTGTCTTATTGTACTTTTGTATATAAAAGATTAATTAAGTCATTACATTAATGTTAAAATAACAAATAATATAGTTAGGTTCAGAAATTTTATTATTTACGTATCTATTTTGCTGTTAAATTGTTCGAGTATATTTTCTGACTTTATTTCTTATTAATTGTAAATATTGTACAAAAACTAGTTTTTAATAAATGTAACGAACCCAAAGAGAAAATGTGCAATCAATCACTAAATGGTCATAATATTAACGTTATTATTATAAATTATCACTTCAATAAATGATGATATAATAAAAATATTGTTCTTTTTTTTCGTAATATTCTTCGACTCCCTAGATAATATTCCAACCACTGATGTATGAATAAAGTAGGTATAGTGACTTGTTGGAGTTCAAGTCAAAATCGTTCCTAAGTATGGCAAAATAAATGGTTTTTCCATACAAACATTTTTGAAATATTTCGAATTAATTTTATTTAAAAATTACTTAATAGTATCGTCAGAATAACAACTGACCTTTTAAGAAATCATCTTAAACTTGTTGTTGGCGATGAAAATAAGAATTCAGGATACGTAGATAAAAAGTATATAAAAAAATCACCAAGTTTTACATAAATCTTATAGTGGTTTTATCAAAAGGCTATGACGAGACAAGACAAGGCCCCACGTAGGGCGCCACTAAAGAGTCTGGCGTTAACACTTGTCTTCCATCCTATCCTACTAATATTATAATTGCGAAAGTTCGTAAGTTTGTTTCTTTGTAACTTCTTCACGCAAAAACTACTGAACCGATTATAATTAAATTCGACACACATATTTTATAACATGGATTAACACATAATGATAGTTTTTATGACTACGCGGGCAAACCCGCGGTTAACAGCTAGTACATTATATAAGAAAAACTTGTATCTTAGTCCTTTTAAAGGTTAGGTTGGTGCGCTACTAATAGTACTGGAAATCAATTAAATATTAACAAACGACCATAGCCATCGCCTAAGCCAACAACTATTTCTACCCTATAATCTGCTTGATGATTGATTTCCAGTAGTTCACCTCGAATAGGCTATTAGGGTAATGACCAATCGATCATAACATTGCAAACAATCCTCATATTGAACAAACAATCATCCAATCAGGTAACTATATCGGTTAATTGGATTATTCGAAATGTTATACCACTTCCCGCGATTTCACCTACAGGGAGCGAAAGAATGACCATTTTCGTCATTTACTTAGCTTTTTATTTTTATTTCAGTGTTTAGCTCTAGGTAGCTACATAAAAGAAAAGAAAACTATCTACTTGTAAATACAATTTAATTTGATTGGCTAGGATTGGTAAAAAAGACGAATATCACAACGTGGTCGTCTAATCCATTATTGACGCCAAATTCAGCATCATATTATATAAGGTGAAAAATTAACTAGTGATCTATACTGAAAACTCAGGACAGACTGAAGACGAGGAACAACTTTCCCCAAGCAAAAAAGGTCAAGATGTGAAAAAAAAATTGACGTGCCGTACAAAATATACCTACTTTGACACAGTCAATTTGTATACCGGTACAATTAATTTTTTCATATTTAGACCTAGTTTCCTTGGAGAAAGT
Source organism: Tuta absoluta (assembly GCA_027580185.1). Taxonomy (NCBI): domain Eukaryota; kingdom Metazoa; phylum Arthropoda; class Insecta; order Lepidoptera; family Gelechiidae; genus Tuta; species Tuta absoluta. The sequence continues at coordinate 4,594,466 of JAQAHW010000020.1, forward strand.
TGCTTATTACCAGGCCGTCTTGAGTTTTCGATCACTAGAAAAATTTCACCCTACATTACGATGGATATATGTCTAAACTCTGGTGCATTTATTTAAAATAAAATACTCCTATTTTCTAAGTGCCTGCTCGTTTTACGAACGATATTAATATGTATTTGACTTGAAAATGGTGGAATAGGAAGAAATCTACTCCAACCGCCGCCGTCAGTTTTTTGTTGGCTTTATAGCAGAGCTACTTTATCTTTATTGTAACCTAAGCCTTCCATTAAGGTTCATTCCTCTTGCTGATTTCAAGAAAGCGGTATCTTAGTATAATTTAAGTTTGTCACTTTTCAATGTAATATGAGACGTCACTCCACTCCTTGCCTTAAATCGCATTGTATCCAGTTTCCTCAGTAATGGAGGAATCAAATTAAGATCCATTACAATTTTTGAATACATTAACGGCGTAGTGAAGGAAAACAATTAAAAGCTTGGTTATTGGTAATCTAGTACCTTCAAGTTGATCAGGTTTTTTTTTATATAATTTGCATTTCTTTACAAAAGCTTAGCGGACATTGGATCTTAAAGGGGATTTAGAAGCTGTCATAAAAGGGTAAAAGAAGAAGTCCCTAGCAAAGAAGAGGGAAAATTATAAGTTACTCCATCGACAATAATTTGAGTGAATTGGTGTCGAGTACACTATCATTTTATGTACCGGATAGGTACTTGCGTGGTCGTGGACACCAGCTTCTAGCTATACCGAACTGCCGCACGGAGGCACGACGTCTCAGTCGCCTTTTCAACGAGGGCTAGGCCTCATTGGTCAACTCCTAAATCAGACACCAGACATGGACTTATTTACCGAAAGCATGTATCATTTAAGTAAGAGGAATCTTGCTCACTGTGAAAAAATTAATGACCAAAGTGTACGGTAGAAAATATTGATTTAACTGATCTTACTATTCTCCTAAATTTATTTTTGTTATATTGTTATGTTTTTCTGTTCCTTGTATGGTATTTTTAGGTTTATCCTGTATGCTATACATTGTATTTTATAAATAAATAAATAAATTTAAAGAAGAAGAATAAAAGGGTGCTATTAAAAGAGGTTCGTACCAAATCGAAGTTGGACAAAGTACGAATAAGACCAACTGGGGTTTATACTTATTATGGTAAGATGTCATTCTAACCTAACATCACAAAGGTATGTTGCAGTCTTGCTGTACATACTAGGTTTAACTGACCTGAAACCATCGAAAAAGATAAGAATCCCTAAACAAAAACGTACATTTCTACGTGTTTTTCTACTCAAGGATTTGTCCAAAGACAAAAAATCCTGCATGAAATATTCAAAGAGCCCTGCTTGATTACGACGTACATGGAAACGGACAGAACAATGTTAGATTTAGACCAGGGGCCGTCTCTAGGGCCGGCAGACGCTAAACGCCTGTTAGCACGCAGTCGGGGCCCCGCGTATTGTTGGACGAGGACGGACTTAGAAAAAATCTCATATTATTTTACATCTACGATAGGCCAGAAAAGACTGTAAAGTTGTCAACGCTGGATAAACTAATCGCCTCCGGAGTTTTTATTTTTTTAGCTATGGATGATAGTTGTTTTGTCTATTTCTCTCTGATGTCTAATCTAAAGAGTTTTATATCAATTAAAAGTAGGTTTATGTGATGAAATACAGTCAACCTTCATCTTCTTTGCGTTGAATCGAAATCGAACAATTTTAGACAAAATATTTGTTCTGTGCTGCTACAATCACCTGTATCAACATGCAAAACTCACTCAACGAGTTCAAACAATCAATTCTACATAATTACTTGTGATTGAATAATCTGGCATTTAGTCCATGTGGTTCCATGGTGTAATGGTTAGCACTCTGGACTTTGAATCCAGCGATCCGAGTTCAAATCTCGGTGGAACCTTACTTTTAGTAGATTTCAACAAAAACCCTGTTTAAAATATAGGTGACTTGACCAACGTTATGACTGCAGAAAAATGTGAGCCTGAGTTCGTCCCTAGCTTGGTCAAAATCGCCACTCATTTATTATTAAAGAAGATCCACGTGCGTCTCCAACGCAATCAGTATTGTGAATAATAGATGCGCAGCCGCCCCCTCGCCCGATGATTGCGCCCCGCGAGATTGTTGGAAGATTTCACGAGTACGGCTCTGGTGGATTTCTACAGTAGACAGTAACTGTCATAATTATTGTTACGAGCAGTTGATTTTGTTATGTTCAAGTTATTTTTGAAAGAGTAGCCGTGTTATTTTTCTATAGATACGTTTTGACCACAAATTAAGTATTGGCGGCGGCGCGTGTTTTGACACCGTCAAAAAGCTTAAACTAAGTCTGACTTTTTTGTAATAAGACCGTTTATGTGGTAAAACCGAAAGTAAGTAAATAGGCAATAGCCAACTTTGTACTAATTTTGCACTTTTTATTGAACAAAACTAAGTAATTTTATTATTAATTTTAATGGCATGTTATCAGGTCCCAGTCCCAGATTCTCTTACTTTTTGTGTATCCTTGCAACGCCAGCGACACTCAACTGTCAGTTTATTGTCACCGTGATATCATATACTTGAAACTGTTAGCAGAATACAAAATGCCCAAAAACATGCCATCACAAACACACGCTATCTACATACAACTGAAGCGATTTTCATTTAGCAGATGTGCTGTTCCTAACTACTACTTACTTCTGTTTTTTTTATCAAGTAAGGAGACTATCTCCAACTTAATTATCGTAGATAGGTACTTCCTGCTACTCTACCATAAACTTCTATCAAGGTAGTATATAAGGTCCTATTAAATCAGTGCAAATATTTTTAGGGTGAGTTCTACTCGTAAAACTGAACAACATTTCCCAATAAATATAGCTCGAAATATGAAAAAAAAATTGGACCTACCATACAACAATGTTCAAAAAAAGTGTCACTTTGTATGAGAGGTGCAATTTTATTTTTCGTATTTCGACCTATGTTTATTGGGAAAAGTTGTTCAGTTTTACGAGTAGAGCTCAGCCTAAAAATATTTGCACTGAATTTAATAGGACCTTATACAGATCCTAGAAAATAGATGTAAATCACTTGTGGGCACCATTATTAGTTTAAGTAAGTTCATCGACAATTTTTTTTTTTTTATAAAAAGGTACTTATTTGTTTATTTTTTACATGTTCGTATGGATTTGACATGTATTTGATATCAATAATGTAGCAGAGCTTGGAATATCGCAGACATTACTGCTCTGTATTTGCATTCATTTACCTATTAACACTACCAAAATTAGAATATTGGAATAGCATAGCCAAATTGCTTTTCCACGACGAAGGGACTTAAGGGTTTCATGTGTATTACAATTTTTGGCGGCAGGCTGACAAACCGCACTATGGTGTAGTGATACACAATTTTCTGAACGGCCCTCGTATATTTGTCAGACGTGGCGCTAGCGACCGTATGTTACCGCCTCTAACGCTGCCTATCCCGCTAGAGATATGTATGTGTGTTTGTTTTAGTTTAAAACGTAGCTAAAACACACCTGTTACACAGAATAATAACTAGTAACTAGCGTTACAGAAGCTTTACTTCGCAATGGTTTTCAAAGAAATATGTACTCAATCTGATAGACAATATGATTTAATTTAGCTCGCGTTCCAGTCGACCACGTGTTCATTTACATACCTGCCAAATATTTTTTTGAGGGAATATGAGCCGCGGTCTAGGGTTGCTTACTTCGAGAAACTACTTACGCCATCTAGCGCACAACACGAGCGTTTACTCCTACTTTTGGCGGGCACGCAGCAGGCAGCGACGAGTACGTTCATGTAGTCTAAGACCTAGCAGCATAATTGTATATGCTATATGATTATTGCCGAAGATTTAAATCAATGAAGTAATAAACCTGCAATAGTCCTTGCATCAGGCGGGTGCTGGCTCTGGGTGTACGAGTACTTCTATAGTGCAGACAGAGCAAGTATCCGCTTGATGTACACATCACAACACATTATTTGGTATAAAAAAGGCCTCTGTGCTGTTGGCTTTGGCCCCACACATGCCTCAAAGGACCGGGTCCCTGTGGGCCCGAGATCCGAAAAGAATACCAACATAATAATAATAAAATGTATACTAATAATAATAATAATATTATAATGTATACTATTTTTTTCCCGTGGGTGTCGTAAAAGGCGACGACGAACAATTTTAGGCGATTGGCTGACAACCTGTCACTATGGCTATTCACAATTTTCTGAATGACCCTAAAATATTTGTCAGACGTGGCGTAAATGTCCGTTTTTAGCGGTCGTTTACGCTCTGCCTATATATGTATGTATGTATGTATTAACAAGTCCTGGCGCTGGTTGCATATCTTGAAATTTTGTGAAAACACCTAAATCGATTAAAATTATTCTTCAGTTAAAAACCGATATCAGTTTAAAAAATAAAAACTAAGAAGCGCGCGAACCCGCGAGTATCAGCTAGTACCTAAATATGTGCTGAGTGTGAATAGTGCTCACCGAAACTAGCACAATATAATTTTTATCTTGCACCTACAATTTAACTGCAATATTGCAAAATATTATTTTATTTTTAAAATTATTTATTATATTTCCAAGCAAGAAATTCACAATATGGATTCGCAAACTTTCTTTAAGTTGAAAAGAATTCCATAGACGTATCACATATAAATATTCTGCGTTGGGCTCTTAGTCTAAGTTCGTAAATGAATACGTACGACAGATGAAATGCAACTCGAATGAAACGACTAAACCTTATTATTTAATTTTAAATACTTACTTTTAGGATTTTGGAATAGTAGGTACTTTGTTCAACAAAAAAAGAAAGGGTTTGTTTAGAATTAAATTCATTTCAAAAAGGAACATAATGTAATCAAATCAAGAGTATTTCTTTGCTTTTTTTCGTCCGTCCATCTTGCAAAAAATTGTCGAGAAAGTTGAACAAATAGCGCACGCGTGTGACTTCTTTCGCTTGCGGCAGCCCGCTAGATTAGCCCTTTCGCAGTGGCCGGCGCCTGGAGGTATGTTTTCAATACCTACACGCGGAGTGACACAGGCCTGCCTGTTATAAAGTTCAGACGCGTAATGTCAGATTGTGTAAAATGGTACCAAAGATTTTCCGTGGAAGTTACCATTTTTTAATTTTAAACCGAAAATTCAGCAACTGAGCTTTCCGTTGGTGAATTCCACAGAACCCAGACTAAAATAACAACAGAATATATCATTTCACCCTTATTTTACTCATTACTCTTTTAATGCGCTGGGAAAGGTTACATTTAGGTAGGTTATTCGCATCGCCAATTAGAAGGTTGTCACACGTTTCATTTAATTTACGTCAGAATTCAGTTGTCATAAACAACGATATACTTTGACACATCGCCAGTAGTTTTAAACAAAGCGCTAGTACTACAAAGAGTTTTTTAACTTTACTTCTAAAATTGTTTGTAGGACTCTAATGGCAGGGACTCCAATTTGGACGGTTGAGACTAGTGATGGGCCGCGGGAACATTCCCGTTCCCAGAAACTTTCCAGTGGGTATATTCCTGGGAATCTTCCCACGTGCCCGGGCAAGTTCCCAGTAAGTGGGAACAATGTTATATTGATATTTTTATGTTTGTGGGTTTGCTATGTTACTTTAACCATATGTTTTTTTTATTAATACAATTGATAAAAGGATAAAGTATAAATACAAAAATAAAATTTCGCTTACACGCGGCAGTTATAGGCAATTTGTACACAAAAGTAATGTAATTAGAGATAAGACTAAAACTGAAAACAAGAAAATGCGTTGTTATATTACATTCGTTTCTTATAGAAAAATATAATAGATAGATTATCAGTTCAGTTTTAGCTTTCTTTTCCGCAAAGTCCCGAAATTATCTCGATCAGCGTATTGTATTAAACGAAATAATACAATAGGTGAAACAAAAAATAATAACTTCTATTATGTAGCCCTGCGGTCATTTATTATTATTAGTCATAAAACTAACGAGATCATCATCAAAAAACTTACCTGAAAAAGGGTAAGCGTATGTTTTCTGATAGTAATAGAATGCAAGAAGAATATGTCTAGTTTTATTGCGACTTTACTCAAGGAAACAACTGTTTTCAACATGATGCCAATAAACAAATTGCATAATCACTTCGATTAAAAATATTAACAATTCACCGAGAGTGCCTGTTAAGACAAGATGGGGTAGTTATTTGTTCTTACTAGAAAGTTTCATCAAATGCAAATTTGTCCTTTAAAATATGGCCATAAATGAAGGAAATAGTAAAGTTGCTCCATTGAAAGTCAGACTTCTTGAAGAGTCAATACGGAATGAACTAGAAGAGCTCACAGAATTTTTAAAACCAACCGTTAACTGGATCTTAAAACTCGAAGGAGACTATTGTATTATACCAGGCAATACGCGAAATGGGTGATCTTTTCAGTAATCCTTTGACACATGAACTACTTAAAAAAGATTTTGAAGAGGTGAACATAAAATTTGTTGGAAGAAAATGAAATGCTCTGAAGCCTGTCAACGCTGCTGCCTGTATTTTAGATCCGAAAAATCAAGTACATACATACATACGTACACATAAATAATCAGGCCTCTTTCCCATAGGGGTAGGCAGTGGACTACATCTTTCCACTTGCTTCGATCCTGACACACCTCTTTCGCTTCTTCAACATGCATCAATATTTTCATAAATGCTCGTTGGTTTACGGTACTCTTGACCTGACCTTTTTTAGAACGTCCCCGATCTGATCCAAGTACGTGCGTCTTGGTCTTCCCCTTCCAACGTTCCCATTCACACTCGCCATATACACCTGTTTCGTTAATCTTCTTTCATTCATTCTCTCAATGTGACCAAACCATCTCAGCATTCCTTTTTCTATACCAGTCACTACTTCTTCTTTTATACCGCAACGTTCTCTTATCACGCTATTCCTTATCCTGTCACTCAATTTCACTCCAATCATACTTCTTAGTGCTCTCATTTCTACCGCATTTATTCTACTTTCATGCTTTTTCTGCCATACCCAACCTTTACTCCCATACATAAGTGTTGGAACTAACACCCCTCTATGCACAGCCAGACGTGCCTTATTTGAAACTGTCTGGCTGTTCATAAAGGTATGCAACGCTCCATTCACCATGTTGCAGGCATTAACCTTCCTTTCAATATCACTTTCACACTTTCCATCTGATGTAAACTTCGATCCCAAATATACAAACTCTTTCACTTGCTCCATCCTCTCTACCTCTATCATAATGTTACACTCCGTCATACCTTGTACTTTTTCAAAAACCATTGATTTCGTCTAACTTAAATTCACTTTCATTCCTTTCTTTTTCAAAGCCTCATTCATAATGTTTACCATCTTCTGCAACTCTTCAGCCGACGACGCAAGGATAACTTGGTCATCAGCATAGAGAAGACATTTGACGAGTAATCCATTCATTCTCAGTCTATTTTCACACTCTTTTAAAAATGTCAAACAACTATCCATGAATAGGTTGAACAGCCATGGTGACGCAACACATCCCTGTCCAACACCTTTCTTGATGTTAAACAGCTCAGTGAAGACCCCGTTAATCCTGACACAAGCACTGGAATCCTCATATGCGAGATTATTATATTATTTCTTTAATGAAATACACTTGTAAAAGTAATTACGTGTTTTTCGCAACATCTCAGAACACAACGTAAAACACGGCTAAGCAAATGCGAGGTTTTACTCGACAAAAAGTGCATATCGATCGATACCGAGGTTCTCATTTTCATCGATAGAAGGTGTTCCCAGTATCGCAGCTCTGCCTTCGTTCGTCGTAAATGTGCGTTACGAACTTTTCTTCCCAAAAATAAAATAAAAGAAAAATCATGATTTTGTGCTTTACGAGGTTTTCACTGCCGGCCGACGATATAAGGATTTCAGTGCTCGTAACAAGATGCTGCTCACCCCATGCACTGATAGTGCCGACCACAATTCATTCCTCAGTACTCTATCATAGGCCTTTTCAGAGCTTTCATAATCTCATCCATTTCAATCTCACTTTCGTTTTCACTGTCATCTTCTTCATGTATGTTCACCTCTTGTACTTCTTCTTTTTCAAACAAGCTTTCAAAATATTCCTTCCATCTCTTCAACACACATTCCTCACCTTTTATTATACTACTATCCTGGCTCCGAATCCAAATCAACTCTGATTGTGCTGTTTTTCCTCGAGTTGTCCTTATGGATTTCCAGAAAACCTTTAAGTTCTTTCGCTAGTTTTTTGATAGCCTCCTGTCAAACTCATCTTTATTTTCCATAATTTCTTCAATGTTCTTTACATATTCGATTGTCTCAGTAAAATTTTAACGGAAACGATTTGTAGGCTGTGAATTGTAATTTTTTTTAATTACCTACTCTTGATGACTGTTTTTATTTGCATATAAGAACAACTTGTCAGATGTAAATGTGACAAATTAACAAGCCATATAAATCATATGATTTTTATTTTCTGTGTTTTGATTTTCATGTTAATATATAAATATATCCGATCTTTTATAATACTTATGTAGATTACACACACTAAAGTATTTAGATTCCGATTTAGCAAATTTCAGAATATATTTTAAAGATATATGAACCAGTAATCTCCTATATTCAGTATCCTTAATTCGAAAAGAAATAACATTTATTATGTAGCACTTATTAAAAATGTAGGCAATTATTTAAATAGCAATTGAAATTCTTCTTCTTTTCGAGTGGGACACTAAGTCGTCCAACGACTCGATGAACTCTGGTGTTTAGTGTCTATAGCAATTAATAATTTAGTTATGTGATTTTGTATAAATAGACGCATAATTATTACAATCAATCATAAATTCTACTTTAATACTCATTTTATGTTGTTTCCACCATATGTTCCCAGCAATTGGGAATGTTCCCGGGCACCGGAAAGTTTCTTTTGGGAATGTTCCCACTTGGGGCATATTCCCGGGAACGGCACATCGCTAGTTGAGACTGGTGACATGCACGAATATAATAAAAACAGTCAGTTATTTGCATCTTTGCATTTGCTAATGAAACAAAATTGAATAAGTAATAGTTATTTTCGTTCGTCTAAAAGTAAAATATTGTGTTGTACAGAACCAACACAATATTATTATTATTTTTGCTTTAGTCATAGTTATGTGGTGAATTCCAACCCTAAATACGACTCTGGCTTTGTCTTAAATCTTCACTTCTAGTGATCATTAATAATGATAAAGCAATTTAAATTAGTATGCGAATAGATTACGAATAATCATAGCATTGACAACATGTATATGTTGATAATGTTTACAACATAATCAACATTAAAATCATCTAATTCATCAACTCTTACGCAACAATCACCGCAATTATAATGACGTAACAAATAATAATCAAGTTCCAAAAGATCAGGTTCCACCGAGATTTGAACTCGGATCGCTGGATTCAAAGTCCAGAGTGCTAACCATTACACCATGGAACCGATGAGATACATGTGCAAAATTGCTTTCACTAGCCGAACATGGAACCTTATGACGTGTGATGTGTGAGTTCTAGTCACGAATTGGGGTCAGCTGACGCTCTGGTGAAAGGTGACTCTGACGAAGCAATATCATGTGCAATTTTATTGTAATACCTTCGCAGTATACACAGACATTTCTTATGATAGAAAGTATTAAATGTTAACTAAAGGTTAGTTACGGCCATAAACTATATACTATACAAGCTGGCATCCTCTGATAAAAGCTGTGTCAAAAGAAGCTGATGTTATTTTGAACGAAATAAGAATTCTATCATAGTGCTCTGTTTCGTATTGACTCAAAAATTGTGCAAATTATTTTATACCCTACGCTGACGAGACATAGTCGAATTTCAAATGTTGCTGGTGACAAAAGCAGGTGTTTTAGGACTGCGGTGGCGACATGGTACAATTTGAATAAATTTGATCGCACTCTGTCGTTTGAACACAGTAATGAAAAGATGCAGTAGGTAAATAAGACATAAGTTATTTCCTGTTACTATCTGAACCTAATTTCATTAACAACCACAATAATCTGCTACTAGGCAGGCTTCTTTTTAAGGAATATTTGCCATGCTCCTTATGCTTGGCAAGAGGGTTGATACTTGATGAAAATTTGCCATTCCTCACAATCTTTTCACTCTCGCAGTATCTCACGAGATTTTTATTTTATGTGTCATTACGTGTTGATAGACCTATTTATCCACAGAAGAAATACGTCATGTGGTGTAAAATAGCATCACCCCATTTTTTTCCCTTGGACGTCGTAAAAGGCGAATAAGGGAATCGAGGGTTACATGTTTATTGCAATTTAACGTGATGGGTTGCCAACCTGTCACTAAAGTGATACACAATATTCAGAATGACCCTCAAATTTTTGTAAGACGTGGCATAACTATTCGTTTTTATAGCCGTGATACATGTATGTCAACAATGGAAGCATAACCTGATCTGCTCTTACTGATGCACCTAATTCAACTAAAAAAATAGGCGGAGTGGCGGACTATTTTGTTTGCATATTTATTTGATACTATACCAAATTACTTTACAACGTACTGCGAGACCCTACTAACACTCTAGCTAAAAACTCCCCAGCAAACACTGAAGCAGGTGTAGTTTGTGGTCCTTTAGGCTGCCCGCACACGTCAGACTTTTTATAGGACCGATAATCGGGCAGATTTTTCCTCCGATTTTTAAGACCGATTTTGTGACCGACTCAAAGCACACGTCCGTCACTTTGTCTGTTGGTTTCGAGGGAGTAGCACGTCATGGACGGCCGACTATCGGTGAGTAGTGTGCGTTAACGCATAGATTTCCAAGTGTTCCATTTTTCACCGACAATCGGATCGGTCGGGATGCACCGATTTTATTTCTGACCGACTATTTGTAGGATGTGGGCGTTACACCATTGCAATCAATACGTTCCATTTTACTCCTACAAAAAATCGGTCACCGATTATCGGACGTGTGCGGGCAGCCTTACAAAAAGGATACCGTACTGTTTCTTTCTTCTACTGTCGTAGGAGGGTATAGACTGTGGTACAGGGGTATCGGAAGGTGATATTCAGTATGATGAAATTGAACACGACTTGCGGATTATCAAGCCTTCCATTTGAATCGACTTTATTGTTTCGAATCAACTTTTAGTGGGGAAAGGTTTGGATGGAGATTGGGACGTGTCACAAAAAGAAGGATGAAGTATGAGATAGAAGTTACTTGAATGTTTAAGTACAATACAATTGTACGTGAAATATTCAAATGCTGGCATAAACAGGTACTTGTATTGTAACCAGGTACAACCAGCAGCATCTATGTGTTTCCAAATAAGAGGTTAAAGTTTACTAGTTTTTTATACATTTAATAAGATTAACAACGAATTTTCCTTAAATGGCTAAGTATGTTAAGAAAGTATTTTCTTAGGTTGGCCTATATTTTGGAGAACTAAAAAAATTGCTTCGCAGGCATGTTTTCACTTAAGACTTTCGCTATCACTAGTAGCGACGCCTCTCCCGACTGGCGAAACTATGCAAGTGTGTCCTTGCTCTATTGCCAATAACGTGGCATAGCTGAATCTACCACGATAGTTTGAAACCAATTCCCAGCGATTAATTTATTTAATAATCCTTTATAGATTGCAAGGTCTATATTATTTAATTAAAATCATATTAATGATAGAGTATGTCAAAATAGTACTGTTGTGAATTAATAATAATATTATTTAGAATATTTATATGAGTAAGTAAGTAAGTAGGTACCAACGCCAAAAAAAAAACATCATACACATTATATTGTTCTTGAGGACACCTGTTTAAATGTTAAAATCAAATAGTTCCACTACCTACTGAATAATATGCGAGTATGCAAAGTTAATTGTAATTTCAAAATTAAACACTAAATAACAAGGTTCCATGGTGTAATGGTTAGCACTCTGGACTTTGAATCCAGCGATCCGAGTTCAAATCTCGGTGGAACCTGATCTTTTTCATTGTTCGTTTTCACTAATTAGCTTCAAAATTAAGACGACCAATTATTGTACGCAAAGGTAGGTAGGTGTAAGTACAGATTTTCTATCTTCCTACAAACTTCATATGCAGTAGGTATGAGTTGCCATATTTAAGCATCTAAGTATTCGAGAAGTCAAAACAGTCCACAAATTCGAATACTTGTACGAGACTTGGAGACAATATTATGCGCCGTATCGACAGAATATCCCTCGAAGCCTTAACAAATCAACTTACACATGGATCTCCTACATTTAAAAACCCTGTCACGGTATCAGAAGCTGTATCTTGGGAGGGTGCTTAACCAACATAAATTTACAGTCATCCGCGGCGCCACCGTCGCAAAAATTGCTCAAATTTACAAAGAGAATTTGTAGTTCCAAGTTTCGTCGTCGGCAATAAGAGTTGGTAAAAGAATTTACATAAAGATGGAGAGGTGCCTGAGTTTGAGACGCATCGGAATCGAGTTAGGGGGCGGCGACAGTTTCAAACTAAGCGACAGTTGAGACGTCAAATCCGTTTAGAGTTTTCGGGAGTTTCAAAGGCGGGTAGTGTTGTAATTCAAGATATCGAGTGCGCCTGAAACGTCTGAAACCAATCTCAAGAAAAATAAATGCAACTCGTGTGACAAGGTTATTGGGTTACATCATAATATTCGTAATTAATTACATTACATTTTCTGAATGACCTTCAAATGTTTGTCAGACGTGGCGTAAATGTTTTTTTTTTTTTTTTTTTTTTTATTAATGATGGGTTTGCTCTTGACTCTAGTCTAGGTCATAGGACAGAGACAGAGTCTAAGATGGAGCGAGCTCACCCAGAAGAAGCCTGTTCACTCTTACTTTGAAGAGATTAGGGTTGTATGCTTTTGGAAACACAGACGCAGGAAGTGAGTTCCACTCTTTAGCAGTGCGCATTATAAATGATGACTGGAAGCGCTTAGTCCGAATTGGTGGAATGGCTACCAGGTACGGATGGTATCCGGCGGTGCGTCTGGATGTCCGATGGTAGAAGGGAGCTGGTGGAACAAGGTCGTGAAGCTCTTGAGCACACTCTCCGAAGTACAATCTATAAAATACCGACAAGCAGGCAACCTTGCGGCGATGTGCCAGGCTATGTAGCTTGGTGTCCACCAGTTTTATGTCGCCTATGAGCCTCCTGGCCCTGCGTTCCACTGAGTCAAGAGCGGCAAGTTGGTATTTGGCTGAGCCATCCCAAAGGTGACTGCAATACTCCATGCAGGATCGGACTTGTGCTTTGTAAAGAGTTAAAAGCTGTCCAGGCGTAAAGTATCGCTTCACTCTATTCAGGACGCCCAGCTTTTTAGCCGCCGTCTGAGCCTTGTACTCGATGGTCGCGCCGAAGTTTAGATTTGATGTCAACTCCATGCCTAGAAGCTCAAGCCTGTCAGTGACTGGGACAGATGTACCCCGAAAAGTAGGTGTCCAGTCGAAAGGACTCCTTTTTGCAGTGAAAAGACACGCCTGTGTTTTGGTGGCATTGAATGAGACCAGATTGTCGTCGCCCCATTGGGAGACAAGACTTAAGGTCAGATCTGTTCGCTCTACCATGGCCTTTCTTAACGAACGTATTTCATCCCCACTGGTCCCTGCACCTGTCAAGTATCTCTCTGAAACGGTACTATCATCTGCGTATCCAACAATACCATGCCGAAGGAGGTCATTGATGTGCAGCAGGAAAAGAGTTGCAGAGAGAACAGACCCCTGAGGAACTCCGGCATCAATGGCCATTAGGTCAGAGGAGCAGCCGTCAACGACTACTCTGATGGACCGTTCACTAAGGAAGTCTGAAATCCAAGTACAAAAATCAGCTGGGATGCCATAAGCAGGAAGCTTGCTGAGCAGACTTGCATGCCAGACCCTGTCAAAGGCCTTCGAGATATCGAGTGAAACGGCAAGTGCTTCGCCGTTTTTCTCGATGGCTTCGCCCCAGCAGTGCGTGACATACACAAGAAGATCACCAGTAGACCGCCCCCGGCGAAAGCCATATTGACGGTCACTGAGAAGATCATTGTCTTCAAGGTAGGTCAGCAACTTACTGTTAAGTACCCTCTCCATGACCTTGCATAGGATGGAGGTAATGGCAATTGGACGGTAATGAGCAGGGTCGGCACGGTCGCCCTTTTTGGGAACTGGTTGCACATTAGCAAGCTTCCAGGCCCCCGGCACCGTTCTTTCTTTAAGAGAGAGGCGGAACAAGCGTGTCAGCACAGGAGACAGTTCAGGCGCACATAGTCTTAATACTCTCGCTGGTATGCCATCAGGTCCGCTGGCCTTGTTCACGTCTAGACTGCACAATACTCTTCGAACCTCTTTAATGAGTACTGCGATCTCCGACATCGAAGAATCGCAACGAGGTACAGTAGGTGGTTGTTTGGAGCCAGCGTCCAGACGTGAGTTGCTTGCAAACAAGGAAGCAAACAAATTTGCTTTCTCACTTGCAGAGTGAGCCAGCGATCCATCAGGTTTCAGCATTGGAGGTAAGGTTGGACGACAGAAATTAGTTTCAACCGCTTTGGACAGGGACCAAAACTTTTTACTACCCGGAGGGTGTGATGCTAGTTTGGCCCCTATTCGTCCGACATGGTCAAAACGTGCCTTACGTAATACCCGTTTGCAGGACTTAGTGGCAGAGTTGAAGGTTCTTTTCTTCGCGCGAACCCTACGTGCTCTTAATTTGCAGTCGCGAGCCTTGACCCAAGCTTGGTATGCCGATTCTTTACGCGCCTCAGCTTGGGCGCATTCTGCGTTAAACCAAGGCTGGGTTTTGTGACCGAGCGGGATGTCGGAGAAAAGAATAAAATATTCCATCCCCTGCCGAATCACGTCCGCAACCGCATCTGCACAACACGAGGGGTCACGCGAGGAGAAGCACACTTGACGCCACGGGTAAGATGCAAAGAAGTGCCGCATCTCTTCCCAATCTGCTGACTCGTATCTCCAAACTCGCCTCGTGCCCCTGGGGCTGTCATCGAGAGGAGAGCAGGTCGATACGGATTTCACAAGACAGTGGTCGGACGTTCCCAGCGGAGCTGAGACCGAAACTGAATGACTGTCTGGATCAGTTGTCAGCAGCAAGTCCAAGCAATTGGGTGTATGGCCGTCGATATCCGGTATCCGCGTAGCTACATTCACCAGCTGGGTCAGATCTAGCGATAATGCAAACTTGCGCGCCTCTAGCCCAGCATGGTCAGTTTTCTGGAACGGGAACAACCACTCCTTATGGTGGGCATTAAAGTCCCCCAGAAAAGTTAGCTTCGCTGTCGGGTATCTTTGCTGTGCTACGTCTGTCGTTTCAACGAGGTAATTGAAAAGCGCTGTCGTCTCTTGGTCACCGCTGTGCGATCGGTAGACGCCGACATATAGAGTTTTCTCCACGCCAGAGTCCTCCAGTAGCCAAATGGCAGAAAAACCCGATTTCTCAAAGCAACGGAGACGACGACAACAAATGTCATCGCGGACATACACACAGACCCCAGCTTGCTTCTTGAACTTATGCTCAAGAGAGTAACCCGGGTATTTGAGGTACGCCACGTCCGACGGTGTTGTTATCTTCGTCTCCGTTAGGAAGAACAGGTGCGGCTTCTCGGTCTCAAGGTGGTGATGGACCGGATCGAGATGTTCGTTTTGTTCTGCCGTTTACGCTCTGCCCCGCAAGGGATATAGGCGTGATATATGTATGTATGTAATGTCATTATTCTCCTTCTTTTTTTCTGCTAATGTCTACTGCTAAACAAATGTCTCTTTATGCCTTCACCAATCCGATCCAGCGGTAATCCTGATCCAGGTCAGAGGTCGGACCTGACGTCTTTTTAAAGTTGGCCAACCTATTTGCTGGTGGTCTGCCAATACATCGACTTCCTGCTCTGGACCTCTTTATGAAGCACTCTATTGCTCCACTTGTCATCGTTTCTATGGCACACCTGTCCCGCCCATTGCCCAAAGAATTACAGTATACTGAAAGTATCTGGGGGAAAGTATCCGCTATTTAAAAAACGTCTCAGTTGTTTTTCAGTAGAGTTTCAGTTAAATGGTTTTGGCCGTTTCGTATTCCGCTTATAGTTTGAAGTACATAAAATTACAATTACAATAGAATGATAACTGAGTGTCATAGCATTATAAAGGCAAAAAATGTATAGACTGAAAGCAAAAGGGACGGAAAATGTTCAAGGGAACGCCCATCTATTCAGTGAACTTATACACATAACACGCTTATAATCCCTTGCGGGGTAGGCAGAGCGCAAACGGCCGCAAAAACGGACATTTACGCCACGTCCGACAAATTTTCGAGGGTCATACGGAAAATTGTGTATCGCCACAGTGACAGGTTGTCAACCCCTCGCCTACAATTGCAATACACACCCTCGAGTCCCTTAGTCGCCTCCTACGGCTCCCACGGGAATGAAATGGGGTGATGCTATTCTAAGCCGGCATCACACGGCATGCTAAATACATACATGACTGACGATGCTAAAGTTATAATAGAAAGCTGACTTTATATCATCGACATTTGACCCCCGCACTAGCCAGGAGCGTCCAAGTTGCGTATTGAGTTACCTACAGAGCCCAATCGCATCAGAACGCCTCCGAACCCATTACGACATCGTTGTGGTAATCTTGTCATTTACATAATCGCACTCTTGTCGGGACTTTAGTAGCTCTAAGCTTCAGGGATCAGCCAACTGGTTATTGATTCCTTAAAACGTGTATAAAAACCAGAAAAAAACATTTTCATACTTGATGACCAATCGCATCAGAACGCCCCGAACCCATTACGGTATTATTGTGGTAATCTTGTCGCGACTTCAGTTATACTATCTTGTTTTAAGAAATCAAGTAAGTAAGTACGTAAGTAAAAACACTTTATTGCACAAAATAACAAATAAAAATAACAGGAAAATTCATAGCTAGCATGCAATGCTATAATGCTAAAATCAATAAATTATACTGGTTTCTCAAACAGTTATTACGAATGACCAGAATATGAATGACCAGTTGTCCTTTGTCCAAGATGCGTATTGAGTTAAGTACAGAGCCCAATCGCATCAGAACGCCTCCGAACCCATTACGGTATCGTTGTGGTAATCTTTTCATTTACATAATCGCACTCTTGTCGGGACTTCAGATGCTCTTTGCTTCAATGATCAACCAACTGGTTGTTTTTTTCTTAATAACCAAATCTATGAAAACCAGAAAAATTAAGTAGGAGACCAATCGCATCAGGAGGCATACGAAGCGATTATAGCATCGTCGTGGCAGGTAATCTTGCCAAAAGTGTCGTAAAAAGCGACTAACTTAAAATGTATAATATAATACCCCCCCAATAGGGGGAGGCTCATGTCCAGCAGTGGACTGTTGTGGCTGTTAATGTTAATATAATGTAAACTTTTCTTGGAATTTCAGTTATTCTGTCCGTAAGAGACCGCCTTGTGCTGTGTTTGTAAAACCAGAATATGTTGACAATCAATCGCATCAAATCGTTGCTGTTACCGTTGAGATAATTGCACTCTTGTCGGGACTTTAGTTTATCTTTGTTACAGTATTATCTATACTACACTATTATTAACTAAACTACACTAGTTATTCTTAATATAGTATGAAAAATCAAAATATGTAGAACTGGATACAATGCTATGACATTTTGCTGATTATACAAGTTAAAAAATCGCAACTGGCATACGTGCCAGTTTTGGCTAGTGCGAGGTACTTTACTCAAACTAAATCGATGGTGTTGTGGAAATCCATTTAGGTGTAGTTTCCTCAGAGCGAAATTTGTTTTTAAGAGAAAATTGCTTTCGTGTCTCCAATATTTAGGATGTGCTGGCTAGCACGGAAGGCCGTATTGCTCGAAAGGTAATTATTGTTACGCAATATGTTTGCTTCTCAAGAAGGAAATTGCTTGTTGGTAGATACTTCAGAAAACATAAGTAAAGCGATTTTGTATGTATTCCTCCTATTTCGCAGGAATACGCTAGCAGCCACCTGCACATCTCATCCGTCTCCTCACAAAAGGATGACACCAAAAAAACACGTACTAGAATATTGGCTCACATTCTATCACACGCGCATTCTTCGATAACAATTCTATCAGCCAGGGGCGTACTGGGGGCGACAGGGGGCGGTATTTGAATGGGGGCGCGAGGGGCGCAGGGGCGCAAGTAATTGATTCGTCGCGGTGCCGTTTGAATTTCAATTGGTGCGATTAAATAGATATAATTCAGTCGCGGAGTGGTATTCCGACGTGACGGGGTGAGGCCGTAAATCAAATCGAGATGATCCCCACTATGGTAGAAAGGTCTTCATCGCCTACCTTTAGGTAGGTATAACTTACGTCCGGTTCGACAGTAAATTTTTATCTGACTTCAAAAAGGTGATTAACTGTAAATATGGTGGTTAGAAATTACACTCATACAAATCTTGGCTACGAAAGCCTGCTAAGTAGCTCGCATTCGTTCAAAAATAAATTGCATTGCACGGAAAAAAGGGCGCAACAATGTTCATCAAATCAATTCAGTAGTTTTCACGATACACGCTTAAAATAATTTCTCTTCCGTACCGTCTATAAAGTCACCCATTTGCCGCAATCCGTGGATTAAAATAAATATATCTTATATAATTTTAATTGGTAAGTACGTCTAATTACCTTGGTGGTAAAAGTATAAACAAGTAAATCACACGTACCAGATGTTGCATGCCAGTGGCCTATGCATCCGTCCTAAGGGAGCAGTACACTCACTACCTAGTAGAAAGGGAACGGATATCAATTATTCCTGCTAACTACCTCCTTTCCGCATGAAGATAATTGCCGCCCTATGTTTTTATTTACACCCCATAATGGGCACCACGATATTAAGTTTTTATGTCAAAGTACTTGATAGATTAATCCACGGCACCGTAACGATTTCAGCTACATTTTCTATGTAAATTACATTTTGATGATTTATTTATACCTAAACTTATGTTACTTGGACAAAATTGTACAAACATGGGCACAAAATTTCAGGATTGATTGCAATAATTTCTGGACATACTTACTCCAAGAATTAATAGCTTATCCAAGTGCCTTTAAATCATTAAAGCAATGCCAGTAGATGCAATTGCTCTTGCTTTTTTCGAAGGTAAGGAACTATTACGAAGCACTTCTTAGAAAGCAACTTTTTGTTCAGAGCTAGGTACGAAGAAATCATTGAAAATATCGTTTTCAGATAAAAGAGACATTGTTATTTTAGTCGTCACCCATCAAATATTCAAAGCACATTCCGAACAATTTCACCTACCGAAATTCAATACCAATCGTTCCGAATTTTGCATTAGCAAAGAAGAGCTTTTCCCTCTTAGGGTTGCCAAGTGTGGATAAAGTCAGCAATGATCAAGGATAATTTCGTAACATCTAGCTTTACGGTGTCCGGCTGTCCGGCAGTCTTCTTGTCGCATGGAGCGCTGAAACGACCTGAACCCTGGTGTCATGTCAGACAGCAACCATGACCGAATACTTGATGTTCCCTCCGAAGAACGGGGACTTTGTTTTTTGCGGTCTATCAGGTGGTTCAGATTGCACTGTCCTAACCAATGAAAAGTGCTAAAATATTTTTAAATAAAAATCAACTTTCGAGCTATTATTGCAGAAGCAAGACCGTTAATTACTATTTAAACAAGCAGAAATAACTAGCTTTAACATCATATTTTCTCGAGTTTGCACACGTACGTTGCATACGTAGGTACTCATCACAATAAAACAATTTAAATTTATTAAGGGTGTGTCTATTTTGGATTTCACAATTCCTACGTTTTGAGTTCTTCACAGTGTTCGTGGTTAAAGATGACTAAGGTGTAAGACGTCATTATTTTACGTCGAATTTAAATTATTATTATTCTACCGTCATCAATTTCTTAATTGCATAGCGAAGCGTCCTAGTTCTACGCAGAATGCTGACACCGTATATTTTGTGGTGGATCTGGCTCTTCCGCTGTGTAATCAGTGGAGTCCAAGGTGATGAGATTCCCCATCCAACATGTTTGTATAGTACCTTGTTATTTCAGTTTTAAGTCTTGGTAGACAACCCTGCACATTTCAAGTATCTATGAGAGCAGAATGATTGATTCTATATAGCCGGTGTCACATAAAATATTGACGGTTGGATGATCTCGTGTCATAAAACGGGGCCCTAAACCAACCCCTTTCGGGTCTCGGTTCCGTTGACCATCAAAGCTTTTTGCATAATTTCCCGCTCGCACGCACCTTGATTCTCAAGAGTGTACGTAAAAATTCGGCATCCGATATCAGGGAGGTTTTATAGTATTTCGGGTGTCAGAGATACATGACGTTAATCTTAGCTGGTTTTATGACATACCAGAGGCCTGCCAAGCGGTTTCACCAGCTTCTACTTTTTTTCAGGGGGTCACCGAGTCGACGAACAACCCGCTGCTAAACTATAAATAAGTCTAAGATAAAATATGTTCAATCAACTGAAAGGATATCGGGCGTAATGCCGCGGATAGTCGTAGGTTCAAACACGGTTCGAATACCATTTGAGTGAAGTTTTTAGTTTCTTTATTCTGCAAATCTATACAAGAACGGCCGTGTAGTGCCGGCTTAGAATAGCATCACCCTATTTCTACCCGTGGGTGTCTAAAAAGACGACTATGGGATGAGTCAAGGGAATGGGCAGCAGCGTTCTTGTGAATAAAAAACATTGTACTGCGCTCACCGATCCACCTGCCAAGCGTGATGAGTATGGCAATACCCCCCGATCAGGGGAGGCCCATGTCCAGCAGTGGACTTTTGTGGCTGTTGAATTTGAAGATACAAGCAATAAAATAAAATTCTATTGGCCTACACACTCTTGCCTATTGGCTAGACCAACATTGTCACTGTACCACGGAGAGACGATAAGAAAAAAAAGTATATTCTGAACCCTTACAACATACCTCTATATGAATTATGTTTAATTTATACATTTTCTGTAATAATTTAGTATACAATAAAGAATAAATACATTGAAACTTATAAGGCAATAACTCAATAATCTCTCCAAATGTATTAGATTCTTATTTATATCTGAATATTGTTGCTCGTGACGCACGGAGGAATAAATTTTATCGTCCTATCACTTAGTCTCAAATTGCTTGTCGTAAAGTATACAGGTTGTAGGAAAAGCGTACTGCTATCTTATAATAAACCAAATAAATACAAAGAGTATGTTTCTGAATTCAAAATGTATAATTTGTAAAGATAAAAATATTTTGATATCTACTAACTTCAACTTGTATGCAATTCAAACACCTTCGATTTTTCCAAGATTCTATCTATCATCAGATTCCTATTGACACGTAAAGCTTTGGAACCACTGCTATACGTTTTAGCACGCGCCATGTTAGATTTTTCCAAACTTCTTTTTCTTGTAGGATTCTTTCTAAATGGTATACCTTCTTCTTGCAATCTTTATTGATGATGGAGATAATCACACGTTTAATGCAAGTAAGTTCTTATAAATAATTAATACAGGCTTCTTCTGGGTGAGTTCGCCTCATCTTATACTCTGTCTCTGTCCTAGACTAGAGTCAAGAGCAACCCCATTCTTAATAAAAAATAAAAATAACTCAAGTATTACTTTGACGTTTTTTATTCAAATAGAACATTTCAGAACATCCTGTTAACTCTTACCAGGGTTTGTCGTATCGGAGACATATTATGCTCGTAAAAGTATATGTGATCGACTTTTTATGAAAGTAATCCTAATCACATTTCATGTTATGAGTGGTAAAATGGTAAACGACATAATTCACTTCTGCTCACTTTACTTGTTCTGTAAAAGTTCGCAGGACCAACTGGTACTAACGAAAGGTACATTTAAAAAATACAGAGATTGGTTTATGGCCCTGATTGACCTGAAACTTTTTTCCCTTTCATTCGCGCTGCGCCAGAGAGAAACAGACACTTATTTTGCGCTCAATTTTTTGCGAGATTTTATGGTTTATCCGATATTGAAACTAAAGAAATGCCGTTAGAATGGCTAATTTAAATATTCATACTTGAAAAGGTATGTATTTAAATTAAAGCATATTTCTTATTTTAAAAACTTTAAAACTGTAGACATAATATTGAAAAGTGTATGTCAGTTACTTAGATTTATTTTTCTACCGAGTAAAGTTTGTCAAATTGTGTATATATATATATATGTTATCTGTAGGTAAGATCCTTGACAAAACATTTTTTTTTCAGTGTTTTATGACTGTAATTTTCTAAATAAAACTGGATTGAAAATCTTGTTTGCGCTATATACCCGCCTTAAGTAAAAATGTTTTATAGGGCTGCGCTAACGCTCTACCTACTCCGAAAAAACAACGAAATTGCCTGCCTAACTAACTGCAGGTAGGTAGGTACTACTATAAAAGTGGCTTATCTCTGTAATGACCAAAATATCATATTTATTATACTAAGAGCTACAAAACTCCACTGCTTTACGTAGCCTCCCCTATTGGGGGACATTAGCCACACTCACTCATCACGCTTGGCAGACGGGTGAGCAAGCGCAGTGCAAGATGCCCTTTGGATTAATCTTTTAGTGACCTTTTACGACACCCACAGGACATGGCATGTCATGACCTCATAACATTAATTATTCACAATAATAGTACAATTAACTTAGATAAAACGAGCAAGAAATCAATGTGGCGAACGGTCGCAATTACACATGTTAGAAGGAAATCTTCCTAATTACAGTAAATCTTCGTTAGATCCTTGTAGATGGCGCTCGACACGCAATGGAGATAAAACGTCTAGTCTGTGAATAAAACTGTCTTTTGTGGCACCCACTAATTGTACTCGCTCGAAAGCATATACAGGGTGTAAGAGACAGCCATCCGAATATTTATAGGGTGCATTCAGACCATGAAAGTGAACAACTTAAAAATATTTTAGGAAACGCAAAAAATAATTCTACTTTCCATAGTAATTGCAGTCAGCTGATCTTGATTTTGTATTTGAGGTACATTTTTTTGTCGTTACCTGACATATTATGTTCCTAGGGAACGTTTTTGTTCATGGTATACATGCACCCTATCACTATTCAGAGGACTGTCCCCCGTATAACAATCCAAGGACTGAAAAGAAAATGAACGCACTATTCCGTACTATTATCATGAATCTAAAAGTTTGTGTGTGTATGTATGTATGTTTGTTACCTCTTCACGCTCAAATGGCTTGACCGATGAAATTTGAAACACAGGTAGAGTATAACCTGGAATAACACATAGGCTACTTTTTACCACAGGAAAACTACTATTACCACGGGAAAATGAGTGGCAGCGGGTGAAACCGCTGGGCGAAAATCTAGTATTTACCTCATATAAAAGAGTTCAGTTGAAGGACCTGCAAGGTGACATTTAATCATGTTCAAATATTTTTAGGGTGTGTTCTAGTCATAATTCTGAACAACTTTTCCGTTTTTTTTTTTTTTTTCGAAATATACTTATGAAAATATAATTGAATTTCCTAAGTGACACATTCTTTGATATTTTTTTAATGGGAGGGCAATTATTGTTTTAAAAAGTAAATATTAAAAAATGCCGTGTTGTTTAGTTTAATGAGGAAGACGATGAGTAGGAAACACCCTGAAAATATTTGTTCTAAATTAAATGATACCGTATTAGTTTAGGCACAGACAAAAATCCCAGCCCTAGGCTTAGGTAAAATTGAATGAAACTCCTGCAAAAATTATGAAAGCAACATTTTGACTTCTCTACATTTAGCTCCTTCATATGATTACATATATCAAAAAACAGCTACAACAGTCGAATACTGGACACGGGGCTCTCCCTACTTGAGGGTATTGTCATGCTCATCACGCTTATCAAGCGTATTGGCGAGCGCGGATATAAATTTATAGTAAAACCACAGTATAATTAATAGTACTAGCGTAGTAAAACCAAATGAAGGTAAAGCAAATATAGCTTTCAAAGGAAACGTTGTTGCCCATTCCTTGAATGATTTTATATCCCTCGTTCCCTCTTGCAGATATACAGATAGTATTGAAGTGATGCTATTCTAAGCCAGCATCACGCGGCAAATGATATCGAATATGAAAAAGCGCAATTTAATGTAAGTGCCAATGTTTCACAAAACCAATAAAATGCTTAAAGCTATCGTATGAATCGACATACTGTCGCGGCGAAATAAAAGTATTTACTACGCATTAAGATCCCGCCGCCGCCGTGTCGTGTCGTGTGTCGCTTACGACACCGAATGTCGCTTACAGCACCTTGGGGTGTCGTTAGGTCGCGAACAGACTATAATTATCGAACGGTTACCAGCACCTAACGGTTTATTCTAAGTTAACGTTTGAGACAAGGAACATACTTTTATACAATGCGATGCGATGCGATAAGATTTCTGTTATCTTCTTTCGATCAAAATTTGATTTTTTTATCATGTTTGATTTGGATGAATATGATGAAAGGAATAATTTGTGCAAAAGCATAGGTTATAATTTCAAATACAATACAATACAATAAAATACAATATTCTTTATTTGTACAAAACACAACAAAACAAACAGATACAAAAAATTAAAAAAGATCGGTACAATTTAGGCGGCCATATTGCTGAGGTAGCAATAAGGCCGCCACCAAACAGCAAACACCGAAATCTTATCTGATAGACTAAATCGAACCTACTCCTTCTTGTGGCCGAGCATATAATTTATTAAGAAGACAGACCGACAGACAGAAACACTTGATTGCTCACATGCATAATTATAACTCATACAAGAACAAAAACAAACACTTTACTGCTCATATTCATTATAATTATAATATTTTCTTGAGTTTGCACAACTATTACTCATCACAATAAAACAATCGTGAAACGTAGGAATTGTAAAATCCAAAATAAACACAACTTAAATCCGTTTAAAATTGTTTTATTGTGATGTTCATTATAATTATAACTCATACAAACACACATAAATAAACAACACAATACGAGAGAAGGCGAGGCGATCTCTTCCAGGCAACCCTGCACACTAAGACAAAAAACATGAAAAAACACAATGTTAATAGCAGCGGCAACACATAAAGGATAAAAAAACAATGAAGAAGTTATAGTACAACTTATTATATTCAAATTGCAAAATTTCTACTGCGGGCAGGATTTGAACGTGCGACTTCTGCCATCACTAGCGGTGACGCCACTTCTAAATTGGTAAATTTTGCAAGTTTTCTAAATTTTTATACCTAACACTTCTGGTGTTATAAAAATTTAATATTCAGTCATACATACATACATCAGCCTATTGCAATCCACTGCTGGACGTAGGCCGCCTCCAGGGTCCTTACTCCTGTGGCTCAGGGACACAAAGTGGGTCTTGGCCTCCGACACGAGTTTCCGTCACTTGTCCCGATCCTGGGCCGCATCCCCTGGGTACGCCATTCAGTTATATTCTTTGTATAGTGTAAATTTTTTTTGAAGAACCCAATCGGATCGAAGACACCAAGAACCCTCGAGCTGAACTGCAAGCCCATAGGCCTCAGTCGTAAAAGCCCTCAGCCACGTAACGGGCCATAAGCATCACCGTCAGCTTTAGTGGTAGTTTGCATAAATGCTGTTGCCTACCAGGTACCAGCCAATGCAGTTGCATTATTATTCATTGCCGTTGCACGGTCTACACTTATTTCCGGATAGGACATTTATATCGGGTGAAATTTTACTAGTGAACGATTCTGAAAACAGAGGACGGCCTGGTGATAGGAACAACTTTCCCCAAGAAACAAGTCGAAATATGACAAAAATGAGCTTCCATAAAATCTTGACAAAAATCTGAAACAAATGTCGTTTACAAATGGTGGTGGCGTAAAGTTACGTGCTGTGTTATTAACCTGGCCAGCCCCGAAGCAGTGCCTTTATTTTTTTTTATCCCGCCCGAGCCGGTTTTCTATTAGGACATTGCAAAATTTCAAAATTTCTTTTTTTACAATGACGGATCATAACGTCAATAAGTGATAATACTTTCCTACATTGAATAAAGTTTTTTCATTTTCATAGTAACCCAAGTCAGCTGATCGGAAATTTTTTATGGGAGCTCCAATTCCTTGGGGAAAGTTGTTCCTTATCACCAGCCCGTCTCGAGTTTTCACTATCGGTCACTAATAAAATGTCTTATATTTTATCAGGAACGGGTTCTAATGTGGGACGAAATAATAACTCTCCGTAAAGCTACACACCAACCCGCGACTACAGCTGATGTAACTTAGCTCAAACATTGGGTTCCAGGTCAATCGATTATATTTACCTGAAAACTTTCGCGATAGACCCGGTCAACAATCAACTAAAATGTCTAAAGTAATCGCGAGTACCTAAAAAGTTAATGCTACACCTCAAGTTGATGTTCAGCAAGAGTTTGGTGATTGCAGGGATTAGCTTTCAAATTCGAAATGAAAGTGACTAATTCTTAAGCCCGGTTTACATTGTCTTAGTGTTTAGTCGAGTGCTTTAGTACAAGTTGAAAGGCAAGTTCAATTCAAGTAGAACTTTACTAAAATGTACTAAAGCAAGTAGCGTTTACACGTTTCAACTAAAGTACTATCCTAAAGCACTCTACTAAACACTAAGACAATGTAAACCGGCCTTAAGGCGGTTCTCCCACTTGTCGTCAAGGCGTTTGACAGACGCATCCCTAAACGCATCATAGCTGTATTTGTATTGAAATAAGATCGGAAACCGCAATCTCATTTTGTCTGACAGACGCACGCGTTACGTACGATGCATTTAAAATACACAGCGATGGCGACAAATGTGAAAACCGCCCATTAGCTATTAAGGTTATCTAACTATGGGTTAGATTTAATCAAGTACATTCACAAAATTATTTTAAAATAAAACCCTTTTGTTTCTGTGTAACGAAAAGAATAAATAAATGATCATAAAACTCTACCAAACAGAACGCTACATTAGCCAAACAAATACCAATATTTGATCAAAACCACCCCCAAATGGCAACACAAATAATAATCTTGTTATTAACAGTGCACAATGAGATCTCATAATAAAAATTCACTCAAATAAAGCTATGCATAAACCGTTGTTCTTAAACAAAAATGTCACCCGTAACCGAAAGCTACTAAACACTGAAAAGACCGTTGGAGAAACGACCTTACTGCATTTTAAAAGAGTGCAAATTGTCGTAACTGCAACAATAGGCATTTAAAAAAGGGCCGTAAGTTTTTGCAACACAGCAGAATAAACCGTTGCTATTCCAAATTGAAGCTAAACTTTTGGTGGATAAAGTAGAATTTTCTTTGCGTGCAACTTTGAGGTAGGGTCGCGTAAAGCCGTAGGCCTATTTGCGTCGGTTTCACACTTACAACAATAGTGTCATGATTCGTGATCCCGGATTATCTCGGTACAATCGCGGGATTAGGTCGCGTTGCGGGAATCAAATGGAGTCGGGACAACGGGACTGTGGGGTAACGTGTGGAACAAGTGCGCATCACTAATGACCGATCATGTTTCAAATGTGTGATAGGCTTTTTTGTTTGCACCGAACAGAATAAAAATCCCTGGCTGGACACGCTAGTCACCTGGAAACCAAATCATCAATTTGCGACAATAAATACCTACAAAGGATATTTAGAATCAATTGCCGTGTGATGCCAGATTAGAATAGCATCACCCCATTTCTTTCCCTTAGGAGTCGTAAAAGGCGACTAAGGGACTCAAGGGTGTGTATTGCAATTTTAGGCGATGGGCTGACAACCTGTCACTAAGGCGATACACAATTTTCCGGATGACCCTCAAATATTTGTCGCACTAGGCGTAAATGTCCGTTTTTGCGGCTGTTTGCGCTCTGCTTACCCCGCAAGGGATTATAGGCGTGAAATGTGTATGTATGTATGTATAACCATAACCTTAGGTATAAAAACTGTGCGATTTGGTTATATATTCCAAAAATTCTAAAAGAGGACACTTTTAGCAAAATTACAATACATAACTTAAGCGCCTAATTTTTTACAAGGTCTTATTGATTCTAAATAACCTTTGTAGGTATTTATTACCGCGAATTGATAATTTGGTTTCCAGGTGACTAGCGTGTCCAAACAGGGATTTGTTTCCTGTTTGGGGGCGCCACTGGGCTCTTGAACCACCTTAAGGCGAGTGTACCCGTCAACGACCTCGACAGTGGCGCCACTTCACAAAAACAATATTTTCTCTTTATACGCACAATCTATCGGAATATCCGTTGCCCAAGTTTTTAGTATTATCCTTCAGTAAAATTAGAACCTGCAAACTCAATGAAATATTCGCCGTTATTAAAGTTATCGCAATTAATACCAAAAGTGGCCGTTTTAAGGTACGGTTTTTTCATACACACTTACACTAGGAACTTAGGTAAAAATACGTAAGTAATTAAAATTGGACCTCCCATACAAACCAATCGGCTGGAATATTTAGTATGGTAGGTCCAATTTTAATTTCATCATGTCCTATGGTTTTATTATGCACCCACAGTGCTATATTAGAGCAGTGGGACGGGACTCCACGGTCCCGGGTTCAAGTCCCGGCGGACGCTGACATTTTTTCAATTTCTTATTTTTACATAATTTCATCAGATTTTTCTTCTTATTTTCGAGTGGGATACCCAACAGGTGAGATAGCAAACAATGCGGGCCAATTTTTTTTAAAAACTGTACAGTTTCATGGGCTGTTTCACCACTTTAAATATTTGCTTTTTTTTTACATTCCGCATAAAGTAAGACGGAAGTTCCTAAATTAACTCAAAATACTGAAACGGGGTTCTTACCTTGGAGGTACTTATTTTTGTTGAATTGTCCGATATTTCGACTCAGTTGCTAAAATAAGTACCTATTGAGTAAGTAAGTATAATATTATAAATGAATATCTGTATTTATTTATTTATAATATTATTTATTGTAGTATTTTATAAGGTATAGTATGATTTAGTATATTTATTAATGTACACTGTCTACTCTTACCTTTATTTTATGCACTATTCTCTTCTTCCCTTTGATTTCTCCTCCACCCAAAGCTTGTCTGCTAGAGATCGCTTTCAGCGATAAGGCTGCCTTTGCGCATTTTTAGTTTAAGTTTACCTGTTATTTATTTGTGTTTTGAATGTGCAATAAAGTGTTTTTACTTACTTACTATCGCGGTAAAAACCCCGTTTCAGTATTTTGAGTTATTATGTGTGACCGCAAAAGTTAAAACAGTTTCGTTCCTAAATTACTAAATAGATTCATAAATGGGGACGGGGGTTGCAACTCATCTCAAGCTTTAATTTGTCCTGCGTGAGGTGACATTAACGAAATGGTTAGTTAATCATTCCTTGTCTTCAAGGGCTTAGTTCCATTACCACCCTTAATTGTTAGTGGTTTAGATGTGTTGCGACCAGGGTTGAATGAGCTTCAATTAAAGCGTTGGATTTGGTTATTTACTTGTGTAAATACAAGTACACATAATATTGAATACCAAATTTTTAAACACTTCCCGTGTTAGGTATACAAGGTTTTAAAAACTTGCAAAATGTTCATGCGCGGTCAGAATTTGAACCTGCGACTTTCGCCATTACTAGTGGCGATGACTCTACCATCTAGGCTACCGCGGCTCGTCCTTTGCCCGCCAATCTTTCAAGTGTTTCTTATGCCAATAACGCGTGTCGGGCCAGGCTTCTATTACTACTAGATGGTACAGGCGTCATCTAGTAATGGCGAAAGTCGCAGGTTCAAATCCTTCCCGCACTTATAAATTTTGCAAGTTTTACAAAAAAACAGGTAGTATGTTTTTTTTTTATTCATACAGTAATCGTCTTCATAGATTCGCGACACCGAATTTTGCCATACTCACTACGTTTTGAAGGCGGACTGGCAAGTGCATTGCAAGGTGTAGCATTCACACGGAACGCTGCTTCCCATTCCCTGCATTCACGCTTCTATGACACCCGTAGAAGCGTGAATGCAGAAATAGGGTGATGCTATCCTCAACCAGCACCACACGGAAATGTCTGAAATACTCCGCAATTCTTCAGCAAATCTGTTGATTTTAACCTATAATATTTCTGCTTACAAAATTTCCACCGTGTGATACCGGCTTAGAATAGCATCACCTATTTCTTTCATGAGGGTGTCGTAAGAAGCGACTAAGGGACTTGAGGGTTTCATGTGAATTACAATTTTAATCGACAGTATGACAACTCTTTTATACTTTATATTCTAAGTGTTGCTATACCCCGACGGGGTGTCATAATTAATATATAAGACCTATGTAATTATACATAATACTCGTAAGAATGTACATTATTGATTATGATATGCTATAAATGATTATGATTATGATCATAGCAAAAGGTGAAAAAGATATGATAGTGATACACGATTTTTCTGAAATGGCCCACAAATATATTTCAGACGTGGCGATAGCGACCATATTTTTATGGCTGTTAACGCTCTGCCTACCCAGCAAGGGATAAAGGTGTGATATGTGTATGTATGTACATATTTTCCCCCTCTACATTCTCCATCTACCGCTGGGTCATCTTACACTGGCTACAACCTTACATTGTACATAGTAATTAATCAGTCTAAATCGGCCCGCGACAATGGCATTAAGGCCCATTGTATTTGGTTTACCTGGTTCTCTGCAGTTTACATACATAAATCACGCTTAAATTCCATACGGAGAAGATAGAGCGACATAGTATAGTCTGTTTTCTTAAGTTTTATGAAAACTGGGACTGTTTTCCGCTATTTGAAAAGTATTTTAGCTATGTTTCAATAGATAGAGTGTCAGTTGGATGGTTTTAGCCGTTTTGTATTCGGCTAACAGTTTAAAGTATAGAAAATCACAATGGCAATATAATGACAGTTGAGTGTCCATGGTATAACAATGACTAATAAATAAGAAAATTGGGGCCCTGGGTATTTATGTTACGTTTAGTGTAGCCGTTAATGATCTTGACGGTGGCGCCACTTCACAGAAAAAAAAACTCTTTATACCAACAACCTATCAGAATGTCCGATGCCCTAGTTTTTAATATTAAGTAAAATTTGATATTGCAAACTCAATTAAATATTCGCTGCAATTAAATTTATGACAATTAATTCCAAAAGTGGCCGTTTTTATGTACTTTTTCCCTGTAATTGCAGCGAATGTTTCATGGAGTTTTCAGGTTCTTAAGGATAATAAGGAATTTACTCAAGGATAATACTAAAAACTTGGGCAACGGATATTCTGATAGATAGTTTGTATAAAGGGAAAACTTTTTTGTGTAGAGGCACTGTCGAGGTCGTTGAAGGCTACACTCGCCTTAAGTGACTGAGACGGAGTGAAAACACTAATAACTTCAAAGGCACGAGCTCATCAAACATTCTTCTAGGAAAAAAGTCAGGTTCCACCGAGATTTGAACTCGGATCGCTGGATTCAAAGTCCAGAGTGCTAACCATTACACCATGGAACCGCTTGTTAATTAAAATAAATTAAGAGTATTTCATAAATTACCAAAGCAAACAATATGCAATACAATCACTGCGTGATAAATAAAATAATGTTTAAACAAGTGTTAACCACAGCACAAAAGATTTAAATAAAATCTTTACTTAAGGTCATCTTGAAACGTACGTAAAATGTAGAATGAAAATCTGTCCAAATTCAGAACTCAGCAAACCAAGACAAAACACGGTCAGCCATAATTAGAAAACAAATCACCCAGCAAGCCCAAAATTGGACTTAAAACCAATCCCTTATTTACTTCAGAAAATGAAAAATATTGGGAAACGTGATTTTACATAGAGCTATTATACGCACGATAAATGACACAAAAATAATTATAGTACCGCCATGGTACCGCCGCCGCCGAGAGAAGTCGTATTTGACAGCTGTCAGATTCGTGATAATACTATGGCAGAGGGTCCATTTTCCTTTGTTGACATCTCTTTTAGTATGGAGATGACAGCTGTCAAAACCGACTTCTCTCGGCGGCGGTACTATAGAGTACAATAAGACATGATCTTTCTTTCTTCTTTCTTCAAATTGTAGGGTACAAGGAGTACTTTCCTCCTAAATATACCTGAATACGCTGGTACCAATGCCAGTAATACTATTACATACAAAATCATGGTTTTAGAAACAAAATCCTAAAAATGCTATATACTCTATTAAATTCAGTGCAAATACTATGGAAAAGGAAATTGGACCTCCCATACAAAAATGATCAAAAATATCCTCCTATATTTTTTTATACTTCGACCTATGTTTATTGGTATAAGTTGTTCATTTTTATGACTAGAAAATAATATTTGTGCTGAACTATAGGACCTAAAATAATAATATGCTTGTTAAATTCGGATCGACGTAGTCATAGTCTACGGCGTAGTAAGGTCGTAGCGGGATATAAAATGTTGATTTGACGGTCGATGTCGCGCAGTGGTAGTGCGACTGCCTATGCAAAGGTTCCGGGTTCGATTCTCGGTAGGGCACTCACAAAGTTGATATTTGTCACTTTGTGAATTTGTTCCCAGTCTGGTTATTGGACATTGCAGGCTGAACTACCTGATTGTCCGAAAAGACAGCAGGTTCCATGCCTCGGAGGGCACGTTAAGCCGTCGGTCTCGGTTGCTATCTCTATGATTAGTTAGACGGCGGTCGTTACACAACCATGTCAGAGGCCTGCTACTGGTAATAGGCGGTTGAAAAGCTCTGACACCAGGGTTCATCGAGTCGTTGGATGACTCGGTGTCCCACTCGAAAAGAAGAAGAAAATGTTGATACTCAACAAATAGCTAGGTTATGACTTGTGTTTAATCCTGATGCTGATAGGTAAGTTCATAAAAAACCTATAACATACATACATACATACATAAATCACGCCTATATCCCTTACGGGGTAGGCAGAGCATTTACGGCCGTAAAACGGATATTAACACCACTTCTGACAAAAGTTTGAGGGTCAATCAGATAACTGTGTATCACTATATAGTGACAGATTGTCAGCCCATCGCCTAAAATTGTTATACACCCTCAAGTCCCTCAGTCGCCTCTTACGACACCCATGGGTAAGAAATGGGGTGACGCTATTCTAAGCCGGCATCACACGGCAGAGGCACGGCACCTATAAAGGCCGGTTTACATTGTCTTAGTGTTTAGTAGAGTGCTTTAGGATAGTACTTTAGTTGAAACGTGTAAACGCTACTTGCTTTAGTACATTTTAGTACAGTTCTTCTTGAATTGAACTTGCCTTTCAACTTGTACTAAAGCACTCGACTAAACACTAAGACAATGTAAACCGCGCTTAACATAAACCTTTGAAAAGTATTGTACTTGTAGCGTCTATGCTGTTACAAAATCAACTGTCTGTTGAATTTCAACCGCTAACGATTCGATTCTCCATCTCTTTCTTTCACATTTCCAGATTAATTTTCTATCCCTCTCGCACATAGTGTGAAATCAGTCCGCCAAATTAAATCCTGCCTCAGATTATTACATAGCCCAGTGGCTGTTCATAAATAACCCTTAGGGAGAGTACGCAATTTGCCCTGGCTGGAATTCGGATCTGTCTTTCTGAGGGACACAGAGTTGATGAATGACCCAATGACCCTTGCTGTCAGAGTTTCTGAACCGCCTGTTAGATGATCTACATCTACATCTACACTAAAATTATAAAGAGGAAAGATTTGATTGTTTGTTTGTTTGTTTGTTTGTTTGTTTGTTTGCATCGAATAGGCTCCGAAACTACTGGCCCGATTTTAAAAATTCTTTCACTATTAGAATCCTACATTATTCCTTACACTAAAATTATAAAGAGGAAAGATTTGATTGTTTGTTTGTTTGTTTGCATCGAATAGGCTCCGAAACTACTGGCCCGATTTTAAAAATTCTTTCACCATTAGAATCCTACATTATTCCTGATGAACATAGGCTATATTTTATACGAGAAAAAAATAGGGATCCGGGTGAAAATTTCGATAATGTAACCCAACGTGTGAAAAATGTACCAAAAAAATATCTTATATCGCGTACGCTGTGTAAATTATTGACAATAGAGCAAAGTGATGTACTACAGTTTTATAGAGGACTTTAATATCTACAAAAATGTCCGCGATACCACATGTCTAACTATTACAGTTATGCCACAATAACATTCATTCATTCATTAAAAAATGTACAAACTACGCCACATTATTCGTACCAGTGTAATGATCATTTAATCATTACTGTATTAAAGGGTGTAAGGGATAGCCCTCTGAATACTGATAGGGTACATGCAGACCATGAAACTGAACCACTTTCCCCTAGGAACATATTTCAGGATACGTAAAAAAACCGACTTTACGTAGTAAATGCAGTCAACTGATTGTGATTTTGTATGGAAGGTAATTTTTTTGGCATTTCCTTACATTTTCCGTTTCTAGGGGAAAGTTGTCCAGTTTTATGTTTTATGCACCCTATCAGTATTCGAAAGGCTGTCCCTTACTCGGTATAAAAAAGACGACAAAAAACATTAAATAATGCATTAAAAAAATTCTACACTAAAATAATACATACATACACATATCACGCTTATTATACCTTGCGGGGTAGGCAGAGCGTAAACGGCCGCAAAAACGGACATTTACGCCACGTCTGACATATGTTTGAGGGTAATTCGGAAAATTGTGTATCGCCATAGTGACAGGTTGTCAGCCCATCGCTTAAAATTGCAATACACACCCTCAAGTCCCTTAGTCGCTTCCTACGACTCCCACGGGAAAGAAATCGGGTGATGCCGGCATCACACTAAAATAATGATAATATAATTTACACTAATATTAGAAACAGGATTTTTTATTGTTTGTTTGAATTGAATAGGCTCAGAAACTACTGGACGGATTTAAAAAAATATTTTACCGTTTATTAAAAATTGAAATTCTTTATTCAATGTTAAATAGTATTACCATTAATTGACGTCATGAACCGTCATTCTAAAAAAGAAATTTGTATCACACAATTTTCTTTTTTTATTACAATTTTGTTATGACCTAATGGAAAACCGGCTCGGGCGGGATAAAAAAAATAAAAGTTAAGGCACTGCCATTATTTTGCTGGCCAGGTTAATCACACGGCATGTAAATTTACGCCAACACCATCTGAAAACGATATTTGTTTCAAATTAAAGTCAAGATTTTTAGAATCCTACATTATCCCTGATGAACGCTATATTAAACTGTCTTATTCCCGGGGGAAATTGTTTGCGGCGGGTGAAACCGCTAGGCGGGCTGCTAGTTTAAAATAAAATGGATAATTATTAAATATCATTTTACCATAATATCTTAATACGATAAGTGTTTATCACAGGAATAACACTAAATTTATATACTTAATTAAATGAAGTTTTCTTTAGTTGACTACGAAAACCTAAAAAGTCTTAACAAGAAATTAAAAAGTCAGGTTCCACCGAGATTTGAACTCGGATCGCTGGATTCAAAGTCCAGAGTGCTAACCATTACACCATGGAACCGCTTGTTAATTTGTATTAATTGCCAGGTTTTAATTAAATAATATAATAAACCAAAGCATACAGACATCATGGTTACACATTACACAAAATTCTTTGTTTACACAAGTGTAAGTTGTTCTGATTCAAATAACGAAGAAAATAATCAAATCAATTTGATATGGTAACTAAGCGGTTCCATGGTGTAATGGTTAGCACTCTGGACTTTGAATCCAGCGATCCGAGTTCAAATCTCGGTGGAACCTGATCTTTTGTTTAAACCGAAAGAAACTGTATGTAACATTACAAAAAAATTAACTCAACTGTTTTTCAATTTCATTCCAGCAACACTGGCCACCAATAACGAATTCCGAACTCCAACCGGCCAGTGTCCGAACGCAATTCAAATTTGGAACCCCGTTGGATTTCCCGTGCATTCCCGCGACGACGCTCGCAGTTATATTATGTCCCTGATTTATTGCATCGAATTCCCGTCGGTAATTAGTGCGTGCCTCCCCCCTCCCCCTCTAGGGGAGTACAGTGTTGCCAGATGAAAATAATTGGGCGTGCGTTAATTTTAATCGAGGGTTAGGGTTAAAACTTCATGTAGATCTGTCATTGTTGAATATAAGAAATTAACTTAGGAGTTAAATATAGGTGGTTGTACTCGTGTATGGCCACAATAGGTACTCGTACATTATAGTAGTCAAGTGATGGTATCGCTGGTCTTAGGAAGTTATTGATAGTTCAAACTATTATACACCTACAAAGATTTAATTATAGCCAGTCGGTCGTGAAATTTTGTATGTCTGTTTTTTAGACACAGGAAGTCATAAAAAACCATAAAACTGCAAGGCTTCCGCTCAATAAGTTCCAACCACGGTTCAAACAAGTTACTTCCAACTTTCTAAAATTTTCAGTTTCATAAGCAGACGCAATTCAATTAATACTGTGGTATACTGACACAAGCTCAGTTGCACAACGATCGTTTAACGGCATTTTATCGAGTGTTCTATAATTTGAAATATCGCCGGCGGCACTAGGGGTTCAATTAACGGAGCTCCGTTATTAATGGCGGTCCCGGGCGCCCGATTAAGCTCAATCTCCGGTGATCCGCGGCAACGGGCGGGGCGGGTGCCGTCAGAGGTTATTGAATGTGATGATAGTTGAAATTGGAAATCGTTGTCATTGGCTAGAGCAACATTTATGACCAATAAAATCGGCATATACTTTCTACAAGTTGTTGAATACAAGACAAAAAAACTGGTAAAATTTCGTACCTAAACGATTAACTTA
Organism: Tuta absoluta; assembly: GCA_027580185.1. Classification (NCBI taxonomy): domain Eukaryota; kingdom Metazoa; phylum Arthropoda; class Insecta; order Lepidoptera; family Gelechiidae; genus Tuta; species Tuta absoluta. The sequence continues at coordinate 4,631,298 of JAQAHW010000020.1, forward strand.
CCTGTGTAAAGAAAACAAAATCAGTTAGACTTTAAACATTATCTTTCTCATCACTTAAAGGTTTCCTGGAAAAGAATGCTACCTTGCATTAAGGCCGCCCTGTTGTACCATTTGTTTAGTTTGCGCTTTTAATTGATGTATTTCTGTTCATTATGTTATATTATTTACACCAACTTAAAGTAAAAATAAAATTAAGCCTCAAAAACAAATAGTTTCGATCAAAAACATCAAACTAAAGCAAGCACGCTCCAGGGAAATAAGGTAGTAACTGTTCGCCCGAAAATGTTTTACCGATCACCGCGGATAAAGTACAGTGAGGTACTCAGCAAGATGGCGGCTTCCAATCCATCGAAGCAAATCTTAATCCAATACAGGGCGACAGCCGCATGATTTATACAGGGGCGCCTGATCATCGGGGGCGGTAAAATGCTGCCACGCGCCGCCCTACGGAAGTGGTTTCCATTTTGGGCACATGGAAACAAGCAACCGTGAAAATTGGGGTGCTGGTTCAAAACAACCAACGGCAGTATTCCGCTATTTGAAAAGCGTCTAAGTTGGTTTTAGTTGTTTCGTATTACACTAACAATTTGATGTCTAGAAAATTCCAGTGGCAATAGAATGATGGCATTGCAATGGCTAAAAATAAGAGGATTGGGGTCCTTGGTATTGAAGAGTTTGCAAAGTTTTATTTGCTTTTGATTCAATTTAATCTTAGTTGTTAGACATCAGACAAGCAAGATATTTAAATACGAAATCAAAATCAATTTTCCAAACATTCCGACATAACAAAACTACGGAAATGGTAACCATGTGAGTAAGTTAGTAAGTAGGTACAAATCTAACAACGAGAGTTCATACGAGTATGTTGATTTCAAGCGTTAGTGAATTAACAATTTACGATAAGCGTTTTCAAACTTTCAGACTAAAGTTTTGTTCATTTTAAAACGCAAAATGAAAAGCATCATTTTACCGCCCCCCATGTGTCCGCAATACACTCAACTTGCACACACCTGAGCGCAATCACATTATCCAGCTTCTAGCTTGTGATGAGAGGATTTTCTAATACATCACAAACGCGATTTCGTATCGGTTTTCAAAAATTAATAAAAGTCGCCGTCGAACATACCTGCCCGTAATTTTATTACGGCTGTCGTCGAGGTAAAACGGAAAAATCGGCGAAAAATACGAGTAAAATTTTGGAGGGATTTTTGCGAGACGTACCATCTCAATGGACGAGAATTCTCCGGGTGAGTTCCTGCTCCCCACCAAACAGTCAGTTGTAGATTTTAAGGCCCCGGGGCTAGAAAATTTAAGAGCCCAAAACTAATTGAAAAAATGGACGTGATTGGCACATAACTGTGAGGATTCAGGGAGTAGAGAAAGTGCCTACATACCCTGCAGTGGTAGAATGTAGTGCTGATGATGTTTACAACCATTTTTCATCATCTTATCAAAATCATGTAATTCAGAAATAAAGTATTTAATATTTATTGATAAGCTCTGTATGAATTTATTATCTTTTAAATGAATTATATTCAGAATACATAACATGTCATTTTAAGTATTAGACCGGGTCTATCGCGATAGTATTTAGGTAAATATTAGTAATTTACCTGTGTCCCGACGTTTCAATACATGAAACTGTATTAGACCGGGTCTATCGCGATAGTATTTAGGTAAATATTAGTAATTTACCTGTGTCCCGACGTTTCAGTACAGTTTCATGTATTGAAACGTCGGGACACAGAAATACTATCGCGATAGACCCGGTCTAATACAGTTTCATGTATTGAAACGTCGGGACACAGGTAAATTACTAATATTTACCTAAATACTATCGCGATAGACCCGGTCTAATACTTAAAATGACATGTTATGTATTCTGAATATAATTCATTTAAAAGATAATAAATTCATACAGAGCTTATCAATAAATACTTAAAATGAGTGATCGCGAGTGCTTAAAAAGTTACATAACATGTCTACTACTTACTAGGTTTTTTTATATCCCCTAGTGTACCTACTATTGTTATGTTGTTTTATAGGTTTTGAACTTTGCCTACCCCGTAAGGGATTGGGGGCGTGATATATGTATGTATGTATGAAGTTTAAGTGGGGGTTTACGGTTTAAGGTTACTATTACACATGCTGTAACGGGGTAGATGTGGCCTGAAGTTATATTTTCAAAACTATCTTCTTTTTAAATTGATTAGATGAACTTATGAAAAGAGAAAAGGTTTGTATTTTTTGTGAGTTTAAGTTTTTATGTATGTATATAACGAATAGACTCAAACTGCGGTACTGATTTCAAAACATTCTTACACCTTTAGTACATTATTGCTTAGCAATGTAGGCTAATTTTTACTACTAAATTATTTTCACGGTAAATATAGTTGGCAACAGGTAAAACCGTAAGTAAAGAAAAGTGAAATTGATTGAAGTATTGTGTTTTGATATAATTGCTACTTTTTGTAACTGAATGTTGTTTTGGTATAGGTAAGTAAATATGTGATACAATAGTCATAAAAAATTTAGATTAATAGATTTTGCGTCCTTATCACCAATGTTTATGAGTTTCATTATATTTGTAAAAAATTGGGTTGTACCCGATCTAAATTAACCGGGGATACGAAAACTTTAGTCTCTCTCTCTCTCTTATCTTTTCGTGTGGGACACCGAGTCGTAGTAGGAAGATTGAAATAAACAGTATCATCGAATGCAGTTGGACTGTTACAAATCAAGCGGGGGCTTGGGAATAGAAACACTGGTAAAGTTGTGATCTTTTGCACAGAGTCCTACTTAGTAACCAAAGAGTATAAAGTGTAAGAAAACTAGCGGAAATTATTTCAAGGGGTGAATCAGCCAACAAAACTAAAAAACTTTAGCCAAGGTACTAAGATCCATCTATATGACAAAAAACTCTAGGTATGATATTTTGTACGAGAGAAAAGGGTCTATTACTCGTACACATGAACCAACAGACTCTGCAGTTATCAAAGACACGGAAAGAGTTTGGTACAGCAAGCAGGAGGTCTTAAAGAACTACTGTCTTCAGTAATGGTAATGAATTCTGCCAAATCAAGCACGCGCGAATCGGCCAACACAGCGGTGGTCCTTAGTCATCCATCATCATTCATCAAGAATAAGGTCGTCTCTATCCTGACGTCTATTTTGGAAACCTGACTGACTTCAGAGCTAAGATACTTCTGAAACTTCACAAAAATATGCTCTTGGTCACCAGAGGAAATGTGACACAACTTTTGCACTAACAACAAAATTAAATGATATTAAATTTTTTTACAAACTTTTTCTACAACAGTCCAAGCGACCTAGAGCCGACCCTGCGTCACCACTTGCCATTGTCTCCCCACGTAATCTGTCTTGGAGCAGCACGTTAATATTGTATTAAAAGTGCGCGAGTTTTTCTCGCGACCATCACTCTTGTCTTGCAATATCGCGACGGCGACGGCTGAACAAATCGTCTCGCGGCTTTCGTGACGGTATTGCTCCGTGCGGTGAGTAGCGTAAAGGGTGGATGTTTGATTTATTTAAGACTAACTTGAACTGCAACTCCAACTAAGATTTTATGGGGTTTTAGTATCATGTGTGAGCTCTTTATTTTACCCAGTAGAAGTGAGATTAGTTTTGTTTACGTTTGAGGCGTGGTTTGTGTTTGACCGAATTTGTAATAAATAAATTATTTACGTAGGTAACCAAAAGCAAAATTTTAAGTAAATCGTCAGACAAAACTAAGCATTATATTATATTATTCATAATACAGTGTTAAGAAAAATTTACTACCATTTGATATTCTAACCTGGTCATGGCAATGTTAAATGCGACAGTGTTACAGTTCGACACCAACATAATTTCAAATGAAACAGAACCACGGTTACTTGGTACATAAACGGACAATAAATAAATGTCTAAGAAAGAAAGAAAAAAACGACAAGAAAGAACAGAGATGAACAGTAGTCATGTCCAAACCCCATTTGTCGTCCTCGTAGATTACGTTTGAAATGAAAAGTGGGTAGATGAACTTTTTTCCCGTCTACCCTCGGTTGTAAATACTTGTCAGTTGACAGCCGTTGCGAATTTCAACCCCTTAGGTGATTTGTATTGAAAAATGGTCTATTGACTTTCCTTTGCTAAGTTAGGATATCTACCTACTGGAAATAATATAAGTTTTGCTATGTTATCCATTAATTCATCAGTGGTAATGCCAACAAGTTCTATGATGAGACGAATTAATCAATTAATGTGCATACCCAGGATTTCTAGTGATGGGTCAGACGTAAAAAAATAATTGTCCATACTGTCCTCTTTAACTGCCGAAAACGATGAACATAATAACAATATATGGTATTTAGTGCAAAAGGAAATAAAATATATATGCCATGTGATGCCGGCTAAGAATATTATCACCCCATTTTCTTCTAAGGGACTCGAGGGTGTGTATTGCAATTCAAGGCGATGGGCTGACAACCTGTCACTTTGGGCGATATCATTTTTGTCAGACGTGGCGTAAATGACCGTTTTTTGCGCCTGTTTGCGCTCTGCCTACCCCGCAAGGGCTTGTAGGCGTGATATGTGTATGTGTGATTGTGGAAATAAAATAAATTATCAACCATCAGAAGTATTTCAATGAATTTAATATTGTAAAATTATAAGGTTAAAAATAACTACCTAAGTTAAAATGTGTTAAAAACTATATAATTTTATCAATTTAAAGATTAAGAATATTGATAAAAATAAAATTATACAAGTCAAAAAAATAAAGTTTTAAATTTGCAGAACCTTTTCATCTAATAAGGTAGAGTAGTAAAAAGATAGTTAAAAAATAAACATAGCTCTTAAAGACAAATAATCGTAGGTATACAAAACAGGTAAGTACTCAGAGAGCTATTTAAAGGTCTAAGCTCGGGATCTCGCTACTAAATAAAGTCTAGAATTATATTATCCGCCAGAAGACCAAAGTAAAGGATGACCAAAGTATAGTCCGGAAGTATAGGAAGCTGAAGTGACAGTAGGCTGGTCACATTTGTCGTAGAACCGATGGACGGTGGAGCAAGCGGGTTCTCGAGTGGAGGCGTAACGTTAAACACCCTTCGGCCAGATGGAGCGATGACTTAGAGGGCGGTTGGTAGCGACTGGCCCCAACTCGGCAATTCGCTTTTTTTTAAAACGAGTATAAGACATGACATGACCTTGATTTCTCCGGTTCATTTTTTACAATTATTTGATGGAAAGTGACAGCGTTAATTAAGAGAATTTACTACCCGAATTGATGGCACTGGATGGCGAAAACGCAAGATCGTGCATAATGGTGCCTGATGGAGGTCTACATTGTCTGCTATAGGCCAATCTGATGATGTGGTGCCCAATAAAATCAAAAATAAATTGGCTGTATTACACATAAATATAAGTTCCTAGATAACATAGCAGAATATTTACTATTTTTTCTTTGATTTTGTTATATCTTTTCCTTTGCCTTTATCTTTGTCTATCGCCGGAGGAGGTGGAGGAGGTGGTGGGGGACTAGGGGGAAGGATGCGTTCTGGCCACTTTCTCTTCATATAGTCAGCCAGCAGTCTTAGGTTAACCAGCTTCAGCTTACTCTTAGGTCCTTTGAAAGTAGATGCAATAGACTCCACCAGGTTTGAGTCAATCTTAGTCGCTCCTTTGCTTTTGAACTCTTCATGCAATTCTTTCGTATCCATTACGTCTCGGCCATTTTTCACCAAACGAAGTATTATCGGAACTACGTCAACTTTATTTTTCTTTGCTGTCGTTACGTACTCCAAGCGATCCATAAGTACCTCCCTTGGATCAGGCCCAGGAATTACTTTCTTTACTTTGACTTGGCCGAACGTCATCACAACATCTTTCTTTGATTTCATTCGCTTGATACGATCGACTGTTGCGGTAAAATTTAAATCAACATCAATGTTGTCTAAATGAAGATTTTTGAGTTTACAGGCCACTCTTCTCATAGTGCTGATCAATACATTTGCATCATCGACGGTCAAAGGGTTAAAAGATAAATTAAAGGTAGTAAGGTTTTTAGCTTTTGTAAGATTCTCAGACAAAATCACTACGTCTTCTCCTGAAAAGTTATTGTTACTGAGGTCTATAACTCTCAGTTTTGGTGCAAGCATTGCATTTTTGATAGCTCCTGCGAATTTTGGGCCCGTTAACGCATTCCAAGACAGATTCAGTTCTTCAAGAAATTCATTGTCTTGTAATAGGCTTAACATCTTAACCGTACCCACTGGCGAAAAAAATTTGTTCCAGGACAAGTCAATATGACTGAGATTATTGAAGTACTCTAAAGCTTCTGCCAATGCCGTAGTAGTTGCGCTTCCAAGATCGTTACATTTTAAATTTACCTGCTTTACATGTAGCATTTTACCAATTGCTTCGGCCAAATATTTCCCACCTACGTCTGTGATGGCATTACGACTTAGATTAAGTACCATAAGAGTTCTGTTATACTGCAATCCATGAAGTAACTGTCTTAATCCTTCAGGACCCATATGACAGCCGGTCAAATTCAAATCATATAAGGTCTTATTTGACGTCAGCATTTCGCCTAAATGAAAGCATGCGTCCAGTGAAAGAAAATTTTCGGTCATATTAAGAGTTCTTACCGTCGTATTATTTTTTAACGCTATCGCCATGGCTCTCACTCCTTGCGGGTCTACGCAATAGAAGCTTAGGTTAATTTCATCAGTTAAAAGACCATTATAGAATAACCTAACTCGGCATGTATCCATTTCTTTGCATGCGGCCAAATATGCTTCTTGACCATCATCAGGATATTCAATTTTCACCGGAGACTCTAAAAGTGCTTTTTCAATTCCGGGGTCAAGAACTGCTGGGTAGCAGTAGTAAGGATGTTCCAGCACTGAGACGTCTGAAATTTCTATATATTTGGCGCATATTTCACCACTTCCTGGATCGTACAGGCCTGCTGCAAATGCTTCTTTTTTTAAGTTTGGCTTACGCTCAAATTTTACAAGCGAGGACCATTCTGCCATAGGAGGGTCTAGGGAGCTTTCAATGCTTTGGACTTCCATGAGCGTGCCCAATGGCACCGCCTCTTCCGAAGATGAAGACTCTGACATTATTGTAGAGATTCTTTACAGGTTCTGGACGGACAGAAAAGCTATCCCTAAGGAGCAAATATAATAGAAAAATAAAAGTATAACATATAAAATAATAAAATTATTATTATAAACGAATAACAATAGCAAACATTTTGCAATTTGATATCATCACGTTGACATAAAATGGCAAATTATGTCAAAACAACAATCTTGATTGAACCATGACAAATTGCAAAGGCAAAGATATAATGACAAAGGCTGTTAAAATATAAGAGATCTGTGGTTAAAATGGTTTAAGTTGATAAAATTAAGGAGGTTTTGCTAGTATGAATCTGGCTAGATTTTCATGACTTCATTTTCATGTGTTTATTTTTGTCATAGAGTTTCTGGACTATTGCCTGAAACCAATTTATTGTTTTAAGGCATTTTAGGTTTATGCTAACATGGGTTTTTACACTATGTCTACTATGTGTCTACTATCAAAAAGACAATAGTAGTATATTTTATAATATTAATTTAATTAAAGACAATAAAAAGAAATAATGATCTACTAAAGTCTACTATACATTAAATCGAAAATTTATGCAAGCATACAAATTACAAAAATAATTATGTGCTTTACAAACATAATGAACGAAATCGTACAAAAAAATTGCGACAATCGCAATTTTTGTAAGTATGCCCTCAAATAATACCAGCCTTATCGGATATTCTTAATAGTAGGAAACTACACGATTGACAAGTATGTTCTTACTTAACACGACTGCCCAACCAAAAGAAGGATTGTAATGTTTTTAGAGTCCATGTATGAATGTAAAGGGCAGCCCTCCGACTACTGATAGGGTGCATGCAAACCATGAAACTGAACAACTTTCCCCTAGGAACATATGTCAGGTCAAGAAACGACAAAAAAAATTACCTCCCACACAAAATCAAGATCAACGGATTGTAATTACTATGGGAAGTAAAATTTTTGTTTGCGTTTCATATTTTTCCATAGAAAATTGTTCAGTTTTATGGTCTGAATGCACTTATAAGTATTCGGAGGGCTGTCCGTTACACCCTGTATGTGCGATTATTTAAAGTGCTGCAACTCGTTAACCACTGAACAGATTTGAATGGGAGTTGTATCGGAAGAATCCTTACATTATCCCGAGTGTCATAGGCTACAGTATGGCAATCGCAATAAGCCATATTTGACAGATGTCAGATTCATTCGAATGCTTTGACTGACTCTATTTTCCTTTGATGACATCTTTTTTAGTATGGAGATGACAGCTGTCAAATATGAGTTCTTATTTTTTTATTGCTCCGTCTTGTAGTTTTGACCAACTAACGACACATGTATCAACAAATATCGTGACGTGCCGGTCACATGTTAATTAATTCAGATATACCACCGAATCGAATTAGACGACAATTAGTTATTTTGCCGTGCCGTGTGGTGCCATCTTTGCATAGCATCACCCCAATTCTACCCGTCCAGGGATACACATCCAGGGAATAATGCTGCTCATTCAGCTGTGCGTTCCCTGTGATTGCAACATCTTGCACTGCGCTCGCCAATCCGCTTGCCAAGTGTGGTGAGTATGGCAATACCCCCCACTAGGGGGAGGCCTGTATCCAGCAGTGGACTGTTATGACTGATAATGTATGTAATGTAGTTATTTAGGACAACATAATAATAGGGAACTATATTTTCTGTCACCAACATTTATATTTGTCATCAAGTAGTATCACCAAATAATAAGATCTATCGTCACGAAATATTTTCGTTCTCAGATAAACAAATGTGTTCCAAGGTATGCATCACCAAATTAATGTTATTTAATGTGTAAAATAAAAGATAGATTACCAAAGAAATTGTAAAGCATTGATGGAATTTATTTTTCGTTCTCATAATAATAGTTTTGTTACTTTTATAATAGGTTAGTACTCAAAATGGTAGATCTGTCACCAAATAAATAAATTTTCGTTCCCAGACTGCGATTCCCTTTAATTTGCTATTTTGTTACCAATACAGTGGTAACATTTTATTTCATTAAGTTATCAAAATAATATTGTTCGCTTCCAATTTTATACATCAATTGTCAATTTGAATGAAAAAATATTCAAATAGGCGGAGCCAAATTGGCGCGCTTTAAAATAATAATATAAGTGATAATCTGTTTGTGGACTGTAGGGTTTCATGCGTACCTATTACAATTTTAGGCGACATGCTGACAACCTGTCATTGTAGTGATACACGATTTTCTGGAAAGGCTCTCAAATATTTGACAGATGTCAGTGCCTTAACAGGCTTCTTCTGGGTGAGCTCGCTCCATCTTAGACTCTGTCTCTGTCCTATGACCTAGACTAGAGTCAAGAGCAAACCCATCATTAATAAAATAAAAAATGTGGCGATGGCGAGCGTATATTACCGCCTGTAACGCTCTGCCTAGCCCGCAAGGGATAAAGGCGTCATATATGTGTGTGTGATGATCTGTTTCCTAAACAAAAACATCCCAAACACGTCATGTCAACTGTGTGTGTCAACCAAGACCGAAAGCAGACCTCACTCAAGATATTTGAAAAACTTTTCTTTTGAATACCTGAGCAGGTATCGCGAGCAAGAGATCCGAAGTTTCGCCCACAAAGAGTTGTACTGAAATATTCACCGCATCAATCAATTTGTGACCAAAAGTGGAATATGGGCGGGACGGCGTACGTTTTTATATTCTATACTGCCTAGCTTTTGCTTATAGTGCAGGAGACTACCGCACAAAATATTGTAGTTTTTGTTATTTGCGATAGGTACTGGGTAGGTATTTCTCTTTCAATCTAGTCTAGGCCAATTGTTAGCGCCGGAACCGGCCGGCGACCAATGCCGCTCGCTGCATCAAGGGCAAGCAGAAAGGGTATGGCTCAAGAACCACTCGATGTGCCGACCCTCAACAAGCGTTCTGTTCAAGTAGACGCGGATGGGTTTACTTTGTTCCAGAAGAAACGCAGCAGGCAACCTCGCCAGAACAAGTGTGGCACCGCCCCGGTCGAGGCCAATCTACAGCTGCGCGCCTTCACGCCGAGGACATCGCTTTATGTCTCCCGCCTGCACGACTCTACTACCAACGAAGACGTGCTGGATTACATCTTCGCGAGGCATAAAGCAGGTGCCTTCAAGGATATGCCAAGACTCGGAGTGTACGTGAAGCCGTTGGAGTCGCGACATTGGGACGGCTACTGTGAGCGTCTTCACGTCGCCGGAGTTTTGGCCACAGGGAGTCATTTTCCGCCACTTCCGAGGGCAGCTGCCGTTGCCGTCTCCACATAGTTAGAAAAGATTTAGAATCTTGTATTGTAAAGGCTATTTAAGTGTGTTTTTATTGTTTAGTATAAAAGTTCATTTTAAATAATAGTTATGTCGGCTATCTGTTTATCAACCTAAGATACAGGGATTCTTATTCTTAGTTTAGGAAACATAAGCCTCATAAATATTTTGTATCGTGTTACCTATTTGTAATTACGTCTTTTAATAATAAAAAGAAATCTCTTGTCTCTTATCTTATATAAACTACACAGATTTCGAATAAGAGAAGCTAGAATTTTAGGCTGTTAAGCTAGCTCACACATAAGCTCAGAGGGACCTTCACACTTACCGAACAATTAACTTTAAATATAATACGATGATTTGCGTTGCCTTGTAAATAACCAAACGATTTTCAATAAAAAACCAATCAACGTTTTATCTCTACTTTACTTGCCTTTATATTCAAACTGTATGCTTTTTGCTTTTTGTTAAATAAATTGTCTTCAAAGCTCTAAAGTTAAGGTGGTCAACCATACTATTTTCCTTATAGACTTAGAGTAGCCTTGCTACGGCGTAGTCACATTCGTAGCAGTTCCGCTCCTGGACTACGCAACGTTTCCCCGTTCAGATATTGGCAAAAAACAATATTTTATACCGGTCGCTAAGCGCTGCCGCAAATGTATGCCCGTGAACGCGGGAACTGAATATCCCCGGCTAGCATACAAGAGATTATACGTCCGCAGATAAAAGATATTTTTTGAGATTTTTCTCATCCCCGAATTCGAGCTAAAATTATTTCTGGTTCGCCTTGTGTCTAGTGTGGAGTCATGGTGTTGCATTAGACCCGCTTTTTGTATCAAAGTGTATAACTAAAATAGTGATGAAATTTTACCGGATGTTTTCGCAGCGGTGGATTTCTTTTTGCAGGGTTTTAGTTATCAATATGTACTCTAGAGACCTGTTAATTACCTAAGTAAGCTGCATTATATGACTTATAAGTTCTTACATCGTTCCACATTTAATCAATTGTCACCGCGCCCAGCCAAAACTTCACATTGGAATTAAATCATATCTTATCTCTAAAAATATCTCCTTGGACCCTCTCATGTGTACCACAGTTTCTGGGCATCACATTAAATATTGACAAAATAAAAATGTAGAATGCGAGCGTCCGCGTACAACGGAGCGACGTCGGGACGCGAAGGAGCCATTCCATTTTCAAACGTTTCAGTTCCCGCCAATAAATATCTTATCGAGTTACAATGAGGGCTAACGTGGCGCCTTGGGACCGCTCACGAGCACAAAATTTACCGCTTGACGTATGTTAGGGTTAAACTGGTACAGTGTTTTCTGTGGTGGCCAGTTTTGGCACATTTGGAGCAGTTTGATCATTAGGATCGTGGCGGGTCAAATGATTCTATAAAGATCAAATAATAATAAATATCTTATTGAGCTACAATTAAGGCTAACGTGGCGCTTTGGGACTCTTCACTGGCACAAAATGTACCTCCTGACATATGTTACGATTAAAATGGTATTTGTTACAATGTTTTCAGTTGTAGCCAGGTTTGAGACAGTTTGTTCATTAAGATCGTGGCAGGTTAATTAATTTAAAAGATGCAATAAATAAATTTCTTATCGAATGACAAACGTATGTTGTGGCTCACCGGCACAAAATTTACCGCCTGACGTATGTTCTACAGTATTTTCTGTAGTGACAAGTTATGTCACAATTGAAACATTTGAATTAAGATCTTGGCAGGTCAATTGATTCTTTAAAGATCAAAAATAAAAATATTTTAATTTATTGTGTTATAATGCGCTCACTGGTAAAATTTTAATTTAGCACTTGACTAATGTTAGAGTTAAACCTGGTACAGTGTTTTCTGTAGTGGCCAGAACTGTTACATTTGCAACAGTTATAATTAAAATCTTGGCAAGTCGATTGATTTAAGTCAAGAGAATTAACAATTTTATAATGAAACCATTTTGGTACTACGATACGTTTCGTCGTCCTTCCGAAAAAATATTGATGCAGCAGTTGAGTAGAATGTCACTTGTGTACACAGTAGGTAAGTAGGTAACAAACGTAATGGAGCGTAATCATTTGAATGTACAAAATCTTTGCTTTGGTTCATTTTCCAACCGGTTCCATGGTGTAATGGTTAGCACTCTGGACTTTGAATCCAGCGATCCGAGTTCAAATCTCGGTGGAACCTGACTTTTTAGAATTTCGTGAACAGCAAAAATTTCAAAGCAAAATTATTACTTTTGGATGATTACGTATCCTAGCAGTTCAATGGAGTAATAATTATTAGCACTCTGAACTTTGAATCCAGCGATCCGAGTTCAAATATCGGTAGAGCTTAGCTTTTTATGGCTTTTTAATAGCATTATGCTGTCGACTTTTAGTGAATGATCATGCAGCTGATAAACGGAGGACGGACGAAAATCAATCATTGAAATGGGGACGAGTAGGTTAAAATTCTCTATTTTGTGCCAAATCTTTATCTAAAATTCCGCTTCCGCGATTAGTCTAAACACGCAGGCGGGAATCGACATTGTAGCTTAGTACCTGAACAAATTTTATTAAGAGTCCTACTTCGCCGGAAGGAACGAAATTCAAATGAAATTCGGAAGTCATGTCAAAGAGTATATTATAGAGGTGTCACCATTTCATATAATGTTAGTCTAACTGGTACTGATACAATACTTGACGACCAATGGTAGTGCGACTGCCTGCGGCGCAAAGGTTCCGGGTTCGATTCTCGGTGGACTACTCACAAAGTTGATATTATAACTTGGAAGGAATATTAACCTACATTATATTATAAGGTCCATATTTTGAAATAAACTGAACCATTCGCCAAGACTTAGCTGAACGCATAGTATCCATATTAATTATGAACTCTATAAACTGTACTGTCTGTTTGTTTGTTAGTCTTACACTTTCAGTACATGAAAAGAATTCATCTAAAAATAAGGGCTTAATCAGTTCACAAAACACTTATCTTCATAACATCTCAAATCATATTTACAACTTTTTAGTTTAACGTTATTTCAGAAGAAGCAAAGTCATTAAACTAAATAAAGCCAACATATTAGTTCAGGTTTAAAAATGCAAGTGGCCAGTATCATGTTACGCACTTTGCGCGAACATATTTTTGTTTCGGTTTTGTCCATCCTGGTATTGTAAATATTTTTGCGAACTTCGACATTAAGAAACTTTTTTTGGATATTTCTTTGTCATTTTCGTCATTGCGTGCACCTTAAGCGCAACTAATACTGTTAAATTTAAATTTCAATTTTAAACGTTTATTGCATAAATTAGTATACATAGATGTAAGTTCAAAATATAAATAGCAAAAACCAATTAGCGACGGCCATTATACAACCTATATTCGAGTATGATATTATGATATGATAATATATAGCGGTCGCATTCTCGCACCGTTCATTAGGTTTTGAACAATATTTGTTGACCGTCAGACATACACAGAGCCGCATGCCTTAAAAATTTCAAACCTTCGAACACCTTTTACAATCTTTTTCCTTTAATCACCGACACCAGTTGAATTGCTTCATAGTTAAAAATTATCATACATTTTGGTGATATCTATTAAAGTAACTAAGAAAATTTTAAAATCGAAGGTGCTTCTAATTGTTTTTTTGACTAAGGTTTTTAATCCATTCCTATCTGGATAAACCTGTAATTTTTGGTCTTGAAATTGGTATTTTTAGAAAAGGGATTTATAGCCCTATACAATGTTTGGTATATTTCGGTGTTACCAACGAACCAGGGTGACCACAGCCTTTAATATAATGATACTCTCGACCTTCCCGAAATTTTAACATTAGTATTGGCATTTTGTTCTGTGACACTCTAGGACTTTCCAGCTAGGTATAAGTCTAGAACCTTTCAACCCAGTGTTACCCTAGCATGAACATCTTGACCCAGTGCCACTCTAGAACCCTTCTACCCCATAACACTAAAAACATTCCGAATCAATTGATCCCACTCTTGAACTGAAATCTGACAAAAATCTTTTACAACATAAATAATACTTTTGTATACTAGGTACGCAAGTTGCAAGAGATATGGGCGTGATATGTGTATGTATGTATGTACGTAAGTACATGTACATAATTGTTATCCTTGCTTTCTTATAATTTATCCTAAAACTGTGGTTGGTGGTTACAATTAAAAATTTCCGCCGCGGTTAAAAAACTGCTTTTGTGCCGCCGTGCCGCCGTCTAGTGTTGCATATAAATCGAACCTTACTACTTCATACTAATCTGCACTAACAACCACGTCATCCTATTATTTGATCGTAAATTTTTTTTTTATACCTACGTCTAATCGGTTCATATTTGCGTTTCGTTCGATGTATCAATCAACGTAGTATTGACATTGGCAAAATTATCCATAGCGGATAGAATGCCGTTGTTGTAGATAGTTAATATATTTTGCGGCAAAATTCTACCTACAATAATTTTTCACGGTTAAAATATCGAACAAATGTAGTGTGTGTCGCGTCTGCATCATATTCCGTTTATCTATGATCAATTCCACGTCAGTTTTGACAGCAGAGGAAACACATCAAAACAAAAACCTTTTATTCCCAAGGAAATCAGCCGGAAACAGTAAGTGTTTTGCTAAATTTCATAATAACTAAGACGTTTTGTCAAAAAATAGCCGCCCGGGCGGGTTCAACGTGAAATTGCCATTAATAATCATACTAAGATCAATACAGTTCGATTAGCACTGGCGGAAGAAATCTCTTACGCCACGCTTCATCACTGAAAAATAGAGGTAACTTCAAATTTTAATTTCTCCGTAATTAAATATAAAATGAGATTTTGCGCTGCCCTGGCGTATTCCTCATATCTTGAAGATTAAAAAACAAAATTTTGTTGACAGTGTTGTGCCTTAGATTATGCATAAAATGCATTCTCGTAGCTCGTTTTCACCTCACTTCATGGAAGTAGGCCCGTTAATTAACAGTGTGCATGCAGTGGCACGTGACTCTATTTCTGTTGACATACTCATTGACAGATATTAGGAGCCATTCAGTTCAGTCATAGATATAATTTATTAGGTCTTTGCATTCAGTTAACTTAATTCTAAATTGATTTCCTTGGATACATTTCAAAGTTGTAGGTAAATTAATATAGATTACAATACACATATTATATGCATTTTTTTTTGTAAATATCCTTAAAGCAGCGTGGCTCATACAGCGAATCTTTATAGACAGATCTATGGACCCGTCTTATCACATCTGAGTGCTTTACAAAGTAATTTTCTTTAGAGCGTACAAACAAACAAGCAGCTCTAATATACTGGCAAGGAAACGGTAGAATTTTATATTTTTTAAATATTGGTTTGCAGCTATCTAAGAACCACGCTTTATCAATGGCTCGCATACAGCGTTTTTGAACTTTGAATGCTTTATCGATGTGAACAGAATATCCCCATAACAATAGTCCATAGTTAAGGATGGAAGACATGTGACCATGATATGCCGTTAAAGCGGCCTGCGTAGTTTGCCTTAATTTTTTTAAGGCAAATAAAAATCTATCAAGTCAATTACAAATTGAATCTACATGTGTTTTCCAATTTAAGTTGCTGTCAACGTTAAAACCAAAGATCTTTACATTTTTTACTTCCTCTATTATCCTGTCTTGGTATTTAATTCCTCATAAGGCACCTGCAAAAAAAAAAAAAAAAATTTAAAATTAAAAATTTGGCGGGAAGACGCAAGGAGGTAGTGCACAACCGTTCACACTGCGCGTGAGTGCTCGATTGATCCTAGCGGGTTTTAGGGCTGGATATATTCAACAGTGTGCTAAAATTGCCTCCGATATTGCTATTTTTGCTGGGACAAATCTAGGTAGTTTTGACATAAATTCAATTTTTAATAATTTTTCGTAGGGTCACTAATCCTTAACACAAACAAAATTAATTTTCATAAATATATTGGATATTATTTTCCTGAGAGATGAATATGTTGTGAAAAACGGATTGGGGACAAGCCACGGAACATTTAAAATCAAACAATTTATTTGCAAGAATTCAAATAGGTTACAATTTACTACAGATTGCTTAGTAATAATCCTTAAAACTATGAATTCAACCTGATACAGGTGTGCAAATGTTAAGAGTCCTACTTCGCCGGAAGGAACGAAATTCAAATGAAATTCGGAAGTCATGTCAAAGAGTATATTATAGAGGTGTCACCATTTCATATAATGTTAGTCTAACTGGTACTGATACAATACTTGACGACCAATGGTAGTGCGACTGCCTGCGGCGCAAAGGTTCCGGGTTCGATTCTCGGTGGACTACTCACAAAGTTGATATTATAACTTGGAAGGAATATTAACCTACATTATATTATAAGGTCCATATTTTGAAATAAACTGAACCATTCGCCAAGACTTAGCTGAACGCATAGTATCCATATTAATTATGAACTCTATAAACTGTACTGTCTGTTTGTTTGTTAGTCTTACACTTTCAGTACATGAAAAGAATTCATCTAAAAATAAGGGCTTAATCAGTTCACAAAACACTTATCTTCATAACATCTCAAATCATATTTACAACTTTTTAGTTTAACGTTATTTCAGAAGAAGCAAAGTCATTAAACTAAATAAAGCCAACATATTAGTTCAGGTTTAAAAATGCAAGTGGCCAGTATCATGTTACGCACTTTGCGCGAACATATTTTTGTTTCGGTTTTGTCCATCCTGGTATTGTAAATATTTTTGCGAACTTCGACATTAAGAAACTTTTTTTGGATATTTCTTTGTCATTTTCGTCATTGCGTGCACCTTAAGCGCAACTAATACTGTTAAATTTAAATTTCAATTTTAAACGTTTATTGCATAAATTAGTATACATAGATGTAAGTTCAAAATATAAATAGCAAAAACCAATTAGCGACGGCCATTATACAACCTATATTCGAGTATGATATTATGATATGATAATATATAGCGGTCGCATTCTCGCACCGTTCATTAGGTTTTGAACAATATTTGTTGACCGTCAGACATACACAGAGCCGCATGCCTTAAAAATTTCAAACCTTCGAACACCTTTTACAATCTTTTTCCTTTAATCACCGACACCAGTTGAATTGCTTCATAGTTAAAAATTATCATACATTTTGGTGATATCTATTAAAGTAACTAAGAAAATTTTAAAATCGAAGGTGCTTCTAATTGTTTTTTTGACTAAGGTTTTTAATCCATTCCTATCTGGATAAACCTGTAATTTTTGGTCTTGAAATTGGTATTTTTAGAAAAGGGATTTATAGCCCTATACAATGTTTGGTATATTTCGGTGTTACCAACGAACCAGGGTGACCACAGCCTTTAATATAATGATACTCTCGACCTTCCCGAAATTTTAACATTAGTATTGGCATTTTGTTCTGTGACACTCTAGGACTTTCCAGCTAGGTATAAGTCTAGAACCTTTCAACCCAGTGTTACCCTAGCATGAACATCTTGACCCAGTGCCACTCTAGAACCCTTCTACCCCATAACACTAAAAACATTCCGAATCAATTGATCCCACTCTTGAACTGAAATCTGACAAAAATCTTTTACAACATAAATAATACTTTTGTATACTAGGTACGCAAGTTGCAAGAGATATGGGCGTGATATGTGTATGTATGTATGTACGTAAGTACATGTACATAATTGTTATCCTTGCTTTCTTATAATTTATCCTAAAACTGTGGTTGGTGGTTACAATTAAAAATTTCCGCCGCGGTTAAAAAACTGCTTTTGTGCCGCCGTGCCGCCGTCTAGTGTTGCATATAAATCGAACCTTACTACTTCATACTAATCTGCACTAACAACCACGTCATCCTATTATTTGATCGTAAATTTTTTTTTTATACCTACGTCTAATCGGTTCATATTTGCGTTTCGTTCGATGTATCAATCAACGTAGTATTGACATTGGCAAAATTATCCATAGCGGATAGAATGCCGTTGTTGTAGATAGTTAATATATTTTGCGGCAAAATTCTAGCTACAATAATTTTTCACGGTTAAAATATCGAACAAATGTAGTGTGTGTCGCGTCTGCATCATATTCCGTTTATCTATGATCAATTCCACGTCAGTTTTGACAGCAGAGGAAACACATCAAAACAAAAACCTTTTATTCCCAAGGAAATCAGCCGGAAACAGTAAGTGTTTTGCTAAATTTCATAATAACTAAGACGTTTTGTCAAAAAATAGCCGCCCGGGCGGGTTCAACGTGAAATTGCCATTAATAATCATACTAAGATCAATACAGTTCGATTAGCACTGGCGGAAGAAATCTCTTACGCCACGCTTCATCACTGAAAAATAGAGGTAACTTCAAATTTTAATTTCTCCGTAATTAAATATAAAATGAGATTTTGCGCTGCCCTGGCGTATTCCTCATATCTTGAAGATTAAAAAACAAAATTTTGTTGACAGTGTTGTGCCTTAGATTATGCATAAAATGCATTCTCGTAGCTCGTTTTCACCTCACTTCATGGAAGTAGGCCCGTTAAGTGAAATATGTAAAGAAAAAGAGACTATAGTCAACTAACAGAACTTCAACAAAGCAAAAAGTTTGCACGCTTTCTCCTAAAGCAGGACAAAATACACCGCAACAGGTATGTCGAAAAAAGACAGATTTTAGGGCGGGTTCCAACAACCACTCGATTCCATGGAGACCGCCATCGTTTGATGTATGAACCTCGATAGCCAAACCTCAAAATACTAATCGTCATTTAACAGAGCCACACCTTTATGAATTAACTGATTAGGTTAATTAAAAAAGTAACTCTTTCGCTACTACAGCGCCTTGGGAGTCGCGTGGTTTGTAGATTAAAAATCTATGTAGGGCCGGTTGCAAGAACACTGGTCGGGGGTTTAATCTTCAGTTTTTTGTGTCTAATATGATTCTATAATCTTTTAGTGCTTTGTAATAATTGATAAATAATTGGTAAAGAAGTAGAGGTATTCCTGTACAGAGTTACGCTACACAAATTGAATACTACGAAACTGAACAATTGTGTCGGGCTTTACACATTTTGTGTAAAACGTAAACTCAAATTACTAAAACGTAGTTCTTACCGCGATACTTGATTGAGTATCCCGTTCGAGAATCCGTTTTAGTATTTTTAAGTTTTTTTATTATTGTTTAAACTTGCAAAATTGTCAAGCGCGTGCAGTAAAATTTTGCAAGTTTTCAAAAATGTTATACCTAACACAGGAAGTGTTTTAAAATTTGGTATTTAATTTTTAAGTCATTATGTGTGACCGTGAATGTTTAAAATAGTTTAAATTTCGAATGGGTTTGGTTATTTGTTCATGTCTAAAAAAAAGTATTTTCATGTTTTAAATGTAATGCCCTTGTCTTCCTTGTTGCGTTTCTTCACCTCTTGAAAAAATTACAGCTAGGATTTTTTTTTATCGCACCTGTAATCTTTGGTTAGTTTAGTCGTGTTGGCGGAGACGGTCCACCAACCCTTTCCTATCAAGATGTTATCGGCTGCACCATTACCAGTGAATTATTATTTCTGATTAATAAATTGCGGGTCCTCAGGGACTCGCGTGAATGGTAGGCGGGTTTGTAGTGTAGTTTTTTTTATACGACCTATAAGTTGTAAAAGAGTGAACTGTCATCACTGAACAGGTAGCTATTCCCATACTTATATATACAAATAAAAAATACCACTATTGAAACTAGCATCACCCCATTGCTTTTCTGGTGTTGTAACAGGCGACTAATGGACGCGAGGTTTACATGTGTATTGCAATTTTAGGCGATGGGCTGGCAACCTGTCACTATGGCAATACACTTTTTTTTGAATGACCCTCAAATGTGTCATACGTGGCGTAAATGATGTTTTTTTTACGGCCGTTTATCTCCGCGCGGTGTATATTACGTATTATTGAAAGTTTTATATGCAGTTAATTCTATTGTAGGTAAGGAGCAATGTGTTTCATATACCTCTCAACATTTCAAATAATTTATTTATTTAACTGTTTATTGCACACAAGATAAAACACAGGACATATTACATTAAAGAAAAACAACACAACAGGTACTATTTATTTCTCAAAAGAAATCTCCTCCAGCAGTCCTACGGTAGAGAGATGGCATAATTCAGTAGTCTAATTACGAAAAGTTTTTTCACTCTTACTTCCTAATAGATAGACTTGACTTCTGATAGTAAGTCAAAACTGAACAAATAGCAAAAAGTTGCTCGTTCAAATTTCGCAAATCATCAAAATAAACTAACAAGTAGGTCACAAACATTCATCAAATAATTTATTACCCTTTTCCACAAAATGTGTGCCCATTGCCAGCTGAAATCCCACATCGCAATCCCAGGACGCCATAACTTTTGACAACGCCTAAAAACCTGCCCTAAAACCTGTCACATGTCAATAAGCACTCTTTTAATCTAGCACACCCGAAACAGCCACGAGGTGTGGTCGGTCCCAATGGTCTGTAGACTTTAATGGAAATATATTTTGAGTTTGCAAAAGTATTGGTAAAGAGTAATGTTAATAGATTCTTACTCGTACTTTATTGAAGATAAGATAATTCTTTATTAATAAACTTAATTACAAATAGGTAAACTTATACAAAATAGTAATGTGGCTTGTCCATTCCCAGAACTAATAATGTGAATTCCTGTATCTCAGGTAAATGTTTAGCCGACATTACTATAATTTTATAATGAAATCTACTATACTATACAAAACAAATAAACTTAAATAAACTATACAATATTTATATTATATATTTAAAAGAACATTAATGAGTTTTCATTTCATATCTTTAAAAGTCTATAAACAAACAAAACATAGTTTTATGCTAAAACGCGGTTTTACGTAGGTACCTATCGTAGAAATTGTATTACCAGTTGTACCTTGGGCAGATACGGCAACGTATCGACGACGGTAGGTATCTATATGTTGGATCGGATCTTATTATATGCATCTGTCTACCTATTTCATTTATTCATAAAAATGCATTCTATAAGTCAATTCTCATTACTTGCATTACGAGTATTACAGTTCATTCCACCTAGATTTATTTAACCTACATTTCATTTAATAATATGCGAATCGCAGTCTGCCGAGATTATCAAGATTGAGACATTAATTTGGCAGGCGTCCCGTTGTCTCAATTAATAACCCAGCAACCAGTCCAGCCAATTCCTCCCCATAGCCCTAGTAATCCGACCCTAACCTGCAATAGTCCTTGCATCAGGCGGGTGCTGGCTCTGGGTGTACTTCTAAAGTGCAGACAGAGCGAGTATCCGCTTGATGTACACATCACAACACATTATTTGCTGCAAAAAGGCCTCTGTACCGTTGGCTTCGGCCCCACTCATGCCTCACAGGACGAGATTCGGAACCGTACCAACATCATAATAATAACACGTAAGTACAATATAATACAATTAATAACTTATGGCCAATACATGGGCGAATACCTACAAAAGAATAAGCTTATTAGATTATCTAAGAGAATAAGGTTAATAATTTACAAATTTGTAGGTAGAGAACTTGACAAGAAAATTAAAAATGTCAACAAAAATATTCCGAGGTTCCACCGAGATTTGAACTCGGATCGCTGGATTCAAAGTCCAGAGTGCTAACCATTACACCATGGAACCGGTATTTCGGTGATTGCTAGCGCGCGAATTTATCGACCACTATCTACGCTCAGTGACGTCAATGACCTGATGACGCTATTAAATGCTTATGCGCATAATAAAGCAGTCTACTGATTATGATGTTATATAAGGTGTTATTGGTATAATTTATTATTTTGCTAAGCAAAGTTATTGTAGACTATGTAATTTAATGAAATTATTGAAATGTATGCATTAAAAATTTGCTATTGTTTTTCATTTTATTACCTAAGCTGGGTAGAGTGTAGGGTACAGATTTATGTTATTGACATAATTTATGTAAGGTAAGTTTGTGAAGTAGGTGACTATACTCAAAAGTAATACCCTAAGGCTCACGTTAAAAAGTAAAAACAAGAAATACTACGGGTACTTAAATAAATAAAAACTTATGGCTTTACAAAGTTTGGACACGCGTACAAAATTAGATACGCATACACGACAAGACGTCACACAATTCTCGCCAGTTGTTCACACATTAAGAATATAACAATATTATGTTCATTTTCCGCTGTGTGTTGCCGGCTTAGAATAGCATCACCCCATTTCTTTCCTCCATTGACTAAGGAACTCGAGGGTTACATGTGTACTACAATTTTAGCCGATGGGCTGACGACCTGTCATTATGGTGATACACAATCATCTGCATGACCCTCAATGTATGTCAGTCGTGGCGTAAATATCCGTTTTATATGACCGTTTGCGCTCTGCCTACCCCGCAAGGGATAAAGGCGTGATGTATGTATGTATGTAAGATTTTCTGAATTACCCTGAATGTTTGTCAGACGGGGTGTAAGTGTCCCGTTTTTACCCTCTGCCTACCCGGCAAAGCATGTAGGCGTGATGTATGTATGTAAGTATCTTAATTTACAATATTTAAATAAAATCTTTTACAATGCCATTCAACCAGCGGATTGACAATGCTAAGGCGCAGTTACCTATACTTTAGTGAATTAAAAAAAGTTGTAACTATCTACAGATAAGCAAATTCCGTACAATTTAGGGCAATACTCGTACATCTCGAATTGGGGCTGTTATCAGACTACAGCTTGACTAGATAAACGAATTTCATATGCCAAATGGACAGTTTTCAACTAATCAAGTCCGCGTTCTAGTACATGCGATTACAGAAGTGATAAGGATAAACTATCGTGTTGTTTTTTTTAATCTACGGGGTGTAAGGGAGATCCCTCCGAATACTGATATATGCAGACCATGCAACTGAACAACTTTGCCCTAGAAACATATGTCAGGCAGGAAACGACAAAATCAGTCGAGTCGAGATCCCATACAAAATTGCAATCAGCTGATTGCATTTACTATGGGGAGTCTATTTTATTTTTTTTACATTTCCTAAATCATTTTCTACATACACATATCACATCACGCCTATAATCCCTGACAGGGTAGGCAGAGCGTAAACGACCGCAAAAAACGGACATTTACGCCACGTCTGACAAATATTTAAGGGTCATTCGGAAAATTGTGTACCGCCATAGTGACAGGTTGTGAGCCCATCGCCTAAAATTGCAATACACACCCTCGAGTTCCTCAGTCGCCTCTTACGATTCCCACGGGAAAGAAATGGGGAGATGCTATTCTAAGCCGGCATCACACGGAAAATGATTATAAATCATTTTCTTATGGGAATTTATAATATTCTTTATTGCACAAACAATACACAGAAAAAAAAAATGTACAATTTTTGTCGCAAAGTCGAGCTTACCTCTAAAGAAGAGATCTCTTCCAGCCAACCCATGTCTTGTGAGAGAATTTAAACTTTTGGGGCAAATAGGCAATACGAAATAAATTTAACAAAATAAATGAATATATAACTCTGTAAAATATTTTAACATGCATACAAATAATATATATAAACTTACATGAATAAATAAACAAATTTACATAAATACTATAAAAATACATAAACATACATAAATATTTAAGGTTGTTGAGAAATGAAGTGCTCTTTTACTCGCTTTTTAAATACGGAAATAGATGGGCTTTCCTGTACAGTCTTAGGAAGATCATTCCAGAGCTGTGCAGCTTTAACGGAAAAAGAGTTAAAAAGAAATCTTGTATTCGCTCTTGGACACTCCAGCACCTTAGTGATGTGGTCGCGCCTAGGGCGGGGATCAGGGGGAAGGAAGTGGAAACGGGAGCGGAGATAGTCGGGAGTGGCAGGATTGTGAAGGATGTTATAGAGAGTGGATAGGATGTGCACATCGCGGCGAAGACGAATTGGAAGCCACTTAAGCTGAGCACGAAATTCTGAGACATGATCGAACTTACGAAGACCGAAAATAAACCTAATAGCCAAGTTTTGTTTGTTTTATTCAATTTCATGGTCTGAATGCAGCCTATCAGTATTCAGAGGGCTGTCTCTTACACCCTGTATTTGCAAGTAAGATTATCACTTAAGTATTTGTTATCGTTCGCTCTTTCTCGAATAATGAGTCGATGTACTGTTATTTATTTATTTTTCTCAAACATGCTAGGAAATGTGTTCATTTCTTTCAAAAAAAGAAACCGCGAAGTTTCACATTGTTTGTCACGTCTCAGATCACGCCAGCAAAGTTGTATGGAAATCCTTTGCTAGTGTCCATTAAGATAAATTCGTTATACGCTAAACCCACTTCAAAATTATCTCAATGATTTGAATTTGATTTCAAAATTATCTCGATGACTCTCATAGAAACGGAACGTAATTTTGTATGAAACAGGTAACTAAAGACGAGGCTGTATGATGTGAAGACCCTTGCCTGTCCAGAATTAAAAAAGATAAGAATGAACTAAACATTTAGTATGGCTGAATATTACGTAATACTGTGCCTTACAGGCGAATTTATTTTAATAAATTATAATTGGTGGGAAAATTGTAAATTTTTATTTGTTTCGTTGTGTTGTGGTCGCTAGCTAACTTTTATTAGAAGTACAATCTTTCATTTCCTAGCCTTTTTTTGAAAAGCACTATGTAAGCCTCGGGGAAAATTACTTTGCTTGACTTGTATAATATAATATAAACTATACTCGTCCAGCAAAGTCTTATTTTCCATACCTCGACAACAATGTACTATTAACTTAAGTTATCATCAGGAGGCGACTAAAGGTTTCAAGAGTTACATGTGTTTATCAATTTTAGGCGATAGGCTAACATCCTGTCACTATGGCGATACAAAATTTTCTGAATGACCCTCAAATGTTTGACAGACGTGGCGTAAATGTTATTTTACGGCCCTTTACGCTCTGCCTACCCCGGTCATGACATTTATTACTCTCTTTATGATAATACAATATGCATTATAAATATATTTTAGTGATTATAAAGTTTTTCTTATGTGAAAACAATATTTTTTGAATGTGAAAGGCCCACCAAGTGCCACTAGAATGTCAACGTTAAAAAAATACTTAATGTACCTTAGCGTTCTGTACTCGCTTGTACAGTATCAAACCATTTCACGAGCAATTTAATTGGTGGTTAGTGTGTGACATCAAATATAGAGTACGGTGCAGAACGGCCGAGCATTTCCTACCCATTTACCTAATAACTACTAACAAGCACTGTAGGATGGCCATATTCACGAAAAAATAAGGACACAAATAGCTTGTAGAACGTAACTGCATCGGAAAGTTTGCTGCGTATACTCTAAGTACCAACTCAGTCCAATCCGTTTTTCCCAGAACCAACCACCAGTCCAAGGGCGCGATTGGGCTGGTTGTTAAAATCAACAACACAAACCTCTCCGGATGAGCTCTAGCTCCCACCTACTTCAGATGTAGGTTTAAAAGCCTCGGAGCTATAATCGTAGAGTCCAGTATTATAAAAGTACCTATGCCAGGTAGTTCAAAGACCTTGTAAAGTCAAAATCGCGGTTTACGGAGGCCTAATTCGAGCAGTGTAAGTCTGACAGGTAGAAAATTTTGTAGGACTTATTTTTTATTTGCCTGGCTTTTGCCGCTGCAGTGGGACATAAAAAAGGCTACATAAAAAATAAATAATTCTTGCGGTGTCTATTTATACCCATAACTTTTATTTTATTATTTAAATAGTGACCAAGGTAGAGTCAACGTAGAGTAACTATTACCACAGAATAATAACTAGTAACTAGCGTTACAGAAGCTTTACTTCGCAATGGTTTTCAAAGAAATATGTACTCAATCTGATAGACAATATGATTTAATTTAGCTCGCGTTCCAGTCAATAATAATAATAATAAAATTCTTTATTGCACATATAAAAAAAAAACAAATAACATTCTTAACATAGAAATATGTGAAGTAGGTACAACAAGGCGGCCTTCTTGCTATGGTAGCAAGTTCTACCAGGCAACCTTTGGGTGATAGGAAAGCGCGTAAAGGTAAGCGGGATAGTGCATATAATATAAACATACTTACACATACTACATACTATTGTAAACACTAATACTTAAATAACCTAATAATATTATAGACTAATACATAAAAACTAACTATGATAGATAGGATAGATAGATATATATTCTGCAACGAAGGAAATAAAAGAAACAGAAATAAATAGCAGTTTAATTTTAAAAGAGACTGTGAGATAGGACATAGGTATTATACTAAACAACAATATTAGACAAAAAATGTTTTTTGACCCGATCTTTGAAGGATGTAAGGGATGGAGCTCGCTGCACGACTTCAGGCAAAGAATTCCACAGCTTGATTGCTCGCACTGTGAAAGACTTTGCGTAGAAGTCGGTCTTGTGCGGAGGAAGGTTGAGCGTGAGACTGTTGCTGGCTCGCAGATTGCGAGTCAGGGTTGAGGAGTGAAAAATAAAGCGCTCTTTAAGATAAGGGGGAGTATTAGGATTGGAGAGGACGGAGTAAATAAGGGAAAGGATATGGCAGTCCCGCCTACGGGATATGATGTCCATCCTAGCCGATTTCGGCTACAGCGACTGCATCAGGAGCGGGGCTCTGCTGGTTTGCCCGCTCGTGTGCCCTCATGTGACTGCAGTAGCCAATCTTGTTTTGCAGTGCACGTGAACATATAGGGCATGTCAGGATTCCGGCTACATAGTTGTATGTGTGGGCTATACGTGGTCTAGCCTTTAGAAGATCTCGTTTCGAGTCGAGGTCAGATTTTCGCTGGTCTTCAAAGTCGTCAATTTTCAGTTTTATAAGTCGTCTCCATTCAGACCGTTTCTCAGCATGTACTTCCCATTTGGTAGGCTCAATATTGCATTGTTTCATATGTCTCTTCTGAACGTCTTTGTAACGGAGGAACTGGCCGCCTTGTTTACGCTTGCCATCCTGGAGTTCAGAGTAGAAAATGCGCTTCGCCACCCGATCATCAGACATCCTTGAGACGTGACCACACCATCGCAGCTGCCGTCTCATTATGTAGGCTTCTATGCCAGCAACTTGAGCACGCCTCAGCACTTCTGTGTTTCTGATACGGTCAGACCATTTGATGTTCATGATTTTGCGAAGACATCTTACATGGAATCGGTCCAGTACGCGTATATGTTTGCGATATAAAACCCATGTCTCCGATGAATACAGTAGGTTAGGTAGAACAATCGCCATATAAACTGAGATTTTCGTTGCAAGCTTGACATCATGCGAGCAAAAAAGTTTAGGAAGTAATTTTCCAAACGCGGCCGATGCAGCGCCGATCCTGGTATTAATTTCTGCGTCGAGATCGTACTTTGATGTCAGAGTACTGCCTAGATATTTAAACTTTTCCACTTGCTTCAGACTTCCTTCACCGAGTTGCACTTTGAGAGGCTGACTGTTCTCGGAGTCCATCGCCATAACTTCAGTCTTGCTGACGCTTATTTTGAGACCGAATCTGCGGCAAGACTCATCAAAAGTGGTAACAAGATGTTGAAGTCCATCAGGAGAGTCCGCGACAAAGCAAAGATCGTCAGCGTAAATTATCTCTGTTACTAAGGCGTGAGATACTTTGGTGATCGCCTTTAGTCTAGCAATGTTAAATATGCTACCATCCGTGCGAAATCGGATACGGATTCCCACAGGGGCTTGCTGTAACGCATCTCTGACAACTACCGCAAAGTATAGGGCGAATAAAGTAGGCGCCAAGACACATCCTTGTTTTACTCCGCAGCTGACAGGGAAGTATTCTGACTGCTCACCATTGGCAGTAACACAGCATGTCATCTCATCATGTAGGAGTCTTATCATTCGAACAAACTTCTGGGAGCATCCAAGCTTGACCAGAACTGACCATAGGGCTTCACGAGGAACGCTGTCGAAGGCTTTCTCGAGGTCAATGAAGCATAAGTACAGTTGCTGACCTTGTTCTCTGCTCTTTTCTTGAAGCTGTCGTAAAGAAAATATAGCCTCGCAAGTACCTCTGTCCGGTCTAAAGCCAAATTGTGTCTCTGGTAAAATCGTTTCCGATAACTTGGTGAGCCGATTGAGTAGCATTCTAGCAAAAACCTTTCCAGGTGTTGAAAGCAGCGATATTCCACGGTACGAGTTGCAGTCTGAGCGATCTCCTTTATTCTTGTAAAGTGCGCATATACGTGACACTTTGAACTCCGGTGGTACGTGTTCATCATTCCACATCTGTACAAAAAGCTTCCAGATTTCTGAGTGCAAGCTATCTCCACCGTACTTCAACAGTTCGCCAGCAATGCAATCGACTCCAACAGCTTTGTTATTCTGCTGTTCCTTAATTGCTGTTTTTACTTCTCGCAGAGTTGGGGGTTCATCAAGGTAATTCGCTTTAGAAAGATTCACCAATGTTGCGATATATTCTAGATCTGCTGTTCGCTCTACATTCAGCAATTCGTTAAAGTGTTCAGCCCAACGCATCAACATGTCTTCTTTCGTCTTTCAAAGCTGTAACCCATCAATGGACTTCAAGGGTACGCTCTTCCGACTGGACATACCTATCAATTTTCGGAGTTCCCCGTAAAAAGCTCCAAGCTGATTTGTGTCAGCCAACCATTGCATGCGCTGAGCTTTGCTTTTCCACCACTTTTCTTTCAGCTCCCGTGTGAGCTTGCGTAGTTCAGATCCACTCTTCTTAATGGAGTCGGATGAATTCGATATGCCGTTATTCTGGCTTAAAAGTGATCGGTGTTTCTCCAAAGCTGCTGTTAGGGGTATGTTGTTTTCATCGAACCAATCTTCATGTACGCGCTTTTTGTAGCCCAATATGTTAGTAGCAACACTTATTATATTGGAAGACAAAGATTCCCAAGGCACCAAATTTGTGTTACTTGTACCTTTACCGAGGGCATCGCTGATAGCCCGCGCATATTCTTGTCGTAATTCTGGATCGTCAAGCTTTTTAAGATTTAGCCCTGAAGGTTTGGCTCTGCAAGCTCTACGAGGGGGACAAAGCCGAAGCTTAAGTTTCGTAAGTACTAATCTGTGATCCGTCCAACAATTTGCGCCACGCACAACACGAGTAATAGTCACTTGGCCGATGTCTCTATGCCTGACTATCGCATAGTCAATAAGATGCCAGTGTTTTGACCTTGGATGCATCCATGTAGTTTTATACTTGGCGGGCAGTCTGAACATGGTGTTCGTTATTGCAAGTTCAAATTGGGCACACAAACTTAGAAGTAATTGACCATTGCTATTCATTTTTCCAACGCCATGCCTACCCAGAACTTTTGGCCAGTCTTCGAAATCTCGCCCAACTCTTGCGTTAAAATCTCCTAGAAGTAGAATTTGTTCTCGTGAGCGGATCTTCATAAGGCAGTTAGTAAGTTCTTCGTAGAATTTGTCCTTAGAGCTATCGTCATTGGTCATAGTGGGAGCGTAGACGCTGATTATGTTAATACAGTTGTTGTTCTCTAGATGAAGTCGAAGAGAAATCAGGCGGTCTGAGATATATTCTGGACATTCTTCGAGTCTCCCAACAATTGAGTTCTTGATCGCAAGGCCAACACCAGATTGCCTCGCTTCTGATGAGGGGCGCCCTTTCCAGTAGAATGTGTAACCACCACCTCGCTCCATGAGCTCACCTTCATCAGCCAAGCGAGTTTCACTAAGTGCAGCTATGTCTATGTCGTAGCGACGAAGTTCGCGTGCTACAATGGCGGTTTTACGTTCAGGGCACAGGTTGCCGTCATTATCTAAAAGTGTGCGTACATTCCACGCACCAAAACTCAAATTAGTTGTTTTAATATTTATCTTGTTACGTCGACCACGCAGGTTGGGATGCCAGGCAGCCGTGGTTACTACCTCCCAGAGTGTGTTGGGGCAAACAATTTTTAGGGCACCTTTTCTAGCCCCCTCCCCGGCTGAGCGGGGGAAGCAGTGCCTCCCTAAATAGGGCTGCTTCGACGCTATCGGTGCTGCCGAATCCACGCCGTCACCCCTATGCGGCGCAAAAGCGACCACTCTCCTCAAGCCGCCTGCGTGCAGACTTTGGACACAACCGGGAGCATCACTGCCCAGCCCCTCTACCGCCATCCATCGCCACAGGACTTTTACCTCGGAATCCGTTATTCAGAAGCAGTCATCTACGCAGGAGATATTTAAGTGCATAAGCAGTCGCGTAGTTGCAGACGCACTCTCTGGTCTTTCCTCATTATAATCCAATGGAACGGGAGCCGTTACGATTGGGAACAAGTTCAGATGCAGTCTCTGGCCAAGCGATAGCTTTTGACCTCTATCGCTGCCCTAAGCCTTCAACGTTGCTTTGCTAGATCGCCGCATCCGCCAAGATCCTTTGCTAACAGCCGCGGTTTGCCTTCTGCGCCGAAATAGTCTTCATGCACTTACGGGAGGTTTCCGCTCAAAGCCTTACCGCCGAAGCGTGTAGACCCCCCTCACCAGGTTTAGCCCACGAGCCGACGTGGTTTACCAGGGCGTGGCCGCTGCGTGCACAACAGCTACTTGGAGCCACTGGTGAGAGTTATGGAGCGCCTATGGACCAGTTTGGTACACCACCCCAAGAGGGCCGGCTGGCGAAACCTGAAAGGTACTACCACTAGACGCCCCACTACGCCCCTACGGGATATAGGTAACCATTGAAGCTGGGACCGGTAATGGGAGACGTGGTCGTACTTTCGTAGACCGAAGATGAACCGAATACAAAGATTTTGCAGACGTTCGAGCTTATTTAGAAGTTGAACAGTAAGATCAGGATAACAAACGTCTGCATAATCAAGTATCGGTAAAAGAAGAGAGTGTGCCAGCGAAATTGTTCATTTGCATACCTGCCAAATATTTTTTTGAGGGATTATGTGCCGCGGTCTAGGGTTGCTTACTTCGAGAAACTACTTACGCCATCTAGCGCACAACACGAGCGTTTACTCCTACTTTTGGCGGGCACGCAGCAGGCAGCGACGAGTACGTTCATGTATTCTAAGACCTAGCAGCATTATTGTATATGCTATACGATTATTGCCGAAGATTTAATTCAATGAAGTAATAAACCTGCAATAGTCCTTGCATCAGGCGGGTGCTGGCTCTGGGTGTACGAGTACTTCTATAGTGCAGACAGAGCAAGTATCCGCTTGATGTACACATCACAACACATTAATTGGTATAAAAAGGCCTCTGTGCTGTTGGCTTTGGCCCCACACATGCCTCAAAGGACCGGGTCCCTGTGGGCCCGAGATCCGAAAAGAATACCAACATAATAATAATAAAATGTATACTAATAATAATAATATTATAATGTATACTAATTTTTTTCCCGTGGGTGTCGTAAAAGGCGACGACGAACAATTTTAGGCGATGGGCTGACAACCTGTCACTATGGCGATTCACAATTTTCTGAATGACCCTAAAATGTTTGTCAGACGTGGCGTAAATGTCCGTTTTTAGCGGTCGTTTACGCTCTGCTTACCCCGCAAGGGATTATAGGCGTGATATATGTATGTATGTATGTTTTCGTCATTCCATCTTGCAAAAAATTGTCGAGAAAGTTGAACAAATAACGCACGCGTGTGACTTCTTTCGCTTGCGGCAGCCCGCTAGATTAGCCCTTTCGCAGTGGCCGGCGCCTAGAGGTATGTTTTCAATACCTACACGCGGAGTGACACAGGCCTGCTATTACGTAGTAACTATTAAGTAATATGTGGTGGAGTCAAAAACGCTTGGTTATGATTATGTTTATACGATTAGATTAGATTGTATCAATGACCTGGACCTTCATATTAAGTACTTTGCACTTACAGACACTCGAGTAGTATCTGTTATTTATCAAGTGCACAACACGTAATGAGAATGAGATATCAGTTATTTTTTTTTGTCCAGTTTCATTTTAATAGCTTCACTCGGATTGTATCATCATCATTTAGAGCCGAAATAAACGGCCGCTGCTAGAGTAGGTACCTCGCATCATAAAGAACATGTAAAAATTTCTACCGCGGGCAGGATTTGAACCTGCGACTTTAGTGGCGACGCCTCTTCCATCTGGGCTACCGCGGCTCTTCCGTAGCCCGCCAATTTTGCAAGTGTATCTTGATGCTAGTAGTATACACATCGTAATATTCTACTATGTTTTGAACATGTAAATGTGAATTTGTTTGCTTCAACTTTCCTATTATGATAGGAAAAATTTAGAAATCCAAAATAAATTGTATGTTTGGTCACCCTAAACTGTCATATTCGGCAGTTATCTTCACTTCATGTAGTTATTGTGAATGTGTTAACTAGGAGGGTTAAATTGGTCCTTGTCACGTAATGTCTTAATCCTTGAAATAGGGGCCAACCTGGGGACTCGAATTGACGTTTACAAAGTAGGTAGCATTTTTATGCAAATATTACATACATACATATTTTACGCCTACGCCCTTGCAGGGTAGGCAGAGCGTAAACGGCCGTAAAAACAGGCCTGACAAACATTTGAGAGTCAGTCAGAAAATTGTGCATCACCGTAGTGACAGATTGCCAGCCGATCGCCGAAAATAGCATTACACATGTTATATAGCAACCCTCGGGTCCCTTGGTCGCCTCTTACGACACCCACGGAAAATAAATAGGGTAATGCTATTCTGGCAAAGAAGACAGTGCTAAAGTGCTCCACCTGTACTTATTTATTAGGTTAGCAATATGCCCAGCGGTTTCACCTGCTGCCAACCGTTTTCCTGCGGGAAAAAAAACTTTTTCCTATATATATTATTCATTATGGCTTTTATCTTTAATCAATCCAACTATTGAAAAAACCCATTAAAACCCGTTGCAAGGGTAACGCGTGACACGGCTTTATCTACCGGGATAGTTTTGCAACTAATACCCGGCGACTAACTAATTCTATCTTTACAGATTGAATGTAGTCTAGGCGATGAAAACCCGCGATAGTAATGGCGAGAGTCGCAGGTTCAAATCCTGCCGCGCTTGAAATTTGGCAAGTTTTTCACTTTTTCTTTATCTACACGGGAAGTGTTTTAAAATTTGATATTCAACGGTTTATGTTGTGTCTGCTTTCATAGGTATTTCTAGAAAACAATAAGTACATCGAATGAACTTTGAATTTCACTAAAATTTAACCTACTTACTTGATTCTGGCCTAAATTCGGAAAATAAATTCTTTACCTTAAATTAGTGCTTTCTTTCTTTTGCACTTTCCGTCGAATACGTTTACAAAGGATAGCAGATATTTAAGTTCTGTCATGTTTAAAAATGTTTTTGACAGGCGCGTACTTTGCGTCAAATTATAAGACATGACTTAGATATCTCCTATCCTTTGCTAAATCTTTTTTTTTTTTTTTTTTTTTTTATTAATGATGGGTTTGCTCTTGACTCTAGTCTAGGTCATAGGACAGAGACAGAGTCTAAGATGGAGCGAGCTCACCCAGAAGAAGCCTGTTCACTCTTACTTTGAAGAGATTAGGGTTGTATGCTTTTGGAAACACAGACGCAGGAAGTGAGTTCCACTCTTTAGCAGTGCGCATTATAAATGATGACTGGAAGCGCTTAGTCCGAATTGGTGGAATGGCTACCAGGTACGGATGGTATCCGGCGGTGCGTCTGGATGTCCGATGGTAGAAGGGAGCTGGTGGAACAAGGTCGTGAAGCTCTTGAGCACACTCTCCGAAGTACAATCTATAAAATACCGACAAGCAGGCAACCTTGCGGCGATGTGCCAGGCTATGTAGCTTGGTGTCCACCAGCTTTATGTCGCCTATGAGCCTCTTGGCCCTGCGTTCAACCGAGTCAAGAGCGGCAAGTTGGTATTTGGCTGAGCCATCCCAAAGGTGACTGCAATACTCCATGCAGGATCGGACTTGTGCTTTGTAAAGAGTTAAAAGCTGTCCAGGCGTAAAGTATCGCTTCACTCTATTCAGGACGCCCAGCTTTTTAGCCGCCGTCTGAGCCTTGTACTCGATGGTCGCGCCGAAGTTTAGATTTGATGTCAACTCCATGCCTAGAAGCTCAAGCCTGTCAGTGACTGGGACAGATGTACCCCGAAAAGTAGGTGTCCAGTCGAAAGGACTCCTTCTATTTGACGGAAACTGACAGCGCTAATAGAAGAGAGGCCACTATCTTTTCTCAAGTAGATTATATATCTTATCTTATCTGTTACGTGTGTTTCAGCCTCGTATCCACTCACATTTGATCCTGATTTCTGTATCATTCAAGTCTGCCATCAAAACGTCGTATTTTTGAATCAGACGAAATTTGCTTTTGCATCCAATGACGTTTTGCGACTACTACCTAGTCTTACCACTCGTAAGTATCACACGGTCTACAACACAAATCTATTTGCCATGATGAATAAAGGGGAATAAAGGGTTTGAAATTAAGAATAAAAGGTAATATTACTTAAAACGTGTAATGTGAGTGGTTGCAATGCCTAATTGGATGTACATACAAACATACATTATATCACGCCTATATCCTAGCGTGGTAGGCAGAGCGTAAACGGTCGTAACGTAAACGAACAGCTAGCCACGTCTTACAAGGATTTGAGGGTCATTTATAAAATTGTATATCTATCACGATAGTGACAGGTTGTCAGCCCATAACCTAAAATTGTAACCCTTAAGTCCTTAAGTCGAAAAGAAATAGGGTGATGCTATTCTGAGCCGACATATCACGTAAATTGTATAACTACTGATTTAATGAATTAAAAATACGTATCTTTTACGGTTACAGGTAGTCATAAAATCTTTATGTACAAAATGACACATATATTGTAATTTCATAAAAAACTGAAGATAAGATACGGTGACAGATAATTATTACGTGCCAAAAATCCCATTGAGTCACAGAAGACATTGACTCATACTTTCTTAGTAAATTTTCAATGATTTTGTTTTGGTTGAAAAGATTTAGATACTCTGGCTATCTTCCAAGATAATTGGGGTTTTCAGGGAATTTCAGTCACTTTTAACTGTGATGATACCATTGATTTTTACTGTGATGTAAATAAATAAACTGTGTTTATTAGTGATAGGTTAAATAAATACGATCCAGTACCTGGGTACTTAGGAATAATGTTTTCATAGCGATTGATCCTCCGTGTGATGCCGGCTTAGAATCCTTCTTGTGATGCCGGCTTAGAATAGCATCACCCCATTTCTTTCCCGTGGGAGTCGTAAGAGGCGACTGAGGGACTCGAGGGTGTGTATTGCAATTTTAGGCGATGGGCTGACAACCTTTTACTATAGCGATACACAGTTTTTCGAATTACCCTCAAATATTTGTCAGACGTGGCTTAAATGTCCGTTTTTTGCGGCCGTTTACGTCTACCTACCCCGCAAGGGATTATAGGCGAGATGTATGTAGTTATACACACATAAGCCTATTGCAGTCCACTGCTGGACGTAGGCCTCCCCCAGGGTACGCCATAGGGCACGATGTCTCGTATTTGCCATATACCAGCCGCCTTTTATAAGTCATCGTTCCATCTGGCCGGAGGTCGTCCAACGCTAAACGCTTGCCAAGGCGTGGCCTCCACTCGAGAACCCGCTTACTCCAACGTCCGTCAGTTCTACGACAGATGTGTCAAGTCCACTGCCACTGATTGATTGAAACGAATATCGACAAAGTTCTATTAAAATTCCTCGGTTTCATTTAACTTGGTCTCCATACAGTTAGTAGGTGTAACCAATTTCCAGTATCTATAAGATATCTGTATTACAATTCAAGGCAACATGCTGACAATCATCACTATAATGAAATGACACACGTTTATTCAGCAACTTATTGTCGGACTTGGCGATACCAACCGTTTTGTACCTCCGTTAATGCTCTGCCAACCCCGAAAGGGATAAAGGCGTGTGTTTGTATATGTGACCTGATCTAACGTAAAGAGTTTATCAAAATAATAAATAACAATCAGGAAAATATCAAGTTACTCTACATTCAATCATTTCATGATGTTATAAAGATGTAGGTATTATTTACAATGTTTCACTAATCAATAAAAAAATGTGCAAAAACTAGTAGATAATAAAAAAAAAACCTGTCGCACGCACACATGTAAAGTCCTAGAGTACGTGATATGAAAGAAGGCCCGCTGCGAAAAGAACAACAATAATGCGAGAACAATCTTAATTTTCGTCAATAATTTAAAATCAGGCTAGTTGTTTGGGACTGATTATTTTAAGTGAACCAATATTTGTTGTACCGGCGAAAAAGTAGATCGGAAGTCCAAGAAAAAAAAATTACACCGAATACAATACAATATTTTTTTTAATGGAACATGTCTTTATTTTTACCAACTTCAAGTATTAAAACCAGAATCCGAAAAAGTATGCTACTGGGATATATTAGAAGCAAATATGTATACAGGGTGTAAAAAAATTAGCTAAGAGTATTTTAAGTGGTGAACCAGTTCGTGAAACTGAACAAGTTTCCCCAAGGAACATAGGTCGAAATATGAAAAAATAATTTGACCCTGCCATACTTAGTGTGTTACCCGACCGTGATAATTTGTATGGGAGGGCCAATTATTTTTTTTCATATTTCGACCTATGTTCCTTGGGGAAAGTTGTTCAGTTTCACGTACTGGTTCACCCCTTAAAATATTCTCAGCTAATTTTTTTACACCATGTATAATATGTTATTTATCAATAGGAGACAAAATGGTGTCCCTTACACGCTGTATAAGAAGATATTATATTTGGACGACAGCGCTATGCATAGAATGCATCTGTTATTAATTATAATTATACGCATGTTAATAACACTTATTGAAAATCTAGACATTAATTTTAAAAAAAGTTTACTGCTGGTGTTGGCCTAAAGTTACATGCCGTGTGATTGACCTGACCACCCCCGAGGCAGTGCCTTTATTTGTATTTATACCACCCGAGCCGTTTTTCTATCACGACAATAGAAAATTATTATTAAAAGAAGAAAATTGTGTTAAACAAATTTCTTTAATAACGGATCATGGCGTCAATAAGTGATAATACTATGCTACATTGAATACCTTCACGACCTTGTTCCACCAGCTCCCTTCTACCATCGGACATCCAGACGCACCGCCGGATACCATCCGTACCTGGTAGCCATTCCACCAATTCGGACTAAGCGCTTCCAGTCATCATTTATAATGCGCACTGCTAAAGAGTGGAACTCACTACCTGCGTCTGTGTTTCCAAACGCATACAACCCTAATCTCTTCAAAGTAAGAGTGAACAGGCTTCTTCTGGGTGAGCTCGCTCCATCTTAGACTCTGTCTCTGTCCTATGACCTAGACTAGAGTCAAGAGCAAACCCATCAATAATAATAAAAAAAAAAAGTTGATTTCTTTTCATTTCGTGGCGCAGTCTCTAATATTGATGAATGGTCAAGTGTCGCTCTGACCTCTATCATTATTTCGGGGAAAAACATTGAGGAGAACGATTTTTGGCAGTCACCGATTTAAATTATCATCTTTTTCGCATTGCAGTGCGAACTTTGCTATCATGTTTGTTTATACCTATCAATATCTAATCAAGGAGTAGTAATACAATCGTAAAAATACAATTTTGTAATATTTACATCACTTACATTCATTCTTGAATACAGGGTTATTTTTTATTCAGCCCGGAAATTTTACAGGGCGATTCTACTCATGATTCTGAACAACTTTTATTATGGGTCACCAGCAAAATCGCGAAAAAAAAACAGCTGTAACATACATTTTGTTGGAGTAGGTATTAATTTTTATATGGTGCAGCTGTTTATTTTTTCGCGATTTTGCAGGTAACCCCATAATAAAAGTTGATCAGAATCATGAGTATAATCACCCTGTAAAAATTCCGTGTTGAATAATAAACAACCCCTGTATAGATAGATATTACTGTATATAATTAGACATTTCTGTTTAATAATAATAAACAAACTTACCAACCAGGAGCCCCTGAAGGCAATATTGTGGTCCTGTTATTGAAAGTTTTGTTTCATAGATGAATTTAGGGTAAAGGGTAGAGTTAAGTTCTAGACGTGAGCAAAAAATCAACAAGTAACAAAATAAAAATATTTATTTCCATCTCACAAAATAGCGCCACACGAATATACAAACAAAAATAATGAATCAATGTAAAATTCACCAATAAAAAATCAATACTTGGTCAATATGTTGAAACATTAACAAATCTACACCCGGTTAAAAAGCTCCAACAGTAGAGTTCATCGGGTCGTCCGTCGACCGAAAACCCACACAAATCAAGAAAGAACACCGCGGTCACAAAAACTGCATCTGATCAGCACAGTTTGAACAATTTTGTTCACAATTAAAACACAAAGTCCAGTTTGCATCATTTTCACCGCATCACGAAGGAAAAAATGGAGTCGATTACATCATCGAGGTCCTTGCTAAAAGGGGACAGTTGTGCTTCGTAAGTCGGTGAAGACTTGTCTTTTCCATCAACCATGAGGTGGCAACCAGGTCCGCACACTTGCACACCGTCGCCCTTCCATCGTTTCTTGATCGTGATGGTTCCACTACCACCAACTAGGTTGATCACTCCGTAGTTATCTATAACTTCGATGCGACAATCATTGCCGATGACCTCTATGTCACCGTGGTTAGAAGTCACTCGAACTATACACCCGTTTCCGACGACTTTCAGACGAGTGTAGTTCTGCTCCATAGTCACTTTCTTCTTGTTACCGATGATTGAGTATTTCTTCATTTTTATTTCGTTGAAATTCAACCTATTTCAAATGATGTTTTGATTCAGTTTTCAGAGTGCGTCTTTCGAATTTCTTTCGTTATTATAGCTGTAAAATTTTCGCGTTTTAAGTGATGCTCGCGCAAAGTTTGGTTTCAGACTGGTATGTGAAGCCGCGCGTTCTCTTTTTATAAGCGGTACGTGGCGCGTGAGTCGCTGTTATACGGCATAATACGATAGGAAGTCCCCTACAGTACGACGTAGATGCGTCATGCGTTTATGCGAAGCGTATCGATGTTTTGGCTAGCGATTTGATGGTTTGACAAGTGTTTCCCCTGACAGGTAAAAGGTTTGTTTATTGTTTGAAGTTGTTTGTTTTGATGTTAGGACAGTTAGGATTAGATATATTTGTCCTTCCTAGTAATTAGGAGCGTTGTAAAAGCAAATAAAATAGGTTCTTCCCTAGACTAAATATATGTATAAGTTAAGACAGCCGGTTTGTCTAGGCAAAGCACATAATTAATTATAGTACCTACCTACTATATAGTCTAAGTTGGTATGGTAGATACAGTTCATATATTTTAGGTAGGTATCTAAAGACATCATAATTATCGAAGTAGTTGCCTTCATTTTTTCTGCAACCGTAAATATAATCATTAGTAAAAAATCGGCCAAGTACGAGTAACCCCCTGAAAGGAGGGTTCCGTACCATGTATAAATTTGTCATAAAAATTACGTAACCTGTCTGGGAGCCTCCTGAAATATTCGTTTTTTTCTAATTTTTTGTATTTGCTCTTATAGGGGCAAAAGTAATACCTTTCTCTGAAAAATTCCAATGTGTTGCAGTCACTGTCCATAAGATACAGCCTCCGAACCTTTATAAATCTGACAAGTAAAGAAAAAACACGTGTTTACACAAAAAAATAAAAAAAAATTTACTACTTTTACTGCATCTGTTAAACTTCCATCTCTCTTCCTATCACAGTTTATGACATAGAGCCTGGTGGCAGACAAATAGACAGTCGAGTCTCAGTAAAAGCGTCCTGTTTTGACCCTTTGTCTACGGAACCCAAAAACGAGTAAAAATGACTTTAGATTGTCGTGAATTAAAACTCTTGTAAATACAGGATACAGCAGTGATACAAGAGGGTTATTATGGCACTTGGATAAGAATAATCTTTCAGATTGTTGTGATTTCAGTTGCCTGCCTAAACGCCCTACAGAGCTTACGTCACAGCAATATAGGGACTTTACCGAATTGATCTCCATAAGATACGATAAAATCATTTTTTTATCACAATCA
The DNA here is from genome assembly GCA_027580185.1 of Tuta absoluta. Lineage (NCBI taxonomy): Eukaryota > Metazoa > Arthropoda > Insecta > Lepidoptera > Gelechiidae > Tuta > Tuta absoluta. The sequence continues at coordinate 4,671,722 of JAQAHW010000020.1, forward strand.
TTGACACTTATGGTCGATATGTCTAATGATATATGATGCTGGCTTAGAATAGCATCGCTCTTATACAACCCGTGATTAAAAAGTGACAGATAAATTCATCCAGGGAATGGGCAGCAGCGTTCCCTGTGAAAGCAATATCTTGCACTGCGCTCGCCACTTTGTCGACTGTTGTGGCTCTTTAATGTAATGTATGGTCGATACGGATATGTTTCAAGTACCTAACTGCTTTGTATGGTTTGATACAGTCTTACATTTTTAAATTGCATCGTGCTCTAGAAACTACTTATAAAGGATGTAGAGGTAGAACGTAGAACTCAAAAATACTTTCTTCTTCTTCTTCTTATCATATCAATGGGATACGCCCAATGCAGATTGTACAAAATCTAAAGCAGCGATTGCCAAATTCAGTCTATGACTATATGTTTTATATTTCAGTAGTAGTTTTAAATCAAAGATATTGTACTTATGTCATCATTTATCATCATAAGTCTGGAATATCCCAAGCAATGATACAGACAGTTTTAAGTATTTCTTATAAGTATGTTAAATTATGAAACAATGACGTCATGAAGCTTTACTGACTTATATTTTTGCAACTATAATATGTAATAAATGGTTCTTTTTCTTTTTACACGACTGCCCAACCAAAATGTGTAATGTTTTTAGAGTTCATGTATGTATGTATAAATTAAAATTGAAATTCTTTATTCAATGTAGGATAGTATTATCACATATTGACGTCTTATACCTACCGTCATTGTAAAAAAAGAAATTTGTATCACACAATTTTCTTTTTTTTTTTTCATTAATGATGGGTTTGCTCTTGACTCTAGTCTAGGTCATAGGACAGAGACAGAGTCTAAGTTTGACATATATAAGTATGTGGCTGAGTTTCTTTTTTTTATAACTATTTTGTAATGTCCTAATAGAATATATATGTTTATATGTGCGATTATTTAAAGGACTGAAACTCGTTAATTATCTACTGAGCAGATTCGAATGGAAATTGTATCGGAAGCATCCTTACATTATCACGAATGTCATAGGCTAGTCTTTATCTCAGAAAGCAGACGTGTTTTTTTTTAATTTATAATGCTTGTTACACAGTTCAATTCAATACATTGCAATATCACAACTCGGTACCTAAGTACATCTTAAATCTTGTGACATCCCCGTGGGGGGGGGCACAGTACAGTAGGTACCATCTAATAAATTAAAATCTTAAAAATAAAATTATCAAATAAAGTTTTAGAACGAAATTATTTCAATTTTTTGTGGATTCTACTACATAATATACTTACTATCTAATAAATTTATAAATCTTAAAAATAAAATAAACTAATTTTGTATCAAGTTTTAGAACGATATTTTTTCTATTTCTATGTATAGGAAGTGACACCCCCTTTTTTGTTAAGTATGAAGACTTAATGCAAACAAGTAGTTTAAATACAAATTATATGTTTTTACATATATACACAACATATACCTAAATCACGCCTATATCCCTTACGGGGTAGGCAGAGCGTTAACGGCCGTAAAACGGATATTAACACCACGTCTGACAAAAGTTCGAGGGTCAATCAGATAACTGTGCGTCAGTATAGTGACAGGTTGTCAGCCCATCGTCTAAAATTGCAAAACACATGTTTTTTTTTTCCTTACAAAATCACTATGTAAAAGGTCGACATGTAAGGGACTTTACCGCAGCAACGCAACAAACGTAATTTCTGTTAATTACTTACTTCCGGAAAAATATGTTTTCCTTCTGTGGTTTACAGTAAAGTTGCTTCTAATAAGTTGTTCTTCTAGTAAGTATTTGTCATTGGAAATGGTATTCGGTATTTACACACACATATCACGCCTTTATCCCTTGCGGGGTAGGCAAAACGATAAAGGTTGTAAATACGGCCGCTATCGCCACGTCTGACAAATATTTATACGTTTTAGAAAAATCGTGTATCACTATTGTAACATGTTGCCTTAAATTATAATACAAGTATTAGGTATGTATTTAGCTTCCTATTGTGTAGGAAAGTAAATCGATCATAGGTACCTAACTATAATAGATTTCTAGGAAATGTAGTTCAAACTAAATGATTCGCGAGTGTAAGCGTATTTATTTAGAGCGCTCATGTTCCTTCCTAAATTTATCGATTCTTTAGGCAGAACTTGTTTCATTCGAAGAACCAGTTTTCCTCATGTGTGATTGAGAGCGACTTTATATTTAGTTTTTTGCACATTCGTTATCTAATTTTAGATTTGAATCGAGTTCGTTGCCGTTTTTTTTTTTGTAAAATTGTGGACTTGGACTGGACACAAAACAAGCTTAAAGGCTAATCTAAACTAAAAGGAAAATCAGATAGGTTCTATACCTAGTTGATCAACAAATCCTCCTTTCTTAAATAATTAGTATTATGACTGCTTTTTTAAATTAAGCAGAACAAATCTATTTCTTATTTGTTAGAAAACAAAATGAGAAAGAGATTTTGGTTTTATTTAATTATCCTTGTAGACACTGGACGTTATAAAAAAACACTTGACTGGCATTAAATATATCATCATCAGCACCCACATTAGCTCACATCCACCCACTGCATAAGCCTCTTCTCTATTGCGCCAAATGCGTCAATCTTCACAGTCCTGTGCAAATACCATCCATAGAGATACCGTGGACTTGGTGATATCATCGGACCTGGCTGATGGTCTACCTGTTGACCTTTATGCTCCCCTATGCCAATACTCTGTGGCTGTTATTGTTCACCGTCGTTTGTAGTTTTGTATTCTGTATTTATTGCTTTTATCCAAGTTACCTTTTCTATTGTGATTACTCTCGCACTGCTTTGTTTTTCAATACTTTCTCCTCCACCCAAAGGTTGTCTGGAAGAGATCGCTTGTAGCGATAAGGCCGCCTTTGCGCATGTTAGCTATAATTTTTCCTGTTATTTTTATTAGCTTTTTAGTGCAATAAAGTGTTTTTACTTACTTACTTACTTACTTACCGTCTGTCAAGCCGTCTTGCCACGTGTCTTCCATCTCAATGTTGTGATTCGCTTTCATACATCTTCGACTTTCGTCCTACGTCTAATTCCGACGTTTGGTACGCGATCAACGAAGGAGATTCTCTCTGAGCTACTTTAATCTTACACATGTTCAGTTTGGTTAGCGTCCATGTTTCGGCACCATAGGTGAGGATCTGCAGGACACATTGGTTATACACCTTGGTCTTCAGCCATTGAGGTAGTTTAGACTTGAAGACATCATCCAGCTCCCCAAAAGCAGCCGAGCCTAACCCGATGTGTCTTTCGATCTCCTTTTACTTGCGCTTCTGGTTATATTAAAAAATATAAACCAAGAATAATTAAACTTAATGGCTACTTTTTAAGATATTTTCAGAGTAGGTAAGTAAAGTTCCAAAGAATATTTTTTCAGCTCCGGAATCTTTATTCAATGCAAAAAAAAGTAACAAATTCATTCACTTCCGACTCAAAATCCTCGTTTTCTGTTCTATTTTTGTTTTCATTATGTAAAAGTAAAATGCTAGTTTAGTTTATATTCGCTTTGGCTTCATTTATGGATGCAAAAGATACAGTTAGTATTTACTGTCAAAGTGGTCTATACTATACTATCTTTTTATTAACTTTTTTATTTTGTTTAGATAATTAGTTCTCAATATCAACCAACATGTAGATCTATAACGATTCAAAAAACGCCTAGGTATAAACGGATCTATCTGCTTGCCTGGGAAGTCTGGATTAAACCTACATACGAGTATGGGTAAATTATTTATTTTCCTTATAAATTGCCTGCTCCGGCCTATCCTCACTTTATTACTAACATTTCTAATAAATCACAAGAAATTACCCAGAAGTCACCAATATCACAATCGATTACAATACAAATAAAAATCATACTTTATCAAAACTCTACCAAGTATATTTTTCATCAATGTTGATTCATATTACAATCATGAGGTATTATCAACTTTTTTAAAACATTTTGCATAACCGTGAGAGAAATTATGCTATAGTATGACTCACGGTCAAAACTCTTACTAAATTGATGTAAGGAATGAAGAGTATGCTTTAAGGCGAATGGATGACTCATATTTGATTTGATACAGGTTTGTGCGTGCGAGCAAGTGTAAATGATGTTGCACGTTCATTGCGTGTTTTTGTCGAGGTTAGAACTGATTATGTTAGTTGAGTAAGTAATGAATTGGACACTATAGTTTGTTTAGCTGTAAGAAATGAAAGCGAGTCGATTGTGGGCCAGAGTCCAGACAAACTCGAGCACACGGTAATTATAGTGTTACTCACACCACTCGTACCATCATGTCGATTAGACAAACTTCTTCCAGGGTGTCATTTCATTAATCAGACAATTGTAATTTACAATGATCATTCAATGTTGGTACATGGCGTTGTTAGTGAGCCAACTCGATACCAAGAACTAAGGTATCCTTACTAGCTGAGCAATGTAAACCGATTTGTCATTGTAAATTAGTTGTCAGTTTTATGCAATGGCCCTTAGATCCATAAAGAGGTATTATGGGATCATCTTTCAATGGTTCTCCATACCCACAATCTTCTTCTTTTCTTGTGGCACACCGAGTCGTCCAACGACCAGATTAAACTAGAATTTTTAAGACCAGTAAAAGTTGATGCCATAATATTGGATAGATTGAGGTGCAGTAGTGCTGGCAATGTAGTGCCGGTCATGATTGCCCCTCAAGGCATTGAATGTGGTAACTCATGTGAACCGCAGTGAGTCATTCTAGGAGCGGGTATCCCACAGTTGAGTATGCCAGGATTTTTTTGAAAACTTGCAAAATTTTCAAGCGCGGGCAGGATTTGAACCTGCGACTTTCGCATTACTAGTGGCGACGCCTCTTCCATCTGGGCTACCGCAGCTCATTTCCTGCCCGCCAATTTTGCAAGTGTATTTTAATGCCAGTAACGCTTGGCATGGCTCCATCTACCGGGTTAGTTTTTGCAACTAATAGCCGGCAACTAATTCTATCTTTACAGATTGAATGTAGTCTAAGCGATGAAAACCAGCGATAAATTGAGTACCAAATTTTAAAACACTTCCCGTGTTAGGTATACAATTTTTGAAAACTTGCAAAATTTTCAAGCGCGGGCAGGATTTGAACCTGCGACTTTCGCATTACTAGTGGCGACGCCTCTTCCATCTGGGCTACCGCAGCTCATTTCCTGCCCGCCAATTTTGCAAGTGTATTTTAATGCCAGTAACGCTTGGCATGGCTCCATCTACCGGGTTAGTTTTTGCAACTAATAGCCGGCAACTAATTCTATCTTTACAGATTGAATGTAGTCTAAGCGATGAAAACCAGCGATAAATTGAGTACCAAATTTTAAAACACTTCCCGTGTTAGGTATACAATATTTGAAAACTTGCAATTTTTGAAAGCTGGGCAGGATTTGAACCTGCGACTTTCGCATTACTAGTGGCGACGCCTCTTCCATCTGGGCTACCGCAGCTCATTTCCTGCCCGCCAATATACATTGTATACAATGTATACATTCAATCTGTAAAGATAGAATTAGTTGCCGGCTATTAGTTGCAAAAACTAACCCGGTAGATGGAGCCATGCCAAGCGTTACTGGCATTAAAATACACTTGCAAAATTGGCGGGCAGGAAATGAGCTGCGGTAGCCCAGATGGAAGAGGCGTCGCCACTAGTAATGCGAAAGTCGCAGGTTCAAATCCTGCCCGCGCTTGAAAAAATTTTGCAAGTTTTCAAAAATTTTATACCTAACACGGGAAGTGTTTTAAAATTTGGTACTCAATTTATCGCTGGTTTTCATCGCTTAGACTACATTCAATCTGTAAAGATAGAATTAGTTGCCGGCTATTAGTTGCAAAAACTAACCCGGTAGATGGAGCCATGCCAAGCGTTATTGGCATTAAAATACACTTGCAAAATTGGCGGGCAGGAAATGAGCTGCGGTAGCCCAGATGGAAGAGGCGTCGCCACTAGTAATGCGAAAGTCGCAGGTTCAAATCCTGCCCGCGCTTGAAAATTTTGCAAGTTTTCAAAAATTGTATACCTAACACGGGAAGTGTTTTAAAATTTGGTACTATGCCAGGATTGTCAGGTGCATCTAAGTCAAGATAAAACAGTGTTCATCAATTAATACTCGCTTATACGGCTGGGAAGGTATTATTGCAGTGTGATGCCGGCTTAGAATGCTGTGTGAAACCGGCTTGGAATAGCATCTGCCCTTTTCTTTTCCGCAGGTGTCGCGGAAAGAAGTAGGAAGAAAGAAGCGACTAAGGAAATTGAGGTTTTGTATTTCAATATTAGGCGACAGACTGACAACCTGTCACTATAGTTATAGGTACCAGATTTTACTGAAACGACTATGAAAACTGAAAATATGTTTGTCATATTTTAACCTATGTTTCTTTGGGAAAGTTGTTTCTTATCTTATCTATCACCAACCCGTCTTATGATTTTGCTATCGGTCACTAGTAAAAATTCACCCTCTATGTGAGCAACGTAAATTTTTTTTTTCTTTTTTTTGAGTGACGAGTAAATTCGAGTCTAATCCAATTATTACACCTGAACTCACTTATTTACTTTCCTTACTAGCATAACATGACATAATTTGAATGAAAGTCTAAGAAAACAACTCTTGTAATCCGAACTTCCTTTAAACTAGATAACAAACGGAACTTATTTAGATAACAGATACCTTCTCAGTATGTTCAGTGAATGAATAACACTCAAATATGAGTAACCTTTGTTTGTATTCTTATCATTACCAGTGCCCGATATTATCAAACTACATGGCACAGTTTTACAGCTGAAATTCGATGTTCATTGCGTAGTCTGTTAGATCAATATCTAACAGACTGCCAATGCATTCTTACGCTTCCTTCGCAGTACATATTTGATAATATAATGTATGTGCGTCAGAACTCTAATTCATGTTCAAGAAAAAGTGTTATTCATTGTCGAAACACGAGATATAAACATAAAATTGTACAGCCACAAACCAGATTAACTAGGGCAGAAAATCATGTATGGGGAACTATTTACGTTACTTTATTAAAATACCAGACGAAATGTTACATAAATAATAATCAATTTAAAAAAAAATCAAGAATACTTAATGTTCAAAGGCATATTACAAGCCAGAATCTTATAATCTTAAAGATAAAGACGTCTGGTCAGTAGCAAGTTGTTCCAGCACAATGTATGAGGTAGATAGATAGATCATATTTAAACATGAATTTGACATAAATTTAAGGACTTTGACATGGGTTTAAACTTTGACACGTATTTGTTTTTTACATTACTGTACATTTACAAATATTTTTAAAGTATTATGTTAAGTAGATTTGACTTTCTAAAAGATAATCTTTTAAACTACTACTTAGAAATAAATGATTTTATTTGGTTTTATGATACCAAGAATATGAACCGGCTACGCAATGTACTAAGAATTCCACCTGTAGACTTGTAGTTGTAGCCTGTAGTTTCATAACATAGGGGCACAGTTCTCTACATGCCCAAATATGGTTAAACTGGTGTTATCTTCAAGTGATAGAATGACTTGGGATTTTTGGGTTTCTATGAACAAATATTTTATCTTTGAGCATTTCATGCTTCCAAAGAAATGTGCTATCAAAAATGTTGTCATGTCAGATTATTTCGGCTTTGTTTGTTTATACTCCTCTTCCACTGGAATTGATAGCACCACTAAATTGAGCACTTTAAATAATATTTCTTGTATACCAACTCCAACCTTTACGTCGTTTGTCTTTCAAGCAGTCACCGCTGGCGATGTTATGAAGAGCGTACAAGCCATTTCGTCGAATGCTGTCGGAAGTGACTGCATTAGCCGTGCTATGATCGTTCCCCTCCTTGATATCCTCTCTCCAGTCATTGCCAACGTCTTTAACACGTCCCTTTCCTCTGGTGTGTTTCCGACCGCTTGGAAAGAAGCACAAATCGTTCCTTTACCTAAAAAACCTAAACCTAGTTCTCCTTCTGACTATCGTCCCATCTCAATCCTACCGTTCCTCTCCAAGGTCCTTGAAAGGTTGGTTCATCAACAGCTCACTTCTTTTCTTACTACAAACAACTTGTTGAACGCCTTTCAATCCGGATTCCGCCCCGGTCATAGTACGACTACTGCGTTAGTCAATATTTCTGACGATATTCGTCTAGGAATGGAACAGCAAAATCTTACGGTGTTGACGTTACTTGATTTTAGTAACGCGTTTAACACGGTGGATTTCGACATTCTCCTCTCTATTTTACGTTCTCATAATATATCCCCAGTGGTGATTAAATGGTTTCACAGCTACCTGTATGGGCGCCGACAGCGCATACGCATCGAAGAAACCTTCTCTGCGTGGTGTGACACGACTGCCGGTGTACCGCAGGGTGGCGTCCTTTCACCTCTTCTGTTTTCTATATTCATTAGTTCCATTACACTTCCACTCACTTCTTCCTATCATTTGTATGCAGACGACCTCCAAATTTATACACAAGCACCACTCTCTGGCCTTCCAGGCGCGATTGACAACACTAACAGAGACCTTAAGAGCATTGCTGACTGGAGTCGGTCCCATGGACTGAAGGTGAATCCAACCAAAACACAGACCATTATCATTGGTAGCCCCTGGTATGTGTCTCGAATCGACTATGTTTCGTTGCCATTGATTACTTTTAATGGTACGCCCATACCGTTTAGCCACAAGGTTAAGAACCTAGGCGTTATTTTTGATAATTGTTTCTCGTGGAAACCTCATGTTTCGGAGGTGAGCAGGAAGGTGTTCGCCGCGTACGGTTCGTTGAAAAAGCTGAGGAATCTTTTGCCGACCAAAACAAAAATTTCTTTAGCACATTCCCTTCTTTTGCCGATACTGGATTATGCAGACGTTTGCTATCCTGACTTAACTGTTGAACTACTAAACAAGCTCGAGCGTCTGCAGAATCTTTGTATTCGATATATCTTCGGTCTGCGGAAGTATGACCACGTCTCTTCATACCGATCCCAGCTGGAGTGGTTACCCATTTCCCGTAGGCGGGACTGCCATATCCTTTCCATCCTTTTCTCCGTTCTCTCCAATCCCAAAACTCCTCCCTACCTTAAAGAGCGCTTCATATTTCAATCGTCGACCTTGCCTCGTAATTTGCGTGCTAGCGATAGCATGAAGCTCAACCTTCCTCCGCACAAGACCGACTTCTACGCAAACTCTTTCACGGTGCGAGCGATCAAGTTGTGGAATTGTTTGCCTGAAGATGTTCGCCGTGCTCCTTCCCTTGAAACTTTCAAAATTCAAATAAAAAAACTTTATTTATCGGAAATTAATGCATAATTTTCTTTTATTAGTTATTTTATAATAATAATCGTGCTGTCTTCTGTTGTTTTCTTTTCCTCTTTATACTATTGTATTATCCTGACTTCCATAGTTTAGGTATATGTATTAGTTTATTATAATATTATTTAAATATATATTAGTATATTCATTGTTTTGTTTACACTATTATATATGTATTAATGTGTAAAATTGTTTAAGTAGTATATTTTGTGTATTTTAGTGCTCGTAGGTAATATTTGCACTATCCCGCTTACAATGTCGCACTCTCTTTTTCACCCTAAGGTTGCCTGGTAGAGAATGCTACCTAGCATTAAGGCCGCCTGGTTGTACTGTTTCTTTTATTTGTGTTTATCTACTGTTGTATTATTTATTTAATGTGCAATAAAGAATTTTGTTATGTTATGTTATGTTACTCATTGCAGCATATTCAGTTAGCCATTTCGGGGGCCAACTTTTTATCTACTGTAAAAAGATGTCAGTAAAAAATTGAAATAAAAAATATCCTGCACATTTGACACAGCGCCATCTAAGCATAGCTTGTACATAGTATGGGAACTAAATAGCTGATATTATTAGATAAAAAAAAAGTAAATAAGTACTTTTTCCTTTTTTTGTAAATTAATACATATTATGCTTCGATAACTAATGTACCACCGCCGCCGAGAGAAGTCGTATTTGACAGCTGTCAGATTCGTGATAATACTATGGCAGAGGGTCCATTTTCCTTTGTTGACATCTCTTTTAGTATGGAGATGACAGCTGTCAAAACCGATTTCTCTCGGCGGCGGTACAATACCAGACTAAACACAAATACCTGAAAATTGCCATCACAAATATTTGTGTCTTGTGGCACACCTCGGACACTGGCGCTCAAATGTATGAATCAAACGCGTTGCTACGCACACACTCTAGTTAAGCTCGCGTAGGTAAACGCGGACCATGCTTGTGTGTGTGAGACAACACGTCAGGGTTGCCGCAATGTGCGGCAGTATGAAATGACCTTCGTTGTCGCGTCCTTGCTAGCCGGTGTCTGAGCGTCCTCCGAGCGCGGGTGGGCGGCGCTTGTAGGGGGAGGCAGGGAGTGACCATACTGTACGCTAGTACTATTAATTATACTGTGCTTGTGGTGTAGGTGTAGCAGGCTGGAGTGCTATCCGCTACGCCATCGGGGCAGTCATATATACAAAATAGTTGATACCATGAATGGTAACTCGAGACGTAGCTACTGCTGATTAATACCTAAGTATAGTTATACTATTTGCCGTGTGGTGTCGGCTTAGACTAGTATCCACTCATTTTTCAAATTTGACTTCCGTCATTGTTTTTTTTCTGTTGGTATAATCTTATTTCCGCTTATTTAGGCTGCGCGCAAATATATTTATTCACTATAGGTGAAATCTTGTAAGTGGCCTATTTATTACTTCTAAGGTTTATACGTTATTTAAGTATAGGCTGTAAGATTTACATGTAAAAAAAACTACTCGTGGGTATCGTAAAAAGCGACTAAGGGATAGTCTGAACAGATACATGTATACATGTAGGCAAATAAATGTATGAGTATGTATGAGTATGAGTATGAGATACATTTTAAACTGCGCTCGCCAATCGTGATGAATATGGCAATACCCCGCAATATAGGGAGGATCATGTCCAGCAGTGGGCTGGTGTGGTGTGGCTGTTTATGTAAATGTAGTAATTACCATTACAGTTATTTTGAAAGGTGTTCAAGTAGAAACCGTAAAAAAACATAAATTAAATGTACTAATTAATGTTTGCGCGAAAAGAGAATAGAAGCAAGTAAAAAGAGCAACAAATATATTTTTTCATAGGTTGTTATGACATTCCTTATACAGAGGCACAGAGGCGCCCCCAAACCTAAGTTTTTCTGCACAGACTGTAATAAAATTCGTTATAATTCACACAAGTACAGTAGCTGGACTCTGCTATTTTAGCCCCGGGACTAATCTACACCTGACTAAGCAAGTACAGCTGACATCGCCTCACCCAGTTGAACACTTTCGTTTGTACTTATTTATTCTGAAAATGATCTTGACTCCACTGTAATACAAGAAATCAATCATAAATTAAACACCGTAATTATTACAATAATACAAATATATTTCCACAAAAGTGCAAAATACTAAAATATTACTTAAAGTAGAATAAATTATGGAACAGCCCTTTCCTTAATTAAGGTTTGTACATTATTTTTTACTTGTTTCTTTGTTTACCTGATTCAATATGAAATAGGTTCCCTGTTTTTTTATTACTATTTAATCCTGTTATAATATACAGGGTGAAATTCTGCTCGTGACCGATACCAAACATTTAGGACGGGCTGGTGATAAGGAACAACTTTCCCTATGGAACATATAGCAGAAATAATGAAAAAATATTGGGACCATTCAAATTTAGCTGGTCGGCTGATGCATTTTGCATGGGAGGTCCATTTTTTTTTTCCTAGAAAGACCTATTCCTTGGGAATGGTATTCCTTATCACCAGCCCGTTGCTTTCGTCTTAATTTTCGCTATCGATCAATAGTAAATTTTCACCCTATATAATAGGTACATATTATTTAATTAATCACACACAGCCCAATAACTATGGAAATTACATATTCATTTCAAAAATATAAAATTATAGCAGTAAGTAAAATATTCGAGATAAAAAGGCCCTAACACAAAAAAGTTACACAAAAGATAACCGCCTATTTAACAGGTTTTTTGTAAAGAGTATTTAAATTTCTCCTGGTAAGACCCATTATGTTTAGTACTTTAGTAAATTACTGGATATTAGCTTACAATCTAAAGAAAATATATAATGAGGATATTTTAAAAAGGTCAAAACACAGATCATACTCAAACAATACCTACTTATAAAATTTGCTCTAGTAAAGGTCTTAGTACAACTGGGAGAATTTAGTCCCAGTAAATGTACAATTTAATGGTACGTCTTAAGTGTACCGACAAGCTCACGTGAGGTTAGACACTCAAACTGCCAATGTAAGTCATATGCGCGCGACATAAGAACGGTCCAAAGTCCAAACTATCTAACCCAGCCTAATCTTGACTGTACAAGTGGTCCTGCGGGCTAATATTTTTGACAATATTTTATAGTAAAATTACAAATAGCCACATATCACTGGCTTAGACTAAAATTGAATTAAAATAAGTGTGGCTAAGTCATACACAAACACATGACATAGGTAGCATGCTTAAAAAAAGTTACAATTCGATTTGAGATTCTTTTCATAGAAATCAGATCTCTAATAGATATCCATGGGCTTCCAAATGTAATCAAAATAAGGCCATCGACGACATTATTGCTTGGCATTTTGCTAGTTATGACATTACAGATATAAATATTGACATATTGACAAAATTTAAACTTTATATGGATAGGGTATGACAAGTCGAAAGGAGGTCATGGTACTCATAAAACTGAACAACTTTCCTCATGGGACATAGGTCGAAATATTTAAAAAATATAATTTACATAAAATATACTATATACAAGGTGTATTATATACACTGCCCTCCGAATACTGATAGGGTGCATTCAAACAATGTAACTGAACAACTTTCCATAAAAAAATGACAAAAAAATTGGACTTCTCATAGTAAATGCAGTCAGCTGCTCGTGATTTTGTATGGGAGGTCGAATATTTTTTGTCGTTTCCTGACATGTGTTCCTAGGGAAAAGTTGTTCAGTGTCATGGTCTGCATGCACCCTGTAAGTATTCGGAGGGCTGTCCCTACACCTCGTATTATTACATTTTTCTTCTTAAATAGCCTTTTCTGTTCTCGAGGCAGATCGGTAAAATTGAATTGTCTATTGAGGTAGGTTGTTTTCAGAAGCCGCATACATACATTATATGGTATTTTGTCTGTCTAAACTACGATAAAATGTATTTTTAAGAAACAGTAATTTTGCGTTACGATGACGTTTGGAGAAACTGTAATATATGTATTATAGTATGAGTAAATTAGCTATTTGGTGATATTTTATACTAATAGAAGAACATAATTTACCTAATCCAAGTACGGTAGCAATCCATCGTCGACTATAGTGACGTTCATATGCCAATTGAAATGGTCCACTCCGGGTATTGTGACTAAATGCAGTTTTTTCTGTTCGTGAAGTGTTCTAAGGCCGATTCTGTCTTCGAGGTAGATCGGTTGTTGGAACAACTCTATGACGGTCTCGTTGTTCGTGTCGTAGTATCCGAATTGGCTGGAAAGTAAAGAGAAAAGATTGATTTAGTATACAGGGTGTAAGGGACAGTGTACCGAAAACTTTGCAGGCATGCTCAGACCATGAAACTAAACAACTTTTACTATGGAGCCTATGTTGGGAAACGAAATGTTTTTTTCGAGTTTCCGTAGAAAGTCAGTCAGCTGAACGGGAATTTTGTATGGGAGGTCGAAAAAAATTCTCGTTTACCTACATAGCTTACATAGAAAAAGTTGTTCACTTTCATGGTCTGATCATGCCTGCAAAGTTTTCGGTACATCGTCCCTTATACCCCGTATACATTGTGTATGTCCCACACGAAAAGAAGAAGCATGAATATAACTTAAATGCGTTTAAAATTGTTTATAATATATATTTTTTGTTATTTTTTTATTATGATAATACCAACAGCTGTTTTAACAATAATAACTAACTTAACTAATAATAACTAATTTAACTTAGGGAAACCTGTTATTAGCTTAGATTTATAAGTGTGCTCTGCCAATTTATGTAAAAATAGCTGTTGGTTTTCTCACTAAATAAATAAATAAGGCAGGACGCATGAGATAATTACAATTTTCAATTTTATTGACACATGAGCTAATTACAATTTTCAGTTATTTAATTTTCATTCAATAAATAAGTATATTTTGGTGATGAAAATGAGAAAAAAATTTGCAAACTTAAAAAAATATATATTAGTAGTAGTTTTTTACTATCATTTATTGCACAATGAACATAATTATGTAGATGCAAGATGGGCGTAATGATAAAAATAAAGTTATTGAAATCAATCACACATTATTTTTACGTACATACATCCATACATATATCACGCCTTTATCCCTTGCGGGGTAGGCAACATTTAAGCCACGTCTGACAAACACTTGAGAGTCATTCAGAAAATTGTGACCATAGTGGCAGGTTGTCAGCCCATCGCCCAAAATTACAATACACATGTCACCCTCGAGTACCTTAGTCGCCTCTTACGACAACCGCAGGAAAGAAATGGGGTGATGCTATTCTAAGCCGATATCACACGGCATTACATTATTTTATCTGCATTATTATTATATTTTTTTTATATATTTGATGTTACCTGCTTTGCCAAGGAGTGATGACATTATCATCAGGCCCGCCGACTAAAACGAGCCGCTTTAGCTTCAGAATATTCGCTTTAAATACTGACGATTGTGCTGACCTGAAACATTAGGAAATAAATTTCATTTTAGTATAAAAATATGTAGGTACATAATGTAATAATTACAATAACAAATAAGAACAGATTACTAACTTTTTTTAAAGTAATATAAAAAAAACTTGATTATTATATTGTTCTGTGTTATAAATTAACGATAACTTGCTATATTTCACAAAAACTTGCAATAAAATATCTTGAATAAAATCGCACAAAAAAATTAAAGTAGCAACAAAATGCAAAAAAGTCAAGGTTCCACCGAGATTTGAACTCGGATCGCAGGATTCAGAGTCCTGAGTGCTAACCGTTACACCATGGAACCGATGAGATAATCAGCGAAATTAGCTTACACTTTGTAAAAGTGTGATAAAATATGATACGTAATCAAACGCCCGCGCAGCGTGTGTTCACGATCGATAACGACATGACCTCAATTCTTTTTTAAAGCGTGTCATTGACCTTTTTTTGTCGTCACGTATAATTTTATCGACATGCTTGACTAAAGTTATAAGTATTTATTTTCTTGGAGGTTTTAGCTGCAAACTAACAAGTTCTGTGCATGAGAAGAGTATTTTAAAGAAATGTAACCTTGAAATCGGCGTCACATAGGCGTGTTAAAAATACCAGCGCCATAAATAGTATTTAGCAAAATGCGTGTTGTCCGAACCGAGATACCTTAGTATCTGCAATACAAATGCCTACCCAGCTGTTTTACCTGCCGCTACCAGGCATTTTTACACGATAAAAGAAGTCAAATACTCCGAAATCAAGTATATAACTTTGTGTTTGTGAATAAATTTTTGGAATCAATATAAAATACTTATCAATCACCCACACAAATATTAGCAATGTGTTTGCTGGTGAAATTATTTTTAAATTTTATAACATGTTTAGTGAGCAATTGTTTTATAAGAGATTATCCCAAAAGAAACAGAAAAGATTAACTCACGGCACATTGTTGTTGATGTAAGGCAGG
Organism: Tuta absoluta; assembly: GCA_027580185.1. NCBI lineage: Eukaryota > Metazoa > Arthropoda > Insecta > Lepidoptera > Gelechiidae > Tuta > Tuta absoluta. Next base: position 4,687,490 of record JAQAHW010000020.1, read on the forward strand.
AACACACTGTACTCTTCATACAACGACTGATGGTACGGGTCGTTCCAGTAACTTCCTACCGAAGTGTTGTTGAACAACTCATAAACAACTAGATTTCCGCCCAGCGGTTTCACCCGCAGCCACTCATTTTCCCGTAGTAATAGTAGTTTTCCCGCGGTAAAAAGTTACCTTTGTGTTATTCCAGGTTATACTCTACCTGTGTTCCAAATTTCATCCAAACCGGTCAAGCCGTTTGAGCGTGGAGAGGTAACAAACATATACACACACACAAACTCTCAGATTTATAATATTAGTACGGATTGTTTAAACACTCACGGCACATGGTTGTTGATGTAAGGCAGGAACACACTGTACTCTTCATACAACGACTGATGGTACGGGTCGTTCCAGTAGTTTCCTACTGATGTGTGTTGCCCGACGCGGGAGTAAAATAACTCATAAACGGTGTCCTTGACTAGGCCAGGGAATACTAGGTGGAGGAATCCAGCTGGAAGATTGAGGTTTTAATATTTTTAACCTTACTCAATAATAAAAGGTGTTCATAAGTTTCAATGGCTGAACCTGCCCAAGAAAATAAACAACTTTCTCTTAGGAACATAGGTCGGAATATGAAATATTCCAGCCAACTGGGTCAATTTGTAAAGAAGTATTTTTTCTATTTTGACCTATGTTCCTTGGGGAAAGTTATGCAGTTTTATGGGCTGGTTTACCCCTTAAAATATTTGCAGCTTATACATTTTTATACTTTTACAATGGTCTTGTTATGGTAGTCTATCTAATATGTTTTTTTTTCTATTCTCTGTTATATCGAACAACAGATTTATTTTTATTGTTTTTTTAAATAGCCTTGTTCTAGTAGGCAGCAGTGTTTTTTCAAACGTCTAATAACTAACCCCCTCGTAAAATGGATGTAACGCCCTTTTTGTATGAAAAATAACACCTGGTTAGACTTCGATCTTTTTACTTTTTCAAGATCATGAAATGGATAATAAGCTTGTAATAAGTATGTAAATTAATGTATTTTTACTTTTTCAGTATTGAAATTTCAAGATAAGTAATTAGGTTTGAATTATGTGCCATCTGTCTTGAAAGGTGACTTTAAGAGTATAAATGTCCGAGTTCAAAAACCTTACCTCCGTACTGGCCAGCTTGTGGGGAGCTGAGTGAGATGAATGTGTCCACAGTGATGTTGGTGAAGGTCTGAATGATGCCTCGAGCCACCAGACCCCCTTGGGAATAGCCTGAAAAGCAGAAAGTATTTGTAACATTAAAAATAATTGCATATTTGATTTGTAATAATAAGTCTTCTTAAAATTTACATTAGCTATCTAATATTGCAGATTTTGGTTAGGACAAGATTTGATCTCTTCCAGAATCTTGCAACTAGGATAGGAGTTATTTTGTTGAACTTTCAGATATTTCAGCCTAGTTAACCAGATTCCAGTTTAAGTATTTTGAGTCATTATGTGTGACTGCCAAAATTTAAAACAGTTTAGTCATATTTTAGTTCATAAAAATAGGCATTTTTGAAATACTTATTTTATATGGCCTTGAGCAGTAAATTGAATGTTACATACTTTTTCCCACACATAAACATTTGATCAACTGATATCTGACTCACTAAATAATTTAACAGGATATTGTAATAAAAGCTACATTGAACAGAATAAAATACAGATGTTAGATCATCAATCATCATTTTGTAAGTGAGTAAATAAAGGGGCTCAAAATATCTCATCTCACCACATATCTCTCTATTGTTATGAAAAACTGAAGAAAGTATCATTTACCAATATTTAATATATCATAACAAAACAGAAATTCAACCAAAAACAACATAGGTCACTCTTGAGAACATGTATGTGAATTAATAAATCTTTTTATTGGTTTTTATTTATGACCTGGATGGTTGTAGACAAGTTCAGAGAAAACCCACTTACTAGTGATTAATTGCCATGTTCTGTTCCAGTCCAGTTACATCTTGAATTTGACCACAAAAAACGAAAATGTATCCAAATATTACAAAAAAAAGGGTCAATTTAAAACCCCCTTTTATTAAAATGTCAAACCCAAATAGACTAACTACACAGAAAATGGGCACAAGCAGTCTTCAAGATTCTTCTTTGTCTTTACAAATGTTGTTTACAGATGGTGGTGGCATAAAGTTACATGCATTATGCATGATTAACCTGGGCAGCCCTGAGGCAGTGCCTTTGTTTTTATTTTTTACTTCGCCCAAGCTAGTTTTCTATTAGGACAATACAAAATTGTTAAAAGAAAAGAAATTGTGCTACATAAATTTCATTTTTTTACAATGACGGATCAAGATGTTTATAAGTGACAATACTATCCTATATTGAATAAAGTAAGTAATTTCATTTTCTTCTTTTTTGTGTGGGACAAGGAATTAACTAACGACCCCATGAACTCTGGTATCTTTTAGATAAGAACTCCATTCACCATTATAACACAACTTGAAGGCTTCTTGTTACTGCGGGAAAATATTTCGAAAGGGAAAATGTTACCAGTGGGTCTTTTCTCTAGTAATAAATAACTTGCCATGATGTTACCTATAATATTGATTCCCTCGGGATGCAGCGAGGAGATGTTAGCCACATCTTGTCCAATCTCAAGCACTTGATGCCACATGGTCTCAAGACTCGACCAACTCTCAAACCTGTTGACATTGTAGATCACTGTTCCGGGGTGTTTCTGAAAGTTGAAAAGAATTAAAATTTGATTACTGACTGGCCCAATGGCGTTATGGATAAATTGTTAGGTCAAGTTTTTGCCGTGTGATGCCGGCTTAGAATAGCATCACCCCATTTCTTACCCATGGGTGTCGTAAGAGGCGACTAAGGGACTCGAGGGTGTGTATTAAAATTTTAGGCGACGGGCTGACAACCTGTCACTATGGTGATACACAGTTATCTTATTGACCCTCAAACTTTTGTCAGACGTGGTGTTAATATCTGTTGAACGGCCGTTAACGCTCTGCCTACCCCGTAAGGGATGAGGGCGTGATTTATGTATGTATGTATGTAAGTTTCACAAACTTGTGTTTAGTCTGGGTGTTCTTATGTATAACATGTATTTATTTACAAAAAAAAAGTATGTAATTATTAACATTAGCTATCTAATTCCCCTAGTACAAGCATGTACATACAAGCTTACTTTTTTAAGTTTTCTGTATGGTTTTGTTTCTGTTGTAAGCAATAAAATGTTCATCTATCTATTGATATTGCTAAGTTTGGGACTGAAATGGCGCTGTGTGAATTGTCCAGGATATTTATTTATGTATGATAGTCAATAGGGTATCGTGGGTTTTGCTTTTAAACTTTTATAATATGTTACAATAGACGCTATTCCAGACGCACTTATATTATTACTAAGTCTAATTTGACGTTTCTAAAGCCGTTTCCTATTCTGCATGTAACGGTCAAACTCAAATGACAGGATTATAATCTCTAAAAATAACTGACAGGATTAAACTTAGCTTTAGCCGATTAGTGCAATTCTAGGAGGTGCAAAATTAAGCAATTTAAATATTTAAAAAGATTAAATTTACTAATCTTAGCGGCCACTAAAAAGGTCCCGCTTAAAAATAGAACTGTCAAAACAAATCGAAATGGTTGCAAATGTTGGAGTTTTCTGTGTGATCTTCAGTCAGATATGAGAGTTCTAAAATGGGATCAATTGAGTTGGGAGGTCATAGAGTGTCACCGGGTAGGAAAGATATAAAGTGGCACCGGATCAGAATGTTCTAGGCTGGCACCGGGTTGAAAAGTTTTTAAATGGCACCGGGTCGGAAAGTTCTAGAGTGGTACCAAACGAATGTTTATCTATCAATTTCATCTCTTTTTGGCGATTTTACACAAAAATGCACCAAATAAACATTAAAGCATTATTGCGTACTGCGCTCGCCAATCCTTCTACCAAGCATGGTGTGTTAAGCAAATTCCCCCAAAGCCTCAACAGGGACAGGCCTGTTTCTATAGTTAAATATAAGAATTATTTTACCAAATAATAGAAAAATGCTTTTGCGTGTCGTATTAAAAATATTTGTTTTCTTGCAACACTTTTATATATTTTTAAATTTGCAACACTAAATTTGCTAAAAATAGCATTGTCAAAATCAAATTATATTCCTGTCAAAAACATCCCAAAAACATGGCTTTTGTGGAATAGCCACACTTAAAACCTCTAAGTTTAGGGATTTTATTTTAGTGATTTTAGCATAAGAAACTTAAAATGATTAAAACATGGAATCGGGTCTATTGTGCCTTAAATAAAGTCAAAATTAAATAAACACAATCCCTAAACTCGAAATTGCCTTGTTTCTCTGGTCCTCTAGCATTTTGCCTACTCATTCATTCATATTTTACTGTTACAAGAAAAAATTGAAACTGAAACATACCTCTTGGATCCTGTGGCCGATCATCTCCATGCTACCAGCTCCAGTCATCACCCCATGGATTAGGACTACTGGTTTGTATGTAAAACTAACGCTTACAAATAATGAGAGTAATAAAATTATCAGATTCAAAGACATTTTTGCTGAGTACGACTATGAAGTTGCAAGTTTACAATAAGACTGAAAATTGTAAGGCCAAAAAGATAATTTATCTAAATTAGAAACTACGCAATTTATCGTATATCAATAAACAAGGACATCTCATCTCATTTATTGATAACAACGAAGGACATTATTTGCGTAAATTCTAAAAGAAAATCAAAACAAAGAACGACGCACGCACGCATTGACAGTCCACAGATCACTACTATAAATATTTTTTCTTTTTTTGTGTATGGAAATGGATTCTAGTTTTTTTAGCCTATAAATGCTGCCAACTCTAAACTAAGAAAGGATACATACATCGCATTGACCTCAATAACAAGTACGCATACTTGCGATACATATACATCGGGTGGAGGGAGGATATATTAATGTACTAGATTTTCGCCAGGCGGTTTCACCCGCTGTAACTCATTTTATTATTATTATTATTATTTATTAGAACAGACAGGCAGTTGAAACAACTGATAATGCCTGCATCCTATTCTCTGTTCAAGTTCGTCACCACACACTATATAGAGATACTAACTTCGTCACAATATATCACTTATAGTTCACTTTAGTTATTTATGTAAAGTTTTTTGATTTGCCACGACACTAAACAGTGTCGTGGCAAATCGAATCGATCAAATGATGTTCGTCTAGTTTGTTTTTAAATGCATTTATGCTAGCTGCTGAAACTACACTGTCAAGCAGGTCATTTCACGATTTGACCACTCGGTTAGTCAGAAAGTGTTTGTGCGGGTTGTTGTGAGATCTTTGCGCCTTTAATTTGAGATGATGGCCACGCAGTCGAGTGTTCTTGTCATATTCGAATATTTCTTCAAAATAATCCAGATCATAGTGACCATTTAGAATTTTGAATGACTCGATCAAGTCTCCACGTTCTCTTCGCTCTTTAAGGGAAGTTAGTTTCAGTAGCTGTAGGTAGTCTGTCATCATAAGTTCGGTTTTTAAGTAAGTACCTACTTTAGTAAACCTACGTTGGACTGTCTCAAGCAGGTCAATATCCTTGATAAAATATGGGTTCCAGATTGAAAGGCGTATTCCAGTATGCTAATAGTGGTAATAGTAGTTTTCCCGGTAAAAAGTTGCCTATGTATTATACTCTGTGTTCCAAATTTCATCCAAATCGGTCAAGCCGTTTAAGCGTGAAGATATAACAAACATACATACAATATTAGTACGGATGTTACTTGATAATGATATGAATTACTGGGCCCAATATTATCAACTACAGGCTACAATGAAGTCATGTTGTACAAGACATTGTCGGTCATAATCATAATACTCATAATCGTCAATGTCGTGCAGTGATTGATTCTTCCGTCAACCGTCCGATTTTTTAGAATTTGTACGATATCTTTGACCAAATTTGTAAGGGTTTGGTAGATTATGGTAGATTACAAATTACAATTCTCGTACTATTCTCGCCTTCGACTCGACTGAAATCCTTGCTGTTTTGGGGTCATGTTGTTTTAGCGGTGCCAAGTTGACTGGCGATATGTGGAGGTGCTGAGAAGCTTCTATCAAATGACACCGATGTCCAAAACCCATCCAAATACTCCACAGTTTATCCCTCAGCCGGTCTCTGTCGAAGATGTAGCCCCGTATCCCTTGAAGTTGCCCAAGTATGTGCAAACTTGCAGTTTTTATATACAACTTGGAGGCTGAAATCGCCAGAAGAGTGCAGCTTGGCTTGCGTTAAATCCTCGAATAACCTTTTCCAGAGATATATTGAAAAGTCTATGCTCGGGATCTCGCTAATGGATAAAGTGCTGAATGAGATTATCCGCCAGAAGATCAAAATAAAAGACATAGTCTGGAAGTGTAATAAGCTGAAATGGCAATTGGTTGGTCACCACTGTCGTAATGCGGATGGACCGTGGAGTTCACGCCTCGGCAAGCGTAGCGTTGGACGCTCTACAGCTAGATGGACCGGTGACATAAAGAAGACGGCTGTCGGCGCATCAGCGGCGCCAATACTTACTTTGTGCGGCTGGTACCTAACTACTGGATGGCAAAATGGAATATCGTGCCTTGTGGCGTAGTACCCTGGGGCAGGCCTACGTTCAGGGGTGGACTGCTATAGGCTAATGTGATGTTACCCACTAAGCCAACTCTTCCTCTGGACAAGAAATGTGGTTATAAATTTGAAGCTGTTTCATACGCTATATGTAATTCGTGACGTAAATTCCGTATGTAATATGAGTACGATATTTTTGATAGCGAAATCTGATAATTCTGAAATCGTTGGCAAGTTGGCAACACTGGTTCCATGTCAGTTCAGTTCTCACGTGTGTTTACTTACTTTCTTGTGTGATTTTCGTGTATAAGTTATATTATTTAGAAGTGTTTTTGTGGAAGCATTTCAGCGTCACGCATTCAAGTTTCTACCCTTTAATGGCTACTGGGTAAATAACGCACTTAAAACTAATATTTATTAAACAATCCAAGTGAGGTTATGTCAGCGTGATTTTATTATTTATCCTATTTTCAGGTTATTGAAATAAGCACAAATGGCTGCGACATCTCTAGCCGAGCAGCTGAAGAGGCTGACCGTCCCTGAGTCGTCTGTTTATACGGAGGATCTGAAACATACTTCATTATTGTTTGAACCGAAAGATGCGGCTGCAAAAGATCGTGATACTTTCTATGAAATAGGTCAGAGTGGACTACAAGAACTGATCACGCTGTACGAAGGTTTTAGACTCTTTGAAGACAACCTGTTCAGTGAAGACTCTAAAGATTTTGTAAGAGCTGTCCAAACGAAAGAAGTCAACCAAAGCTTGAACCAAACTATTGAGAAATTTCTTATGCAGTTGTCTCCGTATTTACTTTTGGAATCCTCTCATAAGGCTTTAGAATGGCTGGTCTATAGATACCATATTCACGAGTACAACCAAGATGCCGTCATAGCATTAATTTTGCCGTATCATGAGACAAAAATATTCATTCGGTTTGTGCAGCTTTTTAATCTTGATCGCTCAAAGAGATGGGACTGGCTGAGACCTGTACAGGTACATAGGAGTCCCCTACCCAGACAGGAAATGTACAATCAATGCAATTCAAATCCAGGGATATTGCGATTCATAGCTGAAACAACAATAAAATATGTTAATGAATTTGGAGAGAGAGCTTCTCAGTTAAATACTGTTTTTGCCTTTTTTTGCTCCACCTGTATTGGAGCTATTAACAATACAAAAAAAGTCCCTGAAAGTTTCATGAGTACACTCGTACCAACTTTAGTCAAAGCACTAGATTCCCCGATTATAGATTTCAGATCTTCAGTCTATGTTATCTTAGGTTTCCTATCAACAAAAGCTGTCATAAAAGAAAAAACCCTAAATGTGTTTATCGACAAGATTCTTGCATCAGAATTTGACTTGTCTTATGATAAAGTATTGCTCATAAATTTGATGTACACTCATCAAACACATGTGACAAAATTATCTGAAGAAATTCTCAATGAAATATCTGTGGACTTGATCAATGATTTGTGCAGTTATCTGAAGAAACTTGTTGAGCAGAAGATCAGTATTGAAGCGTTTACTTTAGTGTTTCTGTCAAGCGTTTTGCCTGAAATACAGAATGACCCTGAGGAGTTCAGGAAATTCAGCCAACTTGTTGAGATATTTATTGAGGAAGTTGACCTGAAAAGAGAGCATCCTGAAAAGATTATAAAGTAAGAAGTATAATATTATTAATGTGAACTAGTAGTTAGATATTGATATAGTAATAAGAATATAACCAACTGTTCTTAATGTAAAAAAATTTAAACAGTTTTTAGGCCTTCATCTACCCGGGTAAAGGGTGTGTATTAGTCTTTTTGAACCTTACTATTCACTTTAAGTTTAAAACCTATAAAACAACATAACAATATTATAGGTTATATGGGTGGGTAAAAGTAACCTTACCTATGTATAATTTATTTACCAACCCTCTCTTTTTGGCTTTTTTCAGATGCATCCTTGAGTCATTCCATCTGGAAATTGATGACAACATTGGCAATGGTGATGAAAGTGACATTGAATTTGTGGAAGAGGAAGGAGCTTTCACAGGGAAGATATTGAGCTGGTACTCGACATTGCTTAAAAGTGTTGAAACCAAGTATCCTGAAGCCTTTGACAAAATCATCAAGCAAGAGCTGGGCTCTAAGGGCCATCTGTCTAATAAGAGAAGAAAGAACTTGTCTAAAGTGCTTGGTTTTAAACCTGCTGTAGCACACAGAATTGGTGGCAAATATCTGTTTGAAAATTTGAACCACATTAATCCGCAAATGCGAGTTGAAGCTGTAAAGTACATCTCAAAAGAATTTGAAGCACTGAAGTCACAGAATGTGGAATTCGTAAAGGATTCTCTTGTAAGCAGACTGAAAGATGATGAGCCTGCGGTTGTTGCAGCTGCTCTGGAAGTGCCTGTAAAACATCTCAAAAATCTTTTCACAGAAGAAGACCTCACTGGCTGTTTAGCCAAAATACTTTCTAAAAAATCTGAGAAATGGAGACCAGTGATCAAAGAGGCTGTTGCAAAATTCTGTTCTCTTGATACTCTGCCTGTAAATCAGGAAACAGTTTTGGCCTTAGTGCCATATCTTTTTCCAAATGATGAAACTTCTGCTGAGCTGACTTGGCAAATCATTCATTCTGTTTGGGGTAAGAAATTCGAGTTGACGAGGAATGTTAAAGGCCTCAACAAAGCATACAAAGACAATGCCGAAGTTTTAAATCAGATAATGTTTAAAACAGTTTTTGAAGAACGAAAATCTAATTTGAATACCTTACTTGATCCATTACTGCTGAACAAAGAAAACACATTAGATGTTTGTGTGTATCTACTTTTAAAATCATGTGCTTTTAAGAAATCAACAGTTGAAGACATTTCAGATGTTCTAAATTTACTTCTTGAATCTGTTGAAAACAGAGTTATAGTTCCCAGTTCAGAAGGCCATACTTTCTCAAAAGATATTATGTCTGAGTTTATCATTCTTGCAAGACAGGATAAAATGTTATTTGAAACAATGGAATATATTTTCTCAAGAATTATTGAAGATATGAACATCAACGAACTTTCCAAGCCATGGTGTAATGTTTGTGAATCCTCTGATAATATTTTAGTCAGACGATTGTACGAAATCTGTGTTACTGGATGTGGTATTCCCAGTTACACTGAAAACTATTCAAAACTGTTGCAGAAAGTGCTCAAGAAATGTTTCAAGAATCCAAGAGAAAGGTTTGAATTTATTGCAAATGTAGCCTTTGGGCATATTTTGTACGCCACTGACCCAAAAGACATTATTAGTCCAGAATTACAGATAAGAAGCTTGAAATTACTCACCACCTTTATTTCAGTGCAGGAAGAGGCAAAATGGCTGTATGATTCTGATGTGGTTGTACTCATGGTCCTGTTTAATTTGAATAACCCTATAGCTGCTATTAGACAATGTGTGGTTGATTTTCTAAATGCTTTACTATGGGAAGATCATGATAAGACTCTAGTTTATGCACAGTTATTGAAAGAAATACTTGCCCACAAAGCAGAGGTGATTTTAGATCATGAACAGATTCTGCACATAATGAACACTATTCTAACCCAGAAAACACCAGGAAGTAATATGTTCCGGAAGAACTGTCTCATGAAATTTTCCAACATTCTAACTGGTAATACACCTGCTCATATAAAATCTAATTTCCTGAAAATTCTCTCTCGTTTCAATAACGCTACATCATTCCCTGTCATTCTATCGGCTTTGAAATCATTTGAGGAAGTAATGCAGAAAGGGCAAGATGTAAAGTTGAACATCTATGAATCTAACATGCTCAGAAGTGCATATAGTCATATAAATGAAACAACTATATCTGCTATTGCAAGACAGGAGGTCTGGAAATCTATTCAAATTGGCTTGAAAGAATACAGAGAATGTGTTATGCAAGAAGATTTCACCTTTACCAGCCCTTGTGTGTTGTTACTGAAACAGATTGACGAAGTTGTTTTCAAAAAAGTTCCTGACGATAAGACTAAAGATTTGGTCCATCTTATAACTGCTGCTGGCGCTTTCGGCAATAATCCTACAATATCAAGTGCAGCGTCTAAAGTTATGAGAAAAATCCAACTCAACTTCTCAGATTTCAAGGGCATGCTTGAAGCAATGTTGAATGCAGATGACCCGGCTCTCGCCTCCAAGAAAAAGAAGTCAGCTGTATCTTTGCTTTCTTACCAACTTACAGAAACTAATGAATGGAAATTAGGAGAGAAATTACTTGAGTTTGTACAAAATAAGAAGAAAATGAATGTAGACAATTCATTTGTGGTCATTCTCTTCCAGTTACTGAAGAAATGTTTGAGATTCGAAGAGCAATCCTATGTGGAATATACAAAACAGTTAATTATTTCATCATTGTGGTACTACTGCAAGAAATTCATTGATGATAGTGATAAAGAGCAACTGAAGGGTTTCAAATCGGTATTTGAAGTTGATGTGATCGTCCAGTGCATTAGAGGCACTCAAAACCCTCAGACACATCACCACGCGTTGATACTGCTGTCTCATGCAGCATACATGATGCCTGAACAGGTTTTACACCACACAATGGAGATCTTCACATTCATGGGCACCTCAGTCTTGAGACACGACGATGCTTACAGCTTCCAAATCATAACCAAGATTATCGAGACCTTGGTACCGATTCTAGTGAAATTGGACAAAAATGTTGAAGATTACACTGAAAAGGAACTGAAACAGCTGCAGAATCGTGTCGTTCCTTTTCTGAGAATATTCGCCGATGTCGTTCTAGACGTCCCAGAGCATAGAAGGCTGCCACTTTACAAGAAATTAATCGAAACCTTGGGCCCAAGTCAGTTCCTATGGGTGTTCCTAGGTTTGTTATTGGAGACGCATATTGCCCATTTCAACGATGAAGCTATATCTAAAAAAGGTAATAAAGGAAAGAAGAGAACTTTAGCAGAACAAGAATCCCCCATAAATCGAATTGATTTTGGACAGAGCCTCTTACTAGAATTTCCACCGGAAATTGGGTTAGAAAACTTTATCAAACTTGTCGTCTTCATAAAATCATTGCCTTTGCATAAGGATAAGAATTCAATGGACACTGATGTTGATCCAACTGATATATTTAGCGTGAATGGACATTCAGCTACTCAGTTACGCCATTACAAATACGTTATCATCACTTTCATGAACACATGCTTGGCGTCTTCAAGATTTATACAGCACTGCAGTCAAGCAACTGAAACCAAGATAATGGAAGGACATTACAAATCTTTCATCGTGAACATCTTGACCTTCATTCAAAGCATTTCCAAAGTCACTGATGATAAAAATAGTTACTGGAAAGTGATGTTGCACCACAGTTACGACTTGCTTGATCATACAAACAGCCTGCTATCGCCGCCGATGTTCGTTTCCGTGATTCGAGGTCTCCTGAAACATACTCTTCTAAATGTGAGGAGGAAGTCTATGGAGCTGTTGAATTCCAAAATCCAGTTCAGTCCCGAGATGTTTGAGAATGTGAAAAAAGAAATGTACACCCTACTTCCTCCATTACTAGACATCGTCGAAACAATAGATACAAAGGATGCAGGTTTAGCTGATCAGGTTATTCAAGAGATGGAACTCAACCAACAAACAGCCCTTTTGACACTCAAACTACTTACTAGAATGTTAGCCGTTGACGATCCTGAGCCATTTAAACCTGTTTTGGAGACCATCACTAAATATACATGCAATTCTCATATATCTGGCCCAGTAATGGCCTCTGTCGTCTTGTCACTGGCAGAGCTGTGTAGCAACTTAAAAGCACACGCGTTGGGCAGTCTCAGGAAGTTCATGCCAGCTCTTATCAAAGTCTTGAAGAAGCAACGGAAAGTTGACACCCCAGATGTGGTATTGCTGAGTACTATTACAGCTGTAACGAAGATTGTCGAAAGCTTGCCTCTTTTCTTGAGTCCGTATTTACAGAAGATTCTGTACGAATTCTCTATTTTGTTAGCCATGTGGCAGAAACAGGACCAGGAATGCAGTAAAGTGACAGCCATAGTGACAAAACTGCTGAACATCAAGAAGAAAATCGCCAGTTCAATTCCACCGAGAGTTTTGATCCCTGTAGCAAACGAAACACACCATTTACTTTTGGAAAAAGAAGAGTTTGATGCAATCGGTCCTGTAATGTCCGTTCTTGCTGAAAGCTTTGCAAATGTGACGACCGCGGACTTTACTGCGCTCCAGAACGACTTGACTGCATTCTTCCTGTCAGCTTTGCAGTTACGAAGTGATGCCGTAGAGAAGAATGTAGATGCAGATGTTATAGACAGGGCTGAAGATGAGGTGGTGAATGCGCTAGTCTGCTTGGTGCTGAAACTATCCGAAACGAGCTTCAGGCCGTTCTACTTCAAGATCTATGACTGGGCTATCAGAAATAATGTTGATGGACACAAGGATCGTGCTATTACTTTTTACAGGTGAGTTTCTTATAATTTACTTTCATATCGATAATCGTACCATGAAGAAAATAAAATGGGCAACAGCTCATGACGTTTCTTTGCTCTATGTATCGGTTCCGTGATGTCCGCGTTTCAAAACCGCTTAATTCTAGGTCTGTGCTCATACGTATGTTTCCTTGAAATTGGTTAATCCTTGCTAGATGGCTTCAAGTATCATGTCCAGTGTAAGTAACTAAAGTAGGACATTAAATTTATTCCACAGACATTACAGTTATTAAATCTGCAATGTTCTATTTTAAATTGAAACAATTTCACAAACTAGTTTTGCTTTTTTATCGTTTTAGGTTAAGCAGTGCCATTGCAGACCGACTCAAAGGCCTCTTCGTGTTATTCGCGAACCACTTCATCAAAAACGCAGCAGACTTGCTCGACTCCTGCAACATCAGCAAAACTGAAGACCTGTTCTTTGATTCGGAAGACAAATGCATTAGTCTGATCAACTACATCATCAAAACCCTGTATTTGGTCTTCCTATATGACAGCCAGAGTTTCATAAACAACGATAGATTTGAAACACTGATGCAGCCGATTGTGGACCAGTTGGAGAATACTTTAGGAGGAATTACGAAACTTAAAGCGAGGGCAACAGAGTCGATTATCCCGTGCATATCGCAGCTGGCCGTGGCGATCGCTGATGACTCGTTATGGAAGCTGTTGAATTATCAGATACTCTTGAAGATCAGACATAATGATGCTGAAATTAGGTTAGTATAGTATCCAATTTTTGTCGGACACTGGAATGACTAACAACTTCGGTTTCGGTTTGGTGTCAGAGATTCTATACCAACTACTGTACCTCTGACATACGACAACGATATTGTCATCTAAGAATTGGTGTGTAAGAATAGACTTACGTACGCTCCGAATCACGGAATCAATTCTTTTCGGGCTAACTGAAGATGCCTTTTCCTGTCTTGAGCTTTCTCTCTGTCAAAGACATACGTTTAAATGTTCACTTAAATGATTTATTTATGTCTCACTTAAGTTTAAATAGTATGACATACGTTTACTTCATGTAACTTTTGTTTACGCCAAAAATAGTTTCTTGCGTGCTTATTTAAAATGTTTTTTTTTCGCCTCCACAGACTAACGGCCCTGGAATGCCTGGTATCCATGGCAACGCAGCTGGGCAGCAACTGGCTACCACTGCTGGCCGAGAGCGTGCCGTTCCTTGCTGAGCTGCTGGAAGACGGAGACGCCAGGTTAGTTTATTCTACTTACGTCTATAGTTTTACTTATGGCGTAATATCGTGGGGTAATGCTGCTGATTTATGCTAGTTTTCTTTTCACTCCATATTTTATTTCATTCATTTATTTATTATTTAATAGCATTATAATATGATATACTGTTGTGTGCAAAAACTGTGGCGAACAACTCACATTGATATATGACATAAAATTGGGGCCATGCTACTGAAGCAAGCTAGTTTATCTTTTTACTTCTTCAGTTATATAGCATATTATGGAATACTGTTTTGGGGAAATGCTGTGGATGAAAATAGTATTATAACCAACACAAATCTTTTTTCTACAATATTAATGGCATCTGACTGGAAATCGTTGATAAACACAATGTTTCATGTCGTGCGATTTACCTGGCTGGCCCTGAGGCAGTGCCAAAAAAATGCTACTTTGGTGTCGTTGTAGGAAAGGGACTGAGTTTGTAGGATAGGGTTACAAATGTGTAATGTGTGTGTTGTGTTATGTGGCAGGATAACACAACAATTTTATTAAAGTTTTAATTATTTATTTCGATTATATATATTTTTTTTCTACAGGATCGAAGCAGCCACCAAGGACGCCATCAGAAAACTGGAACAGATCTTGGGCGAGCCTTTGGAGAAATATTTCTAGGTGTTAACGTGGAAGTAATTTAAACATTATTTCATTAAGTAGATAGTGTAATTTTGAAATAAAACTGGAAGTATATGTCTTATTTAGTTCTTTTTTGTCTTCATGTAGAAAATATCCTTATAAAATCAGTAGATTAGAAAGCTTCGTTGTAGAAAACCCCAACATGGCGCCATCTTTTATAACTCTAAAGAACTAATTTGTTTGTATATAGAACTCACGCACCCTACTAACTTGATTCTACTCTCCTTTAGAACTTTGCATTGTACACAATTGATATGTTAGATGGCGCTGACAATCAGCTCAGAAAGTTGTTTTCGGTTCTTTTTGTTTTGGTATTGTATGTACCTAAGTGCTAGATTAACTGGGGATTCGGAACAAGTAGGATACTGGTAGAATTGTGACTAACCTAACCATGCTTTTAATTTAGTCGGCTACTCCTGCCTAGTTTCTTTCTTTTGCGTTGCTTGGCTAACTTTGGGCAAGATTTTTGATTAAGTCAAGTTTTTGATCAAAACCTAGGTCTTTGGCCAAACACTGGCAGATAACAAAATCTTGATTTAATTTCATTAAAAATTTGATCACAAACATGGAATAGTTTGGCTTGCGTTATGCAAATTTCTTTTTTTTACAATGACCGATCATGACGTCAATAAGTGATAATGCTATCCTACATTGAATAAAGTTATTTCATTTTCATTTTATGATAAGGTTCTTGCCAAAAACATGAGTTAGCTTAATTTTCTGACAAAATATGCCGTTTACAAACGAATGGCAGTATGTCGGTGGCATCCGTCGACACAGCAGCAGCCGCCAATGAGTCAACGGCAGCAGCGACAGGTGTCAACAGTTGCCGGCTATTCGCCGCGAGGCTTGCAGTAGGTACTGTGGCACCGTGGCAGTGCCTTTATTTTTATTTATTTTTTGTCCCGCCCGAGCCAGTTTTCTAATAGGACATTACAAAATACATACATACATACATAAATCACGCCTATATCCCTTACGGGGTAGGCAGAGCGTTAACGGCCGTAAAACGAATATTAACACCACATTTGACAGAAGTTTGAGGGTCAATTAGATAATTGTGTATCACTATAGTGACAGGTTGTCAGCCCATCGCCTAAAATTGCAATACACATCCCTCGAGTCCCTTAGTCGGCTCTTACGACACCCATGGGTAAGAAATAGGGTGATGCTATTCTAAGCCGGCATCACACGGCGGGACATTACAAAATTGTTATAAAAAAAAGAAAATTGTGCGTCACAAATTCCTTTTTTTACAATGACGGTTCATGACGTCAATAAGTGATAATACTATCCTACATTGAATAAAGAATTTCAATTTCAATTTCAAAAATTTCTATTTCAATTTCAATTTATTACTGCTGCCCACATGTTGTCGGCTACCGCTGAGGCGGTCGGCGATACCTACGGCTCCGTTGGTACCTGTTGACGACTGTTGTCGCCTCTTGGCAGGTTCCGATAAAATATATTGGCTGCAGGCATTGATTCGTCGCTGACAGCTGGTAGGATCGACTGTATTTATGCAGCCTAAAAAACAACCTATGCACGAACTTTATCATAAACCTAAACTAGTCCGGGTTTTAAATAAAAACCTGAACTGAACTAATGTAGGTTTTTTTAATCACTTGTCTGTCGCTTCGCTTCATACTATAACAATTTAATTGGTTTTGAATAGTATTGTGGGTAGTTAAGGTTCAAAATTGTTGTCCGGCTCCCGGTACGTGACAGACAAGCTGTTAAACAAAAGAAAAAATATAGGTTATAGACCTAGTTTTTTGATCAAACACCTGATTTTATCAAATATCATCATCGCAGATCACTCCTTTATCCCTTGCGGAGTAGGCAGAGCGTAAACAGCCATAGAAGCGTCCAGATTACATGTTCAGTGCAATCTCTTTTCTATTATGTATTCTATGCTTACATACCTACTCGTAGATCAATCAGTAGAAGTTAGCCAATAAAGATTGTCAAACCTCTGTCCCCGAAGCACCTAAAGTAATATTGAATCGAAATAGTTGATCGTCAAGGGATTTCCATCCATGAACTTAGTTATACTGTAGACCTAAAACTACCGTAAACAGTGCCCGATGTTATCAAATTCGATGTTCATTGCGTAGTAGGTTAGCCATTATGATACCAGGGATATTTAACCCGCTACGTAATGTACTTAGAATTCACCTGTAGACCTGTAGCATAATAGTTTCAGAACATAGGGAACAGGTATTCGAACATCAGTCAATGCGGTTACTTAGTTATTTCTAGAAGATTGTTCTTTGAAAAAGACTAAATGGTTAATTCATCTACTTATATGTCGCAGTCAACTGGATGAAAAAGCCGTTCAACTGCACAGCTAGCTTTATAATTCAATTACGCCATTCAACCAAACGACTAAACGTCAATAGCTAAGTGGTTGAAGAGTTTTACACAAAAAAAAAACTAAATCAAGCTAGGTTTCGTTTTACAAAAAACGCATTGTAGTACCTAACACAAAAAACATACATATATACATAAATCACGCCTTTATCCCTTACGGGGTAGGCAGAGCGTTAACGGCCGTAAAACGGATATTAACACCACGTCTGACAAAAGTTTGAGGGTCAATCAGATTGCTGTGTATCACTATAGTGACAGGTTGTCAGCCCATCGCCTAAAATTGCAATACACGCCCTCAAGTCCCTTAGTCGCCTCTTACGACACCCATGAGTAAGAAATGGGGTGATGCTATTCTAGGCCGGCATCACACGGCACAACAACAAAAAACAAGATTTCTAAAATTTCATTATTAGACCTACCCGTACATGTAAAAGTTAAATGTTTTGTTTATCCCATACTAAAGTTCAGACTTCACTTTCAAAGAACTAAATGTTTCTTATTTTTCCGAGGTAAAAAGTATACTTTATCAGGAATTAATACTGTTTTCAAACGGGTGCAAAATCCGCTTTAAAATCTGATCTCTAGTTACAGACAAAGACCCACTACCACTATACATTTAATAGTGTAGATGATTTATGATACTCGCTGTCTCAAAGCATGGATTGAATCGTTTGAATAGACGGCAGATAGATAGATCACATACCCACATACTTGTGTTTCAGCCTGTAGACGATTGATAGTTTCCTTTGATAACATTAAATCATAATTGAACTAGCATAATACACTTAATATCTACGCTTTCTGTAACAGAATTAGCCCTCGTAGCAATAATAATAAGTGAGCTAAGCTAGCTATAATTAATAAGGCTGAATACAAAGGCTAGATGCCAAGCCAAATTCCTAGCAAACCTACCTACTTCTATTGCAATATTTAATAGAATCAAACCTCGGAACACATGCATTAGTCCGATTGGATTGCATTAATTGGTTTATGAAAACTATGGTTATCTGCAAGTTATTTTTTTGGCTATCTACTGTAGCTTTTTTATCAACAGCCCACCACAACACCTGACCAGTGCGACCCTTTTCATCACAGTCGTCACTCGGCCTACTGGCCTCATCATCACTCCTCCTAAGACTGCAGTGGTGACACAACCAAGACAGAGGCCTACTAGTATTAGTAGGCGGTTGAAAAACTCTGTCACCAGGTTTCATCGGGTCGTTTGTCGATTCAGTGTCCCACACGAAAAAAAGAAGAATATCAACAGCCACGGCGGCGGCGGCAGTCCACTGCTTGTCAGACGGGTAAGTGAACGCAGTGCTGTTTTTATAGGGAACGCTGCCGCAAACTCTCTAGATTTATCCCTCAGTCGCTTTTATTGCACTCAGGGGTAGAAATAAGGTAACACAATTTAAGCCAGAGGCCCGGCACCACACGGTCTTTTTCCTATCTTTTGCCATCTAATGAAAACTTTTTGGGTTTGCAAAAGCTTGCGATCTTCAAGAAGATGAATTAATGTGTACCTACTAAATATCTTCATCTTCGTCTATGAAACACCGTTTATTTGGTAAATCTGGCAAGACACGAAAGCGTCAAGAGTTTCTAATGAACCATTGCATGGTTAGATGTATTTTTCATGTAACCAACGTTGTACTGACGCATATCTTAAGTTTATTTTCATCCAGTGGCGCGTCGCATCGCGTTTCACCTGGCTGCGGAAAAAATAAAGAAAAAAATAGAAGCCTTCAGAATACAGAAGCCAGCGCTGTCTGGCGCGGGGATTTAATTAAAATTATACAACGCGGCAAGGGTTGTCAAGATCGTAAAGTAAAAAAAAAGTCAAAAAGTCTGTAAAGCAAAGCTTGACCTCCACTCACCAGCGTTGACTGGAGACTTAAGCTGCTTGGCAGACTAAAAAACGTCATTCAAGACAACCCTTTAAGCTACAGGCGTCAAACTAAACCTTTCCCACACTTTGCATTGCATAGCAGTATGATTTTTACGTTTTCTTCTTTGCGAATCCTGGCCATAAGCCAGACTGTCTGACCACAACAGCCACAGCAGTCTACTGCTGGGCAAAGGCCACGCTTAGCAGGGCGGTTGGCAGTACAATATGTGTCGTTCACAGGGAATGCTGCTGCCGATTGCCTGGATTCCCTATTTTTTACCACACTACACACATACATATACATACCTACGTAAACGGCCGTAGAAAACGATCATCTACGCCACGTCTGACAAACATTTGAGTTTTTTTACTCTCGAGTCTTTTAGTCGCCTCTTACGACACCAACGTAAAAGAAATGGGGTGATGCTATTCTAAGCCGACATCACACAGCAAACACTTTTTACTCACGGATGTAAATGGGGAATCACGGCAAGTGGCAGCCCTTACCGGTGCGCTGTTACTGAGGTCTTTAGATACAGTTTTCAGTGTTACAATTCGGTTAGCAGGTATTAAGGTTTTGTTAGAGGTTGGTGTTGCAGGTACTTACTTTTGTTTTAACTCCTCTTTTGCTGTGCAATATAAGTTGAGCTTTTGGAGATATATAATGTCATTTATCTACCAACCTACTAAGTTTTTGCAATGAACTTTCCAGAGCGAAAATCTTTTTTGTTTCCAAGTAGGTATACATCCTTGGTGGTTCTATAGTCTTCATCATCAGGTCAGGACATAATGATAGGACCCTGGAGAAATCGAGGGAAATATTTTAAAATCCATAGGCACTGACTGATGCACCAGACCACACTCTTATCTAGTTCACTAGTTTTGAATACATTTTTAAATTCACACATGCTTCGTCAAAAATTTGGACCAGATACTTACAGGATATTTAGCAGCAACATGCTTCGTCAAAGGTAATTTTAGTAACATTAATTTTAGATTGAATTGAAAGGATAGTTTTTTATAACCAGAAAAAATGCCGAATCCATTAGATAAAAGACCTAAGCTTTAAAACCAGCAATATTTTCGGCGTATCCTAAACGCCTACGCGTAAAAAACTGATGTGTCGTGTCTCACTCACACCGTAAACGTTAAACCCAAGGACTTCCACCCGAAACCGTAAACGAGTTTATAAACAGTGATTACTATATTAAATTTACGATTGCGACCATGAGAGTTACCTCGAACCGCAGCCCTTATGAGTCGTTCACTTATTAGACCCATTGGAGATTAGACCCAGTGGGTCTAATTGGTGACATTGAATTTAACCTACTGAACCTTCCACTAGCTTATTAGACCCACTGACAAAATCAGGTAAAGCACAGTCAGCATCTCAACGGATTAAAACAAAATACCATAGTAATGATTTTTTTTACTTTCAAATCAAATTCTTTTTTGACATCAATACTCTCATGATCAGTAATTGTAAGAGCAAGAAAATTGTATAAGTAACACAAATTTCTTCTTTTCGTAACAATTTTGTATTAATATTTTCTTGAGTTTGCACAACTATTACTATTACAATTTTGTATTATCCTGAAAGAAAACCGGCTTGGACGTGATAAAATAATAAAAATTAACGCACTGCCTCGAGGCTGGCAAGGTCAACCAAACGGTTTGTAAGTTTACGCCTCCACCGCCAGTAAACGACACAACGAATAAACCGGACCTCCTGGACATAAAACCCCATCAAAACCTCCCCTGCTCCTACTCTAAATTAACTGTCTATATAGGTCCTAAACTACCCTAGCTAATTGTAAAAATAAAAATAAACGTATGGCCAAAAATGGCTCGTGTAAAATAAAATAATTATCTTGTATATAGTCTGAAACTAAAAGTCAATGTTTAAACGTTTCAAGATAGTTAAACTATTTAAAACTTTACGCGCTAACTGTACCTACCCTTTACCTGATTTTGTCTGTGAATCTAAGAGTGACTCAGTAGGTAAAATTAAAAGTCACATATTAGACCCACTGGGTCTAATCAGCAATGGGTCTAATAAGTGAACGACTCGGTGACAGTTGCCTCAGAACCACAGTTCTGACGACGTGAAAGCATTCTAAAATATTCAGTGATGACGTCGTCTTTACTACCATGTCTTACCTAATAACTTTAAGTCGTAATGTGAGTCCCCTACTATGCAATCCTTCGTTCAGCCGTTTTATACGAGTAAATGTAGAATCCAAATACTTAAAGCTTTTTGGTTTCTAATGGTATAAGTATCCATTAGAAACCAAAAAGCTTTAAGTTTTTTGGTTTCTTTATTTGTATGTGCCGAAAAATTTAAATTAATTCTTTTAGTTTCGTTTGGTTAGACCCAATGAAGACAAATTAAAATTACTATGAAGATAATGACGGTTTATTTGGGTTAAAATATTGGACAATTCAGAAATCGTTTATGTCCTACGGCGGTGAGGGAATAAGTTTACTTTGATTCGTTCAACAAACACCAGTAGTATCTCTTGTTTATTATTTTAGGTATCTATGTGACGTGGTCTAGATATTTTATTAGCTACCTACGTCTTTGTGGGCCCTAAGATATTATTCTCGCCCTAAATTCGGGTAAGCTCGGCTTTAGTATCTATTATACCTATTACCTTACTACCTATCTAAAAGTGGTTGATTTTACAGAATACCTAAGCTTGCATACACGGAACTTATTTTAGCACTATCTAGGTAAAGGATTTTTAAATATTAGTTACTAGATTTCCACCCAGCGGTTTTACCCGCTGCCACTCATTTTCCCGTGGTAATAGTGGTTTTCCCGCGGTAAAAAGAAGCCTATGTGTTATTTCGGGTTATACTCTACCTATTTTCCAAATTTCATCCAAATCGGTCAAGCCGTTTGAGCGTGAAGAGGTAACAAACATACATACACACACACAAACTCTCAGATTTATAATATTAGTACAGATAGTGTTCTTGGTGTCAAACGTGCTGACAGAGTGCGGAACACCACTCTCCGAGCCAAAACAGGTATCGCTGATGCAGGATAAAAGACCGCCGAGCTAAAGTGGGAGTGGTCCGGGCACGTTTATTGGATGCACCCGGATCGTTGGGCAAAGATCGTCACCGAACAATGGGTTCCTTAAAACGGGTCTCGACGTAGAGGTAGACCCCGAAAACGTTGGCGTGACGATCTTGACGTCCATTTACAGGAGTGGATGACGGTGGCATTAGACCGCAAGGAATGAAAGATTGTCTTTGCCCAGCAGTGGGATCAAGTAGGCTAATTATAAAATAAAATAAAATGTTATTGTGCCATTCTGCTGGGCTAAGGCCTCCCCTTCCATATTCCTATTATTTAAATCCTGCGTTACTTTTGGGACACCTGTTATACTTACTTATTATTTAAGCTAAGGCTTGTTTAGTATAGTAAGATAAATTATAAGCAAGTTTTAAAGAATATAAATAAAAATTCCCATGCGTAAGATCAGTTACAATATAAGATTAGTTCTAGAAACAAGAGCGTGTAAAATTGGCTTCATTTCTCGAAAATCGTATCCATTATCCCGATATGAGCATATTTTGTTATCATCTTACATATTTCCCAGAATAATACATTCAATTATGAATATATCTCGTCGATTTCGTAATTATATTAATTATGTAATATAATCTTAGATTGATGAGGTCACGATGATCGGTTCACCTTTTCTATACCGTTAGAAAGATCATTAACAATATGTGTTGTCCTCAGTTTTTAGTCGCCGGCAGGATATGTACAGTCAAGCTCAGTCTGGGTTAGATCATTTGGACTAATGACCGCATGCGCATAATAATATTGACGGATTGTTCGAATGTATAACCGGACGTGAACTCGACTGTACCAAACAGCCAACAAATACTTATTGCCTGTACCTATCCTGAAATTTTCTGAACACTTTTTTGTTGCGACTCCTATGCTTCGAAATTTGTAAATATACGTGATGTCTTCTTGGAATACCATCACCCCATTTCTGGCCGTGGGTGTGTAAGGGGACTCTAGTGTTATATGTTTGCAATTTTAGGCGTTTGGCTGATAACCTGTCACTATAGCTATACACAACTTTGCTGAATGACCCTCAAATGTTTGTTAAACGTGGCACATTTGTTAGTTTTTTTACTGCCTTTTTCGCTAGGCCTAACCCGCAGCAAGGGATATAGGGGTCATCTATGTATGTACAAGTACATTTATTTTCTTTTTCTACATTTTCTTAAAAAAATCTGTTTAGTTAGAATACCTAAATAAGCATCACTGCTTCATAATATCTTGTTAGTTTAAAAGGCTATCTTTTCTTACTCGACTGTGAACAAAGTTATAATGTAAACTGTAAGTTCGTCGTTGTCATACTCGTGCGGTGAATATTATGAAAAAACGGTCAAGCGCGAGTTGAACTCTTTTACAATATTTTACGTAGAGTTTTGGCCATAGCTTAATTAGAGTGAAATGTTACTAGTGACCGATAACAACTTTCCCCAAGGAACATAAGTTGTAAAACGAAATAAAAAATGAGATCTATCCGTCATACAAATCGACTTGGTCGGCTACATTTTCTTTTTGAGATCAAAATATAATTTTCATATTAATTATCTAAGGACCCTGAACATGTTTCCGAAAAAAAATCTTAAGACTCCCGCTCACGCACTATAAAATTGCTTTCTTTAATGGGCTGTATGCTCCTTAGCGAAAGTTGTTTCTTATCACCAGCTCGTCTGAGTTTTTGTTATCGGTCCTTGTAAAATTACACAGGTCCGGTAATTACACCTACTTATGATAGCATTCTTGAAGAGTATTGACGTCAGACAAGCGGCCGGTTATAGGACTTAGTGAATTACCTATTATTGCGACATGATCGTCTTTAAAAAAACATGTTGCGCTGACCCTTATTTATCTAAAGTATTTATTAGATTATAAAAAAATTAAACAAAGGCTAATCCGCAACAGGCATCGTCAGACATGATTCTAAAGATACAGAACAAATCAGCAACATGCTTCATACATATATCACGCCTATAATCCCTTACGAGGTATGCAGAACGTACGGTTGTAAAAAACGGACATATACGCCACATACGACAAACATTTGAGGGTCATTTGGAATATTGAGTTGTTATGTTCAGCAACATGCTTCGTCAAAAATAAGAACAATGCTTACTTTCAGCAACATGCGTCGTTAAACGTTTATCTAAATAACTATTCGGAACCTACATTAATAAAATTTCATGATAAGTTGGACGCTGGACGAAAAATACGTGAACTGAAGACCCCTAAAAACAAAAACCTCGCCTATCTAGGAATAGCGCGCTTATCTCGGCATTATGAAGGAAGTTGTGAGCCCCTAAACCTTTATAAATACGCTTTAACCGCAAAGCACAGGTGCATTGTCAAGGAAAATGTATTAACTGAGAAAAATTGCATTAAACACGTAATACGAGGTATGTAAGAGCAAGTTTTGTATAGAACATTAACAGCCACAATAGTCCACGGCTGGACATGGGCCTTCCGTTATTATTATTATTATTATTTTTTTTATTAATGATGGGTTTGCTCTTGACTCTAGTCTGGGTCATAGGACAGAGACAGAGTCTAAGATAGAGCGAGCTCACCCAGAAGAAGCCTGTTAAGGCACTGGCACTCCCACACACTGACGGAACGCAGCAAGCTACTTGGCGCCAGACTTCGGTGGGATGGTGGTCGCGAGCCAGGCGGCCCCTTACGGAGCCTTCCACCGCTTAGTGGTCGTTCAGCCGGACTTATCCACAGGCAAGCCTGTGTTGCCGTTGCCCGGGGTGGACCGCTAGGAGGTAGATCCCATACCACCCCATTCGGGGGGTTTTGCCATACTCACCAAGTTTGGCAAGCAGATTGGCAAGTGCAATGCAAGATGTTGCATTCACTGGGAATGCTGCTGGCCATTCCCTTGACGATAATACCTTTGTCGCTTTTTGCGACACCTACGAGTAGAGTTGGGGTGATGCTATTCTAGGACAGCGCCACACGGCAAATTGGCACGGCATTGTATAGAACGATGCGATCTTACACATTTAAGTCAAAAAGTAACTAAGTATTCCTGAAGCGACACACAATTAATATTTGTCAATTTATTCCTTTGTAAGGTTTTCCCGAGTATTGTAAGAACATTGTAGGCTAAACCCCCTGTGCCTTATGCTATGAAACTACAGGCTACGAGTCTACAGGTGAAACTCTTAGTACATTGCGTAGGCGGTTAATACTCCTGGCTTTATATGGCTAACCGACTAAGCAATGGACATCGAACTTCACCTGTAAAATTGTAGCCTGTAGTTGAATAATATCTGGCAGTTGTTGATGATCAAATGGCGGCCGTTTACTTACATAATCATTTTCAGGCTTCGTAGTTTTCCGATAGGTTGTTTAATTACACCAGGGTTCATCGGGTTCTTCACAGGATACAAATGAAGTCCTTATACGACAGGATGTCAAATTCAAAGGGGTGAACCAGTCCATGGAACTAAATATCTTTCCCCAAGAATCTAGAAAGATCGAAATTTATAAAAAATAATTGGTTCGGCCTCCCATAGGCATAAAATGTATTCTACCAGCAGGCGACCACGGAAATTTGTTTGAGAGGTACAAATATTTTGTTACACCGTATACAATTCCGAGGGAAGCTGCCGCTGCCGTCTCCACAATAGTTAGAATAGGTTCAGAATCTTATACTGTAAAGTCTTTTAAGGTATATTTTTTTGTTTTGTACCTATAATTAGTTCATTAAAAATAATAGTTATGTCGGCTATCTGTTTACCTAAGATACAGGAATTCTTATTCTTAGTTTAGGAAACAGAAGCCTCATAATTATTCGTATCGTGTTACCTATTTGTAATTAAGTTTATTATTATTATTAATAATGAAAGAATTATATAAAGAATTACAATGGGATATCTAAATTAGTGTACGTACTTTCAGGGCGTATTTTTCTTCAGGTGAACTGAACAACTTGTCATAGTAACATTTTTCGAAACATGAAGCCCTCCCATATAAAATTACTCGGGCAGCAGTTTGTTTATGACGTCATGATTTTTATATTTGATTTGGAAAACACTTACAAAGAAAAGTTGTTTTTGTATACTGTATGTAACTTTCTCAGTTGCACAATAGGTACTTAAATATGGGTGGTATTGGTTGGGGAGTATTTATACACATTGCTCATTCTTAGATAATTTATCGGAAAACTTGTTTCGACGGAGCGAGTTCAAAATGTTTGCGACTTTGCGAGTTTATTATTTATTGTACTAATATGTATTGTATTAACTTGTGTTGTTCTTGTTTTACTAAAGTAAAACGTGCTACTTACTACTCACTATTAGTGCTACTTTTGTACCGGTCCTTATTTTACCTACCTATGTCTTTTGTTTTAGTTTATACTCCAGAGACTAAATTCAATCAAAGTTCTGCGGCAGGAAGTAAATTGAAGTCTTTTATGACCACATGTCGTAGTAATTGCTACGTGCCTGCCGCCGTAGCATGTGCTACGACTATGGCTACGACGTAGTGGAGTAATTAAAGCTTTCCATCCAGACACGAGTTTGTCAATCTTCGCATCTGAAAATGCCGCAAGTAATCCAAAACCGTTACTTGCGCAAGGCTACCGGGATTCCCTGGTCCTTGCGGAACGCCAACCTCCATATCATCTTAGGTCTCCCTCTCCAAACCATTTGAGCCTATATGAGGGAAGCATCTCGTCACTTTTTCGTCAACGCCCCTATCATAAAAACCCCCTTAATTGTTGCTGAGTTCTACTATTTCGACTATCCAACCTCGCGACACGACTTGTCCTTTCGGATAATGATGACCATATCACAATAGCCGCTGCTGCAGCCGTCGCGCTTTTTTTTAAGATTGGATTCTTCAGTTCCCCTGGGCTTTGAAACCTATACCTGACTGATTCGTGGGGAGCAGAAGCTCACCCAGAGAAGCTAGTGTGATTTTCAAACAACCAGCCCAATCGCGGCCCCACAAACCAATCAGGTGTAGGTTTCAAAGTTCAGGGGCTATAATCGTAGGGTCCAGTCTGTAAAAAAAGTTTGTCAATCAAACAACAAATAAAAATCGGCCAAATGCGAGTCGGACTCGCGCACACGACGTTTCCTACCATTATGTATAAAAATAAAAATAAATCGCATCGAAAAACATGGTTACAACGAAACACCACCCACCACGGGAAGCGACTTTATTGTGTACAAGTGGCCCGCCCAGCGGTTTCACTCGCTGTTACTTACATGTAGTAAAAAGTCAATTATTTATGTAGAAGCGACCTATCGTGCTAAACAAGTTTTGCTATGGAGCCATTTCCGTATCTCTTAAATAGTTTAAATAGGCAGATGGGGTTGTGGTGGTCTACATCAGGTACGGTCGCATTCAAAAGTGGAGTCATAGTTAACACAAACCTCAGAAAACAAGTCGCTCGCACCCGCCGGCGACACTCACACAATGACACAAATGACGTATAACATACTATTGTTGATGAACTACCATTGCATAATAGGCTGAGTAGTATTGACTATTTCACTGCATGAATCATAAGCTTCGGTAGCTTGGTCGGTAGCGCGGACAAGCATATTCTTGGCCGTAATTGTGTAGACAATGGTTCGAATCCCGACTTCATCGTTTTCATTTTTATTTTATCAAATGAAGTAAAATTTAGTAAATTTTGAACTTGATCTTAGTCGTTGCTAGATCGTTTGCGAGATAGTGCGTGTGCTAAGTGTTTTTTTTTCACCTAAGCTTATTTATTAAACTTGAGTGTTTATTTCTTTGAAATGCATTCTAATATCAGTTTGCATGATAGGCAGCGTATTGTTGCGCTGCATGATATTGGATTTAATTTAGCTCAAATTGCTAATCAGACTGGTCTGGCCGTAAGTATAGTTTTATTTCATTACAATTGTATTTTAAATATTAAAAACTGTGACTCATAGTATGTTGGTAGCTGGAAACCGATTATTATAAACTTTTTATATTAATAATGCTTCTTTGTTTTAGTGGAAGACTGTTAAACGTTGGGTTACACGTTTTGAAGAGGAAGGTAGCGTAAAAACTCGACCGCGCAGCGGCCGCCCATGTCTAATTAATGATACACAGCGGAGGATGATGGTCCAGCAATATGAAGAAAATGGTTTCATACGGACGTCTCACTATGCGAACATGTTTGAAACATCGGCACTAACCGTTCGTCGAGCCCTACATGGTGCAGGAGTACACCATAGAAAGCCAGCCAAGAAGCCTAGTCTAACTGCGGAGCATAAACGTAACAGATTATCGTTTGCCAGAGACTTTTTAGACTTGAATTGGGAAAATGTGATATTTTCTGATGAAAAGACCTTTTTATCGTCGCAACACGGTAGGGTTCATTTATGGCGCCGAAATGGTACCAGGTATGTTGAAAAAAATGTTCTACCGAACACAGAATCCGGTCGCATATCAACAAATCTATGGGGCTGGATGTCTGCCGCTGGTCCAGGTGAATTAGTAGCACAAGAAACAGGGCGTGCAACTGCCGCTAATTATATTGATATGCTACAGGAAAGCATGCTACCGACGGTGCGAACTGTTTATCCTGCCAGTGAAGTTCCTCGTTTCGCATTTGTCCAGGATAATTGTCCAGTGCATCGAGCTGCTGTGGTGAATAATTGGTTTAGCCAACACCCAGATATCCAAGTTATTCGTTGGCCAGCAAAATCTCCGGACTTAAATCCCATAGAGAATTTATGGGGTTTAATGGTGCAAAGGTGGGACATGCGCAATGAAAGGACGACAGAGGCTTTAGAGGCTCACTGCATGGAAGTGTGGGAGAGTACCAGAGGAACAGATATATGCTCAAATTTGGTCGAGTCTATGCCGCGACGTTTATTAAGTGTTATTGAAAACAGTGGAGGTAACACCAAATACTAATTATGTAAGCGGCGATTTTTACTTGAGATTTCAATCAGATCCGATCTAGCATAAATTGCTGATTATCTTGTGTATTTCATTACAATATATGAATATACACAAAATAATCAGAAATGTATGCCGAAGCGGGCCCGATAAATCGTTGCTGTAGTCACTCAACCTCTGTTTACCTGCTTACCCGCCTACTATTGCAGTAGGTATTTGTGGAGCATTACATTAGAAACTAAATTATGCTAAAACATCGATATATATTTATATAAGATTGATCATTATTAGTCAGTTATCTTAAGGCCTAGCTTCAATATCTTTTCATTACGGAAACGAATACTTAAGCTTAAACCTTGAGATGTAGGCAAATAACTGATTTATTCTTATTACAATTACTTTTACTTCCGAGGAAAGTGCAGCATCGTTAAACATAGAACAATAAAATAATTACTCACGAAGTTATTACTTAAATAACTTTATTGAAAGATTTAATCCAAGATTTGGATCGTTCCTATGATCTTATAAATAATTATCGATGTTTCAGCTAATGAAGACTTAAAATCATTTTACATAATATTGTGTTTTACCATTCAAACAAAACTATTAACTACGTATAACGACAGCAAGTATTTTATATAGTTTTACTTATCCTATGGTTCAAATGTTCTCATTCATGTCATTATGTTATTTACATAAAGTAATACCTACCAATAAAATAATTTCTTACCTTACTTTTTGTTTTATTACAATATTATAGGTTTATGTTCTTAAATATAATGTTTTGATACATAATTTACAATAAAAATTTATAGATATAATACATAGATGAATATATAGAAAAATATTATATAAAATAATTATTACTAGAGAAAATATGGTAAAAATATTTAAAAAAAAAAACAGAGGCGGGATGGGAACCCGGTTTCGTTCTGATTAGAAGGTAAGAACTATTACCGCTGAGCTACGATTGCTTGTGATCATCACGACGAAATAACGATATGTAATCTATTGCTTTACTACAAGTGAACGAATAAGGATAACTATAATGTTTTAGACAAATCAGTGTGATAGTATACTTTGTGGTAATGTGGTGGCGAACAGGCTTTCACCGAGTAATTATTTCAAAGATTACATAGATGTCGCTTATAGGTGGTAATCTGTTAAGTTTAAATGCTACGCATTAAGGTGGACTTTTCTACTTACAGTCGATAATCTTACGTGTGTGCGTAAGTTAGTAAAGTAAGTACAGTGGATAATAACCCGTATTGCAATCTGTCTCGTGGTCTAACTATGACTCCACTTATGAATCCGACCGTACTTCAGACTATCGATGTCCATGTGCCAGCAAAAGCGACCCATCATGCTGAACAACTTTTTCGATGAAGCTATTTCCGTATGTCTTATAGTTAAGCTGTGCTCCTGGTGTTCTACATCAGGTACTCCAGATCCTCAAGTGCTGACAAAAAGTAGTAACAGTGCTAGATTTCTCGAAGTTCGGTTTAGTGGTTTGGCCGCAAAAGCCAAACCGCTTTTGAAACGCATTTCAAACCATTTTCCCATGAGAATAAGATATTTTCCCGTGGGAAAAAGTAGCCTATGTTACTATTAATAATTTCCTTTTAATTTAACTTAATAAATATTAATTGTTGATAGTCAACACAGACTCAATTCGGATAGCAAACTTCTACTGCTAGTAAGGCAAAAGTTTGGGGAATACAATACCCAATGGTTAGCACGAACAGTACTTAATTATCTGCACGGGTATTAGTGTGATTAGTGCAAAACTCTGCCTGTCAGTATTCTAAGATCCGACACACACCTGGCGCTTATTGACGCCAGCTGATTTCAGTCATAATACTGTCTCCGTGGTTTAATCGTTGATCTCAGCTCCGGAGGCACCAGAGGTCCGAGGTTAGATTTACGGACGGAGGAAGCACTCATTAAGAGGACATTTTTTTATGAATTTGTTCCCTGTTTGGTTAGAACATTGCAGACTGAACCGCCTGGTTGTCTAAAAGAAAGATTGTTGTTGCACGTTAAGCCGTCGGTCCCGGTTGCTGATTATGACAACTGAGATGGTGATCGATGCAATAATTATGTCAAAAGCCTAGTAGAAGGTGGTGTATGTGAAAACTGTTTCATCAGAGTTCTGCGGGGTTTTTCGTCGAGTTGGTGTCCCACACGACAGAAAAAATCATCACATCAGCCTATAGCAGTCGTAGACAGTAGATACAAGACGTAGACCTCCCCTCAGGGTACGCCATAAGGCACGATCACCCGTTTTCGCCATCCAGTCACTAACACTTGCAATCTGATATTAAGTATACATACATACATACATATATATATAACGCCTATATCGCTTGCGGGGTAGGCAGAGCGTAAACAGCTGTAAAACGGATATTTACGCCACGTCTGACAAACATTTGAGGTCATTGATTCACAAAATTGTGAATCACCATAGTGACAGTTTGTCAGCCCGTCGCTTAAAAATGCAATACACATTTAACCCTCGAGTCCCTTAGTCGCCTCTGACGACACCCATGGTAAAAAAATGGGGTGATGCTATTCTAAGCCGGCATCACACGGCGTTATTTTACATTGTGTTATTATATCCTACAAATTACTATTATTCTAATAACGAGTTTAATAATGAGTTTCTTATTAAAGGAACACGTCGACGAAGCAACTTTTCAAATAACACCAAGTTATAATAGCGAGTGAAGCTTAGACGGGATTAAATAGATTCTATGAGATAGGTTTTAATAGGATTAATAATTTTATTACATTAATTTGTACCTTTACGCCCCACGTGCTGCGCTATGATGAGTTTTTCCAACAGTTTAAGATATTTTCCCATTATAATTCGAATAGCGTTCCCGCCCGCCGTTTTACGCGCCCATTTTTTGTCATATGCAACACGGAGTCAACGAATAATCCGACAAACTTACTACAAACTTTTTAATACGTACTTCATTATTTTATCTTCTTAGTCTACACATTTTTTTTAACAAATAACATATAAAAGCCATGAGTTTCCATACAGTTTTCACCTCGTTTAAGGGTCAAATTTGAAAAAATCCTGAAACACATGTTTATTTTATTTAGTTCCATAATCGAATCCCAAATTTTGAAACTGATCGCTACAAACCGAGTCTACGAAGACCACGAAATTTCGTACAAATGTTTTACCCCTGTTTTTCCTTTAGGGGTTCAAATTCTAAAACTTCTTTCTTAGCGGATGGTTATAAGTATAGTAGAGTCTAAAATCTAGTAATCTACTGGCAAAATTTCATGTTTCTAGCATTAGTAGTTCAGGCTGTGCGTTAATTAGTGAGTCTATCAGTCAGTCAGTCAATGAGGACCTTATGTTTTTATAAATGTAGATAATAATGGCGAAAGTATGTATGTAGTTCAAAGTCTTTTTTTTTTAAACTTGCAAAATTTTCAAGTGCGGGCAGGATTTGAACCTGCGACTTTTGCATTACTAGTGGCGACGCCTTTTTCATCTGGGCTACCGCAGCTCGTTCCTTGCCCGCCAATTTTGCAAGTGTATTTTAATGCCTCCATCTACCGGGTTAATTCAATGTCTACTTTTGATCGTATCCGTCGGGCGGGGCTCTTTTCCTTACAGCATTTATTTCGAAATCGATAGTAGGATTTAAGGGAAAATTTTACGTATATTTGTAACTAAATCTTGTAGATATTTTGCTACAAATACCTGGCTAAATTCACAGATTATGGTAGGTTGGTAAGTATACTATATATAGAATTTAAGGCGTGCTGAAGCCCTGTTTAGACAACGTCTTCTGACGTTATTTACGATGAGTAATCTCATTAAAACTTATAATTAAGGAAACACCTTGTAAGAACATAGCGCTTAAGCCTACTTATTATTTTTCGCCCGTAATGGCTACTAGCTACCTTGAATGTAGCGGAACATTTATACTTTTTCGGAATTCATTCTTTCCTATGAGGTAGATTGTGGGTAAATTTTCCATTTGGTTTCTAAAACTTGAAAGAGTCTAGGAATAGAAAAATTACATCTTAAAGCTACAAAAGCACTGGCACGCTAGAAAAGAATATTATTCAGGAGGCCGTTCACCGCAGACGCATAAGATAATTTATCTGCTATGACATCTCGTAAAACCGCGTTTTAGAGCGTCAGTCAGGAGAAAATTTCTACTTGTCAAAATAAACCTACCCCGTTCCTGCACACGTCAGATAAATTTTCTCGACCTCTCGACTGAGAGAAAATTTCGCTAAACCTCAGTTTGACAGGTGCATTGTGTTATTTAGTGTGTTAGTAATATATTTCTGTTGTTTCTTGTTTCTCGTGGTGCACTATAAATTAAACTTCAATAAGTTTATATTTACGAAAAAAAGAACAGGCACAGCGGCAAATCTTTAGAAATACACTAATGTGATGACATCTATCTGTCTTTCATTCATTGACTTCACCAAACAAGGGTGTTAGTTTAAATTTTGAGCTAAGGTTATCTTATCCGGAGCACGCTGAACGTACCCTAAAATATCAACAACAGTCTACTGCTGGACATGGGCTTACCCCTATTGGGGGGTATTTTCTATACATACGAACGCAGTGTATGGTGTTGTATTCACAAGGAACGCTGCTGCCAATAGGGAAAGGACAATGCCCTAAATTAATTTTTAGTAAGATACCTACGGGTGATGCTATTCTAAGCTGGCATCAAACGGCAAAAGGCTTTAGGTACAAATTCTCAAAAGCGAATCTCAAATCGATCGCGCTGACCATAAGTTGTACGACAAAAACGGGACATATTCATTATAGTCCAATTTGACGTATTGTCGGGCCATTAGGCCGCAGGAACGCGATATTGAGAAACACATTTATCATTTTTCTCAGTAGAGCCCCGTTTGCCACAGTCCCGGTTCGTCGTTATTTGTATCTTTTCTTTAATATTTTAGTGCCTTAATTGTGCTGTCACGTCGAATGCCATTCCAACACATGCTATTGGCACTTGCCAAGTGGACGAAATCGTGGAAAAATTTTGAATACCTACAACAAAATCTGCCATTTAAATTTCATACAATTTTGAAATATCTAGTGTCACTCGCTTTCTTGTGACGAATCTCACGACACCTCATGTGTCAACATCCGCCTTACTTTTATGGCTGTAGCACGTGTAAAAGAATTTGTAGGTCATATTTTGTGTTTACAATCCAACATTTTAAATTTATGAAACTTTAATTATACCTACTATTATCTTTTGTGTATGTTGGGTTTTTTGCCTGTAAATAAACAATAACTTATTATATAATTTTTTTAATTTAATTACATACAAAATTTATATTACCTCATATGTTAACTGTGACTACTCTACTCAGAAGTCACGTACTATTTTCTACACTAGTAAATGATATGCAGAGTTTACGGTATTATAGAGATAATTATTTCCGAAAAATATACAAGCAGAACATTGACATACAATTTTCACAAGACACAAGTCAACCTAAACTTTTCTTGATGACCATGTGACATCTCAACTCTAGCCAGTAGACATAGATGAGATTACTACAAAAGTCTTTACCCTAACATTAACATCTGTCAAACCGTTTAGGATGTAGCTCGTATAAAAATCATTAACTTGTTCGCATACCGACCTACATACATACATATATACTCTAAAAAAACATAACTCTTTTTTAAATCAAATCAGATATGAACATTTTTAAATAATTTCAGCTCCGGTTTTTCTCAATACACCTGAGACCTCTTAAATACTTACAGTCAGACAAATTATTTAAACGAAAAAGCAAATACCTACCTACTTATTAAAATATTGACGTACTAGTAATTAAATTAGAATTTTA
Source organism: Tuta absoluta (assembly GCA_027580185.1). Taxonomy (NCBI): domain Eukaryota; kingdom Metazoa; phylum Arthropoda; class Insecta; order Lepidoptera; family Gelechiidae; genus Tuta; species Tuta absoluta. The sequence goes on from JAQAHW010000020.1 coordinate 4,722,536, forward strand.
ATTTAGTATAAATAATATAAACTGTATTGACCAACTGGAATTCATTGTATCGGATACATTTTTACATGACGAACCGGAAATGTGGTAAACCGGGTCAGAGTCCGGTAGGGAGGCAAATTATTGTTTTCTGGGATATTTTCCTCACGTTTCGTCACGGTGGGAAAGAAGTTATTGTGTTGCCGTGGCAACAATATCGTTTCTGGTGCCGTGACTAAATTACGATTGATTTCTTTAATAATGTAAGTAAAGACAATAATAAAGGTGACTCTGTCACGCACGATAACACAGATTTGATAATAGTTATTAAAGTACCAGAAACATCACTCCCATACACATGCGAAACTTCCCACGCTCATCCCAAATATAAAAACACTATAAAACAAAAGCCTATCCTAACACTATTCAGCCGATTCCTGTCTAGGGTCGTACAAGGATTCCTTAAAGTGCACATCGAGCCCTTTCATTACTCTTTGCCTAAAGGATTTGAATCTTTTATGCCAAGCCAAACTATCATCACATGACCGTAAAAAAATTATATGTGAGGTGTATGTCTGGAGTGTAGCATTGTGGGTATGGTTACGAAACTTGAACATGACGCAGAGAGACAAGAAACATTTGGAAGCTTTCAAAATCTGGTGTTGGCGAAGGATGGAATTATGGAAAAGATAAGCTGGACGGACAGAAAGACCAACGAAGAAGTGCTCCAACTTGTGAGAGAAACAAGAACGTTGCTCAACACAATTGAAAACAGAAGAGGAATGATGTTCAAAACAATTATCGAGGGAAAGATCGATGAAAAAAGAGGGAGAGGAAGGCCAAGTAGGAGAAAATAAAGGTTACGTCGTATAAAAAGGTCAATTTGAAGGGGGAAGATAGAAACAATTGGCGGTTACTCAACCATCTCAGTAGAGGTGCGGAGGAACCCCTAAGTACATGCTTGCAATAGGGGTCTAACGCAGAAACCTTGATAGAGCTGTGGATAGAGTGATGTAGCATGTAGCCCTTGCAATTGTAACAACCAGTATACAAATGACACACGATAAGGTGACACGACATGTGCCATGATACTCGTATCCGATTTTTGTATGGCATTCTGTAAACTTATTCGCTAAGACACAAAACTGATAAAACAGCGTAAAAACGGGCGGTACGTGTGTAAAAGACCTTAGCTGAGACGAGCTGAGATTATTACTTCTCTAACGATGAGCCATGAAACTTTACAGGAAATTTTTCGAGTTATTTATAGCCTAAAAGAACCGAATGAAATAGATGTGCGAACCAAGCGCAGACTAAAAATTGTTCAAGTTTTATCATAAGGTACAGCTTTAACGTTTTTGTGGTCTGTTGACGCTCTATCTGCCCCGGAATTTATTTATTTTTATTTATCTATTTGTATGGACAAGTAATCATACAATTGAATAAATTACAATGTATTTTGTTCAACAACATTTTCAATTCTCTATTTTATTAATTTATTCATAAAACAATACAATTATTGTGTTTGAATGTGCATATAAAATTACTTTGTGCACATATTCTACACTTACCAAGTCTAAAATGTATCTCATTATAAACTTTGTTTGTTCCGAGATTCCTTGTAATAATACTGCGAGGCTCTGAGCTCATTAAACTTGAAATGTCGGTAATTAGACGGCTGCGTGACGTCACGGAGCGGTGACACGTCACGCAATATGGCCGCCGTTGTTTATAAGAGGTAATGAGCGAGTATAATGTTACGGAGCGTAATGACGTCATCTAATCAAAGATATAAACGTTCGCGAAAAATTATATTTTGAATAGGAGTCGGATGATTGTTTTAAAACATTGCTCAGTATACAAAAAGTTGCCTGGTGAAATCACTAAAGCAGCTAGTGATAGCAATTATAACGCTGGCGTATGGAGAAGGCGTTCTACTCTATATCAGAATTTCTGACGACAGTTACATTGTCAACATTATTTAATTACATAAGTATCTAGTTGTTCTTACTGACATTAACATTAGCCTATATTTTTATTTGATTTCATAGGTATTTCCTTGTTGAATTGTTAGTTTTTTTATTGTTTATTATTCCCATTTAACCTGTACTTTTAAAGATACCAAATGTGAATATAGAATAGAATGGTACTATGCGATGGGCTGACAACCTGATTGGCTGACAAAATTTGTCGTACCTGACGTAAATCGGCTTTTATAGTCCATTGACGGTCTGCCTGGCCAGCATAAAATAGTAGAAATCATATTAGATCATAAATAAAGGAATTAATTACCGTAATTATGTCTTTAAGCGAGTAAAAAGTTACGAAGTATAATGATGTCATCCAATTAAAGATTAATACGTGAAAAGTTCTCCGTATTTTGAGAGAAGCAGAATTGTTTCAAATTAATAGAAAAACTTAGCCATCTGCCAGTTGCCATTCTTAGAAACAATTTACGAGCTTTCGAATCGGCTATTTACTTTGGTAAATCGATTTTGGGTAATTTATGGAGGAACTTGTTAGGTCGCACGTGGCGGTGTCACGCTCAGAGGTAACCAACCAATGGAGCGTGGTTTAAAGGTATAGATAAATCACTAAGTTTCCGCCTAATGTCATTTTCAAGTAAATATCAAAAGGGGTAGGTAGGTTTTGTAGCGACTTCTGGGAGATACTATAAGAAGCTTACTCAAGTGTTTCACAAGCAAGCAAGACTCAACAGAAACTCCAACATATCTGCAAGATGGCGCCACGTGACTGACTGAGGGAACAAAGGGCCTGAAACGCGGTATCGAAGTGTTTCACCGCGCAACGCTTAGCGCGCAAGCACTTCTGGGCAGGGTTTTTGGGGGGTTTTTCCTGTTCAGGGGGTCCGGTTAATTATACGCATGTAAATAACTCGCTATGAAAATGTTGACTTCAATTTGAAACAAATTTAATGTAGTTTACTGATGGTGGTGGCGTAAAGTTACATACCATAAAACACTCTACAACGTGAGTTTCATATTTGCGAATAATTAACATTATTTTCCTTCCATAGAACAAATCCGATGTAATTATTGCTCTTATTCATAACATAACAACACAACATAAAAATAAACAACAGCAGTGAATACAAAAGTAAGTTTATCTGAGAGCAAACGGTGAAGAACTCAGGTTGCTTGCCTGAGCAACATACTTTCTCTACTATATGTTGTCTAACTATGATACTCTAGCTTGCCCTGATTTTCAGTTCTGACCTAGTCATATTATTAGACTAGAGTCAAGAGCAAACCCATCATTCAAAAAAAAATGCCACATATTAGCAGAGGTAACATTCTATAAAAATAAAAATTAAATAATTTACAAAAATATATTTTTTTGTTGTATATGTCAAAAGAAACTTAAATCTACAAAACAAACGATATCTATTAGTGTCAGTATTAGTTGCAAAAACTAACCTTGTAGATGGATCCGTGCCACGCGTTATTGTCATCAAGATACACTTGCAAAATTCGCGTTTAAGGGACGAGGCGCGGTAGCCCAGATAGATGAGGCGTGGCTACTAGTGATGACGAAAGTATATTTTTTTCTAGAATATTAATAATTTATTTTATGATTTGGTATTCAACGTATGTGCGTGTGTGCGTATGAGTAAATGCAAATTAACTGCATTCGACTGCACCAGTTGATTTATTCAAAAGGGAATAAAACCTGCGACCCTTGTGATGCAAATTGGCACCCACCAGCAGACCGATTGAAACCGAGTCCTGGTTGAAGAAATTGCTACTGTTTTACATTGTAGAGACTATCTTAGACTCGTTCTAGACTACCTAGTGTCTTATCTACTTAGGTATATATCTAATAATCTTTTTGACTTTCTTTTGGTTATTTAAAAGTAACCGGAATATATCAGATAATTCCGGGCGGTTTGCAAACTTGTCGTTTGTCGCTGCGTATTTTAAACGCACCGTAAAGCACGCGTCTATCAGACGATAGGAATTGCGAATTCCAAATATTCCGATCTTATTCCCATACAAACACTACGCCACGCTATGGTCCGTTTACAGATGCGTCTGTCAAACGACTTGACAGACAAGTGGGAGAACTTCCTAGTTAGCTAGGTGCTTCTAGAGGCAAAACATAACAATTGAATTTGTATGGTAAAATTGACACTGTTTGTAGCTAATTATTATGCAATAAGACTGTCTTTATAACGCTTTGGTTGATACTGTAATGTTTTAAATTGATGAATAAACGAGTTATGAATTATGAAACTGAAAACCAAATTTTAAAACACTTCCCGTGTTAAGTATACAATTTTTTTAACTTTCAAAATTTTCAAGCGCGGGCAGGATTTGAACCTGCGACTTTCGTATTATTAGTGATCGGCGCGCAGCCGCCAATACTTACTTTGTGCTAGTGGCGACGCCTCTTCCATCTGGGCTACCGCAGCTCCTTCCTTTCTCGCAAAACTAACCCGGTAGATGGAGCCCTACTTGCAAAATTGGCAAGCAAACATAACAACTGTTTCTATATTGTTTTTGCAAAATAATAAATTTTAATAACTATTGCTTTACATATGTAGGAGAGTAGTTATAAACCATTACCTCAACATAATCAAGACTTTGCAGCTTATATACAGCTCAAGTGGTTTAGTGCTTATTCAGACGCGCTAACATAACAGAGGATTATAGAAACTGACGAGAATATTATTTTAATTTATGAATATACATACATACATACATATATCACGCCTATAGTCCCTTGCGGGGTAGGCAGAGCATAAATGGCCGTGAAAAACAGCAATTTACGCCACGTCTGACAAAAGTTCGAGGGTCAATCAGATAACTGTGTATCACTATAGTGACAGGTTGTCAGCCCATCGCCTAGAATTGCAATACACACCCTCGAGTCCCTTAGTCGCTTCTTACGACACCCACGGGCAAGAAATGGGGTGATGCTATTCTAAGCCGGCATCACACGGTATGAATATGAATATTCCTTAAACATATTAAACAAAATTATGCAGTGTGATGCCGGCTTAGAAATGCAGTGTGATGCCAGCTTAGAATAGCATCACCCCATTTCTTTCACTAAGGGACTCGAGGGTGGGTATTGCTATTTTAGGAGATGGGCTGACAACCTATCACTATGGCGATACACAATTTGCCGAATGACCGTCAAATATTTGTCAGACGTGGCGTAAATGTCTATTATTTGCGGCCGCTCACGCTTTGCCTACCTCGCAAGGGATGATTTATAGGCGTGATGTGTGTATGTATGTATGTATGCTTCGTTTATTTAAGGATGACCAATAATGTAAACAAACTTTGTATGTAAATGACAGCTCGCAACTGTCAGTTACATACAAAGTTTGTTTACATTATTGGTCATCCTTAAATAAACGGAGTTTATGTAACTATCACACTTTCCGGTTTTTGGCTAGTGCGAGGTGTCCACTTACTCGTCGATTCGACCCCTCTATGCATTAATATTCTCAAAATTCCAATACATTATGATAGGCTTCTGAGGATCCTCAAGAGATTGAGAGAATTCCCGCTTGCCAAACGTAGGGAATATGGCAAATACCCCTAATTAGGGGTGTCCAGCAGTAGACTGATGTGGCTATTGTACTTATTGTACCTCATCCGTACCAAAGGGTAGAGTAAGTGAAGTAGGTAACTAAGGGACCATACCTCCTCATTTATGAATAGTTAAGAATGTGTCTCTGAGGTAGGTTACCTAGGTTAGGTTATAATGATAACGTAGAGTTGATCCATAGATTCGAAAATATTTGATTCATTATTTTACTTTATCAAATTCATAATTACAGTGCGTAAAGATGACAGAATATAATGTGATTGCCAAAAAATATAAAATAGAAAAAAACAATGTCAACTTTCTTCAATAAATAACACCGCGTTGCGTTTCCAAGCTGCCAAAATTTACATTGCATGTACGTCGCATCGCAATGATTGAATCGGTAACGGCGGGCGGCGAGTACCGTTAACGCAAATTTATGAGTTATGTGTTTTAGGCATAGATAGGATTAATAAACACTGACGTGGTTTTGGAATTTATAGTGAGAATATGCCAGTTCTTTGCATCTTCCACTAGCTACAATTTTATTCCATAGTCCATAAAATATTATCTCAGTTTATTATTTAAGTACTTTCTTTTCCTTGTACAACTTTTAAAGCTGAAGTTTCCTTAGCTCTCAGCTTCGCAGTTAACATCGACTCCATCGCAAGTTTTACCTTGAAAAATGTATTTTTCCTTTTCAAAGGCAGAGGAAACAAAGGAAACGCGCTGTTCATACCTGGACGACTTCTTTGTATGGTTGCCGGCTTGTTCATTTTCTAAGGACTGAAAAAAACGGGAGAATGTGTGGCGCAATGTGAATGTGTTGTTTCGAGGTGCTATCATTACACCTGCTAGACGGAAAAATTACACCGTGGAACGCCTTGTTGTGTTTCAAAGCGATCCCTTAAAATGAAGTAAGCTACTGATAATATACATATAAGGTGTTACTAATAAATACTAAGCTAAACGAGACTAAGATTAATTAAAGTAAGTCATTAGTCCTTAGGGAAACTTTGTCCTTATCACCAGCCTGCCTTGAGTTTTCGCTATCAGTCACCAGTAAAATTTCGCCCTATACCTATATTATAAATTATAATTAGCTTATTTTATTTTATGGGATTGATCATCTGTATTCTCTTAGACAGTTAAAACATTGTGTTCCGTACACCAGAAGGATTCCGGTAACATATGGGGTGAGTAAATTTCCAGACGTTGCAGGTGTTCATAAAAGACACTGGCTATTTCTCTGAGGTACAGTTGAAATTCTGCAGCTGTTTGTGAAGTTTATACCAACTCTTCACACATAACGTATCTAAGTAAAGGCTGCAGTGGGTAGGTTTTTGCGGCTGATGATGTTGATTTTAATTTTTAGTTTAGGACTGACACCTTTCTAGTGTAATTCTTTCATGTTTACATCTGGCAGAAACTTGCTTAGATTTTATTAAAATTTTCATTAATATTGGACAACTCAACTTGCCGTGTGATGCCGGCTTAGAATAGTAGCACCCCATTTCTTTCCCGCGGGTGTCGTAAAAGGTGACAGGTTGACAACCTGTCACTATAGTGATACACGATTTTCTGACAACGGCACTCAAATATTTGTCAGACGCGATAGCAACCGTTTTTTTACGGCCGTTTACGCTCTGCATACCCCGCAAAGAATGACAGTATGGACAACTCATTGCACTACGCTCGTAACACTGCTTTTGTAAAAACTGTACGAACATTAAAGATTTATTCTGTTTGACTGCGGAGGCAAACACCGTTAAGTCACAATTAACACTTAAATCTACTTATGACCTTGTCAAAGTTTTTGACCTTGTTAAGCGACAGTTCAACCCACTTCTGAAATAAGTCTTACCTTTTCAATTAACTTTCGTAAGATAAGCAACACGAGGGCCAGAAATCCTTGTCACTTAGAAGCTCAACTATCCAAGCATTATAATTGAGTTACGGAGCTGTTGAAGCGGGGACGCGATCTCATAATTTTGTCACGAGAACTTGCTTATAAACCGCCGCTGAAAATACACGGCATACTAGTTGGTCGAGCATGAAATTATTATTGTGAAACTGTAAATAAGTACATACATACATACATGCATACATACACATATCACGCCTATAACCCCTTCCAGGGTAGGCAGATGTTAAACGGCCGCAAAAAACGGACATTTACGCCAAGTCTGAAAACCATTTGAGGGTCATTCGGAAAATTGAGTATGGCCATAGCGACAGGTTGGAATGGGGTGATGCTATTCTAAGCCGGCATCACATGGCAACTGTGTAAATAAGTATTACTTATTTATTCCGCAATAAAGCTTTCCGGTGCTTTTAATATGATAAGTAACAACCACGCTATCTTAGTCAAGGACCATATATAACCCCTTTTTAAATGTTTATTATGGTCCTTGATCTTAGTCGAGAAAAGACATAATACTTGAAAGGGGCGGTTCTGCCACTTGTCATCCGTCGCTGCGTATTTTTTACGGCGCGTAACGGATGCGTCTGTCAAGTCGTTGTACAGGCGCACCCGTAAACGCACTGACGCCTTACTTGTATAATATAAAATTACCTCAGATAACATAATAAAACTGGATTTCTACAGCTAAGTGTAGTAAAATGGATAAACTGAGGTCACATTTTACATGGTGTAAAAAAAATAGCTGAGAATATTTTAAGGGGGGAAAAAGTACGTGAAACTGAACAACTTTCTCCAAGGAACATAGGTCGAAATATTAAAAAAAAATTGGCCCTCCCATACAAATTATCCCCGCCGGGTAACACACTAAGTATGTGAGGGTCAAATTATTTTTTCATATTTCGACCTATATTCCATGGGGAAAGTTGTTCAGTTTCACGTACTGGTTCACCCCTTAAAATATTCTCAGCTAATTTTTTTACACCTTATATAGAAAATGTCAACACTGCTGATTGCCAACCAAGCTTACTCTGTTTGCAGCAAAACCTTCCCTTAACTCATCTTGGTAACTAAGCGATGCTCTCCTGTACGCGAAGTGACGTTCAAGCTTTCATGCCCCCGCCGCGATTGTTATTAATCGATCCGTCTAGAAATAATACCGGGGATGGCGTCTACAGTTTACTCACTAGTTAGAGCCTTGGTCTCAGGTTTCGGAGGTCTCTGGTTTGATTCTTGGAGGAAAACACATGAAGTTGATCTATGACAATTTGACTTACACACACAGGCCTGCTACTTATACATTACATTACATACATTGACAGTCACAACAGCCCACTGCTGGACATGGGTCTCTCCCTATTGGGGGGGTATAGTCATACTCACCAAGCTATGCAGGCGGATTGGCGAGCGCAGTGCAAGATTTCACAGGAAACGCTGCTGCCCATTCCTTAGATGGTTATCTCTTTTTGCTTTTTAGGACACCCATCGGTAGAATTGGGGTGATGCCTATTCTGAACCGGTGCCAAACGGCGAATAACACTACATAACTAAGCACAAATTCTAAACGTATACCTATACATATATATCATAATTCTTTATTGCACAAATACCTGAACAGAATTGCAACATTGTCATTTCAGCCAGGCCTACCTACTACATTGCTAGCAGGCGGTTGAAAAACTCTGACAGCAGGGTTCATCAGGTCTTTCGTTGACTCAGTGTCCCACTCTAAAGCGGTTCACTCACCTGTCAGACGAAAGGAAATTGTGAATCTCAATCTTATTTCCATACAAATACGGCTACGGTGCGTAACGGACGCGTGTGTCAAACGACTTGACAGAAGCTTTCGTTACGTACCGTAAACCCACCGTACGCGTATTTGTATGGGAATAAGATTGGATTTAGTTTCGTCTAAAAGACGCATGCGTTACGTTGCGTAAAAAAACGAAACGACGGACGACAAGTGAGTGAACCGCCTTAATGATGATAAACATCGGTGGTTGACTGCCTCTGTGATCAGTCTAGTCTAGATCTAGTCAGTCCTTGGGCTGTCAATCTCTTGTCATCGGAGTACGTGGGTTTGATTTCGAATTGTTCAAATTTTGTTTGATAGGTTGTCATAAGGAAGTAATTACCTCGTCTGCCTATCTGTTACAAGTTTCTACACAGTTTGTGACATGGGTACCTTTAATTGTGTTTTCATAATGCCGTGTGATGCCGCCTTAGAATAGCATCACACCATTTCTTTCCCGTGGGAGTCGTAAGAGACGACTAGGGTACTCGAGGATGTGTATTGCAATGTTAGGCGATGGGCTGACAACCTGTCGCTATGGCGATACACAATTCTCCGAATGTCCCTCAAATATTTGTCAGACGTGGCGTACATGGCCGTTTTTGCGGCCGTTTACGCTCTGCCTACCCCGCAAGGGATAATACGCATGATATGTGTGTGTACATACTTGCAGGGAAACCCAAATAATGAATATTACCTCCTATATTACAATCAAAAGTTAAAAACCTTTTGGAACTGACTTTAACCTGCTGCTGTGCCTATGGAATTTGAAGAGTTCTCTCTCGGTTTCTCCAGGATCCTTTCATCAGATCACAGCCTGGTGATTATGATAGGATCTAAGTCTATGCTTTCTAACATTAACAAAACTTTTCAAATCGGTCTAGTAGTATTTGTGTTTTTTAGAAGACATACATACATATAATCACGCCTCTTTCCCATAGGGGTAGGCAGAGACTACATATTTCCACTTGCTACGATCCTGACATACCTCTTTCGCTTCTTCAACATGCATCAATCTGTTCATACATGCTCGTCGGTTTAGGGTACTCTTGACCTGACCTTTCTTTAGGACGTCCCCGATCTGATCCAAGTACGTGCGTCTTCGTCTTCCCCTTCCAACGTTCCCATCCACACTCGCCATATACACCTGTTTCGTTAATCTTCTTTCATTCATTCTCTCAATGTGACCAAACCATCTCAGCATTCCTTTTTCTATACCAGTCACTACGTCTTCTTTTATACCGCAACGTTCTTTTAGAAGACGGTTAAACATATGATAGGTAACCTTTGAAAGGTATGCCATATGATGTCGGCTTAAAATAGCATCACCCCATTTCTTTCCTGTTGTTCTCATCATAGGCTTCTCACGGACTCGAGGGTTACATGTATTGCAATTTTAGGCGATAGACTGATAACATGTAACTATAGTGATACCAAATTTTCTGAGTGTTAGTCAGACGTGGCGTAAATGTAAGTTTTTTACGGACGTTTACGCTCTGCCTACCCCGCAAAGGATATCTGAATGTAGGTACCATACCTACCTATTCTTTAAATGTCTGTAGCATATCTTGTCTATGACACAATCTCGTAAACCTGTCCAAAATTGTTTATTCACCGTGTTTAACCAGTTTTACAACAGTATGAATGATTTAGCAGCTGTTTATAGACGTCTGCCTGTCGACAAACGCGTTAAAAATTTATACTAGTTTAAAATTCTCTCTCGGGAAAATGGAGTTTGCAAAAAAAGCTTGATGCATCCTGTACTGAAATACGTGATGAATTGATCTGCTGGCTTGCTAAGAAGCCTAACTGGCGAATTAGCTTAATTAGTCATTACCACTAAGTATGTATTGGCGGCTGCGCGCATTACCAAAATACGGAAGGATAAAAGAAATAAGTAACTTTAATACGGAAGCATTAAACAAATAAGTTACTTTTTTATTGCCTTTTTCTTTTCGTGTGGGACATCACGTCGTCCAACGACCCGATAAACATTATTTCTTGTTTTCTTAGCTTGGCCTGATGACGTAGCGGATAGTACACCTGCCTGCTACACCGAGTGTCATGGGTTTGATCCCTTCACAAGACATAAATATTTTTTTAATCAATTTTACAGATTGTATTCATGAAAATAAGTATATAGTTAATAATATCAGCTATTTCGTTCCCGAAGTATGCTTAGTTTAGGTGGCGCCGTGTAAAATGACCAGGATATTTATTTATTTATTGTTTGTCAATATCACATTTCATAAATGATAACCATCCTACAGCACAAAAAAGGTACCTACTAACATATTTTTTTTGAAAACTTTCAAAATTTTCAAGCGCGGGCAGGATTTGAACCTGCGACATTCGCATTACTAGTGGCGACGCCTCTTCCATCTGGGCTACCGTAGCTCGTTCCTTGCCCGCCAATTTTGCAAGTGTATTTTAATGCCAGTAACGCGTGGCACGGCTTTATCTAGCGGGTTAGTTTTGCAACTAATATGGAATAATGGAAGAGGCGTCGCCACTAGTAATGCGAAAGTCGCATGTTCTAATCCTGCCCGCGCTTGAAAATTTTGAAAGTTTTCAAAAATTGTATACCCAACACGGGAAGTGTTTTAAAATTTGGTATTCTTCTACATTTCTGTTCGGATATTACAAAGATGTAATTTCTTAAAACAGGCCCCAGGCCCGGCAGAAACTAGAAATAGAACCACAAATATGGAACGCTAAAGTATAAAGACTTATTTTTAACTAGCAGGAAGATTTCAAAGAAGGTTCAGAAGTAAGTACAAAAAGTAAATGTAGGTATATTGAAGTTCGCAAGGAAATAAAATAATTTCCACCTCTGCTTTGGGATTTGGTGTCTCGTGTCGTCGTGAAAGCATTGTCACCAAACATCTATTTCAGTGAGCATCTTAGTTCGAGTCAAAAGTCAAAGCATATACACAATATTTTTCAGGTACTAAATTTCGCCCTCTGCCACTCATTTTCCCGTGGTAATAGTTGTATTCCCGCGGTAAAAAGTGGCCTATGTGTTTTTCCGGTTTATACTCTATCTGTGTTCCAAATTTCATTTAAATCGATTAAGTCGTTTGAGCGTGAAGCGGTACCAACCATACATACACACACAAAATTATATTAAAATATAATATTAAGCTATAGTACGGATTTGTATCTTCTGCGATCGATGTGTGCCGCCTTAGATTATGCACCCTAAATCTATCCGTAGGTGTCATAAGAGGCGACTAACATTACATGTGTATTGCAATTTTAGGCGATGGGCTGACAACCTGTCTCTATGGCGATACACTATTGTCCGAATGACCCTCAAGTATTTGTCAGACGTGGCGTAAATGGCGGTTTTTTGCGGCCGCAAGGGATAATAGGCGTGATATGTGTATGTATGTATGTATTAAGTTTTGATATATTATTTTCCATCAACAATCTAGAATTTTCTAGATCACGACACGACCACAACAATTTAGCGTGTGTCGAGATAATCAAATGTGGACATGAATCATAATTGCTTAGAGTATGGGTCAAACAAGCGGTTCACATGCTATACTAGAAATTAATGTAAGGTTTGTTAGGGTTTAATTGTAGGTTTATATCCGAAGGCGGTGCCTGGTTTCATTAAAATAGTGATTTGGTTAAAAACACAAAAAAAACCTGCAACACTTGTATGTATAATAGGTGAAATTTCACTAGACACCGATAAAAAATACTCGGTAAAATTTCGTTGATAAGATCGATTTTCCCAAAGAAAATAGACCAAAAAATATTTTTAGTTTCCAGTCAAATCAGCTCGTGGGCAATTTTGTATGGGAGGTACAAACTTTTTTCGTTTTTCGACCTATGTTCCTTAGGGCATGTTATTCCTTATCACCAGTCCGTTTTGAGTTCTCGTTATCGGTTACTAGTAAAATTTCACCCTTTAAATGATAAATAAAAATTGTTAAACAGAAAATATGAGTAATTGATGCGCAAGAAATGTTGCACAATCAAGTTATTTCCTATGTAGTTAATAAAATGTTAATAAAATGCCTACAAAATTGTGGAAGTGTGTCAAATAAGTATTGTCCAAAAATAATTAATTTCCTCAAACAACGTTTTCGAAATATGTAAGGTACATAATTTTTTTTTAAATAGAAAAACAAATAAATTTGGTTCCTCATAAGTTATGCAAACTAAAAACATTTTCTTTAGAAAAATATCGAAACAAAATACAACTGGCCCAGAGCCTTTATACGATAACTCACTTGAACGACTAGCTTCAAATTTTAAATTCCTTTTTTGCCTCAGAAAAAACATAAAGATTTTTTTCGTTAACTTGTACTTTACAACGAAGTTATTTGCTGAATTTCATATTTCTATGTACTCTATGAATTTTGATTCGCCTGATAGAGTTTAAAACGCAGGTTTTTTACACAATAAACGGCTGTATACATAAGTTTATGGTTTTAATTTCAACTCGATATCTTTACGCGTTCTCGAGATTAATGACAGACAGTATTCACATCACATCATTACTAGAGAAAGATTGCAACCAGAATGAGTTATGGCTGTGCTCAAAATGGCGGGATATGCATTTATTTGCATCCGCTGCCCATGTGAGACGCATCTCAGAGATACGTTGCAAACGCTCGTAAATATTAGCATAAATGGTTTTCGTATGAAATAAACATGAAAAGGAGGGATTAATTTTAGTCCTGGACAGCTAGGTCGTCTCGTGGTCCTCTCTGAAAACAAAATATAAATGATTAATGGCAACATTATTGTTTGTCTCTCTATGAAAATATATGACATATGAAAATATACAACAATTATGTTACCATTTCAAAATCCTTTCTTTACTGGATACATACATCAAAGTTGAATGGGCTGTCGACTAAGTATTGAGTAGTGTGACTACGCGTATTGTTGGTCTTTCAGGACTTAAGATCTAAAAACTGTCTAGGGAAAACCATGTCTTATAGCATTATCATATTAATCACTAGCGGTCCGCTCAGCGATTTCAACCGCTACAAACCGTTTTCCCGTGGGAAAAAGACCTTCTCAGCATGACTTACACATAAAAACCTTTTCCTTACATCAATCTATCTACTTAAGAAAACCGCATCAACATCCGTTGCGTACTTATAAGTATCTAAGCATACATAGGGACAAGAGAAGCGAGTTCATTATACAGCGAGTTATTGATGAATCATACAGCTGTTGAATTGGACTCCTTAAATAGGCCCAACTGTACACTAAGAGCAAGGTTCGAACGTGCATCGATGTTGGTAATATCAGTAGCACAGTTCAATGCGTCTTAGCTCCGATGCACAATACCAGTAATCTAGGTCACAGCGGAACACATTCACGTTGCCTACTAGAGTAGCTATGGAATTTGACTGAAGCGGTTCTGCCACTTTTCATCCATCGTACCGTTTTTTTATTAAACGCAACGTAACGCATGCGTCTGTCAGACGAAAGGAAAACGAAAGGACATTCCCTTTAGACAGCATGTGAAATGACAATTCATAAAATTACTATGAATAAATAAATTAAATGTGACTAAAAAAATACTTTATACATAAAAATTATTCTATATAATTTAATATAAAAAAGTAAACGATTGGGTTTCCCATACGAAAAAGAAAGATTACTATTCAACTGAAAAATTAAATATGTAACTTATAGAAAATAATTCAATAGCTTGGGCTGGTTCACCTCTTGCAAACATTCAGCAAATATTTACATAACGTATGTCTAGCTTACTATTTTTGTCTAAAATTTTGAGGAAGAGTTAATTAGATTTTTTCCAACAACAACCCACAGTTTATTTTAATAAAACCAATTTCACCTAACCACTCATAACTCAATTTATTTAATTTTATTTTAGGGATTGTTTCTTTTAAAAATAAATGAAATTTTGTTCCAAAGCAATTAAGAAATAATTAAATTGTGGCTGCTAACGTAATGTAATTGCTAAGTTTCTGTTCTGGTACTTAAATTTTGCTAGGTAAGACAAAATCTCTTCAAATTCAGGGGGACTCCAACAGCGATCCTTGGGACTTGAGAGAGAGCGCCTACCCCTGCCACCTGTGCCTGATATTATCAAACTACAACAAGTTTACAGGTGACGTTCGATGTTCATTGCGTAGTCAGTTAGCGGTTATGATACTAGGAATTCTAACAGGCTATGCAATGGACTAAGAATTTGAGCAATGGGAGAATTAAGAAGATAAGTGGGAGAAATATTCTGTAAGAAGGTGGCCATGATCTGAACCACGAGGAGTTATAGATGGTGACAGCTTGTGAGCTAAGCCCTGGTGCCATACACCGTCAAACACCTTCTCCACGTCCAGAAATACTGCTTACACACTTTTGGAATGACCCAATATACCTACCATGTTTTCAGAGCTATAAGTTACTTTTTAGGTAGCAAGTAAGTCAAAACTTCAAAACACAAATACATGTCAGGAAAATTTCAACTAAAAATGCGCAAAGGCGGCCTTACCGCGAATATCTACCAGACAATCTTTTGGTGGAGGAGAAATGAAGGAGAGGAAAAAGAAGAAGAAGAGAGTAGTGCAGAAAATAAAGGTAATATTAGACAGATTAAATGTAGTTGTACGTTTCCATCATCAGTAACCCAGACCGCAGATCTTTCCAGGTGGTTCAGCCTGCAATGTTAAAACATGGGAAAATACAAAGTGTTATATTTATCGAATAATCAGTAATTTTTGTAAAAGATAAACACGCGCTATTCATACGTTACAAAATGAATGCGTGCGTGTAATACAACAAAAAAACTTTAAAGCTGCGTCCATACGGACTACTGAACTAAAAATCGATAACAAAATTACAGCGCGTGTTGCGTTTGTTAAAAGTTTGGAATTTCATTTTTTGTTTGTGCATTTTTGGTAGTCGCATCATGTCAACAGCATGCGTACATACATACATAATCACGCTTAAATACTCGTATCCATTGTAGAACGTAAACGGCCGTAAAAACTGACATTTACGCCACGTCTGACAAACATTTGAGGGTCATTCAGAGAATTAAGAATCACGATGGTGACAGGTTGTCAGCCCACGCCTAAAATTCACATGTAACCGTCGAGTCCCTTACGAAACCGACGGGAAAGAAATGGGCTGATGCTATTCTAAGCCGGCATCACACGCCCCCCTTAACCGGCAGCACGGTAAAATGGTTTCGCTTAGGAATATACTGGGTGTAAGGGACAGCCCTCCGAATACTTATAGTGTACATTCAGACCTTGAAACTGAACAACTTTCCATGAGAAAACATTTCAGGAAAATTAAAAAAGATATTGACTTCCTATAGTAATTGAAGTATGATACTTAATCATGATTTTGTATTGATTTGGACGTATTTTTTTGTCATTTCCTGACATATGTTCTTAGGGGAAAGGTGTTCAGTTACATGGTCTGCATGCATCCTATCAGTATTTGAAGCGCCGTCCCTTACACCCCATATGGATTGCGGCTTACAGATAAATTAGATAATAGATTACATTCTTGCTATCAAAATATAATTCACCCGCCTTTGTCCACTTTTTGTGACGTCATCTGCGTAAAATCAAGAATGGGACGCAAAATGACGCCCCAACCCTAATTAAACAGCAATGAAGGGCAAAAACGGGGCATTTGTTCCACGCGTGGGTCCAACTAAACGTGCTGAATTACGTGACTTGTGATAATTCATATTTAAATTAATTATTGCTAGCTATGATTACAGTAATTTAAAAGACTGCCAAATGCAGGCTTAATTAAAGTTATTTAATTAAAAACATAGACGTAAGTTTTGCTGCAGGGTAAGTAACATTAGCATAAATTGAAATTTGAAATTGAAATTGAAATTCTTTATTCAATGTAGAATAGTATTATCATATCACTTAATGACGTCATGAACCGTCATTGTAAATTTTCTTTTTTTATATAACAATTTTGTAATGTCCTACCTAATAGAAAACCGGCTCAGGCGTGATAAAAAAAATAAAAATAAAGTCACTGCCACGGGGCTGGCCAGGTTAATCAAATCACACGGCATGTTACTTTACGCCACCACCATCTAAAAACGATATTTGTTTCAAATTGAAGTTAAGATTTTTAAAGCGTGTAGTTTACATAAGTTTGACTGCTGTCAAAATGGGCCTTTAAAATGGCCGGACTGTAGGTCGTCGTCTTATAACTTGCCAATATTCTTTGAGTCCGCCTTTCAGACCGAAATGAATTGCGTACATTCATCTCTGGAGGTGCTTTTTCATTTCAATGCTAATGACAAGACAACTTCTCAAATCTGAGAAGTTCCTTGGGACCATGAATCTTGACTGTTATTTCTAAATTTTTGATGTAAAAATGAGTTTATCAATTCGAGAACTTATTCTTTTATTATTTATTTATTTACCGTTTATTGTACACAAAAACATTATAAGTGACACACATACAAATAATAACGACACAACAGTACAACTTAGTTCTACTAAGAAATTTCTTCCAGCTGACCTACTTAATGTGAGACTTTCGGATTAAGCGTGCACAATAAAATATAATGAGATAAAATATACCCACACACGAATAGATTAAAAATACCTAAATAAACTTATTATCAAAAATATACCTACATATTTCAAAATTGTACTGTAAAAGAAATACTTAATTATCTATTTATAAATATACCTACTGTATACTTACTACTTATATTATCGTTGCAATGATATTTCAAAGGCTGAAAGAGTGCAACCTCGGTGCAACATTCGTTATTCATAAGAAGTTCACGTATGTTTCGTTTTTTTATATTTACAAGAAATGTACAAGAGAGTGCCGTGTGATGCCGGCTTAGAATAGCATCACCCCATATCTTTCCCGTAGGAGTCGTAAGAGGCGACTAAGGGACTCGAGGGTGTGTATTGCAATTTTAGGCGATGGGCTGACAACCTGTCACTATAGCAATACACAATATTCCGAATAACCCTCAAACATTTGTCAGACGTGGTGTAAATGGCCGTTTTTTGCGGCTGTTTACGCTCTGCCCACCCTGCAAGGGATTATAGGCGTGATATGTGTATTTATTTATTTAACCATTTATTGTACACAAAAACATACACAGGAACATTTTACAATGAGACAAGACACAACAGGTTTACTTATTTCTAAAAAGAAATTTCTTACAGCAAACCTACATAAGAGACATTCTATAATTCGAGACGCGGATATGACGTGCACAATAGCAAAAAAAAAATAACGTATATATACGAATACTACAATACTTAAATACCTTTATGATAGAATACTTATATACCTATTAATATATAAATATATTATATATATACTACATACATACTTACATTACTATGGATATGCAAGAGAAAGATAGTGTTCTTTTACTCTCTTTTTAAATATAGCAATAGTTGGACTATCGCGCACAGCGTGCGGGAGAGAATTCCACAATCTGACGGCATGAACAGTAAAAGAGTAGGAGTAGAAGTCTGTCTTGTGAGATGGCATAGACAGGAGAGACCTGACGTTTGAGCGACATGGCTTATCCTGCGGGCGTGAAAACGCAAAGCGCTCTCGAAGATACGATGGAGAAGAAGGGTTATAAAGAATGTTGTACAGAGAAGAGAGAATGTGAGTATTCCTCCGAAGGCGGATTGGGAGCCACTTGAGCTGTGAACGAAATTGGGAAACGTGGTCGTATTTGCGCAGTCCGAAGATAAATCGAATGCACAGATTTTGAAGACGCTCAAGTTTATTAAGAAGCTCCTCGGTGGCATCCAAATAGCAAGAGTCGGCATAGTCGAGAAGAGGTAAAAGAAGTGATTGGGCCAAAGTGATCTTAGTGCTTAAGGGTAAAAAGTTTTGGAAGCATTTCAGTGAATGAAAAGAGAAATGAATCTTTTTACTGACCTCATTGACATGAGGAGTCCAAGATAGCCTAGAATCTAATAACACGCCAAGGTTCTTGGCAGTTTGACTAAAACTAATTGGCACACCATCGTATTCAATAGATTGCACGGCCACAAGCTCCAGCTGCCTACTCATATAAGGGCTGCCGATAAGTAAGGTTTTGGATTTTTTCGGGTTGACCAACAGTCCAAAAGATTTAGCCCAGATTGAGATGTTATGTAGATCACTGTTGATTACATCTATGGAGCTGTTAATGTTAGCAACATTAGTGTGGTGATAAAGTTGTAGGTCGTCTGCGTAGAGATGGAAATTAGAAGATATGACAGAAGTAACAGTATTAATGAATATAGAGAAAAGAAGAGGAGAAAGTACGCCACCTTGCGGTACGCCCGCAGAAAGATCACACCAATCTGAGAGACATTCGTCGGAGCGGATCCTCTGTGACCGACCGCGAAGATACGAATCGAACCACAAGATTACTGAGTTAGAGATGTTAAATGAGCGAAGAATGGCGAGAAGTACATCGAAGTCTACAGAATTGAAAGCACTACTAAAGTCTAGCAATACAAGGATTGTGACAGATTTATTTTCCATTGCAAAACGGATGTCGTCAGTGACTTTAAGTAGTGCTGTCACGGTGCTGTGACCAGGTCGAAAGCCGGATTGGAATTGAGAAAGTAGACTGTTCGATGTGATGAAGTCAGCAAGTTGTCTGTGGACAATATGTTCAAGGACTTTTGCGAGGAAAGGTAGGATTGAGATAGGACGGAAGTCAGAGAAGGAGGCGGGATTGGACGATTTGGGAAGGGGAATCACGTCAGCTTGTTTCCAAGCTGACGGGAATGTGCTCGTTACCAGGGAGTGGTTGAAGATGTGGGTAAGTATTGGTAAGAGCTCAGGAAGAATGAGTGAGATCATTCTGGAACATATATTGTCATTGCCTACAGCTGTTGAAGTGATGGAGTGAATATGCTTCTTAACATCTCCTTCAGAAACCGTGGTGAAACTAAAAGAAGAGCAGAAAGGTAGGAGTTGTCTTCTAAGAGCAGCTAAGGTATTAGACTTAACCCTATCATCTATGGTCACAGGTGGGGAAGAGAAGTGAGTATTAAGCAAGTTAAGATCAACTGGACCATTAGACGACGCAGGCGAGACTTTACCAATACCTAGAGTTTTAAGAAACCTCCAGACCTCTGCAGGGCTACAGTCCTTAACAGAAGAGTGTATATGGCGTCTTTTGGCATCTCTACAGAGACGACTACAGTAGTTACGTAAAAACTTGTATCGCGCGAGGTTTTGAGCCGTTGAGAACTTTCTGTATTTAATTTTGGCTTTATCGCGCTTGGCCATGAAATTCCTTATGGTGTCTGTTAGCCAGGGCGCTGGGGCATGCTTTACTTTAACTTTTTTGACAGGAGCATGGTGGTCATACAGCGATAGCAAAGCAACCCGAAGTTCCCCAACTTTCTCATCAATGTGTTCAGCAGAAATAACGGGTGTCCAATCAATACTGAATGCATCCCGCCTCAAAGCCTCCAAATTGATACCCCTAAAGCTACGACGAAAGAGAAATTTTGATTGACGCCGAGGTGGTCGGATTTTATATGAAAGAAATATAAGATCATGATATGAAAAGTTAGCAGGTAATTGGCCATGAACAGCTATATTTTCTAAAGAAGAAGTTATCATGAGATCGAGAAGGGACGGTATACAATTGGGAAAATGGTGTGTGGCGGAAAGTGGAAGAATGTTTAAGTTGACTGAAGATATTAAAGAAATAAGCTTATTAGACCGAACATCATTTTTTAGCAGGCACGTATTAAAATCGCCGAGAATTAAAACATGGTCATAATTAGGACAGTATGTGCACAGAAGACTTTCTAACGAGTTAAAATAGTCTATCTGTAGTGATGGGCTATAAAACACGGCTAATAACATCTTTTTGTGATGTAGTGTGATTTCGATAAATAAGTGTTCTGCAGATTGGGAGTAAGCAGAAGGAGAGACGCTGATTACAGTATGCACTATGTCGCTACGTAAATATATAGCGACGCCACCCCCTCCCTTGCCCGTACGGTCGTTGCGTATAAGTTTATAGCCCGGAAGCGTAAATAAAGAATTTGCAAGTGAAGGTTTCAAAAAAGATTCGGAAATCAAAATAGCATCTACGGGGGAATTGCCAAAGGATGCCAGAAGATCGGAATAGTGAGAAGGAATACTCTGGGCATTGATATGCACAACATTGAAATTTTTAGGGAACTTCGAAAAAGAGGCCTTTAACTGGTCATGAACCGACAGATGTATGGAACTATCACTGTCACTGTCAGCACTGACAAATGTATCAGATGAAGAAGAACACGAAAAAAAGCTATCATTAAAGTCATCTAATCTATCCATATTTAGTAATAAATATTAATAATAAATACCTACTATAATAAAATAAACTATTTGAAAACAAAAAAATATTATGAAATAGAACACCTAATCTCAGAATCTACACTTACCGCAATTTGCTGTAAGAAAGACTACCAAATCACAACACAACATAACTAAGATTTATAATAAAAAAGGCAAAGCAATTATTTATATGTGTTTGATTACGAACACGTTTTGAACATAAAAACGGAACGCAGCCTAATTCAATTTCTTGATTTATGGCGTTTTGAACGCAGCGTAAGCAAAAAAAAAAAAAAAAAAGGTAAGGCAAACTGTCACTTGCACTGTCAGTCTGTAAATAACCTCAAAGGAAAACAAAATAAAATGAAGTGAACAACACAGTACCCACCTACATATTATCCGTTTTACCTGCCAAGAAAAAGCTAAATAATGATACTACCATAACAATAAGATAATACAGCTAAATTTGGTAGGTGGGCAAATTAGATACAGAGAAGAAAAAATAACACAGAGAAAAATTAATCATTTGCGCACTCTGAGGTTTCGTCCACCGGCACCTTCAGGCCCTTGGGTGGATTTCGAAGCGGAATCCTTCATTTTCTTCGGCAGTTCGGCCTTCGCATCCTTCGCTGCGGGAAACGCTGCCATGAGGCTCTTGAGCTCGCTAAGGACCTCAATCCTTCTCCTCGAGCCGTCCGGCAGCATGATGACAATTCTTCCCTCCGAAGACCAGCAGTTTCTGACACTGAAGTGACTACGGGCTGCCATAAATACTTCATGTCTGGATTTCGTCAGGAATTCGGACACCACGACGCCTGTGTCTTTGAGCGAGGTCTTGGTGTCCCATACGAGCCTCCGATGCTCCAGGTCACGAAAACGGACTAGCACAGGACGAGCCTTAGCTGTGGAGGATCCCAATCTATGACAGGATTGCAGGTCAGTTAAGGTGAAATCTGACAACTGCATTTTGTCGGTTAATATTGTGTGGACCTTTTCCTGTATTTTCTCCTCTTTGGTTTCAGCTATTCCACGAAAAAGGAGTGTCTTTCGTCGCAGGAATGTCTCGTGGCGGTCTTGGCCAAGAGAAAGCAGCTCCGTCTGGAGCTTGAGTTTTGACAGTACCTTCCAGACCAGTTGCTTGAAATCCAAGAAGTCATGGGCTAGAGTTGGCAAATCTGCAGTCCCAGCTGGAGTAGTGGATGTGGCTTTCTTTAGCCTCTCCTCAAAGTCGCCCATCAGGTCAAATAGGGTAGAAATATCAGCTGAAGTTGAGGAAAGCTTTGATGACAGTTCCATGATGATGTGGATAGTGTTGATGATAATCCAATGTGAGAGAGAAAGTGAGAATTTATAGTGCGGGAAGTGTAGATCACATAGACAATTAAATTAAAAAGTGCATAAGTTAATTAACACTTTGTAAGTATTTTTAATAATATAAATTATGATAGCAAAACAAAGAGCTGTTTTTAAGGCGACGCCTACCCGCAAAAAAAAAGTATATGTATGTATGTATGTATGTATGTATGTAATGTACAAGAAATACTTAACAAAAGGGTACTCATGGAACTGAACAAATTTTTTCATAGAACATTGGTTATAATATAAAAATATTTAACCTCCCATACAAAATTGCCCATCATCTGGTTTATTTACAATGGGAGGATTTTTAAATATTTGACCTATGTTACATGGGGAAAGTTGTCCAGTGTCATGAGTACCTTGACCTTTTTTCCTCTTGTTATACTATTTGTTACTCTTTGTATGCTCAATGCATATCTGCTCCGTTATTTAAACAAATCTACTAAACCGATTTTACAGGTTTAAAGGAGTCACAATCAAATTGTTTAAATACCACAAGATTGTTTATCTACACTCGTCTCATAATGTTTGATTTATGAACAGTTGAATAAAGCTTATGCATTCTGCCTATACAAATAACAGTTTGATAGAAATTACAGTAGCGTAATGTCTTAATGAGAAGGCTCTTACTTCGATAAAGTTGAGAAATGAAACGAAGTTTTTTTTACCTATACTCAATCGCCATTTTCCGCCGCACCTGTCAGATGTTGTTGTACCTACGGTAATTGTTAGATGCGTATGTATGTTTGTTACCGACTTGACGGATTAGGATGAATAACCTAAATAAAGAATAACTTGGAAAAGCACATAATCAACTTTTTACCGCGATAAGACGATTATTTGACTGTCCCGATGGGTTCGAACCCATCGGGACAGTCAAATAGACACAAATATAACCCAACAAGACACAAATATTTGTTACAGTCAATTTTCAAATATTTGTGTGTGTAGACTGGGTATTTCCTATGTATAATATGTATTTATTTATTTAGGCTCGTATTTTCGAACACGTCTCAAGCGCTGATCTAGACTTAAAACTAGATTCGCCTGATCGACACTCAAACGTGATCAGAGTTACGTCTTAATATACGGGCCTGTTGTTTTTTCCTTTACTGTAATAATTTTATAAATTAAAAAATCATTTTACCCCATTATACTGTGTACCCCATAATACAAATTAAAAATATACTATATAAGTACAAGCTATGCTTAGTTTGGGGCTAGATGGCGCTGTTTGAATTGTCCTAAATATAATAATAAATATTTATATCCATGCGAAAATGAGTAGCAGCCGGTAAAACTGCTTGCGACCCTATAGTCTTAACTAGATTTCTGCCCAGCGGTTTCACTCGCTGACACTCATTTTCCCGTGGTGATAGTGGTTTTCCCGCGGTAAAAAGTGACCTATGTGTTATTCCGGGTTATACTCTACTTGTGTTCAAATTTCATCTAAATCGGTCTAGCCGTTTGAGCGTATAGAGGTAACAAACATACATACACACACAAACTCTCAAATGTATAATAATAAGTAAGGATAAGGATTATAAAATTACGCAACTAAACAATACGCAGGTGCGTACTGACCTTCTTCCACATTATCTAAGAGCAATCTGTTGCTTTTCATCTGTATTTTCTTCCGTAGAAACTTTATAATTAATTATTCACGAACTCAAAGCGAGATAAAATACGGCTAGCATATTTTTCCAGTTAAACGTAGGAGCCAAGCGAATAAAAAACTCCTTTTTTAGCTTCCCTTTAGAAAACTTGACTGGTCTGAATGAAAACGTCGTGCGTTTCTTTGACTTCAGACGGAAAAGCTAAAACGAAAAGTCAAAGAAAGCTTAGTTTAATATTAGTACGTTGGATGTTTTTTACAACTCAGTAGATGGTTGTTGTTTGTAGTTGTTGGATATAATTAAGATTTTTGAATTATGATACCTAGCTACAACGATTTATTCCCCCGAATCCCTTTACATACAA
This sequence comes from Tuta absoluta, assembly GCA_027580185.1. Lineage (NCBI taxonomy): Eukaryota > Metazoa > Arthropoda > Insecta > Lepidoptera > Gelechiidae > Tuta > Tuta absoluta. The sequence continues at coordinate 4,747,426 of JAQAHW010000020.1, forward strand.
AATTTGATGCACATCTGGGCATGTTTTTTGGGGGATTTTTCTTGATCCGGTTAATTATACGCATGGAAATAACACGCTTTGAATATCTTGACTTCAATTTGAAACAAATGTCGTTTTCAGATGGTGGCGTAAAGTTACATGTCGTGTGATTAACTTGGCCAGCCCCGAGGCAGTGCCTTTATTTTTTTTTACTTCGCCCGAGCCGAGCCGGTTTTCTATTAAAGAAAATTGTGTTATACATTTTTTTTACTACGATGGATCATGCCGTCAATAAGATATAATACTATTTTCAATTTGATTTGGTGCCGTTATGAAGGACATGATTATCGTAAATAAATTAATTTTGGGTTAATTTTTACTAGTAACCGATAGCTGGTGATAGGGCACAACTTTCCCCCAGAAACAAAGGTCCTAATATGGCAAAAATATTTTGAGCAGCTTATCACCAGCCCGTCTTGAGTTTTCGCTATTGGTCACTAGTAAAATTTCCCCTTATATATTCAAAAAATGCTCATTTTAAGTTATACTCGTATGTAATTACTTTAAAAACTACGTTGCAGTAGACAATACTGAGAAAATTATAATCGACGTCAAAACTTAGTACTGATACCGCCCTATCTCATAAAAACCTAAACGTAACGTAAACGTAAAAACTAAGGACGGGCTAGTTATCCTTATGTAACCACTTACTTACGAAAAAAATACCCGCCATATACGGGGTATATGGGACATTACGTCCCATACAAAATCAAGAATGCAATTACTATGGGAAGTAAATATTTGTTGGCGTTTTCCAAAATATTGCTTCGTGGGAAGTTGTTCAGTTTCATGGTCTGATATACCCTATAAGTATTCATAGGGCTGTCCCTTACACCCTGTATAACTGCGATCCCCCAATAGCTATGACGTCAATAAGTGTTAATACTATCTTAAATTGAATAAAGTCATTTAATTTATGGGACCGTGTGTCCATCAGCCAATCTTCAGTACCAAGTATCGGTTAGGTTTAAAGGTATACTAATAAAATTTCACATCATAGTTCATGTGAAACCACGGACATCAACTAGTGTATTTACCTACTAACAATTTTAGGCCTCGACTGATCTTTTTATTACACGCAATATGAGGTCCCCTTTAGTTATGACGATATTTGCCTACCCAAAATTTTTGTAGCGTGTAATTGTATGATCATACACATCAAAAAGGTTTTCATGTTGGGTCAAAGGGATTGACTTAGGGTTTTGTGTGTTTTTTTTATATTAATATAATTGCTCTAAGTTTATAAAAAATTGCGTACTAATGAGTTCAGATTCCGTTTCATATTCTATAATTATACAGGTTGTCGTGTAGAATAGCACCACCCAATTTCTTTCCCGTGGGTGTCGTAAGAGGCGACTAAAAGTTTGAGGGTTCCACGTACTGCAATTTTAGGCGATGGGCTGACAAGCTGTCGCTATGATGATAGTGATACACAATTTTCTGGATGACCCTAAATTTTTTGTCAGACGTGTAATTTTCCGTTTTTACACGACTGCATAACCAAAACAGGAGTGTAACGTTTTTAGAGTTCATGTATGTTGAATGTATTTGTGCGATTCTTTAAAGGACTAAAACACGTTAACCATTGAACAGATTCGAAAGGGAATTGTATTGAAAGAATCTTTTCGCTAGCCCGAGTGTCATAGGCTAAGCTTTATCTCAAAAAGCAGGCGCATTGTTATTTAAAAAATAATAATATGCTTGTTTACAGCCATTTACTCCCTGCTTACCCCGCACGGGATATAGGCGTGCTATATGTTTATATGTATACAGGGTGTCATGCAGAGCGATCAAAAAAAATACTTTGGTGGTATGGGATCTACCTCCTAGCGGTCCACCCCGTGCAACGGCAACACAGGCTCGCGACCACCATCCCACCGAAGTCTGGCGCCAAGTAGCTTGCTGCGTTCCGTCAGTGTGTGGGAGTGTCAGTGCCTTAACAGGCTTCTTCTGGGTGAGCTCGCTCCATCTTAGACTCTGTCTCTGTCCTATGACCTAGACTAGAGTCAAGAGCAAACCCATCATCAATAAAAAAAAAACATTGAGATTTTGTGCATTCTAAGTTACCTAGAAACTTAAGTCAAAAAACGACAATAACATCGAAGTCCCATACAAAATTGCAATCAGCTGGCTGCATTTACTATAGGAAGTCAAAAAAGAATTTACGTTTCCTGAAATATTTTCTTATGGAAAGTTGTTCAGTTTAATGGTCTGAATGCACCTTATCAATATTCGGAGGGCTGTCTCTTACCCCCTGTATATAAAAGGAGGTAAGACCTTCCATACAAAATATTTATTTGGACACAAAATATCTCATTGAAAATGTTGCAAGTTTTCGAAAATGGCTAGCTTGATATTTTCAAAATACAAACTTTCTTTTGTGCCACTTCAAGTGGAAAAACTTTAATATATTTTCTCCAAAGGCCCATCTTTGGGAGGGCTTCAAAGGGCTTCTCTAATACAATATGAATAAAACCAAAAACATTATCGCAACTTTTCACCAATAAAATATTCATGGCAGAGCAGACCCAAAATCTTATAATAACCAATAAATATTAAATTTTCTACAAAACGTTAAAGAGACAGAATTCTTTGAAAACCATGACCCGGCTACGATAGTGAATTACTGACCTATCTTCTTCTTCTCGTGTGGGACACGGAGTAGTCCAACGACCCGATGAACCCTAGTGTCAGAGCTTTTCAACCACCTGCTACTAGTAGTAGGCCTCTGACATGGTTGTGTAGCGACCGCCGTTTAAGTAACCATCAGCCAGCAACCGTGACCGACGGCTTAACGTGCCCTCCGAAGCATGTTACTATCTTTCTTTTCGGACAATCATTAGTTGGTTCAGCCTGAAATGTAATAACATGACTGGGAATAAAATCACAAAGTGATAAATATCACCTTTGTGAGTGCCCCATCAGAATTCGTACCCGGAATCTTTGCGTAGCAGGCAGTTGCACTTGCACTGCGCCTACACCGGCCGTCAAATTTATTCATTTTATTTTTACACGACTGCACAACCAAAAAAGGAGTGTAATGTTTTAAGAGTTCATGTAAGTATGTGTATAAGTAAGTGCGATTCTTTAAAGGACTGAAACTCGTTAACAGCTGAATAGAGGTAGATTAGAATGAGGGAATTGTATCAGAAGAATCCTTACAGTATCATGAGTGTCATACACAAGATTTTATCTCAGAAAGCAGCCGTGTTTTTTTTTAATTTATCATGCTTGCTTATTTATGAAAAAGAATCTGATCTGACAAAACACTCCTGCCTAGTACATACGGTCGCGTAATTTAAGTTTGTATCTAATATGCCGACAAATATTATTCGCGCAAGTTGTTAAGTCCTGTAAAATCTATAATCTGCCACTGATTTAAATTTTGCAGGTTTCGATCATTCTAAGCAAAGATTTGTAGTCACCGTAAAGATCTATAATAAGGCTGTGCCTATGGTGACAATAGGGTTAATTAAATCTAAGGTATCTACATATGTAGACGACACATCACTCTGATTATTTTTTATATATATGCTAGATTCTGGTAGCTGGAAAATACGATACGATGAAATTTTCTCTATGGTATTAATTCCCAAAGATGACTCAAATGTTACTTTTTTGCATAGACATCTGGAACGGTAGCGAACTAATAAATTCTAATATTAACAGAAACAAATTATACTTATTTAATAAGTGTAAAGTGAAAATGAATAACCCTTTCTTTGCCCTAGGGTAAAAACCTACTTTGAGCGAAAAACTTTTTTGCCTTAATTTAACTTTTAGGAAACTTTAAACAACTCTTCGTAACACTCTCCTTTTTTCGGGACGATAGGTTTTATTTATTTCTTTTGTTATTTTTATTTTGCCTTGCAATAAGGCAATTGGCAACTAAAGTTTCCAAATATGTATAATGAAACAAGTTGAAAATCGAATAAAATAAACACTTGTGAAACAAGTGAAAGCGGCATTTAAAGAATTATTAAAATTTGCATAGGTGTTCTAAAACACAATTTGGTGCCGTGTGATGCTGGCTTAGGTGCAGTGTGTTAGCTTAGAATAACATCACCTCATTTTTTTCCTGCGGGTGTCGTAAGAGGCGACTAAGGTATTTGAGGGTTTCATGTGTGTTACAATTTTAGATGCAGGCTGACATAACTATAGTGATACACGATTATTCTGAAACGATCCTCTAATATATGTCAGACGTGGCAATAGCGACCGTATTAGCACGGCCGTTAAAGTTCTGCCTACACCACAAAGGATAAAGGCGTAATATGCATATATGTTCTGAAACGCAAAAGCATGTAGATTTACGTTGCGGAAACATTTTTCTAACACTTCTACCTACGTAAGTTTACCTTCCTACTTCAAGCTCTTGTCTCACTGCACAAATGCACTAAAAACATGTTGCAGGCTGAAATACCTCAGCCGTAAAATGATGGCAACATTATTGTTTGTCTCTTTATTAAAATATATGACACATGAGGGGGGTGTCAACAATTATGTTGCCATTTCAGGGTCCTTCCTCTTTCAGCGCGACTTATACCAGTTGTACAGCATGTGTACCAGTGATTTTGAAGCTGACCCTCACTTAAAGGTCAAAACCTATTTAAAAATATAACACTATGTGGATGTTTTTGAGTTCAATGTTTTAAGGGCTTAAATCTGCATTACCTTAAGGCGAATATATACCTTTGAACGACCTCGACAGGGGCGCCACTCCACAATATTATTTTTTTCTCTTTATACAAACAATCTATCAGAATGTCCGTTGCCCAAGTTTTTAGCATTATCTTTAAGTAAAATTGGAACCTGTAAACTCAATTAAATATTCGCTGTAATTCAAGTTATGGCAGAATATGCCTTAAAATTACCACTTTGGTTATTATTTCTTCATTAGGTTTGCAGGTTTTAATTTTACCTAAGGATAATACTAAAAACTTGGGCAACGGATATTTTGATAGATTGTTTATATAAAGAGATAATATTTTTTTGTGAAGTGGCGCCACTATCGAGGTCGTTAACGGGTACACTCGCCTTAATGAACCACAAAACGAGTCAACTTTATAGCTGAAGCTCACTCTGCTCACTGTCTCCATAATTCAACTAAATAAACTGCTCGCTTGACACGATGGCTGTTATAATTTACCCGCATTATACTCGTAACAGGATTAGCTCAGCTTTTCAACAGTTGGAAATAAGAATTTACGTTTGTATTTTTTGTGTCGTTCACTTTGTAGACCCACTGCTTACTAGTCCCAGTGGTTCCAATTTTCTGACATTGCATTTTACCAACTGATTTTATCACAAATTTGACTCACGATTTAGAAGATTGGTACAGTTTTTACAATGACCGATCATGACGTCAATAAGTGATAATGCTATCCTACATTGAATAAAGTTATTTCATTTTCATTTTCATTTTCAGTTACCACGTACAACCTTAAATATTGTTGACATTTCTAGTTAGTGAGTACTATCATTATTATTGTTTTCGACGGCCGATGTGGCGCAGTGGAAGTGCGACTGCCTGCGACGCAAAGGTTCCGGGTTCGATTCTCGGTGGGTCACTCACAAAGTCGATATTTATTACTTTGTGAATTTGTTTACAGTCTGGTTAGGACATTGCAGGCTTAACCTACTGATAGTCCGAAAAGAAAGATGGTTCCGTGCTTTGGAGGGCACGTTAAGCCGTCGGTCCCGGTTGCTGTCTATGATTACTTAGACGGCGGTTGTTACACAACAATTTCACAGGCCTACTAAGTAGCCTGCGGTTGGAAAACTCTGACACCAGGGTTCATCGGGTCGTCGGATGACTCGGTGTCCCAAATGAAAGGAAAGATGATTCCTATTTTGTTTTAATCTCTCATCCACTTTTTGACGTTAGTACTTATCACAGATTTTGATAAGTATTAACCTCAATTAAACTTCAAACCTAAGAAAAAACAAAACAATAGGTGGTACAGTTGTGGCTTATCCGACAAAATGCGGCCTGTGGTTTTTAACTAATTCACCTGATTTTGCGAGTTGGATCTTATATTCATATGTGACAGGTTCAGAGGGTAGGTAAAATGCAGTGTCCCAATTTAGACCCACCGAGTCTAACCGGCAGTGGGTCTAACTGGCAGTGGGTAAATAAATGATTATTTTTTCCTGGCAGCCCCGCGGTTCTCAGATGTTGTTTCGAAACAAATTGGAGGATTTTGTGGCAAATAGCGGCTCAGATGATTGCGGTGGATCTACTTAATGGATCACTTGATGGATTATACTGTTTGGTTTGTAAAATGGTAATTATTTTTTTAATATTCAAATATTTTTCGGTCATCTGTATTGAGTGAATGAATTATGTGTTCATAACATTAAAAATTATTTTAGTTTTTATTAAAATATTTTTTCAAGCATAAACTCATTAGCCACCCCACCCTGTACAAATTTTGTTTTTGAATGACCTAGGTATCGTAAATTACTTTAGTACTTAATGAAATCTGCATTACTTATTTATGTTTCTCGAAGATACGTAAGTCAAACATGAATTTTCAACTATAAACTCCTCTAAAAGCACTTTTTTATGAGAATGATATTCTACTATGTGAGCCGAGCTTGTTAACGAACTAACAAACACAATATACCGCGGTACATTCTCAACAATCCAATTACAGCTACGGCGTAGCGAATTACACGAGCTGCGGACGGCGTAGCAAAGTCTACGAGTCTACGAGGTTAGAGCGTGTTTTACTACAATAATAATATTATTATGTGATAATTATGATTTATGTAGCTAAGCGTGTTAATTAAACCAGTAAAACGCACATATAAAATCGCACCTTTTTTGCTTGAAGGTGTTCTTTACGTACAGGGTAGGCAGAAGTACATTAGATCTGATTTATAACACGAACTTCCCATATGCCGTGTGATGCCGGCCTAGAATAGCATCATCCCATTTCTTTCCCGTGGGAGTCGTAAGAGGCGACAAAGGGACTTGAGGGTGTGTATTGCAATTTTAGGCGATGGGCTGACAACCCGTCACTATGGCAATATACAATTTTCCAAATGACCCTCAAATATATGTCAGACGTGGCGTAAAGGCCTGTTTTTACGGCCGTTTACGCTCTGCCTACCCCGCAAGGGGTAATAGGCGTGATATGTGTAACTTCCCATACAAAATGGTTTTACTGAGAAGTTGATATCTGTCCTTTAGAGATTAATTAATTAATTATTTATCATTTATTGTACACAAAAACATTACTAGAGAAACACATACAACGACGCAAAAGGACAACTTATTTCTACTAAGAATTTTCTTCCAGCTGACCTACGTAAATTGAGACGTTATAAGACAGGGGGATTAGATGTGCACAATATAATATATTAAGATAAAATAATAAACCTACACACGAATAAATTAATTATACCAAAATAAACTTCAATCAAAAATATACTTACTAAATACGTTTATATTTATAAATATACCTACCTATTGCCGTGTGTTGCCGGCTTAGAATAGCATCACTCCATTTCTTTCCCGTGGGAGTCGTAAGAGGCGACTAAGGGACTCGGGGGTGTGTATTGCTATTTTAGGCGATGGGCTGACAACCTGTCACTATGTCACTATGGCGATACACAATTTTCCGAATGACCCTCAAATATTTGTCAGACGTGGCGTAAATGTCCGTTTTTTTGCGGCCGTTTACGCTCTGCCTACCCCGCAAGGGATTATAGGCGTGATATGTGATATGTGTGTTACACATACATATTCTTGCAATTTACGACGGTGTTAGATAGTATTATTTTACTCAGATGAGATTGTTAACAGTTTAGTTAAGAAATTGAAGTTTTTGATAGAACGGTTGATACCCTAGGAAAATTGTTTCGTTCTTCGGAAAGCACGATAAGCCGTCGGTCACAATTGGTGTTTATGATTACTTAGATGGAGGTTCCATACGTCAAGTAACCAAGAACCTCTTAAAACGAACGCAGTTTTTCTCTTTCCTTACAACACAATCAACAGCCTCTGGGCAGGTTTTTTGGTGGGTTTTTCCTGTTCAGGAGGTCCGATTAATTATACGCATGTAAACTACACGCTTTAAAAATCTTGACTTCAATTTGAAACAAATGTCGTTTTCAGATGGTGGTGGCGTAAAGTTACATGCCGTGTGATTAACCTGGCCAGCCCCGTGGCAGTGCTTTGATTTTTATTTTTTTCTCCCGCCCGAGCCGGTTTTCTATTAGGACATTACAAAATTGTTATAAAAAAAAGAAAATTGTGTGATACAAATTTCTTTTTTTTTACAATGACGGTTCATGACGTCAATAAGTGATATGATAATACTATCCTACATTGAATAAAGAATTTAAATTTAAATTTCAAGCCACAACAGCCCACTGCTGGACATGGGCCTCCCCCAATTGGGGAGTACTTGCCATACTCACCACGCTTGGCAGGCGAATTGGCGTGCTTAGTGCAAGGTGTCAGAATATCACGGAACGATGCTATTCTAAGCCAGCACCGCATGGACTAATTTTTTTTCTAACACTCTGTAAAAATAACAAAAACGTCAACTTATTCATTTTTTTCTGGAAGTTTTCTAGATTGTATTTACATACGAACCTCCATTAGCGCTCTCAGTAATTGAATAAAGCTTTGTTGAGTCACACACGCACCGGACAATACTACGGACCATGACACCTAGAACACAAAATGACAAACCGTGACAGACGCAATAAGATGCGGTAACGTGTACCATGGTATACGATTTTTGTATGGAATTCCGGAATTTCCTGTCGTCAAAAGAACGATCCGGCAAAATACCGTACGATCAAGTGGTGCGCGTGACAACAGCCAAAGGCGGGTCTCCCACCGTAACGCATGCGTCTGTCAGACGAAAAGAAATTGCGAATTCCAATCTTATTTCCATACAAGGTGTGGCTAAAGTGCGTTTTCGGATGAGTCTGTAAAAGGATTCGAAATTCGCAATTTCTTTTCGTCTGACAAACGCATGCGTTACGGTGCGTTAATATACGCAGCGACGGACGACAAGTGGCAGAACCGCCAAAGCTTTGTTGATTGTAGACACGTGTTGGTGTTTAAATTGAATTGTTCAATCGACGCCCTTTTCATTTGATTGACGAACAAAAACAAAAATACACTTTGCGGAATTCGTTTTATTTGAGCCAACAGTGAATAAAAAAAAACAGGTTTAAAGTCGGATAAAAATAAACTCACTAAGTAGCCTGCGGTTGGAAAACTCTGACACCAGGGTTCATCGGGTCGTCGGACGACTCGGTGTCCCAAATGAAAAGAAAGAAGATAGATAGATAGATAGATAGATGAACACTTTATTGCTTACAACATACACAACAGAAACAAAACAATACAGAAAACTTAAGACTAAAAGTAAGCAAAGGCGGCCTTATCGCTTGCAGCGATCTCTTCCAGGCAACCTTTACATTAAAATAGAGACAAAAATTAAAAGATTTGCAAGTAGTTGCATAAGCAAATTATCAGTCAAATAATTAAATTTTAATAACAACACTTATGTACTAAGTACATTTACAATCATACATAAATACATACATACATACATGCAAATATATACAAATATGATTAAAAATATATATATATATATTTATATATATATATATATATAAATATATATATATATATATATATGTAAAGAAGATTCCTATTTTGTTTTAATCTCTCATCCACTTTTTGACGTTAGTACTTATCACAGACATTGATAAGTACTAACCTCAATTAAACTTCAAACCTAAGAAAAAACATAACAATAGGTGGTACAGTTGTGGCTTATCCGACAAGATGCGGACTGTGGTTTTTAACTAATTCACCTGATTTTGCGAGTAGGGTCTTATATTCGTATGTGACAGGTTCAGAGGGAAGGTAAAATGCAGTGTCCCAATTAAGACCCACCGAGTCTAACCGGCAGTGGGTCTAACTGGCAGTGGGTCTAATAAATAAATGATTATTTTTTCCTGGCAGCTCTGCGGTTCTCAGATGTTGTTTCGAAACAAATTGGAGGATTTTGTGGCAAATAGCGGCTCAGATGATTGCGGTGGATCTACTTAATGGATCACTTGATGGATTATACTGTTTGGTTTGTAAAATGGTAATTGTTTTTTTAATATTCAAATATTTTTCAGTCATCTGTATTGAGTGCATGAATTATGTGTTTATAACATTAAAAATTATTTTAGTTTTTATTAAAATATGTTTTCAAGCATAAACTCATTAGCCACCCACCCTGTACAAATTTTGTTTTTGAATGACCTAGGTATCGTAAATAACTTTAGTACTTAATGAAATCTGCATTACTTATTTTTGTTTCTCGATGATACGTAAGTTAAACATGAATTTTCAACTATAAACTCCTCTAAAAACACTTTTTTATGAGAATGATATTTTACTATGTGAGCCGAGCTTGTTAACGAACTAACAAACACAATATACCGCGGTACATTCTCAACAATCCAATTACAGCTACGGCGTAGCGAATTACACGAGCTACGGACGGCGTAGCAAAGTCTACGAGTCTACGAGGTTAGAGCGTGTTTTACTACAATAATATTATTATGTGATATGATTTATGTAGCTTAGCGTGTTAATTAATCCAGTAAAACGCACATATAAAATCGCACCTTTTTTGCTTAAAGGGCGTAAGAACTACATAAGATCTGATCTATAAAACGAATTTCCCATACAAAATGGTTCTACTAAGAAGTTGATATATGTACACTGTGTGGTAGATTGTTAGATAGGAAATTGTAAGTTGTTGATAGAACAGTTGATACCCTAGGAAAATTATTTCGTTCTTCGGAGGGCACGTTAAACCGTCGGTCTCATACCGGTTGCTGTCCTTGATTACTTAGACGTAGGTTCCATACGTCAAGCAACCAAGAACCTCTTAAAACGAACGCAGTTTTTCTCTTTCCTTACAACACAATCAACAGCCACAACAGTCCACTGCTGGACATGGGCCTCCCCCAATCGAGGGGTATTTGCCATACTCACCTCGCTTGGCAGGCGGATTGGCGGCGTGCGCAGTTGGAATATCACGGAACGAAGATATTATAAGCAACCGCATGTTCACTACACGTTTCCTAACATTTATAAAAATAATAAAAGCGTCAACTTTTTCAATTTTTTCTGAAAGTTTTCTAGATTGTATTTACATACGAACCTCCATTAGCGCTCGCAGTAATTGAATAAAGCTTTGTTGAGTCACACACGCGCCGGACAATACTGCGGTTCGTGACACTCGGACCTTCTTCGTCTTCTTCTTCTTCAACCCGTTGCCACCCAATGCTGAGTGTAGGTTTCCTCGAACATTCTCCACTTCTGACGGTCAAGGGTCTGTCCCATCCAGTTATTCCCAACAACTTTGACGATGTCGTCTGTCCATCTAGCCGGCTGTCACTCAGACCACAAATGACAAACTGTGACAGACGCAATGAGATGCGGTAACGTGTACTATGGTATACGTTTTTTGTATAGGATTAAATTTTTCTGTTGTTTATAACCGGATCCGGAAAAGCGACGGTCGATCAAGCGGTGCGTCGTTGCGTATTTTTAACGAAAAGAAATTGCAAATTCTTATCTTATTCCCTCACAAATACGGCTACGGTGCATTTACTGTAAACGCCCCTGTAATTGCCCCGAAGCCGTATTCTTATAGCAATAACATCGAAATTCGCAATATCCTTTCGTCTGACAGACGCTTTACGGTGCGTTAAAATACGCAGCGACGGACGACAAGTGGCAGAATCACCAAAGCTTTGTTGATTGTAGACACGTGTTGGTGTTTAAATTGAATTGTTCAATCGACGCCCTTTTCATTTGATTGACGAACAAAAACAAAAATACACTTTGCGGAATTCGTTTTATTTGAGCCAACAATGAATAAAAAAAACAGGTTTAAAGTCGGATAAAAATAAACGTTTTGCAAGTGCTGGCCATTTTTTACGATGACAAAATAATGGCACTTACTTTACCATCCCTGTAATCAAATAGGATGTGTGTGTGTGTGTGTGTGTGTGTGTGTGTGTGTGTGTGTGTGTGTGTGGTGACGTGTGTGTGTGTGGTGACGTGTGTTTAGTTTGTAGTTCAAAGCTCTAATTTAACGGGATGGTTTTTAATAAATACTTAAGATTATATCAGTTTAATACGGTCAATGGGAGTGACAAATTTTAACAATGGATAAAAAATAAACACATAAAACATATAAAAAATATACCGTCTTTAACGTTTAAAGTGTTGACTAACTAAACAACCACACCAAAGGGCAGTTTACCTAGAACCCTTCCGTACTTAAGCCTAATTAATCAGTTCAAACAAACAATTTACAGGTTAACCAGCTTTAAATGGTTAAAGTATTAACATGTCCTTATTATACAATGTGTAAGGGACAGTCCTCCGAATACTGATAGGGTGCATGCAGACTATATAACTGAACAACTTTCTCCTGGGAACATATGTCAGGGCAAAAAAAATTACCTATCATACAGAATCAAGACCAGCTGACTACAGTGAGCAGTTTTGTATAAATAGGATAAAGTAGGCGCAAGTAGTCTAAGTCATATTTTTGATGTGAAACCGCCGGATGACCCCTAGAAGTTAACCTTTAATTTGAACCTTCTTAAACCTAAAACAATTTCAGTTTGTTTATTCATAAAAATAATATAAATTTAACATGTCAGGGTTAAATAAATCATAAAACACTATAAATGTTACTTAAACAGTACCTCTCAAGTACTGTACAGTCGGTACTACCCTAGTTAATACTGATATTAAAATTTTTTTTAATTTTTCTTATAAAAGAAGTGATTTTCTACTTATACACATACATGTTAAGAAAAAAATATTGCTGGGGACCAAAATAATTTAGTTCTCTTTGAGTACCCCTGGTACCATAGTGCTACAATCGACTGTACATGCTTACATGTTTCTTCAAACCCTCACCCCATGCTTAGTTTAGGTATCCTCCAATGCTTTCCACTTGTTGGTCAAGGGCTTGTCTCTTCTAGTCTTCTCCTTTTCGTGTATGACGCCAAGGCAACAAACGACCCGATGAACCCTGGTGTCTGTTTTTCAACCCCCTACTAGTAGGCCTCTGACTTGGTTGTGTAATGACCGGCGTCTAAGTAATCATAGACAGCAACCGCCCTCCGCAGCACGGTAGTTCAGCCAGCAATGTCCTAACCAGACTGGGAACAAATTTAAATATCAACTTTTTAAGTGCTCCATCGGAAATCGAACCCGGAAACTTTGCGCCGCAGGCAGTCGCACTACCACTGCGCCACATCAGTCGTCCCTCCCATCTTTCCAGTAACTTTGTCAATGTCGTCTGTCCATCTTTCCGGCTGTCAGCCCAAGTTTCGTCGTCCCTCTCTTGGTTCATTTTCATTCCCCATCTGCCATCCGTTCTTAGGCATATGTGACCCGCTCATTACCACTTTGCACCTGGCTGTGTGATGCCGGTTTAGGATAGCATCACCCCGTTTTTAGGCTGTGTGATGTCGGCTTAGAATATCATCACCCCATTTCTTTCGTGGGAGTTGTAAGAGGCGACTATAGGACTCGAGGGTGTGTATTGCTATTTTAGGTTATGGGCTGACAACCTGTCATAATGGCGATACACAATTTTCCGAATGACCCTCAAATGATTGTCAGACGTGGCGTAAATGTTTGTTTTTGCGGCCGTTTACGCTCTGCGTACCCCGCAAGGGACTATTTGTGTTTGACTTGTGTGTGTCATTTCCACTATCTACTAGCAAAACCTACCTACCTACAACCACTTGTTAACTGAAAATCATGGAATTCCATTTATTTTGTGTCAAATTACATCATATTAAATTACACAAACACATTCCATTATGTTAATATCAGTGTATCGAAAATTTTGAAATTCTGTGCGCGTGGAATGAACGTTTATTCAAATTGCCCATATTGGGCCTGTGTAGGGGAATTTCGGGGAATTTGCATATGACATATTGAGTTTCGAATTCAAGTATCGGGACCAAACGTGACACGTTTCAATTATGATTTTGCATTCAGGCTGGTTGACGGTTAAACTGTTGAAAAACACTAGTCACGATCCCACACAACAGCTATCTAAAATCTGCGCAAAAAATTGCGCCGTTACTTAAAATTTAAATACAACAGAAAAAAAATCAATGTTTAACGTGTTTAAATGTTTACTTAATAAGTGAAATTCGTTAATTTTTTGGTATGTTTTGCCATCAGTTTCTACTTGCAACATTAAATAAGTAAAATGCGTAAGTCACATAATTTATCTCGTATCTTTTACAAAACATAAACTAACTGGGATAGTTTTCATTTCAGTCCTATCACTTGTACGAACTCTCTCTCTCTCTGTGTCTTTTCGTGTGGGACACCGAACGACGTCTTGTACGAACGACTAAAGCAGTAGTATAGTCTATTGACTGCTATAACCCTTCAAATGCATTTCCACTCTCAGTCTTGCCTTGCTCCACGTGTCTCGTCACGTGCTACTTGCATGCAACGCCCTATGGCTGCTTTCAGACGTACCCCTCACACTATAGCAAGATTCCTTAGGGATCGTCTTGTTGAACCGCGAACGCGCGCGTACACGCGAGCTTCGACAGAAATGGCAAACTGATATTTGCCTGAACAATTGAACGCAGAGCGCGCGAGTGTCGAGCGCGGCCGACCATTGACCTCCATTGCAATACAATAGAAGAATTCACTACAATTTAGTCATTTTGTATGATCGTTGGTGTTTATAAGGTCGCGGGTATACGTTAGGCAAGCTTTTGACGGGCTGTGGCTTGCTGTCAATATGAAGGACGCGCGCGATCACGCGACTTATTAGGACACGTAGAACAATTCCATTACAATCGACGCACACTCGCGCTCGTGTTTAATAAGGACTTCGCCTTAAAGTACGAGTAGGTGTAGTTAAAGAACAGTACGCTTACTGGAGCAGCTTCAGTTAAACATAGGTTATTATGCTGGTATTCCATACAGTTGTCAACAATGACAAGTTGGTGCAGACGTGGTGCAGACATTTGAATCCAATAAATGGTAACATAAGATGGTAGTATTTACTCATAATTTACACTTGAATATCCTGTTAGCAATAGCCCTCACTAGGATTCCCTATATCAGGATACTAGGAACAAGCGTAAAGAATACCCAGACCCGAGAACGGATGTTTTAATATAAGTAAGTAAGTAAAAACAAATTATTTCACAATAAAAAACAATACAAGTAACACGAACACACCATGTCCTCTGGATTTCTCAAAGGTTGACTGGGAGAGATCCCTTAATGGGATAGTTCGCCTTTGCCCTACCTCTTCTGTTATTTGTGTTTTTTTATTTTTATTTAGTGCAATAAGGTTATTACATACATACTTACATACATACGAACATTTTCAGCTAGAATGCGCAAAGGCGGCCTTATCTCTAAAAGTGATCTAATCCAGACCTTTAGGTGAAGAAGATATAATCGAAATCAGAGCAGATGCGAGAGCAATAGAAATTCAACATACAAATGAGTACCCCTACCTTTTTACGTAATAGAACGCTGATCTTTGTCAATGAACTTTATTATATACAATACAAATACAAATCATTTATTTTCCATTAAAAAATACATACAGAAATAAAAATAAATATATAAAGCACAACATTCCAATATTAAACTTACTTAGTTACGTAATAGAACGCTGATCTTTGTCAATAAACTGTATTATATACAATACAAATACAAATCATTTATTTTCCATTAAAAAATACATACACAAATAAAAATAAATATATAAAGAACAACATTCCAATATTATACTTAGGTACACAAAAGTAAGTACAGCATGGAAAAAAGGTATGGGCACAGCGCAGTATTATATCAACACTTTTAAAAATAAATTCGCCCTTTAAGAAAGCCAAGAGCATAAATATTTATTTTGTTTTTCCTCGGGAAATTTCACAGTCCATGGTAAGGGCTCAATCAGGGGCAGACTTATTGATATTCATCTCCCAATCATACCGTATATTGATTGAACACAATCCAATTTATTTGATGATTTCGGTTTCGTGTTTCGGCGAGACGACTCCCGAATTACAATATTATGAGACCTAATCCAATCATAATCAATCTCAATAAATATTCAGTTTTGGATGAAACGATAGCAATACATCTTTTGTCTGCCATTACGAATATTATCTTCATAAATGGATTGAGTAGAAAAAGAGTCGTAAAAAAAGAATCTTGAAAATTACAACAGCGCATTGTTAAATTTGCTTGAGTCGTTGCAACAACAACTTTAATAAAAAAAAATACAACAGCGCATTGTTAAATTTGTTTGAATTGTTGCAACAACTACTTTAATAAATGTGGCATTTAAAGTCAAACACTGACGCTAATAGGGACCGCTATTTTCACCGATTGAGTTAGAACCGTCTGCATGTGGTCTGCATCGTCACTTACTATCTGGTGAGATAGCAGACAAAAGAACCTATTTTATATAAAAATAATAAAAACTTTTTGAAACATACAATCGCTCAGTAGGAAGTATAGGTCAAAAGTTATAAACTCCAATCTCTGTCATGTGAATTTTTAGTTCATATTTTCTTGTACTGAAATTATTTGAACCATCAACGTTCTAGAAAAAAATTTATAGCAAAGCTCGAAAACCGCTCTTAATATTTGAGATCGTATATTAAATCGTGTTGAAGGACTACAACAAGTAAGTATGGTGGTAAAACTGGCCGTTTTGTATTCGTCTTGAAATATATAAAAAGTTGCAGATACACTTTCTTAAATAGTATCACATATTTCATTACTACAACTTCAACATCAACAATAGTCTACTGCTGGACATAGGCCACCCCCAATTGGAATTGGGGGATATTTGCCTTACTCACGACGCTTGGCAGGCAGATTGACGACCGAGGTGTTGTATTCACAGGGAACGCTGCTGCCCATTCCCTGGATTTATCAATTAGTTGCCTTTTACGACGGTGCCGGCTTAGAATAGCACCACTCCATTTAATATTTCATTAGCAAGGCTTAAAATTGTCAACCATTAAATACTGTAAAAGCTAGTTTAACCGCACGAATGGAGCACAATGAATCCGTTTATTCCAACGCGGAGTTGCCAACTCAAAGCCATTGCTCTAAAGGACAATAGCAGGAACGCAGACACCGAGATAATGTTTTTCACCAGTGTTACCTACTGCGATACGGAGGGTGCTACTGCTAGCGGAATAATAGGCTAATGGGAAAGTTTCTAAAATCCACTGTATATTATTGATTAGAGACTATTAAATTTGAAGAATAAGAAGATAACCCAGGGTAACGTGTTTTTTAAAATTCCGGTACAAAACAAAAAATTCTACGATTCTTCGTTTTATTGCTAGCAAGTGACCACATCCCGACCCATCGGGACCGTTTTGTGCCACGTGACAAACGTTTTAAAATAAAACATTTTATATTTTGGGAATTTTCATATAAACTAATCATTATTTTCAATTCACAATGTATATTGGTAACTAGTATATTCTTTTCGCTTTGTGAAATTGCTTAATAGTTAACCGTCTAAACTAGACTTAAACTAGTAATTATATCATTAATCAATCGATAGAACGAGGCTGAATTTATCTTGAAATTGCTTATCTAAAGTGTCTAGGCCCCGAGTACCCAATCAAAAGATTGATATCATCTTCATCAAAATTAGGTATTTCTTGGGTTAGGGATATAATGTATGCCGGCAAACCGCTAAACAAACCTTGGCTTCTGCATGTACCAAAACAACCAAATAACCCGGCCCCATTTGCTGGTTGATCCTAAAATAAGAGATTCAAACCAAGTCAAAGGGACAACAGACATAAAAACTGTGGCTCATAGATCTTCTACGTAAACCTCACACGACAAGCCCCACGACTCACAATAGAAGAAAAATAAGGGCCAGTATATAGGGTGAGATTTTACTAGTGACCGATAGCAAAATCGCAAGACGGGCTGGTGATAAGAAAAACGAGTATGTCAAATTTTTTGGAGTTTCAGCTGATTGATGATATATATTATATATATATTTATTATTTTATTAAAGTATTGTATAATATGTAAGTTCTCTTATAGTTCATATAAATACGTATACTCTAGGATACATTATTATTTTATTTGTTGTACTAAGTATTCTTGTTTTATTAGTCCAAATTTATTTTGATCATACTAAGTAAGTTGTACACGTCAACTGCCTCACTTTAAGCCTTCTCACTACCCTAGGTCTGCTGTAAAAGATTTCTTTTTAGAAATAAGCTGACCTGTTGTGTATTGTTCTAGATGATATATCCTTGTTATGTTGTGTACAATAAATGGTTAAATAAATAATAAATAAATAAATAAATTGAAAATTATATAATGGTTTTATAATTTATTTCGAAGGGGATGGTTGTTCCTTATCACCAGTCCATCTTTAGTCTTCACAATCGGTCACTGGTAAAATTTCACCATATATTCGCTATTATTCGAGCCTCTCTCGTTTGCCAATGACTGGCGTTTCGCTCGGTGACTCACAGTTTCATTCATTTCAGTTACAACAGCGCGTTTGAGGGATAATGGCTTGATATCGGTTGAAAGGAAGCTATTCATAAGTGGCTTTTGGTGATACCACATAAATGCTTGTTATTTTATTAGAGTAAGTAGGTACATGTAAAGTCTGAAGTCATTTTCCCGGCAGGAACAACATCTAGATTACGTTATATTACATAACAACATATCTCATCACACCTAAAATTGTCATGTCGGTGTGCCATGTCCATACAATTAAACACGCACGAAAAACATTCCAACCCGAGAACAGACAGATATTAAATTCATCATTCAAATTTCTGTCCCGGTTCCTGACCATGACTACAGAAACCAGAGCGCTACGGCGGTCATCCCCTTGTCATCCGTGGGTGTGTTTTTTTAAAGGCACCGTGACGCATACAGAGTAATAAGTGGTGACTCATGCGTCTTTTGCGTCAATAGAAATGGGGATTTCCGATCCTTTTCCAATACAAATACGGTGCGTTTACGGTGCATTACGGTGCGTAACAGATGCTTCTGTCATATCGTTCGACGCTATGTATTTGTTTTTTTATTTTTTATTATTAAATATGGGTTGCTCTTGACTCTAGTCTAGGTCATAGGACAGAGACAGAGTCTAAGATGGAGCGAGCTCACCCAGAAGAAGCCTGTTCACTCTTACTTTGAAGAGATCAGGGTTGTATGCGTTTGGAAACACAGACGCAGGTAGTGAGTTCCACTCTTTAGCAGTGCGCATTATAAATGATGACTGGAAGCGCTTAGTCCGAATTGGTGGAATGGCAACCAGGTACGGATGGTATCCGGCGGTGCGTCTGGATGTCCGATGGTAGAAGGGAGCTCCCTTGGTGGAACAAGTATGAAAATAAGATAAAAAATCACAGTTTCATTTCGTCTAATAGACGCATGTGTTACGGTGTGTTCAAAATACGCAGCGACGGTCGATAAGTGGGAAAACCGTCGGTCGTCTTACTACATCGTCAAAGTTAACAACTTTTTCATAGGAGAAACAAAAACACCAACAAAACAACGAAGTTCTTTTTGGGTTCCAACTACCTTTTCCACAGGCTGTCAGGCGGATGAAATTTCCCCGTATGCCTCAATTTTGTTGCCACGCGCTCGTTCCTCACTACATTTTCCTTTTGAAACTACCCTCAAATTCGGGTGAAATGGAAGTAGCCGCAATCCGGGGATTGTGCTGGGTATTTTATTAAAAGCCGGCCGATCCTCCACGGTATCGACTATAAATAAACTAGAGCTCCCTCATAATAGAGAGCTCTGCCCGCAATATGGCTGTAGAGGATGATCGCTACAGAGCCGCATTGAGGGAGAATTACTACGTGAAAAATACGAAAATGAAAGTCAAGCTCGGTAATTCCTTAAATCATTTTAAAATCGTTTTTCTTTATAATTTTTCAACGAAGCACACGTTAAGAATGTCTATTGAGACAATGTTTATTTTATTATACCACGTTATCCAAAAACGATTATTTTATTTTACAATAATAAAATCTTCTGCGCTGAAAGTTTTATTATGAATAAAAATAAGATTATGAATAATTTTATTTAAAAGGTTAATGTCAGTATTTACATATAAAGGAGGAATTACTTAAAAGTACTTAAATATTACAATTTAGCCTGAACCTGGATTACCCTATATCTCAGACCGACATGGTCATATGGATTGCTTACATAACACGTCTATTTTTATAAATTATATAAAATTCATTCCTTCATAAATCACGCCTATATCCCTTACGGGGTAGGCAGAGCGTTAACGGCCGTAAAACGGATATTAACACCACGTCTGACGAAAAAATTGAGGGTCAATCAGATAACTGTGTATCACTTTAGTGACAGGTTGTCAGCCCATCGCCTAAAATTGCAATACATATCCAACCCTCGAGTCCCTTAGTCGCCTCTTACGACACCCACGGGTAAGAAATGGGGTGATGCTATTCTAAGCCGGCATCACACGGCATTAACTAAAATACCTTAAATATTTGATTATCTAGATGAAAACAGTTAAAATATTTATACTAATCAACTAGCTGTGAAATTATTTAACTAATAGCTACTGCTCAAAGGTTTATGAAAGGACTGTTAATATTTTTCTCTGTTTCCTCATACGACAACAACTGTAACGCTTCTTTCAGTACCCTTTATTGGCAATGATTTGGTTGCAGGTTTTATTATGTGCCTTCCAAATACAGACCTGATAAACAAATCGCCACCCCATAACAGTGGTTATTTACGCGACCGAGTATGATGAGTGATGATGCCAGGATAAACGAAAAATAGTTTCGTACATATACACACATATCACGTCTTTATCCCTTGCAGGGTAGGCCGTAAAATACGGTCGCTATCACCACGTCTTATTTGAGGGCCGTTTAAAAAAAACGTGTATCACTATAGTCTTCTTTACCGTGTGATGCCGGCCTAGAATAGCATCACCCCATTTCTTACTCATGGGTGTCGTAAGAGGCGACTAAGGGACTCGAGGGTGTGTATTGCAATTTTAGGCGATGGGCTGACAACCTGTCACTATAGTGATACACAGCTATCTGATTGACCCTCAAACTTTTGTCAGACGTGGTGTTAACGCTCTGCCTACCCCGTAAGGGATATAGGCGTGATTTATGTATGTATGTATGTATGTACTATAGTCTTCTCTTTCTTTTTGTGTGTCACACCGAGTCGTCCAACTATATTTAAAAGTTGTCAGCCTGGCGCCTAAAATTCAAATAAACATAAAACCCTCGAGTCCCTTTATCTTAAGAAATAGAGTAAGTAGGTAAGTAAGCACACTTCATTGTACAAAAATACAGGTACAGTGCGCAAATGAATAGGCTGCACAGGTCTAACTAAAACTACGAATAACGCCATCTATAATAAAAATCAAATACCTCTGAGCCGGCAGAACTCAGAGAACCTGTTTTACGCGCACGCATATCATGCGCAGCCGCATACATCATATTCGCACTTTACAAATTATAGCAAGGGTCGGTAGGACGTCATAGGTAAGTAGTTAAGTGGTTTAAAAATTCGATGCACACGTCACAGCTGGCATAGCCGAGATAGTATGCGTCTGGATTTAGAGCGAGTTAAAATTTATGGTAGGACACTGGGTCGATCCCGCCCCCCATGTATTTTGTTTTATGTTTTTGTTTTTTATATGTAAGATAATTTTTAGTTAACGGCCCATTTGTTATTTTGAATGAATGATGTTTGTGGGTATTGCACATAATCATTATAACTATTAGACGGTAAGTAATAAGCACAGTCATCTGATCTGTATCGACTACTGCCTACGTATCTAACCGTTAGCTTTCGATGTTTCTTTGTGTTGTTGTTTGCTATCGTTTTATCGTAATTATGTCTACCTATAGTATGCTCCTTTGTCTACATACAGTGCTTAGAGCAAAGATCATAGTGCTGAGCAAAGATCATAGTGCTATATGAAGATAATCTTAGTATTATGAAATTTCTCGACGTCTTCAATTAAATGTAAGTTAAATATTTTTATTTTACAAAATTAGCGCAAATGCTTCAGGTCAGGTCGTTCATATTATCCAAACATTAAGTTTCTAGATAAAGATACCTACTACATACTACCTGCCATACGTTCATTATTTAAAATGTTTAAATAGGTATTAGATTGCTTATAATATTTACTTACTTAGTTTCCTATTTATTATTATTGGCATTTACCTACATTAAATACTTGTAGATTGACTAGGTATTTTTCTTACAGAAAAGAACTGTTACGCTGTGGGTTACGTTACGCCGATACCGGTGCCATCCTGCCTGCCCGGAAAGGTCGTAAGGCCGTGATATTCACGGATGCATCAGCGCGTCACCGAGGGATAGTTGCCAAGCATGCTAATACCCCATTCTTGTCAACTCGCTCAACAGCAACGGAGTTCGGAGTGACATTACAAACTGTAAGGACCCATTTACACGCAGCTGGTATAAGTTGTTATCAGCCAGCTCAAAAAATTTGCTGTCAGCTGCTCATCAACAAGCACGAGTCCGATTTGCATATATTTATAGAAACTTTGATTGGGAGAATAATGTAGTAATATTCACTGATGAAAAAGCTTTTAAATCGGATACAGATTGGACGCAAGATTTAATGGCGCTGGAGAGGCAAGCGTTACAGACCAATTCACATTCTCCCAAATAGAATGAGTGGGACTGTGGTGTCTTCTATGGGACCTAGAAAACTAGTTGAAATAGAAGGAAGGTTCATTAGCGGGAGTTATGTGGAAATATTGCAGGACGTAATGATGCCTACAGTGCGTATTGCTTACCCAAATCAGTACATTTATTTTGTGCATGATAATTGCTCTGTGCATAAAGCCCGTATCGTCCAGGATTGGTTGCGAACCCAGCACGACGTGACTGTTATTAACTGGCCGTCAAAGAGTCCGGATTTAAATACCATAGAAAATTTATGGGGTCAAATGGTCCTTAACTGGGACCCATCTGAAGTCAGGACCAAGAAAAATTTACGCGACTTAGCCATGTTCACCTGGGAGTCCATGCGTGGTAAACCAATGTGTTCGAACATGGTAGCTAGCATGCCAAGCCGTTTAAATTAAAATTAAATTATTATTAAATTGAAATATTTAAATAGGTAGATATTAATATATTGGGTTGGGAATTTTGCAGAAGATTTATTTTATTCGATACTTACTGCTTAGTTAATTACTGAAACTGTTCAAGCTCTCAAACAATCAAAATACCAAGTTAACCTGTCACTTAATACCTAATTATTCTACATAATTATTTAACTTTGTTTACACAATCTAACGAAGAATGTAAATGAATTGATCCCCTGGTTCAGTTTAGGCTTAATGTGTTACCAATAAAAAATATGTTAAGTGATGTTATTGTTACAATAAATGCAGGAATGAGGCTACCTCGTTATCTCATTTATAACATGTTTATTCACTTTGACATACCTATTTATTGTTGCACATTAACAAACATTATGCAACCCAACCCAATATCATTGAATAGTTAAAAACCAAAATAAATACCTAACTGATAAATATTATGGTAGTTTTATTAATTTTACCTTATATCCTCAAAACTACTATATTTATTCGATATCACACACTATACTACACAGATAAGTATAAAAATTTATCAGCAACAGCAAAATAATCATTAAAAAATAGTAAGTATAACCTATATAAAAAAAAAACAGGCCTAGACCTGCGACCAACCACGACTCGATCCTTAGCTACCTGTTTCCAAAGTCCGCTATGTTAACCATTGAGCTACGACTGCTGTGATGCAAGCAGCGAAATTAAGGTTTAAATTATTATTAGTCATCAAACTGCGCGTCTTAAATTCTAGTGTGTGTGCGCGCCAGTCAATGTGTGTGTTTTAATGTGTCTATAATGGTATTCAATGAATTCAATTTGTCGTTAAAAGATGGCGTTGTCTGGCTGTGCAGGTTTAGACCACTTCGTGTGTACAGTCGGTTATATAGCACATAAGGTACCACGGGTACTCGATAAGAACTGAATTATTTTTGTCCTTAGCAATATTTTTATCTTGACATGAATATGTTTTGTAAAAAATTACTTGTTTTATGAGAATAAGTTAAAATTTTTAATATTTTTTAACGGGAGATAAAAATAATTCAGTTCTTTTGGCGTACCCCTGGTACCTTATGTGCTACAACCGACTGTACATAAACAAATATATCAGGACAATTCGTAGCTAATATGCGCAGGGCCGCCCTTATCGCTTAAAGCGATCTCTTCCAGTGGGGTACTGCTAATCTATGTAAACCGACATCACACGGCCCTCTAAGCTGGCATAACGGTAAAATGGTTTCGCTTTGGAATATATGGGTTGCGGCTTACTGATAAATAACCTTGGTGACTTTACTTTAACAGTGGTATTATATTGGCCTCAATTCGGAATAACAATTCTCTTAACTTACCTTAAATTAGCGCTGTCACTTTCCGTCAATACGTTTAGAAAAGGATAGGAGATAATCTTAGTTCTATCATGTTTAAAAATGTCAATGAATTCTTCACCATTTACAGTCAATTTAGTCACCATTCCAATCGTCGCCTTATTTTGACAGATTACGCGCATTTTGCGACAAATCATAAGACATGACAGTACTCAGATATCTCCTATACTTTTTTAAACCTATTTGCCGGCAAGTGAAAATGAGTGAGCGCTAAAATAAGATAATTTAAGAGAATTGTTATATCGAATCGAAGCCAATAGGGCCGATTCTACGTTTTAATCATTTTAAGTTTCTAATGCTAAAATCACTAAATTAAAATCCCTAAACTTAGAGGTTTTAAGTGTGGCTATTCCACGAAAGCCATGTTTTTGGGAAGTTTTTGACAGGAATATAATTTGATTTTGACAATGCTATTTTTACTAAAATTGAGTGTTGCAAATATAAAAATATATAAAAGTGTTGCAAGAAAACAAATATTTTTATACACCACGAAAAAGCATTTTTCTATTATTTGGTAAAATAATTCTTATATTTAACTATAGAAACAGGCCTGTCCCTGTTGAGGCTTTGGGGGAATTTGCTTAACACACCATGCTTGGTAGATGGATTGGCGAGCGCAGTACGCAATAATGTTTTAATGTTTATTTGGTGCATTTTTGTGTAAAATCTCCAAAAAGAGATGAAATTGATAGATAAACATTCGTTCGGTACTACTCTAGAACTTTCCGACCCGGTGCCAATTTAAAACCTTTCAACCCGGTGCCAGCCTAGAATATTCTGACCAGGTGCCACTTTAAAACCTTTCAACCCGGTGCCAGCCTAAAATATTCTGATCCGGTGCCACTTTAGATCTTTCCTACCCGGTGACACTCTAGGACCTTTCAACTCAATTGATCCCACTTTAGAACTCTCCTATCTGACCGAAACTCTCACAAAAAACTCCAATATTGCAACCGTTTCGATTTGTTTTGACAGTACTATTTTTAAGCGGGACCTTTTTAGTGGCCGCTAAGATTAGTAAATTTAATCTTTTTAAATATTTAAATTGCTTAATTTTACACCTCCTAGAATTGCACTAATCGGCTTAAGCTAAGTTTAATCCTGTCAGTTATTTTTAGAGATTATAATCCTGTCATTTGAGTTTGACAGTTACATGCAGAATAGGAAACGGCTTTAGAAACGTCAAATTAGACTTAGTAATAATAGAAGTGCGTCTGGAATAAGGTCTAGTATCTGTTGTTTAGTGTATCGGTTCGCAGATCGTAAGCGTTACATAAGACCTGAGTTTAAACGATCCTGCGGTCCACATTTGCCGCACGAAGTTGCGATATTTTGCCGGTCCGGTCATAACGACGGGAAATGTGGTAGTGTACGAAAATGCATGAAGAGGCACATACGACGCCGCACCGCCTGTCAAATGCTGTCATTTGCTGGTTGGCTGTCAAATACCGCAATGTCGTAGAGCAAATATGAAGACTACCTTTAATTAATCCTGGCGATTAGTGACTGCCTGTGTAGTATTGTTAATTAAAAGACAATAGTTTGTTTTTCGAATTAAATATTAGTGAATTTTCAAATTGTTTTTGCAAATTTTTGATTTTAAATAAATATTATTTCGTCTTTGTTTAAACAGGTAAAAAGGTAAACATATCACAATAAAACAATTTGAAACGGATTTAGGTTGTGTTTATTTAGGATTAGGGGGCTGGGTGTTGTGTTTTTTGGGTTGTGTTTAGTTGTTCAAACTCAGGAAAATATTAGGTAAACATATATTTTATCCACACTACATAGGTAGCTACGAATGTACCGTGGTTTATAATGCACTCACAGTGCTATATTATTTCATAAATGAAAATGAGATATTGACAAAACAATTATTCGTTATAATAACTTATACTAGATATCACTTGTACGTCGCTTCGAGAATCACAAGATTGAATATTTCAAGTGTCGGTTGTTTTTTTAAAATTAAGGATGGGTTGTAACGTCGCCCTGCCTACCTAAATTTTTTTTTTTAATCCCTGCATTGCTAAACTCAACTAAATAAATAAATTCCTAAATTAAACTTAAATTGGTTACCGGATTTGAATTCACTAAGGTTAATAAAATGGCCAGGTGATCGTCTAGTTGTCCCTTAGTTGTGTTCCGTGAAAAGCAACCCTAAATTCTTTGATGATAAGGAATGGTATAGACTAGCTTAACTTACTCCTACATTGTCAGAAAGACCCCGCAATTAAAGTTTCTTAAAGAGACTGTAACCCAAAAGTAAAACAAATAACAGAAAAATTACGTATAAGAAAATAAATAAATTAGGAAATCTTAATCAGAATGTAAAAGGTAAGTGATGTTAAACTAAAATGAAGTAACATAAAAAAAAACTACAGAACTAATTTACATTAGAGCCGTTTGTAATAAAGTTCATTTTAATAAAACTACTTATTCGTCAATAGGTATAAGATCAAACAGATAGCTTTTAATTCCATCAAAAATACTAGAGCTAAAAAGAGTAAAGATAAAATGGTAAGAGTACGCAGAAAGGTTTGAGCCTTAATAGACGATTTAGGGTAAGAGTACGCAGTTTGAATTTAATTGTAAAAGAATTTGTAGTAACGTAAAATATATTGAAATACTAATAAATAAATAAATAGTAAATACTAATAAATAGGTAAAGACCAGTTTAAATGCTTCATGGTTAAGTCTTGACGATTATACACAACTATGAGTTTAAGTTTACTACTTATGTGGGTAAAATGCTCGTACAAAATATCGCATCCCTAAAGGGATGCGAGAGTTTCCAACCTCCTTAATTTTCCCCTCGAAACTCTTACTCGGCCTCACCTGAATTTAATAATCAAAAGCCAAAAGTATAGTGCACTAATTTATGCATAAAATTTAGAATTTAGAAAAAGTTTACTACTGAGTCATCATTTCCCACAGCAGCAGTTTATCAATTATATTTGAGTTAAATAGGTATTTATTTACAACCTTCCAGTCTCAATTCAACTGTAAAATAACTTGGTAATTCTTTAACCAAAATAACTTTAATTACGTAATGGTGACTTTAACCAACTTGATGATAGTAACCCATTCCATCTTAGTATAGGGATATCTATCGAGGCACTGACCTGCTTGGCCTAAGTATGATTAACTTCAACATTACATTCAAGTAAGTAATCGTCTTTTAATTAACTTACAAGAATCGACAAGGATAATACGTCTTTAGTATTATTTTAATTTAATTTGAAGGAAAAGTGAACTCAGAGCTAAAAGGTTGATAATAAATATCAAATGCAAAAACGAATTTATTTTTAAAACCATAAAACTTAATGCAAACCGAAATTTATTTATTTATTTTAAAATAATCAAGACTTTTCCATGGAACAACAAAACGCGTTGGTTAAAGGTATTGCTTGATTTAAGAGAATATAATAAATGTATAATTAAAAGAATGTTTATTAAGATAAACTTCAATTCAAAGTTAGGTAAAACGCAAGTATAAGTGGCAACGAAAGCGCAACTATGTATTATCAAATGTAAATCCAAAAATTCAAAAGTTTCTTAAATATTTTTATTCAAATAAAGTACAAGGCTTTAAACACTCCAGTCTAATCAGTTACCAACTGTAAAATTATTAATTTCAAAATAAATGCTAAAATCATTATTATTAAAAATATTTATAGTTGTTCGCAAGTGTACAAAGACCCCAAGTACACCTCGACTAGGTTATAAAATTTACGAAATTAAGTTTAATATAAAATCTATAAAAAAAAACCATTTGTATTTAAAAGTTATTAAGCAATTTGCAAGTGTAATAGGATATGCACAATGTAATCTTTCCCGAATATCTAAAATTGAATTAAAAGCTAATTCTAAATGTTTTTATCTTCAAGATTTTCCCAAAGTCCATCAACTTATTAATTAAATTAAAATGCTTGAATGGTTAAAAAACAACCACACTATAATACGCCAAAGTCCTATCAAACAAAATAAAGTAATTTGAAATTATAAAGTAATGTATATAGTCGCTCGCCCTTAAGACTCAAATCTATATGCTAGAATAGTTATCCATAAGGTAAGTACTCAAAGAATTCAAATCATATCTGATTCATTCCTCCGTAAACAAGTACCTAATAAAACCCAAGTATAAACGCCCCCCTTCAAAGCTATATATGAGCTAAAAATATAAATTCAAATTGTCAAATATTCATATAAACTGGCTATCTAATCATAAAGCATTATCAAAACCTTCTAACATAACAAATACTTCAAGTAGTTAAAAATAACTGCGTTTACTTTCTACAAGATAAACTATTGCTCTCAAACTTCTTTCAGGCACTCGTTAATGCCACGATTAAAGCTAAGTAACGAAAATTGTGACAAAGAACCGATTCGGCAAAGGATAGACACCAACCAGTAGATGCATTTAGCTTCTGATAGTTTAACCTGCTACAGATACCCGTACAAAAGAAACGTTTAAAATGCTGTGTTCCCTTGAAAGGTAAATACTACATTCTCACCAATACTCAAAGAGCACCATTGTATCTAACTATCGGGTGGTACACCGAGTCCACGAACGTCCCAACAACTCCCAGCATCACGAATAACACGTACTTACGGAAACCGCTAAGAACTAACAGGTAAGTACGAAACCGAATCGACCGAGTTGATGAATAACCCAACGTACCTCGTTTTTCCAACGCAACGTAACGCATGCGTCTGTCAGACAAAAGGAAATTGCGAATTCGAATACGGCCACGGTACGCCCACGGATGCGTCTGTCAAACGACTAGAAACCGTATAACCATGTAAACCCACCAGAGCCTCGCCTATAGTATTATGGAAACTAACGCGGAATTACCTAGCTTACTCAAACATGTACCTACCGTTTTCTTCCAAAGTAATCACAAACGAACGTGCACTCTGAAACACGAATCCTATCGTCTAATACTTGTGATACAATAAAGTTAATACATACATACATACTTCGGAAACAGTTTACCTTCCCTAGCCTTTGTATTGCAACCTACAATTGTGACTAATGGTAATAAAAATATAATTCAAAACGCAGTTAAGAATAAGCAATAAGACCGCCTCTGCACTTACGAGCTTTAAATCGGCTAAGTATAAAACTGACATTATACTCTCATAGACCGTATTCTACTACACACACTAAATCTCCGTAAATTCGTACGTACGTACTACCAGAAGCACACTAGAAGGATCAAAGCACTCCTATCAACTGTATGAAAAACCAGTACAAGTCGACCCCCCAAATAAGTAGCCTACGAAATATTATATCGCCGATACGTAAAACAAAACCAATATTAGTAGACCCTTCATACATACATACAGATAGATATGACGCTGAAAGTACCCATATATAAAACTAATATAACTCGACCCTTAATACAGGCAGGTAGACCTGACGCTGAAAGTACATACATACATACACACATAACCCCTCCAATTCCCCGCGGGGCAGGCAGAGTTGCAATGCACACCCTCAAGTCACCTCTTACGACTCCCAAGGGAAAGATAGACATGACGCCAAAAGTACACACATACATACATACATACATATACACATCACGCCACTAATCCACTGCGAGGCAGGCAGAGCGTAAACGTCCGACAAACATTCGACACACCCTCAAGTCACCTCCTACGACTCCCAAGGGAAAGATACGGGGCGGTGCCATTCCAAGCCGGAATCACACCACAAAAGTACCCATGAATAAAAACAATATAAAGTCTACACTTTATACAGGCAGGTAGACATTTTGCCGATAGTACTACGCCACGCCTCTGATAACTACCTACGACCTAGCTTCATACGCATTTCTACAGAACAACTTGTAGGGATATTAGGCGCCCCGTGCGCCGTCCGTAATTGCGTCTGAAGTTTACGGGAATCGAACCCCATTGCTAGAAGGTATTAACCACAGAGCCACCGTGGCTAAAATGCAACTAATTTAAGAAGACTTTCTACCTACCTACTAAACTATGCTACTCTCAACTACGTATCGAGTGGGAATCGAACCCTAGTTGTTTCGCGCGTTGCAAATACATTAACTACTAAGCTTCCACGGCTATAATACGACTAAATTAAGAAGTATGACGAACTGAGATACGCATGTGTTTCAAAAGGGTACCTACATTGGAATAAAACCATTAAGTGTTTAAGGAAAAACGAATGAAACAAAAGGACAGAGTGGCGAGTGCAGTATAAAACGTTTTGGTCTAAACAAAATATACTTAGATATGCAAAGTCATTGAATATTGATCCTATACTACCCACAGTAAATTACACATATCACTGCTGGACAATGTCCTCACGAAATATACAACTACAAGGGTTAACAAACGTAAATATGAAACAAGTCTTAATAAAATAAAAGGAGAATATTCCTGCATACATACGAACTCACGTACAAATTATTTCCGAGCTTAGTGTGCATGATAAGAAACCCTTAGGTGTAAGACGTGAAATACCAAGCAAAATGCGCGTCGCGCAGCGGGTGTCGGGTGCACTTCGCGTCGGGTGCGCGGGAGTCGGTGTCGAGGAGATATAGGTCAACCATACCTAGGTATACCTAGATCAACCATTGGGTCGCTTCTCGCTCACATTCGCTCGCTCGAGTAAACTAAATTATCTATCTAATCTTTACCCTGGCAAAGGAACGTAGGAGTAAAAATACAAGTAACTGTGGATACCTTATAATAGGAAAACTCGTCACTGGGGAACAACATTCCTACTACAAACTATAATCTCTTAAACGTATAATGCACTACGCGGGTACAACGAAACATTCGCGGTAAAATATAAGTTGTTTTGAGAATCCCTACGTACGGACCGAGCCCTGAAATGCCTATCACCCTAGCTAGCCCTAAGCATACCTGCTAAAGTAAGTGGAACCTGAAATTTCACATCAAATAACAAAACATAGGCACAAATAAAATAGAAAAGAACAGAAAACATAGGAAATCAGAGGCAAAAATAAAAGGCACTAAACAAAAGTATAATATATTTAAAAGGCACATGTTCAAAATAAAATTCAAAAAATCAAATAAAAATGAAAATACCCGCGATTAAAAAAACAGCAAATAAAAACCGTAATGCAAATAAAATCAGTAAAGCCAATAAATAGAATAATAAATTGGCAAAATAAAAACACGCAAATAAAAGCCGTAACGCAAATGAAACCAAAAGTCAATAAAAAATAGGCAAGATAAAAACCGCAAATAAATCCGTAACGGAAATAAAACCGGAAATGCAAACTCAATTAAAGCAGCACAGCAAAATTATCGAAAAGTAAAATGCAAAACAATCTCAAATACGTAGCGTAGGGTTTAAAATACACGCATCCTCATAAAATAATGAGACTAAAAAGCATAAAAACAACGCCCCGACTCCACATTCTAGAAAAATACACGTGTTGAATCTGGAAAATTCCCATGTGGTTTCTATCCGTTATTCCATTAAACACCGACCTTTCAAAGTATGAAATAAAATCACTAGCCACGAGAAATCTTCCACATTTCTTTATATTCAATAAAACAGAACCCCACTTCTACATTCCAAAGGAACACGTGTTTAATTTAAACAAAGAACTCCCACGCGGTTTTTACCCGTATCTCCGTTAAATACCGAACTTTCAGAGTATAAAATAAAAACGCTATCCACGAGAAATTCACTAGAAAAATAGACACAGTAAAATAAAATTTAAAAGATACCCAAATTTAAAAACTCACGAATCGCCCTCCAGGTGGGTCAGCTTCGCCGCGCCTCTTCAACCTCGCTTGCAGAGGTCCACAAGAAAATAATACTAAGCCTGAACTAAAAGCTAAGAGCTAAGAGATAAGAGCTAAGAGATCAGAGAGCGAATGAAGGGACCAAGGGCTTATATACGACCATTTCCCTTTGTTAACCCACTAGTCCTGTATTAGTCGATCCAAAAATGCGATCTATTCGACTCACTCCTCAATCAAACTGGCAACTTACTATGGCAACCTAGCCAAAGACTCAACTCACTCTTGCTGAAGATTGATTCACAAGTTGTACAAATACCTAGATCTCATTCCTGAGTCCCGTACCTCATCTCTCTTTGCCACTTCTATTGTTTACACAACTACTACGTAAAAATTACTTATTTCCAAAATACTTAATATTTATTTTAATTATTTTTGTTCATAAAACTTAACGAAATATATATCTATATATTCTCCAGTATCGAAACTTTTTTATGAATTTCTCTGATAATATGTATGCCAAAAACTTGTAGTACATACTCCACTTCCGTTTAAAAATCAATCTCATTGGATATCAACAAGCAATACTACCAACTGTAACCGACGGTAGAAACTAACCCATACATTCTGCCAACAGCTGACAATTCAACATTAACATCCGTTTCCCTGACATCTCCAGTACTCCCAGAACTATTATCACGGCCCAGTAGATGGTGCCACAGTTGACTCAATGACGACATCCATGTCCCTTTGATTGACATCCCGTCTCAGCGAAACTACAAACCTAAGCCGACAGAGGGCACGCCCAAGCTTACCAGAATCAATATTTAAATGCTCACTGCGTAAAACGTAACGTAACATGTTATTATGAATAACATGAATGAATCTCACTACATTTCATAAAGTTGACCAATTAGAAAAGAGTAATGAACGTTCCGTTGCCACAAATATCAAAACAATTGTATCGCTTTCGGTTTTGCATGTAAATCGAATGCAAGTGATTTTTATAAGAAATTGATAAATAATCGTTAGTTTAATAAACAATAATAGAATAAAATCGATTTGCATTATGACTGGTTTGGATATGATGACTTTACTCTATTAAAAATAGTTTCAAAGAAATTGAGTTGTTAGTAAACATATAAATATTATTATTAGAATTATATTTGTGTGTACGATGGTCCGCACAGGCTGACGATCGTTACAATCGACCCCAAAATGTTCTGGAGTTGATTTAAAACTTCAACGAAGGAAATTTTCATGACTCAAAAATATTTGAGTTTTCACAAATATAATTCTGACCCAAAATTTTATTGACACTTTTCCCAGAATGTAAAATAATGTATGTGGAGTAGTGCTTCAAAAAGTTAGCAGCGACTACCAGGACTAAATTTTAAGCCCAATGATAATTAGCCAAGGATAAAAATCACCCTCACAAGGACAACACATTTTATAACCTAGGGGAATTGGTTTGTGAGGCCAACCGACCCTAATGGTACCATACAAGGCGTTTCAACCAATACTCTCTTTAGGATTTGGAATTGAACCGACATAGTATACCCGTGTCAAAACATGTTGACTTTAATAGCTCATGGGTCATATCCATCCAAGTGACTAAAATCCAACTCAAAATCTCAACCCATAATAGCAACCACCAACAATCTGAATAAGGTTACAAATATACCTGCTTGTTCGTAACCAAGCATTTTATTTTAATGCTGGTCAACAAATTGAAACCAAAACAAGGATAATTTAACTTCAAAAACTTTTGAAGACGGAGAAAAGATAATGCATGGCTAATAAATCATGCAGATTTACTTGAGTGTGGGGAAGATTGCATTTGCGCTGGGCGCTGCGTGTTAGTGGAGTAGTTTATGAAACACACAGATAATCCTGTAAAATTCAAATAACTTGATCATTATAATGGGTCGAGCATTTGACTCTAACCTAACACCAACTTTTCATAAACCCTCATTTGTACCGTGTACCTATGCGTTTCTGAGTTAAAATGTCAATAAAATGTATCCAAGCTATGGATTCTGTTAGCTTATTTATGCCCTACATACTTTGTTATGTCAAACCTAACAACTAAGAACTCCTCCCATAAACTTAACTAAGGGAGGTCCCTAACTACTACTGTCTATCTGTCAGTACAGTTAAATTCCTTTTATTCATCATCTAAGAAAGTCCCACATCGCCGCGAACGATTCACGCCACATAGACAAGCCAACAGGCCACACGCATGGAAAATTTAAAAATGGTAATTACGTAAGAAAATTTCCCTCTTAGATCGAAAATACGCTCGGTTAAGCTCTTATGTTCGACCTGTACCTTGATTTGATTCACTTAACTATTAGGTCAAAAATACGCTCGGTTAAGCTCTTATGTTTGACCTGTACCTTAATCACAATCCCTAAAACATTTAGGTTGAAAATACGCTCAGTTAAGCTCTTATGTTCAACCTGTACCTCTTAAAACTAATGGGATCGAGGACAACACAGTTAATTTTTCTAATTACACATGTAACAGCCTACGCGAATGCCAAGAAGCTACGCCTAATCTGCCAAAAGTAACGCAAAAGAAACAAATGAATTGACTGATTTTACGCTTAAATGCAAACTTATCTAACGACAACCACAACATAAAAAACAGCACAAGACAAACACAATCTTTTGTTGCAGCGAGTAATGAAGAGCCCTAGATAAAGGTCGAGGGAAAGCTCCTGTCTGACGGCTTAGAACTTATCGCACACCGCAATAGTCAGAGCAGTCCCAACACCGAACCACGTGACTCCTACACTCCCGCCCAATTCTCTTAAATCTAAACACAACATAAAAACAGCACAAGACAAACACAATCTTTTGTTGCAACGAGTAATGAAGAGCCCTAGATAAAGGTCGAGGGAAAGCTCCTGTCTGACAGCTTAGAACTTATCGCACACCGCAATAGTCAGAGCAGTCCCAACACCGAACCACGTGACTCCTACACTCCCGCCCAATTCTCTTAAATCTAAACACAAAACATAAAACGCAACAGCTTACATACTAAATCGCATATGCAAACGTCAGTGAATGGTCAATTTTACTATGTTTAAGTAGAAAATGCAATGAATTTACGCCAAATTGCCAAAACCAAGTCAAATAATTAACGCAACTGCAATAAATAACGCTCAAGTTGCTATAGCTAAAATTACGCCGAATGCCAAAAATCTAAGTTGTTAATCCCTATCTGCAGTAAAAGAAGGAAGTAAAACAAAACACTTTTCCCAAGTCGTTTGTTTAATTTGTTATTTATTTACGCCTTATTTGCTCTAAATGATGTCCCAAATGAAACTATCTACCCTCAACCATAATATTCATTTAATAAAAAAACGAAAAGGAAAAAGACCGAAGAAAGACTGCCGCCATTAGTACCCGGATGACCTAGAATTTAAAGATCAAGTGAAAATCTGAATAGAAACAAATGTTTAAATGCGGGAGTAACACGAAAGCATAACTGATTAAAACATACGACCCCATAGTTTTATATTCGATCGCCTATCTGAAAGATGTTAACTTTACTAAAAGACTTACATGACACATTAACAGAACTAACGACCCCCATAGTTCTGTTCCGACCTCCCATCAAAAAATATAAACTCTACCCGAACGTGTAACATAAATTTCATAAACAGAAACCTTTCGACCCCATAATTTTGTTACAATCCCCTATGTAATAAATATCCGTACTACAAGACAACGTAAGCAACAAAGTTTACAAAATCCTTTTACTAATAAAATACCATTCCTATCACTCCTCTTTCACGGCAACAAATTGTGGCTACTAAAAGTAACCACTGCGAAACAAAGTGAACCCAACTCCTTAGTAACCATAAAAACAAATGTACTAAGAAATATAAACGAACTGATCTATACATAAGAAAAAATGCGATACTTCTGAAAAAAGTTACCGAAAGTATAACAGAGAAGGTAAAACGTAGCGTATAATCTAATAGCATACCTAACCACATTCTGGTCACATCACTATAATGTAAGCTGACGTGACTATATTATATATTAATGATCATATGAACAAAAAAAAGTGAAGAGAAGAAGAAAGAAAAGATTGTAGTAACCCAGTGCTACAGTATCCTGGTCACGGCACCAAATTGTAAGGAGACGTGACCATACAATATACTTATGATCATTGACACAACGAAAAAACATTGAGAAAAGAATAAAGAAAAGATCCGTATATCCCGGTGTTGCATATCCTGGTCACGGCATCAAATTGTAACGTCGCCCTGTCTACCTAATTTTTTTTTTTAATCCCTGCATTGCTAAACTCAACTAAATAAATAAATTCCTAAATTAAACTTAAATTGGTTACCGGATTTGAATTCACTAAGGTTAATAAAATGGCCAGGTGATCGTCTAGTTGTCCCTTAGTTGTGTTCCGTGAAAAGCAACCCTAAATTCTTTGATGATAAGGAATGGTATAGACTAGCTTAACTTACTCCTACATTGTCAGAAAGACCCCGCAATTAAAGTTTCTTAAAGAGACTGTAACCCAAAAGTAAAACAAATAACAGAAAAATTACGTATAAGAAAATAAATAAATTAGGAAATCTTAATCAGAATGTAAAAGGTAAGTGATGTTAAACTAAAATGAAGTAACATAAAAAAAAACTACAGAACTAATTTACATTAGAGCCGTTTGTAATAAAGTTCATTTTAATAAAACTACTTATTCGTCAATAGGTATAAGATCAAACAGATAGCTTTTAATTCCATCAAAAATACTAGAGCTAAAAAGAGTAAAGATAAAATGGTAAGAGTACGCAGAAAGGTTTGAGCCTTAATAGACGATTTAGGGTAAGAGTACGCAGTTTGAATTTAATTGTAAAAGAATTTGTAGTAACGTAAAATATATTGAAATACTAATAAATAAATAAATAGTAAATACTAATAAATAGGTAAAGACCAGTTTAAATGCTTCATGGTTAAGTCTTGACGATTATACACAACTATGAGTTTAAGTTTACTACTTATGTGGGTAAAATGCTCGTACAAAATATCGCATCCCTAAAGGGATGCGAGAGTTTCCAACCTCCTTAATTTTCCCCTCGAAACTCTTACTCGGCCTCACCTGAATTTAATAATCAAAAGCCAAAAGTATAGTGCACTAATTTATGCATAAAATTTAGAATTTAGAAAAAGTTTACTACTGAGTCATCATTTCCCACAGCAGCAGTTTATCAATTATATTTGAGTTAAATAGGTATTTATTTACAACCTTCCAGTCTCAATTCAACTGTAAAATAACTTGGTAATTCTTTAACCAAAATAACTTTAATTACGTAATGGTGACTTTAACCAACTTGATGATAGTAACCCATTCCATCTTAGTATAGGGATATCTATCGAGGCACTGACCTGCTTGGCCTAAGTATGATTAACTTCAACATTACATTCAAGTAAGTAATCGTCTTTTAATTAACTTACAAGAATCGACAAGGATAATACGTCTTTAGTATTATTTTAATTTAATTTGAAGGAAAAGTGAACTCAGAGCTAAAAGGTTGATAATAAATATCAAATGCAAAGACGAATTTATTTTTAAAACCATAAAACTTAATGCAAACCGAAATTTATTTATTTATTTTAAAATAATCAAGACTTTTCCATGGAACAACAAAACGCGTTGGTTAAAGGTATTGCTTGATTTAAGAGAATATAATAAATGTATAATTAAAAGAATGTTTATTAAGATAAACTTCAATTCAAAGTTAGGTAAAACGCAAGTATAAGTGGCAACGAAAGCGCAACTATGTATTATCAAATGTAAATCCAAAAATTCAAAAGTTTCTTAAATATTTTTATTCAAATAAAGTACAAGGCTTTAAACACTCCAGTCTAATCAGTTACCAACTGTAAAATTATTAATTTCAAAATAAATGCTAAAATCATTATTATTAAAAATATTTATAGTTGTTCGCAAGTGTACAAAGACCCCAAGTACACCTCGACTAGGTTATAAAATTTACGAAATTAAGTTTAATATAAAATCTATAAAAAAAAACCATTTGTATTTAAAAGTTATTAAGCAATTTGCAAGTGTAATAGGATATGCACAATGTAATCTTTCCCGAATATCTAAAATTGAATTAAAAGCTAATTCTAAATGTTTTTATCTTCAAGATTTTCCCAAAGTCCATCAACTTATTAATTAAATTAAAATGCTTGAATGGTTAAAAAACAACCACACTATAATACGCCAAAGTCCTATCAAACAAAATAAAGTAATTTGAAATTATAAAGTAATGTATATAGTCGCTCGCCCTTAAGACTCAAATCTATATGCTAGAATAGTTATCCATAAGGTAAGTACTCAAAGAATTCAAATCATATCTGATTCATTCCTCCGTAAACAAGTACCTAATAAAACCCAAGTATAAACGCCCCCCTTCAAAGCTATATATGAGCTAAAAATATAAATTCAAATTGTCAAATATTCATATAAACTGGCTATCTAATCATAAAGCATTATCAAAACCTTCTAACATAACAAATACTTCAAGTAGTTAAAAATAACTGCGTTTACTTTCTACAAGATAAACTATTGCTCTCAAACTTCTTTCAGGCACTCGTTAATGCCACGATTAAAGCTAAGTAACGAAAATTGTGACAAAGAACCGATTCGGCAAAGGATAGACACCAACCAGTAGATGCATTTAGCTTCTGATAGTTTAACCTGCTACAGATACCCGTACAAAAGAAACGTTTAAAATGCTGTGTTCCCTTGAAAGGTAAATACTACATTCTCACCAATACTCAAAGAGCACCATTGTATCTAACTATCGGGTGGTACACCGAGTCCACGAACGTCCCAACAACTCCCAGCATCACGAATAACACGTACTTACGGAAACCGCTAAGAACTAACAGGTAAGTACGAAACCGAATCGACCGAGTTGATGAATAACCCAACGTACCTCGTTTTTCCAACGCAACGTAACGCATGCGTCTGTCAGACAAAAGGAAATTGCGAATTCGAATACGGCCACGGTACGCCCACGGATGCGTCTGTCAAACGACTAGAAACCGTATAACCATGTAAACCCACCAGAGCCTCGCCTATAGTATTATGGAAACTAACGCGGAATTACCTAGCTTACTCAAACATGTACCTACCGTTTTCTTCCAAAGTAATCACAAACGAACGTGCACTCTGAAACACGAATCCTATCGTCTAATACTTGTGATACAATAAAGTTAATACATACATACATACTTCGGAAACAGTTTACCTTCCCTAGCCTTTGTATTGCAACCTACAATTGTGACTAATGGTAATAAAAATATAATTCAAAACGCAGTTAAGAATAAGCAATAAGACCGCCTCTGCACTTACG
The DNA here is from genome assembly GCA_027580185.1 of Tuta absoluta. Lineage (NCBI taxonomy): Eukaryota > Metazoa > Arthropoda > Insecta > Lepidoptera > Gelechiidae > Tuta > Tuta absoluta. The sequence goes on from JAQAHW010000020.1 coordinate 4,787,200, forward strand.
AGCTTTAAATCGGCTAAGTATAAAACTGACATTATACTCTCATAGACCGTATTCTACTACACACACTAAATCTCCGTAAATTCGTACGTACGTACTACCAGAAGCACACTAGAAGGATCAAAGCACTCCTATCAACTGTATGAAAAACCAGTACAAGTCGACCCCCCAAATAAGTAGCCTACGAAATATTATATCGCCGATACGTAAAACAAAACCAATATTAGTAGACCCTTCATACATACATACAGATAGATATGACGCTGAAAGTACCCATATATAAAACTAATATAACTCGACCCTTAATACAGGCAGGTAGACCTGACGCTGAAAGTACATACATACATACACACATAACCCCTCCAATTCCCCGCGGGGCAGGCAGAGTTGCAATGCACACCCTCAAGTCACCTCTTACGACTCCCAAGGGAAAGATAGACATGACGCCAAAAGTACACACATACATACATACATACATATACACATCACGCCACTAATCCACTGCGAGGCAGGCAGAGCGTAAACGTCCGACAAACATTCGACACACCCTCAAGTCACCTCCTACGACTCCCAAGGGAAAGATACGGGGCGGTGCCATTCCAAGCCGGAATCACACCACAAAAGTACCCATGAATAAAAACAATATAAAGTCTACACTTTATACAGGCAGGTAGACATTTTGCCGATAGTACTACGCCACGCCTCTGATAACTACCTACGACCTAGCTTCATACGCATTTCTACAGAACAACTTGTAGGGATATTAGGCGCCCCGTGCGCCGTCCGTAATTGCGTCTGAAGTTTACGGGAATCGAACCCCATTGCTAGAAGGTATTAACCACAGAGCCACCGTGGCTAAAATGCAACTAATTTAAGAAGACTTTCTACCTACCTACTAAACTATGCTACTCTCAACTACGTATCGAGTGGGAATCGAACCCTAGTTGTTTCGCGCGTTGCAAATACATTAACTACTAAGCTTCCACGGCTATAATACGACTAAATTAAGAAGTATGACGAACTGAGATACGCATGTGTTTCAAAAGGGTACCTACATTGGAATAAAACCATTAAGTGTTTAAGGAAAAACGAATGAAACAAAAGGACAGAGTGGCGAGTGCAGTATAAAACGTTTTGGTCTAAACAAAATATACTTAGATATGCAAAGTCATTGAATATTGATCCTATACTACCCACAGTAAATTACACATATCACTGCTGGACAATGTCCTCACGAAATATACAACTACAAGGGTTAACAAACGTAAATATGAAACAAGTCTTAATAAAATAAAAGGAGAATATTCCTGCATACATACGAACTCACGTACAAATTATTTCCGAGCTTAGTGTGCATGATAAGAAACCCTTAGGTGTAAGACGTGAAATACCAAGCAAAATGCGCGTCGCGCAGCGGGTGTCGGGTGCACTTCGCGTCGGGTGCGCGGGAGTCGGTGTCGAGGAGATATAGGTCAACCATACCTAGGTATACCTAGATCAACCATTGGGTCGCTTCTCGCTCACATTCGCTCGCTCGAGTAAACTAAATTATCTATCTAATCTTTACCCTGGCAAAGGAACGTAGGAGTAAAAATACAAGTAACTGTGGATACCTTATAATAGGAAAACTCGTCACTGGGGAACAACATTCCTACTACAAACTATAATCTCTTAAACGTATAATGCACTACGCGGGTACAACGAAACATTCGCGGTAAAATATAAGTTGTTTTGAGAATCCCTACGTACGGACCGAGCCCTGAAATGCCTATCACCCTAGCTAGCCCTAAGCATACCTGCTAAAGTAAGTGGAACCTGAAATTTCACATCAAATAACAAAACATAGGCACAAATAAAATAGAAAAGAACAGAAAACATAGGAAATCAGAGGCAAAAATAAAAGGCACTAAACAAAAGTATAATATATTTAAAAGGCACATGTTCAAAATAAAATTCAAAAAATCAAATAAAAATGAAAATACCCGCGATTAAAAAAACAGCAAATAAAAACCGTAATGCAAATAAAATCAGTAAAGCCAATAAATAGAATAATAAATTGGCAAAATAAAAACACGCAAATAAAAGCCGTAACGCAAATGAAACCAAAAGTCAATAAAAAATAGGCAAGATAAAAACCGCAAATAAATCCGTAACGGAAATAAAACCGGAAATGCAAACTCAATTAAAGCAGCACAGCAAAATTATCGAAAAGTAAAATGCAAAACAATCTCAAATACGTAGCGTAGGGTTTAAAATACACGCATCCTCATAAAATAATGAGACTAAAAAGCATAAAAACAACGCCCCGACTCCACATTCTAGAAAAATACACGTGTTGAATCTGGAAAATTCCCATGTGGTTTCTATCCGTTATTCCATTAAACACCGACCTTTCAAAGTATGAAATAAAATCACTAGCCACGAGAAATCTTCCACATTTCTTTATATTCAATAAAACAGAACCCCACTTCTACATTCCAAAGGAACACGTGTTTAATTTAAACAAAGAACTCCCACGCGGTTTTTACCCGTATCTCCGTTAAATACCGAACTTTCAGAGTATAAAATAAAAACGCTATCCACGAGAAATTCACTAGAAAAATAGACACAGTAAAATAAAATTTAAAAGATACCCAAATTTAAAAACTCACGAATCGCCCTCCAGGTGGGTCAGCTTCGCCGCGCCTCTTCAACCTCGCTTGCAGAGGTCCACAAGAAAATAATACTAAGCCTGAACTAAAAGCTAAGAGCTAAGAGATAAGAGCTAAGAGATCAGAGAGCGAATGAAGGGACCAAGGGCTTATATACGACCATTTCCCTTTGTTAACCCACTAGTCCTGTATTAGTCGATCCAAAAATGCGATCTATTCGACTCACTCCTCAATCAAACTGGCAACTTACTATGGCAACCTAGCCAAAGACTCAACTCACTCTTGCTGAAGATTGATTCACAAGTTGTACAAATACCTAGATCTCATTCCTGAGTCCCGTACCTCATCTCTCTTTGCCACTTCTATTGTTTACACAACTACTACGTAAAAATTACTTATTTCCAAAATACTTAATATTTATTTTAATTATTTTTGTTCATAAAACTTAACGAAATATATATCTATATATTCTCCAGTATCGAAACTTTTTTATGAATTTCTCTGATAATATGTATGCCAAAAACTTGTAGTACATACTCCACTTCCGTTTAAAAATCAATCTCATTGGATATCAACAAGCAATACTACCAACTGTAACCGACGGTAGAAACTAACCCATACATTCTGCCAACAGCTGACAATTCAACATTAACATCCGTTTCCCTGACATCTCCAGTACTCCCAGAACTATTATCACGGCCCAGTAGATGGTGCCACAGTTGACTCAATGACGACATCCATGTCCCTTTGATTGACATCCCGTCTCAGCGAAACTACAAACCTAAGCCGACAGAGGGCACGCCCAAGCTTACCAGAATCAATATTTAAATGCTCACTGCGTAAAACGTAACGTAACATGTTATTATGAATAACATGAATGAATCTCACTACATTTCATAAAGTTGACCAATTAGAAAAGAGTAATGAACGTTCCGTTGCCACAAATATCAAAACAATTGTATCGCTTTCGGTTTTGCATGTAAATCGAATGCAAGTGATTTTTATAAGAAATTGATAAATAATCGTTAGTTTAATAAACAATAATAGAATAAAATCGATTTGCATTATGACTGGTTTGGATATGATGACTTTACTCTATTAAAAATAGTTTCAAAGAAATTGAGTTGTTAGTAAACATATAAATATTATTATTAGAATTATATTTGTGTGTACGATGGTCCGCACAGGCTGACAATCGTTACAGGGTTCGCTCTTGACTCTAGTCTAGGTCATATGACAGAGACAGAGTCTAAGATGGAGCGAGCTCACCCAGAAGAAGCCTGTTCACTCTTACTTTGAAGAGGCGCCGGTAGCTCAGTTGGTAGACCAGTGGGACGGTCCCCGCGCCCCCGGGTTTAAGCTCCGACAGGCGCTAACATATTTCAACCCGAGCCGGTTTTCTATTAGGACATTACAAAATGTTGTATGATGCCGGCTTAGAAGAGCATCACCCCATTTCTTTCCCGTGGGAGTTGTAAGAGGCAACTGAGGGACTTGAGGGTGTGTATTGCAATTTTAGGCGATGGGCTGACAACCAATCACTATGGCGATACACATTTTTCCGAATGACCCTCAAATATATGTCAGACGTGGCGTAAAAATGTCAAATTTTGCGGCCGTTTACGCTCTGCCTACCTCGCAAGGGATAATAGGCTTGATATATGTATGTATGCATTACAAAATTGTTATAAAAAAAAGAAAATTGTGTGATACAATTATTATTTTTAAATGACGGGTCATGATGTCAATAAGTGATAATAGTATCCTACATTGAATAAAGAATTCCATTTTTTTTTTTTAATTATTGTATCTACGAATAAACCAATTCCGTTGACGGAGCGTATTTACACGAATTTACAATAGCGAGCACACATCAAAGCGTTACAAACGTAACAGCGTTAAGCCCGAAACCGTGTAAATTGATATTAATTATTTAAATTCTAATTGGTCTCCACTCCAAGCTGCCTCGCTTACTCTGTCACAAGCCAAACTAACCTGCTCTGTGCGCACAGAGCATTGAAGTTATCCTCGAGCGAGGCTACTAGAAAGACCTTCAAAATATACTAAACAAGCGTGTCACATGGGAGGATAAAAAAGCAAGTCAAATGTACTAGAATTGTTTAAAAATAAACTAAAAGAGCTGTTGTTGGAAAAGTGTACGTAAAGTTTTAAAGAATTGATAAATAATTAATTAAATTGGTTTAAATTTAATGATATTCGACTGTAATTAATGAAGTGACATTTGTGAATTTATGTTATTTAATGCTAAAGTTAATGTAATTTGCAATTAATGTAATTTAATTACCTTACCGGTTTGATACGCATCATACGCAGTATTATCAAAAAAGCGTCTTTAGTAGCGTGAAGGGGATGGAAACCGGAATACCGAAAAACGGGAACATAGGAAGGATTATTCCGATATATGTCAATTCCAGTTTTTTGAGCTTTTAAATCGTTCCAACTGGTTTTAGAAAAAAAAAGTATTTTTATGTTTTCCCTACGTTTTTCGGATTTTCATTGAAAATAATGTAATTTGATATTACCTGCCTGTTTGCAAGCTTTGTCACGCAAACACCTAAGAACTGTTCACGACTCCAGCGAAAACTTCCTAAAATTTGAAAAGTTTTGATCCGAAAGACATTTTTACTATGTTTTTCACATGTTATGTATGACTAAAACCGAAATAAGCCGGAATTCCTGAATTGAGCTCAAATAGGTATTATCCTACCCTAACTCAACACCGGTTCAAGAACCTTCCGATTTTACATGCAATAAATATCATGACGCGCGCAAGAAATTAGGCATAGCGTAAGCCGCACGACTCCGGCTTTCTTTTCACCTTTTGTCAAAAATATTCGCTTGTTCATGATTAATTCACATGTTTTTTTCACAAAAGCTTTGTTGATATCTAAAATTGGGTTGACAGGTGAAAAGCAAAACAATGTAAGAGCAATTTTTAGAAAACTCAGGAATAATATTAATAATTATTATATTACCTATGTTTAATTATTAATAATTATAATTTTAAGGTCCAGTTCGTTCCTTAGTTTCTAAGCATAATGGTAATGGTAATGGTAAAACGGGCAGGTTTCCGCAACTCGACGTCTTCTTGCGCCTATTTTGCGTACAGGGTGGGGGCTCACTACTCGAGCCATCCTAGCTCCCTGAGGAAGTTCAGCAACCCTACCAAGTCACTGAGTGCCTCAGGGATCGACCTCGGGGTTCCGAGGTACATTGCCCGGTATAATGCCACCTCTTTGCAGTGTATCACCACATGGGCAGCTGTTTCTTCTTCCTCCATGCATGCTCTGCATAGGGGGCTGTCAGTAACACCTATGATTGAAAGATGTTTGTTGAAATGACCGTGACCGGTTATAACGCTAGTTACCATGCGAAGTTGGGGTTTTTTGAGTTTTATTAATTTGTTGGATAGACGGCTAGTCAGTGTAGGTATAGCCTCTCTGGCCTGCCTGCAGTCTTCCAACCCGGTCCAGTATGTGTTATGTTCGTTTTTGGTGCGTTCTCTCAGTAGGGAGCGGAACTTACCTGCCGGGATGGGTATGATCGGTTCCGGCCCGAAGGCATCAGTATCCGATCCCCTTCGGGCTAGTTCGTCCGCTGCATCATTGCCTCTGGAGCCGCTGTGTCCCTTAATCCATTGCAGGGTTAAGTGATTATGTTTACATACCTCCGTCAATCGCTGGTGGCATTCGTAGATTAGCCCTGAGGTCATTGTGTGACTGCTCAGTGCTTGTAGTACGGACATGCTGTCTGAGAGTATTCGGATTGAGTGACCCTTTACTTCCCTGGCAGCGATGGCTGTTGTAGCTAATGAGATGGCCAGACACTCGGCTTGAAAAACTGAGTTAAGGTATCCCAGTGGAGTTGATAGTCTGATGTTTAAGTCCTCTGAGAAGACACCAGACCCTGTTCCTGACTTCGTTTTGGACCCATCCGTGAAGATCCTTAGTTCTTTGGGATTAAGGCCCTCGTAGAGGTCGTCTTCATATAATTGTATTTTGTACTTTTTGTCAAAGACAAACTGCTTAGGAATTCTGTCACCTGTAGCTGCGAGAACTGGCAGATCCGTATGCGCTTCGTTTAAGATGTTGGCGTGTGGGGTGCTGCTTTTACGCCAGAGTTTCAGAGAGTTGAGTCTTACAGCAGCCGCCGCCGCCTCCTGTTTGACGAACAGGTGAAGCGGCGGCAGATCCAGCATGGCTTCCAGGGCTGCAGTTGGGGTTGTCCTCATACATCCCGTGATCGCCATACATGCTATCCTCTGGAACTTTTGTAGCTTATTTATACCTGTTGCGAGTTTGCACCTTGTCCACCATACAAGTGCGCCGTAGCACACCATCGGGCGGATCACCATCTTGTACAGCCATAGAATGATTTTCGGAGAGAGTCCCCATTTCTTTCCGATCATCCTGCGGCACTGCCAAAACGCAATACAGGCTTTGTTTAGTTTGTTGTCTATGTGGGTACCCCAGTTTAATTTGTGGTCAAGGGTTATCCCTAAATACTTAACCTCTTTAGTGAGTTGTAGTCTTGTCCCGAACAGTTTTGGTAGATGGTAGTTACCCAAAACCCGTTTCAGTGTGAACATAACTGTTTCAGTTTTTGTAGGATTGACTGAAAGATCATACCTGGTGCACCAGCGTTCCACAATGCGTAGTGCTGCTTGTGTTAGGTCGCAGACTGTGCTGGCCAACTTACCGGTGATAAGTATAGCTAGGTCGTCAGCGTATCCAATGGTGTAGAAGTGATTTGTGTTGAGTTCTGTGATTAGGCTATTTATTACCATGTTCCACAGAAGTGGTGAAAGGACGCCCCCTTGGGGACAGCCTCTTGCCACAATAGCTGTTTGTTTGTTACCTGCAAATCTGACGCTGCGTTTGCTGAGCATGTTTTTTATCCAGTTTGTGAGAGCATCGTTGACTCCGTGGTTGACTAGAGCTGCGCCAATGCTTGTGAAGTTGGTTTTGTCAAAGGCCCCCTCAATGTCAATAAAGGTGCCCATGCATATGCTTTTGCTTTGTATACTTGCCTCGATCTGACTTACTACCATATGTATGGCTGATTCAGTCGATTTTCCTGATGTGTAGGCATGCTGGTTACCGTGGAGTGGTATGTTTTTCAGTACCTTGTCCCTTAATTCCCGTTCGCACAGCCTCTCCATGGTCTTCAAAAGAAACGACGTGAGACTGATCGGCCGGAAGGCTTTGGCATTGGTGTAATCCCCTTTACCTGGTTTGGGAATGAATATGACTGTAACCTCTCTCCAGCTTTTCGGAATGTATCTATGCGCCAGGCATGCTCTGTAGATACAAGCAAGGTGTAGTGCCAGAGCTTGACCTCCCCACCTTAGAAGCGCGGGGAAGATTCCGTCCGGTCCCGCCGCCTTGAAGGGCTGGAAGTTGTTTATGGCCCATGTGATCTTGTCTAGGGATACTACCTTTTGGGCATATTCCCAGTCTTGCGCTGTGGGTGTGATTGTGTTGGTATCTTGCCAATTAACTTCCTGTACTATCTCACAGCCGGGGAAGTGAGTTTCCAAGAGTAGTTGATTGGCTTCGTCGGGTGAGTTTGTATAAGTTCCGTCGGGTTTTCGAAGACTTCCGACGTCATGTTGTGGTTGTTGGGATAGGATTTTCCTTACCCGGTTTGCTTGTTCAAAGGTCGTGATGCTGCTGCAGAAGCGCCTCCACGAGGCCGTGCTTCTGTATCTCAGACGTTTTTTGTATTTGGATTTGGTTGCCTTGTAGGCTTCCCAATCTCGGTCTGCAGATGTGTTCATGGCCCTGTTAAGTAGTTTTCTGACTTTACCTCTTAGGCGCTCTAGCTCTGGCCCCCACCATTTGCTACTGCTTCGTGGGTGGTCTGATGTGGCGGTCAGCGGGCATGTTTCCGTGTAACATTCCGTCATAGACCTAGTGACTGTAGTTACCTGTGTTTCTATTTGTGCGATGTCTGTTAGTACCGATGGGGCAGGAACGTCCGCAAGTTTCTGATCTAGCATATTTTTGTATTTTGCCGTATCAGTCCTGCGAGGGTTCCTGCTCGGAGGAATCGGTGGTATGCTTACTTGTATTTTATATCGGATCCACCTGTGGTCTGAGCACGATGCCTCCGTGGAGACATGCCAGCCCCGGATGTGATCCTTTGCTTTGTCTGTGGCTAGAGTTAGATCAATAATTGTTTTACAACGCTTAGTGACAAAGGTTGGCTCTGAGCCTGTATTGAGTAGGTTTAGATTGGTAGTGAATAGATATTCAACTAGGGTCTTACCTCTATTGTTGCATGTGTCCATACCCCATAGGGTGTGGTGTGCGTTTGCGTCAGTCGCCACCAGTACTTCTAACCCTGTTCTTTCGCAGAAGTCCATGAGTCTTGCGAAATCGTGCGATGGCGGATCATCGTCTTCGGGCATGTAGACCGACACGACGACCAATTCTGACATAGTTTGATGGTGTTGTATTTGTAGCCTGGCGGCATACAGATCTCTGGAACAGAACTCTGTTAAAGGCTGTGCATTTATGTTTTTTGTAATGTATATACAGGCTCTTGGTTTGTCATGGTCGGTGGAGACTAAAAGCTTACCTCCAAGATTGAAGAGCCCTCGTATACGGCCACCTCTAATCCACGGCTCTTGGATCAGGGCAATTGCTGTGTGGTTAACCTCCAGCCATTTTCTTGCTTGAGCCGTTCCTGTTACGCTGTGCTGGAGGTTAACCTGTATAACTTCGATTTCAGACGAAGGGGACGCCATCTTTCGACGACATCTCCCCCTCCGAATCGAGCAGCAGATCCTCGAAGGCCTTGAGGGTGGCATCTTCGGTAGGCTTCTGAGCTTCATCCATGTCGCTGTCGGTCACCTCGGAACTCCCTCTCACCTCCTCGGCGACTGACATGGTGCTGCTCCCCTGTGCGGGACTGCTGCATCTGGGCGTTTGCACGCCTGTGATTTTGAGGCCCTTTGTGCCTTGTATGGTGCCTTCTGGCGGTGTTTCGTAGTATTTGCCTCCCGGCCCCTGGAACCGTATGTACACGGCCCCCAGGAGGCACGAAAGGCATCGCCTCTTTTCTACTAAGGTTGGTACGAGGTCGTTTGGGACTGATACTAACATGAACCAGCCCACTGCTTGTTTTAGCGCCTTCTGCACCAGCCATCTCTCACACTGTGCCCACTTGTTTTGCCAGGCGAGCACGTGACCGATGTCCTTGGTCTCCTTCCATACACCCATGGGGTCCGGAATGAGGATGCCGACGCGCGTGCGTTTCGGGATGTCTGCCTGACTCTTCACCGTCAGCTTTTCGCCGGATGGGAGTGTCATGGCAGAAACCGTTTGTTTCAGCCAGTCCACCGTCTTCTGGTCGTCGCCCCATAAGCGTAGGTAGCCCTCCGCAAATGAAGGTTTCGCCCTGAAGACCGGGCCTTTGTCATCAGACGATCGGGCGCGGGCCTCGCTTATCATTCTCAACTGGATCTCCATGAGAATTGAGTCCGCACCTTCTTGTGTGAGGATCCCGTCTGCCTTTGCTATGGCAACCGCGAAGTCTTGTTTTGTAGCCTCGGCATAGCTTGTGCGAGGCTGTTGTTGAGGTGGCTTTTCCACCCTGGGCTTCTTCAGCTCACCGCTTGGCGAGACTGTCTCGTTCATGCGGGCTCGCTTCTTAGCCAGGCGGATGCGTGTTCTTTTGTCGGGCCTGTTTGATGCCTTCTGTTTCGGCACCTCAGCTCCCCTAACCATCTCAGCAGTGCCGGGACTATTGTTGGTGACGCTGTGTTGTTCCCGCGGCCGGGTTTCCCCTGGCACGGTCCCACCACAAGCGCCACCAGCTGCCGTACCGCTGGTCTGGGTTTGGGGCAAGCTACGGTGTTGTGTCGTGCTGCCAGCTGCAGCTGCCTCGGCTCTCGCCTTCTCTTGGGCTCGTCTCCGCTGCTTCTGGCTTGGTTTTCTTGGCTTAGGATTGGCCTCTTGGTTCGCGGCAGATTTCGGATTGGCACCTTTTGGGTGCTTCTTCTTTCTTTCCACCACTTGCCAGGCCTGGTCTATCAGCCGTGCGTGGGACTGATACTAACATGAACCAGCCCACTGCTTGTTTTAGCGCCTTCTGCACCAGCCATCTCTCACACTGTGCCCACTTGTTTTGCCAGGCGAGCACGTGACCGATGTCCTTGGTCTCCTTCCATACACCCATGGGGTCCGGAATGAGGATGCCGACGCGCGTGCGTTTCGGGATGTCTGCCTGACTCTTCACCGTCAGCTTTTCGCCGGATGGGAGTGTCATGGCAGAAACCGTTTGTTTCAGCCAGTCCACCGTCTTCTGGTCGTCGCCCCATAAGCGTAGGTAGCCCTCCGCAAATGAAGGTTTCGCCCTGAAGACCGGGCCTTTGTCATCAGACGATCGGGCGCGGGCCTCGCTTATCATTCTCAACTGGATCTCCATGAGAATTGAGTCCGCACCTTCTTGTGTGAGGATCCCGTCTGCCTTTGCTATGGCAACCGCGAAGTCTTGTTTTGTAGCCTCGGCATAGCTTGTGCGAGGCTGTTGTTGAGGTGGCTTTTCCACCCTGGGCTTCTTCAGCTCACCGCTTGGCGAGACTGTCTCGTTCATGCGGGCTCGCTTCTTAGCCAGGCGGATGCGTGTTCTTTTGTCGGGCCTGTTTGATGCCTTCTGTTTCGGCACCTCAGCTCCCCTAACCATCTCAGCAGTGCCGGGACTATTGTTGGTGACGCTGTGTTGTTCCCGCGGCCGGGTTTCCCCTGGCACGGTCCCACCACAAGCGCCACCAGCTGCCGTACCGCTGGTCTGGGTTTGGGGCAAGCTACGGTGTTGTGTCGTGCTGCCAGCTGCAGCTGCCTCGGCTCTCGCCTTCTCTTGGGCTCGTCTCCGCTGCTTCTGGCTTGGTTTTCTTGGCTTAGGATTGGCCTCTTGGTTCGCGGCAGATTTCGGATTGGCACCTTTTGGGTGCTTCTTCTTTCTTTCCACCACTTGCCAGGCCTGGTCTATCAGCCGTGCGTGGGAGCTTTCAGTGCCGTCTGGCGCCTGAAGTTCCGTCACTTTAGTTATTGTGACTTGTTTCGCAACTGGCGTGACCTCGCCCTGGACGCTTTGATCAGGTTTCCCCGCCAAGCAACCATCGGGTTTGGTCATTCCTGTTACGGATGGAGATCCGGCCGAAGCCGTACCGCCACTGTTTGTGGTTCCGGCTGCTTGCGCTGCCGAACCTGTTTTGTCATGTTTGTAGAGTTTGTCATTGGATCCAGAACCATACATTGTTTAAATATTTATTCATCCCTCTGGTTTCCCACCCTCCATCGAGCCCGCAATTTGGGAACGTCCTACAAGCTTGAAGCCTCGGATCGTTAGGATTACCAGAGAGATATAGGGGCATTGGGGGACTTTCAGCGCGACATCAGGCTCTTGTTGGGTGGCCGAAGGACTACGATGGTGGATCCAGTGTAGCCTCCAGTGCTGATCACCCGCCGCGAGCCCTCAGCATGACCTTCCATCTTGCCCAACACCCCTCGCCAGTGGCCCTCTGATGGGACACCAAGGCCGTTTCCCTGCCTGTGGCTAGCAGGCAGGTCTACCGTTAAGCGTGAAATCGGGACCAAAGAGGGCGTGTTGCCTCACGATGCGAAAACCCCAAGCACCGCTCGACTCAACCCCCCAGGACTCCGTCATCCCCGCATTCGGCGCTCAACTACGCAGACCCTAGCGCAGGTGGGGGGAATAGTTCACCGGGCTTACCCACTGCGCCCGGCGAAACCGAGTAGACTTTAGCCATCAGCTAGAAAGAGGTTCGTAAACCAGTCGCTAACCGCTGTTGCCCAGGTGCACCAGGAAGAGTTAGTATTCTTCCACAGGGGACAAGTCCCCACATGGAATCATACTAACTCTCCACACGAGGAGGTATCCACTAAACACCCTAAGCAGTTTTGTCCTAAGTTTCTAAGCATATTTGTCTGCATTAAAAAAAAAAACATTCCTCTTAGGTATATGTCAGGGCTCAAGATATACTGGTAAGTCTTGTCAACAACCCTTTGCCTGCCGGTGTGTCACAGCGAGCAAGTTGGCTTGAAATGCCGCCAAATTAATTTTTAAACTTCAACCCCTCATTAAGATATTTTCGCTACATTACTTACTGAATTTCCTTAAGAATTTATATTTTTAAATAATTCGCCAAAGCGAAGTCGGCTTATTTTTTCCAACACTACGACTTTTGCCGCCGTATGGTGCCGGCTTAGAATAGCATCACCCCAAAAAAAACCCCTAGGTGTCGTAAAAAGCGACTGAGGGATAAATTCATCCAGGGAATGCCGGCTTAGAAAAGCATCACCCTATTTCTTTCCCTTGGGAGTCGTAAGAGGCGACTTAGGGACTCGAGGGTGAGTAAGTATTGCAATTTTAGGCAATGGGCTGACAACCAGTCACTATGGCGATGCACAATTTCCGCATGACCCTCAAATATTTGTCAGACGTGGCGTAGATGACCGTCTTTTGGGGCTGTTTGCGCTCTGCCTACTCCGCAAGGGATTATAGGCGAGATATGTGTGTGTGAAAGGGCAGCAGCGTTCCCTGTGAAAGCAATGTCTTACACTGCGCTCTGCTGAGGTGAGTATGGCAATACCTACTCCCTGTAGGGACAGGCCTTTGTCCAGCAGTGACCAAAATGGCTGGTAATGTTAATATGTAAAGTCGGAATATCGTGGTAGATATTCAGAGTGTTCGTTTAAATTGAACATGTCCAATATCGGACCGCCGCCATACCATACGGTCCTTGTCCAATTTCGCCTTACATACTCGCGCGTTCGCAATATCAAGAAAAACCGTAACTGAAAGCGTATTTTTGAATCAGTCGAAATTGCGTGTGCCTACGCCGAGTGTTTTACGCTACAAATTATGTGGTAATACACACAATCACACTTAATTTATTGATTTATTTATTTTACAGTTTATTGCACACAAAAACATTACAGGAAAGACACAAAACATAAAGAAATACGACACAACAGGTACAGCTTATTTCTAAGTAGAAATTTCTTCCAGCCGACCCTCGGAAGTGAGACATTACAAAGAAAGGCAGACGTGTACAACAGCACAGTTATTCTGATAACTAAATTTAATCATTTATATATTAACTACACTAACCCTAACACTTTACGTAGATCAGGTGGAAGAAATTAATAACAGAAATAAGTTGCCCAGTTGCGTCGTTATTCTTTGTATGTGTCTGTTTTTGTGTCCAATGGGAAATTTTCTCGAGTGTCATGTAGAGGGCGCTCAGCTTAATTGAAAATACGTTCCTTTACATGAAAATCTGTACCACTGTTTGTATTTATGTAATCGTTCTAAATTTCTTATAGATTTTTTGGTTTCTTACATAAATGACACTCAATATGACAAGACGACAAGTTTATTTTGTAGCAAATCAAACTTAAATAAATAAATGAGTAACGAACACAACGTGAAACGGAACCTCAGACAAAACGATGGCTGCCGCCAGCCATATTGAAACTTCAAATTTTCAGTTTAGCACAGTGCCCTCTGGTTTGACATTCAGTAATATCATCAGAACTGTCAACAGAAAAACTCCCATTAAAGGCAAAATACCGCAACTTCATGCAGCAGTATATGACCCACCTCGTAGCATCAATATAACTGTTTTCTGTACCTTCGGGAACCAGTTGTTTACACTAAGCGAAGTAAATGAATCACTCAATTACTTTGTAATGAAATCGCTCCAAGGTAGCGACATGGCAACAAATTTAAGTCGATTATTTGAGCAAAGATACTTGTTCAAATGTTTCTGCTCTTTCTTTTTCATGTGGGCAACCGAGTCGTTGAACGACCCGATGAACCCTTGTGTCACAGGTTTTCAACCATCTATTACTACTAGTAGACCTCTGACATGGTTGTGTAACGACCGCCGTCTAAGTAATCCTAATCATTTCCTGAAAACTTGCAAAATTTTCAAGCGCGGGCAGGATTTGAACCTGCGACTTTCGCATTACTAGTAGCGACGCCTCTTCCATCTGGACTACCGCAGCTCATTCCTTGCCCGCCAATTTTGCAAGTGTATTTTAATGCCAGTAACGCGTGACACGGCTTCATCTTTGAAATGAACTTTTAACTCTTTACAAAGCACAAGTCCGATCCTGCATGGAGTATTGCAGTCACCTTTGGGATAGCTCAGCCAAATACCAACTTGCCGCTCTTGACTCGGTGGAACGCAGGGCCAAGAGGCTCATAGGCGACATAAAACTGGTGGACACCAAGCTACATAGCCTGGTACATCGCCGCAAGGTTGCCTGCTTGTCGGTATTTTATAGATTGTACTTCGGAGAGTGAGCTCAAGAGCTTCACGACCTTGTTCCACCAGCTCCCTTCTACCATCGGACATCCAGACGCACCGCCGGATACCATCCGTACCTGGTAGCCATTCCACCAATTCGGACTAAGCGCTTCCAGTCATCATTTATAATGCGCACTGCTAAAGAGTGGAATTTACTACCTGCGTCTGTGTTTCCAAAAGCATACAACCCTAATCTCTTCAAAGTAAGAGTGAACAGGCTTCTTCTGGGTGAGCTCGCTCCATCTTAGACTCTGTCTCTGTCCTATGACCTAGACTAGAGTCAAGAGCAAACCCATCATTAATAATAAAAAAAAAAAAAAAAAAATGATGTATTTTTTGCCAATACTGAAATTGGCCGCCAGCTTCCGCCGCACCTGTCAGATTTTGTTGTGCGGTTATTGTTCAGTTGTTGTTCAGTTGCTTTATTAGGTTGTTGTTCAGATGTTGTTCAGTTTTTTGGTAGAGTGTAGATAAATAGTGTATGCAACTGCATATCATGATGCATTAGGCTACCAGGCTAAAGCCCTCCATTATATTAAGACAGTTGCATTAAGTACTATAATCTGTCAGTGAGTTTGTATATTTCACATTTTTTTCTAGACTGTTATAACATTTTTTCTGTACCAGAAAATACTTGGCCTGCACACTATCGTGCACCATAAAGATGGAAAAAGAAATATAAATAATTTATTGCGTTTCAGTCAAATATTTCTTCATAATCAATTAATAATGCTCTGTGTAGTGGATATGTGTGAGTGTAAGGCCGCGTGATGCCGGCTTAGAAAAGCATCACCCCATTTCTTTCCCATGGGAGTCGTAAGAGGCGACTAAGAGACTTGAGGGTGTGTAATGCAATTTTAGGCGATGGGCTGACAACCTGTCGCTATGGCGATACACAATTTTCCGAATGACCCTCAAATATTATGTTAGACGTCGCGTAAATATCCGTTTTTGCGGCCGATTACGCTATGCCTACCCCGCAAGGTATACCGGCGTGATATGTGTATGTGTGTAGTAACTGAAGTATAGTTTCGTTAGTAAACTCACAGTGAAATATTTATCTAAAAGGACGAAGGGTCTTCACACACAATCTTTTATGTTAAACAAGCTGAACGTTTCGGGTTATCGTACCATTATTATACATTGCTGTGTATAGCTGGGATAGGTACCTTGTCAAATTTGACAGATCAGTATACGACCAGATATAAATGTAATTAATATAATACAGGTGACATTAGTAAGACATTTATTAGTTTAGCCGCGTAATATTGGCTTGAGCAAATAGTTTTTACGGTCACTGACCTCTATGGTAGGTAATAAGTGGGAGTATAGTATTATGTATTTATATTAGTATATATATAGGTCAGTGTTTACAGTTACAATTCACGTTTTAAATGCAAAAAGTATTTGCTAAATAGAATTTGTTTTATTTATGTTCTTTTGATCATATTATTGCAGGTCATTAAATAGCAATCCCTTCTTTATTTGATAATTTGTTGAGGAGAAATTAGTCCATTTAATTTACATTTATAAAATTCTGTAGTGTGTGGAAACTTGGATAATCCCCGCTTTGGTTTGTTTACATAAGTATAAGTACCATTATAAACTGTTAATCAGCAAACGAAAGAAAAAAACTGCGAGGCTTTAAATAGTGATAAAAACGCACGCAGTGACCGTTTGCGCTCCGACACTTCCTTATATGATTTTTGAAAGGAAATAAGCTGTGTCGCCTTTATCGGCTTTATTTTATCTCGCCTATTTTCGTGTTCTTTTTTCAAAATTGATTGTTGAAATTCAATCGATTACACCTACCCACAACTGCCTTTCGGTTATTGTGGAGTAGCGACCCATCCAGTTGTATCACCCGCTGCCTTTTTCCGTTGCGAAAAATCTGTTTTCCTGCGGTAAAAAGCTTCTAGGAAACTCTAAGAAATTGAAGCGTTCCGACAATTGAATACCAAACAAAACAAATTCAGTGTAAATTATACAATTTTTAAAAATCTTGCAAAGATTTTACTGGTGGCGATGCCTCTCCATCTGGGCTACCGCGGCTCATCCCTTGCACGCGAGTTTTGCACACGTATTTTAATGCCAATAACGCGCGTCACGGCTCTATCTACCGGGTTAGTTTTGCAACTAATAACCAGAAATCCGACAATCTCCATAGACTTTGTTAATTAATACTGTCTGAGTAAATATTGACTTTGTAAATAGAAATCGAGAACAGGTAATTAGGATGTCAATTTCCTGCAATCCTAAAACAAAACGTAAGGTTTTATTCCTAAACGATTTGGATAGGATTATTCTCCTGCAATGAGGAGATAAAGCGTTCAGTCTTAATTAGGGAATCCAATTAGTCTAGATCTAGCTACAATTCGGCAGATCCTTCCAGTGGAGATCGTACTATCCTACTTACTTCCTAAGTATTATATTGCCCTCAATTTGGGATATAAATTGTCTTACCTTACCTTATATTAGTGCTGTCACTTTTCGTCAAATAGGATTAGAAAAGGATAGGAGAAATCTAAGTCCCGTCATGTTCAAAACTGTCAATCGGTTTTGCGCTATTTCTATAGTTAATTTAGTCGCCATTGTTTTCATCGTCGCCTTATTTTGTCAAATAACGCGTATTTTGCAACAAATTATAAGCCCTCGCGCGTCGTTCGGCAGCATAAATGAAATTCAATTTTATTTTTGTATTCATAAAATATCTTCAAATAGGATATGACAATACAATGAAAAATTACTGACGTGACTATGAGAATGTCATTGTAAAATTTATAACTTGTCATGTCACCATAAGTGGCCATTATTAATGATAAGATAAACTAAACATCATTATAAACCAATCATAATATTATTAACATCCTGACTGTACTCTGCCAAAACACGATTCTGCCCAATCCAGCTTCTGCCGTATCAAGTTTCTGTCCTATAGCGAATCTGCCAAACGACGCGCGTGGGATTATATAACAAGACTTAGACATCTCCATCCTTTTCTTAACCCATTTACAGAAAGTAATAGCGCTTATTTAAGGTAAGTTAAGAGAAATTTTATCCCGAATTGAGGCCGTTATCCATACCAAAGGAGTTTGTTCACCGCATTTCTATCCGTCGGCGAGATTGTGTGGTACACTTAGTCTATGAACGACCCGATGAACCTTTTTGTTGGAGTTTTACGCCTACTTCTACTAGTAGGCCTCTGACATGGTTGTGTAAATAACGCCATCTTAGTAACCATAGATAGCAACCAAGACCGACGGCTTAACGTGTCTTCCTCCACTTTGTGAATCTGTTCCTAGGCTGGTTAGGACATTGCAGGCTGAACCACCTGATTTTCCGAAAATAAAGATGGTTCCGTACTTTGAAGGGCACGTTAAGCTGCCCAGTCCGGGTTGCTGTCTATGTTTACTTAGGTACCTATGTAATATTACGGGGTGTAAGGGACAGCCCTCCGAATACTGATAGTTTGAACAACTTTATTTTTTTTCACTTCCTACAGTAAAGGCAGTCTGCTGATCTTGATTTTGTATGGGAGGTAGGCAAGCATCCTTTTCCTATCAGTATTTGGGCAGCTGTCCCGTACACCTTACATGTATATTGCAATTTTAGGTGATGGACTGACAACCTGTCACTATAGTGATATGCGATTTTTCTGATCTGGTCCTCAAATATTTATCAAGCGATAGCGACCGTATATAACGGCCGTTAGCGCTCTGCCTACCCCGCAAGCGATATAGGATATGAGTGTGTGTGTGTGTGTGTGTGTGTTTTTTAACTTTTTTTATCATCATATCGTATGACGTTGCGCTGTGCTGGATCCTGTTTACTCAAATTCAGGTGAAGATGACCTTCTTTATTTATTTATTTTTATTTTATTTTATTCATTATAAAGCATTAATATAAGGTAAATATCTTAACACCGTTAAACCTAAAGGTTTGTATCGGTGCTGAATCCTCTTAAAATATATTACATACAAAGTATATATTTTTTATATTTATTTTGTATAACTGAGGAATGTGCAGTGCCGACACAAACTTTTCTAAGGTTTAACGGCACGAAGTAAAGTTCATGCTTTATATGTCTTTTTAATAAACAAATAAGTAATATTAAAAAGAAAACGTAAATAAACTAAAAACCTACCCAAGATATATCTTAAGAAAGCATTTCAACATGTAACCTGTGAAAGATTGTAATTTTTCATTCATAATACTCGTAGTAGATGCCCGAGCTGCAATAAGATAAAGAATCTGCCGTGGGAAAATACCTACCCTTTCTAAACTTTATTTAAGATTTTTTTATTGGTTTAGAATTTGATTACTTATTCAGTTACGGTTTCATCTAAAAAGGAACTAAATACTTTCCTAATTTCCTGTTTGTATAGCGCGTTATTATTATTAATTACACCTGAATAATTTAGCACATCATGATATTGGTTACCTATACTATCGTATTACTTACGTATCTATATGATTTTTGCACCGACTACAAAAAAGTAGGGACATTTTCAGAATACATTTTTTTATAATAAAATTATATTTATTTAATTTAGTTATATTAAGATAAGATAAGATATAAGTATAAACTTAATTACACATAGGGTAAGCAGTATAACTTTTTAAGCACACGGGATTACTTTCACACATTTTAGTGGATAAATCGTGTCTGTCGCGACCACAACTCAGCTGGAACGTCGGTATCTAGGTAAATCGTTTCGAAATGTTGAAATTTTGCTAGTGATAGCGAAAACTCAAGACAGGCTGGTGATAAGGAACATCTCTCCTCAAGGAACATAGGCCGAAATACAAAAAACTATTTAGTCCTCCTAACAAAATTGCCGATCAGCTGATTTGAGTTACTATGGAAACTAAAAATATTTTGTCATATTTCAACTTATGTTCCTTGGGGAAAGTTGTTCCTTATCACACTCAGACCTGGTTCAGCAACTAAAATATTTAGATCTCCAAACTTTTTAGCAAGTGGGCAAAATTTTAAGCGTTAATGAAAGGTTGTTTGTTTTGTCGTCATAGTATTAATATCTACTAGACCGATTTAGATTTTTTCTCTTTATTGCTTAGTTTTAGGTATGTGTTTTTCCATGGTACAGACGGTTTAATTTTAGCTTAACTACGTCTTGTATCTATTTAATCCTGTCAGATAATCTGATGTAAGATGATAATATTGTTAATTAATGTTATAGGAAGTTAGTTAAGTTCTGTCATTAAACTACAATAACGGAATCCATTGTTACATTAATGAGCGTACAGATTTTGGAACTATTCTGGTTAACGACAACAGCTATTAATTACTAATATCATCAAATCATGCCCAACCCCTTGCGGAGTAGATAAATGTGTCAACAGCCTTGATCAAAACTTTAAGTAATTACCTGAGGTCCCCGTTAAATTCGACTAATTTGTAAAATTAAGTACTTACTGTCCACGCGTTATTGGCATTAAGATACACTAGTGATGGCAAAAGTCTCAGGTTCAAATCTTGCTGGTAAAAAATTTGCAGGTTTTATATAAATACGAACCGTCCATATAAATGTATGTAATATGTCTTGAGAGATTGAAAAAATGTTAGCGATGGCCGAGGATTGAATTTTAATTAAACAAAAAAAGTAATGAAATACACTTTTATGAAGAAAAAAAAACACAGGGATAATATTTTCTAACGTTTTGTATGTGAGGTTCTTAATCACTCGTCTGTCGCTTCATACTATAACAATTTCATTGGTTTTGAATTTTATTGTGGATAGTTAAGGTTCAAAATTGTTGTCCGGCTCCCGGTACGTGACAGACAAGCGGTTTTTCTTTTTTATATTTGAACCAAAGTAGGTTTTTTCTTGGCGAAAATTGTTCACTTACCTGGGATTGTTGGTACATATTACCAGCTAGTTTTAAACCGTAAAGAAGACGATTTTCAATGTTGCCGAAGCTATAAGTTTATCGATCGAAAGTTCTCATGTTGTCTAAGTTTCAGGCACGGAGCTAAAGCACAAAATATACAGGATGTTAAAATATTAGCTGCAAATACTTTAATCGGTGAACCAGCCTAACGAACTGAACAACTCTTCCTAGAAATAGAAATAATTTGGACCTTACATATTTGCTCCGGGCTGAAACATTTTGGGTGGGAGGTCCGAACTTTTTTTATATGTCGGCATATGTTTCTTGGAGAAAGTTGTTCATTTCGGTTTACCCCTTAAATATTTGTAACTAATATGGATTTCGTATGGGAGGTCCAAACGTGTTTCAGATTTGGAAAGTTGGTCTATTTCATGGGCTCGTTCACCCCTTAAAACACTTGCAGCTAATATTTTTACATCCTTTACAGCTATAGTTCAGTCAGAAGTACAGGTATATCTAAGTTTAGCTTTAGCTATGAGTACTTAACTCCTAAGCTTGCACCGTTAACTCTGAAAGTTCTGCGATACTCGGTGCACTAAAACGTGTTACGAATTGCAAATTCAATCTCCCTACTAAGAAAAAATCTGCGAAGAACGTGTTGGCATGCCCAAATATAGGGTTTTGTAGTCATTAAACATAAAATTTATTTTTTATGTAGAGACCAATAGCGGAATCTCAAGACAGGCTCATGAAAAGGAACAAATTTTAACCTATATAATGTCTTAAAGGGGATGAAAACAGGCTTGAAAAACCTTTTTTTACAACATTTTGGAACTATGAGCGCTATCAAGTCGACAGCTCCATCCGTAAATGCACCGTACCCATATTTGTTTGTGAATAAGATTGGAATTCGCAATTTCCTTTAGTCTGACAGACGCATGCGTTGCGATCATTTAAAAATGCGTAGCGACGGTCGACAAGACGTGTGTGAACCGCCTTATCTATATTTACATACAATATATAAATATAGTATTACGTTTACATTAAATACGATAAACTATATATATATTTGCATGTTATACCTTATTTCAGGCCAAAAATGCCCTTTTTAAAAGGAAATATTTAATCGAGTAAAAGAGCACTTTTTATGTCAACTACCTTGATATATTTATATATGTTTATGTATATTTATAGTATTTTTATGTAAGTTATTTAATGTAAATATATATGTAGGTAGGTATAGTTCAGCAGACTGTATTTGTTAATGTTATTCTATTTTCTGACATCAAATGGGTTGACTGAAAGAGATCTCTTCTTAAGAGATAAGCTCGCCTTTGCTACTAATTTTATTGTAAAACTTTTTTTAATTTTGTGCAATAAAGGATATATTTCGTGATAGGAACATTGAACGGTTTATTTTTCAAAGAAACCTTCTCTGCAGATAAGTATTTCATTATTTATCATATATTATTGCACATCATTTATAAGCGATCAACTTGTACTGATCTTCTATAGACTTGGTAAGAACAACCAATATGTTGCTCCATTTATCCTATAAGAGTCCACTGCTGGACATGGGCCTCCCCGTTTTAGGAGCCCAAATTACATGAGCCGAAATCAAAACGGTTAAAATAACAAGAAAGAATATAAATATCACTTGAGAAAACTATACCCTAATCCGGAACGACTCCATAAAGCACTCCACTTGATGAGACGCTGGAGTTGCCAACTCACAATCACAATAGCGCTCTCACACGCGCCACATGATTACCCGGTGTTTTGCCGCATCCGGTTTCTAGACGAAAGGAGTTTATGAAATTCCATTTAACAACTGAATATCAAGTTGGCTACTTGACTGACAGGTCAAATGAGCTTCTCTTTCAAACGTTTTGATGACAACGAAACGAAACGACATTTTATAAGCACACACACACACATATCACGCCTTCATCCCTTTCGGGGTAGGCAGAGCGCAAACGGCCGCAAAAAACGGACATTTACGCCACGTCCGACAAACACTTGAGGATCAGTCGGAAACTGTGCATCACCATAGTGGTTTGTCAGCCAATCGCCTAAAATTGCAATACACATCCTCGAGTCCATTTGTAGCCTTCTACGACACCCACGGGAAAGAAATGGGGTGATGCTATTCTAAGCCGGCATCACATGGCCACTACAACAAAAACAAAAATGTACCTATATGCAAATATTTTGAATAAAGTTTGTAGCACTTTTTTTACAATAGTTTTAGGCATAGGGTCAAGCTAAGGCTGGGTTAGACAGTTTGGACTTTGGACCTGTTATGTTTGTTGTACAAGGAAATTAGGACAGAACCAAACCACAAGATAGCTACTAACACACTGGCTTTATTCAAGTACCTACATCTTTATTCTCAGCCGCAGGCTATATACTCATTGATATATACAACAGGAACGCGCGCATAAGACTTACATTGGCGGCTAAAGTGTGTTAGACACAGAATAAATAATTGTACTAGAGTAGTATAATTACAGAATAAATAATAGAACCAATTACTGGACGTGAGCTTGACTGTACAACTTTTTACAGGACTGCCCAACCAAATAAGGAGTTTTTAGAGTTCATGTATGTATGTTTAAATGTGCGAGTCTTTAACGACTGAAACTCGTTAACCACTGAACAGATTCGAATGGTATTTTTATCGAAAGAATCCTTACATTATCCCAAGTGCAACAGGCTAGGCTTTATCTTAAAAACCAGTCGTGTTTTTCTTAAATATTTATTATACTTTGTCTTGTCTGTCAAGTTGTGACATTTAAGTGGTGGATTTAAAAACCGCAGTATTGTCCGGTGCGTGTGTATTGAATCGGGAGAGCCGTACCCTCGCATTGACGATTTTACTTTACTTTGTTTAAGTTGCAGGATCCGCCCGCATTGAGTTTTCTTTGCTTTTTGATTCGTGTATACAGGATGGCCCGAATAGTGACGTCCGAAAACAAAATGTAAATGCCTTATACTGGGGTTAAGGTTAAGGTTGGGGTAAACTTATTCCTAAAACGTTTCCCTACTATGACGGACTGACAGCCGTATTCTTTGAGACGATATTTCGAATTCTCTTACAAAAAACGGATACCATGGCACACTGTAACGACGCATGAGATTTGACTTAGGTGTTTGACAGACGCATTTTAACCACCCCTTCTTGATATTTCGAGAGTGGTCACTAGCAAAACACCCTATATACGTAGTTCCGTAATAGGTACGTAGTTCTCGTTTTGAAATGGTTCTGGATGCTCTTTGCTGAACATGCAAGCTTAGCGTATAAACCGGTTCTAAAATCTGCAATTCGAATCCTGGCCTGGTCGAGATTTTCCGTTTCATTTCGAAAACTTAAAAAGAACGAGCGAGAGGGTGCGTACTGTCGGACAGCAGAACATACCTAGTTGCGTAAATATCAGTCGCGTCACTCGCGGAAAATTGGATTGTTTGAATATGACGTAAAATATTTTCTAAATTTTGATAGGCACCAAGTAAGTGTTGGCGGCGTGTCATAGGCATATGTACTGACTATCTCCCCGGCTGAAATATGCTGTTACTAGGTTAAGTTTTGCTACAGAATTTTGAATAAAAGTGCCTACACATGTAATACCTAGGGCCTGACTAACAGTTATAAACTATAAGGTGAAATTTTACTAGTGACCGATAGCAAATTCCAAGACGGGCTGGTGATACAGATCTTGAGGAAAGTGTTCCTCAAGGAAGATAGGTCGAAAGACGAATTCCCGATCAGCTGATTTGAGTTACTATGAAAACTGAAAATATTAAATATTTTTGTCATAATCAACCTGTGTGTCTTAAGCATAGTTGTTAATTATCACCAGTCCGACTTGAGATTTCGTTATCGGTCAATAGTAAGTAAGTTTACCATATTTGCCTCTGAGTTTAAACACAGTGTAGCTTACGAATATTATTTCTGACATGAGACAAGGATCATCAAAACCTCAGTTGTAATCACTTTGCGTTTGCTATAAAATTAACGGCTGCCATTATATCTGGACCTCCTAAAGACCTCTTAATGTCTACTAATTTTACACAACGCTGAAGTTTTTTCAACGGTCGTGAAAGGAGGGTGGCTCAGTTTATTTTGGCCTGAAAGGTTGGTAAAATATTTATTTTATACGGGCTGGACCGGGCCCTAACAATGTTGGATGATTCTGGGGCGATATTTGTATTGTACATGTTACGTATACCTAGGTACCTATCTATACATACCTAGGTGTCTGTGCCCCTGTATGAAAATGGAAATACAATACTACTTAATAATGAAATACAATTTCAAACTCAATCATTCAGTAAACAAAACATTTTACAGAAATTTAGTTTTCCAGAACGTTATTTTATTACATAACTGTCGTGAGATGTCGGCCATGATACCATAATTTTAAATGTAGTACCATTAAGTCTATGGGTTTATGACCTGAAATAAAGATATTTTATTTTATTTTTATTTAGAATAGCATCACCCCATTCCTTTCCCGTGGTTGCCATAAAAGGTGACTGAGGGCCTCGGGGATTACATGCGTATTGCAATTTTAGGTGATGAACTAACAACCTGTCAATCCGTGATATATGTATATATGAAGTAACATGTACATACTACCTAAATATCTCTACCAAAATCAAAAACGTAGAGTCATTCAACCAAGAAAAGGTTATGATTATGAATATTTTCAGTTCAGCCCTAGTTAAATATTCAATATTTGTTCTGGTAATAGAGCGGCCAAACGTAAAATCAACAGTTGGGTAGGTTAGAGTTAGATGCTTCCGCGGTCTAGTTCCAGAATCTGCCGCAGTGCCGGATTAAGCCCGCGAGGGCCTTAAACAAATTCTTGTGCAGGGCCCTTTCATACATACATATTACATATATCACGTCTTTATCCCTTGCGGGGTAGGCAGAGCGTAAACAGCCGAAAAAACGGTCACTTACGCCACGTCTGACAAACATTTGAGGGTCATTCAGATAATTATGTTTTACTATAGTGACAGGTTGTCAGCACATCGCTTAAAATTGCAAAACACATGTATCCATCGATTCCCTAAGTTACCTCATACGACACCCACGGAAAAGAAATGGTGTGATGCTATTCTAAGCCGGTATCACACGGCAAGGGCCCTTTCGAACTTCACAATGACAACGCAATCATGACCGACTCCATTGGTGCCTAAACTTTTTTGTTGAGGTTACAACTATGATCTTATTAGGTCAAAGAATCGGATACCTACCGCTACCGATATGATTGTACGTCGTGTCAATGAAAGAACAACGACGGCGAAAAAGTGCATAAGGCATAGTTGTACCGACAGAAACAAATTATTTATACGTGTCGTATCGCGAACGGATCAGAACTTTAATGTCATTGGCATAGACGAGTATGATATCAAATTCATGCAAGTACACCCGCGAGCGCAATTTGTGCCATTCTTTTCTTCTTCTTTTTCGTGTCACCGAGTCATGCTATCACCCGAGACATAGGAGGAGGATTCAAATAAAGGAAAAATAGCAGCGAAGCGAGCGCGGGTACGGTGCGCGGGGCCCCCAAAAGTTCCCTTTCTTTATATGGGTAATCCGGTCCTGTCATTCGGTTTAGAGGTGGCAAGTTTGAGTTTCAGACCATTTTCGGGTTTCTCGGTGGCTGCATTGTTGACTCAGTCTCATCTCATCTTTATTCAGCTTTCAGTTCTGACCTGGAGTAAAGAAAAATCATCAAGGTAAGTTTCTGCGCCATTATATTTTGCAGTATACTGAAAAATATAATGGTGCAGAAACTATCAAATCCAAAAACAGAGCACGGATGTCATCCAAGCGGCGCGCGGGACGTGCTATGTGATCAAACCTTTAACTTCAACTTCATCAGGCACAAAAGTCCACTGATGGACATGGGCCTCCCCCGATTGGGGGGTATTTGCAATACTCACCACGCTTGGCAGGCGGATTGTCGAACGCAGTGCAATATTTTTTATTCACAGGGAACGCTGCTACCCATTCCCTTGATTCATTCCATAGTCGCCTCTGACGACACCCACCGGTAGAAATGGTGTGATTCCTTTCTAAGCCGGCACCACACGGCAAACCTGATGTACAATAATTTATATCGGGTTGTAAGTCGAATTGAATGAAAATCTACTTGATAATTAGAATTAAAAAGATTACATAGTTAGCCGTGGAGTGTGCCGTGTGATGCCGACTTAGCATCACCCCATTTCTTTCCCGTGGGAGTTGTAGGAGGCGGCTAAGGGACTCGAGTGTATGTATTGCAATTTTAGGCGATGAGCTGAAAACATGTCACTATGGCGATACACAATTTTTCGAATGACCCGCAAATATTTGTCAGACGTGGCGTAAATGGCCGTTTTTTGCGACCGTTTACGCCTCTGCCTACCCTGCAAAGGATAATAGGTGTGATATGTGTGTGTGTAGATAGTTTTAAGTCATGCTTTTTTACTCGATAGCCTCCGAAGAACGGTAATGTTTTTCAAGAGCATGTATCGTATGTGGACAAGTCAATTCTTTATCGCGGGCTACAGCCTAAACTTCTAGACGATTTTGACAATTGTGCGAGTGACACTGGCTGTATTAAAGTATTATAAATTGGTTTATTTAATTTACACGAACTACAGTCAGGTTAATTTTTTTTAATAATAAGCTTCTAACCATACAAAAGGGTCGAACAAAAAGCTTTCTCCGTATCAAAGTTTCCCATTGTAGTTACCAACCACTTACTCAGTACCAACAGTGTTGCCAGCTGAATGAAGCACTGTCGGTACGATAACTTTTTGATTAATCGCCCGCACGTCCGGCACACGCACCCGCTATTATCTGTGTCTAGGGTTGCCACGCTAAAATAAAAACGTAGGCAATAAGAGAGGCAAAATATATTACAAAAAATACAGATTACTTTCTACTACCGACCTGTGTTCGATATTATCAAACTACAGGCTACAATTTTACAGGTGAAATTCAATGTACATTGCGTAGTCGGTTAGCCATTATGATACCGCGAATACAAACCAGCTACGCAATATACTAAGAATTTCACCTGTATACTTGTAGTCTGTAGTTTCATACCATAGGGCAGTGCTCTTTTACAGGAACAAAGCTTGTCGCGGTAAAAGATACCTAAAAACCTGCCTCATAAATCACTCTATCTATTAAAAAAGTATCAAAATCCGTTGCTTAGTTTTAGAGATCTAAGTATACAAAGGGACACGGAAAGCGACTTTATTATTAACTAGCAGCCCGCCCAGCGGTTTCACCCGCTGCTAACAATTTCCCCCCGGGAATAAGACAGTTTAATATAGCCTATGTACATCAGGGATAATGTAGGATTCTAAAAATCTTGACTTCAATTTGAAACAAATATCATTTTCAGATGGTGGTGGCGTAAAGTTACATGCCGTGTGATTAACCTGGCCAGCCCCATGGCAGTGCCTATATTTTTATTTTTTATCCCGCCCGAGCCGGTTTTAATAAAATTGTAATAAAAAAAAATGTGTGATACAAATTTCTTTTTTTAGAATGAACGTTCATGACGTCAATAAGTGATAATACTATCCTACATTGAATAAAAAATTTCTATTTCAATTAACGGTAAAAGAATTTTTTAAATCGGTTTTGTAGTTTCGGAGCCTATTCAATTCAAACAAACAATAAATAAAATCCTGTTTCTAATATTAGTGTAGATTATATAATAATTATTTTAGTGTGATGCCGGCTCAGAATATCATCACCCGATTTCTTTCCCGTGGGAGTCGTAGGAGGCGACTAAGGGACTTGAGGGTGTGTATTGCAATTTTAGGCGATGGGCTGACAACCTGTCACTATGGCGATACACAATTTTCCGAATGACCCTCAAACATATGTCAGACGTGGCGTAAATGTCCGTTTTTGCGGCCGTTTACGCTCTGCCTACCCCGCCAGGGATAATAGTCGTGATATGTGTATGTATGTATTATTTTAGTGTAGATTTTTTAATGCTTAATTTAATGTTTTTTGTCGTCTTTTTATACCGAGTAAGGGACAGCCCTTGGAATACTGATTTTGGGTGCATGAAACATAAAACTGGACAACTTTCCCCAAAAATCATATTTCAGGAAACGCATAAAAAATACCTTCCATACAAAATCACAATCAGCTGACTGCATTCACTATGGGAAGTCAGTTTTTTTACGTTTCCTGAAATATATTCCTAGGGGAAAGTTGTTCAGTTTCATGGTCTGCATGTACCCTATTAGTATTCTGAGGGCTATCCCTGACACCCTTTAATACAGTAATGATTAAATGTAATCATTACACTGGTACGAATAATGTGGCGTAGTTGGTACATTTTTAAATGAAAAAGTAGTTATTGTGGCATAACTGTAATAGTTAGACATATGGCATCTCGGACATTATTATAGATATTGATGTCCTCTATAAAACTGTAGTACATCACTTTGCTCTATTGTCAATAATTTCCACAGCGTACGCGATATAAGATATTTTTTTGGTACATTTTTCACACGTTGGGTTACATTATCGAAATTTTCACGCGGATCCCTATTTTTTTCTCGTATAAAATATAGCCTATGTTCATCAGGAATAATGTAGGATTCTAATGGTGAAAGAATTTTTAAAATCGGGCCATTAGTTTCGGAGCCTATTCGATGCAAACAAACAAACAAACAAACAAACAAACAATCAAATCTTTCCTCTTTATAATATTAGTGTAGACTACGTACATGTAGGTGACTATCTAGAGGAGAGGGTAAAATAGAAAGACCACTGGGAGTTTGCAGCACCGAAGAGGTTTTCAACAGAGTCTCCAAAGAGAAAATCTGGTATCGCATGGAATCATGCTAATATAATAATACACTATTTCACTTTATTTTGGTTATATTACCTACATCATCTACTTTTTGTTTTTGGCAGGCTTGTCTGTGTCCCACTGCAGGGCAAAGACCTCCCCTCTTTCACGCCACGAGGCCCACGAGTCTCGGTCTTGGGCCTCCAAATGCCAGTCTCGTAGAAAGGCTTCAATATTATCTCGCCATCTAATTTTACTTAGTTTTTTTGAAACTGCGGTCCTTCACGTGTGGACTTTAGGGTCCTATTTACAGTGTGGTAGAAAAATGACTGTACCAATAGTAAATCACTCGAACCGTAAAACTAACATTGTATAGTAGGACCAACTACTTTAATTTATCGAAAAATAAAAACGAATTATAATTCACTTACGCGTCTAGAACACGCTCTAAATTTGTAGGTATAGATATTTCTCTGACGTATTGTATACTCGTCCTTTTTTGGAGTTAAACATCTGACAACCCTATCAGCGTTGCTCTGCTATGTGATGTGAGGATCTGACGATACCGGCGCATTGAGGATTCATTGACGAGTTAAGCTTTGAAACAGATATATAGGTACTTAGGGCAATAGGTACTCCATCTCGAAATAACTACAGGACAAGAATTTTAGAGATATTTAAGGGCTTATTAAATACACACATTAGCCTATTGTAGTCTATTGCCGGACGTAGCCCTCCCCCAGGGTACGCTATAGGGCACGATCTCTCGTTTTTCGCCATCCAGTCGCTATCATCCGTCTTCGCTGCGTATTTTTAACTCACCGTCACGCATGCGTCGGTCAGACGAAAGGAAACCGCGAATTTTGATCTTATTTCAATACAAATACGGATACTATGCGTAACGGATGGGTCTGTAAAGTCGTTTGACGTATTTTATGAGTGACGTATTCGTCTGGGAATAAGATCGGAATTCGCAATTTCCCTTCGTCTGACAGACGCTTGCGCTTTACGCACGGACGGGACAAGTGGGAGAACCAGATTAAAGGCATCATTCTATACATTAACTGTCCACTGCTGGTCCTTCCCATATTGGGGATATTGCCATACTTACCATACCTGACAAGCGGATTGCAAGATATTGCTTTCACAGGGAACGCTGCTGCCATTCCCTTGATGAATTAATATCTCAGTCGCTTTTTACGACACCCACGGGTAGTATTGGACTTAATGCATCATTCTATTTTATCTACACTAATATTATAAAAGGGAAAGATGTGATTGGTAGATTGGACCGATTAAAAATATGTTTTTTATTAGAATCCTACATAATTCCTGATGAACATAAAATGTCTTGGGAAAACGGTTGGCAGCGGGTGAAATCGCTGGGCAGGCCGCTAAGTGTAAAATATCAGTACAACAGCAACCATTTCTGTCTCAAATGTCGTCGAATTAACAGTATAATTTCCCGCCATTATCCATACCGCAACATACGCTGTGTTGGCAGAATTAATTGGATTGCAATCACATTATGATTCCATTAATTATGATTCTCTATCTACTAACGTCGATCTTTTTTTCGCGCTGCCTTTGATCCAAATTCCTATAATTGTAGGCCGTCCTAACAAGCCATATTTGACAGCTGTCATCTCCATAATAAAATAATTGTCGACAAAGGAAATTAAAATTTGCAACAAGTGTTTTTTTGAAACGCATCTGCAAAAAGCTCAGTTCAGTTTCAAACCGCAGAACAAAATTAATATCGCGGAAATATATAAATCGATTTACATTACTTATCTACATATTTTATATTGTAAACGGTTGTCATTCAAAGCAATTTTCGGTATAAATCATACTAAAAACACACGCGCAAAAACAATAAAGCAATAAATCTCTCGGCATACAATAACCTATGTAAACAAAGGAAAATCCCCAAATTCCATTACACCTTTTCAGTCCCCATTTTGCACTTTCCATGAAAACGTCGGAATCTCGACCCAATAGTTCCTACTCATATTGTTTTCAATGTAAATACTTACTATTGTTTTTCCTACACTTTCATAATGTTTTTGACGACGGCTGACGTGGCGTAGTGGTAGTGTTACTACCAGTGGCGTAAAAGTTCTGGGTTCGATCTTTCTGACGATGGCTGACGTGGCGCAGTGGTAGTGTAACTGCCAGCGGCGCAAAGGTTCTTGGTTTGATTCCCGGTGAGGAATTCATGATGTTGATATTATCACTTTGTGAATTTATTCCCAATATGGTTAGAACTAGAACATTGCAGGTTGAACCTCCTTATTGTCCGTAAGAAAGATGGTTCCGTGCTTCGGAGGGCAAATAAAGAGTTTTTCAATTGCCTATTACTAATAGTAGGCCTCTGACATAGTCGTGTACCGACCGCCGCTGTCGAAGTAAATAATCATAGACAGCCACCGGAACCGACGGCTGAACGTGTCCTCCGAAGCACGGAACCTTCTTCATTTTCGACAATCAGGTGGTTCTGCCCGCAATGTTCTGACCAGAATGGGAACAAATTCACGAACATGACAAACATCTCTTGTGAGTGCCCTACCGAGAATTGCACCCGGAACCTTTGCGTCGCAGGCAGTCGCACCGCCACTGCGCCACATTAGCTCGTGTCAGCCCCTTAATCCGTACTAATATTATAAATCTGAGAGTTTGTGTGTGTGTATGTATGTTTGTTACCTCTTCACGCTCAAACGGCTCAAACGATTTGGATGAAATTTGGAACACAGGTAGAGTATAACTCGGAATAACATATAGGCCAGCGACGGAAAACAACTATTACCACGGTAAAATGAGTGGCAGCGGGTGGGAAGTGGAAAGCTAGTTAACTAAAATAAATTATTATGAAATGAATGAAATATTTTTATAAGCTTGCATACACGGTAAGGTAATAAAGGTCATAAAATAAGTAATTTGGCATGCAATATTATTTATACATTTAAAAACACTACTATTGAAAAAGAAAATACTTGATTGATTACATTAGGTAACAAATTTGGCGGCGGCGCGAGTCATTAGTTCCCACAGTTCCCTGTCAAATACGGTCGTAGGTACAGTAGTTTTCCGCGGCTGGTTCGATCTAATTTG